>OX463815.1:1406477-4066477 GCA_949825045.1 Argyresthia goedartella
TTGTAGTACTCATACTTAGGGTTCTGCGAAAGCTTGATTGCTGACTCATTATCGAGGTAGAGTGTATCGAGTTTCAGCCATATAAGTTCTTGAGAAGCCTCACTGGCCGCGATTGTTTCTGCTTCATTCGACGAGATTGACATAACTATTTGGCGCTGAGATCTCCAGCTAATTGCAGCTCCGGCGAGTAAGCACGCAGTACCAGATGTAGACCTGCCAGTAGATTGATCTCCAGCAAAATCAGAGTCACTATAACAAAGTATGTTCTCTGGTCTGTCTTTCGTGTATGTAAGACCGATTTCAGAGGTCTTTTGTAGTGGGCGCTTCAAGATGTCTTGATGCCATTCCGACATCGTAAGATATGTCAAGCCTTGTTGCTACTGATAGGTATGTCAGTGCGCCGACAGCCTGTCTGTAAGGAAAGCTAGGTTCAGGTTGCGTTCCTTGCTCTTCTCCTCCTCCCATATTTTCTTTAATAATAGGTGTCGGTGCAGACTTACAGTTACTCATGTTGGACTTCTATAGAGTATCTTTGTATAGGACGTTTGACGGAGAGTGATCTTGTCATCCACTTTGCTGATTTCTATTCCAAGGAAGTATGTAGCAGGTGACGTTCTGATCTTTAGTCTCTTTTCTAGCTCATTAACAAATTCGGTTTCAGCTTCAATATTGTTGCTTGCTACGAGCCCGTCATCTACTTACAAAGCTATATGGACTTTCTTTGTCCCTCTTAATCTTATGTATAAGCATGAATCAGCCTCAGACTGTTTGAATTTTGATTGCAACAAAAAATCGTTAATGCAGTTGTTCCAGCAACGTGGAGCTTGTTTTAATCCATATAGGCTTCGTTTTAACAGGCATTCACGGTCAGTGCCGTCGTTGAAACCGTCAGGTTGTTTCATAAAGATCTGTTCTTCGACTTTCCCGTTCAATAATGCGGTTGTGACGTCGAATTGCATAAGTCTTACGTTTTGTTTTGCTGCTGTAGAGCTCTGATGGTGTTCAGTCGAACCACCGGGCTAAATTTTTTGTCATAATCAACTCCGGGTGTTTGTGAAAATCCTTTGATAACCAATCTTGCTTTGTAGCGTTCGATGGTGCCGTCTGGATTCGTTTTAATTTTGTAAACCCATTTGCTTGGCAAGGCTTTTCTACCTTTTGGTAATTTAACAAGTTCCCACGTTTCGTTTTCGTCGAGGGATGAGATCTCGCTCAGCATTTCTTCGAGCCATTTGTCCTTTTCAGGAGAATTTAGTGCATCCTTGTATGAAGTAGGTTCTCCGAGTTTGTTAACTTCATCAGCAGCTGCCAGCAAGAAGTCATCGTACCGTTGTGGCGGACGTATCAATGATCTATCTCGTAGAGACCGTTGGTATATTATAGGTTCTACATTTTCAGGTTCATCGATATTTTGCTGTGGTGTATCAACGTTTTCAGGAGATGTTCTGTCGATTTGGTCTACTTGTTCTAGGGATTCTTCATAAACACTGTCATTCAGATGGCTTTCAGTTGTGTTTTCTTCGTTATTCTCAAATTAAATTTCCATAATCTCTGTTTGTCGCGTTTGGTTTTGCTCTAGAGAAGTTGAATCATTGTTAAGAATGTTTGAAGTTGTTGATTCGTAAAAGTTAGAGTTCAGTATTTTGACATCTTTTGAGATGACACTCTTGCGTTCAGTTGGAAGGTAGATCTTGTATGCTTTGCTGATTTCTGAGTAACCGAAAAACAAACTAGGTGTCCTTTTTGGTGCGAATTTGTGTCCTTTCAGACCTTTCTTCAGAACAAAGGCTTTACATCCAAACGGATGTAAGTGGTTGACGCAGGGCTTTCTTAGTACCCATCGTTCGAATGGAGTTTGATTTCCAATAGCGCTGTTGATACTTCTGTTCGCTAAATAGTTAGCTGTATTAACTGCTTCAGCCCATAGATGCATCGGGGCTTTGGAATCAATAAGCATCGCTCTTGCTTTTTCCACTAGTGTTCGATTCTTCCGTTCGGCAAGACCAATTTGGTGTGGCGTGTAGGGTGCCGATAAACGTTGTGCAATCCCGTTTGCCTTTAGGTAGTTTAGAAATTCTTTGTTGATGTATTCCGTTCCGTTGTAATGTTTGCAAAAATTTAATCTTGTTGCCAGTAAAGTTTTCCATCAGTTCTTTGTATTCTTCTCAAGTACTTGCGATTTATGTTTTATGAAGTATACGCTCCCATATCTACTGTAGTCGTCTATAAACGTTATAAAATATTAGTTTCTCCCAGTGCTTGGGGATTTTATAGGACCACACACATCACTATGTACAATTTCTAATCGTTCAGTGGTTCGTGGCGTACATCTAGATTTGGGACTTGGCACTTGAGTAATTTTGGCCTGAATGCAGGCCTCACAGTCTGACAGTACCTCGTCTTTGTTGAAGTTTAAGCCGATTAACGTCTTGTTTTTCAATGCTAGGTGAAGGTCTTTGCCGTTCATGTGTCCCAGTTTTCTATGCCAGTCTCCGATGGAGTTTTCTACTGTTGTCACCATGTTTGTTTCAGGTGTAGCTGTAGAGCCATGTTTAATTTGCGTTTTGACATAGTAAAGATTATTTTCGTTTTCAGCGGTCATCATAGTTTTGTTGTTCTTGGTAACTGTAGCTTTGTTTCCGGTAAAAGTTACAGTGCCACCATTTTGAGTGATTTTTGCAACAGATAGAAGATTAGTTGTAAGGCTAGGTACGTACAGTGTTTCTAGAAGGTTTACTGTGCCATATTCGTTGGTAACAACTTTGACTGTACCTCGTCCTTTAATCTCAGTCGATTGGTCTTTAGAAGCGAAGTTAAGTTTGCAAGAGTTTGCCTTTAACGTTGTAAAGTGTTGTCTTGCTGAGGTCATGTGAGAAGTGCATCCACTGTCCAGTACCCACTTGTTGTTGGTAGTAAGTGTAGATTGAGCGTTGAATCCACTGTCCAGTTCCCAGTTACTGTTGGTAGTAAGTGTAGATTGAGCGTTGAGTAGACAGTCTTCTTCGACATGGTTTGACGTTTCATTTTGTGATGTCACCTTCTTCGTCTTCTTGTTTTTGTTTTGTTTAGACCAGCAGCCTGTGCAAATTTTGTGAGAGCTGTTCTTGAAGTACACGTTTTTGTTCTTGCATACTTTGCACGTTTTGGCGTAGTGAGCAGCTTGAAGAGCTTGAGAACTCGTTGGTTCCATTTGGGTTTGGTGTCGAGCCTCGCTTTCTTCTATTATTTTAGTTTTCAACTCTTCTGGATTAGGTAGTGTGTCCCTGCTTTCAATCGCTACTCTGAAGTTTTCATATTCTGGAGAAAGACTGTAGAGCATCATGATAGTTAACAGGTCGTCGTTGATTTTTATTTCCATGTCAGCGAGTTTGTTCATAGTGTCCATAAACCTGTTCAGGTGTTCTCGTATGTTGTTCCCTTCTAGTTTAGTGAGTATTAGCTGTTTTAAAAGGGACGCCTTACGGGCTGGACCTTTGCATGCATATATTTATCTTAGTTTGTCCCAAATGTCTTTAGCCGTTTTGCATTGTTTAATTTGCTTCAGTTCCGATGGAGCGATTATAAGGATAAGTGTAGACTTATCTTGATTGTCTCCTTCGACGTCTGCAGCACTTGCAGTAGCGATTTGGGCGGTTTGCACGTGTTTCCAAAGTTTATCTTTCACTAGCACAGCCTCAGCTTGTATTTCCCAAGTGTCGTAATTATCCTTACTTAAAGATTCAATACGTATCTTCGACATTTTGAATATTTGTAGGTTTTTTTTGTAGGTCTACCATTTTAAGTTTTTGAAGTGTGCGCGGTGTGGAAGCGTTGAGTTGGTAGAACGTGGATTGATAGGAGTACCGTGAACCCTAAACACAACATGTACTACAAGAATAAACGTTTATAAACTGAGCTGGTATATTATTTGTAGCTAGATAATAAAGAAACAGTGCTACGCAAGCGTGCTACGCGCGCTACGCCGCGGCAACGTCATCGCCTACGTGATACGCGTGTCTGCCTCCTTGGGTGTGTTGCTGGAACTGTTGTCTTCGTCTGTGCCACAAAAATGTCCAGAGTACAGCGCTCTCCACCACTAACGCCGACAGCGGCTTCCCCTTTACAGCTGCCAAAGTCTCCAATGTCGGCGTCAGAGCCAGACCTGGCGCAAATTAAGAAGCAGCAGCTAGATGGCGGCAGCATCACCATACGCCATAAGCGGCCGCGACACGGTGACGACGATAACGCCGACCCACTGCAAGCGCTACTGCTGGAGGTACGGTTGCTAAGGGCGGAAATGCAGGACACGCGCGGAAAAGCGGGAATTCCGGCACGAAACACAAGAATTCCGCTCCGCCCTCGGAGCCTGCGACCAGCGCATTGTTGCGGTGGAGCGGCGGATCGACGACATCGAGAAGAGGGTAGCCGATGCCGTAGTGTCTTCGGGCACGAAGATGTTAGAGGAGGCCATCACCAACCTCCAGCTGGAGCTCAATGATAGGGACCAGGACATGTTGGCGAACGACGTCGAGTTCACCAAAGTAGAGGAAGTGAGCGGCGAGAACCCGGTGCACCTGGTGTCGCTCCTAAGGTGAAGCTGGGAGTGACGGTGGAGGAACGCGACGTGGTGAGCGCGGTACGGGTTGGCGCGCCCGCCGTCGCTGGCGAGGGGCACAGGCACCGGCAGCTGGTGGTGCGCCTGGCGCGGCGCGCGACGCGAGATGCGCTGCTGCGCGCGGCGCGCGTTCGCCGAGCCGCTACTACCACCGACCTGGGACTACCCGGTAAGCCGCAGAAGTTTTACGTGAATGAGCGACTCACTAAGCTGAACCGGGTATTTTTTGCCAAGGCGCGGGAGCAGGCCCAAGTTCACGGATGGAGATGGATGTGGACGAGAGAAGGGCGCGTCCTGGCCCGACGTGCCGAGGGTCAGCCATATCACCGCATCCGCAGAGAATTGGACATTAAAAATATTTTTGCGGGTGTTAGTTTTAGTTCGCCAAAAGCCTGAAATTGCAGAGTTTTATGTTATATTATGTCATGTTAAGTCGACCTATCGTGATCAACTTGTTTTATTCGTATATACGCTGTTTACGTTGCCTATTTCATGTCCAGTATATAATTGCCCCTTTGAGTGTTTTTCATACCTTTCAGTTATTTGTGCTATCGTTAGTAGCTTTATTTTTATAGAAAGGTCGTGGTGTGTCGCTTTTGTTGGTATCAGAGCGAGTGTTGTTTACGCGGCCGGACCGGTTTGCGTTGTGTGCCTGCAATCGAATATTTATGTTGTACGAAAACTACTCATTACTATGTCAGCCCTCAAAGTTATCATTAATTGCATTATTATTCTTAATATATGAATCTCTTATCTTCTATTTTATGCACCTTTAACATATGTATTATACCACCGCTATGCCTAGCACAAAACCGTTTCGTGTCATTGAGTTACATTTACTTACGTAATAGAGAAGACAACGCGAACCACTACTGTGGTTGCTTCATGATAAGCGAACTGGCCGCACGCCACTCAGTCGCTTGCACAGAGCAATATAAGTAGTAATATGAAATAGAGTGCCCTCTCCCGGGACTTTTATGCATGACAAGGTTGAAGCGCCATCTCGTTTTTAAAGTAAAAACGATTTTATATATCCATACGTATAGATAGGTATGTATCCATATCTCGTTACCTACCTAGGTATTTTCCAGTACTACGCGACCATTACAATTAGGCGCACCTTGCAGTACGTATAGTACTGCAAGGTGCGCCTAATTGTAATGGTCGCGTAGTATAGTTATTTTGTGTTATTTTGTTGCACAATTAACATAATAATCACATTGTTGCAACCAAAAACAACACAAGCAA
The DNA here is from genome assembly GCA_949825045.1 of Argyresthia goedartella. Lineage (NCBI taxonomy): Eukaryota > Metazoa > Arthropoda > Insecta > Lepidoptera > Argyresthiidae > Argyresthia > Argyresthia goedartella. The sequence continues at coordinate 1,412,320 of OX463815.1, forward strand.
GAAGTGGAAGCCATCTTGTGTGTGACTTGTGATTATTTTCAAGTGTCAGGATATTGTTGCCAGCAAAAATAATAAAGTGTATTTTGGGGTTACCATATGAAAAAATATATACTGCCTTTTGCCCAAACCACGATTTTAAACCACCTCGGCCCCCCTGGAAATATTTATTGTTCATAATTATATGTAAATAAATATATCCGCGCTTCTTTACAACACCACAATCTTAAAATAATTATTTAAATTTCTGTACAGAGGCATCTGTTGACTAGAGAAAGAAACTGGCTTTTACTTTAACTAACAGATGGCGCCTCTTTCTTTTTATATTTCCCTTTCTGAAGGACTGTCCCCCCTCTGGTCGCTTGCTAGCTCTCAAGCGTCGTAGACGTGTGCAGTGAAATGGAAAAAAGGTGCAAACTCTGAGAAAATGCCCTCGTGTGTGTTACAATACTGCACCAATAATTCAAGCAATACAGGGAGGTGCAAAGGAATATCTTTCCATCGTTGAGTATCTCGATAAATCATGTAAAAACTTAATTGAACTTAATTCCAGCAAAATATTTAGCGGAGACGCGGAGACGCCATGTCACGTCATTTGTCATAGACTAAAAGTTAAGATGTGCCATGTGTATGTAACAAGTGCGGGTAGCATCTCAGAGTATTTTACTTGTGGTAGAATTATCCGAAGTTTCTGTTTATAAGCAGAAAACAATAATATTACACATACAGGATGTAACAAAAAGGGCCTTGTTAGGGACATCATTTGATACGGGCTATCATAAATAAATACACTATAATTCGCTTGAAACACGAAGCTAAATCTGATCAGACAAATAATTATTTATCCAAACGGCAAAAGTTAACTAAACTTATTTTGTTTAAGGGTACATAAATATAATACTACAATTATTATACGGCTTTTAATTTTTTTGTAACACTTCATTCCTTTGACTTTAATCTAATCTTTCAATTCACTACTTGGTCAGAAAAAAATAATTTTTCACTCTCTTTAAAAAAAAAACAAATCAACTGAGCACTCGAACCGAAATGTACTGAGACGAGAAAAATTAAGTTACCCTGATAGGTCGGAGTAGGTAGATTGATTTTATATACTTGCGTCAAGATATTATAATATGGACATGCCATTTTATCCATAATGTGCTGGAAGTACCGGAAAAAGTTCCTGGATTGGAATTATGGAATAAAATAAAATAAGAAACATAAAGATAGACTAACAAAATCGTTTATTATATGAATGATTGATTGAATTCAATGAACAATGATTTTTAATTAAACAAAAACATAAATAAATTATTTTTAATCCTCATCGGATACAATTTACATATTTTGGCTTTCAACTTTAATATAATTAAAATAAATAATCATAATTTTTTCAATATTTTCTAATTTTAAAGTATTCTTTTTGACGTCTCATATCCATTTATACATGGAAAATGATCGTTCAACATCTGTAGACGTCAATGGAGCAAATTTAAAATAAGTTATCAGATTATTTGCTACATTTTTTTCAATACTTTAGCTGTATTATCTATAAAATAAATCCATATAAATCCAGATTTCGTTCCAGGACATATTCTAATTTATTTTTAATATTGTCACTGTTGCACTCGTTAATGGTAGCACTCACTTGGTCAAACATTAAAAGTGAATCAACTATGGATAATTTTTGATTTGTAACTCTTTTAGAACTACTTGAACAATACGGTAATTTTCTTCGATATATTTTAAATATTCCTGTAAATTTGGTTTTTCTAAAATATTTTTTGCATTGCGAATGGCTATTGAACTAGTACTGTTGAAGTTGTTTAGAACATCTTTTATTTTTTCGAAGTGTTGAGCGTAGTAAAATGCTGCTTCCAACCAAGTACCCCATCTTGTAATTACTGGTTGCGGAGGCAGTGGTAGGTCAGGATATTTTTCTTTTAAACTCTTCACTCTGTTCTGGGCTTTTAGAAATATTTTTTTAACATTTGCTACTAAAATATCGACATCGTTATATTCTGATCTTATCTTATCTGAAATACGATGAAGAGCATGCGCCAAACATGTTACATGTTTCATTTCAGGTAAATATTCGAAATATACGAAATGCTGAAGTAGAGATACGGTGAGATTATTATTTACAAAACACAGGAATTTCACAAATTAGGAGCGCACTCTACGAACCGAGGTAAGCGAGTGAGATACCCTGAACACAGCGCGCGCACATTGTTCTAACAAACACCCAATGAGTCATACAGGATACTTGCTTCTGATTGGTCGTTGCGTGCGGTCAATGCATTGTGAACATAGAGGAACATGAGATAAAGAAACAAAAGGCCCTGCCTAAGTTTTGTCTCATACTGTCAAGCGTCATTTCTAATACAACAGTAAGGGACAAAATACGGTGTAACTATTCCAAGGTATTTTTGTATAAAATAAAATACTGATTTCTTTCACGATTAGCTAACACTGGCAGCGTAGATTGATATTATTAATCGTTTTTCACCTTAAACACAAATTCGTGCTAATTTCAAAATTCCGGAACAAATATCACAATAACTATGAAGTTCCGGTATTTTGGAGGCATATCCATATTATCCTCTATGTTTGAGGTCAACTACCTTAAATCAATCTACCTACTCCGACCTCTGCGATCATACAGCATGGTTTCGACATGTAGCCCCCTTTCTCTTACATCCTGTACATGCAACTTTTTATTTACATGCAACTTTTTGATTTACATGCAACTTTTTGATTTACCTACCCATGCGACCATTCCCACAATATTTAATTATTCTATATTGACTTAGAGATAAATTTGGGCAGAATATAAACAAGATGTCACCTCTATGACGGTTACATCGCATCTATGACTGATTAGCCGCCCCCGCGCGCCCCTACTACCGCGCTTGCTTCACATGCATTTGTTCGCGATGTCTGTTCCGTAGGTTTATTTCAATGTTTCGTGTTAGTCTATTTAATGCTGGCTCACTGAATACTGGTCACGACGAATTCATAGTAACTATGTCCAACCTGTCTCCTGACTTAGCGGCAATAAATGAGACCTGGCTTCATGAGGGCCAAGAGGGCTGGACACCCGTCGTGCCTGGTTATCGTCTGCGTCACACCCCGCGGCCGCGCGGGACGCGTGCGCGCGGTGGTGGCGTCGGCTTCTATGTGAAGCGCGGCGTCGCGGCCCGGCTCTGCCCGCTCCCCCCCGCGCCCGCGGAAACCCCCGCCGCTGCGGTTGAGCAGATGTTTATGCGAGTCAACATCGGGGGAAAAAACTTTTAATCGGCACGGCTTACCGGCCACGCTGGGTTGGCGCTGTCACTTTCTTTGATGCGATTACAGACTCGTTGACTTCGCTGACTGATTACGATAGTGTCTTACTGTTAGGTGACTTTAACATTAACGTGGCTGACAATCGCGACCCAAATTTTTCCCGGTTGACGGAGTTTTTGACATCACTGAAATTGACACAAATTGTGGACCGACCGACCCATTTCACAGACCACAGTGAGACGACTATTGACTTGATATGTACTGACGCGCGGATTCGTGGGACCGACGTTCATCACATACCAGACCTAGGCCGGCATGCGTTCCTTACCGTCGACCTCGACGTTAAAAAGAAAAAGCCTCAACCTAGGTATGTGACATATCGACCCATAACTGACATAGATCGCGATCAATTTGACAAAGACCGAGACTCATTAGACTGGGATAGCATTTTACTACTGGACAACGTGGACGATATGGTACAACTTTTTACTCGACTTTTAACAGACCTATTTGACAGACACGCGCCCATACGGACTATAGTTGTGAGGGATGCTCCTAAACCATGGCTCAAGAACAACGTGCGTTTGATGATGCGCCTACGAGACGAAGCACATAGGAAGTACAAGGCTACAAGGCTAGAAGGGCACAGAAAGTACTACCTAGAGTTAAAACACCTGGTGCTGTCTGCCTTGTATCATGAAAAATGTCCTTTTTTCGAGGCGCACGTAAATCGTTGCTCTTCCGACCCGAGACGTTTGTGGAAGACCCTCAAGCGAACAGTTCTGCCGGGCAAGCGGAATGCGGAGCTACCCTCACACTATAACGACCCTGACTTGATTAATGACCACTTTCTAAATGTTCCAGGAAAACCCGACGTGACTATGTCACAGCTTACTTACTTTGAGTTTAACCGACACCATAGGGCTACTAACTTCACTCTAAATACATTGACTCCTTTGGCTGTATCGAAGATCCTGACGAAAATCAAGACAAATGCTACCGGACTCGACTATATTAACATCGACATGTTGCTATTGACCATGCCGCGGACACTACCGATCTTGACTGACATCGTTAATCGCAGCATACTGACCAACACTTTCCCGACTGACTGGAAAACTGCAAAGGTTACCCCACTCCCTAAAATTCCTAATCCCGTTCATATCTCCGATCTCCGTCCCATCAGTATCTTCCCTGTCTCTCCAAGATAATAGAGAGGGCAGTATGTGCTCAGCGTCGGGATATCTGGAGGGAAATGGCATACTACCGGAATTGCAGTCAGGCTTCAGGAAGGGTAGAGGGACTTCAACAGCCCTTATTAACGTAGTGGACAACATCCTGTCGGAGCTTGACCAAGGTAGAAGCACAATTCTGGTGTTACTAGATTTCTCCCGAGCTTTCGACTGTCTGAGCGCGCCCCTCTTATTATCGAAAATGTCTTATTATGGTTTTGACAGTACCACGGTGAAGTGGTTTGACAGCTACCTCTCGGGCCGTGCGCAGGTTATTGGATTGGAAAAAAGCGATGGTACTATGTTGTTTTCCTCGACAAAGCGCTTAACAAGGGGTGTGCCTCAAGGGTCGATATTAGGCCCCCTTTTGTTTATTCTTTACACAGCAGAGATAGTTTCTGTCGTGGAGAGCAGCATGTGCCATCTGTACGCAGATGATACCCAGCTATATATATCATCCGTCCCTTCCGACATCAACACTGCAGTCCAGTCCATAAATAACGATCTAGAGCGGGTGGCGTCATGGTCAGAGAGGAGCTGTCTAGTGCTAAACCCTAGAAAATCTAAGTACATGATCCTCGGTACAAAATGTCAGATCCATAATACTGTCCAAGCCCTAGCCCCCAATGATATAGCTATCAGGGGCGACCCAGTGGAAAGGGTCGTAGAAGCAGAAAATCTTGGGTTGTTGATGGACGGTGAGCTTCGATTCGAAAATCATATCAGAAACGTAGTCAGCAATTGTTTCTACCGCCTTAAGATTCTTTATAATATACATGATTACCTTAGCACTGATTTGCGTGTCAGGCTAAGTGAATCATTGATATTATCTAGATTAAACTACTGTGATGTCGTATATGGTAGCTGTATACTTGGTCGGTCGAAAAGGTTAATTCATAGTGTGCAAAACGCATGTATACGTTTTTGTTTTAAAATCCCTCCTAGATCCCATATCACCCCATACTTGGATGCAGCTAAACTTCTGAACATGGAAGCTCGTCGGCATTTACACCTAGCCAAACTACTCTTTGGTGTAATACACACGCAAACCCCACCCTACTTGTACACCAAGATAAAATGGGCGACCAGGCTACGTGGCGTGCACAAGCACAGAATACTTACACCGGCGCATCGAACGGCGACTTTCCGCGGGAGTTTCAGATTTGCGGCATCTAAGTGTTGGAATGATATTCCCCCTCCAGTCCGTGAAGCGGCTAGTAGGTGTGCCTTTGGGCGGAAACTCAGGGCACATCTGCTAGATCAGCAGAGACTACTCCTCCCCCCCGTACCAACCTCACGCCGCAATAAGACTTGAGTCTGTGGTCGCTCATTGCCAGTGGGACCGAAAACCCAACACTTAAATTTTATGAAAAGAGGGATTGAAAAGCGCGGGCCATGTTTATTTATTTAACTTTTTGTATGTATCATATATAACAGCCATATCTATATTTACCATTATTGTTACCTATTTTTTATATATTCTTTATATTTATGTATTTATGGATTGTACCACGCCGCGGTCTGGGGCGCTCGCGAGATAACACTTGGCGCTGACTGAAAATCAGCGTTGAAGGCCTGGCCTTCAACATAATGCTGAGTCAGACGCCATTTATAATGACAGTGACACACCACGACTGTCATTTCATTTTATAACAAGTGTCAATGCAACTATTTATCTCTGTGTTTTCTTTCTTTGTTGTAATTGTAGTGTGTTCACTGTCTTTATAATAAATGTTTCTTTCTTTCTTATAATTGGAAAATATATACAATAGCAGTCAATAGAGAAATCAATAGAGAGTTTGTGACAGTTGTCAAACTATTCTCATCAAATCATTTGACCAAAGAGATTGTCATAGAAAGACATACAGCCTTCACAGCCTGACTAATCATTGTCGTTTGGTATGTCGTGGTTTAACTTTCCCTTTGCACTAGAATAAGAGTCACTTAATAATGTCAAATCACTTAGTACTGATATTGGTTATTAATTTATAATACAGAGAAACAAGAAAACTGTTGTCTTAACAACGGCCGCCATGACATGTCTTTTTGGTAAAGCTTTTAGGACGGCGTTTTCGGTTTTTCTGAATATTTTCAAAAGTTATAAACTAAAATAAACTCACATTTTACTTTTTTTAGGAGGCACCTCCTAAGTAAGTTTAAGAACCTTAGTGAAATCCTGTATTTGTACGAAATATAATAAATGTATTTGTACAAATACAGGATCATTTTTGAGTAAGTTTCTGACAGTTCAGAGATAGCAACCGAAGCATTAGTAGGTTTGCTTGTAGGTATAAATAAAATATTCAAAGTCCCGATTGGACACTTTTTTGTTAAAGGCACGACTGCTGTACAAAAAGCTCGGTTGGTGACTGAAACTTTATCATTTGTCCATGAAAAAGGAGTTGAAGTTAAATCGCTGACATGTGATGGCGTAAAAGTTAATCTTGCTATGGCAGAAGAGCTAGGATATTGTTTAGACCCCGAAAATTTACAAACATGTTTTTTGGATCCTTCCACTGGTCAAAACATTGCTTTTTTTGAAGACCCTTGCCACATGATAAAATTAGTCCGAAATACATTTTCAGATTATCAATATTTCATTGACGAATTTCAACGAGAAATTAATTTGGATTTCAATCAAAAACTGCACGCGCTGCGATACGAAGAATTATTATATTTAGCGAACCGGCTTCGTGCTAACCATATGTACTAAAAAACAAAGATCATGAATGTCAAATTCGCAGCACAGCTGTTTAGCGCAAGCGTTGCAGAATCGCTATTATTTTTCAACCAAATACCAAAAATTACGGATTTTCGTGGCGTGGATTTCGTAATAAAAGATCTGTTTGATATCGGACTCGCGAACAAGAAGTTATGGCTTCAACAGAGCTCTTAACGAAGAGAATTACCAAACAGCTGTCGACCGATTACAAGAGGCTCGACAAGTCCTTTTGCATTTGTACATCGATGTGGAAATCGAAAGGACAGGAATGGTTCGAAAAAACTTACTGGTTTCACCACGGTATACTGGCTTTCTTGGTTTATTGATCTTCATAGAATGTACTCAGGTTTTATTTCAAGACTTGGTGATGCAGGGAAAGTTGAAGTATACTTACCTTCCAATCCATAAAATAAGTCAAGACCATGATGAAATACTATTTTCCGTTATCCGGTCTCACGGTGGATATAATGATGAGAGTGTAGTGTGTGAATACTCCTTTACCCTATCCCTATATAAACTGTATATATGTGTTGTTTTTTTTTGTAGCTACAATTATCGCAACTTGCTTGCTGTGTTACTGTGCTTGTGTGTGTTTGTGCTACAATTATCGCAACAATTATTTGCTGTGTGTCTCGCTCTCTCACAAAGTCTGTCTTTGAGAGAGAGCGAGACACATACAGCAAACAATAGTTCAATAGTTCAATAGTTCAATAGTATTTATTCATAAACAATAGTACAATTGTGTCTGAAATACATCGATTAAAACTAAAATATTATTTAAATGGTATAACAATTCTATACAAGTGAAATCATTATAAGCCAGAAATATAATAAAATGTAACTTAATTGAAATTAAATTAAATGATAGGTAGACAAACAAAATAACAAAACACTTTGACATGTCAAAATAAATTATTCAATACAAATACAAATCACATACCTGGCATAACAGTTATTAGTAATCATAAGTGAAGTACGTCTAATTAAACGTCAAAACTAAAAGTAATCATGCGCATGTCACAATAAATAAATAAATTCATAAACACAAGGAATAAAATATCATGTCATAAATAAAAATTGTATAATGTTATTTTGATTGATTGCGGAATGCGTCAATACTGTATGGACTCGTTTCCAATAAGAATTTTCTTAGCTTGTCCTTAAAACTGCTGTGCGTAACCATGAGCTTAAGCTCTGTCGGGAGCTGGTTAAATAACCTGAGTGACTGATAACCCGCTGAATGTCTTGCTACTTCTAACCTAGGTGCAGATACTATCGGCAAGTCCTTTCTACGCGAATTCTCTCGTGTATGTCTCTGTTCCTGGTTTTCTATTTTGTGAATATTCTTAACTAGAACATCCATCAGCACAAGCAAGTAAAGCGCCGGAACTGTCAGTATACCCAACCTGATGAAGTGCGGCCTGCACGATTCCGTCTGTTGGATACGAGCTATCGTGCGGATTGCCCTTTTTTGTAACACGAATGCTTTTAAAATATTATATTCATAGCTATTTCCCCACAACTTGATGCTATAGCGCAACTTGGACTCAACCAGAGCATAATAAACCATTTTCAGATGTCCTTCAGTTACTACGTCCCTAAGACTTCTCAGGGCATAGCACGCTGAGCCAATACTACCTTCCAGGGCAGTAAGTTCGGGCTTCCAGTTGAGAGAGGCATCAATATTAACCCCCAAAAACCTAACTACATTGACTGTCGCCACTGCGTCTCCGTTTAGGGTAGCCTTTATTTTATCATTATTTCGTGCGGTGGTCTTGAATAAGAGTAGATTAGTTTTAGTGGTGTTGATTTTCAGGTTATTGTTGGTAAACCAGGAATCAAACAGTTTTAGAATAACATTAACTTTAGATTCGAGTGATGTTATATCCTTGTCTGAAACGACAGCATTTGTGTCATCCGCATAAACTACAAGTTGACTATCAGGTATTTCCCTTCCAATATACTCAAACAGGTCGTTAGTGAAAACAATAAAGAAGATTGGGCCCAAAATAGAACCCTGCGGCACTCCTCTAGTCAGATGAACTAATCTGGACCTGTTTATCATTTGACATCCACTATCAGTCGAGCACAGTTCAACAAACTGCTTCCTATTTTGAAGGTAAGATTTCATTAAATTCAGGCATTTCCCTCTTACACCATAATGTTCCAGCTTATCTATTAAAATGTCATGGTCAACAAAATCAAACGCCGAGCTCAAGTCTAGAAAAAGTGCAGCAACTTTCATTTTCTCGTCTAGTTTACCTACAACGTCATTTACCAATGTATCAATAGCATCAGATGTACCCAAACCTCTCCGATAACCGAACTGTCTGTCACTAAGTATTTTATAATTTACAAAGTGCGCTAGAAATCTTGCCTTGATAATTTTCTCAAATATCTTCGATAGGACTGGCTATAATGAAATAGGTCTGTAGTGGGACGGATTTTCTTTTGTTCCTTTTTTATGAACTGGCAATACACGGGCGATCTTAAATTGATCTGGGAAAATTGCCATATTTAAACAGTTATTAAAGAAAATTGTAAGTGGCTCTGCTAAAATATCAATGTTGTTTTTGATAACTGTGATTGGCATGTCATCGTAACCGCATGATGGCTTGCTTTCAAAAAGTTGGACTATCTTTTTGATTTCAGTTATACACGTCTGTCTAAAGTCCATCTCGCCTGTGACTCTCGGGCAGTTAATTTTTAGCAGATCTACTGCTTGCTGAGAACCATTTATAATTCCTACGGATTTAACCTCAAATTGGTCTGCGAAGACGTCTACTATTTCGATTGGTTTGTGAATTATTTTGTCATTTACTTTTAGCAATAACTTTTCTGTAACCGAGATCGTTTTCTTATTTCTGTGTTTGTTCACTACTTTCCACAAGGCTTTGGTAGAGCATTTTGCTTTATTTAGTTCTGACCGAACTGCAAGCTTTTTGGCTTGTGTTAGTACTCTCCTGTATATCCTAATATACTCACTGCGGTAATGCTTGATACTCTCGTTACAGCTATTCAAATTGGCTAAAACCCTCTTCATTTTACTTGAGACTTTTAGGCCTGGTGTAAGCCATTTAATTTTGCCTGACTTTCCTAACGCTATCTTTTTCTTCTTTTTTACAAAGCAACTATGGAAAATTTTACCAAAACTTGAAATAAAACCATTTATTCCTTTGTCATTTAGGTTTCCTCTTATAACTTCGGATCTAAACCATTCATTATTGCTTTCTGAATACTGTCTGCGTTCTATTAGGAGAGTATGGTTTTCCTTGTGTGCTAAACTTAGATTCGGCAGTTTAAGGTTACAAAAGATTGCTGCATGACCATCTGAAATACCGTTATGATCCACATCCGTACCTTCAATATACTCTTCCGGCACATTTGTCAGAAAGTTGTCGAGGCATGATGCGCGAGCACCATTTCTGATAAAGGTTGGTGTATCTATCAAATATCTAAAATTGTAGCATTTCAACATGGCCAAAAATTTGTTGAGTCTATTATTATCACTAAGGGTGTCCATGTTGAAATCCCCACAAATTATACAGGTTTTTGTGAAATGATGCTCTAAAAGCTTTTCTAGGCACACCATGAACTCATCGTACGTGTCATAGTCCGGATTTCGATAGCAACAGATAATACACAAATTTGTATCTTTATCTCTGATACCACATACCTCGAAACACTTATCTTTACACAGTTTCTTACAAATTGCTATTTCGTCATAACCTTTTTGCGCATGTCCTAAAATAAGTGAACCACCCCGTTTCATTGATACTCTAGTATTATAAGCAGCTATCTTATAATTTTCTATTTGAAATAATGAAGCCATGTGTTCGTTTAGAAAGTGTTCAGTAATACCGATGTAATGACAATGTTCTTGAAAACTATCTATGTACATCTCTAATTCATCCTTTTTTTTGGTGATTCCACACACATTTTGATGAAAAATGTTAATTTTTGCCATATTACTAGCTTTTCTATCAGTGGAAAGGGTACTTGTAGAGGGTATACCTATACATTTATCTGATTTCTCGATGTTAGGAACGAAAAAACTGTGTGTTATTTGGTGTGAGGCTGGCTTTCGTCTTATTTGTAAAATAATATGGAATGGTGCCCATTTTGGGTAGATCTGATTGTGTGATTACTATTTTGTGATCTACAACGGCTTTCTTCTGAGTGTTTCTCTAGAAGAAGTAAGGAATGGTGCCCTTTTGCAAAATGGCTGGCTGGTGGGAGCAGGAATTATTGTTGTATATTGGGCTACTAATTGGTATGTTCCCCGCATGCAGATGTGGTGTGACACTTTGTTTGTTCTGTTTGGATTTTATTAAAAAGCTCCTATGATTTGTTTTATTCGTTATACGCAATATTTCCCTTAAAATCTGTCTACTTATAGTTAATCGTCTAGGGATTCTAGTCATACCACCTACATTGTTTTTTTGTTGTGTTAAGTCTACAAAGGTCGCATGGTCAAATTGGGTGCACAAGAATTTGAACATTTTGTTCATCATTTTCTCATTAAGAAACCTAGTCCAACAGATTGTACCAAGTAAAACATTTGTCCTTAATAAACTCATGATGTGGTACAGATGCGACTGCATTTTGATAGGGTTTTTGTCATTGGTACCTAGAAGAAATACTACATAATCTTCTTCGGTATAGTCCCTACATATCTCCAAACAGGAAGATACTACCTGATCGGATGTTGCATTTGTCTTTATCAGTGATGTAACGGTGAAATCCTGTCCCAGAAGATCTTGAATAGATTCTCTGATACCATGTCCTCTTTCATCTGCAAACAGCATAACCCTGTGCTTCCCATTGGTCCTTGGGGTTTCTGTACTTTTTAGGTTATCACTTCGTTTTAAATTTAGGTTTTCATCTTGATTAGGTTTAATTTCATACTCTTGTCTCGATTTTTGTTCTTCATGTTGTTTGGTTTTTAGGTCTATTTCTTCTATTTTTGCTGGTTCTGAGCGGTTTTGTGGATGATCTGTAAAATCTGTTCCATCTTCACATTTTTGTTGTTCCTCGTAGTCTCGTCCACCTGGTGTCCATGTATTACCAATTATAAGGTGTTTCGGTGTGAGTTCTCTTTTCCTGTGGCTTGATCTTGGGGTTCTATATTTGGTAGGCGTTTCAGAACAAATCCTTTTCAGCAAATTGGTTTTCTTCTGACGATCTAGTAGTTGTTTTTTTAATAAATTGTTCTCTGTCGACAATGAGTCAATTTCAATATGTGCACTTTCTAGTTGCGTCTCTAATATAAGAATTCTATTTTTTAATTCCTGAAATTCTTCTGTTGATTCACATAGTTGATCCGATAGATCTGGTAGACTCAGCGGAGGATTGGCAGAGACGTCTGAAATATTTAATGCGATCAGAGTTTCTTCATGTGAGTGTCGACGATTTCTACTTCCCTTTCTCAATGTTACGTTTTGGCGGGAGTTATCCGATTGCATTTTTAATTAGTAAGATGAGGGCAAAAAGAAAAGAGAGAAAAAAAAATATAAAAAGTTTTAGCAGTCTTTGGATTTGATATGTTGACCTCCGGTTTGTAAAGGCGCCGTCGTTTACTACACGCCACGAGCGCAGTTACTTCAGCGTGTGAATTAGTGGTTTCGTTTCCGTCAGCCGTATCGAGGCACATGAATTTTTGCGCAGGGCTAGCGACATCTGTTGATATGTAGTGCCAACTTTTTGACCCAGATTCACCTAGCACTGAGAGTTTGAGACACTACACTACTATGTTATTCTGGCGTAACAAGTCCTCGCGGTAGATGTCGTTGTTGTCCAAACGTACGTTAAAGTCCCGTTATCGAATTATGTTAGATCGTTTTAACAGCGTAATTACTAAGTTACTGTTGTTATATTTTGATCACTTTCTCTGTAGTTGGTAATGATACTAATTTATCGTTCTATTTATTGTCACTATTGTCATTTAGATATATTCAGTTCACATTTATATATTTCACTTTTACACCGTGTATATTGTGTTATATAAGTTGATAACACTAACACATCACTATTGTACCATTGTCTTCTGAAATTCACTGTTTTATACTTGTCAAACACTTAATTGCTAATTTTAATTTAAAATAATAACGGAGCTCAATGTTTACATGCTCGGTGCGGGTATCCGAAAAAAGAACACTGATCAAGTTATATTCCGAAAGTTATACTTGAAGTCTACAGTCATCAATCGCCAAAATATTTATATGAATGTCCATTTATTTTAAGTGGACAGCCATGAAAACTTTATTTGGAGATTAATGATAGTAGCTTTAATTTATTGATTAAAATAAAATAACATGTATAAAAATGCAAGTTTAATCAAGAGTGTTTATTTTTTCTTACATATATCTTATTAGCTAATACTTGTATAGAATCATCACAATTATAATCAGATCTGGTGCCGTTCAAAATCTTATTAACATCGCGGCACCAATTATAGATAAAAAATCGACAACATAAATCAGAAATAAAATCAGCTATCATTGATTTATGATTTTGGCATTTTAAACAATCAAAATTAATTTGGACTGAAATCATTGTTTTACAATATGATTTTAAATCAGGTATTTCACTTTTTTTTTTCAATTATGTTTGAAATCAGATCTTGTAAATCAGAAAATAATATAATCATCTCTTCGGAAGGATAAGTAAGGCATTTTTGAAATTTAAAATAGTGAAAAGTGCAGCAAGAGTTGTGAATTGCTTTAGGCATTTCTGAAATGTAACATTTTCTGAGAGTTTCAAGGCTCTTTTTAATCTTTCTGAATAACTGTCATTACATTTCTTCAGTTTTCTCACTTTCGTTTTTAATTCAGTTAGAGAGCTTGATTCTTGTTTTAAATTAATTCTCGTTCTTTCAGCTTGCTGATTGCTTTTGGGTTCACCTGTAATAAAAAAGAATGATTTTTATTTATTTTCATTATAATAACCAGGAACTTTCAGTAGGTAGTGCTTGACTTATTGGTCAATTGACTTATTTTCCTGGCTAGTAACTGCTAACCATTTTTATTTTTAGGGTCCCGATCCACCTCTCATTGCCCCAAGCATCTTAAGATGCTCGCATAACAGGCTATAACTGGTTATTTTGACCTCGGGGGCAACGAACGGTTAAAAGGAAAAAAATTGAATCCTATTAGGATTACTATGTTGTCCGCCCGTCTGTCTGTCTGTCTGTCCGTGTATCAAGACCATTATATCAAAAATGCGTGGATTTATCAAACTGAAATTTATATCAATTGAGGGTTTGCGGTCGCCTGAAGTTGTGAAAAAATCAACCTTCTAGGTCAACGCAATCGAACTATACAACCGTTTATGCTGTAATATTGTTGGATTTTCATAGTAATTGCAATGGACCCAAAACCTATAGGGTACTTCCCGTAGGCCTAGCATCATGAAATTTATGATTATATGCACAATCATGAAAGCGCTCAAAATAATATTAACTGTACAAAATACTTACATGAGGTTGAAGGTTCATTTTAATTTTGTTTATCAATGTTTGTCATATCAGCCAATGGCTTTCTCACGTAAGATATAGCTGTAAAAAAGCAAATGTCTAAATGAATATAAAATATATACCTATATGTGTATCTAAAATGTGTCTGCGCTCAAAATGATTTAAATTAACTGAACATAATACTTACATGAGGTTGAAGGTTCATTTTCATTTTGTTTATCAATGTTTGTCATATCTGCCAATGGCTTTTTCACGTAAGATATAGCTGTAAAAAAGATTATTTTTAAATGAATGTAAAAAAATATATTTATACTAAACCTGCTCGGAAAGTACCTTGATACTTTATCAAATTTACGGTAGAAAGTACGTCATTGCATATCGAACAAATATGCGGGGAGAAAACGCATCTGAGCGGGAGAGAAAAGTGTATGAAAATCCATTTCTTACGAGGTTTATTTTTTTTTATTTTGGGTAAGACTATGCGCCGGTAACCTAAATATCAAAAGCCAAAAAGTTTTTACAGTGAGTTTTTATCTCCAAGTTCGCAAAATGACACTGGCCACTAGCTGTGTGTTGGATGGTGTTAAACAATTTGAAAAAATAACATGTGAAAATTGAAGACGCCATTGGCGCCATTTTAAATTTGTGTGTTGTTTGAGGATTCAGTTTTTTAGTTTTTTATTTTTATCGTAGGTGTAGTATAAAGCACTATGTATCACTCGAGAGAAAGTGCGATTCCCGATCTCGGGTGTTTTAAAGCCCTCGCCTACGGCTCGGGCTTCAAACGACACCCTCGACGGTAATCGGTCACTTTCTCCTCTCGGTGAACAATGTACTATTGTGTAATTAATTACCTACTTGTGCAAAACTAAATTATCAAAATATCTACCTGGTATTTGCAAAGTTGGCACAGCATCAACGGTGAGGGTGTTTGTTTAATATTTATGCTTCGGAACGCACCTTTTTTTTGTTGCGCGATCGGACCGCGAGTGATCGGAACGGAACTAGCTAGCTGTCACTTGCATAGAAACAAAATGACGAGTTAGAGGTTAATTTTGGCACATGGAAATGTCGGCGTCAGGCATTCGGGCCTTGGCTGTATGTTATTTGTAATAATTGTCTAACACAGGTATCGGGGCCTGGTCGGAATGTTAATTATAATAATCACGGAACAATCGTCGGGAAATAAGTAGATTTCACGTCATCGGAGTGAGTGCTTCGTGCTGTGAAAGGTTGAAGTGATTCGGTGATCAATTCGTCGCGTTCGGATAGCGACCCTTGTGTCGGCAAGCATCACGACGGCGACAGCAGCTGGCTGCGACGAGAGTAAGATTCGACTCCCCTCACCCCCCACCCTGGTGTTCCTCATCCCGTATTCCTGCCTCGAATTGAGCTTTCGAATGCCGGTCCACGGCGTCAAGGTCAGTACTACTTGTGACATTCCAATGAAAACCAACCCTACCAAGATTCCACGCCCTGTCGGTTAAGGCGTGGAATTTATCATTTTGGTAGCAGAGCGTGGTTGCGGCGCGGCATTCAAAACGCCAAATTGTTTCGGTTGTTTGGGGCCGCACACGCTGAGCGAGTGCTCGCGCGCTTTCCCCTGTGAGTGCTGTGGTGGCAAGCACCACATAGTGTTGTGCCTGAATCGGTCAGGACCTTCGGATGGTCACCAGGGCCGGACTCAGGTTGGTCGGCCACAGGGCCCAACCAGGGCCGGACCCAGTCCCCCTCCGGGCAACGGGAGTCACCAACGGGGTGACTGGGGTACCCGCGGACGGGACCCCCCCCCGAGGGGAAAGGGGCAGCGCGGGGGGTAACATGCGGGATAGCCGGGGTTCGGTCGCCGCTCTCCACGGTCAGCGAGGACTTCGGGCCGCTGGCTCACCGCGTGTTACGGGCGGGTGTCAGATGGGCACCTATGAGTAGCGCGAAGGCTGGGAGTCCACCACCTTCTGCGCCACCCTGCCCGTCGCTCTGGGAGGCGAACAGGGAGGCGAACAGTCGGATGTCGCCCCCATTCCTAGAGCGCCCCAGGTTGGATCCGCTCTCCCCCATTCATCCACGGTGCGCACCGGGCACACCGTACACCGTCCGGTATGATCGGATACCGGGACAGCGAGGGGCCTATTATACGGGTTGGGACCCCTTGATGCACATACGGTCATCAGACCGGCATATCAATGCCGGTTGCATATCAGCAGCCGAGTTACTCCAAGGCCGACGGAGGTCTGAGCGGGTTCGGATCCCGCGGAGGTTCCCGCTAGGGACACGCCGCCCACTTACAGGGTGCCGCCACTCCACAGACGGTCATGCTCCCCACCGCCTCTGTGATAGCGTGGAGTTCGGACGGCAAATCATGTGTGGCACGAGCACTTTTGGACTCGGGGGCCCAGGGGTGCTTAGTCTCGTGCAACCTTGTAAGACGGTTGGGCATTTCGGTAAGGGAGTATCCACATTCCATTCGGGGAATTGGGAACACGGAAGTCGGTTCCGTTAAGGGAGTATGTCGGATTACTCTCTCATCACGGGTAGATTCATCGGTGAATCTGACGGTCACGGCATTAGTCATGCCTAATATGATGGGCTCACACCCTCACGTACGGTTGTCGCCCTCGGTGCGACAGTTGGTCGCTGGGTTGTCACTGGCTGACCCGGAGTTTGATATTCCGGGCCCAGTAGACATTTTATTGGGTGTTGATGCCTTGGGATACCTGTTAGTGCCAGGTGTCCACGTGTTGCAGGCGACTGGTCTGGTTTCGGTCGACACCAGACTGGGCCATGCGGTAATGGGTCCGGTCATGCCGGCTGCCCCACGCCTAGCGACTCGTAGTCCCTTATTCGGTTCTGTACTCTCGGAGGTGATACAGAAGTTTTGGGAGGTGGAGGAACCACCTACGGTCCGCCGGTTGGACCCGATTGAAGAAGAGTGTGAACAGTTTTATCGGAACAATACTGGTCGCCTTCGGTCAGGTCGATTTCTCACACGTCTTCCATTCCGGAGTGATCGCCCACCGCTGGGCAGTTCACACCATGCAGCCGAGACGCGGCTTCTGTCGATGGAACGACGCATGAAGCGTGACGGGATTTTCCGGCAGAAGTACGTCGACTTCATGCGGGAATACAAGTCGCTCGGCCACATGTCGGTTTCGGGTATTGACTGGAAGCGTGAAGACCACTGCTTCCTGCCTCATCACGCGGTCTTGAGGACCCCGGAGGGAAAAATACGGGTAGTGTTCGATGGATCGGCATCAACATCTAACGGCATGAACCTGAACCAGTGTTTGCATTCAGGGCCGAAGTTGAACCATAACATCGCGGATGTTATCACACGGTTCCGTCGACACAATGTTGTGTTTGTAGCTGACATCCGGATGATGTTTAGGCAGACGGTCATTCACCCTGACGATAGACGGTATCAGCTGATACTGTGGCGAGAGAGCCCAGACAGCCCATCAAGGTGTACGAGCTGAACACCAACACGTACGGGCTACGGTCTAGTCCTTATTTGGCGATTCGCACTCTGCGGGAGTTAGCGGATCGAGAACGGTTAAACTTCCCTAGAGGAGCAGCGATCCTGGAGCAGGATCTCTACGTGGACGATATCTGTACCGGTGCAGATTCCGTAGAGGAGGCGCTCGCTCGACGGGATGAGCTAGTTGAGCTCTTACGGGGTGGAGGTTACGAGCTCCGGAAATGGATGTCGAACTCTCCAGAGTTACTGTCTGGTCTTCGGATGACTACCAGCAGGATCCCCACATTTTCGAAAATCTGGAAAATCCGAATATGTTGTCGGTATTAGGCGTCCAGTACCAGCCGGTGTCAGACATGTTTTCGTATCGGGTCGAGTTGGACTCCCCGAAGGTCTGGACGAAACGGAACGTCCTTTCAACGGTGGCTAGGACATTTGATCCAAACGGGTGGATCACCCCGGTAACATTTCAGCTCAAGTGTTTTATGCAGCAATTGTGGTCTGCTGAGCTGAAATGGGACGACCCGATCGGCGGGTCATTGAGCTCAGAGTGGGAATCGTTCTTTTCGACCCTCCCTGGCATCAATCGGATTTCACTGCCACGGAGGTTGGTCCCCACCAAACGATACACCGCCACCCTGCATGGGTTTTGCGATGCCTCGGAGAAGGGCTACGGAGCTGCGGTATATCTGCGTACGGTCGACTCCTCGGGGGAGGTTGATGTGCGGTTGGTCATGGCCAAGAGCAAGGTTGCGCCGTTGCGCACTCGCCTGACCATTCCCAAATTAGAGCTTTCAGGAGCGGCTCTCCTGACTCGTCTGCTCAACCACACGATGACGGTTCTTCGTGGGTAAATAGCGTTAGAAGATACGGTCTACGCTTGGACGGACAGCCAGATCGTGTTATGCTGGCTGAAGGCTTCAGTTCACAAGCTGGAGATTTTTGTGGCGAATCGGGTTTCGCAGATTTTGAATTCGGAGGTTCCCTTAATCTGGAGACATGTTCCAGGGGAAATGAACCCAGCAGACTGTGCGTCTCGTGGGTGTCACACTCCGGAGTTAGTTGGACATCCCTTGTGGTGGGGTCCAAAATAGTTGACTGAAGCCGAATCGGATTGGCCAATGAGTCCACGCGTTACCTCGGCGAACGGCGCCTTGACAGTCGGTGTCTGTACGACGCAACCAGAGCCGGAAGAGGAGTTCAGCCTGCTGGAACGGTACAGCTCGCTCGACAAGCTGGTCAATGTGACCGCCTGGATCTTCCGATTTGCGCGGAATTGTCGCAATTCTGAGGCGCAACGAGTGCGGACACAGGTCCTGACACCACGGGAACGGAACCATGCGTTGTTCGCATTGGTACGGAACGTGCAGACGGTGCACTTTAAGTCCGAACTGGACATTCTGAGACGCGGACGCGTCCAACTGAAGGGAGCTGGGGCTCGGCTCAACCCGTTTATTGACCCTCAAGGATTGCTGAGGGTAGGAGGTCGGCTGCGGAATGCCAACCTGCCTTATACGGCTCGCCACCCGTTGTTACTCCCTAGGAAAGGGAAGTTGGTCGAACTGTTGATACAGGATCGACACATTCGGAATGGGCATGTCGGATGCCACGCCTTGATGGCGTTTCTCCAGCGCGAGTTCTGGATTCTATCGGGGAGACGCTTAGTGCGTAGCGTCGTATTTCGGTGCCTGCCTTGTTATCGGGCCAAGGCGGCTACGATGCAGCCCCAGATGGGCGATTTGCCCTCGGATAGGGTTAACGAAATCCGGCCCTTTGCGGGTGTCGGAACGGATTTCGCGGGACCATTCATGGTCAAGTCTTCACAGCTACGGAACGCCAGATTAGTGAAGGCATACCTGTGCGACTTCGTGTGCTTGGCCACGAAAGCAGTCCACTTGGAGGTGGTCAGTGACCTCACTACGGAGGAATTTATCGCATGTCTGGATCGGTTCGTCTCACGAAGGGGCCTCCCGTCATTAATCCATTCGGACAACGGCACAAATTTTGTCGGAGCCAGGCGATATCTGCAGGTCACTCAATTCCTGAACGCTAACCAGGACGCCATCGGTACGGCTTGCTCCCGGCGAGGGATTGAATGGGTTTTCAGTCCGCCGGGATGTCCTCATTGGGGAGGAATTTTTGAGGCTGCGGTTAAATCGGCTAAGTCGCACCTGACGAGGATCATCGGTGAGACCTCTCTACGCTTTGAAGAGCTTGCGACGCTGTTCTGTAAAATTGAAAAGACACTGAACTCGCGTCCGTTGTGCCCGCTCAGTTCGGATACAAATGATTTGGCAGCGTTGACGCCGGGTCACTTCCTGATAGGTAAGCCCCTTAACGCCCTGCCAGAATACCCATTCGGTGATGTTAAGTCGGTTAACTAGCTGGCAGATGTTGCAGCAGATGCCTCAAGATTTTTGGAAACGGTGGTCCCTTGAGTACTTGCACATCTTGCAGCAGCGCCTTAAGTGGACTGACCGGACGAGCCCCCCTCAAGTCGGTGATTTGGTGCTGATTAAGGATGCGAACCTGCCATTATTGAGATGGAGACGAGGACGGATCGTCAATTTGTACCCGGGTCGGGATGGCACTCCTCGATCAGCAGAAGTCAAGGTGGGGGACTCGGTCCTCAAGAGAGCGGTCGCAACATTTTCTCGCCTTCCTATTAATTAGGGACAGGTTCGGGCCTGTCCGGGCGGGTGACTGTTTAATATTTATGCTTCGGAACGCACCTTTTTTTTGTTGCGCGATCGGACCGCGAGTGATCGGAACGGAACTAGCTAGCTGTCACTTGCATAGAAACAAAATGACGAGTTAGAGGTTAATTTTGGCACATGGAAATGTCGGCGTCAGGCATTCGGGCCTTGGCTGTATGTTATCTATATTTATAAAAATTAATCGCTGTTCGTGAGTCTCGCTAAAACTCGAGAACGGCTGGGCCGATTTAGCTGATTTTGGTTTTGAAATGTTTGTTGTAGACCAGGGAAGGTTTAAAATTAGGGTAGGATAGGGTATGGGTAGGGTAGGGTAGGAGTAGGGTAGGGGTAGGGATAGGGTAGGGGTAGGGTAGGGGTAGGGTAGGGGTAGGGCAGGGGTAAGGGTAGGGGTAGGGTAGGGGTAGGGTAGGGTAGGGCAGGGGTAGGGTAGGGGTAGGGCAGGGTAGGGGAAGGGTAGGGTAGTGGTTGGTTAGGGGTAGGGGTAGGTTAGGGTAGGGATAGGTAAGGGTAAAGTAGGGGTAGAGCTACCCGCAGCGAAGCAAGAGCGGGTCAGCTAGTTTGTAATAATTGTCTAACACAGGTATCGGGGCCTGGTCGGAATGTTAATTGTAATAATCACGGAACAATCGTCGGGAAATAAGTAGATTTCACGTCATCGGAGTGAGTGCTTCGTGCTGTGAAAGGTTGAAGTGATTCGGTGATCAATTCGTCGCGTTCGGATAGCGACCCTTGTGTCGGCAAGCATCACGACGGCGACAGCAGCGGGCTGCGACGAGAGTAAGATTCGACTCCCCTCACCCCCCACCCTGGTGTTCCTCATCCCGTATTCCTGCCTCGAATTGAGCTTTCGAATGCCGGTCCACGGCGTCAAGGTCAGTACTACTTGTGACATTCCAATGAAAACCAACCCTACCAAGATTCCACGCCCTGTCGGTTAAGGCGTGGAATTTATCAGTGTTTACCCAAGTGTGATATTTGGCTTCAAAATGTTTATGACACACTTTGCGGCGTTTGGAAATATAGGCATTTTCCAGACCTATTACTTCTTCACCAACGTTATACAGCCATGATCTGAATTTGTCTGGATATTTCTCCGGGTCCGAAAATGAATGTAACGGCACCTTGTCCGCACCTGTTTCAGAAATGATATTTTTATGAGATTAGATACAATTAGGTAGATAGTAAGCAAGTACCTACTGAATGGGAAATCAGAAAATAGGTTAGCTACTTACGAGTTACGTCACAACTAGCAACACAACACCGTTTGTCCGACATTTCGAAGAGAAACCAAACCAAAAAGATTAGCAACATCCGTGCTCCTTGCGATGGTCGAAATTTGAGGCAGGATCGGTTGTCCAGGGAAATTGCTCAGGTCAAAAGATTGGCAGCGTCCGTATTCCTTGCGATGGTCAAAATTTGAAGCGGGATCGGTTGTCCAAGGAAATTGCTTAGGTCAGTCAGAATATTAAGAAAGAAGGAGAAAATTCGCGCACACACCACAACAAACAAACACCGAAAACCAACAAATGTCAAATATGCCGGTCGGCGGGGTACGTTCCAATTCACTAACTTAATTGTAGGGAATAAAATATATGAATATTTGTAGACGCGATATTATAAGCTCTTGTCAATTTCTCATATAATTTATAATAGTTTGCAGTTAGATTTATAAATTTTAAAGCTTTCCTAGTTTTTTTATTAAAAGTATTCACATTTATTCCATCTTTATGTAAAAAGTTCATAGCATGAAACGGAACGTTTGGTGGTGGTGTTTCTCTACTGAAAAAATAAAAGTAATACCATTTCACGAAATAATTATTTGGCAAGTGACATCTGCAGGGCTTGGTCAGCACTAATTTCATGCTCACAAAGGGAATCACAGTATAGAGGAGTGATGAGCCCATGGCCGCCTCCGCCGGTATCAACCACAGAGTACCTTGTTTGGATTCATCCAACCAACTAACCAACCAAACTGCGAACACAGATCGTGTAATTGACGTTCGTTATGCATATTAAAAAAAAAACCTACGTCAATATTATTTTAAGGTTAGAAAGAATTATAAGATAAATAAAAGAAATGTACTGTTTTGTGATTGATAAGTTTTCGTCAATTGTACTATTTTGCTTTTCCTTCTATATATTTTAATTCTTAAGAATATAGTTTGAAGTAAAAAAAGACGTAATTGTAAGGAACTACATGGAAAAGTTTATTTTACCGGAATTGTAACTATGTACGTAAAGTTATGAAGCAACCGAAAGAACCCAGACAAGAAGACTGTTGTAACAGTGGATGTTCGCCGTGTGTATTTGATGTATACGACAAACAGCTGAAACAGTACCAAACGTACTTGAAAACTGGAGAAAGTGGTCAGGGTCAGGATAAAGAAAACGCAATATCACAACTGTCCTATACAACTTTCGTTCTTACGGACAAGGCAACTATTTGTGATTCACACATGCTGCTTTATTTCAAACTAGCAAACAATGGATCTAAAGTTTGGTGGAACCCAGGAGACCATTTTCTTACAAAATACAGTGCTGGAGAATCACATTGTACAAGACCTTACACACCTATAAGGTTGGATGACAAATGTGATAATAATGATAGATTCATGATTCTTGTGAAGGAGTACAACAATGGGATGGTGTCTAAATATTTATGTTCTCTAGAAGTAGGAAGTCATTCATCATGGAGAGGACCTTACGGGGTTTACAAGATTGTACCTAATAAATACAAGAGAATTGTCATGATTGCACAGGGTACTGGAATAGCACCCTTTATTTCCATTATAAATGAAATATTGAGTAATGAAAATGATATGACCAAAATAATACTATACTATTGCTGTGGAAATAAAAACAGCATCCCTCTGAGGGAAACATTGTATGAGTTTAAATCATACTGGAATTTATCATATCACATATTTTTAAAAGAAGCTGCTGATGATAATTTTATTAAATACAAAGAGCCTATTACAAACTGCAGACTCAGTTTAGATTATTTTGGTTCTATTATGCCCTTCACAAACAATGACAATATTTTATTATGTGGTTCCAAACAATTTAGTGAATATTATAAGAATTACTTGCTGGATATAAATGTTTGCAAAGAAAATTTGTTAATATTTTAATTATGATATTTTAATTATGTTCCTGCAGTATCCTATTCCAATTCTTTTCCATTCTATAAACTTGAAACTTTGCAAGAGTTGCCTAAAGACGGGTCCATACTTTTATCATTTTGGCGTATCAGATCTCCGTTGCGTTGCACCAACGCATACATGATGAGACAATAGCACTCATGCAAGAGCCAGCAATACATAGAGGAAGGGTATGTAGCTTCAATAACTTATTTGGAACTATATACACCCACTATACAAATAAAACAAAAGTAAGGGCGGCCATCTTCGTCTCAAACTACCCCAATAACACATCTGCTCACCAGATCTCACTGTGGTCAGCATCAAAACGGGACAAGATGGGGTGCCATTGTACCTCGCCTCAGCACACTAACCAGGCGACGGTGCGGTGAATGTGAAGAGAACAACATTCCCCTGGTAGTAGGATGCGATGCAAATGCACACAGCACCATATGGGGAGAAAAGGAAACGAACAAGAGAGGTAAGGACCTAATCGATTTTGTCCTGAACTACAAACTGTTAATCTAAAACAGATGATCAGAACCCACTTTTATAACACGAATGGCACAAACCATACCAGACCTTAATATGGCCAACGTTTAACCATGACGTGGCTGCAGAGGTCTGCAAACTGAAAAGTAGGTAATTACAAACTGAAAAGTTTCAACTGAAGTATCAAGCTCAGATCATAGATGGATTTTATCTTTGAAATAAAAACCATAAAACTAACACCTCTGCAATTTAGAAACCTAAGGAAAACCAACAAAAGCCAGTCCATTACACTACTTATAAACGAACTAACCCTTTGGTCATCATGGAGGAACATCTGCAGCTCCATTAACTGCGAATCACAGGCTTCCCAAATGGAAAAACTTAGAGGAAAAGACATTTTGACTGGCTGTGTAGATATTTCTGGTTGCGTAGATTGTGATCTATTTGAGTAGCTTGCGCGCTCATATATATCTGTATCTGATGCTAACTGTACACAAAAGACGAGATGGTACTCTGTAGTGTTCTGCTGCAGACATACTGCCCAGACTACAATAATATATGAGAGAGAAATAACAAATGCGGGGATGCTCTAGACACTTAGCTAACATCCAACCCCACTACAGGGGCATGGGCAGGAGCTGAGAACCTGATTAATGAAGAAAAAGTGTGCTGGGCAATAAACTCCTTTCGTCCATACAAATCGCCGGGAACCGACATCATAATCCCAGCGCTCCTAGAATGGGGGAACAAGCTGGTCAGGTCGCGACTGGTAGTCATATACCGGGCGTGTATAGCATTTGGCTACATACGAAAAAGCTGGAGAGAGGTGAAAGTGGTGTTCCTTCCAAAACCTGGAAAGGACGACTTGGAACCAAAATCCTTCAAACCAATAAGCCTGACATCTTTCCTTCTAAAAACGCTAGGGGACATAAGGGATGGACCTAGGAGTACAAACCCCGTTCACCCGAAGCAACATGCGTACCAAGCTGCCTAGCGGTGTTCATAGACATCGAGGGCGCGTTTGACAAAACCAACTTCAGTAGTATCAGAAAGGGGCTAGAACAACTAGGGACTAGTCCGCACCTGATACCTATACTGAATAAACAAAATGCTGGAATCTAGGGTGATCTCCTTGTCCATCTGCGATAAAATGAAATGCAAAGCAGCAAAGGGTTATCCTCAGGGGGGAGTACTAACCCCACTCTTGTGGGTAATAGTAGCCAATGACCTCATAGTCCAATTAAACTCGAAAGGCTTTTACACAGCGCTACCGCGCTTATGATAAACGCATTAACTAAGGTTTTTGGCGAAATTGAGTTATATACATATTTGTTATCAGGTAAACGAGATCTACAACTTTCCCATAGTGACATTTCATGATTTCAGTATTTACCGAGTTTTTCAGTTTTCATAAACGCAATAACTCAGATTTTGATAAAGTTTTACTTATTAAAAATAGGGACGTTCCGATTCAAGTAAATACGAGTATTGTACTCGATACGTTTGTTTCGGTACCAACTACTTTTAGCATCGAATCAATCTGGCGAGTACCTACTTGGTATCGAAACAAATGTACTTGAATCGAATCGAATCAAACCATTTTTGTTGTACGAAGGAACGGAACTAGTTTTTTGAACGCATTTTACAATTACGACCTATGAACGCGCTGCAACCCCTTCCAACCGCCCTTGTTGTTATTATTATTCTCTATCTCTCTCTAGTTCTCGACCTCGCTCAGGCAGCCGCGGCGCGACATTGCCTGTCACCAACCAACCAAGAGCAGCCAATTATTTGTTTGGTTGAGCCAACCTTATTGTTTCGATTGATGTTCGATTGTCAGAAAGCCAGATATTACACCATATTTATTCTCTGACCTTGTTTGTTGTTGTTTGGCGAACAAGTCGGCGTAGAAAACCTATTTTTCTATTATTCCTAAAAAAAAGCCTAATTCCTATCGATATAACTAGGTATCGATACTTTATGGTTACTTATGTGAGTAGTATAAGTATAAGCCCCGCAGGATGCTATGCGCTTGACGGTTGCATACATTTTCGTTTTATTGATAGAACATGGCTCATAATTCTGAACAAATAATGTTCAGAAATGTCACGTGCCTGCTGGTACATGGATGCATTGCAATTTTGCAGGGCTTCTATCCTTACATCCAATTCCTAAAAAAGTTGAATAAAAGTATCGATATGAGTAAGTATCGATACATTTTAGGTACTCAAATAAGTAGTATCGCAAGACTATTTGAGTACTACTCATTTGAGTAGGTATCGATACTTCGGTGGTATCGGAACGTCCCTAATTAAAAAAGCACTGTCTATAGTTAGTACAGACCTGTTTTGCTGGCTTTCAATGGGTTGCTAGTCATAAGTGCACTATGTCCGAGCTATTGTGTTTATGGCTAGCAATCTCTATATTCATTATTGGGGCGTGCTAGTCATAAGTGCACTATGTCTGAGCTATTGTGTTTATGGCTAGCAATCTCTATATTCATTATTGGGGCGTGCTATTCATAAGTGCACTATGTCTGAGCTATTGTGTTTATGGCTAGCAGTCTCTATATTCATTATTAGGGCGGGCTAGTCATAAATGCACTATGTCTGAGTTATTGCATTTATTGCTAGCAGTCTCTAGACTAATACTCAGAAAAATTAAAATGAATGCGAACAATGCGCCTAATTTGAGTTGCATAAAACTAGCACCGAATGCACGAAAGAAGCATCCTGCGAAAGGTGCCTCCAGCACGAGACGAAGAAATTTCGGTACACAACATCAATGATTGAATATCAAAAGGATGTTGAATTAGAGTCAACTGAAAAAGACAAAAAAATATTTCTCTGTTGATTTACAGAAGGTAATAATGTTAACTCGAATCGATCAATATAAAACAGCATTTTTTGCCATAGAATTATATAGCATTTAACGAAAGTTTCGTTCCCCTTGGAGATGCCAAAGACTATAATGTACAGTTTGCAGTGCTGTGGAATGAAACAATTTCAGGTCGTCACCAAAAAGACATAATATCCGCTTTCAGAGCATTTTTGATGAGCAAAAGAGATGTGAAGGAAATATACATATGGGCTGATAACCGTGCAGCCCAAAACAAGAATTGGGCTTTGCTGTGTTTTCTTGCAAACATGGTCAACTGATCTCATTTCAACAGAAATGACCATAGTGAAATACCTCGAACCGGGCTACACCTACATGTCGGCAGACAAATTCCACCATCAGGTGGAATTAGCCATGAAGAACAAGAAACAGTACGACTTCATTGAAACCGTGTTAAAATCCAATAATAGGAAAAAAAAGTGACATAGCTTTCACGTTATTTTTCCTATTATTGGATATCTGTTTCCGATTTTTTTAATTTCGAGGACGTATTGTCTCAAAATAAATAAGAAATACACAACCAAGAGTATCTGAAAGATGTGATGTCGATCAAAGCAGAAAGGGGTGAATTCTCACTTAAGTACAAAGAGAGTCATGTAGCAGATTGGAGAACGTTGGATGTCCTTCAGGTGAAAATAAAGACGAATATAACTTTTCCGGCAGTTTCCAAGAAAACACCGTCTAGAGGAAAGGAAAAAAGAATAGTAGAATAGAATATATAGTTGCCAAATTAGTACCATTGATGCCTGAAAACCGACGACACTTCGTTAACACTTTGCCAGTGTCTAATAACATGGAACTGAGTCTTATTAGATTTAACATTTAATAAATATATATAAGAAGTATAAATATATTTTAAATGTTCAACTGTGATGATTATATGTGCCTAAAATATTGTAATTTTGTATCATGTTAAAAGTTTTTATTTTTTACTTTTTCTAGTGGTTCTAAGAATACGTTTTTGACTGATTTAGTTTTATGGTGATTTTGATCTCAAACTCAAACATAGACAGGTTCAATATGATTATTTTAAATTAAAATGTTTGTTCTTGTTTCACAGTAAAAAATAAGTAAAATGATTGTTACAGTAACAATTATTTCATAGGTTGTGCCATTAAATGAGACTGAGCGATATATTATACCAAATAAATAGATATAAATATATAAACAACCTATGTGTATGGATACAACCTATTTAATTTAATTTGAATTGTAAGAACTACATACTATGACTGATTCTAAAACTGATTTTATTATTTCAATTCTTCCCTACTTAATTTTGCAAAATAACATAGAGTCACGTCTTTTTTCATACGGGTTGGCAGAGGCACAACGGCGTCACTTTTAGCCATTTATTCAATACTCTATTTTGCGTGACAGGTGGTTAGCCCATTGCCGCAGCTATGGAGAAATGAAAGTTTCCTCACGATGTTTTCCATCACCATTAGAGTGTCCGTAATATCGCAACAACTTTCATATTTGAGTTATATCTTCTCATATTTAGCCATTTTCCTTAACATAAACGCATTAAGTGAAGTAGATGATGCACTTATCATATGTATTATTGAAGTATTACTAAGCAAAAATGCATCAAGTAGGGTAGTTGTTGCATTTATGACAAGTGTCATGAGCTAATTTCATAGGATGCTGCTAGCCATAAGTGCATTCTTTTAATTATACAGAACACTTTACTTTATATTTATAAATGTTTGTATTCTAGGTATACTTCATACTTTTCTCTTTGTTTTAGTACAACTTTTATGCCGGTATGTCTTTTAGTTCCGGAGAAACAGGCAAAATAAAAATAAAAACTTTAGGCGCGTTTTTCTCGGAATTTATCAAAACCTAGTTAGTGCGTTTATCGTAAGCGCGGCAGAGCGAGCGATGTGAAGTTAGCCCAACACTTCGTAGGAACGGCTCTAAAATTTTAGACGATTTAGACCTTTTTTGAACCCCCCCAAAATACGAAGTTTCAGATTTTGACCTCGCTTAGTTTTCGTAAAAAAAAAACGTTACAAACACCAGCCCAACACATGCGAGTAAAAAGTTGAAACTCATAGCGTTTACGGGCCCGGTTTTGACCCCCCAGGAAATGTTATCAGAACATCTGTATGTCATATAGTTTCTGAGAAAAAAAATAAAACAACGGCAACAATGTCGTCAAGGTAAACAAGCGCATTAGGAATGGAACGCATAAGAAGGTAGGACTATTTTTTAATAGGCCTCCACTCCAAAAGTTACCGAAATACGAGGTTTCCGATTTTGATCTCATGTGGTTTCGACGTAAAATGACAAAACATCCGAACATAATTTTAGTGTAATCTGCAAACACCAGCCCAACAGTGCTAGTACTTTCACTTTGTTCAACAAATTTGTAAGATTTAAGGCCCCTCATTATACAGCAATTGCATAAAGTACTAAGTATTATCTGTCATCAGTACGGAACGGAAAATCGGTAGCTGTTGTTGAGAAAATGGCCAAGCCCGAATTTAGGTTAGGTAAGGTTGGTTGTGTTTAGATAAAGTAGTGTATGCAGCTGTATGTAATTAGTCCTTAAAACACTCGTGTGATCCTGTTATAAAAACCTAAAACCACACTCGTGTTTTAAGGACCCTCATTGTATGACAGTTGCATAAACTAGTATTATTCCCACATTAATGTACTGACAGCATTTTTTTTGCATTTACATATATATACTTTTTATTGTACCTACTTTTTTCAATTTTATCGTCTATTTCTTTATTTAAACGGTATTTACATTTTATCTATATCCACATTATAAATACACTGACAACGTATTCTTTGCCTATGTTCTATTTCGTATACAGTATTTCAAGTCTCTATTTTATATTAATATATGTTTTATGCATTTCTTGTTAACCATTTTTTTTATCTAAGTATTTTGCTTTACTTCACCTATTCTAAACAGTATTTACAAAATTTTATTTACTTTCACATAAATTCACATGTTTTATTATTTATTAGATACGTTTTGTTTTCCATTTTTTTCAATCAATAAGCACTGTTGGGCTGGTGTTTGCAGATTACACTCATATCATGTTCGGATGTTTTGTCATTTTACGTCGAAACCACATGAGATCAAAATCGGAAACCTCGTATTTCGGTAACTTTCGGAGTCCTCTGCCTATTAAAATAAAGTCCTACCTTCTTATGCATTCCATTCCTTATGCGCTTGTTTACCTCGATGACATTGTTGTCGTTGTTTTTATTTTTTTTCTCAGAAACTATATGACATACAGATGTTTTGATTACTTTCCCTGGGGGTTCAAAATCGCCTCCTTGAACGCTGTGAGTTTCAACAATATACTAGCACTGTTGGGCTGGTGTTTGCAGATTACACTCAAAATTTGTTCGGATGTTTTGTCATCTTACGCCGAAACCACATGAGTTCAAAATCGGAAACCTCGTATTTCGGTAACTTTCGGAGTCCTCTGCCTATTAAAATAAAGTCCTACCTTCTTATGCGTTCCATTCCTTTTGCGCTTGTTTACCTTGACGACATTGTTGCCGTTGTTTTATTTTTTTTCTCAGAAACTATATGACATACAGATGTTCTGATAACATTTCCTGGGGGGTCAAAATCGGGCCCGTAAACGCTATGAGTTTCAACTTTTTACTCGCATGTGTTGGGCTGGTGTTTGTAACGTTTTTTTTTTACGAAAACTAAGCGAGGTCAAAATCTGAAACTTCGTATTTGGGGGGGTCCAAAAAAGGTCTAAATCGTCTAAAATTTTAGAGACGTTCCTTGGTAGTGTTGGGCTAACTTCACATCGCTCTTTTACACGATAGCTTACGCTGACGACGTAACGATATTTGTAAATGGCCTATCTATAAACATCCTATTCGAACGCATGCAAATAGCACTGCGCATAGAATCTCAGTAAACCCAAAAAATACTTAGATGGGCTATTTACAAAAAAGATCAAACTCTTACTTACTAAGGAGTTTAAATACTTAGGCGTATGGCTTGACAGCAAAAGCAAACTAAGCTGGAATGAAAAACTAGACGCAACTCTGAAGAAAGCTACCATATCACTTTTCCAATGCAGAAAGATGGTGGGCGATAAATGTGGACCTTAGATATGTCGATGGAGGGACCTCAGATATGTCGATGGATGTACACGGCAGTAGTCAGCTCAATAGTAACATACGGCTGCATAGTATGGTGGCAACGCACAATGCAAAGCACAACCGAAGCACAGCTACAACAATTCCAGAGGATGGCATGTGTAGCCATCGCAGGCTGCATGAGAACAACACCATCAGCAGCCCTGGAAATTATACTGAGAGTACCATCATTGAACCTCTTTGGGCAGCAGGAAGCAAAATCTGCGGCCCTAGGACTGTACAATAAGGGACAATGGAAAGGTCAACCAGGAGACAACAGTTACTGCACCATTTTGGCAAAGGTACTCGAAGAAGTATCTGAAGCCACTATAGGGACAGACCGCATAAAAAAAGCCTTTCCTTTTAAGAAAAAGTATAAAGTCAGGATAGATATAGAAGAGTTGACTCAGAACTAGAGACCAACAAAATAACAATATATAGCGACGGCTCAAAAAAAGGATGTCACACAAGCTTCGGAGGGGACACAACAGTGTTTCAGGTAGGAGGCCCATGTAAGAGACTAAGTAGTCTCTTACATGGGCCATTACAAGTAGTAGGAATCGTAGAGGAGAAAGACATTGTCTTTAAAACAGACTGTGCATCTATACTCTGCGCACTAACAAAATCCAAACTCATACTGGAGTGTCACCAGATACTCAACAGACTGGGTGAGAACCACAAAGTTAAACGGCAATGGGTAAAAGGTCACTACCATGACCAAGGAAACTGCGAGGAGGACAAGCTAGCCAAAGCAGGGGCAAGGAGGACAGCGATTGGCCTTCCACCTTTCGCACTGCCATCGGTCGAGGCAATAAGAATAAAACTCAAAGCAGCCACAGCCGACCAACATAATAAGATATGGGCGAAAAGAGTAGACTGCAAAAACACCAAATTATTTCTTAAGGAATATAATCATAAATTCACGAACGACGTGATGATATTGCCACGCAGTAAAATAAAAATACTAACTGGACTGATTACAGGCCACTGTACACTTAACAAACACTTGAAAATTACAGGTGCAACAGACCTCTCCCTACGCAGGGGATGCGTGGAAGTCGATGAGACCTCGAAGCACATGCTGCTTAAGTGGGCCAGGTGCCCCCTGGGAAGAAGTAGAAGAAGATCATGATCGCTAGTTTGGACGCAAAATGATACGTGACTATGATAAGCCTACCCGGCTTATCATAGTCACGTATCATTTTGCGTCGTTATCTTTAATAAATAAATAAACCATTGTTGTAGAAAGTACACATTGAATTTTATTGACAGGTAAATCTCAAAGTGACAAGCATAGAAACTCTTTCACAAAGTAGGTCAGTAACTAACAGACCAATAAGATTGAATACATGCTTCACTTAACATCCCGTCTCGTTTTTCTTATTGGTGATGTTGAGTCCAGCTCTTGTGCCAAGCTCTTTAAGTCGTGGCCAGAATAAGGGCTTCGTCAGGAAGTTCGCCACCTGGTCGACCCCTTTCACTTTGAGAGTTGACAAAATTCCTGTCGTGACACATTCTCTCACAAAGAAGTGCCTCAATCTTATATGATTTGTCCTTTGATGGCATTCCACTGGAGGATCATGTGCAAGTCGAATAGCTGACTCACTGTCTAGGTATAACAGTGTTCTGATATCTTTGAGTGGCAACATGAACTGCAGAATTCTTTTTAGCCATATTAATTCTCGGGCTGCTTCGCTAGCGGCCACTATTTCCGCTTCGGTAGAGGATATGGCTACTGAAGTTTGCTTCTTACTCTGCCACGCAATAGCTCCTCCTGAGTAGAGACAAATCATTCCAGAAGTTGAATGTCCACTTGTGTTATCCCCCCCATGATCTGCATCGCTGAAGCCTTTCAGGCATTTCAATTTGTCAGATGAATGGTAGGTAATACCAAAATGTTGTGTGCCTTTGATATAGCGCAGTATTCTTTTGACTTTGGCTATATCTCCTGGCAAAGGGTTATCTAAAGTTCTGGAGACTACGCTCACTGCGAATGTGATATCAGGGCGTGTCCCAACTGCTAGATAAGAGAGTGCGCCAACTACTTGTCTATATGGAAATGGATCACTTTCCATCTCGTTTTCTGTAGTAACAGAGTCTTTCACAATAGGTGTTACGGCAGCTTTGCAGTCGTGCATGCCGAATCGCTCCAAAAGTTTCTTTGCATATCCTTTCTGGTCTATGGTAATCGATCCATCATCGTTTCTGGCAATCTCGATGCCTAAGAAATATGAACCAGGTTTTGTCGTGATCTTGAAGTGCTGACGCAGCTCATCAAGAAAAACTTGCGTTTCAGACTCCGATGCTGACGCCAACAATCCGTCATCAACATATAATGCTAGGATTAACTTTTTGTTACTATCCTTGTTTCTTATAAAGAGACATGGATCACTATGGCTTTGCTTGAATCCGATTTTTAGTATGTACTCAGTTATACAGTAGTTCCAGCATCTTGGTGCTTGCTTTAGACCGTATAAACTCTTTATGAGTTTACATACTTTTCCTGAATCATCACTAAACCCTTCAGGTGGCTTCATATATGTCTCTTCATTTAATGTACCATACAGAAAAGCCGTTGAAACGTCAAATTGGGACAACGTCAGATTTTCTTGAGCAGAAACACTCAGAAGTGCTCTTATAGTGCTGGTCTTTGCTACAGGACTAAATGTTTCGTAGTAATCCACTCCTTCTTTCTGCGAGTAACCCTTCACTACGAGTCGAGCCTTATATTTATCAACCGTACCATCAGGATTGGTTTTAACTTTGTAAATCCATTTGCAAGGGATTGCTTTCCTTCCCTTAGGCAAATCTACCATTTCCCACGTATGGTTCTCGTTGAGAGAGTTGATTTCGTTTTCCATAGCTTTTATCCATTTTTCAGATTCAGCACTTTGTATAGCTTGCTTAAATGTAGTCGGTTCTATTAGATCAGTAGTAGTCTGGGCATGACAAATATTGCAAACATAGTCCCTGTATCGACTTGGCTGTCTAAGGTTCGCACGGCTACGAAGTGTTAGCCCTCTCTCATTTTCTACCTCAATAGCGTTCAGTTGATCAGGTTCAGATTCCATTACAATGTCATCTTCCCTTTCAAGCTCAATGTTCTGTTCCATCTGCTCATCTGTTTGTTCTACACTACTGTCAACTATGTTCTCTCCAACTTCATTATTGTTAGCAACTTCTTCTGATCGCTCATTCTCTGTTTCAGGCTTCTCATCATTTTCAACTGCAGGTGATTCTTCCACACTTGGATCCGATTGGGTTTGAGGATTCAACGTAAAACCCCGAAATTTAAGTTCAATCTGGCGATATGGCTCTAACTTCTGACTTGAACTATCTTCCTCAGTTCTGGTCTTGCTTTCAAGCTCTTGATCAGTTCTGGTCAGATTTTTGACATCTTCCAATAAGAGAGTTTCATAAAAAACTACGTCTCGAGACCTTATCAGATTGAAATTTTCGCAGTCCCAAATTCGATATCCCTCTTCAGAATCGTACCCAATGAGAATACCTTTCTGAGCCTTTTTGTCCAATTTCTTACGTTTTTCTTTTGGAACGTGCGGGTAACAAATGGTTCCAATAATCCGCATGTGACTAATCCTTGGCTTCTTGCCATGCCATGCTTCATATGGTGTTTTTCCTTCAGGACCTGGGCCTGTCCTGTTAAGAATGTACACGCTCGTCATAATCAGCTCAGCCCACAAGCCATTTCGAATTTTCACATGGGCGTGCATCATGGCTCTCGCCATCTCCACAACAGTTCTATTCTCCCTCTCAGTGGGATTTTGTTGTGGGGTATAAGGCATCGTGAACCTCTGTTTGATACCTTCTTTCGCTAGTGTAGCACGAACCCTTTCATTATCGAACTCGCCACCATTGTCACTTAAAACTTCTTTTATTTTTATACACGCTGTCTTAGCTTCAGCTATAAAATGTAGTAGTTTTTCGTGGACATCAGATTTTTGACGCATTACGTATACCCAGCGGTACTTCGTGTATAGGTCCTTGAATAAAACAAAGTATTTATTCTTGCCGATCGAGCAGGGGAATGGTCCACACACATCACTGCAAATCAATTCTCCAGGTTGAGTGGCTTTTTCCCTAGTCCCGAACTTCAATCTATGAGATTTCCCATAAACACAGCCTTCACAGAGTTCTGTCTTTGCTTCAGTCTTTATGTTTAAGTCTCTCTCCAATACCTTTTTCACGTGTGTTTTATTTTGATGACCGAACCGCTCATGGTATAATTGTAATAGATTTACTTCAACAGTTTTATCTGGGGTAGCTGGCTTCACGCATTTCAGTTTCAGACGGTAAAGCCCACCCTCTTTCTCTCTGTTGCCAATTAGCTTGGTCTCGCCATTAATCTTCATTATGCACGTAGTGGGATCCGATTCAAAGGTGCTATTATTAGCGATGTCGTGTGCGGCAAGGACAGAAAAAAGGTTCCTGCTAATGCTAGGCACGTACCAAACATCCTTCAAAAGGATTTGCTCTCTTCGACCATCTACTTCAGCTTCTGCACGAATAGAACCCATCCCTACTGCTGGGATTGTCTGTCCGTTAGCTCCAGTAACCGTGTGTGAACCCTTGAAATAATTAAAGTCCTCAAAGAGATCGTCTCTGTTTGTTATGTGGCTGGTTGCCCCATTGTCCACATACCAGTTCGTCGTGTCTCTGACTTTAACGTCAAGGTTTTCGACTGAGAAAATAGCTAAGTTCATATCTACGGTAGTCGACTTCTTTGGTGGTCTGCCATCTGCGATCCATTTCTGACATTTTCTTACAAAATGTCCAGATTCCCGCAATAGTTGCTGTACGAGCCTTAGCTCGTAACGTGTTGTTGTAGGATGTATGTTGTAGGTTCCGAAGGAAAGACGTTAACTGGTAATTGTACCGAGTGCTTTATTGCAACTAACTCAGACTAGTCTTTAGCCTAGAAAGGTAAACTACGTGTTATGCTTAATTTACAATAATTATCTAGGTTATAAAGTACAGTGACTACCAACGATGTGCATGCTTGTACATGCTGCCAAATCAACCAACAGGGAAAATAAAGGGTAACTACCCTGCCTATCACTATAAACCTTTCTGTTATTGTTATCCCCTAATGGTTTGCTAAATTGTTAATATTATGTTATTACAGTATCTTAAATATTTTAATTTAAACGTTAAACATTTTAGTCTTCTGGGTCGGTCTTGCGTAGATATGTTCCGTTCGCGATCTCCTTCCGGTCTTGGTGTCCCCCTCGGCTGGTGCAGTGGCTGTGGCAGCACTGGCGGCGGTGACGGCTCGGGACGTGATAACGGCGGCGGTGGCGGCGACACGTTTGTCCTGACGACTCTCAGCATCACGACGACGACGCGCGGCGATCCAGGCTAGGCAGCCAATGACCGTTCCGAGTATCAGCACCGTCAATGTTATGTAGGAAACAGCGTACTGATGCACGTCATGCTCCGACAATGTTTGCGGTAACTCAGAATTTTTCTTGAGTTCCTCCAACTGATTCTCGAGTCTCCGAAGTGCATTTGAATGATCTTCGGTGACAACATCTTCCCGGTCCTCTGTGGCTGTTAACTTTGTCATGTTGTTGATGGTGTCCAGTGTAGGTACTGCAATCCTTGTGTTAATGAAGAGTTTGTTTTGGTACTCGGTGTCCGTGTAGATCGTACTTTCGTCTTTCTTCAACGAACATCCTTGAGCCATGTTGATGATTCCCGTTCCGCTCGTGACCTTAGACATCATATGTTCCTTGCAAATAATGCGTAGGTGGCATTCTTCGCAGCAGACGTAGAGCCAGACATTGTGGCGATGTAATGCGATCCATTTGTTAGCGCACGTCGAACTGAGCGCATTGCATTGTGTGCTGTTATCATTCGTTAGCAGTTTTATTTCACATGGCTTGTTATGTTGTCGCATACTGTAGACGGGATTGTTGAAAGTGCAAATGTACTTAGTTTGCTTCAAAATAGTGCACTGTTGTAAATCTTCTTTGCTCAAGTTTACATAGATATCCTTCAGCATGTTGATAGCGATGTATTCAGACGTAGTTACCACAGATCTGGTCTGTTTGTTTGTAATCAGCGGTATAGGTATAACTCTGTATAGTTGTAGCTGATTGTCATTTATAAGCGGCAACTTCATTTCCATAATAAGATATTCTTGAGTCGCTCGTGCTTTGACGTGGATCAATTTGAAGACCTCCCTTATTTCTTCGTGGGCGTTGTCCACCGGCAATGCCAAATGTCCCGGAAGTCGAGAGGCGATAACGCTCATCTCCTTCAAAATTTGTTCTTGGGATATTATCTTGTTGTTCATTTGGCCTCGATAGACGTCTTGAATAACCTCGAGGACTCCTTGTTGTATTCTCCTGAGTTTGCTCAGGATAATATTGGCTTGCAGTGCGACTGCGTTAAAGTAGACCATCATGGCATTTTGTTTTGTGTCTTGTTGTAACTCCCGCATATGTTCATCGGCTCTCTTGATGTGGCTTCGCATGAGCCCGAGTTGTTTGTTCATTGTTGCTTCATTCCTGCTTATGATGCTGTTTTGTACTTCGACAATAGAGGTCTGATTCTTGAACAGCTTCAGCAAATATTGTTCATTGTCTCTGACGTTGTTTATCTCTTGGTGATATTGCACCGCGAAATCTTCGTCTAGAACTCCAAATAGGCTGTGCGCAAGTTGTCCTACGCCATTGAAGAAGCCTCTCTTCGTCCTGTTTCCCCCACTTTGTCGGGACTGTAAGCCTAAGTTGTTGCTCTGAAGCTCCTCAATTTCTTGTCGTAGCTCCGACACGATACTCCCGCAGACCACTTGATAGGCGAAGTTCTGGCAGGCGTTTTCTACATGGTCGACGTATCCTTGGATATCCTTGAACCCCTTCCAGTAGGTAGACATATTGTAGTACGCCAGGATTGTCCAACTGTCGTGAACCGTGTTCAGATTTCCCAAGTCGTCATAATATATTTGTCTTCCTTTTTCAAATGATGACATGCCGAAAAACTGTTGTTGCGAGCCGCAGACCATACACATAAATACGATGAACATAGTTATGTAGTTCATCATCGATATGCGTTTATTCTTGCCGGGTGTGCTGTTTGTTTGTTGTGTTTGTTTTTGTTTTTCTTCGCCTTCGGTGGGGAGTCTGATGAGTCTTGTTATTGGTCTCTTCAGAGATCCCTTTTCTGTCTTGAGAGATACCACCCTCACCAGGTCGTCCTTGCCCGGATGTACTTCTAGTATTCGGCCTAGAGCCCATTTTCCCGGAGGAAGATTGTCCTCTTTTACAACGACGACGTCCCCCACTGCAAGGTTTTCTGTTTTGTTGTTCCACTTACTCCTCGTTTGTAAGTGTTGTAGATAGTCTGATGACCATTTCTTCCAGAAGTCCTGGTACATCTTCGTGGTTAACTTCCACCGATTTCGCAGACTGACTTCGCCTTTCAGATCTTCTTCTGGTATTGCTAATAGAGGTTCGCCGATTAAGAAGTGACCCGGAGTTAGGACAAATTCCCGATCCTCTGTGTCTTCGGTCAGCTGTAGCAGCGGCCTCGAGTTGAGACAAGCTTCTATGCATGTTAGAAGGCTGTAAAACTCTTCATATGTGAGTTTTTGCTCCCCTATCACTCTTTTCAGGTGATACTTCATGGATTTGACAGCGGATTCCCACAACCCGCCCGCAGTTGGCCAGGCCGGTGCGATGAAATGCCACTGGATTTCCAACTCATTTGTCTTGTTCACGAAGTCTTCATTAAATGTTGATTGTTCCTTGAACTGTTTCTTAAGTTCTCTGCTGCTTCCCAGGAGGTTTGTTCCGTTGTCACTCCATATGTTTTTTATCAGACCCCTTCTACTGACCACCCTTTTCAATGCCAAAATAAAGGCTTGGGTGCTCAGATCCGAGACCAGTTCCAGATGAATGGCCTTTGTTGCCATGCAGATAAACACGGCGATGTAGCCCTTGGATGTTCGGACTCCTCTTCCTTTATTGGCCTTGACATCTACTGGGCCTGCGAAGTCCACGCCGCAGTTGTAAAACGGTCTCGATGGTGTTATTCTGGCTTTTGGTAAGTCTCCCATCCTCTGGTTTTGTTTTTGCGGTTTGAATCTTGTACACGGCACGCATAGTCTCAATCTTTGTTTTACTGTTTTGTTGCCGCTGATGATCCAATAACGCTGTCTCAGGTAATTTAACGTGAGCCGGGAACCTCCGTGTAATGTTTGTTGATGAGCTTGTTCGATTAATAACTGTGTCAGTCTGCTGTTTGATGGCAGAATTATTGGATGTTTTGTCGTGTACCCCAACTCTGAGTTCTTCAGCCTGCCTCCGACACGTAGGTTCTCCTCTTCATCCAAGATAGGATTCAGCTTGATAATGTTACTGTTGGATCTGACAGTTCCCTTTGATTTTAAATCTTTAATTTCGGATTTAAAATACGTATTTTGTTCTTGTTTTACTATTCGCTGTAGCGCGCGTCGTATTTCCTGCAACGATAGGTGTTTGGAGTTGCCCCTTGTCGCCGGGTCGCGTGCCGTTGTTATGAAACGTGACACCCACGCTAGTATGCGCGTAGCCCTTGACAATGAACTGCATTTTTCGATGACGCTGGCGATGACCCCCATTTCTGTTTGTTGTGCTGGATAAGCTTGAATCTTTATTTCTTCGTTTGTTGAATAACTTGAAGGTTCCGTAGCCATTTGTGTTGCGTCGTTGTTTCGAAGCCAATGAGGCCCTTCCCACCAAAGGTTGAACCCCCGCAGTTGTGACGGAAGGAGTCCTCTGGAAGCACAGTCCGCTGGATTTTGCTTTGATTTCACGTGTTTCCATTGTTGAGCCGGGACGACACTCTTGATCTCCTGAACCCGGTTTCCCACATAGGGTTTCCAGCGATGTTCATCTCCTTGCAGCCATCCCAGCACGACCATTGAGTCCGTCCATGCAAATATCTTCATGTTGTGATTTTCAGCAAATCTGTGTTTTATTTTGTCCACCAGTCGGGCTAGTAATAATGCACCACCCAACTCCAATCTTGGTAGCGTTATTTGTTTATTTATGGGCGCTACTTTAGTTTTCGCTGCGACAAGTGTTATTTTCTCATCGCCGGTAGACAACGTAACCTTCGAGTAAACGACGCAGGCGTATGCTTTTTCTGACGCATCGCAAAATGCATGTAATTCGATGTTGCAGTTTGTTTCTTCAATTCCCAACCATCTCGGTATTGTAAAATGTTGTATGTTTTGAAGATCCTTCCTTATAGTTGTCCACTCCTTTTGGATATCCTCCGGCAATTCGTCGTCCCAGGAAATCTTAGACAGCCATACTTGTTGAAACATGATTTTTGCTTTAATCGTAACTGGCGACAGCCAGCCAAGTGGGTCAAATAGCTTAGCGACGTCACTTAACATATGCCTTTTTGTTTTGACATAGTTTGTTGTTTGTTCTAATGTTGATGTGAACATAAATTGATCGTTCTTCGGGTTCCATCCCAACCCAAGTGTTTTTGATGTTTCCTTTTCGCTGAAGTTGAAGTTTCGGGGGTTTCTCATCTCTTCGGGTAGATCGGCAACTAAAGATGGGTCATTGCTTGACCATTTCCGGAGGTTGAACCCGCCTTTGTTGAGGAGCGTTATGAGCTGGTCTCTTGTTAACCTTGCTTGTTCTGTTGTATGTTTTCCGAAGAGTGCATCGTCCATGTAGAAGTTGTTCTGAAGGACGCTTTTTGCTTGAGGAAGCTTATCGCCTTCGTCCGAGGCGAGCTGCTTCAACGTTTTCTGGGCTAAGTAAGGCGCGGCCTTAGTCCCGTATGTTATTGTTTTCAATTCGAATTCTCTCATTTTCTTTGATGAATCCTGCCAAATTATTTTCTGGAGTGGCCTATCTTCCGGATGTACGACGATGAATCTGTACATCTTCTCAATATCTGCTGAGTAGACGTATTTGTACTGTCGCCACTGTAGTAATAGTCCTTGAAGGTCCGCTTGAAGATTAGGTCCTGTTTCCATCAAGTCATTGAGACTGAATCCGCTTGTTGTTTTTGCCGAGGCGTTAAATACTACTCTTAGCTTTGTTGTGACCGCTTCCATTCTCAAGATTCCGTGGTGCGGTAGATAATATTGAAGCTGTTCTTGTTTATTTGATATCTCCATATGACCCAATTGTTCATATTCGGCCATGAAGTCATTGTAGCGTTGGGAAAATTCTTTGTTTTTGTTAAGCTTGCGC
Organism: Argyresthia goedartella; assembly: GCA_949825045.1. NCBI lineage: Eukaryota > Metazoa > Arthropoda > Insecta > Lepidoptera > Argyresthiidae > Argyresthia > Argyresthia goedartella. The sequence goes on from OX463815.1 coordinate 1,454,103, forward strand.
ACTAATTGTTTATACTGTGCAATAGCTTGTGGTTTTGATAGTCCCAGCTTGTTCTTGAAGTCCTTCTTCATCGGGAGGCGAATCTGGTATCGTCCGTCAAGAAGTCGCTCTGTTGTTTCCGCATACATTTTTTCGCAGAAGTCTTCCGAGCTAGTTTCAACTTGGTTGCTTGCTATCTCCTCCTGTTCCCAAAAATTGCTGATATCTTCCATATTGTTGATGGTGACATGACAGTTGAAAGTCCTTTGGGAGAATTTTCCGCATATCACCCATCCCAACCGTGTTTGTTGCGCAATAATTGCTTGATTGTTTGTTTTAATCAGGCCTTCCATTATCAATTCCGGATAAATATCAGCGCCCAATAAAATATCGATCTCTCCTGTTATGTTGAACTCTGGGTCCGCCAACTTCAAATGTTGTAAATGCTTCCAAGAGTCCACATCGAACGATCTGTTAGGCAGCTTGTTGGTCAGTCGCCTCATAATTAAGGCACCCATGACGAAGTTGTAGTCGTTGTGTAGAGCTTTGCAATCGAGATGGATTTCTCCCTTGCATTTGTTGGGTGTTGTTCCCAACCCAGTTACATCAGCATTGTTTTTGATCCTCTTGAGTTGTAGCCGTTGCACAGCGTCCTCTGTTATCATTGTTATCTGAGAACCTTGGTCGAGTAAAGCTCTCAGCGTTACATAAGTTCCGTCGTTGGCTTGCACCATAAGTTTTGCTGTGGCCAACAGTACTTCGTTTGTTTCCGTACTCGATACGTGCGTGCTGTGCCGGTTCACTTGCTGGCTTGCTGACTTGCTTGGCCTAGATATTGCCTCGTGCAGCAATGTGCTGTGCGACCCATTGCACTCTTTACATTTTTTGTTTGATCTGCAAATATCCCCGTTGTGTCCAAACAGGCAGTTGCTGCATACTCTCAGTTTTTCAACTTCTCGTAATTTAGCCAAAGGTTCAAGGTGCAAAAACTCTTGGCACGCGTATAATCCATGTTCTCCATTACAGCGCGGGCACGTTCTCTTTGCTGTATAATAGGTTCGTGGTTTGAACGTTGAACTGGCTGCCCCCTTTTTATTAACCGACTTGAAAAAGGGAGGGTTGTTGTTTGACGAATTCTTGTTCTGTTCCTTGTTGTTGTAGTTGTTCCCTGGAGCTTTACTGTTGCTGGACTCCAATGAGATGAATTTGTGTTCGAGGTAGCCCAAAAAGCTATCGAGTTTTGGCAGTTCCCGAGGTGATTCTAGCGATTCGATATACGACTGCAGGGTCTCGGGATCCAGTTTTTGTTGAAGGATATGCACCACCAATGGTTCCCATCCGCTAGTATCAATGTTTAAGTTTGCAATAGCATTGATGTTCTCCAACGTCGTGTCGTGTAGTCTTTTCACCTGGGTCGCGGTTGCTTGTTGTATGTTAGGTTGGTTGAGCAATAAGTTCGCATAGTATCCGAAGAGGAGACGAAGATTGTCGTAACGATGTTCCAATATTTCCCAACAGTCTTTATAGTTGTTGGCGCTAACGTGTAAATGCTGTACCAGGCGTTCTGCTTCCCCCTTAAGTTTTGTTTTTAAATGTTGCATTTTCTGGGCCGGCGATATGTTTTTGTTGTTGTGCACAGTCTCCGTGAACAAATCTTTGAATGTAGTCCATTTGGAGTAATTCCCGTCGAATGTCGGGATTTCTATTTTCGGTGTCGATTGTTCCCTATGTTGAATATTTCCCATTTTTCCGTTGATGAGCGATTTTGCCTCGTCGAATAACTTTTCCAGCCTATTATACTCCATTTCGTACTCTGTTGTGTCATCAAGCAGGTTATCCAGCTTCCAGTACATATTGTCGAAAGTTTGCCAGCGAGTTGATATAGTCTTCAGTTTGTCTTCTAACTGCCATTTTTCCGAGATATAGTCGATGTTCACATTTCTTATGGTTCGTTCTAAAGCTTTGATGTTTGATCGTTGCTCGCCCAGAAGCTCCAACACCTTTGTTCCGGAATGTGAAGCCGATGATGTAGCTGATTGTGTAGCCTTGGGGTCGGTGTTGTAATCCTGAACTTGCTCTTGCACCTCTTGTTGACGCATCCTTTGCTCGTATCCCGAAATTGCTTGCTTGATGGACAGGTAGCTCGCTTTAGCTTTCTCGTAGACGTTGTCGGTGAAGTACTCAGATGTTTTATCTTCCTTGCTCATCAGGCGCGAATGATTGAGCTCAAATTGCTCCCAGTTTAGTTGTAACCGCTCCAAACGGACCCTCAGGTACTCCTTGTTCTTCCTTGATGGTCCATCTTTGTTGAAATTGTCGCCTATGCCCTTGATTTGATCAATGATGACCGCCTGTTGTTTCAGCACATCTCCCAATTTGTCTGCCATTTTGTTGTTTTGTTATGCCCAAGTCTGCTGACCCCGGACGGCTGTTTGTTCCCGTCGCAGATGACCTCCAGACGGATGTTTGTACCCGCTGGCGCCTCCTGGCTCCAGAAGGCTGTTTGTTCCCGCCGAAGTTGACCCCCGGACGGATGTTTGTTCCCGCTGAAGTTGACCCCCGGACGGATGTTTGTACCCGCTGGCGCCTCCTGGCTCCAGACGGCTGTTTGTTCCCGCCGAAGTTGACCCCCGGACGGATGTTTGTGGTTTTACAACGTCCTGTGTTTCCAACGGCGCCGATACGCTGACTCCAATCACGTATTATCCCGTAGTGAGTAGGAATAACCGTAACCACAATCAACTTTGCTCGAAGGACCAAATGTACGAGCCTTAGCTCGTAACGTGTTGTTGTAGGATGTATGTTGTAGGTTCCGAAGGAAAGACGTTAACTGGTAATTGTACCGAGTGCTTTATTGCAACTAACTCAGACTAGTCTTTAGCCTAGAAAGGTAAACTACGTGTTATGCTTAATTTACAATAATTATCTAGGTTATAAAGTACAGTGACTACCAACGATGTGCATGCTTGTACAGTTGCATTTGTGACTTTGAACGTCTTTCTTCTTTGTCTTATCCTTATTGCCTTTATTTCTTGCTTTCGCATATAATGCCTTCTGCGCTGCTTTCCGCCTCAATATCTGCTTGTTGCTTTGTTAGGATCTTCTCATGTGCGCATAACTGTGTTGTAAGGTTCTCTATCGTGCGTGCTCAGTCTTCGTCATTAGATTCCAGCTTGACTTGAATCCCAAATACTCATTCGGTAAAGTGTCCAATATCTTATAGATCAATATTGCTGCTGGCAACTCATTTGTCTCTTCTAATGCTACCAGTGTGACCAGATTCAGTATTTTAATACTTTTTCAGTATATTTCATCGATTTTTCCGAACATCAGTATATTTTCAGGTATATTGCTGGGAGTCAGTATTTTTGGGTATATTATGGTTGACGTTATGGCAACACCGTAGTGAGTGATCGTCCTTGGGACAATGTTTGCGGAATTCCCCGGAACGCGAACATTGGCTGGGGGCTTTCCCGGATTTAGTTTATACATGTTATCTATGAGCAAAGATGAGTAAGTTACAGATATGACAAGAAAGACGGCCGTCGCCGGCGTTGTAGTATTGTAATACTACCTATACAATTATCAATCAATACGTAGTATAAATCAGAGTTGCACAATGTATGTTCGCCTAAAACTTTACAACTGCTGGACCGATTTTAATGCGGTTTGCAACATTAGATATAGTGTAATTTCCAGATTTCATACATTCAAATCCGTTTGTTTCATGAATATCAGTCTACCCGGACGAATTCGGGACGGACCGCTAGTTTATCTATAATTTTCAAAACAACGTCTAGTTTTTAAGTTTTCAGTTGCATGAATAGGTAGTAGTTAGACATAAAAGATACTTAATTACTAGTATTAAATCGTCTAATACGGTTCAAGTGAAATGATTGTCTCTTCTGCACTCGACTTAATCTTTGAGGACTTTCTTTCGATAATTCGGGAATTTCCCCAAAATAGGAGATGTTTTTGTCATCATATAAATAGATTGCGATTTTCGTTATTTTTATTTACTTAGTTGCATCCATCCGGACAGCATGTCTAGTTTTCAGCAAAGTTATTTAGCTAAGTGGGAACAAATTCCGGAATTTTCTTCGTGGCTTTCACGTTATAAAGATGATGAGTTCACCGCATTTTGTAAAGCATGCAATGCGAAACTGCAAAGTAGATTAGCATCTATAAAACAGCATGCAAATACTGAAAAGCATAAATCGAACTTGATAAAATATAAAGGACAGTCAAAGGTAAGCATAACTCGCTTTACTTACCTAGTTCAAGGAGTTTTGATATATTTTAATTCAAAGTTAATCATCCTGGTTTTGTTTCCAAAATAACCAAGTATTTTTTCATTTAATTTTCAGGTTGATACATTTTTCAAAAAGGCCCCACTGAAAGACGAAGTCAAGAAAGCTGAGCTGCGTTTATGCAGTTTTCTGTCGGAACACAATATCCCATTTAGAGCTATGGACCATCTTAGTGAAGTTCTAGTGAAGTGTTTTACCGATTCCGATATTGCGAAAGAATTTTCCTGCAAGAGAACCAAAGCAGCTGCTATAACTTATAATGTTTTAGGACCCGAATTCGAAAAAGATATGATTGAGGACATACTTCGTACTGCATCTCCTTCAGGTAAACCAGTATATTCAATTATAATCGATGAGAGTACAGATGTTGCGACAGTCAAAGTATTGGCGATAGTAATTAAATACTTCTCTGAAACTAAATGTACTGTACAAACCAAATTCCTTGATTTAGTTGATTTAAGTGGTGAGACCGCAGGTCATTTATTTAATTCGTTGTCATCAAAATTATCCGAATTAGGTTTAGAAATAAAAGACGTAATAGGATTCGCTGCTGATACTACGAATGTGATGTTTGGTCAACACTCTGGCATTGTTGCAAAAATTAAAGAAGTAAACCCAAAGTGCTTTTTCATAAAATGTGTTTGTCACTCTGCAGCATTAAGTGTTAGCCACGCCTGTAAAATACTGCCTAGAAATTTAGAACAAATAGTAAAAGAAGTATATGGATATTTTTCTCAAAGCAGCAAGCGTCAAAGAGAATTTGCTGAGTTCCAAAATTTCACAGACACTGAAAATCACAGAATCTTGCGTCATTACGACATAAGGTGGCTTTCACTTCATGCCTGTATTAGTAGAATAATTGAGCAGTGGAGGGCATTGCAATTGTTCTTTCAAGACCAATACTTGAGTGATCGCAATATGTCATCAGAATTTTTATATAATTCTTTTACCACTGATATAAACAAATTGTACTTTCACTTTTTGGACTACATTTTGCCGATTGTAAACAAATTTAACGTAATTTTTCAAGGCGACTATCCGTGCATTGATAGACTGTATGATGATGCATCTAGTATGTACTTGTCGATTTTGGGTTGCTTCATGAAAACTAATTACATCAAACATACAGAAAATGTATTTACCTTAGACCCAAAGTCACATGTAAATTATTTGCCATTGAAAGATATGTACTTAGGTATTCAAGTGGGCCAAGAATTAATCAAACACAGGGGAAATGTAAACATGAAAGAACAGATTGCTGAGTTTTTCAGAAGGTGCCAATCATTTTTAATTGAGCTAAGCACGCAATTGAAATCACGTTTGCCTTTTGAAAATCCAGTTTTTAAAGAACTAAAATTTCTTGACCCACACACTGCCGTGCATAAAGAATTTCGCAGTTTACGAAATGTAATAGAAACTTTCCCATGCGAAGTACAGCCAGAACAAATGCAGTTAATCGACGAAGAATATAGAACCCTAAAGTTTGATCGCGAAGTAAGTGATTTGTTACAATCTTCGAGCACTGGCTCACCCATCTCATGTGAACAATTTTGGGTGGAAGTTGGGAAAATTTCTAACAGTGATGGCATGTTAAAATACAAAAATATAACTAGTTTTAGTAAATCTCTGCTATGTATACCGGTATCGAATGCTGCATGCGAGCGCATATTTTCACAGATAAATTTAATAAAAACGGACCAAAGAAATAGATTTGTAAACAAAAATGTGTCAGCAATTTTAAAAACAAAGCAAGGTGTTAAGGATGAAGGAGGTTGTGTAAAATTTAATCCTTCGAAAAAGATGTTAAAATATAACTCTAACATTTATTGTGAAAATGAATAAATAAAACCTGTTAAGAAAATCAGTATTTTTATTGGTATATCTGTCCTATGTAAATCGGTATATTTCAGTATTTTTTTGAGGTGCCTCGGTATTTTCGTAAAATTTAATCTGGTCACACTGAATGCTACATTGAGTTCGTGCCAGTGACTCTTTAACGTTGAAATATGTGTAGCCATGTCATGCTTGGTATCCCTCTCGTATCCGAAGAATGTTTGACACATTTCGTAGGATTTGTCTACGATACAACCTCCGTACAGCCGATTTAGTTCATCCCACATATCCTTAGCGTTATCGAAGCGCATCATCTTTGTTACTATGTCGTTTGGCAAATTCGTAGTGATCAAGACAGAAACTATGCTATCTAGTTTATCAAATTCTTGTACTTCCTTTCCATGTTTCGCAATTTGCTCCGATGTTGGCGTACCTTGCAAACTTGCTGGTCTGGATTTTCTACCTTCCAACAAATCTTTAGCACCTGGTACACCCTTCAGCACCATGAAAACTTTGAATTTCCACATCTTGAAGTCATCGGTCCCTGATAAGTTCCCGATTCGAACCTTGGCAGCTTCTACGATAGAATTGTCCATTTTGACGTTTCCCTTGTAGACTAAGTTTTACACGAATCTTGTATCCTGCTGACACAGTCTTGGTTTCTTCACCAAAATAACTTATTGGGATAGGTAACTTTGCGATTGGTTTAAATACTTTTTAAATCTCTGCTACCACTTTAATAAATAAATAAACCATTGTTGTAGAAAGTACACATTGAATTTTATTGACAGGTAAATCTCAAAGTGACAAGCATAGAAACTCTTTCACAAAGTAGGTCAGTAACTAACAGACCAATAAGATTGAATACATGCTTCACTTAACAGTTATCACTCTCATCAGCGAGCTGTGCCCGTAACATGCGTGATACAGTAACGAGGTTCTAGTGTGTAAGCGTGTACAGAAGGTTCACGACGTCGTCGCCGGAACGCTTCACCGAGTGTATAATGTCGCGAGCTGTAACTGTAACCGAATAGATAAGTATACGAGGTTCTAGTGTGTACGAGAAGGCCACAAGCCGGATCTGCGCAGTTTTGGTTTTTTGTCGGCGATGTCGGGAGTGTCTCTCGCTTGTGCAGCATACATACTTATAGATGCTTTACTCGATGTCCATAAACGGCCACGAAGATGGTGGATTCATAGAATGTATCGGTCAAGAAGTGATCTACTTTTCATGTTGAAAAATCAAGAAATTAGTAATTATTACAAAAATTTCACGAGAATGAGTGCAATTGATTTTAAATATTTAATGGTTATAGTCGGTCCCGATATAGAAAGAAGAAACACTGCATTTAGAGAAGCTGTGTCGGTTCAGGACAGGTTAGCAGTGACGCTGAGATACTTAGCTACTGGTGATTCTTTTACAATTTTGCAATACCTGTTACGTATTTCCAAACAAGCCATAAGCCCGATTATATATCGAAAGTGTGTCAGGCGTTAATAGGAGCATTGAAAGAACAAATTAAGGTCATTCTTTAAGGAAATATTAAAAAATAATTATTAATTAAACATAGTCTTCCAAATGCATGTCTGACGAATACTGGCTAGTTGGCTATCTACTGTTGCTGTGTGGGGCTGTGGAGTATGGCGGGTTTATAGGAGAAGGAGAAGAAGGGCCTGCTGTGTTTAAGTTAATATTTGTAGCGATGGAAGAATTCGAGTGGCGTGGAGATTGTTGGTTTTGTGTACTAGAATAGTAAAATAATTTTGCATTAATTGGATGAAATCGAAGAAAGACTTTTGTTCCATATCCTGTTGTGGTTGATTTGGCCGACAGCCTCTTTTAGCATTTATAGTTTGGGATCTGACTTGGGTTTTTTTTCTTCGAGGGTAGTTGGAAGAAGCGCATACAAATATTTAGCTCTCTGTAATTTTATTGAAATTTAATTAATTAATACAATTTTATCTACAATTTAATCTAAAAGAACTGACCTGGACCCTCCATAATCCAAAATCAAACAGATAACCTCACTGATTTTCACAATTAAATAAATTCACCAAGCACAACACAATGACCTCTAAGGACCTCTACGCCAAGCTGCAGGAGAACATGGAGGCCATCTCGGAGTCACTCAGTGAGCGCATCGGGAAGTTCGAGCAGGAGCTGCAAGCGGCCACACCTGCCCCCGGACCCCTGAACATCACAAAGCTGGCGAGTGAGTTCCGTGACTTCAAGTTGTTGGTCTGGAAGAGCCTGGGAGCACTCAAGAATCAACTTGAGTACTTGACCCTCGGCCTCGACCGGCACGAGACTGCGGCGCGGCGTAAAGTGCTGCTAGTTCACGGCATCAAGGAGACCGACAAGGAGCAGCCAGACGAAGTGTTAAGGGCAGTGTTCGCAGACCGCCTTAAATTGCCCGACGTGTGCCTCGATGACATCAGGGTGGTGCACAGACTGGGAGCCAAGAGCACAAAGACACTCCCACTGCTGGTTCGCTTCGCCACACACTCAGCACGCTGTGAAGTCTGGGATCGCAAGAAGGAGCTCAAGGGCTCAGGCATTTTGGTGTCTGAGTTTTTGACAAAATCCCGGCGCGACGTTTTCTTGGCGGCGCGGAAGCACTTCGGCATCAGCAGCAGTTGGACGTCGGACGGCAAGATACACGTGTTGCTGCCTGACAAATCGCGGCAGAGGCTGGAGTGCTGGGCAGATTTGCGGCCACTCATGGCGAAGTACCCGAGCAAGGAGACCCCCTCGCCAGCCGGCAAAGGGAACAAACCTGCTGAGGGCGCCGCCGCATCTGCCTCCGGCGTAGTGACCAGGAAACAGGCCACTCAGTCGCAGGGCAAGAAGAAGCAAGGTTAGACCCTCTTCGTCTGTCTCTAAACCAATCAGATTCAGCGTTCCGTTCCCCCGGTGGTACAGTGCTCATGTCGTGATCCTTTTCTCTACTAGTAATGTTTTGCGAGGTAGTAGCAACTATTTTTATTTTAAATTTCAATCAATCAATTTTTAGGTTTGATGGCTTCTATTGTGGATTCCGCCAGTAATTCCGCCAATATCACGTATTGAAGATGACACGAAGGGGATCACGTTGTACAGTTATCGGTGAAACTTCCCTTGAGTTGAGAAAGTCCACTCGATTTATTTGCAACTATTGACAGCATATTGACACATTTTTTTTTTGGTTCTTTTGCCTTGTCAGGCAGGCAAAGGTTTCTAGACCATACAGCCTTGCATATTGTGTATGATAGTTTTTTTTTTTTTTAAGTGCCATTGTGCGATTTTTGAAGTCGCGGTCCGTCTTGCGCTTACCTCTGCTGTGGATTTTATTCTATTGTTAGCGCTATAGTTTATTGCTTTCTTATTGTGTAAAGTGTGTGTGTGTGTGTGATGTTTATTTACAATGTAATAGTAGGTTTTCTGATTTCTTACAACAATCCATGCCTGGTGAGGGTTTAGGTCACCCCATTGGTTTATATTAGTCTTTTTTTTTTCTTTTGATTCCTTAATCATTATATATTTTCAGCTAGGTATATTCCTATACCTAGTTATATATTTATATTATATTATAGTATATTATTTTATCTACATAATATGAATCTCAATAACGATAGCTTCTTGTCGTGTGCGTCTAGCGATGAATTTGTAAGTGCAGAAAGTGACATTTCCAGTGTGGAAGAACCACTTTCTGTCAAACTCAGAACTGTCTTTGGTGGGTCTGGGAAGAATCTGAACATTGTGCACATCAATGCTCAGAGCATTCACACGAGCTACACCGATCTTATCGAGGCTTTTAGTGACCAACATGTGGACGCTATCCTTGTCTCCGAGTCATTCCTGAAGCCTTCACTCTCCTCATCTATGTACTCTCTTACAGGCTTCAGGCTCTACAGGAATGACAGAGTCGGGAAAGCGGATGGAGGTGTTGCTGTTTACCTGCGTGCGGATATTCCGTGCAAGGTGATCAGCGCATCCCCTAGCCAGTACTCCGAGTCTGCCGAATATCTCTTCCTCGAAATTCTTCTTTATCACAATAAGGTGCTTCTTGGTGTTGTTTATAGCCCCTCTCTCCGTGTTGATTATTTCGACACCTTTGAATCTATTCTTAATGATTTGACCCCACTTTACGATGACACTCTCATTCTTGGGGATTTCAACACTTGTCTCCTCAAAAATGATTCTCGTTCAGCCAAGCTTAGGTCAATAGTAGATTTATACAATCTGCACATTTTGCCTTATCCTTATTGCCTTTATATATATATACTTGCGGCCACCCATTCCCAGCCACATTGCTCGCCCTCTCTTCTTGACATCATAATCATTTCCAACCTGGATAAGGTGGCCACTCATGGTCAACTTAACTCACCTTTTTCTTTTCACGACCTCATTTACGTCTCATATAAAATTAGGTCCCCTAAGTGCAGAACCAAATTTATTGAAACTCGCAGCTTCAAAGCCATCAACCTGGATTCCCTCAAGTCTGATGTTTCACTGGTCGATTGGTCCCCTGTCATCTTGAGCGAGAGCGTTGATGACAAAATTCACAGCTTCAATACAATTGTCCTGGGACTTTACGACAAACATGCTCCCACTAAAAAAGTTAAAGTGAAGCACCTGCCTGCTCCCTGGCTAAACGATGATATCAAGCGACTTATGACCAAGAGAGATCGGGCTAAGTGCAGGTACAAAAAGGATCCGACAGATGACAATTTTCTCACCTACAAATCGCTTCGAAATCGTTGCAATCGTCTCTGTCGCGACGCCAAACGCCGCCACATCTTTGAGTGTATCGAAAGGTACACTCCTGCTCAGCTGTGGAAATTTCTCAGGACACTTGGTATTGGCAAGTCCCAGGCCCAGGACACGCATTCAGGTAATCTCGATCTCAACGCTCTTAATCAATTTCTCTCCGCACCGCCCGTTGTGATGGACTCTACTGTCAAGCAAGCCACTCTTCGGAGCCTGCGCTCTAGGTCACTTCCCAAAACCACTCCCTTCAACATGAGATATGTCGGAGTTGACACAGTTAAAAGCGCATTGTTGGCGATTAGCTCCAAAGCAGTCGGACATGACAACATCTGCCTAAAAATGATCTTCACTATCCTAGATGACCCGCTTCCGCCCATAACGCACATTTTAATTTTTTCCCTTTCAAACTGCTCCTTCCCTACTGCTTGGAAACATGCACTAGTTATCCCTCTCCCTAAATCATCCAATCCCACCTGCTTCAAAGAATATCGCCCGATTTCCATCTTGCCGATCCTATCAAAAGTCCTCGAATCCATTGTCCATACCCAGCTCTCCCAATATCTATCCTCTAACAACCTATTAAATCCTTTTCAATCAGGCTTCAGACCGGGTCACAGCACAGTTACGGCTCTACTTAAAGTGACGAATGATATTCAGGTTGCCATGGATCAGAAGCAGCTTTCGGTGCTTACCCTGCTCGACTTCAGCAGTGCCTTTAACTGTGTTGACTTTGAAATTCTCGTTGAACTTCTCAAATCTCTTAATCTCTCTTCCCATTCTGTCAGCTGGTTCGACTCATACCTTCGTGACCGTAAACAGCGTATCAAATCGGAGACGACTTGCACGGATTGGTGTGACCTCACCTCCGGTGTCCCCCAAGGTGGCATTCTCTCTCCTCTTCTATTTTCTATATTTATTAACTCCATCTCCGATGCCCTCTCATCTTCTTATCATCTTTACGCGGATGAATTACAAATCTATCGCCACTTCTCTCCCGATAATGTAAACTCCGCTGTGGAGGCGTTAAACGCTGACTTAGAGGGTATTAGAGGGTGGGCCTCGTCGTTTGGGCTACTGGTTAACCCAAACAAGTCCCAGGCCATGATTATAGGTACCAGACACTCACTATGTTTGTTGAAGCAACAGTCTGTCCCTCCTGTATCTTATAACGGTACAGTAATCATGTATAGCGACCCAAATGCGCAATATCCAAATTGACTCGCAGCTGGAAAAAGCTTAACTGCGCAGCGAGTCAATTTGACTACGGCTAGCACGAGTTTAGATTTCGATCTTCATGTAATATCTGTGGTCGGTTTTTGTTTTTTTAATTTCTATAAAAGCGGCCAATGATTGAAGGAATGGAATAATCTAGTCCGTACATTGAAATACATTCACACAGAGCCAGAAAAAAATAGTAAACATTCATGACTTTGCACGATTTCACTGCAGTTCGCCGGGTCAATTACGAGGCAGATTATCGGTGATTTGCTTGTGATTTGTGTAGTTTTTGAGTAAAAAACTGATTGTAAGTACTATTCATAGCCTGTTACTTAGTTAATACCGTGTTTTCATCGAAAATATCAATGCTGGTGAAGGAAATACGTCGAGAAAAAACTCAAAATAATAAAAATTGCGTTTTACTTTACGGGGTTGCTTTCATAACAGTCTAATGTACTTAATATTGTGTAAATACGATAGAAACACGACAATATAGGGCCAAAACATGTGAATAATCATTATTTTCGATTTTTATTTTCTGCACGATTGGTTGTTTGAACCCTATCGTAATAGCGTAAGGAACATATTTGCTTGACCTCGACTAAACGTCCACTCGATAAAGCGCAGCGTTGACTTGCGCTTGAAAACTGGTAATGATTTTGTGTCTATCAGTTATAATTATTTCTTTCTAGAAATAAGTGGTTGTTGTCGGCGTTATAAACACAAAGTAGTAGTTTCGTTAAATTAACGCAGAAATTTATGGTTTCATTGTTATCTTGATATTATTGTAGGTACTTTTGTTAATTTTACCTGTTATTGTTTAGTGATATGGTAGGGGAACGCGGCCGCGCAAGAGGCGCAAGAGGCGGCCCTGTTTTAGGCCGAGGACGGGCACGAGGCCGAGGCCGTGGTGCGGAACGGCGAGGCCAATCAACACCACGTAATTTGTTCGAGGGCAGTAGTTCAGGGTACGTATTTATCGTGCTAATTTATTACGAACTGTGTGTAGCTCAATGTTTTCTTTGTGTTCATATCAATATCATTGTTTTAGGGCATCAACAGTACGTGACGAACCGGCACGAGGCCGAGGCCGTGGTGCAGTACCGCGAGGCCATGCACCACCTCGAAACTTTTTGGAGGGCAGTAGTTCAGGGTACGTATTTATCCTGCTAATTTATTACGAACTGTATGTAGCTCAATGTTGTTTTTGTGTTCATATCAATATCATTGTTTTAGGGCATCAACGTCATGTGAAGATCCCAGGGCAGTGGAGCAGGAGTACCGGACTCAGACTGCTATAACGCGCAAGCGTATACAAGGCTTGCCGGCAGCTCAGCAGGCAGAGCTAAAAAAAAGAAAAATGCTAAAGGAATGCGGTCTAGTAGCTCTGCCTGCAACAAAGACCAGCCACAAGCAGATCATGAGGTTAATTAATACTTTTAAAAGTACACCATACAATATTATTCAACACTCATTCAAATTTGTATATATTTAAAATTAAATATTGTTTTCAGTATACTGGGATCTCCTGGTTCACTGCCCTTGGCACCTGGAGTGCCAGCGGACTTGCCACCCTCGCAGCCTCCGTCGTGGATTCGTCCTATTTCAACCCCCTCAAGGGCGAGCGTAGCACCTGACTGTGAGGTTCCGAGCCCTCAAATCTTCATCTCGTGTAAGTATTTTACTCATTAAAATTTTAATAGCAATGTAATTACACTTTACCGCAATTTCACTGGCGGAATATTCATTTCCATAGAAATGATGTTCAAAGCTTTTCTTGTTACAGGCGCTGATCAAGAATCGGAGTTCATGCCTAATGATGAATCCAGCCACGAGCAGATCATGAGGTTAATTTACTATATAAATACATATTATTCTAAACTCATTCGAATTTAATTAAATTTAAAAATAAATATATTATTCAGGACACTGGGATCTCCTGGTACACTTCCGTTGGCGCCTGAAGTGCCAGCAGAAATGCCAGGTCACAGCTCGCAGCTTCCACCATTGATGCGTCCCACTAGTACGCCCTCAAGGGCGAGCGAAGCGTCTGACTGTGAGGTTCCGAGCCCCCAAATCTTCATCACGTGTAAGTATTTTCCTCATTTTTTTATAGGAATGTAAGTTACACATAACCGCACTATCACTGGCGGAACATTCAATTCCATGGAAATGGTGTTCAAAGCTTTTCTTGTTACAGGCGCTGATCAAGAATCGGACTCAGATGCAGATATAGCTGAGGACCATGGGGCAGGTAGCGACCCGGACACGTCAGAGCCGCCGCTGGTAGCCGGTGAATTCGGTGTTCAAATGATTGCACAGGCAGAGGCCAATGCTGTCGCAGAGTTGCCGTCAGAGATCTCAGAAAGTCTGCAAGTTATAGACACGGCGAACGACGCTTCTATTCGTAGGCTACTTCCCGCCGAGCGTTTTCATTTTGATTGGACGCACGATCTGTCTGCATTCCAGGGGGTTAGGGAAACATTTACAGGTATTCCAGGACCGACATTCCATTTTATGGAAATGGAACCTGTAGATGTTTTCTTAAAATTCTGGGATGCAGATATGATTGACAAAATCGTGACAGAAACAAACCGGTACGCCGCCAGTTCCCAAACTAGCGGCTCTGCGTTCTCACGCTCGGCGAGGTGGAAGCCTACGAATAGAGCGGAAATGTATGTCTTTTTCGCCCTAATGATTCACCAGAGCCTCTTCCCCCTCACAGTGGAGAGGGATTATTGGAAAAGTCCTAGTCCGGTAACAGCAATGGCCAATTGGAAAACGGTCATTTCGTATGACCGTTGGCTGTTGCTGAAAAAATATCTGCACTTCACTGATAACACCACAGTTCCCCAATCCCTCTCCACTGAGGCGCGACGGCTTTGGAAGATTCAGCCTGTGCTGGATCATTTGAACACCCAATTTCAGGCTTTATACCTGCCTAACCAAAATGTGGCTCTGGATGAGTCCCTTTTAAAATGGCACGGACATCTCACTTTTATCCAGAAAATAGCCACAAAAGCGGCCAAGGCAGGTATAAAGAGCTACGAGCTCTGCGAGTCCGGGACGGGCTACCTTTGGAAATTTGTAATCTATGCAGGAAAAGATAGTAAGAGTGGTGTCGTGGGTGACCCAGATCCGGCTACGTCATTTCAGGAGGAAGCGACAACGGTAGCCCCACAGGGCGTCACCGCTAAAATAGTGTATGATCTGGCCAGTGGACTTTTCAATAAAGGGCACACTATCGTGATGGACAATTTCTATAACAGTCCATTGCTGGCGCGGTGTTTGAAGTTAAACGGGATGGACTGTTATGGAACCCTCAGGATCAATCGCGATAGTGTGCCTGATAGTTTAAAGTCCATCACAAAGTCATCGCTAGCCACTGGCCATATCATACACTCAAATAGCGGTGATGTCAGCGTGATAGTGTGGAGAGATGTTGGCTTAGTCAACATGCTCTCCACCTATCATTCACCCACTGTGGGGCTAGCCGAGAAGTACGGCACGTCGAAGTATAAGCCGCAAGTAGTCCTTGACTACAACAATACAATGGGGGGAGTGGACATGAAGGACGCCCTTCTGGCCGGGTTCCCGCTCGAGAGGAAGCGGAACAAGATCTGGTACAAGAAATTGTTCAGGAGGTTGTTGAATGCCTCGATCCTCAATGCTTATGTCATCTACAGATGGAAGGATATAAGCATTGAGCATCGAGAGTTTAGACGACGCATCGCTGACAGCCTGCTGAATAAATTCTTGGCCAGGGATGTTCCATCCATCTCGAACGCGGTGCAAATGGTCAGGCAGGTGCCGGGTCAAAAGGGAGGGGCACCTAGGCCCATATTGGCCAATAATCATTATGCGGTCAAAATACCACCGACCGAGCAACACCCGAATGGTCGACGTATGTATTGTGAATGGTGCAGGGCATCGGGAAAACGAAACAACAAAACATCACATAAATGTGATATGTGCAACGTGCCGTTGTGCGTCGATTGCATGAAGCCCTATCACACCACCGTGTGATTAAAAAAAGTCCAGTCTTGGATGTTTACATGTTTGTGCCCTTTTTTTCTCCATTTCTAAGACCGTGTAATGAAAAAAAAGTCCAGGTCTTGGATGTTTACATGTTTGTGCCCTTCTTTGCTCCATCCCTAAGCCCGTGTAATTAAAAAATACTCCAGGTCTTGGATGTTTACATGTTTGTGCCCTTCTTTGCTCCATCCCTAACCCCTTGTGATGATAAAAAGTCCAGGTCTTGGATGTTTACATGTTTGTGCCCTTCTTTGCTCCATCTCTAACGACTCTCGCGCGCTGAACTTATATTGACGTTGACTAAGTAATCTGCATGATTTTATGGTCATTTTTTTTTTACTGACCTGAACTGATATCGCTGTTTCTGGTTCCCACGACACTACGACGTACGTCCTAGTGTGGGGCGAGAAGCAATGTATGTGCCTGTATGTAAATATTTGTTTTATTCGGTGTATCTGTTCAAAAGTGCTTTATTGCGAAAGCTCTTAAAATACGTTATAATTTAATACATTATTCAAGAAATAATAATATTATTATTATTATTATTCCCGTATGGGATAAGGTAGACTAAAACTGTAACGACGTAGGTACCTATGAGCAATATATAATTTAATAATATTGAATAATATTATGAAAACATAATATTATTATTATTTTCCTATAAGGTAGACTTAAACTGTAAATTTAAAACCTATCTGCAATATTTAACTATAATATAAAATATTATGTACACATACATGTATGTATACAAAATATTATTATTATTATTTTTCCCGTATGGGAAAAGGCGTGACTCCGCGTGACATAACGTCACGTCGCTATGTTGTAATTATTTAAAAGAAAACGATACGTATATGACAGAAGTGTCTGTAATATATTATGTGTAATAACTACAATGATAATATACTTATTTTCATATAAAAATGTTGCATTTTATTGTCATCATTCTAATTTACAATTACAAAAACACAAACTGAGAAAAGCAATTTGAGTACAAGACACGCGCGGCTAAAGCCGATAGCAAGGGCGCCTCAGTGTGCGCTGCTCTTTTTTTTCAAGCGTGCGAAATTACGTTTTCGAGTTGGCTTTGAAATTAAACTTTGTTCCACCGATTTTACCTGATTTCCTAATTGATTAGTGATAATTAAAGCTAAGGAATTTTGCTTTAATTCTTTTACAAAACATTTAACTACTCTCTTTCAAAAAAAAAGAAATAATCCTATTTGAATACTTTAGAGACGCATTAATCATACTACAGTACATTATTTACCTAACAATTAATTGATAACAGTTACAAAAAACTCTCTGGCTAAGCAAAACTGTTGTTATTTTAGTCGAGTGATAAGTCTAAAGGGGTTAAATTAAGGTTTAAAGACGCAAGGTCAGCGCGACAAAAGTCGACATTTTGCGTTGCGCAGTCCTGACGCCAAAGCAGGCGGCGCTGCGCGCTGGAGTCGATAGCGACACAGCGAAAAACCTGGGTGTTGTTTTCGATAACCAGTTAACCTGGTCAACGCATATCAGCGAGGTCAGCAGGCGAGTTTACGCTACCTTTCACTCTCTCAGGAGACTTCAGAACTTTCTTCCTCGTCAGACCAAACTTATTCTCGCCCAGTCTCTTTTACTTCCCCTCATTGACTATGCTGATGTTTGCTGGGTAAGCGCAAATGAAGAGCAACTGAACAAACTCGAACGACTTCAAAACCTCGGGATTCGGTTCATCTTCGGACTGCGAAAATATGATCACGTTTCTCAACATCGCAGGGAGTTGAATTGGCTTCCGATTCGTCTTCGACGGGACTCTCATATCCTATGCCTGCTCTACAATATTTTGTGGAACCCTCGGTACCCTAACTTACTGCGTGATCGCTTCGAATTTCTTTCTTCATGCAGGCCTCGGAGAACTCACATGGCTACTATGCTTAAAGCCCCACAACGCTCCACTGCAACCTACGAGCACGGGTTTAGAATCCGCGCTATACGGCTGTGGAATGAACTTCCCTGCACCATCAGGGACAGTCCATCACTGAATATCTTTAAGAACCGACTAAAGAAGCACTATCTTTCACTTTCTATTTAGCTATATTATTGTATTAGTATTAGTATATTAGTAAGATATTTATTGATATGCTGTATTTATGTAACTGTGTATGTAGTCTATATTTCTTAGCAATAGGGTTTTATGTATGTGTAATATGTATTATATTAGAATATAGTCTTAATTGTACGCGCAATTATTTCCCTTACCTATCATCTCCGTCTCCTATCCAACATGGTTTGCTGGAAGAAATCTCTTTTTAGAGATAAGCTCGCCTTTGTACATGTTTTTTCTATCATAAGTTATCTATATGTCTGTTTTGTTTAGTACAATAAAGAAATTACGAAATCTGATTTTAGCTTTTTATTGGGAGGCTCAAGTGATGGAATTTGACTGTTAGGATTATTATCGTTCTTATCCTCCAATAACTCCACCTGCCAACAAAATCGTGTGTTCATTAATATGATTAATAATAATAAAAAATATCGTTTGTTGTAGATGCCGACAAATCATGACGAATGGCTTGAATGCAGCAAAGAGTTTAAGAAATTATGGCACTTTCCGCATGTTATTGGCGCTATCGATGGTAAACATATTTATTATTCAGTCTCCATTCAATTTTGGAACAGAATACTACAATTATAAATCTCAGTTCAACGTCGTATTGTTGGCATTAGTAGACGCACAATATAACTTTATCTACGTACATATTGGGACTCAAGGAAGAGTTTTGGATGGAGGTGTATTACAAGGATGTAGTTTGAAAAGGATGACGGATGAGAAATCTTTAAATTTACCTGAACCCGTATCCCTACAAAATCGCAACAGGCTACTTCCCATCTACTTCCTCGTTGATGCAGCATTTCCTTTGGGAGAAAATCTAATGAAACCATACGCGGGCACCCATTCGAAAGGATCTAAAGAAAGAGTTTTCAACTATCGGCTATCAAGAGGCCGAAGAGTGGTCGAAAATGCATTTGGGATTCTTGCTGGCGTCTTCAGAGTACTAAGATAACCAATGCTATTGCAGCCAGAAAAAGGTATTGAAACGATCGTAATGACGCTAGTGATTCTGCACAACTTTCCTCATGTTCGGCAAACACACCCTAAGGCTCTTTGGGTAATGAAAACACAGAGACTGGTGAAGTTACACCAGGAACTTGGAGAAGCGAAGCAGAAGGAACATCGTTTCGTCCGTCACACGCCATTGCTCGCCGTTCAGCGGCAAATTTTGAAGAAAATCGTGAAGAACTTGCACATAATTTTTAAAAGAAGGTAAAATCCATGGCAAGACATGTATGCGTGCAAATGATGAACCTCCAGAATTAACGAGAGCCAATCATGCTGATGCATACAATCGGGTACAACTACGCCTATCGGGTACAACGTCGGATCATTGTGAACAGTCAGTATCACCGGAGGTCTATGACACAAACTCCAGGGATACTGATTATTTTAGGAACTTAATAAGATTCCAGTCTTAATTTTTATTATTGAAATGTTACTTTACTAATAAAACTTACTATATTAATAAAACATGCCTCACCTTTATTTCGTCTTTTAATACATCGACAATAGCTTGAAAAGTTTCTGGTACTATTAGACTTATTGCTTGCTTCGATACTCTGAACAAATATTGTAAACTTGTATAGGAATCCCCGCTTGCTAGTCTCAGAGTGATACAAAGTATTTCTGTGACTGAAATCGCCTTTCTAAATTTTGTATCATTTATTTTTGAGCCAATCATGTTTATTAAATACTCAAAATCAACGGGCGACATGCGAGTGAAGTTTTGTTTTTCCACTGGTATATTGAAATTTTAAATATTGCAGCAATGCTCTTGCACCATGGTCGTTTTTGTTTCTAAATATATACTTCAAGTTTCCACCACTGGCGTCTACGTCTGGACTTTGTTTTTCTTGAAATACTATCAATAACGATGTAACTGGCGCACGTCACTGCTAAATGACATGGCTGACCTGCACGAGAGGTGTTAATTAACTGAAAGACGCGTATCATCAGAATAGGAAAAGACAGGAGGATCAGAGGAAATGTGTAGCGTCCACGAACGTTTGATGATACGCTGATACGATACGATTGTAAGTATGGACGCGATTTTTGACACCATACGGCTAGTGATACGGAATGGTCAAAATTGCCGTCCATACCTACTTAGGATTCAAATAAGGGATAACGCGACGGAGACACGATACGCCAACATGATACAATTGTGGACCCGTCTTAAGGCAAACACACATCACTTAGGCCTTCTATGAGGAGTACCTCATTCGTAGAGCCTAAGTCGCGTTATGCCTGAACGTCATATAAAACTAGCTTATTGCCAATGATCTTGTAGGCCTCTTCGTATTCAAGCTAAATTTTAATCTGCCTAAAGTTTCGTCAGATTAAATCGCGTTTTGCCTACACCTGCGTTTGCAAACTTATTTGTGATTATATTATTGACACTTGATCTGGAGTGATCTTTGTTATAATTATATTATGATAAATAAACATGTGGATGTCGTCCATCAAGTTGCATCAATCAAAGAATAAGTACAATCAATCAGCGATTGCAGAAATTGCAGTACATTATGAACGTCATATAAAACTAGCTTATTGCCAATGATCTTGTAGGCCTCTTCGTATTCAAGCTAAATTTTAATCTGCCTAAAGTTTCGTCAGATTAAATCGCGTTTTGCCTACACCTGCGTTTGCAAACTTATTTGTGATTATATTATTGACACTTGATCTGGAGTGATCTTTGTTATAATTATATTATGATAAATAAACATGTGGATGTCGTCCATCAAGTTGCATCAATCAAAGAATAAGTACAATCAATCAGCGATTGCAGAAATTGCAGTACATTATACTCTTTGATTGCAGTTTATTCGCATAAAATTAACTCTGAAGATGTCATCATATTAAATAAATTTATCCATATTGCCTTTAAAATAAAGGATAGTTTTTTCAGTTAAAAATTAGTTAGAATTTTAAGCAGTTCTATTAGAAATATTAACATTTTCCTAAACCTAGCATTAAAAAAAAAAGAAAAAACATATAGACAGAGAGGACCGTTTTTCACACAAATATCTGTGGTTTTTCAGATTGTTTTTTATAAAGATAGTCAAGATAGATACTGTAACATTTGTTTTTAATCTTTAATTCAGAAAAACTACGCATTTGATAGTTTGTATGTCGGATTATTGTCACTTGTCAACTATTACCCTGGTTCAAATTCATATTATTTTCTTTTTGGGTAAATATATATAAGTAGGTGTTTTTTTTGGTAACCGTGGTTTTATTTATTGCGGTGTGTCCGCATTCAGGGTCCTGCACTTGGTAGATTTTTAATTCTGCTGAATGTAGGTTGGTCCATAGCCTGAGTATATTTCAGAATAAGATAAATTGTAGAAATTTCTCATAGGGTAGTAGGATCATAAAGCCTCAGAAGATAAGCATTTGATTATATATCTTGGTTAGCATACAACCACAGAGGAAGTAAGAGTTTTGTTCATCAGAGCATATAACATTCAAATGAAAATACATTTCTAAATATGTTATATAGAAAATATCTTTCCTCACAAAACAAATATGAACTCTATTAGCTATTTGCCTACATCGCTATTTGACAAAAGATCAACATGTCTATGAATCTCTTTGCCTTCCTCTCCTCTAACCTAAATCGCGTCAGGTCTAAATAGCTAAATGCCTACTTCGACTTATGACTAGTCTTACTACGCTTTAGGCCTACCCTTCTAGAAAGCACTTAAGCGTGGTACAGAGTCCAATGGAACGAAGTATCTTACTCAATGAAGTTGTTTGGTACATTACATTTTTTAATTAGTCCCTCCTATTTCCCTACAATTTCTACCTAGTCTCCATATATTTTTGCAATGGCAACACTTACAAATGGGTATAGATTTTTTCGCGCCGGCGCGAAACGTGCGCGAAATCGCCTCCGCGCTTCCATTTACGTGTCCTAAAATGAAGTAATTGATTTCGCCGTCATACAGGAGAATTTTAATAAAATGTTGAAAATATCTCTTGTGAAAAATTATTTATACATAGCTTTATGAATAATTTAGCATTGACCTAAATCTTAACTCCGATAACCAAAACTCGAAATAACCATTCGCTAAAATGGGCTCCTCCATAGTGCTAAGAAGTTTATCCATTTTATTAGGAGTGTTTTTCATATTCGTCGGCATAACGAAGTTAACACCATTCATCTCGAAGGAGTTACATAAAGACTTGGTGAGTGTGTTTGTATTACATACACCTTGTTTAATCTTAGAGATGGACACGAAAAGGTCGGCTGCTTCACGATTTTTGTTGTAGAGCGTTGTCGATTGCTATTTTGGTTTTTGGCCTGCCGCCTAATACTTACCACCAGTGTCAGCGTTGCGACAGCATCGGAGCCCCGCGGGACATCGCAACAAGATTCCCACTTCTATTAATCATGCATTAAATGAAGCCCTATCTATTAACATGAACTATTCATTGTTGTTGATCTAATGACTGCCAAGAATGCGATGACCATCATCATTCTGATTGTAATTAATTCAACACGACAATGTAATGTCTATGTGTGAGTTGAGTTCAGTTCCAGTAGTTCAGAAAGTACACTTTAATGATGATCTTGATCACATAGTTGCCAAAGATGCTAAGAAGAAAAAGGAAATAAGGACCCATGAAATAATAATTAAAACGGACGTATGAAATATTCATAATAATAATTAAAACGGACCTCTGAAATAATAATAATAAAAACCTAACACTATCGATCAATGAGATTTGAGTTGATTAAACTTTTATCACGCCTATGACTGACTGCTTGTATAGTATAGTAATGTCGTATCGTGTTCTGTCTTAGGGAAAGAGAGGTGCATACGATTTAATAGCTTTGTCCCTAACCCACGACACATAACAACATCGAAAATAAAAACGGCCAATGATCGACCAGTCAAATTATTTAACCTGCTAAAATGTATGCCAGCTTTAAAAGGGCCGATTAGTATATTCAAGAAATAAGTAATTTTGCATACAGCATGCATCGCATGAAATTCGCCCTGAAATCGTCACCGGTCTAACAGTAACTGTACGTACTTACATGAGGACATTCACGCATTGCGATAGTTATTGCCAGCTGTAACATGTATAAGTAGTTGATTTATTTAATTCCTGTTACTTAGGCCACCTACAATCTGCCTGTTCGTGGCGCATATGCAGAAATGCCAACTCAACTTTGACTGCCAATCAAAATCATGCTGGCGCGTTATTAGAGTAGAATGACAGAGCCCCCATTATCATACGTTGCACTTAACTTTGGAAGCTTTTAGGTTAGTGCAATCGATATTAATTTCAACTTCACGCGTTCCTTAGAATAAACATCAAGTTCGATTCGGACTCGCGCACTAAGGGTTCCGTACACAATTGTAGATAGGTACCTATTATGTTTGTACGTCATATATATCGGAAATCAAATTGGTTTCATAGTGAAGGTTGTAGGGTCCCGTTTGGCACCCTTCGGGTAAGGAACCCTAAGAAGGGTCTTGACTTATCATACGGACAACGAAGTGATCCTTTATGGTTCCTTTGTAGGTATCCGTAGCCGAAGGGTGACAAACGGGACCCTATTACTAAGCCTCCACTGTCCTTCTGTCACCGCGCTCTAGATACACCTTCAAAACACATATGAAGTCGCACCTGATTCAAAAGAAAAAACTAGGAATTTCTCTTTCCAATATTGGATAGCCAGGCTACGTCTGCCATTTTCATGATTTTTTTGTTACATATTTTATGATTTTAGTAAACATATTCACACTTCACCCATCCTGCTACTCACTACACACATGGTATAATATACTCATATATACAATCTTCATGTATATTTTGTATTATCCTACTCATGAAAGTATTGAAACGTATTTATATGCAGTATATTTATGTATTTCCACATCTTTAATCACTTGTAAGGATATGTCTCTTTCTGACACTTTTTAACTTATATTATTATTTTTTTCATTCACATTCACATTCGGATGTAACCGCTGAGTCTCCGCGTCTCCTAGGTGAGGGCTGAAAACCAGTGCTGCTCTTAAGGGCTGAACAAAGGCCAATGGCATTGAGAATTAGACAAAGAAAACAAATACCCGTCGCATCGCGTCGAAGCAGACTGACGCATGCTCCCGCGCAGAGCCCCGCGGGGCAGCCCGAGCTCCGAGACCAAGAAAATTATAGAAAATATTACTAAATTCCTGTAATAATAACATTAAAAATAAAATAAAACAACCAAAAATTTTCCCTTTTTTTACCTATTTTTGCGTGTAAGTTTCATATAGGAAACTGATTTCGTCTCCGAGCGCTTGTTCATTTAGTTGAATAATAATGCATTGCAAAATTTTTTTTTAAGTATTAAATATAACAGATATCCGGTAATTTTAAAAGTCCATCTTATCTCTAATAGACCTTTTATAACATATATTTATCCTACATTTTTATGTTGTCTAGTTTAGCCTAGAATTGAAGCTAAAGATGCAATTCTGGCCAAATTTAATCCCTTAATGAGCCATTAACACTGAGCTTTGAACTTTTCGGGTCAATGCAGCGCGCCTACATACCTACCTACATTCTTCTTTTTGTTTTATTGTTTATGTAATAATCTTATGTGTTTTTGTATTTATTATTTTGCTATCATTTAAGTACTTTTATAGTTGCACCTCCGTATCACTTTTAATTTGTATGTGTGCTGCTTTGATGGAATAAACGTTTATCTATCTACCTATCGCTACCGGATCAACCGAAATAGGTAGAGAACTGAAATTTTCGCAGAGGGTGTATTTATATTGCCGCTGTAGCAACAAATAATGAAACATACAAGTTTTTAAGAATTAAAAGTAGTATCCATACAAGAGATTATTTGTATGGCCATTTTGTTAGCCATTTAGTTTTATTTATTTTATCGGTGAACTGTACTGGACTCTCCCGATCTTATCGGAAAAGATCTGTAACTGCGGATATTGAGTTTCATGCATAGTAATTTGTCATTAACATAACATAACCTAGCATCATGCCATTTCCCATACGGGGTGGCAGAGGCACAATTGTGTCCACTTTGAGCCAGTTAAATACTCCATTTAGCGTGACAGGGGGCTAGCCCATCGCCGCAGCGAAGGTTTCCTCACGATTCTTTCCATCACGGTTAGAACGTCCGTCACCATGGTAGGTACGTCATATAGTATGTGCAATGTGAATTGGCTAATTTGTAACTATTTATAAGTAAAATATTTTGTTGTATCTTCCGTAATGAAAATACAAAACGAAGGGCGTCAGCTGTATTTTCTACGCCTAAGAAAAATAAACCTAAAACCAAAAAGAAAATCAATGTGGATGATATTGATTTATGTACGATTAGGCATAAAATACATGAATTATATGCTGTCCGAAAAGAATTACCGAGTTTGATACGCTGCTTGCAGAATCCATAAATTTTATTGGTGGCAGATAATATCTTTGTTTACTCTTACACAAATTAGGTTATAAATATTAAAAATGTAGAAATGCGACATGATATAGTGGCATGTGGGGACAGGTACCTACATGAAGTCTAAGATATAAGGGAGAGTGGTATGCCTGTTCTATACCTTGATGAAAGTTATATTCATACTTCGCTCAATCATGCAAAATGTTAGCAAAGCGAAAATTAGCCCGGCGTATCTAAATCTGTAGCTACAGGAAAAAGATACATAATTGTTCATTGTGGTGGCAAGACTGGGTTCGTCCCGAATGCTTTGTTAATTTATAACGACAAAAAAAAATAGCTGATTTCCACGATGCCATGAATAAAGTTAATTTAAAAAAATGGGTATTGAATAAATGATTACCCAATCTAAATGAACCCACCTGTATAGTCATAGACAATGCTAGATATAATTTTAGCCAAATTAACAAACCTCCAAGCTCGGTTAAAAGAAAAAAAAAAATTTCAGAATGGCTTGCATCAAGCCATTCTAAAATTAATTTTACCAAAGCCACCAAAAGTATATTGTTGTTTTTGGTAAAACAAAATAAACCTGACCCAGTATACGAGATTGATAATTTAGTATAGGAGTATGGTCACAGAATACTACGACTGCCGCCATATCATTGTGACCTGAATCCGATAGAAATTATATTAAGCATAGTAAAAGGAAAGCTTGCTACAAAAAAAAATTGGTTTAGATAATATCACGTTCCTGAGCTTGTACAAAACAATTTTGAGGATATAATTGCTGATACATGGAATAATTGCTGTGGGCATACAAAAAAACTAGAAGAGGAATATAGATGCAGGGGACTGATAATTGACAGAGAAATTGAAAAATTTGAATTATTCTGAATTTGATGGCTAAAGAAAAAAATGAATACATAATCATAATGGTATTATTTTCTATATTTAACCCGACTACAGGTACTTTAGTGAAAGATTATTTCATAACAATAAAAAATAATAGTAGTTAATGTGACTTCTATAATGAGAGGCTTTAATATACGAGTGTCTCATAATAACAATACACAAGTATTTTAATGCCTAATGATGTACAGTTACATACACTGCTTTATCTCTACATATCATAAGCTCTCTATGATTGTTAATTTATAGTTATATTTAAAATGTAACTTCTAATAAGTTCGATTTAAAAAGTTAGGCAATTAACGAAGAGGCCAATTTGCATGGGTATACTATACTTAGTATTGCTATATATAAAGTTATTTACCGCTGTCAGACTCGGTTTTTATGTTCCTGGTTGGGCATAAGTAGTTCAATACTTACATACACAAAATTCTTTTTCAATGTTTCGAAGTACGGCCTTGAATGTAGTCATACCTAGAGCCTGTCAGATGATTCGTACGTGACACTCCCATGGTCTACGGGCGACGGGGGCTGCGACGGCATCTTATTATACTTATTCATTGCCGACCCGAATGGCCGAGTCGGCAGTGACCCTGCCTACGAAGCCAAGGGTCCCGGGTTCGAGTCCCGTTGGGTTCAAATATTTGTTTGATGAAAACGGATGTTTGTAACCTAGTCATGGTTGTTTATCTATCTAAGTATAATATATATCTATATAAGTATGTGTATCGTTGTCTAGTACCCAAGATACAGGGAATCCTAGTTTGGGGCTAGATCAATGTGTGTAAATTGTGTCCAAGGTATTATTATTATTATTATCATATAGTATTTAATGATTTATTATTGAAAAATTAAAAAGGTATACTCGTACAAAAGACTGGTTTTACGGTTTTCCGTATACAATGGTATGGAAACCCTTCCTGTGGTTTTACGTTTCTCCGTATACAATGGTATGGGAACCTCTCCGTATACAAGTTTTATTAAGGTTTCGTATTACTACGACTTCACTGTCAGTCCGTCCGTCCATCAGAGGCCTGTATTAGTGGTCGAGCTACGAAAAAAAACCGTAAATCGATATGTACACGGGTACATACTTTAGGATAAACAATTATTTTGAAGTTCTTCAAAATATTATTTATCAATCGGGCAGTAATGACGTCATCAATTTTTTGTATGGGATTTGACATTTTTTTCCAGAAATTAGAAAAGTCAACCTGTGAAGCTGTGCCAGCCACGCAATGCAACAGCTTTCTATCTTCCAAGGTTGTCTGCGATCATGTGGATGGGAATGTATCGTTTTTTTTCAACAGTCTCAAACAAAAACCACAGCTCCTTCAGTCCTTGATCTTGCAGCAGCCAGAGACATCTTGCAGACAGCGCTTGGGCGGAATGCGCGGCGCTGAAGTGTGTGAGCATCAATTTAGCATAGATAATACCATGAAACACAAATACCTAAGTATTACCAATAGTACAGTTCGATAAGTTTCAAAAAAATCTGAATCTCAAACTTTTTAATAAAGAAAAATATACACGGGCCGCAGGTAAACTATTTCTCTCTCATATTTGCAGCGCATAAGACTGGTTTTTGCTTGATCGTTATTGTTTACGCCTTGTTGCCAGATTTCGCGTAATCCTGGTGTTTTCCAACGATACATTAGCGCTACTAGGATGCTCTCACTACATAGGACAAGTACCAAAAAATGCATAATATTTTTGAAAAATAATTTCACGTTTTTTTTGTTGATATACGTCGTGTATCGTGTTGCAAGTTAGCCCTGAAAATTCTAAAGGTGATAAAAAAGTAACGGTGTATAAATACATTAGTAAATATTAATATTTTTCAAATCGCCTTTTTGAGTTTTGATATGAGTATATTATGTATGAGACATTTGGCGTCGCAAAAATTGTCTAAGTCATCTCAACAATACAAAAAAGTTATGACGTCATTACTGCCCCAATGGTAATATTATTAAGAACTACCGCTCAAAATGATTGTTTTAACCTAAAGTACCCGTGTACCAAACGGCTATCCTGTACATCGAATTGCGGTTTCCTCTCTATCAAATATTGGCTTTTACATCGCCAACTACCTATAGGTACCTATCTTATGAACCGTTATAGGTAAATCAAGAGCTACACGAGATTTTATAAATTAAAGGGGCTCCCCCTAAAACAGACTTGTTTAAAACCACCTGCGACACAACAAACGATAACATGATTTACTTCATATTATTTTTAGTGGTTATGTTTTCTTGTACGATGGTACGGAACCCTTCGTGTGCGAGTTCGACCCGCACTTGACAGATTATTCTATTTTAAGGTATGGGATCCTGACCACAACTTAGAGGTTCAAACAAACATATTCGTTTTCTTGTTTTGACGACACACCACGATAACTACCCCTTTAATTTTCCGCGGGGCGTGTCCGTACCGAGTTATGCATTTATCGAATCGGTCTGGCTAGAATCGCCTGGAAGTCTATTTTCGAATAAGTAGGGCCTTTGTCCCTAGAAACATCTACTCGCAGTCAATGTTCAAACAGCGTTCCACTTCTGCGGTTATTCTACTTTGATCCTACCGCCCGCCTGGTCAAGAAAGAGAATGCGGTGATGCTTTTCATCTCTGTCCCCAGAGAAAGGAGTACGTCAGATACTCCAAGGTGTTTCCCCTGAGTGAGACATTAGACTTCAAGATCCCATCCAAATGGTATCGGAGAGGAGTTGGCGGGTTGGAGATACTCTTCGGACTCTTGCTAGCTGTGTTTCCTAGCCGTGAGTATAATTTATAAACTGTAAAAAAATCGCTAATACATAAGTACAAAGCTGCTGGAATATATCCGCTCAATAGACATCAGGCCTCACAATCGTTAGGCTAACTCGTTCCCGTATATTCCAACATTTCGGTAGATTTGAGTTAACAAATACGGGGCAGGATAATCGTCGAGTTAACCGATATCCCTGGGTTGCGGAAACTATATTTTTAATTAGCAACCTCGTCCCCACATATATTCAGGGTTTTCTGCTTCTAGATAAGGTGAAGAACGCGGCGAACATCGGGCTCCTCCTGCTGATGATCCTAGCCGCATACTCACACATCACTGTGGGGGACCCCTTCGACCGGTGTGCGCCTGCGCTGGTCTTCTTCTTCATGCTCAGCGGGCGGCTCGTAGTTTGGTAACTACAGATCTATCTATCCAGCCTCTACTCCCGCTGCCGAGTAACGGCCTCGATTTGTCGCCTCGTCGCGGCTGGCCTGCCTCAGGGTCTGCTAGCGTCCATTGCACATACAACTAACTTATCTTGGGGGCCGTTCATTAATCTCGTGAGGCTCGAAAGGGGGGTCCAGAAAAATCACGAAACATCTCATGGGGTGAGGGCGGGGGGGATTAAGTAATCACGTGTATTTTATTTTCATTACCCCACAATACTATAAACAGACATAAATAAGAATTGGCTACTAATGATATTAATAACATTTTTTTTTATTGTTCTCATATTTTTTCTTCGCCGTTGCCAGGCAACGAATTCCCCTCCCGCGACAACCGTGACGTGACGGCTCTTGCTTTGCCACCAGTGTGACCAGATTCAGTATTTTAATACTTTTTCAGTATATTTCATCGATTTTTCCGAACATCAGTATATTTTCAGGTATATTGCTGGGAGTCAGTATTTTTGGGTATATTATGGTTGACGTTATGGCAACACCGTAGTGAGTGATCGTCCTTGGGACAATGTTTGCGGAATTCCCCGGAACGCGAACATTGGCTGGGGGCTTTCCCGGATTTAGTTTATACATGTTATCTATGAGCAAAGATGAGTAAGTTACAGATATGACAAGAAAGACGGCCGTCGCCGGCGTTGTAGTATTGTAATACTACCTATACAATTATCAATCAATACGTAGTATAAATCAGAGTTGCACAATGTATGTTCGCCTAAAACTTTACAACTGCTGGACCGATTTTAATGCGGTTTGCAACATTAGATATAGTGTAATTTCCAGATTTCATACATTCAAATCCGTTTGTTTCATGAATATCAGTCTACCCGGACGAATTCGGGACGGACCGCTAGTTTATCTATAATTTTCAAAACAACGTCTAGTTTTTAAGTTTTCAGTTGCATGAATAGGTAGTAGTTAGACATAAAAGATACTTAATTACTAGTATTAAATCGTCTAATACGGTTCAAGTGAAATGATTGTCTCTTCTGCACTCGACTTAATCTTTGAGGACTTTCTTTCGATAATTCGGGAATTTCCCCAAAATAGGAGATGTTTTTGTCATCATATAAATAGATTGCGATTTTCGTTATTTTTATTTACTTAGTTGCATCCATCCGGACAGCATGTCTAGTTTTCAGCAAAGTTATTTAGCTAAGTGGGAACAAATTCCGGAATTTTCTTCGTGGCTTTCACGTTATAAAGATGATGAGTTCACCGCATTTTGTAAAGCATGCAATGCGAAACTGCAAAGTAGATTAGCATCTATAAAACAGCATGCAAATACTGAAAAGCATAAATCGAACTTGATAAAATATAAAGGACAGTCAAAGGTAAGCATAACTCGCTTTACTTACCTAGTTCAAGGAGTTTTGATATATTTTAATTCAAAGTTAATCATCCTGGTTTTGTTTCCAAAATAACCAAGTATTTTTTCATTTAATTTTCAGGTTGATACATTTTTCAAAAAGGCCCCACTGAAAGACGAAGTCAAGAAAGCTGAGCTGCGTTTATGCAGTTTTCTGTCGGAACACAATATCCCATTTAGAGCTATGGACCATCTTAGTGAAGTTCTAGTGAAGTGTTTTACCGATTCCGATATTGCGAAAGAATTTTCCTGCAAGAGAACCAAAGCAGCTGCTATAACTTATAATGTTTTAGGACCCGAATTCGAAAAAGATATGATTGAGGACATACTTCGTACTGCATCTCCTTCAGGTAAACCAGTATATTCAATTATAATCGATGAGAGTACAGATGTTGCGACAGTCAAAGTATTGGCGATAGTAATTAAATACTTCTCTGAAACTAAATGTACTGTACAAACCAAATTCCTTGATTTAGTTGATTTAAGTGGTGAGACCGCAGGTCATTTATTTAATTCGTTGTCATCAAAATTATCCGAATTAGGTTTAGAAATAAAAGACGTAATAGGATTCGCTGCTGATACTACGAATGTGATGTTTGGTCAACACTCTGGCATTGTTGCAAAAATTAAAGAAGTAAACCCAAAGTGCTTTTTCATAAAATGTGTTTGTCACTCTGCAGCATTAAGTGTTAGCCACGCCTGTAAAATACTGCCTAGAAATTTAGAACAAATAGTAAAAGAAGTATATGGATATTTTTCTCAAAGCAGCAAGCGTCAAAGAGAATTTGCTGAGTTCCAAAATTTCACAGACACTGAAAATCACAGAATCTTGCGTCATTACGACATAAGGTGGCTTTCACTTCATGCCTGTATTAGTAGAATAATTGAGCAGTGGAGGGCATTGCAATTGTTCTTTCAAGACCAATACTTGAGTGATCGCAATATGTCATCAGAATTTTTATATAATTCTTTTACCACTGATATAAACAAATTGTACTTTCACTTTTTGGACTACATTTTGCCGATTGTAAACAAATTTAACGTAATTTTTCAAGGCGACTATCCGTGCATTGATAGACTGTATGATGATGCATCTAGTATGTACTTGTCGATTTTGGGTTGCTTCATGAAAACTAATTACATCAAACATACAGAAAATGTATTTACCTTAGACCCAAAGTCACATGTAAATTATTTGCCATTGAAAGATATGTACTTAGGTATTCAAGTGGGCCAAGAATTAATCAAACACAGGGGAAATGTAAACATGAAAGAACAGATTGCTGAGTTTTTCAGAAGGTGCCAATCATTTTTAATTGAGCTAAGCACGCAATTGAAATCACGTTTGCCTTTTGAAAATCCAGTTTTTAAAGAACTAAAATTTCTTGACCCACACACTGCCGTGCATAAAGAATTTCGCAGTTTACGAAATGTAATAGAAACTTTCCCATGCGAAGTACAGCCAGAACAAATGCAGTTAATCGACGAAGAATATAGAACCCTAAAGTTTGATCGCGAAGTAAGTGATTTGTTACAATCTTCGAGCACTGGCTCACCCATCTCATGTGAACAATTTTGGGTGGAAGTTGGGAAAATTTCTAACAGTGATGGCATGTTAAAATACAAAAATATAACTAGTTTTAGTAAATCTCTGCTATGTATACCGGTATCGAATGCTGCATGCGAGCGCATATTTTCACAGATAAATTTAATAAAAACGGACCAAAGAAATAGATTTGTAAACAAAAATGTGTCAGCAATTTTAAAAACAAAGCAAGGTGTTAAGGATGAAGGAGGTTGTGTAAAATTTAATCCTTCGAAAAAGATGTTAAAATATAACTCTAACATTTATTGTGAAAATGAATAAATAAAACCTGTTAAGAAAATCAGTATTTTTATTGGTATATCTGTCCTATGTAAATCGGTATATTTCAGTATTTTTTTGAGGTGCCTCGGTATTTTCGTAAAATTTAATCTGGTCACACTGTTGCCACTCAGTCAGTCGCCACCAGGCAGCCCCGCCGCCCCGCCGCCGCCGCGCCGACCGCCATTTGCCAGTGTTGTTTGGCACAGAATAAATTACCTGTCTGCCTGGACATTCTAAATTAGTTTATGCCTGTACCTATTTTAAGGTAATATTCTGTTTTTTTATAATGCC
Source organism: Argyresthia goedartella (assembly GCA_949825045.1). Taxonomy (NCBI): domain Eukaryota; kingdom Metazoa; phylum Arthropoda; class Insecta; order Lepidoptera; family Argyresthiidae; genus Argyresthia; species Argyresthia goedartella. The sequence goes on from OX463815.1 coordinate 1,487,407, forward strand.
AAAAAATACACGTGATATGGCGGGGCCGGGGGGGGGGGGAGTCTAAAACCTCACCAAGGGCAGGGGGGGTTAAAAAGTTGCTAAAAAACATCACGTGTTAAATGAAAGGCAAGGGGCCTTTCGTTAGTCTGTAAACTATTGTTTACTTTATGTTAATCAGATATATTGGGTCTGTTGGTACCCCGCATAGGAAAAGGCGTGAAGGTATGTAGACCACCTCAAAGCATTAAACGGGATTAGATGATTCGCCACGCCTTGCCTTTGACCAAATGTTAAGCGATGTAAACAAAAGTAATAAATAAAATTAGTTCAGGATATTGTAAGTTCCAACGGGCACAGCTTTTTTGACATCACGCCAGGTTTTTGAGATGACGAGTGCAGCTGTAGTAGGTACCTACAATGTTCGTAGTTATTCCGGTTGACTTCTTGATTTGTTCCCGTGAACAGTGTAACTACCCGTCACAATACATATGTATTGACGCATACTACTCTGTAACGGTCAATCTGCCACATACTTTGTTAACCAACTAAAATGTCGATTTGTATTTATCGCTGATGAACCCATTTCCAGGCGATAAACATAACTTCTTTATTATTGAGGAGTGTGTTCTTCCAAGCCTTTTAACAGTCTGGTACTCTTGAGAAGAGCGGTTTCACATCCGTTGTTTTATCTGTACATTCCGCACTGGTAGTAACCTTGCGAGATTATTAATTATTTACGATCTATTCTAAAGCATTAGCTTTGATCTGAAACATGTTGAGATTAAACGATTCAGTGCGAATTTCTGAGTTATCATCTCTTAATAGTATCGTGGGTGTGGGTTGGGCCTTGTTCAAGGCGATATCATGCATGGCTGCATTACCGACAACTTTCCGTATATTATTTTAAATGAGATTTGAATGTTCCCAGCTGTATCGTGGTTATGCAACTTTAGACTGAACGCATGTCAAGTTCCAGCTCGGATAGCTGCAGATGTGTTTAGTACCTAATTTAGTTTTTGTTGGAATGCATTAATGGCATTTAATTTAAATAGTACCTACATTTCGTACGAGTTAGTAAAGGCTTATATTTACGACCTGAGAAGTTCGTAAAGAAGAGTTTTCGAACGAGTTACGAATAGAATTTTTCCGCCTGAGAACCCAAAATCAAGCGGCGAAGGTGCTATTTTGAGGTTAGAAAGCGGAAACAGATATTGTTCAATATGTACCTTTTTGCGAAAGTTAAATTTTAATGTATTGAAGTTTGAATTATCTTTGTTTGTTAATAACATTACGAAGGTTAGATAACATGTTAATCGACTGTGCGGCATATTTCCTCTTCAGGTATCAAACAAGTCGAAGGGAGGAACTGGAGCGAGCCACTGCCACGCAGAACGGGAATGGACTCAAGAGAGATTAGACAACCAAACTAAAACCACTCATTAATTTTACTGATTCGAAAAGTATCACTTGAATACGGATGTAATTGTGCAACAGCTAGAGGTATGTAGGCATTTTGTAAGATTTGTTTATACGCGGCCAACATTTGATGTGAAAAATCACTGTGATTCCTACTAGTCGAATTATTTATTTAGAAGCAATATTTATTTTAATTAGTCAACGCAGAAAGTTTGAAGTATCCTGATGACCAACTTTACGGATGGTAACAATCAGCTTAGTTAAATTTAGAAAGCACAATAAATGTTCATTCTAGTCAAATAAACATATAAGATACATGGGAGTTAAGTGTATGTTTAAAAGTGATATTAATATAAGCGTTTTAAAAAGGATTGTAAGCGATACTAGGTTCATTTTGCATGCGAGGGTAATAGTGTATGAGTTGCGTAAAGTTGCGTTTGTAGTTCCAAGTCACTGCCATTGAATAATTACTATTGTTAAGGGTAAGTGTAAGGAAGTTCCAGCATAAATAGAACGATTTTTATAATAAGCACCTCTTATATTGTTGTACACATTATTTGCTCAACATAATTAAATGTATGTAATGTAGATATGCAATAACGCCATACATACAGAAGTTGTTTAAAATACTTTACCCACAACAACAGGATAACCGAACTCAAATCTCACCTGAAGGCTTTCAGTAATGGTTGTTACAAACAAGATAACGTAATATGTATACTACCTATCTATGTAATTGTGGTGTGTTTGGAATTTGGAGTAATGGTCAATGATTAAAATACAAGTAAACAACCATGGTTTCATTTACGAATTTAATAAATATTATGATGAATGATAATAAAAGATCAGTTTACAATGTGCAGCGGTTTATAAATAATAAATAAAAAAGAATATTACAAACAATATTATGAAGATTACATTATAAACTATTATATATATAACTTTAAAATTACAACTTAATAATGTTAAGTATGCACATTTTAGGCACGATGGTAGCAGGTACCGTATTTGCCATAATTTATCGGTTAAACATTCAAAGAAAACAACAAAATATGTAATGATCTACATTTACGAATCATTTCTATATTACATAAGTACCTACTACAACATAAGTAGGTAAAGAAAATACAAGAAAATGCAAATTATTCAAAATCTGTGCTTGAGATTGCTTTTCAATACCAATCCGTATAGTTTTCAATCACATATCAACCTAAAATAAAACCAAAATCATACGATACATTCCGTTGATCTTCATGCAGGGTCGCGTCCAGTTTGCAGCAACTCTAAAGCATTTCGCAGACTGGTTACTGCCGTTTTGACGTCCTCGTAATTGAGAGCGCTGCTCGCCCACTTGCAATACTTCTGAGCCTTCGTTATTTGATCCGGTGTGAGCTGAACCACCGCTGTGCTGCTGTCGCCAAATAGGTTTGTCGGCTGGGGTGTGGTCGCCTGTGTGGACGGCTCGTACGGGACGAAGCCTCCGGGGTTGAGTTCCGGCGTGTACGGGACGGGAGGTAGCCGGGACGCGGCCTGTATGGCTGCGTTTGGATCTGGCAGGGAGTTTGTGAAGCTCGAAGGAGCGACCGGTGGCGTGTAGGGCTCAGCCGGGGTAGTGAACCCTGGAGCTCGGGGCGACGGCTGATCGTGACCTTCATTAGCGACGTCCGCATTTTCATTTTCACTGCCCTCATCAGACTGCATTGGGCCTGGAATTTTAATGATTTTTAGACAATCCCCAGAAGAAGAAAGAAAGAAATGAAAGACTAATAAGCTAGGCTATGCTCAGCTCACTAGCAGCATTATCACGGCCAGGTTACAACATTAAATTCAGAGGAATATTAAAATTTTACTAGCAACAGAAAGTGTGACCACCACTGTGGCACTGTCTCCCAAAGGAGATATGAAATGACAGGTCTTCAATTGTATTTTTGGATGTTTAATATGTGTGTGACGTCGCTTTTTCTTGTTCCCACGACATAAGGCATCCTAGTGTGGGACCAGAGGCAATACGTATGTTCCTGTATATAAATGTTTGTTTGTTTTTAGTTAAATATTTACCAGGCACGGGAGTTTCGCCATTTTTGAGGCAGTTATGAATGTATGCTGCCTTCCACTTTGCATATTTCCTGTTCTGGGTTGCTTCATCAGTGAGCTCTCCAAATGTTGTGAGTACATCATAGATCATGCCGGCGGTGTAGAAGGCTTTCACAACATTCCTAAAAATAAACATTGCGGTTTGATAAGTGAGGGTGAGCGTTTATTCTTCTTCATCACTAATGCTCTGAAAACAGGTTGTATTTAACTTGACATGCGGTAGGTACTATCGAACCATCTGAATCATGACCCACCATAAGCTTATTTTGCTAAACCCCTTAAATGCAAGTAGGTCGAAATTCGCTTGAAGGTTTATTTCCTTGGTAACGAACTTGTTATCATTTGATTAGACACTGACATTTTGATAGATCTTACAAGTTTGAAAGTTTCAAACGAATTATCAGGCAAAAGGGTCATGATTCAGTCGGTTCGATAGTACATGCTATTTACAACCCTAGGAAGGTAACTAAATTTGAAAATAAACGAGGCTCTTTTTTCTTGTTTTCTTGGACAACTCCTTATATTTGGTTTCACACAATCATTGGTTTTCTTTTTAAAACGATCACACTAGCCAGCAAGAAAATCGCATAAAAAAAGAAAATTGGCGCCAAGCAAATCTTATTGAATAATGAAAACGCTGTTGGAATAGTACATTACTGCTGAGACCAGTAAGTAAGCCCTCCTGGACGAGTATGATTACGGCTACAATAGGTGTCCAGTCCAGTAAGTATGAAATCCCATTACACACCTTATTCAAATATAGAACTTTTTTTTTTTTCAAAGATAAGCTAAAGAGGTTATTGGCAGTTAAGGGCCTTGAATAAAAAGAAGGTACCATAGAGGTTGTCGTGTCCGAATTGCACTTATATTGCACGATGTATAATGGCGAAAATCTCAGTTCATTCGTATTTTTTACTATTTTGATATTAATTAGGAATTAAGAATTCGATACTAACAGAAGAAAAAGAAGAATAAAATAAAATATTCACGTTGAGGGCCTTAAATAAAAAGGAGGTACCATAGAGGTTGACGAGTCCGAATTGCACTTATATTGCACGATGTAAAATGGCGGCAAACTCAGTTCATTCGAATTTTTACTATTTTGATACTAATTAGGAATTAGTTATTAGATACAAACAAACGAAAAAGAAGAATAAAATAATTTTATTTTATTCTTCTTTTTCATAAACATAAAACTTATACGAAATCTATTTATTTAGTCTTTTGGGGTTGTGGCATAATATCAAAAACAACATAAAGCAATTAAAAAACAGTCGCTCTGGTATTTTGGCGGGATTGATTTCATTGAAATAAAATATTTAGGAAAATTGTAAAAATAGCTAAAATCAGATTGCACGCCTCCCTATTTAAAAGCCGAGGCAGAATTGGTGAGAAATAATTTACTTCCACCCAAGTCCAAGGAGAGATATTTGCACAATTATGAAGTGGATAGCTGAACATAAAACTACAAGTTGGTCAGAAAATGTATTTTATTTTTGAGAAAAGCACTATACACGCTTCGACCATAAGTGCCACCCTGGCCTCGTATTCTATCCGGACCTCGCCTTCGGCTCGTCCGGCTAAATATGGTCGCCGACGACCATCTATTATGTTACCAGGTCTACGGAAAATAAACGTATTTGTATTTTATCGCCCTGACCCCCTGATACTACACTATTACGCAATGATACCACACAGGTACTTACGTACGTCAAGCCAAATATAAATGCATCGCTGCCTTGAAAGTCAGAGGATGCACCCTCCTAAATTGTGCCAATTTTTAGCGCTACTACTCTTCAAACACTATAATTGGTATATATATTTAATAAATGTGTTGCCGATGGAACTTTCCAAGACCTCATGAAACCCAGTAAACTGATACCTCAGTTCAAGTCGGGAGACAAGGGTGATCCTTCAAACAGACCAATATCTATTCTTCCAGCACTAAGTAAAATTTTTGAAATTAGTATACTCAATCGAATGCACTCACACACAAAACAACTCCACGCCAAGCAATAAGGTTTTACTAGGGGTAAATCGACTACGGATGCAGGGATTACCCTTATATCTCATATTTATTCTGCATGGGAGGCCGCACAGGATGCTATCGGATTTTTTTTACGATCTGTCGAAGGCTTTTGATTGTGTTGATCATGATACGCTACTAAATGAAATCATTACGGTGTTAGAAATAAAGCGATCTACTAATATCATTCCTAAGCAATAGAATTCAACAGGCTGAAGTAAACGGTGTTAAATCTGATGGATCGGGAGTAATAAACATAGTTAAAAAAAACTAAAAAACACGCTTTTAGAGCACTTCGAACTAAAAAGTTAAAAATATTTTAAAAGCGTGTTTTTTAGTTTTTTTAACTATATTTATTTTTATTTTTTTAGTTCGAGTGAGCGAGCCGGAAAGTAAGTGTGTGAGAAATTATTTAATCCTGGCGATCCTAATCAGGATAATGAGATAAACTTATGAAATTATTACATTGTCGCTGATTCTTGATAAGTGTACAAAGTTTGAATTGAATCTGTCCGTTTAAAGAGGGTTATCCAAAGGAGTCGGTTACATATAAACAAACAAACATACAGGTGAAGCTAATAAAAGCGTGATAAAAATTGGCGTTCCACAAGGTTCCATATTAGGCCCTTTCTAATTCCTGGTATATATTAACGATCTGCCATTTATGGTGGATTGAATTGATTGGAATTGACTGACATAGTATTGTTTGCTGATGATACTTTACTGGTCTTCAAAATTTAAAGACAAAAATAAGATTTTGATGATGTTAATGGAGTATTATCTATCCTTGAATTGGTTCACAGTTAATAATTTATTGTTAAATGCTGGTAAAACCAAATGTATTTAATTCTCACTTCCAAATGTGTGGGCAAGTTGAGACCAGTTTAGTGTTGGACAGCAGCACGTTAGAATTAGTAAATGACACGATGTTTTTTGGAATAACCATTGATAGAAAATTGCAGTGGGGACCCCACATAGATAACTAACGCTGTTAGGAACATCAGACAAAACACGGATGTGGCTACATCTGGGCTAGTATATTTTAGTTAATGTCATGGTGTCATGCATGTCCTATGGTATTATGTTGTGGGGGAAAGCAGCGGATATTCAAACTATTTTTATTTTACAGAAAAGGGCTATTCGAGCTATTTATAATTTAAAACGCACAGACTCCTTAAGAGAGCTTTTTAATAAAATTGCCATACTAACTGTAGCTAGTCAATTTATTTTGGAAAATATAATGTATGTACGCAAGAACCTTACAACATTTTCCAAACTTAGCGATAGCTGTAGTGTTAACCTAAGAAATAATCACAGACTACTTGCGCCCCGGTTTAGATTCGCTAAGGTTAGCAATTTTTTCAATGGTCAATGCATTCTCTACTACAACAAGATACCTCTGGAGATCTTGAAATTGCCATTTGAGCAAAAAATGACGATTGCTAAGTATATGTAAATATCTACAGTAATAAAGACATTTGGAATTTGGAATTTATCTCACAGGCAACTCAAGCAAAATCCACAGGGGGCTAGTTTATTCTAGTAAAAAAAAACATCAATATAACATTAGAAACTACAGAATGTGCTGCTACGCCCATATCCCGAGAACCCCACAACAAGACATACTTTGCGCTGCGAAAATACTAAGCAAAATAAAAGAAATTCGAATGACCCTTTGTCACATGGAAGGCTACGCTCAACCAAGACATGGGGCCTACTGCAGCGAAAGCCACGAGTTCTGGGTTGAAGTAGAGGGCTGAGACAAAGATCATTCATTCTGGGCCAAAAAGTGAAAGTGCCGACCAGAAAAAAAAGTGAAATGTTCGGATAGAACACACAATTCCTATTGTTTTTTACTATGACACGAAACCTGTGCGCCCCATGGTTACGATTCTACAGGCTATTAATATACAATAAAAATGATAAGGCGATGATGGAATAAAAATGCGCTGTCGAGTGGAAGTGAGATGCAATAATTACTCGCGAATAAGAAAAAGCGGGATGCCAATAATGCACTCGCGACTAATCTGAAACAACGTAAGCGCCAAAACGTAAAAAAAAATCATAAAAAATAAACTATTTCAGGGAATTAACTTTCAAATTGAAAATCGTTAGAAATAACAATTGTTCATACATTGCAATTATCAGAGAGTCATATTCACTTACTACTGCGGTGTAATAGGATAAAACCATAAAAAAAGGGTTGACTTTGTATTTATTTTCTATCGAGAAAATTTTATCCAAACATGTTTTCCAATTAAGAATCTCTAGATTATATAGTCAAATTACATATACCAGAAATTAATTACGATTTGCCCAGTATTTCCTGAAAAACACATGAAAACAGCACCCCATATTTATTTAATCAGCGTCTTAATTTGATAGTGTTGTTTTGAAGCATATGATCGTGTATTTAATTATTTTGTATTATAATAACGCAGACATTTGTATTTATGTATTGAGGGTTAACTATTTGACCTGTATGTATGTATATCTGTTCCTATAACCGGTCGTAACTACTCAACGGCTCAACCGATTTTGATAAATAATACCAAATTCGATTTATCTTAATCACTCGAGTGTGACTGGTTAGATAAAAAAACTGGCGGATTATATGCGCTCCAATGTGCGGGAAAAAACCTTTTTTGTTCAAGATTCTCGAGTGGGGAATCAAATAAAGGTTCCAAAACAGCTTATTTTATTTATTTCAAACCAATTTTAGTTGAAAGTGTTTATTGAGATAAACAAAATATTTTTTTTTTAGATTTTTCACTCTCTTACATTTTTTTCCACTTTGGAAGGGTCTGTCTCTGTAAAGATTTACTTTGAGGAAAAATGGTTTCAGGAACCTCAACATAATTTTTAAAGACCTATCTATAGACACCCCACACCTATAGGTGTGATGAAAAAAATATTTTTCGGTTTTAGTTCCATTTATGGAGAGCCCCCTTAATGTTTTTTTTTTTAAATTTTTGTATCATCAATCATAAAGCGGTTCACATTTTTGAATACTAGGCACGCGATTGGCTGAAATCTGTATAAGTTAACTTTAATCAGCGCCTAGGAAACCGTCCGTAAGTGCGGGTTTTGTAATTTTTTCGTTCATAATTGCATTTTCACTCCAAAATATTTTCAACCATATAGATTTTATATATTTTTTAACCTTTATTTTGATACCCCACTCGAGGATCTCGAATAAAAAAGTTTTTTTATCAAGCACATTAGAGCGCATATAATCCGTCAGTTTTTTATTACAGTGACACTCGGACGATTAAGACAAATCTACAGTCGTATTATTTGTCAAAATCGGTTGATCCGTTGAGTAGTTACGACCGGACACAGGAACAGACATACATACATACAGGCCAAACACTTAACCCTCAACAAATAAATACAAGCAATATACAAAAAAAACAATATACACGATCAAATGCTTCAAAACAACACTATCATAATAACATATTTATCGTATTTTAATAGCCTGTAGAATCGTAACCATGGGGCGCACAGGTTTGGTGTCATAGTGAAAAATAATATGATTAGTGTGTTCTATCCGAATATTACACCTTTTTTTTCCTGGCCGGCACTTTCACTTTTTGGCCCAATAATGTATGAAACGTGAATGATCTCCTTTCTATCTTCAACGGCCAAAATCTACAAAATCCCAGAAACAGACCCTAAATATGAGGAGGAAACTGACCCTTCACCCACGACGGCCCCGATAGATCAAGCTAACCAGAGGACTACAAGAAGAAGAGATTTAACAATAATTCATGTCTTCAAAATCCTAATCATACCTAAACTACTTTCCTATATCCTCTTTAGGCTGAATAGTCGGTCGATTCAATGCCTCACGTCCTAGTGCCATCATTAGAGCTGGTGTTCCCACTCCATGCATGCTTTTGCGCTACCCGTACCTCAAGCTGAATTTATATTGGCTGATGAGGTGACATGTGTCTCTTGTATACGCACCAGTGCCCACCCAAGACATGGACTACTTTGGACTAAATCTAAACTCAGACATACCGATTTATCGGTGTCAGAGAAAGTCTGGCTGGGATCGGAGCCATTCATTAATTCATCAGTTCCATATATTTTTTTGACAAAATTGCAGTTTTTTTTTTAATCACATGAGTTGGTTGACATTGACCTTGCAAATCGGCCACAGAATAAATTCCGACACCACCATATCTTGTCGGTTGGATCTCAGAGGTTAAATGTTTTTTTTGGTACCTATTTAAAACCTGTGACGGTAAGTACAGTTTTGCTGGGCAAAAATACTGGTTTTGCCTGACTGAATTACTGAATAGCGACAAAAAAAAATAGCGCGACTAGAAATACTGACTTCGTCTTACAAAATTACTGAATACGCGACTAGAAATCTGAAATCAGCTACTTGAAAACCTTAATTCGAGTAACATAAAATACAAAACGAGCGGTAGAATTTGTTGTTCATACAAGTTCAAACTAACACGAAGGTTATAGGGGGCTTCGCTTCGCTGACCCACTTTATTCTTCACCTACCCTCCAATTCGCCCAGACATTCTTTATTTAGCCAATAAGCGGTGGCTAAACCAACCACTGATTTAGTCGCGCAAATTAATGATGTTGTCGCGCAAATCACAATTTTTTTCGCTCATTTCAGGAATTTCCACTATTCATGGTTATTTGCCCCCTTTTGTCCCGTTGCTCAATAGGTTTTTGTTCGGTCGATTTATTTTTGCGTTTTATTTCGAATAGCGAATATTTTAAGGGAATAGGCTCCACTTAAACCCCTCACAATATATATGGAATAACAAATCATTCCGTATATATTAAACATGCTTACTTTCCATAGTTTTGGTCATGGTCTTGTTTGTCAGCATACATGAATAGTTTCAGTGCGTAATTTTCCAGATGGGCTTGGGCAGCAACTTCATTGCTGACTGCTTCATTGTCTTGGTGATCTTTCTTGGCTTGTTCCAACCAGTCCATGAGTGCTGTGAAGAGAATAAGTGATATAGGAAATTGCTGACTCAATTATGCTCTTGTTTGTGGATATTTTATTTCCATTGTTCCATCCAAGGAAGAGAAAAAGTTTAAAAACCCCTGACAAAAATATGTTTAAGAAATCATATTTAACGAAACTTTTCACAAATCCAATTAGGTTACCAGATCTACATGACATACATGCAAAGTGTAAAAAGTAAAAGTAGTGAGACCGGCAGCCAGCACTGGCCCCGTGTAAACCTAGCTATGACCGGCTCTCTATTCACACCATCACTGACAGCCAGTGTTGGCTTGGCTTGAAAAATTGTTTATACAAGGCCAGCACCAAAGCAGCGAGAATGGCAGCCATCATAGTCCTCATGTAAATCTAGCTTAAGAACGCCCTTTTTATTTGGTAGGACAAATTTTATTATCTCCGGCACAGAGTAATCATATAAAGAAGAGTGCCCAATGTCCATCTCTATACAATAAACCTAGCTATGACCGGCTCTCTATTCACACCATCACTGACAGACAGTGTTAGCTTGGCTTGAAAAATTTTTTTACAAGGCCCGCACCAAACCAGCGAGAATGGCAACCAGCACAGGCCTCATGTAAATCTAGCTTAAGAACCTATCCTCTTTATTTGGTAGGACATATATTACTATCACCGGCATAGAGTAATAATATAAAAAAGAATGACCATCGCCATACAAATCACCGTACATCGAGAAATAGTTCATTTGTAATAACCTAGAAATACCAACTGAGTGTGACAATAATAATGTCATAACAAACCATCTTTTCAGGATTTTTCTAAAAATTAAAATATTTCACGTATAAACCGCTAGTTTGTGACTCAGACTGTAACTATACAATAAAAAGTTGGTAAAGACCAGTTTCACATGTGTTCCATACCTACAGACAACAGTGCAATCTAGTGTTTTTGATGACTTATGTCACCTGAATAATAGGATCAGTCGGTAGAAAATACTACGATATAAGCTGTTTAGCTAATTGCTGAGGACTGCAGATTCCAATTGGCAGAGAGATGCCTCTCATCAACTATGAGACGGCACTAGTCAACACCGGGAGCGCGTCATCACGCTGATGCATCTAGCTCAATTATACGAAACTATTCTACGAGTTCTTCGAGGCTTGTCGTCGCCGTGTGCTGCGACGACGTCGTACAGCGCCACGACCAGTGGTGTGTTGTGGGACTGCACTACGAAAATTTTTTTAAGTAACTCATTAATTATTTATTTAAATTTTATTGGTCATATATTGTACATGGAGGTAATAATGTATCATCTAATTTAATTTTACAATTTGTATATTAAAAAAAAGTAATTTAGTTTGTATGAGCATGTCTACAGCTTTGTGTCCCCACTGCCCCGATTCATCGAGGCTATATGTGGTTCCCCGTGGTTTGAGTGTGCATATTAGCCGCATTCATGGAAGTAGTCAGACGCGCTTCGCGCGTTTGCTAGTTCAGGATGCCCCGAGTGCGTTCCCTGGGGTGGTGGCGTCCACACCTTCTTTGGACCAGTTATCAATTCTGAGGAGGAATGTTAGGGTGCTTAAACACATTCCGAAGGGTGCTAGGTGCATCGCTGCGTCTAAATTGTCACAGGTTATTGAACGCTGCATACAGTCTAATGACCTTTTGGATTGGTATAGTTTGTTGACCTTTTCTTACACTGCGCTCAGGGTTCCCTCATCGGAGGACCGTAGCCGTTCACTCACCGCGAAAGTGAAGGAAAATGTTGCAAATGAAGCTCCGAGTGACTCACTTGCATCAGTTTGCGCCACGATGGGGGTTCCCTTGGGTCAGAGGTCGTTTTATAGATTAGTAGAATCGAAGGTGCACGATGGTGATCTGAGTGGAGCGGTTCGGGTGTTATTGTCGGACTGTTCCATCGCACCTGATAATGACGAGACCCTGAAATCCTTAAGAGAAAAGCATCCTTGTCCTCACCGACCTTTGGACTTTCCTCCTGAACCTGATCTTTCTTCGGTGTGTCTATCTGTGGAGGTGGGTGACGTTGCGCAGACAATTGCCTCTTTTAAGAACGGCTCGTCTGGTGGGTTGGATGGTTTGCGCCCTGAGCACCTTAAGGAATTAACGTCTGTAGGGGCTGGTGATGGTGGGGTTGCACTGTTGAGTTCTCTATGTAACTTGACAAACTACATGTTGAAGGGCGTGATTAATAGGGAGGTGTGCCCTTATATCTATGGAGCCTCTCTTTGTGCTTTGGAGAAGAAGGATGGGGGCATTCGGCCAATTGCTGTGGGCAGCGTGATTCGGCGTTTGGTGTCAAAGATGTGCTGTCGTGCGGTGAGAGGTGATCAAGCATCGCAGTTGCAGCCTGAGCAGTTAGGAGTCGGAGTAGCTCTGGGGTGTGAGGCTGCCATTCATGCTACTCGTTCATATGTGATGAGCAGGGTTGCCTCACATGAAATCGTTGTTAAGGTGGACGTTAAGAACGCCTTTAATACTGTTGAGCGGGACGTCGTCTTAAGTAGGGTGAAGTCTTGTTGTCCAAATTTGTACCCATACCTGCACCAGTGTTACAGTGCCACTAGTAACTTGTTTTTCGGTGGGAGCCTGGTGCAGTCAAAGGTAGGGGTTCAGCAGGGTGATCCCTTGGGTCCTTTTCTCTTCAGTATGGCAATCCAAGAAGTTGTGGCTTCTTTGCGTTCACCTTTAAACGTGTGGTATTTAGATGATGGCACAATCGGTGGCAGTCCAGAGGTGGTTCTGGAGGATCTTAGAAGACTGATACTGGGGTTCGGCAAATTAGGGCTTAAGTTGAATACCCAGAAGTGTGAAGTATTTTCTTGTTCAGGACAATTACCTCAAGAGGTGAGCGACGAAATCCAATCAGTCGTTCCCGGAATCATTCTTAGGAATAAGGTGGATTTCACACTTCTGGGTGCTCCTATTTTCCCGGAGGGCATTCCCGGAGTATTGCAATCAAAAATTGATATCCTTAAGGCGTCGAAACCACATTTAAAGCAGCTTTCCGCCCATGTTGCCTTGACGATTTTAAAAAGTTGTCTTTCTTCACCAAGGCTAACTTATTCCATACGGACTGCCCCGATTTGGTTGCACAGGGAGATAACTTCTAGATACGATGCAGTTTTGAAGGATTTGTTGGAGTGCATCATCAACGTAGAGATGTCCTCGTCTCAGTGGGTGCAAGCCACGCTGCCCATCAGGTACGGGGGTTTAGGTGTTCGACGCTTGCAGGACACCGAGCTCCCTGGCTTTCTGGCTTCTTCGCATGGTGTTGTGGACCTCGTTACTCACATCTTGGGTATACATGGTGACGGGTTCCGCATTCCTTTTGCGGGGGAGGCGGAGAGCTTATGGCGTGCCCGGTGTCCTAGAAGCGACCTGCCGGAAAGGCTATGTAGTCAGCGCTCCTGGGATGAGGTCCTGTGCGAAGTCATTCGTGATGATCTCCTCGCTCATAGTTCGGGGCCGGAATTGGCGCGCCTGCGTGCCGTTTGTCAGTCCGACTCGGGGTTGTGGCTGCACGCAATGCCTTCTCCCCAGCTGGGAACTTTCCTAGACGACGACACTTTGCGCGTGGCAGTCGCTTTGCGTTTGGGCTGCACTATCTGCCAGCCGCATCGATGCGTTTGTGGGGCATGGGTCAATGAGTTGGGTCGCCATGGCCTACATTGTACCAGGAGCGCTGGCAGGTTTTCGCGGCACCACGCAATAAACGACATCGTTCGTAGGGCTTTGGTATCGGCCAACGTTCCTAGTGTGTTGGAGCCGCCAGGTTTGTGCCGGTCGGATGGGAAGCGTCCGGACGGCTTGACCCTGGTACCTTGGGAGAGAGGACGTTCCCTGCTATGGGATGCGACCTGCGTCTGCACCTTTGCAGCCTCCCATGTCGGGTCAACGGCGGCCCGCGCTGGTGCAGCCGCCGAGTCTGCCGCAAGACAGAAGTGCCTTAAGTATGCCGCACTCACGGGAAGCTACATCTTTGTGCCTCTTGCGCTCGAGACGACTGGGGTTTGGGGGACACAAGGGAAAATATTTATCAAGGATCTGGGGCGCCGTCTAAGGGATAGAGGATTTGACAACCGCTCTGGGGCATTTCTGATGCAAAGGATCTCCCTGGCGGTGCAGCGGGGAAATGCTGCAAGCGTCATGGGAACCTTAGCCTCGGCAATGTCCCGGGGTGGTTTATTCGCGTAGTTGTTTCTTTTAGTGTTTCTATTTTATTTTTAATTCATATATTTTGGTTACTTTCATTGTTAATAAAAAATAAAATTTGAGAATTTGAAAAAAAAAAAAAAAAAAAAAAAAAAAAAAAAAAAAAAAAAAAAAAAAAAAAAATAACCTAGATGTCGCCCATAGTATTTTATTATCATCCTACTCAGCCCACATCGACCCACTGCTGGGCATAGGCCTCTTCTCTAAAGCGCCAATCTCCCCGGTCCTGTGCCAATCGCACCCAGTAGGATCCCGACGCCTTGATGATATCGTCGTACCATCGGGCTGGTTTTTTAACACTTAATTATAATTTCAATCTTCAGCACAGCCATCTCGAAGCTTACATTGCCGAACGAAACAACGTATTTGTTATATATTCACCGCTTTTATCAGCAAGGTGGATGGCCGGGCACTCCATCATCAGACTTTCAAGTGGCTGATCGTGGTTTGATCGGACAGTGCGGAGTGACAGGATCAGTGCGGACAAATTACCTTTTGTTTTTGTTTTTAGTAAGGTTTTATTTATTGAGCCAAGTATATATATTTTTTATTAACTTTTGTAATTAACTTTTTAACACGTGTAGGGTGCAACATGCGTTTTTTTAGGGTTACATTAAAAAGGAAATAATGTACAAATACACAACGCAAACAATCCCATTACACTGGCAGCGTTAGTAGCGTTACCGCGCTGCACAGCGACATCCTCTGGACCAGGAAAGCCCCAGAGCCATAGTTTAATTAGAATTAGAGCGGTTGTCAAAACCTCGGTTTCTCCAACGACGACTCCCAATGTCCTTGTCGTTATCACTACTTAAATATTTTTATCTACACACGTATCATAAACCCTCTTTACTGCGTTCAAAAACCGCACGTTACGATCAGCATTATGTTAAACTACTTGGTAAAAACTCGTTTCGTATCTGAAAAACTACACATTATGGTCATTATGTGTAGTTTTTCTACATATAATGACATTCAAATTTCGAACGCCGACGCCTGCCAGCCTGCCGTCCCTAGTTTGTTTGTGAAGTTGGTACTGACATTCAAATTTCGAACGCCGACGCCCTCCTGCGTGAAGTTGGTACTACAGAACAAGCTAAACAATTGCAGAGCCACAATGCCGGTCAAACATGCGGTTCCTGAACACATCAAAGAGAGCTTATGATATGTGTGTAGATAAACTAGTGTATTAACTGTACATAATTAGGCATTAAAACTCTCGAGTGATATTATTATGAAACTCGCCTTCTTCGGCTCGTTTCATAAACTCACTCTCGAGTTTTAATGCTTCATTATGCAGCAGTCACATAAACTACTATTAATACTTAGAGGGGCACAATTTCTTTCCTATGAAATTTGTCTCATGTTGTTTTTACTATTAACCAAAAATAAACTTATTGTTTGGATATATATCTATTTGTTTAACCAATATAAAATGGTTTTTTATCCAAATTATTGAAGTTTTAAAATATAAATAAAATTGAAAAAATATATTACTTCTACTACAATCAAGTCGTTATCATCATCGTCATGTGATTGGCGGCAAAAGTAAATTACACCATAAATTTGCCCAAAATAATGTATTTTCGTAATATTTTACGGAGATACTTAGTTGTAGCTCAAAATCGGAATGTGATATAAATTATAATTAAAATCACAATCATTGCAGCCGTTTTAAATGTAAATTTATAGAATTACCCATAATTTAGTGTTCAAACTAATTAATAATGATTTTTGAGGCCCCCTTTTGCGTTGAAAACCAGGGGAATGTCCGCCAGGGGACTGTAAGTAAGTATTTGTCTATATTAAGAGTTAAGAGATTGCAAAAAAGGGCTGTCAGGATAATAGCACGAGTCCCACGCGCCACTCACGCCAAACCTCACTTTAAG
This sequence comes from Argyresthia goedartella, assembly GCA_949825045.1. Lineage (NCBI taxonomy): Eukaryota > Metazoa > Arthropoda > Insecta > Lepidoptera > Argyresthiidae > Argyresthia > Argyresthia goedartella. The sequence goes on from OX463815.1 coordinate 1,504,016, forward strand.
AAACTTGGAATCTTAACGCTACCATCCATAGTGATCTTCCAGATCGCAGTGTACACGCGCAAGAACCTCAGTTCGTACTGAACACACGCGGACGTCCACAAACACGGCCGGCACACGCAACGCGGCGGCGGGGAAACTTTTCACCGTACCCCGCTCATTAGAGAAAGCCGCCAAACTCACGCACGTCGCAGGCCCAACCGTCCTTAATAGAATATCGGAAACCGTCATCGCCACCTCCGCTCCAAACACACCCATATTTAAATCCAGACTGAAGACCTGGCTAGTCGAGCAGACGTTTTACAATATTATAATGAATTATTTTATTTATTATTAAACATATGATATTTTATTTTGAAATCTTTGACATTTTATATTAATTAATTATTGTCATTATTCCAATTTGCATTGTTAATTCATGTACTATGACAGCTTATAACTATTTATTTAAGTTTTCGGACATGTAATGACAATTATGAATTATCTTTTCTTTTTTTCTTATCTTATAAATTGTCTAAGATATAAATAAAATATACGGAAAGAAATGAAAATATTTCTTGCCAGGGGACTCGTTACGACGCAGGTTGTAATTAGCGAAACTGATGCTGCACATAAAAATGATGATTTTGTCACTAATTTGTACTAATTGTAAAAATGTATTGTTATTTTCGTTCTGATATGTATGTAGTATCTGTATGTAGTTTCGTTCTGATTGTGTAGTAGCAAGACATTTTAAGCTAGAAATAACATATTACAACTTTTTAAATATAGCTAAGGGAACAAGGCAGAGACACCTTTCAAATACCTTTTTTTTTTGTTTTACAAACTTAATGATATAAGCAAGGCAAGTCTAACTCATATTCATGTAATATTGCTCAGATATTCAAATAATTTGATCAATTCATGCAGTTATAGCATACATTATTCAAGTTTAAAGCAGCAGAACCGTCCAAGAGACATACCAGGTGACTGTTTTTCGAGCACTTTCCATAAGATTTTGATGTAATAAAGCTAAATTTTACTGACAAATTTCGTTGAGCACAGGTAGATGAGGTCCTTAAATAACTTTTGAATGTAACAATAAAATATGTATACCCTTTGCGTTGGCGGAGCCATTTTGGCGAAAACACGCTAAGTGGCAAGATGGCTGCCGTTTCGAAAGCGAGCCTGAGGTAAACGACTCGTGCATAATAAAATTCAAAAAGAGCGTTTTTAGGGTTCCGTATCCGAAGGGTTCCAAACGGGACCCTATTACTAAGACTCCGCTGTCCGTCCGTCCGTCTGTCACCAGGCTGTATCTCACGAACCGTGATAGTTAGACAGTTGAAATTTTCACAGATGATGTATTTATGTTGCCGCTATAGCAACAAATACTAAAAAACAGGATAAAAGAAATATTTAAGGGGGCTCCCATACAACAATTCTTTCAATACCACATACAAACTTATGGATGCACCTGGTTACGTACATGGAGTGTGAAAGTAACCGCACCAATAACATTGTAAACAATATTTTGCTGTGTAAAATCCAAACTATTCACTCCACACCTCGCTTCTATTGAACGGTGGTACGGAACCCTTCGTGCGCGATTTAGACTCGCACTTGACCGGTTTTATTTAGTATGGAAAGCGTATAACACTGTATACATTTTTAGATTTGTGTTGAGCTAAGCTAACTGTTACAAGTTTTTGCCAATATTCTTCGTTATTTTTTGAGAATTTATAAAAAATGGCAAATAATATATATTGCGAATTTTTACCCCATTTTGCAAAAAAATACATAATTGCGAAAATATAAACTTTATCATTCAGTTTCTCTTTTAGTAAAATCTACTACAAAACTATGATTCAAACAGCCCAAATTAAAGTGCAGTTTCATATAAAACACAAAGAAAACGTAAACTTATGAGTGCTACTAAAAAAATGCCCCACAAAAAAGACATCCAAACTTTTTTAATGAAAACCACAGAATAGCTTAGGCTGGCGTCAAACTATAACGTTTGTCTATGGTAAGCACGATAAAAATACCGCTAGGGCTGCAAAACGTTACAAGCTGTAAAAAAAAAACGTTTACGCGCGCGAATCCTGCCCGGACCCGGCACATGCCCATTGCGGCATTTTTTTTCTGCCCCGTTCCCTGCGCTTCCAATCAAACGGATATCATATTTTATATTTTTATGGATAATATATGCTTGAGACACTGAGTTGCCCAGTTTCTGGAGAAACGCCCCAATACCACATACACACTTAATAAATGACCTGATTACATACTTATATGGAGCATGAAAGTAGCCGCACCAATAACTCTGTAATCAACAATTTGCTATATTAAATCGAACTTATTCACTCCATACCATCCCTTCCATTGTGGTAAGGAACTCGCGTGCGCGATTGCAACTCGCACTTGACCGTTTATTTTATTTGATGTATTTTTACTTGTTTGCTGTTGCGCCTGTTATTAAAAAGATACAAATTTTATTGGAGAAGTTTTGTCGAAAAGGTTTAAAAAAAAAGGTCAAAAGCGGGTTGGACTCGCACACGAATGGTTCCATATCATCTTACAAGAAAACATAAGCACTAAAATTAACACGTCTTGAAATTTACAATCATGTTTTGAATGCTATTGAGCTCTAATCTGAGTCTTGTGGTGCTAGTGTAGTCTTATAGATCCCTGACACCATCTAGGGCATTATAATGTACAACAAATTGCTAGCAAACGGCTAACGCAGCTTCTGGTGTTCATAATTAATGGATAAATGTATCTTCTTTTAAATAAAATAAAAAAAAAAACAACTAGCAAACAACTTTGTTTTGTTGCATTTGTTTGCATTGCAAATTGATTAGTTGTGACTTGTTTGTTCCTCACTCACACGTCACTCAGTCAACCAAACAACATTCAAGATCAAGTTTGTAGAAACATAACATTGATTTCATTTATTCTGCACATTGATAAAAATGTGTGTAGACAAAATTAGTGAATTTAATGGTTGCATTTATTCATTAAAAAACTGGTGCATTTGATGTAAATGTCCCAAAAAGGACGATTTTGCCAATGGGACGGTGCCACATTAAAAAGGGAACAAACCATCCCTTTTAGGAAGATCTGGCAATCCTGTTAATATCAAACAATTACATTTCTTATTATGCAATGCAATAGTGAACCTGGTGCACGTCATGGATGGACTCCGTTTTTGGTGCGAGTCAAAGAAAGAGAGCGCAATCATCGCGGCAGAGCGAGGAGCAGAACGAGGAGCATAGTGTGACAGGGGTATTAGGAAGGAATAAAATTATTTCATCAAATATTTGATGGCCATTGAATGAGTCATCATAATTTCCATGCAGAGGAGGCGCAATATCTGAATTTGCAATAGCAGTATGATCTTACCCACAAGTACTTTTGTTTCTTCTGGAGTCTTTTTTGTAGTGATTTTGAGTCCGGTCTGCAAAGCATGAAGTCTGCACCAATAAGCCACGACTGGGTCCCTGGTCTCATGTTCCGTTGCAGTTTTTAAGTAGTGTTGGATGGACTTGAGACTCAGCGGACATTCAGGAATGTTTGCCATGATTTACGATGATTTCACCCCTAATTTATCAAATCCAAACACCAAAACATCAAATAAATAGTCGCAAAATGATGTCACTCACTCACCTCACCTGTCACTGTCACCCAGTGTTGTTATCGCAAAAATTTGAATTGCCGTATCTAAAGTTTTAAATTGCCGTATTTGTGGGAAAAAAACACAACATTGCCGTATTATTATAATGATTTAAGAAATGTTTATTTTATTAATTGCCGTATTTCATAATAACAGTAGTGAAAACCCTGCCGTATAATCTCAAAAAAAGTCATGGAATGCCGTATATTACGGCAATTGGCGTATGAATAACAACACTGCTGTCACTTCACATCACAATATTCACATTAACAACTTTCATTCGCTCATGTCATGTCAGATGTCTGTTGTGGACTTTTTGGCGGGCTTTTGAAAAGTTAGGGCGCAATTTTTCAAAGTATTTTCAAGAAGTTGTTTTAAGGTGTAAAACCAATAATTTTGCTAAGTAGAGGCCAAATTTATATGACTCCTGATAAAGTGAGGCATTAAAATGGAGGATCCCCCGGGGGCTGAGCCCCCCGGAGCTAAATCCAACACTGAACACCCGGAGTTGAAGCGTGGTCGTCGGGATGGTTCCGAGGGAGACGGCAATGACGCAGATTCTTCGCTAAACAACCAGGATGTTACACAGGTCTTATACAAACCATATACCAAACCAGGATACAAACGCACGTTCCCAGAAAATTCGGTGAGTACGGAGTTTATCGTATTTGTAGAAAGTACGAAGGAAGGGGAACGCTTGGGAAATAAGAACCCCGACATGATATGCTCATTACTGAAAAATGAAGTCAAGGGCGTGGTAGGCATCCGCCGCATAAACGCAAATAAGATTGGTGTGTCATTCGCACAAACTATACATGCCAACAACTTCCTACATGACGAAAACTTTTTCATGAAGTTTAACTTAAGAGCGCATATCCCGGCAAGGTCTGTGGAGACAATCGGGGTCCTTCGATTCGTCCCCACCAACATCTCTAATGAAGACTTATTCAAGAAATTGACTGCTTCGCATGAAATTATTTCGGTGAGGCGATTCACACGAAAAGTGAACGGAGCGGTGGAACCTTACGGATCAGTGAGTGTCACCTTCCTCTCCCAGTCTTTACCTGAAGTGGCATATCTGGACCTATTTCGATTCAAAGTACACCTATATCAGTCACCATTGTTGCAATGTTTTAAGTGCTTTTAATTCAATCATGCAGCAAAATTCTGCAAGCACGAACAAAAATGTTCTAAATGTTCAGGAAATCATCATTATTTAACCTGTGTTGAAGAAATCATCAAATGTATTAATTGCGATGGGGCACACTTAGCAATTTCCAAAGATTGTCCACTGAAAGTTAAAAAACAGAAGAAAAGAAAAATCAGAAATCTTATTCTCAGGTGGTGGTGGCACCTAATATGATAAACTACAACACAACCTTCCCGGCCCTGCCGAAGCCCACACCTGGGTACAGAGATATAAAAACTAAATCGACGATAGAATCTAATAAGACTATTACAATAGCTGAAAAGCCAAAAGCTAAAGGTATGGGTAACGGAGAGGCCGACAAGATCGCAGTCATCGACCAGAAAACTCTGGTTGATGAAATTCTAAAAAAAACCGGTCAAGTGCGAGTCTAAATCGCGCACGAAGGGTTCCGTACCACCGTTCAATGGAAGCGATGGTGTGGAGTGAATAGTTTGGATTTTACACAGCAAAATATTGTTTACAAAGTTATTGGTTACTTTCACACTCCATGTACGTAACCAGGTGCATCCATAAGTTTGTATGTGGTATTGAAAGAATTGTTGTATGGGAGCCCCCTTAAATATTTCTTTTATCCTATTTTTTAGTATTTGTTGTTATAGCGGCAACAGAAATACATAATCTGTGAAAATTTCAACTCTCTAGCTAGCTAGGTTCTTGAGATACAGCCTGGTGACAGACGGACGGACAGACGGACGGACAGCGAAGTCTTAGTAATAGGGTCCCGTTTGGAACCCTTCGGGTACGGAACCCTAAAAATGATTATATAATAAAAGCCCTAGTAGGAGCATTGGTAGCAATAGGAAATGACGGCAGACCTCCAAAATAGTGAAAGAGATTTTGATCCAATCATTCACTCATGGATAAGATCAGAATATTTATTTATTTATTTATTTATTTATTTATTTATATAAAGATACATGAGCAGGGTTACACACTTAATATCACAATTTAACATAGAAGGTGTAATTAATAAAAAACCGTTGCTTATAAAATTTCTATTTGATAATGATGTAGATATTTGCTTGTTAAATGATGTATTTAGGATTCCTCATTATAATTTTATCAGTAAAAATGGAAAAAATGGACGTTGTGGTGTGGGAATATTGATTAAAGACACTTTTAAATATTCAGTTCTTCAAACTCCTTTTTATAATTTCTTACAATCTGTAGCAATTAATTTATCGATTTCAACAGGTAACTTAACAATATTGTGTACCTACAGTCCTCCACAAAATAAAGAGCGTAGATTTCAAGTTAAAGATTAAAACAATTATTAAATAGTTTACCTAAACCATTGCTAGTATCAGGTGACCTAAATGCTCATCATGTAGCATTTAGCTGCCTCACAACAAAAACTAGAGGGTCAGACGTATACAATATTGTAGTGTGCGAACACACCTTTACCCTATCCCTATATAATCAGTATGTATGTATAACTCTAGGATCATTAAACGCCTGTCTATTGAACCAATGACTCGTCTCATTCACCACCTATAGGCCGATCCTTACATGGCGACCTTGCCAGGCCAGCCTACCTCTCGCGGGGTAGTGCTGGGCCGAATGGCCAGTGAAATATAAAATAGTGGAAATGTGAGATGAAAAAGTGGAGAATTAATAAAAAGTGAGAAATAATGAAGAAATGGAAAAAAAGTGAATAAATTAAAGAACTATAAAATGCATAGAATGCAAACATAATTTTAATTAAAATGTTAAAATAATACATAGTTTTCTAAAAATTAAGCAAGAAGAATAAATATAAAATGAAGAGTGAAAACTAAGGGAAGAATTATGCAGTATGCAGACCAGAACAAGTGACCAAATTAAATCCTAAATAATACCAAATTACCAAAAATCTAAATTAAAATACAAAGAGGAATCCTGCCGGGTGCCGGGCGAATTTCAAGCCTAAGTGATGTGGAAAGCCGGGCGCCGGGCGTAACCGTACGGGTCCGATGAGGAGCAGCTGGGAGATGTGTCCCGGAGCGAGCTGCAGCACTAAGGCAATAGAAACGATAGGTGCCACGCGAAGTCTTCGTGATCGTGAGTCGTAACCCGATTTTTTTTGTAATTGTTTAGTGATTTTCGTGAGATATTTTATTTGAGACAATTTATTAGTAAACAATTACCGGCATAATTGTTCATTTGTAAATGTAAAAGACATATTGAACGATTAGAAATTGAATATTTAAGAAATTAAAATTGTTTTGTATGTGTATGCTTTACTTCCCCGAATATGGTGTAATAAATAATTCAGATTAATTTGTAAGGGGTTGACGTCAAGAACTTTATTAGTTTTTTAACGAATTAATTGACGTATGAGAGTAAGAACATCATGTATGAATAAATATAGGTATAAACAAAAAAAAAACGAGAAGAAAGTTGTTTGTGTGAAAGTTGATGAAATATTATTTGGCAGGTGTTGATGGATGATGGAATAAATTTACGAAGGCGATGAGAATCGATATAGCAAGTGATATTTTAAATGATGAATAAAAATAAGTTTGGTGATGATGTATGTAAAACGGTGATGATGATGATGATTTCATAGAATGTGGCATGAATTAGTAAAAGAGATGTGACGTGTGATGATTTGTGTGATTATATCTACTTATACTGTACAAAAGATACGTTAAAATTTTGTTATTGTTTTTCATAGTAAATTACCTATTTTACTTCATTTAAGTAATTAAAATGCACATATTCAAAGTAAATTTTAGAATTCAAAGTGTACCTAATAGTGTAGGATAGAAAAATATTCAGTCCAGTTATAACCAAAGGTGTAGAATTCAAACCAATGATGCATGTGACGCGATGCATTACAATGCAGATAACAACAGAAAACCAAATTAGGAGACCACCTAGAAATTGTTTAGCAGAACTTGCCACCGATAATTCGCTTAGAAGTTCTGACGAGAATGGATCGTAACAATACCTAGCAGCTCTTATTGCAGCTGCACTACTATAAGAGTAATGATGAAATTTTAATATAATGAATAAATGACTCAGAGAACTTTATTAGAAACCGTATTTGGTGATGGATGTTGTTCGAGATTATAGGGTTCAGTGGAGGAATGAAGTATTGCGCCGTATGTTAAAATAGAGCATCCTAGTGAGTGAAAGTAATACGCAGTTGAATAAGTATAGTTGGTGAAGTATACATTATATTGATTTTTTTTATTGTGAATAGAGAGATGTATGTTACCGGAAAAGTAATTTGTGTTGTAGTTACGTTTTGAAAATGTGCGTGATTATTATTGTTATATAGAGAAAATAACTGAGTTTGAGGTCAAATTAAAAGAAATATTCACGATTTAGATTAGAAGTTATCACAAAATTGAATAAAAATTTGCTACAGAAAAGTTATCATTTTGAAGGAAGTAGAAAGTGTGTATGTGGTTTTTAATTGTCTTTTTGTTTGTGTATCTTTAATGTGTTTGATGTAATGAGAATATTCAGTGTATGGAAGGAATGTAATGAGAATATTCAGTGTATGGAAGGTATGTGATATAAAGTGTAAAATGTGAAGAATAAAGTATTAATGCCTCGCAGCCGTTCATGTATTCAGTAAAAATACAAAGCTATTTTTATTATAAAATAATAATTATCATGTACACCTATTGTACAAAGCAAGTACCAAAATGTTTCAGTTCACTTGGTAACAGTTCCAGTTAAACCAAAAGGTATAGTAATTTGATACAGTGTTTACAAATATGTACATGCAAGCAACCTTAGCACATGTTTTGATTGCAGAGTAAAATAATTGTTCATATGAGAAATAGCAGTTCATGTTTCTGCTACTTCTAAATAAAGATAAAGATATTAGTTTCTGCTGACTGATATGAGAGATACATAAATGGTGATGGATGCTTGTGGCCTAATTTAGGGTACCGCAGTGAAGCATATTGGAACCATTATAACAAGAAGTTAATTTGAAAAAAGTATGTATTTATTTTAGTTTTAATTAATTTTCAGCATACATTAGAGTATTTATTACGTGTGAAAATATCTGATTTATAAAAAAAAACCGATTATAAAAATAAGGTATGTATATTTTTTTTCAGGTTCAGGTTTAACTTTGCATTCATTTATAAGTTTTTCAGATAAATTTTCAGTTTAGGACATACCGTATATCCTCAAATAACAAAAATATGTGAGCAACGGAACCAAGTCAGTTACATGAATTAAAAGGTTGTTTCAGTAATTAACTTTCGTGCAATGCAATGTGCAACTAAGTTTTTTTATAGAATTATAGTCTGATCAGCGAATAAAGTCTCTTCATAGAAGTAAGACAATTTTGTTTTATATGGTTTTAAAAAATTACATGACAAAGAAAACTCATGTTCAGAATAGTATTACTGTAAAATACTTGAAAATTTTATGTTATTTTTTAAACTGTCGTTATGATGATTCAGTAAGATTATAAAATGAAAGGATAACACTTTGGTAATTACTTAGATCTTGTGAAATCTTCAGTTAGTAAATAGATATTACATATAACTTTTAAATTATTTTGTTCGTTTGGGAATAACAATCAGTTTATTTTGTCGAAAGTCGATAGGTTATATATTTTTTTTAGTTACAAGAGTTGTAGTGAAGCCGACATAGTACAATATGTATTGTGGTTGTTACTTAAGTACTTGTCGATGTAATATGTTTAGTATGCTTAATTGCTTATGTTACTTACATCATTATTATTTGCGTGAAGTGTATGATGGAAAGAGTATAAATAAATTATGAAAGGAAGTAAAAGTAATATGTACCTTGTGTTTGAAATGGAAATAAGTTAGTGTTGTGAGAAGTTGAATGACAGAAGATACATGAAGGGATACGTTATGTTGATGATTGAGATAGAATATGTTTTGTTTATGGCTACGTATACCTAGGTTTGTTTGATCTGATCAGGAAGATTTAAAAGGATAACAATTATGTTGATATGAGATATTTTATTATATGTGTGGTATGAGATGCAAATTGTTTTAAGAAGTGGGGATTAGTAAAGTTTTAAGATCGCTATATATTTTATTTGCCAGTAAAGTTATGTAATTTCGCATTACATAGGAAAGTTATATTTTTGTTTGATTTTAGAATGTTGGTGTTGTGAGTTATATAGAGAGTATAGTGAATTAGGTATGGATTTGTTTCTAGAACGAAACAAAAAGAGAATGTTTAGAATGTTGAGATAGGAACTCATGTGCACTGAGTAAGACAGCTGGGAACACTTCATTTAGTAAGCTTTCGAAAAAATTTGGACTGATCATCCAAGATTTGCAGATTGTCTTAAAATTCGAAGGATTCGTATTGATTGAGTATAAGTTATGTTTTTAGTATGGTACTTAACTATTGGCGAGTCCGATATGTTATTGTATTTTCATCAGTCTCAAAGGTACAAGGTACAAGGCACGAATCCTTCCTCTTCGATCATGACGAGAACGAGTTTCCTTTGTGAGAAGGTGGGATCTCGATGACCTAATAAGCTCGCGAGCAGGCTCAGGCAGGTAGACCTGGAGCCAGGTACTAATAGTCTATGTATTTAAATAATATTATAATAAAAGAACCAGAAGACGTCTATAAATAAATAAAAAATGAAAGTACCTATACAAGTGCACTCACTATAATGTGAAATAATATGGGATCCGGATACCCTTAAAAAGTACCTATATGAAGTTGAAGCGGACTAAAAATAAAAGACTGATTGATTGAGATTGTTTATGAAAAGAAAGTATATTTTGTTGGTTTCAGGAATGAAGGGTTATTATGACATATGATATATTTTATACACAAAGTAAATTTAATGGTTTCGAGAATGTAGGCATGATATGATAAACTCAAATAAAATACGTAAATAAAGTAAGTTTGTGATTGAAGAAATAAGAGTTGACTAAATCAACAAAGGAAGAAATAAAAGGGAGATCCAGAAAATAATGAGAGATTTTAAACATGGCAATTACAAAGTTTTGATTTAGTAATATTTTATTTAATGTGGTTAAACAAAATAATGATTCATGTCGTCAACCCTTGGTACATTAACTGATTTTTAGTACAACCCTAGTTACATTTAGTTGTATTTTTTACGCTATATTTTTATGTTATTGTACAACCGTAAATTTAGTTGATATTGTATTGCTCTACATTCATATATTGTTATGCAACTCTACATCTTCTAAATTTTATTTGATGTTTTATGTGATAAGATTTTATAATATTATATGAGTTTTAATTTAGTTTAATAAGACTGAGGAGATAATATTTCTATATAATCATGTTTATTTTAATGGTGTTAGAAACAATATATCGTTTTCTTTATACATTTTATATCAATGACAGTGTATGCTTTATCGAAATAGAAATTGTTGAAAATTTACATAAAATAAAATAAAAGTGTTTTGTATACATACAACAAATATCTGTATACTCAGGTCTATACTTATGAAAATTTTCTAATAGATATTCCGAATGTGTAAAAAATTAGGAGAAAAAATTTCTAAACATTAAATTGACAAAAAAAAAAAAATAACTGAGCTAGTGCTAAATTGAAATGTTTATTTGTAAAATGTTAATTCTTATTATTATGATATGAGTTACACAGATTTTGGAAGTAGATGTGACTGATATATAATTATGGTGATGTTATCTTATGTCTAATATCAATTGTTTTCATGAAATTTTATTAAAAAAATATGATACTATATATTTTCTTTGAAAAAAAGGGGGAAGGTGTAGTGTGCGAACACACCTTTACCCTATCCCTATATAATCAGTATGTATGTATAACTCTAGGATCATTAAACGCCTGTCTATTGAACCAATGACTCGTCTCATTCACCACCTATAGGCCGATCCTTACAATATATTGGACGAGTGTGATCTATGCATTTTAAATACAGGTACTAAGACTACACTTGGTGGTCCAACCAAAAATCCTTCTGCCATTGACATTTCTTGTATAAGCCCCTCTGTAGCACCTCTTTGTGAATGGAAAGTTCATGATATTCCATGGGAAGTTATCACTACCCAACATCTGTTGATGTACACACATCAGTACAGAAATATGATATAGGACATCCTTTTGATCGATACATTTTGAACAAGGCTGATTGGTGTACTTTCTTATCTGAAACAAATAAAACACTGAGTGAATATTCTATACATTATTCTAATCCTTTAAAGAGCTATGAAGAATTTTGTGAAGAATTACATAAGATTAGAGATAAAACTATACCTAAATTCAAGAGAAGTACACAATACATTATGAAACAACCAGTACCCTGGTGGGATTCAGATTGCTCAGATGCGGTAAAAAAAAGTAAAGATGCTTTGAATATGTATAGAGCAGACTCGTCCATGGACAATTATATTTTATTCAAACTAAATCTCTGAAGATAACTGTTGTTATCAAGTGCTCATAAAGGTCATTATTACCGATTCTTGTAAAATAGTAATAAAATCTTGTAAAAACCTTTAAATTACTCACATCTCCCTCATGTTCTATGGTACTATGCTATGAGCTATCATTACGGTGTGTAACCAGAGCAGCCGCTGGGGCTGTCTCGACACAGTGCCGTTAGCATACAAGTCTTACTTTTGAGAATCTGCAAATAGAATATTCTTTATTAGAACAATACCTACAAAAATAGGCATCTACTTACTTCAAGTACTTAGGTTTTCTCGGTACCTGTCAGTCACCCCTCCAAACAACGCGTCCGACGCTGAACCAATGTAAGTCTCCGACGATGACTACTCGGAGGGCTCTGAAAACCAAGTAGACAAGCCCCCAAACGAGCTACCCTCTTGTCGAAACCCCCCGACTGCCGATCCGCAACCGGGACCAAGCTCAGCACCTGACGAGCCGCAACCGGGACCAAGCACGGTACCCGATGTATTACAGGCCGGCCCATGCGCAGCGCCGCGCGGCCCGGATCAGGGACCAAGCGCGTCTATCAATGAACTACAGCAGGGGGGTAGCCCCCTTATTGAATTAGACCCTGAGATTATGGAAATTCTCGGTGATGACCCATCTTCTACAGTTCAGTATGGACCTTAAATACGAAAAGAATTAGCCACCCGTTTTCAACACGTTGCTACAGAGGGCCTGGAAAAGGATGCTAGGAAGAACCTTATTGCAAAATACCTCATACCGGCCAATTGTACCTACATTGACGCGCCGAAGGTCAATGCTCAAATAAAATTCTTTACCGATGCCAACGCTAAGCGCGATAAGGGCATTGAGACAAAACAAAAGCAGATGGCCAGTGCCATCTCATGCTTAAGTGAAGTTATCAACAACCAGCTGAGTTCAAAAAATAAAAATAACGAGATTTTGCAAAAGCTGACGGACGCATGTCGCTTATTGTGCGACATTCAACATAGCGATTCGGTAACGAGAAGAAATTTCATTATGTTCTCTGTTAAAAAAGATATGAGTGAACATCTTTCGAAAACAAAAATCGACTCACACCTGTTCGGGCAGGGGCTGTGCAATATATTGAAGTCCGCAAAAGAATTGAACAAGTCAGCATCCGAATTAAAACCCGACACTTACAGCAGTAAGGGCTCGTCCAAGCGCTCAAGACCCCCCGCAGTAAAGCAGCCTTTAAACCGGAGAGCTCCTCCCCCGGCGCGCAGGCCGCCGGGGCCGCCCCCGCCCCGACATGATACTGCTAACTTTACCTTTTACCTTACCCGTCATTACCAAAATCATAAATAAATCCATCTGTTCTGCCACATTCCCCTCTTCATGGAAAACTTCTCTTGTCACACCAAAATCAAAATCAAATCAAAATCAAAAATCATTTATTTCCTTAGGATGTTGTTACATCACTTAGATCCGTCATTACATTTTTTTTTGGGTGAGTTCACTAACAAAATGGCGGAATCTGTGGAGAGAGCTCACCGAAGAAACTCCACAGTCGTCGCATCTTTTGCGTTTCCTTTTTTAAATAAAATATTGTCAAACTAAAAAATTAATGCTAATTATATATCGAAACAGCCTGTTACTCAAACAATCTATTCCCATGGACATCTGTCCTCTAAGTAATCAGATATCCTATAGTAACCTTTTTTATACAATTTATTAGTATTTATTATTATTTTAAACTTGTCTAAAGGTAAGTTTTTAATATCAGTAGGAACCTTATTGTAATAGCGTATACAATTGCCTTTAAAAGAATTACTAATTTTATGTAGTCGGCTTACATAAGCAACCAACTTGTCTTTATTTTTAGTATTAAAATTGTGTATATCACTGTACTTCTGAAAATTAGTTATATTTCTTTTTACATACACAAGATTGTCATAGATATATTGAGACACAAATGTCAGAATATTGATTTCTTTAAACTTTTCCCTCAGTGACACTCTAGGCCCTAATGTATAAATTGCACGAACAGCCCGTTTCTGCAGAATAAATATACTATTAGCATTCGCAGCGTGACCCCACAATAAAATACCATAGGTCATTAGACTATGAAAGTAACTAAAGTAGACTAGTCTAGCGGTGTCTACGTCGGTAAGAGCTCTAATTTTTTTAACTGCGAACGCTGCTGAACTCAGTCTGTTCGACAATTTATTTATATGAGGATCCCATTGTAGTTTGGCGTCTAACGTATACCCATACCCAAGATATGTAATCCGAAAGAATTTAAAGATCTACGGCCAATCAACATTGTACCTTACCTCTCCAAAGTGCTCGAAAGAATTGTTTTCTGGCAACTGGCCAAATATGTTGAGCAGAATAATATCCTTCCTGTAGCTCAATCTGGATTCCGTAAAGGAGTGAGTACCAGCACTGCCCTGCTTGATGTTATTGACAATGTCTTGGTCACACAGGATGCAGGACAAGCCACCCTGCTTACTTTGTTAGATTTTTCTCGGGCATTTGACTCCATCAGCATCCCTTTGCTATTAAATAAAATGTCATATTACGGATTCAGCACTCCAACCATTTCTTGGTTTGAGAGTTATTTATCTGATAGATTCCAAGCAGTTCAAATCACCTTAAGCGATGGAAGTGATGGCAGATCTTGTGCCAAACCCGTGAGCAGGGGAGTACCGCAGGGCACAATTTTAGGCCCACTTCTATTCATTATTTATACTGCTGATATGATTAACCACATTAAACACTGTAAATATCATATTTATGCAGACGATGTGCAGATATACATTCCTGTATATCCAAAAGATGTCTCGACTGCACTCAAGAAACTAAATGAAGATCTTGATAGAATTTCTCAGTGGTCAACTCGTAATGCGCTACTACTCAATCCAAGCAAATCGCATTTCATGATTCTAGGTTCAAAAAAACAGATACTTACAGACTGCTTTGCAAAATTGAAATTCTTGGTGGGAATGTGGAGTATGTCACTAAGGCGAGAAATTTGGGCTTACTCATGGATAATAAGCTTAGGTTCGAAGACCATGTTCTGAGCATTGTGAAAGGTTGCATGTTCCGGTTGAAATTACTTTATAAAATTCGCTCTTTCCTAAGCGAAGAACTACGCTTGACACTATGTGAATCGCTTATTTTATCTAAATTAAACTACTGTGATGTTGTTATAGGTCCACGTTTATTATCCACGTCAAAACGTGCCTTACAACGAGTGCAGAACGCTTGTATCAGGTTTTGCTATAAAGTTCCACCACGTAGTCATGTAACGCCTATGCTAAATAATAAAGGTCTACTTAATATGGAATCCCGTAGAAACCTTCATCTTGCCACCTTAATTTTATCACTACTTAAAAATAAAAATACCTACCTAAATACCTCCATGAAAAACTATCATGGAAAACGTATGGTTTTAATTCAAGGAATATTAATGGTTTTATACTCTTAACACCTTATCACAAAACTAGAGCATTTGAGGGAAGTTTTCGTTATCAGGCTACTAAATGCTGGAACAATCTCCCTCCACCACTTCGTATTCCTACTATTGACTCTGTACATTTTAAGAAAAAGTACAAAATCATTTTACTAGATAAGCAAATGTTCATCTGATGGTGAAGGCTTCCCGCGGTAGTACTTAGGTATAAATTATATTATATTATTTATCATTTTATTATTGTACATCATTTATAATTATGTAGAAATTATATATATCATTTTTATTTACATACTAATATACATATTTACTTTATTGTAATGCAATCCATTATGTATATTGTTATTATTCTAAATATTTATTAAAATCGTTATAATTATATTTAATGTGTGTGGTCAAGTATTGAATGAAGTATTTTGAAATGCGATCGATATGTATGATTTATGCTGTCCATTTTTGAGCTGTTTGTGTTTTATGTAAATTTTAAATTTAGTTTAATTTTAAATGGCAAAAGACATGATGTCTTTGCTGCTTTTGCATTCCAGGGATCTGTCGAGCAATAGGGTGCGACTGAAAATCAGCGTTTCCTTCCTTGGGAGTAAACTTATTGCTGAGTTCGTACCTTTTTCAAAGGGTTGTACACAATACACAATAACTTAGTCCTATTTTTTTTTTATTGCTAGCTTAGACGTATTCTAGTTATAAGTGTAGTTTTATAAGCAATTGTTAAAATATTAAGGTCTATTTTTCTTACTTTTATTTGCAGTACAGTTTTTTTGTTGCAATGTCATGTTCCATGTATTGTGTACAA
The DNA here is from genome assembly GCA_949825045.1 of Argyresthia goedartella. NCBI lineage: Eukaryota > Metazoa > Arthropoda > Insecta > Lepidoptera > Argyresthiidae > Argyresthia > Argyresthia goedartella. The sequence goes on from OX463815.1 coordinate 1,520,503, forward strand.
AATTATGAAATAAATGTTTTTCTCTCTCTCTCTCTCTCTATCTCTCTCTCTCTCTCTCTCTCTCTCTCTCTCTATCTCTCTCTCTCTCTCTCTCTCTCTCTCTCTCTCTCTCTCTCACCTTTTGAGACATGTTTTTGTCAGTAAGAGGCAATAGCGGCCCAAAACGACGCAAAAATTCAGCTGTATCCTGTTGAAACAATGCTAAACCTGCCTCCGAAGTAGTCACACCCATGCGTTTTTGATCAACAGTCAGTAAAAGCGGCACCCATCGCGCGGACAGCTTATTAATTTGAAGATTTCGGTGTATGATATTTTGCACCCGTTCGTCTGAGATGTCTACTGTCTTAACTATCTCCTTCACTTTCATTCTTCGGTCGTTCAAGACTATGTCATGGATTTTAGCGATCATTTCTGGACTGGAGTAGTGACCTCAACAGGGCGTCGTGGACGTTCTGCATCACTTGTACTGTCACGGCCACAGCGAAAATCAGTAAACCACTTATGAATCATTTTAATCGACGGAGCAGAGTCCCAATAGAATTTATCAAGTCTTTGTTTTGTTTACGTCATAGATTTTTTGCGCAAAAAAATAATGTTTAATCAACACACGAAATTCACTTTTCTCCGTCTTTGCGAAAATGCGTTCAGTTAAAACAACTGTTTAATGGCTGTAAAAAAAACTAACTGGTGGTACTTGCTTAAAAACTAAATTTAGACCTTCAAAGAAGTTGTGAACAAGGAGGTTTCGTACAATTCGCGATAATTTTATTCCAAAATAGATTTTTACCATACTTATCACTTCGCCCTGGTAGGTATAGGGCGATGTTTTCAAAAGCAAATTAGCACTGTTCTCTGAATATCTTTGACAACTCCATACAAATCTGTATGGATTTGTAAAAGTTATCGGAGAATAGTGCTAATCCGCTGTATAGCTATATAATTACTTTTAAACTTTATATACAACTTCTAACAAAAATGTAATTCAATGAAATTTTATACAATAAATTGAATGACCACAGCTTAATATTGTTTTTATTACTTTAAACACAAAGCAGGTTTATTTAGATATTCTAAAACCCTAATTGTGTTACACTTTTAGATCTCATTTTATCGATATCGATAAAGTTCCTACATGAACATTTGCCACGACACTTTTTACTCACACATCACATATGTTTTATTTTTTGGTCTCGCCTTTTAGTTGACATTGTTTATCTTGTACGTCCTAAATCTATGGTTTTGTATATGTCTCAGCTTCCTAGCGTTATACATTTACACCTTGTTTCTGGAACAGCGATCAAACGTAAGTTTGTTAATCTATTGTCAAAATTATTTCAGTCGATCACGTGCCGCTATTTTGAATTAGTCTTCGGTTAATCGCACGTTACATTTGACCACTCTGAGAAACTGGGAGTTAATCTCTTAGTTGGTATAGAGTAGTCACTTAACCAAAAAAACGGGTCAACCTGGGAATGAGAGGTAATAAGCTGTAAACTCGTATACATCTTCATTTTGGTTTTCTAAAAGTTGTCTCAAAAGTCTCTCCCTAAATTTTTTATACTAAATGTGGAGCTACAGAAATCGAGGAAATCGTGTAAACTGATTTTGTTACCTTGAAGAACACGCAGACACGAGATTTTATGAGACTATTGAGACAACTTTTAGAACTCCAAAAAGAAGTTATATACGAGTTTACGGCATATTATCTCTCATCCCGAAGTGAAATCCCTAATATGACTGCACTAGTTAATAGCCGACTTCATTCAAATCCACACTACAACAGGCTGTGCGATGCATTAGTTAATAAGCAAGGCATAGATGGCGTTAGTGGCGGATCGCTTTCACTTACTTAAGTGTAAATAACTAACGACTTTTATCTATTTATCGACCAACTATAACAGGCTATATGCGGGCACAATGTGCCCTACTGTATTGTTATGGAAAAGGCGTGATTTGGTTTTGCGCCTCCTCTGTATTGAAATTTCTGTCTCCCTAGATACAGTATTTTACTAGTTAGGGAGACAGAGAACCAATTTGTAATGCGTACTAAACTTTTTGTGAATAAAGAAAATATTTATTATTAAGTACGTCCACTCAGCACATTCTGACCCCTAATATTTGTACCGGAAAAGGAAGTTTAAAAAGCAGCCGTACAAGAGATTATTGAATAAATTAATTAGGATGTCATGATTACTGACATTTAATATTATAATTTCTAACTGTGTTATGTTATTTTTCAAGACGTGTGTGTTGGCACCGACGACGGATGACGCTAACACTCGGCCATCTGCAAGGGCCGTGTCCCACGGCGCTCCACGTTCGTGCTGCTGGAGTCCCACATCTTAAACGTAGAGAAAAGCCAAGCAAAGTATAAGGGAAGGGAAGGGAGGTTACACAAGAGATCTTCATAGTTTTACTGATATGAATCAACACACAGTCACATAGTTTTACACCCGAGATCTTCACACAGTTTTACTGATATGGATCAACACACAGTCACACAGTGTTACTAAGCTGGTTCAACACACAGTCACACAGTTTTACTGAGCTGGGTTAACACATAGTCACACAGCTTTATATGTTTTTTTTTCTTGTATAAGCACACAGTCATATAGTTAATTCGTTGAGTCAGTACTTCAGCACACAGTCACATAGATTTAGATATTTTACCAGATCTGCAGAAAATCACACAGCACAATTTTAATAAGGACAGTCAGCCATCCAAATCGCAACCAGTGTTTGCCCTTTAGTTAAAATTTTAAGTTACAAACTATTAAAGCACTGGTACTTTTAGATTGAGCAGTCTTACAGTTCAAATGCGTATATCACATAGTTACTGCCCACGAAGTTGACGGTCCTGGGTTTGAGTCCCGGTAAGGGCAAATATTTGTGTGATGAGCATGAATGTTTGTAGTCTTGGATGTTTTCTATGTACATATTCAGGTCATAAGTTCTGTCACGTGTGTAATATGAAATAATTTAGACATGTTTATTATTTATGTAAACATTTACATAGCAAAATGAACTTAATAAAACATAGATTCTTATGGTAATAAAGTTTATTCAAAATGACCCCCGCGATTTTGAATACAGGCCATTATTCTGCGCGGCCAGTCGTCTATCGCAGCACGAACGAGGTCCATGTCAATATCGGCGGCTGCCTTATTCAAGGATGCCTTGAGTGACTCCAAATCAGGATGAGGCTTTGAGCAAGCTTTTCCCTCCAAGTGTTGCCATATCTTGTAATCTAACGGACTCAAATCTGGACTGGAGGAGGGCCAGTCTTCGTGCCGGATGAAGTCGATTTCACGCGCCGCCAGCCAGTCTTGCGTGCTTTTCGCTCTATGAGCTGGCGCAGAATCTTGTTGGAATACCCAGTGCCTGTTATTAAACATGCTATGAGAAACAGGTTCCACAAGGTTCTTGAGGACTGTATTTTGATACACAACTGCATTCGTTTTTACGCCTTTCTCACAAAAATGTACCTCAGTTAAGCCCCAATAAGAGACTCCCAACCAAACCATGAGCGAGGATGGAAAATGACCTCGTTGTACACGCGGAATACGGTTGCTCGCTTCTTCACTGCTGTGTGCGTACACCGTATCATTTTGTTTGTTGTGGCTCTCTTCCACGGTGAAATTTTTTTCATCCGAAAAAAGAATTTCCCGATGCTTTTTTCCCGCGTACCGCTTCAACAAAGCGCGGCATCTCTTCAGTCTCAGGTCCATTAAACGAACGTCCAAACGATGTCCTGTTTTTCTTCGATATGCCCTAAGCCCTAAGTCTTCATTTAACACCCTTTTCACCGTGGTCCTGCTTAACCCCATCTGAAGGGCCAACAGTTTCTGCTTACGTATGGGATTTCTTTGAATTCGCGCCTTCACAGCTTTTATCACTGCTGGAGTCCTAACAGAGCGAGGGCGACCACTTCTTGACCTGTCATCTACACTAGAGTCTTCATTGTATCGTTTTATGGTACGATAAACGAATCTTTTGGTTATATTCAAATTTTTCAGTAAGTCGAAAATCTGAATTGGCGCGTAACCGCAACGATGCAACGCAATAACTGCGACACGGTCTTCTTTAAGTGTCCACTCCATATTTAAAAATGAGGAAAATTCTAAAAAGTACACATTTTTATTTTCATGAAAAATTCGAAATTCGAATTCAATAAACTTTTTTGTGGCCAGCGTTCTAAATTCAAAAGTTTTTATTGTGTGACAGAACTTATGACCTGACTGTGTATTTATATAAGTATTTATCTCAATTAAATATATCGTTGTCTATTAACCATAACACAAGCCTTGTTTAAGATTAAGATAATATTTATTACTATTATTACTACTACAGCAAAATAATTTCTACACACAGTTACTAGTGCATTAAGTATATAACAAGGTCTGTTTTGTTGTTTTAAATTGTAATGCTGTTTTAATCTATTTGTTTATTTATTCATACTTTTTTTTTACAAAAAATAATAGTCTTGAAATCAATGCTATAAGTAAATTATCATGCATCTTACATTAATTACAGATATTATAATTTAATTAAGATTGTACCTAGTCTACTGTTTAATATTTATGCTTCGGAACGCACCTCCTCTTGTTGCGCGACTCGGAACGGAACCGGAACCGCAGCTGTCACTCGTACCAACGAGAGGAAAAATTGGAGGTTATCTTTTCTCGTCGGGAGAAAAAACATGTCTGCTCAGGCATCGGGCCATTGATTGTATTTCGGTGTAACAATCGTCTAATACAGGTGTCGGGCCTGGTCGGAGTGTTAATTATAATAATCGTCGGGAATAAGTAGATTCACGACATCGGAGTGAGTGATCCGTGTTGTGATTGGACATCGTCGTATCGGACGGCGACTCCTCGTGTCGGCAGGCAGCACGCCGGCGACAGCGTCGGGCAGCGAATAGTGAGATTCAATCCCGATCCTACCCAACTCCTGCTGCTCCTATCCCGTGTTCCTGCCTCGAATTGAGCTTTCGAATTTCCAGTCTACGACGACAAGGTAAAGTAATAATCAAGATTTTCTCTCCCGTGCTGGCAAAAACCCAGCCCCTCAAGATTCCACGCCGTTCGGTTGAGGCGTGGAATTAATCATCTACATTGTATATTGACGTTCACTGGTGCCCTACATAACTTTAATTTCACACTCTTCAATTCGTTATTACCAAGGTATATTACATTCAACTTTCTAACAAATCAATTAGATCATCTCGATCGATTTCGTGATCGCTACCAGAACTGTCATCAGAGACAGAAGATTTATAATAGCGCAGTGTCTCCCCCCGTACAACAGCACTGAACCTTTTATAACCTTTCATGCCTTTTATACTCGTTATAACATATCTATGTTTGGTTCAGCCTTGGTAATTTTGTAAGGCCCCGTGTATAGACCGTTCAGTTTTCGTGTGACCTTAGCAGTAGGGTCTCTACTTATACCGCGTTTCCATTAAACTAGTTCCCCAACACAATATTGAGACTTTTTATGAGTTTTATCAAACCTTTGTTTCATGACAGTCATGTTTCTGTCTATTCGGAGTTTTGCAGTGTCCCTCCTGTCATGCAATAATTATACCTGGGATTCAAAGCATTCTATGTCACCCGAACGGTATGCTGGCAAGCGTGAATTATTATGGCTGAATATGAGTTTAAAGGGAGGGATACCCGTAGTTGCGTTGCGAGTAATATTTATGCCCCAGACTATATCTGAAAGTTTAGTATCCCAGGTGCACTCGCTCTCAGACATCGTATTCAACCCGTTTAGAAGAGTGCGGTTGACCCTTTGCACCTGTCCATTTGAGCGCGGACTAGCGATAGCATTTAGCACATGCCGGAATTGCGCCTCCTCCGAAAATTGTTTAAAATATCTACTTGTGAAGGCTACACCCCTATCGGTAATTATTCTATGCGGATTTCCGAATAATGCTATTATCTCTTTTAGTTGTTTTATCATCTCTACCGAGCTGCAGTTCTTAACCAGTTTTGCAAAAACAAATTTAGTGAAAGCGTCAATGACGACAATTATCTACACGTTCATTTGCCGAGTTTTGACAAAAGGACCTAAATGGTCGGCGTGAAGGGTATGCATTGGAGTAGGGACGTTTACAATGGGGTGAAGTTCACCTTCCAATCTTCCATGATTTCCTTTGACGTATGCACACTGCAGGCAACACTATATTTACGTATAAAACGTGTCATGCCTGAAAACCATCACAGGGATTTAATAGTTTTTTCTCATTTTTCAAAACCAGGGTGCCCAATTTGGTCGTGATATTTTTGTAGGAGTCTCCATTTAGCTAATTTAGGAATTACAAACAACTCGCTAGTTAAGGCTTTGCGATAGAGCAGATCATCTTTTACTACATAATTTGATGTCAAAACAGTATTATTAGTTCCTTCACGAAGCTGCCTAATAATATTCTGGATATTGTCATCTTGCATCTGGAGAGTGAGCAACCAGTCTGAATTATCTATCAAGAGAACTTCATTATCAGAGGGGTTTCTACTTAGAGCATCAACATGCTTCATACGTTCACCGGAGCGATATTCTATTTGTAGGTCGAAATCTTGTATTGCTAACCACCAACGAGCTATGCGCGGGATAAGGTCTTTCTTTACAAGGATTGTACGTAGCGCGGCGCAGTCGGTTACGACTTTGATGGGAAAAATCGTAGCTGTGGTAAAATTATTCTTCCTTACTGGTGACTCTACTAAATAATGCAATTGGTCCACCTAGACCTAACTTACTAGCGTCTGTGTGCAATTACGTTCTTGCAGCTCTATCATAAATGGCTAAAACAGGTCGCTCTACCAAACGCTGTTTTAACGTTTGAAACGCTTCTTCCTGGTCTTGTCCCCAAACCCAGTCAAGGTCTTTCTTAGTTAATTGCGTCAGTGGTCGTGCAATTTCAGCAAAACCCTTGATAGATTTTGGAAAATATGACGTCAAACCAATGAATTGGCGGATTTCATGGACGTTCCGAGGCCGTTTGTACTCCGCGACGCAATTTATTTTGTTTTGTCCCGATTGAATTGTACCTGAAGTAATTTCATGACCCAAGTAGTTGACAGTTTTTTGCAATAACGTGCATTTAGACAGATGAAGTTTTAAATTTGCATCTCTCAATAATTCAAGCACCCTCTCTAGTAAATCAAGGCCCTCATCTACTGATACTGTAGGTAACAAACAGCACGTCATCTAAATATATTGCTAAGCTATCTCCTTCTTCATTTAAAACCATTCGTATCAACCTTGAGAAGACGGCTGGGGCTTTAGCTAAGCCGAAGGGTATTTTTAAAAACTCAAATTGCCCCGTTGGTGTCACAAATGCAGTTTTACGTACAGATTCCTCTGCCATTGGGACCTGATAATAACCCTGCGCAAGATTCCCGCAAGACGAGCTACCTGGTCATCAATGTGCGGCAAGGCATAGCGATCCTTGATCGTAAAGGCATTTAAAGCTCGGTAATCAATACAAAGACGATAATCTCCTCCTTTTTTCTTAAGGAGCACTACAGGGCGCTAGCCTGCATATTCAGACATAGAATTTCTTACAATGCCAGCGTTAATAAGATCCTGCACTTTTTCATTCACAATTTCATTTTCCTTATGAGCCAACCGGTATGGCTTGAAATACACTGGTTGGTCAGTGGTTGTTTGAATATACATTTTTATTAGGTCGGTACAACCTAAATCTTTTGTAGCCTTAGCAAACATGTACCCGAATCGGTTCAGCAGTTTAAGAAGCTGGTCATGCTCCGCCTCACTTAGCTCGCCCACATTCACATCAGATAGATCTAAGTCACTATTTGTTTCCGGATTTTTTCAACTGTCATTACATTACATTATTCGCATTGTTTTCTACTACGGTGACCGGTTCATCGCGAGCCACTAATGTACCGGATGTCCACTCGATATCGGTTTCGCCATGATTAATTACTTTTAAGTAAGAATCATCTGATTTTACTACTACTCCCGGTATGATACAGGCAGCACAGCCTGCCTCAAAATATACTGGATGCGTCATAACTGTAGTTATTTCCTTCGTATTGCGCGAGATGTGAACATCAATATACATTACACTGTGCGCGGGAATAGATACTGCATTTTTCAAGTATACCGAGTATTTATGTACACAGTCTGAGGGAGCCAACAGAATGTCTGACAATGGTGCCTCGATTTCGTTAGTAGGTAAAAAAATACTGAATTCTTTGTCTTAAGTAAGCTGACATTGTCTTGATTTATCATTCGTTGTCCTATTATGAGATCGATCTCTGTCAGATCATAATTTGTTATTTCAACGGAACCGTGTAAAATTACGCTATCAACCAATACATCGATATAAGAGGTCCCCATGGAGTGCGTATGTGCCCCACCGAAACCTTTCATTGTAATATCAGACTGAGCGATAGGTAACTTTAACAATGTGACCTGAGTCATTGTCAAAATATTCAGTTTACTCCCTGTATCGATATAGGCTTTAAGCTCTCCCCCGTTCACATGCACCACTTTTTTGTACAGATCTAAATGAATGTTGTAAGTAGTAAAGTAAAGGCTACATATGTACTTGTTTTCCCTGTTAAGACGAGCTCGCGTGCCAGCAGGTAGCGTACTTCTAGATATCGTACCAGTCTCTAGCTGATCCGCGAAGCCGAATTTGTATTATAAACTGTCGATCTCTCTCGTCCCAGCCGTGGATATCGCCAAGCTGATCTATTTTGTGCACTCACGTTGCTAGTTTTCTGTTCCGGTCGAAATTGGGTGGTGGGTATAATTTCAGCAACTGCTTGAGTAACACGCCGCCGTTTGGTTTTAGGCGGTTGTGAAGAAAAAAATTCGCCGTTTTCTTCATCCTCCGACGATTGATTTTCCTCGTTATATCTCTTCCTGATGCCCAGACCCCGAAGAAATGGGTCAGACATCCCACTTCTGAGATGAGGCGGAGGTCGGATTAAGAGCCAGAATAATTTCTATCTTGTTTTATTTCTGACGAACAGAGTTTTCTCGGCGTTAGTTGTCTTCACAAATATTCATACCGAAATAGATAGATAATCGATGCAACACGTCTTATATATAATCCCTCTCAAATAATACGCACATCCGCTTTATTTTACAAACATCCGTTGCATGAGATTTTCACTCATTTATACAAAAGTAATATTCGAAAAGGAAACGGAAGTTTAAATACTAATCATATTTGACTAAGCTGTCATGATATCAATGTACATTCCCATAGTAACCGGAAAAGGACATTTAAATATTAAATAAATTAATTTAGTGGGACGTATGTCATCATGATACTTGAAATATTATTACTGGAAAGCCCAAATACAGAACTAAATGTGAAATAAATATTTATACAGGAAAAGGAAGTTTAAAGAGCAACCGGAAAAGAGATTTAGTATCGAACACATTTAGTAGGATTTCATGATACCTAAAATATTTTCACTGGGAAACGGAAGTTCAGATAAATAATAAAAAGTAATATTTGTACCGGAAAAGGAAGTTTACAAAGCAGCCGTACAAGAGATTATTGGATAGATTAATTAGGATGTCATGGTAACTGACATTTAATATTATAATTTCTAACTGTGTTAAGCTATTTAACAAGACGTGTATTGGCACCGACTACGGATGACGCTAGTACAACACTGGTGCAAATCAAGACCGCATTAGACCCACTTAACTTGCGGTATCTCGCGGCCTCGCGCCATGCAAGGGCGACGACTAAAGAATAGAAATTTGTCCCTCAAAATTATCAATGCATTCGGTGTAGCATAATATCAAAATTATTAAAACGACACATTCTCTTTTATAATACGTATAATTTTAGTACTTATAATATTAAGTAAGCTTACTACTCAATTATTTGAAGAAAGGGACTGGCCATAGGGGCACAAGGCATACATTAATAAAAAAAACTTACAAACTCTGTTAGGGATACTTCTAGAGCAGCCTTTTTGAAAATTGAACAGATGGCGTTGTTTAAGGCCCTACGATTTTTTGAATGATGAATGTGGTAAATATGAGTAGAGAACACTTGAACAAGTTAATTTTGGTAATATTTAACTTAAAGGTTACAAAATATTAGCGAGACAATTAGAACTAAGATAAATATTTGACAAAATTGATTCTATAATTCCAATTATCCTATAACCGTGTCACTTCAGGGTATTATATATTAACATCATTTTTTGGTTTGTTTAGGTGTCCTCTACCTATATTTATCTTGCGTCAATAGACAAAAATAGTAGTAATATAATAATAATAATTGTCCACAAATACAGAACTGGTTAACTAGTTTTGTTATGGAAAATAAAATATTTCTTTCTACTGGAAGCGAGTGAGTGCGCGATGCCTGCTTGACTACCTGTGTATGTGTGTGTTTGCTTGCTGAGTGCAGGATTGCCAACTCCTTAAATATTTTCCCCGTAACCAAAGTCTAAATCCCCCTAAAATGCCCAAAATCCATTGTGTAAACCCCCAAAAAACATTATCAAGATTTAAAAAAGTCTTTATTGATACATTTATCTTTTAATTATAGTTTTAATTATTTTTTTATCATCATACACATAAATTTGTTTCGGCATTCATATTCATTAAATTCTTTAATGCACAGAAATCTTAATAGTAAGGTAACAAAACATTTTATGAGCAAAGGCGAGCTTATCTCTAAAGAGAGATTTCTACCAGCAAACCTAGGCAGGACAGGAAAAATTGTGCGACAGGACAGTCCTAGTGCGCAATAAAACTGTACACATCTAATTGTTTATAACTAAAACATAATAATGTAATAAATGATATACACTAAATAAAATACAAAAGCAAAAAAATAAAATATATATCAAACATATACTACTTATATATACATATATAAAAATACCTATCACGAAAGAGAAAGGAAATGCTCTTTCAATCTTGTCTTAAAAGGGACTATCTCTAATAGCGCAGGGAAGTGCGTTCCACAGTCGGATCGCCGTTAACCTAAACGAGTGTTTGTAAGCGGCAGTGTTATGCCGAGGAGTAGAGAGAAGAGACATCGTGTGGGATCTCCGGTTGCTATGCCTGGAGGAAATAAACTCGAAACGTTCTCGAAGATATACATACTTGCAATTATTTTCTTTCTCAATTCTATCACACAGCACAGCAACAAATAATGAAGAAAAACCTTCAGCAAAATATTACTAAATAGACTCTGTAAAATAAAGCATGAAAGCTGTGGCAGCTGCCATCAAAATCACGCCTATCAAGTACCGTATTTTGGGACGGTGAAATGTATGGGAGACAAATATCATACTTTAGACGCGAATAGTGATGTACTAGGGTCATCGTAAAACAAGACAAGTTATCGATCCTGAAAATTAAATAATTTATATAAACTGAATGATATAATAGCGTAAGAAAATTGATTGAGATTAGAATTTGATGATGATGGTGATAATTTGGGTTATGAACCTTAATAAAACAAAAAAACGTGTTACAAGTTCCTTTTGTTTGATTTAATTGAAACGTTCAGTTACATATAGTCGAAATATCGATAATACACACAATGAATTGAACACGATGAATATTGTTATATTGCACCTTGAATCTGTAATAACTCTCTACCTTATAACTGCACCAAAACCTTATGAAATCAATATTCCAAAGTATAAGTAGTTGCAATAGTTACTCCATAAATTGTACCACAAGATGTGCTGGATTGTGGCATAGTAGAATTTACTCAAAGCGATCTCTATTAACAATTCGGTTAAAATTGATATGATAAGAGTTTCATAATTTTACAATTTATTTAACTGTTAATGTTATCCGATTCTTTATCAGAACAATGAACATTCGCCACTAAGTTATAAAAATCATAATGCGGTATGTATAATCAGTCATGTCATAATTATAAAGTGAACTTATAATATCTTAGAAGGATTAGCATAAATTCATCGACAAGTAAACTATTGTGATAGAAACAAATGAGCACTGGAAGTTTTAGAGTATAAAGTTAAATTTATTAATCGGGCACTCATGTCTACCAATATAATTTACCTAATGTGATTTATAGTGTCACACCGTTTACCGGCTCATTTATACCAACGTTTGAGATAAGTAAAGGTAATTTTTAAATTCTCTTAGATACTCGCTTGGGAGAACATTCCCGAGAACTTAACCGCAAAGTTCTCGCAGCGAGAATGATGTCGATAATCCCCCATCTCTAGTTTCAAGTGAGCCAAAACCGAACAATAACTTCACGTTTGTGACTTTAACCTATTTTGATTTTATTGACCTGTAGCAATACATTCGCATCGTCAACGAACAACTAAACGTAATGGTGTATGGCTTTGAAACTGTCCAGGGTTCTCAAAATACCGATATTTATAATAAATATCGAAATATCCGATTATTGATATTTAGCATAAGATAACATAGCGTCACGTTTTTCCCATACGGGGTGGCAGATATTGAGCTAAAACGAACAATAATCCCCAACTAATATATTCCCTTCGATACCATACGGCTCTATTATGGTACTAAATTCGGTGTGTAGGGACAATATATCCAGCTGCCGCTTTTTAGTGGCCTACTTAATTTGGCGGGGTAGTGGTTTGATACTGAAAGATTTCAGCTGTCATTAATTATCTCATCTTCGACATGGAATTTCGGGTTCAAATTTTCAAGATACATTAATGAATAAGAGCACTAATTCGTCAATTGATCAGAAAATCCACTATTGTCTTAGAACTTGAATGAGAGGGATCCAAAAATAAGACGCGGTCAAACTAACAACAGAGTCTGATTTCTCTCAAAATACTTAATCCAGGTTTATGAAACCTTTGGAGGAGATTATAGACGTTATGAGGAACCGCTGATAGAGATTTCAAGTCTAGAAGTAGCGTCGTTTGAATGTGCTGAGAGATTTTCAATTTTTTGTAAACTTGAGATACAGAAACCACTCAAACGTTACCCCAGCAGAAAAATGAATTACTCTGTTCCTATAAGAGGCACAAATTCCTCACTACGGGCACATTTGTGCACAAATATACCTTTTCTACCTACCCTAGAACTTTGAGCTAAGTCTCTTTTTTTTTCTTTATTTGCTAGCGATCTTCCAGCAGAATGTGTTTATCGCATTTATCTCTAAATCCCGTGGGAGCACAAATTTCATATTTCGGGCACGAAATGTTGTCACAGAGCACTAATTATTTGCATGATCAGAATTTCGACACCCCGACCTTTTTTGCTGGAAGTACGCACACTCTCGAATGACTTCAGGAGTCTTTTATTTTATAAAACTGCTGGCGCTGCTGTGGAGTTACAATAGTTAGTGAATAGTGACTGATGATCCTACTCTTTTGTAAAATAAATAACTATTTTTTTTTAAATTTCTTTCACATTTCCCAACTTCCATTACTATTCTATTTCTAGTTTTGTGAACTAGCTACACGTTTGCGTGGCTCTGACAGTTTTGTACGATAATTTGCATCTGGTACGATAATTTTCGAATATTGCGATAATTCACTCGCACTCATCTGGCCTGATAGTCTTGATATAGAGCCATCAGTCTGCCTCTACGGCCAGCGCCGTCTGGCGGCGAGTGAAATAACCAAGTGTAACAAAAACATATCTATAGGTAGCTATACCATGGAATAGCTATACATAGCTGTAGCTGTGTAATGTAAGCCTACAATCATCAATCTTCAAACTGAGTTTATATGGATAATAATAATAATAATACCTTGGACACTATTTACACACATTGATCTAGCCCCAAACTAGGATTCCCTGTATCTTGGGTGCTAGACAACGATACACATACTTATGTAGATAAATATTATACTTAGATAGATAAACAACCATGACTAGGGTACAAACATCCATTCTCATCAAACAAATTTTTGCCCCCACCAGGACTCGAACCCGGGACCCTAGGCTTTGTAGGCAGTGTCACTGCCGACTCGGCCATTCGGGTCGTCAAAGACCACTTAAGATTATTTGTGTGGACATCATACCACTTAATTTGGAGAGAGATGATTGTAGGCTTTGTTTATTTTCATTCATTTTTAGCGAACTAAAAAACAAAATGGAGTGCTAATTCGATAATTTTTTATTTATGATTATCACATTTTATATCATTAAAATCAACATATATAGCAATTATAGTTTTACAATAATTGTACTGGTGTATGCACTGTTGGGATGGCATTCCGAAAAAGAGTGTTGGATGAAGCATGATATTTCTCTTCAGTGTTTTTGACATACTCTTCGTCGTTTGAATACCAGTTCCTCTTTAAGAGCCAATACATTTTCCCCTTTGTTAAAGGTTTATGCCAGGAACCTGTCAGGATCCTTAGCAGGATTGGGGAATGTATGCAGGGGAATGTATGCAGTATGGTATATATATGTTCGTCACCTGTAAATCGAAAAAAATACATGTAATGGACCGAATGAATAAAGATAATGACTGCTTCAAATCAGTTTTTCAAGATAAGGAAGGTTTGTTTGTCACAAAAGGAGAGGTTCTCATTTTGTTGGATATCTTTAAGGCGAAGAGAACAGACAGTGAAAGGCCATTCTAATAGTACGACACATATTTACGATAGCATAGGGAACTAGTATCCTAACCTACTTAGGTTAGGATACTAGTTCCCTATGCTATCGTATCTATCTAATCATATCGTATCTAGTCGGTTGGAGTGTAAGCTTAGGGGTTCCGCCCTCTTATCGACACTGACTAAATGTCTGTACTTATACTACTTGTGGTTACAAGTAGCGATGCGCGATTATGAATGACACTAATGAAATCACTCGATTATTGCAATCATTCGACGTATTCGAATTGAACAACTAAATAATTTGAATGGACACCTCACAACAACGAACTGCGACTGACAGCGATCGACAAATATTAATTGATGCGCCCCCTCTAATGAGTATTCGCCAGTCGACAAAAACATTCAAACAACTGGCCGACTGTCCGACTTGCAAGCAATATTCAACCATATGGATATGCCATTACATATTAGCGATAAGCGATTCGGAAATCATTCATCAAACCTGGTCCAACTCGATTATTCAATATGTTCGCTTGCTTTTCTTTCGGTTATTCGGCTGCAAGCAAGATTCAGTCCTGATTGGTCGATATTTTACAGTAAAATACAAACTACAGTGGTTCTGTCTGGTTTCGTTATTCGAATTGAAATTAGTGGTCATTATTCGATTATTAGAATTAGCGATCGCTAATTTGGTAGTCGAATAATAATATTAGTAGTCGTCGGATCATTCGACACACAAAATCATCCACTATCGCGCATCGCTAGTTACAAGACCACGCTTTACAATAAAGTATCACTTATGGTTGTATTGCAGTTAGGAACACAACCTCGTTTCTCATTAATCATTCTGGCTTGGGTTTAGAATCGTTTCGCAGGAGAAGGGGGGTAAAAGGGGTTAAATCTGGTAGGGGCTGGCTCCCTGATTATAACACTACCACTCTTATTACAAGGTAATGTATATGTATCGAGTTTAAATAAAAATAATTGTTTCTAACCTCAAATCAGTTAAAAAGCGATAACGAAATGTACAAATGGGCATTCAGGGCAAAATACCGCGATAGCTTAGGTGAAGGGTAAAGGCGAAGCCCCGGTCAGAGTGTCGATAAGGGGGCGGACCTTCGTATTAGGTTGAACATGTAAGAACAACAAAAATACTTACTTAAAACAATAAAAGTGTTTTTGCTGATCCTTTTTTGTTGTGAAAATCAGTATTTTTGATGTGCGTATAAATACTTGCCTTTTTTATGAGCCCTAGTAGCCGGAGCTAAGGCGATTTTGAAATAATAATGCGAACTAGGTCACTATCGTAGCGAAGTTATGTAAACATAACCTCAAAAATGAGGTTATAAAAAATTTATATTCTCAACAACGGTTCATTACCTTGTAATGGGAGTAGTGTCAGGGGGATGGGGAGACCTCCCCCCAAGACGATTTCGAAATAATAATGCGAAATTGGTCACTTTCGTAGCAAAATTATGTAAACATAACCTCAACAATGAGGTAACAAAAAGTTAATTTTCACAAGAACGGTGCATAACCTTGTAATGGGAGTAGCGTCTGGGGGATGTGGGGACCCCCAAGGCGATTTTGAAATAATAATGCGAAATTGGTCACTTTCGTAACAAAATTATGTAAACATAACCTCAAAAATGAGGTTACAAAAAGTTAATATTCTCAAGAACGGTGCATTACCTTGTAACGGGAGTAGTGTCACGGGGATGGGGGACCTCTCCCCTCCCCCTCCACTAGATCCCCACTCAGATACTAGATCCCTACCCAGTTGTCGATAATTTTCTCTTCGATTTTCTCCCACAGTGGTCCAATGTAGAGAAGAGGCAAAATTGACGTTTGCTAATTATATGTAAATATCTACATTAATAAAGTACTTTGACTTGACTTGATAACCAAAATCCAATCCCCAGAGGTTTTTGATGTAAAATCCACAAAATCACAGGAGAAGCACAATCAATCAAAGGAGGTTTATGGTTTCAACTGACAAGACGTCACGTCAAAAAAATATTTCAATTTATTTTTATTTTTCTATTTACACATAGTCTGTGATTTACACCCATTTTTATTTAGTATTTCAATACAAAATTAATAAATTCCTGGTGAATTAAGTGTACAAAGTTACAAACCCTGATAATGGACGACGAAGACCCCGACGGAGGTGACAAT
Source organism: Argyresthia goedartella (assembly GCA_949825045.1). Classification (NCBI taxonomy): domain Eukaryota; kingdom Metazoa; phylum Arthropoda; class Insecta; order Lepidoptera; family Argyresthiidae; genus Argyresthia; species Argyresthia goedartella. Next base: position 1,537,236 of record OX463815.1, read on the forward strand.
GCTGACATATCATCATCACAGGCACAAATTTCATCCCTGCGACAAATACCACTAAAAGAATCATGCCCGGTTTGTACACATAAATACAAAAAACGAGGTCTAAAGAGACATATCCTCGCATCGCACCCAGATTACTTACACCCACGCACGACTCCTGTTCAAAATATGAGCCAAACCACTGGGCAAATACAAGACGAAACAATCCATGAACCCATAAACCAATCACAAATACCAGAAACCATCCAAAACTTTTTCCTAAAAGGATTCAATGCCAGATTAATTAATAGCGAAGGTGGACCAGACTCAATCTGGAGACAACGCTGGAAAAAACTTTTAAATTTTCGTAGTAAGCAGTATAGTATCCCACAAGGAAACACAGGCAGACAACTAACCACACTCCTTGCCACAGAGATAAAAGAACTCTCAAACAACCTACCAGGAGAAGGAAACTGAAAAAATATTCATCTTATGTAGTACAATATTACAGAGAGACAATTTGGTTAAATCAGGCCAGGATATTAGGCGAACACTTCAAAGAAGATTGGAGATGTGGAAATCAGGTCATTATGATGAATTAATTGCAGAAACTTCAATGTGCAACTCAAAGCTAGCTTCAAAAAACAAACAGAAACAAGACGCTGATCATACTGCCCGAATATTTGGCCGCCTAATGTTACAAGGAAAAATTAGACAAGCAAATAGATGGATAACGGAAAGATCTGGGGGTGAAATCTTGGACCCATCAGAAAAAATAGGAAATAAAACAGTACATCAAATATTTAAAGACAAACATCCTCACCAAGTTACCCCACAGCTATCAGATTTTATAGACCAACCTGATCTCCCGATTATGACGAATGTCGATATCACCTCAAACCACATAGAAAAAGTTGCTAGAAAACTGTCTGGCGGAGCTGGACCAAGCGGCACCGACTCAGAACAATGGAAATCACTTCTACTTTGCTTTGGGAACCACAGCTCAGAACTGAGAGAATCAATCGCAGCACTAACTAGAAAACTCAGCAGTGAAATTGTCGATTGGGACTGCATAAGAGCTTTATTAGCAAGAAGAGGTATAGCACTTGATAAATGTCCAGGCGTCCGCCCTATTGGCATAGGTGAAATACTACAACGCATCATTGCAAAAGCCATGGCGACCGCAACAGGGTTAGATGTTCAACTAGCATATGGCTCTGATCAGCTATGTGCAGGTATGAAATCGGGTATTGAAGGAGGGATTCATGCCATGACCAAATGTTTTAATGAAGGTGAAGATGATGAAGGCCTCTTACTAATAGATGCCGCGAATGCCTTCAACGCGCTGAGTCGCCCAATCGCTCTCTGGAATGCTAGCATCTACTGGCCGCCCTGTGCAATATTTCTTTTCAACACTTTGCCAGAGGCAATTATAGGGAGTAACATCGTCGGGAGTAAAGTAAAAGGCATGAGATGCGCGCAAATACGAGACTGGAATAGACTATTTTATTATGGGATATACTAAGCTTATATACAACTTACTACAAAACTACGTGATGAATATAAATATACCTTATCTGTGACTGTCGTCCACTTATCTTAACATTACGTGGAAATAGATATTTCCGCATATCTGTGGCGGGCGTATGTGCCGGCACAGATACTCCCCCCTTTAGGGAAAAAAATACATGAATGTACTTATAACAATGGAAAAAAATCTAAGTTAGATAACATAACAAACTTATATCAACTGCAATAATAACTAGTAGTATTTTAATAAACATAAAACCAGATCTTAATTGTGCATACTTTAACTTAATCTATTTTTATATATAAGGAAAGTTATTGTTAAATAAAACTAGACAGTAATAGAGCATATTTCAACTTAATCTAAAGGTAATTCTTACACGAATTAGGAAAGTAAAGGAACTACGGTTATGTGAATTCTACATAAGTTTAAAGAATAACATAATATTTACCTACAGGCGAGTCTTGTGTCTGGCCGCACACTACATAAAATAAACTAAAAACTCGAAAACAGAAAAACACTAGGAAAATGGGGCTTCGCGGTTAGTAAACTAACCTAACCTATAACTGGAAAAGATCCGCAGGAGAGTCGTCTGATGCTGTAGCCGCATATGTTTTTCAGGAATCGATGAGTCAATTTACACCGCACATCGTTGAAGTTGTAATCACTGTTTGTTTATAATTGCGACCGTACCTACACAAGGATGATTGTGCTGAATCAGCGTCAGCATTAAATCTGTAACCTTGGCTGTAGGCAGTCAATGATCTCGTACGTCATATGTACGTGCGTGCTCTTCACTCTTGAGTGAATATTAAGTTGTCGATTGATGAAATTTGTGTGCCTAAAAACCTTGGGATTTGGCAACATAGGGCACATCTTGTACACCAATCGTTTATATATACACAGTCAGGTCATAAGTTCTGTCACACAATAAAAACTTTTGAATTTAGAACGCTGGCCACAAAAAAGTTTATTGAATTCGAATTTCGAATTTTTCATGAAAATAAAAATGTGTACTTTTTAGAATTTTCCTCATTTTTAAATATGGAGTGGACACTTAAAGAAGACCGTGTCGCAGTTATTGCGTTGCATCGTTGCGGTTACGCGCCAATTCAGATTTTCGACTTACTGAAAAATTTTAATATAACCAAAAGATTCGTTTATCGTACCATAAAACGATACAATGAAGACTCTAGTGTAGATGACAGGTCAAGAAGTGGTCGCCCTCGCTCTGTTAGGACTCCAGCAGTGATAAAAGCTGTGAAGGCGCGAATTCAAAGAAATCCCATACGTTAGCAGAAACTGTTGGCCCTTCAGATGGGGTTAAGCAGGACCACGGTGAAAAGGGTGTTAAATGAAGACTTAGGGCTTAGGGCATATCGAAGAAAAACAGGACATCGTTTGGACGCTCGTTTAATGGACCTGAGACTGAAGAGATGCCGCGCTTTGTTGAAGCGGTACGCGGGAAAAAAGCATCGGGAAATTCTTTTTTCGGATGAAAAAATTTTCACCGTGGAAGAGAGCTACAACAAACAAAATGATAAGGTGTACGCACACAGCAGTGAAGAAGCGAGCAACCGTATTCCGCGTGTCCAACGAGGTTATTTTCCATCCTCGCTCATGGTTTGGTTGGGAGACTCTTATTGGGGCTTAACTGAGGTACATTTTTGTGAGAAAGGCGTAAAAACGAATGCAGTTGTGTATCAAAATACAGTCCTCAAGAACCTTGTGGAACCTGTTTCTCATACCATGTTTAATAACAGGCACTGGGTATTCCAACAAGATTCTGCGCCAGCTCATAGAGCGAAAAGCACACAAGACTGGCTGGCGGCGCGTGAAATCGACTTCATCCGGCACGAAGACTGGCCCTCCTCCAGTCCAGATTTGAGTCCGTTAGATTACAAGATATGGCAACACTTGGAGGAAAAGGCCTGCTCAAAGCCTCATCCTGATTTGGAGTCACTCAAGGCATCCTTGATTAAGGCAGCCGCCGATAGTGACATGGACCTCGTTTGTGCTGCGATAGACGACTGGCCGCGCAGAATAAAGGCTGTATTCAAAATCGCGGGGGTCATTTTGAATAAACTTTTTTACCATAAGAATCTATGTTTTATTAAGTTCATTTTGCTATATAAATGTTTACATAAATAATAAACATGTCTAAATTATTTCATATTGCACATGTGACAGAACTTATGACCTGACTATGTATATGTGTATCTCTCTCTCTCTCTCTTCAGTGATTTGATTATACTTCGTGCGATGTTCTTCCTGGGTGATTAGGTATATCGATGATGTTTCAATACTCTTCTGGGGGCTGGAAGGGCTTCCTATGTCTTGAACTTGAAAAGCTGCTTGCTGTGAATGAATTTGCCGACGCGTTCGTTTCTGCTGGTGCGAGCTCCATTTTGATAAATCGGCAGTCGGCTGACTATCGGTTCATTATTCTTGCGGTATCTTGAGTTCGATGCGGGAAATCTTCAGTTGAAATCTTTTGGCTTCTGGTCCGTCATGGCTTGCTTGATGTCGTCTTGGTTTGGGTGGGGTCTTGATTATGGATTTCTGCAGCGTGGTTTGAAATAGGCAAACCGAAGTCGGGGCTCGTTGATCTTGGACGAAGTGCTTCTTGCTTGCACTTCTAAGGTGGCAGCACACGGAGTTTTCTTCGCGGCTGGGTCCATGCTGCTATTACCGAAGGTTGCTGATGTTCAAACATCGGGTCACCACTTTGCCAGAGGCAATTATAGGGAGTAACATCTTCGGGAGTAAAGTAAAAGGCATGAGATGCGCTCAAATACGAGACTGGACTAGACTATTTTATTATGGGATATACTAAGCTTATATACAACTTACTACAAAACTACGTGATGAATATAAATATACCTTATCTGTGACTGTCGTCCACTTATCTTAACATTACGTGGAAATAGATATTTCCGCATATCTGTGGCGGGCGTATGTGCCGGCACAAACACTTATAGAGGTTACGCAGTCATTTGCCTATCAGGCTCAAAGGATTTCATCTTAAGCAAGGAAGGAACAACACAGGGTGATCCATTAGCAATGCTAATGTATGCAGTCGGTATTCTACCCCTAATCCAAAGCTGAAAATATGTACAAAACTGGTATGCTGATGATTCCGCCTGTTTTGGAAAACTAAAAAATATAAAAGAATGGCTAGAAAACTGATGAAACTAGGTCCAAAATACGGTTATTTCCCAGAACCTTCAAAAAGCTATATCATAGTCAAAAATAAAACAACTGAAGAAGCTCACCAACTTTTTGGGAACCTTGGAGTGAAGACTGTACTTTCACATCGGTTTTTGGGTGGTGTCATCGGAGACGAGAATGGAAGAAAAGAATACATCAAAAAAAAGGTTAACGAATGGATTGAATGTATAAGACTACTATCAAAAGCTAGTAAAAAACACCCACAACTTGTACATACAGCCTTTACAAAATCACTCCAATGCGAATGGAGATATTTACAAACAGTCATGGATAACACTTGTGAGGAATTTCACACTTTAAAACAAACCATCATGACAACACTGATACCATCAATCTTAGCCAGAGAAATAACGTCACTAGAACATGAGCTATTCAGCCTACCGGTGAAACTTGGCGGGCTAGGCATTAACGACCCAATGAATAACAACGACTGTTATAAAACATCGATAGAATCAAATAGTATACTAACGCACGCCATCAGATCTGACGAAAATCTAGACTTACTAGCCCATCAAACTCATGCTACAAATATTATCAAAGAAGAAAAACTATCGCGGCAAAAGAGAGACGCTGAAAAAAGTAATGTCATATTATGTAAACTAACAAATAAAATGAAAAGATGTCTCCAAAGAGTCGTTGAAACGAACTCTTCACAATGGCTAACTATCATCCCGACCACCGCAAATAATACTGATCTCACAGCTACCCAGTTTAGGGATGCTTTAGCTATTAGATACGCCCATGAACCTGCAAACCTCCCTCAGGCCTGCGACGGATGTGGAGAGAGAAATTTCGACTTAAACCACGCATTAAACTGCAAGAAAGGAGGATTAATAAAAAAAGAACATGATCAACACAGAGATGATTGTAAAAATTGGGCCGAACTAGCCTGGGGAACTATCACAATAGAACCCATAATGCAAGATGCAAATAGAAATCAACCAGCACTTATAGGTGATCTGTTACTAAACAGTGTTTGGGAACCTGCAAGGAAAGCGTTCTTCGACGTACGCATAGTAAATGCTGACGCTTCCTCTTACAGCAACCTCACCTGGCAAAAAACAGCACAGAGACATAGCCGAGAGAAACACACAAAATACGACCGAGCAGCTGAAGACCTAAGAGCCTCGTTCACCCCACTAGTTATTTCATGCGATGGAGCCCTAGGAACTGAATATAACAGTTTTAAAAAAAAACCGCATCAAAGCTTAACGAGAAATGGGGAAAAGCGTATTCTCAAATAGTGTACTGGCTGAAAGTAAAAATACAAATCTCAGTTATAAGAGCAGTTTCCATGAGAGTAAGAGCTAATCATAAAGCTATATCAGAGGTCGCGAATCGCATCCGCTTGCGCATACACCTATTTCGATTCGCTCTGCAATAATTGCCAACAAATTCTGTATAAACGTTAACTTCAATTCAAAATTATACACCATTCTATAGTGCTTCCCAGTGGCTTCAAAACTGTGATATTCCCAAGTGCCAGTTGTCAGTAGCCACCTCAGAAACATCATCAGAAGATCCAAAAATCCTCCGAATAACCGTCGGTAAACAGCTGAGCAAGTACATCATTCGCTGTTGTCGTGCGCGGCCAGTGACCTCGTTTCTCTCGCCCGCTCTTGCGCCGTACAGCGCGGTGCAGCTGCCTCTGTCTCGCACGCCTGCGAATCACGGAGCTTGAGTCACGCGACTGCGTCATCAGCATAGGAGCGCGCGCGACCATCTCTCAGCACTGATACCTGTACGTGAGTCACCATGAACTGTACAGCTTGTAATAAGCAGATAAGAGACAATGAGCTGCTTCAATGCCGAGCCTGTCGGGCAACATATCACTACCAATGCCTAGGTATAGATGACATATCTTATGTGGGTAATATAGGTACACTGAGGGAAAAATGGGAATGTTCCTTTTGCCAGAACATTACTAGGCGAACTCAAAGGAATGATAACACCCCTGTTCGCAAACAGATTGACACCACTGAGAATGACGGGACCACTAATTCCACTAATACCGCATATATTCTTAATATGTCAAATAATATGTCATGTGATGAGTCATTAAACGGCACTTCCTCCACGGCTGGGGAGGTCTCTAAACTCGATCACAGTTGCTTCATGGTCGCTAACTACCAACAGCAGCTACTACTCCCGATAACTACAGAGAGTGTGCCCATACGTGGGCCAGTAACTGTAGGAAATATGACCCTAGAAGAGTTCTCTGGTGTTTTGGACTCAAGATTGGCGGGTGTCCTGGACAAAAAATTAAGCGAGATATCGCTCGCCATGTCTAGGGAACTTAGTACAGCCTGTACACAACTTAAAACTGAATTTTTAGAGGCTACAGACACCATGGCAGTTAAGCTCAAAGCCATTGAGAAGCGAGTAGGGGATCTTGAAAAGGAGAACAAAAAGCTGCGATCGGAATTTGCCGTATTGGTAACTAGACAGGAAAGCGCCCCTCCACCATGCGCCACCTACTCCGCGTCGGCTAAAGCTACCACTGCCACCGCCGCCGCCGCCCCGCCTGCAGCCGCGGGGGGCCGAGTGGGGGCCTCCACGTCGGGGCCGCGTCTACCTCGCGATGACCGCCGTGTGCCACCAGGGATCCAGCCTAAGTCCGCCATCAGCCCTTGTGATACGGCCGAAATACCACTGCCGTCGGCACTTGGGGCCGAAGTAACACAAAACGAGGGGGATTGGACGACCGTAAATAGGCGTACCCGCCGTCGGCCATCAAATGTCATCAGGGGAACTGCGGCGCCTGGTTCTACAGTACTAGAAGCAGCTGAAAGAAAGTCCTACCTGCATTTATACTATGTGAAAGCGGGTACTGGGGTGGAAAGAATAGTAGAACATCTCAAAACTATCTGCCCGACGGATAGTTGTACTGTGGAAGCGCTTAAGCCGAGGGGAGATTACGCTTCATTCAAGCTGGGAGTACCATCCAAAAAAGTCGCCGACTACATGTCTGTTGAGCACTGGACTGAAGACGTGCATATAAAACCATGGCAGTCTGGGTTTCGAAAGTCGCAAGAAAAAACCCACCCACACTAAGCCCAGGTTCAAAACATGTACCATAGTGTACCAAAATGTTAGAGGCCTCAGGACAAAATTGGACCAATGCAAACTCAGTATGCTACAACTTGAAGCTGATATGTATGCAGTCACTGAAACGTTCCTGCTGAGCAGTATAGCGGACGCCGAGCTCATTCCGCCCGGGTACACGACGCTGCGCCGCGACCGCGCGCGCGACGCCGGCTGGGGGGGGGTGCTGCTAGCCGTGCGCGACTGCTACACCGTGCGGCAGCTACATGACGTGGAGGGGTGTGACGACGATGTGGAACTTATATTTGCGATTGTGTCTGATAACTATGTGAAATTTCTTTGTGTGGTAGTTTACATCAAGCCGGCATCTCCGGACTCACACTTTGCAAAAGTTTTTACAATTATCGAAAATGTAGTATCTAATTATAAAAATCTAGATAAAATTATTATTGGCGATTTCAATCTCAATTCTTGCGGGATAAACCCTTGTCTGCAATTTGAATATTTTATGCACTTCTGTAAACTTAAGCAGTTTAATACGGTCACGAATAGTAATGATGGTATACTAGATCTGGTGCTGAGTGACATGGGCATCGATCGGATCGATGTGTCTGGGGAGATAGAGCCGCTGACGTGGCCTGTGGACGGGTACCACCCGCCGCTGGAGCTGAGCGTGCGTTTCCCGCGGCCCGAGCCACACGCACTGCCACCGCCGCCGAGGGGCGAGTCGCCCAACCCACCCGACAGACCACAGTGGAACTTCCGCAAAGCAGACTTCACTAAGTTATATTCTTCCCTTGCCTCTCTTGATTGGAGTGACCTGTATACATCCGATGACGTCGATCGAGCCACTGATTTATTGTACGATAAGGTATATGCATGTATAGATGATTGCGTTCCAAATAAACAGCGTACAGGCGTGAGGACTCGGTATGTATACCCGAAGTGGTTCACGTCCGACATCATACGCAACATTAAGAACAAATACTTTCATCTCAAACGGTATAGAGCTGAGGGAAAAGAGTTTAATAAGGAAATGTTCCGTTATTATAGAAGTCGCGTGAAGTACTTAATAGACAAAACCTACTCGGAGTACATACGACTAGCTGAGAATGATATCAGAACTGACCCCACTAACTTTTGGAATTTGATTAGGGACCAACGGACGACGAAACAGACATGTGACGAATATGACTATGACGGCAAGACGGTGACGGGAGTGGATGCGGCCAACGCGTTCGCAACTTACTTCCAGTCAGTGTTCTTGCCAGACAGACCGACACTTGACGCTGACGCTGCCGAGCGGAGAGCTGGACCGGGCAATAGCTCGTCGCGTGTAGCGATTGACTGCATTACTGTGACTGACATACGACGTGCAGGGCGACGACTTAAACCTCGCTCCTCTACAGGGCCCGACGGTATTCCGCCTTTCCTAATCAAGGACTGTCTATCTGTACTGGAACTACCACTTGGGTACCTTTACAATTTAGCCCTAAAATCTGCAATCTACCCAAGGCGCTGGAAAACGTCGCGAGTCACGCCTGTGCTCAGGGGCGGCTCCAGGTCAGAAGTAGAAAATTACAGACCTATAGCCGTCCTCTCGGTATTTGGGAAGGTGTTTGAATCAATCATCAACCATCACATAACTGAACAAATACGCGGGCTATTATCCGACTGCCAACATGGTTTCCGCCCTAGTCGCTCAACACTAACAAACCACATCAACTTTGTAAACTACGTGACGTTAGCTCTGGATAAGTCCACACAGGTTGATGTGACGTTTTTCGACTTTAAGAAAGCATTCGATAGAGTTGACAATGACGTCCTATTGGAGAAGTTTGCATCCATAGGATTCACACCGAACTTAATACGGTTATTTGCGAACTACTTCTCCAATAGAGTTCAGTATGTGAGGGTTAACGGTAAGAGTTCCGAGCCCTATGAAACCTGCTCGGGTGTCAGTCAGGGTAGCACTCTGGGCCCCACTCAGTTTCTGATTATGATTAATGACCTTCCCAATGTCGTTGAGACGGCTGAGTGTCTGATGTTCGCGGATGACTTGAAGATATTCTTGCGCATAAGCAGTGAGGACGATATTGGGCGCCTGCAGAGAGATGTTGATAGAGTGGTGGAGTGGAGTGAATGCAACCACTTGGCGTTTAATAGCGCTAAGTGTAAAACCATGACTTTTACTCGATCTCGGTCACCGCTCCATCATGACTACACTATCGCTGGGGCTAGGTTTGTGAGGGTTACCCAAATACGCGACTTAGGACTATTACTTGACGCTGAGCTTACATTTAATGACCACATCCGGGAGACTTCTAGGAGAGCCTTCAGATCTCTTGGATTCGTAATGCGACAGACAATTCGGTTTAGGAACATTTCTACGTTAACCTCTTTGTACAATGCATTTGTTCGGAGTAAGTTAGAGTACAACGCAATCATCTGGGACCCACATGAAGCCAAATACACACTCATGCTGGAAAAAGTCCAAAGGAAATTTGCTAGACTTCTATACAAGTTTAAATATGGGTATTATCCCTACTTATTCCCGTCTCTATTTGTGGCGGGGATGGTGGGGGTAGACACCCTAGAGCTGAGGCGGAAGTTGTCTCTGTTGGTCCACTTCTATCTGCTCCTCCATAACAAGGTAGACAACCCGGTCGCACTTCAAAGTGTTGTCCTTAACGCGCCGGCTCGGTACGCGATGTTACGATCGCGGCCGCTCTTCGCTACGGGTGTTGCTCGTACACAGCACGCTCGTCACGCGCCCACTTTTCAGGCACTGACTCTACTCAATGCCTGTGTTGCTCAGCACCCAGAATTAGATATATTTAATATGCCGCTCTGGATATTTTTTAAAATTGTGTATTTGTTTTTAAACAGTCGTGTGTAAGTCATATTGTAATTTATTATGTATTGTGTTTGTCTGTATTTTCAATTTCATTAATTGTACATTTTTTAGACAGTAATTTAGTGTTAACGCTCACATGTTTTGGTCGTAAGACTGTAAGTGTGAACCGTAACTTGCAATAAATCTTTTAAATCTTTTAAATCTTTTAAATCTTAAAAAGAGGCACGAGAAAACATGTCAGGGCTTTTCAATGCGAAGATGGAGCTGGAATACTTTGGTGACAGCTTGATCTCCTAAAACAGAAATACCTACATAGGTTTTATTAATTTTACTTATGTGTACTTTACAAATTATAGGTGTGTTATATTTTAATGTACTTGTATATAGGTACAGATGTAGTGAATAATCCTTTCCTTTCGTATTTTCTCGGAAATGTTCGTTTTTGTCTTACTACTTCACGGGCAATTTGACATTTGACATTGATAAATAAAGTATGCGATTTATTTGATACCTACACGTAATTTAATAATACAGTAATTCATAGACACATCGGCACCATTCGGGTGTTATCGTTGTTCCGAGTTTTGCCGATAGGAAAGGATTATTCACTACATCTGTATACCATTATTGTTAATAAAGATCACATTATAAAGGGTAAAAAAAATCAAAGTGAGTGACATGACAACCGGAGTTTCATTACAGTTTAACTTTAGAGTATGTTACGGATAAATATTTTAATAAAAATATTAACAATCACCAGACTGTAGACAAACAAGTTTTTTTCATTAATTCCCGCTATATTTCAGTTGAAAGATTTTTGTAAACATTTCATATGTTCTGTATAAAAATTATTTTGACTTACAAATATGCGTAGAACGGACTGAAATCACAACCTCTTTTTTATTTATTTTATTTTTCGGCTCTGGATACTTTTCTTTCAGCCTGACTCACGACCTCTAGAGAGGAATGAAATAACTAATTCTAACTTTGTATGCGGAAGTGTTTCTACTGAGTGTGTGAGTGAATGCTATCTATGGATACCCTAAGGGATTGGTTAGATTTTTATTTATTGTGTATTTATCTTCTGTCTATTTCTGTATTATAATCTGTCCTGTTGTTACCCCTTAAATAAATAAATAAATAAATGCACCCTCCGCGCCGGTAGCACGTTATGGTGCGGGGGTGTCGCGACGCGTGATGGTAAGGGAGAGAGCTATTAATAGCGCATGCTCTGTCTCTTTTTCTCGCGTCGCGCTATACACCCCGCGGGGTACGGGCGCTCACGTCACGTATAGTTGCATATCTAATCTGTGGTGTGATAGTCGCGCGCTTGCGTTTGGTTCGGAGTGAATAGTCCTAACGCAAAAAGGCGTACATAACATTTAAAATATAGGACTGAATAGTCCCTATGCGAATCACTTGTCTCGGAATCACTCGGTTCCTGGTGTGAAACAGAAGTAACCACTTGGACCTTGGACTTGCATGTTTGGATAAAGTTCCCACAACTTTATTCCTAAGATTCCTCCCAGGATTCCCCCAACTCCATACTGGTAATAACTGGAATTCTTTTTACTTTTAGTAGGTACCTACTTAATAAAACTACTGTAGATTTTGCAGGCATGATATTTTGCATGTTAAATGAATGGGAATTCATTAACATTAAATAAAAAATGGTCAGTGTCGATAAGGGGGCGGATTTTTTTTCCTTGGCGCCCCCTTATCTACACTCCAACCTAAAAAATTCTTTATTTGGTCAGAGTGTCGATAAGGAACCAAGCTAGTTTAAGGTGATACGAAATAAATTGTGCAGGCCACTCTGTACTAACTTTCTCGCATGATGCTTTCAGTGTTGTTATTTAAATAATAGTTTGTGGATATTTGTACGCAGGCGTTTAAGAGACATTTTAAGAAGTTTTAAGATAAAGTGTACAGGGTTTAACAGAAAGGTAGTTACAAGCCGAAAGGTGGTTCTTAGGGACATCATTCTGAACAACTTTTACTATGGAATAGATGTGATCAGAGCAACTTTATTTTTCGGCTATGCTTTAGAATAGTGCAGCACGAAGATAAAGAAAATTATCAGCATTACAATGGTGTCATTCTTTTTCCTAGCAAATGTTTACTTTTTTAGATTTAAGCTTTCAAATTTTTATAAATTTTAACTTAATTGAGTTCTATTTTCTTTGACACTATAGGAGTGCGTTCAAAAACATATTGAACCAATTTTTTGGTTGATTTGATTCAATAAACTGTGTCTAAATCGATAGGTAGGTTCAGTTAGCATTCAAAGTTTTATAAATTTTAACTTAATTGATTTCTTTAACACTATAGGAGTGCGTTCAAAAACATATCCAACCAATTTTTTGGTTGATTCGATACAATAAACTGTGTCAAAATCGATAGGTAGGTTCGGTTAGTTTGGTTGGGGTTCCCCTTTTGATAATATACACAGAATATGATTCTATCTTTTGACTGATTTTGAAAATCTGGATCAGGTCACCTCACTTACTAGGCAGACCTTCGTAGGCAGTCTTGTGGCTACGCTCTAGACTAGAGTGTTTTTTATAAACCGTAGTAGCCATTGTTAAGGCAATTCTAAATTAGCAGGGAGAAATAGGATCCATTTCTAGACTTGATAGATGCAATAAAGTATGTCTGTAACTAAAAAATGTGGTTTTATGTGGGTTTTATTAATTATTTAGGCAACATAACCAAAACCAAAAAAATCATAAAAAACGGGGTGTTTGCTCAACCCCCACTTCTCAGGGGGGACCAAAACCAAAAAAATCATAAAAAACGGGGTGTTTGCTCAACCCCCACTTCTCAGGGGGGATTCCCTCCCTCACCCCCCCCCCCCCCTCAAATTAGTGCCGCACAATTCAAAAAAATTACCTATTTTTCTTATTTCTCTTTCTCAGTACATTTCGGGCCTAGTGCTCACCTAAGTTATATGGTGGAGTTGAAAATAAAGTTGCTCTCATCAAGTCGGCCCCATACTAAAAGTTGTTCAGAATGATGTCCCTAACAACCACTCCACCACTTAGCCTCGGCAATGTCCCGGGGTGGTTTATTCGCGTAGTTGTTTCTTTTAGTGTTTCTATTTTATTTTTAATTCATATATTTTGGTTACTTTCATTGTTAATAAAAAATAATGCTTCTCCAACATACAATAAAACAACTACTTTCTACTTTAACCATGCCCCGCACTATGAGCTTATTCCGCCCGCCGCCTAATGTACTGGAAATATGGTACTGTGTGCTTATTGTATGGGAGCTACCATTATTAGAGTTTTGCGGTGATAACAGAGTATGCCATTTTATAGATGATATTAAGAGATACTATAACGACAACTTTGAAAAAAATCGTTATTCCCGTTTTTGAATAAACTCAATAAATGGGTTTAATTTGTATGACAGGTACCTTAAATAATCAAGTTATCAAAAAATAATAATAATGATAGTCCTATATATTTACAAAATAACCCCTAATACATAATTTCATCCAATTCGGCTCTAAAGCTGACAACGGAAAACATCCATCCATACACACACACACACACCCTTATATACACATTTGATTTTTTTTCACTTTTTCGGTCTAATTTAACGTTAGAAAACGCCCCATCAAAATCTCAACCTCGATTTTTTTACGATTATAATCCTTAATTTTCACTTCGTTCAACTCGAAAGTAAAAATATATATAAAAGGAATGCGAATGTAAACGAAAGTGACAGCGTTAATGAACTGGTATGAGGGAAAAAAAATAATGCCATTATATCATTTGAATTATCGTTTTTAATTAGAATAAACATTTGTAACATAGCATAGCAATAAAAACAATCAATATTTGCCACAGACTTGATATATTTGCTCAAAATAAAAATCTGCCTTATCGATAAAGGTTGATTCACACATATCAGTGATCCAAAAATATTCCTTACTTTGCAATACATTGCACAAAACCGAATTCAGAATTCTTCCAACTCTCCGAAATAGTTCCAACAAAAACTGTGTTTACTCGATATTTTACTTAAAACCGTCACTGACAACTCGCTGAGTTTATTTTTGGATACCGCTGCTGTCGCCATTTTCTTTTTGGGCGCGCGGCGCGTGGGTCGCTCGGCGTAGGTAAGTAACCGAACCAAAGAGTATAGTAATACATAAGGGAACCGAACTGAGTGGTTGGCCGGCAGTGTGACCATCTTGAAATTGGAAATCCTGCCATGCCAAAGATGAAAAACTGCCAAATTGTGCCACACACTTCGAATAAAGTGCCGAAAAAATGCCGACTTTTTAAAGACTAAACTTTTTTAAATCTAAACGTTTAATTTTGATTTACAAAAATGCTAAAGAAACGACTTAAAAAGGAGGACGTTCTCAATTAGCCTTTTGTTTCTTTTTGTATTTTTGTTACGCGATTCTTCCGTCAATTATGCATGGATTAGGATATATTTTATTTGATCGGTAGGCATACTTCGGCGGTAGCCTCATATAAATTTTATTAAAATTTATTCAGGGCTTTTTGAAAAAAAAAAACAGCAATATCAAAGGCAAAATAATTCACAAAGTTAAAAACTTGAAAAAAAATATGGTTGTCTGTGACGTGATAACGTCTTATAAATCGATGAACGCCGGCTGCACGCACGAAAAAGCATGACTCATTGTCACATTTCGCCTGAGCCGAGCGTGCAAGCGAGAGCGCGGAACAAGCGGTGAAGAGACACGATCGGCCTAAGCGTTTCTTATGACGTTATCACGTAAAATTATCGTCCGTAAACCGACTTTACAGACAAACTATTTTTTTAAATATTTAGCTTGAGGAAATATTTTTGCCTGACAAAATTTCCTATTTGAGTGCGAAACTTGAAAACTTTAATTCTTCCAACTTGAAAACATAAAAACAAAGTTTCAGTACGTTGTCATTAAAGTCTTGTCTGTCTCGTCTACAAAAATTGAAAAGAAGTATTTTTATCATCCGAAGTGAATGGTTTTGAAGAAGTCATAAATAAATGTAATTAAATATTCTGCAATGTTTAACTAAACTGAATAAAGATATTATGTTTGGTACGTATAGTTCATAATTGAATGAACTGTAAACACAACAAGTAATAACAATTTACAAAGATGAGTCCCAGTCCCAGACCACAGGTAAAGTTGATGTTACCATTTCTGTTGTTATCATCCCTTATATTTTAATATCTTGAAATACTGCCAAAAACAGCCAGTTTCATAAAACGTCACCATAATATGCCAGTGGTTAAATTACTGGACTAAAACTGCCAAAAAGGCAGGAAACTGCCACATATGGTCACACTGTTGGTCGGCGCGCCGAACGGGTATGGCGGCGGCGGCGCACAGTGGATCGAAACTGCTATATGAGGGACATTCATCTATTTATTACAAATTCCATTAAAAAAATATATCATACCTTTCGAAAGATCTTGTCATTCTGATTAATTGTTGTATCATACGTTTTTCTTTTAAACAAATAGTTTGCCCGGAAAAAAAATATTTCAGTTTTTCTTGTATGGAATGAAACAAAAAATGGTGAAATCTGGCCAAGTCTTGACAGGTCTTGCTTTGAAACTGCTTAAGTCTTATTGTTTGGCTTTTTGGCTATAATTCTACGCTATCAGCGCGTACCCAAACATGCCCGTTTAAGAGATATAGGGTTCAGTAAAAAGAAAAAAAAAATGTAAGTAAAAGGTAAATTTTTATTGATAATATCAAATAAAAAAATTGTTTTGCATTAAAATAATTACAATTAAGGCATATTTATTGTATCAAACCACACACTTACAGAAAAAGTACAAAAATATTCAAAATAAATAAGTTATTTACAAAATAGGTTTCAAATATATTTTAATTTTAAACTAAAATAAAAAACAACAAAACTCTAACAAAACTAATCACTATCACTATCTTGTAAAGTATTTACATCTGTAAAATCCAATTCGGGTTCAGTTGGAAGAGACACCAAAAGCTCCTCTGCTCTGGGTGAGAGAACCATTTTCCGTTGTTTGGGTATCCTTGGCCTTAGAGAGGTCAGTTTTGGATCAGACGACAAGAGAAGATTATGCAAGATATCTTCATTTGTCGCTGTCCTACTTACTTTTCTAGAATGGTTCTTTCTATATTTACGAAAGTCTTTATTTCGAGCCTCTGATGCTTCTTCCGATAGTTTTCCGATTGGTAAAAGTCCAAAATGTTTAATTATGTCCGTACCATGCACTAACAACTTATGTACGCTAGAGGGCATGTAGTACCACGGATATAACTGCACATACAAAGTGGCAGTATCTTTACAAAATTGGGAGAATTTAAGAAGTTCCACTTGCTCACCAGAAGCCACTGTTTGCAAAATGACGTGGAACCTTTCGATCAGCTCTTCATCAACTCCTGTGATGCGAGCCGACGTTTTTGGATCATTGAAAAATGTTCTGGCGGTGTTGCCGTCGTTTGTAGTGCCTGCACCTTGTTTTACAATATCGACTAGTAAGCCATTTTCATCTTTAAAGGCTTGCTGGATTTGTTTTTTTCTTTGTGCCAACTTTTCTTTGTCCTCCCCCCTTGAGCTACATTTTCGGCGCGCCGGCGCGGCGCTCATATCTACCTCAAACTATAATAACGTAGCGCCAAACCACATAAAAAATGTTTAAAAATAGCGTAGTTTATTTTTAAACATTTTTTATTTTGTCAAAAAGTTTTTCAAGGACAATTTAGGAATTCATAATATCCACATTTTGACAAAAACAATATATACGGTTACTTTTAATTCACCCCGGAAAAATTTAAATTCTTATCCTTACGAAACGAAGGGAGAAGTTGTCTACAAATTTTCGCAAATTATGCCCACAGGCGCGCCCCGGCGGCAAAGGCGGTTTGGCAACGTCCCGTGCATCAGCCGTGTTTAGACTATTAAGTATTCTGTGGTTTAGATGTAAAACCCGACCGAGCTAGAAAAAGTTTGCACCTCGCGTCGATATGTATGATATGCAAAGGTGAGCGGGGAAGCGGGGTGCAATCTAGCTCGGTTGGGTATAGTCATCATTGATAACAATTTTTCCTTCCTACCTTGACGGGCTTAGGACCGACAAAACAAGCTTATTAGGTAGGTAGGTACCTCTCGACCTACTCTGTCTGTAAGTTAATAAGGTGATTGAAGTAGGTAGGTATAACCCGGTTTTATACCCCTGGGACCTGGATTCGTGACTTCATTATGGCGGCGCTCTAATGTTATTGCATTCCAGCGAGGTCCACCCAGAGATAATGTAACCATGTTGTAAATAGGTAGGGAGGTACCTATTTATTTTGTTTTTATGGCGTAGTTAAAAAATTGGAATCAACGACATATATTTACAATTGAAGGGTTTTTTACAAAAACAACGTAACTTTTTAGAGTACTATTTTACAGGGGACACAAAAAATCATGTGCAATCAACAAATCTTCTCTTGTGTGACTTAATTTAACTTGTTAATATCCTTTTGTTAGTAAGTGACATTGTGCCACATTTTGACTATGATGCTATTTATAGTTTTTGAAATAAATGAGGATATATGTGTAGTAGTTATGTCGTTTTTGTAAAAATATTGCATATAATGTTTTTGTCACAAAATTGATAGAAAAAAGTGAAATAAGACACCATACTTTAGTAAATTTTTTTGTTTATTAACACTTAACACTTATGAAACTTGAAACTTATATATATCTATAAACTAAATAGTTATTATTATTAGCCTACATATAATTTAAATTACTCTCCTCCGCTACTGTTATCGTCTGGGTCAATATCTACATCTTGTAAAGTAGAATCAATGTGGCCATTCAAAATTTTGTCGTAGAAATCACACTTCATTGATGAAGACAAAAAGCTTTTTAGCCTTTGTAAGTCTTGGGCTTTGTGTGGGTTCATCGGTAAGCTGGAAGTATAAAGCCGATGGAAGTTAACTTCACTTGGTAAAGTTTTCTTATTTCTGATGTTTATTGCTGTCCATCCTCCAGTAAAGTTATACTTTACATAAACAAATTGAGAATTCTTCTTTATTTTCACCATACGTACCTCTTTGATACGCATTGCAGGCTTACTCTGTTTTAGAAAATATGGCTCCAAAGCCCTTTTTATATCATAAAACATACCATGTTTCACACCTTTTACCTCAAAAGGTGAAGGATTCTTGCGTGCAGATGTGATTATGTAATTCCATTCTTCATCAGTTTCCACAGTACTAGTCTTCTTAAATCTACCGATGAGTGAAAAATCTTGATCGTTTGGAAGATAGGTGTGTCCTCGTATTGGAAATATGTATTTTATGGATTGGAATAGTTCAAAAATGTGAACTAAGGCGTACAAGAAATTTATCATTACATAATTTTTGTTTTGCCCAGAACATCCATCACTAATGAGTACAAGCTTTTCACTGCTGATTTCATGCTCATTAAAGTACTTTAGTAGGAGAGATGTCACATCGTTTTGTCATTTCTTCCCTTCTGTTTCCAAGTAACTATTCATACAAACTTTATTCTTCCCCAAGTCATGAATTCCGAAAACAAAATTCCACAGTTGTCGACTGTAGAAAACATCACCAGTCCGAATGTAAGGTAGCGGAAGATTTTGCATGTAATCAAAACTTAAGCACATGATTTCACCTATCTGTGCACTTTTGTTTAGGTTTCTTTTTATTTCTCTAAACTGGTCTGCTTTAGCAAGGTGTAAGCTGTGTTCAGTTCGTAAAATGTTGGCAGTGTCTGGCAGAGCTGCACATTGAATCTTGAGCTTGTAAGCATCACAAATCGCACATTTGTCAGTGCGTGGCAACCCAAACTTAAGGTTATATTCATTTGAAAAAACAGTCCAGTAAACCATGTAGCTAACATTAATCCTGAACAATTCTAAAAACATCTCATGCATTTTATTAACTGTCAAATCTTCTGGTAAATACAAGCAATTAGGATTATCTCTTTTTGAATAATGAGTCTGTCTTGCTTTGAATGAAGATATATGATATCTTATTAAATTCAGTATAGGTTTAGGTGTTTTCTTTGCTCTGTTCTCAGTGTGTTTTCCTCTTTGATCTTTGGGCACTGCCACATTTGCTGATAACAATACTTGCAGGCGGCGAACACGGTTTTTGCCGACTTCATGTATGCTACAGAATGCTGTAAAACACGTAGAATTTCTTGCAGCCCAGTACGTATTTCATATTTGAATGATGACATACGGAATACCTGAGGATTGTTGTTGGTATGACGTTCGGCTGGTGACGATGAAATCAGACCCATCAAGTAAGCATCCTGATCATTTTTGTTACCAATACTGTTGAATTGATCCCAAATGTTTTGTCTCTCAGCTGCAGATGTTTTGGAGAAACATTGTAAGCGAGTGCACCTAGCAAAAAAAAACAATAATTAGTCAATATAACAGAAACAGAAAACTTGATACAAAATCATTGTACTAACCTGCAATCATCTCCGATTTGACGAACTAGAACCAACTGGTGTTTATGGTTGAAGTGTTGTTCACCTCTTGCTTTTTTGGATTTCACGATGTCTTCTTTCTTCTGCTTCTTAGCTTTTCTCCTATTTTTATTGATATCAACAACCTCGTCCTCCATCATGATGCGAAACCACAAAAAACCCTTCAGTTTATTGGCTTTAAAGTGACAGATATCAATCTTTTAAATTATTACAAAATTCAAATTCCAAAATTCAAAATTCCAAATGTCTTTATTACCTACTGTAGATATTTACATATACTTAGCAATCGTCATTTTTGCCACTTCTCTACATTGGACCACTGTGGGAGAAGTAGGGCTTAGAAACTCCCACAGATTGATTTTTAGATCTCTTTTAAAAATTGCTTATGCTTACTAATACAAAAAATATATACTTATGTCATTATCATAATTAATAAGCAGGAATAAATAATTACAAAATAATTAACAGCAAGGTCTGTGTTGAGCCAGATTAACCCCATACAGTCCCATCATTTATGTAATCTTGAACATTGTAATATCCCTTTTTCGACAAATTCGCTTAACATGGTTTTTAAATTGCTCAAATGGCAATGTCAAGATCTCCAGAGGTATCTTGTTGTAGTAGAGAATGCATTGACCCTTGAAAGAATTGCTAATTGTTGCTAATTGTTTGTAAATGTGAATACCCAATACACGGCCCTATGATGTTGGAAAAAAGCCGCTCATACTGCAATTACGTTGACAATACAGTTGAGAGGTATTTCGGTAATGAAATATCACGTTATCTCGAGAAAAATAAAATCATAAACAAATACCAATTCGGCTTTCAAAGGAACCGAAGTACCTCTCAGCTGTTATCTCAATTCACTAATGAAATAAATAAGCATTTAAACCATAAGAATCATACTGTGGTTATATTTATAGATTTTAGTAAGGCGTTTGATACCCTACGCTACGGTATAAAACGTTATTTACAAAGCTCCAGCAGAATGGTATTCAAGGCCCTTTACTTGACTGGCTTATGGATTATCACTTAAATAGAAATACAATGGTCAAAATAGCTGATAGCAATAGTAACAAAATACCTACTGATGTGGGCACTGCCCAAGGGTCAATTTTAGGACCAACTGAATATTTATTATATGTAAATTATATGATCAATGTTATCAAAGATGGATCTATTTGTCAATTTGCTGATGACACCTGTATTGTTGTATCACATAAGAACTTATCTACGGCTGAATACATGACGCAGAATAATTTTAACTTACTGTGTAAATGGGCACACAATGTGGGACTAGTCATTAACGCGGATAAAACAAAAGCAATGCACATTCACTCTTCGCATAACAAAACCTCATATGTACCCACCATCGTCGCTCACGAGCATACGTGCCTGCATCCAAACAACATACGGTGCCAATGTAAAAACATAGATTTTGTACACCAACATATGTATATAGGTCTTATAATTGACCATAGGCTCAATTGGGGACCTTATATTAACTATATTTGTGATAAACTTCGCTCATTTGCAAGCAGATTAGCTATACTAAAATATAAACTACCTTATTCAATATTAAGAACACTTTACCTTGCTCTTGCTGATAGTATAATTAGTTACGGATTAAGTAGTTATGGAAGAACCTATAAAACTTATCTTATTAAAATATATAAATTACAACTAATATTGTTTAATATTTATGCTTCGGAACGCACCGGTTTTTGTTGCGCGGATCGACCGCGAGTAATCGGGACATCACTAAGCGGAAACGGACCGCAGCTGTCACTCGTACCAACGAGAGGAAAAAATTGGAGGTTATCTTTATCCTTTTCTCGTAGGGAGAACAACATGTCTGCTCGGGCCTCGTGCCATTGATGGTATTTCGGTGTACCAATTACTAAATACAGGCGTCGGGCCTGGTCGGAGTGTTAATCATCTACATCGTCGGGAAATAAGTAGATTCGCGTCAGCGGTCAAGTGATCCCTGTTGATTGGACATCGTCGTATCGGTAGCGGCGACTCCACGGTCACGGCAGGCAGCACGCCGGCGACAGCGTCGGCAGCTACAGTGAGATTCACTCCATATCCTATCCCAAACTGTGCCCCTTTCCCGTATTCCCGTCTCGAATCGAGCTTTCGATTTCCTGTCTACGGAGGCAAAGGTCAGTAACAATCATTCAATTCACTTCTTTTCTCCCGTGCTGGCAAAAACCCAGCCCCCTTCGGATTCCACGCCGTTCGGTAGGCGTGGAAAATTAATCATTTTGGTAGCAGGCGCGGTTTTCCTAGTGGGAAATCATCGATTCACGGTCGTAGGGTTGCCTTTTGCCACATTGTAGTTGGGAGAAAAGAATATAATAGATTGGCCGGCAATCTGTTTGTGAGTGAGTCTGTGGTCGGTACACCACAATTAAAGTTCATTTTCGGTTAGTCGGAAACTATAAGTGTAGTCGAAAACTACTGTTGTGCGCATAAAAGATTGAACAGTCATTCTGCGAAGTAACTAGATTGTATTACTTGCGGTAGAACGTCGGGTTCTACAGTACTGCAGTGTTATTTCGGTTTACACAGCAGGGTCGGGCTGTTTAAGGGGTATTAAGCTGATTTTGCTGACCTCAAAGGAAGTGTGGTTCATATCGGAGGGGCCACTGCTAGAAGCCACTTATTATTTTGTATTGTTTTCATAATCAAGTTTGTGGGTTATTTTTGTATTGTGTTTTATGGTGGCATTCTCTAATTGATTTAGAGTGTATATTATAAGGTGTATGTCCACAGGGCGACCATATTAAATATTGTTTAGGATTTAATTGTTTTAGTAGTTGCCTTGGTTTTTACAACTTAGTTTTAATTTCTGTGCCCAGCGCTGACGGGAAAGTGCTGGTCTCTGGCTGTGCTTGGTTCGGTAGTGAAGCATAGGACCAGAAACAATTGAATTGGTAACCATGGCACCTTCACCCTTGACGGTACTGCGGTATGGCGTCCGTGAGGAGATGAGATGGCTCGCCCATACTCACAAGTATGTGGAGCGACCTGACATGGACGATGTCCTGCTCAAGCGTGTGGAGGACGCAATGACACGCGTCGGGAAGGTGTGTCGGCTGGCCGCGGAGGATGAGGCCCTCGGGCTTACGGATGAGGCTTCGGTGGCCGCAGTGAAGCAGCTCTGCGCGGATGCTGACCAAGCGATTGAGTGCTTGGGCGACATCGAGCGTCGCGCCGAAAAAATTAAGCGGTCGCGTCGGGATGACCGCGGGGAGGGTAGCGGAGACCCGCCCCCTAAGGGTGTTATTGGACGGCTGCCACACCTGGAGATTCCGGCCTTCGGTGGGGCAATTGATGAGTGGCCGGCATTCATCAATTTATTCGATAGCCTGGTCCACGGTCGGGACGACCTGGACAACGCCTACAAGTTGGCCCAACTATTGATGGCACTGCGGGGTGAACCGAAGGAGTTGGTCGGTCACCTGACGGTTACGGCGGGCAATTATGAGATTGCCCGGGCCATATTGTTTGACCGCTACCAACACAAACGGCGGTTGGTTGATGCGCAGCTGGGGAAGCTGTTTAGCATCCCAAGAGTGACCCGGGATGTTGACATCCGGGTACAGGTGCTGAACCCTGTGCTGGTGGCCACTAAGGCCCTTCAGAACCCTGGTCTGCCGGTAGACCAATGGTCATATATCGTATTATATATGGTTTTGTCACGGTTGCCTGCAGCTGTTCAATGTCGGTTTGAACAGCTGCATGGGGGCAGTAGCTCGGAACTGCCCACGCTCGTCCAATTAACGGATTTCTTGGAGGGTGAATGCAGGCGATGCGATACCATGGATTCGGAGGCCAGTGTGCAGCGCCAACCCGCGCGGATGCGGGAGGGGCCGCGCCTCCCACCCCCACGGGGGGGTGGGCGGTCAAAACAATTTGGCGTTTTGAGTGCCGCGCCGTCGGGTGACGGCTGTGTGCACTGCGACAGTGCCGGTCATGAAGTGACCAGTTGCGCCAACTTTAAGGCGCTCGGTGTGGCTGCCCGCAGGAAGGTGGTCTTCCGCCACCGATTGTGTTTCGGTTGTTTGGGGCCGCACCCGCTGAGCGAGTGCTCACGCGCGTCCCCCTGTGAGTGCTGCGGTGGCAGGCACCACGTCGTGTTGTGCCTGAACCGGTCAGGACCTTCGGACGGTCACCAGGGCCGGACTCAGGTTGGTCGGTCACAGGGCCCAACCAGGGCCGGACCCAGTCCCCCTCCGGGCAACGGGAGTCACCAACGGGGTGACTAGGGTACCCGCGGACGGGACCCCCCCCGAGGGGAAGGGGGCAGCGCGGGGGGTAACAGGCGGGATAGCCGGGGTTCGGTCGCCGCTGTCCAGGGTCAGCGAGGACTTCGGGCCGCTGGCTCACCGCGTGTTACGGGCGGGTGTCAGATGGCACCTATGAGTGGCGCGAAGGCTGGGAGCCCACCACCTTGCGCCACCCTGCCCGTCGCTCTGGGAGGCGAACAGGGAGGCGAACAGTCGGATGTCGCCCCCATTCCTAGAGCGCCCCAGGTTGGATCCGCTCTCCCCCCTCCATCCACGGTGGCCACCGGGCACACCGTTCACAGTCCGGTATGGTCGGGTACCGGGAGAGCGAGAGGCCTATTATGCGGGTTGGGACCCCCTGATGTACATGCGGTCTGATATGCCACCGGTGGCATATCAGCAGCCGAGTTACCAGGCCGACGGGGGTCCCAGCGGGTTCGGATCCCGCGGAGGTTCCCGCTAGGGACACGCCGCCCACTTACAGGGTGCCGCCACTCCACAGACGGTCATGCTCCCCACCGCCTCGGTGATAGCGTGGAGTTCGGACGGCAAATCTTGTGTGGCACGAGCACTATTGGACTCGGGGGCCCAGGGGTGCTTAGTCTCGTGCAACCTTGTAAGACGGTTGGGCATTTCGGTAAGGGAGTATCCACATTCCATTCGGGGAATTGGGAACACGGAAGTCGGTTCCGTTAAGGGAGTATGTCGGATTACTCTCTCGTCACGGGTGGATTCATCGGTGAATCTGACGGTCACGGCATTAGTCATGCCTAATGTGATGGGCTCACACCCTCACGTACGGTTGTCGCCCTCGGTGCGACAGTTGGTCGCTGGGTTGTCACTGGCTGACCCGGAGTTCGATATTCCGGGCCCAGTAGACATTTTATTGGGTGTCGATGCCTTGGGATACCTGCTAGTGCCAGGTGTCCACGTGTTGCAGGCGACTGGTCTGGTTTCGGTCAACACCAGACTGGGCCATGCGGTAATGGGTCCGGTCATGCCGGCTGCCCCACGCCTAGTGACTCGTAGTCCCTTATTCGGTTCTGTACTCTCGGAGGTGATACAGAAGTTTTGGGAGGTGGAGGAACCACCTACGGTCCGCCGGTTGGACCCGGTTGAAGAAGAGTGTGAACAGTTTTATCGGAACAATACTGGTCGCCTTCGATCAGGTCGATTTCTCACACGTCTTCCATTTCGGAGTGATCGCCCGCCGCTGGGCAGTTCACACCATGCAGCCGAGACGCGGCTTCTGTCGATGGAACGACGCATGAAGCGTGACGGGATTTTCCGGCAGAAGTACGTCGATTTCATGCGGGAATACGAGTCGCTCGGCCACATGTCGGTTTCGGGTATCGACTGGAAGCGTGAAGACCACTGCTTCCTGCCCCATCACGCGGTCTTGAGGACCCCGGAGGGCAAAATTCGGGTAGTGTTCGATGGATCGGCATCAACATCTAACGGCATGAACCTGAACCAGTGTTTGCATTCAGGGCCCAAGTTGAATCATGACATCGCGGATGTTATCACACGGTTCCGTCGACACAATGTTGTGTTTGTAGCTGACATCCGGATGATGTTTAGGCAGACGGTCATTCACCCTGACGATAGACGGTATCAGCTGATACTGTGGCGAGAGAGCCCAGATCAGCCCATCAGGGTGTACGAGCTGAACACCAACACGTACGGGCTACGGTCTAGTCCTTATTTGGCGATTCGCACTCTGCGGGAGTTAGCGGATCGAGAACGGTTAAATTTCCCTAGAGGAGCAGCGATCCTGGAGCAGGATCTCTACGTGGACGATATCTGTACCGGTGCAGATTCCGTAGAGGAGGCGCTCGCTCGACGGGACGAGCTAGTTGAGCTCTTACGGGGTGGAGGTTACGAGCTCCGGAAATGAATGTCGAACTCTCCAGAGTTACTGACTGGTCTTCCGGATGACTACCAGCAGGATCCCCACATTTTTGAAAATTTGGAAAATCCAAATATGTTGTCGGTATTAGGCGTCCAGTACCAGCCGGTGTCAGACATGTTTTCGTATCGGGTCGAGTTGGACTCCCCGAAGGTCTGGACGAAACGGAACGTCCTTTCAACGGTGGCTAGGACATTTGATCCAAACGGGTGGATCACCCCGGTAACATTTCAGCTCAAGTGTTTTATGCAGCAGTTGTGGTCTGCTGAGCTGAAATGGGACGACCCGATCGGCGGGTCATTGAGCTCAGAGTGGGACTCGTTCTTTTCGACCCTCCCTGGCATCAATCGGATTTCACTGCCACGGAGGTTGGTCCCCACCAAACGATACACCGCCACCCTGCATGGGTTTTGCGATGCCTCGGAGAAGGGCTACGGAGCTGCGGTGTATCTGCGTACGGTCGACTCCTCGGGGGAGGTTGATGTGCGGTTGGTCATGGCCAAGAGCAAGGTCGCGCCGTTGCGCACTCGCCTGACCATTCCCAAGTTAGAGCTTTCGGGAGCGGCTCTCCTGACTCGTCTGCTCAACCACACGATGACGGTTCTTCGTGGGTCAATAGCGTTGGAAGATACGGTCTACGCTTGGACGGACAGCCAGATCGTGTTATGCTGGCTGAAGGCTTCAGTTCACAAGCTGGAGATTTTTGTGGCGAATCGGGTTTCGCAGATTTTGACTTCGGAGGTTCCCTTAATCTGGAGACATGTTCCAGGGGAAATGAACCCAGCAGACTGTGCGTCTCGTGGGTGTCACGCTCCGGAGTTAGTTGGACATCCCTTGTGGTGGGGTCCAAAATGGTTGACTCAAGCCGAATCGGATTGGCCAATGAGTCCACGCGTTACCAAGGCGAACGGCGCCTTGACAGTCGGTGTCTGTACGACGCAACCAGAGCCGGAAGAGGAGTTCAGCCTGCTGGAACGATACAGCTCGCTCGACAAGCTGGTCAATGTGACCGCCTGGATCTGCCGATTTGCGCGGAATTGTCGGAACTCTGAGGCGCTACGAGTGCGGACACAGGTCCTGACACCACGGGAACGGAACCATGCGTTGTTCGCATTGGTACGGAACGTGCAGACGGTGCACTTTAAGTCCGAATTGGACATTCTGAGACGCGGACGCGTCCAACTGAAGGGAGCTATGGCTCGGCTCAACCCGTTTATTGACCCTCAAGGATTGCTGAGGGTAGGAGGTCGGCTGCGGAATGCCAACCTGCCTTATGCGGCCCGCCACCCGTTGTTACTCCCTAGGAAAGGGAAGTTGGTCGAACTGTTGATACAGGATCGACACATTCGGAATGGGCATGTCGGATGCCACACCTTGATGGCGTTTCTCCAGCGCGAGTTCTGGATTCTATCGGGAAGACGCTTAGTGCGTAGCGTCGTATTTCGGTGCCTGCCTTGTTATCGGGCCAAGGCGGCTACGATGCAGCCCCAGATGGGCGATTTGCCCTCGGATAGGGTTAACGAAATCCGGCCCTTTGCGGGTGTCGGAACGGATTTCGCGGGACCATTCATGGTCAAGTCTTCACAGCTACGGAACGCCAGATTAGTGAAGGCATACCTGTGCGTCTTCGTGTGCTTGGCCACGAAGGCAGTCCACTTGGAGGTGGTCAGTGACCTCACTACGGAGGCATTTATCGCATGTCTGGATCGGTTCGTCTCACGAAGGGGCCTCCCGTCATTAATCCGTTCGGACAACGGCACAAATTTTGTCGGAGCCGGGCGATATCTGCAGGAGGTCACTCAATTCCTGAACGGTAACCAGGACGCCATCGGTACGGCTTGCTCCCGACGTGGGATTGAATGGGTTTTCAGTCCGCCGGGATGTCCTCATTGGGGAGGAATTTTTGAGGCTGCGGTTAAATCGGCTAAGTCGCACCTGACGAGGATCATCGGTGAGACCTCTCTACGCTTTGAAGAGCTTGCGACGCTGTTCTGTAAAATTGAAATGACACTGAACTCGCGTCCGTTGTGCCCGCTCAGTTCAGATCCAAATGATTTGGAAGCGTTGACGCCGGGTCACTTCCTGATAGGTCAGCCCCTTAACGCCCTGCCAGAATACCCATTCGGTGATGTTAAGTTAAGTCGGTTAACTAGGTGGCAGATGTTGCAGTAGATGTCTCAAGATTTTTGGAAACGGTGGTCCCTTGAGTACTTGCACATCTTGCAGCAGCGCCTTAAGTGGACTGACCGGACGAGCCCCCCTCAAGTCGGTGATTTGGTGCTGATTAAGGATGCGAACCTGCCATCATTGAGATGGAGACGAGGACGGATCGTCAACTTGTACACGGGTCGGGATGGCACGGCTCGATCAGCAGAAGTCAAGGTGGGGGACTCGGTCCTCAAGAGAGCGGTCGCAACACTTTCTCGCCTTCCTATTGATTAGGGACAAGTTCGGGCCTGTCCGGGCGGGTGACTGTTTAATATTTATGCTTCGGAACGCACCGGTTTTTGTTGCGCGGATCGACCGCGAGTAATCGGGACATCACTAAGCGGAAACGGACCGCAGCTGTCACTCGTACCAACGAGAGGAAAAAATTGGAGGTTATCTTTATCCTTTTCTCGTCGGGAGAACAACATCTGTCTGCTCAGGCATCGTGCCATTGATGGTATTTCGGTGTACCAATTACCAAATACAGGCGTCGGGCCTGGTCGGAGTGTTAATCATCTACATCGTCGGGAAATAAGTAGATTCGCGTCAGCGGTCAAGTGATCCGTGTTGATTGGACATCGTCGTACCGGTAGCGGCGATTCCACGTGTCGGCAGGCAGCACGCCGGCGACAGCGACGGCAAGGTTTCGATTCTTCTCCTATCCCAAAACTGTCTCCTCTCCCGCATTCCTGTCTCGAATCGAGCTTTCGATCTACCAGTCTGCGACGACAAGGTCAGTAACAATTCAACTCACTTTTCTCTCACGTGCTGGCAAAAGCCCACCCCCTCAGGATTCCACGCCGTTCGGTAGGCGTGGAAAATTAATCAAATATTGTTAAAAACTATTATACCTAAAAAAACTTAAATTTTGTATGAAAATAATGAAATTGGATTAATTCAACATAGTAACATTCTACCTATTAACCAAAAAGTAAAGATTGCTATTCTTAAGGAAGAGTTTAACTGTATTAGCATAGATTCGCTATAAATCCCTAAGAAAATTAAGTTGCACTAAAAATATATATCTTACCCAAGTTTAATAATGTGTATGGAAGAAGAACTAGGGAGTATCTTCTCCCAAATATACTAAATGATATGGGTGATGATATCACACAAACATACCTAAAAGAAAAAAACTTTATGTCATCTCTCAAAAAACATTTTGCTGGTAGTGGTGACTGTGAGTATATATTAAAAGTTTATGAGGTATTTGTTTTTTCTCGTATGTGCTCATAGTTACCACTACTAACAAATGCTTGATGCAAGCTTGTTATTGTTTTTGTCTCTGCTTTTGTTATGAATTATCAATTATTGTTAACTAAACATATCAACCTATTAAGTAAGTAGGCACTCAATTTTACTCCTTTTCTTGTATATGTGTATCGCGGGCGCGGGGCTGCCCTCACATGCGGGCAGGCGGGAGCGTATTGTGTGTGCGGAGTTGCGGACCGACCACGAACACCACCTCATGTTAGGAATAGTTATGGATATGGGCAGCTTACTTGCCTGGCATGATTACCTATTATTTTTAATTTACAAATAAAAATTATATAAGTTCCGAACTCCCAATCACTGATAAAACCTGAGGGTTTTTTTGATTGTTGCATGAATGTACCTAATTAAGTTAAGCTTATGAAAATAAAAATACTTAAAAAAAAACATCTAAGCTTTACGGATTGTCGTAGAGATGAGACAGTAGTCAGATGGTTTGGGATAAAAATCTATTATAAATACTTTTGCATCAATTAATACCCATCCATTGGATAAACACCCTGCTATAAATATGTTTTAATAAAAACCTCGTATAACCCCCTGCCTATGGGTATGTGTTTCTAAGTCCACGGTCCTTTCATCTGGTACATAATGCCACCCATAGTGGAATTGTATTTGAGTCCACGGAATTTTTAGGGGTTTTATTGTTTGAAGAAAAAGTACCGTTAGACAAAACAATGAAACAGTAAATACACGCTGAAAACAAACAACAAACAACCATCTTGTATAATATTTTTATTCACTTGGTATCGATACTTTTCTTAGGCACATACGAATATTAACTACATTAGAAGCATCTTATCTTGGCCATTTTTTGAAGCGAAGAGCTGTTTACTCTCCGAAAATTTACCGTAATATCGTAGGAAAGCAAGGGACAGAATTATGCGCTATTTATAGCTCTGTCTTTTAAGATACAAAACATTTATTAAAAACCGCAAAGATAACTTTGTCATTCATACAAACACCATGAAAAACAAAGTTACAACACAAACATCCAGTCACATAATTACTTGCTACAACGGAACCATTCATGGGCGAGTCCGACTCGAACTTGGCCACTTTTTTTGCCAGGGAAGTTCTCTGTTCCCAGCAGAATGTGATTTTCGCATTTAACTCTAAACATAACGCTTATCAGACGAAATAATTATATTAAGAATTAGGAAACAGACTTTTTTGTTTTAGTCAGTTCAATTCAATTCATTTATTTACAAATGTAACATACAGTAAAAAACAATTGGATTACAAAGGTGTATTTTTAAAGCAATATAAATAAGGAGCACAATTTTATATTTCCGGGACGGAGTTTTCTCAAAGAGCACTAATTAAATATTCAGAATTTCGAAACCCTGACCTTTTTTTGCTGGAAGTACGCTCACGGGCCTTTGGGTTACTGCAGCCCGCCTCTAACTGCAGCCCCCTAACCCTTATCGATCGGTATGAAGGGTTCTATCATTCAGATATGTAAGCTATGAATGTGTCAGCTATGCTCAGTGACAATCAAAGAGTATGTGTTCGTTTTTGCCCAAAATTGGCTAATTCTCGGAGCCCGGAAGAATCGTCATATTTCGTGTTGTTTTATGTTTATTGTTTGTTTTTGTACTGAAACAGTAGATATTATTTTTAGGGTTCCGTACCCGAAGGGTTCCAAACGGGACCCTATTACTAAGACTTCGCTGTCCGTCCGTCCGTCCGTCCGTCTGTCACCAGGCTGTATCTCAAGAACCTAGCTAGCTAGAGAGTTGAAATTTTCACAGATTATGTATTTCTGTTGCCGCTATAACAAAAAATACTAAAAAACAGGATAAAATAAATATTTAAGGGGGCTCCCATACAACAATACCACATACAAACTTATGGATGCACCTGGTTACGTACATGGAGTGTGAAAGTAACCGCACCAATAACTTTGTAAACAATATTTTGCTGTGTAAAATCCAAACTATTCACTCCACGCCATCGCTTCCATTGAACGGTGGTACGGAACCCTTCGTGCGCGAGTCCGACTCGCACTTGGCCGGTTTTTTTATTTAAATTGTTGTAGATGCAAAATCGTGTAGAAAAAAACCTAGATGCTTGAATAAATGGAATATCGAGAAAATATGCACCAAATACTATGTTATAATTACGTCACTACGATTTTCTAAAGTTGAAAATAGCGTTAGACACTAATAATAATAATAGTTAATAGTTAATACATCTACAAACATATTGATGCAACAATGGACCACCAAAAAATAATATGTATATGATAACGAATTTCCGAAAACCGTTTATTGTATCATACATAATTCATAGGATATGTTATCAGATAGTTACAAGCAATGTATTTTACTAGCAGTAAAATACTTTGCTTGTAACATCTTAAAATAAAAATTTCGATATTTCGGACCACATTTCCGTGATATACGGTACTAACTAATGTATATGAAATAAACACAGGTGTCCCACGGCTATACCACATGGAGGGAAAGTATTCCACATTTGGCGGATTCGATTCCCAGCTAACACAGGCGATTAAAAAAACTTTAAATGAAGTTTAAATTGTTTCAAAAAAAAATACAATTATTATGACTCTTTGATTCCAGACATATTTTCAAAAAGCTTCACTCATCAGAGAAGTCGAATTCAACAGTTATCTACATGGCTGTATCAAGAAAGAAGAAGCATATGGATGAATTTCTGAGGGAAGTATTCAAGCAGTATATTGCTATAAAAGATGCTGACTATAAAACATCCCAATCAGTGTTTACTAGTGTATTTAACCAGGTGAAACAGAAAATGAGTGAAAGAGACAACTATTATGGCAAATATAGTTCTCAGGTAAGTGCATTTCACCACCTAAGATGCCGACCCCGCGCCGGGTGTCGACGCGGGAAAGTCTGGACAGCCGATTTAATGTCATCTGAAATACATGACGGTGTTCTGTTTAGTCGATTTTATGCCATATGTAGCACAAGTCGTGTTCTGATTGGTCGAATCAGCGATCAGCGGGCCGATGCGATTAGTCGACTTGCTCTTTGAATAGGCAAGATATTTTATGCTATGTTTTGTTGTTATAAATAGCAAAGAAAGGCCTGCTTATTAAACTTACAACTATTCATTGTTTTGGAGCCCCAGTTAGGGTTTACAGTCCGTCATTAGCTACATTTCCGAGGAGTCGGGTGAAAAATTCTTTATTACTGTAGATATTTACTATACTCAGTAAACGCCATTTTTTGCCTCTTCTCTACATTGGACCACTGTGGGAGAAGGAGGTCGAATAAACACATATTGATTTTTAGATCTGTTTATTACAGGTCGTCGTTCGTCCTTTGCATAATATAAGCTTTTCTTTCTCCATTGTCGACCCAATAACAGGGTATAATTTGGCAGTTGCCGTCCAAACGACCCGTGGAGCTATTCCATATGGCCTGTAAAGTCTTATCAGCTGGGTACCTGGGTAATACTTTTAGGGATTTCGTATATGTATTATTAATCTGGTAACACTACGATTCGCATAAACCATCCTATCCATGAAAATGTCCGCAGTTTTATGTGTCGCAATAGCGCCTACATACTTTAGACGGGTCATACCAAAACCAACAGCGGTTCGATTGGTTTCTACGATACATTTTTGTCAAAAGGAGCAGCAGTAATACCTACATCATTGTAAGTTTTCCTTCTTTGCTGATAATCTGAAAATTTACAGTTATAGAACAACCGGCGAATGTTATTCTCCTTCAGCATACGGTTTACAACTGGACGGTGAACACAGACTTTAATATAGACGGTGAAGCATAAATTTGCTAATTTGCGAATTGCTATTCGCACTGCTAAAATTGTATGAATGAATGAAAGAATGAATGGTGCTTCTCCAGCCAGGGTTCTAAACCTGTTCCGGTCTTTCGGCCGGCATACCAGAGTACGAGTTTTGAGGGGGGCGGAATGACCTGCTCTATAGGAGGGGAAGGATAGTGAATTCAATCGACCGACTCTTCAGCCTGAAGCCAATATAGGATATGTGGAATGGGGAGGATGTGGGATTTGGAGAGCAGCTGTTGTTTTCTTCAAGTTATTGTTTTCCTTCTATTTTCAGTTATTGTTATTAGTTGAATTTCCTGAGTCGTGTTCGTTTGGGTTATCTGGTAAGTTCTCAGTTTCGCTTTCGCTATCTGTTTCTGGAATACGGTATATTTGCCTCTAGGCCATCCTGACTTCGTCCCTGTTGTATGATGATTCTGTCCAGTAACTGTGTTCTTCACCGTAGTATTTGATGTCATGCTTAAGGAAATCTTTCCAGGTGTATATGAGTCGGCCGACTTTCTTCTTCCTTGCTGCGTATTTGAATGCAGCATGTAGTGAGTGGTGTTGTAGGCGTCGCAGAATATGTATAGTAACACATCCTGTGGTTTTTGATTCGTTTGGTTATCGTTTTGCCCTGTAGTCAGTCATGAATTTTGTGGTATCTTGAATAGCTTCTGGCGTACTCAAACATGTCTCTGAGGATCAGGCGTTCATATTTTCTTAGTCAAGAACTGACTGTCAACTGTTTGTTTTGGTGAGGGTTGCCGCTTTTTGTCCGTATTTTATACACCGTGCAATGACCATTTTGTAAATCAGGCGCACTATACTGCAGTCCATGTTGGATTTCCGGCACCTCTTTTTTATTGTGTCCTGTGAGATATTATATTTCGTTTACGGTTCGTATTGGAACTCCGTCCAATACGATCACTTGTGGGCGCTGGTTGTTTATGGGGTCTCTTACAAGAATTTTCGTCTTTCTACTTTTAAGTTTGCCATGAGCATTTCTCCGATGGTATTTAATTATTCACTTTTAGCTACTCCGCGGCATAACAACGCTCTTTCAGGTTGCGGACGGTCCGACTCTGGAACGCACCTCTTTGCACTATAAGAGACAGTCCCACTCTTTTTTCTTTTAAGAAACGTATCAAAGTTATTGTATTTATATTATTATATGTAAAGTTTATGTATATGTCATCGGTAATTATTTTGTTTTTCCTATCTGTATTTTACAAGCATTTTAATTTATTCCTAGGCATTATAGTTAAAGTAAATATTGTGCACTGCCTACCCTTTTAAGATACCAATTCCTGTAATGCCTTGTATTGCTGGAAGTAATCTCTATTTAGAGACAAGCTCGCTCTTGTACATGAATTTTTTTTAATGTAACTTTTAAAATATTTATGTGCAATATTGTGAAGGAGGTTTGTTCCTATAATTCCCTTTTTCCTGTACTTCTTTATTCGTCTTGTCCGATGCGAGCATAAAGATACCAGGGATAGTGTTTTGACATATATGTCATGTTTGTTTCCTGTATATGGGGTATGTGTATGTTTCTGTTAGTCAATTCTGCATCTTCTAACGTTCCAAGTAGCAATGCGCATAGGCTCGCATGTGACTTGTGGTTTAAATATGGGGCTGTTTCGTATCATCGTATATCCGGTGTTGTCTGGGATGTCTTCTATTGATCTTATGGTTGACCCTGAGGAGGTCACGGTCAAAATGGTCAAGGCATGGGTGTTGCATTAAGTATCGGGGAAAGTATGGTGTTATCAGTTTGGTTATCGGTTGCTTGATCCGTGGGTAAATTTGGTGATTCAAGCACGTATACGCTATCGTAGTGGTGTCCTGTGACGTTGAGGTTGATAGCTCTCACTGCATCCGCTGGATTCTTGGACGTGAATGTGAGCGATGGTGTATTTTGCTGGTGAATTGTTACATTAACTAGAAAGTATTCGGCGGCTGGTATTTTAATCTCCTCTCCAGCCCAAGTGCCGTAATTGAGCAGATTTTCAATGTTGAGTTGTTGAGGATTTCTTCAGGCTCGGTGATTGCGAGCTTCGTTCTGTTCATCGCAGTTTTCTTCAACATATTTAACTAGGTCCTTACGAATGTGAGTTTGGTTGCATGTTAATTGACATAGGTGATCAATTTGGTCAGCAATTGCGTGGAATAGGCAGTTACCATCTCAGCATTGGTAAGGCTTCCATTAGGTTATCTTCTTGGGATGTTGTTGAAAGAAAGAACTTAGAGCTAGCGTGATTTATTTGAAATACCTATATGTTGTTGATCGTACGGGTTGCGATTCTCAAAGTTTGTGCGTATCTTTGCGCCCTTATTCTCGGTAGAGAGCCGCTTAGGACAAAAAGTCTCCGATTGTATTGTTCATCAGCGGAAGTCTTTTGTTACTTACCTGTTTTCTGGAAGATGGTGAAATGATCCTTTTATGATGTGCATGTTTTGGCTGTTTCTCGCTATTTCGCTATGTAGTAGATAAGGCCGCTAGTAGGGCAAGAAAAGCCTGGGCGTTAGATTGGGATTATTTAATGAAGATTCTACGACCTATCATGTAATCGTTTGTGTGTCCGGAGAAAGCATTTTATTGATTAGGTTATTGCTGGGGTGTGATCCCAATGTTATGACACAATAATTCAAGTACTGTGCTGGATATGGTCGATTAATACTCCAGGATAATGGCGCGTCGCTAGGCAGTACTGTTATGTATTGCGTGAGACGTAAACTCCGGGCTTCTTCTCGTAGACTAGCCTGTGGAGATAAATATTGGTTGCATGCGTTAGGACACTGAATCGGAACGGGCTCACCAGGTAACACTCGTTGAGTTGGCTCTGCTATGTGCGCCTATTGTCGTATACGATGACAGTAACAGCAGCGTGGCGTAGCGCACTGTACTTTCACACTTGTAGCTATATTAGACACTCTCATGTCATATCGCTGATTCACCACAATAAGGCAAGCCCGTTTTCGGGCATCCAGAGTCAGAACAAAAGGCGCGCGACGTGGTTGTAAACTATTGTTTGTTTAAATGCGTTTGCGAGGTCTCGGGGTTGGATGGGCACTATATACACGTCCGTTCGGTCCGGAAACACAAACGCGACTCTATTCGCACTGCTGAAATTGTAAACATAAAATTCACTGAGAAGTTCACTCAACTTATTTACTATTTTTATTTTATTTTATTTTTATTTTTCTTGTTTGGAAAACTTAAAGCTAAAATTTTACAGTTTAACACTGAAAATGTACAGTTAAAAGCCAAATACAAGTTTTCACTAATTGACGACAGAGTATAATAACAAATTGATACCTATGAATGCAGACATACCTAACTGGAAACACGAAACCAAATAAAATACAATATTATTAATACCTACATTTTTATGAATGTTACATGAATGAGTAACTATGCATATTACGTTAGTTATTACAAAGAAACAACACAAACCTATATTGAGACAAATATACCTACTTCTACTTGTAAATTACAACAAGAGATACGCGAGACGTATAAACAGTTAATACAAGGATATAGTTTAATATTGCTTAGCACTAAACTTAAATAGTTGAGCTAAACTTACTGGTCAGATAATACCTGACAGACCGTGCACTACTACAAAACATGTCTATGTCCATACAGTCAAAACTAAGTGAATTGAAAGAGCGCGAAGCTCTCAACAGAAACGAGTTCTGCCTGTAATTGGTATGAACGAGTGGAACATGCAACAGTGGTTTGAGACGTAATTGACGTGTATTACATATAAGGCTTTAATATCGAAGAAGTTGATGAAATCCGGGATCTGGGAGTTATCCTTGATAAAACATATTTTAATACAATACTCATATTGACGGTATTGTCAAAAGATCCCCAAAATGTTGGATTTCTTGTGGCGCAACTGCAAGGCTTTTATGAAAACATCAGCTCTTAAGAGGTCTTACTTTGCGCTCTAGAGTACTGCTCAAGTTTTTGTTCTCCTAATTATCAGTAACACGTCACAGAATTGATAAAATTCATAAGAGATTTATTTTCTTTCTGACGGTGCACCAAAATAAAATGTTAACTTTGCCGCTACACGTCTGACTATATTAGATTTTAAGGGTTGTGTAGACTGTCTGGGGTTACTTTTGAAGGTTAGATTGTTGGTGCCACGTAGAAATGCACGAATTGTTAAATATCGTCCGTTTTATGTCAACATGTTAAGACGGCTAATATCGGCAAGACGAAAAATTGTACTTTTCAAGATTGATGTGATGCCTGATAACATTGAATATTATTTATATGATGTATACTATCACCAAATCCCCAAGGGGCATGTTGCCAGCCCACGGCGATTCACCGTATCTCCATGCATTAGAGATAGTTTTTATGACTGCAAAAAGGGTCTACTTTGATTGAACTAATTAGTTCTTACGAATTCTTTACTAAATATTGGCGTTCAGCCTAAGATGTTATCGTTACCACATTCCGAGAAGTGAAAATCTAGATTTATATCTTACCGTGCTCAAGCTATTCTATTTCACAGGTAATGAACGCTGGCAGCGTCTACGACGGTATCAAAGTCGGCAAACTCGATGAATTCGACATGGATATCGTCATCCGTCTGCCTATCAACTACGAGGATGGCGAAAATGGCATCATCGTCGAAAACCACAAGCCTGGCTTCGTCAAAATGAAGATATCGAACGCGTTCGACAACCTAGACAAGCAGCCGGACTGGGAGAAATGTCACGTGGTGACGAGGGACTGGCGAGACAGCGAGAAATATTTTCTGCAGGTAGGCGCACGCTGTTCTCATCCACAAACTGCCGGTCAAGTAAAGTGCCATTTAAATACCAGACTGTCTGTTATCTTGGAGACAACTGACCATACATTTTTCTGATATATATTTTTTTAATAATTAGTTTTGAAAATAGAGTTAAGAAACTAATGCTTCTATTTAAAAAACAAGGCTAAAAAGGGGCATTCATCTCAACCAAAGAGTGCCAAGTTTAAGAAGAGTGAAGTCAGGTGTCAAACAAACATCAAGTCACGTCATTCCTAACCTAACTAAAATTTAATTATTATTGTGATGTGATTTAAAAAGCTAATTGTTTTACATAATGAGAAGCAAAGAGTGTTTCTTCCCATCATCTTCAAACAGCAGTGATAACCCGGATTTGTTATTCGTACCAATTCTAGAACGTCTGCGAGAAGAATTGTGTCGTCAAGTGACAGCAGAATATTTCAAGAATTATTCGCAGTTTTGTTCGGGCTACTTGGATTAAATTGTAATGATTGCTTGTGGGCTGATGAATTTGCAGGATAATATAATAAAAATACACTAAATTTCTAAGAATATGTATGGTTTATTTGTACAAAACATTTACTAGAAATATTCAAAAAATTGAAGCTGGGCCGCTGGACATAGCTGACTCAGCATTGATACTACCAGAAATACCACCTGGTAGATAGATAGATGTGGAGGTGGGACGCCCGCTGAACACGTTCGGGTGATCGGTCCTCTGCTGTGACTATTTCACCCAATTCCTAGTGTTTGAGCCATGTTTGAGCAGTCTGGGTTCTGGACCAATAAATCTCTGGTCTGCACCGAATCTTGCCAGCTCGGCTGCTTTTTCATTTCCTTTGATCCCTTAGTGTCCGGGGACCCATGGAATACTTTCGAAACACTTTCCAAAGAGTAGGGTTGCCTTGCATTCTTTGACTAGTGCAGATTTATTCATTGGTTGTCTTAGCCACCTTAGCCACTTTAGCCACCATCCAAATTCCAAATCTCTTTATTACTGTAGATATTTACATATACTTAGCA
Organism: Argyresthia goedartella; assembly: GCA_949825045.1. Classification (NCBI taxonomy): domain Eukaryota; kingdom Metazoa; phylum Arthropoda; class Insecta; order Lepidoptera; family Argyresthiidae; genus Argyresthia; species Argyresthia goedartella. The sequence goes on from OX463815.1 coordinate 1,576,632, forward strand.
AACGTCATTTTTTGCCTCTTCTCTACATTGGACCACTGTGGGAGCAGAGGGCCTAGAAACTACCACAGATTTATTTTTAGATCTCTTTTAAAGATTGCTTGTGCTTAACTAATACAAATATGAAAAAAATAATTAGTAAGCAGGAATAAATAATTACAAAGATTTTAACAGCAGGGTCTGTGTTGAGCCGGATTAACCCCATACAGTCCTGTCATTTATCGACAAAGTCGCTTTAACATGCTTTTTAAATTGCTCAAATGGCAATTTCAAAATCTCCAGAGGTATCTTATTGTAGTAGAGAATGCACTGAACCTTGGAAGAATTGCTAACCTTCGCGAGTCTAAATCGGGGCGCACATAGTATGTGATTATTACAAAGGTTAACATTACAGCTATCGCTATGTTTGGAAAATGTTGTAAGGTTCTTGCGTACATACATTATATTTTCGAAAATAAATTGACTAGCTACTGTTAGTATGTCTATTTCTTTAAAAAGCTCTCTTAAGGAGTCTGTTAGTTTTAAATTATAAATTGCTCGAATAGCTCTTTTCTGTAAAATAAAAATAGTTTGAATATCCGCTGCTTTCCCCCACAACAAGATACCATAGGACATCACACTATGAAAGTAAGTAAAATATACTAGCCTAGATGTAGCCACATCCGTGCTTTGTCTGATATTCCTAACAGCGTAAGCCGCAGAACTTAATTTACCAGCCAATTTATCTATGTGGGGTCCCCACTGCAATTTGCTATCAATGGTTATTCCAATGTTCAGGCTTCTCAGCACCTAATGACCTCGTAGGGGCCCATCAGCTACGAGGTAGCGTAACGATCAGTTGCCAAGAAGTGTGAACGTCGGCGATTCACCGAGCTGAAGTTAATTGGGGTCGATCTAACCTGGTCTGTGCTTCGGTCCCGTCAACCTCCTGTCTCTCTGCAAGGCCCGGGTGCACCCTAGGGTCTTCTTGGTAGACAGGTTCTTCAGCCAACCAGGTATGACTGGCGGGCCAGCTTCAATGAGCACAGTGTTCCAACACAGGTTATGTTACGTGGTAAAAACAATCGGGCACGAAAATGCGAACTTTATCTGGTTCGAGAAACAATAACACACTCAGCTATATTAACAATCCTGAGGGAAACCCGAATACATTCCAGATGGCCTGCGATTTAATTTCAATACCCTAACCAAAACGCGTTTACATTGCGAGGGCTTTCGTCCGTCAGTTGTCAAAAAAACTGCCAGGTTGACAGCTAACGTCAAATTCAAAATGGCCGTTCAGAAACCATCGATCGAATATCGATTTGGAATCGAACAATCACCCGCCCGGACAGGCACCCACCTGTCCCCTAATCTACGGGCAGCCGAGACAACGTTGCTACCGCTCGTTTTAGAACCGAGCCTCCTACTAGAACCTCTGCAGACCGGGGGGTCCCGTCCTTGCCAGGGAACAAGTTAACAATGCGCCCCCTGCGCCAACGTAGTGGCGGTAGGTTAGCATCCTTAACCAGAACGAGGTCACCAACACTAGGGGGGCTAGTTTTGTCAGTCCACTTAAGGCGCTGTTGTAAGATATGCAGATACTCGAGCGACCAACGCTTCCAGAAATTCTGAGTAAACTGCTGCAACATCTGATACCTTGACAACCGATACAATTTCACTCCCTCGAAGGGGTGCTCGGGCAACGCGTTAAGTGGCTGTCCTATCAAGAAATGGCCTGGGGTCAGAGCCTCCAGGTCATTTGGATCCGAGCTGAGCGGACACAACGGTCGCGAATTGAGAACGGCCTCGATCTTACAAAACAATGTCGCGAGCTCCTCAAAAGTCAGCGCGGTCTTACCTACTATACGCCCCAAGTGCGTCTTAGCTGACTTAACTACGGCCTCAAAAATCCCACCCCAGTGGGGGCAAATCGGTGGGCTGAAGGTCCACTGTATACCCCGACGGGAGAGGGCCGTTCCAATATCCACTTTATTTACATTCAAAAAGTTGACTATCTCTCGTAAGTATCGTTCCGCACCGATGTAGTTAGTGCCGTTATCAGAGCGGATCAAAGTTGGAAGTCCCCTTCGAGAAACAAACCTATCCAAACAAGCAATGAAAGCCTCTGTCGAGAGATCAGCAACGAGCTTGAGATGTACCGCCTTGGTGGATAAACAAACAAACACACATAGGTACGCCTTGTATTGCCTAGCGGTACGCAATCGTGAACTCTTCACCATAAACGGTCCTGCAAAATCCGTACCAACACCTGAAAACGGTCTGACCTCATTCACACGATCAGGGGGCAAGTCCCCCATGAGAGGTTGCATCGTGGCAGCCTTAAGTCGATAACAAGGCATGCACCGAAACACGATGTTCCGTATGACACGGCGGGCAGATAAGATCCAAAACTCCCGCTGGAGCGTGGCCAACAACGCGTTACAGCCGGCATGCGCGTTTTTAATATGACGATCAGTCACCAGCAATTCAACTAACTGTCCCCCCTTGGGGAGCAGAAGTGGGTGACGAGCCGAATACGACAGATTCGCATTGCGCAATCTTGCTCCTACCCGAAGTAACCCGGTCGAATCAACAAAGGGGTTGAGACGCGCGACGGCTCCCTTCAATTTCGAACGTCCACTTCGTATAATCTCCAATTCTGCCCCAAACTTCGAGGACTGTACCAACCGGACCAAATTCAATAGCGACTCGTTTCGCTCTGCCGGAGTCAGAATAGGGTTCAACGTTCGCTGATCGCGAGGAGTACGACAATTTCGAGCGAATCTCCTAATCCAAGTGGACACGTTTATCAACTTGTCAAGTGAGCTATACCGGTCCAGCAGAAACCCGGCGTCAGGGTCCTCAGCCTTCTGGGTAACATGCACGGCCGCTCTGGGGCCATGATCCGAAGATACTACTACATTGCTGTGGGGCCAGTCCGATTCTCTCTTGGCAAGCCAGGGTGGTCCCCACCACAAATGGTGTCTAACGAGTTCAGGAGCCTGACATCCCCTGGATGCACAATCAGACGGGTTCAATTCTCCTGGTACATGTCTCCAGATCAGTGGGACCTCAGACGACACAATCTGGGAGACACGGTTCGCAACAAAAACCTCTAAGTTATGGACCGAAGCCTTCAGCCAGCACAAAACAATCTGGCTGTCCGTCCAAGCGTACACCGTATCCTCCAAAACCACTGACCCACGCAACACTGTTAGAGTGTGATTCAAAAGTTTGGTCAAAAGAGCAGCCCCGGACAGTTCCAGTTTTGGAATCGTCATCCTTGTCCGAATAGGCGCTACCTTGCTTTTTGCCAAAACCAAACGCACGTCGACCTCCCCGGTGGAGGTGACGGTTCGCAAATAAACCGCTGCCGCAAACCCTCGTTCAGAGGCATCACAAAACCCGTGAAGGGTTGCCCTGTAATCCCCAGCAGGGACCAATTTCCTCGGCAGCGATACATTATTTATGTCCGATAGCGAGGTGAACATTCGCGTCCAATCAGTCAACAAATCACCTGAGAGGTGGGTGTCCCAGGTCAACTGAGCCGCCCATAGCCTTTGCATAAAACATTTGAGAGCAAAGGTGACTGGAGAAATCCATCCATTCGGGTCGAACGTTCTCGCAATCGTTGACAGTACTGACCGCTTCGTCCAGGCCTTCGGTGTTTCTAAAACCACCCGATAGGTAAACTCATCATGGACGGGCCGGTACTGAATTCCAAGTACTGACAACATGTTAGGGTTGTCAGGATTCTCAAAAACGTGCGGGTCTTGTTGAAACTCATCTGGGAGACCAGCCATCAACTCAGGGGAGTTGGACATCCACTTACGTAGTTCATAGCCGCCTCGTTCCAGCAATTGAATGAGCTCGTCACGTCGGTCCAGAGCTTCCTCTACACTGGCTGCCCCTGTGCAGACGTCATCGACGTACAAATCTTGCTCCAGGATAGCGGCGGCTCTAGGATAGCTCACACGGTCACGCGACGCCAACTCCCGCAGGGTACGCATCGCCAAATACGGGCTAGACCGTAACCCATACGTGTTCGTGTTTAACTCATAGACCTTGACTGGCTCGGCCGTGGACTCACGCCAAAGTATCAACTGATACCTTCTGTCAGCCGGATGAATTACCGTTTGCCTAAACATCATCCGAATGTCTGCGACAAATACAATCTGGTGCCTCCGAAAGCTCGTGAGAATATCCGAAATATCACGACTCAACTTGGGTCCCGAATGTAGACACTGATTCAGGGACATCCCGTTCGAGGTAGGTGCTGACCCATCAAAAACAACTCGAATCTTGCCGGTAGGGGTTCGTAGGACGGCATGGTGTGGAAGGAAACAATGATCCTCAGATCTCCAGTCCACACCCGATACCGACATGTGTCCTAACGACTCATACTCCCTCATGAAATCAACATATTTTTGTTTAAATACGGCGTCCCTTGTCATCCTACGCTCCATCGACATCAATCTCGTCTCAGCCATCTTCCTAGATTCTCCTAGTGGCGGTCGATCGGCCCTGAAAGGCAGTCGAGTTACAAAACGACCAGAACGAAGGCGACCAGTACTATTCTGGTATAACAACTCGCACTCTTCTTCGTCTGCGTCGACTCGACGAACGGTGGGAGGTTCCTCTATCTCCCAGAAACGTTGGATAACGTCTGACAACGCTGAGCCAATAAGTATGCCATCTGACTCGGCAGGCCTAACCATTGGCAATGCCGGACCCATGATCACGTGACCAAACTTAGTATCCACAGCAATCAAACCGTCCGGCTGAAGAACTCGCTGATCCGACAACAGAAACCTACCCAGAACGTCTGCTCCCAGTAGCAGGTCGACCGGGGCTGGAGTGTCAAAATCGGGATCCGCCAACTTGAGTCCTGATGTCAGGAATCGAACGGCCGGATTCAACTTCACCAAGGGGTGTCTGCCCATGACATGCGTCATTACTAAAGCTTGCATGTTTTTGTCAAAATGTCATAACGTGGAGAGAACGTGATCACCGATTGACCAACTACATTCGTAACCGTAACATTCCCCACGCCCCGTATTGATTTATTATACCTATTTACCTTGAGGCCCAACCATTTTGCTAAATCATTCGATACAATGCAGCCCTGAGCTCCAGAATCTAATAGGGCGCGAACGTATGTTGGGTTGCCCGCCAAATCCCAAACAAGCACAGAGGCGATCGGTAACACCACCGTCTCCGGTTGGGGGGCAACAAATGGTTGGGCCGCAAATTCCTAGCGAGGACCCCCGGGGCCCCACTGTGCCTGTAACCGATCAGGTATGCAGCTATACGCCAGAGGGTCCCATTGTACAAATGGCCCACGCGCCGGTTCCATTTCCAACCTACGATTCCCCGTAAAGGGGGGTGGGCGTGAATTCAACCGTGGCCGCTCCATGAGCGGGGGGGACATCACATGTGACCGACGAGGACGAGGCGACGAGCGGGGCGACAACTGAGGCGGCGTCCGAACCGCACCCGCATAGCTCGAAGGTGTCCCATGACACCCGCCCGTTACGGCCTGCTCAACACACCCAATGTCCCGCTGGGTCGGATGCTGAGTCGCAACCGAAAACTCAGGGCCCCCCATGTAATGGTCCTGAGTGCGGCCCTGCACCCTGGTACTGCCCTGTGCACGTGGGGACGTTGGCCCCTGAGTTGCGCTCCGAGTCGCAAACGAATTCTCAGGGCCCCATGCCGTGTCACCCTGGGTACGGCCCTGTGGAGGCTGTTGGCCGGACCGGTTCATGCACAACAGATTGTTGTGGGGCCCACCACAATATCCGCACATTTGTGTGCGCGTGCAGTCCCTAGCCATGTGTGGCCCGAGGCACAGGAAACACCAGCTCCGCTGCTTGGCCATCCGGCGCCGTCCCTGAACCCTAAGTTCCCCGAACTTATTGCAATTGGCCACAGCATGGCCAATCTGCCTACAACATGGGCAGGTCTCACCATGTGGGGTCAATTCACTCACAGTCCCATACGACTGCCGGTTGGTGCGGTCAGCGCTCCCGGCAGCTCTCTGTGGCTCCGAAGGATGGGTGACCGTCAACCCCAAATTCTCTGCCCGTCGAGCCTCCTCTTCCAAGAATCCGACCAAGTCGGAGAAGGCGGGCAGGTCCTCGGCCGACCTCCCGTGAGACTGTTCGAAACGAGTCTGCACGTCAGCGGGTAGGCGGGAAAGTACAATGTACAACAGTAGGTACGACCATTCACCAAACGGAAGTCCAAGATTCTCTAGAGCCTTGGTGACGGACAACAATGGGTTCAAAACCTCCGTCTGTATGGCCCCGACCTTGTTCACAACCGGAATACTAAACAAACGGTTCAGTTGGGCATCGGCCAACCTCCGTTTGTTATGGTAACGTCTGACCAACAATTGTCTGGCCGTTTCATAGTTACCCTCCGTAACTGTCAAATGAGCGACCAGCTCCCTAGGCTCACCCCTCAATGCTGCCACCAGCTGAGCCATCTTGACAGACTTGGTAATGTCCGATCGCATGTGCACCAAACTGTCGAACAGATTGATGAAGCTCATCCATTCACCGGACACGCCGTCAAAAGTAGGCATAGTTATGGCAGGTAACCTGGACCCCGATCCCTGAAGCGGCAGAGGTGCTTCAATGTCACCACCATGGCTGGACTCGCGCTGTCTACGTATGTCCGCAGCCTTCTGCGTGATAGCAGCTGCCATCTCCATACATTGGTCGACATCCCCTATCAACCGTGACAGCCTGTCAGGTGCGCAACCATCAACTGATTCCGCCTGCGCGGACAATGCGAGCACCCTATTGTAACGTTCCTTAACGTCCATAGACCGCTCCAATACCACATCATGCCTATCTAAACGGTCTATCAGACCGTGTGCGGAGGAAAACCATCTGAGTTCCTTAGAAACACCCTTCTGGATTTCAGATAACGACATGATCGGAACGATACTTACTCACAATTTGCAGTAACTCAATTTTATTGGACCCTCCAGTCTACAACCCAAACGAGGGAACCCTAAACCACAACTTAAACAATGTTGTTTTCCTTAAACAATAGGAACCGAGTTTTATATCTATATAAATTCTGTAAATACAATTTAGTTTCCCTTTATCATTATAACACACACAGATAGTCAATATTAGTTCAAGTTATAAATTGCTATAAACTGAAAACAATGTAATAGCCTGCTATCAATAGATGTTACTACCTATGTTAACCAAAACATTCATTCAATAGCATTACTAGACCACTAATAGATTGACTAACTGGTACTTCAATGCAATTTTCAATTCAATATCTGTCTATCTACTACCAGCAATAGACCTATAGCTTACAATACTACCAATCTATGTGGATATAGGAACAACCAAGTTACTTAACCGCCTATACCTACAGATTGATAGTCCCAAATCGTGCCTTCCTGGAGCCCTTGACGGCTGCAAATCTCAGGAAACCACGCTCTGCTACCAAAGTGTTCAGGCTTCTCAGCACCTAATGACCTCGTAGGGGCCCATCAGCTACGAGGTAGCGTAACGATCAGTTGCCAAGAAGTGTGAACGTCGGCGGTTCACCGAGCTGAAGTTAATTGGGGTCGATCTAACCTGGTCTGTGCTTCGGTCCCGTCAACCTCCTGTCTCTCTGCAAGGCCCGGGTGCACCCTAGGCTCTTCTTGGTAGACAGGTTCTTCAGCCAACCAGGTATGACTGGCGGGCCAGCTTCAATGAGCACAGTGTTCCAACACAGGTTATGTTACGAGGTAAAAACAATCGGGCACGAAAATGCGAACTTTATCTGGTTCGAGAAACAATAACACACTCAGCTATATTAACAATCCTGAGGGAAACCCGAATACATTCCAGATGGACTGCGATTTAATTTCAATACCCTAACCAAAACGCGTTTACATTGCGAGGGCTTTCGTCCGTCAGTTGTCAAAAAAACTGCCAGGTTGACAGCTAACGTCAAATTCAAAATGGCCGTTCAGAAACCATCGATCGAATATCGATTTGGAATCGAACATTCCAAGAAACAATGAGATTGGTCTGTAATTACCAGGTATGTGTTTGGGGCCTACTTTATAATAGACGCTGTCTTCCAGCATTCTGGAAACAATCGCTAATAACATATCTTATGCTGATGATATGGTGTTGCTGAGTCCCTCGGTCAAGGACCTTAGAAAACTTTTACATGCCTGTGAGTCCTACTGTTACTGTTTTGTGTCCTATACGCTGTTACACACGGGCTCAGGTATAATGTGAAGAAAAGTGAGTTGATGGTGTTTCATTCAGGGACCAAACCGCCTGATAAGGATCCGGTTGTGTCATTGTGTGGAGCACCTCTCAAGCGGGTTCCACATTTCAAGTACCTGGGTCACGTGGTCACAGAGGGGCTCGTAGATGACATTGATATTGAAAGGGAGCGCAGGGCGATGGCGGTCCAATGTAATATGCTGGCCCGCAGGTTTGCGAAGTGTACAAGGGCTGTCAAATTGACACTTTTCAGAGCATTTTGTCAGTCCTTCTACACTAGTGGCTTGTGGGTCAGCTATACGCGGAGAGCCTACAGCGCCCTGCGCTTCCAATATAATAATGCACTGAGAATACTGTTGGGGCTGCCGCGATACTGCAGCGCCTCGGCTATGTTTGCCGAAGCTAGGATTGACGATTTCTTTGCAATAATGAGAAAGAGGATTGCCTCGTTAAGAAACCGCCTTTTCGGCAGCTCCAACACTATCCTCAGCACTCTGGCTGGGAAGGTGGACAGCCCTATGTTGAAGTACTGGATGGATGTGCACCTTCGCAGTAACAAACCATAAATTATAATTATATTTTAGGACGATGTTTTGTGTGTGTGAGAGGGTGTGTGTGACTGTGTGAGCAGGGTGTGAGTGTGGGTGTTATTTATTATTCAAGGATGATGGATGATGTATTTAGTTTAATTTTAAACTTTTTTATAATGATAAAATAATATCTACCTATGGATGTATATGTGTCAAAATGTATGCTATCTGAAATAAATATTTTGAATTGAATTGAATTGAAGTTTACAAATGTTAGGTTTTGATTATATTTTGTCGATTTGTATAATTTGTAATGTTTTAAATGGTATATTTGAACTTTAGTATAACTATTTATTAGTTGATAGACTTATATTGATGTAAAGAGTATTTGTTTTTCAATTTAGTTTTGGTATGTTGGCGCCACTGACGGACTGACGGAAGTGTCAATTGAGTGTCTTTTATATCGGTCAGGCGGGAAAGGAAAGAGGCGATGGGGTTTTTGGGGGCATTGGCTCTTGGAGCGTGTTCGAGGTTGGTCGCATACCGAAACTACCGTCCCATCCGTACACAGAAGCGCATTCATTCACCTTTTTCAACCATATATCTATGCGTTGAATCCGCGATGATGGATTGAAATCCGGTAAAATATTCTTAGGATTTCTGTTTGATAAGGTGGCCGCCGTATCCGGATGAGACGTCAAGTTCCTTAAAGCGCCTAATAAATTTACCACATATTTAGAGGAAATTTGAACGCTACAGGAGCGTTTTGTATGACCGGGCCCATCATCGTGGCTGCGACTCCTCTTACGACGCCGGCTCGACGTGGTAGACGTCTCTCGTTGCAGCGACGGTGGCCGAGCACGTGATTCACACCGCCGCCGCCGCTCCGATGAGAGACGTGCTCTGCGTACCTCATCTTCCATGATTTGAAGTCGCTCCCTTTCCCGTTGTAGCTCTCGCTCACGTAGACTCAGGGAGCTGCGTGCGCGAGACCCGTCGCGGCCGCGACGACTGCGACTGCGGCTGCGATAACGGCTCCGACGTCGGCTCTGCCTCGTGTCGCTGCAACTTGTCGCTGCCGGCGGCGTACCGACCCGCGCCTCGGCGCGGCGCGATGGACTGCACTCAGGTGTCTTTAGTCGCCGCGGGCCATAGTCTTCATCACGTGGCATGCTCTAAGAGTCTCTAGGAGTCACACACAAAACGAGATCATTAGTGTGGATTCATAGAAAAACTTTTATAATTTTCTAACCTAAATATGCAAATATCTCGAAAACGGTACGTCGTAGGTCAAAAATGATGAAAATTTGACCCCTTAAGGAAACCTCAACGTAAGGTCTACTATTTCAATATTTGATAGAAATGACGTCATAGGTCAGACACCATGAAATGTCATGACATTTTATGTCTTCTCTTAATAAGTTTTGAGCAATCATTTATGCGTAATGAAAAGGCGTGCACTTACCACTTCTGAAGTGTAATAAAACTCTGCATTCACCGTAGAACCATTCACTTTTATTCCTTTTCCAAAATGGCGACACAATATTTCACAGAACAATCAACTCCACACTTAGTTTCGGTATGCGACCAACCTCGAACACGCTCCAAGAGCCAATGCCCCCAAAAACCCCATCGCCTCTTTCCTTTCCCGCCTGACCGATATAAAAGACACTCAATTGACACTTCCGTCAGTCCGTCAGTGGCGCCAACATACCAAAACTAAATTGAAAAACAAATACTCTTTACATCAATATAATTCTATCAACTAATAAATAGTTATACTAAAGTTCAAATATACCATTTAAAACATTGCAAATTATACAAATCGACAAAATATAATCAAAAAAAAAAAAAAAAAAACTCAAAACGTTTATTCTGTAAATAGGCCACAAGGGCACTTTCACATGTCATTTCAAATCAAAACCTAATATTTGTAAACTTCAGTTCAATTCAATTCAAAATATTTATTACAGATAGCATACATTTTGACACATATACATCCATAGGTAGATATTATTTTATCATTATAAAAAAGTTTAAAATTAAACTAAATACATCATCCATCATCCTTGAATAATAAATAACACCCACACTCACACCCTGCTCACACAGTCACACACACCCTCTCACACACACAAAACATCGTCCTAAAATATAATTATAATTTATGGTTTGTTACTGCGAAGGTGCACATACATCCAGTACGTCAACATAGGGCTGTCCACCTTCCCAGCCAGAGTGCTGAGGATAGTGTTGGAGCTGCCGAAAAGGCGGTTTCTTAACGAGGCAATCCTCTTTCTCATTATTGCGTCTGATTTTTAAACATAGACGACAGTAATTCTTATAAAATACAATTAGTCTCCGATTTTCGGAGTGCTCCAACTTTTGTAGTCTCTACCTAAAATTAAACTCCATCTTTCGGCGTTCTCCAACTTTTGGAGCCCCTACATCGAATTAGTCTCCGACTTTCGGAGTTCTCCAACTTTTGGAGTCCCTAGATTGAATAAGTCTCCGACTTTCGGAGTTCTCCAACTTTTAGAGTCCCTACATCAAAATAGTCTCCGACTTTCGGAGTTCTCCAACTTTTGGAGTCCCTAGATTAAATCAGTCTCCAACTTCAAGAGTTCTCCAACTTTTGGAGTCCCTAGCTTCAGTTGTTCTCCGACTTTCGGAGTACTCTAACTTTTGGAGTGAAATATTAATACTGTAGACAGAAATCCATTTGACTTATTATCTAACTTTTTCTTCAACTTTTGAACAGATTTCTTAGATACTCACAATCATACTGTTATCATTTATATCCTAATAAGGAAGATATAAGTATTTTTCAACTTTATAGCTATGAATAAATCATTGTTCTCTAATAATTTGCAGTAACGTCATAGCTTTTTATTATTTAATTATCAATCCATTAACTTAACATATCTTTCGCAATTTTCGAATAAATACTTTATCATTTAATCACAAAAGCAACAATTATACTCATCAAATTATACATTTCGAATTATTTGTCAATTTTGGTTACGGCAATTGTAAATTGCCGTAACCAAAATTTTGATATTTTCCAATAATACAATTGTCTTATTTAAAATAAATACAATCAGATATTTTCTTTTAGAATCTTATTATCATCACTCTTATCATCATCACTCTTATTAACATCACTTTCATCATCATCACTTTCATCATCATCACTTTCATCATGATCAGCATCAGTATCACTATTATTTAACTAAAGCAGCCACATGAACCCATGGTAACATTCTTTTAGCAGCTACGGTAGTCTTACGTTTGTTTTTAGTACTACTCAACCCTGGAACCGCGGTAAGTTCATATCGATCGTTTCCAAGCACGGAAACGACTCGATAAGGACCCGTGTAAGCGGGAAGAAGCTTTTTGCTTCTGCCGTCATTGGCAAATGCAGTTTTGGTGATTTTCACCAATTCCCCTTCGGAGTATATTCGGGCAAGTTTCCTATTCTTATCATAATGCTGTTTTTGTTTAACCTGCTCTTCACTTATTCTGTCTTTCACCTGCTCACGGATAGTTATCAGGTCAGTGTTATCTCTTGTTGTTTGCCTTATTTCATTTAAACGCGGGTCTACCTCACTATTCATGCTAAGCCCAAACATAATTTCTGATGGCGTCCTACCCGTGGTTTTTTGTATGGTGTTATTGAGCCCCCACTGTACCTTCCCAATTTTAGTGTACCAGACCTTCTCATCATCCTTAAGATTCTGTGCAGTTAGAGAGGCCAAAATGGTACGGTTGTACCGTTCGACCTGTCCATTTGATTGCGGACTCGCAACTGCATTTAAGATGTGTCGAATGCCACTCTCTGCACAGAATCTTTTGAACGCATGAGAGGTAAAAGATGTTCCTCGATCGCTTACCAGACGATCAGGAGTCCTAAACGTGTCAAATATTGCTTCTAGCACTGAAATGGTTGTAATTGTCTTCGTATTTCTCACGGGTTTCATAAGTACGAATTTGGTAAAGGCATCCACCATCACCAATAAATATGAGTTACCTCTCTTTGACCTCACAAATGGACCAAGATGGTCCACATGGAGAGTGTGAAAGGGCACCTCAATCTTTGGTATGGGATGCAATAAACCCTCTGAATGCTTCGTCCCCTTTTTGGAATAAGCACACTCAATACACGCACCGACATACTTTTTGATAAACCTTGCCATTCCCCGAAACCAATATGTCTTCTTGATTCGCTCCATCGTCTTTTCCACTCCCAGATGGCCTATCTCATCGTGGTTAAGACGACAGAGCTGCCACCTAGCTCCCTTTGGGACCACCCAACGAATATCAGTGTCGCTACCCTCAATACGCCTGTACAGCCCGTTATCTTTTAGGACGTAATTGTCCTTGATGTATTTCAAGCCTTCAGGGTCTAGCTTCGTACTCAGAATGTCTCGAACCCTATTCAGTTCTGAATCGCCTAGTTGGAGTGTTAATAGCCAGTCATCGTCTGTAATCGTCATCACCATAGGGTATTGGTCAACCTCCTTAATTCCACTCTCCGTGATAGGGTTTCTGGACAACGCGTCGACATGGGACATTTTGGCGCCTAGGCGATATTCTATCGTGCAATCAAATTCCTGCATCATCAACCACCACCTGGCGATGCGAGGAAGTAAGTCACGCTTGGAGAAAGTAGTTCGCAGCGCTCCGCAGTCCGACACTACTTTGAATCTCTGCCCCAAGAGATAGACCCTGAACTTTTTTAAAGAGCATATGACAGCTAGAGTTTCTAACTCATATGAGTGGAAGCTTTTCTCCTCTGGAGATGTCTGACGGCTATAAAACGCTACTGGACGGAACGAGGCTTAGCCTGAGGGACGCTGCATAAGGATGCCACCAATACCTATTTTACTGGCATCCGTAAGCAACTCCGTCTCGGCGGTTATTAGTCGGTTATAAGTCGGAGACTTATTTAAACTAGGGACTCCAAAAGTTGGAGAACTCCGAAAATCGGAGACTTATTCAATCTAGGGACTCCAAAAGTTGGAGAACTCCGAAAGTCGGAGACTTATTCGATGTAGGGGCTCCAAAAGTTGGAGAACGCCGAAAGATGGAGTTTAATTTTAGGTAGAGACTCCAAAAGTTGGAGCACTCCGAAAGTCGGAGACTAATTGTATTTTATAAGAATTACTGTCGTCTATGTTTAAGAATAAATAGCTTAGTGTTAGGTTATGTTTATGTGTGTTCACTTGATACGTGTATGAGGACATACACGTTGTCAGGATGGACGAGTGTTAGGTTTTGATTATATTTTGTCGATTTGTATAATTTGTAATGTTTTAAATGGTATATTTGAACTTTAGTATAACTATTTATTAGTTGATAGTGTTCGATTCCAAATCGATATTCGATCGATGGTTTCGGAACGGCCATTTTGAATTTGACGTTGCTGCCAACCTTGCAGTTTTTGACAACTGACAGACGAAAGCCCTCGCAATGTAAACGCGTTTTGGATAGGGTATTGAAATTAAATCGCAGTCCATCTGGAATGTATTCGAGGTTCCCTCAGGATTGTCTATATAGCTGAGTGTGTTGTGGTTCCCCGAACCAGATAAAGTTCGCATTTACGTGGCCGATTGGTTTTTTACCACGTAACATAACCTGTGTTGGAACACTGTGCTGATCGAGGCTGGCCCGCCAGTCACACAGGAGGTTGGCTGAAGAACCTGTCTACCAAGAAGAGCCTAGGGTGCACCCGGGCCTTGCAGAGAGACAGGAGGTTGACGGGACCGAAGCACAGACCAGGTTAGATCGAACCCAATCATTTTAGCTCGGTGAATCGCCGACGTTCACACTTCTTGGCAACTGATCGCTACGCTACCTCGTAGCTGATGGGCCCCTACGAGGTCATTAGGTGCCGAGAAGCCTGAACATTTTGGTAGCTAGAGCGTGGCTTCCTGAGATTTGCAGCCGTCAAGGGCTCCAGGAAGGCACGATTTGGGACTATCAATCTGTAGGTATAGGCGGTTATTAGATAACTTGGTTGTGTTCCTATATCCACATAGATTGGTAGTATTGTAAGCTATAGGTCTATTGCTGGTAGTAGACAGACAGATATTGAGTTGAAATTTGCATTGAAGTACCAGTTAGTCAATCTATTAGTAGTCTAGTAATGCTAATGAATGTTTTGGTTAACATAGGTAGTTACATCTATTGATAGCAGGCTATTACATTGTTTTCAGTTATAGCAATTTATAACTTGAACTAATATTGACTATCTGTGTGTGTTGTAGTGATAAAGGGAAACTAAATTGTTATTTACAGAATTTATATAGATATAAAACTCGGTTCCTATTGTTTAAGGAAAATAACATTGTTTAAGTTATAGTTTAGGGTTCCCTCGTTTGGGTTATAGACTGGAGGGTCCAATAAAATTGAGTTACTGCAAATTGTGAGTAAGTATCGTTCCGATCATGTCGTTATCTGAAATCCAGAAGGGTGTTTCTAAGGAACTCAGATGGTTTTCCTCCGCACACGGTCTGATAGACCGTTTAGATAGGCATGATGTGGTATTGGAGCGGTCTATGGACGTTAAGGAACGTTACAATAGGGTGCTCGAATTGTCCGCGCAGGCGGAATCAGTTGATGGTTGCGCACCTGACAGGCTGTCACGGTTGCTAGGGGATGTCGACCAATGTATGGAGATGGCAGCTGCTATCACGCAGAAGGCTGCGGACATACGTAGACAGCGCGAGTCCAGCCATGGTGGTGACATTGAAGCACCTCTGCCACTTCAGGGTTCAGGGTCCAGGTTACCGGCCATAACTATGCCTACTTTTGACGGAGTGTCCGGTGAATGGATGAGCTTCATCAATCTGTTCGACAGTTTGGTGCACATGCGATCGGACATTACCAAGTCTGTCAAGATGGCTCAGCTGGTGGCAGCATTGAGGGGTGAGCCTAGGGAGCTGGTAGCTCATTTGACAGTTACGGAGGGTAACTATGAAACGGCCAGACAATTGTTGGTCAGACGTTACCATAACAAACGGAGGTTGGCCGATGCCCAACTGAACCGTTTGTTTAGTATCCCGGTTGTGAACAAGGTCGGGGCCATACAGACGGAGGTTTTGAACCCGTTGTTGTCCGTCACCAAGGCTCTAGAGAATCTTGGACTTCCGGTTGGTGAATGGTCGTACCTACTGCTGTACATTGTACTTTCCCGCCTACCCGCTGACGTGCAGACTCGTTTCGAACAGTCTCACGGGAGGTCGGCCGAGGACCTGCCCGCCTTCTCCGACTTGGTCGGATTCTTGGAAGAGGAGGCTCGACGGGCAGAGAATTTGGGGTTGACGGTCACCCATCCTTCGGAGCCACAGAGAGCTGCCGGGAGCGCTGTGAGTAGGGGCCCTCCGACGAGGAAGGACCGCACCAACCGGCAGTCGTATGGGACTGTGAGTTCATTGACCCCACATAGTGAGACCTGCCCATGTTGTAGGCAGATTGGCCATGCTGTGGCCAATTGCAATAAGTTCGGGGAACTTAGGGTTCAGGGACGGCGCCGGATGGCCAAGCAGCGGAGCTGGTGTTTCCTGTGCCTCGGGCCACACATGGCTAGGGACTGCACGCGCACAAAAATGTGCGGATATTGTGGTGGGGCCCACAACAATCTGTTGTGCATGAACCGGTCCGGCCAACAGCCACCACGGGGCCGTACCCA
Organism: Argyresthia goedartella; assembly: GCA_949825045.1. Taxonomy (NCBI): domain Eukaryota; kingdom Metazoa; phylum Arthropoda; class Insecta; order Lepidoptera; family Argyresthiidae; genus Argyresthia; species Argyresthia goedartella. Next base: position 1,593,092 of record OX463815.1, read on the forward strand.
GGGTGACACGGCATGGGGCCCTGAGAATTCGTTTGCGACTCGGAGCGCAACTCAGGGGCCAACGTCCCCACGTCCACAGGGCCGTACCCAGGGTGACACGGCATGGGGCCCTGAGAATTCGTTTGCGACTCGGAGCGCAACTCAGGGGCCAACGTCCCCACGTGCACAGGGCAGTACAGGGGTGCAGGGCCGCACTCAGGGTCATCACATGGGGGGCCCTGAGTTTTCGGTTGCGACTCAGCATCCGACCCAGCGGGACATTGGGTGTGTTGAGCAGGCCGTAACGGGCGGGTGGCATGGGACACCTTCGAGCTATGCGGGTGCGGTTCGGACGCCGCCTCAGTTGTCGCCCCGCTCGTCGCCTCGTCCTCGTCGGTCACATGTGATGTCCCCCCCGCTCATGGAGCGGCCACGGTTGAATTCACGCCCACCCCCCTTTAAGGGGAATCGTAGGTTGGGAATGGAACCGGCGCGTGGGCCATTTGTACAATGGGACCCGCTGGCGTATAGCTGCATACCTGATCGGTTACAGGCACAGTGGGGCCCCGGGGGTCCTCGCTAGGAAATTGCGGCCCAACCATCTGTTGCCCCCCAACCGGAGACGGTGGTGTTACCGATCGCCTCTGTGCTTGTTTGGGATTTGGCGGGCAACCCAACATACGTTCGCGCCCTATTAGATTCTGGAGCTCAGGGCTGCATTGTATCGAACGATTTAGCAAAATGGTTGGGCCTCAAGGTAAATAGGTATAATAAATCAATACGGGGCGTGGGGAATGTTACGGTTACGAATGTAGTTGGTCAATCGGTGATCACGTTCTCTCCACGTTATGACATTTTGACAAAAACATCCGTGCAAGCTTTAGTAATGACGCATGTCACACCCCTTGGTGAAGTTGAATCCGGCCGTTCGATTCCTGACATCAGGACTCAAGTTGGCGGATCCCGATTTTGACACTCCAGCCCCGGTCGACCTGCTACTGGGAGCAGACGTTCTGGGTAGGTTTCTGTTGTCGGATCAGCGAGTTCTTCAGCCGGACGGGTTGATTGCTGTGGATACTAAGTTTGGTCACGTGATCATGGGTCCGGCATTGCCAATGGTTAGGCCTGCCGAGTCAGATGGCATACTTATTGGCTCAGCGTTGTCGGATGCTATCCAACGTTTCTGGGAGATAGAGGAACCTCCTACCGTTCGTCGAGTCGACGCAGACGAAGAAGAGTGCGAGTTGTTTTACCAGAATAGTACTGGTCGCCTTCGTTCTGGTCGTTTTGTAACTCGACTGCCTTTCAGGGCCGATCGACCGCCACTAGGAGAATCTAGGAAGATGGCTGAGACGAGATTGATGTCGATGGAGCGTAGGATGTCAAGGGACGCCGTATTTAAACAAAAATATGTTGATTTCATGAGGGAGTATGAGTCGTTAGGACACATGTCGGTATCGGGTGTGGACTGGAGATCTGAGGATCATTGTTTCCTTCCACACCATGCCGTCCTACGAACCCCTACCGGCAAGATTCGAGTTGTTTTTGATGGGTCAGCACCTACCTCGAACGGGATGTCCCTGAATCAGTGTCTACATTCGGGACCCAAGTTGAGCCGTGATATTTCGGATATTCTCACGAGCTTTCGGAGGCACCAGATTGTATTTGTCGCAGACATTCGGATGATGTTTAGGCAAACGGTAATTCATCCGGCTGACAGAAGGTATCAGTTGATACTTTGGCGTGAGTCCACGGCCGAGCCAGTCAAGGTCTATGAGTTGAACACGAACACGTATGGGTTACGGTCTAGCCCGTATTTGGCGATGCGTACCCTGCGGGAGTTGGCGTCGCGTGACCGTGTGAGCTATCCTAGAGCCGCCGCTATCCTGGAGCAAGATTTGTACGTCGATGACGTCTGCACAGGGGCAGCCAGTGTAGAGGAAGCTCTGGACCGACGTGACGAGCTCATTCAATTGCTGGAACGAGGCGGCTATGAACTACGCAAGTGGATGTCCAACTCCCCTGAGTTGATGGCTGGTCTCCCAGATGAGTTTCAACAAGACCCGCACGTTTTTGAGAATCCTGACAACCCTAACATGTTGTCAGTGCTTGGAATTCAGTACCGGCCCGTCCATGATGAGTTTACCTATCGGGTGGTTTTAGAAACACCGAAGGCCTGGACGAAGCGGTCAGTACTGTCAACGATTGCGAGAACGTTCGACCCGAATGGATGGATTTCTCCAGTCACCTTTGCTCTCAAATGTTTTATGCAAAGGCTATGGGCGGCTCAGTTGACCTGGGACACCCACCTCTCAGGTGATTTGTTGACTGATTGGACGCGAATGTTCACCTCGCTATCGGACATAAATAATGTATCGCTGCCGAGGAAATTGATCCCTGCTGGGGATTACAGGGCAACCCTTCACGGGTTTTGTGATGCCTCTGAACGAGGGTTTGCGGCAGCGGTTTATTTGCGAACCGTCACCTCCACCGGGGAGGTCGACGTGCGTTTGGTTTTGGCAAAAAGCAAGGTAGCGCCTATTCGGACAAGGATGACGATTCCAAAACTGGAACTGTCCGGGGCTGCTCTTTTGACCAAACTTTTGAATCACACTCTAACAGTGTTGCGTGGGTCAGTGGTTTTGGAGGATACGGTGTACGCGTGGACGGACAGCCAGATTGTTTTGTGCTGGCTGAAGGCTTCGGTCCATAACTTAGAGGTTTTTGTTGCGAACCGTGTCTCCCAGATTGTGTCGTCTGAGGTCCCACTGACCTGGAGACATGTACCAGGAGAATTGAACCCGTCTGATTGTGCATCCAGGGGATGTCGGGCTCCTGAACTCGTTAGACACCATTTGTGGTGGGGACCACCCTGGCTTGCCAGGAGAGAATCGGACTGGCCCCACAGCCATGTAGTAGTATCTTCGGATCATGGCCCCAGAGCGGCCGTGCATGTTACCCAGAAGGCTGAGGACCCTGACGCCGGGTTTCTGCTGGACCGGTATAGCTCACTTGACAAGTTGATAAACGTGTCCACTTGGATTAGGAGATTCGCTCGAAATTGTCGTACTCCTCGCGATCAGCGAACGTTGAACTCTATTCTGACTCCGGCAGAGCGAAACGAGTCGCTACTGAATTTGGTCCGGTTGGTACAGTCCTCGAAGTTTGGGGCAGAATTGGAGATTATACGAAGTGGACGTTCGAAATTGAAGGGAGCCGTCGCGCGTCTCAACCCCTTTGTTGATTCGACCGGGTTACTTCGGGTAGGAGGAAGATTGCGCAATGCGAATCTGTCGTATTCGGCTCGTCACCCACTTCTGCTCCCCAAGGGGGGACAGTTAGTTGAATTGCTGGTGACTGATCGTCATATTAAAAACGCGCATGCCGGCTGTAACGCGTTGTTGGCCACGCTCCAGCGGGAGTTTTGGATCTTATCTGCCCGCCGTGTCATACGGAACATCGTGTTTCGGTGCATTCCTTGTTATCGACTTAAGGCTGCCACGATGCAACCTCTCATGGGGGACTTGCCCCCTGATCGTGTGAATGAGGTCAGACCGTTTTCAGGTGTTGGTACGGATTTTGCCGGACCGTTTATGGTGAAGAGTTCACGATTGCGTACCGCTAAGCAATACAAGGCGTACCTATGTGTGTTTGTTTGTTTATCCACCAAGGCGGTACATCTCGAGCTCGTTGCTGATCTCTCGACAGAGGCTTTCATTGCTTGTTTGGATAGGTTTGTTTCTCGAAGGGGACTTCCAACTTTGATCCGCTCTGATAACGGCACTAACTACGTCGGTGCGGAACGATACTTACGAGAGATAGTCAACTTTTTGAATGTAAATAAAGTGGATATTGGAACGGCCCTCTCCCGTCGGGGTATACAGTGGACCTTCAGCCCACCGAGTTGCCCCCACTGGGGTGGGATTTTTGAGGCCGTAGTTAAGTCAGCTCAAGGTCAGACCGCGCTGACTTTTGAGGAGCTCGCGACATTGTTTTGTAAGATCGAGGCCGTTCTCAATTCGCGACCGTTGTGTCCGCTCAGCTCGGATCCAAATGACCTGGAGGCTCTGACCCCAGGCCATTTCTTGATAGGACAGCCACTTAACGCGTTGCCCGAGCACCCCTTCGAGGGAGTGAAATTGTATCGGTTGTCAAGGTATCAGATGTTGCAGCAGTTTACTCAGAATTTCTGGAAGCGTTGGTCGCTCGAGTATCTGCATATCTTACAACAGCGCCTTAAGTGGACTGACAAAACCAGCCCCCCTAGTGTTGGTGACCTCGTTCTGGTTAAGGATGCTAACCTACCGCCACTACGTTGGCGCAGGGGGCGCATTGTTAACTTGTTCCCTGGCAAGGACGGGACCCCCCGGTCTGCGGAGGTTCTAGTAGGAGGCTCGGTTCTAAAACGAGCGGTAGCAACGTTGTCTCGGCTGCCCGTAGATTAGGGGACAGGTGGGTGCCTGTCCGGGCGGGTGATTGTTCGATTCCAAATCGATATTCGATCGATGGTTTCGGAACGGCCATTTTGAATTTGACGTTGCTGCCAACCTTGCAGTTTTTGACAACTGACAGACGAAAGCCCTCGCAATGTAAACGCGTTTTGGATAGGGTATTGAAATTAAATCGCAGTCCATCTGGAATGTATTCGAGGTTCCCTCAGGATTGTCTATATAGCTGAGTGTGTTGTGGTTCCCCGAACCAGATAAAGTTCGCATTTACGTGGCCGATTGGTTTTTTACCACGTAACATAACCTGTGTTGGAACACTGTGCTGATCGAGGCTGGCCCGCCAGTCACACAGGAGGTTGGCTGAAGAACCTGTCTACCAAGAAGAGCCTAGGGTGCACCCGGGCCTTGCAGAGAGACAGGAGGTTGACGGGACCGAAGCACAGACCAGGTTAGATCGAACCCAATCATTTAGCTCGGTGAATCGCCGACGTTCACACTTCTTGGCAACTGATCGCTACGCTACCTCGTAGCTGATGGGCCCCTACGAGGTCATTAGGTGCCGAGAAGCCTGAACAGATAGACTTATATTGATGTAAAGAGTATTTGTTTTTCAATTTAGTTTTGGTATGTTGGCGCCACTGACGGACTGACGGAAGTGTCAATTGAGTATCTTTTATATCGTTCAGGCGGGAAAGGAAAGAGGCGATGGGGTTTTTGGGGGCATTGGCTCTTGAGGCGTGTTCGAGGTTGGTTCGCATACCGAAACTAAGTGTGGAGTTGATTGTTCTGTGAAATATTGTGTCGCCATTTTGGAAAAGGAATAAAAGAATGGTTCCACGGTGAATGCAGAGTTTTATTACACAAAATTATTAGTATTTATATGTTTGTGTGTGGTTAACAGATAAAAAAAACCTTGGCAATATTATGTAGGTTTTCCTGTTATCTTTGGCTTAAGATATATTCTGTTAACAATTTATTGTTAAATGCTGGTAAAACCAAATGTATCAAATTCTCACTTCCAATGTCAGGCAAGTTGGGACCAGTTTAGTGTTGGACAGCAATACGTTAGAATTAGTAAATGACACGAAGTTTCTTGGAATAACCATTGATAACAAATTGCAGTGGGGACCTCACATAGAAAAATTGGCTGGTAAATTAAGTTCTGCGGCTTACGCTGTTAGGAACATCAGACAAAACACGGATGTGGCTACATCTAGGCTAGTATATTTTAGTTACTTTCATAGTGTCATGTCCTATGGTATCTTGTTGTGGGGGAAAGCAGCGGATATTCAAACTATTTTTATTTTACAGAAAAGAGCTATTCGAGCAATTTAATATTTAAAACGCACAGACTCCTTAAGACAGCTTTTAAAGAAATTTACATACTAACTGTAGCTAGTCAATTTATTTTCGAAAATATAATGTATGTACGAAAGAACCTTAGAAAATTTCCCAAACTTAGCGATAGCTGTAATGTTAACCTAAGAAATAATCACAGACTACTTGCGCCCCGGTTTAGACTCGCGAAGGTTAGCAATTCTTTCAAGGGTCAATGCATTCTCTACTACAACAATCTTGAAATTGCCATCGAGATCTTGAAATTGCCATTTGAGCAATTTAAAAAGCATGTTAACCTCTGGAATGTCCCTGTACAGCGAATCTCGTGGACCCTAACGCGTCCAAGGTTCTGGCGAAAAGAAACTTTCAATCGACTTGCGTTAGGAATTTGACAAGTTTGTTAGGTTATTTTATTAGTTTCCTAACATGTTATGTACCATAATAACGTTTATGAAATTACCTATCTTGTGATGTATAGTACTCACATGTGATAATAAAGTTGATAAGGCTTTTCATCGATTGTTTGCAGAATCCATTATTTGACACTGACACCTCTAATTATATTTCGTTCTTACGGGCAAAACACAAAACTTACACTATTTTCCATTTTTCACATCACCACTATTAATTTATTCAGCGATAAGATGTATTATTTTATTACGAAACACAGTAATTACTTCACAATAAATAAATATTGACAAACATAAAATGTAAGTCTGCGGCCGGTCGCCTGCCCAAAATGGCGACATGGCTTGGTATTTATTTATTTTGATAAATAGGCTGTCTCAATGTCAGTTCCAATCATATCACACGGTTGCCAACTAAACTACTCATAATCTAAGACTATTTCCGGGAACGTTCTGAAACTTGGTGAATATTCATAAAACTTCGAAGTTTGCAATACTTTCTATGCGCTTATGCAGCGCACAGGACGCTAGCCGCCCAAAAAAGTTATGCGCTTATGTAGCGCATAGGACGTTTGACGGGTTAAAGCGACTTTGAGGAAAAAGAGATATTACAATGTTCAACATTACTTAAATGACAGGACTGTATGGAGTTAATCTGGCTCAACACAGACCCTGCTGTAAAAAAAATTGTAATTATTTATTCCTGCTTACTATTTTTTTTTTTTTCATATTTGTATTAGTTAAGCACAAGCAATCTTTAAAAGAGAACTAAAAATCAATCTTTGGTAGTTTCTAGGCCCTTCTTCTCCCACAGTGGTCCAATGTAGAGAAGAGGCAAAAAATGACGTTTGCTAAGTATATGTAAATATCTACAGTAATAAAGTACTTTGACTGACTATATAACGATATACCTGTGGTAATAGCGACCTGATAAAGATGCTATTTGATGAAAAATATCAAATCCATATAGGAACAAAAAAAAATTGGGTAATAGAAATAGATCAACCGTCGATCACTAGCTCCACGGATGGTTCAAACAGAGAGAGCACAAAACTAGCAGGAGCTGGTTAATGTATCTTGAATAGTAAAGGACAAGACAAATCAATTGCCTTGGAGCTATACGCCAGCGTATTCCAAGCGGAAATCTTTGCTATAATAGAATGTGCTGCTGCCCCGAAGGAAACATCAGATTCTGAAAATAAGACTAATATATTCAGATAGTCAAGCAACCACATTTTCATAATTTTAATGAAAGGCAATAGGTTGGGTTTAAGACCGCAAAATGTGGTTTACAAAGCTGCGGCTACTTTCATACTCCAAGTTCGTAACTAGGTTCATTCATAAGTTTGTATGTGTTATTAAAAGAACGTGTCACTCGCGAGGTCTATAACAGCTCACAGAGCCACTCGTTAGTTTGTCTGAAAGCATAGAATGACTCGCCTATTTCTCTTTCTGCAGAATAAATTCAGACATTGGATGCATAGCATAGTCGAGAAGGCCGTCAACGACCTTCAACGCAGGGTGACGGTCGACAATGTGGACTACTTGCTAGACTACAAGGAGTCTGGACCGGCGTATACCCTGAACATACGAAATGTCAAGGATGGGGAGCGGTTTTCACTGGATGTTGATTTGGTGCCGGTAATTAAAATGACGCTACCGCGTTGGCCTGAAGGTTATCGGTAAGATTGATTGCGTTCGAGTCATATCGTTTATTATTATTATTACTACAATGTGAGCAAGCGGAAGTGTGGAAGTGATAAGAGCTGTCCTGCGCTCGAGCCGAGCATTGTCCTTACCGAGGTGTAAGGACTTTTACCCGGTTACCATGCTGGCTCAGTGCTGGTTGCCCTGTTAGGGCCTCTGACACAGCTTTACGACTTCTACCACCGAGTAGCAGAGTAGATTGTAACCGGGACCTACAGCTTAACGTGTCATCCGAAACTCGAAAACGCCCGAAATAAATGCCAAATAGAAACGGCCACCCATCCAGTAGACGTCTCGGCCAGATGTTTCTACCCGCACGATCGTGTCCGATGTGCGAATGCCGCTAGCTCACGGACTCCATGATACAAAATAAATTTAAAAAGGTTGTATTTACAAGGTAGATTCACAAGAAAAAGGACGAAACATAATTAGTTTTTGTTTAGATAGTTACTAGAGCGATAGGTACAGTAGGGTAGGTACAGTTTTATACTTAACTAGCTGGTGTAGCTTAATTATCATTTACCGGGGAAACATTATCCTCCTTCTGGCACTGTTGGGCAAAAAGTAGAGATGCAACCGATACGATACCGATACCGATATTTTGGCGATATTTCGAGTTTGCCGATATATCGGCATCGGCGATATCTTTATGACTGATACAACGATACTTTTCAAATTTCGCGCTTTAATCATGTAATTTAAACGCGCGTGTTGTCTCGTTGATTTCGTTGCAAACGAGGCACGTTAAAAATACAATGTGAACGCGCGTGTTGTTTCGTCTATTTCGTTGCAAACGAGGCACGAACTATGCTCGGAGAAATCCCGCGCTCTATTTATAAAGAAAAATTTGATTAATGTTAATTTTAATTACTAAAACTGTATCAACCTGTCTATATTTTTGGTATAACGTAATAATAAAAAACTTGACTTGTATTTCATCTATTTAACCTTCATTTTCTAATTCAATAAGTGAATCGGTATCGGTATCGCCGATATTTTTTTAAGCTTATCGGTATCTGTATCGTATCGGCAAGAAGGCGTATCGTTGGCTCGTTGCACCCCTAGTAAAAAGTATAGTACCTATATTGTAATCTAACTCTTTAAATCTATATGTGTGCTAAACAGTTTAGCTAGTTTTCAGTTGTTTTTGAGTGATTGTGTAGGTAGGTAACCAACTTTCAAATTTATACTATTAGTGGGAAATACTATACATGTCACGTATTGACTCTGGGACTTTTATCCCTCTTCTTTCAGATCGGTGGAAGGCAGTCAGGTGAAAGACTGGCTCGTGGTGCCAAAACCCTTAAAATCTCTTGACGATAAAACCCTAAAGAATCGATGTTGGCGACTTGCTTTCCATGATTTCGAGCGAGAGCTGCTCAAAGGCTGCGACCTTCTGAAATTCACTATACGATTGGTAAATAAATACCTACCTACATCTCAACATTTGAAAGTGCCTATTCCCTTGATTCGAGTTAGTTTGAATAGGAATGTTTTATAGGAATATGTTATTATAATTTATATGACTCAAATCCGTATTAGACGTAAGCTTTAATTTCTTAAGCTATGCTATATCTTTTGCTTATTTACAGTTAAAGAAACTGCGGGACTCGTTTGACATGAAGGATATCGCGAGCTACTACATAAAGACCCTATTCCTCTGGGAGATTGACGAAAGACAAGACAAGAAGTACTGGCAGAACAAAGTCACAGTCCTCTTCACCGATATGGTACAGAAGCTATACGATGCTCTAAAAGAGAAGCGAATCCGTTACTACTGGCACGAAGACCACAATCTCATCGCAGGACTGAAACCGAGCGTGCAAAAAGTGTACTGCGACAAACTAAGCGCCTTTCTCATCAGATTGAGAGGAAACGACGTGGATTCTGTCGTGGCGTGTTTGTTGCTGCCGGATGAACTCGCTGAGTTTCAAAACACAGAGTTCTACAAGTCTTTCCCTACAAATCCTCCGGCCGTGGTCGACTCATCGCTCATTCTCACGATGCGGAGGCAGGACTCTGGGAATTCCGTGATATCCACCTCGAGTTTAGATGGACCCCAACAAAAGAGTTATGATTCTACAAACGCACTGCTGAAGGAAATCCTGACTTCAATTAAACGCCTAGAAAGTAAGTACGACTCTCATGTTAGGAGACTGGAAAAGAAGGTTGAGAGTTTGGGAGAGACTGTCGATGATCTCAAAAAGTCCATTGTTAGCATCGAGATGACGAAAACATATGCTAATGGTGCAATAGGAGAGGTTGACACGGCTTGCATGGATATCAATGAAAAATTGAAAGAACTGCAGATACGTGCCAAATCATTGAGGGATGACGCCCGACATGTGGCTTCAAAAAGGACTGATCAAGGCGAGATGGTGTACTCTGTAATGAGTAATCTTGGAGATTTGGCTGCTGCAGCTATCATCTCCGAAACTGAGACTGAATAACTTTGTCAAATGTGATACACAGATCATTTGTAACAGCATCAACAGCAATTATTGTTGAAACATTGAAATATTTACAACACATTGAGTAATTTATGCATTTGCAATATTCTTTCTGGATGCATTTTTTGGATCTTCTTCATTCATGGATCTTCTACATGGATAGATAGAGTGTGTTTTATGTAATAATTAAAATGTAGCTACTCGTATGTTATATGATTTGATTGTACTGTCATTTTTAATATTTTATAGTAATCTTAACATTCATACTTTTAAATAGGCAATAAATATTATTATCATTTTATATTTTTAGTATCTACATATAGTTTTCTTTTTATCATCTTTCAGACATCCCCTAAGGTCGCGTGCAAATACCTTTCCGATATGGGACGAGTTCAAGTGTAACAAACTAACTAATCATCACAATAAAGGAGCAACCCTTCAGATACCTACATATTCCTACATGAAAAACCAGATTTTCCATAAAATATCAGCTAACTGTTGCCTGCGTCCTCATCTAGTCTCAGTCAGTAATTGGTCTATCATACGCATTCGAATAAACTAAACACCTCTCGTGTAAGGGAAGTAATGGCACAGTACACTTAGTAATGGCGGTGAAAGGGACACTGGTTAAAGGAAAATATAACATAAATAATGAAGTATCAAAATTGTCAGTTGTTACAATAGAAAGACTGCTGATAGAGGTTCTTCGTTAATATTAGTAAAAAATACATTATATTAAGGATAAAAGAAGGGAATGATATTTTTGCACTTATACTGTAGAGGTAGAGTGACAAATAGGGCTATTCTGTGTTGAGTTGGATAGTCATAAAATAACAGAAGAAAAAAGTTAATTGTAGATTTTCTTCTAGATACAACAATGTCACAACGAATAATACATTTATTCAAATCATTTAACTCATGTATTTCTAGAACCAACTAGAATTACACTTACCAGCCAAACTTGCTTAGATAACCATTTTGTGACTGTGCATTCACAAGTTCAAATGTAATTAACTGTTTACCGTCCGATCACAGCGGTCAAACAGTTTCATTATACCAATTGCTAATATTAATAAGGGTAAGAAGACTTGTCCATCATTTTATACTCCTATTACATCCCTTAGACAAGAAACATATACGAAAAACATAGGTATAGCCAGAATCCGATTTAAATGAACAGATACCCGAACAAAACCTAATCAGACTTCTTCAACATTATTTAAAAACAAATGCAATAAAGTTTTTGAATTAAATAAAATTAGTGACAACAACGGTATATGATTGAGCAAATTTTGACATTCGTAAAAGTAGAGTTATCTTGTATTTATTGTATTGTACCTTTATCCACTCAAACGTCCACTTAAATTTTAGATCATACTACCCCCTATTAAGTTTCGGTAGTATCCAACCAACAGACGTGCGAGTGGAACAGGAAAAAACCTATAACTTTGATAGAAAAATTCATGAATGTGTTAAAAAATATAAAATATGCCCGACGCAAATTAAATGAATCTCAAAATGAAAACAATTAGAACGAAATTCGAGGTCTGGGGGGCGGTTTAGCTCGACCCGAATAATAATACCAGATATTTCTCATCCCATCACGGTGATTTGTACAGTCAGGTGGAAAAGCGATTATTTGCAATAAATAATTATCTTTTTTATAATTTCGTACTTCAAAAGGAGAAACCCTTATAGACACTTTTCGCACTTACTAATCCTGATAACCGCAAAATAATTCAGGTCTAATATGAAACAAATATTGCCTGCAAAATGATAAAACAAAAAAAAAACGTAATAAGTCATGTAGCATATCGTCGAAAAGAGCTCTTTATAAACTTTTCAAAATATATTTTTTTAAATTTTAGTTTTGATAACTTCTGAAGTTATGATCAAAAAGTGCAAAAAATGACCATCCCCCGCCTCATCTCTGAAACTATAGTCTAAAATTATGAAAAAATACAGGTTCCAAATTCCAAATGTCTTTATTACTGTAGATATTTACATATACTTAGCAATCGTAATTTTTTGCCACTTCTCTACATTGGACCACTGTGGGAGAGAAGGGCCTAGAAACTACCACAGATTGATTTTTAGATCTCTTTTTAAAAATTGCTTATGCTTAACTAATACAAAATATAATATTTAGTCATTAACATAATTAATAAGCAGGAATAAATAATTACAAAATTATTAACAGCAAGGTCTGTGTTTAGCCAGATTAACCCCATACAGACCCATCATTTAAGTACATAATCTTGAACATTGTAATATCCCTTTTTCGACAAAGTCGCTTTAACATGGATTTTAAATTGCTCAAATGGCAATTTCAAGATCTCCAGAGGTATCTTGTTGTAGTAGAGAATGCATTGACCCTTGAAAGAATTGCTAACCTTCGCGAGTCTAAACCGGGGCGCAAGTAGTCTGTGATTATTTCTTAGGTTAACATTACAGCTATCGCTAAGTTTGGGAAATTTTGTAAGGTTCTTTCGTACATACATTATATTTTCGAAAATAAATTGACTAGCTACAGTTAGTATGTCAATTTCTTTAAAAAGCTGTCTTAAGGAGTCTGTGCGTTTTAAATTGTTGTTGTTATGGCGCCACCGTCGCCATAACAACAACGTCTGTGCATATTTTTTATAAATTAAACTTAAACTTCTAAAATATAGTGATAAAAGTAATATACAACCATTACCCGAGTTACAAATTCCATGCAAAAGTGTGATCTGCTGTTATTTTTCGCTAATAACCAGAAAAAAGTGATAAACCTGCCAGTTTGTTTTTGCCGCTAAATCTGCATTTTCCTGCATATTTTAAGAGGAATCGACTGTCCGATAACAGCTTTAAAAACAAACAACCTTTTTAATGGAAAAGCAGGAAGAAAAACGAGTGAGAATAAGTTTGGATATTTTTCATAACCTCTAAAGTTTAAAATTATAATACCAACGAAGTCCATGATTTAATATCAAAGAAACCAGCGCCATCTGTGATCAAGTAGAAGTACTTAATATCGATCGATTGCACTCTCAGATGGTTCCTGCTACTCTGCACCAGATGTCGTAAGGTGTTTTTTTATAAGGGCAGAATTTTTATTTAATCTAATAACCTTGCATTTCCTACGTATAAAAATGAGAAATTGTGGAGCATGTGGAAAACACGTCAACATAGCGGAATTATTGGATTGCAGTAAATGTAAAGAGCACTTCCATTTCCAATGCTTAAACATAAATAAAGCCTATTTTGTTGAATGCAAGCAAGACCTCGAGCGTACCTGGACCTGCCCAAATTGCCGTCGACTTATGCAGCGGACGAGGAATGATGACATGATGCCGGCCAGTCCCCAGGCCCGTGCGATGGCAGCAGACCCTGCAGTGTCTACTACAGGCGATAAAAAGGGACACAGCTACCCCTCAGAAAATACCCAAGAGGTTGCTCGCGAATTGTCGAACAAGTTAGAATTTATAGATAGAAGCAATGTTACTCTCCGACAAAAAAAAAGCATGCCTGATGCACCAGAAGAATTGTACTCCGACGATGAGAAGAGTATCTTAGGCGATACTATCAATCAAGAATTATTAATTAACGAGCAAAACACACAAACAGATAATCAACAAATGCAAAATGCTATAATAGGAGTAACACTTGAACAATTGGAAGCCCTATTTGATAGAAAACTATACTCTATTAAGGCGACTTGGCTATCAGAACTCAAAACGACGGTAGAAACGGTAACCATTAATGAAATAAATAAAGTGAAACAAGAGCTCTCCAAAACTACAATAGCTGTATCTCAGAAACAAGACCAAATTAATAAAGAGATAGATAACATAAACAAAGTCATAATAAATATAAAGAAAGAAAACGTGCAACTACAAACAGAAATACATAAAATTAACAAAAATATAGAAATAAACAAAAATACCGTACCGACAGGGAAATGCTGTGAAGGAAGTAGAGACAAGAAAATAATTTTATACGGATTGGAAGAAAACAGATGGGAAGAAAGTGGACAATTATACGAAAGGGTAGTCTACATGTTCCGGGATATACTAAACATAAATATACAGGGATATGTAGAAAATATGAAAAGAATAGGAAAAAAAGGCTTTCGAAGACCCTTAGAAATTGAATTGATGAGTAAGAACCTCACACGACAAATACTACAACACCGAAGTTATTTCAAGAAAACAGGGCTTGCTGTATCGGAAGTATTGGGAGAAGAATCCCTGCAAAAACGAAAGAAATTAATAGAAACCCTAATAAAAGCACGTCGCGATGGGCATATATAATTGATGACAAACTTATTATAAATGGAAGACATTATAATCCAGAGCCCCTTGATGACAATATCATCAACAGAACAAACATGAATGTTGTAACTCAAATATTAGACGCCACGGTGGCATCCCCACCAAACACAACGATTTCTGCAGATTTTTTTCGACCATAATATTAAAATTTTATTCCAGAATATACAGAGCTTCAAAAATAAGCAACATTTAGTAGAAGCCGCAACAGAAGAAGATGAAAATATCCAGATGATCTGCCTTACAGAAACGTGGATATCTCCATCAACGATAGATCTGCTGCGTGTAGACGGCTTCAAGCTAGCAGCATCCTTTTGTCGATCTCATCATGGGGCAGGAGGAACTTGCATTCTACTCGAAGACGATATTGAGTTTATTGAACTGAAAGAAATTGATAGAATGAATATAGAGTTTATATTTGAAACTTGTGCCATTGAGATACCTAAGTTAGAATTAATTGTTATTGTTATTTATTGGCCAGATCACACCAGGATGCCTAATATTTTCTTTAATTCCTTAACAAATCTCTTGCAGCACGTAAAGAAGAAATATTTAAGGAAAAATGTTATAATAGGAGGTGATTTTAATATTGATATGCTAGTAAATTCTATGCTAAGATCAAGCTTTATTGATCTAATGAAAAGCTACAACTTTCACCAACATATAAAAGAGGCTACCAGAATAACTGAAACCTCGTCTACTTGTTTAGATTTAATATTTACTAACTTTATTGTAAAAAAAGAAAACATCTCCGTCCATGAATATGGTTTTTCAGATCATAAAGGTACAACAATACAAATACCAACCGATCATAATAACGCTCGAACTACATGGTCAGTAAAAAAAAGAATATTTAATGACCAAATAAACAATTTCATCTCAGAACTTAATAAAGTTGACTTTAATAAATTAATCACTAGAGATAAAAACTTAAATGAAAACTATATGTCATTTCAATCAAAATTAGCTTACATTCTAAATAAAACTATACCCCTAAAAAATGTTAAAATAAAACTTAAAAGCAAAAAAACATGGCTAACAAAAGGTATAAAACAATCCTGTAAGAATAAAAGACTACTAAAACTACTTGTAAATAAAATAGATAATAAAATTCTAAATAATGCCTATAAACAATATAAACTATTATTGAAAAAAATTGTAAAAACGTCTAAAAGGATCCAAAACATTAATAAAATCAAAAACTCTGATAACATAATAAAATCGACTTGGCACTTAATAAAGGAGCAAACTAACAAAGTTACAAAAATAGATAGAGTTAACATTAAATTGAATGAACAAAATAAAATAATAGATAACCCGCTTCGTATAGCTAATATTTTCAACAACTTTTTCCTGAATGTTGCAAATTCAGATCCCTCGCTTCCCGCACCAAAAGGAAAAGCTGTAATTGAGCCGTCTGAAAATTCAATGTATTTAAAACCAGTTACCATCCCCGAAGTTATTAAAATAATAAAAGAATTAAAAAACAAAAAAGTTTCGGTCATGACGAACTGCCCCCATTACTAATAAAAAAATGTGTTGAAACATTGGCCCCTATTCTGTCGTTTCTTATAAATCAGTCTTTTGCAGATGGTACAGTACCAGACCTCTTAAAACTATCCATAATTAAACCTATTTACAAAAAAGGTAACAAAAGTAACTGCACAAACTACAGACCAATTGCTCTTTTACCTACATTCGCAAAAATCTTTGAAACTGCCATGGCAAACAGACTGTATTCCTTCTGTGAACAATTTAATATATTTAGTAAGTCCCAATATGGATTTAGAAAAAACCACTCGACATCACTAACTTGTTTATAAATATATTACAGATATTTTAAATATTATAAATAATAAAAAATATGCTATTGGTTTACTTCTCGATATGAGCAAGGCATATGATCGTGTCCTTTATGATATATTATTAAAAAAAATATATGGAATAGGTGTTCGTGGTATTGTGCATCAATGGTTCTACTCTTACTTATCAAACAGATATCAACTAGTAGAAATAGAACATTATGATGGTAAAACTGGTTTGATTAATAAAGTGCGATCTGAAAAAGCACATGTCACTAAGTCAATCCCCCAAGGAAGTGTACTGGGGTGCATTCTCTTTCTGCTCTACATTAATGACTTGCCTAAACAAATTAACCATTCATCCACTCTATTTGCCGACGATATATCAATAGTTATACCTTGCCAAAATGCCACCGACCTCAACGTACTTCTTCAAACTACATTTGATACATTAATTAACTGGTTAAATGAACATAATTTACAAATAAATTATTCCAAAACAAAACTATTACAATTTAAACCACATCAAAAACGTCCCTTAGAAATAAACTACTCATATCTAAGTAATAAAATCGAATGTGCTAAAACTTACCCTTTACTAGGCATTAACATAGATAGCAATATAAACTGGAAAGACCACATTGCAAATATATCAACCAAACTATCAAGATTCACTTACGCGCTGCTCGAATTAAAGAAATACACAGATGTGAAGACTGCTCTCTCAGCATATTATGCCTATGCTCACGCGTGGCTACAATATGGTATAGTGGTATGGGGAAACAGTACCAAGGTACCAAACTTGTTTTTATTACAAAATAAATGCGTCAGAATAATTGCTAATATAGACAATATGACTAGCTGCATGCCCTATTTTAAACAATATAAAATACTTACACTAACTTCTATCTATATATTGGAAATCAGCAACTTTGTAAAAAAAAACTTACATATTATGTTCCCAAAATATCCCCGTCCAAATAATTTAAGACCTAAAAGCTACTTATCCTGTCCCCAGACAAAACTTAAAATGGTACAATGTGGTCCCTTTACCATGGCTACAAAAATATATAATAATTTACCCAAAAATCTCCAGGAAATGGAAGATTTAACAAAATTTAAAAAACTTTTAAAATGTTACCTCGCCGAAAAATGCTACTACGTGCTGCAGGAATTCTTCGAAGATAAAAATTATTAGGAAAATAAATTTAGTCTCTTTAACCTGTGAACAGCTGATCGGGTCAATGTAAAAGTTATGTGTATGTGTAGATAAATTTGTTATACCCTGTCAGGGTGCATGTACCCTAGATACATTTTCCACCTGTAGTGTGTATTGTACATGTTATATGCAAATAAATGAATATGAATATGAATATGAATTATAAATTGCTCGAATAGCTCTTTTCTGTAAAATAAAAATAGTTTGAATATCCGCTGCTTTCCCCCACAACAAGATACCATAGGACATGACACTATGAAAGTAACTAAAATATACTAGCCTAGATGTAGCCACATCCGTGTTTTGTCTGATGTTCCTAACAGCGTAAGCCGCAGAACTTAATTTACCAGCCAATTTTTCTATGTGAGGTCCCCACTGAAATTTGTTATCAATGGTTATTCCAAGAAACTTCGTGTCATTTACTAATTCTAACGTGTTGCTGTCCAACACTAAGCTGGGCCCAACTTGCCTGACATTTGGAAGTGAGAATTTTATACATTTGGTTTTACCAGCATTTAACAATAAATTGTTTACAGAATATAACTTAAGCCAAAGATAACAGGAAACCCTACTTAATATTGCCAAGGTTTTTTTTATCTGTTAACCACACACAAACATATAAATACCAATAACTTTGTTAACAACATTGTTGTATTGTTAAATATAAAATATTCATTCCATCCCTACCATTGTACGGTGGTATGGAATACTAATGGGCTAATTGTATTTCCTTACAATTCTTGCCCAGGAAACCTACCTGAAAAATACCGTTCCAAACTCCTTCTTTACGCAGCCAACGGACGCTCCAGAGAAAGACGGTATAATTAGACTCCTAAAATCGGACAGCGCTCCCTGCATTGACGGAATTCATAACCTATGAATAAAACAAATCAGACCCCTGATCATTCACCCGCTCGCCCACATTTTAAATCTGAGTTTTAGCTCTGGATGTTGGACTTGGCCAAGGCGTTTGATACTTCTCAATACCAATACTACTAAAAATAGGATTTGAAAGGTATTCGAGGACCACCTTTATCATGGTTCACTAGCTACCTCTTTAAGAGAAAGCAACAAAGTCAAAGTTGGCCCGTACACTAGTAATACAAACACTACCTGCTTTGGTGTTCCTCAGGGAAGTATTCTAGGCCCATCCCTTTTCATCATTTACATGAATAATATCCACCAGCTCAATTCTAATAGTGCCTAAATTCTATGTTACGCTGACGACACATCATTACTATACAGCGGAAACACGTGGGACAACACCTTCAGTACGGCAAAAAAGGGTCTATCTAAGATTTCAAAACGGCTTCGAAGCAATCTATTGACTCTTAATAACGACAAAACCAAATATTTATGCTTTCACAAAACATCGGCATCTGAGCCGCCATCTAACATCAATCTTATGGTTCACACATGCAATAATCTGCTGTCAACTGACTCTGCGATAAACTGCTTTTGCAATATTATTAAAAGAGCTGACTTATGTACTTAGGAATCACAGTTGACGAAAAGCTAAACTTCAAGAATCATATTGATGGGCTATCAAAAAGGGTGAGAAAGATCATAAGCCCAATGAAAAGACTTCGCAACGTAGCCAGTAGAGCCATCGTCAACTAAGTCTACACAGCGATCTGGCAGTCCTTAATGACGTACTGCATCTCGGTGTGGGGTAGCGCAGCAAAATAGGTTCTAATTATATACCGCAGAAAGAGCCCAACTCTCAGTTTTAAAAGCAATGTTGAAAAAACCTTTCAGGTATCCCACCAAGGAGCTATATGAGGAAGCCCTTTATTTAGAACATCTGCCTAACTGCACATAAAGTAATAATAAACTCCAAAGATTAGCAACCCTGCTAGAGAAACGTGATAACAAAATACACACACCCAAAATAAACACAACCTTTGCTAGCAGATTCGATCCGTGCATTAGTTCTCGCATCTACAACAATGTTAAAACTTGCAACATCAAAACAAACACAGTCCCAGAAGCTAAAACAACTACACTTCCTCTTACGAAAATACAGAAGCTTTATTTTTAACGTAGTGGCACTGATAAGTACCTAACTGCTCAAGAACCCTACCTACCTTTTTTCATAAGTATATTTATTTTTCATATCATAACCAACACTCTCAGATGTTCTTATGCATATAAAATTGTGTTCATGTCTGCTAAATTATACACTTGTTTTGAACTTTAAAGGCTTCGCCACATCAAAAGCGGGGCGGCTCCAGCGCGACTGCCGCGCGGCTACCGCGAGCAGCGATGCCGTCACACCGAAAGCGGGGCGAGCGGGGCGCGGCGGCGGTAGCAGCGCGGCTCCCGCGCAAGAGCCGCGCGGGGCCGTGCTGGAGCCGCGCTGCTGCCGCTGCGCTTCGCTCGGGGCCTGTTTGATCATCAAATGCCCTACGTAACAACAAGTGCGATTCGGACTCCGCACGAAGGGTTCCGTACCACCGTACAATGGTGTGGAGTGAATAGTTTGGGTTTTACATAGCAAAATGTTGTCAACAAAGTTATTGGTGCGGCTACGTTCATGCTCCATGTAGTCATGGTTTACATATAAATAAAAAAAATTGGCAATTCCGGGTAGGTAAACTTGAAATCTTTAGCTTAAGTCCTATATATAATATTCTTTTTTGCAGGGTAAATAATGAGTACAAAGATATGAACACTTATGCGCAAAGGCGATATACTGTATTTTATCATAATTTTAGACTGTAGTTTCGGAGATAAGGGGGTATGAATGGTCATTATTTGCACATTTTTATCATAACTTCTGAAGTTATCAAAACTAAAATTTAAAAAGAAATATTATTGAAAAGTTTATAAAGAGCCCTTTTCAGCGATTCCCTACATGACTTATTAGATTACGGTGTTTGTTTTTTTTTAGATGTAGTATACACGCGCAGACGGCACTCTGCTCCGGGCCCTGGTCGTGTGCGGTAGTGCTGTGCGTTGGTGTACGATATCTCCGTAAATAGAATATCTGTGTATTATTACAACCTTTATGCCTTCTACAAGTGGCGACAGAGGAAAACGTAAGTTAAAACACTATAAACAAATTTTGGTGGAAGGAAAGACAAAGGGTGAAGTACCCAACAAGTTGTGAAAAACATGTTTGTTATCATTATCAATTATCGAGAAACAGTTCTTAGTGGACGCAGTGTTGACAGTCAAATACCTAAGTACAATGTACGTACAATGCATGCAGTAAATTTCCTTGATAGCACAAGTTAAATGTAAACAAAGTGTTGCTAAAATTTACCGATAAAACAACCTACTTAACTATGTGTTATTGTGTGACATGTTTTTGTGATCTAATAACTCTCAATAAATGTAGCCCGTGCCCCTCGGTGGGACATTCGTAGGCTAAATTTACGTATAACGTACGTAGGTTAGGTACCTACTTACAAAGACAAGTCAGTAAGTCAGTCAGTCATAGATCTATGATGGTTAGACTAGGCACCAGGGATTGTTGTTGACAATTAGTTAATAATTCTAGGAATGCTGACTAGATTCCTACCTAACGCAATCTCAGAAATCCCTAGTCTTACTAGGTTGACACCTTAGGAGTGTGTTATTGTGGCAATAAGCTCGAATAGTGCGTGAGTCACTACGGGTTATTATTTTATCTAATTTCATTCGCTAGTCGAGCGCTGTGATAGATAATTTCAATGTAGAATATTTATTCATGTCTACCTACAGTTATACTTGCCTCCGAGAGAGTTGCGTATTTACTTCAGGGTAGGTACCTACGTGGGATTTGACTTTGAACATTGTGATGATACGAGTTGCTAATACCTGTTTCTCATAATAAGGCCATTCATTGTAGAAGGGCTAAAATACGAATTGACAGGTAATTAAACGCCAATCAATAAACAATTTATTTGGCAAGTGAATGTTATCATAACATGATTACTACTATTGAGAGTCAGGCAACACCTACTGTTTATTCAGTAAACAACTTGACTACAGGCAAATAGAAACAAGGGCCATGCATATCCAGCTGCTTGACAGCAAATAGCTAGGCCACAGGGTTATAATAATTATCAAGGGCCATGCAAAAATCACTGGTTTCAGTGAAAAGCTAGGCCACTGGCATAAAATACATATAAATAGGGCCATGCATTACCCACTGATTCTACAGTGACAGCCAGGCCACTGGTAAAGGATAACTGGTAATGTATTTACAGGTCGTCCCAATGGCTCAAAACCAAGGGCTGGCGAGCCTAGAAAGCTTCAACTGTGAAGGGGAACCAACTTCCATAGGAGCACGATGGGAGCGATGGAAGCGAGGTTTAGAAATATATCTACTAGCCCTAAACATCACTGACTCTGCAAAAAAGAGGGCAACATTGTTGCATGTTGGAGGACTAACACTGCAGGATGTATACTATAATATCCCGGGAGCACATGTAGAACCTGCTGCAGATGTAGATGTGTATACGACAGCTATAACAAAATTAGATGAATTTTTCCTGCCTAAACAAAGCAAAATCTATGAACGTCATATCTTTCGGCTTATTAAGCAGGAAGAGAATGAACGATTCGAAGCTTTTCTACTGCGGCTTCGAACTCAGGCGGATAAATGTAAATTCGCCGATAAAGAAGAAAGTCTCATAGATCAAATCACCGAGAAATGTCGTTCTTCAGATCTTAAGAAGAAAATTTTGGGGATTGGAGATGAGGTCACATTGGACAAAATAGTTACCTTAGCAAATACATTGGAAGTTGTGAGTAGGCAGTTAGAGGTGCTCGAAGGGAAGTCTAATGAAAACAAAGACAAAACAGAAGTTAATAAACTGTTTAATTAAAAAAAATCAGCGACACGGTTTACACAAAAAACGAGGTGTAGTAGGTGCGGTAGTAACGCACATCTTTCAAATGACAAATCGTGTCCAGCTTCGTCGAAAAAATGTTTGAAATGTGGATTTTTCGGCCATTATCAAGACTATTGCAGGACTACACAGAAAAGACGACTCATGGGGACAAAATCAAACATTAAAGCAAAGAAGTTTAAAGAAGATAATGATCAGTCTAAGAAAGAAGAAGTGGACTATATCTTTCACATTGACGAAGATACTACGGTGAACTGCAAAGTAGGTGGCGTGGAAATTAAGATGCTGATCGATTCTGGAAGCAAATGCAATGTTGTTGACGACAAAACGTGGCGCTACCTAAAAGAGCATAAAGTACGGGTTACTAGCCAGAACAAACATCCAGATAAAGTACTTTACTCTTATGGCAGCAAAGAACCCTTAACCATAATAGGTTCCTTTGAGACTAGCATATCTGTAAATGGAGGAGAGCAGACTGCGACGTTTTACGTTATACAAAATGGTACCCGCAATTTGTTAGGAAAGAACACTGCAATAGCACTGGGAGTGCTTCAGATTGGACTTCAGATCAACAATGTTGACAACAAACCAACGTTCCCGAAATTCAAGGATATCACAATACAAATACCCATTGATAAATCTGTAAAACCCGTAATTCAACCATACCGGCGGATCCCAATACCATTGGAAGAAAAGGTGAACGCAAAGTTAGAAGAATTAAGGAAAGCTGACATTATTGAAGAAGTGCAGGGACCCTCACCATGGGTGTCATCGATGGTGCCGGTACTGAAAGAAAATGGTGATGTACGTATTTGTTTAGATATGAGGCGAGCTAACGAGGCTATCGTAAGAGAAAATCATCCTCTCCCAACTATGGACCAGTTGTTACCACATTTTCGAGACGCCAAAGTTTTCTCTAAATTAGACATAAAAAATGCTTTTCATCAGGTCGAAATTGATCCCGAATGTAGGTATATAACAACTTTTAGTACAAGCAAGGGGTTATTTAGATACAAAAGATTATTATTTGGCGTATCGTGCGCACCTGAAATGTTTCAGAAAATCGTAGAAAAAATGATACTCGGTTGTGAAGGAACAGCAAACTTTATTGATGACATAATAATTTACGGGACTACTGAGCAAGAACATGACCACAGACTCAACAAAGTTATTGCAGTATTGAAACAAAATGACGTCTTATTAAATGAATCCAAATGTATACTCAAAACAAATAAAATTGAGTTTCTGGGTCATGAACTCTCAGAAAAAGGCATAAAACCGCTTGACAGATATGTCAAAACAATACAGTCTAGTCGAAAACCCTGCACAATTGACGAAATTCAGAGTTTCTTAGGTCTGGTTAATTTCGTAGGTCACCCTCGGAGCTGTTCTACAGGAGACAATTCAGGGACAAAATACCAAATGCTGTCGATATAAGAAATAATGTGTTCGATGAAGAAGTCCAGGATAGAGACAAAGAGCAAAAGGACAAAGGAAGGGAATATAGTGATAGAAAAAGAAAAGCAACAGAAAGTAATATTGATGTTGGGGAAAAAGTATTTGTAAAAAATTTAATAAAAGAAAATAAACTGTCATCCAATTTCAATCCCACTGAACATACTGTGACTAGAATCAATGGAAGTGATGTCCAAGTTAGGAATGATGAAACTGGGAAGGAGTATAGACGCAACATAGTACACTTAAAGAAGATAAACGGTTCATGGACAGTTGTAGATGAAAATTGTGATGATATTCCAAATAATGACAATCAAAATGTGGAGGATTAATTAAGATTAATAAGCGGTTGTGTGACAAATTAATGTTATTTTAGAATTAACACTCATACAGTGATATTGTTACAAATAATAAATAATTGTAAAATTAGATTTAAAAAAATCATTTAATAAAATAGGGATGTAGTATACACGCGCAGACGGCACTCTGCTCCGGGCCCTGGTCGTGTGCGGTAGTGCTGTGCGTTGGTGTACGATATCTCCGTAAATAGAATATCTGTGTATTATTACAACCTTTATGCCTTCTACAGTTTCGTCATTTTACCCCCACTTTTTTGTAGGCATGTATTTTTTCATATTATCGGTTATCAGAATAAGTATTTTTGCAGAAGATTTCAAGACACGCGAGTGATCCTATTAGAGTTCCTTTTTACCTTTTGAGGTACGGAACCCTACAAATTGGACCGCGATTTTAAAATGTATCACCTTGAATTAATAATCATATGATGCCCTAGGGCGGTAAGCGGACGATGCGCCCGGAAAATCCGTGGTTATCGTCAGACAAAAATTTCATCGCCGCATTTCACACCGTTTCACACGCCTACGTCCAATTTCATCTGTCCAAAACTCCTAACTGCCCATAAATGGCGAGTTTTACAGGAGATAACAAGTGTAATGTAGGTAGGTTTTTAATATTAGGTATCGCTACGACGATGCTCGTATTCAAACAGCCTACCTATTACCTACAAACAAACTGATTTACCTACTAGAATTTGTTCTCTTGAAATACCTAGCATGTTCTACCATATTTAGTACTATTAAGTATTCTGTGCTTCTACTTCCTAGTAGCGTAGGTAGATCTGTTTGTAGGTAGGTAGGTACCCAATAGCACAAAATTTGTGCCAATAGGCTGTCCGAGTAGATGCGTTGTGCGATACCTACCTAGTGGTAGTAGTAGGTAGTTAAGATAGATTCGTAGAAGGTACATGGTATCTTGTTGTGGAGGAATATGTTTTGAATTAGTACAATGGTTGTTTACTGTACTGTTTGTATGAACAATACGAGGAAAAGAAAAGATATGTCATACTTCATTTATCCCAAGGAGTCTACTAGGTAAGTAAATGAATACCAGATAATACCTATCGCACAAACCCTGTTATTTAGTTAGGTAATTGTTATTAGTATTTTATTAAATAACTAATTGGGTGAATCTTCCAATATTTGTTTGGTTTCAAAAAAAATTAAACTCACGATTTTTTGTCAAATCTCGCTATTTTGTGGCTGCGTATTGATTAACTAAAGCTCTATCAACAAGAAAAATAGACACAAAATCCCACCCACTGTGGGGCGGTGCGATCAAAGGTGATTTGATTAGTAACTACCTTTGCGCTCGCGCCCGACACATGAGTAAAGAAACGGAACAGAGACAAAGATTCATGCAACCACGCCATCGGTCGTAGGTAACCTACTACAAGCATACGGCGTATGTGTGCGTGTCATCAGCCCTTGTGTTATTTAGTTACTCAGGTTATTGTTATTATTTTTTCATTACATAACTAATGGGGTGAAAATATTTTGCTGTTTGGTTTCCGAATAGTCATTCGCAAATGCATATATTCATGGCTATATTCCCATAAAGGGGTAGCCAGAGCTGCAGGGTCACATAAGCAATCAGTGCAGTGGGGACCCCACATAGAAAAATTGGCTGGTAAATTAAGTTCTGCGGCTTACGCTGTTAGGAACATCAGACAAAACACGGATGTGGCTACATCTAGGCTAGTAGATATATTTTAGTTACTTTCATAGTGTCATGTCCTATGGTATCTTGTTGTGGGCGAAACCAGCGGATATTCAAACTATTTTTATTTTACAGAAAAGAGCTATTCGAGCAATTTATAATTTAAAACGCACAGACTCCTTAAGACAGCTTTTTAAAGAAATTGACATACTAACTGTAGCTAGTCAATTTATTTTCGAAAATATAATGTACGTACGCAAGAACCTTACAAAATTTCCCAAACTTAGCGATAGCTGTAATGTTAACCTAAGAAATAATCACAGACTACTTGCGCCCCGGTTTAGACTCGCGAAGGTTAGCAATTCTTTCAAGGGTCAATGCATTCTCTACTACAACAAGATACCTCTGGAGATCTTGAAATTGCCATTTGAGCAATTTAAAATCCATGTTAAAGCGACTTTGTCGAAAAAGGGATATTACAATGTTCTTAAATGATGGGTCTGTGTGGGGTTAATCTGGCTCAACACAGACCTTGCTGTTAATAATTTTATAATTATTTATTCCTGCTTATTAATTATGATAATGACTAAATATTATATTTTGTATTAGTTAAGCATAAGCAATTTTTAAAAAGAGATCTAAAAATCCTGTCCCGGGTTCGCTCCCCGGCTAGGGGTAAAGAAAAAAAACCCCAGGTCTTGGATGTTTTTATGTGTGTGACGTCGCTGTCGCTGTGGGGCCAGAAGCAATGTATGTGCCTTTGTGGTGAACATACGCCTAGCAAAAAATAGTTTCCTAGACAATTTCTGGTGTATGGAATAATTACTCCAACATGCCCTGTAAATGTGCCCTATCCGCGAAATTTCGGAATTAGTCCTATTTTTCGTTATACATATTTATATATATATAATATATAACGAAAAACAGATTTTGCTACGTACGCGCCCAGCAAAAAAAAAACGGCTGATCGTAGGCTGGTGAAACTTGGTACAAAGGTACTTCATAATTAGTCCAATTGGTCCAAGAACAGTGAAATCGGTCGCTCTTGTGGTTATGGAGAAATCCAAGTTTTTGATGTGCGTACATTTTCGGGTTTTCGAGATCGCGTAAACGCGTTGTATGAATTCGA
Source organism: Argyresthia goedartella (assembly GCA_949825045.1). NCBI lineage: Eukaryota > Metazoa > Arthropoda > Insecta > Lepidoptera > Argyresthiidae > Argyresthia > Argyresthia goedartella. The sequence goes on from OX463815.1 coordinate 1,620,193, forward strand.
AAATTGACATGATTGTTCATGTCAATTGGTCCAAATTAGTCCTGAAAAATATTAACGAAAATCCGTATGGTTTAGCCGTTATCAACATCCAATGGAAATAAAAAAATATCCGCCTACGTCCGTAAGTTTATTTTTTTAATATTGTGACATCAATGTAATCTATTTAGGTACCAATCTTGATGTACGTGTTGAGTTTCGTAATGATAACAGTGATATTTAACTGGTTAAAGCACTAAAATGAGTAATTTACCTACTGATACTTTGCATACCGATTATACGAAGGAGTTTACAGATCTACTTGAAATTTATCAAAACATTAGTCCAATTACTTATTCAATAACCTAACCTGAAAATTTCACGTTAAACCATTCATAGATAAGGGAGTAATTAAGTTAAATTCTAACCAACTACTATTTGCGAAACTAACCGACTGAATCAAAAAGGTATGAAATAAAAATAAAGAAAAAAATACTTTTTTAAATAAGCTTTTGTTAAAAATGAACTAAAAAGTTTAAAATTAATTAACTCCAATAACAAATATATCACTTTATAAGTTCATTGTAACCTTTAACGATAATTAAGCTTCTTCGTCTACCACAAAATAATTACAAACCGTACATAATTAAGTATATATTTTTAACATTAAAACCTTTACACTTTAATTGTTAAATCTTTCCGTTTTTATCAGTCCCAATTTCATAAATAAAAGCGTGTTAAAATAAACATGACGCACAACTCTGCGATATGCGGTATGCGTTGCCGGACACTCAATCATATGAAAAACGTCGAGAATGTTCTCTTGTTCCGTCGCAGTCTGCGTCAGCGGCGAGGGGCAAGCGCGGTGAAGTGGGGAGGTGTACTGCCGCACAGCGCGGCGTCATTCTCGGTTCAACGCTGCGGTGTACGGTGTGCTTCACGGGTCAACAATATGGAATTTTTCGAAGACAATTTAATAGAATTAGTGTAAAAACATGTTCCTCGGAGATTTTCTTTGTCTATTCAGAAGCAGTAACAATTCTTCTTCCTCCTCTTCAAGCAAAGCACAAATTACAGAAAAATTGTTCATGTTCACGTCTACCTTGGTAGCTGCGGCAAAATTAACTGACCACCTCTCCGCAGAGACGCTAACTGCTGCGTCGTGACGCTGCGTTGCGACGCATACCGCAGCGTTGTGCGTCATGATCACCAGACCAAAGCTTGACGACGCAACAACTTACCCTGTAGAGTTTCTTAACACATTAGAGCTGTCGGGAGTGCCGTCCCACAAGTTGGAGCTGAAGGTGGGTGAGCCTGTCATACTGATGCGCAATTCTGCGGTTGCAGATTGCCTTGTGTAGGGTCTGTTTATGCCTTCCACGCATCGAATGGCGACCACTGTGACTCAGCGGATGTGGCTATGCCTATCATGCGAGAGGTCCCGGGTTCGATCCCCGGTTGGGGGTAGAGAAAAAAAAGTTGATGTTGATGATGTGTGTGACGTCGCTGTTTCTGGTTCCGAGCGTGGGGCTAGAACCATTAGTTTTTATGTTAAGGAGGTCCAAAGATTGAAGAAAATGCTTACATTTTTTGGATTTCGGTGGAGTTGGAGGAGGAGAGCCAACCCCTCTCCTCCTCCAACTCCAACTTGGGGGGGTTGCCAAGAGTAGGGGGTCGCCTCGCTCCGCTCCGCTTCGTTCCGGCTCCCGGGTCTGCTGTAACGTGTGAACCTAACAAACCTATCTTTAGTTTTTAAACAGCAATTGACCTAAAGCAACCAATTTGGTTCTGATGTGATTTGCTCGGGGATGCTTCTGCTCCGGCTAGAGGGGTTGGAGGGGGGTGCCAGAAGTAGAGGGTCGCCTCGCTCCGCTCTGCTTCGCTCCGGCTACCGAGTCTGCTATAATGTGTGAACCTAACAAACCTATGTTTAGTTTTTAAACAATGGAATTTGCTTCCGTGACTCCGGTGCAACATGGTATCAAAACTCCATAAAGTAGTTAGTAAGTAAACAAAGCCAAAGTCGTCGAGAGAATCACGGATAAAACGAAAGCGCAACAGAACATTCACGAAACACGGAAGGAAACGGAATGAAATGAGCAAGTCATTATGTCAGAAAATACAAAATCGCCGACGCAAATTTCTATCATTACAACAAAATCTTGTAATTTTTACAAAAATCATGTACCAATATCCAACGTTGAAGCTTTTGTGTTTGACATTTGTCGTTCCGAGGTTGGCCAAGTTGTAAAAATCGCGTAAACATATTTTATAATTAAAGTGCTAAAATGATGTTTCCTAAATCAGAAAATGGTATCAGAGGATAGCTAAGGACCCCCCCTAACCACCTAAGTACTCCAATCTTCAAATTTCAATGTGTCTTATATAAGACCCAACCCAATTATTATTTTACCCCGGTTTATTTTATATTTAAAAAATCTTTAATATTTTGAATATTGCTGGTCACCCAGAGGATTATGAAATAAACTGTCAACCAGCTATATGTCAGAATGAAAACATAACCTACAAATTGCAAGGTATTGTAATGTAATATTGCTGTCAATCAATAGTATTGTACTAAAAAAAACATTTATCTAGCGTTCGCGTGTAGGAAGTGACCCAAAATTCAAGCTTCAACTATGAACATGATCAGTCCATGACTTAACGTCACGGCTTTTCGCATATGGGTTGGCAGAAGCACAAATGTTCCCAATTTTAGCCAGTTATTCAGCTGTTTAGTATAAGGAGCAGCCTGTCCATCCTTGAATTTCACAACCAGCCATGGGTGCAGCAGCTATGGAGTAATGAAACCTTCGGTCAGAGTGTCGATAAGGGGGCGGAACTTCATTACTCTAGCTACAACAATGTTTTCCTACACCGTTACAATGTCCATCCTTGATGTACTCAATATAAATTACTTAACTATCGGTACATGGTCAGCAACGGGAATCGAAACTTGCATCTTCATCAAGAAATTAAATGTAAAGGAAAATTTAAGAAATAAAAAGACTTGTTGTATTACAACAATTTATATATTTTTAATCTTCATCATCTTCTCGTATTAATATTCCATCTAAGAAATTGGCAGGTGGCAATATTAGTTCTTGATGCCGTGCCCAACCCAGGTTCCACACAATTGTCATAATATGGGCACAACTGCCCACTGTCCGCTTTCCAATGATGCACGAACAATAATATTCTTCTATTCTCTGACACCAATTTTCACCATTTAAATTGAGTAATATATATGAGTGATATTTTTTATTTGCAACATGTCTAGATTTAATTCTACTTCTTATTAACAGTTTATTGTCTTCAAATCTCATAAGATTTGGTGTCTATTTCAATAATGAATGTACCATTTTGTCGAATTTGTTCCCCGTAATAAGACCTTGCTTGTTTTATTTGGTATGTCCCTAGACTAAAAAGTACCAATTCTGGAATTGTCATTACAGGGAACACATGCAGTTCAGGGAGGTTTGCATTGATGGGCATGAAATTGGTGCGGTCTCTGTTAATCAATCCAAGTATAACTGTTTCAGCCAACAAATTAGGCATTTCTAATCTACTTATAGCATGGTTCAAAATTAGTTGGCCATCGGGGCGGTCAGTTATCACAGGATGAAAGTTGTTTAAGATTGCTGCTGCAATTCTAAAATCTGTCATTAAATTCCTAGATGATACATTAAAGTATTTATTCCTAAATAATTTAGTCTCGCATAAAGCGACCATTCACAACTTCTACCACCCACCTGCACATTGTTACCCAATGAGATTTATTAGCCTTTAGAGTAGATAATTGTGTATCTCCCCTCTCCACACCCTCTGGCTTGTACAAGAAATAACCCAACGAAGTTAAAAACCCTAATGCATCTCTGAAACCACGGTCCAGGATGAAAATGTCATATTCTCTAAAGTAGGACCTTAGTGGTGACTCTGGGTTATCAAAAAGTGATTTTATAATATCAGCATCTGATCGTGTTGCAGCATAAGGCCCAAGTGCGTCAATGATGTGCCCATCAGTTGCTACCATTAGAAATGGCTTTACCAAGTTCTGGAACTTATGTAGGCTCCAGGTTTGTTTTTGATACAAAAAATTATTTTACGATTTTTGTATTTATATAAGTTCCATCACAGATGACAATAGGATTATGATCCTCTGTACCAAACAAGCCTTGGGGTATAAATAGAATTCGGGAACTGTGGCTGGCTCTTGTTAAATGATTTATCCCTAAATGTACGGGAACATAATGATCAGTTAAACAGGTCCTAACTTTTTTTATATATGTGGTCACAGTTCCCTTTCCCAGTGAAAATAGACTACTTATTCTAACAATTGGTTCACCTGTTCTTAATCTTACTAAATAAAGGCCTAATGTAGTTTGTGCTTTTTTGCAGTGTTCTTAGAGGTGGTACGCTGTTGAACAGAGCTAAAAAGTTCACTGTAGACAGCCCTGTCCAATAGTGGCATAAGCTGTCACTAGTATTTTCAATTTCTTCAAAGTTGAGCGTACTTGTTGTGGAAATAGTTGATAACAACTGCAACATACTTTCTATCTGCTGGTGTTAAAATTATTAATAAACTCATAATTATCAAGAAATTCCCAATTATAATTCATGGAATGATGTACACAAACTCTACAGTTTTCAGTTAGAAATAGCTTTTGGTCCTTCCAAATTGCTCTTTTTAAGAATCTGGGAACCCGTTGACGTTCCTCACTGTCATATCCTGGTACAAAACAGTGATTCCGTGTATCTGAAGTCCGTCTGTAATTCGTCAACTGAATTTCCCCTTGTAGAGCTTGCACATTTGGTACTCCAACATTTCCAGCCCAGGAATCTGACTCTGAACTAGGAAGTTCCAAGCTTGAAGGTCCTGGGGATGAATTCACCTCAACTTGTTGTAAAGCAGGATACTCAAGTTCAGTTAACAAGGGTTCCACAATTGCCACTGGAGGAATCTCGAATATTTGTGGTTGCATGGGAGGATGATTTTCATGGGCAAGCAACCAGCAAGGACGGCAAACCCAAGCTTCTTCAGGAACCTGAAAGGAAAATATCTTTTTAATAAAAGTAATAATGCAGCTTTCCATCAGTGATATATTTAAATAATAGAGACCCCTGAATTAGGGATCCCTATACACATTTTCTTCTTTACAATATCATTATTAGTGTAAGTATAGTTTAATTTAATCACAATGTCCCTGTTGTGGGAATATTTGATTTTCTATAACATGATGGCAGAATTCTATGACGGCGCCGTCCAGAGTGGTGACAATGATATTCCGCAACCTATGCATACATGGGAGTGTCCAACTTCCCTCCTTGGCTGGTAGGCAAGGTTCTCTGCGCGGTTGGCTGCTTCTCTCATCAGAAGCCTTACACATTCATGACATAAGCGGTCACCAACAGAGACCTGTAACAATAAGGGGTTACATGATAATACTTTTGCCATTATGTATACCACTGTATATATATCACTTACCCCCGATCTTTCAATAGCCTAATAGAGTTTATTCTCCAGTTATCTGAAGCTTTTGACAGAATTTGTACATGTGAAATGTCAAAAAAAACGACTTCGTCTGGGCAATGAAAGACCGGGCCTTAGTGAAAGGTCTTCTATTACACCAGTCGTTATTTTTATGCAGTTTCACACAAGGGCAGTATAGCAGCGAATAGCTATGCGCTTCAATCTACCCCTCCTTGTTTCGCTTTTTTATGGAAGGTAGATTTAACAAATTATGGGTCAGAGTGTCGATAAGGGGGCGGAAGCCCCTAAACTAAAAGGCTATCTAAACGCAGAAAAAATTCTAAGTTTTTTTTTCCTTGGCGCCCCCTTATCTACACTCCAACCAAATTATGAAATAAGCAATAACTCACCTGATGACCACACCATTCTTCAGTAATAGCGATAAGGTCTGGATTCATGTCCACTACGTAGCATTCATACAATTATATATTCGATCGCAGGAGTATGTGGCAATTTACACAAATAGCCATGATGGTGGTCCAAATCGAAGGCCAAAGGATCAAAGTCCAGGATGTACGTAGCACAGGTAAGTCAGATAAAAGGCAAGATCGGATTCCAAAAACAAGCGGGGTCAAAATATTTAGATTAAGTTCTAAAGGCAACGACAGACAAACAAACAACGCGAGCGAAGTCGGAAAACCGTCTGACAGATCCGCCAGTGTTGCCAACTCAGTAACTACTAAATAAGCTAGACTGGGGGGTATAAATGCCAAACATATGCCAACTTTCTTTAAGAAATGCTAAAAAATGCCAACGTAAAGAATAAAATGTTTATACATTGTGTTGCAATTTCTATATCCTAAGCTATTCTTATACTTAGTTAGAAATGAAATAAATTGTAATCAAATAAATATTATTGTCTTCGTCATCTTCAGCAACGTCAGGCGCACGTAGCTGACGTTGAAGGCTGAGAGCCAAAGTAACTATCTTTAGTACCAATACAGCATAGTACTCTATCTGGCACTTCGTAAGAATAGCAACACTTCCTGCTCTCGTTAGTCCAAATCTTACTTACAAGGTACTTTGTAGGTACATTACTGCATTGAGCGTCTTCACCGCCAATCGATTTCTAAGTTTGGTTTTATCCAAACACAATTGGATAAACACGCGTTCAATATCCGCGTTTGAATTGTGGCAATATCAAAAAAGATATTGAATTGGCACAAATCTTCAAAGGGGTTGTTTTAATATTGGCTGAATCTTTGTAATCCATATCTTGGCACTAGAAATCTATAGTAGATGTTATTGATTACCATTTAATACGAACTATATTTCTCCATTGAGATACCAGTTTCCAATTTCAAACTTATGCTAAGCAATTATGCTTTAAACTAAAGCCAAAACATTTATACTACATGGGAAGAAAAATGCCAGATTTAGCATAAAATATACCGGATTGGCAACACTGCTGAGCACTCAGAAACTGTCAAAAACCTAGTCTATGGTCTATGGCCGTTTTTTTGGTGTTGCAAGTTTAATTAATAGCACAATTTTTAATAAATAATAACAATTAAACGGGGGTAAAATAAAATATAATATTATGTATATTGCTATAACAAAATATGCTCAGTACGTGGTATGAATTTGGACGCTGGCACTTTCCGAGTACCAGGCCCCATACATTTTTTGGTTATCTCCTTTCAATGTGTCTTAATTATGTCACCGGAAAATAATACGATCCGCAAGTTTATAAATTTCCTAATTTTTTTTCCGCAAGTTTATAAATATACTAACCTAACCTAACCTAACATAACCTAACCTAACCTAGCCTAATATAATCTAGAAGGAAGTATCAAGCAAGTAGCATCATAATGGAGGCCAAACCCAAGCTCATTGAATGAAACCTAGAAGCCTTCGGTGATACCCCGCAATCGATGAGAGATGAACCATAGACACACGCTATGATCTTCAGAGAGTTACGCCATAAGGCTGCAGGTGGACTAGGTTCAAAATATACCTAGCATGACTCATCTCCAGAACATTCGCGTACCCACAGGAGAAACGTAATGATGACATAATAGTAGTTTATAAATATAATAAAGGGCATTAATACTCGCGAGTGGGTTTATGAAACGAGCCGAAGGAGAGTTTCATAATAATATCACTCGAGAGTTTTAATGCCTAATTAGGCATTAAAACTCTCGATTTATGTGACTGCTACATAATTATGTAGCAGTCACATAAACTACTATTATGTCATCATTACGTTTCTCCTGTTGTTACGCGAATGTTCTGGACAGTTACATGCACTAGTTTATCTACACACATATCATAAGCTCTCTTTAATGTGTTCAGAAACCGCATGTTCGACCGCCATGGATAATTCCTTTGCACTTGTTTAGCTTGTTCAGTAGTACCAACTTCACAAACAAAGTAGGGGCGGCGGCGGCACGCAGGCGGGCGTCGGCGTTCGAAATTTGAATGTCATATTAAGTAGAAAAATTACACATTATGGTCATAATGTGTTATTTTTCAGAAAAGACACGAGTTTTTACCAAGTAGTTTAACATTATGCTGATCGTAACGTGCGGTTTTTGTACGCATTAAAGAGGGTTTATGATACGTGTGTAGATAAATAAATAAACCTGACGATGACGTAACAACGACAACAGATCCATAAATGAAAGTCGTGCCCAGCCCGTCGAATCAGCGCCATCCATCACAGCTTTCGTAACATTTTTCTTTTTATTAGATGTTAGAAAACCCCCTATTAAATTTTCGTACAGTCTAGTACAAATGTATGCCTCAACTAAAATACAGTTTTTATTGTTGTGCCTCAAGTGTGTTGTGGCAAAAAAAAAAGAAACTCAAATGTCAAAGTCTAAAATCACTTATTCCAACCAAACGTCACTTTTTTGTTCAATGGGAGTTTGTATTTCCGATAAAGAATTTCAAATGACTGTAATTTAAGTTACAGATTGGTTTGAAGAGAAATTTTAGAAACATAAATAGCCATGCCGTCGAAACAAAGAAAAATTGCGATGATGGGCTATCGATCAGTTGGTAAATACCTAACGAAGACTGTTGCGTCTTAGTTAGTTCTGCGTATGACGTTTTCTTTACAAAACTCTTAATTTCAGGTAAATCTTCATTGATTATCCAGTTCGTAGAAGGGCAGTTTGTCGACTCTTATGATCCTACAATCGAGAACAGTAAGTTTTGATAAAATTTTATTTGTACCTAACCATCATTTCCTAATATTATTTTACCATGTGAGTGGTTGAGTTGTCAATTTAAATTCATCACAAAATTCTGTATGTGACTTCTAAATGCCCTTACCGCTCTAAGAGATAAAATATTTCTATACTGTCTTATACCAAATTCATTTGAATCCAATTAGGGTTTTAGTTTTCCCCAACTTTTTCATTCCCTGGTTCCGGTAACTAATATTTACAATTCCTGGGAATTGTAAATATTTGAAGCCCAGGAAAATATAAAAACGCATTGAGTTTGCATTCATTGAGTTTGCCATTGTTAGGCACCTACTTTTATATTGATGTGCTTTATTTAGTATTGACATTTATAGTACTGACAAGAGTAATAGAAAAGACATTCATAGACTACTACATAAAGTATTTATATAAAAATAATATCATAACACTCCTCCTCGATTATAAATGTGGTAAAACTTTTAACATTTATAATCGCATCTTAAAATAACAAGTCAACAAACAAATATTGAAAGTAACGACAACGCACATAAATAACATAGACACATTGAACACTAAACATTACAAATTGTTAATAAACATTTAACAGGAATCTATTATGAGCAAATTTATCTGCAGACAGTACCTTCGTAAACATATCGGCAGCATTATTATATGAATCTATATGATGAACAGTTATTGTTTTATTTTTAACTAAGTCTTTGACGAAGTGATATTTTATATTGATGTGCTTCGCACGTTTGCTGTTCTCGAAGCTGTTTGACAAGGCGATGGCTCCCATGTTATCTACGTAAATGGTAGGAGTTAAGCACTTACCGAGATCCTTGGCTAATCCTATTATGTTTACTACCTCTGAACATGTGTTGGCCAGCGCGACATATTCGGCTTCTGCCGTTGATAAGGAAACACAGTGCTGTTTTCTTGAATGCCATCCAATAACATTACCGTTGTATGTGATTACACCTCCACTCGTACTTTTTCTGTCTATCTTCTGGCCTGCCCAATCGGCATCTGAGTATGCTTCAATTTTATTTATTTCGTTTTGATCTTTCTTATAGTTCAGGCCGAAGTGGATAGTTTCCTTTAAATATCGCAAAACTCTTTTCGCTTGCTTCCAGCATTGTGTGTCCGGTTTATCTAAGAATTGACTCAAGTATGACACTGCATAACTAATATCTGGTCTGTTTACTGTTGCCAAAAACATGAGACCTCCTATTATCTCCCGGTAGGGGACATCTATGACATCTTTAGTTCTTTTACCCTGTAAATCTTTCTCCATTGGTGTTTTAACTCCATTGCATTCTGTCATTTTAAATTTTTCTAATAACTTTTCAATATGTTTGGTTTGACTGATCTTCATTTCTTTACCTGATCTTTTTATTTCTATTCCGAGAAATTTATTAATTGATCCTAAATCCTTGGCCTGAAATTCTTTGTATAACTGGAGCTTCAGCTTTGTTATTTCTTCTTCTTCTCCTGTAATTAGTATGTCGTCAACAAATACTAACATCCAAACTTTACTGTTATAGTACAGGCAAAAATCATGGTGGGATCGTTTTAGTCCTATTTCATTTGTTATGAAGTTGTTCAGTCTTTCGTTCCAGCATTTTGGGCTTTCTTTTAATCCATACAAACTTCTCTTTAATTTTAGTACTTTATTCTTACCGACGTTCACTCCTTCTGGTGCTCATTTTGTACTGCATGAACTCAAAACATTCTAATTGTATTCATTCTCGCTACTGGTGAGTAATTATTTTCAAAATAACTCTCTTTCTGCTGGAATCCTTTTGCTACTAGTCTAGCTTTCTTAAGTCCACTTTCTTTGGTTCTAAAGACCCATTTTGTGTCTATCGCTTTTTTGCCTTTAGCCTCTACTTCTTCCCAAGTATGCAGCTTTTCTAACGAATTAATTTCTTTTCCAATTGCTTCTTGCCATTCTTTATCTTTTATTGCTTCCTTAAAACTTGCTGGATCTTCGAAACTCGCCAGGCAATATGCCATATATATTTCATAATCATTTAAATGTGTTGGTTTATTTATTAGTCTTCCTGATCTTGTTGTTTCATGAACAACAGGTTCATTCATGCTGTGAAAAGAATCATTTTCATTTCCACTATTATTATATTCTTCTTCACTGTCATGCCTTGTTAAAGTTTCATTATGTATATCCATTTCAATATTTTCATCTGTTGGCTCATCTACTGTATCATCTTTATCATTAACTGTTTTTTTATCATTATACATTCCAATTACATCTTCTTCATCATTCATATAAGTTTCATCTTCTTTATCGTTAGCTTCATCTTCTTCATAATTCATGTAAGGTACAAACTTATGTTGGTTGCCTTCTGTCTTTTCCACTTTGTATGTGGTTTCATTTTCGTTAAATTTGACGTCTGTAGATATTATTACTTTGTCTTCTTTGGGATCATATAGTCTGTATCCCGAGCCACTATATCCAACCATTATACATTTCTTAGCTCTTGGCTCTATCTTTGCTGGTTTGGGTAATATCAGGTAATCAGCCCAAGCTTGGCTACCAAAAACTCGTAGTTTTGTTAAATTGTTATTACCAAACCATATTTTTGCTGGTGTTTCCCCATTTAATGCTGAGGTTGGACTTCTATTTATTTCGTAAGCAGATGCTGTGACTGCTTCACTCCACAGGTATTTAGGCAATTTTGTGTCCGCTAGTTTAGTGCGTACCTTATTTAGGATATTTCTATTCATTCTTTCTGACGTTCCGTTCTGTTGGGGTGTGTACGGCGTTGTATATTCAAGTTGAATTCCTAAATTTTAAATTTGTTTGAACTGAACTCTCCTCCGTTATCTACTCTTATTCGTTTTGTTTTAAGTCCAAATTGGGTTTTTATAAATTTAATGAAGTTTATAATATTGTTTTCCGCTTCATCTTTTGTCTTCAATAGTCTTATCACAAGATAGTGTGAGTAGTCATCAATGAGTACCTGAAAATATTTATGGCCATATATTCCTATTGGATCTATAGGTCCACATAGGTCGGAATATATTAAATCTCCGATTTGTTTGCTATTATTATTCTGTGAATAAAAGCTTCTTCTTGTACTTTTACCTTCGATGCAGGTATCACAGACCTTGTTGGGTACTGGTAAGTTTAATAGTTTCAAGTCGTTATAATTTATGTGGCCAAGACTTTTGTGCCATATGTCATCGGTTTCTTTTGCGCTTATGTAAAAATCTTCTTCAATAAACAAATCAAGTTTTAAAGTGTATAAGTTGTTATATTTGTCTCCTTTTATATGAATATTGCCTTTCTGTAGTAGTACATTACTGTTGTTGAAGGTAATGTTAAAGCCTTTTTCAGTTAATTTGTTAATCGATAACAAATTGTGTTTTAATCCTTCAACCAATAGCACTTCTATTTCAATTTCCAAATTTTGGTATTTGGTGTTTAAAATTCCCTTTCTTCGTGCAATCATAAATTCTCCATTGGCAATTTGAATTTTTATTGGTGTTGCCAGTTCTTTCATTTCAGTTACGTATTTTTCACATTATTTTTTTAGCAGATGATTTGTTGCTCCCGAATCTAAAATAAAGTTATCTGTATTCTCAATTGCAGCCATTGCTATGAATGATACTTTATCGTTTGAACGGTGTGGGCTTTGATCTCTATATGTGCTTCTAGATGCACCTCTATACGATCTTCCTCTATAATTGCTCTGTCCTCTTTATGAGTTTGTGCCTCGGTGAGGAGCTCGGCCTCTTTGTTGTTTAAAATTGTTGCTGTAGCATTCAGTTGCTCTGTGCCCTCGTTTGCCGCATTTAAAACAGGCTAAAAAAATCACTTCTGGCTGTGATGATTGAGCTTTCCCGTTATTTTTAAGTTCTGCGTCTAATAATCGGGCCTTTACAAAATCTTCTGTTAATTCTTTTTCCACGCTCATAGTCTCTAGTGTCGTTATGACGGTTTCATATGTGTCAGGTAATGTGAGTAATAAGTGAGCAACCTTGTCGCTTTCATCTAACTTGCAGCCTGCGGCTTCCATTTAATTTAAGATGGCGTCAAATTTCAAAAAATGGTCTTGTAGGCTTCCATGACATTTAAGTGTCAATAACTTCTTTTTCAGATATAATTTATTAAACACGCTTTTTCGTTCGAATATTTCTTCCAATTTGCACATAATTTCTTTGCTCTTTTCTGCCTTTTTTATAATATCTAAGTATTTATCTGACACATATTGCACAATTATACATTTTGCCTTCGCATCGTTTTGTACATATTTTTCATTTTCTTTCGCATCTTTCGGGGCGTCCTCGTATAGCACGTTAGCTACGCCTTTTTCTTCTAGTAATATTTTTATTCTAAATTTCCAATTGGAAAAATTTACTTTTTCATCCAATTGTGACATAATATTGGAAGATGCCATCATTGATTGTTTTCACCGTTGTGGCTGAAATACTGCAATGATACAACTTACCGCAAATGATACGTCCCTGGATTATTTATTTATACCATTATACCTACTACAATTTTATTGTAGTTTAATCAATCATTTTTATTATGCCCATAACCTTTTATATTGATGTGCTTTATTTAGTATTGACATTTATAGTACTGACAAGAGTAATAGAAAAGACATTCATAGACTACTACATAAAGTATGTATATAAAAATAATATCATAACACCTACCAGAAATGCTATTTAGAAATGGCAACAAATATAATGATCACCAAAATATTTTTTTCCTACCCAAAATGGATAAATGAACACCAAAAGTTTCAAAAAATATCAGGGCAAAATACTGTGGTAGCTTAGGTGAAGGGTAAAGGGGGTGAGTGAAGCAAAGCCCCCTTTATCCTTCGTGTTAACTTGAACATGTAAGAACAACAAAAAATACTTAAAACATAAAAAGAAGTTTGGTGATCATTTATCCTAACACAATTTGGTGGACATTTATCCATTCTGGCAGTCATTTCTAAGCGTTTTTGGTAATCGTTTAAACCTAAGCCTTTAGAAGTTATAACTAGTTATTTATTTATCTCAGAAGTAGTTTTCAAAGCATGTTTCTGTGAAATATTTGTAGAATATTTTTCAAGTTACATATATCGCACTTCAAATTATTATTTTGAATTCTTTTTAATGTTTTGTTGTCATAATGCTGCATCATTCTAGAAGGGTGAGAGTTATAGAGTTAGACTAGTCATAGGACGAAGTAGACACATAGCTAGTTATACCTAATGTGATTTAGGTTAGAAGAAAGGAAGACCAATAGATTCATAGAGATTTAGATCTTTTGTCAAATAACGCTGAAGGCACATATATAATAGAGAGTTCTTATTTGTTTTGTGAGAAAAGATCTTTTCTATACAACCTACAGCAGGACCTCTTTAATCCAAACTCAGAATACCCCCCGTTCAGATTCGTGGAGCATTCAGATTATAGTACAAAAAATTTATAGGGTATTTTTTATGAAATGAAACTTTAAATGTATATTCATCTATAAATATTATATTTCTGTACCTCAGAGGTAGACAATAGTGAGTGCCAAAATGGAAATTTTACAGGATAGACGGAAAGTGCGTGATTTGAATTTTGAATGCAAAAATTAGTGGGATTTATAGGAGATATTGGAATATACTAAACTGTATTTTATATATTAGACAGCTTTATTTACTTTGTACAGTCATTTTTTAATTATGATCTTATAACTGTTACTTTGTGGACTTATGGTTTTATGCCTCCCAATATAAATACATGAAATGAAATTATTATGGTATTAAGGGATCTCAAGATTGTTTACTTCTAAGCAATAAAAATGCAAGATATCGGGTTAGCAGAGGTAAAAAACAGTAACTGACATTTGTGTATAAATAGTAATAATAATATATATATAAGATATAATAATAAACAGAGGTAATGAGATGGCCAGACCTCTATTGAGACTCTTACTAAAGGAACGTTTAGTAAAAATCAAACATTAGGTAATTTTATTAAAAACTTTATATATTTAATCATCTTATAAATATCTAGTAACAAAGAGATGAAAATTAGATTAAAATGGAACCTTCTAGATTTCCTTCAGTCCTCTAGGTCCTAGATGACGTTTCTGAACTCCAACAATCTAGGGGTACAGAAAAGTCATCACTTTTCGGAAGATTTCTGTAGAAATCATGAAACACGGTTGGGATCCATTGCAACGTTTTCATCAAATCATTGTATTTTAGTTTAGAGATAGGTTTATCATTACTTTGGATGTGCTTCGGTGTTGGAATAGAATACCCTCGTCGTATATTTTAGACAAAACTTACTTCATCGAAGACCGCCTGATCGAAGGAGGTTTTGTAGAACATTGTCTGTCTTGCCTGAATTGCATCCAAACAATGGCAGAATATGGCACAGAGTCTCTAGCTTTCGATTTCTTTCTGTGTACAAAAGGAGCCTAGTTTCCCTCAAAATATTGAGAGAAATCCTTGAAACTACGGGTTTCCATGTTTGTGACTTTCAGGTTTTCCCCTTTTGAATAACTCCGAATAAACTGCTGCCAGTCCCAGGAGCTCATGATGGAAAATTGTTCCATATTCTTCTTTTCTCGCTCTATGAGAGAATGGATCACATCTACTTCCATGTGCGTAAGCCCTTTCAACAAATATTTGTGATTGATTATTTGCAGAATGGTTTTGACTAAGGATCCACATATAAGCCATCATAAGGTACACATTTTTATTTTGGCCGGCACAATTGTCACTCCAAATCGTGACTTCCTTTACAGAGTCTGTTCGACTTACTTCGAAAAACTTCACAATTCCTGAATCCATCTCATCGCCACCACGACCTGCTACAGTCTCATCCCACATTAAACACCAGTTTTTTTAGGTGCTGAATCCAGAATCGTGAAGTTGAATGTCCACAACATTCTAAGGTAGAAACTCTGACCATTCGTTAGACATGGCGTAGGCAAGCTTTTTTGTAGGTACACTGTTAGTGTTTTTTTGGTACCGCGGCTTCAATATCAAATGCCTTCATCGAGTACGGAGAGTTTGCTTCCGCAAGGTGATCGTCATGCTGCGTTTTTAGGTCAGTTTTAATAGTTTCCTCGACAGCTTCCCTGTATTTTATAATGTAGGTATCACATACATCGCAGGTGTCATGGGCAGGAATATTGAATCCAAGATTGTACTCTTGTGTTAAAGATATACCTGTAGACCCATGATTTTGCCACATTTTCCGTAGGTATATTCTTGTTGGTGCAGTATTCTTGATACAGAGAGCACAATTTTTCAATGTTTAAGTGGCTGTCCAGATACATTTTGCTAGTACTGTTCCGACCGTAATGACTCTCATATTTAGGTACCATATCAATGTGGTTACGAACTAATGTTTTGATTATTTCTGGTACTTTATTAGCCGGTGCATGCTTTCCTTGCATGTCTGGTTGTACTATCGAACCATCTGAATCATGACCCACCATAAGCTTATTTTGCTAAACCCCTTAAATGCAAGTAGGTCGAAATTCGCTTGAAGGTTTATTTCCTTGGTAACGAACTTGTTATCATTTGATTAGACACTGACATTTTGATAGATCTTACAAGTTTGAAAGTTTCAAACGAATTATCAGGCAAGTGGGTCATGATTCAGTTGGTTCGATTGTACAAAACCATCAACAGCCTTTTTAATAGTATTTCTGACAACAGTTTCTGATATAGCAAGAGAGTATTCAAAAAGAAAGTCTTGCATTCCTTCACTTGGACATCATTGACCATTTATGTATACTTTAATGTGAATTCTCTCTTACGTGGATTTTCAGAATTACGACATCGTTTTCTTTCAGTCGGTGTTTCAGACACTCTTGACAAAATGTACTGGCTATTTAAATCCCATGTCATATCTTCACTATAATATTTCTCAATGATGCGTAATCTCATATTTTCATCAACACTTATTTCAACTTACAAGAGCAAACTGGTTTTATCTTTTTCTCAGGCATAGCTTTTCCTGCCTTCGACACATGAGCTTTCCCTGCAAGCGCTTGTTTTTCCTGACATTGCATTTCCATTCAGACTGATTTCTTGATCTTTTTCGGGTTTTTTTCTTCTCGGTAATGGCAGATGACTTTGGTTTTTCGGACACAGTAGTGGTTGAACTTCCACAGGTTGTAACTCAGCTGATCGCTCCAGTAGTGTATTTTCAATGTCGCTACCTTCTGAGCAACTCTCTGATATAAGGACCTGTCTTCTACGTGGTTTTCACATTCTGAAGAGTCTTCATCAGTATTGGGAACATAATCTTTATCATAATCGGAAGGCGAGAAATTGCCGTCGGCATTGGTTTCCGCATTTAAGTTTTGAAACGTTGCTGCGGCTGGTGCAACATTATTTGTTGATGTATCTGTTATAGAAACAGAGGCAGGTGGTTCTATACAGTCATTAGTGGCATTATTGACACGAGTTTGACGATTGACTTGTTCCCATAGTATAGGTAGAACCCCATCATCAACTTGTTGGCTGCCAAGCACCAAAGGAGAAACCTCAGCGGGTGGAAGGTCGCGTAGGGTTAAATCTTGTTCAACTCTTGTGAATCCTAGAACATGCAGAAAAAACAGTGTTAATTTGAAATGAAAAATAAAAGAGTGGCAGTAAAATAACCTTAACCATTAAACCTCCCCCCCTCACACATCAGGGGCTATCCCGATTGGGAAAAGACGTAGAGTAACCCGTCGGAACCATATTTTCATACTAGATTGTTTTTGGTAAAATAGACTTTTCAGGCTCAGTTATAATGACCTATTTCGTAAAACAATCTACACAAAAGGATACACTGTTGTTTACACCTCATCGCATTTTGACTCAAATCACATAAAACTACGAGTATACAAAAACGTACTTACTATCATCCAAAGTGCTATTATTCTCTTCTATCCGTTTTGCCAGCTGACACAACAATTTTCCACGTGAGAACATGGCCGTATTCTTATTTAAAGTACTTAAATTAAGACTGCAAGCATTAGTTTTTTCGTGACGCGCTTTGCAAGCACTGACAAGTCGTTCGTCGGGCGAAGCCACGCTGTATCGAGAGGTAAATAGTATCAAGTCCAGTGAATACTAGTAACGTGTCGGGACCTTTAGAGGTAGATAACCTTATAGTAATTTAATATTCTGTACCTCGTAACCAATCTTGTAGTTAAGTTCGTTTCAAATTTTCTATCTTTAAACTAATGACTATTTGGACTTACTTTGGACGCACTTCCCTGCACTATAAGGGACAGTCCCACTCTTTTCTCCTTTAAGAATCGCTTGAAAGAGCACTTACTTTCTCTTTCATCATAGGTATTGTATATATAAGTATGTAATTGTATTTATCTATTTATTATTATTATTTGTTTATTCTTATTTTATCTACTATTTCTTTGATTATATGTATTTTTATAGTAAGTATCATATTTTATTGGTATTTGGTAAGTATTTAATTGCACTAGACTACCCTTTTCATTTTATATGTATCCTATCCAGATAGGTTTGCTGGAAGAAATCTCTGTTGAGAGATAAGCTCGCCTTTGTATTTTAATTTCGTGTATAATTGTATTGTTGTAATGTTCTGTGCAATAAAGAATTGTGTGAATTGTGTGACTTAATGCTATATACCATATTGTAGAGCTGGTTCTTGCGAACTCATTGATGTAAAAAAATAAAAAACTCAAAAAGTGGACTTACCATTGTCTACCTCTGAGGTAAAGATTAATTAAACTTTTTTAAAGAAATCCAATGTTTTAGTTTGTCGGGAGGTATTTATTCACAATTAAAAAGCTTTATCGCGCATATTTAGGTAAAAGCATTTTTTCTGACGAAGGAATGTCCAACTATGGGGCGTTCGGATAATAGAGGTGGTCAGATTGAAAGGGGTTCGGATTAAAGAGGTTGGATTAGAAATACATTCATATCATAACGAAACTCTTACACTATGTGGTTGTATGCTAACCAAGATATATGGAATGCTAATGTTCTGAGGCTTTGTGATACTACTACCTTCTGAGAAATTTCTGCATTAGGTACTTATCTTTTTCTGAAATATAGTCAGGCTATGGACCTACCTACATACCGAATTGAGAATCTACCGAGTGCAGAACCCTAAATGTGGACACACCGCAATAAATAAAACCACGGTTACCAAAAAACACTTACTTATATATATTTACCCAAAACACTTACTTATGTATATTTACCCAAAACACTTACTTATGTATATTTACCCAAACTTATTTATTTATTTATTGAACAAAAATCCACAGCCATACATAAAATTAAACAAGAATGTAGATTAAATAACTAGGCCAATTAAGGATTTCACTATGTAAATAGTCAAATAAGAACAGGTGAGAGTACACTCAAAGAGACAGGTAGGCAGGTAACTTGAAAACAGTAAACATGTATGTGCATATTATGTTGTACTTAGGTGGGGTACAGTGTACAGTAATATGTCAAATCAATCAAATCAAATCAAATGGTTTTATTCAAAAACAGAGAATGTACAGTACAGTTGCTTAACAAAAGGTACCTTAGTACTAGGTTAAACATGCAGAAAAAATGAGTAGGTACATTTAAGAAGGGAGACAAGCTGATATCCTAGCTAGATTATCAAATAATCTGTGGTAAGGAATATCAGGCCCAAACCCTTTACATATGTGCAGTGTATGCGTTCGTGTGAAAGGTTGTTTATGGGTGTGTGTGTGTGTGTGTTTATCAGCTAGTATTGTTGTGTTTGTGTGTGTGTGTTATGTGTTTAGATGAATGGCAATTACAGCTAAAAACTATGTATTCTAGTTCGATCAATAATCTACAAAGTTGTATTGTTGCGATGGTAAGAGTAGGTTTACATGGCGTTAGTCTAATACAGTTTTGTCGTCTTCTAATAATTTCAGCGCTACTTTCCGCTTAAACATAGGTTTACTGGCGCAGAATGGGTCAATGTCTGAGAAAAGTTTGTTATAAGTATTAGGCAATTTGAGACAAGTACAGTTAGATGAAAAATTGGTACGGTTGTAAGGGACGTGAAAAAGTTGTAAAAATCATATGTATGTTTAACAAAATTTAACAAGAACTGTTAAATCAATCACTCAAAAAAATATTTTTTATGTAGGCGCTGTGCATATTTAGAACATCTTTTTAAATTTTGTTCATATTTTTTAGGAAATATGAAGCACTGTTTTCATTTTTCTGCAATTTTTGTAGTTCTTTTTTGTGCTTTGCATTAGGAAGGATATCTAGCCACCTTGTATTGCCTTAAAAAGAAAGTTGCTTCAGTTTTAGATTTTGCCAAAGGTCACCCTTCCCAACTATTGTTCGTCTTGTTTACTTCTGTGACGCAGCTAAAGATTGTGTTTAGTTTGCTTAGCCACTGCTTCTTGCGTGCTACCATATATTCATTGAAATTCATGAATCAAAGAGTTGCACAACACATGTTGAGAGAACCCCTAAAAATAAGACGCTTGAAAAGGACATACACCTACCACATACACCTGGGATAATTTACCCCAAAGGACATACACCTGGGATAATTTACCCCAAAGGACATACACCTGGGATAATTTACCCCAAAGGACATACACCTGGGATAATTTACCCCAAAGGACATACACCTGGGATAATTTACCCCAAAGTGACTAATGAAGGCAACCTGGCAACGGGAGGGCATGACTAACACGCCATATCATATACTCCATCATAACAAACAACTGCTTATAGTCTTAGGACTGATAGCATGTTTGCAAAATTAGAGAAACAAAATACGTTGTCGGGAATGTCTTCAGCTCCTTATTGTTTTATCTTATTATTCTGGCCAAACTTAATTGATATAATACACTGGGAGTAATAATATATATATATTATTATAAGTATAATGGGATTTGCACAGGAACAGTTTTTTTATACCCTACATTTGTTCTCAACATCTCCAGTTTTAAGGCATTTTCGAATGAGTTTGAGTAATGGTAATAGCGACCACTTATTGATATACCTGGAAATACCATGTTAAGAGCTTGTATCTGAGCGATTTCGTAATCACGCTTCAAATTTCGAATGTCTGTTATACTATAAAGGCTATACCAATGTTGCTTTTTATGAGTTGGAAGAGTCTTATGTAAGTTATCTTGCGTTTTACCCGGCAAGAGATAGAATATGACCGTAACAATATTTACCGTGTCGCTGTTTTCTATGTTTATATTGACATGAAGTGTGTATAGTTGATAGAAAACCGGCACACATTTAATTTTAATCGCCATAAAATTGTGCTTCCGTGTAAACGTAAGTGACTTTATTTTTGTCGTAGTAAATGATCAACAAAATATTTAAATCTTATTTTTATCATCACCGTCATCGCAGACCAGAAAAATTTGTGCGATAACACTTGTATGTCTGTTATGGACCGGTTATTTTTTTCAAGTTTTAGAAATATATTTCTCCCTCGGCAAAGAGCGCCTTTTTAAGACTTATATAGATATGCCTCTCGTTTATTTCTTCGTCGTTCTCAGTCATGTTATGTGGTTTGTTTTTGTTACCATTTGTATTCGTCGTGTTGCGCTCGGACTCCTGTAAAATGACGTTTTATAATATCTTACATACCCTCGGCCTTGCCTTTATCTATAATTACACCGATTTTGTTTTTTGCGAGGTTGGGCGAACAATATCACTGATGTTATCCACTGCATTGTTTGAATTAATCTTTAAGGAAGCACTGCATTCCTTCCGGTTTGAGCATCGCCATAGCGAAAATCCATCATTATTGATTTTGTTCTTTGTATAGACATACCGTCTTTTAGTAAATTTTAGGTTCCCTTTTTATTTTTGACTAACAACATCATCAGAGTTAATTTTAAACCAATAAAATGCAATGTCTGCAATCGCAGATTGATTGTATTGTTTGATTGATAGAACTTGATAGATGACACCCACATGTTTATTTAGGCATGTATTTAAACGCTAACAAATAATCCCCGATTTTTTGATCAAACTATTCCAAAACTGCAACAAAAATACTGACTGCACCTCAGAATTTACCCACAAAACAAACTCAATTTTGCAAACTGTTTTACTTCTTATGTAAAACCGTTATAATAAGTGATTAACTGATATCTGAATGTAAACCTAACATTTATTTTATTAACTGTAAAAATCTAAACCCAACTTTACTTGAACCAAGCACCGCAAGTATTAATCTTTGGGGCACATATTTTTTTTATAATGAAAACACCATTTAATCACTCTTTATTATCTAATCAATCAATAAAAAATCACCTAAATGCAAACATGAAACATTTTTTTTTGCATTTGTAAAACAAAATTTAATCGGGTAGTATTGAATCGCACATCAAATATCCTATTCATCCAAAAATGTTCAGCAAAACACTTATGTTTTCTTATGCTCATGTTCAAATATTTTATGTTTCTTTTGCTCTTACATTTTCAACCTAACACGAAGGATAAAGGGGGCTTCGCTTCGCTCACCCGCTACCGCACCTCTTGTGCAAATCAATATTTTTGATGTGCGGTTTAATATTTCCTAATTAAATCTAATTAAAGCCTCAAAGGTTTCATTATATGATTAAGGCAGGTCTTGCGTCCGCGATTTCACTTTATGCCAATATGGGATGTTTTATAAATAATTTTCATTTAAAAAGATAAGGAAAAAGAAATTTAGCTATATTAGTAAGATTTTTTAGATAAAGTAAACATCAATTAGTGTGTTGCAGCAAAAGAAACGAGTTTTAGAAAATCCGTTATTTTTATGGAGAATTTTGAGCGCAAGTCAGTATTTTAGAGGGACTAAGAATATTTTTGTACTTAAAACGGAATTTGTGTTCGACAAGCCAGATATTTGTTGTGAACTGTGTAAGAAAGATTAACTGATTTTGTTAGGATTTATGATTTTGTTGGTGGTGCTTGTTTTATTAATCAAATGGTTTATTTGTAGAGTAGTCAGTTTTTTGGTATAGGGTAGGTTAATCAGTGAAGATAATTCGTTTGCATAATTTTATTTAGAGCTGTAGACAAATATTCCCCGTTTATTTATCATAGTTTATATCATAGAGCACTCCAGATCAAATGTCAATAAATAATTACAAATAAGTTTGCAATCGTAGGTTTAGGCAAAACGCGATTTAGGCTGATGAAACTTTAGGCAGATTAAAATTTAGCTTTAATACGAAGAGAACAACTGCGGAATAGGCCTCATCGATCATTGGCATTAGCTAGTTTTGTATGACGTTTAGAAAGGCATAACGCGACTTAGTCTCTCTAAGGATTAAGGATTAGGTACACCTCCTAGAAGGTGCTGAATGATGAATGAGCTGAACTAAAATTGATCGACATAGAAAATTATCTCTCTGTTGATGTGGCCATGAACCGGAAATCTCTTCTGAAGAATAAGCTATAGTAGCTAGGTATAACAATGATGAAGGAGTTTCTTGAGTGATGAAGGAAGGAGTATCTGTGGGTATAACGATAAATAAAATTGGGCCACTCATGGTGTATCAACACAATACACCATCAACACTTTTACACAATTAAAATTGATGTAGGTCAAAATGATTATTCAATCTTCAAAATTTTACTTTTTGACTATTGAGAAATTATGTAAAACTAACAAAAAGATTTACTGATGGATGGGGCTTGCTGGTCCACGAATAGTTCCTTATTATTTTGGTAATTTCACCAAGCTTTAATGTTTTTTAGAGTATTTAATCATATTTCGATTACTGGTAGTTCCCAGGAACCGCCGCAATTTTTTATTTCTCGGAAATTACCATTCCTGACCGAAACCCTAGGTCCTATAGAAAAAAATTGTTTTATTGCAGCATTCACAAAATTTATTCGGTTGAATTCCACGGAGTATGAAGTAAAACTGGTGGACACTGCTGGCCAAGACGAGTACAGTATATTCCCTGCTCAGTACAGCATGGACTTCCATGGATATGTTCTTGTGTACTCTATAACATCCAGCAAGAGTTTCCAAATAGTTCAGATAATCTATGACAAGCTTCTAGACATGGTCGGGAAAATACAGTAAGTCATGTTCTGCTAGTGTATGTGAAACATATGTTAATTACTTCACAGTGGATTGGATTCACCATATGTTACATAAGAAAATAAAAATGAATAAGTAGCCTATGAACTCCTCAACTGGTAAGCTTATATCTTCTAATGTAAGTTCTCCTTTATCAACAGTGTCCCTATAGTACTGGTTGGAAACAAGACCGATCTTCACATGGAAAGAAAAATAAGCACTGAAGAGGGCAAACGGCTGGCTGAGAAGTGGAAGGCAGCTTTTATAGAAACAAGTGCAAAACAAAATGAGGTATGACTCACACAATATTATCTCTTAGACCTTTTCATTCCAAGATGATGCAATGCTACATTGTATTTTAATCAGTCATCAATAAAAATATTAATTAAAAATATATTATTTTCAGTCTGTCACAGATATGTTCCATGCCATGCTTTTGGAGATAGAACGGTCAGACGGGAATATACAAGAGAGAAATGGATGTTGTATTTCTTAATGGACTCTGTAAATACTTCAACCATGTGCTTTACACAGCTTAAGTGAAATGAATAGATCTAATGTTTGTAGTAATAATTGCACAGCAATCTTTCTAGCAATATATAGGCATGTGTGAACAAAGTTTTTTACATGTTTGTACATAAACAGGTTGAAATGTGAGTATGTTACCTTACAATTGTGAAAAAATGATTTTTGTACTGTTCTGTCACCAGTTTTTTTAGTGAATAACTAGCAATCTTTATAAATTTGTCTATACCTGTATTCAGGGCCCTGAATACTGCATACACTAATAATAACTTCTTAAGGACTGTTTTGTTCTAAGTTCTATTCTTTCTACCATAGCACAAAACCTTTATTGGTTCAAACAAAAAGACAGATATTTGATTAACATTACTTTATGTAACATACACTTTTTGCAATCTATATACTAGAGTGATTAAAGTGTTCATAAATAAGACAGGATATTAATAATTAAGTGAATATTTATTTCAATGTAAGTGTTATGTATTTGCATGTAGGTTTTTATGGCATATATTACTGAAGCTTCTCATTCTAATTCCCTTCTCATAATAATTTCAGTTTTGTATAATAATAATATTAAGGTCTGCTTACTCTACTATATGGGTAGCAAAACTTTATTGCTCGAGAATAAGTGTGAAACAGTACAAAACAAAATATTCATTACAAGTGCAGTGTAAAATGGTCTTCTAATGTAATTCCAACTCTCTAGCGTACCATTTGAATGTGTAAATTGTTTGTCAGCAATGTCCGTCTTTGCTCCCGCTACCGCTGGGTGGCGCGGGCGTAGTTTGAGGCAAAGAGTTTCATTCACCACGTCACGTGTTCTTTGCTCCCGCTGGGTGGCGCGGGCGTAGTTTGAGGCAAAGAGTTTCATTCACCACGTCACGTGTTCTTTCAAATACATATGACACTGACAAAATTTGCCTTTAATGAGGTTAGCGCGCCATATATTATGAAGAAGTCAATAGAATTTGACAACTTTGACTAATGGACAGCCAACTCCAGCTCCAACTACACCAGCGCCATCTCTGCAATAGGCTTTTGAGATTAGGTGCCGTTTTAAATGAACAGAAATCTTAGTGTTTGTTAAAATTGCTGAAAATCAAATAATGTTTTGCATACATTTAATTTTATACATAAGGTAAATCGTCTACGTCTTGAGAATAGTGCTCATTTTACTTTTAAAATCGTGTAATGCGGCTGCTATTCGGCTTTTATATTGCGGCTTTTTTATGTAAAGCTTTATACAGGCGACACTATTGGTGTAATATAGTTAGTGGTAAAGCCCAGAATTCTGAAGGCGTCAAAACTAACGATCCAAACTGACCGCTTGACAGCTCTATCCCAGTTGCAATAAGTTCTATTTTGTTGTGTGTGTGACGCCTCTCTAGCATGTGTCTCGATATTGAAAAAGCTGTGCAATGGCTTTCCTTGTGACAGCTAGTTGCATAAAGGATTTTTAAATTTTAAAATGGCATCTCCAAAAAATCTTGTTTTTGTTTGATAAAACATGACTTTTATTTCTGAGAACATAACATTCATGTCAGTTCACATGCCTCGACGCTCTATGCCCGTTAGCGTTTTGAGGGGCTTTAAAATTTAAAGATCGTTTCTGCAGCTAAGTGTGAGAGCCTTAACCGGTCCATTACCGCGCCTAAGCGCGCGGCATCGCGATTTTGAATCTTAAGCCATGGTAATAAAATTTAAAACATATAACGGGAAAGCGCATTTCTAGAAATGCCATGGGAGATGAGTCCTTAATACTGTCTACAGTCAGCATCAGATATATGTGGGCAGGCAATATACTCAAAATGTAGATTAAAATTACCAAAGTATAAATGTTGTTTTGACATCATTTTGAAACTTTCGCTGTGTAGATATTTCTGGTTGTTTAGGATGTGATATATTCAAATATACTACTTAATAGCTTGCTTGCTCATATTAAAACTGTTGATGTTGACGTGCAGACACAGACTGCGCCAAAATATGAATGTTCTGGCTGTTAGTGAAATGTAACTTTTCTCTCGTGCTCTCTCATCCCACCTTACTATATTTTTGGGATCTCACCTTCTCATTCATTCGTAACTTTCGTTCAGAGACACATATTAAGCGCGGTCTGTAATGGAAGGTGCCTCTACTTGTATAATATATAAGTATAGCTATATATATATAGCTATAGCATATAGACGACCTCTGTGACGCAGCGGTTGTTGCTCTGCTTACCTTGCGAGAGGTCCCGGGTTCGATCCCCGGCTGGAGGTAAAGAAAAAAAAACATGTCTTGGATGTGTGTGACGTCGCTGTTTCTGGTTCCCACAACACAGGGAATCCTAGTGTGGGGTCAGAAGCAATGTATGTGCCTGTATGAAAATGTTTACTTTATGTTATGTTGTATTTTTTATTGATAACCAGACGAATGTTTGTACAACTACCACTATGCCCCATGCCACATGACATGCATCATTTGGATTTGTCTGTACTGTACATTTTCCCCAACCTGTCTACATAGTTTGCCTCACAAGTCCGACGCTTGGCCTACAAGTCTGTCATGTGAATACATGTGATGCTCATGCGCAAGTGGAAACATCACTTGCACACCTGCAACCTACTTAACTGTAATTTTTGAGATTGCATTTACATACCGTTTACTTTGTAAGCTATACCTAATTGTGAGAACCCACAAGAATATCCGACGTCATCATCGAACCACAACGACAAACAGCGCCCCTTGTGGGTAGAAGCGAAGACTATTTCGCCGAAGCTTTTTGTACAGTAGCCGGCGTTAAGAATGGACCGCGGGCTTGCAAGAGATAATGTACAGTAGCCGGCGTTAAGAATGGACCGCGGGCTTGCAAGAGATAATGTACAGTAGCCGGCGTTAAGAATGGACCGCGGGCTTGCAAGAGATAATGTACAGTAGCCGGCGTTAAGAATGGACCGCGGGCTTGCAAGAGATAATGTACAGTAGCCGGCGTTAAGAATGGACCGCGGGCTTGCAAGAGATAATGTACAGTAGCCGGCGTTAAGAATGGACCGCGGGCTTGCAAGAGATAATCCCTAAATTTTGCTTTTGCAGTCTCTCTCCATCTGTGTGGAGTTTTGAGTATCTCTCAACTTTTCTCCCTCTCTTGACAACCCAATGTACATTTTTTACTGCTGGGTGCTGTATTATGCATATAAGTTATACTTAAGTTGTAAATGTTAGTTATTGTGTGCACTTATGATTTGTCTGAGGGTAGTCCATGGATAGGATACAACCGTGAGAGTTGGGCAGAGGATAGGTAGGTAGGTCTAATTTTAAAGTTGATACAATTTTGATACTTTACACAATAAGAGCTCTATTACACTGTCGTCATAATGGTTTTTCATTCGTAATGAGATAATTTCTGAGCAGGATTTTTCCAAATAGATGGCGCTGTTCACTCCCCTCCTTTTTTATGTCGCGCATGATGCACGTGGTAATGTATTTGGGTAGAGGACACTTAGGTTTTGTCTCATTACGACTGAAGCGCCTTGTTTCCATATTTTGAGAGGCGTGAACTAGCGAAGTGTCAGCGAAATAGTTCGTGCGAAACTGTCGAATGAGAACAAAGCCATAAATTATACAAACAAGAAATGTTGCTGGTCAATATGACATCCTTAAGTCATTCATAAGTAATGATACATATTTGAAAACAGATTATATATTTATTATAGATTCTTTAATTACAAATATCTTGCAAACGTGACTTATAGGGATCCATATCATCAGTATTTTTGTATTCTTTTAAGTGTACTCTTCACATAAAACCTGCATTAATTTTATTATGCGCGAGATAAAAAACGAGACAGGTTTTCTACAGCGCCATCTATTAGATGATTAGATTTTGAAAATAAAACTGCTCAGAACTGTCCCTCTATGCTACTAAGCACAAGCTTCATACAAGCCTATCGCAGGCTCGCGCTATCTCTCTCTCTCCCGACTCGATGAAACGTGACTTCCGAGCCTGCGATAGGCTTGTGTGTGTGAAGCTTGTGGTTAGAAGCGGGGCCCTGACTCACGCGCATTACAGCTTCGACCATGGCGTCCGATCCTTTCGGAAATCATAGATAAGACCAAGTCTAATAGGACCATCATAATATTGATTGTTATATACGTTATGGCGTTACGTGATGGTTTAGTTTTAAGTATTTCTATGCATTGTATAGGCTAATTATGTCGTTGAATTGAGGTGAGACGTTTTTATAATTTCTTATTTGTAAATATGTACCTATATTTAAAAAATACTTAGTTGCAGGTCATTAAACAAGCTCCGTGATTTATTTAAGAGTTTTTCCTTTATCCACAGCTAAAATACTTAGTTGCAGGTCATTAAACAAGCTCCGTGATTTATTTAAGAGTTTTTCCTTTATCCACAGCTAAAATACTTAGTTGCAGGTCATTAAACAAGCTCCGTGATTTATTTAAGAGTTTTTCCTTTATCCACAGCATTCTCTATGGCCCCCGTTACACTATCATGTATAAGTATAATCATATTAATGAATGGATATATATTATCTTTTACTCATACTGATTGTGGGTGAGAGAGAAACAACTATGACAGGTTCATATATACAATATTAATCTTCATAAAGTACACATAACGATCTGATTTGAAAAAACAGCGAAATTCATCGACAAATAGTAGTTTATGTGACTGCTACATAATGGAGGGCATTAATACTCGAGTTCGGCTCGTTTCATAATAATATCACTCGAGAGTTTTAATGCCTAATTATGTACAGTTACATACACTAGTTTATCTACACACATATCATAAGCTCTCTTTGATGTGTTCAGGAACCGCATGTTTGACCGGCATTGTGGCTCTGCAGTTGTTTAGCTTGTTCTGTAGCACCAACTTCGGGCGTCGGCGTTCGAAATTTGAATGTTAGTACCAACTTCACAGACAAACTAGGGGCGGCATGCAGGCGGGCGTCGGCGTTCGAAATTTGAATGTCATATTAAGTAGAAAAATTACACATTATGTTCATAATGTGTAGTTTTTCAGATACGAAACGAGTTTTTACCAAGTAGTTTAACATAATGCTGATCGTAACGTGCGGTTTTTGAACGCAGTAAAGAGGGTTTATGATATGTGTGTAGATAAAAGAATAAAAAATCTCATCCTCCCATTTTTTTATAGCCAAGTCATTTTAATATTGCAATGCGCTATCTGGGTACCAACAACTGCCAAAACAAAAAATGGAAGGGCTTCTCGTAGTAAAATTGAATGATTTGTGATGAAGACACTTGGTGCTACCAATTATAAAAAGTTGCAGAAAACGAGGTAAACTAAAAGTACGCTTTGTTTATGAAATAATTGTGATCTTTCGAAAGTTTTTTAGTAATTGCAGAATTCCACAAAATTTGGTTCCTAAAATGGAATTATTTTATTACGGAATATCATTCTTCATTTTGTTAGCTTTCAGACGTCGCCAATATGTTGTGTTTCTATATAATAAAGTTATTTTTAGGGTTCCGTACCCGAAGGGTTCCAAACGGGACCCTATTACTAAGACTCCGCTGTCCGTCCGTCCGTCTGTCCGCATCTCAAGAACCTAGCTAGCTAGAGAGTTGAAATTTTCACAGATTATGTATTTATGTTGCCGCTATAACAACAAATACTAAAAAACAGGATAAAAGAAATATTTAAGGGGGCTCCCATACAACAATTCTTTCAATACCACATACAAACTTATGGATGTACCTGGTTACTTACAGGAGTGTGAAAGTAACCGCACTAATAACTTTGTAAACAATATTTTGCTGTGTAAAATCCAAACTATTCACTCCACACCATCGCTTCCATTGAACGGTGGTACGGAACCCTTCGTGCGCGATTTAGACTCGCACTTGACCGGTTTTTTATAATCATTATACATATGATACCTATTTTCACTTTTGGGTGCTAAGCTTAATCATAACACTTAGAGATTAGTGATATACCGTGAAGTCATACGGCAGTAAATAAATAAATGTTGCCCACATTAATGTTCCCACTGAGAGGCCCAGGCCTTTTATGGACATGCGTAAAATGAGCCATCAAGCTGGTTCAGTGCGGGTGGATGGGCGAAGATAATAAATAATTATACTTTGGTACTCATACATGGCTATAAAAAATATTTGATTAATAATTTAATTCAACTAACAGAAATATTTATTTAAGTTACGTTATTACAACAACAACAGATAAATGCATCAGTTTTTCGAAGCACACACACTCCTGGACCGGCTGAGCCTGTGCAAGAGTGTGTGTTAACGTTTTTTGATTTGAGGTTGTAGACCAAATACAACCAAGCTTTTTGTATGAGTAAGTACTGGCGACAAGTACACTTTTTTGTGTTCTTTTTTTTTTTCAATATTTTTTCTCCGCACACACACATTCTTTTCTTGCGCACATACGTATAATGTAGGTATGTGCGCAAGAACCTTACAACGTTTTCCAAACTTAGCGATAGCAGTAATGTTAACCTAAGAAATACTCCCAGACTACCTAGTTGCGCCCGGGTTTAGACTCGCGAAGGTTAGCAATTCTTTCAAGGGTGTTCGTTCATTCTCTAGTACAATAAGATACCTGTAGAGATTTTGAAATTTCCATTTGCACAATTTAAAAAGGATGTTAAAGCGTCTGTCGAAAAAGGGATATTACAATGTTCAAGATTACTTAATCTAGCTCAACACAGTCTT
This sequence comes from Argyresthia goedartella, assembly GCA_949825045.1. NCBI lineage: Eukaryota > Metazoa > Arthropoda > Insecta > Lepidoptera > Argyresthiidae > Argyresthia > Argyresthia goedartella. Next base: position 1,651,129 of record OX463815.1, read on the forward strand.
TACTGTTAATAATTTAAAACACGATACGAGTATTATTTAGTATTATTAAGTAGGTATTATTTATTTCAAACATGGAAATTTTAATTTGTACTGGAATTGAGCGCACAAAACATTTGGATTCAAATTAGTTAATTATTTCCTTGCTAGTATTAAGTACCTAGTTTTTTCATAATTTTCATAATTCTTTATTGAACACAGTTATTTAAAAAAGATACATAAAGAGAAAACATATGTACCTACAAAGGCGAGCTTATCTCTAAAAAGAGATTTCTTCCAGCAAACCAAGGCATGACAGGAAATTTTATCAATAAAGGGTAGGCAGTGCACAATATCTAAACAATAATAAAATACATATGAGTAAATTACATATCTATAAAATACATACTCGTATATACCAAACTACTAAATACGTATCAATACATACATAAACCTGTACATATAGTTTACATATAATAATAATATACATACTGCAACTATCACAAAAGAGAGAGGAAGTGCTCTTTTACCCGGTTTTTGAAAGCGAAAAGAGTGGGGCTGTCTCTTATCGTACAAGGAAGTGCGTTCCACAGTCGGACCGCCTGCAACATGAAGGAGTGCTCATATGCGCAAGTGGTATGTCTTGGAGTGGCTAAGAGTGAGACCGTGTGAGATCTCCCTCGCCGATCTCCTGAAAAGAGATACTCAAAGCGGTCTCGAAGGTAGCTGGGGAAGCGGGGATTTTTCAATATATTGAAAAGATAAAAAACGAATATGGGAGTCTCGGCGACGACGAATCGGTAGCCACCCCAACTATTTGCGAAATTGAGAGACATGGTCAAATTTGCGCAGCTCGAAGATAAACCGAATCCCGAGACTCTGAAGTCGTTCGAGTTTGTTCAGAAGTTCTTCGTTCGCGCTGGCCCAACAGACATCGGCGTAGTCGATTAGCGGCAGGAGAAGGGACTGAGCAAGGGTGATTTTGGTCTGCCGCGGCAAGAAGTACTGCAGACGCCTGAGGGAGTGAAAGAGGACGCAAAGACTCGTCTGCTGACCTCGCTGACATGTAGAGACCAAGACAGCTGGTTGTCAAAAATAAACCCAAGGTTTTTCGCCTTATCTGTGTACTCTAATGTGATATCATTATATGATACGGGAACAATCGGTTTTTGTAACAAAGAAAGAGTGTACCTGGTTCCTAAAATCATGGCTTGTGATTTATTCGGGTTTATTAACAGCCCGTATGATGCCTCATTAAACTTTGTAATAACAGAAAAAAGTTAATTATTTGTGGCGATCTTAATGTAGATCTGCTTGTAGATACATCACTGAAGCGACGATTAATAACTCTGTTCAAATCATTTAATAAATTAATGTCATGTATTTCTAGAGCCGACTAGAATTACACTTACCAGCCAAACTTGCTTAGATACATTTTTTTTGTGACTGTGCATTCACAACTAAAAGTGTAATTAACTGTTTACCCTCCGATCACAGTGGTCAAACAGTTTCATTCCCAATTACTATTAAGGATAAGACTGGTCCATCATTTTATAGGCCTATTACATCCCATAGACTAGAGACATATACGAAAAACTTAGATATAAATTTGCCGTACCGGATTTTAATGAACAGAACCCAAACAAAATCTACTCAGACTTCTTCAACATTATTCAGACAGAATTCAATAAAGTTTTCAAATTAAAGAAAGTCAGTGACTACAACGGTAAATCTAAATTTAATGACTGGGCAACGTTAGGAATTCGTAAAAGTAGAGTTATCTTGTATGACCTTTATGATCAAAAAACCTATAACTTTGATCGAAAATTTCATGACTATGTTAAAAAATATTCCAAAACTTTCAAGTTGGTTTGTAGAACAGCAAAAACTTTACACATTAATAGAAAAATTCAAAATTCAAATAATAGAATGAAAACAGTTTGGCAAATAATAAACCGCGAAACTGGCAAAGTTATACCAAGGGACAGTGATTTCTGCCTAAAGATAGGTGATGATGTTGTTAAATCCAACGCTGATGTTGCTCGAGCTTTTGAAACATTCTTCACCAATGTACCCGTACTCACAACGGACCGTCTAAATTCATCTCCATTTGAAGCAGAGACTTTATTAAAAAATAACACTAGCGTCAGTAATGTATATTTAAAATTTCATCATGTATATCCCCAGGACATTGTCAAAACGTTTAAATTACTTAACTTAAAAAATACGGAAGACCTTTGGGGTATATCAGTCAAAGTCATTGGTTCAGTAATTCTAGTTATAGCCCCACACTTAGCTTATATATTCAATAAATGTGTTGACGATGGGGCTTTTCCAGACCTCATGAAACACAGTAAACTTATACCGCTGTTCAAATCGGGAGATAAGGGCGATCCTTCAAATTTCAGACCAATATCTGTTCTTCCAACACTAAGTAAAATATTTGAAAAGATTATACTCAATCAAATGCTCTCACACTTCAACCGTACAAAACAACTCCACGCTAAACAATATGGTTTCACTAGGGGTAAATCGACTACGGATGCAGGTATTACCCTTGTATCTCATATTTATTCTGCATGGGAGGCCGCACAGGATGCTATCGGAGTTTTTTGCGACCTGTCGAAGGCGTTTGATTGTGTTGATCATAATACGCTATTAATTAAATTAAATCATTACGGAGTTAGAAATAAAGCGTTGGATCTACTAAGATCATAACTAAGCAATATAATTCAAAAGGCAGAAGTTAACAGCGTAAAATCTGATGGATCGGGTGTTAAAATTGGCGTTCCACAAGGTTCCATATTAGGCCCTTTCTTATTCCTGGTATATATTAATGATCTGCCTTTCATAGTGGAGAAATTAACTGACATAGTGTTGTTTGCTGATGATACTTCAATGGTCTTCAAAATTGAAAGACAAAAAGGAGATTTTTATGATGTTAATAGTGTATTGTCTTTAACCTTGAATTGGTTCACAGTTAATAATTTATTGTTAAACGCTGGTAAAACCAAGTGTATCAAATTCTCACTTCCAAATGTCAGGCAAGTTGAGACCAGTTTGGTGTTAGACAACAGCACGTTAGAATTGGTAAATGATACGAAGTTTCTTGGAATAACCATTGATAGCAAATTGCAGTGGGGACCCCACATAGATAAATTGGCTGGTAAATTAAGTTCTGCGGCTTACGCTGTTAGGAACATCAGACAAAGCACGGATGTGGCTACATCTAGGCTAGTATATTTTAGTTACTTTCATAGTGTGATGTCCTATGGTATCTTGTTGTGGGGGAAAGCAGCGGATATTCAAACTATTTTTATTTTACAGAAAAGAGCTATTCGAGCAATTTATAATTTAAAACGAACAGACTCCTTAAGAGAGCTTTTTAAAGAAATTGACATACTAACAGTAGCTAGTAAATTTATTTTCGAAAATATAATGTATGTACGCAAGAACCTTACAACATTTTCCAAACTTAGCGACAGCTGTAATTTTAACCTAAGAAATAATCACAGACTATGTGCGCCCCGTTTTAGACTCGCGAAGGTTAGCAATTCTTTCAAGGGTCAGTGCATTCTCTACTATAATAGGATACCTCTGGAGATTTTGAAATTGCCATTTGAGCAATTTAAAAAGCATGTTAAAGCGACTTTGTCGAAAAAGGGATATTACAATGTTCAAGATTACTTAAATGACAGGACTGTATGGGGTTAATCTGTCTCAACACAGACCTTGCTGTTAATAGTTTTGTAATTATTTATTCCTGCTTATTAATCATAACAATTAAATTTTTCATATTTGTATTAGTTAAGCACAACCTATTTTTAAAAGAGATCTAAAAATAAATCTGTGGGAGTTTCTACGCCCTTCTTCTCCCACAGTGGTCCAATGTAGAGAAGAGGCAAAAAATGACGTTTGCTAAGTATATGTAAATATCTACAGTAATAAAGTACTTTGACTATTTTTGACTATGAGGCCCAGTCTTTCACATTCTCGAGGTCAGCCTTCAGTGCCTCCACGGATGAAACTAAATTGCAGGGGGAAAAGTGGCGATAAATTTGTAGATCATCTACGTACAGATGATACGAAGAAGAGAGGACGTCGGAGATGGAGTTTATAAAGACTGAAAAAAGTAGAGGACAGAGAATACCACCTTGAGGCACTCCTGAGGAAAGATCACACCATTGAGTTTCGGTCTCTTCAGACTTAATGCGCTGCTGACGAACTCTCAGATATCAGTCGAACCAGCCAGCAGCGTGGGAGGAGACATTCAGCGATGTTAATATAGCGACAAGAATGTCAAAATCGACGCAGTTAAAGGCATTGCTAAAATCAAGCAGGGCCAGCACCGTAACCAACCTCTGATCCATGGCTAGCTGTATATCATCGCTGACTTAAGAGTGCTGTGGTAGTACTATGCCCTGGTCTGAACCCAGATTGGAAAGGATTGAGAAGTTTGTTTTATGAAAGGTAGGAGGTGAGTAGGGAGTGGACAATGGATTCAAGGACTTTGGAGAGAATAAGTTAGATAGATATGGGCCTGTAATCTTTGAAGGAGGAGGGATTGGAATTTTTGGGCAGTGAGATTACAAGTGCTTTCTTCCATAGACTAGGAAAAGATCTAGCTGATAGAGAGAAGTTTATGATGTGGGTAATTGGAGGGAGCAACTCTTCAAGGACGCTGTGGATCATCTGATAGCTGACGTTGTCACCACCATCAGCTTTGGATGTGATAGCTAGCACTGCTTTTCTAACTGCGCCGATTCCAACGAGACTAAAGTTGAACGGTGACTGCAGCCTTCAACCGTAGATGACGAAGGGTTGCCTCCTTTGTGGCGGGGTCTATCACGGGGGGAGAAGAAAATAACTGGTTAGGGCCGTTGAGATCGACATCACCTGAAGAAAATTCCTGGGACTTGCCAACACCAAGGGTTTTAAGAAATTTCCAGACCTGAGCTGGGGTGTACATTTCTATACGCCCATAGATGTGGCGTCGCTTGGCGTCACGGCACATGCGGTTGCATAGGTTTCGAAGGCGTTTAAATGTTAGGAGATTGTTATCGGTTGGGTCTCTCTTATATCGCCCCTTCGCACGGTTTTTTTTTGCCATTAAACGCTTGATAGCGCCTGTCAGCCACGTAGCAGGAAAACCCTGACCTTTTTCATTGGTGCGTGCTTGTCGAACAGCCCAAGGACAATAGAGTTGAACTTCAGGGTTTCGTCATCAACGGTCTCACCAGTTACAACGGGGGTCGGGAATCGAGGTTCACACCTTTGAAGCTTCGAATATCAAGGAATTTGACTTTGCGCTTAGGGAGCCTAATTTTGTATGAAAGATACACCAGATCGTGATAGGAGAATGGGTCATTAAGCTGGCCATGAGCAGCCACCTTGGCTATGTTGGAGATAATCATGAGATCGAGAAGGGAGGGAATACAGTGCGGTTGAAAGTGAGTAGCGTCAAGGGGAAGAATATGTAAGTTAGAGGAATTTACAATAGATTTCAGTTTAGCAGAGCGGGCGTTATTTTTCAGGAGACAGCTGTTAAAATCACCGAGGATGAGAGTGTCGCTATAGAGAGGAGTCAAGTCACTGAGTAGAGATTCAAAAGAATAAAAGTAATCGATACGAAGTGAGGGGCTGTAATATACACCCAGAAGAATTTTGTTGTGTTGCAAGCTGATCTCAGGGAAGAGATACTCAGCCGAACCAGAGTACAGGCTTGGTGAGTGGCAGATGACTTTGCACGGAATGTCAGAACGTAAGTAGATAGCAACCCCGCCATCTGCTTTGCCAGTCCTATCGTTGCGATAGAGCCTGAACCCTGGCAGAGAATACATGGAGGAAGGAAGAGATGGTTTCAGAAATTATTCGGATACAAAAACGCTATGTATACTCTGATCGCTGAAAGCTTCCAGGAGATCAGCGTAACTAGCAGGAATGCTTTGGGCATTAATATGAACGACATTGAAATTGAACTCCGACTTGTTGAACACTCGTTTCAGATTGCTAGACAATGATGCGTCCGCAAGGGAGTCGACACCTCCTGAACCAAGAGAGTCGCCGTTAGAAGAGCTAGAGAAAAAACTGTCTTTGAAATTGTTTATGATATCCATTTAAAATAAATATACTACAATAGCTATCAAATAAATATAAAACTAAACTATAATATCCTCCGTTACGAGGTTTAACACTAAATTAACAATTAAATACAAAAAGCCTGAACCCAGACACACTGGGCTTGTTGGGAAATAATCTATAACCTACAAGGTTTGAAACAATACTGACAAAACGAACAAGCAAAACGTAATGAACAAAACGCAGACAATCATTACTTTGTTTGAGTGTGACGTGACCTACGTCGCTCGCTTCAGGATAATATGCAGGAAGGCAGAGTATGGAACAAATTAACATAAATTTGTTATTATAAAATAAAGAAAAAAAAGTGTTGAGAATCGAGCGAATAGGAACGAGACGGACTGTGAACATACAGGACAACTTCGTATTATGAGTGGAACACGCCCCGCACGTTCTGTTCTTCCGTAACGCGAAGCAAACAAGGAAAGAAAATACGGATGACTCTTGACCACAGACTATCTTTTTTATAATCTTTAAGCCGTTTTCTTTTTCCTTTTTTTCTTTCTCTTTCTCTTCTATACGTATCAAGAGATTATGAAATTACCATTTGAGCAATTTAAAAAGCATGTTAAAGCGACTTTCTCGAAAATGGGATATTACAATGTTCAAGATTACTTAATCTAGCTCAACATAGTCTTTGCTGTTAATAATTTTGTTATTATTTTTCGTGCTTATTAATTATAATAATTAATATTGTAATATTGGCATTAGTTAAGCAATTTTTAAGTTGTCTAAAAATCAATCTGTGGGAGTTTTAGACTCGCGAAGGTTAGCAATTCTTTCAAGGGTGTACATTCTCTACTATAATAAGATACCTCTAGAGATTTTGAAATTGCCATTTGAGCAATTTAAAAAGCATGTTAAAGCGACTTTGTCGAAAAAGGTATATTACAATGTTCAAGACTAGCTAGCTCGACACAGTCTTTGCTGTTAATATTTTTTTAATTTTTTTTTCGTGCTTATTAATTATAATAATTAAGCATTAGTTAAGCAATTTTTAAGAGATCTAAAAATAAATCTGTGGGATTTTCTAGGCCCTGCTTTTCCCACAATGGGTGGTCCAATGTAGAGAAGAGGCAAAAAATGAAGTTTGCTAATTGTATATGTAAATAACTACAGTAATAAATAAAACTGTAATATTACCATGTGCTTTGAGGGGCCAACGTTTTCGGGCGCATTTGCAGGACGAGTTGTTGGAAGAGGTACCAATCGGTTTAAGACAAGATAATGTACCTAGAAATGGACGGCTGCCCAGCCCATAACTACACGCCTGTGAGGCCATATTTGAATGAACAATTAACAAATCGTTGGATTGGTCGGCAAGGGCCGGTAGGATCGCCTCCTCGTTCGCCAGATTTGACATCACTAGATTATTTTTTATCGGGCACGATGAAACTAACAATATACACAGTCAGGTCATAAGTTCTGTCACATAATAAAAACTTTTGAATTTAGAACGCTGGCCACAAAAAAGTTTATTGAATTCGAATTTTGAAGTTTTCATGAAAATAAAAATGTGTACTTTTTAGAATTTTCCTCATTTTTAAATATGGAGTGGACACTTAAAGAAGACCGTGTCGCAGTTATTGCGTTGCATCGTTGCGGTTACGCGCCAATTCAGATTTTCGACTTACTGAAAAATTTGAATATAACCAAAAGATTCGTTTATCGTACCATAAAACGATACAATGAAGACTCTAGTGTAGATGACAGGTCAAGAAGTGGTCGCCCTCGCTCTGTTAGGACTCCAGCAGTGATAAAAGCTGTGAAGGCGCGAATTCAAAGAAATCCCATACGTAAGCAGAAACTGTTGGCCCTTCAGATGGGGTTAAGCAGGACCACGGTGAAAAGGGTGTTAAATGAAGACTTAGGGCTTAGGGCATATCGAAGAAAAACAAGACATCGTTTGGATGCTCGTTTAATGGACCTGAGACTGAAGAGATGCCGCGCTTTGTTGAAGCGGTACGCGGGAAAAAAGCATCGGGAAATTCTTTTTTCGGATGAAAAAATTTTCACCGTGGAAGAGAGCTACAACAAACAAAATGATAAAGTGTACGCACACAGCAGTGAAGAAGCGAGCAACCGTATTCCGCGTGTACAACGAGGTCATTTTCCATCCTCGCTCATGGTTTGGTTGGGAGTCTCTTATTGGGGCTTAACTGAGGTACATTTTTGTGAGAAAGGCGTAAAAACGAATGCAGTTGTGTATCAAAATACAGTCCTCAAGAACCTTGTGGAACCTGTTTCTCATACCATGTTTAATAACAGGCACTGGGTATTCCAACAAGATTCTGCGCCAGCTCATAGAGCGAAAAGCACACAAGACTGGCTGGCGGCGCGTGAAATCGACTTCATCCGGCACGAAGACTGGCCCTCCTCCAGTCCAGATTTGAGTCCGTTAGATTACAAGATATGGCAACACTTGGAGGAAAAGGCCTGCTCAAAGCCTCATCCTGATTTAGAGTCACTCAAGGCATCTTTGATTAAGGCAGCCGCCTTAATCAAGGATGCCTTGAGATGCCTTATATTGACATGGACCTCGTTCGTGCTGCGATAGACGACTGGCCGCGCAGAATAAAGGCCTGTATTCAAAATCGCGGGGGTCATTTTGAATAAACTTTATTACCATAAGAATCTATGTTTTATTAAGTTCATTTTGCTACATAAATGTTTACATAAATAATAGGTAAACATGTCTAAATTATTTCATATTGCACATGTGACAGAACTTATGACCTGACTATGTATAATGCCCCCATCAACACGGAGGCAGATCTTCTAGCTCGGTTCCTAAGTTCCGAAACGACCCAGACATGATTAGAAGCAAATTGTGTTTCGCTCAGCATTGTGTCTTCAAGAACAAGGCGGATACTTCGAAAACCTAATGCATTAATATCTTTTTAATGTAATTAATCTGCTTATTTCCCTTGTATTTCTGTTATAATTATCATTTCGACTATATTAGACATGCCCATAAACTGAGTATTTCACACATTTTTTTATTTAGACCAGAGATTTGAGCGTCAGCGCTGTTTTCGTGATTCAGAACGCAGGTCAAGAAGAAATACAAAACCGGTCTCGAAAGGACATTGTCCACTTTGTATGGGCGTTTCGGCTAAACGTGAACAGACATTTGAATCGAAACTAACTATTAGGTTATGTAGTACAGGTTGGTAAGAAACCAATAACAGTAATTATTTTGTGTCAATATGCCTGTGTCGTGAGTTTTTCCTGTATGTCTACTGAGAGGTTATGTTCAAATAAAATAACATTTTAATAACAATAACATATCAACAAACGCGGAATCGGGGTCCATTATAACAAGCCAAAGTAGAAACAAACATATTCACGAATTATCGAAACGGTACACAGAACGAAAGGTTTGTATTGTGTTCTGTGGCGTGAGTGACCTGACAATTGTGTATTTTTATTTTTGTCTAGTATTGCCATGAATAAGTAGTTTACCCACAAATCGAGCTTTTTTTTGTCAATTTGAACAACGATTAATGCGACGAATCGCGCATGTATTGTATTAATGCATTTGCAATGATGTACTATATTTATGTGAAAGAAAAATTGGTACTAAAAGTGCTACTTTAGAGACCACAAAGTGATTTATGTGTAATTGGTGATTTATTATTTTTTTACATGGCAATACCGAAATTAAAATGTCGTCCGGTCGACCGATTAAAGACTGTGTTTCACATAAAGTCCCTTTAAGTTTTAACTGTCGATTTACACAACTACATAATCGAAAATATTCGTAATGGAATTATTTATAATCAGTGGTTATCTCGTATTACCTCGTACATTCTGTCCACGCTTAGCCGAAAATGGACAATGTCCTTTCGCAACTTCGTATTTTTTTATTTACATTAAAAAAATGGGAATTACGATGAGACAGATTATGGTATACCCTGTTTGTTTCAAGAATATCAAACATGTAAACAAATCAATGTCAAATTAGTATGGTTATTGATGGCTGGTTGACACCTCTCCAAAGGAATTTGTCATTGATTTGTTTATATGTTTGATGTTCTGGTTCAGAATCCATTATAGCTATTTGTAGGCAGTATCTATTGTAAGACAATTTTGCCATGCCAAATGATGATTCCTGTGATTTTACTTTCCAAAATCTGTACTAAAAGTAGTATAGTGTTTTAAGATTTTTAACCCGGACCTGGAATACACACTACGGGACAAAAACCGATTATTAGTACCTATATTTTATTTATCAATAAATAATTGACGTACCTATCGGTTTTCGTTCCTTACGCATTCTCACATGCAACAGCACGGAGAGGCAATTACTTACATAAATATATACAATGTTAGTTATTTAATCTTTGACAAATTATGTCTCATTTGTAATTTCGATTGAAGCCGTAAGCAAATTGAGTATTTTGAAATTATACCGCAAAACCTTATGACTGCAGCTGCATGTGTTTTATTTTATAATCTCGACAAACATGGAAAATTATAAATAATCCCCAAGTACTTTGACTCAATCATGTGACAAATAAGTTAGATATTAACAAACAAGAAATATTTCGTTTGGGACCATGATATGATGGGTACTTACTGTGTGAACTTATCTTATAACTTACGCAACAATGTTCAAAAGGGGTGACTCAATCTGTTCTTGACTGTACTTTCAAATAAATAGAAACATGACTTCGAGACTGGCAACATTTTTATTTGTCAACGTTCGCCTCACTATCACCTGAGCTCTATTTTTGAATCACTCGCGTCGTGGCGAGCGCTCGCCGAGCGCAACGATTGGTTCATATAACTCGACGTAAATGAGCTCTACCAATCGTGTCGCTTGGAGAGCACTCGCTTCCAAGGCGACTGATTCAAAAATAGAGCTAGAGGGGCACAATATGATCCTGTGGTATATTTCTCAGTTTCAAATGCCCATTGAAACTGAGAAATATACCACAGGATCATATGTCCCGCGTCATCAGATTACACCCATGAAGGGGCATATGAGGCGTGAAAGTTTTTCAAAAATCCTATATGTCCCTTCAGGGTAGCGGCCGAGGGGGCATATGGGATACATTGAGCTTCTTGATTTAATTCAAAATTGTAGTCGATCGCAATTTTGGATTGGGGGAAATTTGCTGTAGCTTTATTTTTCGATGCATTTCAATCAAAATTTAAGAGACACACTAAGGACTTCATTCTATACAAGATATTGCGAAAAAAGGGGGGACTGGAGGGGGAAAAAGGGCGAGAAGTTTGCTCTTGCGTTATACAGGTGACTTTTAATCAGCTGACCACTTTTTAGGAAATGATAGTACCTATTAATATGCACAACTTTTGCTTATGAACTTATGTTCCTAAGGGTTTTTTTTCGTATTTAATCCATCAAAAATGCGATCAGCTGTTCTAATGAATACGTTCAATTTTAATTCATTTAAGCTCCGACTTCATAACGCAGTTGTCAAATGAAGTCAGGCAGCGGGCGGCGGCGCGGCGTACCAAGTAGGTAGGTACCAATCAAAATCACAAAGACGTCTAACCAGTCGCCTGTGGCGGCCATTTTGTAACTTTCGCCGTGTCGGTGGGTACCGGAGCGGGAATCCCACACATCAGGAATTCTGAGCGCCGATGTTTAGTTTTTGATGAATTTCTCCTATTCTAGTTAGAATTAAGATTAGTTCTAATTAGAATATTACTCTAATTGGAATTCTTTACCCTTTTTCCTTTCCACAACGCCTTTATTTCAGTTTAATTACAGCTAATATGTGTTACATAATATGAAGCTCCCTAAGTTGTACTTATTTCTGTATTATTTTAATAACAAAGCAAGATTTAGGCCTAATGTTTGATTTTATTAATGCGTTATATTGTATAGAACTCTAATAAACACAAACACATATAGTCTTCATACATTTATTTATCAAAATAAAACTTTTTCAAAAGTTACAAAAATAGGGCCTCATAAATGTCAGCCAATATTAGGTATACAATTTAGGACTGTTTCAAAGCACCCTTGGCAATATTGACCAATATTCTTCGGTTTACAGAAACTAAAGCATATGAGCTATCAGTAACCAAAGCCTCAAACTTGTAAGATAAATAAATAACGAGCAGAGAATCTACTAAAATACCACTGTAATATGACACAAAAAATAGTAGGTAAGTAAATCTTAGGTTATGGTTGAAAGGTAGTAGTTATCTTATTAAATATACATTATCTAATAACTACATAGAACAAAGTATTGGATTTATACATAAACCCAAGACCTTTCATACAAATATTTAGAGTACCATGATGATAAACATTGCAAATAATCATCCACTTTTGTGCCATGGAGGTGAAGATAATATGGATGAGCCTTGTGATTTTTCTCGGGACAAAACTTTTATATTATATTTTGTTAAAATAACATAGGTACCTAATATAAAAAGCGTAACGCCTTTTCCCATTCCGGTGGCAGTGGCACAATGGGCCCACAAAGGATATTTAAAATATGTTCAAATTAGATGAAATTAATACGGCTCAACAAAATCTGTCATTAGACATAGTGCCTTACGGGGTCAAATGCAATGTAAGATATTAAATTAAATAACTTTATTAATATTATTAATTTATTTTGAGATAAAAATACAAATTTTACAATTATAAAAACACAATCAATCAGACAACACCGATATTAAATTAAAATGAAATCAATTGGTAGGTATTATACACAGCATACAAAGACATTAACACATTTTATTATGTTTGTTTGTGTAAGTACATTTTTTTGTTTATTTGTTCATCGATTAATGTTATTTTCATTATTTGCCATGTAATATAAAAAAAAACAACTATATGAGCAATTATACATATCAACATACGGGATCGTGGAGGAAAATTGTTGGTTTGTAATTTTACTAGTGATAAAATTAGTGAACAATACAAAACATTAATAAGAAGTGTTCCAAGCGGCATAAAAAAAACACAAAGCTACATTAAAAACTAAAGAAAGTAGCCTTATTGTTTATCTCGCAGTCCCAGTCGCATAATCCAGCAAAGCAGGGCATTGTCGTATTAAAAGAGAGAGAGAGAGAGAGAGAGTATTCTGAATGGTATTTTTTTCGATTTAACATTATACAAAAATCAGCTCTTGTCAAATAGCGAATTTCGACAGGTATTGCTATCGATATGCAGACATACACATTAAGGCTACAAAGAACAAATAAATTGCGATCCAGATGAAGCTTTAAAGGCCTTACATGCGCCAATTGCCTAAGACATAAAATAAAACGAGGCAAAATTCCGTCAAAATACAGAAAAAAATATACCCATATAGGTATGAGAAAATAATGCATCAGAAAGTACTTTACTTTACTTGATACTTTCTTACACAAAAAAAATATAGTGAGCTTATCTCTAACAAGAGATTTCTTCCAGCAAACCTAGGATAGAAAAGATAAAAAAACACAAACAAGGTTTTCACATAACAAATATAAGGAAACAAAAATACAAATTGACGCATGTTTAGGCCTATACTACTACTACTACTCTACCCTGTATGATACATTCTCACAATTAAATAACTGTCTCATTCCACTGTAGGTAAAGGCTTATTCTTTGAATTAAGTATGAAAGTCTTCATACCACTGTGGGCAAAGGTCTATCTTCCGCTGGAATAAGAAACAAAGAAAACATAAAGACAAACTAAAAGACAATTAGAGAAACAAAAAAACAACAAATGTATGCCGATACCATTTGGATGTTATTGTTATTGTAAATTGTGAATTTAAATGGAATTGAAAATAGATAGAGCTTTTGAATACTAGCGTGTGTGTGTCGTGTTACTGTATGTAGTGTATGTGTTTTGTGAAGTATTATTGGCGGAGAGAACTAATGTGCGGCCTGAAGCACGTGTAGCCACATACCGGAATCTCACACTTTTCACAGTATGTGATTGACCGTTTGCGGCAGACCACACACACTTTGCGGGTACGGTTTTTCGCGCTGACTATTGGCAAGAGCTTGTAAAGTATCGGGATATGGTAGAGAGTTTCGTTGTGTGGTGTATCAGGTGTTTCGACTATGCGAGCGTGGGTTTCAATCAACTGTGTCACCAGAGTTTTGCGAAAACTCCGGTGAACCATTGGATTGGCGGATGTTTCTTTGTGCAGTATGAATGCGTTGAGTGTGCTAGCATTCAAAAGTCTTCGAAACAGCTTCTTGTACCAGACCCTGTTACGGCGGCGTTCCAGGGGGTACATAGACAGCATTTGGTCTTTCTTGTCTACCCCGCCCATGCACACGTTATAATCGGGGACCATGGACGGCTTCAGTGTTTGGCCGCAATTCACAGAGCAGAGTCCGTGGTAAGTGGAGATAAGAGCGACGCGGTTCTTATCTCTCCATACCAGGATATCTACATCGCCTGATGTGCAGCCCACCACCTGACCAACCACCATTTCATTCTTCTTCAACTGCGCCACATTGGTCGGAACGAACTTGCGGTTGGTCCGAAGCGTCCCCACACAGTCGAAACCCCGGCATTTCAACTCGCGTGCAAGGGCGGGGGAGTTGTAAAAATTGTCCATCCAAATGGTATATCCTTTATGCTCGAGACCAGTCAAAAGTCTGAGTACAAGGGCAGGCACGATTCCAGTTATTGGACTTACTTCATGTTCGTCTGTGACATCGTGGCCAGCATGGACCTCAAAGCGCCACAAGTAGCCGGTCTTTGATTCACAGACTTCGTAAGTTTTTATTCCTACGCCAGCTGCTTTATTCTGGATGAACTGGTTAATATCTAACCAGCCCTTCCACATTGTGAGACTTTCATCGAGCGCAATGTTTTGAGACAATTTATATAATTGTGAGAATTTAGCATTCAGGTGGTCCAAAATGGGACGTACCTTAAAAATCTTAGCTTCGGATCGTGTCATTGTTGCCGGATCGCAATTTACATTGTCCTCGAAGTGGAGACATGTGCTCAGCAGCCGGAAGCGGTCATACCTCATCACTTTTGTGAACCCCGGGGTGCTGAAGATATCGACGCATTTATTCCAATATTCCTCTAGCCGTGATTTTGCCACAACTCCTACCGCCAGAATTATGGCAAAATACACGTAGAGCTCATCTACCGTCGTATCAACCCATTTGGTAATTCTGCTGGAGGGACAGATCGATCCGTCCTCCAGCATCCTCGCTGCCGTCTGCTGAGCATACCGGTTTGTCTCCACTGCAATGTGCTCCATAATCGGGCGATCCCATATGGCAGTAAATGCATCATATGGGGTCGCACATGAAACCTGCGGACCACAGTTATTTTCGGAGAAGGGTTCCCTCCTCAGTTCAGGTGGAATCTGAGTTGTTGGGAATTCTCTCCAGTTAAACTTAAATTTATCTATATTTTCGCTCGGGGTCTGGAACTCGGGCTCAGTTTGCGGCTCGGGACGAGGCAGGGGCTCGGGTTCAGGCAGGGGCTCAGGCATGATCACTGACAGACCGTCAAGGTTCACAGCCTGAGCCAGAGCCAGAGCCCGAGCATCTGGCGCCCCTTCATTGTCATCGTCCTCGAACCGCCGCGTGGCCTTTGGGTCCTTTTGCCTTTCCACATCGTCATCGTCATTGTCGACGTCGGAGTCCTCTTCGCTACCTGATTTGAATGGTTAAAATAGAGTTAGACGTCTGAGGTGTGAGTATTACTCGTATCCGATGGAGATATATATTTTTATTCTTACTCGTCTGAGGTATGGAGGAAAAGGTTTGACGTTGAGTTATGACTTATGATATAGGTATTCAGTAAACGCATGTAAAGGAATATTCTTTTAAAGACTGTATTTTTTTTTCGTAAAAATCCGATTTTTTTATCAGATATATATACAATGAAAAAATTATCTTTTAACATCACATAATTAGTTTATACTGACAAAGTGAACAGGTTAAATGATACATTTATAACATAGCGTCACACCTTTTCCCATACGGAGTGGCAGAAGCAGAATCATGCCCACTTTTAGCTAGTTATTCAGAGCCAACAGTGGCCAACACTCCAATCAGCGAGACAGGAGGCTAGCCTTACTATGTTTTCCATCAAATATGAAGGTTTATAATTTAATGTTTATTTTTTTATCAAGAAAAGCAACACGATATTGTCATAATAAAAAAAAGAAAAGCAATACGATATTGTCATAATAAAAAAAATACAACAATAAGTGTCGAAATCGATATGACTGAGTCAAAAAATCGTCAAATCCCATACATTTTTGTTTAGGTAATAAGTTATTTTTGTGTAGTAAAGCCCTTACAATCTGCTAAATTTATAGCCCAGAGCAAACACAAATATCATGACATATGGACCTCTTCCTAAACGGGGTAGCAGAGGCAAAATTGTGCAAATTTTTAGACAGATTTATCCATTTCTTCATAAAAAAATAAAATAAAAATCCATTGATATATATCCATTGAAACATATATCGTGATATTTATCAGCGAACCCTGATTGAAACATATATCGTAATATATCTGCGAACCCTGGTATTTAGCGAGGTTTATTTCACTTACCGTAACAGAGTAGGTTTTCAATTTCTTTCTCACGAAGAGGACGCACGTTCGCCGACGACGACGATGACGATGGGATACTGTAAAATATAATAATGTTATCATCCTCAAAAAGTATGAAATAATGGAAAAATCTAAAAATAATATACTTACAGGCAACGTTTTGCCCTGGGAGGCGGGCACAGCGGCAAGATACCTTCTTCTATCTGCCTGTAAAAACATAGTAAATTGTATTACGTAAATAAATAAAGAAATACTACAATGCAAGTTATCTCGAAATTAAGTATACTCACTCAGGTCTCTTGAGGCCCCTGCGTGGGGTAGGCGTTGAAGCCCCGCTACTGCCGCCACATTCTAAAAATCTAAAAAAAAAAACATTTTAATTATGGTTTATTAGGTATCAATGGACATAAAATATGGTATGATATGAGGAAGGCCTGTGTCAAATTTTAATTAAGTCAATTAAATCAATACGTTAAAGACACAAAGTACTCATTTCAATACTTACACAGAAGGTGACGGAGGTGCTGAGCACGGGGACATGTTTAAAAGCCTGTCTCCCTCCTCATGGGTGACCTCGATTGGCAGCTCTTCAAACAAGGAAGACCAGAGTAGTAGAGATCTAAAAACAAATAAAAATTGATATTTTAACCTTATGCCTTGGAAGTAGAGTCCAAAACCTAAGAAAATCAATATGGGGTGGTAGAGCTAACAATATTTTGAAAATATTTACCCTGGTGACTGCCTGGCATCGGGAGGCAACTCTCTGGTCTTCCTTGTATGAAGGCTGCGCTCCAGCGACTGCACTTGAACCGGCAAGTCGGTAATATTTCTCATTGATCTGAAATACATGATCCTACATTAGTTTTATTTCATTTGAAAACATGCAATTATTAGTAAAGTTAGTTGTTAGTAAAAGCTGTTATTTACAAAGAAGATGCAGATGGCCTCTCCACGGCCCCACCGCGAGTGCGGACTCCGCCCCGCGCTCGTGCGCCGCCGCCACGCGTGCGCCCGCCGCTGCCACGCGATCGTACAGCGGCTCCACGATTGCCCACGCCGCCACCACGAACGCCCAAACCATCAGCACCACTCTCATCCTCCGCGTTCACACGCCCTCGGCCTCTTCCAGTTCTTGCAGCACTTACAGAAAGAAAGAAAAAGCATGCAAAAAATGCCAACCAAATAGTGCAAACCATAATATATAAAAACACACAACACATAAACAAGCTCGAGCAGTGTATGCAGCATCAACATTTATTTTTTATGAAATCAGTGAAGGGTGCATTGCGTTAATTAATACAAACATATTTTGTGAAATTAACTCTTTCCCGTGTTTCATTTTCATATTCTTTATTGCACAGAAACATTAAAAATACAATCACATATTCGAGTGTTTCTTTGACATAATTGTTTATTTGAAAATTATTTTTTCTTTATTTCCTGAAATAATTTAAATCTAGGGCTGATTTGGTAAAATAATTTCGGCAAAATTATTGACTTGAAAGAAAAGTTTATATGACTAGAACTTATTTTATTTATTGATCTTTAAAAATCCACTGTTATTTATTATTTATTTACGACCCATAATAAAGTCCCATCAACAAAAGAACAAATATACGAAATAACAAAAATGTTTCGTTTTTGTCCGGCTATCGTCATGCACACACTGTTGTTAAAATATGCAAAAAATCACCCGTGTTAATTAAAAAACATCAAACCAATCAAGCTCAAAACAAAATAAAAGTAAAAAGGTAAGATTATATCAAAACACGGAAAAGCTTGTCGACATATCCACACCATTGTGTCGGCCATGACCAACCGCAATTGCCCGATGTGTGAAATTCCGTCTGCGGTACTGGGACTCCCCCGCATTTGTTTTGATGAAATTTCGCATATTTCTGAATGAATACATGTTTTGAATAGTAACCAATAGGAAATAAACAATATGTAGAGTCCTAGGATGATAAGCACGTTCGGTTTCTCTAATGAAATTTGTCTATTCAGATGAAAACCAAAATCATGTTCCGTTGAGAAGAGCGAGGTGAAGTTGTTTTGGACAGTTTTTTACTCACAATGGTATAGATAATCGACATTAGTATTAGTTAAAATTAAACTTTACTTACCGTTGCATATTGGATAATCAGCAGCAGGCACTCCACTTAGCACAAATAATTAAAATATCTATGTGAACACTGAGAGACACAAACGCGAAGTAGCGGTTGGGATGGCGTCTTTGAGTGAGTTTTATTGTGCAAACAGTGACCACAGAGTATAAAACCATTCATTAATTAGATAGCCTGTTCTTTCTTGTGCAATTTTAATAGGTTAGAAAGAGATCGGACTAACATGAATGCTGCAACGGAAGCAAAATAAAATCCTTTACAGCAGTACCGGAGACGGTCGCGCCACACACAGGCGCCAGAATGACAGTACCGGAGCGGGAATTTTCACACACAAGGGGCTAAGATATGGCAACAGTTCGTCGTTGATGAATTAATAATATCAGACTAGAAACAGGTTGCGCCAAGTTTATCTGTGATTGAGCGAGTTGTGCCTCTCTCTCTCTCTGAGAAAATTTGCGGGCCTGCACCTACCTATCTACTAGGTGGGTACCAATGTTACAATTACAAAGTCGAGTTACTACCTAGGAGGGTATAGGTAGGTACCTATCTACTAAACAATCCAGACGAAAAAACGTAGCTTCTCGCTCGGACAACGACAGCGGCAGTGTGACATTTGAGCGGCACTTCATATGAACAGCAGTACGTCCATTCGGCCATACCTACCGACAACAGAAACAAAGCTCCATTTCCCGTACGGGTTGGCAGAGGCACAATTGTGCCCACGTTTACTCAGTACCTACCTACTTACCAAATTATTTGAAAATGTTAGAAGTTCAGGCATTTTAATTTAAAAAAAAAATACCTATCTACCTAAATTCAGATCTAATCTTATAGTACTTAGGTAAAACGGAACACTCACTATCTAGTCCAATAACTTTATTTAAAATTTACAATATAATACAATAAAATAAAATAATAATAAACAATGTATTGGTGTTTGTTAGAAAAAATATACGTAAGAATTATCACCAAATTATAAGGACAATGGAAAGTAAAAAACCGGTCAAGTGCGAGTCTAAATCGCGCACGAAGGGTTCCGTACCACCGTTCAATGGAAGCGTTGGTGTGGAGTGAATAGTTTGGATTTTACACAGCAAAATATTGTTTACAAAGTTATTGGTGCGGTTACTTTCACACTCCATGTACGTAACCAGGTGCATCCATAAGTTTGTATGTGGTATTGTTGTATGGGAGCCCCCTTAAATATTTATTTTTAACTGTTTTTTAGTATTTGTTGTTATAGCGGCAACAGAAATACATAATCTGTGAAAATTTCAACTCTCTAGCTAGCTAGGTTTTTGAGATACAGCCTGGTGACAGACGGACGGACGGACGGACGGACGGACAGCGAAGTCTTAGTAATAGGGTCCCGTTTGGAACCCTTCGGGTACGGAACCCTAAAAAAGACTACAAAATTTTGTAAAAACCTGACTTTGGTGGCTTCCAATATTTTTAAAACAAAATACGGTATTTATCTACTCAACGAGCTACGAGCTTTTTAGAGCAATAACAACGATACCCCACTCGATGGGGTAGTTATTTTTTTTAGCGCTGCCCTTTAGATGTATTGCTCGGAGCCCTCCTCAAAAACATTTTTAAATATTTTTTTGATGGCTTGTCTCGTGAGTACGGTAGCACTCGTCAAGTGAGTCTAACGCTCTCTCCGCACAGGCATCGTCCCAATCACTATGCAGCTGGCTCAACTGGCTTTTAAGGCTATTATTTGAAATAAGGATTTTCTCAATCTCCAGTTCGCGTTTCGTTCTCTAGAGGTCAAAAGATCTTGAAGAGCATTGTGAAGCTGAAGAGCGATCTCCGCTCTGCGCGTTGTCTTCTTGGACTCTTGTGCTGGAACCGAGAGACAGGGTACAGCAATATCGTGTCCTTTTAAAGAGAGTTTAAGGGAGGCGATTTGTGTATGTGCTGTGTGTTTATAGGGTTGCAGTACTAGCAACCCATTGATGTGAAAACGAATACCTAATAACTACACAAAACATTTATAGTACTTACATACTTATTCTATAATAACAAATCAATCAGACTACTAGTTTAGGTGAGTGGGTAAAACTTAATAAAATGGACTTTATACTTAATAGATACTAAGTCATCATCATGCTCGGCCCACATCAACCCACTGCGGGGCACAGGCCTCTTCTCTATAGCGCCAACCCCCAACGGTCCTGTGCCATCCGCATCCATTGAGATCCTGTCGACTTTAGTATATCGTCGGAACATCGGGCAGGTGGTCTGCCCACTGGCCTTGTTGCTCCCCTTGGCCACCACTCCGTGACTGCTTTGGTCCACCGACCGTCATCCCGTCTGGCGAAGTGTCCCGCCCATCTTCAACTCAGTCTCGTTATCCGCTTACCTTCGGCCTTCGTCTTCCGTCGAATTTCGACGTTTGGCACGCGGTCAACGCGTGGCGCGAGGGAGATACCTAACATGGAACGCTCCAATGCTCGTTGGGCCACCTTGATTTTGTGTATAATTTGCTGTGAGCGTCCTTAAATAGATACTCAGTAGGTTATTGTTATTCTATTACCTCACTTAATTAAAAGTGTATACAATGAAGGTAGTTATGAATACTTATCAGTACACTATTCAATATTTATTCTAATTAGTCTTACTGTTGCTATTTGTATACAACCTATGTTGTGTATAACCCTGGGAAAGTAAGTAGTAACTTTTTATACTATTTGCTGACGTTACTTGAAGTGATAAGGTTTATCAACAATTCTGCTAGCCGTGTAGGGGTGTCAGCTGTGATATAGTTAGTTAGAGAGGTGTGTACAAGTTCAGAGATCTGTAGAATCCTAGAACTTCCTCAAGCTCAGTCTACCTTACATTTACACAATTTACGTTGATAGGCTGGTCGGTAACCACTTTGCAGTGGAATGCGTGTGGTTCTGATTAGGTCTGTCGGGTTGGCTATAGATATCGTTCACACAATTTCATTATTATGTAAATGGAGTTTAATTATGTTGTTATTAAGATATTTTGTAAAATTCAAACAGTTACGTGAAATGATACTCGTTTCTGTCATTTATTAAAAATATAAACACTGTAAAGCCTGAGTTCAAATAGCATTACCTATATTTCTTTAGTCAAATTTGGCTAGAGTAGGTTATTGGGGCTAAATTTCAAATGGGTTGCTTTGAGTAATATAATGTATAAATACTAGAGACGCTAGCTCGAACAAAATATGTGCCCGGCCTCTTGACGAGAGCGGGCGCGTCAGTTGTCATAGATAAAAATCTTTGCGCTCAGATGCGACATGCCGAAGACATACGTACGCCTTTGCCCAAAAGTATACCCATCAAGTGAATCCTGCCTATACTGGTTGCATACTTTTAAGCGCAGGCGACCTATAATGTGTATTTGGGAATAAAATAAAAGAGAATATGCAAATATCCAATATTTTAATGGGATTTTTTTTCATTGGTTGTGATGTTGTTAGTCAATTTAATAAATAAACTTACAGTTCTTTAAATTTTCGTCAGATGATAATTATCATTAATTAATTGCGGTAGTAAAACATGAGCGGTATTTCTGCGCAAGGGTCTACCTGTCACTGCTATGAAATTTATCCTTATCATCTGGCCTTGCTAGAAGAAATCTCTTGTTAGAGATAAGCTTGCCTTTGTAAATGTCTTTTCCATAAGTTTGTAATATGAATTTTCATGTGAAATTAAAATTTACAAAATAGATGAAGTTGTAAGCATGGAAATAGTATTCTTATAATAACAATTCCGGTCGTAATACAGGGTGAACCAGAAGTCCGTTTATATTTAAATCGGTTGCCCCGTTGAGCAGCGGCGGCAAGGCGGAGCGGAGGGGCCACGCATTGCAACAGCGGCCAGTGGGAATTTAGTGCCAAAGAGTATAATAAGTAGAAGTAGTGCCATGGCGTCGTTCAGTGGTAGCCAACATGCGTTCTGTGTGCGCGAGTACTATAGAAACAACGATTCTGCGACCTTAGCGCAACGTAACTCCAGGGCCTCCTTCAGAAACTGCATTCTCAAACACTTTACACAACCGGGAAAATAAACTAAGCAACATATAATATTAATTATACAGAAATATATTTATTGCATATCTGCATATTTATATATATATAAATAAATTTATAAAAAAAAAATACTACTACTACTACTGGTCCGTTTCTTTTTGCCTCACTAAAACACATACTGTAACAACAAAAGGATCTTTTTGGGGTAATCTATTATTGGCTATGTAATTGGTGTTAATTTTAAGGATTATCTGTTTTGTAATGCTGTTGATTACCTGAATAAATAAATAAATAAATAAATAATAATTTAGCGCTCATTACAACATATCGCACAGAAATCAAACTCATCAGTTCAGTTGGTTAAAAAATGGGTTCTCAAGTTTGAGGAGTCGGGTTCAACAACAAATTTACCTCGGTCTGGCCGACCTAGAACATCGAGGGACCCCGAAAACGTGGAGCGCGTAAGAGCGTCTATTCGTGACCAACCTGGACTTTCAACTCGAAAGCGGTATATCACCATGTTACAAAACTTTTTTTGCTCCAGCGCTGCAGGATTTTGCTGCTTTTAATCAACGGTCATGGTTTCAACAAGATGGAGCCACTTGTCACACCTCTAATGACTCATTAAAGGCAGCTCGAGAAAATTTTGGCCCAAAAGTGATATCGAAAGGAGGGACATTCACTGGCCGGCTCGTAGCCCGGATCTATCCCCAACGGATGTTTTTCTTTGGGGATACCTCAAAAGTAAAGTTTATGGCACCAACCCAGTGACTCTTGAAGAATTAAATAATCATATTCGCGCAGAAATCCGAAACATTTCATCAATAACGTGGCAAGCTTGTGACGAGTGAGTGGCTCCTACACCCAGGTGTGGCGGGGAACAGCCCCTCGTAGTCGGAGGAATTGGGATCAGCCCCTCGTAGCTCAGCTCGGTTCACACGTAGACGTTGCTCAGCCTAGCAATTGTCCTATACTCTCGACTCAAAGTATATGTGTTCCTATTCAGGGACCTGTCTAGGGATCGTATCTAAGGCAAAACCATCACTTCAATATCTATAACACAAGCATTTATTTATTTACGCTTAACTAATAAATAACAACACTAGGCGCTTAGTGCGCCGCACTAGGTCCTAAATTATACGGTGGTAAGGTACGCAGGTACCGACTGGAGATAAGGGGTCCCGGAAGGGTACAGGGCAAGCAGGCCCTTGACGGACGCGGCTTGAACAGAGGAGGGGGATCGTTGTGCACTCGGCTAGCCAAACCACTGACGGGAGATGACGGAGGCCGGAGCGTCCACCATGCCTCGACTTCTTGGTGATCTTCTCACACCCCTTCCAGGGTGCGGGGTTGCGGTCCCGGAGCAGTGGCCCCCTTCCGCGGAGTCTTCCGCTGGCCGTGACTACGGCCAGGTCATTGGGTGGCTGAGGTGTTCGTCGGGTTGTGTGGCCTCAATCCAGGGGTGCTGCCGGCTCGGCAACCAGGTCTCGGGGTAGGCGGTGACGGTCAGGCGGGCGCAGTTGTGGCTACTATGCCTAAACATCTGGCATCGGTGGCATTGAGCTGGTCCTCTCTTCCCGAGCCACGCCTCGATCTTCACGCCGGGCATAAAAAGTAGCTCGTCTGTATCGTACAGACTGGCTGTTATACCCGGCGTCTTCTTCAGCTGCGCGTGGAAAATGCAGCCCGGTCTGCCCTTCCGTGCCCGAATCTGCTTGAAAAAGCTGGCCTCGTAGCCGCGCTCTGCCAGCGCGGTGGTGATCTGCGCGGGCTCAGTGTTTGCCAGCAGCCCCCGGATGGCGATCTTCAGGCTCTTTTCTGCGGGGAGCGAGTAGGAGTACCAGTGCACCCCTGTGGTCTTCTCCAACGCCGAGAGGTACGACAGGAAGCACCGGTATTCCTCGTCATCTGCAGGTGAAAATCGCACACCCTTTTGGTAGGGGCGCGCGTTCGAGACCCTCTTCAGCCGCTGCTGGATTTCGCGGAAGTGGTGGACCCAGTTCGGGAGGGTCTCCACCACTATAGGCGGGTAGCGCGACTTGGAGGGCGGTTTCGTGACGGCCACGCCCGTAGCGGGAGCACCGGGTGGCGGCGGGGCGCCTGCGGTAGGCGACGCGGCAGGGGGCGCGCTAGGGGGCACAGCGGGGGGTGCGGCGGGCGGCGGGCGACGGCGGGCGGCGCGGCGGGGGGCGCGCTAGCGGGCGCGACGAGTTTCGCGACGGGGGGCGCGGGTGCGGCCTGCACTCCGTGTATGTGCGGGGTGGGGCGGGGGGGCCTCGCGTTCGCGGCGGACTGGTTCGCGGCGGACTGGTTCGCGGCGGACTGGTTCGCGGCGGACTGGTTCGCGACGGTCGCCAGCGCGGTGGGCATGGGCACGTATGCGGACGCGGCCACCGCGTACGAGGTGGCCAGCGGCTCCGGCGATAGCCGCGGCATGTCAAGGCCTCGGGGCTGCGGGGATGTCGGTGACGGCGAGTGCTCCAGCAGCGCTCGCTTCGCGGCTTCCTGCTGCAAGTTGTCCGAGGGTCGTCGTTTGCCCCCACAGGTCGGCGGCAGAATGAGGGGCTGCGACCGGGCCTGCTCCAGCAGCCTGGCGTCCAATAGCTCGTCGCCGATGCTTGCTGGCTGGCAGCCTTCCATGGCTGCGCGGCGCCCGACGAGGTAGGCCTCAATGGCCCGCAGAAGTCCCGCTGAAAATAGTTGTAGTGTTATGTTACTTACATGTCATTTTCCAGGATTTTCAGCTGGATACTTGCTGAGCTGTACAGCTTGTTATTTGGTATCACCTTTATCTTCATAGGACCCTGTAACGTTTTAAACCATAAGAACACATTAACAACTCATTTTCGCTTTGTATTTTCACACTATCAGCACTTCTAAATCGATAGCGAAGGGGTTTACCTTTGGTGACCTTGTATTTGGCTTTCTCCGAAACTCTGCAATCTCGGGCTTCGTGCGCGCTGGTGCGCTACCTTTTATATTCATTGTTACTTCATTTACTTCATGGTTTTCTTGTTGTTTTCTGTATTACGAGCCTGAAACCAAAATCTGACATTTGTTGATGTCGTTGTTTATCTGGTTGTCATGGCAATGTCCATTCAAACTCGTTAGCGGTCTGATATGTTTGCTTCAATACTTTTACAAAAATACTTTTTCTCTCTTGGCCACTCACAAAAATTGCTTTTAATTTAAATAATTTTTAGAACTCTCCAAAAAGGGTATAAGAGCGGAACATTTCTGAAATTCTGGAGTCTCACGTCAGCTTCTGAGCAAGAAGAATCACCTAAAGACCTTATCCCAGGGTCGCACTACCCCGGGATCCTGCGAGCCGTTACTACAACGCGATCCTGCGAGCCGTTACTAAAACGCGATCCTGCGAGCCGTTACTACAACGCGATCCTGCGAGCCGTTACTACAACGCGATCCTGCGAGCCGTTACTGCAACGCGATCCTGCGAGCCGTTACTACAACGCGATCCTGCGAGCCGTTACTGCAACGCGATCCTGCGAGCCTCAACCCTGTTCAGCGCTTCGCTGAGTCTCCTCGTCACGTACCCGTTCTCGGCTACACCTGCATCCTGGTCATCACTTCATCGGTCTCCTACTCTCCGTGTCCTCCGCTTCCTTTTTTATACCTAATCTGTATTTTTATAAAAACCTGTTCTCATTTCATCCATCCTCATCTTCTTATCATTTTTCTATAGTCATCACTGTAAATAGCTCTAATAAACTGTCACTACTAAATTTTATCCTGGTTGTTTTCTGTTAGGTTCTGGTTAGGTTAATATCTTTACACGACACAGTTTGGCGTCACGGGCACGAATTAAATACAATTCGTCCAGCGTGAGCTCTGCTCTCGGCGAGACTGGTCGCGGGACGATCGGCGACCCGTATTCTGTCGAGGTCGACAAAACCAGGGCCTGCTCGAGGGAGGCCGATCTGAAGCGGTGGCGGGGGATGGTGCGCCTCGGGGTTTCGCCCAGTGGAGGGCTCCCGTCCGGCGCAGTGTAGCCCTGAGAAGGGCTGTGGAACTCATCTATAGCGCTGGTTGGCTATGGATGAGCTGGCACGGGAAGGGGTTCCTATCTGGCACGACCTTAGGCCGAAGCCGACGTCCGTCCGCACCCGAAGGTTTTCCCCTCCGTGCAGTTCGCAACGCGGTTGTAGCGCGAACGCGACGCGCACGGGCACGTGTTGACGCGGGCGTTTCGTAATGAAACGGCGTGCAAGCAGCTGAGTGGAGCGTTGCAGTAGGTCCGTATGCGCGGATGATCGCGGCTCAACGCCTCGACTTGCTTGGTGATCTTCTCACACCCCTTCCAGGGTGCGGGGTTGCGGTCCCGGGGCAATGGCCCCCTTCCGCGGAGTCTTCCGCTGGCCGTGACTACGGCCAGGTCATTGGGTGGCTGAGGTGTTCTTCTTCGGGTTGTGTGGCCTCAATCCAGGGGTGCTGCCGGCTCGGCAACCAGGTCTCGGGGTAGGCGGCGACGGTCAGGCGGGCGCGCGTGGTATGGCGCCAGGTCTCGCACGAGCGGGTGTTGAGAGTCGTCCGCTCGTGCGAACATGTTCGTTGCCAGCCTCTGGACGAACTTGTCCAGTGTCTCCAATCCTAGTTCCCTTGCGATCGTTGCGTTTCTCACGTAGCGAGGCGCGCCGACGATGGTACGCAAGGAGAGGTTTTCTTGGGCCCGGAGTCTCTTCTTGTTGGACTCCGAGCAGAGGGCGTACCATGCCGGCGAGGCATACGTGAGGCGGGACCTGATGTACGTTTTATAGATCCCGAGCTTCGACCGCAGGGGGAGGCCGGAGTCCAGGAGTGGACGAAGTTTTGCCCGTGCAGCCCGGACCTGGTTTACGACGTTGTCGACGTGGGTCTTCATCGTGAGCCGGCGGTCTATGGTGACCCCCAGATACTTCACTTGGTGCAGCCACCCAATGTCCTTCCCTTGGAGTTGGAGTGGTGGTGGCAGGTTGCTCTGGCCGGTGATCATCGCCTGCGTCTTCCCGACGTTGACGGAGAGCCTCCATTTGGCCAGCCATTTAGGCAGGGTGTCCAGCGTGCGTTGCATTTTGACGGCGGCGGGGGTGCTTTGTAGGACGACGCATAGTATGCTGCGTCGTCAGCGAAGAGGGCCAGCTGTACACCAGGGCCAACTGGGATGTCATCCGTGTATCGGGAGTAGCAGGCGGGTGAAAGACAGGAACCTTGTGGGACGCCGGCTTCGATGGGGCGGGCTTCTGACACGGCGTCTTCCACCACCACTCTGTAGTGGCGACTCCGTAGGAACGAGGCCACGACGCGGGTGATTCGTCGTGGAGCTGGGGACGTCGACAGCTTGTACAGCAACCCCTCGTGCCATACTCTGTCGAACGCCTTCTCCATGTCCAGGAGTACTGCGACGGTGTATTCTTTCTTATTCCGACAGACTGTCATGTCGTTCAGTACCCTGGTGAGCTGGAGCGTCGTCGAATGCTCTGGCCTGAAGCCGAACTGTTCCGGGCGAGCTTGGATATGTGGCAGCAGTCTTCCTAGCAGCAACTTCTCGAACACCTTTGACATGGTGCTCAGGAGGGTGATGGGCCGATAGCTCTCGGGCTTCTTGACATTCTTGCCCGGCTTGGGGAGCATTATGACCAGGCCTTCCTTCCATGTAGTAGGGAAGTGCCCCGTGCGCATGATGCCGTTAAACAGGCGCGTCATAGCCGCCACAGTCGGTAGCGGCAAGTTGCGCAGCGCCATGTTGGTGATTTGGTCTGCGCCCGGGGCTTTCCTGGGCTTGGTGCGCCTGATCGTTCGCAGGACTTGGCCGGGCGAGAAGAAGATGGGGTCCTCTTCAGGAGCTATCGGCGTCGCGAAGTAGTGCCGCAGGTGTTCCTCCACTGCTGCTACGTGTTCGGCGTCGTCGGTGGGGTTCGGCTTGAACTGCCTCTCCAGGCATTCGGCGAAAATTTCAGCTCGGTCTTTTGCTCTGAATCTCGGGAAGCCGTCGCTGCCCAGCAGCGGTCGAACAGGAGCCGGGGTGGCCGACAGCTGCCGGCATAAGCGATGCACGGAGGGGACGTGATCGCCTACGGACTCGATGTGGCGTTCCCAAGATTCTTCGGCGTGGTCGGCAAGGCATCTTATCTCACGCCTCGACTGAGTCGCGCGCGAGCTTATAAGGCGGCCGTCTCGGAGTGGGGGCCGTGGTGTTGCGACATCGTCGCTGCTCGGTGACGCGGCTGCCGGGTGGCGCGGTGGGGTCGGGCGCCTGCGGGGTGCGGTTGCGGCGGGGCGGAGCGTTGTGGGGCGACATGGTTCCTTGTCGTCACAAGCTGAATAATAAAGAATCGCATATGGATGACGGTATTTTCAAAAAATAAATTCCCCTTTTGTGTACTTTCAATACCAATAAAGAGTTTTTACCTATTATAATTAGTTTTATTTTTATCATCATTTCAAATATAATAGTATTCTTAGGGACCAGGATCCGAGATATTTTTTAAAAAACAACTCGTATTAACCTAAAAGTTTTAATTACAGTGGAATTTAATAACAGATGACTCAATTAACAATTAGTTCAAAAATAGAAAAATATCGGTCAGAATAACGACACGAAAATGGCAAGGTGTTGGTTCTTTGACGACAGCAATCCAAGTGAGCGAGCGCGCGGATGCGCCTCGCTTTTATAGACAGGAGTAGGGCTGGCGTTTCCAATACGGCCTCTCCTGACAGGAGACCGTCCCCGGACTCTCTTTTGTTTTTAGGTCTCCAGCTCCGTTTCCAAAACCAGCATGGAGATGCCTGGCTCCGACTCTTGGACAGGCGAGTTGCTGGCTTGCGGCGCTTGATGCACAAGCGCAGCTGGGGCGCGCGGCAGGTCAGCCACGCTAGTGGCAGAAGTGCTGGGCAGATACACCATCTGCATCCCCGAAGTACTAGGCTGCTGGTTGTCATCGACAAGCAACCTGGCGACGACTGGCAGCTCATCGGGCTCCGGAATCATCCCGGTGGCGTCTATAGCAGACTCCTGGTAGTCATCGTCTGCACCTGTTCAGAAACATAAGAAATGTACATAAAGCACCAACACAAGTCTGCACAGATAGGAAGCACGACGTTTGCTATATCTGGCCATACACATAAACAAGTCTGCACAGATAGGAAGCACGACGTTTGCTATATCCGGCCATACACATAAACAAGTCTGCACAGATAGGAAGCACGACGTTTGCTATATCCGGCCATACACATAAACAAGTCTGCACAGATAGGAAGCACGACGTTTGCTATATCCGGCCATACACATAAACAAGTCTGCATAGATAAGAAGCACGACGTTTGCTATATCCGGCCATACACATAAACAAGTAATGAGTAGCCCAAATACATGGAAAGAGGCATGCCGTGAAGCTTATCCACACAAACATACTACCCATAAATAAGCTGCATCTTACCATTAAAGTAATCAGCACACACATCAGGAGTCCACTCGCCATTCCACGGGATCATGTACTCCGCTGCTGCTTGCGTCGACTTCCCGTAGGAACCGGCCAGAAGTTACAGCTCATAGCGCCCTTGCGGCAGCACCTTCTTTACACGGTATGGGCCGCGCATGCCAGAGTCAAGCTTGCCAGTCGCCTGCGCCTGCTTCTTAACAAAAACCAAACAGTTTAGTTCAAAGGTTCTGGGAGCCTTCTGTTGATTCCGTCTGAGGCGCTCAGATGTTTGTTGCCTGCTTATCTCGCGCAGAGCCTCCCGGTTAGGACCGGAACCCTCGAGAGCAACATCTCGAACCAAACTTCGATTGAGAGGTGTCGCTGCATCAATGCCCACCAGCAGTTGCAAAGCTGAATACTGTGTCGTTCTGTGCTTCGTTATGTTCAGCACCAACTGAACCTTCCACATAACACGTGGCCATTTCCGTTGTCGATGATTACATTCAACTCGAATCATATTGAGAACTGTCCTACAATAACGTTCTACCTGCCCATTAGCCTGATGCATTTCAGGCGTGATTAGATGTGTATCACACGCCATCCCCTGAACCCAATCTAAGAACTCAGCACTCTGAAACATCCGCTCCCTATCGGCGACGATCAACTTTGGGGTCCCAAATAAGGAAATCATATTAGTGACATGACGCTTTAATTCCCCAGCATCCTGTCGATACATTGGGTACAGAAGGCAGTATTTTGAAAAAGCGTCTACCACTATAAGGACATAGCGATAGCCCTCAGCTTCAGGAAGAGGCCCTAAGGCGTCCATGTGGACAGTCTCGAAAGGGACATCTGGTTTTTCCCAGGAATGAATGGGCTGGAGTGGAGCACGAGCCACTTTCTTATGGGAAAGGCACACTATGCAATGTCAGACATATTTCTGGGCAAAACCCCTTAACCCCGGAAACCAGAAGTGTTTCATGATTAGATCAACGGTCTTGTCGACCCCTGGGTGTTCATGTTCATCGTGAAACACCCGAAGTAGGCTAAGCCTATGGCACTTGGGTATATAACAAAGGAGTCGGGTGGATTCACCCATAGGTGACTGTTTGACATAGAGAAGGTCGTTTTTAACGACGTCGTCGTCAATGTTGCAAGAACGTTACGTAACAGGACGAATCCCTGAGCAATGGTCCTGCTGAGGATCAAGACATCGTCTATGTAGACCAGGATATCACCAGATTCGATGTACTCACGGAGGGTTGTTGAGATGATGCACTGATAGACCACAGGCGCTTTGGCAAGCCCATACGGCATTTTTAGGTATTCGAAGTGCCCTTCGGGTGTCACAAAGCCTGTAAGAGTTACTGACTGCTCATCTACGGGAATCTGGTGGAATCCGGTCGCCATGTCGAGACTACTAAAGAACTTGTTATGTCCTAGTCGGTCTATGTGATCATCAATCCGCGGCAATGGAAAACGATCTTTAACCGTGATCTCGTTCAGCTTACGAATATCTACACACATGCGGTCAGATCCGTCCTTCTTTATTACAAGAATGACATTCCTGAATGACACCCTTATCCAACAGGTCCCTTATGATCTCACGAACACTCAATGTCTCAGCGTGAGAGAGGCGATAAGGTCGGTAGTTGACAGGTACATCACTACTCAGTCTGATCACCATACTGCCCGTACTTACAGTAGACGTGGCAGTACCTGCTATAAGGTGCTGGGAGAACTCATTAATTATTGCCAGCAGCTGCTGCACTTCATCACCAACTAGAGGCGTATTAACAGAAATGGGTTCAGCAGACTGAATAGTCATCACCGTTTCAGGGTTAGTTTCCCTAAATATTTGTTGAGAGTCCCGCGTACGGATGTAACGAACACCCTCCCTGTTGAGCACGTCTGTACCTATGATAACTGGAGTATTCATGTACTCGGAAGCCACTATGTACAGGTCGACCTCAAGTGTGATACCGTCAAACTCAATTGGCAGGGTTACATAGGAAGTGCTTTCCACTTCCTGACTCCCTAGACCTTTTAGTATACGGAAAGCTGGCTTCCGCGCACAGTCAAAATGTTTCAGTAGAGAAGACGAGACGAGAGATATCGTAGACCCACTATCTATCAACACATCAACTAGAACGCCCTGTATAATAGCCACACTCACGTCATTGTCATGGGTAATTCGATTTTCGCGACAAAATTTGACGTTATCTTTGTTACGAGAATTCATTTTCGCGAAACAAGTCTCAATGTTATGCCCGGTTTTCTTACAGAACCCGCAAGTAATAGATTTTGTAGGTACAAAAGCAGGTTTCAGATTCGTGTTATTACTAGAACCACTGCAACTGGTTGACGGTTTCTCCCCCGTACTCAGCCTAATTTTCTTACTACAGTCGGATTGCTTATGTCCTTCTAACCACAACGAAAACAACTCCCAGTCTCAAACTTACGCTTCCTACCAGCCGTAGTTGTCTTGTTGTTCGAATGGTTTGAGCTTGGTGGTGTACTACGCGACGCTTACACATTATTTCTACGCACAGCCGGTTTTACATAAATCGAGAAAAATTCGACTAACTGGTTCGGCAACATTTTAGCGTTAGTCGCTGCAGCTCGAATGTGTGGGTCAGTTATACCGCGTACTACAATGGCAGATATCAGTTCCTCACCAAGATCTCGTCAAGTTCGTCGTCCGACATTTTTCAAACACACAACACAAAAGTGAACGTGGAAAAGTGAGATAGGAACACTTTTTCAATCCCACTTCTGATCTTAGGGACCAGGTTCCGAGATATTTTTTAAAAAACAACTCTTATTAACCTAAAAGTTTAATTACAGTGGAATTTAACAATAGATGACTCAATTAACAATTCGTTCAAAAAAAGAAAAATATCGGACAGAAAAACGACACGAAAATGGCAAGGTGTTGGTTCTTTGACGACAGCGATCCAAGTGAGCGAGCGCTTTGCTTGATAATCTTCTCACGCACCCTTTCTGGGGCGTGGGGAGTCGGGGTCAGGTCGACGGACCTCTTCCCGAAGAATCGCCTCTGTCCACTCCTGTGGACAGGTCATCGGATGGCCCCTGCGGGCGGTGGTCTTGATGTGGCGCTGGTGTGAAGTGGGTGATCGCCGGCTAGGCAACCAGGTCGCGTGGCAGGCGGCGGCGGTCGGGCGGGCGCGCGTGGTGCGGCGCCAGTTCGGCGATGTGCGGAAGATGTGAAGCATCCGCACGCGCGAACATACCCTTCGCCAGCCTCTGGACAAACTGGTCCACGGTTTCCCATCTTAGGTCCCTCTGGATTGTCGCGTTCCTCACGTAGCGGGGGGCGCCGACGATGGTACGCAGAGAGAGGTTCTCTTGGGCTCGGAGTCTCCGTTTGTTCGTCTCCGAGCACAGGGCGTACCATGCCGGAGCCGCGTAGGTGAGGCGGGATCTCACGTAGGTCTTGTAGATCCCGAGCTTCGCCCTCAGAGGGAGGCTGGAGTCGAAAAGTGGACGCAGCTTGGCGCGTGCCACCTTGACCTGGCTGACGACGTTGTCAACGTGTTGCTTCATGGTGAGCCGGCGATCAATGGTCACTTCTTCATTATCTTCTCACGCACCCTTTCTGGGGCGTGGGGAGTCGGGGTCAGGTCGACGGACCTCTTCCCGAAGAATCGCCTCTGTCCACTCCTGTGGACAGGTCATCGGATGGCCCCTGCGGGCGGTGGTCTTGATGTGGCGCTGGTGTGCAGTGGGTGATCGCCGGCTAGGCAACCAGGTCGCGTGGCAGGCGGCGGCGGTCGGGCGGGCGCGCGTGGTGCGGCGCCAGTTCGGCGATGTGCGGAAGATGTGACGCATCCGCACGCGCGAACATGCCCTTCGCCAGCCTCTGGACAAACTGGTCCACGGTTTCCCATCTTAGGTCCCTCTGGATTGTCGCGTTCCTCACGTAGCGGGGGGTGCCGACGATGGTACGCAGAGAGAGGTTCTCTTGGGCTCGGAGTCTCCGTTTGTTCGTCTCCGAGCACAGGGCGTACCATGCCGGAGCCGCGTAGGTGAGGCGGGATCTCACGTAGGTCTTTTAGATCCCAAGCTTCGCCCTCAGAGGGAGGCTGGAGTCGAAAAGTGGACGCAGCTTGGCGCGTGCCACCTTGACCTGGCTGACGACGTTGTCAACGTGTTGCTTCATGGTGAGCCGGCGATCAATGGTCACTCCCAGGTACTTCACCTGCGAAGACCACTCGATTTGCTGTCCCTGGAGCTGGAGCGATGGTGGAAGGAGACTCTGGCCTGTGATGAGCGCCTGCGTTTTCCCAACATTGACGGACAGTCGCCACTTGGCGAGCCAGTCGGGCAAGATGTCCAGGGTGCGCTGCAGTTTGATGGCAGCGTGCGGAGCCTGGAACGACGACGCGTAGTAGGCTGCGTCGTCTGCGAAGAGTGCCAGCTGGGCACCCGGCCCGACGGGGATGTCGTCCGTGTATCGGGCGTAGCAGGCGGGAGACAGGCAGGAGCCCTGGGGGACGCCGGCTGCGACGGGATGTTCCTCGGAGACGGCGTCTTCCACCATCACTCGGAAGCGGCGATTCTTCAGGAAAGAGGCGATTGTCTTGACCGTTCTTCTTGGGGCAGGGGACGTCGACAGCTTGTACAGCAACCCCTCGTGCCATACTCTGTCGAACGCCTTCTCCATATCCAGAAGTACTGCGACAGTGTATTCTTTTTTGTTCAAACAAACCGTCATGTCATTCAGTACTCTGGTGAGCTGAAGCGTCGTAGAATGCTCGGGCCTGAAGCCGAACTGTTCCGGGCGCGGCTGGATGTGGGGTAGTAACTTCGCTAACAGGAGCTTCTCAAACACCTTTGAGATGGTGCTCAGTAGTGTGATCGGCCGATAGCTCTCAGGCAGCTTGGTGTCCTTGCCCGGCTTGGGCAACATGATAACCAAGCCCTCCTTCCATTGGGTTGGAAAGTGACCCGTGCGCAAGATACCGTTAAACAGGCGCGCAACGGCCGCCACAGTGCGTGGCGGCAAATGTAACAGCGCCGTGTTGGGTATTCGGTCTGCGCCCGGGGCTTTCCTGGGCTTGGTACGTCGGAATGCACGCACAATCTGGCCGGGCGTGACGACGATGGGGTCCTCTTCGGGAGCTATCAGCGTGGCGAAGTACTCTCGCAGGTGTCTCTCGACTGTTGCGACGTGCTCCACATCATCCGTTGGGTTCGGCTTGAATTGCTTCTCGAGGCATTCGGCGAAGATCTCCGCACGGTCTTGGGCTCGGAATCTAGGTAGGCCGTCGCTGCCCAGGATTGGTCGAACAGGAGCAGGAGTGGTCGACAAAGCCCGGCACAGGCGATGCACGGAGGGGACGTGGTCGCCTATGGACTCGACGTGGCGTTCCCAAGATTCTTCAGCGCGGCGATCAAGTTGGCAAGCGCGTGGTGAGCGAGCGCGCGGATGCGCCTCGCTTTTATAGACAGTCGTAGGGAGTAGGGCTGGCGTTTCCAATAGTATTTTATATGACTGCTACATAATGGGGGGCATTAATACTCGAGAGTGGGTTTATGAAACGAGCCGAAGGCGAGTTTCATAATAATGTCACTCGATAGTTTTAATGCCTAATTATGTACAGTTACTTACATTAGTTTATCTACACACATATCATAAGCTCTCTTTGATGTGTTCAGGAACCGCATGTTTAACCGGCATTGTAGCAAGTACGAGGCAAGCACGAAGGGTTCCAAAACATTACTTGGCAAAACAACTTGTAAGGTGTACTACAAGGTAAGTCCCTTGTCTACCTATTGCCATTATCAATATTAGAGCAAAAATTGTTTAAAAAAATCATGTTGTCTGCATTAGAGTCTGTTGTTAGTATTGTAGTAGTATTATTTTTAGGATTGTAATCACAACCTCTTTTTATTATTTTTTATTTTGCGGCTCTGGATACTTTACTTTCAGCCTGACTCACGACCTCTAGGGAGGAACGAAATAACTAATTCTAAAAGCAGAATTTGTATACGAGGGCTGCGAAGCAAAACCCGTTAAGTGCACTTTAGGTCAAAATTGAGTTATCCTAATTTTCGTGATGTACTGTTCACGCTCTTTCTGGTGGTAAAACCCGTTATTCAATAGCTGCATTGGATCGAATTTGGCACAATTCCAAAACCCAATAAAAACATAAACTTCACAGAATTATCTCTACTAAAATCCTTTAACCGCTTGATTGCCTTGGGATACAAAATTATCCCAAGATTTTTTGCAGTAGATTGTCTCGGGATACTTTTGTATCCACAACTTTTTTCTTCGTAGATTGTCTATGGATACTTTAGTATCCAGAGGAAAATGCAACGACTTTCTGCCAGAAACCTTTTATCTCTATTACACCAATGAAGTACTTCGTAAGGTGTTCTCACTCACTCCTTCCCAGTGGGATTACCAACATTTAGACATACAACACCACCAGCCAATCATAGCGCTAGATCTAGTTTGAATACAATTTCATTCCGCCGCGTCAGTGATTTTTGTTTGTTTGTTGTGCTGGGATAAATAATAAAAAATGTGAGTATTTAGCTTGTATTGTTCTGGACTAATCATTTTCATAGAGATTAGTTCCTTCCACTACTGCTTGATCAAAAGGATTTAGCTAAAAACCCGATTTTGTGCCATATTTCTTTTGCTTGTTGTTGTTCTGTTGCTGTTTTTGTTCCGTGTTGCCAACAGGTAAGTTGGAAATGTTTTGCTTTATTTTAGAGTAAAATAAAGTGTTTTATGTCAATATGAAGTTATTATCTTGAAAAACCATTATCTTACATGAGTTTTCAGTAAAAACATTAGAGAAATTGTATGAGCAACATAAAATAAGACATTTTTTTTTTAAATCTGTCATAATAATTACGGCGCGCTAGCAAATGTGAGTGAAATCTTAAATATTAATAAAAAAATATTTTTGTTGGAGATAAGTGAGTTTAATTTTTTTTCATACGTAATATTAATACAGGATTCTGTTAAATACATATAATTAGTAGGTTCACGATTTACTTTTTCAGATAAGATATTTTATATTGACCCTGGTACATTTTACGCCTGAAGTATATGTTTACAGCTATGTATGACTGTATGAGAGTCGTTAATACAGTCAACACTTATTCCAGTAAAATGCCTATTTTATCAGCTGTTGACAATAAATAACTCTCAAGAAATAACCGGAGAACTAGAGTCAGAAATAATGTTTATGTGAGGCGGCCCAACGCGATGCGGGCGTTCCGTCGATGGTGGCAAAATAGGTACCATTTTGTTGGCGCGCAAAGGCAAATCGACGGGTTTTCTTGCCGCGGCCAGAACAATCAAGCGGTTAAGTCAAGTTACAGTAGACGTTAAGAGAAAAATGTGATATGCATTTCGGACTATAATCAGTTAAGTAGATTGTATGTATTTAGTTCAAAATATTTAGTTCGATTTATATCTTAAGTTTTGTGCCAATAACATTTAATAATTGTTAACTGCTTTTGGCACAAAGTAATAAGGTATTGTAAGTAAATATTGCTTAGTGGTAAATTCCTTTAAAACAAGTTACTCGCTTTTACCACGAAGTCATTTTAAATAAACTAAAGTTAAATAGTTTTAAATGGTTTTACCAGAATCAATAAGTATAATTTTCCAGCCATGATTTAGAGCAAAAACCCAATAACGCGAGGTATACGATTTTGCCGCAAAGTTTTGCCGCGAGCGTGTCGCGTCGCGTCAGTACCTGTTCTGCTCCGGCGCAGAGAAGGTGTTTTGTTTTAGTTTTTGAGAGTGAATGTTCTAAAAACTATTCTATTTCCACCTAATGAAAAATGAATGATGGGGAAGAGAGCCAGAAAACTAGTGAAATTAGCATGCGGTGATAAAGATTCAGGTAAGTAAAGTTTTTATAGCCTAACATTATTTTCGTTCTTGCTTTTCAACTAACAAAGTAGATAATAATTATACCTTACTATTTAAATAGCAAATAGGTGGTTCATGATTTTTGTAACTCATAAAGACACCATTACCCATTTGAAATCGGCGATTTCTTTAATTTTAACTAAGCTTTTAACGAATTTTGTTCAACGGTTACCTAAATGTTTGGAGGTAAAACCCAATAACGGGGGTTATGTGAGAATAGGTAGAAAACGTAGAGGACTTAAATTTTCAACAGATTTGTATTTTTGTTGTTGTAATTATTATTGTTGTTGTTGTTCGCGACAGAATAGATATCCGCGATTAGGTATAGGCCATTGTACATAGTCGTAGTATATAAGTTATAGTATAAGTAGTAGTAAGACAAAAAAAGTAATATTTCGTGTGTGTCCTTATTGAAATAAAGATAAATGGTAAATATAGATAACTGATAGGAACATATAGATAGCAGAATAGCCAATTAGAAACATAGCCCGATAGTATTATAATTAGTGTTCAGACAGCTTGTCATTTGTATAGGTATTATTGTAAATAAATAAATCAGTATTACGGTTTAGTTAGCTCTTGCCCGGTAGCGCCACCAACAGAATAAAATGGGGCACTACCGTGCATAGTCCAATCGTAGCCTAGCATAGCGTCCGACCCCCTCCCTCACCTATATAAACAGGTGCCGGGAGCAAATCGGCCTCTTTGCACGGCGATCAATGGAACAAGCAACTACTCCGGGATACGGAACTACTGCAAGATCAAGACTCTCATTTGGCGAGGACATCCCGTAGAATCCCACAGTCAGGAACACCCCCACGGTGCAGGTAGCGACAGGTGCAGTCAGGTGCTGACCTGTTCAGAAGTGCACAGTTGTTGTATTTTTGTTGTTGTTGTTGTTGTTGCTTGTATTTTTTGTTGTTATGTATTTTTCTAATTAAGTACCTACGTAGATAAACCTCACAGCTGGCTGGGAGAATTTAGGTACTCCTCTCAA
Source organism: Argyresthia goedartella (assembly GCA_949825045.1). NCBI lineage: Eukaryota > Metazoa > Arthropoda > Insecta > Lepidoptera > Argyresthiidae > Argyresthia > Argyresthia goedartella. The sequence goes on from OX463815.1 coordinate 1,690,236, forward strand.
AATAGACAGTGTGTAAGCTTTGTAGGTAGGTATGCGTTACCTATATTTCTAATTTCTTTTACCAGGTTGCAGTAAACAAGCAGATGAACTGCGCGATGGTGATGAATTTCAAATAACACAAGCGGCTGCGGGCCCTATTGCTGAAGACCTCGGAATAACGACCAAAACCGAAGACATTATAGGTACCTATTTACTAAAGGACGTCTGGTATACATCTGGTGATACTATAGACCTCCATGTTATCTATTTATGATACCTATACCTATTTTAAATGTTCAATTGATTTCTTTTACCAGGTCGCAGTAGGCAAGCAGATGACCTGCGCGATAATGATGAACTTCAAATGTCACAAACGGCTGCGGGCCCTATTGCTGAAGATCTCATAACAACAATCAAAACCTCTGACCATTTCGAAGCCTTTATAGGTAACCTTATTATTTGTTTTGAATAAAATGTTACTTTCAAGCATATCGGTATAATTAATACCATCATTTCATCCATCTCAGTAATATTGTCCGGCCGGCAACTGGTGGTACTGATAGTGGATCTCTCAGTCTCAGCGGTACATTTGGAGACAGGTTCAGCAGGCAACTTTTTCCATGAAAACCGTTATAGGATCATACTTAAAATCCACGCAGTTGAATTTGTATGGCATTCACTAGTTCAAAATGTATATTTCCAGATGCCAGAAGACAAGCAGATGACCTGAACGATCTCGAAGAGTTTGGAAATCGTAATGACACGTTAACTTCTCAAACTACCACTACTCCTCAAGATCTTGAAACTTCGTCAGATTTAGATGCAGAACAAATTAAAATTGTTGACCATGTTAAGGACGTAATAGGGGACTTAGAATCGTTCTTTGCTGAACCCTCTACAAGTAAAGATAACCTAAGAGACTCTATTCACTTGTTTGGTAGTGACTATTCAGATTTAGATCCAGATTATATTCCAAACTCAGATGACTCGGAAAGTTCGGTCAGCTTACTCCGTCGGCGGCGTCAACTTCCACCTGTCTTGATAGCGGAAAGCCCAGATATTGACGTAGAAAGAAGGCGTGATAATTTGCAAAACATCGACGATGGCCCAGAGGGATATGTAATGCTTTTACTTGAGAGTGTATTGCAAAATGTATGGTTGTCGGTAAAGCCAACTAAAAGACGAAAAAAAGCCATGCCATTGGAATGGAAAAGGAACATGAGCCGCAAAAGAAAAATTGACGGCTTCCCTTATGTAACAAAGGGTAAAATGCGCCCTGCAAAAGTACCGAAGCCTAAGCAATGCGGAAATTGTAAATTCAAATGCACTGATCATTTTTCAGAAGAAGATAGAAATGTTCTATGCAGAAACTACTGGAATATGGATTTCGTAGCAAAAAAGAATTATATTCTATCTTTGGTCAAAATCCAACCAATACAAACTCGTAGTTTGAAAAGAAAATCCGATAAGAAACAACGCAGTTTCAGCAAGAAATGTTATTTCAAGAAGGATGGTTCTGAAATACAGGTTTGCCAGAATTATTTTTGTGCTACCTTGTGCATCTCTGTTGACGATGTTTGCGATGCTACATCCAAAAGCGACTGTTTAGGAGTCTACACAGGAAACGATCAACGTGGGAAGAAAGAACCTGACAATAAAATACTGGAAAGCGACGTAGCATTAGTACGACATCACATTGAGTCTTTCCCTGTGATGGAATCTCATTACTGCCGTAAAGATACCAAGAAAAAATATTTGGCTCCAGATGTCAAGTCGGTTACTCATATCCATTCCGTATACGAGAAACTTTGTGCCGAAACGCAGCGAGAACCCGTCAAAGAATCCAAGTATCGAAGTATTTTTTGCGAAGAATACAATATCGGGTTTTTCCATCCTAAAAACGATTTGTGTATGGTGTGTACAAGATACAACAAGGCGGATGATCAAACTAAGTTGATTTTGGAAAATGAATATCAAAATCATTTACGTCGAAAGACCATTAGTCTAGCGGCTAAAGCTGCTGACAAGGAAAGAGCAAATTCTGAAAAAAACATTTATGTCAATTACGGTTGACTTACAAGCTGTTATGCAAATACCCAGTGGAGGCGAAAGTATTCTCTATTATCTGAGGAAATTGGTTCTTTTGAATTACACCGTATATGAAGCGGGGTTGCCAAATAAAGCCTATTGTCTATGTTGGTCTGAAATCTGACAATATTATACTGGTAGGGGACTTTAACATTAACTATACTGACTGCAACGACAGCAAATTTAGATGTTTGACGCAACTCTTAACTTCACTGAAGTTGAGACAAATTGTTGACAAACCTACCCACTTTACCGACCATAGCGAAACGACGATTGACCTTGTTTGCACGGATGCGCGGGTACGTAGTGTCGAAGTGCATCATATACCGGACCTAGGTAATCATTGTTTTGTTACTGTTGACCTTCACGTCAAAAAACAAAAGCCCATCCCTAGGACTATAACTTTCCGTCCAATTAAGGACATAGACCGTGACAGTTTTGACGAAGACTTGTGTTCAATAGACTGAGACAATATTAATAAACTAGATAACGTTGACGACATGCTAAGACAGTTCAATGACCAAATTACTGGACTTTTTGACAGACATGCGCCAGTCAGGACTAAAGTTGTGCGGGAGTCTCTTAAACCGTGGCTAACAAGCAACGTTCGCTTAATGATGCGACTTCGTGATAAGGCACATAAAAGGTACAAAGAGTCTAAATTGGATGTGCATAAAAACTACTACTTAGACCTCAAACACCTAGTCATCACCGCCCTACACAATGAAAAACATGCTTTTTTTGAACAAAAAATCAACAGCTGCACTAAAGATCCGAAGCGCCTGTGGAAAAACCTTAAACACACTGTTCTACCGGATAGACGAAATATTGAGTTACCCACACACTTTGGTAATACCGACGCCATTAATGAGCATTTCATGAATGTACCAGGAACGACTAAGGTGACCATTTCGGACTTGACTTACTTTGAATTTAACCGACACGACAATGCTACTAGTTTTTTTCTGAACCCCGTCACTGCACACACTGTTGCAAAAATACTGACGTCTATCAAGACCAATGCGACAGGAGTTGACCGAATTGGAATAGACATGGTTATACTGACTCTACCTACGACATTGCCGACCCTCACTGCGATTATTAATCGGAGCATTTTGACGAACATCTTTCCGACTGACTGGAAGACTGCGAAAGTTTCACCAACCCCCAAGAAACCTAATCCTGTCCACATATCCGATCTCCGTCCCATTAGCATTCTTCCTTGCATGTCTAAGGTAATTGAGAGGGCGGTATATAACCAGCTGTCGAGGTATCTGGAGGAAAATGGCATTCTACCGGAATTGCAATCTGGGTTCCGGAAGGGTCGAGGGACGGCTACTGCGTTGCTAGACGTCGTGGACAACGTGCTGTCAGCGCTCGACAAGAAGAGGAGCACAATTTTGGTGTTGCTAGATTTCTCCAGAGCCTTCGATTGTCTTAATACTGCCCTCTTATTATCAAAGATGTCTTATTATGGATTCGATAATGCTACGGTTAGGTGGTTCGGTAGTTACCTGTCGGACCGTGCGCAAAAAGTCGTAATACATAAGAATGATGGTACGATGCGGTTTTCATCAACAAAGCAGCTGACGCGGGGGGTCCCGCAAGGCTCCATATTAGGACCTCTTCTGTTTATTTTATACAGCGCCGATATTGTCACCGTTATCAAAAACTGCTCTTTCCACTTGTACGCGGATGATACGCAGTTGTACTTGTCGACACCATCAGAAGATGCAGTAGCTGCGGCACGGCAGATCAACAGTGATCTCGATCGCATAGCGGCATGGTCTGGCAGGAACTGTCTGGTGCTGAACCCCAGCAAGTCAAAGTACATGGTACTTGGTACTCATAATCAAATTCATAATACGGTGCAAGCCCTTGCCGGCAATAATATAGCTATTATGGGGGAACCAGTGGAAAGGGTTGTAGAAGCAAAAAATCTCGGCTTACTAATTGATGGAGAGCTGCGTTTCGAAAAACATATAGGCAACGTAGTCAGCAACTGCTTCTATCGCCTTAAACTTCTCTATAATATACGCGATTACCTTAGCACTGATTTGCGTGTCAGGCTAAGTGAATCGCTTATATTATCAAGATTAAACTATTGTGATGTCGTTTATGGTGGCTGTATACTTGCCCGGACAAGAAAGTTAATACAACGTGTTCAAAACGCATACGCACGTTTTTGCTTCAAGGTCCCTCCCAGATCCCATGTCACTCCACATTTGAACAATGCAAAACTCCTGAACATGGAAGCCCGACGAAAACTCCATTTGTCCATGTTGCTTTTTGGTGTCATACGCACTGAAGCTCCCAACTACCTATACAAGAAGCTCCAGTTTTCCACCAGGCAGCGTAGCGTTCACAAGGAGAGAATCGTCACCCCTCAGCATAGAACGATGGCATTCCGGGGTAGTTTCAGGTATGCGGCGTCCAAATGTTGGAATGAAATTCCTCCCCCAGTCCACGAAGCTTTCAGTAGATATGCTTTTGGGCGAAAGCTCAAGGCATATTTGCTTGAACAGCAGAAACTTCCCTTCCCTGTCTGAACAACTCGCCGCAACTCAACTTGACGACGACGACGTAATCGCATCAGAAAAAGCAGTTGTGTTATGTCACACATTTTTAAGTTATTATTAATTTATTGTATTATTTATTTATTTATTTATTTTTCAGTTTATTCACACAGCACATATTATCTCAGCCTTGTATATACACACCGACCATAGTTTATTTAAATATAAGTAATATTATGTAAGTATTGTACGCACACTACACGGCAATTGTGGCACGTGCGGTCACTACCTGGCACTAACTGAAAATCAGCGCTGAGGGCCTCCACCCCCAGCACAATGCTGAGTTAGTGCCTTTTGCACAGCAAGAACACACCGTGACCCTGGCCAATAATTGTTTACAATTAGTTGTGTTTTTAGATGTTTCGTTTTGTTTATTATACTTTTTTGTTTTGTCCTACTGTAAGGTGTGTTTTTTGTGTGTAATAAATGTGTTTCTTTCTTTCTTTCTTTCTTAAATCAACGGGAAAAAGGGAAGCTGTGAGATTGATACTTGTTTACTACATTACCTTTCACATGAAATCCCAAAAGAAGTGAAGCACCTTACTATCTTTTCTGATACATGTGGCGGTCAGAACCGCAATCAATACATAGCTGCACTTTTGCTCTGGGCCATCAATGCCCACATTGATCACATTGATATCATTGAACAAAAGTTCCTTGAAAGCGGCCATACTCACATGGAAGTGGACTCCATGCATGCCAGCATTGAAAACGCATCTAAAAACGTTTCAATTAACTGTGTGTCGGATTGGAAAAATATTTTCAAACTGGCTAGAAAGAAAAAAGTGAAGACTGTCAATGATATCAAGTATTGTATAGAACCATACAAGGTAAAAGAATTCAAGCATGATGAGATGCTTGATTTGAAAAAGCTTGCTCAGCAGCTAATAAAAAACAGAGAGAAAGATAATTTACAAGAAAAGGTGAACTGGCTGAAAATAAAAAGACTGAAGTTTGTGAAGGGCGAAAAAACTAAAATCTTTTTCACCTACGACTTGTCCGACGAGTTTCGATTTATACAGGTGTCAAATCTACAAGGAATGCCAAAAACTCCTACCACCAGATCAAGAAAATGTTCAACCATTCTGGAAAACGATCATGAATATCCCCAAGTTATTCCACACCTATACAACGAGACGCTGCCGATAAAAGAAGCAAAAAAAAAGGATTTAATTACTATGTGTAAAAAGGCGATCTTTCCAGATGAACTGCATCCCTGGATTCATTCCCTTAAAACAGTTACATCCAAAGCAACAGAAGATTCCGATTAGTTAACTTAAGAAACTATTATTTTATATGTTAAATTAGCTGATAATTCTCTCAATAAAACACCTTATATGTAAAAATCGAGTTTTTATTTAATGATAAAACCCAATAAGTCGGTCCCCCTTTTACTTTTTTAGATAAATAATAGGCTTAGAAAATCTCAGTATCATCAAGTTGTGGTTTTTCTTAGTCCTTAATATAATAATAATATAATACCTTGGACACCTTTTACACACATTGATCTAGCCCCAAACTAGGATTCCCTGTATCTTGGGTACTAGACAACGATATATATACTTATATAGAGAAATATTATATTTAGATAGATAAACAACCATGACTAGGGTACAAACATCCGTTCTCGTCAAACAAACTTTAACCTCGATTATCTCAGTTCCATATTTTGCTCACTTACCGGGTATTGCCTCGCAGCCCTCGATGGAAGTGTTTCTACTGAGTGAATGCACCCTGGTGTTGGCTGTAATAAAATTCGTTATATCGATTTTTGAACGGACCTTACAGACTACAGACGATACGATCTGTCAAACAAAAGTGACATTTCGCTTGTCAACAAGTTTATTGTGAAAATGGCGACTACGGGTATTGGTTTTCGGTGGTTGGATATATTAGAAAAAGAATTCGATAAAGCATGTGTCGAATTAGATACCTCGTTAGGTGAGTAAATACATTCTGATTCATATAAATCAGTCAAGTTTTCTGGGGTTGATCCCAAACAAATGCCCCTTTTTGTTCACTTCTACAACGGTATGGATAACAGGCTTTTTTTCGATTACTCGTTCAAAGAACAATGTAAGATTGGATAAACTCTCTTCTGTCACTTATTTTCAAGAATTCTGTAACTCTTTCATTGTTCCTACGCGAATACTTTATGTAATTATGACATGTAAACATGATAGTTTGAAGGCATTGATTTCTGTGGATAACACTTTATTTTATACTGAAACCGATTGAACAATATTTTGATTTGGATATTTTATGCTATGTTGACACTGTTGGTCCCCTCTATCACTGATTATTGGACAATTTTGGGTCAGAGTGTCGATAAGGGGGCGGAAGCCCCCACTTGTAAAATATTCGAAAATTATAACTTTTTGAGGCCGCCATACGTTAGCGTTAGGGTGTAGAAAAGGGGGCGGGCCCAAAAAAAAAATTTTTTTTTTTGTGAAAAAAGACTTAGAAAAATTTCGTAAAAATATTTTTTTTTACTGTTTCTTTTTATTTCGGAATCGTGTAGTGCTGCTCTTTGCCATCATTTTTGGTCATATACATTTTCCTCGTGCACCTCACCGATTTCGAGATATGCGTCACAACGATGTTCGTCATATCGATATCTCTATAAATAAAGGTCCTAGGGAAAACATACATAAGACATAAAATGATGGCCGTAAGGCACCCTAAACGATGCGCAAGTGAAAATATCAAAATTCAAAAAAAAAAAATTAGTCAAAAATTTTCTAAGTGTATTGCCCCCTTACCTACAATACCACCGCTTTCAGCGACTTAGAAAAATTTCGTGAAAATATTTTTTTTTACTGTTTCTTTTTATTTCGGAATCGTGTAGTGCTGCTCTTTGCCATCATTTTTGGTCATATACATTTTCCTCGTGCACCTCACCGATTTCGAGATATGCGTCACAACGATGTTCGTCATATCGATATCTCTATAAATAAAGGTCCTAGGGAAAACATACATATGACATAAAATGATGGCCGTAAGGCACCCTAAACGATGCGCAAGTGAAAATATCAAAATTCAAAAAAAAAAAATTTAGTCAAAAATTTTCTAAGTGTTTTGCCCCCTTACCTACAATACCACCGCTTTCAGCGACTTAGAAAAATTTCGTGAAAATAATTTTTTTTAACTGTTCCTTTTTACCTCGGAATCGTGTAGTGCTGCTCTTTGCCATCATTTTTGGTCATAGACATTTTCCTCGTGTACCTCACCGATTTCGAGATATGCGTCACAACGATGTTCGTCATATCGATATCTCTCTAAATAAAGGTCCTAGGGAAAACATACATATGACATAAAATGATGGCCGTAAGGCACCCTAAAAGATGCGCAAATGAAAATATCAAAATTCAAAAAAAAAAAAAAACCGAGTCAAAAAATTTCCAAGTGTTTTGCCCCCTTACCTACAATACCACCGCTTTCAGCGACTTAGAAAAATTTCGTGAAAATATTTTTTTTTACTGTTTCTTTTTACCTCGGAATCGTGTAGTGCTGCTCTTTGCCATCATTTTTGGTCATAGACATTTTCCTCGTGCACCTCACCGATTTCGAGATATGCGTCATAACGATGTTTGCCATTTCCATTTGTATAGCATTTTGACATAAGTCATTCATCATCCTTTGCAGCGGAGATGGATCCAGAGGAGCCAGAAGTGGCTTTTTCGGCTCGCCAGAAGATCGCCACACTAAGTTCCTGCTTTGCCCAACTCACACACAAGGCTCTGACTATATTTCAAAATAGTGCAAAATTAGAGGTATGTTTTACTACAATTATGTTTGACTCTATGATTTTTACAGCTAGGTTGAAAGGAGAGAAAACTGAACAAATGATCCTATAATTTATGCTAGTAGTGTGAAAAGTAGGTGATTTCCGACATGCATAAGTTGGATATGAGTCAGAAATCATTTTATGCGGGTGTATTACACAATGTTTCACTATGCATTGCTCAAGCCTTACACAATCATGAAAGTTGCATTTAATTCGGGAAATCATCAGTTTAAAGTTTTAATGACAATCCACATTTTTACATTGTTGGTGCCAGCCATTTAGGGTACCGTACTTGAAGAGTGCCAAGTGGGCCCCAACTACTAAGCCTCCGATGGGTCAGAGTGACAGATTGACTAACGGACTGTCAACCTGTCACTGGGCTCCACTGGATCAACCGTTATAGGTAGAGAGTAAATTTTTTACAGAGTGTATATTTCTAATGCCAACTATTATATTTCTCACCTCTGATTTACAGCTCATCATAAGTCCAAGTAACTAGCTTGCTGTTGAATGGCTTCAGAGGGTTGCGAAACACACTTTTATATTGTCTGTAGATGCTAGGCGGCAGGATGGAGCGTGCCGAGCCCAAATCCACTTCCATCACGAGCAGAATGCCGTTGACAGTCACTTCCACCATGAACGGCTTGACACGTCCCGCACCAGACACCTCAGAATTGTCTTCTGCAGCCTTTTCACCCTCCTCACCTGACGACTCGCAATAACAACAAAGATTTACTCGCGATTTTTGTTTGTTTACATCGCAAGCGGCTTTTTTATGACCTTTCTTGTGGCATTTGTACCAGGTTGCATTCCGAAATCGACATTTCAGCGTGACTTTTGGCACAATGCACACATTTGACACATTGTTTAGATTCGTTCATGCTTGATTTTGTATCGACTGCGTGCGTTCACCTCCATCGGCTCGCCTTCGTCTTTACTCTGTCTAGGGGCGACATCACAATGGGTCCTTAAAAAAAAAAAAAAAACCGTCTGACTGATGAGTTTGCTGAATCGATTCGTAGTTCAGCGCTTGCTGCACCACTACGTCGTATGTCATATCCTTGATTTCAATTTTTAGCAGTTCCTTCCTTAGACTTTCTTCCCGTGCTCCAAGAACGATTTGTTCAACAATTCTTTGCTCCAGACCTACATTGAATTGACACCGCGAACTAATATCACGCAACGAAGCCACGAAGTTAGTTATCGATTCGTTAGGCTTCTGCTTCCTTTTGTAGAACTTCTCAGTTTCTAAGATTGGATGCAGCGCTGGAACAATGAACTTGTGTAGGATTTCTACTATCTCCTCAAATGACACTTCACTCGACTTCCTTGGTGACAATAATGAAACTATCAAAGCAAATGCCTCCTTTCCACACTGAGACAAGAACAAAGCTCGTTTTTGCACACTTTCCAATGATCCTGCAACTTCCAATGAGTAGAAAAGTTGCTTCCTGTAATTCTCCCATTTATCCTTGTTGGGGTCGAATTTTCCGGCCATAACCACACTTGAGATACATGCTGAAGCTATTTTCTTGCTTTATTAGTTGCCACAAAACTAGGAAATTCATATGTTTATTGCCTGAGATTGCATTTAATACAAATCTACCCTACACGGCATGCCATATCTGATATAATTGATGGGTACCCTACAAAACTATAACACAACAGCTTCATTTTTTGATTTTAAAAGCACATGATTTAAGCATGTGCTGCTCAAATCCCAGGTCACAAAAGTGTGTCCAGGAAGTAGTCCATAGTAAGCAGCATTATTTAAGTACAGATTGGCATCAGAATGATGGTTTTCTGGTTTAATGTCAATATTACGGTCTCCTGCCAAAACAATATTTGGATATAAAGATAAATCCTCAATAACACTGGATTAATATCCTCAATAACACTGGATTAATATCCAGAGAATTTTATTGAATAATTTCAATAAAATTCTCTAAATTGTTGTAGATTAATGCTGTTTCTTTGCCATGTTTTCATAATATGTTATATCTGCTGATGATAGAAATATAATAGTTGGCAATAGAAATACACACTCTGTGAAAATTTTACTCTCTACCTATTTCAGTTGATCCGGTAGAGCCCAGTGACAGGTTGAATTGGATGACCGCTAATTCTATTTCTTCCGGTGTCTCAAGTTTGTTGTTGCACTCTCTTCCAGATAAGTCTGTCTCACTCAAGGTGCTGAGTATATTCACTTATGTTGGTTTTTTTAGGGTTTCGAAATTGCCTAGATGTTAATTTTATGTTCTTCAGGCTGAAGGTGATCTATCTATGATCCGAACATGATGCTTCTTATCAAACTCCATCCTGATATGAGATCTAATGCCGAAAAGTCGGCAATTGTGATGTCTGGTATTGATTGTGCCCTATTCAGTATTTGTGTTTTGAGAGGAATTCCATGAGATTCTAACCTCTTTTGTTTATGTCCTTTCTTCCCCATAGGGTGCTATGCGCGTTGGCGTCGCATCCTATTTCGAGGGGTATGTTATTTTCTTCACATTCTTTGACTAGCACCTCCGGTCCCTCCGTAGCATAATCCATATACAATTCTCTTTCGTAACTACTAAAAATAATTATGAATCCGAGACTGATTAGATTCTTGGAAAAAATGGTATCTTGGCGGAGAATCAGTATGTTTATCGAGCTGGCAAGGCTTCCTAAGATACCGTACACGAACTCACAAATAACGTGCACAAAACCTAGATGATGGGAAGCAATGTTTGGGAATATTCCTTGATTTAGCCAAGGCATTCGAAACGGTCTCGCTGATTTCATGAGTAGCATGCAGCCTGCTAGTTGGGGAGTTCCACAGGATAGTATTCTTGGACCCACCCTATTCTTAATTTATATTAACGATCTCTGCAAGCTCGTATTGCCTCAAGCTAAAATCTTCGCCTATGCCGATGACACAGTATTACTTTTCTCAGGTAGAAGTTGGGACGAAGTGTTCAATAGTGCCCAGATTAGTTTCAATATTGGCTCCTGTTGGCTTCATCAAAACATCTTGACGCTAAACTCTAAAAATACTAAATACCGGACCTTCTCCATCTACAACTCTTCTCAACCGAAGAGTGAGCATTAATTTTTTGCTGATACATGTAATGTTTTGGGGTTAAATACGTGCACCTCCCGAATTTTAGAATGGATACAGAGTATTAACTATTTAGGTCTAAGTATTATACTTGATAAAAATCTTAAATTTCAATATCATATACAGAATCTTAGTTCTAAAATTAGGAAGTTTATATATATATATTCAAGAGTCTTAGACATGTAGCTGAACACTCTAAACACTCTATTTATTTTTTATTATAAAAAATAAATTCAATTAAAAAACACATACTATAGATAGACTGTTATATTACGTTTTTCAGTGTAGAATTTATGGAACCCTTCGTGTGCGGGTCCGACACCCTAATCGCACTTGACCGGTTTTTTTTTCATTTCTGGGCTATCGTGATTAGACGACGCAATTGTTAGTTTGTCAATACCTTAAGTAGAATACGACAATTTGATAAGTTCTTATAGCTTAAATTGTCAGCAAAAACATTAATCTTCACTTTGATCATTTCATTTCATTTGTTTATTTGCTAATTCACAGCATATGTAAATAAATAATACAATCAATATTAAAAACATTAAATGCCAATTACGAATCAGTGCGATCTATAAACTTTCAATAGGGTAATAAAGTAAAGTAGTATATAGTAGTAAAGTAAATAAGTAAAACAATGAAAAATGAAAATTGCAAAAATGCTTCAAAAATGTGTGAATATGGCAACATGTATGTGGGGTGAGTGTACTGTGTACCTGCTTCGCCCTACGACCAAGGTCTTGGGTTCGGGTTTCGGGCAGGTTGCCCACTAAGCAGGGTGAGTTACTGTAGTTGTGTTGTGTGGTGTGGATGTTCCGGAAGTGTTATCAACGCTGATACTAATCTAGCACTGGTATATTGTAGTCCGTCTCATGACACATTAATCATTAATCCGCCCCAATAGTTCCTTTTTTATTTGGAGCACGAATTTAGGACGACTCAACAGAAAAATGTCCAGGTCGGAAAAGTGTCTTTCGTAAACATCGATGCTTCTGTTCAAAGGTGAGTTGGCAGCGTAGCCGGCGCGCGCGCGGGCGTGTGTGAGCACGCTCGGGACGCGCCGGCGCGCTCGCGGGGGGGCGGCGCGCAGTAACACCTTGCTCACTAATGCACTACTATCGATGCGATAACTAACGACGTCATAAAGAAGTTTCATGTCAGCCAATGTTCTCCTGTCTGCCAATGACATAATTGTATGATTCTCCAAGCTTTCTTGGCGAGTGCACTCCGAAGAACCAGACCTATAATTTAATTGTTTGATGAATCTATTTTGTACCGATTCAATCCTTTCGGAATGTGTTGAATAGTTCGGTGACCAAACCGGCGACGCATACTCAGGTACACTACGCAAATAAGCAAAATAAAGCGTTTTTAGCACAAGAGACGAGCGCAGCGGCTTAGAGGCACGATATATAAAACCTAACATTTTTACCGCCTTAGATATAATGTTATCGTAATGTGGTATGAACGTAAGTTTGGAGTCAAGTATTACGCCGAGGTCTCTGATTTCTGTAACTCTATTCAGGGTCTGGTCATTTAGTCTGTATTGGAAATCGATGCTTGTGTGTTTCCTAGAGAAGGTGATGCACTGGCATTTCACAGCGTTCAGATCCAGGCTGTTACGTTTGCAGTAGTCCGAGAGCCTACAGAGATCATCCTGGAGTTTTATGCAGTCCTGTTCCGTGGCAATAGGCATGTAAATTTTAGTATCATCTGCGTACATGAGGAAATGGGCAAAACTGAAGCATTGAGATATATCATACATACACACATTAAATAGAAGTGGTCCTAAATGGGAACCCTGGGGGACTCCGGATGGTATAGGAACAAAACGCGATTTGTAGCAGCCGATTCTGACCGCCTGGCTACGATTTCGAAGGTACGAGTCGATCCACCTAAGCAAATCACCGTGTATGCCGATTTCATCAGCTGTCGCGAAAAAAAATACTAGACACGGAATGAGAAAATACCTCTTGCTTAAGTTATGCTGATTCTTAATTAGAATGAATGTCACATTTACTCATCAAACCGGGGCTCCTCCTTAGTAAAAAAGGTGTTACAAGAATACTGAATATTTCATTTGCTTTTTCATTATTAAAATTTTTAAGATTTGTGATCAATCGAGATGGATGGATCAATTAAGTTAACTAATCTGACCGATTCCAGAGGCGTCAAGGGACAACGCTGATAACATTTTATTTCTTACCTAGCGAATTAATTTGGAAACGGAAACTTTGCAATCGATTTTATGGTGTGGCATAATTAAATTGTTTTCTGACCTAACCTAACCTAACCTAACCTTAGGTTAGGTTAGGGTAGGATATGTGAGGTTAGTGTAGCTTAGGTTAGGTCACGATACGTTAAGTTACGCTTCATTACGTTACGTTACGAAAGTAGTACTGCTCGCTAGATAAAGTTCAACTTTATCTAGCGAGCAGTTATCTATATATTTACAATCATCTTAAACTTTTTGTAATAAAATAAATTTAGCTTATTAATGTCCACACAGAGGGGCACAGGCATTTACCCAGATACATGTAAGGTTTAACCATACTCCAACATGCTGGCTGAGTGTGGGTTGATAGAGGGTTTATACGACTACTTGCTCTTAATAGTTTATTTATTAAATTTAAACTTGTTTTATTGGCTATGTTTAGAAGACAAGGTTATAATCCTGAATTGATACAAAACAAGAATGACGGCAATTTGTATTCGATGCATCTCGAGACTTGCCGAGCATTTGCATGAGATGATTGCGCCGAAACTTGTTGATTACTACAACAAATGCTCAAAATGTCCCTCCAACCGTTAGCCATGAGAAACTTCTCCTGATAAAGCTTAATCGTCTCACGCTCATGCTCGATATGTCTCGAGCTTGGTCAAATACACGTCGCAATTCTTGTTCGGTTTAAATTGGTTTTGATTAGACTTTGTCTTTTAAACAACACAATAAAAAATAATAATAACGGGCTTATTTCTGGGGAACGCGGTCCCAAAAAATTTGTCCAGTCGCCCTATCCATCTGTCGGGTTATGGTGGGCTGGGCAACCGTTAAGTCACGATTTTGACGCATTCTTATCGGCGTATGCTCAAGTAAAAGAGGCAGCCCATTTTGCAAAAACTGGCCTATTCAACGAGGCAGAAATAACATAGTTGGCTTGTTTGTTATGGTTCTGCCACATGTCAACAGATGGCGCTTCATTCCTTGTCGGTTTTTACCGACATAGCGTGCGTCGTGCCGTCGAGTCGGTATGCCTGACTTGTGCTAACAATTGCGGTAGATGGCGGACCAAAGAGTTTAGTTCATCTGAGGATGGACTCCGCCAGGCGGAGGAAAGAGGCGGAATTCCAAAACGAATTTATCTAAAATATTTTTATGTACAACTAAATTTATTTCCTTGCAGTAGTCGGCAAAGGCACTATGTAATGTCTTATCCAAAAGTACAATAGATGGGCTCGCCACTTTGAAGGCCTTGTCTCTCACTCTTCAATCTATTGTTCACTTTCCAGCCTCTACGGAAATGTACTAAGTTGTTAGGGTGAGTCACTTAGATGAAGAGAAAGACAATATTATTTATCTTATAAAATATATTTTACATTGTTAATTGAATGCTTTCTCACAAGAGCTAGTTTATCCAGGACCCCGGTCGTAGGGATGTTTGTGTTGATGTCTCCGTTGCGGTGATCTAGTGACCAATTCCGACTTGGTAGTCTTTGCTGCTCCGCTGAGAAGTTGCCGGTCTTCTTCCATCATGTCTCCATCATCGTAATATCCAGGGTCTTCTTCATCATCCTCAAAGTTTTCATTGTCTTCGGAGCTACTGTAATAATAATAAAAGGAGTTTACGAATAAACGTAATAAAACCTTAGGGATACTGATGGTTTATTGTAATATAGTAAGAAGGCATATGTAATCATCATTCTCAGCTTACTTTGACCCATTTTTGGGTAAAGGACACAATACTCAAAATAAGTTAGCAGTTAGACAAAAGATAATCGCAGAAAGATCGCAGTGCCATTGCCTTATTTTGCATTGCATTATGTACAAAAAATTACGCATCGATCAACTACATGAATCAACCTGCCAGTCTTAAAAAAGCAATAGTTGAATTCAACACGACTTGTTTGATAGGTGCGTCAAATCACCGTATTCACTGTTTACCCCTCTACTCATACGTATAGTTTAATCATTTTGTTAGCATCACCTTTGATTACGCCGCATTGCCACGTGACTGCTCTTTTCAAAGAAGTTACTCCCATACTCACTCAAAGGAAGCTGACGCTAGATTAATAAATATGGTAGGTAGGTTGTTTTTATTACTCCGCCCTTCTTCGAAAATAGCAGGCACGTGGAAAGGCAGCGCGATCAAAGGTGACACTAACAAAATGAATAACTTTACCTAAATCCTTTGAGACGCTTGAGCAGTTCGTCGGCTCCCGCCGTAACGTCACTATGCGCCGGCGTGTCTTCCCGCATACGCTTCTCTAACTGCTGCAGCGCCGCGTCCGCGCGGTCCGTCAGCGCCACGAACTTCTCGGTTAGCTGGTGCAGTTCCACCTCCTTGAAGTTCGAGTGCGACGCGTTTCGGAACGCCTTCTCGAGTCGGTGGCATGGCGCCTCATTCTGGAAATTCGTTTGCGTTAACGCAATAGACTACATGACCGCAGAATAGATCCTATAGTATGAGGCAATTGTAGGAGGAAGTAGGTAGGAGCATTAGGGTCTCGAGTGGTCGTTGGTCATGTCTTACAAGAAGATGCAAAATAGTCCTTTGCCCAGCGGGACATATAAATCAGTTATAAAATAAGGCAACAAATATATTGTTTACCAATGTATGTTTTGACTCCCAAATATGCTAATGTTACCAAGTTTAGTGCTACCCATGTAGTTTCACAGAACCGTATTGGTTGCTATAGGTCACTTTTGGTCAGAATACTAAATTTATGTTTGTTAGGTCACAACTTTATAATAAAACCTGGTGCCGAAGCGAAGCAGATAGGAGCGAGGCGACCCCATTTAGTTAAGTATAAAATAGGGTGCATAAAATTAGTACAATTTTGATAAACATTTAGTAAATTTGTGATGAAAATTTTTTTTTTGGATGTAACTTGTTAGTGATATTGATAAATAGTTACACATACGCTATTAAATAACAAGACAATTACTTCAAAAATAAAACATCGCGCTCTAAATAGCCACCAGGCGGTCAATACGCTTCTAACGAGTCGACTAAATGCAGGCAGAGCAGCGAGGAAGAGCTCGTAATGAATACAACGTGTCAATGAATAAATGCAGGCAGAGCAGCGAGGAAGAGCTCGTAATGAATACAACGTGTCAATGAATAAATAAACGCATAATGAGAAACTGGTTAGTTCAGAGTTCAGAGTCATGAGCACGAGTCGATTTCACTGAGTTTAAATATAGGTCATATTTTTGAAGAAAAAAAGTTATTTTTGTTGCCTTGCTTTAGGCGCGACTGTCCAGTCCTGCCTGACCCCTGCCTTTATATATATATAAACAACGTGGAGGTCAGATACTGATAGGTAGGTACAGGTAGGAAACTGATTTCCGCAGGATATTCTTGTCCATCACCGTTCTGCACGTGTGTTCTGGGTAGTTCTAACGAGCAACAATCCATTACTGAAACCTTTCCTTTTCAGTTTCTCTTCTTAAAATAGAATCTGACAAAGAGCTGATCACACTTGACATTATGAATGACCTCTAAAGAGGTCGGACGACATTTTTTAAGAAACTTTACTTTACTTTTTTTTTTTACTTTACTTTATACTTTATTGCATATACACATTAATGGACAATTACAAACATAGTTAGTATACAAAGGCGTGCTTATCTCTATATAGAGATTTCTTCCAGCAAACCCAGGGCTGATAGGAAAATTGTTTCATGCGAAGGGAAAGACCTATTATGCACAACATAACAAAAAACTAAACATCAGAGTGACTTTAATATATTTATAATAAATTACTTAGATATTTACACATATAAATAATTGAGAACCTACATAATAATATAATACCTATAAATACTATATATAAATATCAATAAATACCTATACAATATATAAATAAAGTAAATACTACAGAAGAGAAAGGTAATGTTCCTTCAAACTACTTTTGAAGATGTTAAGAGATGGACTGTCCCTGACGGTGCTGGGGAGTTTGTTCCAGAGCCTGATAGCCCGGAGTCGGAACCCATGTTCATATGCGACAGTTTTATGTTGCGGTGTTGTGAGCAGCGACCGAGTGTGAGGTCTCCGAGGCCTATCTGAAGAAAGAAAAGTGAACGAATCACGTAAGAAGCCAAGGTAATGAGGATTATGTAAAATCTTAAAGAGAGTGAAGAGGATGTGGGAATCCCGGCGAAGACGGATTGGAAGCCACTTCAGATCCCTGCGATACTGAGAAACATGGTCAAATTTGCGCAAACCGAAAATAAACCGAATCCCAAGATTTTGAAGTCGCTCGAGTTTGTCCAGTTGCTCTTCGTTTGCGCTGATCCAGCAGACATCTGCGTAGTCAATGAGGGGAAGTAACAGAGATTGAGCGAGTGTAATTTTGGTCTGAAGAGGTAAGAAGTGCTGAAGTCGTCTGAGGGAGTAAAACGTAGCGAAGACACGCCTACTAACCTCGCAGACATGCGCTGACCAAGACAGCAGGTTATCAAAGATGACTCCGAGATTTTTGGCCTTGGAGCTGTAGGGAATTACGATTCCATCGTACATTATGGGTGCAGTGAACATATGCTGTAACACTTGGAGAGAGTGCCTGGACCCGATAATCATTGACTGCGACTTACAAGGATTGACGAGTAGCCCGTGTGAAAGAGCCCAATCCCTGATACACTCAAGATCAGCATTCAGCAAGGCCACAGCAGAGTTAACATCACAGGGAGAAAAATGACGGTAAATTTGGAGATCATCGGCATAGAGATGATAAGAGGAAGAGAGAGTATCTGAGATAGAATTTATGAAGACAGAAAAGAGAAGAGGGGAGAGGATACCACCCTGAGGCACCCCTGCAAAAAGGTCGCACCATTCTGTTGAAGTCTCCTCGGACCTTATACGCTGCTGACGACCTCTCAGGTAGGAGTCGAACCAGCTGGCTGAGGCCGGGGAGACATTCAGAGACTTCAGTATCTCAACGAGGATATCGAAATCAACACAGTTGAATGCGCTGCTGAAGTCAAGTAGCGCTAGTACGGTGAGCTGTTTCTCGTCCATAGCCAACTGAATGTTGTCAGTGACTTTGAGTAAGGCCGTAACGGTACTATGACCCGGCCTGAATCCCGACTGGAATTGATTCAGCAGACAGTGAGACGTAAGGTAGGAGGAAAGCTGGGAGTGGACAATGGATTCTAGGACTTTGGAAAGGATAGGCAGGATAGAAATAGGACGATACTCTTTGAAAGAGGAGGGGTTTGAGGATTTGGGTAAAGGTATAACTAATGCTTTTTTCCACACATAGGGGAAAGAACAACTAGAGAGAGAGTGATTTATAATGTGTGTGATAGCGAGAAGAATATAATCGAGCACGTTGCTGATCATATTAGAGCAGATGCAATCATCACCTACAGCTTTCGATGAGATAGCCAGCACCGCCTTCTTAACTGTGTCAATTCCGACTGGACTGAAGTCGAAAGGAGTGGAGGTCAACGCCGGCCTGGAGCGGAGCCCATGCAGAGTGGCATCCTTAACGATGGGATCCATAACGACTGGGGGAGCCGAGAAAAATCTGTTAAGACCGTTGAGATCGACGTCACCAACCATTTGATTCTGGGGCTTAACGACACCTAGAGATCTCAGGAATTTCCACACTTCGGAAGGGGTGTAGTTTTGAATGCACTCAAAGAGATGCACTTAAGTAGAATCAAAAGAAGCAACAAACGAATTGTCGTCCTCTGTTACCGTTAGTTTCACTACATTCTTACGTTCTGTGGTTTTCTGTGCGAAAATATCTTATCTTTCCTACTGACGTATTTGGCTTTTATCTCTCCGGACTTGATTTTGCCTAGCATACTACATAGCATTGCAACATGCCGAATGTGTACACGTCTGAAGAATATGCCAACATGCATATTATCTATGGTGAATGCCACTGCAATGATTCTGCCGCGGCAAGACCGTATCGTAAGTGAGAGGTACCCGAACGCCGAGCGCCCAGATCATCGCGTATTCGTAAATAATCACCTTGCCTATTCGGGAGGACGATTGGCTGGTACTCGTAGGACCGGAACAAGACCTCAAAGAGGTATCGAAGAAGTAATTTTAGAGGAAATTCAGACCCTAGTACCCTAGTATTTCTGAAATCCAACAACTATCACCCCTACCACGTACAACGTGTACAAAGCTTGTTGCCTCGGGACTTCGCCTAGGAGAGGCGGGAGTTTTGTATGACAATGTTGGCGAGAAACAGAGAAGATCCGTAATTTTTCTACAAAGTCCAATGGAGTGATGACATTGCATTTTTCAATCGTTCGTCATCGGTGTTGGCAATAAATTTGGGAATTTTTGTCCGTTGCGCGCAGAAAAAGTAAAATCCTGTGCATACCGCATGGGAAACGGAACGTTAAACGCACGCATATTATAGGCTGTATAACAGTGTATTTTGCTTATTTTTCAAAAATTTGCTCATTTCCATAATTGAACTTACCTAAACTTGAACTTACCTAATCTTGTTTTGATAACATATTTTTAACAGTACCTATTTGGTAAGAAAGGAGCATGTTTTATAACTTTTCAAAATCCTTACTAAATAGGCCACATTTTGAAAAACCTTGCCGAGGCCATATTTTGAATAAACTTAAACTTACAGTATGTTTTTTCCCGTTATGATGAGCCAAGTTTGTCAATTGAGCAGAATATTTCGTCAGATTGATTTTATCAATCTCTATTTGTGACTGCTATCACCCCTACGGTTGTTTAGGAGCATGTTGGTTGGTTGGTAAAGACATCGTAGAAGAATTGCTAAGTTTATTGTAACAGCAACTAAATATGTGATAAAGGATGTCATTGATTTTTTGAATGTTTTTAAATAAGCCAATATTTTTTGAACTGAGTTGCATAGTTTTTATTTTTCTGTTTTACCAGCCCCCATATAGTCTAGGCTTTCACATGGTGCCTGCTTTACTTTGAGTTTCATTTATATGAAATGTGCTTATTAAGCCCTTTAATTTGATAGCTTTGTTAGCTCCCGCCCTGTTCAAACACTTTAAATCCTCTAGCTAGAGGGAGCCATATTGAATTCAGTGTGAGATGTTACATAGCCTATAAGTAGTGGATTATCAAGACGCTTCAAACATATAAGCTTCCTTTGTCGTCGCTGTATTCGGGTAAATAAGTAAAATTACCTGAAGGCGTCCGCTAAGAGTTTTGGTTACTTGCATATCGTGCTTGCTCACAGCATTCTTGATGTTTTGTAGCTCGCGGAATGTCAAGGCTGTCCTGAAACAATGTTCAACCAATTACAAATACAACCCTGATGTGATTGCACTACTTACCGTGTATTACGTATCAGACTGCAATGTTAGTCACTGTTTTAGGTAACGAAAACAGCGTATTTATGTACGCTGCCACTAAGTTTACTCTCGAATCTAACATTGTCTTATTTACGCATCTTTTACGTAATCGTTTTCTAAACTGTTGTAGTAGTTTATGTGACTGCTACTTAATGCCTAATTATGTACAGTTACATACACTAGTTTATCTACACACATATCATAAGGTCTCTTTGATGTGTGCAGGAACCGCATGTTCGACCGGCATTGTGGCATTGCTCTGAAGTTGTTTAGCTTGTCCAGTAGCACCAACTTCACAGACAAACTAGGGGCGGCACGCAGGTGGGTATCGGCGTTCGAAATTTGAATGTCATAATTTGATAAATTTTGGTACATTATGGTCATAATGTATCAATATTCAGATAAGAAATTATATAGTTTTTACCAAGAATTTTATCATTATGCCGGTCGCAACATGCGGTTTTTGGACACAGTAAAGAGGGTTTATGATACGTGTGTAGATAAAATTGTTCATTATGTTTGAGTGTGATTGTTTATCCCTTATTAGTCAAGTAAACAGCGCCTCCTATTTCGAACCTTAGTTAGTCCACTAAACATCTAAATTCCCAAACACGCATGGCAAATGCCTAGACTACACGCCAATGTTAGCTTGGCTCCTCGCTCTGGTGACGCCATAGCTTCCGTCACTGTCCTACTGACGCGTCGAGAGCGAGAGCCAGCGAGAGAGGGAGGGTAAACGCATTGCTCGCGGTTGCTAAATTAAATTTTCACACCTTTCATTCGGAAAAGTAAGTTTTGCTCCACGACGAGAGGGAGCAAAATGCTACTTTTCTGTTCAAGCTACTTTTTTAATTTATTCATTGGCATGTAGCATTTATGCAATGTGCTAATAGAACAGATCTTAATGAAATAATCGATTGTAATTAAATCGTAATCGATTAAAAACGAACACGTTTCAAGTTTCAACTTTAACAACTTTATATGAAAATTTATGAATTTTTCGTAATATAAAAAAAACACATTAAATTATGTGTTTTACTGAAATCAAAAGTTCTTGGGATATAATGAATATTAATATCCGATACCATTGTAATAATCCATTCGATTATTTTTACACATTGGTAAAAGTAGCGCAGGAATATTTTATCTGTGGTGACTTTTCCCTAATCCTTCACAATCCGCCATTATAAAAAAAAAGATTTCGTTGTTCGGTTATTGTAAAAGTGTTGAAAGTATAATTGAAAGTATAGTTATTTCATTATTTTTAGAGCATTATATTTCAATTTTCCTCATAGTCGGTGTGAAAAATTGTATGTTTCACTCAGGAGCAAAATTATTTTCGTCATGGGCGTTAACGCTTGAATCCTTCGTTACGCTCAGGATTCTAACTTAGAATCCCTCGCTACGCTCAGGATTCTATCGTAGAATCCTTCCCTTCACTCTGGATTCAATGTACCGCCCTCGCCGTAAATACATCATTTTGTTCCCATGTGACACAAATAACTATTGTGGCGTAGTACATACTTATTGATCAAAGAGTCGAACAAGTCTAACACAACCGTAGCGGGTGAGTCCAGTTGCTCCCGCTGACACGAGTCCACGAATCGCTTCTGAATGTCCAACATCTCTTTCATCTGGAAAGTGAGAACAATAGTCTCGTTAGTGAATCTAATTTCTCGTGTAGTATTTGTCCAGTCGCATTTTTCCCCATTCATGAAGTTCACCACACGCATTTTTTCTTCTTGTTCTTTTTCCTTGCGCAAATTTCACCGTTCGTAAATTATCCTGCACGAAATTGTTACCGATGGCATCATTTATACTACACTTTCAATTTACGTGTATTTTAAAAACGTATGCATTCTTTAAAATATCGGTCAAGCGCGAGTCGGACCCGCACACAAGGCTTCCGTACCATCCTACAAGCAAAATTAGCCACTAAAATAATAAAACAAAAATTGTGCCACCACAACCCACAACCATGTGATAAGGGGAAAATAATCTGCGATCATATTTGAATCACGTTATGGTTTGCTATATCACGGGTGGTGTTCAAACACGCCTATTGTTTGGGGACCAACTTTAATTTGTAAAATCTCGTGTTGTTCATTATTTCTTGCTTCAGCGGCAGATATACATATTCTGTGAAAATTTCAACTCTACCTATTATCGGTTCATGAGATACAGCCCACTGACGAGCAGATGGACGGAAGGATAGCGGAGGCTTAGTAATAGGGTCCCGTTTGGCACTTTTCGAGTAACAAACCCTAATAACGGAGGTATCTCAGCCTCAGAAAAATCAGCATAAAGTCAGACAAGGCATTAATCATGAGAGAAAAAATTATTGCAAGAAAATACACTTAAATTAAAAGTTCAGGAAAAATAAGAACGGTCTACCCCTGCTCAGCAATCGACGTTTCTCATCCTAATTTGGTTTGCTGGAAGAGATCTCTTATTAGGGATAAGCTCGCCCGTGTACACTATTTTTATTAAGTCTTGTTGTCTGTGTATTATTTATGTGCAATAAAGACAGTGTGAAACGGTAAAATTTGCGAAAGCAAAAAGGACAAGAGAAAAAGTGCGTGTGGTGAAATTCTCGAATGGGAAAAAATGCGACTGAAAATAATGCTACGGAAAAAGAAAAGATTTTGGAAAATGATTTAAGAAATCACCTAGTTGACTATCATCACTAAATTGATGTTCTTATTATTTTGAAGCTTTTGTAGGAACTATTTCAGGGTGGAACCGATATGTATTCTATTAACTGTTTTAGATTGTTTCGTTTCGATATCTCTGGTATGTGGGTAGCCAGGGCTCGCGGTACCCATACCAGAAACCGTTGCCCGTCGCCTCAGCTCAGCTTAGGCTAACCTCCCAGCGGCTCCCGGCTGTGTGTTACCTCTCTAGGGACCGGATGCACAGCTGACATCTCAACTTTTGACGGGCACTCAAGTCATGCTCCCACTGTCTCTCGCTCGGGATATGATATGACACCGTCGGGTCTACGGGCCTAATAACAGGTTCATTTAAGTGGTACTTTATTTGATCAGCACCCGTAGCATGACCCGCGCGCGCGGCTTGCGTTTACCGCTTTATTTTTAACAGATTTCAAAACAGGTTCTCAATTCGTCTGTTTTTTTGTGTGTGTTTGTTACGCGATTACTCCGTCAATTATGAACCGTCATACTTCAAAGGTCCCATATAAATTTTATCAAAAATGAAGAACTCCTTTTTGAGAAAATCAACAAATGCAAAAAATATAAACAAAGATGACGTTTTGGTTTGTGTTTCAGTGCAGCAAAAGTTTTGACGAGGACTTTTCATGGGCTCGAACTTGGAGTCGGTCTTTTTAAGTTTTTAACTTGGTGATAATAATAATTACTATTTCATTATCACGTCTGTGTTACATTTTGAATGAGCTAGTCCCGAATTTTGACGCCATAAAATGATTATAATCCATCAGTAAAGAGTTTTGCAATACATACTTGTTTTTACTAGATGATGATCATGATTATTCTATGGCGCCTAAATGTCAAAATTTACTCACTTATACTTTTTTTTTACATACATGTGATAAAGTGCGCGATAAACGCGAGTTGCGCGGGGCATTGCTACGAGGCGAACCTTTTAATCTCTTAACGTCAAATGTTTTGGTAATAAAATTCAAAACCTATAACGGGAAAATGGCATCATATGATGGCTGTGGTCGTTGTGAGGTTAATTAGACCCGTTGCCCAAAGATATCGCAAAAATCCCCCTTAACAAAAATATCCATTAACATCCAGTTACCTTTTGCTCGATGTTAAAGCTGTTGTCATTCAAGCGGATTGACCTGGAGAAGGCCGCCTCCAGCTCAGCTGAGGTGACCCTAGTGTCCCGCTGTCGCCTCGCCAGGGCCCGGAGCCCGTCGGCGAACTCCCGCCGCGTCACGTTGATGAGGGACATGCTGTCACGCGTGAGAGACTCCAGGACTAACCCTCGGTGCCAGGCGTCTGCATACGATCCGCTCACCTGGAAATTACAGTAGCAGTAATGTGGCTACTTGACCATTCATCTTGCTGTGGATAAGTATAATCCCTGGCCAGTATTCATAGCACTATGTAGGCACATGACATAATATGACTTTTGCGAATGTTTAAGATCTCGAAATATGCAAGGAAACTTATTTGTAAGTGCCGTAACTTGTTATTGGAAACTGTTTGGCAGCTTGACTTAACTCATTTAAGTTATGTAGTTGTTAGCAAGAGTGCAGTAGTGTTTGAGAGTTAGGCAATGCGGGAAACGTCATAAGAGAAGGTTAGTCATTTGAGACTTTTGTATTTCTTCTGTTGCGCAGTCAACGATGGTTATTTAATGATATATTCCAGTGTGGTAGTGACAAAAATTACCTTTTCTAGTAGGTGTCGGTGAGTGTCTACGTGTTTAGTCAGATTTTTTGCTATTTCGGCTACTTTGGCTTGACTCTGCTCGAGTTTCATGGCGCTTGCTTCGATTGATGTCTGTAATGGAACACGATGCACCGATTAATTATTATTATTAATATTTCTAAATGTATTAAAAACTCTACTAGTTAGAAAAAAACGTCCGAACAAACGAACATGAAGCGTCCGTGGCCTAGCGGTGTTCGCACATCGGAAACGATCGTGCGGGTGGCAACATCTGGCCGAGACGGGTACTGGATGGGTGTCCGTTTCTATGTGGCATTTGTTTCGGGCGCTTCCGTGTTTCGGATGACACGTTAAGATGTAGGTCTATCGCAACTCGGTGGTAGTAGTCGTAAAGCTGTGTCACGAGGCCCTAATAGGGCAGCTTGATAACTTCTGACAGTTGGATCTGACAGTGATTATCGCTCAATCTTATTCGTATCCGAGCAAAGGCCCATGCCCCTCGGTAGATACATTAATGAGCTACATTTATTTTATGTATAATTAGAAAGAACAACTCACCTCAACACTGGTTTGTAACATATGCAAGCGATACTCCAGTTTCTCTATTGCCAACTGAGCCCTTTCTAACTTTAGAGATAGCGAATTTTCCACGTGATCTGTAAGAAGCAGAAACATTGTCCTAGCTAGTATTGTTCCGAGATACCAAGACCCTGATCTTGCTCAAGACATGACGTATGGCTGTATGGCGCATTCAAATGTTTCTACATTTTATGGTCCTCCGAACCGGATTGCATTAATTGATCGAGCGCTGCTCTTATGAGGTCAATTGTTAGGAACAATATTGCGAAAGTTGACCCAGCGCTCAAACAACAAAATAGGATGTGACATATTGAGAACATGCGGTGTTCGTTGCATACATAGAAGTTTCCGGATGAATCATCGGACCAGCTTTGTATATATGACTGATATTTCAACAATGATCTGTAAACAACAAAAAACTGTGGCGATGCCGTAAGGATCGTTTGTTTTACGTATGTGCTTAGAAATTATGATATTACCATTTGTGTTGCATTAGATGTAACGACGGAATTTCCAGATGAATCGGGCAGCTGTACTTATTCTATCCATATTTCTATCGATGATCGTCTTACCCAATTTATTCTGTATGACCTCTAGTCGTCGCCCTTGCTTCACCTGCATAGCACTAATGGAGTCGAGGATCCGAAGCCTCTCGTCTAATGCAGCTAGTGTGCCGGTTAAATCCTGAAATATTACATTTACTACTTAGCAATATCACTATCTAACTTCTCAATGCGCGGCACAAATTATCCGTCTTTTAAACTAACGTGGATTTTATGGCTTTTAGTGTGTGGTTGTTGTCTTGTCTTGTATTCTTATGAAAAAGCGGCTAAGGCTTTTCTGGGAATCATATTTTTGTATCCTACTTAGAACAATTTGCGCCAAGTTTCTCTATGAAAAGCCGGAAACTTGGCACGGCCTGTACCTTCAGTTAGATTGATTTATTTTATTCACAGACTGGAACGGGACAATTTATTAATCCGGATAAACACGCAACCGAATGTGATACTATTTTGTACTCATATTCTGTTTGTCACAAGTATATACCTGGAGGATTCAAAGTCCCACCCACTAGCTGCAGTCATTTGAAAGTATTTTGGATTTGGATATTTGTTCCAAAAGCACAAAACAAACATAGCATCACGCCATTTCGAATAAGCGACGGCAAAGGGACGGACAGTCATACCCCTGAAGGCCATATTTACCTATTACCTATACCTACTCTAGTTTACGTGACCGTGGACTCGGTCATCACTGGATGTTTGTTCAATCAATTAAATTAGCCCCCACTGCTGGTATGCCTCCTCTTTACTCCAGCTACTCCGGTCGTGAACCTCGCACATCCACTGTCTACCAGCTGTGGCGGCGATGTCTTCCTCATGTTTGTCGTCTCACCTTATTGGTAGTGTGTGGCGCATACGCGTGCGCGCGTAGCAGATGCTCGGCGGCGGCGGCCGAGCTGCCCGCCAGACAGATGCACGCCAGCGCCGCCACGTACACGCTTAACATCGCCCTGACTGCAACACCGGAGACATTGCGATCAGTGGTACAGCATTGCTGTTGAAGGAGGCTGATCAAGGCCCTGATCATCCTGGCAGCATCTGGTCGACTTCACGATGAAACTACCGACTTCGGTAGAGAATGTCGACTTATTTGAGCTTGACATGACAGTCATTAACGAGATGGCATCTATGAGCTCCCCGGCTGGGGGGGGGGGGGATACAGATACCCCAGGTCTTAGATGTTTATCTGTGTGAAGTCGCTGTTTCTGGATCCCACGATACAGGGGCCAGAATAAATGTATGTGCCTGAATGTAAATGTTTATGTTTATGTTTATGAGGAATAAAGCTATTATATCATCAGACAATTGGTGGATTTCTTTGTCCTAAACAGGTCTGTCTAATCCACAGCAAATACCTACAGTACACCATCACTCGCGCCTTTTTCCATAACAGGGGTAGGCAGTGACTAAGCACCTCTACTTGCTACGATTTGGGAATACTTTTCTCGGATTCTTCAGACAGCTGATTGCCTGTCTGTTCATTAGTACTTCTTGGCGACGTACAGAATGTGCATTAATTTTATTCTTGCTTTCATTTTCACGTATACCATGTCGAATAGAGACCACGAGCATCTTAAAAAATATAACTAAGATATAATGCCATAAAACCCGGGTTCAAACGTTAGCTCAAAACAAACAGTTTTGCGCTAAAACGACCGATGGGTTCGTTTTAGCGACCTTCTAGTGACCGGAAGACACAAAAAGAGAAGGACAGAGCTCCTCTTCCTTATTTCACTTAAAAAAGGAAAGTGATTCTGACGCATAGCTCTGTCCCTTACTTCCTGTCACTAGATGCCGATGGGTGTTTTAAAAAAACTTTCTGTTTCACTTTTGCTGTTTTGTTGAAAATCAATACAAAATTAAATAAAAACGTGCAAAAGAGGGCCTTTCACTAGTTCTCAATATATTATTAACACGTCCAGCGCCAGTGTATCTTTAATGATACACCATAGGGTGCTTTCTCACAGGCCATCATCATTGTATTATTCACTAAAGAGACTATACATCTCTGTTATTTATATTTTAATTATTTTATTATGACATTTGAGACTCTTTACATCTCTCAGAAACAATAATTAAGTACTTTTTTTTTCTGATAATATGATACAAATAATAATACCAAATGTTCTGTAAAAAATGAAATGAAATGACATGTGAAAGTGCCCTTGTGGCCTATTTACAGAATAAACGTTTTGAGTTTTTTTTTTTGAGTTTTTGATAATTCAGCTTTCCTATTTGATGTTTACTTGTTTCATATTCAACAGAACTTTTCGTAGTCTGGTACCCTGCCTTAACGATTTGTTTAGTGGTTCCATTTGAATGTATGCTTTTAGTACTTAATACTACGCCTTGAATAGGGTCAGTGGAAGTTGAAAGTTTGAAGATTTGCATTATCCAATGTGATAAGTCAATAACTATACATACTTAAGTTATTGACCATTTACTGTTCATTCCTATTGATAGCTATTTATAGCTTAAGAGATTATCAAGACGGGTACTTATGTATTGAAAGCGAAAGTTACTTGACCCATTTGACTGTATGTTTAAGCAGGGCATTCAAAGACTCAAACTTTACCACGAACCAAGTGTAGTTTAACGTGAAGTTTAATTTATAACTTAAGTAATATATTACGAGGCAAATGCGATTCCTATCAATAGCTATGTTGTCCTAATATTGATATATTTAACTTCCTACACGACATTTGTTTAATATTTATGCTTCGGAACGCACCTTTTTTGTTGCGCGACTCGGACCGCGAGTGATCGGAACGGAACTAGCTAGCTGTCACTTGGATAGAAACGAGATGACGAGTTAGAGGTTACTTTTTTGCATGGAGAAAATGTCGGCACATGGCATTCGGGCCTTGGCTGTATTTTATTTGTAATAATTGTCTAACACAGGTGTCGGGCCTGGTCGGAATGTTAATTATAATAAGCACGGAACAATCATCGGGAAATAAGTAGATTCACGTCATCGGAGTGAGTGCTTCGTGTTGTGAAAGGTTAACGTGATTCGGGGATCAATTCGTCGCATTCGGACAGCGACTCTTTGTGTCGGCAAGCAACACGACGGCGACAGCATCGGGCTACGACGAGAGTAAGATTCGACTCCTCTCCCCCCACCCTTGTGCTCCTCATCCCGTGTTCCTGCCTCGAATTGAGCTTTCGAATTCCGGTCCACGGCGTCAAAGGTCAGTACTCCTGGTGAAAAACAACCCTACCAAGATTCCACGCCCTGTTCGGTTGAGGCGTGGAATTAATCAACATTAATGCGAGACAAGAACGTCTATCATTTAGAATTTTAATTCATTATCTTGTTAAAGTCCGGCGAGATAGCCTAGATCGATTTAGAAGAGCTGATATATCCCGAGCCCATTTAAAGCCAGTGCATTGTTTTTGAGGAGAAATATATATGAAACGCAGTGTTGTTGACTCAGCGGGTCATTGATATTCCCGAGAGGGAATAAAAAAAAGACTCCCTCACCGCAATAATGCCCGCTGGAATGAACACAGTTAGAGCTACGAGGATATTTTGCATGTCCTTTTGGAATTAAATCAAGGCGCGGCACGATTTGGCGATAAACTTAAATGCTCTTTTAGTCATTACATAGTCCTCGTAGCAGATTATTGCTTACTTTGTATTACTGGTACAACATACGCGTACTATTATCGCCGTTGTGCAGAAATTTCTTGTAACATTTTCTCTTCTTAAATTGCAATAAAGCATCATGAATAACTAATCGTTTATCCAAAAGCTCTGTGAGAACGTAAACTGACTTTCGGATCATATGAAGATATGAATGAAGATTCATGAGACGTACCTTATTATTAATTTCCTAAATGACTGTGCTATTTGTAGGTTCACTTGAATGGATCTTCCATCTTCGCCTTACCCATGTACTTCCATTTCCGCTCTCCGATGCGATCGTGTGATGTGTGTGCTCAATCATACTTGCTGCATTGCGCTGACAGGCATTGTTTGTATCGCCGATCACCGGTGTTCTTCCGTCCTGTTTACACCCATATATTTATTTGCATTCCGGTGCAGTTCACGGACCTCTTTATGAGTCAGAATAGACGTCAGATATTTCATTTGTCTAACATCGCCCACGTGCGCCCGCGCTCTCAGTGCGGAGGTCAATCTTTCATAAGCAATCTTACTCTTCACCGTGGTGGTTAGCTAACACTGTGATGTGCCACTCTATACGCTACCCGAACTGTGCGCCTCACCTCCAAGATGATATCACGAATTAAGTTTACTTGTTCAGCAGTAGTTTTGCAATGATGTTGCGTTGCTTAGTGTTTTACTTGTTAGGGGCGACACGTCTCATACTTTAAGAAATGCTTTACCGCTACTTGGTAGTTACTGGGCAGTAAGTGAATAGTTAATGAGTGTCGGTTGGTCACATGTTGTCGGCACCTTGTCCGCAGCAGGCGGGGTCGCCGGTCGCCGGCCGTATCACGTACTCGCTCTCATTTCGGTAACCGGCACTCAGATTCGTCACGCCCCGCTCTCCTTTCATGTATTAATTGAAGCCTCAATTCAGCCGCGTCACGCCGGAATCGCCGCCATCAGATTTACGCTCATCGTCGCTCTACAAATAATGATCAATGAAACCCAATGTCGTTACAGCAATCTCGTTTAATGAGACCTGTTGAGGGGCCTCTTCCACTGATTAAAAATCGATAAAGAATGCACTTACGAGCTCGTCTTTACTTTACTTAAGCCTTGTTGAAACTGTCAAGGCAAAGTAATATTGTTTTGTCCATCCAATTGACGGTACCCCTTATTATGGTATTCTTCGTGTTACATACCTGGAGTCGATCGAAAAATCTGAAAGGGAAAGGTGCGTATTGGGACTTTGGGAGTTCGTTGAACTCTTCGTACACTTGCTCGGGTGCCTGTCGCAAATAGGAACAATTCAAGTCCATGAGTTCATGGTTTAAGAATTCCTCGGTTGGGGGTTTCCTTGCAAATATAATTCAGCTGCGAAGTCGTTTATCTGCTGTTGTACAGCGTTTGTGGCTTTTCGCCGTCTGACGAGCCGGATGTAGTTTGCGATGCGGCGTGTAACATGTAACATATAGGCAACGGCCATTTGCCGGCGGTTCCTTGTCAAAGTTCAGTAGAGCTGGAGAGCGGCCAACTCGGCTAGACTGCGTGCGCGAACTTCCAGGTGCCTGCCATGATACGCTCCATTTCAATCTGAACTCTCCATTTCCTTAATCCTAAATGAGGATGCCTATTAATTCTCAGGATGAGACCGTCGCCTTGTCAAGTCGTATTTTAGACGCAATTCCCCCAGTGGGTAATTTCATTGTTCCTTTCGTTCGTTGACTCGATGTCCTATTGTGCAGTGTTTCCTGGT
The DNA here is from genome assembly GCA_949825045.1 of Argyresthia goedartella. Lineage (NCBI taxonomy): Eukaryota > Metazoa > Arthropoda > Insecta > Lepidoptera > Argyresthiidae > Argyresthia > Argyresthia goedartella. The sequence continues at coordinate 1,722,203 of OX463815.1, forward strand.
GAGATCATGTTTAAAAGCCAACGGCGTTAGTTAGAAAATAATCTGCCTCTTGTCTACACGTCGCGTCACGAGGACATTTTAAATCACTCCATCTCCGCAGACAGCACGTTGCTCGTTCAAGAGACTCAACGGTGAAAATTAATCGGATTTTTTCCTGATGAGTCATGCGGCTTCCGATTTTAATTTAAATGTGCGGCGGAGGCTGTCCAGAGTCCTGGGATTACACATGGTCATATTATATGCTACATCAAACCTGTTCATCCAATTAAAAACCATGGTAACAGAAATAAACGGTCTCACAATGACTGACCATTCCTTGGTAAACATGAATGGGTGTGTGATTGGAATATTATTAGCATCTAATATAATTTCGACTTGTTATATTAGACACAAAGGCGCACAGCGAGAAGTCATTATACCAAATATAGTTCAAGTGCATCAGGTGTTGGTCGAGGGTATTGCTCCGGTTCCATAACAAACACGGACGCTGTGTATAATCCTCGTTGAGTGCCGAAACGCTCGGGCCCAGATCCTAATAAAGATAAATAGCAAATCATTTAAACTAGTTAAAACCCCTATTAGTATATTAACATAATAATCACATTTCATATTTTTGGAGCTAATGATGATACAGGAAGGAGGCCGGTCTGAGTAACATCCAAGTTTAGATGGGAAGTATGAGAGTGTTCACAATAAATTGGTTTCGCATTCGATATCATTACATTAGTTTAGGTCGATATATTTAACTTAAGCTTTTCACTGAACGACTTTCGGTTGTCGGTTGATTTACCATTTGTCATTGCAAGATCGTTCGTAAATCTAGTTTTATCTTTATTTCTTTAACCATGGGGCATTTGTCGACGATCTAATTATCTGAACTTTGCAGTACCTGACAGACTTTGGAATGCCACTGCGGGGTCCGTTTGAGAACTGCATTTATATTGCAATTTCCTCTTGCTTCTTAACAACATCGGCGTTAACATAACTACTCAAGAACATGAAAGAAGACTACCGCCCGCATTTTTGAATTCAAGATAATTGCCACCTTTAAAGTTGTACTTAATTAGGGAAGTTCATCCTGATTAATTTACATGTCGTGCGTCCTGAATGCTGTCGTAGTGTTTTAGTTCAGCCATCAGTCTTCGGATCTTTACTCGTACCCGTGTCAGCACGTTGTCCGAGGAACAATGACGCTGACAGGCTGACATGCGGGAGGCACACCCACGACGGGATAGTTAATCCTCCCGTTGACATGCAGTATACAGTACACAACCCCGGCAAATATTCTTTTAAAAACAATAGATGTTTTGTAACTATTGCACCACTGCAATTTGTCCAAACATTAGGTCCAAGGACTGTAACTGTAATGTTTTCGATCTGTTCAAGAGTGCTATCATTTCGCGATGTAAAAATCAACCAACAACATGGCATAAGGCTCAAAAGCGCGATGAATTTTTGAAGACCGGACGTTGTATTGAAAGTATTCGAATGTACAGTACAATAGTCCATGGTCTGATTTGCAATAAGGTAAGCAAATTCACAATTTCACACCGTCTTTGCTGTGGACATTACGTACAGTCGGAATAAAGCCGCGCTGTTCTACTTTCCACCTTTCCTCGGTACAATAGAATCCAATCATCATCACCGTGGCTTGTTCAACTGTACATAGATGCATCAGCACACACAATACATCTTCGGAGATTGCGTTATCAGGTTGTGCTAGGTCGTGTCCCCACTTTGTCCCCATTTCTCATATAGTAGGTACTTTGTTTTTAGAGTGTAATTGTTTCCAAATCCTTACTGGACGAGATAGTTCGTAAAATATTTGTAGGTGCAAAATGCAAGTATGCTGTTATAGTATATACATAGTCAGGTCATAAGTTCTGTCACATGTGCAATATGAAATAATTTAGACATGTTTATTATTTATGTAAACATTTATATAGCAAAATGAACTTAATAAAACATAGATTCTTATGGTAATAAAGTTTATTCAAAATGACCCCCGCGATTTTGAATACAGGCCTTTATTCTGCGCGGCCAGTCGTCTATCGCAGCACGAACGAGGTCCATGTCAATATCGGCGGCTGCCTTAATCAAGGATGCCTTGAGTGACTCCAAATCAGGATGAGGCTTTGAGCACGCCTTTTCCTCCAAGTGTTGCCATATCTTGTAATCTAACGGACTCAAATCTGGACTGGAGGAGGGCCAGTCTTCGTGCCGGATGAAGTCGATTTCACGCGCCGCCAGCCAGTCTTGTGTGCTTTTCGCTCTATGAGCTGGCGCAGAATCTTGTTGGAATACCCAGTGCCTGTTATTAAACATTGTATGAGAAACAGGTTCCACAAGGTTCTTGAGGACTCTATTTTGATACACAACTGCATTCGTTTTTACGCCTTTCTCACAAAAATGTACCTCAGTTAAGCCCCAATAAGAGACTCCCAACCAAACCATGAGCGAGGATGGAAAATGACCTCGTTGGACACGCGGAATACGGTTGCTCGCTTCTTCACTGCTGTGTGCGTACACCTTATCATTTTGTTTGTTGTAGCTCTCTTCCACAGTAAAAAAATTTCATCCGAAAAAAAAATTTCCCGATGCTTTTTTCCCGCGTACCGCTTCAACAAAGCGCGGCATCTCTTCAGTGTCAGGTCCATTAAACGAGCGTCCAAACGATGTCCTGTTTTTCTTCGATATGTCCTAAGCCCTAAGTCTTCATTTAACACCCTTTTCACCGTGGTCCTGCTTAACCCCAATTGAAGGGCCACCAGTTTCTGCTTACGTATGGGATTTCTTTGAATTCGCGCCTTCACAGCTTTTATCACTGCTGGAGTCCTAACAGAGCGAGGGCGACCACTTCTTGACCTGTCATCTACACTAGAGTCTTCATTGTATCGTTTTATGGTACGATAAACGAATCTTTTGGTTATATTCAAATTTTTCAGTAAGTCGAAAATCTGAATTGGCGCGTAACCGCAACGATGCAACGCAATAACTGCGACACGGTCTTCTTTAAGTGTCCACTCCATATTTAAAAATAAGGAAAATTCTAAAAAGTACACATTTTTATTTTCATGAAAAATTCGAAATTCGAATTCAATAAACTTTTTTGTGGCCAGCGTTCTAAATTCAAAAGTTTTTATTGTGTGACAGAACTTATGACCTGACTGTGTATATGATAGTTTATGCAAGTGTCGTTTCATATGTCTGTTTTCTAGGTAATGCAATTGTCGTCTCCGAAGCATTTTGTTTCCAAGAAATACAAATGATATGTTAATCGTAAATTCATTAGCACATCTGTTGTAAAGTCAAGGACGTCATTATTTTGGTACATATCTAAACTAAAATATTATTCATATTGTAATTAGGTAAACGTGTTTCTTTCATCATATCCCAATACTCACTTTGCTATTTTCATTAACTATAGATCAAAACCACTGGTGGAGGCTGCGGTGTTTTGCATCGAGCGATCCCAGTATGAGGATCTGGGATCGCTCGACATCTAGGAATGTCTTTCGATTGGTCGATTTGTCAATTTCAAAGGGATTCTGATAGAAATTCTTAGATAACAGAATAACATAATAAGCCTACTGGTTATAGTCTCTTGCCTATTCTGCAGATCAGTTGGGGTCTACTTTCTTCTCAATATCCTCAGCCTTTTTATTTTCTTTATAAACCTAGTAAATCTTGGGGGTGACACGCTGCAGTGTTCCGAATGTAAGACATAAAATCTGTTTATAAATTTTGTTTGTAGCAATAAACTGTCATCAACATCCCCTGAAAGATTACAACTTGCGACTTCGCGACAGGCTCAATGTGTACAGGTTTCTCTGAAGCCAGATGGCTCTGCAAGTTAAGTAGGTTATCGTCGGTGGCAGACGGCGCGTCGCTTGCGCAAGTCAGCAGCCAATTATCCGGGTGCCAAACTGCTAACTTCACTTGAACGCAGAACACACATCACTTACCTGACACCTCGGCGGAGGCGGCGGCGGCCGTGGAAATTGATTTACTGTTAACATGGCTTTTATTCGGAATTTGATAGGGTTTGTCTTTATTAAAAGTGTGCTTGCGCGGATTTTAAATAAGTTTTTGCCTAATTCCTGTTTTCCTTCTTAATTACCGTTGTTTCTTAGTATGGCATTATTATTTTCGAAGCATTCCGATTAGACTGTTGTTCCCAAGTTGAACCCGCAATTAATCTTCAGCAGCATCCTCGTTTTCTGGATAGGTATGTTGTATAGATTGACCTATAATGTTGCTGTCTTTTCTCTTATTGGCATGAATATGGAATCTGTAATTAGTGATTAATGGTGGCAAGGTATTGGTTAAAGTTCTATAAGCTCTGCCTAAGAATGAAGAGATTGATGTGGCAGTATTAGGCTTAGTGTTGCGTGACGACTACACAACCCATTAGTGAAAAAAGTAGATTTAATCTTCATCCAACAGTATGTTGTTCGCTTGGAATAGTTCTAAAACAGATTAAATCATAGTGAAGATCGAAAATGATAAATCGCGTGATCTCTGGTTGGTCGTTAATTATCGTAATTTTCCTTGTAATATCATTTACATTACAGCCATAAACATTTTATTCATCTCAAACATTAACTGACGATGTAAACTAGTTTTTAATGGCGTCCTACACGCACGGTAGATAATAAAATAGCTTGTGAAAAGCTTCGGAAGTACCAACAGGTGGGCTTATTTATTTTTGAAGCTCCTATACATTTTACGTGCATTTTTAGGAATTGCCAGAAATATTTCAGATCTTCAATTTAAAATGTATGCCAAAATGAGGTGGTAGGTTTTACAATGATACTGTAATGACCCAAATAATTATGGTTATGAGAATAGTTAAGACCCTGACTTCCGGGCTTTTGTTAGATCATTTTAGTATCTAAAAAATGGATCGGCCGAAACCTCGATAAACATGCAGCTTCCGTATTGTTGAACTCAGAACTGACAGGTTATAAATGTGGCACGTGTCGAAGCCGGAACGGGCGCAGCTTATCTCCTTATCAAATAGTTGAAATGCCACAAACTATCCCCGTAGAGCCGCGAGCCGGTTGCATTTAGGGCTGCCACGTTTTTTAAGAGTCCGGTCCTAAATGCCCTCTCATCGTCCCTTTAACAATTTCCGCCTTAATAGCCAACTGTTTGATCACAGCGACGCATCTTTTTCCTTATTATATTCAGTTACCTATTTCTCTCGTTTCACCACCAAAAGGCAATTATGTTGCCGAATTGTCATAAACTGTGTAAAATCGGATGAAAATTGTGCATCATTCAAATTTACTATTTCAACTTTTTTCTGTTAAGGTGATACGAAAAAAAATGGGTTTTTTTCGAATCCATTTACTCCACCATGAAGTCATCTACAGATTTGATTTTTGGGTTAACGTTTATTGAGTATTTGATTACGATTTTCACTAAAGGAAAACGCGATTAGATGAATTTTTCTCGATAGAATTTAATTACGAAATCACCTCTAAATTGTTTTATTTTTTCCTGTAATTCTAAAATCCTAACTAATTTAATTGTGGAACTGCGTTCAAAAATGTATTCGCAAAATCTCCTTAAAAAACTTTTTAACAAAATAGCGTAGTTTATTTTTAAACAATTTTTCTGTGTTTTAGCACTACGTTTTTTCATTTTATCCCGATTCCGTCCCTCTCACACCGGGTCTCTCCGCCTGGAGTAAAGGGACACCTTTGCACGATCGCCTTAAAATGATGACGTACAGAGAGTCGGTAACCTTACTTGCACCTCGCATTGTGCAATGTTAAGGCCGTATCTAAAGCCGCTCTAATCCGGGGGCGAAATATTCTGAGACGTTGACTTATGCGCGGGAACAGAGCAAATGCTTACGAACGTCATAAAGCATATCATATGATAAAGAGTACGAACAAACCTCCAAGCTTTAAAAGGTTTCATTCCGGTTTGAAGATAATTTATTTATTTGAAATAAAAGCAGTACCTATATTGTATGCGCTCTCGACAAAGAGAATGCCAGAAAAGCAACAATCACTGGCCAAAACGAATGCATTAATTAAGTAAGGAAGTGCAAGTAACGTTTATGTACTACATGGACGGACTATCCTGTGCCCGCGGCTTCACCCGCGTGAAGGGGTGTAAAAAAGGCCAAGTCCGAGCCGAAATCGAAAACAAAGGGTTGCGTACCAAGATTTAATTATATTTAGCAATTTATTTATCTGACAACCACAGCATTTCCTATAAGTTAAGTGCCGTAGCACTGTCGCCAAATCCAATCGTAATCGTTTACACGTATCTATTCCCCGCGTCTTGGCTACCTATCTGCCTTTCTGATTGAAACGTCAAGAAGTTTTTGAAGTTCATATAATCCCTCCCCCCTTCCCCCCTTTTTTCTTTGGGCATTTTCGAAAACGCTGTTGTAAATGACCTCTTATACCTAAAACTACCTAAAAGTTAGCACATGGGTATCATACAAAGTTTAGTTAAAACAACATAAACTACCTGCCTTATTTAAATTCATAGCTCTTTTTTTGGGGCTCCGTACCCGAAGGATGCCAAACGGGACCCTATTACTAAGCCTCCGCTGTCCGTCCGTCCGTCCGTCTGTCACCACGCTGTATCTCATGAACCGTGATAGTTAGACAGATGAAATTTTTACGGATGATATATTTCTGTTGCCGCTATAACAACAAATACCGAAAAACATATAAAATAAATATTTAAGGGGGCTCCCATATAACAATTCTTTCAATACCACATACAAACTTATGAATGCACCTGTTTACGTACATGGAGTGTGAAAGTATCCGCACCAATAACTTTGTAAACAACATTTTGCTATGTAAAATCAAAACTATTGTACCATTAATAACTACCATAACTACCACACCATGCCTACCATTGTACGGTGGTAGGGAACCCTCCGTGCGCGAGTTAGACTCGTACTTGGCTGTTTTTTTTTCATATGAAGTTCAAAAAGATCTTTCGATTAGGTTTTTAATTTTTTTAAAACGCAGAAGGTATCGGGGTTGGAAATGTAAAAAACAAATAGTTTAGCCAATTCGAAAAAAGTTACAAGACTTTTTTGTTTCCCTTATTAAGATGCAACTTTGTGACGACCGGTTTAACCCAGAGGTTAGTGACCCTGCCTACGAAGCTGACGGTCCTGGGTTCGTATCCCGGTAAGGGCAATATTTGTGTGACGATCTCATGATCGTATTTGTTTCTTAATCTTGGATGTTTTCTATGTATTTACTTAAGTATTTATCTCTATTAAATATATCGTCGTCTAGTACCCATAACACGAGCCTTGTTGAGCTTACTATGGGCCTGGTCCGATTTGTGTAACATTTTTTCTAATATCTATTTATAACTTTTTGTCCGAACAACTTTTTCATCCGATAAACTTTAAGGGGTCGGGCTAGTGGGGGGTGGAAAATAATGAAAAAATGCAAATTTCTAATATCATCAAAGACCGACTCGAGGTCTACAGGAGGAGCTTGCAGAGCCACTGGTATTAGTTATTCTGTGCTGTCGTGCAGTGCACCACTTCACAAGCCAAACGTTTTGATCTCAATCTTCAAAAACAAAAGCATTGGACATGGGATTAGTATTAAACAGTTTTATTATTTGTCAATATTCCAGTTTAGAAGGTTTCTCCAACAGCTTTCATCATCAATGTTGTCGGGTTGTAGATCAGATGCAGGTAGTTTAGTCTAGAAAATCATTACAGATAAGAATTTGTCGTCATGTCGCTTTTGTATTGTTAAAAAGATATAACATTTTTTGTTAAACCATGTATTGCAAGAGGTGAAATTGAAAGCGTGATGCATCGTTATACCTACGTATAAATCAATGCGGTGATGTCATTGTCGCACTGATACGCGAAGGTTGTAAAAGTGTGTTTAATTTCATGGTAGGTTCCTACAGAGTAGCTTACATAGATGCCGTACTAAGGTCAAACCAGCAAGGTTTGGGTCTTAATGTTAATGCGTCTGTTTCGGTGTATCACAAAACAATACAACTGTCACAGGTTTGAGTGGTTCGATAATGGGAAAGACTTAACATGTCAGAGAAGCCCGTTCCGACCTTCCGTAAGATATGGTTGGGTGGCGCATAAGCTACCAGTTTGTTGGGGAAAAGTATAGAGCTTTTTACTTTTACTACCAGAGTAAAAAGTAAATAAATGGTAAACAGAATTTAGCATTTGACATATATACAAATTCACACGAAGAAGGATGAAGATTATTGGGGTAATAGAATACCCGTGGTCGAGTTCTGTTCACCTTCAAAGTCACAGTAAAGACGTAATTTAATGTCGTTCAAATGTTAGCGAACCGGCTCCGCACCCGGTGACATTATCTAAATTACAATATTAGCATGCTGATGATTCGCGTTGAATACACATCAGAGGCCGATTCCTTGGATATACAATCCTACAATTATACAAGTATATGAGTTTATTTTATAAATCGCTTGCAGGGATTCTTTATTTGACTTTGTAAGTTTGTAGTTCTAAGAAATCCTGCCGATCGCCCCTGAGGAATCTGAGTGTACGTTATGGTGGCTTCGGCTCCACATGCAAATATTAACTTGTCCTGTCGGCCCCCGGGTCCTCGGCACTCGACTTGACTTTTATTGATGATGATTTACTACTACGAGATCACCTAATGACAGGGTTGTCATTCGAGCCAGATAGGGGAAAATTAGCTTGCGACGTCGTCATCCGGCAGTGCTATGTTTACTACATTTACGCGGACGGTCGTCTCTGTTCTGCAGAATATTATATGAGCGAAACATATTTCAATGGTTATTTTTTCCCGAATACGTGCTTAAGGTACGAATGTCACCTAACACCCACTCATGTACGAGTATGCAAGGTATCTCTGTAGAAAACAATTGATGCACATTGATTTTCTTACATGTTTCAAAAGCAAAGGTTACGAAATGCAAATTCTTTTACTTTCTATTGCCTCGCAACTGATACTCTGTCGGTATGGAGGTTAAGAAAACACAGTTTCTTTTTTACCCTGAAGACACAGGACGTCGTATTTTATGGCTATTTCGTACCGAGTTAGAGCTTATTATTTATAGCTTATAGCGGATTAACCTCGCGGTATTAGAGGGCATTATCATAAAACTCGTATAGAACATAACATATTTGCGGCATTGGCTTGTAGATGAATCTACGAGTATATCTATCTATCCATACATTAATAGTCACAGGCAACTCAGCCACTAGCCACCTCGATGAGATTCAATGTTAGGAAAAAACATTCACTTAGTGCACGTTTAGATTCTTGAGATTGTTTATCTGCTCGACTCCTCGCGTTCCAGGACTTATGTTTGAAGCTGCTCATGTTTGCTGAAGACAAATACTAGACACTTGTGAGTGTGGCACCCCGGACCACCGCTGCTTGTGGTGTCTAATACAATGTTAGTCCCCACTGACACGCATACAGCTACCGGTTCAAACCATACCGAAAGACGCGCCGACCATAAGGTTCTTAGGGTAGGTTGTGTAACGCATCTGACACTGGCAAACCCAACTTCACTCGTCTGTGTTGATTCAGACATTGCCGCTTACGTGTTTATTACTCAGCACACATAAATTATCACCGGACCTACAATTATTACGGTGTAGTCGCCGTGGAGGTGGTGTTGATTGAGTTTTTTTCAGCTGCCAGGCAGGGCTTTATAGCAGATGTAAGCTAATCGATCACGATCCTCGGTTCATCGGCGAAAGCCAATTGCAATTACCGAAGTGGACACGCATGCCGTATGCACAATTTATGGTCCTTAATAATTATAATCGAGTAGCGGATATTGATTTTGCTGTGCTGAGTTAAGCGAACCTTGTATCTTCTTTATTGTTGTCAGTTTGATTATAGACCGTTGCTTGTATGAAGACGTTTTCGACTTCATTGAATATCGATTTTAATTTCAGATAACATTTGCTATTAGATCAACATTACTAAAATAAACGACGCAATTGAAGGCTTTTGGTTTTTTAGTTTTGGCAAGTTACGTAACTTGTGAGCGCCTTCAACTTAAGCTCAAGGCTGGCCCTTGGTGTTTACTTATTACCGCTAGTTAATTTGTAAATCTGATGCAATGTAATCACCATTTTATTACAGTCATATAATGTACCGGTAGCTTTAATCAAACTTGGTAAATCTTGCATGGCACATCATTACACAGTTCTGCGACTAGCGTCCGCGCTTTCCTTGACCGATATGAAATCATCATTATACGAATGAGGAGAGCATCTAATATTTGACCTAACAATGTCTTTCACTAGTTTGTGCAAAATTATCTTCTTTTTCATTATTATATACTTTCCTGCTTTAGGAAATCTACTTTAGGAAATCTACTTTAGGAAGTCTTCTTCTAGACCTATTGACTTGTTTCCTAAACGTCCGTTAATATATATATATATATTCCCTTTTCACGAGCCTGCCATTATTCTCTTTACAGCCAGCGAGTTATGTACATAAGTGGATAATCGTCAAAAGCTTCTCTTCGGACCCGTTTCTGTCACCCCTCTATAAATTGTTTATCGGCAAGTCAACCTTCCTTGCTCCTCGTCCCCATTAACAATTAGCAATAATGTATAGGTAAACTCCTGCAACGATTATGATATCTATTGCGCTTGCGCCTTTATCTGCGTATCTAGTTTGCTAATGACGGTCATCTTAACCCTTGATTTATCTGTATTTCTGGTTGGACTCCCAGGATTTACGAGTATCCTCATTCCTTATCCTGCGTAAAGGCTTTTAGAGTTTCTGCTAAAACGTTTTGAAATATTTGCGTAGCAACTTAGTCGAATTCGTTAATGATTTTTGCACAAATGTGATTCTCCGTGGCGTCCGGAACCAGTCTTGCGTTATTGCTTTGATCTTATGCGTTTCTTGCAGTTCGGCATTTCCATCCGAAATGTTTCTACGTTCATAAAAGATTATACAATTTTATTTACGGTTACGAAGTAAATTCTTAGCGAGTCCATGTTTCCTTTACTTTGGACGGCCTTAGTAGGCGCACTTGTTTCACAGATCCTATCAAGCTTCAGCGTTTTCGATGAGAAATGCTTTCGTAAATGTTAGAATGAATGAATGAATTAGAAACATGCTTCGTGATTCTAATAAGAATGTTTTGGGGCTATTAATTTTATAAATCTTGCGAGACAACTAAACTATATTACTGGCGAACATAACAAAAATATACCTGTTATTGTTACATCTACGTAGATTCGCGGGACTTTGTGTTAACAGCAGCCGCAACACTGATAATGTTGATAAGATCACCTCAGCTCCAAAACCCAACCTTTCACTATTCACCCACTATTTACTGTTTCACTTGCACTGGGAGATAGGAAGAAATGTAAATATATGTTTCGGGATCGAATAGCACATGTTTGCGATAGTGCCAGATGGAGTGGTGCGTCGGACAGGTGCGCGCGCCGCAGCATTCGTAGCGGCTATGGTGCGCGCGCACCGATCATGCTTCCACCGCGCCTGCGTCAGCGATGGGCGCCACCCCGCGCTGAAGCCTTCGGGCTTTCAGCGAGCTTTTCCGTGCTAGCTGTATTGTTGGGGGCATGGCCGATTGTATAATTTTGAAAATATTTTTTGGAATCTTGTTGGTAAATGTTGTTTTATAAACATAAACATTTACATCATACAGGCACATACATTGCTCCTGGCCCCGCACTAGGATACCCTGTGCCATGGGAACCAGAAACAGTAACACACATATAAACATCCAAGACCTGTTTTTTTTCTTGTATCCCATGGCCCAATAATTTGATATTATATCTTTGAATAGAATAATTAACCTTACGTGCATCGTTCGGGAGCTACAGGTTGTAGCAGTGTATGGAGATGGCTTTCCAATATTATACCCGTTTGTTTGGATACGGGACTTTAATTGAAAAAAAACTAGCACATGACCTACATTGTTTGTTTGCCCAACTTAGCGCCAGCCAATAATTTCATTAGCCACTCGCTTCCTGCTGCAACTCGTATCTTTTCCACAAGATTTCAGCACAAGCGTCCACTGTATTACAAGATGCCACGATTCGTCAGAGAGATAGCTTTCCCAGAATCAAGTGGAGACCATAAAATCAGAGAGCAAAATAGTTGCAGTAAAACTCGTGACGTGAGAAAGTCTGCAGCGACTGTCCATAAATCGTCAAATGCATTCCTCTGAACGAACCCGTTGATTACACACTAATTAAAAGTAAACGAAAGGTATCTGTGATTAGCATTGAAGGAAAATTCCGATGTAAACCGATGTCATATCCAAAATCTGTATCCATTGAGTTGTGACCCGACAAACTATGTATTTAATGCGCAAAATTATATACATGCATGTAAGTAGATTTTTACCCATCGCTGTGTTGCTAGCTTGCCATTTTCCAAGGTCTTCGAAATACTCTTCCTACTATACGAGTATGATCTATAAAAGTTTCTTGCGTGAGCGTCTTACGACATTCGGGTGCTTGTAATTGTTTTTGGTATCACCATCATGATGATCGATAGTGACTATCAATCATCATACTCTCTATGGTTAGTCATCAATAGGTGAATGGGAATATACAGTATCTTACATAACGCTATGGTTACATTGTCGTTTCTCATTGGCATAATCGATTTCGTTTCATATGAACAATAAGGTTTAACTGATTTTATTATGCCGGGTCTAATTTTAGTTATTGCAATATTTTGTTCAGCGTAATCTCAAAACAATCTATTACAATGATATCTATTAGACGCCAAAATTCTCGGAAATAATACCCAGAATAATAATTGAGGTTTATTTTTACGCTAAAAGGCTTCAGGTTTATTTGCGCAAGAGTCTGCACTAAGACTTTGCTTGGAAGCACTTATCTTGTTTACTTTCGTCGCAAAGGTTTATTTGGTTCTGTCTTACCGAGGAAAAACACTGATAACATCTCGTGATGATATTTTTTTTACAACATAAATACCTAACCCAATTTTCACTGTCGTTAACAAAAAGTAAGTTTCTTAAGGTGCCAGTTGGAATTAGAGATGTAAGGCCGGTATTTAACCGATTGGTTATATACCAACTTACACATTTTTTGAACGTTATTTTACGTATTTTTATATCTGCAGTAGTATTGGCATGTAATGCATATATAAATATCTAACCAATTTAACTGCACAAAGGCACAGTAGCGAGCATTTAAACGTACACTTCTGGTTTTAACGGTTAATTTACAACTCTAATTGGAATCCGACAGCAAATGCAGACGACGTGTCGTGTGAGTGTGAGAGATAGACAGCGAGCGTAGTAGGTACCTACCGCTGTCACGCTCTCTCGCGTCGTAACTAAGCTCGCTGTCACGCTCACTCGCCTCGTAATTACGCTCGCTGTCACGCTCACTCGCGTCGTAACTACGCTCGCTGACACGCTCACTCGTGTCGTAATTATGCTCTCTGTCTCGCTCACTCGCTTCGTAATTACGCTCACTGTCACGCACAAACACTCATCTGGCACCTTTACATGTTGTTTCCGCCTGTCAAGAAGTATTGAATGTTGTTTTTGTAATAATTGTCTGATATACAGGTGATCAATCCAAATGGGTCAGTAGGGATAAGTCTGAAACTATGAGAGATAGCGACATCTACATATTCTTAGGAACCATGGCTTCGATTTTAGACTTAATGATAATGGCATTCAATTGTTTTTAATCTCTCATACTTAACCGGGAATCGAACCTGGTCGAAGTCTCTGTAAACAATGTTATGTATAAATTCTGCAAGTTGTTATTATTGTTGATGGTACGAATCATAATTCACAAGGAACACATTTTTAATATTGTTTAGGTAATTGAAAGAAAACCCCAACAATAAGATAATTATTTAATTTCAGTAATTGTGATTGATTGATGTGATTCATAATGATGACCGATTCATATTAATGACGACAATTTGCAAATTATTTAAATTGTGGGCATTTCAGTCAGTTTACACAAGATTTAATAGCAAAATTTGGTCCTTATTTTTTAGGATCAATTATACAAACAAATGCTACACGCGATTACATAAAGAATATTGACCGGCAGCCTTATGGCGTAACTCTCTGAAGTTCATAGCGTGTGTCTATGGTTCATCTCATGCTCATACAGTTTCATCGATTGCGGGGTATCCCCGAAGGCTTCTAGGCTTCATTCAATGAGCTTGGGTTTGGCCTCCATTATGATGCTACTTGCATATTACCAATTTGACAGATGAAGCTGGTGCAAGGTAACGTAAAAGTCTATATGAAGTTCATAGCTCAGACGAGTTACGCCATTAGGCTGCAGGTTTGATTCCCGGTTATGTAGGAGAATTTAAAAAAAAACTTCTCCGTACTGACCCATTTGGATTGATCATTCTGGTGCGGTGATTCCTGTACTTCAAAATGTAATAAATAAAAACTATTTGTATATGAGTAAACCTTCAAACGAGCATTCTATTTAGCTGTGTGTGTGTAGTTGCATTATCGGGTTTCATAATTTTCAAACAGCGCTACTCTCCAAGCATTTAAAACTATATTCAACATCTTTCTTTATAATATTCTACCATCATCGCCCCTTCTCCTCCCATATCCGTTAATGCTACAAATTATCATTCGCCGTATTGAAGGTCCTCAATCACCCCACACCACGCCACCGCGCCGCCGCCGCGCCGCTGGAAGCACTGTGATCGGCGGGTAATTCTGGTCGCGGTGCAATTAGCCAATTACAATTTTCGATTACTGTGGAGCCGTGTCCGCAATGCCTTTGCGCTTGCGTTTCCAGCTGCACAGGTTTACTAACTGGCTACCTCAGACTGGGAGGCACCCTATACACGGGTGGTCCCTGGCAGGGCCTTTTGTAAAATTGATCCTGTCACATAATGCATTAGCTTCTCTTATGTTTTTTCCATCGTAATTGATGTTATGCCTTCATTTCTTTCATGTAAGTGACGGAAGATGACGGATGTAAATTGCAATTCCTTTTGAAGGTATAGACACATATTAATATAAAACAAACAAAATGAGCTGACCACCATATGGGCAAGTTTGTAAAATGCTCTGCTTTTCCTGTCCGTTAATCTCTATCTCGGGTATCGATGTGCTGCACATCGCAACAGCTCAGTCGTCGAGTGTGCTACAGTTACATCCGATGAAATGACTCACAATTATATCGGGCACGCCTATTATTAGAACTTTTCTTCTTGTTTCGGAAGTACATACTCGGTACATTCCGTTACTCGATCCGTGTGTACTGCAGCCCCTATAAAATGTTCAATAGCTCACCTATTTACACTTATACTCCGTCGCTCGCAATCTTAACGATCCAATCAAGCTTGGAATGCGGGGTGTTGGCTTTTCGCCATAAAAGTAATATACTCAATTTTGTGATATATGAGCCTGTCACAACGCAGCATCCGATGCAACAGCGTCAATGGCTTAAAACTTATCACATAAATCATGAGCACCGACTCCATTTGGTGTTATTAATTACGTGTAAATACTTGTCGTACGGTTGAATGCTTGGTGTATCAATCAGAGTCACCTAATAATGGATGAAATCATGGAGTGGTTAAACTTCCAACGTGGTTAAGGTCGAGATTTATAAGTCACGCTCTGGAAAGCTCGTGCTTTAGGCTTCATTGAACATATTGATTGCCTACATGGCATTCATTCATGTTCATGAATTATAGCCCAATCTGGACAGTTAAGTACACATTTACCAAAGCCTTGATACCCTGATACCAAATCTGGGACGACAACATCCCGCCCCGGGTCCATTGACAACACCGTGGATGGAAGGATCTGGAATGCAACAACAACAGGTTGTGGCAATTTCGCAATACAGAAAGTTGAATGACCTGGCCGCAAGCTTGCCCCTCAACAAATACTCGCAGTATCCGTAAATTCTCAGATCGTTTTATTCGATTAATCCGTCCGATTGATCCAAAGCGTACCCAGAAAACGTATCAGTATAAAATAGAGCAGTAATACGTTACTGCGTGCCAGAGAGCCGAGATCCGCGTCTGTGTTCCGAGCTAGTTCTGTTGATCTGTGTCTGTGAAATCATCAACTAAACTTAACCTATACTATCACTTGAAAGAAGTAACAACTTTTGTATTACCACATCTTTTATACTTTTTACGAAACGATCGTTACATAATATTATAATAATGTCCGCACTGAGGGGCACATGGGGGGTGCAAGAAGCATGGGTGACATTTAATTATCTGACCATATTTTGGGGAATGATCGTCGCCCATCGTTGTTTAACATATGGCCGCATTGGAAAGAAGAACGTTCCTCAGTACATTGACCCGATCAAGTGATTACAAGTTAGGGGACGTCCATTAATCCATTAATTAAGTATTTTTGAATAACCCCCCCCCCCCGGTGAGATTTTGTGATATTTGTATCGACCCCCCCTAAATCTAATGTGATATTTTTTTAAAGTTTTAATTAATAAATAAAACTAAAATTACTTCATTATTTTTATTAAAATTGTATTTAGGATTTATTTGATCATAGTCTAGAATCACAGTGATAAAAAATAGAATAATTACAAATGGAAATGGAAATAAATACAAATGGAAATGGAATACTTTTGACATATTTTAGTCACAGAGGTAGAAAATGGACAGTAAAGTCAGTAAGAGTTATTATTTTCGGCTATAGTCAGTAAAAGTCAGTTTTTTTCGAAAAATGGTCAGTAAGGTCAGTATTTTGAGGATAAGGGGCTATGTTCCCACGAAAGTGGTCTGGTTTCTGTAAGGGGGTCACTTAAAAATCTCTTAACTCATCTTTTTCTTTTCGGTAGATCCCTAACATACCTTTTTAAAGATTTTGTTCTCCTAATCCCTTTTTGGATATGTTCACTAGAACAAGCAAGTGGGCCAAAATGAAAGTGCCCAATCACCGATTCCTGAAGCACATTTTGTCGCGCTGGTTAACATTTGGACCGGCGCGGCAGAGACGGCTCTAGAACAGTGGCCAGCGATAGTAGATTATTTCACGAAATATTTACCGAAGTCAAAATCTCCACCAACATCCATGAGTTACAATAATATTGTCAGCTTTATAAAAAGGACAACTGCAGAGGTCGAACTGACGTTCACAGCGTACAGTGCACAAACATTTTCGCCTTTTACTGCCTTGTTCCAGCGCGATGAGCCTCTAGCACGTTTTACACCAGGAGTTGTCTCGCCTTATGAGAACTGTGATTTGCCGTATTTGTACGGTGGAAGCGCCAAGCTCAAATAACGCATTTTCAACAAAATACTATTTGCCAATAGAGAAAATTGTTCTCGAGACATCGGAACAAGACATGATTATAAAACTGGACAAAACACACCAGATAACCTTTTTGAATAAAATAAGAATACATTATGAAGCAGCATGTCGCCATCTTATGGCGAAAACGTCGGTATCGAATAATTTGCTAAAATATCTGTCTAATAAGATAAGTCAATCTGGGCAAAAAGATATCCTACATTAGAAAAAGTTGTGAAAGCCGCAGTTGTATTGTCTCACGGAAATGCTCAAGTGGAAAGAGGTTTTTCACAGTCGGGCAACATCATGACTGATGAAAGGAGTAGTACTTCTGAAAGAACTTTGGACTCGATCGTAACAGAAAAAAACTGCCTTCATTACATGCATGAAAACAAAATTGAAAACGTGGCCATAACAAAAGATCTTATGTCGCTGGCTATAACTGCACACATAAGATACAAACAATACTGGAGAGAGGGACAGAAGCTAATTAAAAAAAAAACAAAGCATATTCAAGAAGGAAAAGAAAGACTTGCGGGAGAAAAGAAAAGTCTCAAAAAAAAATAGAACAAGAAAATATCAGCATAGTGAGAGGAGAAGACTACACACAAAAAAGAGAGGCAGAGAAAGTTAAAAGAGATACAGTTAATAGGTCAGTAATCCTAAATTTTAACTTTAAAATAAAATACAAATTATGCAAATGATAATATAAAAAACATAATATTATTCTATTTTCAATCCAGATTGCTGAATTCAGCAACTAAATGTCTAAAAAAGGTCTTCAAGGACAATGACATGATCGCCGTAAATATGGCCAACGCGATCCTCTGTACATTTGGCAAATTAAATCGGAGAGGAAGAAAAAAAAATAAAGATGCAGAAAAGATCCAAAAATATGTCGACAATAAGAAAAATAAATTAATAAATTAAAAGCATTGTAATAATTTAATTATCATATAATTTAATTTAATCCGTGTTTCGGATGACACGTTAAACTGTTGGTCCCGGCTACTATCGCTACTCGGTGGTAGCAGTCGTAAAGTTGTGTCAGAGGCCCGAATAGGACAGCTTGATAACTTCTGAGAGAAGAGTTGGGTAGGTCACTAGCCGAACGTCCCTCCATCAACACGCACTGAGGCAGCGTGGTGAAGTATTTCTCAATCTTACTCGTATCCGGGTAAAGGCCTGTGCCCCTCGGTGGGAAATTGACAGGCTACATTTATTTTATTATTTATTTATGTTGAGACAACCATGTGAGATTTCCCCCTCCCCCCTCACGTAATTAATGGACGCTCCCTAAGCGTTCATAATGATGGGTACTACCATTCCTAAAATATGGTTAGCTAATTAAATGTCACCCTGTATTGAGTATGTAGGCAGGCTTTCTATGTACCGGCAGCAATGAATCTAAAGATGGTTGTTGGGTTCCTATCCAACTATAATAATATGATCATGCTGACACAATGTCGACTGAATTACGATCTTACAATACTGCGGGTATTGTATTAGTGGAACAAGCCCATTCGGTCACGGCAGGCAATTTGTTTCAATCTTTATTGAAAGTATCCTTTGCTTGTCTGTTTGATATTTTGCAAAACAGTGCGTGCCTTCGGCAAGTGGGTAATTGCAATTACTTAGCCGGAGTTCACCAGTCGACAGGCTAAGTGCTTTGCCGTGTAATATCTATATTTTGAAGTATGCTTATCAAGACATGAATAATACACATTTATCACTTGTGCATCAATGTCTAGAGTCAGAGGTTAACAAATCGATTTGTACTTTCTGTGTGTAACAATTGTTGACGGATTCAATTAGAGACTGCTGTTTGGCTTCTACTCTTAGAACAATATAACTTTTAAAATGACTTGAATAACATACCTCGTATGCCGATAACATGAGCTCGATTTCTGAAGATGATATTACTCTTTATGTCCTAACTCCTATGATCCGTGATATACAAAAACATAGGCCAGCGTCCATTGCTGCTGTCATGCCGACAGCCCACTCCTCGAAATTTGCTCTGTAGCTTAACTTCTGATATAATTAAATTGGATTACATTACACTAACACCAGGATCCGCCAGATGCACGTAAGTGAAACACCTACCTAGCAATTAAGTTCACTTTTAAAGTCTCTGAACGATGAGATCAGTCACAAGCAACTCTTCAAACGAAAACCGGTCAAGGCTTTTACAATAGTATAAACTATTATGATTTATATTCTATATTATGTATGAGCTTACGACAATCCCGCATAGTTTGGTCATGCTCGTCATGTCAATAAGCTTGCCTTTGCATTTAACATTTACTAAAGATGACATTTGTAATGATCTGTAGTACCTAGTATGTTGTACTCGTGGGAATATTAATTAACACTCAGATTAGAACAAAAGGTTGGCTTCAATTGATTTACCAGCTTAGTTTGCATAAATTGCTATTTGCAAACGTCTTCCAAATGAAACAATAAGCCGTAAATAATACTGAGTCGTATTTCGAAGTAGGAACGGACGAACTATGTAATTCATTGGAAAAAAAAAGCGGCCAAGTGCGAGTCTATCTCGGGAACGAAGGGTTCGAAGGGATGGTGTGAAGTGAATAGTTTGGATTTTACAAAGCAAAATGTCGTTTACAAGGTTATAGGTGCGGCTACTTTTACTCTCCATGTATGTAACCAGGTGCCTTCATAAGTTTGTACGTGGTATTGAAATAATTGTTGTATGGGAGCCCCCTTAAATATTTATTTCACTCTGTTTTTAAGTATTTGTTGTTATTGCGGCGACAGAAATATCATCTGTGAAAATTTCATCTGACTTACTATCACGGTTCTGAGATACAGCCTGGTGACAGACGGACGGACGGCCGGACTGCGGAGGCTTAGTAATGGCAACAAATATAATGATCACCAAAATATTTTTTTCATACCCAAAATGAATAAATGAACACCAAAAGTTGCAAAAAATATCAGGGCAAAATACTGCGGTAGCTTAGGTGAAGGGTAAAGGGTGAGCGAAGCGAAGCCCCCTTTATCCTTCGTGTTAGGTTGAACATGTAAGAACAACAAAAAATACTTAAAACATAAACTTAAGTACACAAAACATAAAAATAAGTTTGGTGATCATTTATCCAAACACAATTTGGTGGACGTTTATCCATTCTGGCAGTCATTTTGAATTTATTGGTGGTAAAATAGGTGCGTTTTTGGTAATCATAAGCATCATAAACATAAGCCCTTAGTAATGGGGTCCCGTTCGGCACCCTTCGGGTACGGAACCCTAAAAAATTGCCAAATAGCAAATTTCAACTAATAGACGTCTAGTTGGCGCGGCGATAGTATAACTTACAGAAAAAAAGGCAAAATCGTTTATATCAACCAAAAAATGATCTCTCCCCATTCACAACAACTTTCTGGATTCTATTACTAAGATAAGAAGACAAGTTCGAGAGCTTTCCCCCCGAACTCGGTAATGCTGTAATTTACAACTTAATGTTTCGTGACGCAAATCAAAGATATGCTTTTAGAACCTCATCCCTGCATCTGTAGTGGAACGCCCTTTAGTGGAGACATATTGATTCCCTGCATCTGTAGTGGAACGCCCTTTAGTGGAGACATATTGATTCCCTGCATCTGTAGTGGAACGCCCTTTAGTGGAGACATATTGATTCCCTGCATCTGTAGTGGAACGCCCTTTAGTGGAGACATATTGATTCCCTGCATCTGTAGTGGAACGCCCTTTAGTGGAGACATATTGATTCCCTGCATCTGTAGTGGAACGCCCTTTAGTGGAGACATATTGATTCCCTGCATCTGTAGTGGAACGCCCTTTAGTGGAGACATATTGATTCCCTGCATCTGTAGTGGAACGCCCTTTAGTGGAGACATATTGATCACCATGGAACAGTCTGTTTATATTAAAAAGGGTCGATAACTGGCTTAAGATTTTTTTTTCAAATATTTTACTTAATTGGGAAAAATAATAATGTTGTCACTTGAATTTTCCATTGTTTTCGTTTCACTGTTCACTTCAATTAAGTTACAAAATGTTGCAAAATTGAAGAAGCTAATTCGCGCCACTGACGCCACCACGGATTGCAATTCGGCTGAAATGAAATACGCCACATTGTATGGGCAATTCGCGTTCGTCAAAGCGGCTTAGTAACGTGGCGCCCACATATAAACGAGTGCATCGCATACATAAACAACAATGGCGTCGCAAGCGCGATTTGAGATTTCAAAAACATATTCTTTTATCTTTTGTCTTATTAGACCCCGGTAGCGGCGGGCGGTAAAATTAAAAACGTTTATTTTGTAAAAAAAAAACATGACTAATTTAATTACAAAATGAATTTGTATTTACATTTTTCAGTAAACATCTTACCTTACGTAACTAACTAACTAACCTTCTGATAACGGAGCCTGTAGCCTTTCATTATGCTAGGACAAAAATATCGACATAGCTATATTTCAAATATATTTTATATATCCCTAACACAGTCACATCATACTTAATAGTACACAGTCTCTGATCCATAAGAATGTCAAACGCCCATATTGTACCACCAATACCGGGGTATAGTCCTAATTTATAGTCACCCTATATTGCTTCTTGCTGAAAATGTAGAACGCATCGCCATTACAATCCGGCTCAAAAGGTGAGGTAGCTGCATTATAAAACAGCGACGTTTTTCAATCCGGCGCGCTCGATATGGCTACGATATTAATATACTCGGCGCCACGACTAAAGAGCTTTGTCCTTGAATGCGCAGTAGTCACTTTTCACAAGTGTTTGGCGCGGGGAAGTGAGGAGCGACGGGGGCGGTAGTCAGCGCCGGCACCTGATTCGTTGATCAGTCGCACAGAGCAATATAAGTAGTAATATGAAATAGAGTGCCCTCTCCCGGGACTTTTATGCATGACAAGGTTGAAGCGCCATCTCGTTTTTAAAGTAAAAACGATTTTATATATCCATACGTATAGATAGGTATGTATCCATATCTCGTTACCTACCTAGGTATTTTCCAGTACTACGCGACCATTACAATTAGGCGCACCTTGCAGTACGTATAGTACTGCAAGGTGCGCCTAATTGTAATGGTCGCTTAGTATAGTTATTTTGTGTTATTTTGTTGCACAATTAACATAATAATCACATTGTTGCAACCAAAAACAACACAAAATAGCTCATTACTTGTGTGTGACTTGTGATTATTTTCAAGTGTCAGGATATTGTTGCCAGCAAAAATAATAAAGTGTATTTTGGGGTTACCATATGAAAAAATATATACTGCCTTTTGCCCAAACCACGATTTTAAACCACCTCGGCCCCCCTGGAAATATTTATTGTTCATAATTATATGTAAATAAATATATCCGCGCTTCTTTACAACACCACAATCTTAAAATAATTATTTAAATTTCTGTACAGAGGCATCTGTTGACTAGAGAAAGAAACTGGCTTTTACTTTAACTAACAGATGGCGCCTCTTTTTTTTTATATTTCCCTTTCTGAAGGACTGTCCCCCCTCTGATCAGTTGCTTCCCGATGCCCGCACCGAAAGCACGTCTCGAAGCTTCTTGAGTACAGTCGCATACAATATTACCCAACGTTATCTTTCGCCCCGGTCGAAAATGCCGAAAAATAAAGTACTGACTAGGCAAGCTAGAAAAATGGTTTACGATGTGAACTGTTATATCAAAAAAGAGTCTGATGAAATACTGATTTAGAAGTCTGATGAAAAACTTAATTGTGGTTTAATTGTTACAAATTATTAGTCAGCGGGA
The DNA here is from genome assembly GCA_949825045.1 of Argyresthia goedartella. Lineage (NCBI taxonomy): Eukaryota > Metazoa > Arthropoda > Insecta > Lepidoptera > Argyresthiidae > Argyresthia > Argyresthia goedartella. Next base: position 1,745,258 of record OX463815.1, read on the forward strand.
AGAAAAGAGTGTGCAGGACTATTACTACAAGTATCTATATTCACTAGGCCCTAGTGACTAGGGGCATTCTATGCTAGGGGGTTATTTATATATAGGTTTCAACCTTGACGTTAACAAATGTTGTCAATAGAGAGTACCTATAGTTTATTTGACACAAAGTCCATTATTTACATCGGCTAATATCCCAATCAACAAAATATCAAACAGAGAAAAAATAGAAGTGAAGAAAGTCCTGAACACTCATTCCTTCACACTAACTCTAAAAACGCACTTCGGAATTATGCCGCGACTGTACACATGCGCAGTAATCCCCGCCAGTTTCTCCGAGAGCTCTTTATTCGTGGCGCCGAGTGTACCACCTCTCTTGTATGTGGCCTCATTTAATTTATAAAATCTCTTGGAGTCCTTTTACAAATAATGAACAAAACGCGACTTTATAAATTAAAGCTGTAGCGGCAATAGAAATACATATTCTGGGAAAATTTCAACTCTCTACCCATTACGGTTCATGAGACAGCCCGGTGACGGACGGACGGACAGAGAAACGGACAGACGGACAGCGTAGGCTTAGTAATACGGCCTCGTCCGGCACCCTTCGGGTACGGAACCCTAGAGTGGGGTTTTAAATAGACTTAGAAACCCCTTCCAAATGCGTTTCTCTATCAGGATGGGAGGTCATCTTTGGTCAAGTGAAATAGGCTTCCTAATAAGGCCACCAGGTGTCATGACACTCGCACGTTTTAGATGAAGAAACTTTAGTCCGATTTACTTAGACTCAGTCAAACCTTACAAGGGCTCGAATCGTGGAAGGTGTACTCAGCTCTACTGCCCTTTGTCAATATTGCTTCTATGTTTTGATTTATTACTGGTTATTACCCTGTGTGTAGTTGCCGATAGGGTTCATAGCTTTTAATTCAGTCTGTGGTATCTTGTCATTTTCAAACCTTGGACTTCAAAGGAGTTAGTCTACCTCATAATGAGTGAAATGTAAAATCCCTTAAAGTTACAGCGTAATGGAGCCACGTGTACTCTAAAGTTCAGAGTAAATTGTCTCAGTCGCCATACATGAGCCCATCAACACAAACAAGCTCAATAAAAGGTACAAAGTGGGGAGATGAACTCATCGCGCTTTTACGAGACTCTTATGCAAATACTCATTGTTATCATGACGCTCACTTTAGTTGCAGCTTGACGAATGCAGTTTAGCTCGCAAGTAGTAAAGATTGTGTCCAATGAACAATGCACATTGGGCGTCCTCATTGAAAATCCCTTTGTCCTTGTTTTGAAGAGCAAATTTTCTTAGACATAGAAATGGAAAGTTGTTGATTGCCTGCCAACCTTTGCTCCTGTGTCTAATTCTCCGAAAGCACCTGCATCAGCCAAACGCTATTACAAGAAATCTTTATTGCATTGTGAAACAGGATGCTATTCTATTAGGTGTAGAAACATAGAGGAATAATTGACTTGGCAGTCCGCATCTTCATATGACCGTTCTGTGGGATCTCGGATGATCTGTGAAGATTTCCTTTACAATCACTCGCGTAGAAAAAGTTATTTTTGTGTACCACGGATGTAGATGTAGACCGAGGTAGTGGTAAAGAACTCCATCTTTCGTTTTGTAACTTGTTAACAAATTGGTCGGAGCACTTCGCCAAAGCAATTTATAGCCGACATGACTTTCTCGAGTCACGTGTTGCAACTCCCTACACCTTCTGTGAATAAACAGAGATTGGGTGATTTATGGAATTCTAAAGATGGAGATATTTAAATATAGCCTTCGTCTTGAGGAGGTTATAACTTAGTTGTGGACTCGGGCGTGGCTTTGCGTGCGTTAAACCGCATAAGATTTGCATTTTTGTCTCCGTGAAAGACATACGGGTGTTTTTATAATCGGATGCGTGTCATAAGTAGAATGTCAGTTACAAATTGAAATTTACAATTCTCCGTTCCAACGAGATATGGTAGCCGTGGGAAACGATTCGCGGATCTATTCTATACCCTTGTCAACGTAATAAGAACAAAAATATTGAAAGTTGCAATGGTAAGAGAAACACGAATGAATATAAATGTATCGTCTAGTTTAGAAGCGAATGGGGGCCACCCGCCATATTCATTCCCGCTGCGGATATTTTAATTTTGATAAATTTTGCGTATTTTGCAATTTATCTGAGCTTTGTGTAACGTACGTGACTGTTGAATGAGAGTTTTGGGAGCCTCGACATATGCGCACGAAGGAGCATTGTCCCGGAGGACTTATCTCGAAAGTGTGGCGTCATGCTCGCTATTGTGTGCTCGTGAGTCCCTATTCCTATCATTTGTTATTCGATACGTGGCTGTTTACGATTGCATTTTACGTGAAGACCAAATCATCTCATATGAAGATCGCGATAGAAGCTGAGTTTTCATAGCTTATGCAATCGGGAACCTATTCCAAGTAGCGGTTGCGTGACAGTGTAACATTGGTTTAATATACAAGGTGTTAGAGCGAGTTTTTGTTAAACCATTTCTGCTTGAAATTCGATCCTAAGTTGCTCGGTGGTTGAGATATGATCGTTGACCGAGCGAGCGCGAAGTGTCTCCGTTTCAGCTTTGGGCAAAAATGCTTTCGTATATGGTCGTTCTCCTCTATTTCTGAACCAATTCCCTTGAAATTTCGTGAGAAGGATTGAGAATTTCATATATGGAAATTTTATGTCAATTAAATTTTTGGATCGTTTTCAAAAATGTTGGAGATATGGATGGGGGTTAAAATAAAAAAAATAAAAACAGTCATTTCTAAAAATATCAGATACTTTTTTTGTTACTTTATTAAGACGCAACTTTTTTGTCTGAAAAACTATCCATCCGACCTCAAGGGATCGGGGGTGTAAGGGGCTGGAAAATGAAAAAAAATATCTAATTTCCTGTGTCACATCATACCACACGAGAATTTCACCAGATTTTGGGATGTAACTATGATTTTTGGCGACCCATACCCCCGTTCCATTAACCGCTCAGGCAGTGCATGTAGGGCGGGTGGATGCTCAGTCTGGTGGGTGGTGGGCAGGCGGCGCGGCGCGTGCAGGGCGGCTCGGGCTTGGCTTTCTGTCTGTTTGTATGTTTGTCTTACCACTAACCTGCTCAGTATTATCTAATGCAGGCGGAAGCTGAGTCCGGTGGTGGACGATGGAATCCCAGTATATCCTGCAGACGTGAACCACAGTCCCCCAAGAAAGATTGTTAACGCGGGGCGCATACGTTTCCACTGTGTTAAAACCAATACTTTTGTTCTAAACTTAGGTCCCGATAAACCGACCTTGGCGACTCATAATGATTTTGTTCACCGAACAGTAAAGAAATACCTGATGTGAGGCATACCGTTTGAAAGGGCATAAAGTGAAAAAAAAAAGTGATATTAAATTCTTACTAGCCATTTTCCTAAAAGCAGAAATTAGAAAAAAAAATCTTACCTTGACGATTTGCAATTAATAATTTTGGAAGTCCATAACTTTCTCTTTTTGTTTACTAATTGTTGGAACTTGTGATTTATTAGAGGCAAATTACCTAGAACACAGGAAAACATGTTTTGTACGGTACAATAAAAATATTATGGATTAAGTGAAAGATTTTGGGTATTTTTCTCCAGAACCTTTAAAAATCATATCCATCCACTGTGCATCTGGGGACGACTTTCAAGCAGAAATGTATTCACTACAAGCCTTTTTTTGTCGCACCATACTCCAAACACCCTGTATGGGCAGGCTTTTTTTATCTAACGCTATGATCCATTCATTCTTATCATGTCTTCATTGGCCTTATAATCTTCAGATGTTAATACAGCTACGGCGTGCTCTGAACATTGTTTTTTGTGACTGAAAAGTAATACAACTTAGCCAATTACAAACAAATTGCGATGTTAGCACAATTTTGTCGATTAATCCGTAAGTGACCAGTATAATAAATAGGTACGTTTTATTTTATTTTATGAAGCAAAAATATTGCTGATACAGAAGAAGACTTCGGTCACATCCCGCGAATATAACCCTAATAGAATCGTCCTCCAGCGAAGTTTCCTGCTGCGTTCTTTGCGGTTCCGTCGAGCACGCCGCGCGACCGCAAACTATCGGGCAGACACTCCGACGGCTGGGAACCTGTTCTGCAGCTGAGGCTCTTCTGAACACCCCGACCTCAGAACGAGCGGCTTTAGTGCTTGCCTCGCGGGTTTCCAATACACGCGCTGTGATTTCGATAAGCAGCTAAGATAAAAGGTAGCAAAGTATCAATGGGTCAACCTTTTCAATGCTGTCGAAAAACCCAAGTTTCAAAGCCGAGGATCAGCGAAGCTCTCACGCGGCGGCGAGTCGTGCTGAATCACCAATGAGACATGCACCGGCTATGAATGGCAACAACATATAAAGAGGCGATAAGTGATTTTAGAGGCTTATTATTGAAAATTATGCTAATGTTATAATACAACAATATCAGTGGCTTCTATTCGGTAAATAGATTAGAGGCCTATTTCAACTAAGATTGTTTGCTGATGAAGGGGGCTTCCATTAATTACGTGAGGCGTTTTTAGGGGCGAAGCGAATCATCATTTGTGTTAGGCTGAAACGTAAGAAAAAACCGGCCAATTGCGAGTCGGACTCGCCATTATCTATTAAAACGGCAAAAATCACGTTTGTTGCATGGGAGCCCCCCTTAAATATTTGTTGCATTTTTTTTTTTATGTGTATATGTTACGGCTAAAACCCGAAGCGCGGCTGCACCTAGTTTTAGCCGGTTAGAACTAGGTGTAGCCACTTACTCTTGGTTAAAACTAGTACGAGCCGATTATTTTCGGGTAAAACTAGGTCTATCCTTCATCATGCCGGCTACAACTAGGTTCGGCCATTCCCTGTTGGATAAAACTAGGTCTATCCTTCATCATGCCGTCTACAACTAGGTTCGGCCATTCCCTGTTGGATAAAATTAGGTCTATCCTTCATCATGCCGGCTACAACTAGGTTCGGCCATTCCCTGTTGGATAAAACTAGGTCTATCCGATATCATTCCGGCTAGAACTAGGTCCAGACAATCCCTGTTGGATAAAACTTAGATGCGTGTCCCGCCAAGCCTTCCGCCCCGCGTCACACTCATGACTCACAGCAGCTGCAGCAGCGGCGCAGGGTGGAGGGCATAGCGAGGCACGCGCTTCTGCAGGTTGTGAGCGCCAGGTGCTGCTGATCTACTGCAGGTCTACTAGCGAGTGTGACTCACAGCGTCTGCAGCAGCAGCGCGTGTCTTAGTTTTATCTAACAGGGATTGGCTGTACATAGTTGTAGCCGGCATGATGAAGGATAGACCTAGTTTTACCCGAAAATTATCGGCTCGTACTAGGTTTAACCAAGAGTAAGTGGCTACACCTAGTTCTAACCGGCTAAAACTAGGTGCAGCCGCGCTTCGGGTTTTAGCCGTAACATATATACAAATAAATATCGAGCAAATACGAGAAAAAAAAGCCTTTGTTGTAAGGGAGCCCCCTTCATAATTTATTTCATTCTTTTTTTAGTGTTTGTTGTTAAAGCGGCACCAGAAATACAGCATCTGTGAAAATTTCAACTATCTAACTATCACGGTTCAGGAGATACAGCCTGGTGACAGACGGACAGCGGAGGCTTAGTAATAGGGTCCCGTTTGGCACCCTTTGGGTACGGAACCCTAACAAAAGAAACACAAATTTTAAATCCTATCGGTCTCTTACAATTTATCGATAGGTGAGATTATAAACTAAAGGTTTTCAAAATATTACCGTGACATGTATCTGATGTTGGTAGGCTGGGAAACGCAGTCTACATCAGTCTCGGGTTGACTCGCGCGAGAGTGTACAGCGACCATTATATCCTCGTATATCATCGCAATATTCGCAATATTTGCGATCTCGCTGCCAATTTTACAGCTGCATGGCGCGCTGTAAACAACTTCATGTTTATGGCTTGCAATCATTTAGGCATATACCAGAATATATCTACTGAACTGCTTCCATGTCAGTATATTATAGTTGCCTCTACCTATACATGTACCTCCTAGTCGGCACAGAAGCAGCTGTCACACTTCGTTTTTAAATAGAGGTCAAAAGTTGATTAAGTTAAATCTCGATAACGGTAACAGTGACGTATTAAATAGCATTCAAGCAATATAATTTCTTATTATTTTAATACGTAACATATTACAACAGGATATTTAATTCGAAATTTTGTCGAAATTCTCATTTGTATCTTTTTTCTGCAACGGTGAATTGACTGCATGACTAAAGATGCAATATAGCTTCACATTATAAATTTTATCTACCACGTATCATAAACCCTCTTTACTGCGTTCAAAAACCGCACGTTACGATCAGCATTATGTTAAACTACTTGGTAAAAACTCGTTTCGTATCTGGAAAACTACACATTATGGTCATTATGTGTAGTTTTTCTACATATAATGACATTCAAATTTCGAACGCCGACACCCGCCTGCATGCCGCCCCTAGTTTGTCTGTGAAGGTGGTACTGACATTCAAATTTCGAACGCCGGCGCCCGAAGTTGGTGCTACAGAACAAGCTAAACAACTGCAGAGCCACAATGCCGGTCAAACATGCGGTTCCTGAACATTTTAGCTAAGGGCCTCAAATATTGTAAACGTTTTCTGTTTCTTTTCTTTGAATAAATAAATATTTGATTTGATTTCAACACATCAAAGAGAGCTTATGATATGTGTATAGATAAACTAGTGTATGTAACTGTACATAATTAGGCATTAAAACTCTCGAGTGATATTATTATGAAACCCATAAACCCAGTCGAGTTTTAATGCCCTCCATTATGTAGCAGTCACATAAACTACTATTAAATAATTAAAACGAAGCAAAAATTAATTGTGCAGGCCCCCCTGTACAAAAGTTTTCGCGCTTTCGGTGTTGTTATTTAAATAATAATTAGTGGATATTCATGTGGAGGCTTTTAGGAGACGTTTTAGGAAGTTCTAAGATAAAGTATATAGGGTCTAACAGAAAGGGAGTTACAGCCGAAAAGTGGTTCTTAGGGACATCATTTTGAACAACTTTTACTATGGAACCGAAGTGATCAGAGCGACTCATAGCGCTCACCTGAGTTTTGGTTTGGTTTGGTTTGGTTTTTATGGTGGAGTTGAAAATAAAGTTGCTCTCATCAAGTCGGCCCCATACTAAAAGTTGTTCAGAATGATGTCCCTAACAACCACTCCAACATACAAAACAACTCCATTCTACTTTAGCTTTGCCTCGCACTATAAGCTTATTCCGCCCGCCGCCTTAATGTACGGGATATATGGCACTGTGTGCATATTGTATGGGAGCTACCATTTTTGAGTTTTGCAGTAATAACCGGGTATGCCATGTTATAGATGATATTAAGAGATACTTTGACGAGAAGTTTGAAAAAAAACGTTAGTCTCGTTCTTGAATGAAATAAATGTGTTTGATTTGTATGACAGGTACCTTAAATAATCAAGTTATCCAAAAACAAAAAAATACTCGTAGATATTTACAAAATAACCCCCAATACAAAATTTCATCCAATTCAGTTCAGGGGTTTTAGGCTCTAGAGCTGACAACGGAAAACAGCCATCCATCATTCATAAACATGCACACACACACACATACATATTATTTTATATTTTTTTTACTTTTTCGGACTAAGATAACGATAAAAAACCTATCCCCATCAAAATCTCAACCTCGATTTTTTTACGATTAAAATACTTGCTTAATTTTCACGTCGTTCAACTCTAAAGTAAAAAGTCAACTTAGCCTCCTGAACTCATGAATTCATCCATAAGATAAATAATTTTGGAAAATAAATTAATTTTAATTTTAATATGTCATAAAATCATCAAAGCTTTCAGAGTGCGCCCATATCGTTTTCGCAAGTCTAAATATAAATCTACTTTCATCCTAGCCGAGGCTTGGCAAATTTTCGTGTTTATTGCGAACATTTGGTTAGCTGCCTATGTCGATTCATAAATCTAGTAAATGTCTTAGGAAATGGATATCAGTTAAGCTACCATTTCCTATGTTTAAATATACCTAACCCAAAAAGCTGCCTCGCAAACACTATGTCCCTGTTAAAATGATTCATAGATTATCGCGGTACTTGATATCTACTTGCATGTACATCTCAGGCTCAGGCAGTTAACCCAAGGGATTTAATTGAAACTGATCGGCTCGCAGTATGCCAATGTATGAAGCTCGTATAGAGCTTCAAACATTTGCGTACTGCGAGCGGGCGCATCGTCTGGCGGGCGCTTCCTAGAAGTGGATAATTCCCCGCAAAGTACGTGACAGCAGGCGACGAATTGCGCGCGAGTGGCAAACAGAGCCAGGTGCAAAGAGCTTGCTGACAGCGCATGGAATACCACAGCATAGTGTGACAAGAAAACCAACAAGACACTAGATCAAGTGTGTAGTTGCTTATTCATTTTATCGCCTCTGTACAATCGTGCGTGTAAGTACAAATCTAGGTACGCTTATACGTATTCAAAGAAGACTACCTGGTAAAATAAAATCAAATTCAAGTCATGAAGAAAATCAAAACGTACAGCATGAACGCAATCATACTTATAGCTTTTGGAAGCGCAAAATGGAAATGAGCAGTGGGCACTGGAGTGTCATTGGAATGGAACGCGAGCTTTACCAAGCTTCCTGGCATGCTTTATAATATTAGTACATTCTTGCAAGATTCCTTGAGGCCAACATCAGTCAGTATTCACTGTGTTGTGTGGTTGTGTGTGAATTTTGTACTACTAGCACATACCTATTTACGTTGCTGCTGCATTGTATGTATGACATTATTTTTGGTTTACTATTTATTGTCGTCGATTCCTTGGCCTCTTTAGAAGTCGTACTCTGCCTATGAGCTCTATCTATAAATCCTTGATGTATGCACTGCAAACTGCAACTGCAGTTACAAAACATCATGAAAGGGAATATTTCTACTAAGGTAAAGGTAGTGTAACTGCAGTTCGTTTCTAATACAACATTATCTGTCCCGTTTGTCATCCTTTGTAACAGAAAGCGTTTAACAATGTTATCACAAATTCCGTTAGTTTATAGGAGAAGGCTTTGTTCGATTAACGCAAACATACAATACAAGATTAAAATGCTCAGATTGGGTTCAATGCTCAGAAAACGATTACCGCAGAGTTAAATAATATAACTATTTGTCAAATGATGGTTGGATGTTATCTCTGTCGCAGGTATGGTACAGCGGTAGCACGATAAAATGATTCGAGAACTGTCGAACAAGATTGTTTTATTCATAAACCTCATGTACCTAACCATCTCTATCATGAATCTGTAGAAATCCAACCAATAGATCGAGTGAGGTCCATCAACGATCTAAGTGCAAGTATTTCATGAAGTAAAGAGGTTTACTTTGTATTGCAACAGTGTGTAAGTCGCCGAGATTTGGCAATCGCATGGTGCCGTAACCTTTTTATAGTTAAGCTTCTCAGCCGTAGTATCCAGACCAGTCGAAGGAATTAAGGTAATACCGTTACCGAGCAGATAATCTTCCGAGTCTTGCTTGAGTAGGTACCCCGCGGCGTCTCATCCACTGATAATATCCTTTCTTTGGGTGGTAATGCATTGATACCCTTTGATGAATAATGCTTGAGTGTAAGGTCACCGGGTCAACGGGCGTGCATTAGTAACTCTTTATAATTATCGTCGCATAAATCTACGTTATTAAAAGCTATTTCGCGCTTTCAATTGTGTGGTTGCTGACCTCCTTTCTGAGAATTGCGAGATGTTGTGACTGTGGTTTTATGTTATTGTTAATCCTGGAATTTATTGCAGCGGTAATGTTATACGATGATATGAAGAGAGTTTATAAACTATTTCATTTCCAAATAATTATATAAAAGGGGATAAAATAATTATAATTTTCAAGTTAACAGGCTCCTAAACTGCGATAAAAATCCAACAAAAACTTATTTAAATTTCCTAATTGTTGTGTGGGTTTTCATACAATATTACCGGGAAGTTATAGTATGTTATCGTGGGACAGCCCCATTGCATTTAAATTCATAATAACTAATTCAAGTATTGCGGGATTGTACCTTTCCGGTGTGTTACACAAGTGGAGTATTTAGCGTGGGTGAGGCTGATCTACTGGCCGTTCGGTCCCAGTCCCAGCTGGCTATGGTAAACCTTCCTGTATACGAAAATGATATAACTATAGGTATAGTTGCTAGTCAAACGTAAGGCAGATAAAACCATGCTTTGGCGCCGTTAAATAATAATCTCTTGAACTTAATCCCAAATTGCAATACACTTTTGTTGGACAGAATACCGTCAGGGGGTGGTCAGGGGGTGGTCAGGGGGTGGTCAGGGGGTGGTCAGGGGCACACGATGGTCACTATCAACTTCGGCAGTGGAGGAGCCAAATAAGTAGAGAAGTAGCTGAGATGAAAATCTACTGCAACCGAAAATAATTGCATTAAGACTTATCTGTCGGTAAAAATAACATCTCTATTTATGGTGGTTGAAATTTTGGACACAACCATATTAAAATAGTTCATACCAGCTCATACTGCAACATGGCTGTTACGTCAGTCGCTGCGGTTGTTAAAATTGTGTGTTTTTATTAATTTCTTGAAAACCACTGATTATATTTATTAAGTTCAAACACACAGTTTTATGATATTTTGAAGGTCTGGGATCGGTTCGTGCTAGTTGGGTCCATACCTTATTTTTAACCATATCAATATTCTTTTTATATGCTAGAAATAGCAAGTTTTAGGTGAATTTCTTCTTACAGTTCCCATTGACATTTCAAACACACAAATTAAAGAAAATGGTTGACCTAACATTTTCTTTCGGGATTTGAAATATGTCTGTCTCCTTTCGGAGAAATTTACATTGCACCGAATTTGACGTTGCACAGTCTTAATCTAATAACAACCAGCAACTATCGAGACAATATAAGTTGGCTAGCAGTTGGCCCTTGCCTTGCACTAAGAAGGTAAAGGAGGCACCATAATAAAATTATTTCGCTTCGTCTCTAATATGATGATGCTCGCTGTTTGGCCTCGAGCTAATGAACTTCCGCCTATATCTTTACTATGCTTCAGCGCCATTCTAGGCTTAAGCAATTCAGTTGGGTTCTTCGAAAGCATAAGGCCTTTTACTTCACAAAAGAGATCAGTTCTGAATAATCACATTGAATATTCCATCCGTCAAGCGTGAGAGGGTAAATTAGCAACGTTTTGTTTTAGAGTGAGTGCAGTAGCCCATAACAATCAGTCTCATTATGCTTCACATTTTGACATGCATGTTTGTATGTATTGATAAATGAATGGATGGTAAGGAGCCCGGGTATTTTGTACGGCACATACGTGGTTCGAATGGTAACAGTCGTTCAAAGGAGTTTTATGTAAATTACGGTCATGTAGGGTACAAAACATTTGTGTTTTGTCTGAACTATGTCTGTAGTGTTTAGGAAAGATCCCGTGGTCTTCTGAAGAGACACACTCACTATATTAATTTAAGCAAACCCAAATGAAGTGACGCCCACGATCACTTTGTCAAGAGTGATATGACTAAAGAAGAATCAATGTTAGTTAAGGCAAGTACGTTTTTATCATATCATAATTATCTTCTGAAATAGGATAGGTACGGCTTTTTCTTAGGCAGTGTGGGAATTAGTTAACAAAGACTAAATATTTCTGCGAACTTCTAAATCCAAGGCTTATGGCCGTTGGACTGCTGTTTTATCATTCAATCAGCTTAACTCCGTTACTTGGACTTTTCTTTAGTTCCAAAGTGTACACGTGCCATGACGAAACAGTCGCATGGGTAGGCATATCACAATAGAACAAGACCCGCTAGCCATTAAAATGTGATAGCTATCATTCAAATGAGCATCGAATTTCATCTTGTAAGACATATCGTAAAGGAAACATCACAAAGTGACGAGGGTGGAAGATTTATGAGTGATGTTAAATAAGTTTTCTTAAATGGCCAATCATACGCATGTAATAAGAGCGTATAATACGAGTAATTTATGTTGTGTAATGTCTACGTCTAGTCCAAGATTATCATGTTAAGAAGCAATTTAACAATTTATGCTCATTTTGAGGAGTTTTGGGTCCAGATATATTGGAATTAGATTAATTTACGCAACACACCTTGGTAAAGCAGAGCACCTAAGGTACATCCACCATGTAGAGTCCACGTGTATAGTGTGGCCGCCGGTGCCGGCGCGTGCGCGGCACATATCGTGCGCGGATCTAAGATGCGCATTGCCGATACTGTGCGGTGAATCAATCTTCCGACCGCCTGCCCCGCCTTATCAGCCATCGAGGCACCGCCTAACAACACTAGTACCGTTTCTAGAGGTAGATTTACGAGGAGACTGTTGTATGTCGCAATCTTTCCAGTTGGACAAATGCTCTTGGTTAGACGAGTTGGTCTTGGAGAGTGTCCGCAGAAGAAGAAGAGTCCTTTGATGCTGGAATACCGACCATGCTAATCGACTATTAGTATATATTAGTATAGAAATAAGACTATTCAGATTCTTCTGAAGAAACCAACTATGTTAGGTAATGAAGTGACAAAAGAAATGACAATATTTTCTTTAACAGTAATTGAATGCTTTACGACCCGAATGGCCGAGTCGGCACTGACCCTGCCTACGAAGCCAAGGGTCCCGGGTTCGAGTCCCGATGGGGGCAAATATTTGTCTGATGAGAACGGATATTTGTACCCTAGTCATGGTTGTTTATCTATCTAAGTATAATATTTATCTATATAAGTATGTGTATCGTTGTCTAATACCCAAGATACAGGGAATCCTAGTTTGGGGCTAGTTCAATGTGTGTAAATAGTGTCCAAGGTATTATTACGATTATTATTATATTATTACACTGTCTCATCTGATGAGTTCACTAGTGGGCAGTGCACTCAGGTCGCCATTTGATTAACGAATGTGAAAGCAAATCTGATGATCTGCAATTCTCGGAACGCTCTATCCACGCATTCGATAGCCCGAAGCGTTGGGCGCAGTCCCAAGTTGCATGTAGTACCTATTTTATAACGACTCTAACGAACTGCATTCATTATGCATAACTGTTTTTTTATTATATCATAATAACTTGGTATTATGTTTTATTTTCACGTAGCACATTGTATAATATTCACAATCGCCCGTTGAAACATCGTCCGCCCACCCGCAAGCGGTTGTGAATCTTGTGATAATGATCTTGCTGGCGTCGTCGTATCGTGGGTTGTATTGGTTATTTATTTTATTATTCAACTAGTTGGCTGGTGCATCTTTAAAAAAATCTTACAATATTTTGGCAGTCGCACTTTATAGTAGTTTATGTGACTGCTACATTATGGAGGGCATTAATACTCGAGAGATATCACTCGAGAGTTTTAATGCCTAATTATGTACAGTTACATACACTAGTTTATCTACACACATATCATAAGCTCTCTTTAATGTGTTCAGGAACCGCATGTTCGAACGGCATGGTGGCATTGATAATTCCTTTGCAATTGTTTAGCTTGTTCAGAAGTACCAACTTCACAAACAAAGAAGGGGCGGCACGCAGGCGGGCGTCGGCGTTCAAAATTTGAATGTCATAATATGTAGAAAAATTACACATTATGGTCATAATGTTTAATTTTTCACATAAGAAATGATTTTTTACCAAGTAGTTTAACATTATGCTGATCGTAACGTGCGATTTTGTACGCAGTAAAGAGGGTTTATGTTTATATGTGTGTAGATAAAGAAAGTAAAACATCTAGCGGCTTCGAATCCGCTGTCGAAATCGGCGTTGTTGAAGTACCGGTGAGATGTAAGTTAACATCTGGTGCCATTACGTAACCCTGCCTGAATAACTACAAGAGATTAATTATATTTTAGACCATATTTCTGTTTTAAGTAACTACAATAAATCGTTTCTGCGGCGTATGAAGGACAATGCAAATAGCACAGCGACGCATGCTGGGTTGGAAGTCGAAAGTAATCTCCAACTTCGCACAGCATGTAACCTAACCCATTGCCCTACACAGATAAAACATGAAAATGCTCAGGCTTTTATTGTACTCCGCCCATAAAGCATCGCCGTAATGCCGCGACAAATGGACATGTTTTGCACTTACTATTCACAAGTGGCGCATTTGGTATACTGGTGTTTGTGAGGGTCTGGTCTCACAGCCTACGACGTCTAAGTCACATGTTGTTTTATCGTAATAATTAAAATTAATTGCCGTACACATTTGAAGAACAAGTCCGCATTTTATGGACCAATCGACATTAATTTCGTAATGGTAAATTCGGTCTATATATTTTTGTTCAATGACAGTCGTAAAGTTTGTTTCAGCGTTCATTACTATAGTGATTCCAGTAGAATGCAGTCCACTCAGAGGAGGAAGGGATCGGCAGTGTGGATCGCATTGCATCCACTCGAGAACACCACTACACTGCGTGCTTTTGCTTAGTTTGCCCGCGAGATAAAATTACGCTTCCTACTAGTAGGACTGAAATCATGTAGAGTAGATCAAACTAATCGTAGAAGTGGGTTTCAAAAAATCAAAAATCATTCAAAATCAAAATGTATTTATTGAGCCAAAAGAAACATAATTACAAAAACTTTTGTAAATTCTAAACCCCAAACTAATATTAATTGTATCTTGGGGTTTAGTGTTTCCGTTCTGGATGAACTTAATTAAAAATTATGTTGTCACAGTCTATGTAATGCACTTAACAAAACAAGTACCTAATGCCTACTAGATTAAATTAAAAGACAAGCCTAAACAATTATGGCTCACTTTTTAAGTATCTTACTACAAGTATTATATTAAATATATCTGATATAATATTATATGTATATGAGTAATTATTATATTAATAACACCATTATATTATAATAGACATACTTAAATATATATATTATATTATTATAAACTTACATAAATATTTATTTAACTATTAAAATTAAATGAATATAATATTTAACTATACTTAGATACATAGATATTCTTATTTTATTTAGATTCTCGATAATGTATTGTTTCAAGATAGCAAATGTAATATTATTACTTATCAGCACAGAAACTTACTTTGTAAAGCGAAATTGTATGGTCACGGTAATGTAGGGTAGGTTAGAATTAATAAAAGTTTGGCATGGTAACAGAAAGCATAGCAAGTTAACAACCACTGTATGGTGGCCGGGCTATCCCTATGTTCAGGCTTAGTGCTAGGATCAATCCGCACTGGTCAATAAAGAATGGTCAAGAGTCCAATACTAATTGACCCAGTCCGCCTTCACCATGTACCCAGTATAGGGCCAACATACACTGGTCACAGGTTATGGAAAAAACTGTAGCCAGAGACCTATGCTGTAGTAGAAGCGACATAAAGTATGATTAGTTAATAGTTGTTTAGACAATGTAGGTAACACAATTTTATGGGCTTAGTAGCTTTTCGGTCTGATCATAGTCCAGTTCTTGTAAATATTTTTTTAGTATTCTAATGCAAGTAAATTTGTTCAAGCAATGAATATTGATTATTTTGTTTATCTTATTGTAAATAGTTGGCCCAATGTAGTTAATAAACCTTTTGGCAAATGAAGTTCGTATAAAAGGGATTTGGAATATTTTATGCATAAGGCGTCTATTTTTCTTTTTTATTAGATTGGTGGAACTGGTTGAGGAATTTTGATGTTGATGAAGTACAATTGCTTTGATGTAGGATTGGCGTACTGAAAGTATTTGGGACTCATTATATACTTTAATAGTAGGGTATCTTCGTGGTTTATTTATCATAATTTTTAGTACATATCTCTGGGCTCTTTCAAGGTTCAGAAGGTGGGTTTTATAGGCACCACCCCAGGCTCTGATGCAGTACGTTAACAGAGAATGAGAGAAAGCAAAGTATACGATTTTTAGGGTCCGCAAATCAGTAATATGCCTAAGAGTTTTGATTATATTTACGGTTCTACGCACTCTCCTCACCGTCAAGTTAATGTGGTCAGCCCACGATAGATACCTGTCCACTATAACGCCTAGGTACCGAATTTTCGAGACCCTTTCCAAGTCCTCGCAGTTACAGGCAGATGAAGTCGGATTACAAGAGTGAATCTTTAAGGCAATTTCGTTTTCGCGCAGTTGAGTGGTACACCTTGTACTAAAAGTAATAAATTTGGATTTACTAACATTGAGGGTAAGTAAATTTGCGTCGAGCCAGTTGGCTATAGTGGAAAGGCCAGCGTTAGCTATAGATGCCACATCTTTCCATGTCTTGTGGTGAAACACAATAGCTGTGTCATCGGCAAAAGTAACAATTTTGCAGTTTGTAAGTTCCATTTCACATAAGTTATTTATGTAGACTAGGAAAAGGGTTGGAAACAGAACACTGCCCTGTGGGACACCAAAGCTGACTGTCATAAAGTCACTAGTAGTTGAGTCAATTTTAACAGCCTGTGTCCTGTCACTGAGGTAACTTTTGAGTAGTTCTAGAGGTAAACCCCGTATCCCTAAGACGCTAAGTTTCTGTAGGAGGATGGGGATGGAGACAGTGTCGAACGCTTTGGCAAAATCTAGGAATATAGTTGCACATCTTTCGCCTTTGTCGAGTTTGTCGACAATATGTTTAGTTAGAACCGTGACAGCATCTTCCGTAGATTTTTGTTTTCTAAAGCCAAATTGATTATTTGAAAGGTATTTGTTTGACTCTAGATAATTAACTAATCGTTTGTTGATGATTTTTTCAAATAATTTTGATAGAGTTGGCAATAATGAAATGGGCCTATAGTTTCCGACACTGTCTACATCTCCACCCTTGTGTATAGGCCGAATAATAGATTTTTTGAAAACGTCTGGAAATATTCCTGTGGCAATACAGAGGTTAAACACATAAGTCAAAGGTGAAGTTAAAAATGTATTTAAAATTTTAAGAATAGTGGCTGTAATTCCGTCCCATCCGCAAGACGAGCTATTTTTTAGGGATTTTATGAGATTAGAAACTTCAACCTCATCAGTAGGGTAAATGAAAAATTAACTTGTTGGCGTTACTGGTTTAGTATTTGTAGGATTATAAATAATTTGATTTACATTAACATTTTTTGTAGATATTATTTTATTAGCTAAGTTTTTCCCCACATTAGAGAAGAATTCATTAACGCGATTAATAGACTGGTAGCGTGTTTTTTCAAGAGCCAACAACGGCAATGCTTCCGTAGACTTCTTATTTAAATAACATATGTTTTTAACCGTGTCCCATAACTTTTTAGGGTTGTTAGAGTTTTTAGCTAGTTCGCTTTTTTGATGTTCTCTCTTCAGAAATTTTATTATGTAATTGCATAAATTTCTATATTTCTTATATTTAAGCTCAGCAAGAACATTGCTTTGGTTACGTTTCAGCTTAAGATGTAGTTTGTCGCGAGTTCTTATAGATCGAACAACTCCAGGTGTTAACCAACTTTTGAGAATATGTTTGGATCGTGGAACTTTAACCAAGTGAGAGTTATTTGTTACTACAGTTTTTATTGTATCGACTAGACATGATGCAGCTTTAGTTGCGTCAGTCTCAGTATAAACACAGTCGAATGAAATTTTAGCCAAATCATCACACAGGTTTTTATAGTTTGTTTTAAGTTTAGTTCTAGTATTTTTATTAAGTTTAATATTATTCGGTAGGTCGAGATGAAGAACTACCGGCTCATGATCTGTTATGGATGTGTCTAAAACTACGGTTACTTGGGGGCTTAAACCTTTTAACAGGATGTGGTCCAGGCAACTCGAAAGCCTTGTAGGTAGATAATGCGTAGGAAAGAGATTATTCGACGCATTCATATTAAGGTAGTCTATTGCAGATTCACTTACGTTATTAGGATCAATATTTATATTCATATCACCTAACAAGACAGTTGTCCGCGCATAGTTTACACTCTTTAGTACCAAATCCAAGGAGTCTATAAAGTGTGAAGGGTCACGAAAGCAGGGGGGTCTATAGACCGCAACAATAACTAGGTTCGGTCCTATTTTAATAGTAAGACAATCACCTTCACGTAAGTTTGGTTCTTCAACTGAAGCGTCAAGGCCCTCTCTTATATAAACGACCACACCGTTATTTTGATTGATAAACTTATTTGTTCTCAAAGACCTATAATGAGGCAGCTGAGGAATTATAGAGGAGTCGTCAATTCTTGCTTCTGTTAGTACAATGATGTGTACTATAGTAGACATTCTCTGTAGAAGTATAGGAATTTGGTCTATATTTGCACAAACACTTCGAATATTGAGATTAAGCAATACAAGTGGTTGGGAATTAGTGTTAGGCAAGAGATTGTGTAGGTTATCAGGATCACTTCTAAATGCCACTGTTGAGGTAAGACGATCAATATCGTCAATTAGAGTATCTTCTAGCTCTGTTTAAAATTTTTAGAGAAGTACAGTAGTTGTTGAACAGATGAATTTGTGGTTACGAAGACCGAGAGTACGCATACAATATTAGAAATTACGAATGTAACTTGGGATGTTATCATATTATGACAAGTAAGATTAGCACTATTTAATCTTACTTGTCATTGATGTATTATATTTGGTGCAATAAATAATATAAATAAATGGATTTTATATAAATACATAGTATTAATATATAAAGAGATAAATATTATATGTAGAGGTTGATCTATGTTAATTTCTTGACAAATCACCATATTAGAAAAATAGGCCATACACAAAATTTCCAGTCACATCAGCTTTTCTTGCGTGTCAGTGGCCGCTCCCATCTCAAGACTGCTCAGCTGAGCCTCACTTTTTATAAGAATATAGGGTGTCCCATCATCTTTGCGCAGGTAAACTCGTCCATTGGATGTCCAGCAGTGCTTGTAGAAGTACAGTTTGCGGTGTTGACGAGCAAGGTAGAAGATATTTTTCATTTTCTGCGTGAGAACTTCCGATATGTAGACAGGTTTGTCATTGCCCTCAAAACCGATGGTGTCACATCTTAGGCGCTTGTCCTTATTCCTGGTTTGCTTTTTGTACTCTTCCAAGATAGTCTCCTTTTGTGCATGGCTGTTGAGTTCGAGTATGATGGGCTTCGTATCGGTAGGTTTACCAGGAGCTCGGTGTACTTTGCGAATATTCGGCTTCTCATCTAATTTCAGGGCACGAAAAACATTTTCAGTCAGTGTTATCAAATTCTCATTAGATGCTTTAGGTATGTTGCGAATCTCTATTGAAGTTGAACCTTGCCCGCGTTCAAGATCTTCAATTCGGTTTTCCAGCAATTCAATCTTGATACGATCATCTTTGTTTTGCTTTTCAAGTTCAGATAGTTTTTTCTTCAGCTCCGTGTTCTCTTCAGCGTGGAACGTTAGTGATGCTTCGATGGCACGGTACTGCTCCTTTATGTCCCTTATTTCGTGGAGAACCTTATCGAATCTGGCATTTATCATCTTTTTCAGGTCTTCTTCCATGGATGATTCTTCTTCAGGATCCGAAAGACGATAGGTTTTCCTTCGAGTGGTCACATTTGGGTCGGTTGTCGAAGTTTTCCCAGATGTGGTGGGAATATCCCGTCCTGTTGACTGCGGCGGAGAATGAGCCATCATGGTTTTCCGAACTTGGCTTGTCTGTCTTATCGTAGGTCTATGGGTTTATGTGACAAGTGCACGTTGCCTAACCGAATGGTACGAGCTGGGCGCGTGCGTCGGATCGGATGCGCTGTTCGAAGCGGAATGACTGTTTAACTGAATATGTAGTTTTAACTGAATAGTGAGTACAAGAGGGCAGGAATCGAGACTCAAGGAGATTTATTTAGGGTTTTGCTTTTAACTTTTATGGGGATGTAACAGCTTTGAGCTAAAATATATTTCTAGAGTCATATCTTAGTTTATCGTAGCTAGCTACTTACAACACAGCATGCGTTGTAGCGAAAGAACGACTATATCCATACAAAGATAGATAGGTGAAACCGATTAATCTTTTGTCGTCGCGTTGTCTATCGCTGCAACAAACGTCGACGAAAGGCAAGCAATACTCGTGATTGCCTATTTATTTGCGGCGGTCAGTTGAGTGGATCAGCAATGAAATCGGAGCCGTCTCCTAATGGGGGAGCCACAAACGGGAGGGACGTTACACGGACACCAGGCGCAGAGGTCAAGCGATTTATTGCGCGTGCGCCGAGACACGTACTAACAAACATCTGTCGCCAGTTAATTTGGATTTACGCCCGCCATTGATTGCGGCCGCAGATTAAATCCTATTGTTGGGTGCGCCGAACATTTGGAAGGCTTACCTACATTCGCCTTTGTTGTGTGTCACACGACACTAACGATCCGTTCGCCAGATAGGAATTTTATGGCGGATTTTGGAGATCCCTTGCCGCGCCGTCATAATCCTCCAAACTTACGCTTATAAATACATTCAGTGTAGCTTGACGGCAGTTTTATTTTGTTGTTTTCAGGCGGAACTCGTCGATATGAGGGCAGAGTTGGTGCAGGCGAAAAAAGCATCAGCTGGTAAGAATTTGTGTTATTAAGATAAAAAATGCAGAGACTTTATTATTATCGATTATTAGACTTTATTAGTCGCGCTCGCGCACTGCTGGCAACTCGCGCGTCGCGCACTAACCTTTACCTGTACTCGCCCGTCGCGCAGGCGCAGGCGCCGATCAACTCCGTGCTCGCCGCCTCACCACAGTGTGATATATTCACGACTGGGATGGCGTGCTTGGTGAGGGAATGTAAGAGCATGACAGAAAGACGAATGCAAGATCTAGATAAGTAAAATATTTTTACCGCCTTTGTAACGTATTGGTTAATTTAGCTGTAAGGTTACAATTGAAAATAAATAAATGAATAAAATAAAAATAAAAAAATAAATATGGAATAACTTTTCATCATTTCCTAACTGGCTTATTTCCCTTCTTCATTCTAATGTCATAAACTGAAGTTTCGTACTAAAACCCCCTGATATGATATTGATTGATTACTGATAATACGCGATGATAATTGACGACCTCTGGTGGGTCGAGGTTATGCTTCCCAAACGAGAATGCCCGGGTTGGAATCCCAGCTGGGGGAGAAAGAAAAAAAACCTACAGGTCTTGGATGTTTACGTGTTTGTGACGTCGCTGTTCCTGATTCCCACGTGGGGCCAAAAGCAATGTATGTGCCTGTAGGCATAAATGTTATGTTATGTTTTGATACATCAACAGGCTATCCAGGTTGTAACAGAATGATTGTAATGTTGTTCAGAATGATGTCGCTTAAGATCACCTACATCTTTAAAAGGTTCATCTTTATGTTACACTCTGTACCTATAGTCGCTCTCTACGTTCTGTCACTGGCAAAATTATACGATTTTTTATCGCTAGACAGGAAATGTGAAATGCATTAGATTTGCAAACTATTGACGATTAATAATATGAAGATAATGTTATAATTATTTATTTCTTGCGACGTAACGAACAGTCAAAGATGCCCAAGCAGCAGTAATTGCTCTGCACCGTTTTGGTCACCCGCCAAACAAAACATTTAATTTGCTCTAAAACCTACAAATCAAGAACACGTCTGTTTATTTTACCAACAAAAGATATATTTGAAGACTTAAGTTCCGATCACTAGAAAATACTCGTAACGAGCGGCCCCATTTTTTTAGGACGCCAGCAGTTATCAACGTACATGCAGGCACGCATTTTATGAAACCATGGCCGAAAACAGAAATTATGGAAATGGATTTACTTAATTCTTGAGTAGAAACATTAAAAAAATATTCTGAAGGAGGAGTTCCGACGGGAGTATCCACGAATAAAGGGGTCATATTTTCAATGCGTACTCAAAAACACTCAAACACGACGACCTCTGGGGCGCTGCGGTCGAGGCTCTGCTTACCATGCGAGAGGTCCCGGGTTCGATCCCGGCTGGGGATACAGAAAAAATAGTCCCCAGGTCTTGGATGTTTATATGTATGTGACGTCGCTGTTTCTGGGTCCCACGACACAGGGTATTCTAGTGTGGGGCCGGAAGCAATGTATGTATCTGAAATAAAAAAATGAAAACCATGAAAGTGAAAATACGTGGAAAATACCAAGAATGTTGTTGAAGCGGCACGCAAGAAACAAGCACCCTGATTTGCTGTTTATTTATGAAGAAATTTGCGATATCAAAGAAAAGTACAACAAACAAAATGACAGGGTGTAATCCACAAGTCCTACGGAAGCCGGTAATACCATTCCTCTTTTACAACACATAATTTTAATCTTAAATAAAATATTAAAAAAAAAAAAATATTAAGTGAAATTTTAATTCATCGTCATCCGTCGACAATCATGATTTGGCTAAGTGTCGTATATTGCCTCATTTCTGTAGTTTTTTTTTGGGAAAAACGTCTCGAAACTAGTGCCAAATTGTGCCACTGTCTAGATACTGTCGTGAAAGATCTACCCCATAGGTACATGCTTTTTCGAAGGCGAAGACTCCGCACCGGCGCACAAGGTTTGTGGGGAAACTCAGTGCTAACCTCATAAACTGCGATGGTCATTTCAAATAAACTATATACCAATAAAATCTTGCTTTTCTGAGCTTTTATCCAAAAATATATGTTTTAAAGAGTAGTTTTGATTTTAGATAGGTCTTACACCTACTCATCAACAGCGGTGTACCTATAATTCCCCTTAAAATCGCCCATTCAGTATGCTATGTCCCACGTTGGCAGGCGCGGGGCGCGACTGCGGCGACACCCCCGGCCGGGCCGCGTCGCCGCTGCGCGAGCGCTGCGAGGCGGCGCAGCTCGCGCGCGAGAACGCCGCGCTGAGGGAGACCGTGCTGGCGCTGCACTCCGAGCTGTTCGGCGCTAGGTAGTTCCCATCTCGTCCTCCTTTATCCTCATCATCAGCCCACACTCACCCACTGCTGGGACTCATTATACAAAGTAGGGCGAAACTGGCCGAAAAAAATCACAAAAAAGAACAAAACAGGCATTGCGTCTTACCCCACATGGGGTACCAGAAGCACCATCATCTGTGTTAAGAAGGAGAAGAAGTTTGCTGAAGTTTAATACAGTAGAAAACTTTCCCATTTTTAGTTCATTATTGGCTTACTTAACTTATCTTAACCCTATTATTATTGTTGCTGCATTCGAAAATTGTATATTATACCTAATGCGCATCAATACAAAGCGACGGTCTTCCCACAATGAAGTGTCACTCGACTCGACTCGTAACTAGCTAGGTATAGTGAAAGGTCTTACTGGAATACTGAGTCATTATGTAAAACAATTTATTTACGTCATCAAATGATTCGGCGTAAATACAAAATAGACTATAGCCAGAATAAAGACCTAGAAAATCACATTATTTGAATAATAAAAGTAGGCATTTTGAGTTTTACTTATACTTAAGTAAGATATAGATCACATGTGAAGACCTCACTTCACAAGTAATCTTCCGATTGGACAAAATGTATTTCTTTGTCTTGAGCAAAATCTGTTCTTTAACTAAGTTCAGTCACATTTTCCCTATTCCAGGCTAGCGACAAAGTACCTGGACAAAGAGTTGGCGGGTCGCATTCAGCAGCTACAACTACTAGGTCGGGACATGAGATCCGAACTGCGGGACTCCTTGTGGGCGCAGGTAAAATATACAACCTTCTTCGATCGAACACCGTAAAATTGGATCAGCAGGTATCCAGCGGTCAATAGGGATTGCATATATGAGAGAATTAAAGATATCTCTATTCACCCTTGGATCTCCGCTGACCCCATTTTATGGTACCTATCTCTTCATGCACGGATTGTCTCAGAGTTATGGTACGTTTAAGGGCGTACCGCTAAAAGTCGACTCAGCAGAGGAAGACGCTAGCGACTAAATAATTAAATCTAGCCCAAATCGTCGGTGTATCAAAACCTCAACACGCTTGCTAAATATTTCCGTTGTTTATGTTACAGCCATTGTCTTAGGTTTTGCTATGAATACTGTATCGATAAATAATTGGAGATACTGTGGTGATATCCGACAGAGACAATGTGCGATATAGTTTTATCATGCCCATTTAATCTTTAATTGCTGACAGAATCCTTCTAAATCATTCAACTGTTGGACTTCCGAGTGTAATTGATTTGAACTAGATATCTCCAGAAAACAAGCAAGTTGGAAAGCTCTGACTAGACGAATACCAACCAGGATTTACATACAATTTATAATTCGTGAAGGAATTTTGTATTGTCAAGTTGTTAGATCTATTTACATTGTGTTGCATTTGACGGCAAAGTATTTGGGTGTGGCGAAGGTTTGGTCGATATTACATTCTGCGCTTGTGCATTCATGACATAATCTGTTTATTGATATGCGAATGCTATCCCAATTGACTGGAACCATGTTTACGATTTTGCGTCACACAGTTGTTAAATAGCAGATTCATTTCAACCATCGCTGAGTCATAGAATACATAATTTATAGTACAAGTTTGAATGTAGTACAACAAAGACCTTTTGGCACCTTTGTGAAGTTTCAGTGGCACCGTTTTTCACATTTTGTATACGTTCCCTTTATTTGGTCGGTTTCTGGAAAGGCTGGCAAAGGTAACCAATTAATTGCATCCATTTTGAACGATAAATTAATTTTAACACCCTTTTATTAGGTTCACTTGTATTTATAGGTTAATACAATTGTTATGTGCACTGTTGTGTGCAACAAAACTATGAATGTAAATTTCCTTCACTTCTTTTTTTTCACAGTTTTTCTATCATTAATAAAGTTTGTGGTGTGTGTTTAGAGTTCAGATGACAAATATAACAATATGGTACCTTCGAGCCGGTCTGACGGAAGGAGCTTGAAGGTGGAATTTGTGTTTGAGTTTGGAAGAGAGAACCCTGGGATGCTTATTTGTAAACCCATCTAGTTTGGGCTCATTAGATTCTTCGCGACAGCTCCTATTCGAATTTACTGGTGATTTTCTTATCTTGGAAAGTGGTAGACGCAAGACTTGTATTGTTACTTGTAAACCCATCGAGTTTGCGCTCGTTTGATTCGTCTTAACAAGACCTATTTCGAGCCGAGACCTGCTTATGAGGCATCGCGATTTTAAACGTCATGCCATGTTAATAAAATTAAAACCTTTAACTTCACTGTGGCAACACAGTGAAGTTAAAGGCTTAAAGGACTACTATATATTCTTTTAAATGTATATGGTCTGAAACAACCATATTTGATTTAAATACTTGCAGGTAGAAGCGGAGATCCTGCTGCAACGCCACAAGACCCTCGTCCGGGTGTGCCGGGGTCTCGCGCCGTGCCCTCCACGGCCGCGCGCGCCCCGCGTCCCCGCGCCGGCCCCGCCGCGTGCCCGAACCGTGCGCGTGCGCCGCTCGCCGCACCTGGGCCTCGGCATCTCAGTCACCGTGAGTGTTGGCGGGAATACACATGCCTGTCAAACGGAACAGTAGCCTGGGAGCAACAAAGCAACCTAAAATTTCCATGGCCCGTAGACAAGACGCAAAACGCAAATATCACTCGCACGAAACGCTAATAAATGTATGCGATTTGACATTCATTACGAAAAGTCACGTAAACCTGTCCAAATGCAGTGAAATCTAAAAAACGGCGAAATGAACCAAGTTGTTAAACCGCTATTGATTAAGAAATTCGATAGCGTGCTTGCTAGTTGAAGGCATGTTACTGTGACTGGTACATTGCATAAATGTGTACATTACCAGTTATGGTATACTCATGACAGTAGGTGGACAGAGCCAGGACCTGATAAGCAAGTTTGTGCAAGCGACACTCACTTGTATTTCCATTATAGGGCTTAGCTGGCAAAATAGTACAAAAAAGGCTAAACAAAAATCACGTTATGGAAGAGGTCTGCTCTTAGGAGAGACATTATGATGATAGGGTTGTTTGTAAGGAAGTTGTATTAAAAAGCTGAAAGTTATAAAATGCACTATAAAACCTCGACCAGTAGCTCTATTCTGTATTTCTGACTTCTATCCCGATAACTTTCAAATAGATATTTTGAAGTTCAACTGTCGTTGACCAATCAGAACGCGATCATTTAACAGGAGCTGTCGTTTAAAGCGACTGGGATTTGAATTTGAAAGGAAGCTGGATATGTTAAGAGATACCGAATTAAGCTACCGCTCGATTAAAAAAGTAATCGATGCATCGTGGGTCTAGGGCGGGCGGGAGCACGGCGTGCCGATTCTGATCTCGGAGCTGGAGGCGGGCGGGCCGGCCGCGCTCACGGGGGAACTATACGTCGGCGACGCCATACTCGCCATCAACGAGCTGGACCTCACGCAGGTACGTACTCTCCATCAACGAGCTGGACCTCACGCAGGTACGTACTCTCCATCAACGAGCTGGACCTCACGCAGGTACGTACTCTCCATCAACGAGCTGGACCTCACGCAGGTATTTGCTCGCCATCAACGAGCTGGACCTCACGCAGGTACGTAAACGCCATCAAAGAGCTGGACCTCACGCAGGTACATACACGCCATCAACGAGCTGGACCTCACGCAGGTATTTGCTCGCCATCAACGAGCTGGACCTCATGCAGGTACGTAAACGCCATCAACGAGCTGGATCTCACGCAGGTATTTGCTCGCCATCAACGAGCTGGACCTCACGCAGGTACGTACTCTCCATCAACGAGCTGGACCTCACGCAGGTAAATAAACGCCATCAACGAGCTGGACCCCACGCAGGTACGTAAACGCCATCAACGAGCTGGACCTCACGCAGGTACGTACTCTCCATCAAAGAGCTGGACCTCACGCAGGTAGGTCCCTCACGTAGGTACGTAAACGCCATCAACGAGCTGGACCTCACGCAGGTACGTAAACGCCATCAACAAGTTGGATCTCACGCAGGTACGTACTCTCCATCAACGAGCTGGACCTCACGCAGGTACGTAAACGCCATCAACGAGCTGGACCTCACGCAGGTACGTAAACGCCATCAACAAGTTGGATCTCACGCAGGTACGTACTCTCCATCAACGAGCTGGACCTCACGCAGGTACGTAAACGCCATCAACGAGCTGGACCTCACGCAGGTACGTACTCGCCATCAACGAGCTGGACCTCACGCATGTAGGTACTCCATCTTTGAGCTCGACCTCAAGCAGGTATGTACTCCAACAACTAGCTCGACCTCACGCAGGCACGAACTCCATCAACTAGCTTGACCTCACGCAGGCACGTACTCCATCAACTAGCTCGACCTCACGCAGGCACGTACTCCATCGACGAGATCAACCTCACGCAGGCACGTACTCCATCGACGAAATCGAGCTCAAGCAGGCACGTACTCCATCAACTAGCTCGACCTCACGCAGGCACGTACTCCATTGACGAGATCGACCTCACGCAGGCACGTACTCCATCAACTAGCTCAACCTCACGCAGGCACGTACTCCATCGACGAGCTCGACCTCACGCAGGTACGTACGCCATCGACGAGCTCGATCTCACGCAGGTACGATATAAAGATACAAATAAGAAGAGTACTCCGATCATATCCCCATCTAAGGGTACAGGCCTTCACTCATATTCGAGAAATATTGAGCCATATTCCACCACACTGACTTGGATTGATGGAGAGGTCGGGTTAGTTACCAACCCGACTGTCAGAAGTTTTCGGGGCCTCTGAGACAGCTTTATGGCGGCTTTACTCCGTTCAATTCTTTATTTGTCAACCTGTGTGGTTTGCGGTCGAGGCTGTGCTTCCTAAGCGAGAGTCCCGGGTTCGAGTCCCGGGTTCAAATCCCGGCTGGGGAGGAAGAGAAAAAAGAACCCCAGGTCTTAGATGTTTACATGTTTGTGACGTCGGTGCTTCTGGTTTCCAAGTCACATGGTTTCCTAGTGTGGGCCAGAAGCAATTTAATGTTATGTGATGTTAATTTATTTTTGAAATTTGCTTATAGCGTACATTATAAGCAATATTTGGCTTTAGTGCTGTCAAAAGTAAACTGATTTGTGATTAGACTATACTACCATCGAATAATGATAGCAGCCGGGTCTCTATGCTAGTTACCGTCTCCATCAGATGTGGCTTTAACCTCACGATCGTGTCCGACGTGCGAGTACCGCTGGAGCACAGATGCTTCATAGTCAAGCCTTAATCTCACGGAGCGCTTGACCGACGATAGCGGCGAGACAGCAGCTTGGTCCTACTAGGCTGACTACTGTCTTGCCCGTTTACCTCGACACGTGTGTTACATAATTCCCGTCTGACACCCTTGTGTTATCATGACAGGCGTGCCACAAGGACGCGGTGCAAGCCCTGCAGAGCGTGAAGGGCGACTGCGCACTGTGCGTGCAGTTCATCGCGACCGACGACGACGACCGCCTCTCGGAGGATAACTACAGGTGGGCGCCTGGGCGGAGGCTTCACTACTACACATACTTCAATTCAATTCAAATATATTTATTTCAGATACAACATTACTTATATAAATGATGTCCATACATTAAACGCTAGTTACATAAACAAATTTATAGGTAGTTACTCGAAACTACATTAAACAATAATAGCATTATAACATATTATATATGGAGGCCTACCGTCACAGGCAACACGCGATTTCATACTACGGATGGACTCACTTTCTAGCTGTGTTTTGACGGCAGTCTAATTTTCTCAATACAGACAAAACTGGTTGAGCATATCCTTGTTATAAAATATTGATCATGTCTACTCACTTTAATTTTAATGAAATTACGACGGATACTAGTTAGAATGAAACACCCAATTCTTGCATCTATGCAATATGATACCAAATCTACAGCCAACTGGTAGCCTACTCACTTTTATATTCATAAATATGTATACCTACTATATAGATAGACCTAGGATAGATATCCTTAGATAGACTTACTTAAATATCCCATAGGAACTAGTACGTTATAAGTTAACGGTCATCAAGACAATAAATATAGAAATACAAATTAGTTTTCGTAAAATTTAGAACCACGCACTGTACGCTACTCTGCCACGACATTCCAATGAAAAGTATATGTTTGTAATACAGATAGATATAGTTTTCAGAATATATTTTTTAGGCTTATGTTGAAACGATTATTTTACTACTAATAAATTCGAAATGACTGCCAGAATGGATAAATGTCCACCAAGTTGTGTTTGGATAAATGATCACCAAACTACATAACTTCTTTTTATGTTTTGTGTACTTAATTTTATGTTTTAAGTAATTTTTGTTGTTCTTACATGTTCAACCTAACACGAAGGATAAAGGGGGCTTCGCTTCGCTCACCCCCTTTACCGTAGTATTTTGCCCTGATATTTTTTGCAACTTTTGGTGTTCATTTATCCATTTTGGGTAGGAAAAAAATATTTTGGTGATCATTGAATTTGTTGCCTATTTATTATACTGATATCTTCTATGGTTGAAATGAAAACGACCAGAATGTGAAAAAGATTGTTCACGATGAACAGATTATACCAAATATTTCATTATTTTTGTAGAGAAAGACTTTTTTCAGAAATGAATTCATCATATTGCATTTATCTGAAAATGATATCAAACTTTCTATCGGTTAGTTCGAGAGATAAATAAGCCTCCCGATGCCTACCGGGCTAAATCCACTAAAAATATCTGTGCGGTTCCCATACAAGGTATTGCACTAAATATCTGTGCGGTTCCCATACAAGGTATTGCACTAAATATCTGTGCGGTTCCCATACAAGGTATTGCACTAAATATCTGTGCGGTTCCCATACAAGGTATTGCACTAAGTATCTGTGCGGTTCCCATACAAGGTATTGCACTAAATATCTGTGCGGTTCCCATACAAGGTATTGTACTAAATATCTGTGCGGTTCCCATACAAGGTATTGCACTAAATATCTGTGCGGTACCCATACAAGGTATTGCACTAAATATCTGTGCGGTTCCCATACAAGGTATTGCACTAAATATCTGTGCGGTTCCCATACAAGGTATTGCACTAAATATCTGTGCGGTTCCCATACAAGGTATTGCACTAAATATCTGTGCGGTTCCCATACAAGGTATTGCACTAAATATCTGTGCGGTTCCCATACAAGGTATTGCACTAAATATCTGTGCGGTTCCCATACAAGGTATTGCACTAAATATCTGTGCGGTTCCCATACAAGGTATTGCACTAAATATCTGTGCGGTTCCCATACAAGGTATTGCACTAAATATCTGTGCGGTTCCCATACAAGGTATTGCACTAAATTCCCAGCTAGTGGGTATACGGAATATTACAACGTGGGAGGGAGGCGCCACTGTGCGGTCCAGCGGAAGCAGCCGGACCTTTACAAGTTACTTGGCACGTCAACGAGTTGTCTTGTCTCATTAATATCCACTTGCACGACATTCGCTTATCTGTTTAACTTGCTAAACTGATTTAAGTTTGTCAAATTTCATACATTTTGACAGTTGCTAAATCAATTTAAGACTTTCACAATTATTTATTGCGCATAGACATTTTCAATAGATATCTTCTTATTTCTAAAGAAATTTCTTCCAGCAAATCAAGGCACGATAGGAAAATGTATCATGAAAGGGTAGGCAGTGCACAATACGCACAGATTCCTGAAGAGAGCTTTTTAAAGAAATTGACACACAAACTGTAGCTGGTCAATTTATATTCGAAATGTATTTCGGTTTGAACAAGTGCAAGTGCAAGTGCAAGCGCTCTCAGATTCTGTTTCCGCGCAGGTTCCCCTTGTACCCGGAGGCAGGCGAGGAGGAGCGAGGCTCCGCCGCCGACTGCTACGTGCAGGGCGACGGCTCCGGAGCCACGCCCACCGCGCCGCGGACGCCCGACTACGACAGGTGACGCTCACTTTAGTCTCGTGGTGTGTCGCTGCTGGTAGTGCTTGCGGTCTGGCTCTGAGGTATATGTCGTTTCACCCATTTTGCTGCCAGTGTATCAAACCTGTAGTGTGCTGTGTGACCTCCGGGGACTACTCTTCTCCGTTTGTCTATGCTAAGCGCTTATAACATTTATCTCCAGGTCTTGTGTGGCGTCGCCGTTTCTGGTTCTCGCGACAAAGGGTATTCCTAGTATGGGGCAAGAAGCAACGTATGCGGCTGTACACAATATAAATAAACATAACATAAACATTTATGTAATATAATATAAATGTTAATGTGTTTTGCTATCGCAGGCCGCCCTCGGTCGCGGGCTCCGGCAGCGAGTGTTCGTCCCCGCAGTACGCGGAGGTGTTCCGTCCGGCGGGGGCGGGGGCGGGGGCGGCGTACCCCGACTACAACCACATCAACAACAACCTCGCTATACTCGATATGGACGACAACAGCATCAAGATTGAGGCGCAGGTGAGATTTCTTCTTAATAGCTTACTAGTAAACCCATCCATCGAGTTTGGGCTCATTTAATTTGGCTACCATGCCCTATTTATTGTTAACAAAAGAGTGCTTTTAGTGTTAAAACTATTATAATTCATTTTATTTTATTCGCCTCACATAATAAAGGACTGGTTTAAAAAATTATATAGAACTTACTAATTTTTTGGTTCTACGAAATTCACCGGGTCATCATATTCATTCATAATTCATAGTAGTATAACAAAATATTTGAGGAGTGGACGTAGGAACCCGCAGGGCGCCGTCCTGATTGTCCATCGCTAATGAACGCGGCCAATAAAACTGTACGCGCGACTTTGATCAAGCATACTGATATCTAATGTGTCCTATTATGGAACTAAATCACATTTGTACGTACGATCATACTATGAGATCTCATCGCATCACCGAGCCAGCGATGGTCAATTAAGAAGGCGCCATTAGCTACGATGTCCTCCAAAAGCGGTGGCGACATTTAGTGTTTGTGGCTTAGGCCCCCAGTGGTCGACGCACCCGTGGCCTAGGCCCCCGGTCAGTTTAATTTGATTCGCAGTAATTTTTAATCAAATCAAATGTACTAGCAGGCATAAAAAATGTTAAACTAAACTAATAAATATACAATGTGACATTTAATTAGCTGACCATATTTTGGGGAATGATAGTACCCATAATTATGAAGAACTTTTTATTTAACTTAAAATTGGGGCTCCCATAGTAACTTGTAATCAGCCTATCCGGTCAATGTATCCGTACTTAGGGACGAAATTGTTTTTTCATTCGCAACCATGTTTCTTGGGAAAAATTGTATCTATAATTGTTCAAAATATGGTTAGCCATTTAAATGTCACCTGTATGTTGAGAGTAGATATATGTAATACAAGATGTTTGGTGCATATTTTGCCAAATTAAAATGGCGGATAGAAGGTGTCCTGTAACTGTAACGAATCATCTTTATTTTTACAATAAAAAAAAAGACTAAACAAGGCTTTTTTCTTGAAAGTTTTTAAAAAAGTTCGCTGGTTTGTGGTCTTGTACAATAATGCCATAACAACCATTACTTTGCTATTATTAATTAATTTGCCAACTTTGTATCGGGCGGGCGGTACGCATACAGCTGATATTCGGCAGGTATGTAAGGATATACATGATTTTGTAGTTAGAAAGAAATTTTTAATTGTTGTTTAATTACAAAAACACATTATTTATTTAAACAAATATAAATCTTGCTCGAATTGCCGACCTTCATTGCGTATGCACGCGGAACATCGATTTCTTATTTCTACAGTGCTAGTTCATAAGCGAATTTCCTCTTTAATTACGGCGAATGCAGATTGTATCCGTTGGGATAAATCTTTTCAAGATTCGATTTCCGTAGCGTAGACTCTTTCGCCCGTCCCCAGTTGTAGTAGTCTAAAGGGGCAGTTCTGGAGAACGTGGAGGCCATGGAATAGGTCCATCCCTCCCTATCCATGAATTTAGGAAAACATTATCCAAGTGTTCCCTGACTGCAGTCATCAAGTAAGCTGGACAACCGTCTTGCTGGAAGACGACAGGCCTGTCTTTATTGAAAAGTGGCACCACTGCCAACAATTCTGGTAGGACATTAACTAAAAAATCAAGGTAATTTTCCCCGTCCAGAGTATCGGGTAGGAAGTGTGGTCCAATGACTTAATTTCCAACGACTCCTGCCCAAACATTGATACTGAATCTCCTCTGGAAACGCCTCTGTCTTTTGACCCGTGGGTTCTGTCCTGTCGACGACCAGTGGTGCAGCTCTCAAAAGTCACGATCCTCCAGGTCTGTGTGCAGCAGAAAACGACAAAACCGGACGCGTGACCCAGTCTTTATCTTCGAGACCTGTACAATACTGATGAGAACGCATTAATTATTGTCAACATGTAGATAATTAAAATGAGAAGTAAGTTGTACCTACTTAATTCTGTAAAACAATGCGTACCTTGTACATGAGTGTAATGAAATGCATGTTTGTCATTTTGCCGAAGAACCTTCCACACCTTCCAGATTGAAATGTCCAGCAATAGAGCAACATCCCAAATGCTCCTTTTCGGTTGTTCCGCGAACAGCGCCAAAATCTGTTCGTCCAATTCGACGTTATGTCGAATCACTATCCCTCTAGGTCTACTGCGTCTTAGATTGCCAGTAGGCGTCGGTATGTGTTTTGAAATGTGTGGCGGGAAGGAAAGCGTCTGTTAGGACATCTTTCTTGATAAATTCTTTGCGCTTCTTGTGCAACACCATTAGCGCTTCCATATGACATTAAGATGATCGCGTATTCTTCATTAGAGAATGTAGACATTATTTAATCATCAAAGCTACAGTATTAAAAGGTTCGCGGCGTCAACACGAAAAACACAAAGAATGAAGTTATTTTTTTCTGGGTAGTCTCCCACTGCTGGAAAAAGGCTTACCATAACAGCCCGATCCGCCAAAAACTTCTCAAAATCTGCGATACGAGTATCGCCCTCCCGCCCGACACACAAAGTTGGCAAATTAATGAAGTTAATAAAGTTTTTATGGCATTATTGTACATTATTAGACAGAAGATAGACCAGCAAACTTTTTTTCTATACTTTCACGAAAAAAGCCTCGTTTTTTTTATTGCAAGTAAAAGTTGATTCGTTACAGAATTTCACTTCTTGAAAAAGCATTTGTGATTAAGTAAAAAAAAAACTAGTTGTTAATTTCCAGTATTTTTGGCTAAAAAAGAATCGCACAACATATTACACAACCAATAACAGTAAATAATTTCAAGATTTATCAATAACTTTTTTTATTTATTCAAGTTTAAATGAGTAGTTCTGGAGAATTTTTCAAAAAAGTTTAAAAATAATAAAATTAAAAATTCCGTTAGGCCAAAAAAAAAATTGTGGACTTAAGAGATAGCAAATGCCCACTTCTATCGGCTATTTTAATTTGGCAAACGATGCACCAAACATTCTGTATATTATATCTTAGTGATACTTATAAAGTAGAAATGCTTTTATTTTGTTTGTAACTTTTTGGATGTTGTTCAGAGCTTTGAACGTTTTTAATGTTTGGAACATCCAAACGCTTATGTTTGGGGCGTCTCTGACCAACCCAATTGGGATAAAGGTCGTGAATTTATGTATGTATGTAATACTGTAGTATAACTAACTTTTTACATGTAAACAAACAAAATCATCTCCTTTTACTTCGTAAATGATTAATTAGTACTTTTTCGGTTGGATTTCCATATACTGGCGGATTTTTTCTAAAAACATGATCATGGTGTTTTTGTTTGTTTTCATACTATTCAGTGAAATCGGCAATCATGTTTCATTCTTTCTTGGGCTGTCTGCTCACAGGAATGTTTTTAGCTTCCAGTCTG
Organism: Argyresthia goedartella; assembly: GCA_949825045.1. Lineage (NCBI taxonomy): Eukaryota > Metazoa > Arthropoda > Insecta > Lepidoptera > Argyresthiidae > Argyresthia > Argyresthia goedartella. The sequence goes on from OX463815.1 coordinate 1,779,991, forward strand.
AAACAAATACCAGATCGTAATTTAAAAAACCCATTAAATATAATTGTTATATATTTATTTATTTATAATTGTTTGTTACTTTTTTTGTGCCTTGCCGTAGGGAGGTAGGTTGTGCATTAAAGTATATTCAAGTAGAAATATCAATCATCATCATTTCCAAAAACGATAATAAAGACGGGGTCGTCCCCAGGTGATCCATAAGTATTTTATTCCTGGCCTATACACAATTTGTGGTTCTATGTGTTTCCTTAAAGTAACACCACTGCGATCATCTCTAGGCTGAAGCCACTGCTCAACAAAATAAACATTGAACTTTGTTACTTCTTCGTCTGGAATACTGAAAAGAAAGTAATCGAACAAATGATACTGCAAGAATACCAGAAATGGACAAGCTTTAAAGTGTATAAAATACCTAAATAACCTGTTTTAGATTATGGAAAGCCAGCCGTCTTCAATGTCTTCTTTAGGAAGATAAGCTAAGTAGATACACAGTTTTATATACTGTGTAATCCCCTCGAGAGAGTTATCGAGGGACTGGTCCCTTTGAGTGGCAGTGTTAGGTATTCCTCCAGCCTTGATGGCTGGTTTGTTACATGGAAGTGTTAAGAATCCGAATCCACGAATTGCATTATCCATGCTTAAGTAAGCTGTAGTTATCTATTAACTGGGAATAATTAATCATCTGGGAATTTTCGCCAAAAATTAAACGGTAAGACTTCGCCACAGGCATATTTGACCCAAATGATTCTAAATGGTCTGTACTAGCTTCGCTTTAAGTCTGCATCGATCTACCAAACTCTCTGTAGCAATAAATACATACCTTAACAAATTAAACAATAAATTTATAACACATTTACACACTTTAACCAAAATATACAGACACCTTAACCACACCAATAATAGAGATCGCTTATTATACAATATACAATTAAACATTACCCTTGACGTACCTTGACGAAGTACTGCTGCGAACTAAGGTTCCTTTTATAGATATTAAGGAACTTTAGAATAAGATCAGCAGCATCTTTAATGTCTATTGGGATATTTTAACGAATCGTGAATGTCGGATCCCGCTTGAATGAGCTCTTACTCTTACCAGAAGTGATTTAGTGTTGGTGTAGCGGTTTGTATTAGTCTGCGATTTTTTTATTGCTGCTAAAACATTCTGAGGTAAAATGTCTAGAGCATTCGCGCGTGTTTTTGGCGTCCAGCCAGATCCGCGAGATAACGCGGAAAAACACAGATTTAGCAATGTTTTTCACGATTTCACATTTGCTGTTCGATGCAATTGAAGAGTTCGTTGTTGTCTGACAAACTATACATATGGCGAGTATTACCTAATTCTGTAGAGTAAAAATAAACCAATGAAACCAAACCATCAACAAAAGGGTACGCAATCCACAGATTAACGAAACTCTTTGCTTAAATAGATGTAAGATGTAAGATGTAGAAGTTTGTCGATGGTTTGGTTTCTTTGGTTTACTACAGTGGAGCTTAGGTGAAGACTAGAGGGGGCTTTGCTGCGCTCGCCCCCGAATAGTCTTCGGGTTAGGTTGACATGTTGACAAAAGAAATCTCTGGTTGAGTTGAAAGGTCTGGTTGAGCAACTAACGCGTTAGTTTATCAACTACCGGTGTACCGGTGTAATGGTTTGTGGTACTTGACTATCTGATGGTGACATATACATAGACTACGTTCTAGTGACGTCATTCGACGCTTTTAGAGGAAACCAGAGCTTGATAATGTGTGTCATGCGTGGCCAGGTGGAGTCATGCTCGGCCTCCCCGCCGCCGCAGTGCCGACAGCGCGGCGTCTACCGCGGCGTGCCGGCGCTCTCCTCCGCGGAGTCCACGCCCGTGCACACGCGCCGCGCGCCCGGCAAGAAGAAGAGACGCCCGACCGACTGGCGGAGTAAGGGTACAGTACTAATGTATTTATTTAGCTTTTGGTAGCATCTTAGTCACAAAGGTGGCAGCTTGAGCCACCAATGGATAGCCTCTTCGTCAGCGGAGTGGACGGAGTACGATACTAATATATCTGTCGCAGTTGTTTGGTTAAATCAGACACTTAACTAACTCTCTAGACCGGTAATTAGATACCGATGTTTAACCAAGACATTTCGATTTAAATAAAGCATAGTCGAAAACGTTTAACAATCTGTCTTACCGAAAGCCGGCGTGTTGGAAAACAAGATGGCGTCACGACAACAGCTGATTTGCAAAGCTTATATCAGGGCAAAACATTGCGGTAGCTTAGGTGAAGGGTAAAGGGGGTGAGCGAAGCGAAGCCACCTTTATCCTACGTGTTAGGATAAACATGTAAGAACAACAAAAATACACATGAAATAGTAGTTTATGTGACTGCTGCATAATGCCTAATTATGTACAGTTACATACTCTATTTTATCTACACACACATCATAAGCTCTCTTTGATGTGTTCAGGAGCCGCATGTTTGACCGGCATTGTGGTTCTGCAATTGTTTAGCTTGTTCTTTAGTACCAACTTCACGCAGACGGGCGTCGGCGTTCGAAATTTGAATGTCAGTACCAACTTCACAGACAAACTAGGGACGGCACGCGGGTGGGCTTCGGCGTTCGAAATTTGAATGTCATTATGTGTAGAAAAACTACACATAATGACCATTACGATACGAAACGAGTTTTTACCAAGTAGTTTAACATAATGCTGATCGTAACGTGCGGTTTTTGAACGCAGTAAAGAGGGTTTATGATACGTGTGTAGATAAAGATATTTATATTGTATATGTCTTGTTGCCTAGGAACATTTAGACAACTCGTTAAAGGTTTTGTTCACTCACTTGTCTGACGGGATTTTAGTGACTTGATTAAACGTCGGCATGTAATTAACAGTCTAGAGAGTTAGCTAAGTGTCTGATTTAACCAACTAACTGCGACATATCTATGGCGTGCCGAGGCCCGTCATCGCCAGATGTAAAAAGTGAGTGAAACAAAGAGTGTGAATAACCTCGTAGTTATAGAGTCAGGCCGTGCGATAGTTGACAACTTGATCGAAGCGGAGGAACTCTTCGGAGTAGCGAGAAATTAACTAAGATTTTCAACCGATACTACTTTTCCAGGCACATACCGAGCGGTGGACGACGAGCAGCCGTCCTCGGATGACATCACCGAGCCCAGCGTCAACGGACACGGCATCTCCACCGTGTTCGAGAAGCCTCCGCCGCCGCCTCCGCTTCCGCTTCCGCTTCCGCCGCTGCACTCCGCGCCGGCGCCGGCGCCGCACAACGGAGACAACAAAAAGAGTAAAGGCTTCCGGATAGGCTCGGCGAAGCGCGTGCTCGACTCTATACCCAACGGGGGAAACGTAAGCCAACTCACGCCTCTGGTAGCCAACGGCATTGAGGAAATAAAGTACCCGGCGAGGTTGGTCGCCGGCGACGGAGATCCGGACTTCGGGACCCCAGTGTAGGGACCCCGGTGTAGGAACCCCGGTGTAGGAACCCGGGTACCCGCTCGGCCTAAACTAACGGATCGGAATACCATGCTGATTTGATTCCAGTTTTCAGTTAGGACTGACGCCCTCCTGTGACTTTTCGCAATAGCAATTATGATTTTGTGTATGTTATGCAAATTATCATTAGTGATTTAATCATATTATTCGTGCAAGCGTGTGTAGGAGCATGGACGAATAAAACTAGAGGACTGACAACGTCATATAAAAAAGCGTACCCTGCTAGAAAGCTAAAATCCTGTATTATTTCTAGATGTCGCTGTACCACGCAATAGATGATGGGTGCTTAGGGTGACGGCGTAGTATAATCCATAGTAATGTCGAAGAAAAATCAGAGATGGCGTAAGCGTAAGCCTTGTTTCTTATTAGGAATAGGAGCCACCACGATACTACCTATACTAGAAAGAACTTTTGAACTAGGAGCGCTATCTAGCAATATACATTTAAACTATAAATCGTATTTCGCTTCAAAGTACTACGCTTGTTTGTCCTCTAGTTTTATTCGTCCATGGTAGGAGGAAGAATTTTGGTTACAGATGTCGCTACCCAGCATTTTTTATTTTATTTATTTCTATATATAATTTCTATATATAATATATAAAATAAAAGATAATTCATTTTTACCATTATTAAGCAGTTACACTCGGCGCCACGAATAAAGAGCTCTCGGAGAAACTGGCGGGGATTACTGCGCATGTGTACAGTCGCGGCATAATTCCGAAGTGCGTTTTTAGGGTTAGTGTGAAGGAATGAGTGTTCAGGACTTTCTTCACTTCTATTTTTTCTCTGTTTGATATTTTGTTGATTGGGATATTAGCCGATGTAAATAATGGACTTTATGTCAAATAAACTATAGGTACTCTCTATTGACAACATTTGTTAACGTCAAGGTTGAAACCTATATATAAATAACCCCCTAGCATAGAATGCCCCTAGTCACTAGGGCCTAGTGAATATAGATACTTGTAGTAATAGTCCTGCACACTCTTTTCTTCCCGCTGACTAATAATTTGTAACAATTAAACCACAATTAAGTTTTTCATCAGACTTCTTCATCAGTATTTCATCAGACTCTTTTTTGATATAACAGTTCACATCGTAAACCATTTTTCTAGCTTGCCTAGTCAGTACTTTATTTTTCGGCATTTTCGACCGGGGCGAAAGACAACGTTGGGTAATATTGTATGCGACTGTACTCAAGAAGCTTCGAGACGTGCTTTCGGTGCGGGCATCGGGAAGCGACTGATCAACGAATCAGGTGCCGGCGCTGACTACCGCCCCCGTCGCTCCTCACTTCCCCGCGCCAAACACTTGTGAAAAGTGACTACTGCGCATTCAAGGACAAAGCTCTTTAGTCGTGGCGCCGAGTATACACATTATCAAATAGAGATTATTCTTGTTACTCGTTCATACTTGAAGAAATGTTTACTGGCGGCATAGATACTGGCATGTTAGTGGGTAGATAGTTCAAATGCTAGTTAAAAGCACAAAATATAGTTATGTACAGTACCTACACTGAACACACAAGCTGGAAGCTTCTAATCTAAGCGCACAGTGCTGCGCCTTATTATCTTAAAATAAATTAAATTATACCTACCTATATATGAAACTCATTCCGTGTGTAGAATATTGTTATGTTTGTATGTTCGCTCATATATAAATAATTAGTACTTTGTTGTAGAGGCTGGCAAGTGAGCAATAGGTGGACGGCTGAATTTGAGACCTCTTAGTGACGAGTCCATCTATTGCACTTTTGGCCGAGACATTACACAGTGCTTTTCACGACAACTGTGAGCAAATAAAATTATTTATACAGTTATTTTTTTAAATAAATTAGTTTTTAACTTCGCCTGGCGGAGTCCGCCATCATCCACAGTTGACAACACGTCAAGCACGATTTTACCGGCCCGTCCTCGGCATGATGCATACTTTTACCGACGTGAAGGGGCACGACATGTGCGTCGTGAAGTGTCATCTGTTGACATCTGACAGAACCAAATCAAAACAAGTCAACTGTGTTTTTTTGACCTGGTCAAACAGGCCAAATATTTTTCTTATCCTTGTTAACTATTCATTGTTTTGCGGTGCTCGGAAATGTGGCGAAAGATGGTCAGTAATGGGGCCGCAAAACAATGGATAGTTAACCAGGGCAACAAAAATATTTCTGGCCTGTTTGAAAAGACAGAAAAAACATTGTTGCCTTATTGGTTATAGTTCTCCCACATGTCAACAGATGGCGCTTCACGCCGCGTCGGCTTTTTGCCTGATTTGTGCTGTCAATTGCGGTAGATGATGGACCAATGAGTTTCGTTCATCTGAGGGTGAACTCCGCCAGGCGGAGTAAAGAGGCGGAGTTCCAAACCTAATTTATCTAAAAAAATCCTCGCCGTAGTGGTGAAAAGCACTACGTGATGTCTCGGCCAAAAGTGTGATACGAGGGTGAAAATGTAAATTCTTAGAAAATCAAAAACTGAGCACACTAGCAATTAAATAGTGTCCATTCACGTCAATACATCTTTGCATCCGATGGAACCACCGAGAAAAGCACTTTGCCCACTCGTCTTTAGGGGTCTCTTCGACGGCCTTTTCAAACGCAGCCACTACTTCCTCGGCGTCCATAAAACGTTTTCCTCGAAGTTCTTTTATTTTCGGGAATTAATAAAAATCGCAATGTGCGAGGTCGGGGCAATATGGCGGGTGACCTAGTAATTCCATGTCCGACGTCGCCCAATAGTCGATCGTTCGCCTGGCGGTGTGCGACGAGGCGTTGTCGTGGTGAAGGAGGATCCTACTGCGAGGTCGTTTCTTCCGAACTTTTTCAAGACAAGTTACAAACAATTGTTAGTGTTACACACTGCAGTAACTGTTTTTCGATTCTCTAAAACAACTGTCGCGTAATGACCGGTCCTTCCGAAGAACGAGTCCACCCATCTTTTTTCACACGCTTCGACCTCTCTTCACTTTAGTCGGCAACTCCTCGGAAGGAAACACCCACTGAGAAGACTGTCTTTTGGTTTCGGGATCATAACAGTAAATCCAGCTTTCGTCACCCGTAAGTATGTCGTAAACAGCATTTGACTCGCCTCCGTTAAATCTTTGAACCATTTCACGGCACCAATCAACACGACGGAGTTTTTGGACCTCGGTCAAATCATGAGGTATCCACCGGGCACAAAGATTCCTGGCCGCTAAATGTTCATGGAGGATTTTGTGCACTTGGCTCATACCGATGCCTAAACTTGCCCGAATCTGCTGATAGGTCACTCTTTTGTCAGTCTCTATCATATGCCGCACAACACTGATGTTAACTTCAGTCGTCGCGGTAGAAGGCCGTCCCTCACGCAGATCACCGGTGAGATCAGTGCGACCACGTTTAAAGCCACTGTTTACAACTGGTTTAGTTGTAAACAGTGGCACGAGATGGGGCTTCATCGTAAAAGGCCAATCGAAGTCTATAATAACTTTCTTGATGGCTTAAATGACATCGAAAGCCATAAAAAATCATTAAACAAAAATTTTCTCGCGTTAAATTCATGCTGACGTGACACTAAAAATAAAAAAATAACTTATTTTTTTTATTATATTGTTTACAAAGTGGCCAGTTCTAAACGATTTCAGTATCGCCCACGTAACGGCTCGTGTCGGGCTCGTCTCTCAGAGGGCCTCGCCTAGGCCTTGCTTGGCCCTCACACTCACTTGTTCATCTATTGCTCACTTTTCAGCCTCTATCTATAACAATCTACTATTCTTATAAACTAGGTAGTGATGAACTGCTTTACGCTAGCAGGATATGTTGTTGTGTGTATTTTCTTCAGTGAATATATTTTTGTATTTCTTGATCTCTTTAGTCACTATATAAGTTAAAAATATTTTTATTAATGTTCTCAATTACATTCAACATTACAACTTCTTCAAACACCTTGGCAGGAAATGCTAGCAAATGAATGGTGGCAACATTTATTTGGTTTGTTTATAGATCGATGATTAGAACAAGCAGAAGTCCGCTAATATTTCACTTATGTTAATAATTAAAGAACCTAATTATGTTTTGACACCTAATTACGGTCAAGACAAAGAATGTAAACAAACAAGACATTCTGCTGAATCAAACTAATTAAAATGAGTTTGACAATGAGTCTACGGTTAGTTTTGACGCCTTAGGAATTTTGTAAAGTGTCACTCGTACATTTATTTGTTTACATTATTTTAAATACCTACTTGTCTTGACTATAGAACAGATATCTATGATCTGTACATTTTTTTGTTTTACTATTTTTCTTCTTAAAAAGATTATCTATCAGTATTTAACGCAATAATTAATACATTGCACATTTGTACTACAAACATAGATAGTAGTTTTTGGAAATAGGATAGTCCAGTTTTCTATTTTGTTAATAATCATCCGTGTTGCTAATAAAAAAATGTTTAGAACGGAGAAACTGGAAGATTTCCGATATTTAAATAGGTATCAATAAAATGGAATGGACTACATGGCAGGCGTTTCTTTCCAAACTACAAGCGCGTGCGGCGCGGCGTTGTGAACTGTATGACGATGCGGCGTTGTGAACTGTATGACGATGCGGCGTTGTGAACTGTATGACGATGCGGCGTTGTGAACTGTATGACGATGCGGCGTTGTGAACTGTATGACGATGCGGCGTTGTGAACTGTATGACGATGCGGCGTTGTGAACTGTGAACTGTATGACGATTATAAATTGTTATTTAGGTAAGGTTTTGCTATTCTGTAATGATGGATAATCAATTAGCTAATTAATATTGTAATCCTGGAGTTAGATATTCTTAATAATATTATAAATAGCTATTAAATACAGTGGCGTAGCTTGGACTAATATAGACGTGGGCAAAATCGGCGAGGCCCCTTTGCTTTTGTTCCCAAGATCCACCCAATAAACCTATCTTAGCACACATGCTTCGACACGACATATCTACTTATGACAGTGAATAAATATAAATGCGCGGTGGGAGAATATTGAAAAGCATATAGATTTAAAAAAATATATTTATTTTGTAACTTGAGTGATTTAATTTTTTACAAAGTAATCTTCGGCTTTTTGCTTTACTGAAGTCTTCTAGTATGGATTTGTAATTTATTTTTGCGGCTAAATCTGATTCGATTGAAAGTATTGCTAAAGCAGACAGTCGGCCCTGCTTCATACTGTTTCCTTAAGTAATTTTTAATAATTTTTAACTTAGAAAAACTTCTATGCGGAAGCTGTACTTACAACATAGTCAACATAATTCTAATAGCAATGTAAACATTGGGATAGATTTCTTCCAAATAATTTGTAATTATGTATTGAATCATCTGATTGGCATCTTTAACAAAGTTTGGTAGATTAGGCACTAAAAGTTGTAGTTCTTCGTAAAGCTCATATGACTCTATGTCTTTGCTTTCTCCATCTTGAAGTACTACACTTAAATCATTACAGTGCTTCAAAAGCTCTTTATTTGGCAAAGATTTTAAATTATTTATGTCGTAAAAGAATCCAAAAATGTTGTTATATTCAGTAAGTGCAGTAAATCTTGTGTTAATGTCTTGTATCACGGCGTCAACCATTGTAACAAAAAAATCTATTCTGAATCTTCTTTCAGCGGAAGCAATAGGATCATCTACAGATTCATAATTAAACATTTTATTTTTCTTGCGAATCCTTTTCTCTTTAAAGTCGTTGTCTTTAATCACACAACTGCTCTTTTCTATGAATTCGTAGGCTTTTGCAGTACATTAATTAAAGCCTGTTTCCCGAAATTTGTGGATCCAGTCACGAAAATTGCGCAAATTGTCGAATCGACTTTTAAATTAATATCGACTTTTTGCCAGATCTTACGTTGTTGACGCGGTTTAATATTTCGTACCACACGTGTATCGAGATAATAAATTGTAGTTAGCATTTCAGTTATAATTGCTTGGCAATCGCAGAGAGAGCATTTGCAGATTATTTATACAATCTATAATATCATCAAACTGAAACAATATAGCTTTCACTGAAGCAATTCGGCTTTCCCATCTTTTATCAGACAACGATTTTAAGGTTATCTTCAATTTATTCTTAATTAATTCCCATCTTGCTGGATTTGGAAAAAAGGACATATATTTTTTGGATGAAACCAAAGAACACTTGCGATGGATGATGTATTGGCTGCGTCTACTAAAATTGGGCTCCAACCTTTGAATAATAATGTATAAATACTAGAGACGCAAGCTCGAACAAAATATGTGCCCGGCCTCTTGAAGAGAGCGGGCGTGTCAGTTGTCATAGATAAAAATCTTTGCGTTCAGATGTGACATCCGAAGACGTACAGTCGCCTTTGCCCAAAAGTATGCCTATGGAGTGAATCCTGCCTATACTGGTTGCATACTTTTAAGCGCAGGCGACCTATAATGTGTATTTGGGAATAAAATAAAAGAGAATATGCATATATCCAATATTTTAATGGGTTTTTTTTCATTGGTGATGTTGTTATTCAGTTTAATAAATAAATTGACAGTTCTTTAAATTTTCGTCAGATGATAATTATCATTAATTAATTAAGGTAGTAAAACATGGGCGGTATTTCTGCGCAAGGGTCACTACTATGAAATTTATCCTTATCATCTTGGGCTTGCTGGAAGAAATCTCTTGTTAGAGATAAGCTTGCCTTTGTAAATTTATTTTCCATAAGTTTGTAATGTGAATTTTCATGGGCAATAAAAATTTACAAAATATATGACGTGCATAACACGTTGGTATTCAGAAATGACACATCTGCATGTTAAAATCTTGTTAATCTTTGATTTTCAAAGAGAAAACATGGCTGTCGCTTTGTTGATTTGAGTAATTCACAAAATATTATTGAATATGCGTATATTACTGATAATACAGGGTAATTAATATGAAAAGTTATTTCTCGGCTTGTGTAGTTTTTACAGTACCGCAGAGCACATGACGGCAACAAATGAATTGAGAAACTCCCCCTTTTTGAAGTCAGTTGAAAACCCGAATGCATCATGTGTTTTGTTGGTGAACCTAATAAATAAATAAATAAATAAGTGTAGCTTGTATTTATGAAAATGGATTATTTAGTTTCTTAGGCTCGCATCAAAAGCGTCACGGCTCGGCAAGCGCTTGGCACAGACTGAATTGGGGTTGAGTGAATTCACTCTACCTATAGCTGCAAAAGAGTTAGTTTGCGCGCCTGCTCTAGTATTTATACATTATAACTCAAAGGTTCCAACTGTGGCAACCACAAGGAGTGAAGAATGCTCTTGGATTGATAGTTAATATTCTTGTTTTTACTCCTTTGTTAATGCCGACCATATTGGCTGAATTATCGTAGGCTTGGCCTCTACAATTTTCAATATTTTATTGATGTTTTTCAAGCTCATCGAGTATGACCTTTGTTAAAAACTCTCCTGATGTTTCTGATACTGCTAAAAAACCAAGAAAATTTTGTTCTAATTTACCGGTAGATGTATTTACGTATCTTAATATGACAGACATTTGTTGGACCCGACTAATATCTCTTGTGCAATCCAGCATTATAGCATAGTACTTAGATTGTTTAATTTGTCCTATAACCTCATTAACTGTTGTTAATGACACTTGACATCTTGATCATCATGACATCAATGACTTGTGACATCAATAAAATAAGCTCATTTTGTATCTGCGGAGTTAAATAGTGATTATTTAGCTGTTTTTCATTGATACGACATAAGTGGTTACGGAGTGTCAAATCATATTTAGATAAAATAATTTGAATAGATCAATAAAATTGCCACTATTTCCAATGTGATTTGGTTCAAGAGATTATGTATGGCCTCGAAAAGCCAAGTTATGGGAAGCTAAGTAATTAATTATATCAACCAATCTTTCGAATAAATTATACCATTGTGATTTTCTTGAAGCAATCTGTCATTTTCTTCAGCAATAGTCTTTCCATGCTTAATACCTTTTTTAAACGATAAACTTATGGTTCAATAACCATAAGTTTTCTATGTTCTTTCTGATTTTCGTTGCGTTCAAGAGTAGTATTTAGGTGTTTCCAATCATTATAGCCTAGAATCAGCTGTGTTTGCATGCCAGAGAAAAGTTTGCAACTGAAACAATATACTTTGTCTTGTGAAGTTGAATATACCAACCACCTACGATGCTGTCTTTCGCCATTGCTCAATTTTCTCGTGTAATAAAAATTCTAAAAGTGTCTTCCATTTTCATTTTTTGGATAACATTAATTTCTAAGATCTAAATTTTGTTGAGGACCACTTTGTATTAAATCATGGCGGTATGCATCGTTTGTCGGAAAGCTGCAGCTTCCTGGATCATTTGTATCAAGTTTATAAAATTCTGATTCTTTGTTCTCCCGAAAATTTGCTGAAGATGTGCCAGCGCTAAGATCACGGGAAGTTCCAGCTCCGACACAGACCTCAATGTCACTTGTAGTTTTGTTGGATTCACTTTGCATGACTTCTGATTCTAACCTCGTTTTGTCATCATTCTTTTGAAAATATTTTTTTTCCGATTCTGCACGTTCAAGAAATAGAAATAAAAATCGTTTATTTTGCCTTAAAAAAATACAGTTACATGGTACAGTAGTTTATAAGGCCAAAAAAGGGACGGTCTCAGCGTTTGCTGTGAGTAGTACAAATTCAACGGTCGAAAGACTTTTGTTTTTAACTTCTTCAGCTTCTGGCGACCTATTCGCTTCATTAAAGTGAGACTCGGTAATCAAATCCATATCTGCAGCTTCAGAGGTTGATAAATTTAAATTTTTATTTAAAATTTTCCTCATACTAGCACCGAGAGGTTCATTACCTACGGCCATCTCTGCTTTTCTTTTTCGCTTCGATGCACCGGATTCCCATTTCCGGTGCATATCTCTATCCCTGCTCGGGCCGGACATGATATTTTGACACTCAAAGAAATGAATTTTTATAGAGTATTTCCCGTTGATCTAGACCTCTGAAATTTCGCAAGTAATACCGTCTTATACTAGCTACCATGTATAGGGGAAAAATCTAAAAACTGTTCATTTGTAATTAAATCAGAAAAAAATATAGTCGGGAAAAGCTCGGAAAAAATGCGAGACTTGATTCTTGAACTACTTATAAAATATGTATTTACAAATCTGTAGACTCGTGCTTATCCGTTTTTTTTTTGTTAACTGTTATAACCGTTATAACATAATATGCTGCGCGTTGAGAGGTTTTCTAACTAAATATTATGAAAAAAATATATTGGGAAAAAACTATAGGTATTTACGAGGTTTTCACACATTGCCGACGACGTCCCGACGATACTGATTATCTATGATTTTTACATGATAAATGATGGTATTCATTCAGTTAAAAAAATAGTTAAATATTATTACTTAACTTTTAATTTATATGTTCGTTCGTTGGTTCAGTCAGGATTAATAAATACAGAAAGATTCAATCAAAGAAAGTAACCAACACTTTCAATAACTTTTAAACAATCCACAAACTAGGTAACATTAACACAAGTAGTAAAAGTAAATAACTGAAGATATGTAATGTTTTACGATGTAATCTCAATAGCACTTACAATAAAATGACGAAATTATGACGGATGTGAGCGCAGTGTTGCATTCGGAATGTCGAAAAATGTTTGTCTATGGAGTTTAAAAATATAGTTTTTGACGAAATTTATAGTACGATTTTTTAATTTATGCTTAAAAAAATGAACTAAGTACATTTACGAGTATAACTATGTCATTTTTTGCATGGTTATCTCAACATCTGCTCTTTTATGGATAAATCGTCATTCGCATTATAATTCAACGCATCATATTATCGGTCGCTTCAAAAATTCAATTAAATTTTTAGTCTTGCTTTCTGTAATAGGTTCGCATGTAAGCAATAAAGCATCAACTGACTACAGAATACAGACCACAGTATGAACATGATCCGTGTTACTACGAAAAATGGTAGACATAGTTTAACCTCAAAACAAACGTCAAATCCTATTCATTTTTGTCTTTAAACAAGTGTTGAACAGGAGTTTATTTTTTTGTTGTAAGACCCGAAATGTTGTGACAGACTTTGTTGACCGCCGCAAATTCAACGGCGCCATCTGGCGAGCTGCTTTGATAACTGAGCTATCAGAAAACCCCTTACCTAATTGGCAGGATCGTAGGGTTTTGCTTTCGCACTAAAGCGTTTTTGCGACTTGATAATAAATAATATTTATATTAATGCTTCGTTGCTGCCATACATATATGCATGGGCGTATTAGATTAGTTTCAAATGATAAATTATAGTATACTATACGGACGATATGAAATTGTAGTATAAATACTATAATTATAGCACGGAATGCAACACTGTGAGAGCGAGAGAGCGAAACTCAAACAAAGATCGGGGAATCCCCAGTTAATAGACAAACTTTCTCGTGACTAACATTCACTCGAGTCACACGCGCCAAGTTTAGATAAGCGAAAGGTTACCGTGTCTTTTTAAAGCGTAAAACTAGGAGTTATCTTTTGTTGTTATTTCATGTTTAGAAAAGTGGCCAAAAGTTTTTTTTTATATAAATGGGGATATTAAGTCTTGTCGCATAAGGCCGTTGGCGAGGGCCCACTTCGCCCACGCCTAGCTTCGCCACTGATTAGATACATACCTATACAATTTAAGTAAAGCATCTACGAATATTAACTATGACACAATCTTACACACCTTGTGGTGCAATTTATGGAGAAACATTGTCATCTAAGTTCATGTTTAGTTTCCCCGAATATCAAACATAAAATTGAATAAACAGAATAAAATAAATTATATGGACTGTGTTTTTGCCTGAGTTCACAGATCACAGACAAGTTATCAAGAGACATCCATCCAGAGGGGGGACAGTCCTTCAGAAAGGGAAATATAAAAAGAAAGAGGCGCCATCTGTTATTTAAAGTAAAAGCCAGTTTCTTTCTCTAGTCAACAGATGCCTCTGTACAGAAATTTAAATAATTATTTTAAGATTGTGGTGTTGTAAAGAAGCGCGGATATATTTATTTACATATAATTATGAACAATAAATATTTCCAGGGGGGCCGAGGTGGTTTAAAATCGTGGTTTGGGCAAAAGGCAGTATATATTTTTTCATATGGTAACCCCAAAATACACTTTATTATTTTTGCTGGCAACAATATCCTGACACTTGAAAATAATCACAAGTCACACACAAGATGGCTTCCACTTCTTGCTTGTGTTGTTTTTGGTTGCAACAATGTGATTATTATGTTAATTGTGCAACAAAATAACACAAAATAACTATACTACGCGACCATTACAATTAGGCGCACCTTGCAGTACTATACGTACTGCAAGGTGCGCCTAATTGTAATGGTCGCGTAGTACTGGAAAATACCTAGGCAGGTAACGAGATATGGATACATACCTATCTATACGTATGGATATATAAAATCGTTTTTACTTTAAAAACGAGATGGCGCTTCAACCTTGTCATGCATAAAAGTCCCGGGAGGGCACTCTATTTCATATTACTACTTATATTGCTCTGTGCATCCATCACTCTTCGCTGGCCCTCGCACAAAGCTGCGCTTACTGCTAGAATTGTATTCAATATTTTTTCCTAGGATTGTGAGATGACAGACTCAATTCGATGATTCGAATATGATGTGTAGGTATGTATTAAGTAACCCTGTACATTGACGGATCTCCATCCTCTTATTACTGATCATAAATTAATTTCTGATTAGGTATTTGTGGGAATATAAGTTGAGATGAGACAGGGATCTCAAACATATCAAAATAACTTGCAAGGTATCAGATGTGTCATTCATTCATAACATCGTACATTCCATAGAAAGGCTTTCGTAGATAAAATATTATAAGCGATGGCTAAATCTGAAAAGCCCTTTTCAATGGGTAACAAACTTGCTAAAGCCATAGCAATTTATGTGCGTTTTTATATCTTTATTTTATTTGGCTTACGAATTTCAGTGTGTGTATATTGCAGCAAGCACTCTCGCTAGCGGCGGCGCCACCTCAAAGCCTGCCACTGCGACAGTGTATGCATACTGTATTGTAATTATTGTATTAAGATGACAATATGTACGCCTACCTAGGTATGTTAATACGATTTACTACTGTAATAAACTATTATTTATCATAGTTATCTGCATTTTATTTCGACGTAGCAGATTAACTTAACTTCTACTTAAATGGTTACATACAGTGTTCATTGTCTCTAGAATAGATAAGTAGCTGCGGAAATCGGACTGTCGGGCAGGATCATCGACTCGACTGCGTTTCTAATCGCGAGGCTATTTTATTTATATCACTGAGAAAAATGAATGCAGAGCTATTTTTGGAAAATAGATTGTGTTACCAAGAAGCGAATGTGAGCAAAAAAAATATCGCATCATCATATTGCGGAACACAGCGGCGGAGAAAGTTGTGGTAGAATGGTAGAAAAAAATATTTTTATGGCAGCACTGACATAACTGTCACGAAGTCAATCGAGTCGTAATTATTATTATTACAAAAAAACAGATGGCCAATCCTCTATTTTACTGATTTACTGTTTTTGAGATTGTTTTGTAGTATTACTCTAGTTTTTTATGCTCTGTTTCAAAAATGGTTGTCAAGGTCTACGTTAGCGGTATTTCTGGAAACAAAGAGGTAAGTTTGGTAATAGAAAAAGACAGGTCGACCGGGCGCTTTTCTAGATTTCTTGTCATCAAGCTGACTGATTCGTAAATAATGAAAACTTTGATTACGTGATGAGTAAACAATAAAGACTGGACTTCGCTGCGTTACAGGTGAAGAAAAGACAGCAGCGAGTGTTAATGATATTAGACTCTAAGAGCATCAAGTATGAAGTGTTGGATATTGCCGAGCCTGGGAACGAGGCAGATAAGGAGTTCATGCAAACTAACTCCAAGTCTTGCGGAGGCACGGTGAGCGACCCCTCCCCGCGCTCTGCGCTACCGCCGCAGCTCTTCAACGACGGCGAGTACTGCGGGGTGAGTATTCTTTTGTTATTCCAGACAACATTCCACCATTGTTTGTCTTTATCTGTTCACTGAAGTGTGGTACGTAATGATAGCGTGCCATCTCATTGTTTCCTTAGCCTGTTTTGTTTGTGTGAATGTTCTTATTGGAACTAAATTGTTGTTATCCACCCAACCGTATCTGACAAGAATTACATTCTTTTCAATTTAGGTATCGACA
This sequence comes from Argyresthia goedartella, assembly GCA_949825045.1. NCBI lineage: Eukaryota > Metazoa > Arthropoda > Insecta > Lepidoptera > Argyresthiidae > Argyresthia > Argyresthia goedartella. Next base: position 1,796,691 of record OX463815.1, read on the forward strand.
TATGTTATGATATTTATATTATAAAACCAATATGTCTGTATTTCAGGATTATGACCAGTTTGATATGGCTAATGAGGTCGACACTCTGGAACAATTCCTTAAGATGGAAGTGCCACCTGAAGATCCACCTCAACCCGAGAATGGAATGGTACATTCTTTGACATATCAATATTTTATATATTTGCATTTTTGTGTATGTAGATACTTATAAACATAGATGTTTCAGGCTGTCAATGGTGACTCTTCTGAAAAAGAAGGTGCTAAGTCTTCAAAGGAAAATTCACAAGAGAGGGAGGCTGGTGACAGAGCTTCTAAAGAAGTATCCCCAGAGAAGGAAGGAAAAACATCCAAAGAGGGCACCCCTGGCAAAGAAGGAACCGCTGCAAAATCTAAGGAAGGCACCCCAGGAAAATCAAGGGAGGCTACTCCAGCTAAATCAAAAGAGGCGACTCCTGCAAGGGAGGGAACTCTTAAACAATCAAAGGAAGGCACCCCTGCCAAATCACGGGAAGGCACTCCTGCAAAATCTAAGGAAGGGACCCCTGCAAAGTCTAAGGAAGGGACGCCGGCGAGGGAAGCAACTCCATCAAAGAAAGCCACCCCCTCTAAAGAAGCGACTCCTGCTAAGGAGGGCACCCCACCTAAAGAAAGTACACCTGATAAACATAGTAAGGAGCCCACACCTGAACGAGAAAAGTCTGTTGAAAAGACCAATGCCCCTGAATTAGAAGCTAAAAAGTCGTCCAAGGAAAGTTCACCAGAGAATGATGGTTCTGTGAATGAGAATGGCGCTGTTAGCTCTCGTGAACAATCTGTAGAAAAGGCTGGAACTGTAGAACCTAAAAAAGATAACCCTTCCGAGGCTCTCATTGAGAGCGAGAAGGAGGCGGCCTCTGACTAAAGTATTGCTAGTATACACGGCTTGTCAGCTCAAATTAAGCTTTAGCACTAAGCAAGCATTATTTATTAAGTTTTTGTTACGCAACACACATTTTACACTTCTTTGGCTTGAATTAGTCATTGTATTTAAATCAAAGAGGTAAATGCAGTAGCGGAAGATGTACTTGTGCCTGTTCATCGTCTACAGATTTCCTATGAGTTGGCCTATTACTACTGAAAATTTATCATTGAGTGTCATAAATGTTTATAAAATTAAGATTCTCTTTAACATGCCCATTAAGTCTTGTATTATTTGATAGTATTAATATTTTTATTTAAGTTTTACATTTTTATATTCAATGATTTATTTATTATCATTATGCACTTTCATTAGATTATACATTTCTATTATTAATAAGAATTCTGCAACTGCATTATTTCGTTGATCAACAATAGAAACACATGGATTTGGAATTTCTGCCATTTTACTGTGGGAATTAAGTGTTATGTATTTTTATCTAAAATTTGATTACAATGTGCATTGCAAATTTTATTTCATGACAAACTTCAAATATTAATATTATTAAAGACAATTAACTAATTTTTCATATTGAATTATATAAAATTATACAACATTTATCTGATTTTCATTTTATTTTACTTTATTTTTTGTTTTGATTTATCATAGTAGTAAATTATTAACAATTATTTCTGTTACTTTAAATTGAGTTACAGAAATTATTGATCTATCTAAACAGTGTATACTGAAGATACAAATAACGTAATTTGTACCAATAGAAATCAATATTAATCTATCGGAGCTCTATCCAGAATGGAATGTGGAATACGATGCGGGATATAAATAACTAACAGTTACAGGGTAGGTAGAAAGAAAATATTAAAGATTTAGGGCACTGGTCAGATTTCTCTTTTATGAGATAAAAGATAGTTTGTTGCCTACTTCGCTTCGCTAGTGCGGAATAGTGTGAAAATAGCCGAGTGCAATTTTCATTCTTTACTATAAAACCCCGCCCTCCCTTGGACCCTGTTCCTAAATCTCGTATTGGCCGATTTGACGTCAACTAGGTACCTATAATTCCTTATGGGCGCAAGTTTTGAAGAATACCAAACAAATAACATCTTCTTGAGTCAAGTAGGTATATAGTTTTATTTATATTTTCATATAATATTTATCCCCGAATTGAGCAAATTCCTTCCAATGTTCGCCTAAGCTACCCCATTGTACAAAGTTAGTCATGATTCTAGCTCAACTGGTGTAGACTTGCGTTGTCTGTCAGTCAGTCAGCATTAACGTTTTATTAAAATGATTTTCTGGACGACAAGCCGACAACGGAACTCGCTCTTTTGACAAAATACTCCTTCCGTTGCATGTTATATGAATCTTTTATATGGGATATTCCTAAAATATAAAATTTTACTATTTTCGACCTTGTATTTATTGTAATTATATTTTAGTACACCAGGAGAGTAGAAAGTTGTAAGAAGTTTTTTCTTATGACTTGACTTGAAAATACACACTTTACTTTCACCAAAATATTAAAGTATCTATTAATTTCACATCCATCAGCGTATAAAAGGTAGGTAGATGATTGTAGTTTCTGTGATTACGTGTTAAGTTAGGAGCAGAAGGAAATGCAAAGTTGCTTCTCTTCAACGATTCACGTTAGAACAATTACCTACAGCCGCATTATATACAGGACGGAAGATGAATCTGACCAATGTGTCCTAAATCTAAATTGCTACATCACTGTTTCGATTTTGAGCAAACAAAATTTAATAAATTAAAGTTTATACATTCGGCTTATCTACATGATACACAAATTAGCATACAATAACAAGGAATAACGCCATTATAAAATCTAAAATGGAAATGTAAAATATTTAAGTCTTTCTATGGTTTACCTAACATTTTTTTGTAAAGCTACTAAAGTTTGTCTATGGAGCCTCTACTTGGCATTAGTAGTTTCATATACTCTTTTTTGGTTCCGGCGAGGTCGGCGCGGTAGTGAACTCCTTGAAGAGCGCGTCCTCGGGCAGACCCTCGGTGATACCGCGGCATCGCAGCTCGCTATCCGCCGAATCTTCCAGGAGCGACGCCTGGATATTCTTATCCAGTGTTGCCAGCCGTTGCTTCTGCGCTGAAAACTCCTCCACCAAACTGAGATTCCTTTTGATCCCGTCCACCAGTTTGACCACCGAGTATTCGCCCATGGCTGCTCCTTCTTGCAGCTTGGTGCCGGCGATCCTGGCGACGGAGGACTCCTTGACTTCCGTGAGGCACTGTGCGAGCCACTCCTTGAGGTTGGTGAAGACGGTGACAGGGCCCTCGTACTCGTTGGGAACGATGCCGTCCACCTCGGACTCGAAGAACGAGAGCAAAGGGAACCAAATGCGGGTCCTGGAATGAGGTTTTAATAGTGATCAGTATGAAGATTAGTCACGGGTAGCCGCGGTTGCACCCTCTACCCAAGTTGTATTAGCTAACTTATCACTAGCTACGACATTAAGAAAATGTATGCGATTTGACGTTGACAATGACGCGGGGGACAGATAGTTCAGCGGGAGAGCATTTCATCGACCAAGTTATTCCTAGCAGAATGGAGACTTGAGGATTTGTTAGTTACCTCGAGGAGTCGCTTTGCATCAGGGCCTGTAGCCTCATTATGTATTTCAGACATCACACGCATCACCAGTCAAATTGAAAAATCGAAAAATAAGAACACGATTATTTTACACTTGGTTATTGTATTGCGATGTAATTGGTGGAATACGTATTTGAATAGCATTGCGACTGATATCAGAAATAAATAAGGCTACAGTTGTTGGTACGGGGTTAGCGCTCTCTCAGTGTCTTGCGTGCGTGATGTTGGTACGGGGTTAGCGCTGTCTCAGTGTCGTGCGTGCGTGATGTTGGTACGGGGTTAGCGCTGTCTCAGTGTCGTGCGTGCGTGATGTTGGTACGGAGTTAGCGCTCTCTCAGTGTCGTGCGTGCGTGATGTTGGTACGGGGTTAGCGCTCTCTCCGTGTCGTGAGTGCGTGATGTTGATACGGGGTTAGCGCTGTCTCAGTGTCGTGCGTGCATGATGTTGGTACGGGGTTAGCGCTCTCTCAGTGTCGTGCGTGCGTGATGTTGGTACGGGGTTAGCGCTCTCTCCGTGTCGTGAGTGCGTGATGTTGATACGGGGTTAGCGCTGTCTCAGTGTCGTGCGTGCATGATGTTGGTACGGGGTTAGCGCTCTCTCAGTGTGGTGCGTGCGTGATGTTGGTAAGGGGTTAGCGCTCCGTTAGAACGCGGGACGCCATAATGACAGTTCGCGTGCGGGCTCCATCGCATAGCAAATCCCGCGTGCCTGATGAAGCCGACGCGATATCCAGTTTTGTTCTGTCCAGTTACGACACTCAGCCATGAGAATACTACTAGCTGTTCTGTGTAGTTACCTCGAGGAGTCGCTCTGCATGAGCGCCTGGTTGTTGGACAGTGTGTGATAGTAGAGGAACAGCCGCGACGTGATGTAGAACGCGATGAACACGTCGATGGAGTAATGCTCGTGAGCCGCCAGGATGAAGAACACACCGAACATGTTCATCACCCACGTAAGGATGTGTAGCAGGTAGAATCGCCGCGATGTGTCTGTCAACGTTTGTATGACATTGATAACAGGCCCAGGAGTTTACTCTGACAAGACATTACATTACTTCGACAATCTACGTATGTCAAACCGTTAAATTGTGAACTGGCACACGAAGTACCAGGGCGAAGTGACAGGTAAAGAGGGTGTGCAAAGCGTACCCCCTTTAGCCTTCGATTTAGGTTGACATGTAAGAACAAAACGAATAATGTACCATATATATATAATATCCTGTCGCAGTACATAGCGTTTTACAATGGGTATATAATATTAAACTGCACATCAAATATATTTGCACAGCAAATATCAGGGCAAAATGCTGCGGTAGCTTAGGTGAAGGGTTAAGGGGGTGAGCGAAGCGAAGCCCCATCTATTCTTCGTGTTAGGTTTAACATGTTAGAACAACAAAAAATACTTAAAACATAAACTTAAGTACACAAAATATTTAAAACATAAAAAGTGTTTTTGTTGATCCTTTTTTGCTGTGCAAATCAGTATTTTTGATGTGCGATTAAATACTAGCCTTTTACAATCACAAGAATTATGTAAAGAGGGAAGCAACTTGAATGACTGGCTATCTCCACTTTTTTTGAAAGCTTTGAGATTGTGGTAAGATTGCAATAATAATTTAGTGATGAAATAACTATAAATTAAAAATATACACCCTCGAAACATTACTGGAACCTTACGGCTAAAATTTGGTTCACTTGCTTCCTATTTAAGTTGATAACTTGTGAACCCCTGAACTGATTTTAATAAAATATATTGACCAACCATCGCAGTGAAGTCTACTATCAAATATAAAAATTGCATTAAAATCAGTCCGCGTTAAACCGCTGTTCCGTATTAACCTGAGAACTTTCGAACTACTGAACCGAATTTAATAAAAATATCTATGATTTTTCACAGGGAAGTCTACTACCATCGTTTACTGTAAACCGCATCAAAATAATACCACCTGTTTGACCGCTAGGTTTCCACAGACAGATATACAGACACACCGACCTTCAGGCTTCGAGGCTTCAAACTTTAATAACGCTTCACATGGTCGTTGGGGGTTAAAAATGTGGAAGTAAATCTGTGTCTCAGTAATACATTCTTTCTGACTTGTGTGCAGCATCACCAAAATCCGTCCACCCGTTTGAGCGCTAGGGTGCCACAGACAGACACACACACAGAGACACATCCTCACACACACACAGCCAGACACAGACACATACACACAAACGTAAACTTCAAACTTATAACAACCCTCTTTTTCGTCAACGGTCTTAGCTGAGTCTGGTGGCGCTAGTGTAGTCTTATAAATCTCTGACGACACCTAGGGCATTATAACGTACAACAAATAGGCTTACGTAAGCAGCAAACAGGGCTAACGCCATCTGTGCCTGGGCGGAAATTTTTGCTATTTACCGGAGTACGATTTTTTGTTCGGGATGGCTAGTCTTCTTGTATTATTTTGTTTATACTAAACTATAGTTGGTACTTATAATTATTTGAAGAATGCCGATTCCGCAAGCAATAGACACAACTAAATTTATAGTTAGTTTTGACGGCTTATTAAATTCTTAGGAATTTTGACAACTATCACTTGTATTGTATCAACATATTTGTGTTTTACTAAAGTGCATCTGCAACTAACGATCACCAAAATAATTTAAGAATTGAAAAAAAAAGCATAGTAGGGGCTAGTGTACATGAACATTTATAAAGCATAGTAGGGGCTAGTGTACATGAACATTTATAAAGCATAGTAGGGGCTAGTGTACATGAACATTTATAAAGCATAGTAGGGGCTTGTGTACATGAACATTTATAAAGGTTAACAGAAAAGTGTAGTCATATTTCAGGATGTTGGACATCAATTATTGTGATCAACTTTGACTATTAATTCGATTTGATGAGACCCTTTCACTCCTCTTCTGGCCGGAATAGAAAAAGTAATGATATAACAATTAATAATATTTTCTTAAACGTGCAATGAAATGTCGTCATTACGTTCGTTATAACGGCTTGATAATATCACGTTTCGGGCCGCACAACTCGAGAGAACTATAAAGGAATTTCATACAAAATTGCAGGCAAATTTCGCGTTCCGAGTCACGTCAACAAAGCCATCATCGCTCACGTGACGTTACGACCATCATGCCAGTTCCGAGTGGGAAATGACGACGTTCATAGATATCCATTCGGAACGCTTTGAACTCGACGGTACACGTTCACACTGACAAATGACATGATAACACAAATGATAACCAAACTTTTGATGGCTCGGTCACAGTGCTGACGCTCAGAAGCATGGGCGATGATAGCACAACATGGCGGCGTTAATGATGTCATTCAAGACATCAAATCAACCATTTTGAGCTTTCGTTGGCACGCTAAAACTCATTCGGAACGACTTCGTAGACGCTATAATCGATTATGGTGCGATTCGGAACGCGCTGCTACAGTCTTCACAAAATAAAAGGCCCGGTGACAGCGTCCGTGTCACTGACGCATTAAGGTTTAAGGAATTAAGTTTGGGTTTAGTGTAGGCCGGGAAGTATTTTTTTAATTATATGCTCAAAGCAAAACACGGAAACAAAGCACGGAACTTACGATAAGTAGTATTTTTAAACGTGAATTTGTTTTTTGAGTGGTGTATTATTACTATTTCATTGCATATATTTGAGAAAAACATAAAGAAGGGCTTGCCGGCTTCGTATCACTATCCGGGCACGGTCGGCCGTCAATACAATACCTATTCAGCCGGCAAGCCCTTCTTTCCCGGCGTCTGTAATGTACAATAAAGTAAAAAAAAAACAAATACAGAAACCAGTGAACACCAATCAGTAGCCTTATCTTATCTATCACGTACTCCCTGACATCCAGGAATTTCTATCGGAATTCCTTTCAATTTGACAAATCAGCCAAACAGGACACGATTTTTTTAAACGAGCTATCTTTTGATTAGTTGCTTTGTCAATTTGAATGAGGTTCTGTTAGAATTTCCCAGATGTCAGAATAACACAATAAGCCTACAGTCAATACAGAGCGGAAATAGCGACGGGTGGCTGACCCATTTCTACACTTCGTTTCAACGCCGTGTTTGTCGTAAAAATATCGTAGCCAACCATAGCCAAATAAATTGAACGAATAAATATTTTAGGGGGCGAGCGCAGCGAAGCTCCCGAATAGTTTTCGTGTTAGGTCTACATGTAAGGTACAGCCGCATTTTAGGGCCCACTTTAAAAAAAAAACAAATAAAACCTTTATTTCACTACCCTAAAGTAAAAAAGGTTTACAATAATAGCTATGATTATTTCTGAATCCAAATAAATGTAGTTTTTAAAGCTATGACGATAATAGGTATATGTTTTTTACATTTTTTATCTACACACGTATCATAAACGTTACGATCAGCATAATGTTAAACTACTTGGTAAAAACTCATTTATTATCTGAAAAATTACACATTATGACCATAATGTGTAATTTTTCTACACATTATGACATTCAAATTTCGAACGCCGACGCCCGAAGTTGGTGCTACAGAACAAGCTAAACAACTGCAGAGCCACAATGCCGGTCAAACATGCGGTTCCTGGACACATCAAAGAGAGCTTATGATATGTGTGTAGATAAACTAGTGTATATAACTGTACATAATTAGGCATTAAAACTCGAGTGATATTATCTCTCGAGTATTAATGCCCTCCATTATGTAGCAGTCACATAAACTACTATAAAAACCTCTATTTTGCGCTTTACTATAACTTATAATAAGTCCCGTGCTGTTTATAGCCCGTTTAGCGCAAAATTATGCATTAAAGACCTCAAAGATTGTACAAAAATTAACATTGTCATATTCTGACGCTGTCACGCTTTGGGTAAGTATATAGGGAAAGGAGATGGAGGCAAGTATCTGAAGGCGCTCGTGGTTAGTGTATACACGTTGTATATAGTTTGTTTAGTTAAATTAGGAAGCAGAGATATTCTGTACTGCTTATTGCTAGATAGACACTTAAAAATAAAACAATACATAAAATTAAACATAATCGCTAAGAGCAAGACAGGAAAGGCCTTTTCTGATGCTGGTAGGTAGTAATGATGTAAATAATCAGGAGAGGTGGCACAATGAGTTCGTCATTCAGCACTTTAGTTAGTAGCGGTGTCTGTACCGCTCTCCTCTGCTGGCGCTGGGTGGGTTTCTGCGGAGTCGCGGACTGCAGACGGTTGTAATCGAGATGCGGAGACAGAGACGTGGAGGGGGTAAGCTTGAGGCGGTGGTCCGGATGCGCCAGTAACGGCCGGTCCGATAAGCCGGTCGATATCGGAAACGCTCCGTATGACCTTTGCTGGTTTACGGTGCTCTTTCCATATATAGTAAGTAAGTATAGTACCATTACGGACCCAGCAGTAGTCGTATTTGTAAGTCTGCTCTTTTTCTACATTCACGAAAAAGACTTCTGTTTGCTTTAGTGAGACGTTCGTTTAGAAAGATTATCTCGTCTCGATTCGTTTAGAAGTCTCTCTTCCCTCCAGATAGGTAAGTAAAAATTTACGTTTTCTGGGAGAACAAATTAGTAATACGAGTGGTCGTGACTGACGTCAGCGAACAACCGGGCGCCACTGGCAAGATGGCGGCCACACGCCGCCCGCTGCTGTGTACCTGCATTCCTATTGGTTTGTTTCACACGTAATATGAAGCTGGCGCGAATCAAATCTATTTGAATTGGTTTTCTGCGCTTAGGCTTTGCAAAACTGTGGGCCTCATTACCCGGTTGTACCTTTATAACACAAAAAACACCTCGTAGTACTGAATACAAATGATTTTAAAAGGAAATGTTTTCGTGAAATGCAACCCTTTCTGATCATTTCATGAAATAATTGACTATATTATAATATATCTATATCATGATGTAGGTAGTCAATCTATGGTTGGCTATTTCATGAAATCATCAAATTCTACGATATCATAACAGTTTTGTTCGCGGCAATCTCTTTCTTTATTCTTTATTGCATAGATAATATAAAGTTACAGACAATTAAAAGTAATGTAATAAGCAAAGGCGAGCTTATCTCTAAAAAGAGATTTCTTCTTCTTTCTTCTTCCTTCTTGTTTCGCTTAGAAAGGGAAGAAAGACTGACGCATAGCTTTGCCTTTGTCGCCCGTGCGCGCCGGCCTTACGGTCATAGAAATATTAATCTATTATGTGTTATTGCATACATGTGTAGTCAAGTCACCAGTTTGTAGTTTTTATAAGTAACCGTAATATATTGAAAACTGTCAGTTTATAAAATAACGCGTGAGTCAAATGGTAAACGAGACCGACCGAATAAAATTCATGTTTCTTTTGTTCTTACATGTCAACCTACGTTTGCAGTTCAAGTTTAAAACTGTCCACAATTTAACGGGTTGATTATAAACTAACGCCTTATAATGTATGGTAGAGTTCACAATTTATCGTTAGCTTAACAACTAATAAGAAAAATCTACTACCGGTTTTCACTACCTTACGCTGACATTATATACAAACTACTAAATGCTGACGATACAAGCGAGACGCCATGAAACTCTGGGAGCTTTTCGGCGGAAGTTGTAATTTTAAAATTAAAATTTATTATTTTCTCACTAAACTATTTACTTTTGCTAAAATATGATTGAAATAGTAAAAAATATAATGTATGTATACGGGCAATTACGAAACAGATTTTTGAAAATGAGTTAACAGGCCTACTTTAGGCACAAACTTGAATAGAGTAATAATAGTATAATAATAATACCTTGGACACCATTTACACACATTGATCTAGTCCCAAACTAGGATTCCCTGTATCTACTAGGGTACTAGACAACGATACACATACATATATAGTTAAATATTATACTTAGATAAACAACCATGACTAGGGTACGAGCATCCGTTCTCATCAAACAAATATTTGCTTGCCCCCACCGGGACTCGAACCCGGGACCCTTGGCTTCGTAGGCAGCGTCACTGCCGACTCGGCCATTCGGGTCGTCAAGTATATATAGCAAAATAATCTAACTTGCGTCACATACATGTAAATTGGTGAAAACTGTTGTATTCTCATTAGCACATTAATTAACCTACTTAGCAAAACAAAACAACACCTACCGAATCTAGCCTAGATTAAGAGGGCAAGGTTAAACCTCTTGACGTACATATATGTATATATTTATTAAACTATTTTTGAGCGTCAGTTAGGCTGGATAATTTAGTAAACGAAAATAATAAGTACAGTGTGGTGTGTGGTCGGCTTTAGAACGAGGGTGCTTTGACCCGGTGTGCGTACGCAGCATTGTTCTTTGGCGATTGCCACATCTACGACTGATACATATACAGTGGACCCCCGGTAATCCGGCAAACATTATGCAGGGCAGTGTCGGACTATCGAATTTGTCGGATTATAGCGCACTGCCTAAGACCCCTATAGTCCGGATTTTTTTACGAAAGAGTACCTTGTAATCCGACAAATTACATATCTAATGACGAGAGTCAATATATTATACGTACATATGTATGTACATACTTTGAAGTACAAATCAGACTAAATTTATGTAAGTCGAATTTAGTAAATTAAATAACAATTGAGAGCTTACGTTTTATTATAAAAATAAGCATAAATGCACATACATACATATCTACCAAAATAATCAAGAATTATTAATCAAAGTAAAACAATGCATACGCGTCGAGCACAATAGCGGTGGCGCGTACGAGTTGTGACCTGTTCAAACTTGCGTGATCTATACATACATATTAGCAAAGATTGTCAAACATAATTCTGTCATGTCGGATTACAGGGGGCGCCGGATTAGACAGGGGCCGGATTATCGGGGGTCCACTGTAATATAAGTACCTTCATGTGAACGAGAACGAAAACGAGAGCGGAATTTTGAAATCTATTCTATTTTGTGGCGACAGCAAACCAACAGAAAACTGCAAAAAGTAATAAAATAAAAATAAACATCGATGTCGACAATTTTTTTAAGTAAATATCTTCTTTGGCCGTGTTTTGGAAATTAAAAAATGGATGAGGTTGAGGGCTGACAAACCAATGACTAAAAGTGGATGAGGATGAGGGCTGACAAACCAATGACTAAAAGTGGATGAGGATGAGGGCTGACAAACCAATGACTAAAAGTGGATGAGGATGAGGGCTGACAAACCAATGACTAAAAGTGGATGAGGATGAGGGCTGACAAACCAATGACTAAAAGTGGATGAGGATGAGGGCTGACAAACCAATGACTAAAAGTGGATGAGGATGAGGGCTGACAAACCAGTGACTAAAAGTGGATGAGGATGAGGGCTAACAAAGCAATGACTAAAAGTGGATGAGGATGAGGGCTGACAAACCAGTGACTAAAAGTGGATGAGGATGAGGGCTGACAAACCAATGACTAAAAGTGGATGAGGATGAGGGCTGACAAACCAATGACTAAAAGTGGATGAGGATGAGGGCTGATAAACCAATGACTAAAAGTGGATGAGGATGAGGGCTGACAAACCAATGACTAAAAGTGGATGAGGATGAGGGCTGACAAACCAATGACTAAAAGTGGATGAGGATGAGGGCTGACAAACCAATGACTAAAAGTGGATGAGGATGAGGGCTGACAAACCAATGACTAAAAGTGGATGAGGATGAGGGCTGACAAACCAATGACTAAAAGTGGATGAGGATGTGGGCTGACAAACCAATGACTAAAAGTGGATGAGGATGAGGGCTGACAACCCAATGACTAAAAGTGGAATAGGATGAGGGCTGACAAACCAAGGACTAAAAGTAGATGAGGATGAGGGCTGACAAACCAATGACTAAAAGTGGATGAGGATGAGGGCTGACAAACCAATGACTAAAAGTGGATGATGATGAGGAATGACAAACCATTGACTAAAAGTGGATGAGGATGAAGGCTGACAAACCAATGACTAAAAGTGGATGAGGATGAGGGCTGACAAACCAATGACTAAAAGTGGATGAGGATGAGGGCTGACAAACCAATGACTAAAAGTGGATGAGGATGAGGGCTGACAAACCAATGGATAAAAGTGGATGAGGATGAGGGCTGACAAACCAATGGATAAAAGTGGATGAGGATGAGGGCTGACAAACCAAAGACTAAAAGTGGATGAGGATGAGCGCTGACAAACCAATGACTAAAAGAGGATGAGGATGAGGGCTGACAAACCAATGACTAAAAGTGGATGAGGATGAGGGCTGACAAACCAATGACTAAAAGTGGATGAGGATGAGGGCTGACAAACCAATGACTAAAAGTGGATGAGGATGAGGGCTGACAAACCAATGACTAAAAGTGGATGAGGATGAGGGCTGACAAACCAATGACTAAAAGTGGATGAGGATGAGGGCTGACAAACCGATGACTAAAAGTGGATGAGGATGAGGGCTGACAAATCAATGACTAAAAGTCGATGAGGATGAGGGCTGACAAACCAAAGACTAAAAGAGGATGAGGATGAGGGCTGACAAACCGATGACTAAAAGTGGATGAGGATGAGGGCTGACAAACCAATGACTACAAGTGGATGAGGATGAGGGCTGACAAACCAATGTCTAAAAGTGGATGAGGATGAGGGCTGATAAACCAATGACTAAAAGCGGATGAGGATGAGGGCTGACAAACCAGTGACTAAAAGTGGTGAGTATTTTTTTAAGCCATTAACTAAACCATGAAATATCAAACCTAGTAAAAGTAACAAACAAAACAAAGTTTGACGTCTACTGTATCGTTGTATCGTTAGAAACTTTTCAAAAATATTTTTTCATTTTAGTTTTGTTAACTTAAGAAGTCTCCGAAACTAAAGTCTAAAAATTTGAAAGAAATACAGAATATAGAACTTAAGTCAAAGATTACAGGAAAACCTACCCGGAATTGCTAAGGTTTTTTATTTATCTATAAACCACATACAAACTTATAAATACAACTGTACATATAGTATGTAAGTAGGTAAGTAAGAAAGTAAGTAACTCCACACCATCCCTACCATTGTACGGTGGTACTGAACCCGTCGTGCGCGAGTCCGACTCGCACTTGACCGGTTTTTACAATCAGTACATTGTGCAAAATCTCACCTCTTTCCTGAATTCACCTATACCGTACCTACATAAATACTAGTGGCTTTGTGAGCTGTAGACCTCGCAACTGACACTTTCTTTTAATAACACTACAAACTTATGAAATGCACCTGGTTAAGTACATGGAGTATGAAAGTAGCCGTACCAATAACTTTGTAAACTACATTTTGCAGTCATAAACCCTACCTATTGACTTCATCATCACTAAAATTATATAGCCTGTTAGAACTTGTCCAAAATGAAATGACGCGTTCCACTACTTCTTTGGCGTTTTGCTTGTGTGCGTAAATTCGGTGGTGGGGGCGACATTTCAGTTTGGACAAACGGACAAGTTGGTTTGCAGAACTGCAAAAACTTTACACATTAATAGAAAAATACAAAATACAAATAATAGAATGAAAACACTGTTTGGCAAATAATAAACCGTGAAACTGGCAAAGTTATACCAAGGGACAATGATTTCTGCCGAAAGGTCTGCAATTTCTGATGAAAGTTAGGTGATAATGTTGTTAAATCCAACGCTGAGATTGCTCGAGCTTTCGAAACATTCTTCACCCAGACCTCATGAAACACAGTAAACTGATACCTCTGTTCAAGTCGGGAGATAAGGGTGATCCTTCAAATTTCAAATCAATATCTGTTCTATCAGCACTAAGTAAAATATTTAAACATATTAAACTCAATCAAATGATCCCACACTTCAACCGTACAAAACAACTCCACGCCAAATAATACGGTTTAACTAGGGGTAAATCGACTATGGATTCAGGTACCCTTATACCTCATTTGTTAAAACCCGTCAAGCTGCTTGGACTGTAGCGGTTTTGTGATATTTTAAAACCCCTACATCTCCGCTATTTTGAAAATTTTCCAAAAACTTAATCGACAAAAAATATCCGGATCACACATCCGGATCGAACGCATTTTTGCCTAATCCTGAAACGAAGACGCTTCGACGCTCGGTTAATTACTTTTATCATTACTCGTACTCGGACTGGCTATTTGATTATACTTTGAGAGATGAGCGACAAACCCGGCTTAGTTACTGTGTCTCAAGTCTTTGCACTGCATCACCCATCTTCTACATTAAATAGTACAAATAACGTATACAAATAATTTCACGCTTAACAAACATTTTTTTATATATTTCCTAACATTCTTAAATCGATGATAGAATACCTACCTTGACTTCAGTAGAGGCAGTCCACACAGATACCAAAAACTATTTATTGATTTAAAATAAAATTGTACCTTTATATGCATAACAGTTATGTAGATAGAGTCGAGATGTCGTTTATAAGCATGCACGCACAACCATTAATTTATTATCAGCTGGCAACAAGGCGTCTTATCATTCTTCTACATTACAGATTCTATTACAATGGTAACACGGACATGTATTTGTAAATAACCGATTGACGTTAGCATCGTAATTCTGCGATATCGAGGTATAAGATAGATAAAATACGTTATTTTATTACTTTACGGTACTGCATCTATACGAAGCGAAGCGGCACTTGGGAACATACATGGGCGAGAGAAGGGAGAGTGATCTTGCTAAGGCGCCAAGAAACTTTTGATATATGTATACCACCCACCTCAAAGATGCTCTTGAGTAAGATTAAACCTACATAATTTGATCTGATAAATGTACTTGTCTACTTGTTTAGTCTGTCTGCCCTAATAGATGGAAGTAGCGATCGGTGTCCTATTTCTATAGACCCACCAATAAAATTACTGTATTAGTGTGTTATTATTAGTATCAAGTGGTTTTGAAGGAATTCATAAGCAAACATCTTGTTTTGTTCATTGCTATATAAACAGCTTTGTAACTGCGTCATATATACCTAATTAATTACGTAGTTCTTGATGTCTGTCAATGCTTTTTACTACCTAATGATAGTTACTGATAACCGTTGACTTTTCTTGTATGTGCCACGAACTTTGATAAATCACATTATGTTGTATGTAACAAGCTTTGAGGAAGATCGTATACGACCGTGTTAAAACTCTGCCTAGAGTACAAAAATAGGGCTTAACACGATAGTACCGTGCAACCGCACAGTGATGGATGATTGATGAATGATGACGATCACGAGAAGCCACTTACATTCAGTGATGAAGAAGTTGAGCAGCGTCAGCGCAACCGTGTGTCCCGAGAACATGTAGTCACCACATGTCCTGACTCCACGCACCGACATGCCGGCGCCGCTCCAGATGTCGTAGGCCTGCCGCAGGCGCCGGCCCCACACTGTGAGGTCGTCAGCGGGCGGGTAAGACCGAGGCTCGCACTTCAAGTGAGAACCCGGAACGGACAGGGAAGTGATCAGCATGGTGAAGCAACGCAGCAGGAATACGGTGCCGGCAAGCGCGAGGAACCTTCGCAGAAGGATGAACCTAAAAGAGGATGTTATGGCGTAGTTTAAAAGTGATCTAGGAAGTACAAACATTTGTAATTATTCAAATTCTCATGACTTTCCCCGGAAGAAGAGTAAGCAGAGACAAAGGCGTGAAATTCTCACTCCTAAAAATATCCGCATGCAGTAACGCTCATGTGCTATGAAGTTATTACAGGAACCACGCCAATAAACCAAAGAAATAGATAAGAGTTCGCTGTGTGGTCGGAAGACTTTGGCCTGTACAGATGGACGAAGAATCTTTATTCTTTATTGCATAGATAATATAAAGTTACAGACAATTAAAAGTAATGTAATAAGCAAAGGCGAGCTTATCTCTAAAAAGAGATTTCTTCCAGCAAACCTAGGCAGGACAGGAGAGTTAATTATACAGGAAAGTCCTAGTTCGCAATAACACTATACATACGGACGCAAATTACTTTCAAAATATATATAAACTATACCAAATATAAAATAAAATATATATATATATATACTTCCACTACATAAAATACAATGTATAGCATGAACATACATAAACTATAATAAATCATACATATACCTACATAAATATGGTACCATTTACGGAAGAGAAATGAAATGCACTTTCAATCTTTTCTTAAAAGTGAAAATTGAGGGACTTTCCCTAATAGCGCAGGGAAGTGCGTTCCACAGTCGGATTGCCCTTAACCTAAACGAGTGTTCGTAAGCGGCAGTGTTATGCCGAGGAGTTGAAAGAAGAGACACCGTGTGGGATCTCGGATTGCTATCCCTGGGGAAAAGAAAGTCAAAACGTTGGCGTAGATTTGTGGGGTATCGGGGATTTCGCAAAATATTGAACAGATAGGAGAGAATGTGCATGTCACGGCGAAGACGGATCGGAAGCCACTCCAGCTCCTTGCGATACTGGGAGACATGGTCATACTTGCGCAACCCGTAGATAAACCGAATCCCCGGATTTTGAAGTCGTTCGAGTTTGTTCATTTGTTCTTCGTTCGCGCTGACCCAACAAACATCCGCATAGTCTATTAAAGGTAGTAGAAGGGACTGAGCAAGAGTGATTTTAGTCTGCCGTGGCAGGAAGTACTGCAATGTTCGGAGGGAGTGAAATGACGCAAAGACTCGTCTGCTGACCTCACAAACATGGGGCGACCAGGACAGCAAGTTGTCAAATATAACCCCAAGATTCTTAGCTTCCTCACTGTAATTAATTATGGTACCATCATACAATACAGGATCGACGGGCGAATTCTGTAGCAAGTTAAGCGAATGCCGTGTACCCATAATCATGGCTTGAGATTTTCCCGGGTTGACTTGCAGCCCATATGAAATAGCCCATTTCCTGATGTTGTCGAGGTCAGCATTCAACGCCTCTACAGTTAGTTTCACATCACACGGAGAGAAGTGCCATCTGCGTAGAGATGATAAGAAGAACTAAGAACGTCAGATATGGAGTTTATGAATACTGAGAAGAGGAGAGGAGAAAGGATACCACCCTGCGGGACACCCGTGGAGAGCTCACACCAGTCCGTGGAGATCTCCTCAGACTTAATGCGCTGCTGGCGGTCTCTCAGGTAGGAGTCAAACCAGCGAGCCGAGTGCGAGGAGACTTTAAGCGACTTTAGAATTTCAACCAGGATATCGAAATCGACGCAGTTGAAGGCGCTACTGAAATCAAGCAGTGTAAGGACCGTAAGCTGCTTCTGATCCATAGCCGATTGAATATCGTCAGTGACTTTAAGCAGAGCCGTGGTAGTGTTGTGACCCGGCCTGAAACCTGATTGATGGGGATTTAATAAGTTATTTGAGGAAAGGTAGGAGGAGAGTCTGTTTGTCGGTTACATATCCTATTAATTTTACTCACCATAACAAATTCGCAGCGTCGCTAAAGAAGTAATAACTTCAAAAACATTGAGTCTTAGATAATGCTGGCAGAGGCAAAGATTTTACCCCACACCACACCCACATAGTAACAAAAGTAAGTACTACCTACGTCATCTAAACCTATTTGGTGTTATCTAAGTATGATTCACCTATTAGACTATAATGAAATGAACGATGTGGACACGCAATGCACAATGCACATGCACAAGCTACACGGGATATGTATGACAGATACGGGGTTGCATGATAGTTACTTCAATCGAATGCAATTTCAAAAAGTGAATCACTTAAAATCCTTGGACATGAATATTATCATCCGGTTGGTTCTAAGTACAAGTATGGCTCTGGACTTTTTTTGTACAACATAGATAAAATACAATGTGTTGAATGTATAGATGAATGAAGTAATACGCGAAAGTCATAAAGTTCTTAGCAGTAAATAAGTAAAATAATAATAATATAGTTATTGTGCACTGCCTACCTACCTTTTATAATAATATTTCCTTTAATGTCTTGGTTTACTGGATGAAATCTCTTTTTAGAGATAAGCTCGTCTTTGTACTTCATTTTCTTTTAATGTAACTTGTAAAATATTTGTGTGCAATTAAGAATTATGAATTATGAAAGATAATAATATTAAACCTAAACAAGTTAAATACAATTGAACTGAGAGAACAAACGATACTTAAAAATACCTATTACTAGGACTATTTAGAACTGTATATTAATGATAAATAATTATTATAAATAATGACATCCAGAGTGGTGATGGGACTACCTGTATGTGTTAGTTAGGTATTAGCTAAATGGCCAAATATCGGAGCAAATTTGTACCGCTGCCACCTCATACAGGGAAATGCCCTGCACTATGTAGTTCATACAGGGAAATGCCTTGCACTATGTAGTTCATACAGGGAAATGCCTTGCACTATGTAGTTCATACAGGGAAATGCCTTGCACTATGTAGGTTAAGCATGTTTACCAGCCAGCCTTAATGGACTGTATTTACATAACCTGGCTTGATTATGTTAACTTAGTGAAGAGCAGAGTGGCTATGCTGAAGCTGTGGTTGTATAACTTAATGGACTGTATTTACATAACCTGGCTTGATTATGTTAACTTAGTAAAGAGCAGAGTGGCTATACCGAAGCTGTGGTTGTATAACGTAATAAGCTTAGATACCAGTTCGCATTTATGATAAATATATACATAACTCCCATAGTTGATAATGTCTGGCGCATATTGGAGAAACACTGTAATTAACAGTCAAAGAGTTATTATTTGGCTTTATGAATTAACGGTTGTCAACGGCCCTAATGAACCAGTGAGTCTGACAGGTAAATACATTTATAAATGATGAATCATTTTAACATTAGCTCGTGGACGTCTGTGAAGCCAATACAAAACAAATTTATTAATTATTTCTTTGTTCCAAATTTTACACAAAGGTCATATGAACATCCCTTTATTTGTCCTGATGTCTACCCAGGACAATCTTTACGCCCGGTTTCTGAAAGGAAAATTTGCTGTGACAATTTGTCAAACTTTTGTTAATCGTATTTCAGCCAATCACATGCCGCTATTTTGAATAAATGATCGATTAACCGCTCGTTACATTTGACCACTCTTTCGGAAACTGGGGGTAACCGAAAGAGCCCCCAGTTTCCGAAAGAGTGGTCAAAAACCAGTTTTCTCCAATTTATTTTACACCCCACATTAGCAACTTTTTATCTCAATAAAATATCTTACCGATGCTTGTGGAAGCACAGGACTGCAAGCCAAACAGCCAGCAGTAAGGAGCCAGTGATCTCGCACATATCAAAGGCCCATGGTATGTGCGGCACATTGTCTAGGAAAAGGTCCGGCAGCGGCGGATACTTCTTCATATCTGGGACCTTGTCGTGGACAATCACCATCACCACTGCAGTCACCCAGGTCACAAGGAATACATAACCTGGGAATGTTAAAAATACACACTCATTGATAAGGTTATTGTACCTACTTGATAAACAGTAGTACAGTGACACACATTCTTGTAAATAAACAAAGGTAGGACTTATCAGCAGCGTGTAGGAGTAAAATAATCTCTTTGTTATTGAGATATAATTTATGTTATGTGTGCCAAAGAAGAACCTACTAACATGACAGCAAAACATTTGGCTACGACTTTAGAAAACGATGATTCGCTAGGGCTTTCGTGATTTCTTTTGTAGATAGTTGGGGTCATTCTAAAAGTTTCAGGTGTCGGAACTCAATAGTTTTCCCGATTTTTTTTTTTTTAAATATGAAAACGTTTGTTTATTTGTATAATGAAAGGCAAAATACTTGCATACTGGCAAAATACTACATTTCGGTGGTAAATTTGAAGCAGGCGCTTGACTATTTTAAAGTAGAACTTCTTAAGTGGCGTTGTGATTTGTGAATTTGTGTAGGGGGTCAAATTTAAATAACCTCTCATCAGTGGGTAATTTATTGTTTACGGTGGATTCCGCCATTCTCATAGACATAGACGAATAATATGTGACGGACGAACATTTAGGCATTTTAAAAAGCACATTGATTTTAAACCCTTTTTAACAGGGCATATTTTATTCAAATTAAATTCGTAATAAAAAGCCTTAATAACAAAGAAATAGTAAAAACAATAAAACAAATATATATTATTTAATTGTGAAGCAGTTTTTTTTTATATTCTGGACAAAACAAGGTTTAGGTTTTTAAATTATATTTTTCGTCCATCTGAATAGACCAACGACCGACCGAACATACACCCAAAATGTATTTAAATTTATTTCTTCGTTTCTTCGATGCGTGGTTCTCCTCTTGCTATTCAACTGCGGCGAAGCCCAAAAGGAGGTTTATTATCTTCTGCTGTAGACAACAAATTTTCTGAGCATGATTTCTACTTCGATGACATGTACTGTGCTGCACAAGTCTTTTTTATGTTGCGTTTAGTTCCTGCTATAACGAGACGCGCCATTTGGATTTTTTGTATGTAGTTTCAGAGAACCAAATTTGTTGCTTTAGTAATTTTCTGTCCAAATACTAAAGTTAGGTTTGTAAGGTTAAAACTTTATAGTATAATCGGGAGCCGAGTTGATATGGAGTGGAACGAGGCGATCCCTTTTCTCTACGCTGGTGTCCACCTGTAAGATTTTATGGTAGGTAAGTCTTTTGCCTAAAAAGTATGCTAGAAATGGTGTTTAAATAAATATATAACTGGAAAACCAATGATTTCCGACACTTCGCGTCTTTTGATATTGTCTCTAAAATGCAATTATAATGCAAAGGAAAAATCACCAAAAGCATGTTAAACCTAACTTTTTTTAGAGACCTTCCAATAATTGTTAGTTTAAGATGTGAGATAAATTGGTTACAAAGTTCAATAACAAAGACATGGCCAAAGTATTAACAGACCAGCGTAGCACTGATAAATAGAATCTATGTATATACAGGATGTCCAATGGGGGGAGAGTACCTAAAATATTATATTTTACTGAAAAATTATTTTATTTTATTTTCAAAAACAATTTGAACTGCATTCATATTTTTTAGCTGTGGCGATGCTAGCCCCCTGTCACGCAAAATGGAAAATTTAATAACTGGCTTTAAGATGGCCCAATTGTGCCTCTGCTACTCCGTATGGGACAAGGTGTGACGCTAAAATTGTCTGTGTTAACCAGAAATTGGAAAAACAGATAACGGGTCAAAATACTTTTCGATACAGACATCCCAGCTGTAAAGATTTTTATTTCGAAGACTATGTTGATTTGTAAAATATATTTAAATACCTAATCATGTTTTATTTACTAGCATAGATTTAAAGCAATTATGAACTCAATCTCTGATTTATTTCAGTCATTCAGTTGTTTATGGCAATGCAGTCGTTTGTCATACAAAAAAGAACTGTCTCTAGTCACATCTTTGATGATACAATCTTAAAATATATTTTTTTTAGGGCACAAGTTTATTTTATTTTACAGATTGGTTAATGTTTTAGCTTTTTTCAAAACACTATTCGATCAAGTACTGCTAACTTGCTTATATTTTTCTTAAATTATTAACAAAATATCTCGGTCAATGTCAAAGCCGCTACTCCATTGAGTTATACTTAAAAATAGACTTAAAGTATTGACTTGAATGACTTGCACTGGAAGAGGGTGCTAGCAAGTGCGGGGTAGACTGAAGTGTATCAAGCATCACTTGTCGTAATAATTGTTGACATTCCCGACATTTTTTACTAGCACTTTTCCATCTAAGTTTAGCAGTTTTGTATATATTTCGTATATATTTATTGCACATAAAACAACATAAGATATAATAAACAGAAAGGACATCTACAAAGGCATGCTTATCTCTAAATAGAGATCTCTTCCAGCAAACCCAAGGTTGATAAGAATAATTTAATATACAGGATAGACCTATGTGCTCTGATAAGATACATACATATATTACGGAACTATTGAACTAACTGCTAGATACACTACATACACAAGTACATAAATATTATATAAAAATATAAATACACCTAAATAAACTAATATATACAAAGCTCAAATCTAGGATAGAGAAAGATAATGCTCCTTCAAACGATTCTTAAAGACGGGCAGAGATGGACTATCTCTGATAGTGCAGGGAAGCGAGTTCCAGAGAGTGATCGCCCGCAATCGAAAACAGTGCTTGTATGCGACGGTGTTGTGATGAGGTATAGAGAGCAGGGAAGCCGTGTGAGTTCTACGTGGACGAGCCGAAGGGAGAAATTGAAAAAGCTCACGGAGAAAGCTAGGGTATCGAGGGTTGGTTAAGATGTTGAATAGAAGAGTGAGGATGTGTGTGTCCCGACGAAGACGGATCGGCAGCCATTTTAACTCCTTGCGATACTGCGAGACGTGGTCGAACTTGCGCAGTCCGAAGATAAACCGAATCCCGAGATTTTGAAGTCGCTCGAGTCTGTTCAGTTGCTCTTCGTTGGCGCTAGCCCAACAAACATCGGCATAATCGATCAAGGGGAGAAGAAGAGATTGAGCAAGAGTAATTTTTGTTTGATGGGGCAGAAAGTTCTGAAGCCGTCTTAGTGAGTGAAAGGTGGCAAAGACGCGCCTACTGACCTCGCTGACATGGTTAGTCCAGGAGAGTTGTCTATCAAACATGACACCCAGGTTTTTGGCCTTGTCACTGTAGGCGATTAGAGTACCGTCATAGGTAACCGGCGGTATGGGCAATTGTTGTAATACGTTTAAGGAGTGTCTAGTACCTATAATAATCGCCTGGGACTTACTGGGGTTCACCAGCAATCCGTATGACAAAGCCCAGGTTCTGATGTTCTCAAGGTCAGCGTTCAGTGTGTCTATAGCCAGGTTCACATCACTAAAGAGGAAATGACGATAAATCTGAAGATCATCAGCATAGAGATGATATGGGGAGGAGATAACATCGGAGATGGAGTTGATGAAGACAGAGAATAAGAGAGGGGAAAGAATACCACCCTGAGGAACTCCCGCCAAAAGATCGCACCACTCAGTAAAGGTCTCCTCAGACCTTATGCGCTGCTGGCGATCTCTAAGATAAGAGTCAAACCAGCAGGCCGAGCGAGACGAGACATTAAGGGACCTTAATATTTGAGTGAGAATGTCAAAATCAACACAGTTGAAGGCGCTACTGAAGTCAAGCAGTGCTAGCACAGAAAGCTGTTTGTTATCCATAGCGAACTGGATATCATCCGTGACCTTTAACAAAGCCGTTGCGGTGCTGTGACCTGACCTGAAGCCGGATTGGAAGCGGTTGATCAAATTATTTCTGGATAGATAGGAAGAGAACTGGGTATGGACAACGGATTCAAGAACTTTGGAAAGGAGCGGTAGGATGGAGATGGGACGAAACTCTTTGAAGGAGGAAGGATTGGATGTTTTAGGCAAAGGGATGACATGTGCCTTCTTCCATACTTTGGGAAAGGAACACTCTGATAAAGAATAGTTAATTAAATGAGTGATTGCAGGAAGCAGCTCGTCGAGCACGCTCCTGATCATTCGAGGACAAATTTTGTCATCTCCAACAGCTTTAGAAGAAATTGCCAGCACTGCCTTCCTAACAGCATCGACTCCAACCGGGCTGAACTCGAAAGGAGTAGTAGTAGCAGCAGGTCTTAACCGGAGGCTACGCAGGGTGGCTTCCTTGACGATAAAGTCCATCACGACAGGGGGGGCAGAGAAGAATCTATTGAGACCGTTGAGATCGACATTACCGACTGGCAGATCCCGGGACTTACCGACGCCAAGAGTACGTAGAAACTTCCACACCTGAGCAGGAGTGTAGTTCTCGATGCACTCGTATATGTGGCGGCGCTTAGCGTCACGACACATACGGTTGCATCGATTACGGAGAGATTTGAATGTGTGAAAGTTCTCGTTAGTTGGGTCTTTCTTGTAGCGGCATTTAGCTCGGTTCCTCTTGGTCATTAGGCGTTTGATAACGTCGTTAAGCCAAGGTGCGGGCAGGTGCTTCACCCTAACTCTCTTGATCGGAGCGTGTTTGTCAAACAACCCCAAGATAATTGTGTTGAAGTTGTTGACTTTGTCATCAACGGTCTCGCTAGAGATGACGGGGGACCAATCAATAGAGGAGGCATCAGCTTTAAGAGAGTCAAGATCCAATTTTTTTAAAGCTGCGAATATCTAAGAATTTAGCTCTACTCTTGGGAGACCTTATCTTGTATGATAGAAATATCAGATCATGGTAAGAGAAAGGGGTATTGATTTGACCGTGAGCAGCTACCTTGTCAGGATCGGATGTTATAATCAGATCAAGGAGGGAGGGTGTACAATGAGGCTGAAAGTGAGTAGCATCGAGGGGAAGAATATGCATATTCAAGGAGTCAACAATCGACTGGAGTTTATCAGAGCGGCAGTTATTTTTGAGAAGACAGGTGTTAAAATCACCAAGAATAAGAGTATCACTATACAGTGGGGTCAATTCATTCAAAAGGGATTCGAACGACTCAAAGTAGTCTATACGAAGAGAAGGGCTGTAGAAAACACCTAGAAGAACCTTATGATGGTGAAGACAGATTTCCAAGAAAAGATACTCCGCAGATTCGGAGTATTGACTCGGAGAAGCACTGACTACTTTGCACGGGATATCCGAGCGCAGGTAGACAGCAACCCCTCCGTCAGCCTTCCCAACTCTGTCATTCCTATACAGCCTGTATCCTGGAAGACAGTACATAGAAGAGGGCAGGCTAGGCTTAAGGAATGATTCCGACACAAGAATGCCGTCTATACATTGCTGATTAAAAGTGTCTACAAGGTCAGAATAACTCGAGTGTATACTCTGGGCATTAATGTGAACTAGGTTCAAATTTTTCCCCAGACCATTCCCAAAAACATTTTTCAGTTTGATTGAAAGAGATTCCGCTAAAGATGAGTTTTCATTGTCACTCTCTGCACTTTCAAAGAAGTCATTTTGTGTTCGTTTTGTGCGTTTTGAGCTTTTGGTGTCGTGTTTTTAACTAACTTCTTGTATCTTTTTAAATGCTTATGCTTTGCTTCGGCTTGTTTAACAGGATCTGCTTTAGCTTTTCCCTATAACGCCGCTGCTTCTCTGCCGGCCTCAACGCCTTCGTAAGTTAGTATTGTGTTCGGCAATCCTAACTTACTTAAAATTTTACTACTGCGTTACCACTATACTGCATTACCGGTTGCGGTAACGGCAGTTGTAAGAATCGGTAACGCGGGTGTAAATGAATATGTTTGTAAGGTTTACATCAATTCCAACTTTTACATTTTTTTATTTGTTTATGTTTGGTCATGCCGAACACAATCCTAACTTACGAAGGCGTTGAGGCCGGCAGAGAAGCAGCGGCGTTATAGGGAAAAGCTAAAGCAGATCCTGTTAGACAAGCCGAATCAAAGCATAAGCATTTAAAAAGATACAAGAAGTTAGTTAAAAACAGGACACCAAAAGCTCAAAACGCACAAAACGAACAAAAAACTGCTAAACTTAGATGGAAAAGTGCTAATAAAAAATGTCGGGAATGTCAACAATTATTAGACAAGTGATGCTTGATACACTTCAGTCTACCCCGCACTTGCTAGCACCCTCTTCCAGTGCAAGTCATTCAAGAGGAAGGTAACATGTAAATGGGACACAACAGCTTTATATAGAGCTAACCTCAAATTGAAAGAAGATTTAGAGAAGATAAAGAAATAGTACCAGAATTAGAAGAAAGTATATCAAAGAGCAAACAAAATAAAAGGGAATGTCAACAGAACAAAAGAGAATGTCAAATATAAAATTTTGTCAAATGCAATAAAAGAGCTTACCACAAGATAAGAGGGTCAGAGTATACAGGGTGTCCGGAAGGTAGGTGCAATCCTTTAAGGGGGTGATAGCTGACATCATTTCGAACATTTTAAGCTTAACATGTATATGGCAATAATCGTTTAATTTTTTTTTATTTAATTTTTTAGTGTTTTTTTCAAAAATACCCAAATCTCATACATAGCCGGTTCTACCACGCCAGTTGGAATTAATGTCAAAGGTGTAAAGCTGTTTTTGTATTGTCTAACGTTTATTTAACCAAATAGTATGAATTCTAAGCATCTATGTTGACTTTGAGAAAAAATAGAGACATTGAAACATGAAAAATAATTGTACAGTTTGATTTAAATACTTTGATTTGAGGTTAAATAAAATTAAATAAAATACTTTTCATCGTTCAAACCTTTTTTAAAACACGTCTGGTTTCTGCTCTTTATTTTAAGCTATTGTTCATGCAGGTAACTGGCTTAATAGCTGAGTTATGTCGAATTATTTATCTGCGTCGAACGAAGGAAAGTATTTTGATTTCAAAGTTTAATATTTAAAAAAAAACACAATTGTTGGTAAAATAATTTTATTCATTTTCAAAATGTGATCCACCATTTCTAATACAAGCACGGGCCCTATTCCTTACGGTGGTGGTGGTCACCTTCAGCATCATCTCTTCCTTCATAGTGGTAAATGCATCATTGATTCTCTGCACCAACTCGTCCTTTGTTCTTATTTCTGTCGTGTAGACAAGTTCTTTGGCCCGGCCCCAGACGAAAAAATCCATGGGTGTAAGGTCCGGCGATCGAGGGGGCCAAGGCCAAGGTCCGTCTCTGCCGATCCAACGCTCCGGGAAACAGTCGCTTAAATAGTCTCTTACATTCCGAGTCCAATGCGCTGGACAACCATCTTGTTGGAAAATCAATGGCCTCTCTAGGTCCAATAGTCCAGCTTCTTCTAAAAGTCCAGGTATGTCGTTCTGTAGGAATGATAAGTATTTTGGTCCATCCAATTTGTCGGGTAGATAGTGTGGCCCAATAAGAGTTCTACCGATTACTCCAGCCCACACGTTGACAGAGAATTTTCTCTGGAATGATTTTTGTTTTTTCCAGTGTGGATTTGCGCCCTTGTCACCCCATTTATGGAGGTTGTGGAAATTATTGATTCCCTCCCTCGAAAACTTGGACTCGTCCGTCCACAGTATACTTTTCAAAAAGTGACGGTCTTCTATGTCCATATCTAATAAGAAGCGGCAAAACTGGACTCTTCTTATGGGGTCATCTTCTTCTAAGCCCTATACTCCAGTACCATGAAAGGGATATTTTCCTTCTTTATGCATCGTCGTCCACACCTTCCATCTCGAAAAGCCCAGCTCAGCAGCTACTTTTCTGACGCTCGTAGTGGGATCCGCAGCAAAAGCTGCCAGTATTTGTTCTTCTACATCTACATCAGCACCAGGGTTGACTCCACGTACCGGATTGTTTCCAACGCCATTTTCGATAAGCCGACGA
Source organism: Argyresthia goedartella (assembly GCA_949825045.1). NCBI lineage: Eukaryota > Metazoa > Arthropoda > Insecta > Lepidoptera > Argyresthiidae > Argyresthia > Argyresthia goedartella. The sequence goes on from OX463815.1 coordinate 1,824,429, forward strand.
AAGGTGTTTTGAAACACCCTGAAATTGGGTACTCTCCGATCTGGATAACGCTCCTGGTACAAGCGGCGCGCCAAAGCACCGTTTCCGTCAGCTCGTCCGTACATAAAAACAATATCGGCGTACTCTGCATTGGTAAACGCCATGTCACAAAGTGTTCAATAAAAGTCCAATGTAATTCAACACGTGAAGGAACTCAACGCCGGAGCGGACTCAACTTGACACGGTGATTTAATTAAATAATAACTCAACACGACGAACGTAGAAACCACACACAACCAGTCACGAGAGCAGATGCTAAGCAACTAGCTAGATAAAGCTGATAAAGAGAGATAGACAAAGGGCAGATTCCGGTTACGAATCGTAACCTACGATGCCAGCTCTGGTAACAAAGCAGCCCGACGCTCGGCGCTCCACAATGGATATTTCAGTAATTCTGAGAATTGGCCAGTCACCTGCATGAACAATAGCTTAAAATAAAGAGCAGAAACCAGACGTGTTTTTAAAAAGGTTTGAACGATGAAAAGTATTTTATTTTATTTTATTTAACCTCAAATCAAAGTGTTACATTGCAACTGTACAATTATTTTTCATGTATCAATGTCTCTATTTTTTCTCAAAGTCAACACAGATGCTTAGAATTCATACTATTTGGTTAAATAAACGTTAGACAATACAAAAACAGCTTTACACCTTTGACATTAATTCTAACTGGCGCGGTAGAACCGACTATGTATAAAATTTGGGTATTTTTGAAAAAAATACTAAAAAAATAAATTTAAAAAAAATAAACGATAATCGCCATATACATGTTAAGCTTGAAATGTTCGAAATGATGTCAGCTATCACCCCCTTAAAGGATTGCACCTACCTTCCGGACACCCGGTAGATAAGGGGGCGGAAGCCCCCACTTTTTGAAATTTGCCATTTAATCTGTGGATTAAATGGCAAATTTAGGATTTAAAATGTGGATCTTAAAATGAGAGAGAGACCGATAAGAGTAAAAAGAAACCAAAGTGATACAAAACATGGCAGGAAACATTGAAAGTCCAGAGCCACAGCGGGAAAGAAGGAAACTGTTATATGTCAAAAGGTCACAAAGTCCAGAAGCGATTCCTGTTAGATACCATAAAAAAATTGACAAGTCATTTAAAAAAGAAAACCCTGATTTAAAACCCTTATTTAGAATTGTTGTAAAAGATCCCCTATAAGTACTACTGCATTACTTTGGTGACCATAGCATTACTTTCTGTCCCCCATTTTTAAAGGAGTTTATGTATATCTCTCTCTTAGCTATTTAATATTTTGAACAGTTTCTGTTCTCAACTCTTAACTTACAGTCATATTTATCATTTTTCTTGTTTATGCTTATATATTTGTTTTGATGAGAAATATCTAAAATGTTCCATCCATTTTAATCAAAATTATACATAGTTTACCAATTCACACAGCTTGTCTCATTTTTTTAGCTTAGCAAGATAATTAAACCATAATTTAAGCATGACATTGTAATGCAAATCGTCTGGAACTTGGATTCGTTCCCAATGCATGTACAATATTTGCCTGTTACACCAAAATACATCCATTACTTACCTAAGGCAATGGCAGCTTTCCAGATTTCCGGCTTCAGTCTTGAAGCCTTTATATCAGGGCCATAATTGGAAACAAACTCTGGACTCCTTGTGAATAGTTCATTTGGTACTTTGCTATGAAGGTTGTAACTTAGATGAGAGAGGTTTGTGCCGAGGAAGTTGATGTTGGTTGAGGGGTTGGTGAAGACCAGGTCGTCAGCTAACCCCAGCTCAAACATGGCCATGCGATTCAGCCGCTGGAGCTTCTTCACAAGGAGAACGAATCTCTTGCGCTCGCCCAGCGTCCCATTTTTCAGCTGGTTGAAGGGATACTCGTAGAAGTCCCGGTCCACCAGCGATAAAAGACACTGACCGTCTATGTCATGGCGTTCACACACATCCACAATTGGTTTAGCGATCTTTTCTTTTTGAAGAAACTCTACCACGTCTTTGTTACACCAGCTCACTAAATTCGATTCCATTTTATTTTGTATCGATAACACAAATTCAGGTGTGCCTCATATTACCAGATATCTCCAGCCAACACTTGTACTTAATATTTTAAAATTATTTTTGTCGAGTGACAATTTAGCACGTACAATTTTTAAATTATTTTCTACAAACTTGACAACAAACACTGGATTGAAAATGGGAAAAAGCAAGGAACGGAACGGAATTTTGAAAGAACTGAGTTTGACAGTTTTTTGAGCGAGTCAGTCAAGTTGAGATGTAGTGTGACCATATCTATCGTACAAAAACCTACCATAAAAACGCAATAGCTAAGCCAGCACCCGGCAGCAAGCACCGTGTGAAGAAGAGCGTTTATCGTGCATTTTATGGCGTCTAAATGTGAAAATACGCAAAAAATAAGCGATTTTTTAATCTACCTGCGTAATCGACCTACGTATAGTTAAGAATAATAGCGATGGTCATGTCGAGGTTGGCACAGCTGCATATACGGTATACGTCGCGCCATGCGTTATGTATGAGCGGTGGCCTTGAATGCGCCTTAAATCACTTTTCAATACCTGTACATATGCGCAGTAATTCCCGCGGTAAAGGTTTTGATCACGGACACCTAAATTTGGGAGAGGGAGGGAGTAGGGGGGCAGGAGACCTCCCCCCTAATACTCAATTTTCAGAAACCAGGGGTTTATTTGTTATGAATTTTCAAAAATCGTATTTTGAGGTTCTTTTTTACTATAGGATTTTTAAAAAAAGTCATTGTTTGTAGAGTTGATGTTCGAAATCGCTTTAGCTCCGGCTACTGCGGGGCTACGGCGATTCCCCCGCACTGCAGCAAAACCACGTTCGCCTCCAAAGCCTCTGCTTGCTGGTCGGCATCGACGTCCAGCATCGGCCGCTCCTTCTCGCTCGGTGCGCGGTCGCCTCCGCCCCTCCGTGCCTCCAGCTCATAAAAAACACTCTAGGGAGTAGCCACAAGACTGCCCAGGAAAAATTGCCCATATGTCGGTTTGGTACCAACACTAACCTAATAGTAGCCACAAGACTGCCTAGTAAGTGGAGTGCCCTGACTCAGATTTCACAATCAGTCAAATAAAACAGCCTTTATTCCACGTTCCATTTCACCCAACTTTACAATACGTTTTTGACATATATCATGAAATACGTATTGGAAAGAGCAAAAATTGCGTTCCATTTCAGGCATACAAAATAATATTTTGATTTAGGTATTATAAATCCAAAACAAGTTTCCGACAATTAAGACTAGGATAAAAGGATAGTGAACTATCCTTCTAAATAACTCTAGCAATTAAAATCAGGTGTCCGTGATCAAAACCCAACCCACCAATTGCCCTTTCTTTAGTAATACTTAAGATCGCAGAACAAACAGACGTAGAATAAGATACTAGCAGAACACTTAGTAAAAAACCGACTGAAATGGTTTATGCAATGTTTTTTTTTATACACTGACGAGCAATGAAAAAGTTCCACTCATATCTCGGAGATAGAACCAATATTACTTATGTTCACAATATTTACGTTTTTAATTGGTAATATTCTGATGCGCTGTTAAATGTATTTCAATATTGCAGACGGGGCGTCATTAAGCTAGCCTTTCCCGTTTATGAGTAATTTGGTGCTATCTAACTGGAACCTTTTCATTGCTCGTCAGTGTATATATAAGAGTTAATGGCTTGGTAACGAGACGGTAACCTTTAAGCCCAATGTTTTTTTTAATTTTTTATAAGAGATTATAGAGACGTCCAAAATGCATTCAATTCGGTAGATAGGGGTGCCCTGCTAACACAAGTTAAAATACACACCCCGTCCATCTATTCAATTACCTTTGGCAAAGCTAAGCAAAAATTCAAAATTATTATACAATAATCATCTCTTACGCTCAGCAGTTGGCTGCCTGCAGGTTGACCCACTCGGACCGGCCATCTTCAGTTTGGCAAGCTATGCGGCCACAACAAACCTAAATTCAAAATTCAACGTATGGTACCTCGACGACGGTACTGTTATAATCACCCTTCCTTAATAACGCCATAGTAACCATATTGCTGACTACTTGTTGACTAGCTCGGTAGGTTGAAAGTAATATGATTCCTTTTACGTCATTCGACGCTCTGTGTGAGAATATTCATTTCCTTTAGTTTTTAGTCTGATTTTGAGCTTCGCCGCGGACACTCGGATAGTTTTGTAATTAATTTTGAGATCTTTCCAATAAACTATTTCTAGGGGATTAAAAAACGTTTTTTAAAAACTCTTCGTCGACCTACCCCGTAAGAGTGGTGTCAGAAGTGGGATATCCGGCAAGAGGATATCCTAAAGTGCGTGCCTGTATACTTTTCCCCCAAACAAAACTGTGAACAATTTTACTCTGTCTCCGATTCCGTGATCTCCGTATCCCGAGTGTCTGGCTACGAAACGTTTCGCCGCGATATCTGAAGTCAGGTCAGACTCATTCAATGCGCCCAATCTAATATCGCGAGTGAAAAAAAACTGAAAGACAATCACTGTATCCCTGTATCTTCGCTGTGTCCTGTCGTATTCCCGCTGAATCCTGTTCTACGTCACTGCATCCTGATAAAGTTAAGCCACAAAACCTTAACTTACACGTTCCTGGAGAACGTGTCCTGGTAACAGCCACGCACTACATAGCTGCGTGGTTAAGCTCCACTGTACCTGCTGCCGCTGCTGAGTTGCCGCTCGTCCCGTGGCCTCTACTTTGCCGCTACTGCCGTCGTCGCCGTCCTGCTGCTCAGAGATTCTGAGAATCGCCGTGTCTTGTCACATACCAAATCGCTGCTTCGCCACTCGTTGTGATGAACATTTTCGTGCTCGCAGTCCTGTGAGTGTTTTTATTTTTTTTTGCTATTGCTCTGTTATTGCCACAAATTGTATTACGGAATTCTAACATTTTCATTGAGGTCTAGGTTCCAAAATGTCTACCACCCCAGGTACCGCAACTGCCGCTGATAAAAAACTAGAATCATTTCCTATCAGTGTGCTTTGTGATTTTATCACTGCCTACAAAGGCGAAAGAGAAACACTCGCGGCATTTTTAACAAACTGTCAAAACGCTCTCGAATTAGCAACGGAATGTCAAAATAAACTCTTACTAAAATTCATGATATCCAAATTACAGGGCAAAGCTCAAGTTGCTTGCTCTAACAGGGTCTTCGATACCTTCGAGGATCTGAAAACATTCCTGAAAGTGAACTTTGGCGAAAGAAAGCACTATAATCATCTCCTCCTTGAATTGCAATCCTATAAACAATTACAGAATGAGACCGTGTCCGATTTTGCCCTACGCGTTGAAAATTGCCTCACCGATTTATAATCCGAGATTCACAACTCGGACTCCTTAAAAAAGGACATTCCCGGTCGTATCGCCATGACAGAGGACCTGGCTCTTCACACTTTCACACTGGGGATATAATCTTATCTCAGTAGCTTTGTCCGTTCACAAGGTCCTAAGAATTTTAATAGAGCTGTTAACATCGCTATTGAAGAAGAGAAAATCCAAAAGATGCATTTGAAACCGCCAACTTCTAGGCCGTCCAAGTTCTGCCAAATATGTCGCAAGGCAGGACATACTGAGGCTGAGTGTTATTCGAAATTCAGAAAATATTCTTCCAAAACCAGCAACAATGACTACAACAGACCTCAGTTCAACATAACAAATCCTCCTCCAACTCCTAGAGGACCATCATCCAAAATAATATGCAGATACTGTAAAAATCCTGGCCATCACATATCCCAGTGTAGGAAAAGAGAATATAACAATTCTACATTCTCAAATTCCAATAACAGGAATTATCCATCCCAAGAACGTCAGCAAATGCATTATTGTTCGTCCAATACCATTCCGGAAAGCGATAACGCGCCGGTCGACTCTGGTTCCCACGATTATCATTTAAACTAAATCAGCGGGTTTCTGTTTAATGCCAGCAGAAACCTGGGAAAATAGGCATTTCTATTCCTGTCACTGAATCCAATACTAGTTCCACTGTTTCAAAAGAAGTCACTGTTTCCACTGTTTCAAAGAAAAACCCTGTTCCAAAGAACATCGCTGTATCCACTGTATCGTATCCCACTGTTTCAAAGAAAACCACTGTATCCACTGTATCGTATCCCACTGTTTCAAAGAAAGTCGCTGTATCCACTGTATCGTACCCCACTGTTTCAAAGAAAGTCGCTGTATCCACTGTATCGTATTCCACTGTTTCAAAAGAAGTCACTGTATCCGCCGAATCGAATCCTACTGATTAAACTGTATCAAAATGTGCTAAATCCGCTGTCTCCGATCATACTAAACTCACTGTTCCAAATCGTGCTAGTTCTACCATTTCCTCTGTCTCCAACGCTGCTGCTACTAGTCACTCTGTTCCTCTACCAAGGCCTACTAAGTCTACTAATCCCAATTCTACTGATAATACTCGTCCTGTTCCGGAGAGCACTAAGTCGAATGTTTCAACTCCTTCTAATCCTGATTTAATAGACTATTTCGTTGACTACTCCACAATATTCGATGTTTCTGAACACAAAAGGTCTTCCTTACCTCATATTGAAGTCCAAACCTCACATGCTGAGAATAAACTTCTTTTACTGGTAGATACAGGCAGCTCCATTTGCATTATAAAAGAATCTTCCCTCACAAAATTTCCTGAATTGGAAATTCATATAGTAAAATTCAAAGGAATCAATGATGTTAACTCCTTTGCCGAGACAAAAGGCAAATTTATTCTTTCATTAGAAACAAAACAAAAAAATACCATACCCTTCTATTTCCACGTCGTTAATAATGTAAATCTTGACTATGACGGAATTATAGGTTCAGACTTCTTCTCAGCAAATTATGCTTCTATCCAATATTCTAATCGCCGCCTTATCATCAAGAATGACCCTGAAAATTATTTCAAGTTAAAAAATGTTGATGATCGCATATTTGTGATTCCTCCCAGATGCCAAATGGTTATCGAATATCCTGTCACAAATCATGAAATCAAAGAAGGCATTGTATTAGAAAACCAATTACCTGATTATCCCAAATTATATTTCTCTCACTGTCTCGTAAATGTAAAACCCAATGGTAAGGTAAACATATCAGTTCTCAATGTGTCCGAAGAAAGAGTTATCCTGAAAAATGCTAAACTCTCAATCGAACCTGTCTCATATATTTTAGAAAACAATGAGCAAGCTACTGAATCAATCAATTACAATTATCAGGCCTCTGTGTCGTTAGATCGTGAAAATAATGTCCAAAATGCTATTACATGTAGTCATCTGAATGATGAAGAAGAGACATATCTACGTAATCTCTGTTTCCAATACAATGACATATTCTATTTAGACGGCGATCATTTGTCCACTACTAAAACCTTATCTCACGAAATCCGTACTACCTCCGACGTCCCTATTCATGTGAAAAGTTACAGGTTTCCAGAAAGTCAAAGCCGAAGTCGAAAAACAGATGAAAACAATGCTCGATCAAAAAATAATCCGACCTAATAATATAATAAAATAACTCTCCGTGGTCGTCCCTAAAAAATCAGATGCGTCAGGAAAACCAAAGTGGCGCATCGCTTTCGATTACAGAAGGCTAAACGAAATTACTATTGGTGACGCTTATACCATTCCTATTATAACAGATATCCTAGATCAATTAGGCCACTGCAAATACTTCTCGACCTTGGACCTTGCATCATCATTTCACCAAGTCTCCATGAAAAGTGACTCAGATGCTGAAAAAACCGCTTTCAGTGTCCCTTCAGGCCATTATGAATTTACGAGAATGCCCTTCGGACTCAAAAATTCTCCTTCCACATTTCAAAGATTGATTAATGTAGTCCTATCTGGTCTTCAAGGTCTTCACTGTTTTACTTATATGGATGACATAGTAGCTATCAGCCACGACCTTCAGTCCCATATCGAAAAGTTGACGTTAATCTTCGACCGATTACGAGATCACAACCTAAGTCTTCAACCCGATAAATGCTTCACAAAGAAGTTCAATATCTCGGTCACATCATTTCAGACCAAGGCGTGAAACCTGATCCCAAGAAAATTGATGCCGTTACTAAATTTCCAGTTCCTCAAACTCCAAAAGACATAAAGTCCTTTTTGGGCCTAGTAGGTTATTACCGCCGCTTCATCCACAACTTCTCTCATTTGTCAAAACCCCTCACAAGCTTATTAAAAAAGGACGCTAAGTTTAACTGGACTTCAAAACAACAAGATGCTTTCGACAGCCTGAAAACAATGATCACTACTGCTCCAATACTTCAATATCCTGACTTTTCCAAACCCTTTATACTGACCACTGATGCCTCAAATTACGCTGTTTCCGCTATCATTTCACAGGGAGATATCGGTAAAGATCTTCCCATTGCATTCGCTTCAAGGACGCTTAACAAGGACGAAGGTAATTACCCCACAACGGAGAAAGAATGCCTCGCTATACTGTTCGGCACCCACACATTCCGGCCCTATCTCTATGGTCATAAGTTCATCATTGTAACTGATCACAAACCCTTACAATGGCTGTTCAACTGTAAAGATCCTAGTTCCCGTCTAGTACGCTGGCGTCTCAAACTCGAAGACTATGACTATGAGATACAATACAAAAAGGGAAAGTTAAATTGCAATGCTGACTCATTATCTCGAAATCCCATCAATGCGCTAAGTCCTATCCCTGCTAGTCCAACGACCTCAGAAACTTACGACAAATATCTACAACAAAGCCGAAATCATCCTATATCGTGTGACACAACTATCAAAGAACATAACGAATCCCTCCTGAAAGCTAAATGCAAACTTGTCGTGTTTCCATCTTCCATTGACCTTGATGACTCTGTCCCCTACTGTTCTGAAATAATAGAAATGTCTACCCCCGATTTACGAGAGATAGAACGCGAATTAAATACTTACTACAGCACGTCCAACGACAAACATCTCTTCACACACCTTTTCCTACGAGTACATCACTATGATGAAATATCCTACAAAGACATATTTAATTTACTTCGCGACTATCGAGTCATGATAACAATATTATATAATGAAGAGAAAGAAATTGCTATATCAGATTTCAGCGACCCATTCAACAAACTCTCATACACAAGCATTTATAACATGCTAGCTTATCTTTTCCATACCACAGGCGTAAAAGTAAACATTTACCGCAATAATATACTATTTCCTACTCCTAACGAAGTTCAAAGGATCCTAAGAGACCACCATGACTCACCGTCAGCAGGTCACCCAGGTATTTCTCGAATGCTAGAAAGGCTCAAAATAATGTATTGGTGGAAAAATATGAGAAGAGATGTTGAAAATTACGTAAAGAGGTGTAAATCCTGCCAAATCAATAAGCCTTACCGTCAGACTAATCGAGCCCCAATGATTATCACTTCAACCGCTACCAAGCCTACTGAAAAAATATATTTAGACATTGTAGGCCCTTTACCGGAAACAAGGATAAACGGTTACAAGTTCTTGCTCACGTTCCAAGACCACCTGTCATCACCTGCTACGCCGTCTTGCCGCTACGCCGCGCCGCTGCCGTTACGTCACTGCTGCTACGTCGCAAGTATGTCACAAACAACAAACCTCGTAGTTTCTGGTACTCCTAATAGTAAACGTACCCGGGATGATTTGGACAAAAGCCCCGTGAAAACTGAATTCCAGCTATTCAAGGAAGAAATAAAGGACCTGCTATATGGCTGGAAAACGGAACATGATACTGTGCTGGCCAAAATCATGGATGAAATGACAGAAATAAAAACACAAAACCTAGAATTCCAGAAAAGTAATATGGAGATAATTAAAGCGATGGAATTTATTAACAGTAGTTATGAAGACATGAAACTGAAAATCGAGCGCTTAGAAAAGGAGCTTCGTGAATCAGTATTGAGTGTTTCTGCATCTGAAGACCAACTCGAAGAACTGCAACGATCAAACAGGAACTCCGGCATTGAGATTAGGAATATTCCCGCAAATCCTAAGGAAACTAAAGCTAATCTGGTGGAGACCACTCAGAAAATCTTCTCATTCTTGAAGGTACCCTATGACCACCACACCATCAAAGACTGCTATCGCTCTGGGAAGCTGGATGATAAAGGTACTCGCCCTATTACAGCGGAACTCTGCTCTAACATCTTAAGAAGTGACTTACTTGTGACGCTGAGAAAATATAACCAGGATCACCAAAATGCGAAACTGAACTCTAGTTTAATTGGCCTAGACAAGCTGAGCAACGCGGTTTATGTCACTGAACTCCTAACTGCCAAGTCAGAGAGGCTCTTCTACCTGGCTAGAGGTGCTGCAGTCACACACAAATATGCATACTGCTGGACGTCCTATGGGAAAGTGTATCTTCGGAAACAGGAGGGTGCCAATGCAATCCCTATTGTAACGGCACAAAGCTAAGGTCGAGCCACCGCTATCAGTAGCTATGATCGTCTATTCTATCTATCCCAAAATGAGAGGACCCGATTCAGCTGTAAGATTTGTAAGTTAAGAATGATAAGTCTGAATTTCTCGTTCGTTGAGAAGTTCGTTAGGCGTACAATAGTCGAACGAAATTTGGTTCAGGAAGTTACAGTTTCAAGTTAGACAGAGAAAGCATATATGTCCGCGAGCCGGTAATTCGCATCAGTCAGCGGTGTATTGCGCCAGAACGATCGTTGTTATATTTTATGGGTGATGGCACCATCTGGTTTTTGTATATATGGGCGCTTGGAACCTTTTTTTAGTGGTCGACCACAGTTTATAATATTTGTTTGTGATATCGTATAGATATCCGTCGTAGTTTTGGTTCACGGCAATAACGATCCGAAAAGACCGGTTTACACAATTGCGAATTGATTTTCCGAAATGGGTTCTGAACTAGCGGTTACCTCAAAAGGTCCGTAACGTTTTGAAACCTTCAACTCTGCGCAATTTGAGCTGGATGTCATCGAAACGTAAGCATTATTGTTTTAGGAGATCTAACCCACACCATAGCGAAGTGCATAGTTCGATAAATACCGAACTATGAATTCCACTAGCCACAGCACGTCCTGGGCTGAGCCAAATCATATATACCGACTCAGCCTACACATTAGACCTCCAGCGAAATTTACATTTAATTTAAAGATGCAACTTGAATCCAACCTGACCCAAGGCAATGCAAAACACCTACCCGGACCTAAACAATGAACTTTAGACTGTAAATTGATCTCTTCGCGCGTCCCCGACAACACTCAAATGTCAAAATATCAACAGGATATGTTATCTGTGTTGACACCGGTTTAACTTTGTTCTGAATTTGTTATTTCCATCCGCGGAACCTCATCGATCAAACAGTCTCCCTATGCCCTGCCAACCTAGGTTTAGCCGCAACTAAACTCCTGTCTAGCCTAGTCTAAAACCTAGTGTTATACCACGTCCATTATCGACACCACTCGAAAATGGTTGAGTTTGATTTGAATGTGCTTGAATGTTTAATGACTGTGTGTGTGGGAATTTCAAAACTCGCTACTCGAAAGGAATGAGGAGAGGATTAGCCCGCGAATATCCTAAGAGCCAATCCAGAAACCCTATGGTGAAAGAAAAAGGAATTTAGGGTCGCTCCAAGCCCAGACTCAGACTCAGATAATTGACTTACAAGTTCTTTTCTAACGACCCAAGGATAGTTTTGGTATTTGGGGTTGGTTGATATAAAGGTTAGGAACCGAGGTATATCTCGGCGCTTCAGACACTCACGAAAACCCACTGAAACTTCGCAATCACAATTTTGTATAGTTCTGACGCGTAACACGGCAGACAAAACTGTTTAGAACTCGTGAAAGACTACTGTCACAGTAGCTAGACGCTGAGACTGAATGCTCTCCCCTCCCACGCTCTCGTATTTATATGCGTCCTTTGCGAACACGCTCTGCCCAAGCGAAGCTTCTTATCACTAACTACACAGGGTCTAATTTCAACCATGCCATGCAGATCCGCCGTTCTACAAATTGTGTGTACGCATATTCACTATGATCAACCGTAGGTGATCACTCAAATCATTTGGTACTGCCGATACACAGAATCTGTTGATCGCTGACCAATAAAAGCTTGTTGCGATTAATTAAGCATACCCGACCGCTAGACGCGCGTAGCAAAGACCACTAGAATGCTATTCAAACTAGTCGTGTCAGACCCTCCATCTCATACCTCAATCGCAATTGTATATTTGCAATCAACATAATAGCTTTCTCCGTATCGTTCCATAATAACCTTTCATTATTTAGTTATTCATAATTTTATTCAACGCGCAGCCAAATCGGCTCTGATCTCTACACATCTCGCAGGAATGCGACAAAAAAACCTGACCTGTAAACTTCTTCGAACCATCCCACGCGTCGGCTCTGTTTTTTTTGCTAACTTGCCACTGAGCTACGCAAAACCCCCAAACGTTATCTGAACCGATTCGTATTCAAAACAGCGCGGCGTTGGGCTAGCCCTCTATCACGCAGAATGAAGTATCAAATGTACCGACTCTCGTGTACCATTACAGCCCCCTCCCAGACCTTGAGACACTGTTTATCTCAGTTAACATGGCGCAAGGATCTCATTACCACTATGCTACCCATGCTTTATCCATATCTACTCTATATGTACGGACATCTCAAATCATGTACACAGACCGATGAATCTGTCAATTATGTATATAATATTTACACAACTCGATTGAGTTCTCTCCTGTCTTATCTTATTTATCTATCTAACTATACAACCTCGCTTACCCGCAACTTATCCTAATTCGTATTACTATATATATACAATTTTTTTTTGTTTTTTTTTTTTTTTTTGTTTCCAAACCATGCGAGATCCTTAAGTCTACAAAATAGTTATTCAAATTTACAGCTTACAGCTTAATTATATAACTTTTATACACTATCTTATTTATCTACGCCCTTATTCGTCCTCATATAATACCTGGCTATATTTATAGTATTGAAGTTACCCAATATCTCATTTGAACCCGGATCTACTAAAGTATAACAGTTAGGATATACCACTGCCGAAATAACATAAGGCCCTTTATACAACAATGAAAATTTCCGCATGATTTTATGTTCTTTATTTGAACGCACAAAAGTCTTAAGTTTCACATAATCACCTATACGATAGACTTCTAACTTACGCCGTTTGTCCGCCTGTCGCTTACGTCGTTCACTAGAACTTTTGGAGTTTTCTATCGCTACATTCCGCACCTGTTCCGTATCTCGCACACTATGGCCTAATGACCATTCATCGCCTTATTCCTTGTCAATAGTTAACGGTTCCCGCCTACCAAACGTAATTATAGTTTCGATAGGTATTTCCCTATGAAATCTCTTTGTACAAGCGAGCACGCTTCTACCTGTCGCTTTTCGCATTGGATATAATTTTATTACTTTACTGTACACGTCTTGAATCACATATATATATTGATATCCGAATTTACCTACGGCAATGGCCCATATAGGTCCGAGAAAACTTTCTCACCCAACTTTTCCGCCAACACCGGTGCACAAGGACCAACGGTATTGTTAGTACTTGGTTTGACCTTTTGACATATGTCACAACTTCTTATCATCGCGCTAATCACCCTACTCATATGAAGAAAATAATATCTGTCCTTCATCAGTGCTAATATTTTATATCTGCCGTAGTGACCTATTTCTTCATGTATGTGTAAAATTAGTTCCTCCTGTAGTGATTTCGGAATTACTAGCAACTGTACGTTCCGCTTCGGCACGTGAAAATATAACGTATCACCTACTAGCTTATAATTTTCAAACCCTCTCGTTCCCGTATCTACTACATTACGTCTGATACAACCGCTAATTCGATTTAACCGCTCATCTTCGCTTTGTGATCTCGCAATGTCCCGTAAACTCGAAATAACACTTGCGGTATTCGATGCCTGAAACCAGAATATCCCCGGCTGAACATTTGTACTGTCAATCATACCTCCAGGTCCCGCTATTTGCCTGCTTAGCGTGTCGGCAATTTGATTATCAGTCCCTCGCACAAATTCTATGTCGTAATCGAATTGTTCTAAAAACATAACCCACCTAGTTACGCGTGCCCCCAATAAAGTCCACGAATTAATGAACGTCAAACTTTTATGATCAGTTCTAATAATAACTTTTTCTCCCCGCAAATATATCTCAAATCGCTTTAAAGTGTATATAACTACATACATTTCTTGTTCACTGATAGCCCATCTCGTCTGAGCACCCTTAAATGCCTGCGAACAGAACCCTATAATTCGTTCCTGGCCCGAATCATCTAATTGATAAACATAGCCCCCAATTCCTATAGCGCTGGCGTCACATTGAACATAATATGTTTTTCCCGCCAATGGCTGACTCAAAATTATACTTTCTAAGAATTGTTTTTTTATCTCGTCAAAAGCACTTTGCATCTGCGCACTCCAGACGTACTTGACTCCAGACCGTAATAAATTGTACAAGGGCTGTGTTAACGTTCCAAAATTTTTTATAAACCTCCTAAAGTAATTTATGAACCCCAAAAACGCCCTCAATTGCCTGACAGTTCTGGGTGACGGATATAATTTAAGTGTTTCAATTTTGTCCGGGTCCATTTGCAAACCTTGTGTAGACAAAATGTGCCCCAATAACTTGACCTTTTTTTGTGCGAACTCGCATTTTTTTAGTTTGCATGTGAAGCCCGCGTCTTTCAATTTACTCAGAACCGTGTCCACTTGAGACAAATGCTGTTCGAAGTCACCCTCAGTTAAAATTGCCAAATCGTCAACAAAATTTAAACAATATGACCTAACCTCTGGCCCTAAAATTAAATCCATCGCCCTCGAAAATGAACCCACACTGGTTTTCAACCCCTGAGGTAAAACGTTGTAAACATAACTTCTGCCTTGATATACAAAACCCGTGTATCGTTTAGATTCGTCTGATAATGGTATAGAAAAATATGCATCTTTGATATCAATAACCCCTATGTAGTTTATCCGGCGCCCGGATTGCAATATCTCACTCATTAAAGGTGTGGTTTCAACCTCCCCAACCATTCCCGTGTTTAATTGTCGTGCATCTAGCAAAATACGGACCTCTCCTGATTTCTTAAATGCACAAGTCAATGGACTGCTGAAATCCGTAGATTGCCTGCTAATAATACCTATCAGTTCCATTTCTTCCAATCGTTTTGTTACTTTATCGCGATATGCGAACGGTATGGGATAGCTTCGTTTTACGAAAGGCGTTTCATCTCTCATTTTTATCTCATGTATATTTTATTTGTCCGACCTACCCTATCGCTAAACAACTCTGCATGTTTATTTAACACCGGCAACAACTTTGTTTTGTGTTCAACAGGTATTGATGAATTATTCACATATTCCTCTATCATATTTCTACTGGTATCTTGGTTCTGTACTTCCATTGTACAACAGCAAGAGTCCTGATTAGGGCCAATACCTAATGGTATTTCACACATCCGCCCGGCGCTTCGTATAATTAGCCTCTTATTACCCTCACACGTTAAACTGGCTCGCGTCTGTTGTATAAAATCAAAAACCAAAATTAAATCTTTAGGCACCCTTGTTAATACTAGCATTGGAGTATCGATAACGCATTCACCTATTGTTAATGGTAACGTAACTAATTTATCAACCTTTTCCTTACTGACTCCGAATGCACCTGTGATTCTCAAACTTGGAATCGGTATTTCCGTCGGTTTTCCCAATTGTCTGCACACTTCTTCGTACACTCTCCGACTTATTACACTGATTTCGCTCCCCGAATCAATCAAACTCCTTACAACAATATTCCCAATACGCACATCTATCTCAGGTAATGTCAATGTACTACATAAATCGCGCCCACACTCAGTCGAATCGTCGTCTCTGAATATCGTATGTAAACGCCTGTCATTTCGGCCTATACAATTCGATCTAGATTTTTCCTATAAACACACGGCATATCCATGCGCTTTATGCGCTAATAATTGAATAAATTCATTCACACCCACGTTCGAATCCAAATTACACAAATCATACAGTCTATGCTTTTTTCCAATTTGATCGGCTGTCCACCCAAACCGTAATAAATATCTGAGCGCGAACGACCCGCGCGAGTCCACTAGTTTTTTTAATTCTGATTTATCGCATTATTCCTGTCACTTGAACTTTGCCCTGCTTCTGTATTATCTGAACCATCATTGCCCCTTTGGAACCCTATTGCCTTGAAACTAGCCTGAGGCTGTCTACCTCTACCGCGAAAATAACCGCGACCGCGCGTCCCAAATTCGTTTCGCCCCTTCGTTCCCGCGTTATAATTATTCCTACGACTCACCGCGTTATAACGTATTGTATTTACTCGCATAGCTCGATATTGCCCACGCATGTAGCTATTCCGCCTTACGTCGTTCGTATTCATCGTATCCGAACCCTGCAACGCACTTAATCCCCCATCGACATTCCTATCTAAATGCCGAAGGAACTCGACCGCATCCCGTATAGTCATAGGTTCCTTTCTAGCAAAAAACGCTACCTGAATATCACGCGGCAACTGTCTGAAAATCGTGTTGATTTTCTCCGTATCAGTAAACGGTATCGTAAGCTCATATATGCTATTCAATTGAGAGGCAAAGAATTCTTCCATACTTTGACCTTTCTTAGAATCAAACTTCGCAGTTAGGAATCTTTGCTTAATTAATTCCTGTTCATTATCACCCCAGAATACCTCTCTGAAATCTTTTTCAAAATCCGAATAGGTTCGCCATGAGTCTCTGTATATGCTCATTCGAACTTTTGCAATTCCTACCAAACTATCCGTTGCCCATATCAAAGCCCTAGAACTATCTCCCGAGACTTTAATATAAGCCTTTAAATCTCTTAAGAAAATCATCGGATTTTCCGAACTCCGCCCATCGAATGTCGGCAACTTCTGTGTCATTTTCACAATGCATGATTGACGTTTTTCTACCGATTGTTCAAACGTCTCTAGTTCCTGTCTATCAGTCTGTCTGTCCGAAGTCCTACTAGCATTGCTCGTGCTGGAACCCCTTTCCAAACTGTCTAATCTATTCACTATTTCAGATAACAATTGCGTCACCTGCCCTGACGCCATTTCACTTGTATGCGAAAGTGAAACGTCTCGTGCTACCCGACTAACGGTTTTCCTAAGCCGGCCGGCCATTATTCCTGAACACTAAACCGTCGTAGCTCGTCTGAAAACAATGCCCCTTTTTTTTTGCTTATTTCTTATTTACAAACCTGAACTGTTTATAATTGTTTCTATGTTGTGTTATTTTTAAAAGTAACGCGTTAGACCTTGATTCTTTTAGAATATCTAGGTATCAGACTATCTAGGATATCCTTCGGTCTCGGCACCAGAAACCTGTAACGGCCCAAAACGGCTAAGGTCGAGCCACCGCTATCAGTAGCTATGATCGTCTATTCTATCTATCACAAAATGAGAGGACCCGATTCAGCTGTAAGATTTGTAAGTTAAGAATGATAAGTCTGAATTTCTCGTTCGTTGAGAAGTTCGTTAGGCGTACAATAGTTGAACGAAGTTTGGTTCAGGAAGTTACAGTTTCAGGTTAGACAGAGAAAGCATATATGTCCGCGAGCCGGTAATTCGCATCAGTCAGCGGTGTATTGCGCCAGAACGATCGTTGTTATATTTTATGGGTGATGGCACCATCTGGTTTTTGTATATATGGGCGCTTGGAACCTTTTTTTAGTGGTCGACCACAGTTTATAATATTTGTTTGTGATATCGTATAGATATCCGTCGTAGTTTTACGACGTGAGTACTCAATGATATTTCATGTGCTCGCTAGTAGCGGCTTGTGGTGTTTCCAATTATATATTTGGTTCACGGCAATAACGATCCGAAAAGACCGGTTTACACAATTGCGAATTGATTTTCCGAAATGGGTTCTGAACTAGCGGTTACCTCAAAAGGTCCGTAACGTTTTGAAACCTTCAACTCTGCGCAATTTGAGCTGGATGTCATCGAAACGTAAGCATTATTGTTTTAGGAGATCTAACCCACACCATAGCGAAGTGCATAGTTCGATAAATACCGAACTATGAATTCCACTAGCCACAGCACGTCCTGGGCTGAGCCAAATCATATATACCGACTCAGCCTACACATTAGACCTCCAGCGAAATTTACATTTAATTTAAAGATGCAACTTGAATCCAACCTGACCCAAGGCAATGCAAAACACCTACCCGGACCTAAACAATGAACTTTAGACTGTAAATTGATCTCTTCGCGCGTCCCCGACAACACTCAAATGTCAAAATATCAACAGGATATGTTATCTGTGTTGACACCGGTTTAACTTTGTTCTGAATTTGTTATTTCCATCCGCGGAACCTCATCGATCAAACAGTCTCCCTATGCCCTGCCAACCTAGGTTTAGCCGCAACTAAACTCCTGTCTAGCCTAGTCTAAAACCTAGTGTTATACCACGTCCATTATCGACACCACTCGAAAATGGTTGAGTTTGATTTGAATGTGCTTGAATGTTTAATGACTGTGTGTGTGGGAATTTCAAAACTCGCTACTCGAAAGGAATGAGGAGAGGATTAGCCCGCGAATATCCTAAGAGCCAATCCAGGAACCCTATGGTGAAAGAAAAAGGAATTTAGGGTCGCTCCAAGCCCAGACTCAGACTCAGATAATTGACTTACAAGTTCTTTTCTAACGACCCAAGGATAGTTTTGGAATTTGGGGTTGGTTGATATAAAGGTTAGGAACCGAGGTATATCTCGGCGCTTCAGACACTCACGAAAACCCACTGAAACTTCGCAATCACAATTTCGTATAGTTCTGACGCGTAACACGGCAGACAAAACTGTTTAGAACTCGTGAAAGACGACTGTCACAGTAGCTAGACGCTGAGACTGAATGCTCTCCCCTCCCACGCTCTCGTATTTATATGCGTCCTTTGCGAACACGCTCTGCCCAAGCGAAGCTTCTTATCACTAACTACACAGGGTCTAATTTCAACCATGCCATGCAGATCCGCCGTTCTACAAATTGTGTGTACGCATATTCACTATGATCAACCGTAGGTGATCACTCAAATCATTTGGTACTGCCGATACACAGAATCTGTTGATCGCTGACCAATAAAAGCTTGTTGCGATTAATTAAGCATACCCGACCGCTAGACGCGCGTAGCAAAGACCACTAGAATGCTATTCAAACTAGTCGTGTCAGACCCTCCATCTCATACCTCAATCGCAATTGTATATTTGCAATCAACATAATAGCTTTCTCCGTATCGTTCCATAATAACCTTTCATTATTTAGTTATTCATAATTTTATTCAACGCGCAGCCAAATCGGCTCTGATCTCTACACATCTCGCAGGAATGCGACAAAAAAACCTGACCTGTAAACTTCTTCGAACCATCCCACGCGTCGGCTCTGTTTTTTTTGCTAACTTGCCACTGAGCTACGCAAAACCCCCAAACGTTATCTGAACCGATTCGTATTCAAAACAGCGCGGCGTTGGGCTAGCCCTCTATCACGCAGAATGAAGTATCAAATGTACCGACTCTCGTGTACCATTACACTATCACTAGCGAATCGCAACTTAAGGGCCTAGGTAAGGTCATATGACTACCTATGTATTTAAAGCACAAAATATTACAACCTAAAGAACTATATAGAGTAATAATAATCTATAAATAGTCTTTTTAATGTACGTATGTGAATCGGTTAAGTCACTGATCAATCTATAGTATACAATATTTAATATCCCTTATACTCTCAACTATTTATGCAATTAGTGTTTTTTAATGTATTATTTATTAATTATAATTATATTTCTGATGTCAATTCGTCTCCTACTTAGCTTATCCATCCACTAAATTTTCCTAATTTTTTCCTATAGTTTATTTATTTTCATATCAATTATACACAGTCAGGTCATAAGTTCTGTCACACAATAAAAACTTTTGAATTTGGAACGCTGGCCACAAAAAAGTTTATTGAACTCGAATTTCGAATTTTTCATGAAAATAAAAATGTGTACTTTTTAGAATTTTCCTCATTTTTAAATATGGAGTGGACACTTAAAGAAGACCGTGTCGCAGTTATTGCGTTGCATCGTTGCGGTTACGCACCAATTCAGATTTTCGACTTACTGAAAAATTTGAATATAACCAAAAGATTCGTTTATCGTACCATAAAACGATACAATGAAGACTCTAGTGTAGATGACAGTTCAAGAAGTGGTCGCCCTCGCTCTGTTAGGACTCCAGCAGTGATAAAAGCTGTGAAGGCGCGAATTCAAAGAAATCCCATACGTAAGCAGAAACTGTTGGCCCTTCAGATGGGGTTAAGCAGGACCACGGTGAAAAGGGTATTAAATGAAGACTTAGGGCTTAGGGCATATCGAAGAAAAACAGGACATCGTTTGGACGCTCGTTTAATGGACCTGAGACTGAAGAGATGCCGCGCTTTGTTGAAGCGGTACGCGGGAAAAAAGCATAGGGAAATTCTTTTTTCGGATGAAAAAAATTTCACCGTAGAAGAGAGCTACAACAAACAAAATGATAAGGTGTACACACACAGCAGTGAAGAAGCGAGCAACCGTATTCCACGTGTCCAACGAGGTCATTTTCCATCCTCGCTCATGGTTTGGTTGGGAGTCTCTTATTGGGGCTTAACTGAGGTACATTTTTGTGAGAAAGGCGTAAAAACGAATGCAGTTGTGTATCAAAATACAGTCCTCAAGGACCTTGTGGAACCTGTTTCTCATGCCATGTTTAATAACAGGCACTGGGTATTCCAACAAGATTCTGCGCCAGCTCATAGAGCGAAAAGCACACAAGACTGGCTGGCGGCGCGTGAAATCGACTTCATCCGGCACGAAGACTGGCCCTCCTCCAGTCCAGATTTGAGTCCGTTAGATTACAAGATATGGCAACAATTGGAGGAAAAGGCCTGCTCAAAGCCTCATCCTGATTTGGAGTCACTCAAGGCATCCTTGATTAAGGCAGCCGCCAATATTGACATGGACCTCGTTCGTGCTGCGATAGACGGCTGGCCGCGCAGAATAAAGGCCTGTATTCAAAATCGCGGGGGTCATTTTGAATAAACTTTATTACCATAAGAATCTATGTTTTATTAAGTTCATTTTGCTATATAAATGTTTACATAAATAATAAACATGTCTAAATTATTTCATATTGCACATGTGACAGAACTTATGACCTGACTATGTATATTGTATATGTCTTGTTCCCTAGGAAAGTTTAGACAACTCGTTAAACGTTTCGTGCACTAACTTGTCTGATGGAATTTTAGTAACTTGGTTAAATAGAGTTAGTTAAGTGTCTGATTTAACCAACTAACTGCGGCATATGTATTTTATTATTAATAACAAGGAGTCCCTATACAAATTTTCAGACCTCTAGCATCAAAATTTGCGGAACTCTCATACAAACTTCCATCCCCTAGTTTCCTTAAACTAGGGGATGGAATTTGTCGTTTGTGTACTAATACTAGCTTTCATACCAAATTTCAGCTTTCTAGGACTTGAGGAAGTACCTAAGAATTTTGATGATCATCAGAGAGTGTCGAGTGAGTCATCACATCAGTGACGAAATCGGGATATTTTAGATATCAAAAAATCTAATCTAAAGTGAGCTTTGCTATTGAAACTTTATATATATATTGGGTGCTTACCTACGAAATTGGCGAATTTTCTTACAAAGTTCAAAATGTTTATTAATCAAAAATATCAATTACAGGTTTACTTATATCTAAAGTGTATGTAAGTTCTAAATATTATTCAGCGTATGACATTAACTTCTGCACTGGTCAGAGACCGTCTCGCAGTAAGTTAAGATCAAAGGAATAATCTACAAACTAATTGCAGTCTAAAAATAGTTTTTTTTAAATATACCTGTTTGCAGAATGTACCAATACAAAATTTAAAAAAAGTTATTATACCTAGGTAGCCTATGGTTAAATTATCATCGAATTGAGTTGTGTGTGTGTTAATGTTTGTGTATGTTGTGTGTGAGGGGTGTGTGTGTGTGGGGGGGGGGGGGGGGGGGGGGGGGGGGTTATTTGTGTATGACTGCTTAACCCTACGACAAGGTAGTTGTTAAATTCCACGCCTTAACCGAAAGGGCGTGGAATCTTGGTAGGGTTGTTTTTCACCAGGAATGTCACAAGTAGTACTGACCTTGACGCCGTGGACCGGAATTCGAAAGCTCAATTCGAGGCAGGAATACGGGATGAGGAACACCAGGGAGGTGAGGGGAGTCGAATCTTACTCTCGTCGCAGCCCGATGCTGTCGCCGTCGTGCTGCTTGCCGACACAAAGGGTCGCTGTCCGAAACGCGACGAATTGATCCCCGAATCACTTCAACCTTTCACAACACGAAGCACTCACTCCGATGACGTGAAATCTACTTATTTCCCGACGATTGTTCCGTGATGATTATTACAATTAATATTCCGACCAGGCCCCGAAACCTGTGTTAGACAATTATTACAAAAAACATACAGCCAAGGCCCGAATGCCTGACGCAGCCATTTTCCATGTGCAAAAAAGTAACCTCTAACTCGTCATCTCGTTTCTATTCAAGTGACAGCTGCTAGTGATGTCCCGATCACTCGCGGTCGATCCGCGCAACGAAAAACCGGTGCGTTCCGAAGCATAAATATTAAACAGTCACCCGCCCGGACAGGCCCGAACCTGTCCCTAATCAATAGGAAGGCGAGAAAGTGTTGCGACCGCTCTCTTGAGGACCGAGTCCCCCACCTTGACTTCTGCTGATCGAGGCGTGCCATGCCAACCCGTGTACAATTTGACGATCCGTCCTAGGTGGCAGCACCTAGTTAACCGACTTAACTTAACATCACCGAATGGGTATTCTGGCAGGGCGTTAAGGGGCTGACCTATCAGGAAGTGACCCGGCGTCAACGCTTCCAAATCATTTGGATCCGAACTGAGCGGGCACAACGGACGCGAGTTCAGTGTCATTTCAATTTTACAGAACAGCGTCGCAAGCTCTTCAAAGCGTAGAGAGGTCTCACCGATGATCCTCGTCAGGTGCGACTTAGCCGATTTAACCGCAGCCTCAAAAATTCCTCCCCAATGAGGACATCCCGGCGGACTGAAAACCCATTCAATCCCTCGTCGAGAGCAAGCCGTACCGATGGCGTCCTGGTTACCGTTCAGGAATTGAGTGACCTCCTGCAGATATCGCCTGGCTCCGACAAAATTTGTGCCGTTGTCCGAACGGATTAATGTCGGGAGGCCCCTTCGTGAGACGAACCGATCTAGACATGCGACAAATGCCTCTGTAGTGAGGTCACTGACCACCTCCAAGTGGACTGCTTTCGTGGCCAAGCACACGAAGACGCACAGGTATGCCTTCACTAATCTGGCGTTCCGTAGCTGTGAAGACTTGACCATGAATGGTACCGCGAAATCCGTTCCGACACCCGCAAAGGGCCGGATTTCGTTAACCCTATCCGAGGGCAAATCGCCCATCTGGGGCTGCATCGTAGCCGCCTTGGCCCGATAACAAGGCAGGCACCGAAATACGACGCTACGCACTAAGCGTCTTCCCGATAGAATCCAGAACTCGCGCTGGAGAAACGCCATCAAGGCGTGGCATCCGATATGCCCATTCCGAATGTGTCGATCCTGTATCAACAGTTCGACCAACTTCCCTTTCCTAGGGAGTAACAACGGGTGGCGAGCCGCATAAAGCAGGTTGGCATTCCGCAGCCGACCTCCTACCCTCAGCAATCCTTGAAGGTCAATAAACGGGTTGAGCCGAGCCACAGCTCCCTTCAGTTGGACGCGTCCGCGTCTCAGAATGTCCAATTCGGACTTGAAGTGCACCGTCTGCACGTTCCGTACCAATGCGAACAACGCATGGTTCCGTTCCCGTGGTGTCAGGACCTGTGTCCGCACCCGTTGCGCCTCAGAATTGCGACAATCCCGCGCAAATCAGAAGATCCAGGCGGTCACATTGACCAGCTTGTCGAGCGAGCTGTACCGTTCCAGCAGGCTGAACTCCTCTTCCGGCTCTGGTTGCGTCGTACAGACACCGACTGTCAAGGCGCCGTTCGCCGAGGTAACGCGTGGACTCATTGGCCAATCCGATTCGGCTTGAGTCAACCATTTTGGACCCCACCACAAGGGATGTCCAACCAACTCCGGAGCGTGACACCCACGAGACGCACAGTCTGCTGGGTTCATTTCCCCTGGAACATGTCTCCAGATTAAGGGAACCTCCGAATTCAAAATCTGCGAAACCCGATTCGCCACAAAAATCTCCAGCTTGTGAACTGAAGCCTTCAGCCAGCATAACACGATCTGGCTGTCCGTCCAAGCGTAGACCGTATCTTCTAACGCTATTGACCCACGAAGAACCGTCATCGTGTGGTTGACCAGACGAGTCAGGAGAGCCGCTCCTGAAAGCTCTAATTTGGGAATGGTCAGGCGAGTGCGCAACGGCGCAACCTTGCTCTTGGCCATGACCAACCGCACATCAACCTCCCCCGAGGAGTCGACCGTACGCAGATATACCGCAGCTCCGTAGCCCTTCTCCGAGGCATCGCAAAACCCATGCAGGGTGGCGGTGTATCGTTTGGTGGGGACCAACCTCCGTGGCAGTGAAATCCAATTGATGCCAGGGAGGGTCGAAAAGAACGAGTCCCACTCTGAGCTCAATGACCCGCCGATCGGGTCGTCCCATTTCAGCTCAGCAGACTACAATTGCTGCATAAAACACTTGAGCTGAAATGTTACCGGGGTGATCCACCCGTTTGGATCAAATGTCCTAGCCACCGTTGAAAGGACGTTCTGTTTCGTCCAGGCCTTCGGGGAGTCCAACTCGACCCGATACGAAAACATGTCTGACACCGGCTGGTACTAGACGCCTAATACCGACAACATATTTGGATTTTCCAAATTTTCAAAAATGTGGGGATCCTGCTGGTAGTCATCCGGAAGACCAGACAGTAACTCTGGAGAGTTCGACATCCATTTCCGGAGCTCGTAACCTCCACCCCGTAAGAGCTCAACTAGCTCGTCCCGACGAACGAGCGCCTCTACGGAATCTGCACCGGTACAGATATCGTCCACGTAGAGATCCTGCTCCAGGATTGCTGCTCCTCTAGGGAAATTTAACCGTTCTCGATCCGCTAACTCCCGCAGAGTGCGAATCGCCAAATAAGGACTAGACCGTAGCCCGTACGTGTTGGTGTTCAGCTCGTACACCTTGATGGGCTGATCTGGGTTCTCTCGCCACAGTATCAGCTGATACCGTCTATCGTCAGGGTGAATGACCGTCTGTCTAAACATCATCCGGATGTCAGCTACAAACACAACATTGTGTCGACGGAACCGTGTGATAACATCCGCGATGTCATGGTTCAACTTCGGCCCTGAATGCAAACACTGGTTCAGGTTCATGCCGTTAGATGTTGATGCCGATCCATCGAACACTACCCGTATTTTGCCCTCCGGGGTCCTCAAGAACGCGTGATGAGGCAGGAAGCAGTGGTCTTCACGCTTCCAGTCGATACCCGAAACCGACATGTGGCCGAGCGACTCGTATTCCCGCATGAAGTCGACGTACTTCTGCCGGAAAATCCCGTCACACTTCATGCGTCGTTCCATCGACAGAAGTCGCGTCTCGGTTGCATGGTGTGAACTGCCCAGAAGGCGACCAGTATTGTTCCGATAAAACTGTTCACACTCTTCTTCAACCGGGTCCAACCGGCGGACCGTAGGTGGTTCCTCCACCTCATAAAACTTCTGTATCACCTCCGAGAGTACAGAACCGAATAAGGGACTACGAGTCGCTAGGCGTGGGGCAGCCGGCATGACCGGACCCATTACCGCATGGACCAGTCTGGTGTTGACCGAAACCAGACCAGTCGCCTGCAACACGTGGACACCTGGCACTAACAGGTATCCCAAGGCATCGACACCCAATAAAATGTCTACTGGGCCCGGAATATCGAACTCCGGGTCAGCCAGTGACAACCCAGCGACCAACTGTCGCACCGAGGGCGACAACCGTACGTGAGGGTGTGAGCCCATCACATTAGGCATGACTAATGCCGTGACCGTCAGATTCACCGATGAATCCACCCGTGACGAGAGAGCAATCCGACATACTCCCTTAACGGAACCGACTTCCGTGTTCCCAATTCTTCGAATGAAATGTGGATACTCCCTTACCGAAATGCCCAACTGTCTTACAAGGTTGCACGAGACTAAGCACCCCTGGGCCCCCGAGTCCAATAGTGCTCGTGCCACACATGATTTGCTGTCCGAACTCCACGCTATCACAGAGGCGGTGGGGAGCATGACCGTCTGTGGAGTGGCGGCACCCTGTAAGTGGGCGGCGTGTCCCCAGCGGGAACCTCCGCGGGATCCGAACCCGCTGAGACCTCCGTCGGCCTTGGAGTAACTCGGCTGCTGATACGCAACAGGCATATCAGACCGTATGTACATCAAGGGGTCCCAACCCGGATAATAGGCCCCTCGCTGTCCCGGTATCCGACCATACCGGACGGTGTACGGTGTGCCCGGTGGCCACCGTGGATGGATGGGGAAGAGCGGATCAAACCTGGGGCGCTCTAGGAATGGGGGCGACATCCGACTGTTCGCCTCCCTGTTCGCCTCCCAGAGCGACGGGCAGGGTGGCGCAGAATGTGGTGGGCTCCCAGCCTTCGCGCCACTCAAAGGTGCCATCTGACACCCGTAACACGCGGTGAGCCAGCGGCCCGAAGTCCTCGCTGACCGTGGACAGCGGCGACCGAACCCCGGCTATCCCGCATGTTACCCCCCGCGCTGCCCCCTTCCCCTTGGGGGAGGGGGTCCCGTCCGCGGGTACCCCAGTCACCCCGTTGGTGACTCCCGTTGCCCGGAGGGGGACTGGGTCCGGCCCTGGTTGGGCCCTGTGGCTGACCAACCTGAGTCCGGCCCTGGTGACCGTCCGAAGGGCCTGACCGATTCAGGCACAACACTATGTGGTGCTTGCCACCACAGCACTCACAGGGGAACGCGCGCGAGCACTCGCTCAGCGTGTGCGGCCCCAAACAGCCGAAACACAATCGGTGGCGGAAGACTATCTTCCTGCGGGCAGCTACCCCGAGCGCCTTAAAGTTGGCGCAACTGGTCACTTCATGACCGGCACTGTCGCAGTGCACACAGCCGTCACCCGACGGCGCGGCATTCAAAACGCCAAATTGTTTCGACCGCCCACCCCCCCGTGGGGGCGGAGGGCGCGGCCCCTCCCGCATCCGCGCGGGTTGGCGCTGCACACTGGCCTCCGTGTCCAGTGTGTCACATCGCCTGCATTCACCCTCCAAAAAATCCGTCAATTGGACGAGCGTGGGCAGTTCCGTGCTACTGCCCCCATGCAGCTGTTCAAACCCGACTTTGAACAGCTGCAGGCAACCGTGACAAAACCATATACAAAACAATGTATGACCATTGGTTTACCGGAAGACCAAGGTTCTGAAGGGCCTTAGTGGCCACCAGCACAGGGTTGAGCACCTGTACTCGGATGTCAACATCCCGGGTTACTTTAGGGATGCTAAACAGCTTCCCCAGCTGCGCATCAACCAACCGCCGTTTGTGTTGGTAGCGGTCAAACAATATGGACTTGGCTATCTCATAATTGCCCGCCGTGACCGTTAGGTGACCGACCAACTCCTTCGGTTCACCCCGCAGAGCCATCAATAGTTGGGCCAACTTGTAGGCGTTGTCCAGGTCGTCCCGACCGTGGACCAAACTATCAAATAAATTAATGAATGCCGGCCACTCATCAATTGCCCCACTGAAGGCCGGAATCTCCAGGTGTGGCAGCCGTCCAACAACACCCTTCGGGGGTGGGTCTCCGTTACCCTCCCCACGGTCATTCCTTCGCGACCGCTTAATTTTCTCCGCGCGACGCTCGATGTCACCCAAGCATTCCATCGCTTGGTCAGCATCCGCGCAGAGCTGTTTCAGGCTGAGGCTTCATCCGTAAGCCCGAGAGCTTCAGCCTCCGCAGCCAGCCGACACACCTTCCCGACGCGTGTCATTGCGTCGTCCACACGCTTGAGCAGGACATCGTCCATGTCAGGTCACTCCACATACTTATGAGTATGGGCGAGCCATCTCATTTCCTCCCGGACACCATGCCGCAGCACCGTTAAGGGCGAAGGTGCCATGTTGACCGATTTAATAGATTCTGGTCTTATACTTCACTACCGAACTGAGTATAGCCAGAGACCAGCACTTGCCCGTCAGCGCTGGGCACAGAAATTAAAACTAAGTTGTCAAAACTAAGGCAACCACTAAAACAATTAAATCCTAAAAAATATGTTATATGGTCGCCCTGTGGACATACACCTTATAACTAAACACTCTAAATCAATTAGAGAATTCCACCATAAAGCACAATACAAATAACACACAAAAATGTATTATAAAAAAAGCTATTTTTAATATAATGTAGGTAGCCGTGAACCTTCTAGAAGTGGCCCTTCCGATATGACCTACACTTCTACTGAGGTCAGCAAAATCAGCTTAATACCCCTTAAATAGCCTGACCCTGCTCTGTAAACCGAAATAACACTGCAGTACTATAGAACCCGACGTTCTACCACAAGCAATACAATATAGTTACTTCGCGGAATGACCGTTCAATCCTTTATGCGCACAAACAGTAGTTTCCGACTACAAATTTATAATAATCATTGACTAAATCGTCAATTATACGTTCACTAACCGAAAATGAACCTAAATTGTGGTATACCGACCACAAGACTCACTCACAAAATGATTGCCGACCAATCCGAGGTATCCACCCTCTCCCAGCTACAATGTGGCAAAAAACAACCCTACAACCGTCCGTGAATCGATTTCCCACTAGGAAACCGCGCCTCTGCTACCAAAATGTTAAATTCCACGCCTTAACCGAAAGGGCGTGGAATCTTGGTAGGGTTGTTTTTCACCAGGAATGTCACAAGTAGTACTGACCTTGACGCCGTGGACCGGAATTCGAAAGCTCAATTCGAGGCAGGAATACGGGATGAGGAACACCAGGGGGGTGAGGGGAGTCGAATCTTACTCTCGTCGCAGCCCGATGCTGTCGCCGTCGTGCTGCTTGCCGACACAAAGGGTCGCTGTCCGAAACGCGACGAATTGATCCCCGAATCACTTCAACCTTTCACAACACGAAGCACTCACTCCGATGACGTGAAATCTACTTATTTCCCGACGATTGTTCCGTGATGATTATTACAATTAATATTCCGACCAGGCCCCGAAACCTGTGTTAGACAATTATTACAAAAAACATACAGCCAAGGCCCGAATGCCTGACGCAGCCATTTTCCATGTGCAAAAAAGTAACCTCTAACTCGTCATCTCGTTTCTATTCAAGTGACAGCTGCTAGTGATGTCCCGATCACTCGCGGTCGATCCGCGCAACGAAAAACCGGTGCGTTCCGAAGCATAAATATTAAACAGTAGTCTTGGGATCGGATACGGGACCACTAAGCAGCAAGTTTGTGTTCAAACTCACGTTTTATCACTCGTTGATACTATTTGCTCAATATCGTCGTAGGCTTTATCCATCAACCACTTCTTTAAGTACATAGGATCACATTTGGACTCTATTGTACCTTCGATTTTGTTGAATATATGAGGACCAAGGAATGATCTAAATCGCCTAACAAATGTAGTTCTGCTCCTAGGGTCTTCTACCTTTTGCTTTCGGTTAAACCTAAGGCTTCGCTCGGACTCCTTGATACTTATACCATTGTTTTTAATGAGTTTTTTAATAATACAGACGATGTAAAGCTGTCGAACAGTAAGCAATTGTGTTTCCCTGTGCAGTTCGAATGTAGGGTATTGAAAGCCCTTAGAGAACAGGACTATCAGTGCTGCTCTTTGTGCTCGCTCAGCTTCTATAAGATGTGTCTTTGCGGCCCCACCCCAAGCAGTTATACAGTATGTTATAATTGATTCTTCTAAAACTTTATAGATGGTTCTTCTCAAGTTTACATCCCCAATACCTCTTAGTCTTTTAAAAATAAACATTAATTTACGTAAGCGATTTGATAGATATTCTATGTGGTTAACCCAAGACAGCCCATCATCTAATATAACACCTAAGTACTTTATACTTTTAACAGTTTCTATAGTAGGACAGTCACAGTCTGTCGTACCATCAGGACACGAGTGCATGTGGAGTGTAAATACATCACGCGGATTTGAGTGTTCCGTTACATGAAATTTTAAATACTTTGTTTTTGAGACATTAAGCAAATTTCTATCCAGCCATTTTTTAACATTCCTCATGCCTGATTCAGCATTTTTTAAATTGTCTTCCCAAGTGTTGCCAGAGAATAATAGGAATGTATCATCAGCATAAGCTAGTATTTTACATTGCTTTAGAGGTAGTTCACACAGCCCATTTACATAAAGTATGAATAGCAGAGGCCCTAGCACACTACCCTGCGGAACTCCGAAATGAACTGTGGCTGGATCACTCAAATGGTTTTAACCATTTGAGTTCGCTCCCCCAGATAAGTTGCAAACCATTGTTGAGAAAGACCTCTGATACCAATGAACTCTAATTTCCTAAGTAACAATTTAGTAGATATGGTATCAAAAGCCTTTGCTAAGTCCAGAAATACTAAAATGCAGTGAGATGAATCGTCCAGTAACTTAGAAACATGATCCACAAGTTCATTCACCGCATCTGAGGTAGATTTGCCAGTTCTGAATCCATATTGATTATGGCTCAACAGGTTGTTTTTTTCAATGTAACTGAGTAGTCTGCGTTTCATTAATTTTTCTAAAATTTTTGAAAATGTTCGCAGAAGGGAAACTGGTCTATAGTTACCTTCAGTACTCCCTGTTTTATGAATTGGTACCACTATGGCTTTCTTCATGGCATCAGGGAAAACCCCTGTGCTGAAAGAGAGGTTTCGAACATGTGTCAAAGGTAACACGATAACATCCTTTATTGTTTTAACTATATTGTTGCTTACACCATCAAATCCCAGTGCTCCACTCCTCTTAAGTTCTAATATAGTAGCATTGACTTCGCTTGATGATGTTGGGCTAAGGTATAGGATAATTTTAAATCTATTTTCTCTGAAAGATGTTTCTCCGTTAGTCCTAATTCATTCAGTGTTTTATTCGCTAGCTGTGCACCAATATTAGCGAAAAAGCTATTTACTGTATTTAAAGAGTCCTTTACTGCTTTATTGTTGAGTAGCTGTGATGATGTGTCATTTTTGTTATTGCATGGGACAGAAGCTGCTTGTTTAATCACCGACCATAGTCACCGTCATTGCGAGTTTTAGCAATCTCTCCCTGTGTGAACAAGTACTTTGCCGTTTTGGTTACTCTGGTACAAATGTTTCTATAAGTCTTATAAACAGTATTATAATATTCATTCGTAGGGTGTTTTTAAGATTTAATTTGTCACGTCTTCTATAACATTTTAGTAGTCCTTCTGTAATCCATGATTTTTTGTTACGCTGCGTTCTTGTTAGTTTCCTCCTAGTCGTGTGTTTTTTTATTACATTTGCCACAATATCCACCAGTATTTTAGTTGCTTCATTTACATCGTTACTTTCGTATAATGGTAGCCAGTCTATACTCCTAAGGTCAGCATTAACAGAGTCATAGTCTGTAGTCTCTTTGAAAAGCTTTGGTATTTCAGTCGATTTTGTCGTACCTACCGATATTAATATAGGGGCATGATCTGTTATTTGAGATTCGAATACGATAGTTGTCATTTTGTACTTACTTTTTACCATTACGTGGTACAGATTCAGGAGTTCATAATTCGAGTAATTCAATTGCTATTTCCAGTTTTTTTTATTGTTTTAAAATTAATTTCAACATCTACTTATTAAATTTTCTTTTAATTTTCAGTTTGATAACTAAAATATTATCTTCAAAATCAGTGCCTCCTAAATGTCATCCATTTTCATGATAATATTCGTAATATTTTTTTTATTTTTTTACAGCTGACACTTTTAAAAAATTATATAAAATTATCTGTTAGCTAAATGTTGTCTCATTCATACACACAAAGTTTATAAAATTAGGATCTGTCATTCCTAAAAAAAATACAAAAATGTTTGCACTGAAAATTTAGTTAACTTCAATTTCTGCATACAAAACGCCAATTTCATATGTAAGGACCTAATATTAAGCCCACGAAAATTTTGTTCAACTGCTATAAACCAAACCCAAGTTGTGAGGGTTCGAAAATTCGACGAAACGCTTCGAGAAAATGTAGGTAGTGGCCCTCGCGCTTCGCTTGCTCGTCAGGGCGATTTTAACATTTAAAGAGTATAATTTGCCATTTGCTTTCACAATATAGTGCTGACTAGGATCTCAGAGACAGTTATATTGATGAATTTTATAGATCGGGCGACAGTAATAAAATTTTAAATACTGAAAAAATATATCATTTATTGAAGCAATAATGCACAGCAAACTGTTGCGTGAGTATACGAATCAAAGTATCGAGTAGACAATCGATTGTGTTGATTTATTTATTTTAGATCACGTTTATCTGCCTATTTATCTGAGAAATTTGACAGAATTTGGTACGTGTGAAATGTCAAATAAAGTTATCTGACTATTTATCTGGAGATGGAACAAGCGCCCCTCAATTAGAAAATTAAAATGAATAAATCAACACACAACACAAAAACGGTACGGTGGGGTTTTGGGTTATTTTACCCAAAATTAGGAATAAATTAATTAAATACCAATATTCAACGATAACAGTAAAATATCCGTAAAATATTGGATGTATTGGAATTATGATTTTGATGACTGGACAACATTATTATTAATTACAAACAACTAAGAAAGTAACATGTCATGGTAAATTACCATTTATTTTAACACAAAATAAAAGACCCGGTGGCCCAAACTAAATTCAACCTTATAACCGGGCCTTTTAACTTGTGAAGACTGTAAGTGGCGTTCCTGACACGATTTGCCATAGCTATACCAGCTTTAAAGTAATAGGCACTTAATATACCAAAAACATACAAATGGAAGTTAATATATAATAATCACAAATTCTGGCATGTTAAATGCAGTAGGACAGGTAACAAAACATGTGATTGCGCTTAGCGTCCATATTTGAAGTTGAACTTCATCTGGAAGAGATACTTGACATTGACTTGCGCGACGTCATACACGATGTATCTGGGAGCACGTGTGCTAAGGAAGCTACCAGAGACTAGTGTCACACTCGGCACTACGCCAACATTCCAAGATATTATGCGTAACATGTACTCGTGTTATACGTACCTCGATTATCTGAATTGGTTAGATCTGACGCTCACACGTCATGACAGCAATCCGTTTATTTGGCCTTGATATAAATGTTTTTTTGGTTTTGTCTGTCAGTTTCTATTCTGGTGCTTATGTTACTTGAACTAGTTTTTAAAGGCCCCGTATACCACGAACATCCAATTGTTAGAGCCTCTTTTTGGTAGGGGAGCGGACGAGACTATTTTGTAACTCGAGAGCGTCAGATTAAGATATGGGAGATAACTATGCGAGGGAGTGGGTGGGTCATTTTATTACCTGGGTTTGTACTCTTCCAACCGAGCCGGGATTCTATCCCGGGACCTCTCGCTTGGGTAGCACAGCATCGTCAGCAACACCACAGACCTCGTCCCACACGCAGTACAATCGTAGCCTAGGTCAGATCGATGTCACGTCACTTCACCTAAGTGTCCACGACTTCTTAGAGCTCTTTCACACGAGCAGCATGCGTGTCGGCAGCAGTCAATAGCACTTGTCGTCGGCTGCTGTCTACTCGTAATCAAACGCGTCGGCAGCAGTCAATAGCACTTGCCGTCGGCTGCTGTCTACTCGTAATCAAACGCGTCGGCAGCAGTCAATAGCACTTGCCGTCGGCTGCTGTCGACTCGTAATCAAACGCGTCGGCAGCAGTCAATAGCACTTGCCGTCGGCTGCTGTCTACTCGTAATCAAACGCGTCGGCAGCAGTCAATAGCACTTGCCGTCGGCTGCTGTCTACTCGTAATCAAACGCCTCGGCAGCAGTCAATAGCACTTGCCGTCGGCTGCTGTCTACTCGTAATCAAACGCGTCGGCAGCAGTCAATAGCACTTGCCGTCGGCTGCTGTCTACTCGTAATCAAACGCGTCGGCAGCATTCAATAGCACTTGCCGTCGGCTGCTGTCTACTCGTAATCAAACGCGTCGGCAGCAGTCAATAGCACTTGCCGTCGGCTGCTGTCTACTCGTAATCAAACGCGTCGGCAGCAGTCAATAGCACTTGCCGTCGGCTGCTGTCTACTCGTAATCAAACGCGTCGGCAGCAGTCAATAGCACTTGCCGTCGGCTGCTGTCGACTCGTAATCAAACGCGTCGGTAGCAGTCAATAGCACTTGCCGTCGGCTGCTGTCTACTCGTAATCAAACGCGTCGGCAGCAGTCAATAGCACTTGCCGTCGGCTGCTGTCTACTCGTAATCAAACGCGTCGGCAGCAGTCAATAGCACTTGCCGTCGGCTGCTGTCGACTCGTAATCAAACGCGTCGGCAGCAGTCAATAGCACTTGCCGTCGGCTGCTGTCTACTCGTAATCAAACGCGTCGGCAGCAGTCAATAGCACTTGCCGTCGGCTGCTGTCGACTCGTAATCAAACGCGTCGGCAGCAGTCAATAGCACTTGCCGTCGGCTGCTGTCGACTCGTAATCAAACGCGTCGGCAGCAGTCAATAGCACTTGCCGTCGGCTGCTGTCGACTCGTAATCAAACGCGTCGGTAGCAATCGACACAACAGCACGCTTAAAAAGTGTCGACAGCAAAATTAGACGCGTCGAAGTTTTCTATACTTTGCAAAATGGCGCGTCGGACGGATATGAAAAAATGGGACTTCCTTTTTTAACCATACATACCAGGATCAACTATACCACATATGAACATAAATATTCAGACACAGACACAAACGTGGCCGCTGGCCCCACACTATGATAAAAGGATACTCGTTATACAGCAGCGAGGTGTGGACGTCCCTCTTGATGGGGGTCCCGTACGGCACGATCAGGCCGTCTTCTAGAACGAGGTCCTGCTGCGGGTCGGGCAAGCTCTGTCCCATGCCGTAAGTGGAGTGTTTGCCAGCCGGCAACTTGGTCACGTATTCCGCTTGCTTGCATTCGTGCCTGGAATAACGACTACCTGTTTAACTTTTCTATGTCAAATGGCGTATTGAAAACGGTTATTTAGCAGTAGATGAAAGAGGGTGTATCTTTTATCGGTAACATATATCATAAGTATTTAGACATACATTACAAAATATATAAGTCAATTTTTTCACATAAAAAAAAGACTACACCGTTTTACAAGATGGGCTAAATCCTATTCTCCTACTAACGCTAAAAATCTGAAAGATGGTGAGTTTTGATAACTGCAAAACAGCTGAACGGATTTTAATTAAATTTAGCACACAGATTGTCTATAAGGTAAATTAACCAAAATAATATTTTTCGTCCCAGTAAAAGATCCACGTAAACACAGTTGCGGGCACCATCTTCAGAAATTGGAGGACTTGTACACCATCGCTCAGAGCCAAAGAAACTTGGCGCCTCTACACAGCGGTTACCGGACTCACATGTCACCGCAGGCGACTTCACACAGCAGCATCACGCCGTCGGGCGACTGCGGCGTGGCGCAGCAGTAGTTGGCGGACTTGGAGACCATCGCTCAGAGCCAAAGAAACTTGGCGCCTCTACACAGCGGTTACCGGACTCACATGTCACCGCAGGCGACTTCACACAGCAGCATCACGCCGTCGGGCGACTGCGGCGTGGCGCAGCAGTAGTTGGCGGACTTGGAGACCATCGCTCAGAGCCAAAGAAACTTGGCGCCTCTACACAGCGGTTACCGGACTCACATGTCACCGCAGGCGACTTCACACAGCAGCATCACGCCGTCGGGCGACTGCGGTGTGGCGCAGCAGTAGTTGGCGGACTTGGAGACCATCGCTCAGAGCCAAAGAAACTTGGCGCCTCTACACAGCGGTTACCGGACTCACATGTCACCGCAGGCGACTTCACACAGCAGCATCACGCCATCGGGCGACTGCGGCGTGGCGCAGCAGTAGTTGGCGGACTTGGAGACCATCGCTCAGAGCCAAAGAAACTTGGCGCCTCTACACAGCGGTTACCGGACTCACATGTCACCGCAGGCGACTTCACACAGCAGCATCACGCCGTCGGGCGACTGCGGTGTGGCGCAGCAGTAGTTGGCGGACTTGGAGACCATCGCTCAGAGCCAAAGAAACTTGGCGCCTCTACACAGCGGTTACCGAACTCACATGTCACCGCAGGCGACTTCACACAGCAGCATCACGCCGTCGGGCGACTGCGGCGTGGCGCAGCAGTAGTTGGCGGACTTGGAGACCATCGCTCAGAGCCAAAGAAACTTGGCGCCTCTACACAGCGGTTACCGGACTCACATGTCACCGCAGGCGACTTCACACAGCAGCATCACGCCGTCGGGCGACTGCGGCGTGGCGCAGCAGTAGTTGGCGGACTTGGAGACCATGTCCGCGAAGTAGAGGCCCTTGCCGAACATGTAGCCCGTGACGGGGGCTTCGGGCGGCGCGATGCGGAGACCTGGCGGGGGGCGGGGGGCGAGTCGCATGCAAGAAACGTTTATACAAACAATTAGCAAAGTGTCAGCGTCTTTCAGATGTGTCCACGTTTAGCTAGTTTATGCTTTTTATTGGCACAAACTTTTATTGGCACACTTGTGGCAGCACAACAACAACCACAAAAAGAAGGCTTATAAAGGCTCATGGTCTCAGGTTGCTTTACCAGATATTGATTTTATTGCAAGAAACTTTTTAATATACTTCTGCTTCGGTATGGCAATTTTCGTTAGTCCCACTGGGCTACAAATCAAATGCTTTCGTAGTTTCGGAGCTTTAATGGATGGAATAAGCTGTCCCCCAAATTGGCTTAGCAGTGTCTTGAGATACAGTTTTTTCCGAAATTCAGCTTTTAAACTGAATAGTACCTAAAGGCGGCGGTATAGTATGTAGGTGTATCTTGAGACACTCGGCGGTAAGTGTTGATGTAGTATTTACAGATCAGTTAATTAATGCAAATTCACTATACAGTATGTTGAGTCCGGTGCCGATACCGGTTGTAAGCAGACGTGTGTTGATTCCACGCTCCGCTGTGTTTTGAGTGTCCTCGTGTGTGTGTGATTTGTATACTCTGATCAGCGCGACCGCTGCCCGCTATCGTCGGGTGTCTCGCTCACGCGCGCTGAGCGCGTCATTGTGAGGAACGAGCAAGCTGACGCGGCCGTCGCGTGTGTTTGTGTGACCGTATAGCGACAGTGAATATCCTGTTGCGTGTGCTGCGTGCGCTCTGCGCATGTGCTGCTGTTGCTGGGCGCTGACGCTGAGAGAATTGAGTGATTCATACAAAGCGTATATCACTTGCTGGCTTATGATATATTCGTGATATGGACAGCTGCATGATAAAATATCCTTTTCAAACTGAATAGACATTCTCTCTAGCTTATGACTATGCTTTTTTAGTGCCGTTTTCAAGCGTGCGAAGAGACGCTTGTGTTTTATATACTCTTTCTAGTTTTAAGTGTGCGATCAGACGCTTGTGTTTTATATACTCTTTCTAGTTTTAAGTGTGCGATCAGACGCTTGTGTAAATTCTCTTTCTAGTTTTAAGTGTGCGATCAGACGCTTGTGTAAATGCTCTTTCTAGTTTTAAGTGTGCGATCAGACGCTTGTGTAAATGCTCTTTCTAGTTTTAAGTGTGCGATCAGACGCTTGTGTAAATTCTCTTTCTAGTTTTAAGTGTGCGATCAGACGCTTGTGTAAATGCTCTTTCTAGTTTTAAGTGTGCGATCAGACGCTTGTGTAAATGCTCTTTCTAGTTTTAAGTGTGCGATCAGACGCTTGTGTAAATGCTCTTTCTAGTTTTAAGTGTGCGATCAGACGCTTGTGTAAATGCTCTTTCTAGTTTTAAGTGTGCGATCAGACGCTTGTGTAAATTCTCTTTCTAGTTTTAAGTGTGCGATCAGACGCTTGTGTAAATTCTCTTTCTAGTTTTAAGTGTGCGATCAGACGCTTGTGTAAATGCTCTTTCTAGTTTTAAGTGTGCGATCAGACGCTTGTGTAAATTCTCTTTCTAGTTTTAAGTGTGCGATCAGACGCTTGTGTAAATTCTCTTTCTAGTTTTAAGTGTGCGATCAGACGCTTGTGTAAATTATCTTTCTAGTTTTAAGTGTGCGATCAGACGCTTGTGTAAATTCTCTTTCTAGTTTTAAGTGTGCGATCAGACGCTTGTGTAAATGCTCTTTCTAGTTTTAAGTGTGCGATCAGACGCTTGTGTAAATTCTCTTTCTAGTTTTAAGTGTGCGATCAGACGCTTGTGTAAATGCTCTTTCTAGTTTTAAGTGTGCGATCAGACGCTTGTGTAAATTCTCTTTCTAGTTTTAAGTGTGCGATCAGACGCTTGTGTAAATTCTCTTTCTAGTTTTAAGTGTGCGATCAGACGCTTGTGTAAATTCTCTTTCTAGTTTTAAGTGTGCGATCAGACGCTTGTGTAAATGCTCTTTCTAGTTTTAAGTGTGCGATCAGACGCTTGTGTAAATTCTCTTTCTAGTTTTAAGTGTGCGATCAGACGCTTGTGTAAATTCTCTTTCTAGTTTTAAGTGTGCGATCAGACGCTTGTGTAAATGCTCTTTCTAGTTTTAAGTGTGCGATCAGACGCTTGTGTAAATGCTCTTTCTAGTTTTAAGTGTGCGATCAGACGCTTGTGTAAATGCTCTTTCTAGTTTTAAGTGTGCGATCAGACGCTTGTGTAAATGCTCTTTCTAGTTTTAAGTGTGCGATCAGACGCTTGTGTAAATTCTCTTTCTAGTTTTAAGTGTGCGATCAGACGCTTGTGTAAATTCTCTTTCTAGTTTTAAGTGTGCGATCAGACGCTTGTGTAAATGCTCTTTCTAGTTTTAAGTGTGCGATCAGACGCTTGTGTAAATTCTCTTTCTAGTTTTAAGTGTGCGATCAGACGCTTGTGTAAATTCTCTTTCTAGTTTTAAGTGTGCGATCAGACGCTTGTGTAAATTCTCTTTCTAGTTTTAAGTGTGCGATCAGACGCTTGTGTAAATTCTCTTTCTAGTTTTAAGTGTGCGATCAGACGCTTGTGTAAATGCTCTTTCTAGTTTTAAGTGTGCGATCAGACGCTTGTGTAAATTCTCTTTCTAGTTTTAAGTGTGCGATCAGACGCTTGTGTAAATGCTCTTTCTAGTTTTAAGTGTGCGATCAGACGCTTGTGTAAATTCTCTTTCTAGTTTTAAGTGTGCGATCAGACGCTTGTGTAAATTCTCTTTCTAGTTTTAAGTGTGCGATCAGACGCTTGTGTAAATTCTCTTTCTAGTTTTAAGTGTGCGATCAGACGCTTGTGTAAATGCTCTTTCTAGTTTTAAGTGTGCGATCAGACGCTTGTGTAAATTCTCTTTCTAGTTTTAAGTGTGCGATCAGACGCTTGTGTAAATTCTCTTTCTAGTTTTAAGTGTGCGATCAGACGCTTGTGTAAATTCTCTTTCTAGTTTTAAGTGTGCGATCAGACGCTTGTGTAAATTCTCTTTCTAGTTTTAAGTGTGCGATCAGACGCTTGTGTAAATGCTCTTTCTAGTTTTAAGTGTGCGATCAGACGCTTGTGTAAATTCTCTTTCTAGTTTTAAGTGTGCGATCAGACGCTTGTGTAAATGCTCTTTCTAGTTTTAAGTGTGCGATCAGACGCTTGTGTAAATTCTCTTTCTAGTTTTAAGTGTGCGATCAGACGCTTGTGTAAATTCTCTTTCTAGTTTTAAGTGTGCGATCAGACGCTTGTGTAAATTCTCTTTCTAGTTTTAAGTGTGCGATCAGACGCTTGTGTAAATGCTCTTTCTAGTTTTAAGTGTGCGATCAGACGCTTGTGTAAATTCTCTTTCTAGTTTTAAGTGTGCGATCAGACGCTTGTGTAAATTCTCTTTCTAGTTTTAAGTGTGCGATCAGACGCTTGTGTAAATTCTCTTTCTAGTTTTAAGTGTGCGATCAGACGCTTGTGTAAATTCTCTTTCTAGTTTTAAGTGTGCGATCAGACGCTTGTGTAAATTCTCTTTCTAGTTTTAAGTGTGCGATCAGACGCTTGTGTAAATTCTCTTTCTAGTTTTAAGTGTGCGATCAGACGCTTGTGTAAATTCTCTTTCTAGTTTTAAGTGTGCGATCAGACGCTTGTGTAAATTCTCTTTCTAGTTTTAAGTGTGCGATCAGACGCTTGTGTAAATGCTCTTTCTAGTTTTAAGTGTGCGATCAGACGCTTGTGTAAATTCTCTTTCTAGTTTTAAGTGTGCGATCAGACGCTTGTGTAAATTCTCTTTCTAGTTTTAAGTGTGCGATCAGACGCTTGTGTAAATTCTCTTTCTAGTTTTAAGTGTGCGATCAGACGCTTGTGTAAATTCTCTTTCTAGTTTTAAGTGTGCGATCAGACGCTTGTGTAAATGCTCTTTCTAGTTTTAAGTGTGCGATCAGACGCTTGTGTAAATTCTCTTTCTAGTTTTAAGTGTGCGATCAGACGCTTGTGTAAATGCTCTTTCTAGTTTTAAGTGTGCGATCAGACGCTTGTGTAAATTCTCTTTCTAGTTTTAAGTGTGCGATCAGACGCTTGTGTAAATTCTCTTTCTAGTTTTAAGTGTGCGATCAGACGCTTGTGTAAATTCTCTTTCTAGTTTTAAGTGTGCGATCAGACGCTTGTGTAAATTCTCTTTCTAGTTTTAAGTGTGCGATCAGACGCTTGTGTAAATGCTCTTTCTAGTTTTAAGTATGCGATCAGACGCTTGTGTAAATTCTCTTTCTAGTTTTAAGTGTGCGATCAGACGCTTGTGTAAATGCTCTTTCTAGTTTTAAGTGTGCGATCAGACGCTTGTGTAAATTCTCTTTCTAGTTTTAAGTGTGCGATCAGACGCTTGTGTAAATTCTCTTTCTAGTTTTAAGTGTGCGATCAGACGCTTGTGTAAATGCTCTTTCTAGTTTTAAGTGTGCGATCAGACGCTTGTGTAAATTCTCTTTCTAGTTTTAAGTGTGCGATCAGACGCTTGTGTAAATTCTCTTTCTAGTTTTAAGTGTGCGATCAGACGCTTGTGTAAATTCTCTTTCTAGTTTTAAGTGTGCGATCAGACGCTTGTGTAAATGCTCTTTCTAGTTTTAAGTGTGCGATCAGACGCTTGTGTAAATGCTCTTTCTAGTTTTAAGTGTGCGATCAGACGCTTGTGTAAATGCTCTTTCTAGTTTTAAGTGTGCGATCAGACGCTTGTGTAAATGCTCTTTCTAGTTTTAAGTGTGCGATCAGACGCTTGTGTAAATGCTCTTTCTAGTTTTAAGTGTGCGATCAGACGCTTGTGTAAATTCTCTTTCTAGTTTTAAGTGTGCGATCAGACGCTTGTGTAAATTCTCTTTCTAGTTTTAAGTGTGCGATCAGACGCTTGTGTAAATGCTCTTTCTAGTTTTAAGTGTGCGATCAGACGCTTGTGTAAATTCTCTTTCTAGTTTTAAGTGTGCGATCAGACGCTTGTGTAAATGCTCTTTCTAGTTTTAAGTGTGCGATTAGACGCTTGTGTAAATTCTCTTTCTAGTTTTAAGTGTGCGATCAGACGCTTGTGTAAATTCTCTTTCTAGTTTTAAGTGTGCGATCAGACGCTTGTGTAAATTCTCTTTCTAGTTTTAAGTGTGCGATCAGACGCTTGTGTAAATGCTCTTTCTAGTTTTAAGTGTGCGATCAGACGCTTGTGTAAATTCTCTTTCTAGTTTTAAGTGTGCGATCAGACGCTTGTGTAAATTCTCTTTCTAGTTTTAAGTGTGCGATCAGACGCTTGTGTAAATGCTCTTTCTAGTTTTAAGTGTGCGATCAGACGCTTGTGTAAATTCTCTTTCTAGTTTTAAGTGTGCGATCAGACGCTTGTGTAAATTCTCTTTCTAGTTTTAAGTGTGCGATCAGACGCTTGTGTAAATTCTCTTTCTAGTTTTAAGTGTGCGATCAGACGCTTGTGTAAATTCTCTTTCTAGTTTTAAGTGTGCGATCAGACGCTTGTGTAAATGCTCTTTCTAGTTTTAAGTGTGCGATCAGACGCTTGTGTAAATTCTCTTTCTAGTTTTAAGTGTGCGATCAGACGCTTGTGTAAATGCTCTTTCTAGTTTTAAGTGTGCGATCAGACGCTTGTGTAAATTCTCTTTCTAGTTTTAAGTGTGCGATCAGACGCTTGTGTAAATTCTCTTTCTAGTTTTAAGTGTGCGATCAGACGCTTGTGTAAATGCTCTTTCTAGTTTTAAGTGTGCGATCAGACGCTTGTGTAAATTCTCTTTCTAGTTTTAAGTGTGCGATCAGACGCTTGTGTAAATGCTCTTTCTAGTTTTAAGTGTGCGATCAGACGCTTGTGTAAATTCTCTTTCTAGTTTTAAGTGTGCGATCAGACGCTTGTGTAAATTCTCTTTCTAGTTTTAAGTGTGCGATCAGACGCTTGTGTAAATTCTCTTTCTAGTTTTAAGTGTGCGATCAGACGCTTGTGTAAATGCTCTTTCTAGTTTTAAGTGTGCGATCAGACGCTTGTGTAAATTCTCTTTCTAGTTTTAAGTGTGCGATCAGACGCTTGTGTAAATTCTCTTTCTAGTTTTAAGTGTGCGATCAGACGCTTGTGTAAATGCTCTTTCTAGTTTTAAGTGTGCGATCAGACGCTTGTGTAAATTCTCTTTCTAGTTTTAAGTGTGCGATCAGACGCTTGTGTAAATTCTCTTTCTAGTTTTAAGTGTGCGATCAGACGCTTGTGTAAATTCTCTTTCTAGTTTTAAGTGTGCGATCAGACGCTTGTGTAAATTCTCTTTCTAGTTTTAAGTGTGCGATCAGACGCTTGTGTAAATGCTCTTTCTAGTTTTAAGTGTGCGATCAGACGCTTGTGTAAATTCTCTTTCTAGTTTTAAGTGTGCGATCAGACGCTTGTGTAAATTCTCTTTCTAGTTTTAAGTGTGCGATCAGACGCTTGTGTAAATTCTCTTTCTAGTTTTAAGTGTGCGATCAGACGCTTGTGTAAATTCTCTTTCTAGTTTTAAGTGTGCGATCAGACGCTTGTGTAAATTCTCTTTCTAGTTTTAAGTGTGCGATCAGACGCTTGTGTAAATGCTCTTTCTAGTTTTAAGTGTGCGATCAGACGCTTGTGTAAATTCTCTTTCTAGTTTTAAGTGTGCGATCAGACGCTTGTGTAAATTCTCTTTCTAGTTTTAAGTGTGCGATCAGACGCTTGTGTAAATTCTCTTTCTAGTTTTAAGTGTGCGATCAGACGCTTGTGTAAATTCTCTTTCTAGTTTTAAGTGTGCGATCGAACGCTCTGAAAATATTAATTTGCGCTTCTGCCGCTTATCTGCTAATTTACTTATACCTACAAACATAATAGTTCGCGCTTGCCCCCCGTGCTAGCTCACGTGCATACTAGCTTCGCGCTTGCCCCCCGTGCTAGCTCACGTGCATACTAGCTTCGCGCTTGCCCCCCGTGCTAGCTCACGTGCATACTAGCTTCGCGCTTGCCCCCCGTGCTAGCTCACGTGCATACTAGCTTCGCGCTTGCCCCCCGTGCTAGCTCACGTGCATACTAGCTTCGCGCTTGCCCGCGACGCACGACTTTGTTATTGTTATTGAACACTATTAGCCACATATTTCTTGTTCGCATGGGCGTTGCCATAACAGTGCAGTATGTCAACGCTCAATAGGTTCAGTTCTCTCCAAGAGGTAGAGGAGAACTCCGATGGTATTTTTACTCCGGCGCGAAATCTTTCAAGGTCCCCTCCACTGCAGCACCAGCCTCAGTCTCAACTGCCAATGGAGCCCACTGGAACCGGCACCCCCAGGTCGCAAACAGAAGGTGAAGCGACGGGCTTTCACACGGACAAACGTCCAAGGGAATCTCCTAGTGAACAGCAAGTCGACAAGCGTACCAAAATTAACGACTACATAGGAAGTGATCACAACCTATTACCGGCAAATAAAATCGAACTCATTCAGTTAGTCCACGCAGCTTTAGAAACGATTACGACAACAGCTAATAGCAGGAGACTGAACAAGGCGATATCGCTAATATAGGCATTCTCGGCCAGCGCATCATAGCAGCAGTGGCAACACTAGAGCTGCATCTGGCGGAAGCGGAAATGGAAAGAACGCGGGCAGAGGCGAGATGCGCCACTATGGAATGTGCTCTAATGGAGGTATGTGCACCTGATGGCGCACCAACTGCACATTATGCCACAGTACCATTAGGGAATCACATTGCCTTTGCCCACGCAGTGAAAACTGGCCGCACACCTCACAGGCACTCCCGGAATTTGTCCTGATGACGATGAGCGCAACGACTCTATGCACCACCGACAGATACGCTTATGTGCCACCTGCACGCCTTCC
Source organism: Argyresthia goedartella (assembly GCA_949825045.1). Taxonomy (NCBI): domain Eukaryota; kingdom Metazoa; phylum Arthropoda; class Insecta; order Lepidoptera; family Argyresthiidae; genus Argyresthia; species Argyresthia goedartella. Next base: position 1,869,000 of record OX463815.1, read on the forward strand.
GGCCCGGATGCCCCGCCGCTATCTCGTGATCGCCTGCAGGGTATAGTCAAGGCTCTGCCTAACACGGCCCCCGGACTGGATGGTATCACAGCTCGCATTCTGAAACATGTGTGGCATGCAGCAGCAGCAGTGATGACGTATACTGTATTGGATAAGTGTGTGAAAGAGGGAATATTTCCCAATCAGTGGAAGGATGGACGTCTGTTAGTCCTGCCAAAGTGCAATGGCAAACCACTGAAGGATCCTAATTTCTGTTGACATTTAAATTTTATGAAATGTATATGTGATACATGATATTGATTTTGTAATATTTTATTTTGACTTGTAATGAATATTATTAATAAATTATGTCTATGTCTATATCTATTGATTGATCACCTTGCTCCTAGTCCTCGGTTAGATTCTTGAGCGAATTATGCTGGCCTTTGCCCCGTAAATATCGAGGGGCATTTCAGAATTCCAGCTCGGCTTCTCTCCGGGTCGGTCGACTGTTACAGCCTTGAATAGCATTATTAACATTGCCAGGGACTCGAAAGCCAAGTATGTACAGGCGATCTTTCTGGATATCTCGGGGTCCTTTGATAACGCCTGGTGGCCGATGATTTTGCTGAAAGCGAAACGTGGAGGCCTACCCCCTAACATCTATAAGATGTTAGTGGATTACTTCACTAACCGCCGCGTAGGGCTATTCATCGGTCCGCTGGTGGAATGGAAGGTCTCCACTATGGGGTGTCCTCAGGGATCCGTGGTGGGACCGACGCTCTGGAATGTGCTGATGCACTATGCTCGTAGGCTACGCAGACGACGTGACTATCCTGATAGAGTCAAACTCTCGATCCTCAAACGAACGCTCGTCCTATAAGGTGCTTGAAGTCGTCTCCGAATGGGGCGCAGGGAAACCGCCTGAGCTTTTCTCCGGCAAAATCACACACTATGACGATCAAGGGCAGGTTCAAGCGCCCGCCAACGGTCAAGATGAGGGACGACTCTGTCAGGAGCGTCGCGCAAGCAGACGTGCTGGGCATCGTTCTCGACGCCGGACTGTCGTTCGCTGCACATGCGCCATACATAGGCGAGCGCGCGGCAAATTGCTTCGGAAAAGTGTCGCGTGTATCCGCATCTAGTTGGGGTGTACGTTATCGTGCTCTGCGCATACTGTACACTGGCACCTATATATCCACCGTGACGTATGCCGCGGCATGATGGTACAGGCGTGCGTCCATCCACACTGTGCGTGCCTCACTTCTGAGGACACAGAAGCGACCGGCTTTGGTGCTCTTGACCAAAGCTTATCGTTCATGCAGTACAGCGGCCCTACCGGTACTGGCAGGCGTGCTGCCGGCTGACCTGGAGCTCATCCGCGCCGGCCGTAGTGATGAGGCGCGGGAAGGTTGCACTGAGACGGAGATCAGAGCGATAAAACGCCAAACTCTGGGAGACGTCGTTGCACAATGGCAGGGACGCTGGATGAATGAGACGAAAGGTCGAGAGCTATACCGTTTCTTTCCGGACGTGGCGGCTCGCCTCAAGGCCTCTTGGGTTGAGCCGGACTACCAAACTTCGCAGATATTGTCGGGACACGGGTGCTTCAGGAGGAGACTGCATGATATGACGTTATGCCCGACGAGTGTGTGTGAGTGCGGCATAGAAGATGAAGATATGCATCTTGCTCTTTGGGAATGTCCACTATACGACGACGAACGGAAGAGAATGTTAGACGGAATCACTCGAGCGGATGAAGGACCAGTCTACTACGAGGACCTCGTCTCGTCAAAGGCGAACTTCCAACGGCTACACCAGTTTACGCACGCGTGGCATAAAAAGAGATGTGGCTGGGAATTTGGTTGAAACTTTAAATGACGTGCGGAATCGGCACCGAGCTCACATCGTTTGTGTGTGTCACATCACCAGAAGGGTGCGACGCTGCTATCTTTTCCCCCGCGCCCCTGAATGAGGAGAGGCGGGAAGAGGACAGGCGGAGGGCACAGAAGGCCGGTCCAGCCATGTGGGGGACGCACAGAAATAGCTGCGGGTTACAAGAGCTCCATGCAAATCTAACCGCTGGCTTGCTCGCCCGCGTTTGCCTCATTATGACATGAAGTCGGAATGAGGTTGGTTGGAGGTGGAATATGCCCTGTATACAGTATGTTTAAAAATGAATGAATTTATTCTAACCTCTAAATAGGGAAACAATTACAGTAACGCGCATCGATTGACACGTGACACGAATGCAAAATGATCACTTTATAATTATAAGCAGTGGCAAAAGCAAAACAATAACTGTCTCTTTCATACTCATACGTTTGACCGCGCGCGAGAGAGACAAACTATTCTTGATGACCATGCAGTGCCACGTCACGCCGCGCACTTATTCACAAACTCTACACAAGCGCAACATGTAAATGTGTTGAACGTGCCAGCTCTAGAGAACCGATCTGAAGGTGTACCTTGTAAGTGTTGGTGAAGTAAGCAGGTATACCTTGAAACAGGCGGTGGTAATTATTGGTGTAGTATGTAGATGTAACTTGAGACCGTCGGCGGTAAGTGTGGTGCAGTATGTAGGTGTAACCTGAGACAGGCGGCGACGGTAAGTGTCGGTGTAGTATGTTTGGAGGTGTGGAGGTGTGGAGGTGTACCTTGAGACAGGATGCCCGCGAAGTTGGTAACGCGCGAGCCGTGCCACAGCAGGCGACGGTTGTGCAGCTTGCGGAATGGCTTGTAGCGCTTGTCTTCGCCGTCGCGGACCACCTTGAACACCTGCCGACCGGACCACGAGCTATTATATTCTCATTCTCACTACACGTGCTGTGACAGGATGCTGCAGTTACATTCAGCAGTTATTTATAGTATTTCTGTCCCAATACTAAAGTTAGGTTGTGTAAGGTCACAACATTATGTACAGCCTGTAGCCGAGCGAAGCGATTCCATGATGAAAGTTGAAATATGTCTTGTGTTAATCATTAGCGTTTAGCCAACTCGACTCATTCAATAACTTGTCTGAAGCACCTTTAGCCATTTGATTAAACGCCGGCACTGAGTTTACGGCCTAGGCGATAGATTAAGTGCCTAATTTAACATGTGCTACCTTGTACATGTACACTTGAAACACATATTATGGAGGTACCTAGTAATAAAGTTGACAATCACCGTTCCTACTCCGGAACTTATAAAACTCCGAGAATGGCTTGGGATTGGGAGGCGACCCACTCACTTACTACTCCTAAGATTGCAATATAAAGGTGTGCTTCTTATATACTATTCGCCTTAACAATTGAGTTGTCAGGCGGGTTATAAAGTCCCTATCACAAAGCCGTAAGGACGATTATGGCCCGTCCGACGCATTTAACGGCACATGTGTCATTAATCCCATTTTCATCGGGTTTTTTGATTCAATGAATTTTGTGTAACTAATTGACATAAATCCATTTTTGAATTGTTAGTTCATCATGGGTTGTTAAGTTAAGTTAAGTGTTATAAATCGTCATCAGGGTAATGTTACCTACACTCACCATTACTGTCGCGCGGTTTGGAACTAACATTTACTCAAGCACCGGGGCAAACAAAGGAATTTTATATATTGTTAAGGTAAAATTATATATTTATGCAGTCTGTTTTGTTTGTTTTTGTTTTGAATGTGTTTTTTTATATCTGTGGTTAGATAGATCGATTTTCTGAGTCACGTTTGAGCCCAAAAACACCTGCATTTCACCAGTTTCTTGCAGTAGTTTCGGCATGAAATACATTTAACCGATTTATTTCTCTAGTTCTTATAACATACAAAACGCCTTTCCCACGTGCGCCATAGATTTCGAACGTGATGTCACGTGTTTTTCTACTTGCATTTTTTTTGGCATGATCTATATATATTCATATCTAACCGATTTAACCGCGCAATAGGCACAGTAGCGCGTATTTCAATTAGCACTTTAAGGTTTAACGATTGATTCACAACTGTAATCTAGAGTAGTTAGTTACCTGAGAAATCTCGAGTGTATACTGCGAGTGTGTGGCTGCATGAGTATTGGACACGTACTGAGCCAGCATCTCGTACTCGGGCGAGCCGGCCGCCATGGGCTCAAGTCGCGTGCGCAGCTTCAGGTAGTGAGCCTCGATCGGACTGACTGTGGAGCTGTCATCGTCTGCAATATGGAAGTTGCAGTCAATCTCGTCGTTATATATGGTATGGAAAGCAGATAAAAAGGTTCTATATAAACTAAAAACGGACGACGTAACCGGCGAGTTTGTATGAAGATAAAGTTGACGAAGCGAGAGATGTATGCCAGGATCGTAGCAAGTGGAGTGAAAAAGCCGTGAGCATATACATATACCATTTCCAGTCCGGCCACGGTTCAGTTCATTACGATTTCAGAGACTTATTAGAACTAACGTTAATTGTGTCTTTGTTAAGCGAAAAGGTTTGTGGAAATAAAATATCAAGTAAAAGCGGCAACTCACGTGTCAGCAAATTATACGCGATCTCAATCTCCAGCATGTTATCGAGCATTTCTGTCTTCTTCGTGATCACTTCCTCGCTGTCCAGCAGCGGAGGGTTGCCGATACCAAAGTCGTGCGGTATAAGTGTGTAGAAACTGTTAACAGCACAGGACATTTTCATAAATACCAAGTAACACAGCTACATTTTTCTGCGGTTGAAATTCAAGTTTTCGGAAAGGTGGTAGAGTGCAGCATCAGCTTTAAATTCCCTTCGCAGTTAAATGGCTTTAGTGCACTACTGTCATTCAACTGTTCAACCAAACTAAAATGGGCAAATGCCATATTCGGTTGCCAGATTCACATGGAGGTTTGTATAGTTGAGTACCTACCTACAACCTCGTCACAATACGAAATACGTAAATGATATAATGAAACATAACGAGTATCAGCAACGGATGCGAATATAGTATGAGTTAGTTAATTTCTCCCTAAACTTTGGGTAACACATTATTCAAAAGCTAGCTACACTGGTTTCATTGCTGCCAACTTAACGGCAAAGGAAATTCAAAACCAAAATGTACTCTAGTCAGATTTAATTTAAAAATTCGAATGAGATCGTCAAAATTCCATAATACTCCAACAAGCCCACCTCTTGTGAAATAAAACTTGCTTGAAGGTGTGTGTAACATGAGACGGAAGATACTACACCACCAAACCCAATATACGCCTGGCAAGCTTCTAGTTGGCTTGGTTGAATAATAATCGATGCGGAATGCGGGCACAGACCTGTTGGTCGCGGCTATCAGCTGGTGCTGCGCTGGCTGGCCACTCTTCAAGTGTTTCAGCAGCTCGGAGAGTACATTGTACCCGGCCTTGATTTGCTTCTTCGACAACTTTCCTAGCGGCATCTTCTCTGTGTCCAACTGAAATGCACAACACGGTAAAATATGTGGTATTGAAGCGGAGGCCTCTACTCAGAAGAAGTGCAGGGGAATGCATAGGTGCATCTTTACAGTATCGTACCCTAGGGTAGCAAAGAAAACATATCCGCTGGTGTCTGTCCGTTAGTTCTTCTATTTATCACGAGATTTAATATTTTAACCATAATAAAGGCAAGAAAAGTTCCCATGGAAGGAACGCGTTTTTCGGGGATGGCACGACCCTACTTAAGGGACGTTTGATTCAGGCCCCACAGATAGAAAGTGACTTAGCACTAATGTCGGCCTACTGACGACTTCTGTGGCGATGCAGTTCGAAGCTGGGCTTCCCAAGCGAGAGGTCCCGGCTTCGAGTCCTAGCTGGGAGAAATAAATAAAGCCCAGATCTCGGATGTTTATATGCGTGTGACGTGGCTGTTTTCCCACGACACAGGTGTTGATGAGAGATAGCTAGCGCCATATACCGGAGGATTTGTTAATTAAAAAATAACAAGCTTTAATGAAGTCTCCTGCATCACCTGCACCTACCAAAGGATAGAGAGAGAACCTAGAATTGTACTATTAGCTGCATCATAACCCGAACAACAGGATATCCTAGTGTGGGCCAGATTCAATGTGTATACTGTATATGTATATGTCAACAAGCTCAATCAGCGGTTCAATTATAAGCCCCACACTATTATACCTGTTTACTGAATGGCACCGTTCAACTAGCGGCCTTTATTTATATTTTACAACGAATTTAAGCTGGTCAGCGTATTGAATGAATGGTATAAGTTTATTAAATGTTGTATTAGACGCTACGGCTGAATATCATCGCCGGGTCATTGAAAGGCTAGGCTGTTAATCGAACGGCTAATTAAGCTGGTTGGCTGCAACATAGACACATGTTTTTGTTTATGTTTTACTGTCACATGCTACATAAAATATCTAGGAAATGAAAAACTCGACTCGAAATCAGCTTAGTCATACCTCGAACTGCATCAGCGTCGCCTTCATAACGTTGATGTCGAATATCTGCCGGACGAGCGTCTGCACCGGCATGGCGAGCGAGCACGCCGCGTCTGTCTGCAGCGACACCTCCGTCGCCTCCGAGCCGTACTCCACGTCTACGGGGTAGTAGCCGTCCGGTCGCTAACGAACATCACGTCAATAACATCGGTCAACTCACACACAAAGGGTTCGTTTCGTACCATCGCACGAGAAAACTTTAGGACAAAGAAATAAGACAAAAACAATAATAGATTGTACAACAAGGGCATAAAACACGCCATTTCACCCGAGACGTTGATACCCTGCGGCTCGGGTGTATAGTTAAATCGAGGGTAAAATGGGGTTTATGACCAAGTTATACAGCCCGCTTTTCACTTCGAATGCGAGAAAATCAAACAATGATAATGCAAAAAATACCTTCTGTGAATTAATTTTCATACGTTTTAAGATAAATTTGCTTGGATTTAGGCGGCAATATCTGTTGAAAACTCCTTTTGCTTTTTTTTTGCTTCCATTAGTGTTTTAGGCGTTTCCTCTTCACTTGACGACATATTAATTAAAACAACAAGTTTTGCAAAGAAAACAAATAAATACAAGTCAAAAACAAGTCTCTTTCCCGCCACTGCATTTTTAAATTTTTGTTTTTTTAATTTTCTGCATGTCATTTTTAGCTTTCTGGCTTCTTCGCATGGTGTTGTGGACCTCGTTACCCACATCTGGGGTATACATGGTGATGGGTTTTGCATTCCTTTTGCGGGGGAGGCGGAGGGCTTATGGCTTGCCCGGTGTCCTGGAAGCGACCTGCCATCAAGGCTGTATAGTCAGCGCTCCTGTGATGAGGTCGTGTGCGAAGTCACCCGTGATGATCTCCTCTCTCAGAGTTCGGGGCCGGAATTGGCGCGCCTGCGTGCCGTCTGTCAGTCGAACTCGGGGTTGTGGCTGCACGCAATGCCTTCTCCCCAGCTGGGAACTTTCTTGGACTATGACACTTTGCGCGTGGCAGTCGCTTGTTTGTGGGGCATGGGTTAATAAGTTGGGTCGCCATGGCCTACATACAGGAGCGCTGGCAGGTTTTCGCGGCACCACGCAACAAACTAAATCGTTCGTAGGGCGTTGGTATCGGCGAAAGTTCCTAGTTTGTTGGGGCCGCCAGGTTTGTGCCGGTCGGATGGGAAGCGTCCGGACGGCTTGACCCTGGTACCTAGGGGGAGAGGGCATTCCTTGCTTTGGGATGCGATCTGCGTCTGCACCTTTGCAGACTCCCATGTTAGGTCGACGGCGGCCCGCGCTGGTGCAGCTGCCAAGTCTGCCGCAAGACAAAAGTCTCTTAAGGGTCATGGGAAAGTCCATCTTTGTGCCTCTTGCGCTCGTGACTACTGGGGTTTGGGGGACACAAGGAAAAATATTTGTTAAGGATCTGGGGCGCCGCCTAAGGATAGAGGTTTTGACATTTGGCATATGGCTCTGGGGCATTTCCGATGCAAAGGATCTCCCTGACTGTGCAGCGGGGAACAGCGGGGAGATGCTGCCAGCGTCATGGGAACCCTAACCTCGGCAATGTCCCGGGGTGCTACATTCGCGTAATTGCTTCTTTTTGTATTTTAATTTTATTTTTAATTGGTTAGTTGTAAAACATAATAATATATTATATGATAAATAATGTAGGTATATGGCTCAATTGTCTTAGTCAGATTGTTAACCTGTGGTCTAGAATCTAGACCACAGGTTAACAATCTAGACTCTAGATGACGACAACACTTTATGCACTAGTGCCTAAAATACGATTTTATGGAGCTTACATCCAGTATAAAGAAGGACTTTTCGAGCATGAGAAGTGAAAAGAATATATATGTCCAAAATTGGTGTTGATACCGCTCCCGACGGATTGGGGATCCGTCGGCAAAGCAATTGAGCCACCGACGACGATGATGGGTTCCTCGAAATTTGCGATGATATTTGAATCATGATTTAGGTAATTTTCAGGGGAGGAACATTAAAAATTACGGACGGCCGCGAGAAACGCAAAGGTCGCTTCCGTGTTTCGCAGTACTCATTAATTAATCGGTAGGTACCCAAATATTATCTATATCTACTATCTATACTAAGCAGCCTGCTGAGTCGGGTTGGCCTCCAGCCATTGTGAGGGAGTACGGCTCAATCTTACCCTAATTATATTCTAATGCCAGTGCCTCTCGTTGGGGACATGTATAATAAAGTGAGTACGTAAAAATATTCTGTCTCTACTAAACCATACTATTCCGTAGTCAAAGTCGAAATTTCATTACTACTGTAGATATTTACATATCAGTCGAAATTTATTTGTTACTGTAGATATTTACATATCAGTCGAAATTTATTTATTATTGTAGATATTTACATATCAAAGTCGAAATTTCTTTATTACTGTAGATATTTACATATCAAAATCGAAATTTCTTCATTACTTTAGATATTTACATATCAAAGTCGAAATTTCTTTATTACTGTAGATATTTACATATCAAAATCGAAATTTCTTCATTACTTTAGATATTTACATATCAAAGTCGAAATTTCTTTACTACTGTAGATATTTACATATCAAAGTCGAAATTTCTTTACTACTGTAGATATTTACATATTAGTCGAAATTTATTTATTACTGTAGATATTAACATATCAGTCGAAATTTATTTATTACTGTAGATGTTTATATGTCAATGTCAAAATTTCTTTATTACTGTAGATATTTACATATCAAAGTCGAAATTTCTTCATTACTTTAGATATTTACATATCAGTCGAAATTTATTTATTACTGTAGATATTTACATATCAAAATCGAAATTTCTTCATTACTTTAGATATTTACATATCAAAGTCGAAATTTCTTTATTACTGTAGATATTTACATATCAAAGTCGAAATTTCTTTACTACTGTAGATATTTACATATTAGTCGAAATTTATTTATTACTGTAGATATTAACATATCAGTCGAAATTTATTTATTACTGTAGATGTTTATATGTCAATGTCAAAATTTCTTTATTACTGTAGATATTTACATATCAAAGTCGAAATTTCTTCATTACTTTAGATATTTACATATCAGTCGAAATTTATTTATTACTGTAGATATTTACATATCAGTCGAAATTTATTTATTACTGTAGATATTTGCATGTCAATATCAAAATTTCTTTATTACTGTAGATATTTACACATCAAAGTCGAAATTTCTTCATTACTGTAGATATTTACATATCAAAGTTGAAATTTCTTTATTATTGTAGATATTTACATATCAAAGTCGAAATTTCTTTATTACTGCAGATATTTACATATCAGTCAAAAATTTATTTATTACTGTAGATATTTACATATAAATGTCGAAATTTATTTATTACTGTAGATATTTTTATATACTTAGTTAACATTTTTTTTGGCCTCTTCTTTTCATTGGACCACTGTGGGAGAAGTGCGAAGAAACTACCACAGATTGATTCTTTTAAAAATACGTTGTATTTAACTTATACAATTATTACAATAATAATAATTATAACTAATTTGCTGGAATAAATAATTACGAAATTAGTAACAGCTCTAATCATTTATGTAATCTTGTATTGGGTGCTTACCTTTGAAATTGGCGAATTTTTCTTCCAGATTCAGGAGTTCATAATTCGAGTAATTCAATAGCTATTTCCAGTTTTTTTTATTGTTTTAAAATTAATTTCACTATTTTACATCTACTTATTAAATTTTCTTTTAATTTTCAGTTTGATAGCTAAAATTTTATCTTCAAAATCAGGGCCTCCTAAATGTCATCCATTTTCATGATAATATTCGTAATATTGTTTTATAGCTGACACTTTTCAAAAATTATATAAAATTTTCTGTTAGCTAAATGTTGTCTCATTCATACACACAAAGTTTATAAAATTAGGATCTGTCATTCCTAAAAAAAATACAAAAATGTTTGTACTGAAAATTGAGTTAACTTCAATTTCTCCATACAAAACGCCAATTTGTAAGGACCTAATATATTTAGAGAAACTTCCGTAAGGGTTAAGCTCACCTTGACAAAGTGGTCGCGCTCCTCCCAGTGGTTCTTCGACTTGTCAAGGTAGTGCTCCTTGAACAGCGCGATGGCCTGGTTCAGCGAGCTGCAGTCGTCTACCTTGCTGCCGCCGATGGTTGTGCCGATGCGGCCCCACGAGCGGAACAACCAGAATCTGAAATTCAATAATTTTACATTAACATTTATATCTAGTTTTCCGCCTTCTAACCTCAACATGCACCATTGCCGCTTGATTTTGGGTTCTCAGGCGGAAAAATTCTATTGGTAACTCGTTCGAACAGGCTTCTCTTCGAACAACTCTACGAGCATCGCCTTCGGCTCGTGCCGTCAACTTCTCGGTTCGTAAATATAAGCATTTGCGAACTCGTAAGAAATGTACAACTTACTTCTCATGCTCTAAAATTGTGTCGTTGTGTTGTACAGTCAGCATCAGATATATGTGAGCACTCAAGCTACTCAAATAGATCTCATCATAAACATTCAGAAATATCTACACAGCCAAAGTGTCAAAATTATGTCAAATTCCATGTTTTAACACTGAGGGTGTTGAGATAATTTTGACACTTTGGCTGTGCAGATGTTTCTGGTTGCTTAGGATGTGTAGATCTATTTGAGCAGTTTGCACGCTATGTGATATGTGATGCCGACTGTACGTAGGCAGCTTAAAGTCGCTTTTTATGCTGTAGTGCATACAGTAATTTTTTTTCGTTATTTTATTTAATTTGCTTTAACTCGTATGACTTCCAAGTTTTCTTTCGTTAATTTAATAAAACCAGATAAAATGATTGTCATTTATTATGTACCAGTGGCTCTGCGAGCGACATGGGAAATTTGCGTAAACGTTACCCTATTACTAAGACTCCGCTGTCTGTCTGTCTGTCCGTCTGTCACCAGGCTGTATTTCATAGACCGTGATAGTTAGACAGATGAAATTTTCACAGATGATGTATTTCTGTTGGCGCTGTAACAAAAAATACTAAAAAACAGAATAAAAAAATATTTAAGGGGGCTTCCATACAACAATTATTTAAAAAACCACATAAAAACTTATGAATGCACCTGGTTACGTACATGGAGTGTGAAAGTAGCCGCACGAATAACTTTGTAAACAACATTTTGCTATGTAAAATCTAAACTGTTCACTCCACACCATCCCTACCATTGTAAGTTGGTACGGAACCTTTCGTGCGCGAGTTTTACTCGCACTTGACCGTTTTTTTCCATTATTTTTCAAACCCACACCACTCCTTGATTTTTTGTCAGATGAACAAGTGGAATCAGTATAAAAACAATAAAAGCGAATGAAAACCCAACTGCACTTTGTTTCGATACCACATACAAACTTATGAATGCACCTGGTCATGTACATGGAGTATGAAAGTCGCCGCACCAATACCACATTCAAGAATCGAGGATGTTTCTTCTTCTCTTGGCATACAGACACAATTTGACGGTTTAAATTGAAATTAACTCGTCACCATACATATCTTAGTTTTCCGTTCCCTATTACTTACTTTACAATTACATGATTAATGTTATCGAAGCGTGCACATCCACTACCCATTCAATTAAACAAATTAACAATAAGCAAGAACCGGCGATGGCGGCGCAATGCATACATTTGAGCGAGACGGCAACCAGGCAGACGGTCTGCAATCTGAGCGAGATGCCAATAGTTGCGCCGCCTTTATTAGCCGACTACAGAGAAGCCAAAAGGAGGGTTGTGTTTGCCCAGTATGTTTATATCTATGTACCTTAATTTGTTCCTCCAGAATTAGGTACCGTTAGGTCACACTAAATTAATATGGTGCCCTCTAGAAGGTATAAAATTAATAATGAAAAGGACCCAATTAATCTCAAGACTTAACTCAATAGTCTTACATCTAATACAAAATCTGTAACTTACAGTTGTAAAATGTTTGCTATGCTATGCAAAATACCACTTATACTTACGACATAAGGTCTCTTTTGATACAACAATTGTGTCAGCCATTGCCGACTGGGGCGGTCAAAAATTTAAAGGGCTTAAATTAGCACATTCCAAAAATATAAATACTACTAGCTCTTGCTCGCTGCTTTGACAAGTTTAGACAAGTTTAAAATAATAATAAAACAGAAATTGTATAAAAAAGGTTTCTATAGGATATCTGATTACTTAGAGGACAGATGTCCATGGGAATAGATTGTTTGAGTAACAGGCTGTTTCGATATATAATTAGCATTCATTTTGTAATTTGACAATATTTTATTTAAAAAAGGAAACGCAAAAGATGCGACGACTGTGGAGTTTCTTCGGTGAGCTCTTCTCCACAGATTCCGCCATTGTGTTAGTGAACTCACCCAAAAAAATGTAATGACGGATCTAAGTGATGGAACAACATCCTATGGAAATAAATGATTTTTGATTTGATTTGATTTGATTTGCTTGCTTGTATTGAACACCCGGTGGCTAAAGGCTTCATACTCTTTAGAGCGCGATGGTTTATAAACCATCGCGCTCTACTATAGTAGTTGAATTGCTCATCGTCACCTGTGTCCCTTGTCCTGTCGAAGAACCTGCAGCTTGTAGTAGGCGTTGCGTTTCTTCTGCACGTCCGTCTGGTTCAGTACGACGGTATACTTGGTGCCGGCGCCGTCCTTGTACACGTGCGCGATGTCTTCAAGGCCGGAGTCCGGGTCTACAGAGGTGCCCTCTGTGGAAAACACGAAATAATTTCAACAACACGGTAAACATATACACAGTCAGGTCATAAGTTCTGTCACACAATAAAAACTTGTCAATTTAGAACGCTGGCCACAAAAAAGTTTATTGAATTCGAATTTCGAATTTTTCATGAAAATAAAAATGTGTACTTTTTAGAATTTTCCTCATTTTTAAATATGGAGTGGACACTTAAAGAAGACCGTGTCGCAGTTATTGCGTTGCATCGTTGCGGTTACGCGCCAATTCAGATTTTCGACTTACTGAAAAGTTTGAATATAACCAAAAGATTCGTTTATCGTACCATAAAACGATACAATGAAGACTCTAGTGTAGATGACAGGTCAAGAAGTGGTCGCCCTCGCTCTGTTAGGACTCCAGCAGTGATAAAAGCTGTGAAGGCGCGAATTCAAAGAAATCCCATACGTAAGCAGAAACTGTGGGCCCTTCAGATAGGGTTAAGCAGGACCACGGTGAAAAGGGTGTTAAATGAAGACTTAGGGCATATCGAAGAAAAACAGGACATCGTTTGGACGCTCGTTTAATGGACCTGAGACTGAAGAGATGCCGCGCTTTGTTGAAGCGGTACGCGGGAAAAAATCATCGGGAAATTCTTTTTTCGGATGAAAAAATTTTCACCGTGGAAGAGAGCTACAACGAACAAAATGATAAGGTGTACGCACACAGCAGTGAAGAAGCGAGCAACCGTATTCCGCGTGTCCAATGAGGTCATTTTCCATCCTCGCTCATGGTTTGGTTGGGAGTCTCTTATTGGGGCTTAACTGAGGTACATTTTTTTGAGAAAGGCGTAAAAACGAATGCAGTTGTTTATCAAAATACAGTCCTCAAGAACCTTGTGGAACCTGTTTCTCATACCATATTTAATAACAGGCACTGGGTATTCCAACAAGATTCTGCGCCAGCTCATAGAGAGAAAAGCACACAAGACTGGCTGGCGGCGCGTGAAATCGACTTCATCCGGCACGAAGACTGGCCCTCCTCCAGTCCAGATTTGAGTCTGTTAGATTACAAGATATGGCAACACTTGGAGGAAAAGGCCTGCTCAAAGCCTCATCCTGATTTGGAGTCACTCAAGGCATCCTTGATTAAGGCAGCCGCCGATATTGACATGGACCTCGTTCGTGCTGCGATAGACGACTGGCCACGCAGAATAAAGGCCTGTATTCAAAATCGCGGGGGTCATTTTGAATAAACTTTATTACCATAAGAATCTATGTTTTATTAAGTTCATTTTGCTATATAAATGTTTACATAAATAATAAACATGTCTAAATTGTTTCATATTGAACATGTGACAGAACTTATGACCTGACTATGTACATGCATCTTGATTCGTGACGTCATCGCACCGCTCTAATGCTTGGATTCCAGTAAAGGTGCAAGTTCCGTAGGCGGTCACAACAACAGACGACTTGTCGCCGGCGCGGCGAGACAGCGTAGTTGGGTTCGCCGGAATATTGTGGACTATGAAAAATTTACATTTCTGGGTAGGTAATGGTATATCCAGCACGTGATTTTCAATGAGGCATCGCGATTTTGAGCTCGCTTGAATACCACCGGCGCCACTAGCGCCACTTTTCCGTTATAGGTTTAAAATTTTATTACCATAGCATAAGGTTCAAAATCGCGACACGTCCCAACTACCCTCGGTTTTGAGAGGTTAAGCCATGGTAATAAAATTCAAAACCTATAACGGGTTTTCATCCGCAGGCCGGACTAACACGCTTGAGGGGTGAGTAATAAGAAAAACATTGTTTCCATTTGCCCGTGGAACGCTTCCAGCGGTGAAAACCGCAGGCGTCTCCAAACAGGTGCGAGAATCTTCCTCGGCAGATCCTCAAGCCTTAACTGGGCGCACTGCCACCATCAGTGACCTACCGGTGCAAACCGGTAGTGCTTCCACTGTGGAGGTTAGCTGCACAATGCCCGAAAGCGAGTCGAGAGGCAGGGCCACGGGGCAACCCGGTGCGCGGAGCCTTTCGACTAACATCGCCGAGCATTTTGCCAGCGCCTGGACGACAGTTGGTCGAAAGGGTAAACCACCTAAGCAGTCCTTGCAAGGGAAGGGCCCATCGACTAAACGTCCAGATACGGTGCAAACCGGACCAGGGCGTAAGGCGAATCGCCGGTGGAAGAAGAAACAGCGTTTGGCTGCCGCATCGGCCGCTGCCGGCGTAGATGGGGTTCCATCTGCCACGGTGGCGACCGTTAGCGGTCCCGCTGTGAATACAGCCGGAGCTGCGGGTAAGGTGACCGGCTCCCGTGGTGTCAAAGGGGCAACCCTAGACTCAAACGGGGCTAAACCTACCGTAGCGTTCTCTGGTGGTCCGACTTCTAACAAGAAGTTGAAATCTGCCAAGAGACCCGGCAAAAACGAGCGCGCGGCTGCTAAGAGGGCTCGACTCGAGGAAAGTAATTCTCCTCGAGTGGAGCCTAAAAAGCAGTGCACGGAAGCGCGCAGAGCTGGGGTCACCTATGCTCAGAAGGTGAAGTCTGACCAGTACATCGCCGTTACTGACGTCGCTACCGGTCATATTTCACAGGATCTGTCAACGCTCATCCTCAACGAGATTGACGACAAAATCTTGAGGGAAGCGTTGGCGGATCCGAGCAAGGAGAACCCCAAATTCGGTGGCAAGCCTCGTTACGAGGACGGCCACCTTAAACTGTTCGTGGAGGACGAGTACTCCCTGAACTGGCTGCGGGAGTGTGTCTCCGGTGTGTCCACACCATCCAACGTACAGTTGGTGGTGAAACGCCAATCGGAGATGGTCCGCAGGGTTCGATGTGGGGTGCTCATACCCAACGAACGGGGCAAGTGGAAGTCTGCGCCCGACGTCGGCGTAGTCCTCCACTTTATGAACAAGTGGGCACAGGTTGACCGATGGCTCCTCCAGAAAGTGGATGAGCAGCAGGACAACCTGTTTCTCATTGCAGACGTCCCTGAAGATGTGGTGCCGACCCTGCTGAGAAAGGGCAGACAGCTCCTTTTTGGTAGTGGTTCGGTCTACCTTAAATTTCAGGGACCCGGTGGGAAATTTATTAAGGAACCACCGGTGGTAACGCAGACCAGCTCTAAGCTGGTAATCACTGGGGTATCTATGCCCCAGAGTTCCACTCCAGAGCGGCAGCCAACAGTTCCCGATGTAGTCGGGGAAAGTTCTGCTGCTCAACCGCAGGAGGGGCACGCGCGCTGGGAAGCCATGCTGCTTGGTGAAGGCGATAAAAGGTGGAGAGAAGTAAACGTAGTTTTCATACCGAAGCCAGGAAGGAGCGACTACACTAACGCTAAATCTTTCAGGCCGATTAGCCTCACTTCGTTCTTGCTTAAGACTCTCGAACGTTTGTGCGAGAGGCACCTGAGAGATGGAGCGTTAAAACATATACCCTTACACAAGAATCAGCATGCATATAGTTTGGGTAAGTCTACTGAATCGGCTCTCCATGCAGTTGTATCCACAATTGAAGAGGCGATTCAAAACAAATGCATCTGTCTTGGAACTTTTATTGATATAGAAGGTGCCTTTGACAAGACGCAGCATAGCAGTATAAGTGCATCTCTAACAAGGCATGGAGTGTCAACAGCTGTAAACAACTGGGTCACAAACATTTATTTATTTATTTATTTATTTATTTATCTAACACTTACATCTACATTACAGGTTAGACCTAATACATAGTGCAGCTTATTCAATTAACCTAAAAATATGTACCAACTATACAACTAAGCATTATCATTTATTATTTAATCAATCATCTCATAACTAATTTTCTGCAAAGCAGTCTTTGTGAAGCCACTCGAAGTGCAACAAAACAAATCCATCTGGTTGGCAATCAAGTTAAGGTATTTCAGCGCTCGCGACATCGGGGACTTGCTGAGCAGCGCGGTGCGCGCGCGCGTCACACAAAGTAGCTCAGGCCGGCGGCGCTGCCACACGTACCGGTCGGGGACACGTATGCGCAGCAACTCCAGCACCGTCCTATTCTCGATTTTACCTACCAGCACTTTAAATAAGTAAAGAACCAGTGCAAATTCTCGCCTCACTCTCAGCTCATTATACCCTACCATTCCTAAAACGAATAAGGAAGGATACATGAGAGGATAGTATGGATACACCCCATACAGTCTGTGGTAAATGTGTCTGGTGAACTTGTTTTGGATTCTCTCCAGCATAAGCTTATACTTAATTTCGTGGGGGGCCCAAATGAAAGCATTCGACTCAAGGTGACTTCGTACTAAGGCGTTATACAGGACTACAACCGTTTTAATATCACTTAAATTCCTAGCCGTCCGGAGTATGAACCCCAAGTTTCTGTAAGCCTTTTTACACAAGCTATCTATTTGCTCCCGAAAACATAGATCACTTTTTAACTTTACTCCAAGGGCCTTTACTTCTGTGACTCGTCTTATAGAACAGCTGTTTAGTGTGTAGGTTTGTTCCAGAGGTCTGCGTTTCCGAGTAAACGATATCACCATACATTTCGACACATTAAATTCTAATTTGTTTAACCTGCTCCACTCTACGACCCTATCTATATCACCTTGTAATTTAAGACTGTCCTCATGCGTTTTAATACAATGAAATAATTTCAAATCATCTGCAAATAGCAGCTGATTTGCATGCCTGGTAACTTTTGGTAAATCATTGATCATTATCAAGAAGTTTAAGGGCCCTAAATTACTCCCTTGGCTAACTCCTGACCTCGTAGGATATGGCTCTGATAAGACTCCTCCGCAATCAACATATTGGAGTCGGTCTTTCATATAATCTGCAAAAAATTTTAGAAGATGGGGAGTACAGCCTACACCCGCTAACCTTCGAAGCAATACGTCGTTATCAACCAGATCAAAAGCTTTTTAAAATCAAAATAGGCGGCGTCGACTTGTCCTCCCTCATCTACTATCGGAATTACACTGGACATGTAATTCAACAGATTACTTGTGGTACTCCGTGCCGGTCTAAAACCATGCTGAGCATCCGAGAGTTGCGGGCCTACTAGGTTGAGCAATTCTTTTTGTACGGCAGATTCTAGCACTTTGGCCGGTGTTGAAAGAATCGCTACTGGCCTGTAACCCTCCACCTGCGTGCAATCTTGCCCTTTAGGTACCGGAACTACTCTGG
Source organism: Argyresthia goedartella (assembly GCA_949825045.1). NCBI lineage: Eukaryota > Metazoa > Arthropoda > Insecta > Lepidoptera > Argyresthiidae > Argyresthia > Argyresthia goedartella. The sequence goes on from OX463815.1 coordinate 1,887,273, forward strand.
TCAATTTCCACCTACTCGGGAATTCCGCTAATTTTAAGCACCGGTTAAAGATGTGTTTAAACGGTTTTACCAACACATGCCGACAATCTTTGAGGATAAAAGGCGGAATGCCATCAGGGCCCGCTGACCTCTTTGGCTTAAGTCTACACAATGCCTTCTCCACGTCCTCAAACGAAAGAGCATCTATATGTATCCTAGCCCCTGTATTTGTGGTTCCTGCCTCCTCTTCTGCCGACTTTATATTCAGAGTTGCCGATTCCTTGCTGTAAACAGAGTAAAAGTAGTCTGCAAATGCTTTCGAACATTCCTTCTGCGATAGAGCTTTATCACCCTGTATCAGCCTAATAGTGGAATCCTTTTCTCTTCTAGATTTTATGTAGTTCCAAAACGCTTTCGGGTCTTCTTTAAGATGGCTTTGGATCCGTTCCTTATACTGGACGAACGAAATTTCTATTAACCTCTTAACTCTAGCCCTACACACCGAGAATGCACTATAATCTATAGTTGATCCCGTCTCCTTGTACCGTTTATGAAGAGCACCTTTAAGCCTTATGTCCTTAACTATCTCCTGAGTATACCATTCAGGATATATACATCTACTACCGGTCTGTCTCTTTTTCCTCTTCGGAACACATTCATCAATAATTTCATTCATAATATTATAATAAAATTTTAAACATTCTTCTAAATTACTAATTTCATAAAGAGGTTCCCATTCCACCGACGCCACTAAGGAATACAATAACGGAAAATTTGCCTTCTTATAATTCCAACTCGGGTACATTGTCGTATCCATACCATCCTCGTCTTCACTGTTGGAATCGACGGGTGCGGGTAAGTCGAGGCCGAATGAGTCTAGCTGACGCGCCCTTCGCGCCCCGCGCCCCCTGCACACGCGCACCTCGAGCGGCGGGTGTTGCGCGTCCACCGCCACTAGCGGAGAGTCAGCCGCGCTCACGCTCAACCCCTCTCCGAAAGTGCTAAGTACCAAGTCCAGTTTCCGATTGTTACAATTGACTACAGAGTGACTCGACAATAGTTTTTAAAGTAGGCCATATAACTATTAATGTTTTTACTACTTGAATATAAATTAAAATCACCTATTACTATTAAATCTACATATTGCTCACTTAACTTTTCGATCAGTCTAAACATTACTAAATATTCGCTATCACTACTACTCGGCGGTAAGTAAAGTACACATATTAAAAACAAAAACTTATGCTGTAGGTATACCGGGGCCGCGACGAGTTCAAATGTTGTTCGCGTTGACTCCGCCCGGTAGCTTCACTCGCCTTATCTCGAAGCGTGGTGTGGCCACGAGACACGCGCCGCCCTGCTTCCGTCCGTCAGTGCGATCACATCTAATAATCTTATAACCATTTGGCACCAATTCCGCATCTAAAATACCCTCGTTGCACCCAGTTTCAGTCAAAGCTATAAGATCCGCCGAGGCCGTAATCATATTGTTTCGAATCTGTTCTGTTTTCGTGCGCAGTCCCCTGACATTCTGGTAATATATTTCAACTCCTTTATTCTGCCGTCGCCGGCTGTCTGGATGTACTGGGTGCTCTACGAAACCAAATCCATTCGCAGTATTCGACGTCTGTTGGCCAAATATTTATATCGCACAATGCTTCATATTTACTCTCCGGAACTCCTATTATGAATGATCTATAGTTCCGTTCTTTCTTGTGTTTAATTAGGTCCACTTTTATTTCCACGTCTCCACATATACTTCTGACGTGTGCTTCCATACTTTCCACTGTGGTATTCTTCCGTAAGCGCCAAACGTGTAGGTGTTTTTTCCGCTCTAGTCCTTGTATGGCGAGGGTACTTTTATTTCCACCCCGTTTCACCTCTGCGTCCGGATACCTATTGTTTTTTCTTTGACACTACAGTCCATTCTTCTTCCTTTTCATTGTTTTGAGTTTCCCCTTCTGTCACCGTAGTCACCAATATCCCTGTTTCCGTTGTACTAGTTTGCTTGGCCATCGATTCATCGTTTGATATCGTGTGTTTCGTGGCCACACCCCCATCAGTAGCTACCTCCGTCCTCAATTTTACCTGGACTGCTTTTGAATAAGAGTTTTCTGCACCCTTATTATGCAGAGGTTTTTCCTTCTTGTCCGACTCTTTGTTGGTTTCCGATATAGATTTAATCGCTTTCTCCAATTCATCAACTCTTCCGGCTTTTTCTTGAAGTACCTTCGTAATTTTTTTGAGTTCTTGCACTTCCGATTCTGAACTACGAAGTTTTTCCTGAATGATTTTAAACGCTTCACGCTGCTCATCAAATCGGGTTGTCACTTCCAGCCGAAACTCTCTCAACTCTTCCAGTATTTGCTTCTCCCTGTCTCCAACATAGCTACCATCCAGCTTGCCGTGGCTGCCCCTCTCGGTGTTGACAAAATTGCCCGGCGTGAATGTTTTGTTCATCACGCTTTGACGAATTGGCGTCTCCGAGTTCCCCATTTTTGGAACATTCCGAGTGCATTCCGGGCAAATCCAGTTGTTTTTGTACTCCACACTTAGCTTTTCATGTTGTTCGTTGGTTATTGCCAGGCACTTTAAGTGGTAGATTTTTTTACACGTCACTTTCGCGCACTCCTTGAACAGTAAGTCAAATATACTAGAATCACAGCCACAGCACTTAGTCCCCATTTTTAATTCCGCCCGTAAGATTTGTCATCCACTCGATAACCAAAAACACGTCCGCTCGGTGCGCGGTCGCGGCGAAACATGCTTAATAAACGTAACGTGCGTCTAGCTGGTGAGTCCCTGTCGGCGGAGGTAGTGCGGGGATGCCCGCAGGGAGGAGTGCTCTCCCCGCTGCTGTGGAATCTGGTCATTAACGACCTAATTACCAAGCTTAACGCTAATGGATACTCCACCGTAGGATACGCCAATTTGGTAATCCTCATCACAGGTAAATTTGCGAGCACAGTGTGCAACCTTAAACAAACAGCTCTTAGCATCGTGGAGCGCTGGTGTCTAGAATATGACCTGGCGGTTAACCCAACAAAAACGGAAATGGTCATGTTCACTAACAATAGGGCTCTTGGTATGTATACCCTACCTAAGCTCTTTGGAACGGAACTCCAGCTAGTAACTGAGGTGAAGTACCTGGGCATAACCTTGGACAGCAAGCTCAACTGGAGTAGCCACATTGACAACAAACTAAAGAAGGCGAGTATTGCTTTTTGGCAGTGTCGGAGAATGGTGGGGAAAAAGTGGGGACTTTCTCCCAACATCATTCTTTGGCTGTACGTGACGGTGATCCGTCCTCTTGTCTGCTACGGGGCTGTGGTGTGGTGGACCAGGACCAAACTAACCACAATGGTAAGCAAACTCCAAAGCTTCCAAAGGCTGGCCTGCATGGCTATCACAGGCAGTACGAGAACTACTCCAACTGCAGCAATGGAGGCCATGTTGTGTCTTCCGCCACTCCAGCTGTACATTAAGCAGGAGGCCGCGTCAACTGCGGTGAGACTAAACACCTTAGGACTTTGGAGGAAAAACAGGACCTCACACACCGCCATCCTAGGGGAAGTTTACAAAAAATTCCCCATCTCTATGGCTTGCAGTGACAGAATCCCTAAACAATTTGTTTTCGACAAAAAACACAATATACAGTTACATGAAGACCATCGGGTTGAGGGGCTCGACGTTAAAGAGCTCAGAATTTTCACCGATGGTTCAAAAACTGAAGCAGGCACTGGTTCAGGCACCTTCTCGGAGGACCTAAACATCAAGATAGCCATTCCACTGGGTGCCCATAATACTGTCTTTCAAGCTGAATGCATGGGCATCATCTCGGCCGCTAATGCCATAGCATCGAGAAAGGTAAGAGATTCCTCCATTCGAATCCTCTCGGATAGCATGGCCGTCTTACAAGCCCTAAATAGCAACACTATTAACTCAGGGCTAATCTACGAGTGTCACAAACGACTAATGGAGGTATGTCAACATAACCGCGTAATCCTTCAATGGATAAAAGGACACAGCGGGTCAAGAGGTAACGATGCAGCGGATGAGTTGGCGCGTAAAGGATCTAGCTTGGCAGCGCATGGTCCCGAACCTATCATCCCTCTTCCCTTCAAGATGGTACGCACATTTCTGAGAGAGTCGACCAGGAATGATCATGCCACTCTTTGGACAAACCATGAGGAGTGCAGGCAGGCTAAGCTGGCCTTGCCGTCCCCTAGCGCTAGGCTGGCTAAGACCTTGCTTCGACTGAGTAGGCCGCGCTTGCGACTGGTGACTGCAGCACTTACTGGCCATGGTTTCTTTAATAAACATCTATATGTCCTAGGTGTTACCGACAGCCCCCTTTGCAGAGCCTGCTTGGAGGCAGAAGAAACGGCTGCTCACGTCCTCATGGAGTGCACAGGAGTAGCGGACTACAGGGCTAAACACCTCGGTCAATCGAGGGACCTTCCAGGGATAGCCGGTAACGTTAAGGGCCTGCTGGCGTTCCTGGAGGAGTTGGGTTGGCTCGAATGATGTCGCATTCCCACCCACACGCAAAATAGGCGCTTTCGTCGTCGAGTTGCGGAAACCAGCCCGTCTTACAATTGACAATTGACAATTCCATTTGCCCGAACAGGTGCTTCATAGATTTTGGGTCCGAGCGGCCGAACCTCTTGTATGGAGAATTGAAAAATAAAGTTGGTTGCGTCAAATCGGTTTCTTAGAGAAAGTTGTTCAAAGTGATGTCCTCAGCAACCCTGCAAAATATTACTACTTCTTTCTTTTACACCCTGTATAACACACCATATTCAATATCTTTCTATTCTAAGAGTTTGGATTCTATTATTGTTTGTATATTACAATATACTTTTTTTTTGTTCACAGAAAAGTGGTCATATTTTAGGGGATTTGTTAGGGACATAATTTGGAACAAGTTTCAATAAGAAATCGATTTGATCAGACCAACTTTATTTTTCACTTCTCGATACAAATCGCTCGGCCGCTAGGCCCAAAATCTATAAAATAATCGGGGCAAATGGAAACATAGATTTTCATGTAGCTTGTACTATATATCCTTTCCAGATATGTACAATTTTCATACTCTCCGTAAAATTCCAGTGAACCAATCTTTGAGTACCTAAAACGATAAAAAGCCGTTCGTTGCTCGTTTTTATTTTATCAGGGTTCCGTACCAAACGGTAAAAAACGGGGCCCTATTACTAAGACTCCGCTGTCTGTGTGTCTGTCTGTCCGTCTGTCACCAAGTGTGAAAGTAGCCGCAGCAAATAACTTTGTAAACAACACTTTGCTATGTAAAATCCAAACTATTCACTCCACATCATCCCTACCATTTAACGGTGGTACGGAACCTTCCGTGCGCGAGTCCGACTCACAATTGGCCGCTTTTTTGTATCGATTTTTAGAAAAATGAAAATGGCTCTTTTCTACGTTGTCAGTAAGGAACAGCGCTAGGCATCAGTCTACCTTTCCATTTCTATGCGAAAAAAGGAGAAAGAGATTTACGCATAGCTGTATCTTACTGGGACCGCAAATCACGTCACTTCCGCTGTTTGATCCCGCGATTTTCGGCAATAAATTAATGTTTTAATCAGCTTGTGCTTGGAAATGAAAGTAGGTATTTTTTATATATTTTATCTACACACGTATCATAAACCCTCTTTACTGCGTACAAAAACTGCACGTTACGATCAGCATAATTAAACAGCATACTTGGTAAAAACTCATTTCTTATCTGAAAAATTACACATTATGACCATGATGTGAGTTTTTTCTACATATTATGACATTCAAATTACAAACGCCGACGCCCGCCTGCGAGCCGCCCCTAGTTTGTCGGTGAAGTTGTTACTACAGAACAAGCTAAACAACTGCAGAGCCACAATGCCGGTCAAACATGCGGTTCCTGAACACATCAAAGAGAGCTTATAATAATAATAATAATAATAATAGGACCGTGATCTTTAGTAGATAAGCACTTGGCGTAAGCCCGTGTATCAGAACCTCTTTATTACAAGAGTGAAATGAAAAATTCATAAAAATATAATAATAATAATAATAATAATAATACCTTGGACACTATTGACACACATTGATCTAGCCCCAAACTAGGATTCCCTGTATCTTGGGTACTAGACAACGATAAACATACTTATATGGATAAATATTATAATTAGATAGATAATGACTAGGGTACAAACATCCGTTCTCATCAAACAAATATTTGTCCCCACCGGGACTCGAACCCGGGACCTTTGGCTTCATAGGCAGGGTCACTGCCGACTCGGCCATTCAGGTCGTCAAAAATAATAATAATAATAATACCTCGGACATCATTTTACACACATTGATCTAGCCCCAAACTAGGATTCCCTGTATCTTGGGTGCTAGACAACGATACACATACTTATATAGATAAATATTATACTTAGATAGATAAACAACCATGACTAGGGTACAAACATTCGTTCTCATCAAACAAATATTTGCCCCCACCGGGACTCGAACCCGGGACCCCTGGTTTCGTAGGCAGAGTCACTGCCGACTCGGCCATTCGGGTCGTCAAGTCGTTATGATATGTGTGTAGATAAACTAGTGTATGTAACTGTACATAATTAGGCATTAAAACTCTCGAGTGATATTATTATGAAACTCGCTCTCGAGTATTAATGCCCTCTATTATGTAGCAGTCACATAAACTACTATTATCTCGACAAAATGGCATTACTTTAGTTAACTCTTGTGCAGAACGTGTCAGTTTGGGATCATTTTGAGTTCCTGCATCTCTAGCTCTCCTTATTCGGAATTTAGGCGTGAATTATTAACTTATATTTATTTATATTTTAATTGCAATAAGAATATGAATTAACGTATGTTAAAACATGTAAAAATAAAATAAAAGTACCTTTAACTTTTAGCTTTTTGACGCCAGACTTCCCCGACTTGACGTACAAACTTCCAGACTTTGGAACAGACTTTCCATCCAAAACATCTTGCGGCAAACGTTTCGCTGGCTGTTAAAAAAAAACACTAAACCATAAAAACATAAATTTAAATGTATAATTTATACAGGAAAATAATGTTGCGGGGCGTGACGAGACAGACACTTTAAACGTACATACAAAATTATAAAAAAAATGACATTCATAACATGAAAATGATATTTTTCAGTGTATGCCAACTTACATCGGAACCCCATTCAGCGATGTTGTGCTCCTTGATCAGATCGAGGCTGTTCGCGATAGTGCCAACGTCGGCGTCAATCAGATCTAGGAACGATTCCTCCACCACCTGCAATCACAAGCCAATGAGAAAACTAATTAATGTGTATTACATTACACTACGGTACAGTACGGCAACAATTGTTTTCCAATATGAGCTTAGACTACTAAATTTAGTGAATGTTCATAGAATTTAGAGCTCTCATATAGTTTCACGAAACCGTATTGGTTAATACATGTAGCCCAATAATATCCCCACCGAGGGGCACAGGCCTTTACCCGGTTGCGAGTGAGGTTAAGCCATACTCCACCGCGCTGGCTCAGTGCGGGTTGATGGAGGGGTTTTACGACCACTACCACGTAGCGAAAGAACCCGGGACCTACAGCTTAACGTGCCATCCGAAACACTGAACGTCCGATACTGTACTTAAGATAAATTAATTATCTCAAGAGGTAATTACTTTACGTTATGTACAGCATCGGACGACATTATATGTGTGAGGAGAAAGCTTGAACCCCATTAGACCACGGATTGGTTGCTATAGGATAATATTATAATAGTATCTGTATTGTAGGTCACTTTCTGTCCGAATACTACAGGAAGCTTTAGTAGGTCACAACTTTACAAACTGGAGCCGAGGCGAAGCGGAGCGGCGCGAGGTGACTCCATGTAGTTTAGTATAAAATACAATACAGATGTAGTGAATAATCCTTACCTTTCGTATTTTCTCGGAAATGTTCGTTTTTGTCTTACTACTTCACTCGCACTCAGTACGGGAAATTTATTAAAAGTATGCGATTTATTTGATACCTACACGCACAGACTTGAATAGTAGGGACAGGGCACGGAGCGCTTGAAAGTGTCGCTACAAAAACAGTACAAAATCGGGAAAATTGGACTGTTTGCAATCAGTCGCGCTTGGACGGTGACAGCCGATTGACATATCGGCATCAAAAACAAAAATGGTGACCTGCGACGTAAAAAGGTGTAAATCATACCCAAATCGCAAAACACAAAAACAGGGAGTGTCGTATCACAAGTAAATATTATATTTTCAATTACTATTGGCTTTAGATTGATTATCTATAAAATATTGTTCTCGAAAAAATCCTCAAACGAAAATCAACCATTCGACTGACGTAACTTTGTAGCGACGCGCGACGCACAGTGAAACTGCCCGCTTCCTATATTTGAAAAACGATCCGATTTGGTTATTTTTCTATTCGTAATGTCAAGATTACTATTCGTAATGTCATTAGATTACTATTCATAATGTCATTTGGTTACCCCCCCCCCCCCCCCCTAACTAATTCATAACTTTTTCTATGATTAGGTAGTTTATTACTTTTAATTAAAATCAAGATCTTAAATTCCAAGTCACGCTACTTATGTGTATCTGTGAGCTTACATCCTCTTTCATAATTTAACGGCAAAGACAAAAATTAATATGCCTATTTAATTATGTTTCAACTTTTTATTAATTAAACATGAGCTAATTGCGTGAGACCTCGCCCCTTGAGTAAAATTTTAGCTAGATATATTTTATTTCTACTCCTAATCACCGATTAAAAGTCACCGGGTATTTGAGAGTTATCCGTAGATCAACTTTCCTAATATTGTGTCTGTACACCACAAATCGGAACGTGACCGACCGTGACGCCGTTACAATTTTTCGTACTGTCTTGGTTCCGACGAATTCCGACAGGGGCGCTATTTTTCTTAGCCTCAAAATGGTAAGAAATTTAGTACGGGAAGGCCTATCCTTAGTATTTATATCGATGTCTACACGTAATTTAATAATACAGTAATTCATAGACACATCGGCACCATTCGGGTGTTATCGTTGTTCCGAGTTTTGCCGATAGGAAAGGATTATTCACTACATCTGTACAATGATGAATGAATAAAGTACAATGATGATGCACATTTAGTAAATTTGATGAACATTCAGTTAATTTGGGATGGAAATGTATTTTTTTGTTTATAAATTTTTAGTGAACTTGATAAACAGTTAAACATAAACTTTACAGACAGAAAACATTAATTGTGTTGTTAAAAATAGCTGTGACTGGACCGTATGCATTACAGTAGTATAATGATAATACTATATTCATTTAACGGGAATTCGACAGAAACGTTGCGTTGGCTGTGGATTTGATTGAGATTGCGAATAAAGCTGCTGATACAGCAAAGCTGGTTACCAAGCTGGCTGCTAAAGCTGCCGCCTTTGTGACGAAGACGCTAGCGACCGAACGCTAAATAAACATGGTTAATATCGAAGCAAATCAGTAGTCGCAGGTACCTCAATGTCCTTCTCCTGAATCGCCAGCATTTTGTCCGGCATACGCTCTAGATCTCTCTTCGTGGAGATCACTGCCACCACGGTATCCACCAGTTTGCTCACGACCTGCATACAAAATGGTAACAATAACAAAACCATTCATTAGACACATCCAGGATATATAAATGTAAATATAAATGTTTAAGTATCAAATACCAATCGACGTATTTTCTGATTGAATCGTTGCCTCCGATTTTACTGATTCAATTTTTACAACACTAGGAGTAATAAGCTTTTTCGCACTTTTTTCTTCAAATGTTGCAATTTGAAGAAAAAAGTGCGAATCCAACTGTCATTTTGGTCTAAAGAGCCATTTAACTTTTCCCTTTGCCGGTAAGTTGGTAGGAATGAAACCAGTGTTGATAGGATTTAAAAAAAATTGTTACCCAACAGTTGAGGAAATAAATATCTTACCAGTGATTCAAATAGAATACCTACCCCAAATTATCACTAGGCAACTGAAAATTTCCCGGGGAAAATTCATATCTCGTACATATCATGCCACCCTATCAATAGAAAAATAATTATTTTCCTCAGTCACTTAAAATAAATCAGTCAAGTGCGGGTCGAACTTGCACATGAAGGGTTCCGTACCATCATACAAGTTAATTTAAGCACTACTAATAATAAACTAAAAACAAACAGAAAATAATATTATATCCGAACTTTATCACATGAAATGTATTCATTCTCATTTAATGTTCTAACGTTTTACTCGTTTACGTTATATCTTAACCTTTATAAGCCAATGACGAAGAAATATAAAATCAACACTATTTTATGTTACATTTATACAAGTTACTTTATGTAACTTTCTTTACTTGGAAATCAATAATTTTCATTTTAGCGCTGTTGCTGTTAAGGGATCAAAAAGGGATTTCGAAACATTAGATATGCGACTGGAGGACCGGACCGGCTGCCTATATAATGCAATACTCAAAGCTTAAAAGAATAATCATAAACTAGTCTTGTAGTGGTGTTGGACTTAACTTTAATAAGTTCAACCACATTGTTAATTAACTTTAAGTGCCTCCCTAGCTGATTTCCTCCAACCCCTATTATAATCAAGTCAATATTGATAAAAAGGTGAAATTACTTTTTTGGCTTAATCGATAAAGAGAAAACATTTTTAAAGATATCATTGTTATATGCAAGAAAGAAATGTGAGAAAAAGTTACTTACACATGGACTCCGAAACCGAAATATAATTTTATTATTTTAATGTAAATTTATTACATATTCTCTCAAAAAATATCTTAGCACACTACGAGATTTATTTTAATATATTCAAACTTTGCCCCATAACTAGGACAAATTATTGTCCCAAAAAATAAATGCTCTAACGACGACTCCACTTTTCGCTTCTGTTCCTCGAAGTTTAGGTTAATAAGCCCTACCTATTCCTATCACTGGTTATAATCTATCAACTGAGCCGCTGTTTTTTAACCCGATATGGTCAGCAATATGTCTACTTCACTGCTTCAGACAATTATCACCGTAGCAGTGACCTTTCAGATTCACTAGCCAAAGAATAGTCTGCAAATATTATTTAGACAAGTCATCCACTAGGACATTGTCGTAACCATATCGAGCAGTAATCTACATTAGTTCTCACAAATGACCTACGTGTCACTAAACCTCGCAGATCTTCATAATTCACTAGGTAACTGGCTGTAAGAATATACTTTTGACTATGTGAAATAAAAGGAGCTGACGTCAGTCCTCGAGTCTATCAGGATATTAACGAATCTCACAACACACGAGTGACCTAAGTTATTAATATAATATTGAGATTATACATCGTGATTTTTTCATATCTCCACTATTTATTATGTTGTTTCTCAATATATAATAGTTGAATAGGGGTCCAAGGCATCAAAACTACCTCTAGTAAAAACAAATAGGTATTTGAAAGAATGAAAGCAATATAGTCAGCCGCAACTACATACCCGATATCTTATTTTTTTTTAATGAAAAATTGTGATCTGAGTCTGGCAACCGGATATTGCTTTTCCTTATTTGTTGAAAGTTGTGCACTGCAGCCAACTTAACGTCGCAGGGGAAGTTATATGGAATGCGCTGTAGCACTCTCCTATTTTGAGTTCAGGGTATAGTAGCGATACTCACTAGTCCGCCCAGCTTGAGTACGCGATGTTTGACGGCCTCTTTGTTAGAAACCTTGCCGTAGATGAAGAATTGCAGGTTTTTAAGTGGCGGGACCCGACGCTCTGTCTTCACACTGTAAAGTTGAAACAAGTTTTGCTAAGATCATTATCTGAGTTGTGATCCTGGGCAAAGTTCTAAAGGTATCTTTTTCGCAACGGAAATCATCTCCGAAAACGGATAATGTGGCCCGGCCCCGGCATGATTGTCAGTCGTTTTACGAAAAAAATGGGAAAATTCGAGAGGTTCAAATTATATACATTTAAATCTTTTACTGGAATCGGGAATTGCAATATATTCCTAATGGCTTGCCACAACTTGTGTCGCATCCAGTTGACTCGGTACGTGTGATCAGGATGTATGAGATAAGATATGTATTATGTTTGAACCTATAGTAATCTTCGACGATCATCAAGGGAAACCGTAAGTATTAAATTTTCACAGAATTTAATGGATGATGGATTTTTATTTCCATGATTTCTGTGAAATCACACGGGATTTCGGTTTAAAAACGAAAGCCAGTCGAGGAAAGAAGTCTCAAAGGTCCGAACGCCAGGGTCGTCGTAACCAAAGAGTTTGAGGTCAATGGTCGTAATCCAAGGTATGACTTCTTTTATGGCATGAAAAAATAAACCACGTCTCGCCAACAACAACAACAACAACAACAACAACAACATCTAACAAATTTGGAATTTCTTTGTTTACGAACCGTCAAAAAATTTGATTTATTTTAAACAATAGCACCTATGCCCGTTTTTGTTCTAGCTTGCTGGCGCTGGCTTTGTTGGAGGCAGATTATCGGTCATCTGAGGTTAGGTTCAAAAAAACGTCACGTGATCTTTCAAATACACTTGACATTGGCAAAATTAACCTCAAATGAGGTTAGCACGCCATATATTATAATAAGTAAATGGAATTTGAAAACTTTGCCAGCCTCTAACTACACCAGCCCTATCTGCAATGAGCTTTTGAGATTAGGTGCCGTAGTGACGCTTCTGTGGTGTCCACTATTGTCAGTTGTGCTCACCCATTCTCTTGTTTGAAACTCTCTTCTTTCTTCACGATGTACGTGAGTGGCGCTTGCTTGAAGACCCGTACGTCTGTCTTAGGCTTGTACTTGGCGAAGGCAGGGTTCTTCTTCATGCCACTAGGTACCTTCATGGCCACTCTTTTTGGGTCCGTGGTCGAGTTTGTGCAACTCGCCCATTCGTTCATGTTTCCTGCAAATTCACACGTTACAGTTACAAACTTCTGTTGTGAGGATCTGCCTAAATTCGAACAAGACAGAATCTTCTTAAGGTTCTGCCTAAATTCGAACAAGACAGAATCTTCTTAAGGTTCTGCCTAAATTCGAACAAGACAGAATCTTCTTGAAGGTTCTGCCTAAATTCGAACAAGAGAGAATCTTCTTAAGGTTAATGCTTCTTAGCCAATTTATTAAGAATTATGTAGAAATTCAAAAATGGCCATACCTGTGCATGTATATGCGTACGTGTTGAGAACCAACTGTCCATTTTTGCAGACGGAACACGGCTCGAGAGCACCAAATGCCATCATGTCAGCAACGCAGGATATTTGCTGCAAAAAAAAGCAAACATTTCTTTATATTACGTTCTCTAACAGAGAAGACTTTAACCGCTTCTTTAAATAAATCCGAAATAAGTTATTTTATTACACATAAGAAGTTAGGACACAGGGCCGGCCCTGACCTTGTTGGCTTCCAGGACAAGTCATGCATTAGGGCCCATTTTAGCACAGCGGCGGCTCAACGCCCGCGTATCGCCCGTGTACAACCAATACCCTGGCACCCTCTAGTAGGCGCGCGGTCACAAATTAATACGAACGAATGAACGCAAGATCGAATGGTCCTTCTCCAGCCAGGGTTCTAAAACTGTTCCGGTCTTTCGGCCGGCATTCCAGAGGGCACGAGTTTTGAGGAGGGTGGAATGACCTGCTCGAGGAGAGGAAGGGGGAGTGATTTCAAACAACCGACTATTCAGCCTGAAGCCAATATAGGATATGTGGGATGGGGAGGATGTGGGATTTTGAGAGCAGTTATTTTCTTCAAGTTCTTGTTTTCCTTCTATTTCCAAGTATTGGAGTTTCCTGAGTCGTGTTTGTTTGGGTTATCCGGTAGCGTCTTCTGAAAAGCCCGTGGGGTACAACGCTGGGCCGCGTAGTGCCCCAAGGGCTTTTCAGAATTTCGACCGCTAAATTTTACAATGCAAGCGAGTCTAGTAATGAGTTATCACTGCTTGCTTTGACTTCTAAACTATTCCGACAAGTTAACCCTTCCCTTAGATATTAACCTTAGATACCTAAGGTCTCTTGCCCTGGTGCAGATCGCGCGCTTAGCGGATGGCGTGCCGCGCGCCCTGCGCTGGGTTCTAGCCTCTAAATCAATACAAATACTAAATTGTAATTATTACAAAACGCAATGCAAACAACGTACAGGAGTAATTATAAATGCTAATTACTCACAATTCTATCCATTTAACACGAAAACAAAACACTTTTCACCACAAAACACTAAACAGTGCAGCCATCTTCAAGCGATGCAGCAAGTGCCGCTTTAGACGTTTGGTTCATTGACTTTTACCTAGGATTAAATATGGTCTGAATGTTTTAATACCAATCTCGTTTCTTTACGTAACGAATTAATATTACTCTCCTTGTCACACCGCTCCCTATTGCAAGAAGGATTCCTAAATACGCGACTTGCCTGTCGGTCCGTAAAGGCCAGAAGCAAATAAGATGTTTTGAAAACTGATCTATGAAGACCGGAAGGCAATTGAGGGGTTAATCTGACGAGCGTGATACCTCCTAGACCCGGGCGCCCCTTTCGACCTTCCCTTGGGCCGGCACTGTTTGGACGCCTATTAGACTGTACGGTATTCAGATTCAGGTATAGCAGGTATGGCGTAGGTCCCGCTATAAATATAAAGATGAGGTATCAGGCGAAACTTACGCAGCCTCTGTGCAATTAACCCCTTAAGATGGAACCATACCTCATCACGCCCAGCCGGCATCTCCTGCCCGTTCATCTCCAGCAACTCCTGCAGCTCACTCTTGCTGACTTGCTTGTTGCCCAACGCCTCGCGATACTTGTAATACAGCTTGCTTTGTTTTTCCAGTTTCTTCTCGAAGTCTTTCTCCGCTTTATTGTCGTCGTCACCTTGTGGCTCTGCTTTTAGTTTCTTGATAGGAACTTCGTCTTGTTTCAAAGCTCTGTAGAGTGAAGATGTTGTGAACCTCTTACATTAATGTCACACAGGGTGCTGATTTGGTTAATTAAGTTCGACTCAGGGACGATAGTTTCCGTAATAGTTTTATTGTTCCCTCTCAAAATTGGTCCTGAAATACCCGCAACGTGTCGACACCCCCGGCCGGTCCACGAGGCGCGTGTTCATTTGTCCAGTTAAAAAGTAAATCATAATTAAATCGAACATCGAACCGTACCCCGCACGAATCTCTCCACCCGACCCCGCGGCGCCGGTAACAAGCGATAGAAGTAAGGCTACATATAATATTTTTTAGAAAAATTACATTTTTGCTTCAGTGTCCTGTAAATAACCACCACTGAGTGGGGCGTACCTTAGTCAACACCCTGTATAATTTGGGTGAACCGTGGGTGGGTACTGGGTACATAATCCATTTGTCATGTCAAAAAAATTTCTTCAACTTGATAAATCTCAAACTAATCAATAAATCCATAAAAATAAATATTAAATCACTCTCAATGAATGAATCTAAATCTTTCGGTATGCAATTTAAATAGATCAGTTTAAACATAAGTGTTGTCCTGTTGACCCAACATTAGATGTGGCCTTGTAGCTATATCATTTGCGTGTAACTACACATGTACAGTGCAGAAGGTGAAAGCGGAGAAATGCATTTGTGTGAGTGATATATGAGTGAGAGCTTCGCTGCTTGATGCACGCAGCTCTGTCCCACGTATCGCGGACACGTGTCACTCAACAAACGCATTTCTCAGCTCTCACCTTCTGCATCGACCGGGGAACAACAAATAGGACTTGAACTTGCAAGGCGGTTTTTTTAAGGTTTTAGCTTGGTGAATTAAACATGCTTCAATTTCAATTTATACATACTTTATCTCTGTCTTCACCATAGCCTTATCCTCTTTGGACAGGCTTTTGAAGCCCGGTAGATCCTCGCCTCCAGCGAAGTACAACAGGTTACTGCGAGCTTCGGCAAAGCACTTAACATGATGCCAGAGGGGTTGCCCTCCGAACTTCTGACCAACTTCAGTGTCAAACACTATCTTTGCACACCTAACTTCATCCTGGAATTGGACACAAACATTGTTAAACAGCTTCGAGACAATTTTTATTAGGTAATTTAGAAAAAGAAGAAACTACACATTAAGTACTTCCTCTTATATCAATGACAAGCTTTGTTAGCAAGGTTCTGCCTGAATGTGTTGCAGATCATCTGCAACATTGTGCTAAGCCAGGGCTTATTCTCTGGTAGCAATGCATTATGCATGTAGTCTTGTATCGGTCATGAACGAAGTACAATAAGGAAACATTTCTATGCAATGAACGAAAGGAAACGTTTCCCTACGCTAATCAGACATTCGGACTATTCGGACATCGCTCCGAGAGAGTAGCGGGCGGGAGCCATGCCGAGAGTGGATGTGCGGTGCGACCCATAACAGAAAGGAACCTTATCAACCAGTCCAGATGGTCTATTGTTCTCCGAACTCGGTGTTCCGGTCAATTGACTGGTGTATGTATTAGATCATGACCGCCTTCCTAGGCAATTGTAACATTCATACATACACATACATATGCTCACGCCTATTTCTCGGAAGAGGGGTAGCCAGAGACCAAAGACCTCCACCTGCTACGATCCTGGCAGACATCTCTAGCTTCCTCAACATTCATAAGTCTCTTCATGCAAGCTCGCCGGTTACGGGTACTTCGTATTTGCCCCTTCACTAACAAATCGCCGATTTGGTCTTTATAGGACCTTCTTGGGCGTCCCCGTCTGACGGCTCCTTTCTATAGCGTTTATTCGGCTTGCATGCTTCTTCTGCCATAGCCAACATTCGCTCCCATCCATCAATGTCGGACTCAACACTCCATTATGAATCGCCAAAGGTGCCTTTTGGGACACCGTTTGGTTACTCATCAAGGAGTGCAGTGCCCCATTGATTTTATTGGCCGGACTCACTCTTCTTTCAATATCACCCTCACATTTCCCATCTCTTGTAAACATACTACCCAAGTATATAAACTTATTCACTTGTTCCACTTGTTCATCATCAATCATAATCACGTCGTTATTTCTTCATCCTTTTCTAAAACCATGACCTTCGTTTTACTGATATTCACTTTCATTCCCTTCTTCTTAAGTGATTCGTTCATGAGAGTTATCATCTCCTGCTGCTCACCCACCGACGACGCAGGAATAACTTGATCATCGGCGTATAAGAGGCACTTGATAAGTAACTCCCCCATATGCATTCCACAATCACGCTCTTTAAAAATCATTCAAACACCTATCCATGAACAGATTGAACAGCCATGGCGATGCTACGCAGCGCTGTCTCACACCACGTTCGATGTTAAACCAGCCCGTGTAAGCACCGTTTATCCTGACGCATGCACTGGAGTCGTCGTACAAGGACTTCAGTGAACGAATCATTTGGCTGTCCACTCAATACACGATAGTGTTTCCCACAAATCATTCCTCATCACTTTATCATATGCCTTTTCTAAGTCTACAAAAGCGCAGTAAACTTTTTGCCTCAAAGCCAGAAGCTTCTCTGTTACGCATCGTAGAGCAAAGATCAGGTCCATACATCCCATTCCTCTTCTGAATCCCCATTGCACATCTCAGATATTTTCCACCGTTTTATTCATCACTCGTTCAATCAATATATTTGCATACAATTTACCGACGATGCTGAGAAGACTAATGCCGCGGTAGCTTTTACAGTCCTGCTGTGAACCTTTCCCCTTATATAGTGGGACGATAACAGCCTTGCACCAGTCTCCTGGCACCCGACCGATCGTCCAGCATATATTAAAGAGTCGGTACAGCTGACTAGCCACGACGCCATCTCCTCCCCTCAGCATCTCTAGCGATACACTATCATACCCTGCCGCTTTACCTGTTTCATACTTTTCATTGCACATACTATTTCTTTCGTATCATCACTTTCGTACTCAACTTCAGTCAATGTCGTATCCTCAGCGACAGCTGCGGGTACGGCGTCTAGTAGGGGTGAGGAAGATGTGCTTGCAGCTACACGTCCAGTCCCCTCACGTTCGAAAATACTTTCAAAATATTCCTTCCATCGATCCAGAACATTTTCTTCCTTATAAAATCACCATTTTCACTTCTAATTACATTAAAATAAGTTTTTTCTGACTTTCCTCGGGCATCCTTCACTAATTTCCAAAACATCTTGATGTTGGCCCGGAAATTGTCAGAAATCCTTTCATCACATCGCTCTTTTATCTGTTCTTTCTTTGTTGTGACAAATTCTTTCACCAGTCTTTTCAAGACTCTATACTTGTCAATCGCTCTATCCACATCATCTTCATTTATTCTATTACCATTTACTCTCCTGTTAGCTTTTGTAGCTAACAAGTCCAACCATGCCATTTTCTTATCATCCACCACCTTTCTTACTTCATCATCCCACCAGACAGCTTGTTCTGGTCTTTGTCCTTTCTTCCTTTTGGTCACACCACATACTTCTCTTGCAGACTCTATCACTCCATTTTTTATTATTGACCAAAACTGTTCCATGTCAGGGTAAAAATTAATCTCCTCAAAGTGTACAGCCAGTCTCTTCTTACATTCTACTTTCACACACTCTTCTCGTAATGTCTCTACTTTTATAATGTCCAACTCTGTTGTCGGTATTTGAGGGTGATGTCGCCATCGTTTGAACAGACAATTTATTTGGCTTATCACCAGAAAATGATCCGATCCTAGGTTAGCGCCCCGCCATACCCTCGTGTCGACAACGTTGTTTCTCAGTCTTTCATCAACAATTATAAAATTAATCATACTCCTTACTTGCTGTCTCTGTCAAGTATACATGTGAATCTTTTTGTGACAAAACAAAGTGTTCGTCACACAGATTATTTTTCAGACAACTTCGAGAAGACCTAAGTCGTTCTCGTCAAACCTTTCGTCCCTAAACTTACCCAGCACTTGATCATAACCATCTCGCTTCACTCCTACCCATGCATTAAAATCCCCTAGCATTATGATCCGCCCGTTTGCATCGCACTTCATTAATATATCTCGCACATTTTCCCAATTCTCCTGTAGAACCCTCTGCGTCGTATAAGCCCCACCCTGAGTTTGACCCTGAGGATTCTTGGGTCTACACATTCATACTCACTAACACACTGTGCCATGCGTTGGGAGAGGACAATCCCTACCCCCTTACATTCTACCTCGGCCTCTGTAACCCCAGACCAGTAGGCTGTAAAAGGGCCATGGGTAGTTGTTCCTGACCCTTTCCTTTTAGTCTCATTCACAAAACACACATCTACTCTCTTTTTATCCATCATATCACACACTTCATAAATCTTTTCACACCTTTCATTCGGAAAAGTAAGTTTTGCTCCACGACGAGAGGGAGCAAAATGCTACTTTTCTGTTCAAGCTACTTTTTAATTTATTCATTGGCATGTAGCATTTATGCGATGTGCCAATAGAACACAGATCTTAATGAAATAATCGATTGTAATGAAATCGTAATCGATTAAAAACGAACACGTTTCAAGTTTCAACTTTAACAACTTTATATGAAAATTTATGAATTTTTCGTAATATTAAAAAAAACACATTAAATTATGTGTTTTACTGAAATCAAAAGTTCTTGTGATAAAATGAATATTGATATCCGATACCATTGTAATAATCCATTCGATTATTTTTACACATTGGTAAAAGTAGCACAGGAATATTTTATCTGTGGTGACTTTTCCCTAATCCTTCACAATCCGCCATTATAAAAAAAAAGATTTCGTTGTACGATTACTGTAAAAGTGTTGAAAGTATAATTGAAAGTATAGTTATTTCATTATTTTTAGAGCATTATATTTCAATTTTCCTCATAGTCGGTGTGAAAAATTGTATGTGTCACTCAGGAGCAAAATTATTTTCGTCTTGGGCGTTAACGCTTGAAACCTTCGTTACGCTCAGGATTCTAACTTAGAATCCCTCGCTACGCTCAGGATTCTATCGTAGAAGCCTTCGCTTCACTCTGGGTTCAATGTACCGCCTTCGCCGTAAATATATCATTTTGCTCCCTTGTGACACAAATAACTATTTCATCTATCGCTCCACGCACATTCCACGTAGCAAAGCGGGTTTTCAATGCCCGCTTTTCGCCCTTCCGGGAGGTTCGGCGTGACGAGTGGCGAACCCTGTCGCCGCCTTGACCATTGTCAGAACAAAGTAAACCGTTGCCCATCCTAGAGAATGAAGGGCTGTCCGGGACAAGCCCGGGGAGGGATTCTCCGGCTTCACAGCCGGTACCCTCCCGGGGTCCATCAACATTCATAGTACAATTTACCATTATTTTAACTATGGGAACCATCACGGTTATGGCAGTAACCCCCGCTGACGAGGCTGTGGGAGCCGCTGTTGACACTGTATGTGTTCATCCGCCGCCATCCCCTACGCGCCGTCCTGCCCAACGACGCTGTCCTGAGGCGGCCCCGACCTTGGAGTAAGTCCAAGCGGCCCGACTGAGGTGATCTGAGTGCTCCGCGGGATTATAATTTGTAAGGTTTATCATTAGAGATCAGTTTTTGCTTATTTCCTGATGAGACAAAATGCAATCCACAGGTTTGTTTCGTTTGGGTTTTTTGTGTCTAAGTGTTATTTGTTTACAAAAAAATATATATTTTTTAGTCAACTCGCAACCGAGAGATACTTATCTCTCAGCGCTCCCCTGTAATTGTCAATAGTTATTATATATAATTGCATAAATATGTTAATTTTATGATAAGAGCATAATATTCCTCAAGTCAATTACTCTGCACGAAAAGGAAGGTTAACCCTATAGCTTCATTTTTATTCCTAGGATCCAACGTCCTAATAGTACTAATAGAAATGGAGCTGTTAGACCGTACTAGTACACTGACTTAAATGTCCTAGTACAGAGCGCTCTCTCTGATGACCGAGCAGGCACAAGACTACATGCATGCATTATGAATGATTTTGCTTTTGTGTATTACGACTGTTAAAATGTAATGTTTATTTATTTTGCTTTTTCTGTATAATGATCAGTGGTCCGAAAGCCTTGGAGCGCAACGAAAGCAAAAGTATGGACATAGCTTTTTAGTGGTACACAATTTCAGAAACTTTGAGATATGGGAAATTTACTTTTTTATTAAGCAAAAGATTCATGAAAATAAGTACAGAGAATATAAATAAGATATTCATTCTAGTTCAAGACGTGTGGGACTGCCGCTCCATCCTCATATAGGCCTGTGCGACTCCACCTATGGCGGGTGCCGCGGATGCACATGCTGCTAGCCCTGATGATGGCGGTTTGAATTCTTGCTCGTAGCCAGCCCATTATTGTGGCAGGGGTCCGGTTCCAGCGGTCCGCCAGTGTTTCGGCGAGGTGTTTAGTGAATGATATCATTATCATTATCTCAACTTTTTTATACATATTTTTATTACTGTTTTGTTTAGATGGTCTTACTTGTAAATGAAACACAGTTATAAGTATTGTATTTTTATAAGGTAAAAATATAATATCAAGTAATGTATATATAAATTAAATCATTAAATTTTAAATAAATTATCAATCAATTTGGCATTTAATTTGGTGATTAATAATACTTAATTAAATTTCAAAAACAAATAAATTTACGTAGTTCAGTTCACTGAGAAATAGCTTATTTTTTTAGATATAAATTAGGTAATTGAGGGGAAGTTTCATTGAAAATTTTAGGGAAGGTATGTGTTTTATAAACTGAAGTATCTTTACATTGACGTTGGAAGAATAAATAGCCCACGTTATTCATACACATTGCTCCAGGGGAAAGTAGACTCTTCTAATATTTATTTTTGGAGGTATTGAAATAAATTATCAATAGTTTTTCAATATTTCCCTCTTTTAATGTTTCACTTTATATACCTGTAAAATCCATTTGTAGCTCGTGAATGAGCGCTCCGCATCAATGGAGGTAAGTGGAGCGAATTAAAATGTTATTATATCTAGGTCGCTTTTAGAGGTCGAACTATAAAATGCATGATATTTCTTCCTAAAAAACAGTTGTTCCGAGCAAAGAAGTCCAGAGTCTCTGAGAATGTTTCGTTTCTTGTTAAGCCTTTTTGACATTTATTTTAAATCATTTGTCGAAGTAAATTTTTCTTAACAAAGATACATCTGGCAGCATCCCATTTGAGCAAGTACAGCGACTAAAACGGTAAAATATTTTTCGAAAAAAATCCTGAACGCTGGGTTATTTACTTGAGACCAAGGAATACCCAAGCAACAAAAAGTGGTCCTATAAAAGCCTTAAGTATGTTTCAGAAAACACTAAATTTGGGCCTTTAAGGCCCTTAAGAACGTCACAGTTGTTCGAAAAAGGCGCATTTATACCACTGTTTAGTTTAGTACTACAAACTAATCACTAGAAGTGTAACACAAGACAAAGTTCTATAGAAGCGACATAGCAGCGTCGAAAGTTTTAAAATAGTGATGTACTGGCTTCAATAGGACTCTTATAGACCTTTTCATACTATAAACAAGGCCATGTGTTACCTTTTAGATAATGTTTTGCGAGAATTCGTTGCTGTTGTGTGCAGAATGAAAAAATATATATATTTATTTATTTATTATTTGGATTTACAGGACAACTTCAACTAATTTGAGGTGAGTTTGATTATTACCTAATGATATTTCGTCTATAATTTAGGAAATGTTGTGCAACCGCAGTTTCACTGATGAACTAGGGTATAGTTTACCATAAATATCAAGTGCCCCCAAGTCAGATTGAAGAAGCATTCTTGGATCGATAAGTGAAATATTCGATATTCTTTTGTTTATTAATAGAATGAGACTTCTTGTTGCTTCATGCGATTCATTAAAATTACTGGCCTATTTCTTCACAACATAACGTAATTCTTGGTCTGCTCCAAATTTTTCGTCTTCTTCAAATGTTAAATCATTGCTGGAAGATTCCGAAATATTGTTAAATATATCACTGGAGTCTTTATGTTCATGATCTTCGCAAGATATATGTTCCACGGAATACTTCTGCTCAACTCTGCTCTCAACTTTCTTTGGTTGCTATTAGTGTTACTTTCTTTTGTGGATAATGATAATTTTGCAGTACCAATTATAAGAACCAATTTCTATAATCTATTTTAGAAGAACGGACCTTATTCGTAAACCTTTCTTAAAAGTACACCCAAATGGGACGGAACCTATCGAATATACCGTGAACAAAAACATCCGACTAATGTTCTAAAACCGAAATTAAAATAATATTTGTATGTCATTATAGTCTTGAAATAACTACTTGTATGCCCTTTATATGCGTTTTAAGTATTATAAAGGTGATAGATACTCTGTTATAACACCAAAATGTGCTATAAGAAACCAAAAACAGTCATTAAGTACATAATATAACTTGACCTATAAGAGAAATTTTAGTGCTATATGCAGGGTGTTTGGTGCATCGTTTGCCAAATAAAAATGGCGGTTAGAAGGGGTCATTCGCTATCTCCTAGGTCCACAAAAAAAGTTTGGGCCCATGGGATTTATTTTATTTTAATATTTATAACTTTATTGAAAAATCCTTCAGAAAAACTACTTTAAACTGTAATAAATAAAAAAGTTATTAATGAGACCTGCAAATATTTACTGTTATTGGTTGTGTAATGTTCTTTTATAGTCAAAAATACTGGAAACTTTTTTTTTCATTGACTCATAAATGATTTTTCAAGAAGTGAAATTCTGTAAGGAATTATCTTTGACTTGCAATAACAAAAACTAAACGAGGCTTTTTCATGAAACTTTTAAAAAAGTTCGCTGGTCTATTTTCTTTCTAATAATGTACAATAATGCCATAAAAACGATGCACCAAACACCCTGTAGTGCAGTTATGTCACATATGCGTATTCTTAAAATTGGCTATGTCACAAATATGCTCTTTTGTAGAGTTTTCGTAACTACTAAGGGAGCGTTCAAGTATTACGTAACGAATTTGGGGGAGAGAGGGAGGGTGTTGTAAAACGTTACGAGGAGGGGTACAGAAAAACGTTACGGCGCATTACACAGGGGGGAAGGGGGGTCGGTTGAACGCTCCCTAACCCACTAAATACTATAACAGTGAATTCAATAACTACGATAAGACTATATCGTCCGTTAAATGAGTATTTATCACTGTTAAAACAAAAGCTATTTATGAATACATTTGGAACTATTACAACACAAATATGATGAATAAAGGTATCTATTACAACTTCTATAGAGCAATATCCTTCTATACTAGCAACATTAGAACTTATTACAGCGTTATAACTATAAAGGTTGCAAAAATATATTTATAAATGTTTACATCACTTTAGGTCATGTCAGCTCAACAGGCTTATAGAGCAAAAGAGTTCTTGAAAGCTTTTATAGGACACAAGGTCACTTATAATGCTGTAAGGTTACATGACGTGTGTATGTCGCTTTGCGGGCTGGGCATTGCATATGATCAAAAATTTTTGAGGCTGAAGTAAAAATCAACCTCTTTTGTTTTTTCAACGAGTATGCCAAGCCACGGTGATGTGTGTCTAAAGTAGATTTATTCCAATTAACAATAAAATCGCACTTAGCACAAAGAAACTACATTGTTCAAGAGTCCCATGCTATTTCCAGGGGCTCAGCAATCCATTTAGTCTTGTGTCGGTCATGTACGAAGAACGAATAGGAAATGTTACTGTGCTATGAACTAAAAGAAACGTTTCCCTACGCTAATCGGACATTCGGTCTATTAGGACTATTAGGACATCGCTCCGAGAGAGCGGCGGCGGGCGGGAGGTATTGAGCTATGCCGACTCGCTCTCGCACACACATATAGACACGGCATTGACATCTTGACTAGAATGACAGCCTGTTTAAGTATGAAGGGAAATCATATATTATTTAACTTTTTATTTCTGCTATGCAAACAGACACATAGAATTGTATAAATGTGTTAATATTATCAGAGTATAATATTCCTCAAGTTTCTGCTCTACATGAAAAGAAAGTTTAACCTAATAGGTCCATTATTTATTCGATCCTACGTCATACATAATAGTACTAATAAAACTGTTAGATCTTACTGGTACACTGACTGAAATGTCCTAGTACGGAGCGCTCTCTGATGACCGAGCAGGCATATTTTTTATTCATAAGATACAACGTCCTAATAGTACTAATAGAGCTGTTAGAGTGTACTAGTACACTGACTGAAATGTACTAGTATGGAGCGCTCTCTCTGATGACCGAGCAGGCACAAGACTAAATCCATTATAAAATTGTTTATGGTTTGGGTGGCATCGCTTCTTCAGATTTAGTGTATGTACAGTGTAGGTGTGTGTAATGTGGATGAAATTATAATGAATATGATAAATAAGGCTTTGAGAGGCCAAATAAATTTTATTTTATTTTATTTTCTGAAAATGGATGCATAACTACCTCAAAAAACAAACTATGATTTAGACTATTATTACAAAAATGTGAAATAGTAAAGTTCCATGTAAATGTGAAATATTTAAGTACCGCTAAACAGCCATGTCCATACTTTGGGTCAGAGTGTCGATAAGGGGGAGGAAGTCCCTACTTGTAATATTTTTCCTTGGCGCCCCCTTATCTACAGTCCAACCCATAATTTATCTCTTTCCTCCACTCTTCACTCAAGTGGGCTAGGTGGCAAAACAATTTTTTTTTTCATTGAGACATTACCTTACAAATCTTGATTTCACAGACACAGCAAGTGGCCCTCGATGATTTTGAGTATTCCACCTTGAAGTCCCTTAGAGCAGCCGCATTGCTGTCTCCATTTGCTCTCTTCTTGCCTTTACCTTTGCCCTTTGCAGCCGGCAATGCAATGGCAGATGAGCTGTCTGGAAGCCAAGGACATGTTTAACCTTTTGTATGATAAATGGAATTTTTATAGCAGGGAGCCAGATGAGCAACAATTAATCTTGATTTTACTGCCTTAAGTTATTGTTTTGAAATAATCTTTTGAGTGAATGGTCAGCTGATGGCTGGTGATAATGTAGATGTCATGATAACTCCTCAAATCTAAACTGGTAAAGGCCCTGCCATGTATTATATTTTATGATGCATCTGATTACAGTTACAGTAATCCACAACAGTTCACAGTTACAGTAATTCACCTTTATTATAACTAATAATTTCAAGGCTTTCTGTTTCGTTTCCAGCCATGTTTCATGGGGAAAGTTAAGGCGCTCCCTTATATACGCTCTAACCCGAATCTTTGTTCGAGTGCTTTGTATGGATGTTTATAACAACTTTGTTACTGACCTATCGCTGTGGTAAGTCTTTTCTGATCTTCATACTTCAAAGTGTTGAGTTTTGCGATGTCGCCGGCAGATTTTGGACGTTGTTTTTTGAAGAAGCATTCCTCGTGGTACCAGTTAGGTTGTTTACCGTCGTGAAAGGCCGACTGGAATGAAAGTATGTTGTTATTTCCCTGCTAATCCACCGCAAATAGTTGATAGTTCTGTGTCGTAGTAAAAAAAAATACCTGAACCATCACAGCGATACGTAAAACTCCTTGATCAATCTTTTGTTTGCAACCTTTACATCCTGCTCTTCCAGACTTAGCGTATTCCACTTGATAGGGTAACTCATCCATTTTCCCTGTAACTACTGCACTCACAACGCAGAGGATATTATTTATTATTGACTATTGTTATTTTCTTTTCTTTCCACAAAGCCGAGCCGGTAAATTACAGATCAAATTATGAAAATAAATTGACGTCCAATCCGCGCGCGCGCTCCTCTCTTTGTTTTTTTTTTTATAAATATTTTGTTTTTTACGGCCTTGGGTTGCGATGAATGAAAAGAATGACTGAAATAGTGATGTGATTACTAAATAAAAGCGATTCGAACAAAATCATCGGCCTCACTTCGGAAGTCGGAGGAAGATTTCCATTTCAAAATAGGCTTGTATTGCTTCGTTTCGTCTCCATCCCAGCATCGAACACAATACCTTCGGCTGAAGTGGGGCGTGCCTTGCGAGCTTTACACTCGCGCTTCGTCCCTTGCCTCGTGGCTCGCCTCGTCCCTCGTGCGAGGCTCGTGTTGATCGATGGTAAATGTTTACACTCGCGCTTTACACGCGCCTGTTTACACGCGCCTGTTTACACTCGCGTGCCGAGTTCAGTCGTTTTTGAGCTAGCAACAATGGAGGACGTCGAAGCCTTAGCAGCAAGCTCGTTCTTTTTGAAATTGTTCTATGAACTTAAATGTTTCGTCTTGCGACCAATCCATTATACGATTACTGCATTTTGTTTTTGCGTATTTGTTAAAACTAAACACAACCTGCGCGGCACGATGTAGAAGCCAGAATGAAGCGGAAGGGCGAATGTAAACACCCACTCGCGTGCGACGCGAGGTCCTTTGACTCGTGCCCCAAAAACCGCTCCGGACGCGAGCGCCGCGAGTGACGAGGCGAGGGACGAGGCGAGCCACGAGCGTCTGTTCACACTCGCACCTCGCCCCTCGTCTGGCCCTCGCCCAGTGTAGCCAACTCTACAGTTTTAACTGTAGATTTACAGTTTTGTCTATATCGTCACAGTTTTTAGTTCAGACCTCCAAATCTACAGTTTTTCTATATAATACTACGCCGTACAACTCGGTTTTAGCAACGTCTAAGGCACGGTTTGCTTAATATATGTGGCGTTAGTGATAAAAAATTAGAAACTGTAACCTCTGCTACGCTGCTAGGAATAGACCTTGACACACATATAAATTGGAAACCGTATATGCAAAAATTAACAAATAAGCTGTCGTCCTTTATATATGCCCTCCGACATTTGAAGCGTGTAACAGACTTTAAAACTGCCTTAACTGCATATTATGCATACGCCCATTCAAGACTATCTTATGGTATAGTTTTGTGGGGAAATTGTACCGATATAAATGACATTTTCATTTTGCAGAAGAAATGTTTAAGAATACTGGTAAATATTGACCAAACGATGTCTTGTAAACCATTTTTTGAGAAACATGAAATATTAACCCTTACATCTATCTACATTTTTGAAGCCTGCAAATTTGTCAGAAAACATCCCAACCTGTACTCCCCAATACATACTATAAAACGAAATGACCGAAACCTACATACATTAAAAGTACCATTCTCTAAACTAAAATTAATATCCTCAGGGCCGCATTCCATGGTAATAAAAATATACAACCACATACCAAATAGTATAAAAAATATAGATAAAGCTACGCTATTTAACAAACATTTAAAAAATTTCCTAATACACAAAAGCTACTACAATATAAAAAAATTTTTTGACGATAAGATGACATAATGACAAATCGACAAGACAATAATAATAATATTTAGGAGCATGCCGTAATATAATTTAACATTGATTTAGTTTGATTTAATTTAATTTAAATATAAGGGACTTGTTATAAACTGTTATAGATAAATGTAGATGTTACTTTTTAATTTTGAATTCTATTGTCGTTGGAATATAAATATTTATTAAAGTTCAAGTTAACATGAACATTTTAAATGTAATAGAAATAAGTAATTAATTATGTAATATTAAGTAAAACCTGTATCTCTCAAAATTGCAACGCCTCTACGAGGCGTCACATGTATACCTGTATCCTGCCTGTACCACCTTTTTTTAATGTAATGTGACAGCAATAAATGATTTGAATTTGAATTTAAATAAATAACTGGGATCGCGGATGTAGGAGTTCAGACTGCCAAGCTCAAGTGGACCTGGGCCGGACATGTCTGTAGAATGCACCCCGACAAATGGGCGAAAACAGCAACTGAATGGGTGCCCACAGACGGACACCGGCGTAGGGGAAGGCCCAGAAGGAGATGGAGGGACGACCTGGATAAGTTTCAGCCAGGGTGGGTCAGTACAGCTACTGATAGGGATGTGTGGACTCGAAATGGTGAGGCCTTTGCCCAGCAGTGGGACACCGTGGAGGCTACATAAAAAAAAAAAAAAAAAAAAAAATTTTAAAAAAACTTATGAAAACCAAACTTAGGAATAAACTGTCTACCACCACCATAAAAGGCACTTTACATACAAAATCAGATATTAAAAATTGTTTCGAGTTAATGGTACCAATAAGCATTTAAAGAGATTTAATAAAATATGTACGATTTCAAGAATACAAATTAAACTGAAAATGAGGAGAATTTGCAAATTGAAAACGAGGAAGTCTTAGTAGAAATATTGTAAATTTGTTAAGATTTAAAGTTGACAAGTACATGTCGTTTTATTGATTACTGCTATTACATAAATAATACAAAATAAGAAAAGCTGTAGATTTATAGTTCTGTAAGTAGAAATTTACAGTTTTCTACAGCTTTTTGAAAGCTTGTTTGCAGTTTTAGTCTAGATTGGGGTTGGCAACACTGCCCTCGCCTCGCGACTCGTACGCGAATGTAAATGGGGTATATGTAGGGACACGGTATCGAAACAAAAGTATCGATATTGTACTCATAAGAAGTATCGAAAGAAAAGTATCGATACGGTATCGGTATCTGTATCAAAAGTATCGATACTTCAAGGTATCGAGTACTTTTTACGTAGAATAAAATAGACAGTTGAATGGTCTGTAAACTGACATTTTTTTACGTAAGTCTTCATACTTTATATGTTTTGAAATAAAACAAGACAAGAAATAAATCAATCATGCAATTTTAATTAAAAAAATTACATAAAAAAATATAATTTCGCTTTTTCATGGGCATAATTTTCAATTAACAGCAAAGGACTTATCACCTATCAAGTCATTTACATTAAAATAATTATTTAACTGCAAAAATTTGTTCAACAAATCTAGTACTAAAAATAAAACACGCAGTAAATTGCAAATTTTGGCGTCATTTAATGTCTAGCTAAATGATGGCAACGTTTGCAGACTACTGCGTGTTTTCTATAACATATTTTATTTGTCAATCAAAACACGCACACTTATCGACTGGATTGAAAAAGTTATTGTTTTTAGGTGATTGCACATAAGAGAATTGGGAACTATACGTTGTATTTATAGTTCCCATTCATCTTCTGTACAATCGCCTAAAAATAATAACTTATTTAAACGTTTCGATGCCAGCCTATTACGAATCTTGGTCATCGTAGCGCCCGCTTTCGAAAATAACCTCTCAGATGGCACTGAAGTTGCCGGTATGGTGAGCAATTCCTGAGCTATTTTATATAAGCACGGAAATGTGTTACGCATATCCTCCCATTGAGCGAGAGGATCTGTGGAAAGTGGTGCCACAGGATTAGATAAATACAGTGAGACCTCGTCTGGTTTTAAAAACAAACTTTCCCTTTCGCTGCCCTTTTTTTGTTTATTGTGGGCCAACGTTTTATGGTGGCTCCAAAAATCGTAAGCCACTGTTGTACCAGCGGAACTGTCACTGTCAGTTTCACTACTGTGCGTCTCCTGCATGTTAGTGCACAAACGGCGAATATGTGCAATAGCGTTTGAGCATGCTCTTGGGTCTTGGAAATGCAGACTTTTGAATTTTGGATCCAATAAACAAGAGGCAGCTAAAAAATAGTTGTCTTCAATGGGTCCGAATCTGGTCCCTATTTTAGATAAGAGTGTGGATTGAACAGATTTTGCAAGAGGCGAAGCTGACACATCTATATTTTGAATTTGAGTTTTAAGGCAATTTACGATTGGTATAACCTTGCTAATGGTTACATACTGCTCACCTGATATTTCCTTCGTGACGTGTTCTAAGGGCTTAAGAATAGTTAGCATCGTTTTTATCTCTTGTAGTTCAATTGCAGTTGGTGTTGGTGGGGCAGTAGTATTCATCATCAATATTTGATGTACCAATGGAGCCAGGGTAACGTATCTTTCAAGCATGTAGTAAACTGAATTCCATCTCGTTTTTACGTCTAGAATCAATTTTAGAGGGGTTTGATTTTGTCTCTTTCTTAATTCGTCACTTCGGATAACACTTGTTTTGAAAAATTTTACGATTTCCCTTACTTTGCAGCACAAATCGTTGAAAGCATGTACCGACATAGCTGATTCGGCAATCAAATTAATTGTGTGAGCAAAGCAAGGTAAATGTTTCGACCTGTTCAAAAATTTTGTAATGCCTGCTACCATGTTAGCCCCGTTATCTGTTACCACAGCAGTAATTTTAGGCAAAGCTATATGCAAATCAGTACATATTTCAGTCAATTTTGTGTTAATATAATCAGCTGTATGTCTTTCATGAAGTGCAATTGTTGCGATGCAACGCGAAACTACTTTTGAATTTTGTATATAATGAGCAGTGACCCCTAAATAACTTGTTGTGGTCATCATTTCTGTCCATATATCGCAAGTTAATGCAACATGACTTACATTCTCAAAAGTAGATTGTAGTTTATTTAACATAACTTGGTAAAAACTATCCAAATGTGATTTCAATGTGTCAACATTTGGGAGTTTGAATGAAGGGCACGCCTGATGCATTAATCGCTTAAAACCTCGACCTTTTACGATATCAAATGGTCTTTTGTCGACACATATAAAGTAAAGTAGACATTTAACCAGAAGACAGTACATTGTTCCTCCTACAGAATAATCTTGCTTTCGCTGTAAGGCGTCAGTAATGGACAGTTGTTTTTTCATTGGCGGAATGTAGTCCTCTTCTTTGTCACCCTTTGCTTTAGATGATGTCGATGGTCCGGATGTAACTGCGACATCCGTCACCGATATATTCGGGGATGTGGATAGGCTTAGCTCCTTGCTTGCTGAGGATGGTTCACTCAAGCTGAAAAAAAAGCAATATTGATTAGTGTTTAAACGTTTCGTTTTACGCCTTTCGGATGCATCTACCTACACAAAATATAATTTTTCTCCCACCCGCTTATTCCCCAGACTGAGTGACAGATTACCGATTGCCTTGTGTTGCGAGCTGCCGTGAAATAAATATGGTGTGATTTTGTGCCTGAACTAATCCAAACGAATCCCAGTGCTGTGCCCCTAAACCCAAGTGATAATCCCGTAAAGACCATTGGACCTCAAGATATTTGCCGAGAAGAAGGTAACAGACGTGACCCATATAAAATATTTCCCTAACAATTAGATATATGAAGGTGTAGCCTACTCATACACAATTTACATATTACACTTATACATTTACGTAATCGTATGCTAAAACATTCATATATTTACAAACTATACTATACATATATACTTACACTTAAATACACACTAAGATAATGATATTAGTTATATATATATATATATAATGTAATACTAATATAAACACATACATATGCCAACCAACTCGTCGATGTCGATACGGCAGTATATCGACACGTCTTATCGACCTCGACCTCTCACTAGCGGACAACTCGTCACCGCTAGGCGAGGCGTCTGCGCACCAGAGAACATTCCACAGTCATTGCCTAGCTACGACGCGGAACGCATGTCCCTCTTTATCGCAACTGACAAAGACGCGAAACCTGTGCTTGCTTTTTATGC
Source organism: Argyresthia goedartella (assembly GCA_949825045.1). Taxonomy (NCBI): domain Eukaryota; kingdom Metazoa; phylum Arthropoda; class Insecta; order Lepidoptera; family Argyresthiidae; genus Argyresthia; species Argyresthia goedartella. The sequence goes on from OX463815.1 coordinate 1,919,717, forward strand.
TTGTTTGCTTTCCTATTTCTATCTTCCGAACTGTTCTCCTGCTTTATAACTTTGACCTATTAATAGTGCTTGTGCCTTCTACCCTTCTGTGCCTTTTGATTGCTTACATGTATGGATTTTCTGTGTACTCGGATAATACACCGCTGAACTGTAAGTCTTGTGCATTATTATTTGACGACCTACGGGCGTAGTACACAACCCAACACCCATACATTACCATAAAGGGTACAGGGAAAGAAGGATCATAGTCAATATTTTTCCAAAACAGAGTTGACAATGCCATCTAGTAGTAAATTAAGAAAGCTATCGAATGGTGAGATCAAAAAATGATAAAAGAAATCACTGTCAACGTGAAGCTCAAAAAGTTTACTATGGCTGTAAAATCAGTCATCAGATCAGTCACCTCTCTTGTTTAAATCAGTTTTTGATATTTATTTGTATAGTTATTTGAAAATAAAACACTACACCATCATCATGTAAATAAACGAAGCATTAACTATCAGGGAATTCGAGAGGTGATTAGTATCGGCGATATTTTTTTAGAAGTAGGTATCGATATCACATCGACAAGAAAAGTATCGACATTATGTAAGTAAATCTCTAGTTGCCGATAATCGGAAACGAAAGACCGTTGTTATTCCTTTCTATATTTGTACCTAATGTTCATAAAATAGCCAAGCAAGATAATGATTTCACGATACATGTTTAGTTTGCAGGTAGATAGGGATTTTGTTTTATAGTAGCGTCGGTTTCTTACCTTGAACTTTCATGAGCTGAATGTTTCTTCTTCATATGTTTATTCAAATTTGTTGTATTACCGCATGTTTTTAAAATTTTAAAACATAATTTACACTTTGCTTCCGTAGCATTTATTTTTTGGAAATTCTTCCAAACATGACTTTTCGGCGGCGCCATGTTGATCAAATTACGATATAATTTTATACGATACGAAATGAGCGTACCTAGTTAGCAAGTATATTTACTAAATCCTTCAGAACAATAACTAGAGCACTGAGACTAAATCCAACGTCCAGAGTTTAGGCCTGATTCAAAACAAAACGAACGAATAATAACAGATTAAATGGAAAATAGCGTCTCTGCGTCTGCGCTGTCTGCTGGCTGGCACACACACACAACAACAAAGTCAGTCAACACAACCACACAACACAACAATCGACTGACTGAACGACGCGACGAGCGAGCGAGTTTTTTTTCCAATTTTACGGCTCTGGATACTGGTCCTTTAGCCGAAGAGCGAGAGAGAGTAACTGAGTGAAGGCGAGACGACGCGCAGCAGGTAGTGGGGCGCGGTTCGATTGGATTTTAGTTCCGTCATGTTGTCAGTCATAGACTGGAATCGATACTCACTTTAAAGTACTCATATCGGTAAAGAATCGAAAAAAAAGGATCGATGCCAAAAGTACCCGGTATCGAAAGGCAAGAATCGATTCCACCTAGGAATCGATTCTTTTTTCGTGTCCCTAGGTATATGGTTGATGACTGACAGATGACAAAGGAAGGAAAATTAATCCAAATACTGTGCAGCTGTTGTGTGTTTGTTTGTGTACCTATTAATTTTGTTTGAAGAAACATGAGCGATAAACGAGAGAGATTGAAGAAAAACCTGGGGATTACAGAATATCCTTGGAGTTCCGGTACGGAGACTAACGCAGCCAAACGCAGTGTTCTCCTTTTCTCTATATACCTTTTGACACAAATTGCATTTCAGACGATGACGACGTTGTTAATTTGGGCATGTGTCAAGAATCCTCTGGTGCGGTAGCTCCGAACCCAACTCCTGATACCAGTGTGATACTGCCGTCTCAGCCGAGCTCTTCTTCTACGCCGAACGCTGTTATACCAGGCACGAGTGGTAAGACCTTGGAATTTTTATCTTTGCCTGCCTTACATACTTATAAACCTACCTCGATCGATGAGTTACTAGCATATACCACTCTCTTCTTGGTTGGATTGACAGGACTCCAGTTTTTTTGTTAAGGAAGTAAGTAATATGTTTAAATTTTATAAGGTAGGTAGTTTGAGATTATGAGCTGACAGCCTACTTCCTAGAAATTACTGTATTTCAAAAGTTGGTCAGAGTCAGAGTATCGATAGGGGGATGGAACCCTCCCCACGGCTGGGAGTTGATCTCCTTAGCCATAGCTCTTAGAGCTCTTGGTGTGTCTTTTCTGTCCTTGTACATAGCGACCCCAATAACAACACTTATTCCCTCTTTGGTATCTATAATTTCCCCCCTGACTCCTCCTGTTCAACTCCCACTTGGGGTTCCTATAAGTGTGACCCCTTCTCTCATCTTCTTGACCGTCTGGATAACTTAAATCTCTTTATCATTATGGCTCCCCTACCCTTAGAGTACTTCCCCAACAGAACCCCAACTCTGCTGTCGATCTTACTATATCTTCCCCCTCTCTTTCTTCTTCATATCTCTGGAAAAGACTCAGGTCCTTTTGGGAGTGACCACTTCCCTATCCTTATTTCTATTTCTTCCCAGTCTTTTATCCCATTGACCGTTGCCCCTAGATAGATACAGGTTGTCTAAACTAACTGGGATGACTGCTCTTCCTCGTTAGATATTAAAATGGATGCAATTCCTCAATGCACTTCTAATAACTTCCTATCAATATATGATAAATTTGTGGATGCCATTTTGTCATCGGCAAATTCACACGTTCCTATTAAGAAGCCAAGGAATCATAGAGTCACACCTCTATGGTGGGATTCAGAATGTACTTTGGTGATTGAGGAGAGAAACATTATACATTTCTGACATGTCGATGGAGAACTTAATTAAATAGAAGCACTCAGCCGCTCGAGCTAAAAGACCATTTCAACGGAAAAAATTTGCAGTTTGGAAAAAATATGTGAATGTCTCTATCCTCGCATGCCCCCTTCAGAAGTCTGGAGAAACATCCATAGATTTAGATGCTTTATGCACATAGAGAATGTGTCTTCCAATGATAATGCTGTTTGGCTGGATGCTTTCGCTGATAGACTTTCTCCTCCATTCTCTCCTAATTGTGATGATCTCCCGTCTCGCCCCTCGTTTATTTCTGCATGTGGGAATATAGTCGTCCCTTTCTCTACCTGCGAATTGGAATGCGCGAACTGGAAGCCCTTGTAGACTCTTCCCCTGGAGTCCATGTGATTCCTTACTCTTTCTTAACTAAATCCATCTCAAAATATAAATTTAATCTGATTGATTGATTGAACTCATAGAACTATTTCTCTTTTATCCGTCCTATATAAAATTATGGAACATCTATTAAAAACCAGAATTGAGTGGTTCCTTGAGCATAATAACATCTGAGCTAAAGCCCAGTTTGGATTTCGTAGGGTATGAGCACTATGGATAGTCTAAACATCATTGTTACTGATATACACCTGGCATTTAAGAAGAAACAGTACCTGGTGGCAGTATTAATTGACATAACGTCTGCAAATGATAATGTTCTGCTCTCAGTTCTCAGACAAACTATGCAAAATCTGAGTATTCTTGAGAAGTTGACTCGATTTATAGCAATCTTCTCACGGAAAGATCTATATCCATCAAAACTTTTAACTGTATGGAAAGGTCTCCTCCAGGGATCTGTCATGAGCCCACTCCTATACAATTTATACACATACAATCTTGAAAGAAATGTGTTACCCTGATGATGATGATGCTGATGACTTAGCCCTCTATTTAGCTGTAGATTCATGTTCAGTTGCTGAATCCTGCCTCAACTCGGCGCTGATGTATCTAAATGATTGGCTCGCCGCTCAAGGGTTGTCTCTTTCGGCCTCCAAGAATTCATCAGTTATTTTCACAAAATGGTAAAAAACTGGTTGTCTGTAAAGTCGGTTTACGGACGATAACTTTATGTGATAACGTCTTATGAAAGGCTTAGGCCGATCGTGCCTCTCTATCGCTTGTTCAGAGCTGTCGCTTGCACGCTCGGCTCAGGCGGAATGTGACAATGGAACATGACACTTTTTCGTGCGTGTAGCCTGCGTTGATCGATTTATAAGACATTATCACGTCAAAAACTATCAATGCCGGATATGGAAGTTCTCATTGAAGACCCTACCGACAATAAAGTCAAGTTTCTAGGAGTGATTCTCGACTCCAGACTAGTCTTATGTTGCCCAAAAATGTGAGAAGGGTATTTATGTTCTTCAGTCCTTATCAGGAGTATGGTGGGGGGCTCACCCCTATTCTCAAAAAATTATCTACATCGCCATTATCCATAGCCACTTTGACTATGGCGGTTTCCTTTTGGGCCCTTGTAATAAAGCTGCTATCGAAATTTTATGAATAATTTCAGGAACAATAAAATCATCCCCAAATAATGCTCTCCAGGTTGAATGTGTCGATTCTCCGCTTTATCTACGCAATTAATCTTTTTGTATTCAATTTTTCTTTAAGCTTGTTCAGGTTTCTTCTCACCCCTTACTCTCTAAACTCCAAAGACTCTTTCAAATTACTACGGCTCAAGGGTACGGAACCCTAAATTTATGAAAATCTGAAGTAAACAAGGAAGATCCCTCAGGGTATAGTCCCCGAGGGCTCTTCCTTGTTTACTTCGGAGTTTCATTGTTTTCAGGGTTCCGTTCCCGAAGGGTGCCAAACGGGACCCTATTACTAAGCCTCCGCTGTCCATCCGTCTGTCCGTCTGTGACCAGGCTGTATCTCATGAACCGTGAAAGTTAGACAGTTGAAATTTTCACAGACGATGTATTTCTATTGCCGCTAAAACAACAAATACTAAAAAAACAGAATAAAATTAATATTTAAGAGGGCTCCCATACAACAAACTGTTTTTTTCTCGTATTTGCTCGATATTGATAACGGTAACAGGTAGACACTTGAAATATTCACTATATTTAGTTATAAAATAAATACATAAATTAAAATAAAAAAATATTTCTCTCGCTCTCATACAACAAACGTGTTTTTTTGCCATTTTAATAGATAATGGTACGGAACCCTTCGCGCGCGAGTCCAACTTGCACTTGCCCGCTTTTATTCCGTATCCGTCAACCCGTATTCCATTATGATACTTTTCCTCTTTTCCTTCCCATATCATTATTTTTAATCCTCAAATCTTATTACATTTTGGCATTCATAAAGATTCACGTCAACCTAATAGGCAATTTAATATAATAATAACAGAAAAATGGTCTGGGTGGCTGCGCATATTCACGGACGCATCCAAGCTTTCCTCTTCCGGGATTGTTGGAGCAGCCGCGATCCCTAAATTCAGAATGATCCTGAACTTCAAACTACCTGAGGATTCCTCCGTTTTTTCCGGGGAGGCGAAGGCATTTCTTGAAGCCATCTCGTATGCGGAATCCCATTCTTTAGATAACACTTTAATTTTCTCGGACTCCTTAAGCTCTCCTTACGCAATTTCTGGTAACCCATTTAAATCAAACTTAAAATACCCTTTTATACTAAAGATTCGTCATGCGTTTTTCAGATGCCACTCTCGGGGCATCAACATTATTCCTGCTTGGATTCCTGCTCACAGTGGAATTTCGGGTAATGAAATAGTTGACTCTTGTGCAAAGGAAGCTGTGAAATCTGGTGACTTGTCACACTTCAAAATGCAACCCAAGATCTTCGGCTAAGACTCGTGTGGAAAAATCATGGAAATCTTCATGGCAATCATCTAATGATGAAATTCACCCGTCAATACCTAAAAAACCTTGGTTTTTCAAGTATAGAGAAATTTGTAAGACTGTTATATCATCTATCTGTCGGCTTCACCTGGGACACTCCTGCACTCCAATACATCTTGCTTAAATTAGGATAAGGGATACCTATACGCTCGGGATGAGCCAATAGCGGATTGTATGACGATAAAGAAAAGGGTTTGTGAAGGTAAGTTTGATGTGTAGCAGTTAGACTTCTAGGCCCAACAAAGAGGGCTTCACCTACCTCCATTCCTGGGTCAGGCTACTCACGCTTGCAGACCTACATTAGCTCTGCTTTACCTTTACCTCTGTAAGCCTCTTCACGGTCGCAACATGGATCTGGTCTCGGCGGCGTGAAGTCCCACTGCTTCTTGCCAGTTCTGTTAGGCTTATATCGGTAACGAGTTTAACATCAAACACTTGTATACGATAATAACTACAGATGTGAGAATATTATCTACTGCGCGATGCAAGAGCCGAAAAAGGATGTTTTCGCGTCAGCAGACAAAGCTGTTTTAATTTAAATTGACGCAGACTAGCGCCAATTAAAACTCTAAATTTTGATTCAAATTGGAACCCAAAGCGTCAAATATTGAGACATTTGCGACAGATGAAACAGCGCGATGTGTTCCATCTTAGTAATAACTAAGATTTAGTAGGCAGCTTACCTTAACATTCGGGCCACCAAAATACAGTCTATTTTAACGTATATTAATAAGACGAGAGGTAAGCTAATGACAAATAACGAAAACGATAATTTATTTAAACGAAAGGAATGATGACCTGCATCATAATAAAACGGCTATGAGAGGAAAGACCGCCCAACCTCAAGAGACCTCCTTATTGACAAAATGAGAAAGGTATTTATAAAGGTATGTACCATGTTAATCATGAAAAAAAAGTGAAAGAAACGACAGATAACAATTTCGACAAAATATAATGAATACGATAAATACGACAAAACGACATAATATAATATAATACGACAGTATGATTAAATAAGTATGGTTAAATAGCGCTGCCATTGCAAGATACTAAATTCCTTTCCTAGAGAGCCATGGTGCTGGGTTTTGGGGCTGATGCAATGAGTAGCTAGGGTTTCAGACGCATTTTCATCCCCACAAACAATCGAGATCGAAAAGTGGATGAGATATCTTGCACTAATCGCAACCGTACAAGGCCCAATGAATCATCGATTCGTACTACTCCCGGCAGTGGCAGCGACAATACCAGTAGCCAGCCCCGCCCACCATTCCTGCTTCCATTGACGACAACATGATTGGGGGTGGTTTTAGCCATCGAATGAGAAAGTTAGCAGACCACGAAAGCGACAATTGACCCCTTGATCATCACAACAACAGCCATAATCAAACTGAGAAAGCTGTTGCCTGTCACGAGAACGACAGCAGCCTGATGATGACGACGAAAACGACAGCGACATTTATATGTCGCTGTCATCAGACCGATCTGAGTTCTTCTGGATGTCTCGAGAACAAGACAGAAAAAATAGAGCAACAACTCACAGCTGTTCACAGGCAGGCGAGAGTCAGGACTTGATCGACAACTTCGAGAATAACTCGAGAATCTGCGTGAGCGAGGACGAGCGCGGCAGAATAGTCTACAATTCATATTGTGTTTAGAATGTGTGCAGATAAGTCTTGCAACGTCACGTAAAACATCTGTCAATCAGACGCGCGGTGCTCTATGATTAGTCCGTGAGCCGGATCACTAATTGGACTCTGGCGGATTTGTAGTTGTGATCAACAGTAATCAACTTTTACCCTCGATATAAAACCATATATATTGGCTCCAGATCTAACCGACCCGGAGCCACTTATGTATGTCATATGTCGCAAAGGATCAACAAAAAACGGTCTGGATCTACAATGGTAATCGGATGAACAATGTGCTCGTCGAACACCGTGAATGATCAACAATCTAAAAGTTGGGATCTCTAAAACGATATATATCAGAAACTGAACTTCTGCGCGGCATGAGAGACGAATATTTGCGCGACAGAAGACAAAGAAATTTAACGTCACATGTCACTCAAATGTCAAAGACTACCATTTAATTACTTATTACCCACCCACGACGGAACGGAGATGGTATGCCATACAATGCAATGTTGCCATTTTTCTCAAAAACTACTAGTCCGATTTTGATGCGGTTTTAAGTGATGGGTTTGGGTTTGATTGGTGCATGTTCTTAGATACGTGTTACGATGACAACTCACCAGGGGGCGCTGCGTTAAACATTTGTTTGTGCAAAACTAAAACTGTTCGTTTGATTCTGATGCGGTTTTAATTTTTTTTTGTAAACATTTGTTTGTGCAAAACTAAAACTATTCGTTTGATTCTGATGCGGTTTTCATTTTTTTTTTGTAATGGGTTTGTGGTTGACTAGTGAGGATTCATAAATAGGTGTTACGGTAGGAACTCACTAGGGGGCACTGCAGTGATATTGTTTATATTAGCTACTAAATATTAAAGAAACTCGATAGAACTTTCTTCTAGGGGGCACTGCAGTGATATTGTTTATATTAGCTACTAAATATTAAAGAAACTCGATAGAACTTTCTTCTAGGGGGCACTGCAGGCCTCCCCCTCAGTGGACCAAGTATTTATGTGGGAAAGGGAGCACAAGACGATGGCTACTTTATGGCCTTTCTTCTGTGTCCTCGGTTTGCGACCGGCGGCGTATAGTTTGTCTCAATCGCTCTAATTCTACCAACGCTATGCTGTTATTTGGGCTGTTAAAAAGTTTTCTTTGATCTAGATCGGTAATTACTACGACGTCTAAAGATCGTACTCTACTAAGCTTGTCCTTTGGTGAATGTTCTTGGTCGAAGATATATAACTGCCTCATTGACTGTAGTGCCCTGTAGTTTATGCACGACCGTCGATTCGATTGCTCTCTAAAAAATTTGAAATAAAAAAACAAAATTAAAAATTTTGAAAAAACCCACTATGGTTAAAACGTAGTTGAAAAAGGATAAAATAATTTGTTTAATATTTATGCTTCGGAACGCACCTCCTCTTGTTGCGCGACTCGGAACGGAAACGAAACCGCAGCTGTCACTCGTATCGAAACGAGAGGAAAAATTGGAGGTTTTTTTGGCGAATCGGGTTTCGCAGATTTTGAATTCGGAGGTTCCCTTAATCTGGAGACATGTTCCAGGGGAAATTAACCCAGCAGACTGTGCGTCTCGTGGGTGTCACGCTCCGGAGTTGGTTGGACATCCCTTGTGGTGGGGTCCAAAATGGTTGACTCAAGCCGAATCGGATTGGCCAATGAGTCCACGCGTTACCACGGCGAACGGCGCCTTGACAGTCGGTGTCTGTACGACGCAACCAGAGCCGGAAGAGGAGTTCAGCCTGCTGGAACGGTACAGCTCGCTCGACAAGCTGGTCAATCTGAGATATTCTTTTCTCCCAACTACAATGTGGCAAAAAAACAACCCTACAACCGTGAATCGATGATTTCCCACTAGGAAACCGCGCTTGCTACCAAAATGATTAATTCCACGCCTCAACCGAACGGCGTGGAATCTTGAGGGGCTGGGTTTTTGCCAGCACGGGAGAGAAAATCTTGATTGTTACCTTACCTTGTCGTCGCAGACCGGAGATCGAAAGCTCGATTCGAGGCAGGAATGCGGGATAGGAGCACAAGTTTGGGGTAGGAGAGGAACCGAACCTTGCCGACACGAGGAGTCGCCGTCCGCATACGACGAGTTGGAGACCGTACAACTTCAACCTTCACCACGAATCACTCAACCGCTGACGCGAATCTACTTATTTCCCGACGATGTTTATGATGAGCACTCCGACCAGGCCCGACGCCTGTATTTGGTAATTGTTACACCGAATTACAATCACTGGCCCGACGCCTGAGCAGAGATGTTTTTTCTCCCGACGAGAAAAATAACCTCCAATTTTTCCTCTCGTTTCGATACGAGTGACAGCTGCGGTTTCGTTTCCGTTCCGAGTCGCGCAACAAGAGGAGGTGCGTTCCGAAGCATAAATATTAAACAGTCACCCGCCCGGACAGGCCCGAACCTGTCCCTAATCAATAGGAAGGCGAGAAAGTGCTGCGACCGCTCTCTCGAGGACCGAGTCCCCCACCTTGACTTCTGCTGATCGAGGCGTGCCATCCCGACCCGTGTACAAATTGACGATCCGTCCTCGTCTCCATCTCAATGATGGCAGGTTCGCATCCTTAATCAGCACCAAATCACCGACTTGAGGGGGGCTCGTCCGGTCAGTCCACTTAAGGCGCTGCTGCAAGATGTGCAAGTACTCAAGGGACCACCGTTTCCAAAAATTGAGCGAGTGCTCACGCGCGTCCCCCTGTGAGTGCTGCGAAAGGCTGCAGGCACCACATCGTGTTGTGCCTGAACCGGTCAGGCCCTTCGGACGGTCACCAGGGCCGGACTCAGGTTGGTCGGTCATAGGGCCCAACCAGGGCCGGACCCAGTCCCCCTCCGGACAACGGGAGTCACCAACGGGGTGACTGGGGTACCCGCGGACGGGACCCCCCCCCCGAGGGGAAGGGGGCAGCGCGGGGGGTAACAGGCGGGATAGCCGGGGTTCGGTCGCCGCTGTCCAGGGTCAGCGAGGACTTCGGGCCGCTGGCTCACCGCGTGTTACGGGCGGGTGTCAGATGGCGCCTATGAGTGGCGCGAAGGCTGGGAGCCCACCACCTTCTGCGCCACCCTGCCCGTCGCTCTGGGAGGCGAACAGGGAGGCGAACAGTCGGATGTCGCCCCCATTCCTAGAGCGCCCCAGGTTGGATCCGCTCTCCCCCCTCCATCCACGGTGGCCACCGGGCACACCGTTCACAGTCCGGTATGGTCGGGTACCGGGACAGCGAGGGGCCTATTATGCGGGTTGGGACCCCCTGATGTACATACGGTCTGATATGCCACCGGTGGCATATCAGCAGCCGAGTTACCAGGCCGACGGGGGTCCCAGCGGGTTCGGATCCCGCGGAGGTTCCCGCTAGGGACACGCCGCCCACTTACAGGGTGCCGCCACTCCACAGACGGTCATGCTCCCCACCGCCTCGGTGATAGCGTGGAGTTCGGACGGCAAATCTTGTGTGGCACGAGCACTATTGGACTCGGGGGCCCAGGGGTGCTTAGTCTCGTGCAACCTTGTAAGACGGTTGGGCATTTCGGTAAGGGAGTATCCAAATTCCATTCGGGGAATTGGGAACACGGAAGTCGGTTCCGTTAAGGGAGTATGTCGGATTACTCTCTCGTCACGGGTGGATTCATCGGTGAATCTGACGGTCACGGCATTAGTCATGCCTAATGTGATGGGCTCACACCCTCACGTACGGTTGTCGCCCTCGGTGCGACTGTTGGTCGCTGGGTTGTCACTGGCTGACCCGGAGTTCGATATTCCGGGCCCAGTAGACATTTTATTGGGTGTCGATGCCTTGGGATACCTGTTAGTGCCAGGTGTCCACGTGTTGCAGGCGACTGGTCTGGTTTCGGTCAACACCAGACTGGGACATGCGGTAATGGGTCCGCTCATGCCGGCTGCCCCACGCCTAGCGACTCGTAGTCCCTTATTCGGTTCTGTACTCTCGGAGGTGATACAGAAGTTTTGGGAGGTGGAGGAACCACCTACGGTCCGCCGGTTGGACCCGGTTGAAGAAGAGTGTGAACAGTTTTATCGGAACAATACTGGTCGCCTTCGGTCAGGTCGATTTCTCAAACGTCTTCCATCTCGGAGTGATCGCCCGCCGCTAGGCAGTTCACACAATGCAGCCGAGACGCGGCTTCTGTCGATGGAACGACGCATGAAGCGTGACGGGATTTTCCGGCAGAAGTACGTCGACTTCATGCGGGAATACGAGTCGCTCGGCCACATGTCGGTTTCGGGTATCGACTGGAAGCGTGAAGACCACTGCTTCCTGCCCCATCACGCGGTCTTGAGGACCCCGGAGGGCAAAATACGGGTAGTGTTCGATGGATCGGCATCAACATCTAACGGCATGAACCTGAACCAGTGTTTGCATTCAGGGCCGAAGTTGAACCATGACATCGCGGATGTTATCACACGGTTCCGTCGACACAATGTTGTGTTTGTAGCTGACATCCGGATGATGTTTAGACAGACGGTCATTCACCCTGACGATAGACGGTATCAGCTGATACTGTGGCGAGAGAGCCCAGATCAGCCCATCAGGGTGTACGAGCTGAACACCAACACGTACGGGCTACGGTCTAGTCCTTATTTGGCGATTCGCACTCTGCGGGAATTAGCGGATCGAGAACGGTTAAACTTCCCTAGAGGAGCAGCGATCCTGGAGCAGGATCTCTACGTGGACGATATCTGTACCGGTGCAGATTCCGTAGAGGAGGCGCTCGCTCGGCGGGACGAGCTAGTTGAGCTCTTACGGGGTGGAGGTTACGAGCTCCGGAAATGGATGTCGAACTCTCCAGAGTTACTGACTGGTCTTCCGGATGACTACCAGCAGGATCCCCACATTTTTGAAAATTTGGAAAATCCAAATATGTTGTCGGTATTAGGCGTCCAGTACCAGCCGGTGTCAGACATGTTTTCGTATCGGGTCGAGTTGGACTCCCCGAAGGTCTGGACGAAACGGAACGTCCTTTCAACGGTGGCTAGGACATTTGATCCAAACGGGTGGATCACCCCGGTAACATTTCAGCTCAAGTGTTTTATGCAGCAATTGTGGTCTGCTGAGCTGAAATGGGACGACCCGATCGGCGGGTCATTGAGCTCAGAGTGGGACTCGTTCTTTTCGACCCTCCCTGGCATCAATCGGATTTCACTGCCACGGAGGTTGGTCCCCACCAAACGATACACCGCCACCCTGCATGGGTTTTGCGATGCCTCGGAGAAGGGCTACGGAGCTGCGGTATATCTGCGCACGGTCGACTCCTCGGGGGAGGTTGATGTGCGGTTGGTCATGGCCAAGAGCAAGGTTGCGCCGTTGCGCACTCGCCTGACCATTCCCAAGTTAGAGCTTTCGGGAGCGGCTCTCCTGACTCGTCTGCTCAACCACACGATGACGGTTCTTCGTGGGTCAATAGCGTTGGAAGATACGGTCTACGCTTGGACGGACAGCCAGATCGTGTTATGCTGGCTGAAGGCTTCAGTTCACAAGCTGGAGATTTTTGTGGCGAATCGGGTTTCGCAGATTTTGAATTCGGAGGTTCCCTTAATCTGGAGACATGTTCCAGGGGAAATGAACCCAGCAGACTGTTCGTCTCGTGGGTGTCACGCTCCGGAGTTGGTTGGACATCCCTTGTGGTGGGGTCCAAAATGGTTGACTCAAGCCGACAAGCTGATCAATGTGACCGCCTGGATCTGCCGATTTGCGCGGAATTGTCGGAATTCTGAGGCGCAACGAGTGCGGACACAGGTCCTGACACCACGGGAACGGAACCATGCGTTGTTCGCATTGGTACGGAACGTGCAGACGGTGCACTTTAAGTCCGAATTGGACATTCTGAGACGCGGACGCGTCCAACTGAAGGGAGCTGTGGCTCGGCTCAACCCGTTTATTGACCCTCAAGGATTGCTGAGGGTAGGAGGTCGGCTGCGGAATGCCAACCTGCCTTATGCGGCTCGCCACCCGTTGTTACTCCCTAGGAAAGGGAAGTTGGTCGAACTGTTGATACAGGATCGACACATTCGGAATGGGCATATCGGATGCCACGCCTTGATGGCGTTTCTCCAGCGCGAGTTCTGGATTCTATCGGGAAGACGCTTAGTGCGTAGCGTCGTATTTCGGTGCCTGCCTTGTTATCGGGCCAAGGCGGCTACGATGCAGCCCCAGATGGGCGATCTGCCCTCGGATAGGGTTAACGAAATCCGGCCCTTTGCGGGTGTCGGAACGGATTTCGCGGGACCATTCATGGTCAAGTCTTCACAGCTACGGAACGCCAGATTAGTGAAGGCATACCTGTGCGTCTTCGTGTGCTTGGCCACGAAGGCAGTCCACTTGGAGGTGGTCAGTGACCTCACTACAGAGGAATTTATCGCATGTCTAGATCGGTTCGTCTCACGAAGGGGCCTCCCGACATTAATCCGTTCGGACAACGGCACAAATTTTGTCGGAGCCAGGCGATATCTGCAGGAGGTCACTCAATTCCTGAACGGTAACCAGGATGCCATCGGTACGGCTTGCTCCCGACGAGGGATTGAATGGGTTTTCAGTCCGCCGGGATGTCCTCATTGGGGAGGAATATTTGAGGCTGCGGTTAAATCGGCTAAGTCGCACCTGACGAGGATCATCGGTGAGACCTCTCTACGCTTTGAAGAGCTTGCGACGCTGTTCTGTAAGATTGAAATGACACTGAACTCGCGTCCGTTGTGCCCGCTCAGTTCGGATCCAAATGATTTGGAAGCGTTGACTCCGGGTCACTTCCTGATAGGTCAGCCCCTTAACGCCCTGCCAGAATACCCATTCGGTGATGTTAAGTTAAGTCGGTTAACTAGGTGGCAGATGTTGCAGCAGATGGCTCAAGATTTTTGGAAACGGTGGTCCCTTGAGTACTTGCACATCTTGCAGCAGCGCCTTAAGTGGACTGACCGGACGAGCCCCCCTCAAGTCGGTGATTTGGTGCTGATTAAGGATGCGAACCTGCCATCATTGAGATGGAGACGAGGACGGATCGTCAATTTGTACACGGGTCGGGATGGCACGCCTCGATCAGCAGAAGTCAAGGTGGGGGACTCGGTCCTCGAGAGAGCGGTCGCAGCACTTTCTCGCCTTCCTATTGATTAGGGACAGGTTCGGGCCTGTCCGGGCGGGTGACTGTTTAATATTTATGCTTCGGAACGCACCTCCTCTTGTTGCGCGACTCGGAACGGAAACGATACCGCAGCTGTCACTCGTATCGAAACGAGAGGAAAAATTGGAGGTTTTTTTTCTCGTCGGGAGAAAAAACATGTCTGCTCAGGCGTCGGGCCAGTGATTGTAATTCGGTGTAACAATTACCAAATACAGGCGTCGGGCCTGGTCGGAGTGCTCATCATAAACATCGTCGGGAAATAAGTAGATTCGCGTCAGCGGTTGAGTGATTCGTGGTGAAGGTTGAAGTTGTACGGTCTCCAACTCGTCGTATGCGGACGGCGACTCCTCGTGTCGGCAAGGTTCGGTTCCTCTCCTATCCCAAACTTGTGCTCCTATCCCGCATTCCTGCCTCGAATCGAGCTTTCGATCTCCGGTCTGCGACGACAAGGTAAGGTAACAATCAAGATTTTCTCTCCCGTGCTGGCAAAAACCCAGCCCCTCAAGATTCCACGCCGTTCGGTTGAGGCGTGGAATTAATCATAATTTTTAAACCCCTGACTAAAAGAATTTATGCTACAAACTTAATAGAAAAACCAAGAAAATCCGTCAGGGGCTGCTATCTCTATTTTGAATATAGACAAATAAACATGCCGAACTAGTGCATATTTTAATAGCAGCATGAAAATTCAATTTTGAAATTACACAGATTCTAAATTATTAATCATAAAATTAGACAAAAACCTAATAAAAAATAAAGGTACCTATTTATCTTTAAGGTTTAACACAATAATGTAATTTTTATCCAAGTGTAGTGGCGTCGGGGGACCGCTAACTGTAAAAACAAATAAATAGTAGCTACATAAAATCTACCAGTACATAAAAGAAAAGTGTCAAATAATGTAATCTAAAGCGCTACGTCTCTATTTGTTTGCTCCTTAAATATCTCGCATAGCAGGCACAACCACAGAGTACCTTGTTATATGGCACAACCGTCAACGACGTCTGCCCTCACGCGTCTGCCCGTTCGGGTAGGCGTACTTTGTGATGCCCCCCCGCTCCGCGCGCCTCACGCCGCGCTCCCGAGGACCAACGCCCCACCACCCGTTGTGATTTTAATTTGATCGGACTTGAAGCGCGACTTGGTTTGTTTCGTTAAACGCTCACTAATCAACCATATAAAAAACATAATGGATAGTTTGTTTCATTAAACGCTCACTAATCAACCATATGAAAAACATAATGGATAGGTACCTCGGAAGATAGGTAAGAACAATTTAAAAAGCTGTTCGCTTGTTTCTCGCGGTCCCCCGACGCCAATACACTTGGATAAAAATTACATTTTTTTGTGTTAAACCTTAAACATAAATAGGTACCTTTATTATTTATTAGGTTTTTGTCTAATTTTATGATTAATAATTTAGAATCTGTGTAATTTCAAAATTGAATTTTCATGCTGCTATTAAATGCACTAGTTCGGCATGTTTATTTGTCTATATTTAAAATAGAGATAGCAGCCCCTGACGGATTTTCTTGGTTTTTCTATTAAGTTTATAGCATAAATTCTTTGAGTCGGGGGTTTCAAAATTATTTTATCCTTTTTCTACTACGTTTTGACCGTCGTGGGTTTTTTCAAAAATTTTTTTTTTTTTTGCGACTAATGGAACAGCCCAATTTGTTCCACATTGGTAATAAGATTTAATAGGCAGCTTACCTACATTTATAATAATTATTATATTATCCAGGGTACAACCACTCCTCAACTCGTCAGCAGAGAAGTGATGTCAGCCAAGCAGAGAGGCAGCTGTTCTGGTCCATGCTGTGCCATAATAGGGCAACTGTTGACCTCACAAGCCGGTAAGTAATCTATCTCTATTAATTATCTTTTTTATGTAAATTTAGATCTTCACAGTCTGATTATAGTTGCGGTTGATTCCAGATTCAAGAAACCACAATTGAAGAAAGTCTCATTTATTTATTGCTCTTACAAATATTTTTTCACTAAACATTTCAATTTGTTTATCACGCAATAAAGAATTTACGAAAGTAAACTTTCACGCACGATACCCACAGGCCCCGCAGCGACAGCCTACGCCGCTCGCCGCCGCAGTCTGCGATCACGTCGGCCCGGCCCCGCGCCTCGCCGCCGCGCCGCACCAGCCCGCTGCGCGAGATCCGCAGTATGCTGGCCATCCGCCGCAGTTCGCGCTTACCTCACCGCGGACAGTACTCGTTCGGACCCGTGGTGCAGGTGCCAAGAGGTGGGACATACACGCTCAACCACGCAAAACCGAAAGTCAGCGAATAGTATATATGTAATTCATATGTATATGTTTGTGATGTCGCATTTTTTTTGTTAATTACACAGCAGTTTACTAGTTAATACTACTACCGTTAATGCTAGGCCTGAGTGGAACTCATCTGCCGAGGACACTTGGATATCCATAAAGCTCCGAAACTGTGTCTTACACGTCTGTACTGTCTACTTATGTAAACAACAGTGTGGTTTTTCGTTTTCTGAGCAATTACGTAACTTCTGGGACAAAACCGGTGATCTAATTTTACAATACCCGACCGATAAATTTCTAATACTGGGTGATTTCAATTTGAGTGGAATAAATTGGGGATCTTACGCCCACGATAATGTCTCCTATTATTCGGGTGTAGCTAACACTGCTGACGAACTATTTTTATTAGACGAATTATCTACCTGTAGCCTGATCCAGTACAATTTGGTCCCTAACATTTATGACAGATTCTTGGACCTTGTTTTGGGTAACATCGCTACTTCAGTATCGAAATGTGATAACCCACTGGTCCCTCTAGACCCCTACCACATGGCTCTTGAAGCAAGCCTACATGTTTCTGAAATCGAGTCTCTCAACGCTGCGCCGCGCACTAAATATTTATATAATAAGGCAAACTACGTTGAAATTAATAAATGTTTATTGTCGACTAATTGGGACTGCCTTAACGTGTCTCAGGACGTGGATGACTCGGTGGAAGAGTTCTATAACATTCTTGTCAGTATTCGAGATAAACATGTGCCAAAGACTGATGTTCGATTAAACAAATTTCCCTGTTGGTACTCCCCATCGCTCAAAAAAGTCCTCAAAGAAAAGTATAAGTTCTATAAAAAGTATAAAAACTACAAAATGACGGCTGACTTGCAGACTCTAAACTTACTATCCAAACGAGCTAAGCTACTTGAACATGAATGTTATAGAAAATACATATCTAATGTCGAAAAATGCATTGAAAAAAATCCAAAATACTTCTGGTCTCACTTAAAAAATATTTCAAAATCTAATGGCATTCCAAGCACCATGATCCTTGGAGCCTCAACGGCCACTTCAGGTGACCACGTGTGCGACCTTTTCTCGGAATACTTTCATTCTATGTTTTTAACTCCCAACATGGCCAATAATACTGTTGGAGTGACTCCTGTCATCCAAACTGCTGAACCGACAGCCACCGGTATCTGTGATCTCTCCTGTATAGAAATATCTGAGGCCCTGGTTAGTAAAGAGCTACTCAAACTCGATATAACTAAATCCGCTGGACCTGACGACATTCCCGCCGTTTTTATCCGGCACTGTGCCGTCTACTTAACGGAACCCATATGTATTATCTTTAAGTTATCACTAAAACAAAATAAGATGCCAAGTAAATGGAAACGCGCGTTTATCACACCGGTTCTGAAAAAATCTCCGAGCAACCAAGTGACCAATTACAGACCAATATCTAAACTGTGCATCATCTCGAAGGTATTCGAGCGAATTATTTATGATCAAGTGTATTCTGCGTTACGACACTCATTTAGCCCCGTCCAGCACGGTTTCCTTAAAGGCCGATCGACTGTAACTAATCTTGTTCTGTTCAACGACAGCATTACGTATAATATGGAAAGAAGTCTACAGACCGATGCTATTTATACAGATTACAGTAAAGCTTTTGACAGGATAGATCACTCACTGCTTCTACAAAAGCTATGTGCCGTTGGTATAAGGGGAGACCTTTTGAGGTGGTTCTCTTCTTATATTGATAACCGCAGCCAAGCCGTTGTTATCAGCAACTATACTTCGGGCTGGGTGAGAGTTCCAAGCGGTGTGCCGCAAGGCTCTCTTCTTGGACCGCTACTTTTCACTATATTCATAAATGGTATCGATTCTTGTTTTCTCAATTCAAATGTTCTTATTTTTGCGGATGATATGAAAATCTTTAAGCCCATTGCCAATACCTCTGATGCTGTCTCTCTTCAAGGTGACCTAAATAGACTCGATGTTTTCTGCGAACACAATAATCTTGACCTTAATCCAACAAAATGTCTCGCTATATCGTATACAAGAAAAGTATCGCCTGTGTATCATAATTATTCTCTAAAGGGGCATATTCTTAACCGCACCTATAGCACCCGTGATCTAGGAGTCACACATGACTCGAAACTTCTATTTGACGTTCACATTAACACAATATGTAAAAAAGCTTTCAAGGTCCTCGGATTTGTGATGCGCGCTTCACGTGACTTCAAAAAAATTAAGACTGTAAAATTATTGTATTGTACCTATGTTAGAAGCATACTGGAGTACGCATCCCAAATCTGGAACCCCCAGTATGATATATATGTTAACCGAATTGAAAGGATCCAAAAGAAATTTGTTAAATTTTTAAACCGACGCATTAGGTCTACTAACGATTATTTACCCTCTTGTCGCTCCATGCACCTTCTCCCCCTGACCGAGAGACGCCATATTTCAGACATAGTATTTTTGTTAAAGATTACCACAGGCATCATTGATTGCCCAGAGTTGCTATCTCGAATCAACTTCCACGTACCTAATAGAACCCTCAGGCGTAAGTTCACATTCCTCGTACCGCAGGCTGCAAGGAACTACAGAACTAACTCGTACCTGTTACGAGCCTGTTCCGCTTTCAACAACCTAATCCGTGACCCGAGCACTGACTTTGACATAAATCATGATAGTATTGCAACGATTAGGCGACGAATAACACTGAACTTCTTTGGAGGCGAGTAAGTAGTGAGCAGGCGAATTTCCTTTATCGTTTATTTTATCATTATATTTTTCTTAGATAGGTTTGTCACCCACCCTGGCAGCAAACTTTTGTTTTACGTGTTTTGCGTGTTTTGCATATAATACTAAGTAGCTATAAGTGGTAGCCTATAAGTGACTTTCTGTTTTATAAGTTGCCTTGTAATCAGTTGTTGTTAGTCGATGGCTTCCCTAAAATCTAATAAATAAAATAAATAAATAGTGTGGGGTTAAAAGCAACGTATGTGCCTTTATGTAATATTAGTTTGTTTACCCAGGGAGTAAAGAACTACTTCTAATCCAAATTATTGAAGGATTCTAGAGTTGAATCCCAAGCTCAGCGAGGGATTCTAAAGTAGAGTTCTGAGTGAAGAGTGAAAAGTAATTGAACTTTGGATTAGCTGCTGGCATTTTTAGATAGGTGAGGCAGGGCTGCGCGGCGGGAAACGTTAGGCCACGCCCGATAGTCGAAAATTTCTGGGTCCTTTATATATTTGGCCAAACGTGAGCGCAACAATAAAAACAATTGAACATAACAAACATAACCCGACTCCATTTTATGTCAATACGTAAGTACGGAGTATGACATAAGCCGCACAAATAACTTTGCAAACTACATTTTTGCGATCGAAAATCCAACCTATTATTATTATTAATATTATTATTATTACTTTATTTCAGATTAATATCCATATATACATTACATTATTACTAATTACAATTACAAATTACTTTTTACTAAAATTATATAGCATATGTCACTCTCACGGTCTCCACAAATCTAACGATACCTCATTTGTAAAAATCTGTCAAGCCGTTTTAACCCCATATCTGCGCCATTATTAAGAAATCCAAAAACTGAATCGACAAAAAATAAAAACCGGCCAAGTGCGAGTTGGACTCGCTCACCGATGGTAACTCACAAATCGCTTTTTTGTAAAGAAACTAGAAATTTACGGTTTTAAAAACAAATCCCTTCAAAATATTGTTCAAAACGCTTCGGTTGCAAACAAACCTTGCGGTTAAATGGCGGATTACCTTTCTAGCTCTCGGCTCAAAAAACGAAGGATAATTTTCACGAAAGCACACACGGGGTCAGACAGCAGAGAGCACCGGAAACGAGAGGCAATCCTTTTTTTCTATCTGTCACAAATTGACGTTTTAAAGATGAGTTCAAAAATTCACTTTAAATATCATACCGAAAACGCGATTGGATACGTTCGGTTCTAAACACCTTGCTTCGTGCCAATTCTTAAGGTTCCGCACCGAAGGGTGCCAAACGGGACCCTATTACTAAGCCTCCGCTGTCCGTCCGTCCGTCTGTCCGTCTGTCACCGGGATCTACCGGATCAACCGAAATAGGTAGAGAGCTGAAATTTTCACAGAGAGTGTAGTTCTATTGCTGCTTTTACAATACATTATTGGTATGGATGGCCATGGCATGGCCAACAAAATGGTTTCTTAGCCATTTTGTTTTATTTGTTTATCGGTGAAAACTGGACTCGGGCTGTTATCGGAAAAGATTTTTAATTGCAGGTATTGAGTTTTGTGCTTAGTTATTTGTCATTATACGATTAATTAACTAATTAACTAATAAATAATTAACTTCCGGTTTCGATGAGCAAAGAGTTTCGTTAATCTGAGTACAAAGTTCAACACTTACATACACAAAACTCGTTTTCGATGTTTCGATGTGCAGCCTTGAATGTAGTCCTACCTAGTATTTAATATTTTATAATCAGAAATTAAAATTCCTGTACAATGTTATGGGAAACCCTTTGTTCAGGCTTCTCAGCACCTAATGACCTCGTAGGGGCCCATCAGCTACGAGGTAGCGTAACGATCAGTTGCCAAGAAGTGTGAACGTCGGCGATTCACCGAGCTGAAGTTAATTGGGGTTGATCTAACCTGGTCTGTGCTTCGGTCCCGTCAACCTCCTGTCTCTCTGCAAGGCCCGGGTGCACCCTAGGCTCTTCTTGGTAGACAGGTTCTTCAGCCAACCAGGTATGACTGGCGGGCCAGCTTCAATGAGCACAGTGTTCCAACACAGGTTATGTTACGTGGTAAAAACAATCGGGCACGAAAATGCGAACTTTATCTGGTTCGAGAAACAATAACACACTCAGCTATATTAACAATCCTGAGGGAAACCCGAATACATTCCAGATGGCCTGCGATTTAATTTCAATACCCTAACCAAAACGCGTTTACATTGCGAGGGCTTTCGTCTCTCAGTTGTCAAAAAACTGCCAGGTTGGCAGCTAACGTCAAATTCAAAATGGCCGTTCAGAAACCATCGATCGAATATCGATTTGGAATCGAACACCCTTCGTGTGCGAGTCCGACGTCGTACTAACATTTGAACGGTTTTATTATGACTCTAGGTCAACGGGAAGAATCCTATAGGTTTTGATTCCCTTGCGAATATCAAACAAATTCAGCAAAATTGTGATATATATGTCGGTTTATTTTGATTGAACCTAAAAGTTTGATTATTTACAGCTTTAACAAACCACAAAATTGAGTAATCGATATTAATTGTAACTTGTTATCTTTACGCGTTGCTGAGAAAAAGGGTCTTGACAGGCTGACAGACTGATCCTATAAGAGTTCATTTTTCCTTTTAAGCCAAAGAACCCTAAAAACCATATAATTGTCGAACCTGCTCACAAAATTTTCTGTCAATCTATTGAGAAATGCGACCTGTAGAGGAGAAGGGAAGAGCCGGAAAACCGGACAGGGGATATAGGAAACCTTGTTTGCCTAATTTTTTTTTTACAAAATTAATTAGAGTACCATGATCAGAAGTTAATATTTATATCGTAACAGTTTTATTAGGTGTTAGACAACTCCTCAGGGCAGCGGTCTATCTGCGGGCCCATCAGACAGCTAGAACTTCTGCTCACTTCCGTGAAGGTCTCTAACGGGCGATGTTGCATCGCGTTCAAATCTTATTGGGTAAAGATACATTGGGTGTGTCTCCGGCTGTGATGACGACCTCCTTCCCAGCCATATACCGGACGCGCGCGTCTCGGTAACTTCCAGTTCTTCGTCGATGGAGATTCTCTGCTTCTCCTTGCCGACAGCACGTGACACACTATTCCACTTAATTCTAAATGCACGGACCTCCCAGCGAGGTTTCGAACGCACGTGCTACCGTTCAGATTTCGTGCACTGAGGTCGGTTCCCGCGCCCCGATCGAATGTCTCTCAGTGCAAGGTTAAAAGGAAACCACTACTAAACATTCCGGTGGGCTCTCAGCCCTTCAATACACGAGGAGTAGTAACCTTCTGGCAAGTCCTGAAATATTGTACCTTACACTGCGTCCGGGCCGCGGCGCTTGCTGTGAGCAACCAAAACTCGCGGTTGGAAGACGTAGGGTGCGTTCCGATTAACACTAAACATGACGAAACCGCAAATAGGCCCGTTTGGTTCTAAACATTAGGACCATCCGTTACAGTTGTAGATTTATTTATTCATTATTTTCTGGCATCATGGGTGATGGTTCAAGATGTTCTTTAGTTGTAGAGGGGGTGGAGATGGTTCTTTTAAATTGATATTTTTTTTACAGTTCGGTGGCAAATTTTGGCTTTGTTTTCAATAGATTCTTCTACACATCCTTTAGCTACAGTACAAGATTTCCATCCTCAAATACCCCGAGGCCCACCTACCGAAACGGTGTAGTCTTTTTTTATATAAAAAAAAATTGACTTGTAGTTATAAGTATAAGTATAATTTTGACGTTGAATAAGATAATTTATTTATTTATATTCAATAAAAAAATGACTCTGACTCTGACTCCTCCATGTCTCTACAATACAGACATGTCAACTCCCGAATCTGCTAAGAGAGTGGCAGAAGTTCTCCCGAAACAATGACCTTAGCATATACAGCTTAACATTAGGTAACGCTAAATAAGTAGCGATTTCCTGAGGCATACTCGTCTATGTTATGCAATGGGTTGTCTTATACATTTTTGGTAACGGATAAAGAATCGATTGGTAGGTGTATCAGAAGGGCGATGTTTCTGGTACTTCATCTGAGTGGGTCTCAACATCATCGATCATTAGATTAAGTAAGTTATTGCTTCGACAAGCTTTATGAATTACAAATATCAACACAACCTGTTACAAAAATAAAGTAAGAGTTCTAAAAGATACACACTGATATTGGCGTCATTTTAATACTTTCCTCTGTTAGGAGATAATTTCATCGGGGGCCTCATTAAAAAAAGTTTCCTCATTTTGGCTGGAAAGCACCTTCGATTTCTTTGGTCTGACAAAAAAAAACCTAAGAGGAACTTCTGTTCTTATGTTTTTTCTCAGAAAGTTTAATAATTATTTTGTGTATCTTTCTATTTCAATATTGTTATTAATTATTATTATTATTTATTGTAACTATTGGTATTATAGTTATAGGTACTGACTGTCGATTTTAGCATGGAATATATACTCCACAGAGTCGAAGATTGTTTCGATTTGGCAAAATCTTGAAAATAGGCCAATAACACATGTTCAGAAAATGACTTCGCTCCTGTTGTGTTTTTCGACAGGATGAAATTTTCGTATGCTTTCACATAATTTCCACGTGATGTCGTCGGTAACAGACTTTGTATAACGTTTCTTGCGTCTTTTATATCTTTTGGAGATAAACTCTCATTTTCACTAAATCATTGAACATTTTTTTGGATAATATTTCGCTATTCGAATTGACATAGGTACTCAAACAAAGGCGGCGGAGTACATTTAGATTTAATTAATTAATTTATTGTAAATTAATTAATTACAATTACAATTTACTTTTTACTAATATTAAATAGCATATGTCACTCTCACGGTCTCCACAAATCTAACGATACCTCATTTGTAAAAATCTGTCAAGCCGTTTTAACCCCATATCTGCGCCATTATTAAGAAATCCAAAAACGGAATCGACAAGAAATAAAAACCGGCCAAGTGCGAGTTGGACTCGCTCACCTATGGTAACTCACAAATCGCTTTTTTGTAAAGAAACTAGAAATTTACAGTTTAAAAAAAAAAACCTTCGTTCAATCTTCGACCAGGGCCCGACTCATACTAGGGAAATGAAAAAAAACTCGCCGCTACCATGATGTACTTTAGAGCTGTCGGCGTTTTCGACAGTACCTTACTGGCGACTTTACTCCAGGAGCTTCACCGACAGCTTCCTTTGAGCTGCATCCGCGGTACCCGGGTGCGCGCACCAGGATGTATAACCTCGATGAAGATGTCGTTTTCAACAGCACTCGTGCCAGCAAGGTCACTCAATGTCCATTCCTTATTCTAACAATGCGTGGGCACTTCCCATCGAAGCACGCAACTCACACGCTAATGTCCACGGCTAATGGCTAATTAAACCGGGAGACCGACCCCACCGATAGTATCTCATGATAAGGGCGTGTACAACTTTTTGATCATTCGCGAAATATTGTTCAAAACGCTTCGGTTGCAAAGAAACCTTGCGGTTAAATGGCGGATTACCTTTCTAGCTCTCGGCTCAAAAAACGAAGGATAATTTTCACGAAAGCACACACGGGGTCAGACAGCAGAGAGCACCGGAAACGAGAGGCAATCCTTTTTTTTTTCTATCTGTCACAAATTGACGTTTTAAAGGTGAGTTCAAAAATTCACTTTAAATATCATACCGAAAACGCGATTGGGTACGTTCGGTTCTAAACATCTTGCTTCGTGCCAATTCTTAGGGTTCCGCATCGAAGGGTGCCAAACGGGACCCTATTACTAAGCCTCCGCTGTCCGTCCGTCCGTCTGTCCGTCTGTCACCGGGATCTACCGGATCAACCGAAATAGGTAGAGAGTGTAGTTCTATTGTTGCTTTTACAATAAATTATTGGTATGGATGGCCATGGCATGGCCAACAAAATGGCTAAGAAAATGGTTTCTTAGCCATTTTGTTTTATTTGTTTATCGGTGAAAACTGGACTCGGGCTGTTATCGGAAAAGATTTTTAATTGCAGGTATTGAGTTTTGTGCTTAGTTATTTGTCATTATACGATTAATTAACTAATTAACTAATAAATAATTAACTTCCGGTTTCGATGAGCAAAGAGTTTCGTTAATCTGAGTACAAAGTTCAACACTTACATACACAAAACTCGTTTTCGATGTTTCGATGTGCAGCCTTGAATGTAGTCCTACCTAGTATTTAATATTTTATAATCAGAAATTAAAATTCCTGTACAATGTTATGGGAAACCCTTCGTGTGCGAGTCCGACGTCGTACTAACATTTGAACGGTTTTATTATGACTCTAGGTCAACGGGAAGAATCCTATAGGTTTTGATTCCCTTGCGAATATCAAACAATTTCAGCAAAATTGTGATATATATGTCGGTTTATTTTGATTGAACCTAAAAGTTTGATTATTTACAGCTTTAACAAACCACAAAATTGAGTAATCGATATTAATTGTAACTTGATATCTTTACGCGTTGCTGAGAAAAAGGGTCTTGACAGGCTGACAGACTGATCCTATAAGAGTTCCTTTTTCCTTTTAAGCCAAAGAACCCTAAAAACCATATAATTGTCGAACCTGCTCACAAAATTTCCTGTCAATCTATTGAGAAATGCGACCTGTAGAGGAGAAGGGGAGAGCCGGAAAACCGGACAGGGGATATAGGAAACCTTGTTTGCCTAATTTTTTTTTTTACAAAATTAATTAGAGTACCATAATCAGAAGTTAATATTTATATCGTAACAGTTTTATTAGGTGTTAGACAACTCCTCAGGGCAGCGGTCTCTCTGCGGGCCCATCAGACAGCTAGAACTTCTGCTCACTGCCGTGAAGGTCTCTAACCGGCGATGTTGCATCGCGTTCAAATCTTATTGGGTAAAGATACATTGGGTGTGTCTCCGGCTGTGATGACGACCTCCTTCCCAGCCATATACCGGACGCGCGCGTCTCGGTAACTTCCAGTTCTTCGTCGATGGAGATTCTCTGCTTCTCCTTGCCGACAGCACGTGACACACTATTCCACTTAATTCTAAATGCACGGACCTCCCAGCGAGGTTTCGAACGCACGTGCTACCGTTCAGATTTCGTGCACTGAGGTCGGTTCCCGCGCCCCGATCGAATGTCTCTCAGTGCAAGGTTCAAGGAAACCACTACTAAAGATCCCGGTGGGCTCTCAGCCCTTCAATACACGAGGAGTAGTAACCTTCTGGCAAGTCCTGAAATATTGTACCTTACACTGCGTCCGGGCCGCGGCGCTTGCTGTGAGCAACCAAAACTCGCGGTTGGAAGACGTAGGGTGCGTTCCGATTAACACTAAACATGACGAAACCGCAAATAGGCCCGTTTGGTTCTAAACATTAGGACCATCCGTTACAGTTGTAGATTTATTTATTCATTATTTTCTGGCATCATGGGTGATGGTTCAAGGTGTTCTTTAGTTGTAGATGGGCGTGGAGATGGTTCTTTTAAATTGATATTTTTTTACAGTTCGGTGGCAAATTTTGGCTTTGTTTTCAATAGATTCTTCTACACATCCTTTAGCTACAGTACAAGATTTCCATCCTCAAATACCCCGAGGCCCACCTTCCGAAACGGTGTAGTCTTTTTTATATAAAAAAAATGACTTGTAGTTATAAGTATAAGTATAATTTTGACGTTGAATAAGATAATTTATTTATTTATATTCAATAAAAAAATGACTCTGACTCCTCCATGTCTCTACAATACAGACATGTCAACTCCCGAATCTGCTAAGAGAGTGGCAGAAGTTCTCCCGAAACAATGACCTTAGCATATACAGCTTAACATTAGGTAACGCTAAATAAGTAGCGATTTCCTGAGGCATACTCGTCTATGTTATGCAATGGGTTGTCTTATACATTTTTGGTAACGGATAAAGAATCGATTGGTAGGTGTATCAGAAGGGCGATGTTTCTGGTACTTCATCTGAGTGGGTCTCAACATCATCGATCATTAGATTAAGTAAGTTATTGCTTCGACAAGCTTTATGAATTACAAATATCAACACAACCTGTTACAAAAATAAAGTAAGAGTTCTAAAAGATACACACTGATATTGGCGTCATTTTAATACTTTCCTCTGTTAGGAGATAATTTCATCGGGGGCCTCATTCAAAAAAGTTTCCTCATTTTGGCTGGAAAGCACCTTCGATTTCTTTGGTCTGAAAAAAAAAACCTAAGAGGAACTTCTGTTCTTATGTTTTTTCTCAGAAAGTTTAATAATTATTTTGTGTATCTTTCTATTTCAATATTGTTATTATTTATTATTATTATTTATTGTAACTATTGGTATTATAGTTATAGGTACTGACTGTCGATTTTAGCATGGAATATATACTCCACAGAGTCGAAGATTGTTTCGATTTGGCAAAATCTTGAAAATAGGCCAATAACACATGTTCAGAAAATGACTTCGCTCCTGTTGTGTTTTTCGACAGGATGAAATTTTCGTATGCTTTCACATAATTTCCACGTGATGTCGTCGGTAACAGACTTTGTATAACGTTTCTTGCGTCTTTTATATCTTTTGGAGATAAACTCTCATTTTCACTAAATCATTGAACATTTTTTTGGATAATATTTCGCTATTCGAATTGACATAGGTACTCAAACAAAGGCGGCGGAGTACATTTAGATTTAATTAATTAATTTATTGTAAATTAATTAATTACAATTACAATTTACTTTTTACTAATATTAAATAGCATATGTCACTCTCACGGTCTCCACAAATCTAACGATACCTCATTTGTAAAAATCTGTCAAGCCGTTTTAACCCCATATCTGCGCCATTATTAAGAAATCCAAAAACGGAATCGACAAAAAATAAAAACCGGCCAAGTGCGAGTTGGACTCGCTCACCTATGGTAACTCACAAATCGCTTTTTTGTAAAGAAACTAGAAATTTACAGTTTAAAAAAAAAAAACCTTCGTTCAATCTTCGACCAGGGCCCGACTCATACTAGGGAAATGAAAAAAAACTCGCCGCTACCATGATGTACTTTAGAGCTGTCGGCGTTTTCGACAGTACCTTACTGGCGACTTTACTCCAGGAGCTTCACCGACAGCTTCCTTTGAGCTGCATCCGCGGTACCCGGGTGCGCGCACCAGGCTGTATAACCTCGATGAAGATGTCGTTTTCAACAGCACTCGTGCCAGCAAGGTCACTCAATGTCCATTCCTTATTCTAACAATGCGTGGGCACTTCCCATCGAAGCACGCAACTCACACGCTAATTTCCACGGCTAATGGCTAATTAAACCGGGAGACCGACCCCACCGATAGTATCTCATGATAAGGGCGTGTACAACTTTTTGATCATTCGCGAAATATTGTTCAAAACGCTTCGGTTGCAAACAAACCTTGCGGTTAAATGGCGGATTACCTTTCTAGCTCTCGGCTCAAAAAACGAAGGATAATTTTCACGAAAGCACACACGGGGTCAGACAGCAGAGAGCACCGGAAACGAGAGGCAATCCTTTTTTTTTTCTATCTGTCACAAATTGACGTTTTAAAGGTGAGTTCAAAAATTCACTTTAAATATCATACCGAAAACGCGATTGGGTACGTTCGGTTCTAAACATCTTGCTTCGTGCCAATTCTTAGGGTTCCGCATCGAAGGGTGCCAAACGGGACCCTATTACTAAGCCTCCGCTGTCCGTCCGTCCGTCTGTCCGTCTGTCACCGGGATCTACCGGATCAACCGAAATAGGTAGAGAGCTGAAATTTTCACAGAGAGTGTAGTTCTATTGTTGCTTTTACAATAAATTATTGGTATGGATGGCCATGGCATGGCCAACAAAATGGCTAAGAAAATGGTTTCTTAGCCATTTTGTTTTATTTGTTTATCGGTGAAAACTGGACTCGGGCTGTTATCGGAAAAGATTTTTAATTGCAGGTATTGAGTTTTGTGCTTAGTTATTTGTCATTATACGATTAATTAACTAATTAACTAATAAATAATTAACTTCCGGTTTCGATGAGCAAAGAGTTTCGTTAATCTGAGTACAAAGTTCAACACTTACATACACAAAACTCGTTTTCGATGTTTCGATGTGCAGCCTTGAATGTAGTCCTACCTAGTATTTAATATTTTATAATCAGAAATTAAAATTCCTGTACAATGTTATGGGAAACCCTTCGTGTGCGAGTCCGACGTCGTACTAACATTTGAACGGTTTTATTATGACTCTAGGTCAACGGGAAGAATCCTATAGGTTTTGATTCCCTTGCGAATATCAAACAATTTCAGCAAAATTGTGATATATATGTCGGTTTATTTTGATTGAACCTAAAAGTTTGATTATTTACAGCTTTAACAAACCACAAAATTGAGTAATCGATATTAATTGTAACTTGATATCTTTACGCGTTGCTGAGAAAAAGGGTCTTGACAGGCTGACAGACTGATCCTATAAGAGTTCCTTTTTCCTTTTAAGCCAAAGAACCCTAAAAACCATATAATTGTCGAACCTGCTCACAAAATTTCCTGTCAATCTATTGAGAAATGCGACCTGTAGAGGAGAAGGGGAGAGCCGGAAAACCGGACAGGGGATATAGGAAACCTTGTTTGCCTAATTTTTTTTTTTACAAAATTAATTAGAGTACCATAATCAGAAGTTAATATTTATATCGTAACAATTTTATTAGGTGTTAGACAACTCCTCAGGGCAGCGGTCTCTCTGCGGGCCCATCAGACAGCTAGAACTTCTGCTCACTGCCGTGACGGTCTCTAACGGGCGATGTTGCATCGCGTTCAAATCTTATTGGGTAAAGATACATTGGGTGTGTCTCCGGCTGTGATGACGACCTCCTTCCCAGCCATATACCGGACGCGCGCGTCTCGGTAACTTCCAGTTCTTCGTCGATGGAGATTCTCTGCTTCTCCTTGCCGACAGCACGTGACACACTATTCCACTTAATTCTAAATGCACGGACCTCCCAGCGAGGTTTCGAACGCACGTGCTACCGTTCAGATTTCGTGCACTGAGGTCGGTTCCCGCGCCCCGATCGAATGTCTCTCAGTGCAAGGTTCAAGGAAACCACTACTAAAGATCCCGGTGGGCTCTCAGCCCTTCAATACACGAGGAGTAGTAACCTTCTGGCAAGTCCTGAAATATTGTACCTTACACTGCGTCCGGGCCGCGGCGCTTGCTGTGAGCAACCAAAACTCGCGGTTGGAAGACGTAGGGTGCGTTCCGATTAACACTAAACATGACGAAACCGCAAATAGGCCCGTTTGGTTCTAAACATTAGGACCATCCGTTACAGTTGTAGATTTATTTATTCATTATTTTCTGGCATCATGGGTGATGGTTCAAGGTGTTCTTTAGTTGTAGATGGGCGTGGAGATGGTTCTTTTAAATTGATATTTTTTTACAGTTCGGTGGCAAATTTTGGCTTTGTTTTCAATAGATTCTTCTACACATCCTTTAGCTACAGTACAAGATTTCCATCCTCAAATACCCCGAGGCCCACCTTCCGAAACGGTGTAGTCTTTCTTATATAAAAAAAAAATGACTTGTAGTTATAAGTATAAGTATAATTTTGACGTTGAATAAGATAATTTATTTATTTATATTCAATAAAAAAATGACTCTGACTCCTCCATGTCTCTACAATACAGACATGTCAACTCCCGAATCTGCTAAGAGAGTGGCAGAAGTTCTCCCGAAACAATGACCTTAGCATATACAGCTTAACATTAGGTAACGCTAAATAAGTAGCGATTTCCTGAGGCATACTCGTCTATGTTATGCAATGGGTTGTCTTATACATTTTTGGTAACGGATAAAGAATCGATTGGTAGGTGTATCAGAAGGGCGATGTTTCTGGTACTTCATCTGAGTGGGTCTCAACATCATCGATCGTTAGATTAAGTAAGTTATTGCTTCGACAAGCTTCATGAATTACAAATATCAACACAACCTGTTACAAAAATAAAGTAAGAGTTCTAAAAGATACACACTGATATTGGCGTCATTTTAATACTTTCCTCTGTTAGGAGATAATTTCATCGGGGGCCTCATTCAAAAAAGTTTCCTCATTTTGGCTGGAAAGCACCTTCGATTTCTTTGGTCTGAAAAAAAAACCTAAGAGGAACTTCTGTTCTTATGTTTTTTCTCAGAAAGTTTAATAATTATTTTGTGTATCTTTCTATTTCAATATTGTTATTATTTATTATTATTATTTATTGTAACTATTGGTATTATAGTAATAGGTACTGACTGTCGATTTTAGCATGGAATATATACTCCACAGAGTCGAAGATTGTTTCGATTTGGCAAAATCTTGAAAATAGGCCAATAACACATGTTCAGAAAATGACTTCGCTCCTGTTGTGTTTTTCGACAGGATGAAATTTTCGTATGCTTTCACATAATTTCCACGTGATGGCGTCGGTAACAGACTTTGTATAACGTTTCTTGCGTCTTTTATATCTTTTGGAGATAAACTCTCATTTTCACTAAATCATTGAACATTTTTTTGGATAATATTTCGCTATTGAAATTGACATAGGTACTCAAACAAAGGCGGCGGATTACATTTAGATTTAATTAATTAATTTATTGTAAATTAATTAATTACAATTTACAATTGACGTTTTAAAGGTGAGTTCAAAAATTCACTTTAAATATCATACCGAAAACGCGATTGGGTACGTTCGGTTCTAAACACCTTGCTTCGTGCCAATTCTTAGGGTTCCGCATCGAAGGGTGCCAAACGGGACCCTATTACTAAGCCTCCGCTGTCCGTCCGTCCGTCTGTCCGTCTGTCACCGGGATCTACCGGATCAACCGAAATAGGTAGAGAGCTGAAATTTTCACAGAGAGTGTAGTTCTATTGTTGCTTTTACAATAAATTATTGGTATGGATGGCCATGGCATGGCCAACAAAATGGCTAAGAAAATGGTTTCTTAGCCATTTTGTTTTATTTGTTTATCGGTGAAAACTGGACTCGGGCTATTATCGGAAAAGATATTTAATTGCAGATATTGAGTTTTGTGCTTATTTATTTGTCATTATACGATTCATTAGTTAATTAACTAATAAATAATTAACTTCCGGTTTCGATGAGCAAAGAGTTTCGTTAATCTGACTACAAAGTTCAATACTTACATACACAAAACTCGTTTTCGATGTTTCGATGTGCAGCCTTGAATGTAGTCCTACCTAGTATTTAATATTTTATAATCAGAAATTAAAATTCCTGTACAATGTTATGGGAAACCCTTCGTGTGCGAGTCCGACGTCGTACTAACATTTGAACGGTTTTATTATGACTCTAGGTCAACGGGAAGAATCCTATAGGTTTTGATTCCCTTGCGAATATCAATCAAATTCAGCAAAATTGTGATATATATGTCGGTTTATTTTGATTGAACCTAAAAGTTTGATTATTTACAGATTTAACAAACCACAGAACTGAGTAATCGATATTAATTGTAACTTGATATCTTTTCGCGTTGCTGAGAAAAAGGGTCTTGACAGGCTGACAGACTGATCCTATAAGAGTTCCTTTTTCCTTTTAAGCCAAAGAACCATAAAAACCATATAATTGTCGAACCTACTCACAAAATTTCCTGTCAATCTAATGAGAAATGCGACCTGTAGAGGAGAAGGGGAGAGCCGGAAAACCGGACAGGGGATATAGGAAACCTTGTTTGCCTAAGTTTTTTTTTTTTACAAAATTAATTAGAATACCATAATCAGAAGTTAATAATCGTAACAGTTTTATTAGGTGTTAGACAACTCCTCAGGGCAGCGGTCTCTGCGGGCCCATCAGACAGCTAGAACTTCTGCTCACTGCCGTGAAGGTCTCTGACGGGCGATGTTGCATCGCGTTCAAATCTTATTGGGTAAAGATACATTGGGTGTGTCTCCGGCTGTGATGACGACCTCCTTCCCAGCCATATACCGGACGCGCGCGTCTCGGTAACTTCCAATTCTTCGTCGATGGAGGTTCTCTGCTTCTCCTTGCCGACAGCACGTGACACACTATTTCACTTAATTCTAAATGCACGGACCTCCCAGCGAGGTTTCGAACGCACGTGCTACCGTTCAGATTTCGTGCACTGAGGTCGGTTCCCGCGCCCCGATCGAATGTCTCTCAGTGCAAGGTTCAAGGAAACCACTACTAAAGATCCCGGGGGGCTCTCAGCCCTTCAATACACGAGGAGTAGAAAACCTCTGGCAAGTCCTGAAATATTGTACCTTACACTGCGTCCGGGCCGCGGCGCTTGCTGTTAGCAACCAAAACTCGCGGTTGGAAGACGTAGGATGCGTTCCGATTAACACTAAACATGACGAAACCGCAAATAGGCCCGTTTGGTTCTAAACATTAGGACCATCCGTTACAGTTGTAGATTTATTTATTCATTATTTTCTGGCATCATGGGTGATGGTTCAAGGTGTTCTTTAGTTGTAGATGGGCGTGGAGATGGTTCTTTTAAATTGATATTTTTTTACAGTTCGGTGGCAAATTTTGGCTTTGTTTTCAATAGATTCTTCTACACATCCTTTAGCTACAGTACAAGATTTCCATCCTCCATGTCTCTACAATACAGACATGTCAACTCCCGAATCTGCTAAGAGAGTGGCAGAAGTTCTCCCGAAACAATGACCTTAGCATATACAGCTTAACATTAGGTAACGCTATTGTCAATTGTCAATTGTAAGACGGGCTGGTTTCCGCAACTCGAGGACGAAAGCGCCTATTTTGCGTGTGGGTGGGAATGCGATATCATTCGAGCCAACCCAACTCCTCCAGGAACGCCAGCAGGCCCTTTACGTTACCGACTATCCCTGGAAGGTCCCTCGATTGACCGAGGTGTTTAGCCCTGTAGTCCGCTACTCCTGTGCACTCCATGTGGACGTGAGCAGCCGTTTCTTCTGCCTCCAAGCAGGCTCTGCAAAGGGGGCTGTCGGTAACACCTACGACATATAGATGTTTATTAAAGAAACCATGGCCAGTAAGTGCTGCAGTCATCAGTCGCAAGCGCGGCCTACTCAGTCGAAGCAAGGTCTTAGCAAGCCTAGCGCTAGGGGACGGCTAGGTAACGCTAAATAAGAAGCGATTTCCTGAGGCATACTCGTCTATGTTATGCAATGGGTTGTCTTATACATTTTGGTAACGGATAAAGAATCGCTTGGTAGGTGTATCAGAAGGGCGATGTTTCTGGTACTTCATCTGAGTGGGTCTCAACATCATCGATCTTTAGATTAAGTAAGTTATTGCTTCGACAAGTTTCATGAATTACAAATATCAACACAACCTGTTACAAAAATAAAGTAAGAGTTCTAAAAGATACACACTGACATTGGCGTAATTTTTATACTTTCCTCTGATAAGAGATAATTTCATCGGGGGCCTCATTCAAAAAAGTTTCCTCATTTTGGCTGGAAAGCACCTTCGATTTCTTTGGTCTGAAAAAAAAACATAAGAGGAAATTATGTTCTTATGTTTTTTCTCAGAAAGTTTAATAATTATTTTGTGTTATCTTTCTATTTCAATATTGTTATTATTTATTATTATTATTTATTATAACTATCGGTATTATAGTTATAGGTACTAACTGTCGATTTTAGCATGGAATATATACTCCACAGAGTCGAAGATTGTTTCGATTTGGCAAAATCATGAAAATAGGCCAATAACACATGTTCAGAAAATTACTTCGCTCCTGTTGTGTTTTTCGACAGGATGAAATTTTCGTATGCTCTCATATAATTTCCACGTGATGTCGTCGGGAACAGACTTTGTATAATGTTTCTTGCGTCTTTTATATCTTTTGGAGATAAACTCTCATTTTCACTAAATCATTGAACATTTTTTTATATAATATTTCGCTATTGAAATTGACATAGGTACTCAAACAAAGGCGGCGGAGTACATTTAGATTTAATTAAACGCGGTTTTCACAACTTTTTTCTTCATTGGCCCGCGTTTCGATATCGATCCCTTTATCGATTGACACTGATAAATAAACCATTGTGATTATACTCTGTGCTGACAATGAAAAAAAACTTTATACTACACTATACAAACTTATTTTTTTATTTGGTCCGCGTTTTAAGATAGATCGCTTTGGTGACTGGAGCTATCAGTTAAAATGCAGTGGAAGTAATTATTTCGTCTGTACTGGCAACTCAAATTAAAAAGTTACTTTCAATAGACGAGCTCTTTTCGAATATGTAGATACATGTGATGAAAATGGTCATTTCGTTACTGTTTGATGGCCGCACAATATCTACAAGTTGATTGAATCGCGCTGGATGTGGTGGCACAGAACCGCGCGGGTTGGGCGATAGAGAAGAGGCAAATGCCCAGCAGTGGGTTGATGCATGATGATGACGATTTATTGTTTGCAATTTATGCAATTTTTCGGCTGATGAGGGATCGAACTCGCATCTGTTTTTAACCCTGTGGCGTTGACCAGGTTCGGGGCGCGGCTCCAGGAACAACCCGCTTTTCACACCGGCACCCACCGGGGCTCGCCCCCACGCTGCGCAGGCGCCGGCTGCGGCGGCGGGGGGCGCTGGGCAGGCTCTGCGCATGATCATGCGTGCCGGGCTTGTTGGCCGCGACTACGTGGACGCGAGGGGTAGCCTGGGTAACGGTTGTTTGAAATACTAATTAATGAGAAAGTTTATTTGCGTATCATGGTTAACGTGTGACTAACATATGTTATTACAGGTTCACATTTTATGCCTAATAAAGCCTCTTTCAGTGTCGTGTGGGTTCCAAGACGCACGCGGGATTTACATTGGGATTGACCCCGCACGCGGGTGCTGTCGGTATCGCGCCCCGCGTCCCGCATGGTAAATGCGCACGACACTGAAAGAGTGCTTACTGCTATTTTACAAGCTTGCCACATTTGTAATTGTAGAATTGTTTATCGCTACTAAATTTAAATAAAATCGTCTAAATATAATAATTGGTGTTCGTCAGAGGCCAGGTTCAGAGCTGGACTCCGCGCGCGCGACAACTCCGACTCCTCGCGGTACCCGTCCGCCCACGCCGGCGCCGCCCCTGCCTGGCCGGATGCCCCCGCCCCTGACGCCACCCCCGAAACTGAGCCCGACGCGCCTCAGCCGGCACCGGCCGCGCCGGGCGCTGCCTACGATAGCCACATGGACTCCGACGGAGGTAAGATCCTTCAAAGTTCACTGGAAAAAATCGTTTCGTGATGAGGAAATCCATGTGCCTCGACCCCGGGAAATCTTTAATATTTTTGTTTCAATGTTTTCAGTCGACGTGGATATGGCACAGCCTTCGGCCGATACTTCAGGTAAACCGTAAAATACTTTTATCTATCTTACTATCAACTTCTACATACTTGCTACCTTTCAATACAATGCCACTATCGTGTGTACGAGTTAGAGTGGCAATAGCGGTCATCGACCCGACTAATACTGCAAACCGAATCAACCATGGTAACGGTTCGCTACCATGGTTATGATGTATGGCTGATGTCTGTCGCTTAGCGTATCATGGTAGCATGATACGCTAAGCGACAGACATTTCGAACGTTGCATGCAATAAGTAAGTATCGCTAAACCAATCACGATCAAACAATAGTAGACATGAGTCGACTTCCACTATTGTCACGCTAACGCGAACCCTTGTTCATGTGCATGTTCGCTGCGCAGGCGAGTCTGGCAACGTCACAACGGAGATGAGACTGGAAGAGGAAGTTCTAGAGGCCGAACCTGTCGAGGAGACGCAGCCGGAACCGCGCCCGGAGACACAGGACTCAACACAGGTTGGTGGCTTTGCAAACTTACGTGTATGAGAAAACATTTCTCGCAACCTTTTCATTTAAAGACCCAGTTTGTTTGGAACCCTTGGTGGTGGAATTCAGACTTGCATTTATCGGTTAGTTTAGCACATTTTCTTACTCAAATTCAATTCAAAGGGTTTTGATGACCTAAACAAGCTATACATATTTCAGCCCCCTGCGATGCCAGCTGCAAGATCCGACTCGGATGAAGAATCTCATAGCTCTAAGAGAAAGCGAGACAGTGGCAACAGCTCAAAGGACGATAATGTCAAGGAGCTCAATCAGGTGATGACGATCTTCAGTACTCATGCATAATCAGTTTATTTGGTTGTTTAGACAAAATCACCGTAACATTGTAAAAACCTTTTCCAAACCCTAGGGTGGAAAGTTTTTATTTTTACGACTGGCTACGGAGTCGATGATAATTCAGTAACGTTACGAAAAAAACAAAATTGAAACCAATAGATACGTTTTTCAGGCCTTTCTAATATTGGCAGTATGTATATTTTTTTTACAGAATGTTATAAAAATAACAATGTATGTTTGCAATAGAAAAAGCGGGAACACGAGATTAAATATAAATACCATGTCTTTTTTGGTTAAAAAATATTTTGGAAAGTAATTCCAGTGACATGGACGTTGATTTAACTCCCGATGAGACAAAAGAGCAGGCAAAAGCTGTTGTTAACAAACTAAACTTAGGACACTGCGGTAGTCCTAAGAAGATACATCTTAAGACATACAACCCTTTCATACACTAGATAAATAAGTCCCTTTCGGAAATGTGTTTTCCTCACAGTGGAAATGAAAAGTAGAATGTTTAACTCGGGTGACAGTGAACCATTTAACCCTCGAACTATTGGACGAAATCTTGCTGCATCATTTTTAAAAGTCAATTTTCAAAAGTGCAATCAAAATTTCTCATTCGCATATATTGGGCCCTACGGCATAATTAAAGCATTTAAGTTGTTAAATTCGAAAAAATCTGAGGATCTCTGGGGCATGTCAGTAAAAACTATTAGCTCGGTGATAGACGAGCTTGCCCCTCATTTAGCTAAAATCTCAATAAATGTGTAGATGAGAGTACTTTCCCTGATCTCAGGAAACAGAGCAGGCTAGTGCCTTTATTTAAAAGCGGCGATAGGGATGACCCTACAAATTTCAGACCCGTTTCGGTTCTACCCGTATTGAGTAAAATATTTGAGACGATCATATTGGGTCAGTTACTGGCACACTTCAATGCGCATCAAATTCTCCATAGCCAGAAGTTTGGATTTACAAAAGGACGGTCGACAACAGATGCTGGAGTCATGTTAGTTAAACATATTTTTAATGCGTGGGAAGATCGTAGGGACGCTATAGGTGTTTTTTGTGACCTGTCCAAGGCATTTGACTGTGTAGACCACGAAACATTGCTCTTAAAGCTAAAACACTACGGCATAAAAGGCAATAGCTCTTAGATTATGAGATCGTATTTAGAAGGGAGGGTTCAAAAAGCTGACATTAATAGGACAAAATCGTCGGGTTCTCAGGTGTTTGGGAGTCCCACAGGGATCTATTTTGGGTCCGTTCCTTTTCCTCGTGTATGTAAATGATTTGCCATTCATGGTACAAAACATGGCAGTGATAGTATTATTTGCAGATGACACGTCACTAATTTTTTAAATTAGGAGACAGGAAAATGACTTACAGGAAACAAATAATGCTCTCTTGCGAGTACTAGACTGGTTTACTGCCAATAACTTGCTTCTGAATTCAAAAAAGACACAGTGCATAAAATGCACTTTACGTAATGCAAGGCCAGTTAAGAGTAACATTGTATTGGGGAAAGACAAACTAAAACTAGTAGACGAAACAGTATTTCTCGGCATCACTATAAACGCCAAACTACAGTGGGGTCCCCATATTTTAAAATTAGCACATAGACTTAGCTCCGCCGCATATGCGGTTAAAAGTAACAGGGAATTAACTGACGTTGCAACTGCTAGGCTTGTGTATTTTAGTTATTTCCATAGCATTATGTCATACGGCATGTTACTATGGGGACGGGCTGCTGACATTGAGACCATCTTCATTTTGCAGAAGAGAGCGATCCGATTTATTTGAAAGAATCTCTGTGAGATTTCTTCAAAGAAACCAACATCCTAACAGTTGCAAGTCAATATATCTATGAAAACATAATGTATGTGAGGAAAAATATCAGTAGCTTTAAAACCATTGATAGCCGCCACAATGTGCAAACTAGAAATAAACATAAACTTTCTTTTCCAATGTTCAGACTCACAAAAGTTAGCAGTTCTTTTATGGGACACTGTATACGCTTCTACAATAAAATTCCGCATGAAATACAAAACTTGACTGAAGCTCGATTCAAAAAATGTATAAAGCGGACTTTGTGCACTAAGGCCTACTACAAAATTAATGACTTTTTACAAGACACCGACATTTGGCATTAAACCAGTTCATTGCACCCTATATATTATGTTCTATGTAATAATTAGGCACCTACTTAATGTTATATTATGCTTTCTTGATTATGTTATGACGTTCATTAAATCTAAATTTTTGTGCTATTATGAATACAAATCTTTGAACTTGAACTTGAATTTGAAATATCTCCTGTGAAATGGGTCACTTTCCACCCTTGGCTAACAATCTACTATAGATTATAAACTTATAATATAAACTAACAGTTCATGTGAATAGTAATACAATAATAATTCAAGGCTATTAAAACATAAATTTCTACACAGCTACAGATCCCTTTGAAATCATAATCAATCCCAATCACAAGATATCGGCGTCTATATTGGAGTTGGACATTAGGGGCTGGTGTTAACTCTGTCATAATCCCTACATCTCCTCTTTCGCCGTTCCCAGTCGCTGCTGCGGCTGCTGGAGTGCCCGGTGTGCTTGGAGTGGATGGAGCCACCCATGTCGCAGTGCCGGCGCGGGCACCTGGTGTGCGTGGCGTGCCGCGCGCGCCTCAGCTCCTGCCCCGTATGCCGCACCGCCTTCTCGAGCGTACGCAACCGCGCCATGGAGGGGGTGAGTCTTTTATGTCCCATGCGGGGTGGCAAGGCATAGTTGTGCCGCGCGCGCCTCAGCTCCTGCCCCGTCTGCCGCACTGTTTCATATCCAATCAATATTCAAGTTTATAATGAAAGTCGTTTTTTAAAACAAGGTTTCCGAAACCTTCCATAACATTTAGTGGCAGCGGTGGGATCCTAAAATCCCTACCTACCCGAATACGCCCCGAATAAATTAAGTTTGTGTCCTGGTGGTGGTCCCAGTAGTAGAAAACCACGAGTGGAAAACTATTGTGAAAGTTCCACATCTACTTTCATCCTATTGTGAGCCATCGATTTGGCCGGTAAATTGTTCTTGCAAGGCACGGACCGTGCCTCTCTGTTCCTGCTACAAAGTTCCATGGAAATCACCATGAAATAGATTTTCAGTAGGATGTCTACACTACTATGAGTGACGATTTGATAATAATAACTTACAGATTAAACTCAGATTCTAGTAATTTTAATCCACTTGTTCTACTTCATTTATTCTAATTAATTTATCTGTGTAAATGATACATTGTATAGGTATTGTCAATGTCAACAACATTGATTAATAGCGAGGTCGCTAAAGCTATCAAAGTGTGGCAAAGGTTCCTTAAATGATTTCAATCTTGCTAGATTGAAATCATTTAAGCAAGCAAGCATAGCTTGTGGCAACCCTGAGGTTAACAGTTGACTGAGATTTAACCTATGTAAAATTTAAATTGTTTTCTTGTGTAGTTAAAGTACAATTGAATTTAAAAGAATAATCATAAATATACGTGTGACTATAAATATTTTATATGAGTGAGTGACGATTTGATAATAATAACTTACAGATTAAACTCAGATTCTAGTAATTTTAATCCACTTGTTCTACTTCATTTATTCTAATTAATTTATCTGTGTAAATGATACATTGTATAGGTATTGTCAATGTCAACAACATTGATTAATAGCGAGGTCGCTAAAGCTATCAAAGTGTGGCAAAGGTTCCTTAAATGATTTCAATCTTGCTAGATTGAAATCATTTAAGCAAGCAAGCATAGCTTGTGGCAACCCTGAGGTTAACAGTTGACTGAGATTTAACCTATGTAAAATTTAAATTGTTTTCTTGTGTAGTTAAAGTACAATTGAATTTAAAAGAATAATCATAAATATACGTGTGACTATAAATATTTTATATGAGTGAGTGACGATTTGATAATAATAACTTACAGATTAAACTCAGATTCTAGTAATTTTAATCCACTTGTTCTACTTCAATTATTCTAATTAATTTATCTGTGTAAATGATACTATGTATAGGTATTGTCAATGTTAACAACATTGATTAATAGCGAGGTCGCTAAAGCTATCAAAGTGTGGCAAAGGTTCCTTAAATGATTTCAATCTTGCTAGATTGAAATCATTTAAGCAAGCAAGCATAGCTTGTGGCAACCCTGAGGTTAACAGTTGACTGAGATTTAACCTATGTAAAATTTTAATTGTTTTCTTGTGTAGTTAAAGTACAATTGAATTTAAAAGAATAATCATAAATATACGTGTGACTATAAATATTTTATATGAGTGATGTATATTTGATGCAAACTGGCCAATTGTTTTCGGTTACATAATCGCTACAAAATAATATAGTAGAAAATAATGTTCAAAATTAGTTTTGGATTATTTTCGTTGATAGTTTGCCTACTTA
Source organism: Argyresthia goedartella (assembly GCA_949825045.1). Lineage (NCBI taxonomy): Eukaryota > Metazoa > Arthropoda > Insecta > Lepidoptera > Argyresthiidae > Argyresthia > Argyresthia goedartella. The sequence goes on from OX463815.1 coordinate 1,961,775, forward strand.
CTGATGATATGTCACGCCACTATCTTTTTTCTTCGTACTAGTCGCATTTTTACAAGTTCGCAAGACGCAAAAGCCATTTTTGAACTGTTTTTAGTCACAATATCGGCATGCGGTCGCTATGAGCGCTGGCGAGGGACTAAAGGGAATAACGCCGGTTGGCGTTAGGTCATGGCGCAAAGAAATGGTTCGCGCTGTCGGTTCCATACGCTAGTAATAGTTGTACAAAGATAATAAACTAAAAACCGAACTGTCTACGTTACATTCACAATATGAAAATGTACTTGAAGAACAAAATAGGTTAAAAATGATAATTCATAGTTTTGATCAGTGTGGTGCTGAATATGAGTGTGCTTTGAAGAAAACATCTGTTCAGGCTTCTCAGCACCTAATGACCTCGTAGGGGACCATCAGCTACGAGGTAGCGTAACGATCAGTTGCCAAGAAGTGTGAACGTCGGCGGTTCACCGAGCTGAAGTTAATTGGGGTCGATCTAACCTGGTCTGTGCTTCGGTCCCGTCAACCTCCTGTCTCTCTGCAAGGCCCGGGTGCACCCTAGGCTCTTCTTGGTAGACAGGTTCTTCAGCCAACCAGGTATGACTGGCGGGCCAGCTTCAATGAGCACAGTGTTCCAACACAGGTTATGTTACGTGGTAAAACAATCGGGCACGAAAATGCGAACTTTATCTGGTTCGAGAAACAATAACACACTCAGCTATATTAACAATCCTGAGGGAAACCCGAATACATTCCAGATGGCCTGCGATTTAATTTCAATACCCTTACCAAAATGCGTTTACATTGCGAGGGCTTTCGTCTGTCAGTTGTCAAAAAACTGCCAGGTTGGCAGCTAACGTCAAATTCAAAATGGCCGTTCAGAAACCATCGATCGAATATCGATTTGGAATCGAACAATCACCCGCCCGGACAGGCACCCACCTGTCCCCTAATCTACGGGCAGCCGAGACAACGTTGCTACCGCTCGTTTTAGAACCGAGCCTCCTACTAGAACCTCTGCAGACCGGGGGGTCCCGTCCTTGCCAGGGAACAAGTTAACAATGCGCCCCCTGCGCCAACCTAGTGGCGGTAGGTTAGCATCCTTAACCAGAACGAGGTCACCAACACTAGGGGGGCTAGTTTTGTCAGTCCACTTAAGGCGCTGTTGTAAGATATGCAGATACTCGAGCGACCAACGCTTCCAGAAATTCTGAGTAAACTGCTGCAACATCTGATACCTTGACAACCGATACAATTTCACTCCCTCGAAGGGGTGCTCGGGCAACGCGTTAAGTGGCTGTCCTATCAAGAAATGGCCTGGGGTCAGAGCCTCCAGGTCATTTGGATCCGAGCTGAGCGGACACAACGGTCGCGAATTGAGAACGGCCTCGATCTTACAAAACAATGTCGCGAGCTCCTCAAAAGTCAGCGCGGTCTGACCTACTATACGCCCCAAGTGCGTCTTAGCTGACTTAACTACGGCCTCAAAAATCCCACCCCAGTGGGGGCAAATCGGTGGGCTGAAGGTCCACTGTATTGTATACCCCGACGGGAGAGGGCCGTTCCAATATCCACTTTATTTACATTCAAAAAGTTGACTATCTCTCGTAAGTATCGTTCCGCACCGATGTAGTTAGTGCCGTTATCAGAGCGGATCAAAGTTGGAAGTCCCCTTCGAGAAACAAACCTATCCAAACAAGCAATGAAATCCTCTGTCGAGAGATCAGCAACGAGCTCGAGATGTACCGCCTTGGTGGATAAACAAACAAACACACATAGGTACGCCTTGTATTGCCTAGCGGTACGCAATCGTGAACTCTTCACCATAAACGGTCCTGCAAAATCCGTACCAACACCTGAAAACGGTCTGACCTCATTCACACGATCAGGGGGCAAGTCCCCCATGAGAGGTTGCATCGTGGCAGCCTTAAGTCGATAACAAGGCATGCACCGAAACACGATGTTCCGTATGACACGGCGGGCAGATAAGATCCAAAACTCCCGCTGGAGCGTGGCCAACAACGCGTTACAGCCGGCATGCGCGTTTTTAATATGACGATCAGTCACCAGCAATTCAACTAACTGTCCCCCCTTGGGGAGCAGAAGTGGGTGACGAGCCGAATACGACAGATTCGCATTGCGCAATCTTCCTCCTACCCGAAGTAACCCGGTCGAATCAACAAAGGGGTTGAGACGCGCGACGGCACCCTTCAATTTCGAACGTCCACTTCGTATAATCTCCAATTCTGCCCCAAACTTCGAGGACTGTACCAACCGGACCAAATTCAATAGCGACTCGTTTCGCTCTGCCGGAGTCAGAATAGGGTTCAACGTTCGCTGATCGCGAGGAGTACGACAATTTCGAGCGAATCTCCTAATCCAAGTGGACACGTTTATCAACTTGTCAAGTGAGCTATACCGGTCCAGCAGAAACCCGGCGTCAGGGTCCTCAGCTCTGGGTAACATGCACGGCCGCTCTGGGGCCATGATCCGAAGATACTACTACATTGCTGTGGGGCCAGTCCGATTCTCTCTTGGCAAGCCAGGGTGGTCCCCACCACAAATGGTGTCTAACGAGTTCAGGAGCCTGACATCCCCTGGATGCACAATCAGACGGGTTCAATTCTCCTGGTACATGTCTCCAGGTCAGTAGGACCTCAGACGACACAATCTGGGAGACACGGTTCGCAACAAAAACCTCTAAGTTATGGACCGAAGCCTTCAGCCAGCACAAAACAATCTGGCTGTCCGTCCAAGCGTACACCGTATCCTCCAAAACCACTGACCCACGCAACACTGTTAGAGTGTGATTCAAAAGTTTGGTCAAAAGAGCAGCCCCGGACAGTTCCAGTTTTGGAATCGTCATCCTCGTCCGAATAGGCGCTACCAAAACCAAACGCACGTCGACCTCCCCGGTGGAGGTGACGGTTCGCAAATAAACCGCTGCCGCAAACCCTCGTTCAGAGGCATCACAAAACCCGTGAAGGGTTGCCCTGTAATCCCCAGCAGGGACCAATTTCCTCGGCAGCGATACATTATTTATGTCCGATAGCGAGGTGAACATTCGCGTCCAATCAGTCAACAAATCACCTGAGAGGTGGGTGTCCCAGGTCAACTGAGCCGCCCATAGCCTTTGCATAAAACATTTGAGAGCAAAGGTGACTGGAGAAATCCATCCATTCGGGTCGAACGTTCTCGCAATCGTTGACAGTACTGACCGCTTCGTCCAGGCCTTCGGTGTTTCTAAAACCACCCGATAGGTAAACTCATCATGGACGGGCCGGTACTGAATTCCAAGTACTGACAACATGTTAGGGTTGTCAGGATTCTCAAAAACGTGCGGGTCTTGTTGAAACTCATCTGGGAGACCAGCCATCAACTCAGGGGAGTTGGACATCCACTTACGTAGTTCATAGCCGCCTCGTTCCAGCAATTGAATGAGCTCGTCACGTCGGTCCAGAGCTTCCTCTACACTGGCTGCCCCTGTGCAGACGTCATCGACGTACAAATCTTGCTCCAGGATAGCGGCGGCTCTAGGATAGCTCACACGGTCACGCGACGCCAACTCCCGCAGGGTACGCATCGCCAAATACGGGCTAGACCGTAACCCATACGTGTTCGTGTTTAACTCATAGACCTTGACTGGCTCGGCCGTGGACTCACGCCAAAGTATCAACTGATACCTTCTGTCAGCCGGATGAATTACCGTTTGCCTAAACATCATCCGAATGTCTGCGACAAATACAATCTGGTGCCTCCGAAAGCTCGTGAGAATATCCGAAATATCACGACTCAACTTGGGTCCCGAATGTAGACACTGATTCAGGGACATCCCGTTCGAGGTAGGTGCTGACCCATCAAAAACAACTCGAATCTTGCCGGTAGGGGTTCGTAGGACGGCATGGTGTGGAAGGAAACAATGATCCTCAGATCTCCAGTCCACACCCGATACCGACATGTGTCCTAACGACTCATACTCCCTCATGAAATCAACATATTTTTGTTTAAATACGGCGTCCCTTGTCATCCTACGCTCCATCGACATCAATCTCGTCTCAGCCATCTTCCTAGATTCTCCTAGTGGCGGTCGATCGGCCCTGAAAGGCAGTCGAGTTACAAAACGACCAGAACGAAGGCGACCAGTACTATTCTGGTAAAACAACTCGCACTCTTCTTCGTCTGCGTCGACTCGACGAACGGTGGGAGGTTCCTCTATCTCCCAGAAACGTTGGATAACGTCTGACAACGCTGAGCCAATAAGTATCTGACTCGGCAGGCCTAACCATTGGCAATGCCGGACCCATGATCACGTGACCAAACTTAGTATCCACAGCAATCAACCCGTCCGGCTGAAGAACTCGCTGATCCGACAACAGAAACCTACCCAGAACGTCTGCTCCCAGTAGCAGGTCGACCGGGGCTGGAGTGTCAAAATCGGGATCCGCCAACTTGAGTCCTGATGTCAGGAATCGAACGGCCGGATTCAACTTCACCAAGGGGTGTCTGCCCATGACATGCGTCATTACTAAAGCTTGCACGGATGTTTTTGTCAAAATGTCATAACGTGGAGAGAACGTGATCACCGATTGACCAACTACATTCGTAACCGTAACATTCCCCACGCCCCGTATTGATTTATTATACCTATTTACCTTGAGGCCCAACCATTTTGCTAAATCATTCGATACAATGCAGCCCTGAGCTCCAGAATCTAATAGGGCGCGAACGTATGTTGGGTTGCCCGCCAAATCCCAAACAAGCACAGAGGCGATCGGTAACACCACCGTCTCCGGTTGGGGGGCAACAAATGGTTGGGCCGCAAATTCCTAGCGAGGACCCCCGGGGCCCCACTGTGCCTGTAACCGATCAGGTATGTAGCTATACGCCAGAGGGTCCCATTGTACAAATGGCCCACGCGCCGGTTCCATTCCCAACCTACGATTCTCCGTAAAGGGGGGTGGGCGTGAGTTCAACCGTGGCCGCTCCATGAGCGGGGGGGACATCACATGTGACCGACGAGGACGAGGCGACGAGCGGGGCGACAACTGAGGCGGCGTCCGAACCGCACCCGCATAGCTCGAAGATGTCCCATGACACCCGCCCGTTACGGCCTGCTCAACACACCCAATGTCCCGCTGGGTCGGATGCTGAGTCGCAACCGAAAACTCAGGGCCCCCCATGTAATGGTCCTGAGTGCGGCCCTGCACCCTGGTACTGCCCTGTGCACGTGGGGACGTTGGCCCCTGAGTTGCGCTCCGAGTCGCAAACGAATTCTCAGGGCCCCATGCCGTGTCACCCTGGGTACGGCCCTGTGGAGGCTGTTGGCCGGACCGGTTCATGCACAACAGATTGTTGTGGGGCCCACCACAATATCCGCACATTTGTGTGCGCGTGCAGTCCCTAGCCATGTGTGGCCCGAGGCACAGGAAACACCAGCTCCGCTGCTTGGCCATCCGGCGCCGTCCCTGAACCCTAAGTTCCCCGAACTTATTGCAATTGGCCACAGCATGGCCAATCTGCCTACAACATGGGCAGGTCTCACCATGTGGGGTCAATTCACTCACAGTCCCATACGACTGCCGGTTGGTGCGGTCCTTCCTCGTCGGAGGGCCCCTACTCACAGCGCTCCCGGCAGCTCTCTGTGGCTCCGAAGGATGGGTGACCGTCAACCCCAAATTCTCTGCCCGTCGAGCCTCCTCTTCCAAGAATCCGACCAAGTCGGAGAAGGCGGGCAGGTCCTCGGCCGACCTCCCGTGAGACTGTTCGAAACGAGTCTGCACGTCAGCGGGTAGGCGGGAAAGTACAATGTACAACAGTAGGTACGACCATTCACCAACCGGAAGTCCAAGATTCTCTAGAGCCTTGGTGACGGACAACAATGGGTTCAAAACCTCCGTCTGTATGGCCCCGACCTTGTTCACAACCGGGATACTAAACAAACGGTTCAGTTGGGCATCGGCCAACCTCCGTTTGTTATGGTAACGTCTGACCAACAATTGCCTGGCCGTTTCATAGTTACCCTCCGTAACTGTCAAATGAGCGACCAGCTCCCTAGGCTCACCCCTCAATGCTGCCACCAGCTGAGCCATCTTGACAGACTTGGTAATGTCCGATCGCATGTGCACCAAACTGTCGAACAGATTGATGAAGCTCATCCATTCACCGGACACGCCGTCAAAAGTAGGCATAGTTATGGCAGGTAACCTGGACCCCGATCCCTGAAGCGGCAGAGGTGCTTCAATGTCACCACCATGGCTGGACTCGCGCTGTCTACGTATGTCCGCAGCCTTCTGCGTGATAGCAGCTGCCATCTCCATACATTGGTCGACATCCCCTATCAACCGTGACAGCCTGTCAGGTGCGCAACCATCAACTGATTCCGCCTGCGCGGACAATTCGAGCACCCTATTGTAACGTTCCTTAACGTCCATAGACCGCTCCAATACCACATCATGCCTATCTAAACGGTCTATCAGACCGTGTGCGGAGGAAAACCATCTGAGTTCCTTAGAAACACCCTTCTGGATTTCAGATAACGACATGATCGGAACGATACTTACTCACAATTTGCAGTAACTCAATTTTATTGGACCCTCCAGTCTACAACCCAAACGAGGGAACCCTAAACCACAACTTAAACAATGTTGTTTTCCTTAAACAATAGGAACCGAGTTTTATATCTATATAAATTCTGTAAATACAATTTAGTTTCCCTTTATCATTATAACACACACAGATAGTCAATATTAGTTCAAGTTATAAATTGCTATAAACTGAAAACAATGTAATAGCCTGCTATCAATAGATGTAACTACCTATGTTAACCAAAACATTCATTCAATAGCATTACTAGACCACTAATAGATTGACTAACTGGTAATTCAATGCAAATTTCAATTCAATATCTGTCTGTCTACTACCAGCAATAGACTTATAGCTTACAATACTACCAATCTATGTGGATATAGGAACAACCAGTTACCTAATAACCGCCTATACCTACAGATTGATAGTCCCAAATCGTGCCTTCCTGGAGCCCTTGATGGCTGCAAATCTCAGGAAGCCACGCTCTAGCTACCAAAGTGTTCAGGCTTCTCAGCACCTAATGACCTCGTAGGGGCCCATCAGCTACGAGGTAGCGTAACGATCAGTTGCCAAGAAGTGTGAACGTCGGCGGTTCACCGAGCTGAAGTTAATTGGGGTCGATCTAACCTGGTCTGTGCTTCGGTCCCGTCAACCTCCTGTCTCTCTGCAAGGCCCGGGTGCACCCTAGGCTCTTCTTGGTAGACAGGTTCTTCAGCCAACCAGGTATGACTGGCGGGCCAGCTTCAATGAGCACAGTGTTCCAACACAGGTTATGTTACGTGGTAAAACTATCGGGCACGAAAATGCGAACTTTATCTGGTTCGAGAAACAATAACACACTCAGCTATATTAACAATCCTGAGGGAAACCCGAATACATTCCAGATGGCCTGCGATTTAATTTCAATACCCTTACCAAAACGCGTTTACATTGCGAGGGCTTTCGTCTGTCAGTTGTCAAAAAACTGCCAGGTTGGCAGCTAACGTCAAATTCAAACTGGCCGTTCAGAAACCATCGATCGAATATCGATTTGGAATCGAACAACATCTATACTGGAAAGGGAGCTCTGTGATGTGATGTGATGCTCTCAATCAAATCACACAATTAGAAGAGAAGTCTCATGGTTCAGCAGCACTAAAAAACCAAAATTTATTTGAGGAATTGATGTTAGCGGATAATTGTGCCGGCCACGTTTTTGTTGCATGTAGAGTCCATCCAGTTCAGTGATTGATTTGACTCATGAAGACTCAGTGGTGGGCACTGGTTCAACATGCAGCAAAAACTCATCAAAAAGATATGTTAAGATTAAAAACACATCACTAAAACATCAAAAATGTTAAAATCTCAAAAAAAAAACTCAATAGGAGTTTAAATAATAAGAGTAACATTGAAATTTTGGAATTTTTTAAAATGTGTATTGCAGTGTTAGTAATTAATAAAATAAAATATGAGAAAGAACTGTAAAATCTTGAGTCTGAACTTCTCAGTGTGGCTGCTTGAGATCAATTACCGCCCTCTATGAAAAATCTCAAGAGGCCATTAGAGAGTACTCTCTGGCCATGGATGAGCTGCTAAAAAGTATTGAGGAACGCCATGACTCTTTGGTGGGCAATTATTTGGGTGACTGCCAACGTTCCATACAACAGAGACCAGCTTCACCCATGAGTCATGAAATAAGTATCCGACCCGAGATTCAGGTGCGCTTAAAAACATTACTAGCAAAACTGTAATGTTTTGTGATGAAATTGGAAGAAACTTAGGAATAACTTGGGATACTTAGTTACAAATTACTGTTAACCAAGCTCCAGTTTCCAGTCCAAAAACATCTGATCTGATACCTGCATCAAACTTAATACTCATGTTTGGAAATAGGGGTGAGGTAAACAAAAGGGACCTAATTAAATATTTTGAAACACTATGCTCACTGAATGTTAATAAAATTGTAATGTTTACATTCCCATACAGTAAAAGCTTGCCACAAGCTGAAAATGATCTTAGATATAAGCTAATAATAACATGAAATTACATACAATGTCATATAATAATAGATTGATTCATCTGATTGACTCCAACAATTATGTTAATGATAATGTTTGTTTGACCAAAGGTAGTTACTACCCCCCAGATTTTTAAAAACGACAGGTAGCTTTTTTAATTTTTTAGTATTACAGCCAAGATTTGGCTAACCAGGCTGCTTCAATTGAGCACAGACAAGGGATATTGGAAGACATTCAAAGTAATTTAAATTAGTTCATAAGATAATAGACAAAATCTCTAGCATACATGTTCCACTAAATATATCAAGCAAGCATAGGAGATCAAAAATCTGTAATATCTTGCCCGAATAAAAAAAAAAAACAAAAAAGTGTAATAATATCCCAATATTAAATAATGTTCCGACAAATGGTAAGCCCCACTTAAATATTACCCATCAAAACATGCAGGGGCTACCTGGCAAAGAACTTGTATTAGAATTGTTTCTTAATAATTCTGACACCGATATTATTTGTATTACAGAACACTGGTTAAAGGAAAATATGATGTCTTTTTATATAAATAATTACAAAATTGTCAGTTGTTACAATAGAAAGCTGATAGAGATGGTTAGTAAAAAATAATATGAAGAAGAAACAACGGAAAGATATTCTTGCACTTACTATAGAAAGACAAATAGAGGTATCGTGTGTTGAGTTTATATTATTGTTTGTGTCTACAGACCTCCGAAGGATGAAAAAGGCAATTTTGAAATATTTGAGTAAATTATGTAGGAAGAAAGGAAATATTTGAGAAAATTATGTTAAGGTAGGAGTATGTACTTTTTCCCACTGAGCAGTTCCGTATATCGCAGTGCTTTTATAGAGAAAGGACAGGGACAAACTTCTGTTATAGAGAAGGGACAGGGACAAACCTCGAGATGAAGAGTTGACGGACACGAAGTACCGAACATTCTTCGTAGAGTGTATCCGTGGAATATAAGCGAGGTCTTCTACACATAACCTTCAACACAGATCGCTGCGCTCGCTTAACATTGATCATAAATGTTTTGGCAGAGGCTCCCCAAATCGAGATGCAATAAGTGATAAGTGACTGGCAAAGAGCAATGTATATGTTATTCAGTAGTTTCTTGTCAGCACTATCTCTTAGGGACTTCATTATGCCAATAACCTTTCGAACTCTGCCAGACAGTTTATCGATGTGTGACTCAAATGTCAAACGTCCATCTAGTTGGACACCTAGGTAGCGAATATTACTGATCCTCTGAATGCCTGGTCAGGAACAAGAATGCCTCTCGGGTTCTCCACATTGGTGTATAGGAATGTCTGGTAAGGTTACAGGAGCAAGCCTTGGTAATGTGGAAAGCTAAAAAAATTGTTTTGCTTGTGTTTAAAGTTAGCAAATTATTATCAAGCCAGGTCGCAATTTTATTCATTCCCAGGACTGCCTTGTCGTAAGTTTCTTTCCATGACGCCCCGTGAAATAAATCTCCGGTATCATCAGCGTAACATATAAACTCAGCAACCATTGACGGTATGTCTACGACGTCGTTCATGTATGCTAAGTATAGTGTAGGCCCGAGGATGCTTCCCTGGGGCACCCCCACGTTCAAAGTAAGAGGATCGCTGATTGATGTTTCAATTTTTACGCACTGACTCCGCCCACTGAGATAGCTATTAAACCAATTTAAGGCTACCCCTCGTATTCCTAGGAGCTCTAAGTTTTCTAAATATTATCGGTACGGAGACAGTCTCAAAAGCCTTCGCTAGGTCTAGGAACACTCCCAAGCATTTCTTCCCTGAGTCTAAGTAACCAAACACTAGTTTAACGAGGCATGTCACCGCGTCATCCAACGACCTGCCACGACGGAAATCAAACTGACGTGAAGTTAGAAGACTATTTTTCGCAAGGAAACTCACAAGACGCTTGTTTGCAACCTTCTCGAGTATTTTGGAAATATTGCTCAGCATGGAAATGGGCCGTAATTGTTAGGTGTATCCTTAGGATCCGCTTTGTGAATAGGAGATACGGAAGCCCGGGGTGGGGAATGTACCACTCAAAAAGCTGATATTCACGATGCGAGTTAAAGGCTGTACCAGGTAATCGGCACAACACTTAAGCAGGGCTGTTTTTATATTGTCTGGCCCAGGTGCACTGTCATAACCTCCATCACTAAGTAAAATATTTGAAAAGAAGATTATGCTCAATCAAATGCTCTCACACTTCAAACGTACAAAACAACTCCACGCCAAACAATACGTTTCACTTGGGGTAAATCAACTACGGATGCAGGTATTACCCTTATATCTCATATTTATTCTGCATGGGAGGCCGCACAGGATGCTATCGGTGTTTTTTGCGATCTGTCAAAGGCATTTGATTATGTTGTCATGATACGCCATGATGCCATGATGCGCTAATAATGAAATTAAATCATTACGGAGTTAGAAATAAAGCGTTGGATCTACTAAAATCATACCTAAGTAATATAATTCTAGAATTATATTACTTAGGTATGATAATATAATTAAAAAGAAAGAAAAAAGTCAACGGCGTTAAATCTGATGGATCGGGAGTAAAAATTGGCGTTCCACAAGCTTCCATATAAGGCCCTTTCTTATTCCTCCAGTGGATTTATATGCTATCTTGTTTGAGTAAAATAATAATCGATTGTGGTGTTCCTAACGTGCGTGAGGTAATACTACCCGGTACAGGAATTTTGATCATCCCGGAACAATGTATCTACGGTTTATACCTAGAACGCTAGACTCACTTCTTCAAAAAGTGTTATGATAGTACATTACCGCAGAGACTACTGGTCTCTGCGGTAAGTAAGCCATCCTGCGGGTCTAGAAACAAAGACGTTTCGCGCTCATTCGTCACGTCTTTATCCGCCAAACGAACGAAATCGACTCTCAAACGAATATTTCGTAGAACGGAATGTGTGAACAATCGAAAACGTCAACGTCCGAACGAGCTCGAATGTGTGAACAATCGAAAACGTCAACGTCCGAACGAGCTCGAACAATTCGTGCAAGCCATTCGATTCTTTGGTAGAAACGAACACATTTTGACAGTCAAACATGCTCGTCATCGACTCGAATACGAAGTCGATTCGATTGGAAGAGTCGTCAAACATAATACTCACGAGTTTTAAAACTTGTTTGATTCCAGCAAGAAATAAATAGAATAATTGTGGTGTTGTGAGTGTTTACAGTAAGAATATGTATTTAGTTGCAATTTTTGAAATATTTCCGAATAAGACGGCTTTTTTTGTCTCAAAATGTTATAGATAATATAAAATATGTCACCAAATCATCCACCACATAACAATAATTTTCGAAAAGAAGCACGTAGAGAAGGAACCTAACACACATAGCGTCACGCCTTTTCCCATACGGGGTGGCAGAGGCACAATGTGCCCTCTTTGAGCCAGTTATTCAATACTCCATTTTGTATGAGAGGGGGCTAGCCCATCGCCGCAGCTATGCAGTAATGAAGGAACCTAACCTTGTCTTAAAATTTAATTAAACACATGAAGGTCAGTTTCTAAATGGATCCCTACGCTTTTAATTCAAAAATTATCTGTTACCGGCCTCATTGAAGCTCAGGTCCAAATATATCGAAAAATTCTTAAAGTTTTTATTATTACTGTACTTAAAGGTTTGGCCTGATGCCCAAAAGTACGAGTATCTATCAAATAAAAAGCTCAAATATCGCAACTTAAAACAATTTTTTGCTAATGTTTCGAAGTTTTTCGTTTCGCCCTATCCTATTTTTTTCTGCAGCTGATAAAAATCATAAAATGGCCCGTAACTTCGTTTTTGTTTATTCGCCTTGTCAGGCAGGCAAAGGTTTTAAACCATAAAGCCTAACGTACTATGTACGAGGTACGTTCCTTTTCCAACATTAATCAACGATAACGTCTCCAAAGTGTACGCATCTCATTTGTTATTAAGAAATAAGAAAGAGAGAATCGACTCCAAGATATTTTACTTTATTTTCAGACATTTTTGGAACACAGCCAAAACGTTTCCATAGACAATGTAGCTTTTTTAAATCAAGCTACACCAAGCCCGCCGACTTGTGAATCGACTCGACGCTCGATCGACAAATGTTTGACATTTTACCGAAATTTCGAACGACACGGACACGATTTAAAACGTCCAGTCGGAGACGAACACGGAGACGATTCGAATGGTAACGATCGCTTTTCTTTCTAGACCCGCTGGACGAGTATGATTTAGCCGGCCGAGCCGAAGGCGAGCTCAGGCTATAATACGAGGCCAGGATGGTACTTACGGTCGAAGCGTGTATAGAGCTTTTCTCAAAAATAAAACCATTTAATTTTAATGAATATTTTATTTTATTCTTCTTTTTCTTCTGTTAGTATCGAATTCCTAATTAGTATCAAAATAGTAAAAAAGAGCGTGCTTTAGACCACACAACTGAAGTAAAACTTCTTTAGCTCTAATGCTTCAAAAATACAATTTCTGCACGGTGTCTTGCTATGAGAGGAAGAGAGAAAGAAAATGTGCGCGCGCACCTCTCGTTCGCCTCGCCCGATCACACTTTTCGTAACGCTGTCGTCACGCATTCGCCAGCTTACTCCCCAAGTCAAGCGTGCGTATAGAAGTTTTACTTCAAAAATACGAATGAGCTGAGTTTTCCGCCATTTTACATCGTGCAATATAAATTCGAGTTCAAGTTCAAAGATTTTTGTTCATTATAGCACAAAAATTGAGACTTAATGAACGTCATAACATAATCAAGCCTAATATAACATTAAGTAGGTGCCTAATTATTACATAGAACATAATATATAAGGTGCAATGAACTGGTTTAATGCCAAATGTCGGTGTCTTGTAAAAAGTCATTAATTTTGTAGTAGGCCTTAGTGCACAAAGTGTGCTTTATACATTTTTTGAATCGAGCTTCAGTTAAGTTTTGTATTTCTTGCGGAATTTTATTGTAGAAGCGTATACAGTGTCCCATAAAAGAACTGCTAACTTTTGTGACTCTGAACATTGGAAAAGAAAGTTTATGTTTATTTCTAGTTTGCACATTGTGGGCGGCTATCAATCAGTAGCAAAGCTACTGATATTTTTCCTCACATACATTATGTTTTCATAGATATTTTTACTTGTAACTGTTAGGATGTTGGTTTCTTTGAAGAAATCTCACAGAGATACTCTATTACATGGCTTATAAATAAATCGGATCGCTCTGCAAAATGAAGATGGTCTCAATGTCAGCAGCCCGTCCCCATAGTAGTATGCCGTAGAACATAATGCTATGGAAATAACTATACAAGCCTAGCAGTTGCAACGTCAGTCAATTCACTGATTCTTTTAACCGCATATGCGGCGGAGCTAAGTCTATGTGCTAATTTTACAATATGGGGACCCCACTGTAGTTTGGAATCAATAGTGATGCCGAGAAATACAGTTTCATCTATGAGTTTTAGTTTTAATAGTGCAATTCGGACACGTCAACCTCTATGTTACCTCCTTTTTATTAAAGGACCTTAACTGCCAATAATCTCCTTAGCTTATCTTTAAAAAAATGTTGTGTATTTAAATATTGTGATATGTAATGGGATTTCATACTTACTTACTGGACAGTTTTGCGTTTTCCTAGACACTTCTAAAAATTGTCTAGGAAGAATCACTTTCGGATACTATCTTCACAGATGTTATGGGAACATTTCATACTATTTTTGAGCAATTATATATACCCACTCCTTTTTTATTTTAATATTAGTATTGATTCCTGGTGTCCGATGAAATCCTGATGATCTAAAAAGATATGCATCCCCTATATTACTATACATTTTTGATTTGGATGATCTGAATGAGAAATTGTTATCTAAATTAAATGATATAATCGACGAAAAACCCTTAATAGGGTCTTAATTTATTTTATATGGGACGAACTATCTGACGTATACTTCCATTGTAATACTGTGAATGTGTTTTTGTTATCTTAAAATTTTATAAGATTATTATCAAATCTATAATCCAATTGGAAAAGCAAGCCCTTTACCTAGGTTAAAAGAAATTGTTTAATTTACCGAACTTCGGCTGTTTCCCCCGAATTTTAGTCTTCCACGGGGGGTTGTTTTATCCCAGTACAGTAAAGCTATATGCTGATTGTGGACACAATTTCATAATTACTCTGTATCAATTTCTAGTTCCATTCATAGGAAATGGAATTACAAGTCCAATAAATATTCCGGGTTATAATTTAAATCGTTTTTTAAATCAAGATTAGCGAAACCTCCCACAACACTACGCAAACGCGCCATGGAGGGGGTGACTCAGTCGTTTCCGGGGTAGACTTGCTTGCGTTTAGCCAGTTATTAAATTCTCTATTTCGCGGGACATGAGATTAAGAGCGTCGTCGAGGCTCGGAGATTTCCTAGCGATGTTTTCTATCACCATTACTACGTCATCACCTTAGTTTTGAAGCCTGCGGAATGGACTGTCATCACATATTGTATTGTACTATGGCAGGTGGCGGAGATGCTGCGCTACCCGTGCCGGCATGGCTGCGGGCACGCGGCGCGACTGCGGAGGCGTGCGGCGCACGAGGCTAGCTGTGCGCGCCGTCGCCATGCCTGCCCCGCGCCCGCCTGCGCGCGCCGCCAGCCCGTACCCAGGAGTGAGCTGCAGAGACATGCGCAGGTGACTGCACCACCAGTTACTCCAGTGCAGGGCTCACTACACCCTGAGGATATTGAATTCGCGAGGTGCACTGACATGTTGTACACTGACTGACATGACATCCGTGTTGTAGTTGTCGTTGGTGGCTCATGTGCGTGCGTCTCTCCTGAGACCTCAAACTGTGCCGCATAAACAAAAAATCCCTCCAATGAAAATAATTTAAAAGACCACCGACACATTAATCAAACCTTATGGCTTAAATTGGGTTTACTTATTTACTGTTTGGGCTGATAACTATAGAACCGCTGAACCGATTTTCATAAAATATAAAAGAAACATCGCAGTATAAAAATCCGTCCACCCGATTTACCGCTATTCCTTGTTTAGCTGATAACATTCGGACTACTGAACCGATTTTATAAAACATATCTCGCAGTAAAGTCTGCTAACAACTACAAAAACCCGCATTAAAATCCGGCGACCCGTTTGACCGCTATTCCTTGTTAAGCTGATAAAGGGCATGTAACATTTTTGGCATACTAACTATTGAAAAATCATGATTCCTGCAACCAGTGATAACACGGGTGTCGATCGAAACAGTATTATTTTGCAAACAAATGTGTGTAATATCGACAAAAACTACTTTTTTGCACTTTGAACTCCGGTTCCAAGATGTGTTTCAATAATTTACTCTATCGATGGACATCGGTTTCATCTCTGGCCGCAGATATCAAGATTTTTAGAAAACGGTAACGGTCTTCATACAAAAATGTTAGAACCCAAGTCTTCCATCATTTAAAAAAAAACGCATTCAAATCCGTCCACCCGTTTGGCCGCTAGAGTGCCACAAATACAGACGCCTCACTTATAATATCCTACTGTTTCATCGTCGGGGGATAAAAATGAGCAATCTTTTCAGACGCGCTCCGGAGATTTCCGTACGCGTCGCCCCACGCACCCTCTACCCAGTACGACTAGAACTTCCCACAATCGAGCCACGTTCTCGCACAATCGCGCCTCCACTCTGCGTCAGTCTACGCACTCTCACTCTACGAGAACTCGTTAATTAGGTATAGTTTTCCCTTATTGTGCTCGCTGGTGGTCAGTATGCAGAAACAACAACGTTGATCAAGTGATATGAATTGAATTATGATCACGACGTCCAATGAAACTAAATAAATACACGTACAATAAACTTGTTCGTTTTATTCCAGACCAAACATCCAGAAATGTTGAAGATCGGCCGCAAACAGAATTTCTCGGTGCGTGTGAACGCTGAGACGCACGAAAACTACCTTGTCGTGGCCATGCACGAGATATTCCACGTGCGCATCGACGTCGAAATACGATCGTGGGGCGTCACCGTATATGCCGCCTACATGGGGCCCAAGGTCAACGCCAAAAATTATCAATACGAGGTCACCATCGAAGGAAAACACAACGGGAGAAAACTGGTCTACACCCGAGCCATGCACAGCGATCTAGAAAGTTCCTCCGTTAACATGAGTCGGCAGGACTGCTTCCATTTGTCCCTGGACCAAGCTTTGAACTTCATGCGACTGAAGAACCCTAATTCTGAGTCGGAAAACCTGGTGAATCTTAATGTGGAGATCACTGCCTGCAAGCATGAGGACCACCGGGGCGAGGAATCGTGTGGCTCTTAGATAACTGCTGGAATAAGTTTGAAATTGTCTCTGTTTTAAGTTAGGTCATTATTTTATCGATTATGTTATCTAAATATATTTTTGAGGTAAGGTTTTTTTAGTGATG
The DNA here is from genome assembly GCA_949825045.1 of Argyresthia goedartella. Taxonomy (NCBI): domain Eukaryota; kingdom Metazoa; phylum Arthropoda; class Insecta; order Lepidoptera; family Argyresthiidae; genus Argyresthia; species Argyresthia goedartella. Next base: position 1,978,784 of record OX463815.1, read on the forward strand.
AGATTTTGCGAATACATAATATCAACATTTTGAATTATTTGTTTTTTACTTTGCAAAAATCCGCAAAGTGCGTCGTCAATAAGCTAAGAATTACCAAATAATTAAAAACTACACACACACAAAAACTGAACATAATAAAAAACAAAATACTAAACAAATAAACCGCCCCAGGACATGCCCGACCCAAAGGTACCCATCACACTGGCAGCATTACCGCGCTGCACGGCTAGTGAGATCCTTTGGATCAGGAAAGCTCCGGAACGATTGTCAAAACCTCGGTCCCTCAAGCGTCGCCCAATGTCCTTGACAAACATCCTGCCCTGAGCACCCCAAATACCCGTGGTCTCGACGGCCAAGGGAACAAACAGGTAGCTCCCCATCAGCTGTGCGTATTTTAGGCATTTCTGCCGCGCCGCCGACTCCGCTGCAGCCCCAGGTGTCACCATGGTGGAGCCAATGTGGGATGCCGCGAACGTGCACACACAAGTAGCATCCCACAAAAGGCAACGACCTCTCTCCCACGTTATCAAGGTGAGACCGTCCGGACGCTTCCCGTCGCTGCGACTCAAACCCGGTGGTTCGAGAACTGATGGAATGTCAGCAGAGACGAGAGCCCTCCGGATGATGTCGTTGATCGAGTGGTGGCGAGAGAGTCTCCCTGCACTTCTAGCACAGTGTAGCCCATGTCGTCCCCGCGAATCTACCGACGCACCGCAAACACAGTGGTGCGGTTCGCAGATATCGCAACCCAGACGAAGCGCCACGGCTACACGCAGGGAGTTGTCGTCCAGAAGGGTTCCTAAATGCGGAGACGGCAACGCATGCAGCCAAGCACCTGACTCCGGCTGAGAGACTGCTCGCAGACGAGCAAGTTCCGCTCCCGAGCTCTGCGCTAACAGCCCGTCAAGGGATACCTTGCACAGCTCCTCATCCCAGGGGCGCTGCACGCCGGGCTTCTCCGGAACATCTCCCCCCGGACAACGGGCCCGCCACCGCTGAAGAGCCTCGTCCGCAAAAGGAATGCCAAAACCGTCACCGTTAAACTTTAAAATGCGAGTGACTAGTTCAAGCACCCCATGCGAAGAGGCCAAGAAAGCTGGGAGCTCCGTGTCCTGTAGGCGACGAACGCCGAGACCACCAAACCGTATTGGAAGGGCCGCTTGATCCCATTGGGAGGGAGACATTTTCACGTTTAAAATCATCTCCAACAGATTCATTAACTCGTTATCATATGAATCTGCCTCCCTCCTACACAGCCAAACCGGAGTGGTTCGCAAATAATATAAAGAATAAATATATATATTTATTTTTTATATTATTTTTCTACTGGGTTAACTATAGTTTATACTGTTCGTTTATTATTTTATACAATAATCAATGATTTTAATTTAATTTCTATTTATAATCTTTTTGATGAAGATTACACTATATTAAAAAGAATATTTTTATTATTATTTATAAGATTATAATTATAAGATATAGTGGTAGAATATTAAGTTGAATAATTTTTTTAAACCCCCATATAATTTATATTTCTTTAAATTTTAAATTAATGGTAATTTATGTTATTATACTAGGGGCATTAATTGGGTATTATATAAGAAATATACATATTTATGCATCTAGAAAGTTTTTGAAAATTTATAATTTAAGATTTTTTTTATCTACTATATGATTCATGCCTAATTTAAGAACTTATGGGTTAAATTATTATTTTTTAATTTTTGGTCAAATGTTATTAAAGAATATTGATATGGGATGAACAGAGATATATTCAGGTCAGGGAGTATTTAATATTATTAAAAAATATTCTATGTATTTTTAGTGATGACTTAGACTTTTGTAAATATTTAGATGTGGATCGTCAAATTTGTTGTTTGTCTGTAAATATAACTTTAAATAGAACACTTCGTAAATAGTCGAGTGAAGCTGGCACGAATTCTGAACTATGTACAAAAATGTTGTTGCTGATTGCCTAGGAAAATATCACGAATGACATTGATTTGGTGAGGCAGTTGCTCACGTCCGAAGGAAATACTTGGTGCCTACAGCCCTTCACGTCCTCCCAGGTAGTGCTAAGGAGCAAACATTTACTCTCAAGACGTCAAAGATACTGGCAAAATAAACACTTCTAGTTAAAGAAGAAGAAGAAAACATTGATTTGCCAGCGCTGTAGTTTATTTTAGTTCTTAATCTGTACAAGTTGTGATAATAAATGCATGAATAGATGATCTGGTACCATTTCACTTAGTTCCGTAGGACTTGAATAAATATTTGTATATAAACTTTATTATAAAAGCCTTATCATCAGCTGCCGAGTTGTGTTATGTAGGTTTCAAATATTTCAGCTTGACTTACTCAGTGGCAGGGAGAGGGTAAATTGGTTTGGCAGGATGTCGAAGAAAGCTGTCATGTAGTGAGCGCCAGTATCTAGTACTATAAGAGAGGATACAAATATTATATTTTAACAAAGCTTCTTCACCACCCGTACAATATAGATTGTCTGGGGTAGAAAGAAGTAAGGTACAGTCGTCTAATAAGGCCCACCAGCAAGGCCCAGGCGCAGTAAACTGACTTATATACAGTTAATTTGCGCAAGCTTCAAAGTACGTATGGAATAGACCAATAGGAAAGCAGAAACGCAACAGCAGGCAGCGTGGGGCCGCCATCTTGACAATGATGCCCGGTTGTTCACCGATGTCGGGCGCGGCCCCTGATTACGCTCAATTGTGCGCCCACCAAACGTAAGTTTTTACTTGTTTATACTACGATTTGTAAGTAGATTTTTGTTTAGAGTGTTTATTTGATCATTATTATTTTTATATTTAAATAGAAATGTGCGATTTCATGTCTATTTATTTACAAAATGATCAATTTATATCGGAAGGTTCATGTCGTTTAGTAAAGCCCAACAAAATTGTTGCTCGGGCCATACAAGACTCGGCTGGGCCTTCCAACCCTACTGCATTCTAATAAAGCCCGCTTGTTTCTGTAGTGTTAAATTTAACTAACAATATTTTACTGAGTGTTACAAATGTGCTTGATGATGATAATACTTACTAATACTTACTTATAATTACTAATCGGAAATACGGATGCTTTCGGTCAAGTGAGTTGTACTGAATTTTAAAGGGCCTTGTAACCAACCATTCTTAACGATGTTTGTGTAATAAGGTCCAATGTATGAAAATTAAAAATCAAAAAACCTTGACAATAATTACTCAATTATAGCATGAATAACAATATTTATTCACAAAATACCTAAAAAGTCAAAAGCTAGGCTAATTTACCACACAGTGGAAACGCGTATTTTTCTAACAAATTATTGATGATTTTAGTTCATTATAATGTTCATGAATATCACAATGTTCATATTTATTCAATCTTTGAGGTCTTTAATGCATACTTTTACGCCAATCGACCTACAATCCGCACGGGCCTTATCATCGACAACATTTTTAGTAAATCCCAAAAAAGAGGTTTTTAAAAACGTTCAAAAAAGTAACTTCCCGTCGTTAAAGCTATAAAAAGTACATTTATTTGGATTTTGAAATAATCATAACTTTCATTGTAAACCTTTTTTTCCTTGAGGATGGTTAAATAAAGCTTTTATTTCAATTTGTAAAAAAGTGCGCCTTATCATACGACGGTACCTTCAGTGTTACAAGATGAAAACTATAAACTACCGTGTTTATCTGTTAAAATTACGGTGTTTAAGACTTAAATTACTGTAGAATCATTTGGAAAATACTGTGTAAATTACCGTATAAAATGCAATAATAAATTAAAAGACGCACGTGAAAACTCTCCAGATCTCAGCTTCAGTTGAAGGATAAAACAACACTTGAAGTATTATCATAGTCATGTGCGCAATAAGTTGGTATGAATAAGGTACAGTCTAATGGTAAAATGTGATGAATGCGCGCGTGGAACTTGGGTACGAACTGCTCTTGACCGTTATCACGAAACTGACCATTTTTTGGAATGGCGAAAATTTTACAACTACTCAGCGTCTACGTAAATACATATATGCTAATGTTTAACGCGTTCCGAAAAGTTATAAATAACTGTACGTTTTAAATAATTGCTGGTAACATCTGATTTTGCGAAAATTATCTATCAGTAAAAGAAAAGACAAAATATTTTTATACAAGATAATAAAAAATCTAGAAAAAATACTTTTAGGAAATGATCCTAATAGTAGAATTAACTAAGATAAATATTGCGTGTGGTGAAACATGAGGCAGGAAAAAAAACGAACGGAAAATTTTATACAAGAAAACAAAAATGTCAGAAAACAAGTCTGCTAGGAGAATATGCTATTGGATTTTTTTATACAAGTAACTAAAAATATTAGAAAACGTGTCTAACAAATCCTTAGTAGGTGTAAAATCAACACAGTTATGACCATTCCGGTGAATAGCTTGTTGAGCAAGTATATTTCCCTTAATGGTTTTCTGTATCAGCTTGTTCCTTTTCTTCGTTTTTATGTCGTCGATTTGACTGAATATTATTTCACACAAAAGTTAAAAAATATCATCGGATCTCTGCGACCCGATGTCGGCCTATTGGCCTATCTTCGATTTCAAACTTTTATTGTGTGTGCTACTTCCCTACACGGTAGTTAATATCTAAGAATACCGTAGAAAAAGACACGGTAGTGGATCGCTACCGTAGACCGTGTATTAGCCAAAAATACCGTGGGTCTGCGGTAATTACCGTGTACCTGGTAACACTGGGTACCTTAGTCATGTTACGGAGATTGTTTACTATATAATGCAATGTAAGTCACACACACAAGGCAAACAGTTAAATTAATTACGTGTGCGTACTTCCAGCAAAAATGGTCGTGGTTTCGAAATTCTGAATATGCAAATAATTAATGCTCTGTGAGAAAAATTTGTGCCCGAAATATGAAATTTGTGCTCCCACGGGATTTAGAGATAAATGCGATAAACACATTCTGCTGGGAGAACGTTCAACTAGCATTTTTTTTAAACAAGAGACTTAGCTCAATGACAGCTACATAGCTATGGTAGGTAGCTTATATTTTTGCATAAATGTGCCCGAAGTGGGGAATTTGTGCCTCTTATGGGAACAGAGTTATTCATTTTTCTGCTGAGGTAACGTTTGAGGGTTTTCTGTAAGTATCTCAGCAACGGCTGAATCTAGGGATATGAGATTTTGTAAATTAGTTGTTAGTAATTAGTGCAATCTTAGTTTTTTGAAGAATTTGCTTTTTTTCGCGATATTCAGTTTAACCTTAGAATAATAACGCCTAGAAACCTAGTCCACGCGCACAAAGTGAGGCAAGTAAAACTATGTCCATTCAGACATAGTACGCCGGCTGGCCAGTCAGTTCTCTATGTCAGCCCCTACTAACAGCTCTCAGTTTAAATTAAAAATCGTCGATAAGAGGGCGGAACCCCTTATCTACACTCCAACCGATTAGACTCACTTAGGTTGGGATACTAGTTCCCTATGCTATCGTAAATATGTGCCGTAGTATTAGAAGGGCCTTTCACTGTCTGTTCTGTTCACTTAGAGCTCCAACAAAATGAGAACCTCTCCTTTTGTGACAAACAAACCTTCCTTGTCTTGAAAAACTTATTTGAAGCAGTCATTATCTTTATTGCTTCGGTCCATTATACCTATATATATACTTTTTTCGATTTACAGGTGAAGACCATATATATGTCGCAGGCATTTTGTATGATTCCACCGTTTACATACGGCGTCGCCAGTTTATAAACGCTCGCTGTTATGTAATATGTCGAAGGCAAATTGACACTCCTTTATGTTTTTAGTATGTTTTGTTGTTCTTACATGTTCAACCTAACACGAAGGATAAAGGGGGCTTCGCTTCGCTCACCCCCTTTACCCTTCACCTAAGCTACCGCAGTGTTTAGCCCTGATAATTTGCTATTTTAATTTCAATTTGTCAATTTGCCTTGGGCAGGTTCCTGGCATGAACCTTTAATATAGGGGAAAATGTATTGGCTCTTAAAGAGGAACTGGTATTTAAACGACGAAGAGTATGGAGTATGTCAAAAACCCTTTCAAGACAAACATGCTTCATCTAATACTCTTTTTCGTAATGCAATCCCAACAGTGCATACACCAGTATAATTATTGTAAAACTAATAATTGCAATATATGTTAATTTTAAAGGTACAAAATGTGATACTACTGATAAATTAAAAATTATTGAATTATCACTCCATTTGTACGGTCCTACCGAACATGTTAGCAACCGCTATTTGCTGAAGTTGCTATTTACTTGGCCGCGAGTATTTTTACATCGTAATTAACATATTTTATTATAACTGACGAGTACGTCAGCAACCGTCGTAAGACATACACAAATCGGAAGAGTGACCACCCTTTACTGTGTTTACCTACTTATACAATAAAAGTGCATAAAAAGGATTGGGACTTTACTTTCCGCGACGTGCTACAACACATCATCATTACTACTACTACTAAAGTCTGACTGGACTATACATTTTGGTCCTTCGAACCTCAGGTATTTGGCATTTTTTATTTTATTTACGATAGCGAATCGGTTTAGCTGGCCTCCCACAAGCGGGTCTCACCAGTTAGATTGAGAAGTCGCACATATCGTAAGTTGAGTATAAAGTGCTATTGCCAACCAGCAACCACTCGTCAGCGAAGACTGGAACCACAACTGAACAACTTCGGTTTCATATTCGTCATACGGAAGGTGGGAAGACTGCGGAAACTCTGCTGTCTTCGCGCTGGGAACTTGCGACCTCAGCTATCTATCATCGTCAACTACGTGATAGACTACCGCCGACCTACTGAAACTACTTACTTACATAAACTTCAAACAACTTGAACTCTCGCCATGCTCAACCTGCAGCAGGAATGTTTCAACAACATCAAAACGTTGTGTACTAACTACAAAAAAGACTCCCCAGGGAGGAAAACTGAAGATTACTTGGTTAAACGCCTCGAGTCGCTTATAACCCAATGGATGGACATCGAGGACCGTCACCAAACACTTGTGGATACTTGCGAGGATAAAGACATCCCTTACTTCACCCAAGATATCTACACTAGATTAAAATAAATGTACGAAACTACCCGGAAGAACATGGAAGTACTACTGCAACAATATCGTGACAGGAAGAATATAGTCTTCGACTTAACGGGAGTTTTGGACGACAACAATGACGACGACGCTGTGAGGAAACTACTGGAGAAACAAGAGTGCAACTTTATGGCTCTTGATCGCGCCATGTCTAAGATCGACGTGCAAAGTATCTCGCAAAAGTGGGAGCTTGAAGATCATCTCTCTGTTCTCAAGTCGAGATGGGACGTTGTCGATAAACAACACTGGGAATTGGAAGCTAAACTCAAAGGCTCCAATCTCAAACACTACAATACATTTGTCACCATGGAAGATAGGTACGATACATTGAGACATACATTGAATACGAAGATAAGCTCTAACGCGCACTACGAATCATCTACTCCCAAGATACAAGTTCCCGAGTTCTCTGGAAGTTACACCCAGTAGATATCCTTCAAAGATCTATTTTTGGAAACGATCCATAACAACCCTGGGCTAAACAACGCTCAGAAGATGCAGCATCTAAAGTCCAAACTGAGGGGAGAAGCGGAACATCTGGTTCATCATTTAAACACCAGTGCTGAAAACTACATGTCATGCTGGGAGATACTTCTTCATAGATATGGCAATCGTCGGCTGCAATTCACGTCATTCGTCAACTCTATGTTGAACCTGCCTGTCATACAAAATCCCGACAGCAATAACATCAAAAAGATGCATGACATCATGTCTGAATGCCTAAGCGGGATAACTAACATGGAAGTCGATACAACTAACTGGGACCCGCTCATCGTACACTTGATGTCTCAGAAACTGGACTCCACGACTTTCACCGAATACAATAAGGATTTGCAAGACCACAGGGAATTGCCCAATTTGACCGACTTCCTAAGCTTCCTCGAAAGTAAATTCATGGCTTACGAAACTATGAAGAATACGAAAAAGGAAGCACCCTCCACCACCACTCAAAAACAAACTACGTCCAAGCCTAACAACTTTCAATTTGGCGGGAAACGGAATTATTTCGAGCCAAAGAAAAGCTATACAAAAACATTCCACACTACATCGTTCGGTTCATGCCCTCATTGCACGGGTGATCATGTGTTGATGCAATGCCCGAAGTTCATCGGCACCGATGCTGAACAGCGAAATAACCTAGTTGCAAAACTACACGTGTGCAGAAACTGTCTCTTCAGCCACGGAAATGCGAAATGCAATTCTACGAAATCTTGCAAGGAATGTAATATGAAACATCATACTTTATCACATTTTAATAAAAAACCGACTAGAAACGAGGCCGATAGATCACGTCCATCTACTTCTGGTAAACTTAACACCAATCATCTTTCATCCACTGATAATATGGAGATCTTATTAACTACTGTCCAGCTACAAGTTAGGTCATCGAACGGCAAATACGTAAATCTTCGTGCCCTTTTAGATCAGGACTCGCAAGTTAATTTGATTTCTGAGAGAGCTGCACAACTACTGAAACTGGAAAGGAAACGTCTACATGCAACTGTCTCAGGAGTTGGGAGTATAACCGGTGACTGTAAAGGACGTCTACTACTTAACTGCAAGTCAATCCACTCCGAATACGAGATTGAAACTGAAGCTCTTATCATGAAGAAACTTATCTCTAACTTACCGAACTCTACATTTGATAAGGCTGACTGGCCACACATCAACAACCTGAAACTGGCAGATCCCGAGTTTAACGTCTCACGCCCCGTCGACTTACTACTAGGGGCTGATGTATATTCGGAGATAATTTTAGACGGAGTCCTGGAAGGATGTCAGTCATCACCCGTTGCCCAACAGACGCAACAAGGGTGGATTCTATGTGGCAAATTAAAGACATTTAAATGTAACGTAACTATGATCAACATGGAGGAAATATCTATATTTTGGGAGAACGAAGATGTTACTCAAACTACTAACGATATACCGCAGGACGATTACTGTGAACAACTTTACTCGAACACAGTACAACGGGACGCAGATGGAAAATACATCGTAGAAATTTCATTCCTTCCCGGATACGAGGAAAAGCTGGGCTATTCCAAACCAATCGCTATGGCGCAATTCCTACAACAAGAAAAAAGGCTGCAACGAAAAAATAAACTAGCTGGACTGTACAGAGACTTCATGCGAGAATACGCCGAATTGGGTCATATGAAACTCGCGCCTCTAAACTCGCCCTCCACATCTGAATGTTACCTTACTCATCATGGCGTAGAACGGGAACAATCAACAACAACAAAAGTGAGAGTGGTTTTTAATGCATCGCAAGCTACTTCCGGCGGCTCTAGTTTGAATCAGCTACAAGAAAAGGGACCCAATCTACACAAAGATATCCAATCCCTCATTATTGGCTGGAGGTCATACAGGTTCGCCTACACAGCGGATATTGAAAAGATGTACCGTTGTATTTGGATAGCCGATCACCAGCAAAAACTACAGAAAATATTGTGGCGTGACATCCCTACTGAAAAACTGCAATCTTACGAACTACGCACCGTCACCTACGGAATGAAATGCGCACCATGGTTAGCTATGAGGACTCTCAAACAGCTCGCCATGGACGACGGCCACAAAAGCCCAGAAGCAGCCAACGTACTACAGAATCAACTTTATATGGACGACCTCGTCAGTGGCAGAGACACTATCGAGGAAGCCAAAAACTTACAAATTGCCCTTATCGAATTACTAAAAGGAGGCGGTATGAACTTACGCAAGTGGACATCGAACCATCCCGCATTACTAGAGAATTTGTCGAACGATCAACTATAAGTTCAGAACTCATTTGACTTCAAACACGGAGAATCGATGAAGATGCTGGGTCTGGGATGGAATCCGACGAGCGATACTTTCATCTTTAATTGGGAATTAGAAGACATCCCTTCTGGATCTCCAATAACCAAGAGAAGACTACTATCAGAGATTTCGAAGCTGTATGACCCACTCGGCTGGTTTTCACCAATCACTATCGCAGCAAAGTTACTTTTTCAAAAAGTGTGGGTTGATAAACTTGGCTGGAACGATGCCCTCCCGACAGACATTCAAAAGGAGTGGCAAAAAATGAGATCAGAGCTCCCCGTGATACAAGACATAAAACTTAACCGGTGGCTTGGTGGAAACCAAGATAGTATCGAGTTGCTTGGTTACTGTGACGCAAGCATGAAAGCATATTCGTGCGTCATCTACAGCCGAGTTATCAACTCAAGCGGCCCACCTACTATAACTCTACTCGCCGCGAAAACTAGGGTTGCGCCATTGTCACAAAAATTGACACTACCACGATTAGAGCTATGCGGTGCCCTACTACTGGCCCAACTTATCCAGAAAGTAAAGGAAGTCTATAAGAAACAAGATATGAAAGTTCAGGTCTGGTGCGATTAGCAAGTGGTACTTGCTTGGCTTCAAGAAGATGGGAGAGATACGTCGCAAACCGAGTAACCAAAATCACTCTAGTGATCCCTGCGAAAGATTGGCACTATATAAAATCCGAGATCAACCCTGCAGATTGTGCGTCACGTGGTCTATATCCCACCCAACTACTCAACTACAAATTATGGTGGAATGGACCCGACTTCCTATTAACTCAAGACGAAACACAGTCCCAAAATAAACCAGTCTGTCATTTTACTGCGAGTAACGAGATTGAAAAACCTGCGACAACCCTAACTTCAAATGATGACAAGAATATTATAAGTGAATTACTAATAAAATGTAGTTCATTGACTCGGGTAACAAGAATCATCGGCTGGGTACGACGCTTCGGTACAAATGCACGGAACAGTGAGAAACTTAAAACCGGCGGCGTCTTATCTACGAAAGAAATTACCGCTGCAAAACAGTGTATAACTAGACACGTGCAGCAACGTGACTTTGAAAATGAATACAACTGTCTTAGTAGAGACAAACCAATACCGAACAGGAGCCCGATCTTCAAACTAAATCCTTACTTGGATGAAGAAAAGATTCTGCGTGTGGGTGGGCGTCTCAACAAATCAGCCCTTCCATTCGAGATGAAGAACCCGGCATCATACCCCACAAAGGACGCTTTACGGAACTACTGATTGAGCAAGCACATTTAACCGTACTGCATGGGGGTGCGCGGCTGACTCTAGCGCACATACGACAACGCTATTGGATTGTTGGCGGGAATCGAGCTGTCAAGTCCAAATTGACCCGCTGCGTACGTTGTCACCGATACAAGACGACAACGAATAGCCAACTTATGGGCGACTTGCCACCACAACGGACAACTCCTTCGCGACCTTTCACACACACCGGGGTCGACTTCACCGGTCACGTAGAGGTCAAAACCAACAAGGGCAGAGCCGTCCGGACTTCAAAGGGCTACGTTGCTATTTTTGTATGCATGGCCACAAAAGCCGTGCACATTGAACTCGTGTCGGACCTGTCAACGGAAACTTTCATAGCAGCTTTCCAAAGAATGTGCGCGCGACGAGGAAAGCCAAGCCAAGTATACTCTGACTGCGGGACCAACTTTATTGGAGGAGCTAAGTTGTTAAGCAACGAGTTCGAGGAGTTCAAAACGCTGATGTCACCAGAATTCTTCGAAGAAATCAACAAACTGGAAATACAGTGGCATTTTAAAGCACCGGCATGGCCATCTGCTGGCGGACTATGGGAAGCTTCCGTCAAGTCGATGAAACACCATCTACGTCGTGTCCTGGGAGAACAAAAGCTCACTTTCGAAGAATTCTCGACTCTACTAACTCAAATCGAAGCATGCATGAACTCCCGCCCTCTATGCTCACTTACTGAAGATCCGGAGGAGTTCTATAACTACCTATCACCGGGTCACTTTCTGACTGGCGGGCCAACGATGTCACTGCCCCGCTCCGATCACAGCGACATAAGAACCCTTGATTAATTCCACGCCTCAACCGATCGGCGTGGAATCTTGAGGGGGCTGGGTTTTTGCCAGCACGGGAGAAAAGTGAATGATTGTTACTGACCTTTGTCGCCGTAGACAGGAAATCGAAAGCTCGATTCGAGACAGGAATACGGGATAAGGGCACAAGTTTGGGTAGGATCAGGGATGAATCTCGCTGTCGCTGCCCGACGCTGTCGCCGGCGTGCTGCCTGCCGACACGTGGAGTCGCCGTCCGATACGACGATGTCCAATCAACACGGATCACTTAACCGCTGACGCGAATCTACTTATTTCCCGACGATGTAGATGATTAACACTCCGACCAGGCTCGACACCTGTATTAGACTCTTGGTACACCGAAATACCATCAATGGCCCGACGCCTGAGCAGACATGTTTGTTCTCCCGACGAGAAAAAGATAACCTCCAATTTGTCCTCTCGTTTCGATACGAGTGACAGCTGCGGTCCGTTTCCGCTTAGTGATGTCCCGATTACTCGCTCGATCCGCGCAACAAAAAACCGGTGCGTTCCGAAGCATAAATATTAAACAGTCACCCGCCCGGACAGGCCCGAACCTGTCCCTAATCAATAGGAAGGCGAGAAAGTGTTGCGACCGCTCTCTTGAGGACCGAGTCCCCCACCTTGACTTCTGCTGATCGAGGCGTGCCATCCCGACCCGTGTACAATTGACGATCCGTCCTCGTCTCCATCTCAATGATGGCAGGTTCGCATCCTTAATCAGCACCAAATCACCGACTTGAGGGGGGCTCGTCCGGTCAGTCCACTTAAGGCGCTGCTGCAAGATGTGCAAGTACTCAAGGGACCACCGTTTCCAAAAATCTTGAGCCATCTGCTGCAACATCTGCCACCTAGTTAACCGACTTAACTTAACATCACCGAATGGGTATTCTGGCAGGGCGTTAAGGGGCTGACCTATCAGGAAGTGACCCGGCGTCAACGCTTCCAAATCATTTGGATCCGAACTGAGCGGGCACAACGGACGCGAGTTCAGTGTCATTTCAATTTTACAGAACAGCGTCGCAAGCTCTTCAAAGCGTAGAGAGGTCTCACCGATGATCCTCGTCAGGTGCGACTTAGCCGATTTAACCGCAGCCTCAAAAATTCCTCCCCAATGAGGACATCCCGGCGGACTGAAAACCCATTCAATCCCACGTCGGGAGCAAGCCGTACCGATGGCGTCCTGGTTACCGTTCAGGAATTGAGTGACCTCCTGCAGATATCGCCTGGCTCCGACAAAATTTGTGCCGTTGTCCGAACGGATTAAGGAAGGGAGGCACCTTCGTGAGACGAACCGATCTAGACATGCGATAAATGCCTCTGTAGTGAGGTCACTGACCACCTCCAAGTGGACTGCCTTCGTGGCCAAGCACACGAAGACGCACAGGTATGCCTTCACTAATCTGGCGTTCCGTAGCTGTGAAGACTTGACCATGAATGGTCCCGCGAAATCCGTTCCGACACCCGCAAAGGGCCGTGTTCGATTCCAAATCGATATTCGATCGATGGTTTCTGAACGGCCATTTTGAATTTGACGTTAGCTGCCAACCTAGCAGTTTTTTGACAACTGACAGACGAAAGCCCTCGCAATGTAAACGCGTTTTGGTTAGGGTATTGAAATTAAATCGCAGGCCATCTGGAATGTATTCGGGTTTCCCTCAGGATTGTTAATATAGCTGAGTGTGTTATTGTTTCTCGAACCAGATAAAGTTCGCATTTTCGTGCCCGATTGTTTTTACCACGTAACATAACCTGTGTTGGAACACTGTGCTCATTGAAGCTGGCCCGCCAGTCATACCTGGTTGGCTGAAGAACCTGTCTACCAAGAAGAGCCTAGGGTGCACCCGGGCCTTGCAGAGAGACAGGAGGTTGACGGGACCGAAGCACTGACCAGGTTAGTTCGACCCCAATTAACTTCAGCTCGGTGAACCGCCGACGTTCACACTTCTTGGCAACTGATCGTTACGCTACCTCGTAGCTGATGGGCCCCTACGAGGTCATTAGGTGCTGAGAAACCTGAACATTTTGGTAGCTAGAGCGTGGCTTCCTGAGATTTGCAGCCGTCAAGGGCTCCAGGAAGGCACCATTTGGGACTATCAATCTGTAGGTATAGGCGGTTATTAGGTAACTTGGTTGTTGTTCCTATATCCACATAGATTGGTAGTATTGTAAGCTATAGGTCTATTGTTGGTAGTAGATAGACAGATATTGAATTGAAAATTGCATTGAATTACCAGTTAGTCAATCTATTAGTGGTCTAGTAATGCTATTGAATGAATGTTTTGGTTAACATAGGTAGTTACATCTATTGATAGCAGGCTATTACATTGTTTTCAGTTTATAGCAATTTATAACTTGAACTAATATTGACTATCTGTGTGTGTTATAATGATAAAGGGAAACTAAATTGTATTTACAGAATTTATATAGATATAAAACTCGGTTCCTATTGTTTAAGGAAAACAACATTGTTTAAGTTGTGGTTTAGGGTTCCCTCGTTTGGGTTGTAGACTGGAGGGTCCAATAAAATTGAGTTACTGCAAATTGTGAGTAAGTATCGTTCCGATCATGTCGTTATCTGAAATCCAGAAGGGTGTTTCTAAGGAACTCAGATGGTTTTCCTCCGCACACGGTCTGATAGACCGTTTAGATAGGCATGATGTGGTATTGGAGCGGTCTATGGACGTTAAGGAACGTTAAAATAGGGTGCTCGAATTGTCCGCGCAGGCGGAATCAGTTGATGGTTGCGCACCTGACAGGCTGTCACGGTTGATAGGGGATGTCGACCAATGTATGGAGATGGCAGCTGCTATCACGCAGAAGGCTGCGGACATACGTAGACAGCGCGAGTCCAGCCATGGTGGTGACATTGAAGCACCTCTGCCGCTTCAGGGATCGGGGTCCAGGTTACCTGCCATAACTATGCCTACTTTTGACGGCGTGTCCGGTGAATGGATGAGCTTCATCAATCTGTTCGACAGTTTGGTGCACATGCGATCGGACATTACCAAGTCTGTCAAGATGGCTCAGCTGGTGGCAGCATTGAGGGGTGAGCCTAGGGAGCTGGTCGCTCAGTTGACAGTTACGGAGGGTAACTATGAAACGGCCAGGCAATTGTTGGTCAGACGTTACCATAACAAACGGAGGTTGGCCGATGCCCAACTGAACCGTTTGTTTAGTATCCCGGTTGTGAACAAGGTCGGGGCCATACAGACGGAGGTTTTGAACCCATTGTTGTCCGTCACCAAGGCTCTAGAGAATCTTGGACTTCCGGTTGGTGAATGGTCGTACCTACTGTTGTACATTGTACTTTCCCGCCTACCCGCTGACGTGCAGACTCGTTTCGAACAGTCTCACGGGAGGTCGGCCGAGGACCTGCCCGCCTTCTCCGACTTGGTCGGATTCTTGGAAGAGGAGGCTCGACGGGCAGAGAATTTGGGGTTGACGGTCACCCATCCTTCGGAGCCACAGAGAGCTGCCGGGAGCGCTGTGAGTAGGGGCCCTCCGACGAGGAAGGACCGCACCAACCGGCAGTCGTATGGGACTGTGAGTGAATTGACCCCACATGGTGAGACCTGCCCATGTTGTAGGCAGATTGGCCATGCTGTGGCCAATTGCAATAAGTTCGGGGAACTTAGGGTTCACGGACGGCGTCGGATGGCCAAGCAGCGGAGCTGGTGTTTCCTGTGCCTCGGGCCACCCACACATGGCTAGGGACTGCACGCGCACACAAATGTGCGGATATTGTGGTGGGCCCCACAACAATCTGTTGTGCATGAACCGGTCCGGCCAACAGCCTCCACAGGGCCGTACCCAGGGTGACACGGCATGGGGCCCTGAGAATTCGTTTGCGACTCGGAGCGCAACTCAGGGGCCAACGTCCCCACGTGCACAGGGCAGTACCAGGGTGCAGGGCCGCACTCAGGACCATTACAAGGGGGGCCCTGAGTTTTCGGTTGCGACTCAGCATCCGACCCAGCGGGACATTGGGTGTGTTGAGCAGGCCGTAACGGGCGGGTGTCATGGGACACCTTCGAGCTATGCGGGTGCGGTTCGGACGCCGCCTCAGTTGTCGCCCCGCTCGTCGCCTCGTCCTCGTCGGTCACATGTGATGTCCCCCCCGCTCATGGAGCGGCCACGGTTGAATTCACGCCCACCCCCCTTTACGGGGAATCGTAGGTTGGGAATGGAACCGGCGCGTGGGCCATTTGTACAATGGGACCCTCTGGCGTATAGCTGCATACCTGATCGGTTACAGGCACAGTGGGGCCCCGGGGGTCCTCGCTAGGAATTTGCGGCCCAACCATTTGTTGCCCCCCAACCGGAGACGGTGGTGTTACCGATCGCCTCTGTGCTTGTTTGGGATTTGGCGGGCAACCCAACATACGTTCGCGCCCTATTAGATTCTGGAGCTCAGGGCTGCATTGTATCGAATGATTTAGCAAAATGGTTGGGCCTCAAGGTAAATTGGTATAATAAATCAATACGGGGCGTGGGGAATGTTACGGTTACGAATGTAGTTGGTCAATCGGTGATCACGTTCTCTCCACGTTATGACATTTTGACAAAAACATCCGTGCAAGCTTTAGTAATGACGCATGTCATGGGCAGACACCCCTTGGTGAAGTTGAATCCGGCCGTTCGATTCCTGACATCAGGACTCAAGTTGGCGGATCCCGATTTTGACACTCCAGCCCCGGTCGACCTGCTACTGGGAGCAGACGTTCTGGGTAGGTTTCTGTTGTCGGATCAGCGAGTTCTTCAGCCGGACGGGTTGATTGCTGTGGATACTAAGTTTGGTCACGTGATCATGGGTCCGGCATTGCCAATGGTTAGGCCTGCCGAGTCAGATGGCATACTTATTGGCTCAGCGTTGTCAGACGCTATCCAACGTTTCTGGGAGATAGAGGAACCTCCCACCGCTCGTCGAGTCGACGCAGACGAAGAAGAGTGCGAGTTGTTTTACCAGAATAGTACTGGTCGCCTTCGTTCTGGTCGTTTTGTAACTCGACTGCCTTTCAGGGCCGATCGACCGCCACTAGGAGAATCTAGGAAGATGGCTGAGACGAGATTGATGTCGATGGAGCGTAGGATGTCAAGGGACGCCGTATTTAAACAAAAATACGTCGATTTCATGAGGGAGTATGAGTCGTTAGGACACATGTCGGTATCGGGTGTGGACTGGAGATCTGAGGATCATTGTTTCCTTCCACACCATGCCGTCCTGCGAACCCCTACCGGCAAGATTCGAGTTGTTTTTGATGGGTCAGCACCTACCTCGAACGGGATGTCCCTGAATCAGTGTCTACATTCGGGACCCAAGTTGAGTCGTGATATTTCGGATATTCTCACGAGCTTTCGGAGGCACCAGGTTGTATTTGTCGCAGACATTCGGATGATGTTTAGGCAAACGGTAATTCATCCGGCTGACAGAAGGTATCAGTTGATACTTTGGCGCGAGTCCACGGCCGAGCCAGTCAAGGTCTATGAGTTGAACACGAACACGTATGGGTTACGGTCTAGCCCGTATTTGGCGATGCGTACCCTGCGGGAGTTGGCGTCGCGTGACCGTGTGAGCTATCCTAGAGCCGCCGCTATCCTGGAGCAAGATTTGTACGTCGATGACGTCTGCACAGGGGCAGCCAGTGTAGAGGAAGCTCTGGACCGACGTGACGAGCTCATTCAATTGCTGGAACGAGGCGGCTATGAACTACGCAAGTGGATGTCCAACTCCCCTGAGTTGATGGCTGGTCTCCCAGATGAGTTTCAACAAGACCCGCACGTTTTTGAGAATCCTGACAACCCTAACATGTTGTCAGTACTTGGAATTCAGTACCGGCCCGTCCATGATGAGTTTACCTATCGGGTGGTTTTAGAAACACCGAAGGCCTGGACGAAGCGGTCAGTACTGTCAACGATTGCGAGAACGTTCTGTTATGGGGTTTTAATAAAACCCCTTTTTAAAAAATATTTTTTTTTTATTTACTCTAACTTATAGAGTAGAAGACACTTTATTTAGTAAATATAGTAAAAGTAATTAAAATGTAGAGAAAATGCAGAGAAAAATGAGTTGTCTGCCCTCGAGAGAGACCGAACTAGAACTAATGTATTTCCCTGCTAATCAAATGTTGTTACTCAAAGGGGGCTGATGCAGCATTTTATCAGCCCTTTCCTATACATACTCAGGGTATAACAACCCCCCGAACAAGAGGAAACTTACACGTTTTAAATAGATGTGAAGTTTTCGCTATTGAATTCTCAATCTAGGATGGGGATTGGGCATTTCTATTTCTTCGGTATTTTCAGTTTCGTTAATTTTGATTTTCCTCGAAAATCGAGGCAGACAACTTTCAGATCTCTTAACAAACAACACTAGTAAACACAGACACAAAATAAAAGTTACGACACTAAATACAGAAAAGGTTATATGTGTAGTGTCAGAGTAAAGAGGTTCGGTTTTTACATTGTTTAGGTTACTGTTAATATTATCTGATAATTCTTTCAATTCTTGTATGCTACTTAATCTTACTTTTGACACTTTAATGCTAGGAATTACTGATTTAAAATCATTAGACATCTTTCCGTTACAACATTTGTCTTCTATGATGTTAAAATCAGAATGTATATTGACAATGTTTATTTTAGGGTTTTGTTTACTTAGAAGCTTCTTGCTTTTGCAATATATTATACAATTAGGATGTATGTTGAGAATACCTGTACCGGAAATGACAAGTTGATCAATGTTAGAATTACATTCAATAGAAATTAGCACAGGTAGTGTTTGTGTAAATAGCCACTTATTATTGTTTAGGGGCTGCCAGATGTTCAAGTTACCAATGATATTTTTGTGATTACATTGTATTGGTAATGACGTAATTACCCTCGTCATCAACTCCACCTCACATGACGGGTTTTCAGATATGGTTGATACATCCGAAATTTCACAAAGGAATATATGGTTTACAATCGGTTTGCAGTCATTGAGACTGTTTAAGTTACAATATGATGTTTTGTCTTTACTTAAGGCTATAAATAGTTTTGAAGGTATTATAAGAGAGTAAGAACTATTTCGATTATTTCCATCGCCTGGAGTGGGGATTGGCACAGACTTATATAAATTGTATTCCATAAAATGTACTAATGGTATTTTTAAAATAAAGACTAACTTATCATCTACAAAATATGAGATTAATTCTGACAGGTTTATAATTACATGTATGTTATCTAAATCTAGACTAATAGGAAAGTCCTTATACTTAGGTAAATATCTAATGTTACTCTTAATATCTTCGAAGAGCTGTTTAGGCGTAACAATTGAAGGGTGCAAAGTATTGCTTTTTACAAATAATACAGAGTTAATAATATCTTCAATTTTAAATGATAACGTTAATAAATTGGCATACAGTACATTCAATATTTCTGAAAGGTTGTTTCTGAAGCTAAGGTCATTCATAGCTTGGGTTATATTCGTTATTGAAAAGGTAAGTTTATCGATGACGTCATTCAAACGCGCTTCATTTATATTGATTTCATTCAAGCTTTGATTAAAATTAGATATTGCAGATTTCGAAATGACTATACTTTCTTTTACCGAGCTGACTAATTTTTTATCGTTTTCGAAAAGGGTGTGAATAGCGTCATTGTATTTACTTGCATCATCTTCATTCAGAGTGCCAAATATATGTTTAAAAACAGTTCCAACACCAGAAAACCATGCAGATCTTTTGTTATGAGTGGAAACTAAATGAGAGAGCGAGTCAACATCTCTAGTTATATCTTTAAAGAGTGCATCCAGAGGCTGAATCATGTTATGACATTCTGTGTTATCAATCGCTTCGCTCTGCTGGCAGTGAAATCTAACTGTTCCAAATACATTCTTTATGTTGTCGACGTGATGATGTATAAATGAAATGTCTATAGGAATAACGATGTGCATATAATCACTAACTATTTTTAAAGTGCCGACCGGATCGACGGGTAATTTGTTCGACGAGATTCGTATCGTCAGACGCAGAGGTAAGTTTGATAAGGGATACAGCAATTCTGTAAATGTAAATAATATCTCGTTTCAACTTAATTTAATATTTAAAGGCTAAAATACAACTAACTTAGACTAAGTTTTCTGATGCTAGTTTAACTTGGTCAAAATGATGCTTTACATGTCTCCGATTTATAAGTAGTGATAGTGTATTATTTCCGTGAATTTTCACTACCCTGTACGGTCCTTTCCAAACAGGTGAAAGGGCTTTTCGTAACCTCAAGTGATTCTTAAGGTAAACCCAGTCTCCAAGTTTGTATCGAATTGGACGGGTATGTTTATCGTAGTAAGATTTTGATCTCTCCTTGGAGGTTACGATGTTTTCTAGTGCTTTTAGGCGGGATAACTTCATGCGGTGATAAAGCATTTTGATGTATTCGGGGTATGTAACATTTGGGTTTAGCTCATAAATAGAGTCAGGGATGTATGGTTTAAAACCAAGAAGAAGTTCGTAGGGAGTGAATTGTGTGGTACAGTGAACATTACTATTGTATGCTAGTATTGCTGTATAGACATATTTGTGCCAATCGGTTTGATTTTCGTTCACATAGGATTTTAGGTATTCCTTCATTGTCGAGTGGCTTCGCTCCAAAGCGCCTTGTGTTTGGGGATGGTATGGCGAGGACCAAATTTGTTTAATTTTAAGAAACTCGCAGGTTCTTTTGAAAAGGTCAGCGGTAAAATTTGAGCCCTGGTCCGTTACGATGACCTTTGGAATTCCAAATACGGAGATGAAATGAACTAGGCACTCACACGACTCTTCAGCTGTAGCGTTGGAAATGGGATAAGCCATGGAAAATTTGGTAAGGTCATCCTGAAGGGTAAGTATAAATCTTAGCTTTTGAATTCCGGCTTCGGGGAGTGGACCTACTATATCCAAACTGATACGGTCAAAGGGTTTGGAAGCCGTAGTTGTAATTTGCATTGGGGCTTTATTGATTTTTCTAAATGCTTTATTAGATTGGCATGATTTGCAGTTTTTGACGTAAATTTCAATGTCTGATCTCATGTTTTTCCAAAAATATCTTTCTTTGATCCTATTATACATTCTTGATAAACCCAAATGGCCTGCAATAGGAATATCGTGGTTTTCTTTTAATATTTTGGGTATTTCACTTGGGACTGGATATATTACACTATTGTGATATATGTTGACTACAATGTCAGTATTATTGAATAGATAGGATAGCATATTATATATTTTGACAAACTGATGTCTTTCGAAAGGGTTCTTAAAGTCTGGAATGGCTATTTCCTTTGTGGTATTGTTAATTAAGAGCTCATTTCTTATAATTTGTAATGTGTCAAATATATCTTTGTAACTGCTGTCACTAAAATGATAAACTTTATTGAATATGAAATAGTAGGTTTTTCCTTTGACGATGAGTTTTTTGAATGAGTACAATTCCCTTTCAGACATAGTAAACTCGTCAGAATTTTCACAGTTTGAGAGTAGTTCTTGCACGTAAGGGTTTGAATCATCTAAGTCTATAGAAGAAGGTATAATTATAATGTTGCTTGAAGTTTTAAGTAAGCTTTCATTATGCTCGACGATTTTTGTATTAAATTGGGTATTCTTTTGTATAGCTGTTAGAAATTGACTGTAGTCATCTTCACATGGATCAGGACTTAGCAAAGGTAGTTCTGCTTCCGTTTCTGGGTTTTCAGGTATAGGTTCGGGAATATTCAATGAGTCGAAATCTACGTTTCCATCATTGAAAGGGCTAAGGTCTAAAGGGCCTAAATCTATTAATTCTGAGGGTTCTTCAAGTTGTCCAGGCGCCGAGATCGGCGGAATACTATCTTTTTGAACTGGATTGACAGGATATCTAGACAATGCATCGGCATTACTATTAATTTTGCCCTTTTTGTATACAATTTCGTAATTAAAGTCCTCTAGTTTTAGACGCCATCTGACTAATTTAGATCCCGGTTCTTTACAGTTAAATAGCCATTTCAAAGGTCTGTGGTCAGTCACAATCTTGAAACAACGTCCATAAAGATACGGACGAAAGTTTTGAGTGCCATATACGATGGCCAAACACTCTTTTTCGGTGACACTATAGTTGCACTCTGCTTTATTTAATGTGCGTGAAGCATAAGCGATGGGGCGATCATTGCCGATGGGGCCTTGAGACAGGATTGCTGATATAGCGTAATTAGAAGCATCGCATGTGAGAATAAAAGGTTGTGTAAAGTCGGGGTAAGCTAGTATGGGTGCTGTAACAAGTGCCTCTTTCAGAATTTCAAATGATAACTGTTGTTCGTTTTGCCATAAAAATGGAATGTCCTTTTTAAGGAGTAAAGTCAGTGGTTTAGATAGTTTGGAGAAATCGGGGATAAATCGGCGGTGATACGATACTAGGCCGAGAAAAGATTTAATATCTTTAGGACAAAGGGGAGTTGGGAATTCAGTGACTGCTTTTATTTTTTCTGGATTAGGTTTGACACCTTCTTCAGTTATTATGTGGCCTAGATAAGCTACTTCCTTTTTCAGAAATTCACACTTATCAGGTTGAAGTTTTAGGTTAAAGTCTCTAAGTCTTTGAAAAATGGAAGCGAGTTTTTCACAGTGAGTTTTCAGGTCATGGGAATAGATAACTATGTCATCTAAATATACGAAACATTTTATCCCTTGTAATCCAGCGAGAGCAGCATTCATAAGCCGTTGAAATGTAGATGGTGCGTTTTTGAGACCAAAGGGCATTCGTGTATATTCGAAATGCCCTTGAGGAACACTAAAAGCAGTTTTGGAAGCATCTGATTCATTCATTTTGATTTGGTGGAACCCAGACGCTAAATCTAATGTGGAAAAGTATTTGGAATGGCCCAACTGGTCCAGTATTTCAGATATTTGTGGAATAGGATAAGCGTCGCCTATTGTTATGTCGTTTAGTTTGCGGTAGTCGATCACGACTCGCCATTTTCGTTGACCAGATGCGTCCATTTTCTTCGGAACAACCCAGATTGGGGAAGACCATGGCGACATTGACGGTTTGATAATTCCTTGATCTAGCATTTGATCAATCTGTTTCTGGACCTCGGGTTTGTGAACTTCTGGAAATCGATAAGATTTAGTATGGATTGGAATAGTAGATGAAGTTGGAATTTCATGTTTGACAGCATTTGTGCAAGATAGTTTATCTCTAGGAAGATAGAATATATCTGAGAATTTAGAACAGACTTCACACAAAGCTGTAATTTCTTCGTTATTTAAATGAGATACTCGAAGTTGGTCGAGTGTTTTCTGGTTTCGAAGCAGAACGTTTTCTTTTCCTGAGGAGATGTTGTAGACGTTTTCATGTAAAGATGGCGAGCAGGATATTTCGTCTATTGGGGTAAGAACTAAGTTGAGATTCGAACACAGAGTTATGGGTGATTCAGAAGTATTGACGACAGATATATTTATTCTGTTGTTTGGCTTCACGGTTACTAGACAGTTAGCTATAAGTAAATTATCGGAATATCGTTGATCAAGAACAAGACCCTCTTTTATTTGTGGATTCGAGATAGTGCATTCTATTATAGATTCAGTGCGAGCGGGAATAGTGTAGACAGGTTCTTTGTAAGACAATGGTAGAGTTACATCTCCTAGTATTAAGGAGTCTGTTGTGTAGTCAATTTTGCCATCCTTTGCAATAAAAGCATCGCTACCTATGATGCCATCATTAATCACCACTAAGTCCATCTATTACATGGAAATGGTGTGTTACTTTTGCAAATGTAATTGGTATATGACCTAGGGAAGAAATTGGATGGTTTATCGTGTCAATACCTTTTATTTTAATAATTTCTTTTGTAATGTCAGGCATTTCATCAATCGAGCTTCGTTGTATGAGACTAACTGATGCTCCAGTATCAACCAGGAGAGTCAGTGGTTTATTTGAGACGGAGATAGAAACCATTATGTTTGGTAAGTATTTACTTGATGAATTTGTAGTAACGTTATGTATTTTTATTTCTAGTTTTTCAGATGCAGTGAGTGTAGGGGATACGGCGGACTTAGATGATACAGTGGATGCGGAGAACTCAGCGGATTTGGAAGATGCAGAGAATGTAGGGGATACAGCGGATTTTGATGAAACAACTGATGCAAAAGACACGCCGGGTCTGACGTGATTGGAGGGTGTAGTGGACTTCTTAAATTCAGAGGATTCAGAGATTTTCGCGTTTCTACGCAATTCAGAGGATTCAGAGATTTTCGCGTTTCTACGCAATTCAGAGGAAAAAGAGACTTTCGCGTTTTTACGCAATTCAGAGGAAACAGAGACATTCGCGTTTTTACGCAAATCAGAGGATTCAGAGATTTTCGCGTTTCTACGCAATTCAGAGGATTCAGAGACTTTCGCGTTTCTACGCAATTCAGAGGAAAAAGAGACATTCGCGTTTTTACGCAATTCAGAGGATTCAGAGACTTTCGCGTTTTTACGCAATTCAGAGGATTCAGAGACTAAATTGAAAATTGTATCGGCTTTTATGTTGGTGCCATTTCCCGTGCGATACGGTTTTGCGGGAAATTTTAGACGTTTAAATTGTTGTCATTGTATGAGTTATCTACTTCATCACGTCCCTGGTCAAAGTTTTGTTCATCACAGTTTTGGGCATAATTGACATTATGGTTACGACTATGGGAAGTGCCAGCATTGTGATTAGACTGATGATTATTTTCACTACGGCTGCGTTTGTTGTATGCTAGCTTGCGGCAGTTTTCTAGCGCGTGGCCCGCATTTTTGTAGTATCTGCAAATCAAGGGGTAGAACTTTGGCCCAGAGCTTGTTTTGGGTTCAGTAGTCATGTTATGGATACTTGGTTTAAACTGATCATCCTTATGTTGCACTTCTTGGTTGTAACGTCTTCCAGAAGTATTGGAAGTGTTTTTGTTAAAAGTTGAAGTTTGATATCTCTTGTTTTGAGCCTGAATAATCTTTTCTTCAGAAACAGCGAAGCTTATAGCGTCATTTAATGATTCCGGGTTTCGGCATCTTACAATCATCGATAGTCTGCTATTGAGGCCAGCTATAAAGGTATGCAATGCGAGATCTTGCATCGCTTCGATGCGGCCAGTCAGTTCAGCCTTTTTAGTAGTGGGAATTGAAACATTTATTTCTGCCAGTAATTTAGCAAGACAATTTTCTACACGCAGGGCGAACTGGTTGACCGACTCGTTTCTTTCTTGTTGGCACGATTGGAGGTCAGAGAGTAAAGTTGCGTAATGTTTTCTTTCGCCAAATTGCGATCTTAAAAACTCTTCGAGTTGTGCCCATGTCTCGAATTCCTTGATTGAGCATATTGTTGCAGCTCTCCCTTGAAAGCGACTCAAAATATATTTTAACAATATTGGTTGTTGAGCTGCAGTAGCTAATCCAATTGCATTACGGCAATTGTTTAAAAATGCATTTAACTGGTCTCTAGTTCCGTCAAACTTATTTATAAACTTAGTTAAGACGCTTATCTCTACAGTAGGTTCTACGTTGG
Source organism: Argyresthia goedartella (assembly GCA_949825045.1). NCBI lineage: Eukaryota > Metazoa > Arthropoda > Insecta > Lepidoptera > Argyresthiidae > Argyresthia > Argyresthia goedartella. Next base: position 2,004,320 of record OX463815.1, read on the forward strand.
GAGCCATGATTCTTAGAATTGACTTGTTGTCCAGTGTAAACAATAAATTCTTAGCACACCGATAAGACTGTTAATAATAAAGTTTTAGCTTCTATTTGTTGTAATGTAATGATTGAATCTTATTTATAAAGTACAATGACACATAAAACACACAAGGAATATAGTTAAGTATTGTTCACTGAATAGTAAATAGTTTTCACTGGGTTTCGTTGTTGTCACGATTGGAAAAGTTATTATTTGAAGTCACTTACAGTATGTGTAGACACGGTGAGGCACGGAGATACTTTCCCATAACGAGAGATAGAATACCGTGAATACGGTACCGGAGTTGTCATAAGTGTTGAGGCTGACTGTACTCAGTAAGTACTTGGGTAGGTTAGCGGGATACCGTGTTGTGGCTGTTTCCGAGTTCTTTTGCTCAGGAAACCGATGACGAAATTCTCATGAAATTTCAGGTCTTCAGTAAATACTGGATGAGGTTTTGTAATCACAAACACTGTTTTTAGATAAAATCACGAAACTGGAAATGTTCACTATGGTGAGTTTATATAGTTCGGGATAACTCGGGAGGCGTTTCCCGGATTTTAGAAATCCCTTAACGCTGCCACCAAACTGTTATGGGGTTTTAATAAAACCCCTTTTTAAAAATTATTTTTTTTTATTTACTCTAACTTATAGAGTAGAAGACACTTTATTTAGTAAATATAGTAAAAGTAATTAAAATGTAGAGAAAATGCAGAGAAAAATGAGTTGTCTGCCCTCGAGAGAGACCGAACTAGAACTATTGTATTTCCCTGCTAATCAAATGTTGTTACTCAAAGGGGGCTGATGCAGCATTTTATTAGCCCTTTCCTATACATACTCAGGGTATAACAGTTCGACCCGAATGGATGGATTTCTCCAGTCACCTTTGCTCTCAAATGTTTTATGCAAAGGCTATGGGCGGCTCAGTTGACCTGGGACACCCACCTCTCAGGTGATTTGTTGACTGATTGGACGCGAATGTTCACCTCGCTATCGGACATAAATAATGTATCGCTGCCGAGGAAATTGGTCCCTGCTGGGGATTACAGGGCAACCCTTCACGGGTTTTGTGATGCCTCTGAACGAGGGTTTGCGGCAGCGGTTTATTTGCGAACCGTCACCTCCACCGGGGAGGTCGACGTGCGTTTGGTTTTGGCAAAAAGCAAGGTAGCGCCTATTCGGACGAGGATGACGATTCCAAAACTGGAACTGTCCGGGGCTGCTCTTTTGACCAAACTTTTGAATCACACTCTAACAGTGTTGCGTGGGTCAGTGGTTTTGGAGGATACGGTGTACGCTTGGACGGACAGCCAGATTGTTTTGTGCTGGCTGAAGGCTTCGGTCCATAACTTAGAGGTTTTTGTTGCGAACCGTGTCTCCCAGATTGTGTCGTCTGAGGTCCCACTGACCTGGAGACATGTACCAGGAGAATTGAACCCGTCTGATTGTGCATCCAGGGGATGTCAGGCTCCTGAACTCGTTAGACACCATTTGTGGTGGGGACCACCCTGGCTTGCCAAGAGAGAATCGGACTGGCCCCACAGCAATGTAGTAGTATCTTCGGATCATGGCCCCAGAGCGGCCGTGCATGTTACCCAGAAGGCTGAGGACCCTGACGCCGGGTTTCTGCTGGACCGGTATAGCTCACTTGACAAGTTGATAAACGTGTCCACTTGGATTAGGAGATTCGCTCGAAATTGTCGTACTCCTCGCGATCAGCGAACGTTGAACCCTATTCTGACTCCGGCAGAGCGAAACGAGTCGCTATTGAATTTGGTCCGGTTGGTACAGTCCTCGAAGTTTGGGGCAGAATTGGAGATTATACGAAGTGGACGTTCGAAATTGAAGGGAGCCGTCGCGCGTCTCAACCCCTTTGTTGATTCGACCGGGTTACTTCGGGTAGGAGGAAGATTGCGCAATGCGAATCTGTCGTATTCGGCTCGTCACCCACTTCTGCTCCCTAACGGGACAGTTAGTTGAATTGCTGGTGACTGATCGTCATATTAAAAACGCGCATGCCGGCTGTAACGCGTTGTTGGCCACGCTCCAGCGGGAGTTTTGGATCTTATCTGCCCGCCGTGTCATACGGAACATCGTGTTTCGGTGCATGCCTTGTTATCGACTTAAGGCTGCCACGATGCAACCTCTCATGGGGGACTTGCCCCCTGATCGTGTGAATGAGGTCAGACCGTCTTCAGGTGTTGGTACGGATTTTGCAGGACCGTTTATAGTGAAGAGTTCACGATTGCGTACCGCTAGGCAATACAAGGCGTACCTATGTGTGTTTGTTTGTTTATCCACCAAGGCGGTACATCTCGAGCTCGTTGCTGATCTCTCGACAGAGGCTTTCATTGCTTGTTTGGATAGGTTTGTTTCTCGAAGGGGACTTCCAACTTTGATCCGCTCTGATAACGGCACTAACTACATCGGTGCGGAACGATACTTACGAGAGATAGTCAACTTTTTGATTGTAAATAAAGTGGATATTGGAACGGCCCTCTCCCGTCGGGGTATACAGTGGACCTTCAGCCCACCGATTTGCCCCCACTGGGGTGGGATTTTTGAGGCCGTAGTTAAGTCAGCTAAGACGCACTTGGGGCGTATAGGAGGTCAGACCGCGCTGACTTTTGAGGAGCTCGCGACATTGTTTTGTAAGATCGAGGCCGTTCTCAATTCGCGACCGTTGTGTCCGCTCAGCTCGGATCCAAATGACCTGGAGGCTCTGACCCCAGGCCATTTCTTGATAGGACAGCCACTTAACGCGTTGCCCGAGCACCCCTTCGAGGGAGTGAAATTGTATCGGTTGTCAAGGTATCAGATGTTGCAGCAGTTTACTCAGAATTTCTGGAAGCGTTGGTCGCTCGAGTATCTGCATATCTTACAACAGCGCCTTAAGTGGACTGACAAAACTAGCCCCCCTAGTGTTGGTGACCTCGTTCTGGTTAAGGATGCTAACCTACCGCCACTACGTTGGCGCAGGGGGCGCATTGTTAACTTGTTCCCTGGCAAGGACGGGACCCCCCGGTCTGCAGAGGTTCTAGTAGGAGGCTCGGTTCTAAAACGAGCGGTAGCAACGTTGTCTCGGCTGCCCGTAGATTAGGGGACAGGTGGGTGCCTGTCCGGGCGGGTGATTGTTCGATTCCAAATCGATATTCGATCGATGGTTTCTGAACGGCCATTTTGAATTTGACGTTAGCTGCCAACCTAGCAGTTTTTTGAAAACTGACAGACGAAAGCCCTCGCAATGTAAACGCGTTTTGGTTAGGGTATTGAAATTAAATCGCAGGCCATCTGGAATGTATTCGGGTTTCCCTCAGGATTGTTAATATAGCTGAGTGTGTTATTGTTTCTCGAACCAGATAAAGTTCGCATTTTCGTGCACGATTGTTTTTACCACGTAACATAACCTGTGTTGGAACACTGTGCTCATTGAAGCTGGCCCGCCAGTCATACCTGGTTGGCTGAAGAACCTGTCTACCAAGAAGAGCCTAGGGTGCACCCGGGCCTTGCAGAGAGACAGGAGGTTGACGGGACCGAAGCACAGACCAGGTTAGATCGACCCCAATTAACTTCAGCTCGGTGAACCGCCGACGTTCACACTTCTTGGCAACTGATCGTTACGCTACCTCGTAGCTGATGGGCCCCTACGAGGTCATTAGGTGCTGAGAAACCTGAACAGGCCGGATTTCGTTAACCCTATCCGAGGGCAAATCGCCCATCTGGGGCTGCATCGTAGCCGCCTTGGCCCGATAACAAGGCAGGCACCGAAATACGACGCTACGCACTAAGCGTCTTCCCGATAGAATCCAGAACTCGCGCTGGAGCTGGAACTCCGATATGCCCATTCCGAATGTGTCGATCCTGTATCAACAGTTCGACCAACTTCCCTTTCCTAGGGAGTAACAACGGGTGGCGAGCCGCATAAGGCAGGTTGGCATTCCGCAGCCGACCTCCTACCCTCAGCAATCCTTGAGGGTCAATAAACGGGTTGAGCCGAGCCACAGCTCCCTTCAGTTGGACGCGTCCGCGTCTCAGAATGTCCAATTCGGACTTAAAGTGCACCGTCTGCACGTTCCGTACCAACGCGAACAACGCATGGTTCCGTTCCCGTGGTGTCAGGACCTGTGTCCGCACTCGTTGCGCCTCAGAATTCCGACAATTCCGCGCAAATCGGCAGATCCAGGCGGTTACATTGACCAGCTTGTCGAGCGAGCTGTACCGTTCCAGCAGGCTGAACTCCTCTTCCGGCTCTGGTTGCGTCGTACAGACACCGACTGTCAAGGCGCCGTTCGCCGTGGTAACGCGTGGACTCATTGGCCAATCCGATTCGGCTTGAGTCAACCATTTTGGACCCCACCACAAGGGATGTCCAACCAACTCCGGAGCGTGACACCCACGAGACGCACAGTCTGCTGGGTTCATTTCCCCTGGAACATGTCTCCAGATTAAGGGAACCTCCGAATTCAAAATCTGCGAAACCCGATTCGCCACAAAAATCTCCAGCTTGTGAACTGAAGCCTTCAGCCAGCATAACACGATCTGGCTGTCCGTCCAAGCGTAGACCGTATCTTTCAACGCTATAGACCCACGAAGAACCGTCATCGTGTGGTTGAGCAGACGAGTCAGGAGAGCCGCTCCCGAAAGCTCTAACTTGGGAATGGTCAGGCGAGTGCGCAACGGCGCAACCTTGCTCTTGGCCATGACCAACCGCACATCAACCTCCCCCGAGGAGTCGACCGTACGCAGATACACCGCAGCTCCGCAGCCCTTCTCCGAGGCATCGCAAAACCCATGCAGGGTGGCGGTGTATCGTTTTGTGGGGACCAACCTCCGTGGCAGTGAATTCCGATTGATGCCAGGGAGGGTCGAAAAGAACGAGTCCCACTCTGAGCTCAATGACCCGCCGATCGGGTCGTCCCATTTCAGCTCAGCAGACCACAATTGCTGCATAAAACACTTGAGCTGAAATGTTACCGGGGTGATCCACCCGTTTGGATCAAATGTCCTAGCCACTGTTGAAAGGACGTTCCGTTTCGTCCAGACCTTCGGGGAGTCCAACTCGACCCGATACGAAAACATGTCTGACACCGGCTGGTACTGGACGCCTAATACCGACAACATATTTGGATTTTCCAAATTTTCAAAAATGTGGGGATCCTGCTGGTAGTCATCCGGAAGACCAGTCAGTAACTCTGGAGAGTTCGACATCCATTTCCGGAGCTCGTAACCTCCACCCCGTAAGAGCTCAACTAGCTCGTCCCGTCGAGCGAGCGCCTCCTCTACTGAATCTGCACCGGTACAGATATCGTCCACGTAGAGATCCTGCTCCAGGATCGCTGCTCCTCTAGGGAAGTTTAACCGTTCTCGATCCGCTAACTCCCGCAGAGTGCGAATCGCCAAATAAGGACTAGACCGTAGCCCGTACGTGTTGGTGTTCAGCTCGTACACCCTGATGGGCTGATCTGGGCTCTCTCGCCACAGTATCAGCTAATACCGTCTATCGTCAGGGTGAATGACCGTCTGTCTAAACATCATCCGGATGTCAGCTACAAACACAACATTGTGTCGACGGAACCGTGTGATAACATCCGCGATGTCATGGTTCAACTTCGGCCCTGAATGCAAACACTGGTTCAGGTTCATGCCGTTAGATGTTGATGCCGATCCATCGAACACTACCCGTATTTTGCCCTCCGGGGTCCTCAAGACCGCGTGATGGGGCAGGAAGCAGTGGTCTTCACGCTTCCAGTCGATACCCGAAACCGACATGTGGCCGAGCGACTCGTATTCCCGCATGAAATCGACGTACTTCTGCCGGAAAATCCCGTCACGCTTCATGCGTCGTTCCATCGACAGAAGCCGCGTCTCGGCTGCATGGTGTGAACTGCCCAGCGGCGGGCGATCACTCCGAAATGGAAGACGTGTGAGAAATCGACCTGACCGAAGGCGACCAGTATTGTTCCGATAAAACTGTTCACACTCTTCTTCAACCGGGTCCACCCGGCGGACCGTAGGTGGTTCCTCCACCTCCCAAAACTTCTGTATCACCTCCGAGAGTACAGAACCGAATAAGGGACTACGAGTCGCTAGGCGTGGGGCAGCCGGCATGACCGGACCCATTACCGCATGGCCCAGTCTGGTGTTGACCGAAACCAGACCAGTCGCCTGCAACACGTGGACACCTGGCACTAACAGGTATCCCAAGGCATCGACACCCAATAAAATGTCTACTGGGCCCGGAATATCGAACTCCGGGTCAGCCAGTGACAACCCAGCGACCAACTGTCGCACCGAGGGCGACAACCGTACGTGAGGGTGTGAGCCCATCACATTAGGCATGACTAATGTCGTGACCGTCAGATTCACCGATGAATCCACCCGTGACGAGAGAGTAATCCGACATACTCCCTTAACGGAACCGACTTCCGTGTTCCCAATTCCCCGAATGGAATGTGGATACTCCCTTACCGAAATGCCCAACCGTCTTACAAGGTTGCACGAGACTAAGCACCCCTGGGCCCCCGAGTCCAATAGTGCTCGTGCCACACAAGATTTGCCGTCCGAACTCCACGCTATCACCGAGGCGGTGGGGAGCATGACCGTCTGTGGAGTGGCGGCACCCTGTAAGTGGGCGGCGTGTCCCTAGCGGGAACCTCCGCGGGATCCGAACCCGCTGGGAACCCGTCGGCCTGGTAACTCGGCTGCTGATATGCCACCGGTGGCATATCAGACCGTATGTACATCAGGGGGTCCCAACCCGCATAATAGGCCCCTCGCTGTCCCGATACCCGACCATACCGGACTGTGAACGGTGTGCCCGGTAGCCACCGTGGATGGAGGGGGGAGAGCGGATCCAACCTGGGGCGCTCTAGGAATGGGGGCGACATCCGACTGTTCGCCTCCCTGTTCGCCTCCCAGAGCGACGGGCAGGGTGGCGCAGAAGGTGGTAGGCTCCCAGCCTTCGCGCCACTCATAGGTGCCATCTGACATCCGCCCGTAACACGCGGTGAACCAGCGGCCCGAAGTCCTCGCTGACCCTGGACAGCGGCGACCGAACCCCGGCTATCCCGCCTGTTACCCCCCGCGCTGCCCCCTTCCCCTCGGGGGGGGTCCCGTCCGCGGGTACCCCAGTCACCCCGTTGGTGACTCCCGCTGCCCGGAGGGGGACTGGGTTTCAGCCTCCGCAGCCAGCCGACACACCTTCCCGACGCGTGTAATGGCGTCCTCCACACGCTTGAACAGGACATCGTCCATGTCAGGTCGCTCCACATACTTGTGAGTATGGGCGAGCCATCTCATCTCCTCACGGACACCATACCGCAGTACCGTCAAGGGCGAAGATGCCATGGTTACCGATTCAATTGTTTCTGGTCCTATGCTTCACTACCGAACTAAGCACAGCCAGAGACCAGCACTTGCCCGTCAGCGCTGGGCACAGAAATTAAAACTAAGTTGTAAAAACCAAGGCAACCACTAAAACAATTAAATCCTAAACAATATTTAATATGGTCGCCCTGTGGACATACACCTTATAATATACACTCTAAATCAATTAGAGAATGCCACCATATGGTACAATACAAATAACACACAAAAGGTTATTATAAAAAAAAACTATTTTTCTAGAAGTGGCCCCTCCGATATGACCCACACTTCTTTTGAGGTCAGCAAAATCAGCTTAATACCCCTTAAATAGCCTGACCCTGCTCTGTAAACCGAAATAACACTGCAGTACTATAGAACCCGACGTTCTACCGCAAGTAATACAATCTAGTTACTTCGCAGAATGACTGTTCAATCTTTTATGCGCACAAACAGTAGTTTCCGACTACAAATTTATAATAATTGTTAACTAAATTGACACTTATACTTTCACTAACCGAAAATGAACTTTAATTGTGGTGTACCGACCACAGACTCACTCACAAACAGATTGCCGGCCAATCTGAGATATTCTTTTCTCCCAACTACAATGTGGCAAAAGGCAACCCTACAACCGTGAATCGATGATATCCCACTAGGAAACCGCGCCTGCTACCAAAATGATTAATTCCACGCCTCAACCGATCGGCGTGGAATCTTGAGGGGGCTGGGTTTTTGCCAGCACGGGAGAAAAGTGAATGATTGTTACTGACCTTTGTCGCCGTAGATAGGAAATCGAAAGCTCGATTCGAGACAGGAATACGGGATAAGGGCACAAGTTTGGGTAGGATCAGGGATGAATCTCGCTGTCGCTGCCCGACGCTGTCGCCGGCGTGCTGCCTGCCGACACGTGGAGTCGCCGTCCGATACGACGATGTCCAATCAACACGGATCACTTAACCGCTGACGCGAATCTACTTATTTCCCGACGATGTAGATGATTAACACTCCGACCAGGCTCGACACCTGTATTAGACTCTTGGTACACCGAAATACCATCAATGGCCCGACGCCTGAGCAGACATGTTTGTTCTCCCGACGAGAAAAAGATAACCTCCAATTTGTCCTCTCGTTTCGATACGAGTGACAGCTGCGGTCCGTTTCCGCTTAGTGATGTCCCGATTACTCGCGGTCGATCCGCGCAACAAAAAACCGGTGCGTTCCGAAGCATAAATATTAAACAACCCTAGACTTACGGCGTCGCTGGCAATTAACTGAAAACATGTTGCAGCAATTTTGGAAAAGTTGGTCAAACGAATACTTGACGCAGCTACAAAGTCGTTTTAAATGGAATAAGCCGACAAATAATCTCAAAGTGGGCGACGTCGTATTAGTGAAAGATAACAACTTGCCGCCCGGGAAGTGGGCTTTGGGAAAAGTGTTACAAGTACACCCGGGCACCGACGGCTACGTGCGAGTAACTACTCTGAAGACGCAAACAGGCATTCTAAGCGCCCGGTAGTGAAATTGTCACCACTACCGCTGGACAATACATCTGCTACTGAAATTCTAGAAGAAGATACAAGAGATAAAAATCGCCGAAGAGAAAAACAGCTGTGAAAAGATCACTTACAACATTGATTACGCTACTCGTGACAATGTTTACATTAGTCAGCGGCGCACGAGCTAACGCCGGTGCTCACTTATCACAAGGCGCTCGTATTACAGAACTGGAGCCGAATCGACCGATCTACTACGACGCCGCCGGAACATTACAAACAGTACACGATAAATGGACTATACTCATGTACTACAATCTAACTAATTACTGGAACGGTGTACAAAAGATTGAATATTATCTTCACAATTTGACTGAACTGTGTAAGAGAAAGATCCAAGATACTGCAAGTCTACGTTAAATTAGTTGGACCGCGAAATGGACTTACTTACCCACTACAACGATATTCTACTAGCTCCACACCGACACTTATCCGACAGGAAGAAAAGAGGTCTTATTAACGGGATCGGCAGCATCGCCAACAGCCTTTTTGGTATACTGGATCAAAACTTTGCTGATAAATATGAAAAGGACATTGAAGCATTACGAAACAACGAGAAATACTTAAATAAATAAATAATAAAACGAGAAGCTGGAAAATAAAGTTTTCAAAAAGACTGAGGACAACATCAACAGACAGTTCATCATGTTAGAAGAATTTATGAATCAGACAGATTCGATTATGGCCAGAATCGAGTCAACTTTAGAGATTATGATGGCTACTACTTTCTTCAACTCTGCCTCTTTAACGACATACTTACTAACGAAAAACATGAGAACAATGCAGGAACTTTTATTTGATTCTTTGACGGACGTCGACAAAGGACACATGGATGTACCTCTCCTCTCTCCAGTAGAGCTTATTAAGCAGCTACACCTGATTTCTGGAAGACTACCGAAAACTTTAACTCTTCCCGTAGAAAACGTCGAAAAGGATATCAAGGATGTGTATAAAATTATCCATGTGAAGGCTCGAGTGACGAACAACTACTTCCTATTCGAAATACACATTCCTCTCACATCCGACCAATATTATCTCGTCTACCGCGCCATACCTCTGCCTGTGAAAACCGAGTCGGAGATAACTATTATGCAGCTGCAGGCGCAATATGTAGCTGTGAACTTCCAGCGGAACAGTTACATCACCGTGAGTGAAGATGAGATGAAGCTGTGCAGTCGACTAAAACCGGACCGCTTCATTTGCTTCAAAAACATACAAGTATATAATTTAAACAATAACTACGCTCCTTGCGAAGCAAAACTGTTAAGTCATCATACTACAAGTTTGACTAGGACACCGTGTAGCGTCCAACAGTCTACAAGCGATAATTCCTGGATCGAGTTACACGCGACGAACAGCTGGCTGGCCGTGTGTTGCGGAACATGCACGTTCCGTACAATATGTGCAAGTGACGTCAAGGCGCATACCATAACGGCGTCTAGCGTCGTGACACTATCAGAAGGGTGTGTTCTACAATCAAAGGAGTTAACTATTTATTCGCACAACGAATACAATACCAATATAAAGATGAGTCACTTCTTCGACTTTCCCGATCTGAATACAACTGTAAACAATATTGTGGATCTATCGTACCAACGAAGAAGAAATACTTTACCAACAAATCCAGGAGAAACAGATGAGATAGAGAAACAGATACTCACATTAAAAAGTAAAGAAATTCTACCTTCAACCGTGACAACTTACGATACTCATCTGTATGCGATAACTTATACGCTACTTGGAGCAGTAATCGTCGCAGCCGTCGTCTGGACTTTAAAGCACCGTGCAGCGCTGTTCCTATGCAGTAGGAGAGGCAAGGGAAACAAAGATGTACCCCTTCACGAAGACATCGAGCGACAGAGCCTACCCAAGCGGAGACGCAGAGAGTGCCGGCGCCCCACAGTGGTCTAGGATTTGGCCTCCATACTTATAGGAAATTCTTTATTCTTAATGTCTGGAATAATTATAAAAAAATATGTAATGTCACTGGTATACCTCCCTATATGTCATATTAAAACATGCGAGTGGATTAGTTGCTCCACAAGTGAGAATAAAAATGTTGATTATTTTTTTGTATGAGAGAAAACACTTAAAGTACATTATTTCGGAACTAATTACAACTGATGGGCTGGTGCTCACATGATCTATTATACATGGCATACTGAACATAATGTTATATAATTCATGCACTTTTCGGTGCAGCTTTGGAAGTAGTTATTTTTTGAAATTTTGAATTTTTTGTATCAGCTTTATCATTATAATCTTGGAAATAATGAGATGCCAGCCGATCTCTTTGAGAGTGAAAATACCATAAAAATAATAGAAATGCAAATAATAACAAAAACAAAGTTTATAAGTTATTTTATTTTATTATTTTGATACGGAAATTACAATATGGTTAATATAATAATTAATAATAGCTTGTTAAAAAGTAAAAAAAATAAGGCAAAATACATCAATAACAATAAAACTGTCATTAGTCAACAGGCTGCTAATGATCTTTATTAAAAATAATAGAGGTAATTTAAATATGTATAGATATACCAAATATTTGGGTAATCTCTTAGAATTAGAAACTATGTACTAATCACAAATATTTAGGTAATCTCTTAATTTAATGACATTGTTCAGGCTTCTCGGCACCCAATGACCTCGCAGGGGCCCATCAGCTACGAGGTAGCGTAGCGATCAGATGCCAAGAAGTGTGAACGTCGGCGTTTCACCGAGCTATTAATTATGATTCTATCTGACCTGGTCTGTGCTTCGGTCCCGTCAACTTCCTGTCTCTCTGCAAGGCCCGGGTGCACCCTAGGCTCTTCTTGGTAGACAGGTTCTTCAGCCAACCAGGTATGACTGGCAGGCCAGCTTCGACGCGCACAGTGTTCCAACACAGGTTATGTTACGTGGGAAAAACCAATCGGCCACGTAAATGCGAACTTTATCTGGTTCGGGGAACCACAACACACTCAGCTATATAGACAATCCTGAGGGGAACCCGAATACATTCCAGATGGCTTGCGATTTAATTTCAATACCCTAATCAAATACGCGTTACATTGCGAGGGCTTTTCGTCTGTCAGTTGTCAAAAACTGCTAGGTTGGCAGCAACGTCAAATTCAAAATGGCCGTTCCGAAACCATCGATCGAGTATCGATTTGGAATCGAACAATCACCCGCCCGGACAGGCACCCACCTGTCCCCTAATCTACGGGCAGCCGAGACAACGTTGCTACCGCTCGTTTTAGAACCGAGCCTCCTACAAGAACCTCCGCAGACCGGGGGGTCCCGTCCTTGCCAGGGAACAAGTTAACAATGCGCCCCCTGCGCCAACGTAGTGGCGGTAGGTTAGCATCCTTAACCAGAACGAGGTCACCAACACTAGGGGGGCTGGTTTTGTCAGTCCACTTAAGGCGCTGTCGTAAGATATGCAGATACTCGAGCGACCAACGCTTCCAGAAATTCTGAGTAAACTGCTGCAACATCTGATACCTTGACAACCGATAGAATTTCACTCCCTCGAAGGGGTGCTCGGGCAACGCGTTAAGTGGCTGTCCTATCAAGAAATGGCCTGGGGTCAGAGCCTCCAGGTCATTTGGATCCGAGCTGAGCGGACACAACGGTCGCGAATTGAGAACGGCCTCGATCTTACAAAACAATGTCGCGAGCTCCTCAAAAGTCAGCGCGGTCTGACCTACTATACGCCCCAAGTGCGTCTTAGCTGACTTAACTACGGCCTCAAAAATCCCACCCCAGTGGGGGCAAATCGGTGGGCTGAAGGTCCACTGTATACCCCGACGGGAGAGGGCCGTTCCAATATCCACTTTATTTACATTCAAAAAGTTGACTATCTCTCGTAAGTATCGTTCCGCACCGACGTAGTTAGTGCCGTTATCAGAGCGGATCAAAGTTGGAAGTCCCCTTCGAGAAACAAACCTATCCAAACAAGCAATGAAAGCCTCTGTCGAGAGATCAGCAACGAGCTCGAGATGTACCGCCTTGGTGGATAAACAAACAAACACACATAGGTACGCCTTGTATTGCTTAGCGGTACGCAATCGTGAACTCTTCACCACAAACGGTCCGGCAAAATCCGTACCAACACCTGAAAACGGTCTGACCTCATTCACACGATCAGGGGGCAAGTCCCCCATGAGAGGTTGCATCGTGGCAGCCTTAAGTCGATAACAAGGCATGCATCGAAACACGATGTTCCGTATGACACGGCGGGCAGATAAGATCCAAAACTCCCGCTGGAGCGTGGCCAACAACGCGTTACATCCGGCATGCGCGTTTTTAATATGACGATCAGTCACCAGCAATTCAACTAACTGTCCCCCCTTGGGGAGCAGAAGTGGGTGATGAGCCGAATACGACAGATTCGCATTGCGCAATCTTCCTCCTACCCGAAGTAACCCGGTCGAATCAACAAAGGGGTTGAGACGCGCGACGGCTCCCTTCAATTTCGAACGTCCACTTCGTATAATCTCCAATTCTGCCCCAAACTTCGAGGACTGTACCAACCGGACCAAATTCAGTAGCGACTCGTTTCGCTCTGCCGGAGTCAGAATAGGGTTCAACGTTCGCTGATCACGAGGAGTACGACAATTTCGAGCGAATCTCCTAATCCAAGTGGACACGTTTATCAACTTGTCATGTGAGCTATACCGGTCCAGCAGAAACCCGGCGTCAGGGTCCTCAGCCTTCTGGGTAACATGCACGGCCGCTCTGGGGCCATGATCCGAAGATACTACTACATGGCTGTGGGGCCAGTCCGATTCTCTCCTGGCAAGCCAGGGTGGTCCCCACCACAAATGGTGTCTAACGAGTTCAGGAGCCCGACATCCCCTGGATGCACAATCAGACGGGTTCAATTCTCCTGGTACATGTCTCCAGGTCAGTGGGACCTCAGACGACACAATCTGGGAGACACGGTTCGCAACAAAAACCTCTAAGTTATGGACCGAAGCCTTCAGCCAGCACAAAACAATCTGGCTGTCCGTCCACGCGTACACCGTATCCTCCAAAACCACTGACCCACGCAACACTGTTAGAGTGTGATTCAAAAGTTTGGTCAAAAGAGCAGCCCCGGACAGTTCCAGTTTTGGAATCGTCATCCTTGTCCGAATAGGCGCTATCTTGCTTTTTGCCAAAACCAAACGCACGTCGACCTCCCCGGTGGAGGTGACGGTTCGCAAATAAACCGCTGCCGCAAACCCTCGTTCAGAGGCATCACAAAACCCGTGAAGGGTTGCCCTGTAATCCCCAGCAGGGACCAATTTCCTCGGCAGCGATACATTATTTATGTCCGATAGCGAGGTGAACATTTGCGTCCAATCAGTCAACAAATCACCTGAGAGGTGGGTGTCCCAGGTCAACTGAGCCGCCCATAGCCTTTGCATAAAACATTTGAGAGCAAAGGTGACTGGAGAAATCCATCCATTCGGGTCGAACGTTCTCGCAATCGTTGACAGTACTGACCGCTTCGTCCAGGCCTTCGGTGTTTCTAAAACCACCCGATAGGTAAACTCATCATGGACGGGCCGGTACTGAATTCCAAGCACTGACAACATGTTAGGGTTGTCAGGATTCTCAAAAACGTGCGGGTCTTGTTGAAACTCATCTGGGAGACCAGCCATCAACTCAGGGGAGTTGGACATCCACTTGCGTAGTTCATAGCCGCCTCGTTCCAGCAATTGAATGAGCTCGTCACGTCGGTCCAGAGCTTCCTCTACACTGGCTGCCCCTGTGCAGACGTCATCGACGTACAAATCTTGCTCCAGGATAGCGGCGGCTCTAGGATAGCTCACACGGTCACGCGACGCCAACTCCCGCAGGGTACGCATCGCCAAATACGGGCTAGACCGTAACCCATACGTGTTCGTGTTCAACTCATAGACCTTGACTGGCTCGGCCGTGGACTCGCGCCAAAGTATCAACTGATACCTTCTGTCAGCCGGATGAATTACCGTTTGCCTAAACATCATCCGAATGTCTGCGACAAATACAACCTGGTGCCTCCGAAAGCTCGTGAGAATATCCGAAATATCACGACTCAACTTGGGTCCCGAATGTAGACACTGATTCAGGGACATCCCGTTCGAGGTAGGTGCTGACCCATCAAAAACAACTCGAATCTTGCCGGTAGGGGTTCGCAGGACGGCATGGTGTGGAAGGAAACAATGATCCTCAGATCTCCAGTCCACACCCGATACCGACATGTGTCCTAACGACTCATACTCCCTCATGAAATCGACGTATTTTTGTTTAAATACGGCGTCCCTTGACATCCTACGCTCCATCGACATCAATCTCGTCTCAGCCATCTTCCTAGATTCTCCTAGTGGCGGTCGATCGGCCCTGAAAGGCAGTCGAGTTACAAAACGACCAGAACGAAGGCGACCAGTACTATTCTGGTAAAACAACTCGCACTCTTCTTCGTCTGCGTCGACTCGACGAGCGGTGGGAGGTTCCTCTATCTCCCAGAAACGTTGGATAGCGTCTGACAACGCTGAGCCAATAAGTATGCCATCTGACTCGGCAGGCCTAACCATTGGCAATGCCGGACCCATGATCACGTGACCAAACTTAGTATCCACAGCAATCAACCCGTCCGGCTGAAGAACTCGCCGATCCGACAACAGAAACCTACCCAGAACGTCTGCTCCCAGTAGCAGGTCGACCGGGGCTGGAGTGTCAAAATCGGGATCCGCCAACTTGAGTCCTGACGTCAGGAATCGAACGGCCGGATTCAACTTCACCAAGGGGTGTTTGCCCATGACATGCGTCATTACTAAAGCTTGCACGGATGTTTTTGTCAAAATGTCATAACGTGGAGAGAACGTGATCACCGATTGACCAACTACATTCGTAACCGTAACATTCCCCACGCCCCGTATTGATTTATTATACCTATTTACCTTGAGGCCCAACCATTTTGCTAAATCGTTCGATACAATGCAGCCCTGAGCTCCAGAATCTAATAGGGCGCGAACGTATGTTGGGTTGCCCGCCAAATCCCAAACAAGCACAGAGGCGATCGGTAACACCACCGTCTCCGGTTGGGGGGCAACCAATGGTTGGGCCGCAAATTCCTAGCGAGGACCCCCGGGGCCCCACTGTGCCTGTAACCGATCAGGTAGGCAGCTATACGCCAGAGGGTCCCATTGTACAAATGGCCCACGCGCCGGTTCCATTGCCACCCTACGACGCCCCCCGAAGGGGGGTGGGCGTGAATTCAACCGTGGCCGCTCCATGAGCGGGGGGGACATCACATGCGACCGACGAGGACGAGGCGACGAGCGGGGCGACAACCGAGGCGGCGTCCGAACCGCATCCGCATAGCTCGAAGGTGTCCCATGCCACCCGCCCGTTACGGTCTGCTCAACATACCCAATGTCCCGCTGAGTCGGATGCTGAGTCGCAACCGAAAACTCAGGGCCCCCCATGTGATGACCCTGAGTGCGGCCCTGCACCCCTGGGTGGCTGCGTGCTTGTGGCCCCATTGCCCGCTGAGTCGGATGCTGAGTCGGATGCTGAGTCGCAACCGAAAACTCAGGGCCCCCCATGTGATGACCCTGAGTGCGGCCCTGCACCCTAGTACCGCCCTGTGCACGTGGGGACATTGGCCCCTGAGTTGCGCTCCGAGTCGCAAACGAATTCTCAGGGCCCCATGCCGTGTCACCCTGGGTACGGCCCTGTGGACGTGGGGACGTTGGCCCCTGAGTTGCGCTCCGAGTCGCAAACGAATTCTCAGGGCCCCATGCCGTGTCACCCTGGGTACGGCCCTGTGGTGGCTGTTGGCCGGACCGGTTCATGCACAACAGATTGTTGTGGGCCCCACCACAATATCCGCACATTTTTGTGCGCGTGCAGTACCTAGCCATGTGTGGCCCGAGGCACAGGAAACACCAGCTCCGCTGCTTGGCCATCCGGCGCCGTCCCTGAACCCTAAGTTCCCCGAACTTATTGCAATTGGCCACAGCATGGCCAATCTGCCTACAACATGGGCAGGTCTCACTATGTGGGGTCAATGCACTCACAGTCCCATACGACTGCCGGTTGGTGCGGTCCTTCCTCGTCGGAGAGCCCCTACTCACAGCGCTCCCGGCAGCTCTCTGTGGCTCCGAAGGATGGGTGACCGTCAACCCGAAATTCTCTGCCCGTCGAGCCTCCTCTTCCAAGAATCCGACCAAGTCGGAGAAGGCGGGCAGGTCCTCGGCCGACCGCCCGTGAGACTGTTCGAAACGAGTCCGCACGTCAGCGGGTAGGCGGGAAAGTACAATGTACAGCAGTAGGTACGACCATTCACCAACCGGAAGTCCAAGATTCTCTAGAGCCTTGGTGACGGACAACAACGGGTTCAAAACCTCCGTCTGTATGGCCCCGACCTTGTTCACAACCGGGATACTAAACAAACGGTTCAGTTGGGCATCGGCCAACCTCCGTTTGTTATGGTAACGTCTGACCAACAATTGTCTGGCCGTTTCATAGTTACCCTCCGTAACTGTCAAATGAGCGACCAGCTCCCTAGGCTCACCCCTCAATGCTGCCACCAGCTGAGCCATCTTGACAGACTTGGTAATGTCCGATCGCATGTGCACCAAACTGTCGAACAGATTGATGAAGCTCATCCATTCACCGGACACTCCGTCAAAGGTAGGCATAGTTATGGCCGGTAACCTGGACCCTGAACCCTGAAGCGGCAGAGGTGCTTCAATGTCACCACCATGGCTGGACTCGCGCTGTCTACGTATGTCCGCAGCCTTCTGCGTGATAGCAGCTGCCATCTCCATACATTGGTCGACATCCCCTAGCAACCGTGACAGCCTGTCAGGTGCGCAACCATCAACTGATTCCGCCTGCGCGGACAATTCGAGCACCCTATTGTAACGTTCCTTAACGTCCATAGACCGCTCCAATACCACATCATGCCTATCTAAACGGTCTATCAGACCGTGTGCGGAGGAAAACCATCTGAGTTACTTAGAAACACCCTTCTGAATTTCAGATAACGACATGATCGGAACGATACTTACTCACAATTTGCAGTAACTCAATTATATTGGACCCTCCAGTCTACAACCCAAACGAGGGAACCCTAAACCACAACTTAAACAATGTTATTTTCCTTAAACAATAGGAACCGAGTTTTATATCTATATAAATTCTGTAAATAACAATTTAGTTTCCCTTTATCACTACAACACACACAGATAGTCAATATTAGTTCAAGTTATAAATTGCTATAACTGAAAACAATGTAATAGCCTGCTATCAATAGATGTAACTACCTATGTCAACCAAAACATTCATTAGCATTACTAGACCACTAATAGATTGACTAACTGGTACTTCAATGCAAATTTCAACTCAACATCTGTCTGTCTACTACCAGCAATAGACCTATAGCTTACAATACTACCAATCTATGTGGATACAGGAACAACACCAAGTTAGCTAATAACCGCCTATACCTACAGATTGATAGTCCCAAATCGTGGGTTCCTGGAGCCCTTGACGGCTGCAAATCTCAGGAAACCACGCTCTGCTAGCGAAATGTTCAGGCTTCTCGGCACCCAATGACCTCGCAGGGGCCCATCAGCTACGAGGTAGCGTAGCGATCAGATGCCAAGAAGTGTGAACGTCGGCGTTTCACCGAGCTATTAATTATGAATCTATCTGACCTGGTCTGTGCTTCGGTCCCGTCAACTTCCTGTCTCTCTGCAAGGCCCGGGTGCACCCTAGGCTCTTCTTGGTAGACAGGTTCTTCAGCCAACCAGGTATGACTGGCAGGCCAGCTTCGACGCGCACAGTGTTCCAACACAGGTTATGTTACGTGGGAAAAACCAATCGGCCACGTAAATGCGAACTTTATCTGGTTCGGGGAACCACAACACACTCAGCTATATAGACAATCCTGAGGGGAACCCGAATACATTCCAGATGGCTTGCGATTTAATTTCAATACCCTAATCAAATACGCGTTACATTGCGAGGGCTTTTCGTCTGTCAGTTGTCAAAAACTGCTAGGTTGGCAGCAACGTCAAATTCAAAATGGCCGTTCCGAAACCATCGATCGAGTATCGATTTGGAATCGAACAGACATGATTCGTAATACCTATACAACATACTGCAATAAATACACAAATATTACTATGATATATCTAATAAAAGACGTCAAGGACAAAATGAAAAAGTGAGTCTTAGCTTAGTCATCATCACAGTCCTCTTTATCCGAGTCCATCAATGACGCATTAACATCAACAAATTCTATGTTTTCTTTATCTATCACTGAATCGTCATTAATTAGGAGAAGTTTCATATCATCAGTCACGAGCGTTTTTTACCTTTTCTTAACACAGGTCTTATGCTAGACAGGTAGGGATCTGACGACACAAGAAGACTATAAAATATGTCTTCGTTTGTCGCTTCCCGACAAAATTTGCGCGAATGATGTTCCCGGATTTTTCTAAAGTCTTTGTTTCTAGCTTCCGATGCCTCTTCGATAATTTTCCAATGGGAATAACATTAAAGTGTTTGATGATTTCAGCACCATGCAGTAAAAGTTTGTGGACACTCGAAGGCATGTTATACCAGCCATAGAGCTCTACATACATTTCTGCAGTAAGCCGCGCAAAACTTTCAAACGCTTCAATGTTAATGGGTTCCCCACAGGCAAGTACACGCAAAATTGTACCAAATCTTTGGATCAAACCCGAATCCAAGCCTGTGATAGCTGCAGTTTTTTCTGGATTGCTAAAAAAGTTCTGGCTGTGTTCCCGTCATTTGTGGTCCCCGAGCCTAGAACAAAAAATAATACTGCACTAGGAGAAGAGATATGGCTCAATCTTACTCGTATCCGGGAAAAGGCCTGTGCCCCTCGGCAGGGACATTAAATATACTTTAATAGGTATCAAATTTATATTTATAATATAATAATCAACTTGAAGAAAAGAATCGTTATGAAATAATAATTTTAACTCACCTTGTTTGACGATGTCTATTAAAAGGCCCATTTCATCACGGAACTTATGTTGTATTGCTTCTTTTCTACTTTTCATCAACTGCTTACTACTGTCATCTCTGGCTTGCCATTTCTTAAAGTCCAGTCTGTACGAAATATGGAGCAGACACTCCATACACCTGATCCACGCATGAAGAGTGGACAAACCATATTGGTAAATCTCTTCTGAAACTGGTTTTCTGTAAAGAAAATAAACAAGTTAGTAAAAAGGCAAGTAATGTAATGCAGAACGACAACATTATTTTATTACTTTATTGAATAACTCACTGTGAAACCTTTTCTAACTGATTCATTTCCGAAGGGGTAGCTCGACAAATGTCACAAGTCTGCGTTGATGTGTTTGATAGTGCAGAAGTGATTTTTCCATCTATCATTGTCATAAGCATGGAATGCTTAACAGCGTGGCTCCCCATAATAGAAGGCTCCAGGGCAGCAATCTCGGCCTCTATTAGGGCTTGTTCTTGGCGTATATCTAACTTATTTTCGTTGACAAACTTGAAGAAAAGTGGTCTACACAGCGTTGTAGAAGATGGTTTTGAGTTTTTCCACACCACTTTCTCACCACATACAAAGCGCAAAGGCACAAAGGAGCACATGAATATACTGGAGTCATCATCTCCGTCAGTTGCTTGCTTGTAAAGGCTTTGTCCCGAAGCTCCATCAAAGCCCCATTTGCAAATTAGCAACAGTTCTTTACCAGCCAGCGAATCTTCCAAACGTAAGAATTTTCCAAATCTAGCTACAGTTTTGTCCAAAACTGCTTGAAGCTGTATTCTTGCGCCACTTGTTGAATTCTGTGGTTTCTCTTGATGTGTAGACTTCCTTTTTTGCCTCTAGGATGGCATTGTATGCAGGATAAAGTGACACTCCTTCTGCTATTGCACTAGCTCTCATAGTCAGATATTGCCACTTTGATAGCTTCAAAGAGGTCAAAATACCTAAAGCTTTATCTGCGGAATATATGGGCACTGCTTTCTTCGGCTTCAATAATTCCTTTAACTTTGTTGCCTCTTCAGGTTTCTCGATAACAAGTTTTATTATATCTGCTGCATCCTGGCTATCTGCTTTTAAACCTGTTGCGTAAGCAAGGCTTTCCGTACTATTTGTTAAGAGTTCTTGCACTCTCCTTCTCTTCTGTAGGGGGCTTAACTCCGAAAACGGTTTCCTTTTGTGGGGGTGGTTATGGTCTTGGTAGGTATGTAAACGCTGACTAGTAGTAAACAGTAATTTAATGGAGACAATACAATTGGCGGCTTAACAGAGTAACGTGCTCGCGCGGCGGAGGGTACGCGACAACTGACGCGCGGGTGGCGCGGACGCAACTAGTTTTTTACAGCGCGCCGGCTGAGTGGACAATAGACTGGAATGTGCTGTAGTCAGGGCCGGGCTCAGCAATGTAGATTCTCGTTGTGAGTGGAGTATCCACATTACTCCCCCACCGAGACCGTTACTACGGGCGAAAGTACTCTGGAAATCTTACGTGACGCCCTGATTTGGTTGTTCTGGTCGAGTTGCTCTGTTCCTGGTCTGCTAGTATGTTTGGTTCTCTGCCGGATAGCATGTAGGCCGGTTTGATGCGATCTACGGAAACTGTGGCTTCCTTATCTTTAAGCATGATTTTAAAAGTCTTGTCTCCTCTTTGAATGACCTTGTAAGGCCCTGTGTAGGCTGGCTGCAGAGATTTCCGTAGTGAATCATCACGAAGAAATACGAAGTCTGCTGTTTTTAGATCCTTAAACACGAAGACTGATTTTGTCGTATGGTGCGCTGTAGGTGTAGGTCGCAACTTGGCCACAATTGAGCGAAGGCGTGACGTGTAGTCACTGACGTCTACGCAGTGTTCCTTATAGTGGAAAAATTCATTTGGGAGGCGAAGAGGTTCACCGTATAGTAGCTCGGCTGATGATCCTTGTAAGTCCTGCTTCCATGTACTCCTGATTCCTAGAAGTACTAGTGGAAGGGACTCTGTCCAATGCTGATCTGCGTGGCACATAATCGCTGACTTGAGATGTCGGCGAAATCTCTCAATGATGCCATTGCATTGAGGATGGTATGCCGTTGTCGTCTTATGTTGTGAGCCGGTGAGTGTTGCGAGTGCCTTGAACAGGTGTGCTTCAAACTGGCGGCCTCGGTCTGTGGTTATGGATAGGGGGCATCCGTAGCGGGAGATCCATCCTGTCAGGAATGCTTTTGCTGTAGCTTCGGCTGTTATTTCGGTCAAGGGGATGACCTCAGGCCAACGGGTAAATCTGTCGATGGCCGTGAGTGCATA
Source organism: Argyresthia goedartella (assembly GCA_949825045.1). NCBI lineage: Eukaryota > Metazoa > Arthropoda > Insecta > Lepidoptera > Argyresthiidae > Argyresthia > Argyresthia goedartella. The sequence goes on from OX463815.1 coordinate 2,026,560, forward strand.
TCGGAAACCGTCAGATAAAGGCAAGGGTCCGATGAGATCAATATGGACATTGAGAAATCTTGCCAGGGGAAGCGGGTAAGTACCCAGAGGAGCAGAAGTATGGCGTGTGATTTTCGCTCGCTGGCACGGTAAACAAGTTTTGCTCCATTCGCGTGCATCTTTGCGCATCCCTGGCCATACGAAACGCTGAGCAATCATTTTGGCTGTAGTATTGGCTCCAGGGTGGCTGAGGAAATGGATGGACTCGAAGACTTGGCGTCTCATTGAATCTACGACGTACGGTCGTGGTGTCTGAGTACTGGTGTCGCAGATCAGGGTTGTAGAAGTGCCGGGTAAGTTCATCTTTTCTAGTCGAAGGGAACAGCCTTCCTCGATTAATTGGGTAAGCTCCGGGTCGTTCGTCTGTGCTAGAGCTAACTGCTCGTAGTCGATGGCTGCGACTTCTTCAATCCTGGAGAGTGTGTCAGCTACTACGTTGTCCTTTCCGGCTATGTGCCGGACATCCGTAGTAAACTGGGATATGTAATCCAGGTAGCGGAATTGACGTGGGGAGCACTTGTCTCTTCTGGTCTCAAATGCGTTTATTAGAGGGCGGTGGTCAGTGTAAATGGAGAAAACACGTCCCTCTAACATGTATCGGAAGTATACTGGATAGACTTATAAATGGCTAAGAGCTCTCTGTCGTACGGGCTGTATTTTATTTGTGACGGTGTCAACTTCCTTGAAAAGAAAGCAAGAGGTTGCCATGTGTTTCCATCTCGCTGTTGCAGGACTCCTCCAATTGCTGTACTGGATGCGTCAGTTACCAGAGAAATCTCGGTGTTTGATTGAGGATGGCCCAAAAGCGCTGCGTTGCTGAGCGCTGTCTTGCAGTCATTGAATGCGTTGCTCAGTTCATCGTTCCATTCTATTGGTTGTGAGCCCTTGACTGGACCTTTGAGTAAAGCATTAAGTGGAGCCTGCTTCTCAGCCGAATTAGGAATGAATCTGTGGTAGAAGTTAATCATTCCAAGAAACCTTCGTAGCTCTTTGACATTCTTGGGTTCGGGAAAACTTCTTATGGCATCTACTCTTTCTTCGAGGGGTTTTATTCCTTGTGCCGAGACTTGATAGCCCAGGAAAGTCAGCTCTGGAACGCCGAAAACGCATTTTGATTCGTTGATGAAGATGCCATATTGGTCTAGTCGATGGAACAATTGACGGAGATGCTCTTCATGGTCAGCTCGGGTCGGTGAGAACAGGAGAATGTCATCGAGATAAGAATAGGTACCTTCCAAGCCTCTGGTCACCTCATCAATGAATCTTTGAAATGTTTGGCCCGCGTTTCGTAAACCAAACGTCATCATCGGAAACTCAAAAAGACCAAAAGGTGTCGTAATCGCTGACTTCTCAATATGTGGAGGTTAGATTGGAATTTGGTTGTAGGCCTTTATGAGATCGATTTTAGAGAACACGGTACATCCAGCTATGTTCTGGTTGAAGTCCTGGATGTGTTTAATGGGGTACTTGTCTGGTATCGTTCTGGCGTTCAGAGAACGGTAGTCACCACAGGGACGCCAGGCGTTATCTTTTCTAGGTGCCAGGTGCAGTGGTGACGACCAGGGACTCTCTGATGGGCGCACCGTGCCGTTCTTCAACATCTCGTCGAACTCACGCTTTGCGATCTGAAGTTTGTCTGGTGGAAGTCTTCGTGGTCGGGCTGTGACAGGAGGTCCAGGCGTGGTCTTTATGTAGTGCATTGTATTGTGGCTGCATGTGCTGGGTGTTCCGGACGGTCTGGTGATGTTCGGATAGTCTCTCAGTAAGCGATGAAAGTGATTATCTGAGACATCTGTAGCCCTCGTCTTGACGAAGACACGTCATCAGGGGATTTGACTTGCGTACCTGATACAGATAAGGATGTCAAGCCGTCTATTAAACGTTGGTGTCGACAGTCAACCAGTAGGTTGTAATGGCTGAGAAAGTCTACACCAATGATCGCTTTCGTCACGTCGGCGACTACGAATCTCCATGAGAACTCTCGACGTAGGCCAAAGTCAAGACAGAGGTGTGCGAAACCATACGTGTGAATAATTGAACCATTGGCAGCATACAGTTTATAGTCGGTCTTTGAGGGGCTCTCCTTGGTGGCGTTGCGCGGGAACACGCAGATGTCCGAGCCAGTGTCGACGAGAAATTGTGTTTTTGTCTTACGATCGGTGACGAAAAGGCGGCTTGTGGCTGTTGGACAATCGTTAGCCGCTACTGTCGATCGCCCCTGGAGTTTTCCGCTTGAAAGTTGCATGGCTTGGTGCATTTTTGTGCATTTACTCCAAACCTGCGATGGTAAAAGCAAGGACGCGGTTGGCTGTGATGGCTGGAGTTTGACCTGCCACGGCTGTGTGATCTTCCACGGAATTGAGCGCGTCGCGTCGAAAGCTTCGTGACCTGTCGAGTTAATTCTGCTATTTGGTTAGCCATGTCCTGAATCAGGCTGTTGTTGATGGAGCTGGTGCTGGCTACTTGCGGTGTTGATGGTGCGAGCTCGAAAACTTTATCGGCCAGGTCCGCTATTTTGTCCACCGGCAAGTCAGCTTGAGATGCCACAATGGTTTGAATGTTGTGCGGAAGGTGGCTGGACCAGATTGTTCTTAAAAACTCTTCTGGTACATCCGGGCCGGCGAGGCTCTGCAGGTGGCGCAGGAACTGGGATGGTTTTCTGTCCCCTAGCTCTTCATGAACAAGAAGCTGTTTGACCTTGCGCTCGCGTGATGCCGATAGACGCTTTATAATCTCCGACTTGAGCTTCTCGTACTTATGGGTCGCCGGAGGCGATGTTATTACGTCTATTACCTCGACGGTGTTTTGGTTGCCGAGGTTTGCAATGACATGATAAAATTTTGTACTGTCCTCTGTTATACGGCTTAACGCAAACTGCGCCTCTAACTGTGCAAACCACGTCAGGTCGTTCTGCCCAAAATTCCGGTACTTTTACTCCCACTCGAAATAAATTGGTCACTGAATGCGGCCCTGAGTCGTCGGCGGTCGACTGCTGCGTGGACGTATGCGAGGCCGCGCCCTGTGTGCTGTCCTTGGGGTCCGGCATTCTTTTCGTCAGGATTGACTGCGTTGAGTCCAGTTCGGGGTCACCAGTGTGGGGGTGGTTATGGTCTTGGTAGGTATGTAAACGCTGACTAGTAGTAAACAGTAATTTAATCGAGACAATACGATTGGCGGCGTAACAGAGTAACGTGCTCGCGCGGCGGAGGGTACGCGACAACTGACGCGCGGGTGGCGCGGACGCAACTAGTTTTTTACAGCGCGCCGGCTGAGTGGACAATAGACTGGAATGTGCTGTAGTCAGGGCCGGGCTCAGCAATGTAGATTCTCGTTGTGAGTGGAGTATCCACATTTTAAATCATAATTGATGTTGAGGTACTTACACTGCACATATCTGGTTGGTAGGATGTTGATGCATCCTCATTTACACTGAAATGAGAACTGGAACATGGCTGTTTCTCTGCTGACAATAATGGTGTCATCTTTTCCTTCAAATTCTTAGGCCATATTATGTCTTTTCCCAACCATGTTTCAAATTTCTTGATAAATGTATGCCTCGCACGGCTAGACAAGATCCACTTTTGTTTCAAAACGCATGTTTATGTCTGGCAGAATTGTTTCAATTCTTTCTTTTCACTTTCTGATAAGTTAACCGCATTCACAAAAACTTCAAATAATACACTGGGCTCTGAGAAACAACTGTTATTTGCAACAAACATGAAAATGTCCAAATTGGTTACAAATCCTTCCATTATAACGCGGAAATGAATAGAACGTATGAAGTATAGTAAGCGCTTACAAGTGCGAGAAATGACTGAATTAACCCATCTTAAATGTCCCTATATATATTGCAATTCCCTTAATTAATGTTTGTCATTAAGCTTGAAACTAAACCATTACTATAACGACCTGGTTAGTCATTCAATGTAATTTCTTTAACTTCATTATTATTCATAAAAGCCAAACACGGGCTATTAACTAGCAATATCCCCAAAGTTATTACAACGGGCTATTAACTAACGACATCCCCAAAGTTATTGATGATGCACCTACATAAACACAAGTACCTAGTATTCATGTTTGCTGCATTCTACCTATGAACTACTCTCATTATGTCGAACATAAACGAATACGCTCATACTAAATATTCAAATTTTTAAAAGTTAACTACATCCAAAGCTGCACCGAAAAGTGCATGAATTATATGTCATTATGTTCAGCGTGCAAGGTACAATAGACCATGTGAGCACCAGCCCATCAGTTGTAATTAGTTCCGAAATAATGTACTTTAAGTGTTTTCTCCCATACAAAAAAAATAATCAACATTTTTTTTCTCACTTGTGGAGCAACTAATCCACTCCATGTTTTAATATGACATATAAGGAGGTATATCGGAGACATTGCATATTTTTTTATAATTATTCCAGACATTATGTTCCTATGAGTATGGAGGAACAAATCCTAGACCACTGTGCGCCCGTGCAGCAGCGACGCACGCACGCTCCCGTGGCCCACGACAACATCGCCTTCGACTTTGACACATAATTAAGTTTTACTTGTGTTTTATCGATTTTATATTTACTTGCTTTGTATGGGTAACTCTCCGATTTTATTCTTATATTAAAATAACTTAGTTTTGCTCCTTTTGGGGTTACCAGTATGTACGGTCCTACCGAACATGTTAGCAACCGCTATTTGCTGAAGTTGCTATTTACTTGGCCGCGAGTATTTTTACATCGTAATTAACATATTTAATTATAACTGACGAGTACGTCAGCAACCGTCGTAAGACATACACAAATCGGAAGAGTGACCACCCTTTACTGTGTTTACCTACTTATACAATAAAAGTGCATAAAAAGGATTGGGACTTTACTTTCCGCGACGTGCTACAACACATCATCATTACTACTACTACTAAAGTCTGACTGGACTATACACCATTCTTTTATTTTAGTTCACTAAAATGAATGAAAATAAACGAAGCCTACAATCATCTTTCTCCAAATTAAGTTTGTATGATGTCCACACAAATTATCTTAGTGGTTATCCATATGAACTCAATTTGAAGATTGATGAGGATGATTGTAGGTTTCCTTCTTACATTACACTGCTGCAGCTATGTCTTTATAGCTATTTGTATGTTTTTGTTAGTCTGGGTACTTTCACTCGCCGCCAGACGGCGCTGCCCGTAAAGGCAGACAGTCTGCCGCAGACTGATGTCTCTATATCAAGACTAATAATGTACTCTGTGCAGCTAATATTTTTGACTCTGATATTGCACACAAACAATTTAAAATAATGAGTTTATGAGACAACTAAGTCGAACATTATGTTTTATTTGATTTTATAGCATTGACCTCCGACAAGCATTTATTTAAATTTGCTGAAATTTTAATAGTGCAGTGACAAATGTTTCCCAACGCGTCTCTGAATGGACGCGTTCCAATATTTATCAAATGTGTTCGGCAACGTCGCGTTCGAGTTAACAGAATTAAGCAAATGTTTATTTTTTTTTTAGTATACTATAATTCAAACACCAGGGCTGCGATTCGCGTACAGAATTACATGGCAATAGCAATAGTTTTGACTTGTCAACAGCGCAGAGACGCGCCGCACAAGCTACAAAAAACCAACATTTCGGGCTCTCGCTATTGCCATGCGATTCGGTATGCGACTTGCAACCCTGAAGGTGTGAATTTGAAGAAATAAAAAACAAACCCAAAAAAATAAAAAAAAACAAACCACAACAATCCCGATATAAACCTAGAATCATGGACATCCTACTTAAAAAAATCCTGAAAAAATTAGTGTAGGGAAAAAACAGAACCACGAATCATGGTTACTCTACTTCAAGTGTGCAAGAAAAGGAGTAAACATGTTCTTCAGAACGTTTCCCTATATGTGATGGACTATTTGGTTTATATCCTAATTGGAAAACACGCAGGAAAAAATACACAAGTAATAAGGACATCAGAGTCCCTCCCGACGGTAACTACCAGACGAGGAATGAATGAGAATGTGGAACATCCCCTTTTATCTTAAACATTACTTAATAAACTTCAATAGAGTGAAACCTTTATTGTTATCATCCTATTTTTAAAATCCAAAACCTTTGTCGTATTTAGGTCGCAATCCTTACTACCGAGAAGATCGTAAGACATATTTTGTCCAGGACTTCCTGTTTATCTAATAGGAATCCTAACCCTACATTACACCCATTCCTATATACAAATACAAATAGTCTATTTTTCCTTCTAAAGCCCTAGAATACACCAGCCGGCAGCCGTCAGTACGAATCTTTTCCAAACCTAACATTCTTAACGTTCACCTGCAAGTACAGAGCTTTGTCAACTTCTCGTGTAAAATAATTTGTACATAGATGTAGTTTATAGATGTATATTCCTAGCCTGTATTACTGACTTATCTTACTTATAATACTACTGGTTTATTTATTTCAGGTAGTGGGAGAAGCACTTTTCAAACCGCACCAAGTCCTTTATGTGTGAAATTTGCCTAGATGTTTCCCATCTAAGGATTTTAGCGAGTACACCAGAGGTGAGAATACATAGCATGAATGACGCATTTCTCAAACTTCGGCGCCAATTTGGCCGAAAAATGTTTGTATGCATTAGAAAGATCAAACATCATTTGGAAAGAGGAAAGACGAATTGACCTAACTGCAATTGTATAGGCCATTTCCTTAAGTTATAGTGTTTTGAATTATGATCGTAAACCTCTTTTCAAAATGCCCATTTTCAAATGGGCATTTTGAAATACCAAGCTGAATTTCTTGAGGGAATCTGAAAATTATTGGGGGTCCGTTATCTTGACCGTTTGAATATTTAACGGTTCATTGTTATTCTATTCTCCCCATCAAGACTCATCTCTCCCACATGTATCAAAAATACGGGGAAGACTTTGTACCCTCGTGAACCAGAGTGTTGAAAGCGCATAAAATCTCAGCAATGTTCTAGTCACATTTTCTGTGGTCAGAACGCACGTCAGAAGCGATAGCGCGACCTAGGTCTCGCTTCACTCTCTCCGTTTGATTAGTTTGAGGATGATATTTTGGGTTATAAAATACATGAGGGACATTGTATTTAGTCATTAAATAACGAAATTCTTTTGAAATAAATTGTGGCCCGTTGTCACAGTATAAGATCCTACATACTCCGTGATCTAAAAATACAGATTTTCCCCGACATTTGACTATAGATTTCGTAGTGGAGTTCCGCAAAGGGAAGAAAGACATATTTACTGAAATAATCTGACTCATCGAAAATGTATTGACTTCGTAAGTAAGATGGAGGAAGTGGACCCATATTGTCGCATGAGATCGCCTCAAAACTATAGGAAACCTATTTCGGATTACCCATAAGGCCTGTTCTAGCTACGTTTACCGGTTTGTAACATTTACATACTTCACAGGCTTGCCCTTAAGCCTTCACATCCTTGTACAAGAGTGGCGAGAAGTAAAGGGAGGCTAACATTTTGTCCGTCTTAGCCACTCCAAAAATACCTGCTGTGGGCTCATGATGACACTTTTTCAATACCTCCTCTCTTTTCTGCGGAATTAGTTAACTTCCATTAAAATTTGGTGTCAGATTATATTTGGTTTTTGTCAAACGAAACATTTTGTCATGGTAAATTTTTTAATTCGGAAAAAGCTGGGGATTATCTGTGATGTTTTGGAACAAGTCCAAGTACCATTAGCGGTAGTAGTAGAAACACCTACAATTATAGAGTCTACTTTTATACCTGACATATTGTCAGGGACCACATGCTCGTGGCCCTTGCGGTTAACAATTTTCAAATTCAATCTGACTCAGTCTACACGCCCAACGACACAATCAGCCGGACGGATTCTTCAGTTTATAGAACCACTGCAAGGAGGCATGGTCCGTGACAGACAATGATACACTTCCTGCCCTCGACGTACGAACGGTATTGCTCTTACGCATAAATTACATGAGATTTATCTTTCTGTCGCATCATAATTTGATTCAGCAGAGTTTCTGTTCATGTTCTGTTGTTTTTGTTGACGCAGTTGGGTGATCAACCTCATCAATCCTTTGAGTTAAAATGGCCCCTATGGCAAAAGATGAAGCCTCCGTTGGGATATAAAACATTTTGCTGAAATCCGGACACCTTAAGATCGGGGCGGATGCCAATGCCGATTTCAACAAATTGAAGGCTTCATTCTGCTCATAGGACCATACATATTCAACCTTTTTACTCGTTAAGCGAGACAAGGGACGAGCGATTTTTGAAAAGCTGTCTATAAACCTTCTGTTGGTACTGAAGCCATACCTACCTGCCTGCCATTCCTAGGAATCGTTTTATTTCGGTTGCATTTTTAGGCATGGGGAAATTCATTACGACCTCTACTTTGGCTGGATGCGTCCTCACACCGAACTGGTCCACCATAACCATGACCTTAAATTCAGCTCGCTTCGGCAAAACAATGATTTCTTCATGTTTATGGTTAAATTGGCGTTCCTAAGTTTTACTAGGACTGCTTTAAGTAATCGGACATGTTCGTTGAAGTCTGAGTAGTATAATTTTTGAATCTATCAACCTTAATTGAGGGTGGGGGGAGGTCGCCTCATCCCCCAAATATAGTTTTTTCAGTGAGGAAATGTATAAAAATTGGAGGTTAGGTTCACCTTATTTGATCGAAAAATTATTAAAAAAAATGGAGAGGGCGAGGGTCTCCCCACCCCCCAAAATAGTTTTTTAAGTGAGGAAATGTTTAGTTTTGTTCAAATTTGAGGCTACATTTACATAAACGTTGTTTTATTTATAATTCGTGGGGTGTAGGAGCTGGGGGGGGGGGGGACCTCTTATCCCCCTGGTAGCCAAAAGAACCTACTCTAGCCAGTCGTTTTTGTTTGCTTACGCTCCATCCGCTCCGCTCCAATTTAGCTTCTTTAACGTTCTAACCTAACCTCTAACCTGATTGAAAAGTAGCCACAATAACCTACTATAGCCAGAAATTATTGTTTGCATATGCTCCGCTCCGGTTTAGCTTTAACGTTCTAACCTAACCTGTAACCCCAATGAAAAGTAGCCACAATAACCTACTCTAGCCAGTCGTTTTTGTTTGCATACACTTCGCTCCGGTTTAGCTTCTTCAACGTTCTGACCTAACCTATAACCCGATTGAAAAGTAGCCACAATAACCTACTCTAGTCAGTTGTTTTTGTTTGTAAATATCGAGAGAACAAGAAAAGAAAACATTCGCGAAACTACTAGAAAACGGAATGGCGTCATGAACACGGCCATTTTAGTTGGTCATTTTTTGCCCATAAACATACAATAATGACAATAATATTGACAATATGTCATAATATTGACTATGTAGATATGTTTTCAAGCATGTAAACGACGTTTTAAAAATAAAGATATAATTGAAATAAGATCGAATCATTATCAGGACCAGCAGGTGTCTGCTCGAAACTATGAATAGGACTTGAATGACACGACGACCTATCTGTATTGGAGCAATGATCCTAACTATTTCGCCTGTAACTAATGCTTCGCCATATCGGAACTTGTCTTTACTGCTTCTTTTATTTGTTCCTTTTGAAAATACCTTATTTCCGGGTTCTATAGGAAATCGGGTTTCGCCGCCTCTTTGTCTAATTACCTTTCCTTTTCATTTTACTATTTTGTCGGCTAAATGCTTACAGAGATATTTTATTTGCTTTGCATGGTCCTGTTCTAATTTCTCTTGGTAGAACTTTTCAAAATCGGCGTCAAAAGTGTTTTCTAGAGTCGGTGTGTCCTAACAGAACTTCTAACGGAGTCATACCAGTAGCGGAATGAATACTGTGATTATATGCCATTACTGCATATGTCATAATTGTAGCAGAATGTGTGTACTTTTGTTCGTATTTAGCAAATCTGTATATTTCGATTATTGTGGAGTGAAATCTTTCGATTAGTCCCAGAGAATTAGGGTTGTTAGGGGTTCCAATGTGTAGGTAAATTTTGTATATAGTTAATAGGTCTTTCATAAGGGCATTGTAGAATTCGGATCCTGCATCGGCACTGATTTTAAGTGATATTCCATAAAAGGAGAAGTTCTTGATAAGGGCTCTAACTACTTCAGGGGTTGATCTGTTTTCTATTTGAAAGCTTGTCCAAGTCCTTCTATAGTGAAAAGATCGTTGAAGATTTCTTCCAATGGCTTTGTTTGTGTTTATGTCAATTGAAGCTCAGGTTTTAAAGGATTTCTGTCGTATTTCTTTTCTTTTTTGCATAAATTTATAAATGTGGATATAATTTGTTCCATGTTGTGCCAAAAATATGTGCCCTTTATGTGAGAAAGCGTTTCCCGGATACCGCGATGGCAAGTCTTGCCATCATGGATTTTTCGTACAATGTTTTGCTGTTGATTTTCATCGTCAACGAATACTACTCTTTTGGTACATTCTAGAAATTTGACCTGTTCTCTTTTAAAGAGGAAAATTACCGCTTCAGGTAACTGTCGGCGGTGTTTCTCGTCCTCAATATATATAAAGTATTTAGTTCTGTTTTCGACGTATTCCTTTAAAAACTGCTTTACTAAGCCAGGTCGGTTCGTGGCTATGAGCTATAATAAGCTGTTTTGTTCTCGATTTGTCCTTTGCTGCCAATTTGTCAAGTTTCCACGTGTAAACCAATATTTGATTTGTTTTGTATTTATTCCTTCCTTTAAAATTGGTATTCCTTCTGATTCAGTGTCTTGTGCAGAGTGTACAGTGTCACTGTCCATTGATTTTTCAGATGCAGTTATTGTTGAACTAGATGGGCTGGCTATTGAGTAAGGGGGAGTCGTTTTATTTGATTAAGTTCTTTCTGAGTCTGTGTCCATGTTAGTGACAATTGGTACAGGTTCCTTTTCTTTTTGTAATAATGCACACTCTTGCTCTATTTCCTTGATTATTTTTTGAATTTTATTATGTCCTTCAGGATCAACGTTTTCTTGTACAGAAACGTCGTCCGTTTTGTCTAGTACGTTTAACCGTATGCGGGATAGTGCGTCTGCATTACAATTTAGTTTTCCTTTATTATCAACTGGGTCAAAGTCTTTTTCAGCCAATCTTAAACGCCATCGTGTAAGTCTACTATTTGTGTCAGTTAAAGATTTCAACTGAAGGGGTTTATGGTCCGTCAACACTAAAAACTTCTGACCGTATAGGTACGGTCGGAAATGTTTAAAGGCCTAAACTATTGCAAGTAATTCCTTCTCTGTTGTACTGTATCTAGTTTCAGCGGGATTCAGTGTTGTGCTAACATATGCTACTGGTCTGTCACTTCCAACTGTTCCTTGTGATAGAACGGCTCCAAGTGCAAAATCAGAAGCATCTGTCATCAATATGAATGGTTTGTTCATGTCTGGGTACTGAAGTATTGAGGCGTTTACAAGCAGTTCTTTGCATTTTTCAAAAGCGGCTATGTATTTTTCATCATTGGTGGGCATTGCACTTTTCTTCCCAAGTCGTAGTGTCATGGGTTGCGTGACTTTTGCAAAATCCTTTATGAATTTGCCGTAGTATCCAATGTGTCCCAAAAAGCTTTTAATTTCGGTTGATGTTTGGAGCAAAGGGACGTTTAGAACGGCCTTTATCTTGTCATCATTTGGATTTAGTCCTTCACTCATAACTGTGTGACCTAGGTACTCTACCTCTTTTCTCAAAAACTCTGAAAGTTGTCTGGATCTTTGTGTGTCGGCTCCCTTTAATCTTACTATTCTCAACTATGTCTTGGGGTAGATTATATAGGAACACGTCTTTCGATGTATTGTCATAAATCGTGATTTTACTTTGTCTTAGCGCATCGTCCTGGATTCTATTTACTTTTGCGATTAACGTGGATCTAATGTGTTGGATTCTATTGCAGAAATCTAGATATGATTCGCCAAAGTTTATCTTTAGGGTCTCTAATTCAATGGCAATGCATTCTTCAGAACGCGGATCTCCGAAATCTTGTTCTAACGCTAACTTTAATGCATTCCAGGTGTTTAAGTCTTGGCGCTCACTTATCGTAATGGCGGCCTTTCCAGTTAATATCGATGTTATTATTTGAAATATGTACAGATCCTGAGCCTGGTTGCCCTCGACACGGCACATAGAGATGACATATTCACATTTTCGCATGAAAATATTTAACACATGTTCATTACCATCGAATTTCAGGATGACATTTGTTTTTTCTTTCGGTATTTGCACTAGATTCTCCATTTTTATTTATTTTACAACGATATTTAATTTCATTTAATTCTATAACCATTTACAAGCTAATAACACTTATCACTATTTTATTTGTAAATCACTTATTTCACTATGGGAATAGGCAGCAATAACTGACTGCGATATTTTGTCTGTCCGTTAGCACTGTCCCTCCGTAATACTACTTAAAGGTACTTGTTGAAAAGAAAGTGAAAATGGCGCCGGCGATGCTGTCCAGACACAATCTTCCACTATCCCTCACTATCTTTGATTGTTGAATAGGAAGCGAAAATTGCGGTGGCGATACTTATTCACAGTATACAATTTTGCGCTATCCTATCACTATTTAATATGTGGAATGGGAGCGGAGAAGTGGAAAGCGATTTCGTCTCGATGCGATGTACTCTCATTTCTGCCATCGTCCCTCCTTGAGCCTTGAGGTTCTGTCGTCCACTGCACTGACTCGTATCAAATTTATTTGATTCGAGGATTCCCGTTGTAACGCGTGAAAACGTCCGTTGGTTTATAGTTTTCCCAACGCGGAAATCCTACCGGCTCTGCGCCACATATGTTTTCGCGCACATAAATATGAAAATAAATATGAAATAAGGTTACTTACCATGAATGAGATTTGTAGATAAATGTGGCAGCCTTCTGCCATAGCAAGGGAAACCAACAGGATCATGACTGCCAGCGGACTGATGGTTTTTATTAGTTTTGTGGAAACGAAAAGAGAAATATCGACTGCATGAGAGTCCTCTAGACGAGATTCCATACGTACTCAGGCTGGAAAAGACGCCCTCATGACGGAAAGATGCTTCACGTCGGCGGCGTGGCTCGACTCCGAGGTCTGTAAAAGAATTGTCGAATTGAAGAAACAAATATGCAGAGCTGCCTTATCGCCGTACGTGGATCCAAAAAATACTTACCTAAAGGTGGACAGTTGCCTTGCTTCAAATATATTTGTTTGACAATCTCTCAACACGACCCCGCATATATACCGCATGCAGCTACTGTTAGAGACTGATAGTTGACACAAATAATTTAAAATAACGAGTTTTTGAGTCATCTAAGCTTAAAGAACATTATGTTTCAATTGATTTTATAGCATAAACCTCTGACAAGCATTTATTAAAAAATTCTGAAGTTTTAATAACGCAGTGGCAAATGTTTCAGAACGCGACTCTGAACGGACGCGTTCCAATATTTCTCAAATGCGTTGGGCAACGTCGCGTCCGAATTAATAGAAGGAAGCGACTGATTTTGTGCGTTACAGGTTAACGTTAAGTAAATACATTTTTAACTTCTAAACCATTTTCTTTTTTATTGTCTATAAATATTCCTACGATTACATAATGTATAATTTATAATGTTTATAAACAATATTTACAGGGTCAATAAATTAAATATTCTATGCTATGATTAGGAGAGAGCTTTGAGTTATGAGACGAGTTGCTTGGTCGCTAGGGTCTGCCTCGCGTATTCTGTTCCTATAAGACCTCGGCACGCGAGGGAAAACTCTTGTACTGTTTCTAGTAGTCTTCGTTTGCTGGTCTTTTCTCTGAAAAAGAAATACCAAGTCTATGTATATGCTGTGATAGTGTCTTTGTAGACAAGCCCCTCAATAATGACGCCCCTCAATAGTCACTGGTTCATCTAGGCCTTTATTTTATTTATTTATTTATTTATTTACTGATTACAGAGTTTACAGCACATACGATACAAATAAGACAAAAAGGTAAACTTATCTTTGGCCAATTACAAACTCTCATTATTTAAGACAAGCTTACACAAGCAAGCACAATTGGCGGTGTAGCTTTAGGTGGACTTCACATATTCGGGTCCAAAGTCGTCTAACCATTCATGATCTCAAATCGTAGTAAATATTTCCGTGGCATCAGTACCTTAGGGTAAGAACGACTTTGAAATTGACATTTGAAGGATATAACCAAATAGAACATGATTTTTGACACGAGCTGTCATTTCTAGTGTTTCTGATTGGTGATTAAATATAGATCTAGGTAGTTGGCAGTACAAAGACAAAAAAGGGGGCGCGAAGTCATGGGATTTTGAGCTTATTTCGAGCTCACAGAATAAGAAGTTTCGGAATCTGAGTACACGCGGTTTAGAAAAAAACGTAAAAACTAGCAGCAGTAAAACGTTCAAGTAGAGAGTTCAAACTCGCAGCATATTAGGGCATAATTTCAAGCTCCCAGAATATGCAATGGGAACTTCTCTAACAAACATGGTTTGACGAGAAAATAAAAATAAAACACTTCGACGATAACTCTGTTAAGAGAATACTTCCGAGCTGTCATAGAAATATCTTACCAGCATACCAGACCCCCCAAGCTGAAGTGAGCATGCGCTATTAGCCTGCCAAGTCGCTCGAAATTTACAGACTAATCAAAAACCTGAATAGTCATAAAGCTCCAGGCCTAGATGGTATAAGAGTCTGCGACATACAAATGGTAAACGACCGTTTATGTTTAGCCATATCAAACCTAATAAATACGAGTCTCAAAACGGGCCTGTATCCAGACGAGTTAAAACAAGGGTGCGTGAGACCGGTCTTCAAAAAGGGCAAACGTAGTGACATTTGCAACTATCGCCCAATTACACTTCTATCTTCAATCGACAAAATTTGCGAAAAAATCCTCTGTGAACAATTGCATAGATTCTTCCATGTCAACAATATAATAGATCCCAACCAATATGGATTCCAGCCGTGCAAAAGTACAACCAAGCTACTAACAAAATTTACGGACGATATTAATGAACATTTAAACGATAAAAAAAACAAATACTTGCACTCTTTATAGACTTTTCACGTGCCTTTGATACACTCGATCATGCTAAACTCATACTCAAACTAGACTCTTGTGGTATAAGAGGTCCTGTCAAGCAATGGTGCATAAACTACCTCCAAGGACGAAAGTACAAAGTCAAAATCGGCGACGAACTCAGTGATGACATCCCGATAAGCCAAGGCACAGCCCAAGGATCGGTCCTAGGCCCACTACACTTCCTCACCTACGTCAACGACATGAGCTACCCGATGAATTACTGCACCACCTATCAGTTTGCAGATGATACATGCCTAATTATAGCCGACAAAGACGCGACTGTCGCTAAAAACAAACTACAAGCAGACTCTAACAGCTTGTCGAAATGGTGTCATGAAGCGGGACTAGTCCTCAACGCCCAGAAGACTAAACTACTTCACATCAAATCACCCTGCTGCAAAGTCAAGACTCAGGTTGGTATTGTTGCCCATTCCCACGCCTGCATGCACAGTGGCTGTGACGACGGAAATTGCGACTGCGGTCCAATAGAAATCGTGGACACTCATGTATATCTGGGTCTGGTGATTGACAACAGGCTCAACTGGGGTCCACATGTTGAACATGTTTGTGGTTAGCTGAGGTCACTCCTGGCAACTTTCTGGATAGTAAGGAATCGCATACCATACCCTATCTGACTCATGGTGTACAAAGCACTAGGCGTAGGCGTAGTAGTAAAAAGTGTAGGCGTTCCATAATTACGTACGGCTTGTCCAGTTACGGCCGTACATATAATACCTACCTGAGTTCCATACTAAAGCTACAGACCAGGCTGCTGAAACTAATTGTATCACCGAAAATAAAAAACCAATTTGACAACGATGATAACTGTGGAGTACTTCCAATCACGCACAAAGTTCACTATTGCCTACTTAAAGAACAATTCTTCAATAAAAGTGATCGTCGAAAAATCAACCACCCTATAATAACTAGGCGAATGGCGCAGAGTAAACTGGTTACTGTACGCGCAAACAATACCTACGGTGAGCGAACGAGCTCCTACATGATTCCGCGCTTAATCAATAACCTACCTACACAAATCAGGAACTCGATCACGCAGACAAATATTAAATACAAACTAAAAACTTACTTTCTCTCAAAATTGAATACTACTTGAGAACTGCACACTCCTTTTTGAACTTTTTAATTGAATATAGCTAATTTTAATTTAGATATAGCAATAAATACTGTACACTCTGTTATTTTTAATATGTCATTAATTAAATAAATAAATAAATAAACGAACGATAATGTCGTCTAAATATATAAAATTGATATGTTTTTTTTTATCGGAATCAGGTGAGATCAAAAACTGAATTTTCGTATTCTGAGAGCTCTAAATATTTCCTACATATGCTGTAGGTTTCAACTCTACTCTCTACTCTCGACTTTTAAACTAAGGTTTACGTGTATGTATCCAAGTATCCGGATTTTTATTCCATACATACAACGTCGTTAAAAACGGGGCTCTAATTTTGGGAATTGTAAGCTTATTTCGGGTTCCCAGAATGTGAACTTTTAGAATTTGAGCTCACACTGCTTAGGAAAAAAACGTTAAAAAAACACCAGCAGTACAAAGTCCGAATAGAGTTGAAACTCGCTGCTTATTAGGGCATGATTTTATGCTCCCAAAATACGCAATCAAAACTGCTTTAGCAAACATGGTTTTCGAGAAGAAAAATAAAACTATTTACATGATGATGTCGATAATTTTTTCCGTTTTTATGGAAACCAAATGAGATCAAAATCTGAAATTTCGAATTTTGGGAGCTCCAAATCTTTACCAGATAGATTACTGTAGATTTCAACTCTCAATTTTATACTAATAACTAGAACGTAGAATACGGGGCTCAAAATCAGGAGATTTTGAGCTTATTTGCTGCGAGTTGCAACTCTCTACTCGGACATTGTGGTGGTGCTTTTTTATGTTTTTTTCCTAAACCGCGTGAGATCACATTCTGAGACTTCGCATTCTGGGAACCCGAAATAAGCCCGCCCGGACAGGTCCCCAACCTGTACCCTATCTACGGACACATGAGACAACGTTGCTACCGCTCGTTTAAGAACTGAGTCCACGACTTGAAGCTCTGCAGAACGGCGAGTCCCATCCTTACATCCAGGGAACAAGCTAATAATGCGCCCCCTGCACCAACGCAGTGGCGGTAGGATAGCATCCTTAACCATCACGAGGTCACCAATACTAGGGGGACTATTTGTCAGTTAACTTAGGCGCAGGATGTGCGAGCGACCAACGCTTCCAGAAATCCTGAGTGAACTGTTGCTGTTTAATTTCCCACGCCTACCGAACGGCGTGAGAATCCTGAGGGGTTGTGCCTTTGCCACGTGAGAGAAAAGAAGTGATGAAATTTGTTTATTACCTTTGTCTCCGTACACAGGAAATCGAAGGCTCGATTCGAGACAGGAATTCGGGAAAGGGGGCACAGTTGGGATAGGATGGGATCGAACCCTTGCCGTCGCTGTCCGACGGCGTGGCCGGCGCGCTGCTGCCGACACGTGGAGTTGGAGACCGTAAACTTCAACCTTCACCACGAATCACTTGACCGCTGACGCAAATCTAATTACAATCAATAGCCCGACGCTATGAGGTAGATTTACACTCTGACCAGGCCCGATGCCTGTATTATGGTAATTGATACACCGAAATACCAATCAATGCCATGGGGCCCGAGCCGCCATGTTATCTCACCGATGAGACCAGACCAAGAGGAAAAAAATTAACCTCCAATTTTACATCTCGTTTCCGATACGAGTGACAGCTGCTAGTCCGTTTTCGCTAGTGATGTCTCGATTACTCGCAATCGATTCGCGCAACAAAAAACCG
This sequence comes from Argyresthia goedartella, assembly GCA_949825045.1. Classification (NCBI taxonomy): domain Eukaryota; kingdom Metazoa; phylum Arthropoda; class Insecta; order Lepidoptera; family Argyresthiidae; genus Argyresthia; species Argyresthia goedartella. The sequence goes on from OX463815.1 coordinate 2,044,502, forward strand.
GTGCGTTTCCGACGCATAAATACTAAACAGTCACCCGCCCGGACAGGCCCGAACCTGTCCCTAATCAATAGGAAGGCGAGAAAGTGTTGCGACCGCTCTCTTGAGGACCGAGTCCCCCACCCTGACTTCTGCTGATCGAGGCGTGCCATCCCGACCCGTGTACAAATTGACGATCCGTCCTCGTCTCCATCTCAATGATGGCAGGTTCGCATCCTTAATCAGCACCAAATCACCGACTTGAGGGGGTCTCGTCCGGTCAGTCCACTTAAGGCGCTGCTGCAAGATGTGCAAGTACTCAAGGGACCACCGTTTCCAAAAATCTTGAGCCATCTGCTGCAACATCTGCCACCTAGTTAACCGACTTAACTTAACATCACCGAATGGGTATTCTGGCAGGGCGTTAAGGGGCTGACCTATCAGGAAGTGACCCGGCGTCAACGCTTCCAAATCATTTGGATCCGAACTGAGCGGGCACAACGGACGCGAGTTCAGTGTCATTTCAATCTTACAGAACAGCGTCGCAAGCTCTTCAAAGCGTAGAGAGGTCTCACCGATGATCCTCGTCAGGTGCGACTTAGCCGATTTAACCGCAGCCTCAAAATTCCTCCCCAATGAGGACATCCCGGCGGACTGAAAACCCATTCAATCCCTCGTCGGGAGCAAGCCGTACCGATGGCGTCCTGGTTACCGTTCAGGAATTGAGTGACCTCCTGCAAATATCGCCTGGCTCCGACAAAGTTTGTGCCGTTGTCCGAACGGATTAATGTCGGGAGGCCCCTTCGTGAGACGAACCGATCTAGACAAGCGATAAATGCCTCCGTAGTGAGGTCACTGACCACCTCCAAGTGGACTGCCTTCGTGGCCAAGCACACGAAGACGCACAGGTATGCCTTCACTAATTTGGCGTTCCGTAGCTGTGAAGACTTGACCATGAATGGTCCCGCGAAATCCGTTCCGACACCCGCAAAGGGCCGGATTTCGTTAACCCTATCCGAGGGCAAATCGCCCATCTGGGGCTGCATCGTAGCCGCCTTGGCCCGATAACAAGGCAGGCACCGAAATACGACGCTACGCACTAAGCGTCTCCCCGATAGAATCCAGAACTCGCGCTGGAGAAACGCCATCAAGGCGTGGCATCCGACATGCCCATTCCGAATGTGTCGATCCTGTATCAACAGTTCGACCAACTTCCCTTTCCTAGGGAGTAAAAATGGGTGGCGAGCAGCATAAGGCAGGTTGGCATTCCGCAGCCGACCTCCTACCCTCAGCAATCCGTGAGGGTCAATAAACGGGTTGAGCCGAGCCACAGCTCCCTTCAGTTGGACGCGTCCGCGTCTCAGAATGTCCAGTTCGGACTTAAAGTGCACCGTCTGCACGTTCCGTACCAATGCGAACAACGCATGGTTCCGTTCCCGTGGTGTCAGGACCTGTGTCCGCACTCGTTGCGCCTCAGAATTCCGACAATTCCGCGCAAATCGGCAGATCCAGGCGGTCACATTGACCAGCTTGTCGAGCGAGCTGTACCGTTCCAGCAGGCTGAACTCCTCTTCCGGCTCTGGTTGCGTCGTACAGACACCGACTGTCAAGGCGCCGTTCGCCGTGGTAACGCGTGGACTCATTGGCCAATCCGATTCGGCTTGAGTCAACCATTTTGGACCCCACCACAAGGGATGTCCAACCAACTCCGGAGCGTGACACCCACGAGACGCACAGTCTGCTGGGTTCATTTCCCCTGGAACAAGCCTCCAGATTAAGGGAACCTCCGAAGTCAAAATCTGCGAAACCCGATTCGCCACAAAAATCTCCAGCTTGTGAACTGAAGCCTTCAGCCAGCATAACACGATCTGGCTGTCCGTCCAAGCGTAGACCGTATCTTCCAACGCTATTGACCCACGAAGAACCGTCATCGTGTGGTTGAGCAGACGAGTCAGGAGAGCCGCTCCCGAAAGCTCTAACTTGGGAATGGTCAGGCGAGTGCGCAACGGCGCAACCTTGCTCTTGGCCATGACCAACCGCACATCAACCTCCCCCGAGGAGTCGACCGTACGCAGATACACCGCAGCTCCGTAGCCCTTCTCCGAGACATCGCAAAATCCATGCAGGGTGGCGTTGTATCGTTTGGTGGGGACCAACCTCCGTGGCAGTGAAATCTGATTGATGCCAGGGAGGGTCGAAAAGAACGAGTCCCACTCTGAGCTCAATGACCCGCCGATCGGGTCGTCCCAGTTCAGCTCAGCAGACCACAATTGCTGCATAAAACACTTGAGCTGAAATGTTACCGGGGTGATCCACCCGTTTGGATCAAATGTCCTAGCCACCGTTGAAAGGACGTTCCGTTTCGTCCAGACCTTCGGGGAGTCCAACTCGACCCGATACGAAAACATGTCTGACACCGGCTGGTACTGGACGCCTAATACCGACAACATATTTGGATTTTCCAAATTTTCAAAAATGTGGGGATCCTGCTGGTAGTCATCCGGAAGACCAGTCAGTAACTCTGGAGAGTTCGACATCCATTTCCGGAGCTCGTAACCTCCACCCCGTAAGAGCTCAACTAGCTCGTCCCGTCGAGCGAGCGCCTCCTCCACGGAATCTGCACCGGTACAGATAACGTCCACGTAGAGGTCCTGCTCCAGGATCGCTGCTCCTCTAGGGAAATTTAACCGTTCTCGATCCGCTAACTCCCGCAGAGTGCGAATCGCCAAATAAGGACTAGACCGTAGCCCGTACGTGTTGGTGTTCAACTCGTACACCCTGATGGGCTGATCTGGGCTCTCTCGCCACAGTATCAGCTGATACCGTCTATCGTCAGGGTGAATGACCGTCTGTCTAAACATCATCCGGATGTCAGCTACAAACACAACATTGTGTCGACGGAACCGTGTGATAACATCCGCGATGTCATGATTCAACTTCGGCCCTGAATGCAAACACTGGTTCAGGTTCATGCCGTTAGATGTTGATGCCGATCCATCGAACACTACCCGTATTTTGCCCTCCGGGGTCCTCAAGACCGCGTGATGAGGCAGGAAGCAGTGGTCTTCACGCTTCCAGTCGATATCTGAAACCGACATGTGGCCGAGCGACTCGTATTCCCGCATGAAGTCGACGTACTTCTGCCGGAAAATCCCGTCACGCTTCATGCGTCGTTCCATCGACAGAAGCCGCGTCTCGGCTGCATGGTGTGAACTGCCCAGCGGTGGGCGATCACTCCGAAATGGAAGACGTGTGAGAAATCGACCTGACCGAAGGCGACCAGTATTGTTCCGATAAAACTGTTCACACTCTTCTTCAACCGGGTCCAACCGGCGTACCGTAGGTGGTTCCTCCACCTCCCAAAACTTCTGTATCACCTCCGAGAGTACAGAACCGAATAAGGGACTACGAGTCGCTAGGCGTGGGGCAGCCGGCATGACCGGACCCATTACCGCATGGCCCAGTCTGGTGTTGACCGAAACCAGACCAGTCGCCTGCAACACGTGGACACCTGGCACTAACAGGTATCCTAAGGCATCGACACCCAATAAAATGTCTACTGGGCCCGGAATATCGAACTCCGGGTCAGCCAGTGACAACCCAGCGACCAACTGTCGCACCGAGGGCGACAACCGTACGTGAGGGTGTGAGCCCATCACATTAGGCATGACTAATGCCGTGACCGTCAGATTCACCGATGAATCCACCCGTGACGAGAGAGTAATCCGACATACTCCCTTAACGGAACCGACTTCCGTGTTCCCAATTCCCTTAATGGAATGTGGGTACTCCCTTAATGAAATGCCCAACCGTCTTACAAGGTTGCACGAGACTAAGCACCCCTGGGCCCCCGAGTCCAATAGTGCTCGTGCCACACATGATTTGCCGTCCGAACTCCACGCTATCACCGAGGCGGTGGGGAGCATGACCGTCTGTGGAGTGGCGGCACCTTGTAAGTGGGCGGCGTGTCCCTAGCGGGAACCCCCGCGGGATCCGAACCCGCTCAGACCTCCGTCGGCCTGGTAACTCGGCTGCTGATATGCCACCGGTGGCATATCAGACCGCATGTACATTAGGGGGTCCCAACCCGCATAATAGGCCCCTCGCTGTCCCGGTACCCGACCATACCGGACTGTGAACGGTGTGCCCGGTGGCCACCGTGGATGGAGGGGGGAGAGCGGATCCAACCTGGGGCGCTCTAGGAATGGGGGCGACATCCGACTGTTCGCCTCCCTGTTCGCCTCCCAGAGCGACGGGCAGGGTGGCGCAGAAGGTGGCGGTCTCCCAGCCTTCGCGCCACTCATAGGTGCCATCCGACACCCGCCCGTAACACGCGGTGAGCCAGCGGCCCTACGTCCTCGCTGGCCCTGGACAGCGGCGACCGAACCCCGGCCATCCCGCCTGTTACCCCCTTCGCTGCCCCCTTCCCCTCGGGGGGGGTCCCGTCCGCGGGTACCCCAGTCACCCCGTTGGTGACTCCCGTTGCCCGGAGGGGGACTGGGTCCGGCCCTGGTTGGGCCCTGTGACCGACCAACCTGAGTCCGGCCCTGGTGACCGTCCGATGGGCCTGACCGATTCAGGCACAACACGATGTGGTGCCTGCCACCGCAGCACTCACAGGGGGACGCGCGTGAGCACTCGCTCAGCTGGTGCGGCCCCAAACAACCGAAACACAATCGGTGGCGGAAGACCACCTTCCTGCGGGCAGCCACACCGAGCGCCTTAAAGTTGGCGCAACTGGTCACCTCATGACCGGCACTGTCGCAGTGCACACAGCCGTCACCCGACGGCGCGGCACTCAAAACGCCAAATTGTTTTGACCGCCCACCCCCCCGTGGGGGTGGGGGGCGCCGCTCCTCCCGCATCCGCGCGGGTTGGCGCTGCACACTGGCCTCCGAATCCATGGTGTCGCATCGCCTGCATTCACCCTCCAAAAACTCCGTTAATTGGACGAGCGTGGGCAGTTCCGAGCTACTGCCCCCATGCAGCTATTCAAACCGACTTTGAACAGCTGCAGGCAACCGTGACAAAACCATATATAACACAATATATGACCATTGGTCTACCGGCAATACCGGGCAATCTCATAATTGCCCGCCGTAACCGTTAGGTGACCGACCAACTCCTTCGGTTCACCCCGCAGTGCCATCAATAGCTGGGCCAACTTGTAGGCGCTGTCCAGGTCGTCCCGACCGTGGACCAGGCTATCGAACAAATTGATGAATGCCGGCCACTCATCAATTGCCCCACCGAAGGCCGGAATCTCCAGGTGTGGAAGCCGTCCAACCACACCCTTAGGGGGGGGGTCTCCGCCACCCTCCCCGCGGTCATCCCGACGCGACCGTTTAATTTTTTCGGCGCGACGCTCGATGTCGCCCAAGCACTCCATCGCTTGGTCAGCATCCGCGCAGAGGTGCCTCACTGCAGCCACCGAGGCCTCATCCGTAAGCCCGAGGGCTTCAGCCTCGGCAGCCAGCCGACACACCTTCCCGACGCGTGTCATTGCGTCCTCCACACGCTTGAGCAGGACATCGTCCATGTCGGGTCGCTCCACATACTTGTGAGTATGGGCGAGCCATCTCATCTCCTCACGGACACCATATCGCAGTACCGTCAAGGGCGAAGGTGCCATGGTTACCGATTTAATTGTTCCTGGTCCTATGCTTCACTGCCGAACTAAGCACAGCCAGATACCAGCACTTTCCCGTCAGCGCTGGGCACATAAATTAAAACTAAGTTGTAAAACCCAAGGCAACCGCTAAACAATTAAATCCTAAACAATATTTAATATGGTTGCCCTGTGTACACACACCTTATAAATATATACTCTAAATCAATTAAAGAATGCCACCATGTGGTACAATACAAATAACACACAAAGGTTATAAAAAAAAAACAAAATAATAAGTGGCTTCTTATGAACCACACTTCCTTTGAGGTCAGCAAATCAGCTTAATACCCCTTAAATAGCCCGACCCTGCTGTGTAAACCGAAATAACACTGTAGGACTACAGAACCCGACGTTCCACCGTAAGTAATACAATCTAGGCTTCGCAGAATGACCGTTCAATCCTTTATGCGCTGGTAACAGTAGTTTCCGACTACAAATTTATAACAACTGTTAACTAAATTGGCACTTATACTTTCACTAACCGAAATGAACTTTAATTGTGGTATACCGACCACAGACTCATTGCCGACTTGAGCCAATCTGACAATGTGACAAAGGCAGCCCTACAACCGTGAATCGATGATTTCCCACTAGGAAACCGCGCTCCTGCTACCAAAATGTTTAATTTCCCACGCCTACCGAACGGCGTGAGAATCCTGAGGGGTTGTGCCTTTGCCACGTGAGAGAAAAGAAGTGATGAAATTTGTTTATTACCTTTGTCTCCGTAGACAGGAAATCGAAGGCTCGATTCGAGACAGGAATTCGGGAAAGGGGGCACAGTTGGGATAGGATGGGATCGAACCCTTGCCGTCGCTGACGCAAATCTAATTACAATCAATAGCCCGACGCTATGAGGTAGATTTACACTCTGACCAGGCCCGATGCCTGTATTATGGTAATTGATACACCGAAATACCAATCAATGCCATGGGGCCCGAGCCGCCATGTTATCTCACCGATGAGACCAGACCAAGAGGAAAAAAATTAACTTCCAATTTTACATCTCGTTTCCGATACGAGTGACAGCTGCTAGTCCGTTTTCGCTAGTGATGTCTCGATTACTCGCGATCGATTCGCGCAACAAAAAACCGGTGCGTTTCCGACGCATATATACTAAACAGTTGCTACATTTGATACCGCGACAACCGATATAATTTTACTCAAACAACGTCGCAACTTTCTCAAAAGTCAGCTACTATACGGCCTAAATGCGTCTTAGCTGATAACTACGGCTTTAAAAATCCAACCCAGTGGGGGCAACCCGGAGGACTGAAGGTCCGCTGTATACCCCGACGGGAGAGGGCTATTCCAAATATCCAGCTTACTCACATTCAAACAATAAACTACATCTCGTAAATATCGTTCTGCACCTACAAAATTGGTACCGTTATCAGAACGGATCAAAGATGGCAGTCCGCTTCCGGAAACAAATCTTTCCAAGCAAGCAATAAAGGCTTCAGTGGAGAGGTCAGCAACAAGCTCGAGATGAACCGCCTAGGAGGATAGACAGATAAACACGCAGAGGTACGCCTTGTATTGTCTAGCGTTACGCAGCCTTGAGCTCTTAACCAAGAATGGCCTTGCGAAATTCGAAATTCAAACGGTCAGGAGGAATGTCCCCCATGTGAAGTTGCATCGTGGCAGCCTTAAGCCGGTAATAAGGTATTTTTTTAATTATTTTCGTACGTAATGTATTCAGTTTTATTGCGCACTAAGACTGTCCTGTTTCATGAACTCTCCTGTCTTGCATAGGTTTGCTTGAAGAAATCTCTCTTCAGAAATCTTGTATCTGTCTTTTGTGCAGATTGATCAAATGTTCTTTCACTGGGTGCTGGTTCCTCTCATGACTGACTATTTAGTCAAAAATACCACAAGTTGTTTTTTGTTCTTGCATAGATGACTTGCCATAGCTCAGTTTGTACGCAATAACATCCGTCAAAATGGTGCTCGAGAATACAATTCACAGGTTTAGCGCGATTTTATTTAGCTCCGTCGAAAACCGCTCTATATTGAATACAAGATGGCAACACCATTGATCCCGGGAATGCCAAATGACGAGAAGGCCAGCTTGACTCAGTGGATTGCATACCAAGAGTAGCACTACAAGGTGTGGTATACCCCTATTACATAATTAGATTCACTTGAATTGTTGTGGCACCTATGACAGGCAATAACTTGACACAATATCGCCTATCAGTTGCGAGACCTATCTCTCATAATACAATAAATGTATTGTGTGGTGAATGATTAGAGTACAGAGCATATGCAGGTCTTAACCGACTCTCGGATAGAGGAACCATAGATTAGCGTCCTAGCACTCGCGCCTACCAGAGGCAGCCTGCACTTGCATGCGCCTCTTTTATCCCCAAGGATAACTATTGGATAACAAGAGCCACGCTCAATGCTACCAAATCGTTCGATCTCCCACCAGGTTCGGACTCAGACTAAGGGCCCATGAGCTAGAATGAAACAAAGCCCAACCGTGGGGGAAGTCCGAACGTCGGCGATAAGCCGAGCTAAACTTACAAATATCTGAGTGTGCCCTATTGCGGTGACGATCTCCTCTGCGGTGAGGTTCCGGACACACGCGACCGTACAACACTCTTGATGGGTAGTAAATTACACTATTTCGACTGAGGAATCCCAACCCGGCCAATCGAGGTTAATCTCCCAAATTCAAGTTTCCGTCTAATGTCATGTGACAACTTATCATAAAAAAGTTACGTCACAGACCAAAAGGGGTGCGTTCCGATTGCACTATAAACTATTTATACTAGCATGACGAAATTGCGGATAGGTACCGAAAATCTAATGTATGTACGCAAGAACCTTACAAAATTTCCTAAACTTAGCGATAGCTTTAATGTTAACGTAAGAAATAATCACAGACTACTTGCGCCCCGGTTTAGACTCGCGAAGGTTAGCAATTCTTTCAAGGGTCAATGCATTCTCTACTACAACAAGATACCTCTGGAGATCTTGAAATTGCCATTTGATTAATTTAAAAACCATGTTAAAGCGACTTTGTCGAAAAAGGGATATTACAATGTTCAAGATTACTTAAATGATGGGACTGTATGGGGTTAATCTGGCTCAACACAGACCTTGCTGTTAATAATTTTGTAATTATTTATTCCTGCTTATTAATTATGATAATGACTAAATATTATATTTTGTTTTAGTTAAGCAATTTTTTAAAAGAGATCTAATAATCATTCTGTGGGAGTTCTACGCCCTTCTTCTCCCATAGTGGTCCAATGTAGAGAAGTGGCAAAAAATGACGATTGCTAAGTATATGTAAATATCTACAGTAATAAAGACATTTGGAATTTAGAATTTTGTAATTTTAGTGATGTTTTTTTTTTCAAAATCTAGCAACACTGGCTTCATTGCTACCAACTAACGGCGAAGGGACAAGTTAGCTGAAACGCATCATAACTCCAAGTTAAACAATAATAATAAGGAGGCAGGTACATACTTGATAACGTTAGCAATGAACTTGCGCTTGTGTTCGTCCGTGGCGTGCGGCGTGGGGAACCCGTCGGGCGCCAGCGACGCGCGCAACCACGCCGCTAGCCCGTCGCTCGGCCAGGCCGCGCGGTTCAGTGCCAGCAGCAACTCGGCGAGCGGCTCCACCTGGTTGCGGGGCAACGCGCCGCCTGCAACAGATTGGTATGGCGTGGTGGTCCACTTCAGGCGACCTTTGTCCGTTTGCAGACGGGCGTTGATATTATCCTAAATGCCGCAAAGTTTAATGAATGCCAAAGAAAGTACGAAATATGAAGGCACATGTTTCCAGCTATATATATGTGTGTGTGTGTGTGTGTATGTGTGTGTGTGTTTGTGTTTGTGTATGTGTGTGTGTGTGTGTGTCCCTGTAGGATCAGAGAACATGACTAACTGTTTGAGAATCTTGTTAATCAGAATTTCCATTTTAATATGAAATTTAATAATCTGATTATGCGGTTTCACAGTAGGCATCTACGGTTAATTATCACCAGAGAGTTGTTCACACCAGGCTGCTCTCAAGCGTTCAGTCCTTGCCGAATGAGTAGTGAATTTAACTTGTAGGATCTCTGAGGCTGCTGCGCCCTGTGAGATTTCATCGTTCGCGCGTAAGTTGGTCAATCACTTACGGTACTATAGTAATGAAGTACCCAGTAACTTTTAATAATGAAGATATATATTTTTTAGTTTACAAAATATTGACGCGTATATTTTATTCGCGATCAAGAGCGGGAGCGACATGCGTCCGACGCAGAGTTGGTTTAGCGACTGGCTCCGTTGTCGAGCGACTGGCTCCGTTGTCGAGCGACTGGCTCCGTTGTCGAGCGACTGGCTCCGTTGTCGAGCGGCGGGCGCAAGCGCAGGACAGCATTATTTTGCCATTGTTCTTATTCGCGCAGGGTTTACATGGCGCGATTCCAATATATGCTAATTTTCTGTATGTTTTACTTTTTTAGGATTCCGTACCCGAAGGGTTCCAAACGGGACCCAATTACTAAGACTCCGCTGTCCGTCCGTCCGTCTGTCACCAGGCTGTATCTCACGAACCGTGATAGTTAGACAGTTGAAATTTTCACAGATGATGTATTTATGTTGCCGCTATAACAACAAATACTAAAAAACAGGATAAAAGAAATATTTAAGGGGGCTCCCATACAACAATACCACATACAAACTTATGGATGCACCTGGTTACGTACATGGAGTGTGAAAGTAACCGCACCAATAACTTTGTAAACAATATTTTGCTGTGTAAAATCCAAACTATTCACTCCACACCATCGCTTTCATTGAACGGTGGTACGGAACCCTTCGTGCGCGATTTAGACTCGCACTTGACCGGTTTTTTTTTACTCTTTCACATCAGCTCGCCGCAAGCCAATTTGGATATCTGTGTAGTCGTCGTATGTGACTGCAGCCGCCAGCCCCGGCGCCGCTCCGTCGCCAGCACCGCCAGCCAGCCGCACGCCGCGCACCTCCCACAGTGACGACACTCACCGATACACCGGAGCGCGGCGGCCGTCAGCCCCGGCGGCCGTCAGCCCCGGCGCCGCGTCACGCAGCGCGGCGGGCCGCTCCGCCAGCCAGCCGCACGCCGCGCACCTCCCACAGTGACGACACTCACCGATACACCGGAGCGCGGCGGCCGTCAGCCCCGGCGCCGCGTCACGCAGCGCGGCGGGCCGCTCCGTCGCCAGCACCGCCAGCCAGCCGCACGCCGCGCACCTCCCACAGTGACGTCACTCACCGATACACCGGAGCGCGGCGGCCGTCAGTCCCGGCGCCGCGTCACGCAGCGCGGCGGGCCGCTCCGTCGCCAGCACCGCCAGCCAGCCGCACGCCGCGCACCTCCCACAGTGACGTCACTCACCGATACACCGGAGCGCGGCGGCCGTCAGCCCCGGCGCCGCGTCACGCAGCGCGGCGGGCCGCTCCGTCGCCAGCACCGCCAGCCAGCCGCACGCCGCGCACCTCCCACAGTGACGTCACTCACCGATACACCGGAGCGCGGCGGCCGTCAGCCCCGGCGCCGCGTCACGCAGCGCGGCGGGCCGCTCCGTCGCCAGCACCGCCAGCCAGCCGCACGCCGCGCGCGACGCGCCCGCCTCCCACAGCCGGATGCACGAGCAGCCTAGAGACACAACAAAACAAACTCTCTCATCATCATCGATAGCTGGATGCCGCCCAATGATAGGTATAACCCTTGTGTTGTGCCAATTTATACGGTCCTGTGCCAATGGAATCCAGGTTCCCCCAGTAATGTCATCGACCCATCTGGCTGCTGGACGACCCACGTTCCTTTTCCTTCTTTGGGTCACCACGCCGGTCGGGGATCTACACCGTAATGCAAGTTTATTTAGGAACCGAATAGGGCGTCACTACTATTATTTGTAACTTTAATCAATCTCCTATCGCTTGTGTATCGCTGTAAATGCCTAAAATTGTGAAGTCATTTCTCATCTAGAGCAGCACTGTAAAAGGCAAGCAGCACTGTAAAAGGCAAGCGTAGTAGGGCAGTGTGTGAGTGAGGAATCGATATCCAGGTCCAGTTTATCGAAGCACGTAGAGTTGACAAAAAGTCCCGAAAGAACAGAGGAACCGGACTTGTGTGACAAAGGGACAGAATATTGTATTTATTTGTATGTTAGGAAGTGATGCTGAACCGGGTGGTAGTAATTCATTCGAACCGGGCTTTAGTCAGTATGAGTATATATCTATAAATCCTAGATGCCCTATAAATCCAATAACTATCTAAATCTCTGTAAACAATTTCACTTTCTACCTCTTCGAAATAGGCGGAATATTGCCGATTACCTATATATGTTAAAAATAATTAATAATGATATCGATTGTCCGGTCCTCCTATGTAAACATTATTTTGTTTTTCCACAGAGAACACTCAGATTCAACCCTCCATTAAATGCGCCTAGAGCCTCAACTAACTATAGACAAAATTTATTTATGATACGAGCAAGCAGGACTGTTAACTGTTTTAGCAAGTTGTTGGACGTAGACATATTTCATACCAATATTGTCAAGGCAAGGCGGTGCCTAACCCTTAACTTTTTTAGTGCATAGTTTTTCTCTTTTTTAATATCGTGTTTGTGTCAATATCTCACTGTTTGTTTTAAGTGGCAAGTGTGACAAATATGATGAGTGTTCCCATGTTTAATTTTTGCTCTATTTCTATAAGTGAATACCTGTAATTGGCTTTCTATTTCTATTTTAGCTTTTAAGGAAATTAGTTTTATAGCTCTAGTTTTCCAAATTTTAAATAAAAATAAATAAATAAATAAATGAGGCTGGATACGTAATTTACAAATTATAGCTGCAACGTATATCACAATTACCCAACTCCACCAACTGCGGCAGCATATCATCCAACGCGGCCAAGTATTGCGGCCGCTTCTTCGTGATCGCTTGCAGCGACACAAACAGCGCCTCGGTCAAGTCCGAGCGGCCGGACGCGTCGACTGCGCAGGCGCGCGCCGCAGCTAGCGCCGTGTCGTGCAGTAGCAGCGGACAGCCGGGGTGGGAACACCAGAACAATATTGATATCTGGAGTAAGATCAAGTTTTACCCAGTTAGCTATAATCCAGAACTTAACTTTATATGCAAAATACTAGCGTTATAGGCTTTAACCCTTTCCAAGCATTTCGCTTTTGACAGCTTCAAAGCATTAATTTTTGACATTAACAATTAAATATGCTATGTTATGCTAATGTACGTACGCAATAAGGAAATGTCAAAATTCAAATAAATAGTTGGACTTAGTATAATTATTGAGCGCCTTTTGTAGAATAATTCTCCCGGTATGGTGGTAACGAGGGCTAATTTGACCAAGTCTAGACACACACACAGGGACACGTTTTCATGGCCTCTCGTGTCAGTGCTTCAATGGACGTCAACATGCGCTGATAAACTGACAGTCGTCCATGACCTCTGAGACACCCCAGATTTATATCTCACGTAGGTATTTAATAGAGGTTATACTAACTAGTTTGAATAAGTCTAGACCGGCGGGGCAAGGAGACGTATTCATGGCCTCTCGTGTCAGTGCTTCAATGTGCGCCAACATGCGCTGATAAACTGACAGTCGTCCATGACCTCTGAGACACCCCAGATTTATATCTCACGTAGGTATTTAATAGAGGTTATACTAACTAGTTTGACCAAGTCTAGACCGGCGGGCCAGGGACACGTGTTCATGGCCTCTCGTGTCAGTGCTTCAATGTGCGCCAACATGCGCTGATAAACTGACAGTCGTCCATGACCTCTGAGACACCCCAGATTTATATCTCACGTAGGTATTTAATAGAGGTTATACTAACTAGTTTGACTAAGTCTAGACCGGCGGGGCAAGGACACGTATTCATGGCCTCTCGTGTCAGTGCTTCAATGTGCGCCAACATGCGCTGATAAACTGACAGTCGTCCATGACCTCTGAGACACCCCAGATTAATATCTCACGAAGGTATTTAATAGAGGTTATACTAACTAGTTTGACTAAGTCTAGACCGGCGGGGCAAGGACACGTATTCATGGCCTCTCGTGTCAGTGCTTCAATGTGCGCCAACATGGGCTGACAGTCATCCATGAGAGCTGAGACCGCCTGCTTCAGCACCAGGAACAGGGGCTGTGGGAGATAAACTTTGTATAAATTGAGGGTTTAGGTTGGTGGTGGGTGGAAGGTATTGTTGCCGTTGTAGGTAAATCATTGTTATTAATTAGTAAAGAAGGCGTCGCAACGATAATATTTGCAACAATTATTAATGACAACCGCTACCCCTTTGAAAATATATAGGCATCCGCCTTCCAGTTACTTCCTGCATCAGCGCACGCACACACACACACATACACACACACACACACCCTTGTTGGTATTCACCCGAATTTGGGGACTGTGACATGTCCCCCGAATGTGAGGGCTATATGAAATTGACGTCTTACAGCTATGTTACCTAATTGGGCTCGACTGTTTCTCATTGGCCTAGTCGGTTCGACGTTCTTCTACACACGCTCCTCGCTTCAAATATCATAAGTTTACTTGTTAACTTCACCCGATATCTGAGGTCCTCCCATATCTGGGGACCGTACCTCAGATTCGGTAACATGTTACGTTTCTAACACACGCGAGACCTCGTATTCGGTTTGCAAGCTAATCGACACACACGGTCCTCGGATTCTTTAATAACTTGCGTTTCTAATTCTGTTAATGAACCGGACGTGACAAAATTCCTGATTGTACCAAAAAACTCAAAAGAAAGAAAAGATCAAATAGAAAAAATTAGACAGCTAGGTAATTACGCCTACAACACAAAAAAGTGACATAATTCCCAAGAAGCGCTCAAAGAAAGCAAGAAAAATGGATGAAATGACTCTGTGCAAAAACTGCTTTGGACTGTATGCAAAAAGGATATTTTCTTGCACTTTAGGCGATGTGTAGATGAAACCAAACCCCGTTCTTCCAAGAAATGTTCTACAATGTTTCTGACAGCTCAAGAAGGCACCGAAGAATTTCAAGAAGAAGTTCTCTCCAATATGAGACAAGATGAAATATTTAATATAATCCGACAAGATGAAACTTTGATAAAGTTCGGATTGCAGTTATATAATCAGCACAAACAGCACTCGCATCTTAAAACTTATATCAGTCAGCGCATGCGGCAGCTGGGTCGCCTACTACTGGAGGTTAAAAAAATTAATCAATACATTCAAAACTTGGCCCAAATGATACATCCTAAGAATTTTGGTCACTTTATAGAGGCCGTGAAAGTTGTCGCAGGACACAAAATGGATAACGCTTATGGAATCCCAAGTCTTGCTCTACGATTGAGAAGTTCAATACAGCAGTGTGCAGATTTATTAAAATCAGATTCCAACAAACAATTGATGTTTGAACGCCGCGAAGAAATAGATGATTTTATAGATTTGATTGCTATAAACTTTACAAGCCAAGTCTCCACACATGCCCTTAATACAGTTTATACCAACAAATGGAACAAAACCACCATATTGCCAATGGCGAAAGATTTAATGAAGCTCACTGATTACTTAAAGCAAAAAGGCAAAAATGTAATGTTCGACATGAAAACAAATGCCACAGCCGAAAATTGGTCCGATCTCTGCGACGTAACGTTAGTACAAACACTCATTTTCAATTGTCGAAGAGCAGGAGAAGTTGAAAGAATTTTCGTGGATACTTACAAGAATCGAGATACTACCCCACTGAGTGAAGAAATTCTGAAAAGCCTAAACGAAGTTGAAAAAAATTTAGCTAAAACTTTAACAAGGTTTGAGACAAGAGGCAAACGAGGACGAAAAGTTCCAATACTGCTAACTACTGAGATGAAAAATCAGATCGATTTTCTATGCGACCTCAGAGAAAATGTTAACATCCCAGCTGAAAATGTTTACTTTTTTGCAAATACTAAAACATTTGGCTTCAAAAGATCCGGACAAATGCTAAAAAAATATGCCGAATTATGTGGTGCAGAGAATACTGATGCAATAACTTCAACAAAATTGCGAAAACACGTTGCAACAGCCTGCCAGCTCTTAAATTTACAGGATAATGAGATGGACCAACTTGCAACTTACATGGGCCACGACATTAGAGTTCATCGAAAATATTATCGGTTGCCTGATAGTTCAGTACAAGTTAGTAAAGTGAGCAAGCTACTTTTGTCGTTGGAATCTGGTAACATAATGAAAAATAAAGGGAAAAACTTTGATAATATTGATCTGAGCGCACTCAGTGACAGCGAAGAAGATTCTTCCGATACTGAGGCAGTGAAGGAAAATGATATGAATGTTGTCCAAAACGAGAATATACCAACGAATATTCAAACAAAGAGTCAAACACATACTGGAAAAAAAACGATTGAAAACCCAACAAGATGCGAGCGATACAGACGAGCATGAATTAATGGTAAAAAAGAAAAGGTCTAAGACTACAACGAGGAAACCAAAAAAGACACATGTAAAACAAACTAAGAAAAAGGAATGGTCCTCTGCAGAAAAAGATGCTATGCAACGGGAGATGGCTATCTATTGGATACGCAAAAAAGTACCTAACAAAGTTGAGTGCGAACAGTGCCTCAAAAATGAACCGGACCTGCAAAACCTCACATGGAGACAAATAAAGTATTATGTGCACAACATAATAAATAAAAAAAATAAAAAAAAAATATTAACTTTAAAGCCGGTGGATATTCTGTTTCTAGTACACGCCACAGCTATAAATGTTTAATTACGTGGGAATGTGTCAAAATTTAATTATATTTTTTATTTCTTAAGGCAAAATTTCAGTGACAAAATTTCATTACATTTTTTATTTCTTAAGGAAAAATTTCAGTGTCAAAATTTCATTATATTTTTTATTTCAATTTCTTCTTTTTATTTCATAAACCCTAATGAGATGGCGGGTAATTTTGTTTACAATTTTTTAATTGTAGCAATTGTAGCTGATATGAGCTTTGTTCAACGTTTGATTGTAAATTCACGGCAATGGACAAAGGCTTTTTGTATTTTTGTACACAATTTAACGAGGATGATCAGACCGATTTACTTTTGTAGTAAAAAATACTAGTGGTATAGCCCAATATGTAGTATTTTTTACTACAAAAGTTAATCGGCCCAATTATCCTCGTTCAATTATGTACGAAAACACAAAAAAAATCTTTTTCTACTGCCGTGAATTCACAATCAAACGTTAAACAAAGCTGAGATCAGCTACATTATTGAAAATTCTGTCAACATTTTGAACTTCCCACCACCTCACCTTATAAGATAAATTGTTTTATTTTTAACCGAATATAATTTGTATTGTGAACTCAATGAATTTCCTGTGGGTATTAGAAATAAACTTTCATTTATGAACTTAATTTGATATAAGTAAGTAATTCACCAACTGCTTTCACACCCAATGATATATTTTTTTTAAAGTATTTAATCTGGATCCATAGTGTACAGAAACAAAGTTAGTTACATATTTAAACATTATTAGATGCTAGGTGATATTATTATGCTAAGAGGCACGATCCACGATGACTGGCAGTTGTCCGCCATTCTTTTCCAATGTTGCGCCCAGATCTCTAGGATATTATTTTATTTTATTTCTACAGGGTGTTACAGAAAGGTCCTGTGAAACTGAAAGAAAAAAATATCAGTTGTTCCGTACTAAAATTCAAATCTTACGAGACAAAATGTATGGAACCTTGGGTTTGCTGGAAGATATCTCTATTTAGAGATAAGCATGCCTTTGTAGATGTCTTTTCTGTTTTATTATATCTTATGTCGTTTTATGTGCAATAAATATATACGAAATATACGAACAGCTGATATTTTTTTCGTGATTTCAAAGTTGGTCCCATAGTGAAATTTTTTTGTATTGATGTCAGGAAGAAACCCTTTCAGTTTCACAGGACCTTTCTGTAACAACCTGTATAAGGCAATATCAATAATACAAACACAGTAAATAAAAAATAAAAACTTAGATCTTCAGTTACAGTCCTAAGTCCATAAAGGAAGATACAGAAAACAGAAAAGCCTTTGATAAATGTTAAAAAACAGCAGGCACAATAATATATACCTTCACAATCTTATCACCACAAACTCAAACAAAACTGAAAAAAAAATGCGTCTACGTACGATAACATTCGGAATCATAGATCCGAGTTCTTCTCTAAAGACCTCAGATTAGACAAAATTAACCTTTCACACACTTTGGACTGGTGGCGCCACGTGGTGGCACAACCCGACATAACATACACAGGTGACCTCTGCTAACACAATGTGTGTTAGACATTTCGCCCGTAATCTGAGGTCCCACGATGTGATTGGTCAGAAAATTGCCAGCTTACCAATCAAAACGCGTGCTTTCAGAATATATATTTGAATCGACGATCTGTGAATCCGAGGACGGCCTCGAATTCGGTCTCGACCGCTTTTTCGGGTCTGGTGGAGCATTGAAGTCCTCACATTCGGGCGGTAGCAAACTCACACACACACACACACACACACACACAAACTGGCAATTTGTTTTCATCAACATCATTTCTCTGTACGGTTCCAACATCACCCGCACATTTTCCCTGCGCGGCATTTTACCATTTTTATTCCATGCAGTATTCAAATAACCACCAAGAAGTATATCAAGTTCCAAATATACCCAAAAATATCTAAATTAACTTTTATTCATCTCTCTATGTTTAATATTTATGCTTCGGAACGCACCGGTTTTTTGTTGCGCGGATCGACCGCGAGTAATCGGGACATCACTAGCGGAAACGGAACCGCAGCTGTCACTCGTACCAACGAGATGAAAAATTGGAGGTTATCTTTTCTTGTCGGGAGAAAAAACATGTCTGCTCAGGCGTCGGGCCATTGATTGTATTTCGGTGTAACAATTGTCTAATACAGGTGTCGAGCCTGGTCGGAGTGTTAATCATCAACATCGTCGGGAAATAAGTAGATTCGCGTCAGCGGTTGAGTGATCCGTGTTGTGATTGGACATCGTCGTATCAGACGGCGACTCCTCGTGTCGGCAGGCAGCACGCCGGCGACAGCGTCGGGCAGCGAATAGTGAGATTCAGTCCCTATCCTACCCAAACTTGTGCTCCTATCCCGTATTCCAGCCTCGAATCGAGCTTTCGATTTCCGGTCTACGACGGCAAGGTAAAGTAACAATCAAGATTTTCTCTCCCGTGCTGGCAAAACCCAGCCCCTCAAGATTCCACGCCGTTCGGTTGAGGCGTGGAATTAAACATTTTGGTAGCAGGCGCGGTTTCCTAGTGGGAAATCACCGATTCACGGACGGTTGTAGGGTTGTTTTTTTTTTGCCACATTGTAGTTGGGAGAAAAGAATATCTCAGATAGGCCGGCAAGTCGGCAATGAGTCTGTGGTCGGTATACCACAATTAAAGTTCATTTTCGGTTAGTGAAAGTATAATTGTCAATTTAGTTAACAATTATTATAAATTTGTAGTCGGAAACTACTGTTTGTGCGCATAAAAGATTGAACAGTCATTCTGCGAAGTAACTAGATTGTATTACTTGCGGTAGAACGTCGGGTTCTATAGTACTGCAGTGTTATTTCGGTTTACAGAGCAGGGTCAGGCTATTTAAGGGGTATTAAGCTGGTTTTGCTGATCTCAGTAGAAGTGTGGGTCATATCGGAGGGGCCACTTCTAGAAGGTCACAGCTACCTTCATTATATTAAAAATAGCTTGGATTTCGGAATCCAATGTGGTTTAGGGTGCTATATTGTTTAGGTTTATAGTCTCGGAGCCCACCACTTATTATTTTGTATTGTTTTCATAATCAAGTTTTGTGGGTTATTTTTGTATTGTGTTTTATGGTGGCATTCTCTAATTGATTTAGAGTGTATATTTATAAGGTGTATGTCCACAGGGCGACCATATTAAATATTGTTTAGGATTTAATTGTTTTAGTGGTTGCCTTGGTTTTTACAACTTAGTTTTAATTTCTGTGCCCAGCGCTGACGGGCAAGTGCTGGTCTCTGGCTGTGCTTAGTTCGGTAGTGAAGCATAGGACCAGAAACAATTGAATCGGTAACCATGGCACCTTCGCCCTTGACGGTACTGCGGTATGGTGTCCATGAGGAGATGAGATGGCTCGCCCATACTCACAAGTATGTGGAGCGACCTGACATGGACGATGTCCTGCTCAAGCGTGTGGAGGACGCAATGACACGCGTCGGGAAGGTGTGTCGGCTGGCTGCGGAGGCTGAAGCCCTCGGGCTTACGGATGAGGCTTCGGTGGCTGCAGTGAAGCAGCTCTGCGCGGATGCTGACCAAGCGATGGAGTGCTTGGGCGACATCGAGCGTCGCGCGGAGAAAATTAAGCGGTCGCAACGGAACGACCGCGGGGAGGGTAGCGGAGACCCGCCCCCTAAGGGTGTTGTTGGACGGCTGCCACACCTGGAGATTCCGGCCTTCGGTGGGGCAATTGATGAGTGGCCGGCATTCATCAATTTGTTCGATAGTTTGGTCCACGGTCGGGACGACCTGGACAACGCCTACAAGTTGGCCCAACTACTGATGGCACTGCGGGGTGAACCGAAGGAGTTGGTCGGTCACCTAACGGTCGCGGCAGGCAATTACGAGATAGCCCGGTCCATATTGTTTGACCGCTACCAGCACAAACGGCGGTTGGTTGATGCGCAGCTGGGGAAGCTGTTTAGCATCCCAAGAGTAACCCGGGATGTTGACATCCGGGTACAGGTGCTCAACCCTGTGCTGGTGGCCACTAAGGCCCTTCAGAACCTTGGTCTGCCGGTAGACCAATGGTCATATATCGTGTTGTATATGGTTTTGTCACGGTTGCCTGCAGATGTTCAAAGTCGGTTTGAACAGCTGCATGGGGGCAGTAGCTCGGAACTGCCCACGCTCGTCCGTCCAAAAAATCCGTTAATTGATTTTTTGGAGGGTGAATGCAGGCGATGCGACACATTGGATACGGAGGCCAGTGTGCAGCGCCAACCCGCGCGGATGCGGGAGGGGCCGCGCCCCCCGCCCCCACGGGGGGGTGGGCGGTCAAAACGATTTGGCGTTTTGAATGCCGCGCCGTCGGGTGACGGCTGTGTGCACTGCGACAGTGCCGGTCATGAGGTGACCAGTTGCGCCAACTTTAAGGCGCTCGGGGTAGCTGCCCGCAGGAAGGTAGTCTTCCGCCACCGATTGTGTTTCGGTTGTTTGGGGCCGCACCCGCTGAGCGAGTGCTCACGCGCGTCCCCCTGTGAGTGCTGCGGTGGCAAGCACCACATCGTGTTGTGCCTGAACCGGTCAGGCCCTTCGGACGATCACCAGGGCCGGACTCAGGTTGGTCGGTCACAGGGCCCAACCAGGGCCGGACCCAGTCCCCCTCCGGGCAACGGGAGTCACCAACGGGGTGACTGGAGTACCCGCGGACGGGACCCCCCCCGAGGGGAAGGGGGCTGCGCGGGGGGTAACAGGCGGGATAGCCGGGGTTCGGTCGCCGCTGTCCAGGGTCAGCGAGGACTTCGGGCCGCTGGCTCACCGCGTGTTACGGGCGGGTGTCAGATGGCACCTATGAGTGGCGCGAAGGCTGGGAGCCCACCACCTTCTGCGCCACCCTGCCCGTCGCTCTGGGAGGCGAACAGGGAGGCGAACAGTCGGATGTCGCCCCCATTCCTAGAGCGCCCCAGGTTGGATCCGCTCTCCCCCCTCCATCCACGGTGGCCACCGGGCACACCGTTCACAGTCCGGTATGGTCGGGTACCGGGAGAGCGAGGGGCCTATTATGCGGGTTGGGACCCCCTGATGTACATACGGTCTGATATGCCACCGGTGGCATATCAGCAGCCGAGTTACCAGGCCGACGGGGGTCCCAGCGGGTTCGGATCCCGCGGAGGTTCCCGCTAGGGACACGCCGCCCACTTACAGGGTGCCGCCACTCCACAGACGGTCATGCTCCCCACCGCCTCGGTGATAGCGTGGAGTTCGGACGGCAAATCTTGTGTGGCACGAGCACTATTGGACTCGGGGGCCCAGGAGTGCTTAGTCTCGTGCAACCTTGTAAGACGGTTGGGCATTTCGGTAAGGGAGTATCCACATTCCATTCGGGGAATTGGGAACACGGAAGTCGGTTCCGTTAAGGGAGTATGTCGGATTACTCTCTCGTCACGGGTGGATTCATCGGTGAATCTGACGGTCACGGCATTAGTCATGCCTAATGTGATGGGCTCACACCCTCACGTACGGTTGTCGCCCTCGGTGCGACAGTTGGTCGCTGGGTTGTCACTGGCTGACCCGGAGTTCGATATTCCGGGCCCAGTAGACATTTTATTGGGTGTCGATGCCTTGAGATACCTGTTAGTGCCAGGTGTCCACGTGTTGCAGGCGACTGGTCTGGTTTCGGTCAACACCAGACTGGGCCATGCGGTAATGGGTCCGGTCATGCCGGCTGCCCCACGCCTAGCGACTCGTAGTCCCTTATTCGGTTCTGTACTCTTGGAGGTGATACAGAAGTTTTGGGAGGTGGAGGAACCACCTACGGTCCGCCGGTTGGACCCGGTTGAAGAAGAGTGTGAACAGTTTTATCGGAACAATACTGGTCGCCTTCGGTCAGGTCGATTTCTCACACGTCTTCCATTCCGGAGTGATCGCCCACCGCTGGACAGTTCACACCATGCAGCCGAGACGCGGCTTCTGTCGATGGAACGACGCATGAAGCGTGACGGGATTTTCCGGCAGAAGTACGTCGACTTCATGCGGGAATACGAGTCGCTCGGCCACATGTCGGTTTCGGGTATCGACTGGAAGCGTGAAGACCACTGCTTCCTGCCCCATCACGCGGTCTTGAGGACCCCTGAGGGCAAAATACGGGTAGTGTTCGATGGATCGGCATCCACATCTAACGGCATGAACCTGAACCAGTGTTTGCATTCAGGGCCGAAGTTGAACCATGACATCGCGGATGTTATCACACGGTTCCGTCGACACAATGTTGTGTTTGTAGCTGACATCCGGATGATGTTTAGGCAGACGGTCATTCACCCTGACGATAGACGGTATCAGCTGGTACTGTGGCGAGAGAGCCCAGATCAGCCCATCAGGGTGTACGAGCTGAACACCAACACGTACGGGCTACAGTCTAGTCCTTATCTGGCGATTCGCACTCTGCGGGAGTTAGCGGATCGAGAACGGTTAAATTTCCCTAGAGGAGCAGCGATCCTGAAGCAGGATCTCTACGTGGACGATATCTGTACCGGTGCAGATTCCGTAGAGGAGGCGCTCGCTCGACGGGACGAGCTAGTTGAGCTCCTACGGGGTGGAGGTTACGAGCTCCGGAAATGGATGCCGAACTCTCCAGAGTTACTGACTGGTCTCCCGGATGACTACCAGCAGGATCCCCACATTTTTGAAAATTTGGAAAATCCAAATATGTTGTCGGTATTAGGCGTCCAGTACCAGCCGGTGTCAGACATGTTTTCGTATCGGGTCGAGTTGGACTCCCCGAAGGTCTGGACGAAACGGAACGTCCTTTCAACGGTGGCTAGGACATTTGATCCAAACGGGTGGATCACCCCGGTAACATGTCAGCTCAAGTGTTTTATGCAGCAATTGTGGTCTGCTGAGCTGAAATGGGACGACCCGATCGGCGGGTCATTGAGCTCAGAGTGGGACTCGTTCTTTTCGACCCTCCCTGGCATCAATCGGATTTCACTGCCACGGAGGTTGGCCCCCACCACACGATACACCGCCACCCTGCATGGGTTTTGCGATGCCTCGGAGAAGGGCTACGGAGCTGCGGTGTATCTGCGTACGGTCGACTCCTCGGGGGAGGTTGATGTGCGGTTGGTCATGGCCAAGAGCAAGGTTGCGCCGTTGCGCACTCGCCTGACCATTCCCAAATTAGAGCTTTCGGGAGCGGCTCTCCTGACTCGTCTGCTCAAGCACACGATGACGGTTCTTCGTGGGTCAATAGCGTTAGAAGATACGGTCTACCCTTGGACGGACAGCCAGATCGTGTTATGCTGGCTGAAGGCTTCAGTTCACAAGCTGGAGATTTTTGTGGCGAATCGGGTTTCGCAGATTTTGAATTCGGAGGTTCCCTTAATCTGGAGACATGTTCCAGGGGAAATGAACCCAGCAGACTGTGCGTCTCGTGGGTGTCACGCTCCGGAGTTGGTTGGACATCCCTTGTGGTGGGGTCCAAAATGGTTGACTCAAGCCGAATCGGATTGGCCAATGAGTCCACGCGTTACCACGGCGAACGGCGCCTTGACAGTCGGTGCCTGTACGACGCAACCAGAGCCGGAAGAGGAGTTCAGCATGCTGGAACGGTACAGCTCGCTCGACAAGCTGGTCAATGTGACCGCCTGGATCTTCCGATTTGCGCGGAATTGTCGCAATTCTGAGGCGCAACGGGTGCGGATACAGGTCCTGACACCACGGGAACGGAACCATGCGTTGTTCGCATTGGTACGTTCGTGCAGACGGTGCACTTTAAGTCCGAATTGGACATTCTGAGACGCGGACGCGTCCAACTGAAGGGAGCTGTGGCTCGGCTCAACCCGTTTATTGACCCTCACGGATTGCTGAGGGTAGGAGGTCGGCTGCGGAATGCCAACCTGCCTTATGCGGCTCGCCACCCGTTGTTACTCCCTAGGAAAGGGAAGTTGGTCGAACTGTTGATACAGGATCGACACATTCGGAATGGGCATATCGGATGCCACGCCTTGATGGCGTTTCTCCAGCGCGAGTTCTGGATTCTATCGGGAAGACGCTTAGTGCGTAGCGTCGTATTTCGGTGCCTGCCTTGTTATCGGGCCAAGGCGGCTACGACGCAGCCCCAGATGGGCGATTTGCCCTCGGATATGGTTAACGAAATCCGGCCCTTTGCGGGTGTCGGAACGGATTTCGCGGGACCATTCATGGTCAAGTCTTCACAGCTACGGAACGCCAGATTAGTGAAGGCATACCTGTGCGTCTTCGTGTGCTTGGCCACGAAGGCAGTCCACTCGGAGGTGGTCAGTGACCTCACTACAGAGGCATTTATCGCATGTCTAGATCGGTTCGTCTCACGAAGGGGCCTCCCGACATTAATCCGTTCGGACAACGGCACAAATTTTGTCGGAGCCAGGCGATATCTGCAGGAGGTCACTCAATTCCTGAACGGTAACCAGGATGCCATCGGTACGGCTTGCTCCCGACGAGGGATTGAATGGGTTTTCAGTCCGCCGGGATGTCCTCATTGGGGAGGAATATTTGAGGCTGCGGTTAAATCGGCTAAGTCGCACCTGACCAGGATCATCGGTGAGACCTCTCTACGCTTTGAAGAGCTTGCGACGCTGTTCTGTAAGATTGAAATGACACTGAACTCGCGTCCGTTGTGCCCGCTCAGTTCGGATCCAAATGATTTGGAAGCGTTGACTCCGGGTCACTTCCTGATAGGTCAGCCCCTTAACGCCCTGCCAGAATACCCATTCGGTGATGTTAAGTTAAGTCGGTTAACTAGGTGGCAGATGTTGCAGCAGATGGCTCAAGATTTTTGGAAACGGTGGTCCCTTGAGTATTTGCACATCTTGCAGCAGCGCCTTAAGTGGACTGACCGGACGAGCCCCCCTCAAGTCGGTGATCCTTAATCAGCACCAAGTGCTGATTAAGGATGCGAACCTGCCATCATTGAGATGGAGACGAGGACGGATCGTCAATTTGTACACGGGTCGGGATGGCACGCCTCGATCAGCAGAAGTCAAGGTGGGGGACTCGGTCCTCAAGAGAGCGGTCGCAACACTTTCTCGCCTTCCTATTGATTAGGGACAGGTTCGGGCCTGTCCGGGCGGGTGACTGTTTAATATTTATGCTTCGGAACGCACCGGTTTTTTGTTGCGCGGATCGACCGCGAGTAATCGGGACATCACTAGCGGAAACGGAACCGCAGCTGTCACTCGTACCAACGAGATGAAAAATTGGAGGTTATCTTTTCTTGTCGGGAGAAAAAACATGTCTGCTCAGGCGTCGGGCCATTGATTGTATTTCGGTGTAACAATTGTCTAATACAGGTGTCGAGCCTGGTCGGAGTGTTAATCATCAACATCGTCGGGAAATAAGTAGATTCGCGTCAGCGGTTGAGTGATCCGTGTTGTGATTGGACATCATCGTATCGGACGGCGACTTCTCGTGTCGGCAGGCAGCACGCCGGCGACAGCGTCGGGCAGCGAATAGTGAGATTCAGTCCCTATCCTACCCAAACTTGTGCTCCTATCCCGTATTCCTGCCTCGAATCGAGCTTTCGATTTCCGGTCTACGACGGCAAGGTAAAGTAACAATCAAGATTTTCTCTCCCGTGCTGGCAAAAACACAGCCCCTCAAGATTCCACGCCGTTCGGTTGAGGCGTGGAATTAAACACTCTATATTGTAATCCAAATAGTACGTCTTACACCGTACATCTTTATCGTCCTTCAAACCTTTGGACTTCGTGCGTTTTTCTCACTTACATCGTCGGTGTGAGACGTTGCATCATACTTCTATAGAACGGTGAGTGATACATCTACGGTTCAACTAATGAACAAGTGAACTATCAAAGAAACTCCAACAAGGGATTGTTAAGCAGGATTTATTAAGTTTTCGGTCACCAAGGACATTATCAAGTATTTTATCACGCGAACAATCCATTTTCATAAATTTTAGCTACCAAAATCAAGGAACAATCAAGTGTTGGGTCATCAAGAACTTTATCAAGCCTTTTGTAATCAAGGACTTAATCAAGAGTGCAGTCACCAAGGACTTTCGTATATCAAGGTGTTCGATCATCAAGGATCTACATACGGTGGGTCATCAAAGTCCTGCCTAACAAGGATATTCAAGCGGCGGCAAGCGAACCGGGAGCTTTAGTCGTCTGATCGGGTCACGCGTGCCGGTAGCAACTGCAGTTGTCCGGAGGCCACCACGCACACCAAGGACTAGCAAGGATCAAGTCACAAGTATCAAGATCTATAGAAGAAGATCTTTCCATTTATCATATCCTCCATCTTGATACTGACGACTATCAAGATGGAGGCTATTTTCGAAAACCAAGCTGAGTTCTAAATAAAACTTTGGCAGAAAAATTAGACCCCGTAACTAAAGACGACTACATGGAGTCTTTGTGCAAACCAAGAGAGCTCCCAAGGTTAAGATAATTTTTGGACACTTAAAAAGCAAGTTCACGTACAAGGAGACGTCGTCGCGTAGCAATCAAGGTAAATCTACACCGAAGCAAGCCACAAGTCAATGATCATCATGTCAACCGTCATCATGAGCGAAACGATTCCAAAAATCATTGCATAACAAACATGTCAATCAAGAATCAAGTCATAATAAAAACCAGGGCACATCAAGTCATGCCTACAAAAATAAACCTAACCTTTGTTGAGCAATTTGTCGAAGCAATTAAAGTAAGCAATCGAAGCAGTAAAATAGATCACGGAAATGGATATAAGTAACGCCCCTTCGTGGCCCTCAGCAGGCGGATTGTGGGAGGCGGCCGTTAAAAGTCTCAAATATAACCTCAAGAGAGTGGTAGGACAGCAACGACTCACCTACGAAAAGTATTCAACCGTGTTGGCGCATATAGAGGCAGTCATGAATTCTAGACCATTATGTCATAATTCATAATTCATAATTCATTTATTGATTTGTGAGACACAAGTACATCAGGTGTAATGGTTGAAAAAATATAGCTTCTTTTGTGCTCTACCTAAATAGGCATACAAATCTTATGTCACAAGTAAATCTTTTTAAATAATTTTATAAAAATACAATTAAATACAGAATGTCAAAAATTAAAAGATTCAGTTAATATTAAAAAAACAATTTAAATAAATACAAAATTAATGTCAATGATAAAAATATACATGTCAGCGTGTCAATAATTACAAACTAAATTAATAAATATCTGATCTAAATTACAATTTATCTTCAAAGAACTCTTTCATGTCATAATAGCATTTATTAGTCAGCATGTCATATAATTTTCTTTTAAATTGAATAGTATTTAGCGATTTTAGATTATCTGGCAACTTGTTATATATTTTTGGTCCCATGACCACAATGCTTTTTTGTTTGAAGGCTGTTTTACAGGATTCATATTTTAGTTTATGTGGATGCCGTATTGTTCTAGAGCTATTTTCATGCGCCTTTGGAAATAGCGACTCGTTTGTTTTGACAAAGACAGCAACTTCATATACATATAGACAGGTAAGTGTAAGAATTTTCAGTGCCTTAAAATATGGCTTACAGGTTTCGGTAGATTTTAACTGACACATCGCTCTCAGACATCTTTTTTGGGCATTAAATATTGTAGTTACTTCAGTGCAATTGCCCCAAAATACAATTCCAAACCGCAATGTTGACATTACATACCCGTGGAAAGCTGACAGTACGGCGTCTCTACTAACAATTTTTGATAACTTGTATAAGGCGTAGGCAGATTTACTAAGCTTATTGCACGTTACCTCGGCTTGGTATTTCCAGCTTAAGTTATGATCTATCGTCAAACCTAAAAACTTGGTGACATGTTCTTGCTGGATTGCTACATTGTTGTATACCAAGTTTACAGGAGGTGGATTGGTTTTTTGTGTAAAGTGCATAATTTTAGTTTTGCTTAAGTTAGCCTTTAAACAGTTTGATTCTAGCCATGACATTATTTCTTGGAGAGTTTTATTTATTTCGTGTTCGTAATTTTTATTTTCTGATTTTTTTATGACCGCTGTGCTGTCGTCAGCAAAGAGGGTCATAGGGTAGCTTACATTCAGCGGCAAATCGTTAATGTAGAGCAAAAAAATCAATGGGCCGAGTATACTGCCTTGCGGGACTCCATGTAGAGACAAGCGGTCATTTGAAGTATATGTTACTTCGTTGTTTGTCTCTATGCAAATATTTGAGAGTTGAGTTTGTTGTGTTCGCCCGTTTAAATATGATTTTATGAGTTTTAAAGCTGTACCTCTCACTCCATAGAATTCCATTTTTTGTAGCAAAATTTTGTGATTAACGTAGTCGAATGCTTTTGTCATGTCCATGTAAATAGCCGATACTGGAACTCTAGAATCTACGCATCGTAATATATCCGCAAGAAAGTCGTATATTGCGAGATTAATACTTTTTCCTTTTCTGAATCCTTTTTGCTGCTCTACTAATATATTATATTTATCGAGATAGTTGTAGACCGAATTATAAATAACATTTTCAAATATTTTGGAAATAATTGGAATTAAGGCAATTGGTCTGTAATTGTGAACCGAGTTTTTATCGCCTTTTTTATAAATAGGCTTAATTATCGTTGTTTTCAATTTTGCAGGGAAAGTCCCGTTAACAATGCATAGATTTATTATGTGGCTTAGATGGGGTGAAATTATTTCATTAACGTATTTTATCACGTTAGTGCTAATGTTATCATAGCCTACGCTTGTTTTATTTTTTAATGATTTTATTATTTTGATTATGTCATACGAAATTGTAGGTGATATAAATAATGAAGATGGTTGAGAATTGAATTTTAGGTTATATGTCATATGTAGGTCCATAGGTGGAGTTGTTATTTGGTCTATGAAGTGGTCATTAAATGTGTTTGCAATTTTTATTGGGTCTGTAATCAATGTATTATTATCGTCCTTTAGTTTTCTAATGGGTTCCCTGGGTTGATAAGGTTTAGTGCTGTTAATAATTTTCCAAGTTGTTTTTGACTTATTAACTGACGTTCTAATTAAATGACTGTTTATAGATTTTTGTGTCAGCTTTATAATTTTTCTTAATCTTTGAGTATAAGTTTTTAGAGCAGATTTATTGACTTCACTTGGATTTATCCTATTGTTCCAAAGCAGAGTCCTTTGCCTTTTTGTACATATTTTTATACCTTTTGATATCCATCTGACTCTCTTTTCGCAGGAGATTTTAATATATTTTAATGGGAAACATAGCTCATACAGCAAAAGAAAAATGTCAAGAAATCGGTTGTATGCCTCATTTGGGTCGTCAGTAGTGTATAAGTCAGTAAATTTCCATTGATTTAGGTACTTTTTGAATTTTTTTAGATTTTCGTCACAGTAGTCCCTCCGTTTTATCCGCCAGAATTTCAGTTTACATGTTTTTTTTGACATTGCATTTCAATATTTGAGCTGTATGGTCAGACAAACCTAAATCGACGACCTCAGCCTGACAGCAAGTAGCATCATTGTGAGCAAAATTGTCAATGCATGTTTTGCTTTGTAGTCTTGTGGGCTCATTTATTGCTAAGGTTAAGTTGTGACTTGTTAAGATATGGATAAATTTTTGAGAGGTTTTATTTGGCTTCAAAATGTCTATATTAAAGTCACCACAGAGTACAACTGTCTTGTCACGTTTTTTGTTAATTAATTTCAGCAACTTATTTTATTGTGTGAAGAAAATTTTTAATTCCGTAGCTAACATTTTTGGGACTCTATAGAGACATAGTATTATAAACGCGTAGTCTGTCAGCTCTACTGCACAACATTCCATGTTACTTGAAATAGAAATGTCCTGCAGCTCTACACTTTTATATTTTATCCCGTTCTTCACAAGTATACATGCACCTCCCCTTTTTACATTTTGTCTGGAGTAACATGATGCCAAGTTATAGTTGGGTATGCATAGTTGATCCTCATATCCTGACTCTATAAAATGCTCTGTGCAACAAATTACATCTATACATTTTCCTAATGAATCTAAATTTGATAAATGTACACTTAACAAGTCTGATTTACTTATAAGTCCAGCTATGTTTTGATGTAAGATAGAGATACTGTTATAGGCGAAAAAACTCTAGCTCCTTTTTTTCCTCTGCATTAACTTGCTGATTTCCATCCTTTTCTCCTCTATTGTTGATGTTACCATGCTGCTGTGTTACTTTAGTGCTTATTACGTTTGATAGTGCTTTAAGGTCTGCAAAGATTTGTTTCATTCCCATGTTATTTAGCGCTAACTGCCGCCCCGAGAACATGTCGTGATCGTAGGTAAGGTTTTCATTGGAGTCCAGAATATGCGCATACTTATGACTCATATTATCTAACCAGAGTAGGTTGTTGAACATCTCAATCCTGGAGTTGAACATGGTGAGGTTCGGACCAAATTTAAATACAGGCAAACAGAGGATAATGTTTGTGTGTTGTATTCTTAGGAGTGTGCATCTTATGTTTTCTATAACTTCAAAGTAGTTATTGGTTTCCACGAAGTCTGTTTCTCCAATTATTACGATGCAGTAATCCTTACTTGTATGGTCTTGCAGCTTTATTTCAATATCCTTAAGGAGTACTTTGATGCCGACATTCCTAGTCAAATAGTGACACAGCTGAGTATTTCTGTCGAAGGTTTCCTGCGCAATTGTGAGGACGCTATTTTGTGAATTGCTGCTCAATATAGTTACTTTTCTCGTTAATGGTTTTATTTTTTCCTCATGCGTGCTTGGCGCCCTTGTTTCGTGCTGTAATGCAAACTTTGAATTCACATGTTCATTTTGTTGACCTGTTGGCTCTTTAAGGGCTTTTTTTATTTTATTTTTAGAGTTAACGCCTAGCATAGGCCACTGCGTGAGGTCTACCGTCTGTTGTTCATTTGAAATTGAGGTAGTCGGTGTATCGTGACGCCGAGGAGTAGATTTGGATGATTTGCTTTTTTTCCTTTTTGGAGTTATATAATCATTTTTTAGGCTTTCTGTTACCTTTTTGCACAATTCATTTGTTTTTTTTCAAATCGTCAAAATTTTTATGTAAGCGTCTATTTTCTAAATTCAAATTTTCTATCTCTTTATGAGCTGTTTTTAGCTCTCGTTTCAGAACTTCAATTTGTTTTTTAAGCTCCGTGACTTGGTTCTCGTCGTCGTCAGAGATTGCGGGCAAACTACTACTGGTGCCATCTAGGGGATCTTTGGTGGTATCTAGTTCCTCATCGGTCAACTGTGACTCTGATCGTGTTCGCGGCTTTCTGAATGTTATGTTTGCAAAGAAACTCATCTTTTTCAGTATAGATGTCGCTCACCACGAAGAGAAATACAAAAAAATATTTTGTAACACGGGCAGGATTGAACCTGAGGTCACTGCACCACAGTGCGTGCTAGTGGAAAAGGAAAAAGAAAAAGTATTTTTGTTGTGTGGGGATCGAACCTGCGTCGTTGCAAAACGACTAGGCGTAACGCCTCACCTTAACCGTTCCGGCCAAACACCTGCTACTTCTACTGGCGAAATAAGGTAACGTATGTGTTTGTGAGATAATTTAGCTTCTCCTCTCTAGGTGGCGTTAGTAGGTACATGAGTATTTGATTTTGCTGGATCGATCGATACCGAAGAATGATTTGTATTTATTCACTTTTAGGTTATGGTTTTTTAGTCTTCAATATTAGTTCTTGGTCACAAAGAATGTATCACTTTTATATATTTTCACTGTTCAGATGATTACACTAGTATTTTTCAGTCACTAGCACTATTGTTCATTGTCACTTATAACGGTTGTTTACGGCACATGATTTCTTCAATTAATCGTCTTTGTAACAATTGATTTGAGGAAATTGTATATTATTCCGGCAAATTGGGAATGACAATTGATATTTATCACTGTTATTAGGACTATTTTCACTTTGGACACTCAAAACTCTAAAAATATATACGGAGACAGTGTTTACGTCGGCAGTGTTGCCATCCCCTTTGTCCTCTGATAGAAGATCCAAAAGACTGATAATTCTTCATACCGGCTCACTTCTTAGCTTGTGGGCCCAACCTAACACTGGTTGAGACAGAAAGAGACCAGAGAACAAAATGGTTCCTTACCCAGAAGATTTTCACCGATGTTTGGAAGAGTCGGCAAGCAGAATATCTCAGCCAATTAATAACAAGATGAAACAAGATTTATCGTCGGCAGATTTAATTTTACTTTGGCTTTAAGACACTAGCTTAAAAGTTTTGGGGTAATCTTTGAGATATTATTTAAACCTGCCACTATTTGTCCTGTTTCTTTGTTCATAAAGTTCAAAAAGTCTATCTCTGCTAATCCGCCCACCTATGGTCGTCCAATCACTGAACTTAAATCTAGTATTAATTTCTTTCGTATAAATTTTAATATAAACTCAAATTCTTCGCTTACCAAAGAAAAAAGTCATGATATTAATTATTCGGTTTGTATTGGACATTGTTGCATAAAAAAAGACAAAAATTTAAAAAATTACATCTCCAAGAGACTTGGGTGCAATCTTACCCCGCGGGTGCATTTCTGAAGCACAGGTAGAGTTAATGACGTTTGCTTTTGCATAATTGATTTATTTTTTATTTTTCTCCCTGATAAGTGTTTGACTTGTAAAAGTGCATTATTTTTGCCTACTTACAATAAGTTATTTGAGCATGAGTTTACCACAATAGTCAGCAGAAGTCAGGCAAGCTTTTACCGCTTGTAGTCCTGGTTAACTATTTATAGTTTTTCGGCGCCATTTCTGATCATCTTTTGCCACATTTCCAAGCAGTGAAGTGATTTTTTTTTGGGAGTAAATAAACTATTTTAGGATATGTACATATGATAAATCAACCATTAAATTTTACCATTATTTCATCTGATTATAATTTTTTCACTACATATTAACCTTAATTTGAGAATACAAAATATTATTTTTATATGCTGTTTACAGGTTTTATCAGTACCCTTATTTACACCTGCGTACGCATCGACAGCGCGGCGTGCAAAAAAAACAAAACCAGCTTGCCATTTTCCATGAATATTTGTTGACCTTTACGTTGTGTGGCTAATTATTAACAACAATTTGTTTTCCTCGCAAGTGTGTTGAAAAACGTCGTATGAAACACGTGTGCAGTGGCCATTAGACACTCGGCTAACTTTTCGCGCTCGCCAATGGCTCTCGCGAATAACATCGCCTCATATGTAAAGACACACTTTGCACACTTGTATCATAGTGTAATTAGCCATGTGTTTATTGCATTTCACGACGGACTACCATTTACAACAAAGAGCTACACTAGATGCCAAGCGAGATGAACTGCGAGGCCGAACACTTGCCGTAACACAGAACGACTACCAGAATGGAGTGCTGACGTGTTTTACAAATATAATAGGCGACTGAAGGAGTAAGTAAATGAGTCATACGTGTGCACACGAATGACCCTTCAACATCATCATTGACTAAACTCACGGGCACAAGCAGCGGGTGTCTCTGGTAGGGCGTGAGCGCCGGCAGTATGCTTCTGAACAGTTCTGCCGCTAGATCGGTCTGGGCGGCGAGTGAAGTCATCAGAGCCGCAGCTGCCTCCGCGCCGCTGTGCTTCTTGCTGGGGTTCTCTCCCTGGGTAAGACAACAAAACATGGGCCACCTACATCAATTACAGACCTTAGCCTTAGAATGTGCTTGAATCAAAATTGTCAATTTTCATGTAGGTATGTTTAAATGTATACGAAATAGTGTAGAAAGCTACATCCAAAACATTACAATGCATTTACATCCCAATTAACTAAATGTTCACCAGAATTTTACACCCCATTTTATACTAAACCACATCCGCTCCGCTCCGCTCCACTCCGTTTCGCTTCGGGTCCTAACAAACCTAACTTAAGTATTCGGAAAGAAAGTGACCAATTGCAGCCCACGGTTCTGTGAAACTATGTGGGGCACTAAATTTGGTGAACATTAACATATATGGTAGTCAAAACTTATATTGGTAAACAATATATTTGTTGCCAAACTTTATTTCAGGTAAAAAACCCATATCGTATTTAACCTTTAAACTACACACTGGTATTATGATTTCCTTAGCTGGGTGGGTTAGTGGGTAAGGCTCGTACAAATAAAAAGTTTTCAGGTCCAATCCGGACTTGAGTTGCAGAAACGTATGAAGACAGCAGAACGTTTTATTAACGGGCTTCACCTCTTCAGCGATCTCCTTCCTCAGTTGTTCAGCCAGCGCCCTCAGCGGCGGCACGGCGGCTGCGAGCGGCGCCGCGCAGAGTGCCGCACCCGCGGCGCCGAGCAGCTGCCGCCGCGCCCACGGCGAGTCTAGTGCCGTCTCGCTCTGTTGACAGGGCTATATAAGCTATCTGGACCTGGAGCTGGATGTTGGAGGAGGATGAAGATCATCCAGGAGTTGGAGGAGGATGAACAGCCACCAAGCGTTTGAGGAAGATGAGGAGCATCCAAGAGTTGGAGATGGATTAAGGACATCCAGGAGTTCGAGGAGGATAAAGATCGTCCAGGAGCTAGAGGAAAATGAGGAGTGACACAGGAGTTAGGGGAAGATGAAGCATCCAGGAGTTGGAGGAAGATGAAGAGAATTCAGGAGTTGTAGGAGAATGAAGAGCATCCAGGAGTTGGAGGAAGATGAAGACCATCCAGGAGTTGGACGATGATGAAGAGCATCCAGGAGTAATAGGAGGAGGAAGAGCATCAAGGAGCTAGAGGAAAATGAAGAGCAGCTAGGAGTTGGAGAATGGATCGGGGACATGGGTATGGCTATAGATAGACTAGTCTATTTTAGATACTTTCATAGTGTAATGTCCACTACTATGGTATCTTGTTGTGGGGCAAAGCAGCGGATATTCAAGCTATCTTTATATAACAGAAAATAGCCTTTTGAGCAATTTATCATTGAAAACGCAGACTCCCTAAGAAAACTTTTTAAAGAAATTGACAAACTAACTGTAGCTAGGCAATTTATTTTCTAAAATATAATTATATGAAAGCAAGAACCTTACATCATGTACCAAAATTAGCGATAGCTGTAATGTCACAGACTAGCTGCGCCCCGGTTTTGACTCGCGAAAGTTAGCAATTCATTCAAGAGTCTGTGCTTTCTGCAATTTTTTTACTACAACAAGATACATCTGGAGATTTTGATATTTCCATTTGAGCAATTTTAAAACCATGTAAAAACTACTTTGTCTAAAAAGTGTTACTACATACAATGTTTAAGATATCATAAATGACAAGACTTCGCTGACAACTCAACACAGAATTCGCTAATAATTTTGTAATTATTTATTTCTGCATTTTACCATGGACCAACAATACGAGAGAACAGACAACCGTCATACTTTGAAGCGTATTTCGATTTTTAGTTTAAGTGTTGTGATAGAGTTACATATAGTAGTGTAGATAGTTCGAAACAATAGAATTCAATGGGATTCACGACTTTGTACTTTCTTTCTAAAAGGTATCGTAGTGGTGCGCTTAATTTAGGAAAGATGGCGGCGGTAAAGCGTTCATTTCCTAAGAAAAAACAAGGCACGTCTCGTGCGCATGCATTTGTATTGTGTAGGTGTTAGGTACTGTACACGTGTGTGTGTGTGTGTGTGCGTGTGTGTGTGTGCGCGTTGTTTTGGCCGCTCCCTCGTAAACAATATTAAAAGCGACATCTCGGATTTTCGTCGATATAACGATCGATTAAACTATGCCGTCAGCCTAAGCACCCAGCATCTATTGCATGCAGCTAGCGGGCGACATAAAGTAGTGATACTTAGAAATAATACAGGATTTTGGTTTCCTAGCACAGTACGTTTCTTTGCATCTGTCCTCTCGTATTGTTTGTTAGTCCATGGTATTACTTAAAATAATTAATATTGTATTATTTGTATTAGTTAAACGCAACCAATTTTAAAAGAGATCTAAAAATAAATCTGTGGGAGTTTCCTCGCCTTTCGGAGTGTGGACTGCTGTGGGAGAAGGAGGAGTAAGAGTCATAAAATGACGTTTACTAAGTACATGTAAATCTACAGTAGTTAGTAAATTTTAAAATTGATCCTGATGGTGATGAAGATGAAGAGCATCCTGGAGTTGGAGGAAGATGAGGAGCATCCAGGAGTTGGAAAAAGATGAAGAGACTCCAGGAGTTAGAGGAAGATGAAGAGTATCTAGGAGCTGGAGGAGGATGGAAAGCATCCAGGAGCTGGAATAAGTCGAAGAGCAGCTAGGAAATGGAGGATGATGAAGAGAATGAAGGAGCTAGAGAAAAAAAGAATAGCACTCAGGATTTGGAGGCAGATGAAGTGCACCTAGCAGTTGGAGGAAGATGAAGGGCACCCATGAGTTAGAGGAAGATGAAGAGTATCCAGGACTGAAGAGCACCTAGAAGTTGGAGGATGATGAAGACCATCCAGGATTTGAAGGAATGTGAAGAGGATCGAGAAGTTGGAGGAAGATGAAGAGTGTACAGCATCTAGGAGTTGGAGGAACCATGGACCCTTTACCCCTTTTTTATATCCTAAATGAATGAATGAAACTTTTATTTCAGGCGAACCCATAAAGAACCTATAACTTTACATTACAACTTCATGAAATGAATGAATAGGTCGTGAAGCAGTGTATACCTGTGCTGCTAAGGCGATTTCTCCCGCTAAAGGAGCGGCAAGCGCGCTGCACTCAGCAGCTAGTTTCTTGAGCGCCAGCGCGGCGGCAGGCGGCGCACGCGGTAGGGCTGCGCCGGCCGCTCGGATCGCTTGGAGGGCTAGCGCGGCGCCATGCTGCTCCATGCTGCTTAGCCAGTACGAGTATGCGCCTGTTAATGTTACTTACTTAGCGTTTGGGCTATTCGTCACAAAGGCGGCAATTTTAGCAGTCATTGGACAGTTCGTCTTCGATCGACCATAGAGAACAGTCTTCCATAAGGTACATTGGAGATAATTTTTTCGCCTATTCTTTACATTGGAGTGAAGAGGCAAAAAAATATGTTTATTTAATATGTGAATATCTACAGTAGAGAGCTTTAAATTCCCTTCACTGTTACGTTGGCTGCAGTGCACAACTGCCAACTGTCACAAAAAAGTGGGCTAATGCAATATCCGGTTGCCAGTTTTACATTACAATTCCCCGCTTTCAAAAAATAAGATAGCAGATACATAAGTAGGATAGCAGGTACATAAGTAGGTACCTACAACCTGGTCACAATACGAAACACGTAAATTATATGCAAATGATACCTCAGAGTATCGGAAACGTATATGAACATTTTTATTATTAGTTATGTCAATAGCTCATTGCTACCAACTTAACGGCGAAGGAAATTTAGAGCTAAAATGCTCTTTAGATGTTAACATTTCTTTAGATGTTAACTTTAACTTTTGACTTTGTCATGCTCTGAATGAATCTGCAGGAGCAGAAAGGTTGTCTAATCTAAGCTATAAATTTATAACCAAGATACATCTTTTCAGGTTTTCCAAAAGGAAACTTTACACACTCACCTAAACACTCGAGCGCTGTATTGAGAAGTCTATTATCGTTGGAGGCGGCGGCGGTTGCAATGGCGTGTTGCAGCATTGTTATTAGATGTTCTGGTGCCTTCTGTTGGGGCGATGTGTCACCTGCGAATAACAATCAAATTCATAATTTATTTGGAGCACACAAAAGAAGACAATCGAGAACATGTTCTTGAATAATAAGATTCTTTTTCAACACAGTTGCTCATAAAATGGCTCTAATTTCACCGCAATTAGGCACATAGTGACACCTGTAATCAAACTGTGACTTTTTCATTGCTATTATTCACAAGTGAGCTGAAGGGTTTATTTTAATTTTATTGGTTGAGTTGCTGTTCTTAAAAAAGTTTCAATACAAAAAAGATCGTGTTAATTAGTACAAATAAATTAATGTACCTATTGCTTGCTCATTTCATGCAACTTCGTATTTAAATAGATAATTTCAACTTGTACGTTTTTGATAAATAAAACTTTCGCTCAAATATAACTTTTGTTTTCTCTGTAATAAAGAAAACTTTGAATTCCCCATTTTGTACGTGGATAAAACGCGATAGCCAAAAAAAGAAACCTCATTCTTTTAGTCTATGGCCGATCGCCATTGTTAGATGCGCGCGTATAGGAAAACTAATTATTTTTTCCCGACATTTCGAAATAAAAATCACAACTCGTTTTCACTGTTGAAATTATAGTTATTTTTATTATTATTTTCTTCACATGTGTGTTGAAAAACGTCGTATGATACACACGTGTATTGATGATTACTGTCCTCGGCTCTCTTAAGACCCTTACCTAACGGCTCGGGTCTCAATGGCGCCTCAGCGGTAATCTCCAACATTACACACTTGTACCATAATGTTTATTGCCAGGGTGATTCTTTATTGAATTGAAACGAAATAGATTCAACACAATTTTTGTACTTTCGAGGGTAGTTACAAACATCTACCTATGAATGTCACTCCCTTATCTATTTAGACTCGTCTCCGGATCTTGCCCCTCATTTAGCTAAAATCTTCAATAAATGTGTGGATGAGAGTACTTTCCCTGATGTCATGAAACACAGCAGGCTAGTATCTTTATTTAAAAGCGGCCATAGGGGTGACTCCACAAATTTCCGACCAGTCTCGGTTCTGCCCGTATTAAGTAAAATATTTGAGTAGATGATATTGGGTCAGTTGCTGGCGCACTTCAATGCGCACCAAATTCTCCATAGCCAGCAGTTTGTATTCACAAAAGAGCGGTCGACAACAGATGCTGTAGTCATGTTACTGAAACATATTTTTAATGCGCGGGAAGATCGTAGGGACGCTATAGGTGTTTTTGTGACCTGTCCAAGGCATTTGACTGTGTAGACCACGAAACATTGCTCTTAAAGCTTAAACAGTACGGTATAAAAGGCAATAGCTCTAACGTAAGAGCAAAAACGCAAGAGATGTCAAAGAAACTTGCAAACGAAAAAATGATTTTAGTCTCTCACGATAAAGTAAAAGCCACCTGGAACCTAATAAACTTGAATATAAAAGGGAGAAAAGATTTAGATATTCGAGATTACAGGGGTCTAACGGATAGAAAAAAAACAGCAAAGTGTAATAATGAAGCAGCAAATTTATTCAACCACCACTTCACAGATTTGTCTGAAATGCCAAGGGGAAATTCTCAAATAAAATTACCCGATTTCCACCATAGATCTATGTTCGTAAATGAAATTGAGATCGGCGAACTTCACAAACACGTGAGGAACCTTAAAAATAAGAAATCAAGTGGCTATGACGCTATATCGGCTAGCGTCATAAAGCATATATATGATGCCATAGCGATCCCACTCCTCTACCTCATAAATTTGTCGCTAAGAAAAGGCGTCTTTCCATCAAGACTAAAAAAGGCTCAGGTAATACCGATACATAAAAAAGACGACCTACTGGATGTCACAAACTACAGACCCATATCGTTGCTCCCAGTTTTGTCAAAACTGTTCGAAAAAGTTATGGCAGAAAAGTTAAGTCTTTATCTGTGCGCGGAAAATATATTGGCAAAAGAACAATTCGGATTTCAAAAAGACATTTCCACCATAGACGCTATTTTCGACATGACAGACTATGTTGCTGAAGCCTTAAATAGAAACTCAAACGTCATGACAGTTCTCCTTGACCTATCAAAGGCTTTCGAAAACGTAAGTCATGTAATTCTGGTGGAGATTTTAAACCGTTACGGCATACGGGGCCCGGTTAATGATTGGTTTGTTTCATACCTAAGCGAGCGAAAACAGAGTGTCTTGTTACCAACCATGGGAGAAAAAATGATCTTAAAAAATGTAGAGTCAAGCTGCCGCGAAACTAAAATAGGAGTGCCACAGGGTAGTATATTGGGCCCAATTTTTTTTTTAATATATATCAATCACCTTCCGCTTTTAGTAAACAATAAAATTGTAATTTTTGCGGACGACGTCTATGTGTTTTTTAAATTTGAACGTAGCGAGTGTGAAGATTTAGCCAAAGAAATTAATACAACGATCGGCGTTGTTGTAAATTGGTTTAATTCTTTAAATCTGAGTACAAATGTTAGCAAAACGAAACTCATGTATTTTAAAAACTACAACACCCATTTGCCACACCTTGACATTCAAGTAAACGGCAAAAAAATAGAATCGGTTCCGTATGCCAAATTCTTAGGAATCCATATAGGACTGTAACTTAAATTGGAAACGACACGTTGAAGTTCTTGAAGGTAGACTCAGTAGTTTCTGCTACGCATTGCGGTCTTTGAGGAGGATATCGACAAAAACAGCTGCTCTACAGGCTTACTTTGCGTTCTTCCAGTCTAGGATAATATATGGTTTAGCGGTCTGGGGGGGTTGTATTGAAATTAAAAAGATCTTCACATTACAAAAAAGGGCAATCCGTATTCTTGACGATCTTAAGTCCAGTAAGGATTCATGCCGCTGTTCTTTTAAAAAACTTAAGATTCATACCATTACAGCACTCTACATAACAGAGTTATGCAAGTTGGTCAGGCGCTATCCTAAAAAGTTTCCCCAGAGGCCGCCTGGTGTAAGTGAAAGGCTGAATAATAAACACAAACTGAATTTAGAAATTCCGTTGAGCAGAACAGTGTCGCACACACGTAGCACAAAGGTGACCGCAATAAAAAATTACAATAAGCTGCCTGAAGATATCAAAGCTTTATCTGGAATCTCCTTTTTTAATAAACTTAATAAATATCTATTAGAAATGTGTCCATATGACTTATATGAATATTATAATTATAATTAATTAATAATAAGATAACGAAATAGAATTCCACAAAATGACATTATTTAGGATATTAAAATTCAAATAATCGTGTGTAGTTTTTATTCTTTTATGATTTTGTGACTGTGTAAATTATATTATAATTGCCTTGTTAGTATTTAAATCCTTGTATAATAAGTTGCTACACTCTTATGAGTAAAATTACACTGACTCATTATTGTTTTTATCATAAGATCTTTATAAACGTGTAATTTATGGCAATAAAGAACTGAACTGAACTGAACTGAACTGAACTTTAGATGTCGTTTCAGGATGTCCTTGTATCGGAGATACTGCCTACCAGGCTTCCGTTTTCCACCGGAAAGTTTTGCGTAGAAAACGGATTTGGGCAAACATACCGCATCCATGCGTACAAGGTGTCCACACCATCTTAACTGCTCCTTCATCAGGAGATATTCCATGCCGGAGATATTGGCATGACGCAGAATCTCGGAGTTTGGGACACGATCCTGCCATTTTACCCGTAACCCGCACGAAGACGTTTTAAATTAAAGGTATCCAATAGCTTGATATCTGCTTTATTTAGACACCATGACTCCGAAGCATACAGAAAAGGGGTAGTATTATTGCTTTATGTACGGATAGCTTCTTTGTAGATGGAGATCGTGGGATTTCCACTCTTTGGTTGAGTTTACCAAAGGTCGCGGCAGCGCTAGCGATTCTTGCAGCTATCTCCGGTAAATTGAAAACCGGTCAAGTGCGAGTCTAAATTGCGCACGAAGGGTTCCGTACCACCGTTCAATGGAAGCGATGGTGTGGAGTGAATAGTTTGGATTTTACACAGCAAAATATTGTTTACAAAGTTATTGGTGCGGTTACTTTCACACTCCATGTACGTAACCAGGTGCATCCAT
This sequence comes from Argyresthia goedartella, assembly GCA_949825045.1. Lineage (NCBI taxonomy): Eukaryota > Metazoa > Arthropoda > Insecta > Lepidoptera > Argyresthiidae > Argyresthia > Argyresthia goedartella. The sequence goes on from OX463815.1 coordinate 2,086,537, forward strand.
AAGTTTGTATGTGGTATTGAAAGAATTTGAAAGAATTGTTGTATGGGAGCCCCCTTAAATATTTCTTTTATCCTGTTTTTTAGTATTTGTTGTTATAGCGGCAACAGAAATACATAATCTGTGAAAATTTCAACTCTCTAGCTAGCTAGGTTCTTGAGATACAGCCTGGTGACAGACGGACGGACAGCGAAGTTTTAGTAATAGGGTTCCGTTCTTACCCGTTGGGTACGGAACCGTAAAAATGACAAATTGTATGAATTTCGCTTTACCAAATGTAGGGCAAGTTGAGAGTAACATTGCATTGGGGAAAGACAAACTAAAACTAGAGGATGAAACTATATTTCTCGGCATCACTATTGATGCCAAACTAGCGTGGGGTCCCCATATTGTTAAATTAGCACATAGACTTAGATCCGCAGCATATGCAGTTAAAGGAATCAGGGAATTGACTGACGTTGCAACTGCTAGGCTTGTATAGTTATTTCCATTACATTATGTTCTACGGCATACTACTATGGGGACGGGCTGCTGACATTGAGACCATCTTTATTTTGCAGAAGAGAGCGATGCGATTTATTTATAACCTAGGTAATAGAGAGTCTCTGAGATTTCTTCAAAGAAACCAACATCCTAACAGTTGCAAGTAAATATATGTATGAAAACACAATGTATGTGAGGAAAAGTATCAGTAGCATCAAAACCATTGATAGCCGCCACAATGTGCAAACTAGAAATAAACACAAACTTTATATTCCAATGTTAAGACTAACAAAAGTTAGTACTTCTTTTATGGGACAATGTATACTACAATAAAATTCCGCAAGAAATACAAACCTTAACTGAAGCTCGATTAAAAAAATGTATTAAGCACACTTTGTGCACAAAGGCCGTATTACAAAAGTAATGACTTTTTACAAGACACCGACATCTGGCATTAAACCAGTTCATTGTACCCTATGTATTATGTGTTAATAATTAGGCACCTACTTAATGTTTTATTATGGTTGATTGACTATGTTATGACGTTCTTTAAGATTAAATTTTTGTGCTATTATGAATAAAAATCTTTGAACTTGAACTCTATCTCTTAATATTAGGCTTAACGCCAGGTAACGTCAGGTATAATATAGTATTAAATGATGTTTTCTCTCACCTAAAGCTAGAAAGACGTGTAGCGCGGCTTCCCGCCTGGCCTCCGTGGCCGCCAACCGCCACGACGCCTCCACTATCGGCCAGCACTCGTCTTTGAGGACGCCGAAGCAGTACATCTGCAAATGGCCAGACAAGACATGGACATATCAGGACGACTGTACTGTAAAGGCATTATGGTAGCTTTATATTGTACTCAGCTTGAAAACTTCTCTCAGTCGGGTTGGCCACCAACTCGATTCTCCTCCGTCAACCCACACATCGTGGTGGAAAACGTCTCGTTCTAACTAGATTTTGAGAAAAGTAAACTGTGTTCGCGATGGTGGGGACATCTCTTATAAATAGGGTTACATTATCCTTTATTGCTAATTACTCGTACTCTGACTGTAATCCAATCAATGCTGTCAGTTATTATAACAAAACATAACATTAACATACACAGGCACGTACATTGCTTCTGGCCCCACATTAGGATATCCTGGGAACCAGAAACAGCGACATTACAAACATGCAAACATCCAAGACCCATCCGTTAGGAAGATTCGACGATGGACGTAAAAATGGAATTACCCCTTGAGAAGAATCTAGTTACCACAGTATCAGCCACGTCCTGCCGGTAGCACCTCAGCAGTTCCGCGTCGTCCTTCGACAGCGCCTCCTCCGCCGGTGCCTCCGCCTTCACCACCAGCCCCGTCAGTAGACGAGAGAACAGCTGGTGCCAGGTCGGGGACACGGGGTCGCTTCCCTCCGATAGGCAGAGGATCTCGTCCTGGATGAATGCCAGGTAAACATGTCAGTGGTAATGGTAACTCCTTGGTGGCAAGAGAGACATGTAAATATGAATAGAGTTGGACACAGGGAAAATGAAACATAATTATTTCTTCTATATGATTTGATTTTAATCTGGCTGTTATTTGGGATTTTCGATGAGCTTGAGTTTGTGTTGCTGAATAAGTTTGATAAAATAGATAGGCTAAATAATGTGAGCTGTAGATAGACATGACCAGATTCACTCAGGAGTCGTGTGAAATTGTGACACCAGAAATGCGGGTGCGGTCTGTATCGATAAAAGTAGCTTCAGAAAGTTCCCTCGTCGATCTGAAGCATTTTGTTTCCATGAAGAGGTGCAAAGATTTACCTGAAGAGTATACCAAAGTCCCTGCACCAGCTGCGAGCGGGTCTCATGCAGCGGGTAATGCCCGGGCGCGGTTTGGCTCGCCAGCAGTAGTTCGAGGAAGGCTCGCGCGCCGGCGTGTTCAGACCGCTGCACAGCCAGCACGATGGCGCGGGAGTGACGCTCGCCAAGCGCCACTGCGCATGTTGCGAGCGCGCCTAGAAGTTCCTGGGGATACATTTGGAACAATGATATATGTATAGATCATTCTGTAAATTAAAATCATTTCAGTGACAGCAATATGTCATGTAAATGGCGATTAAGGTTAGGTGGCTATCCATTATGGTGGGATGCTTTTCCTTTTCCATTTACAAATTACTAATTTCGAGTCTAGAAAATAGCTTTCTAATAATTTCCTAATTAAATGGCGTCGGGCGAGGCGCCAGTGCCGGGTTGCTCGTGTAGTAAATGGCGTCGGGCGAGGCGCCAGTGCCGGGTTGGTCGTGTAGTTAATGGCGTTCGGCGAGGCGCCAGTGCCGGGTGGGTCGTGTAGTTAATGGCGGCGGTCGAGGCGCCAGTGCCGGGTTGGTCGTGTAGCTAATGGCGTCGGGCGAGGCGCCAGTGCCGGGTTGGTCGTGTAGCTAATGGCGTCGGGCGAGGCGCCAGTGCCGGGTTGGTCGTGTAGCTAATGGCGTCGGGCGAGGCGTCAGTGCCGGGTTGGTCGTGTAGCTAATGGCGTCGGGCGAGGCGCCAGTGCCGGGTTGGTCGTGTAGTTAATGGCGTCGGGCGAGGCGCCAGTGCCGTGTTGGTCGTGTAGCTAATGGCGTCGGGCGAGGCGCCAGTGCCAGGTTGCTCGTGTAGTTAATGGCGTCGGGCGAGGCGCCAGTGCCGGGTTGGTCGTGTAGTTAATAGCGGCGGTCGAGGCGCCAGTGCCAAGTTGCTCGTGTAGTTAATGGCGTCAGGCGAGGCGCCAGTGCCGGGTTGGTCGTGTAGTTAATGGTGGCGGTGGAGGCGTCAGTGCCAGGTTGCTCGTGTAGTTAATGGCTTCGGGCGAGGCGCCAGTGCCGGGTTGGTCGTATAGTAAATGGCGTCGGGCGAGGCGTCAGTGCCGGGTTGGTCGTGTAGCTAATGGCGTCGGGCGAGGCGCCAGTGCCGGGTTGGTCGTGTAGTTAATGGCGTCGGGCGAGGCGCCAGTGCCGAGTTGGTCGGTTAGCTAATGGCGTCGGGCGAGGCGCCACTGCCAGGTTGCTCGTGTAGTTAATGGCGTCGGGCGCGGCGCCAGTGCCGGGTTGGTCGTGTAGTTAATGGCGGCGGTCGAGGCGCCAGGGCCAGGTTGCTCGTGTAGTTAATGGCGTCGGGCGAGGCGCCAGTGCCGGGTTGGTCGTGTAGTTAATGGCGGCGGTCGAGGCGCCAGTGCCAGGTTGCTCGTGTAGTTAATGGCGTCGGTCGAGGCGCCAGTGCCGGGTTGCTCGTTGACTCACCTCGTTGATCGAGTTGGGCACGTTGTCCCTGGCGAGTATGGGCTGACTCAGCGCGGCTAGCTCTGTTATGAGTTGCAGCGCCGCGTTGGTGTAGTTAATGGCGTCGGGCGAGGCGCCGGCGGCTCGCACTGCACCCAGCGCCGCTTCGCACGCTTCCAGTGCAGAGTCGCTGATCACCTCGTGGTAGCTGTCGGTGGTTGATGAGTTTTAATGTGGTTGTATTAGTGGTGAAGCAACCTGAATACCTTCTGACATCCAGGATGGCCAAATGGGATCAATTAAGGTTGTATATTTGAAATTAACACAATATGAATTTATTTTACAAAATCGTTACTGGAATACGAATGATTTCTTTGGAGTGGTCCCACTATGGCCGAATTAAAAAAGATATAAAAGTGCCATTCCTTTCCTTGTTTGGCTTTTTGTTTTTAGTTTGGCTCCAGCTTCCAAGTTTTACTCTCGCTTCTTTTTTCGCCTCGCCAGTTTTACTCACTCTTCCTAGTTCAACACTCACTTGTACAGTACATGCACCACATTGAGCAACGCGTGGCAGAGCGGCAGGCGGTCTGTGAGCGAGTGTTTGGCAGCTGCGCCAGCGCCGCGAGCGTCGTCCTCGCCGTCTAGCGCGAGCCAACTGGACGCGCATTGAGCGCACGCCAGCCATGATTGGATTGTCGCCTCGTCGGGTGCCGAGCCCCTGCAAACGATAAAGCCTTTGTATAAAGTAAGCAACGGGAGATTTTTCAGAAAGTCATTTTGTACAGAAAAGTGAGCAGTTTGGCTACTTCTCGTTCCCACGACACAGGGTATCGTAGTGTGGGTCCAGCCAGGAGCAATATTTGTGTAAATATGATGAATCTGACCTGCAAACAGTTTGTATGCAGCGCAGCATATCGTCCAGCACGGCCGGGCATGCCTGATGCAAGGATGCACGGTTGCGCGACCGCAACAACGAACCCATTGTCATGCTGTTGAACTGAATAATGTAAAAAAGATATATTTGATTGTTGAACATTACCGCTTTTGTATATTAAATTGACAAGTGATCTTTAACTACAGGTCTTAACGGCCATTTTGATTAATAATGGCCATTCGTAATTCATAATTTATTGATGGCACACAATCTCTTGCAGCATCTTGCATAATTGCTATTTGAATATTTGCCAATTTATATACGCATAATATAAAGTGTGAATTATTTTATTTCACTAAAGTAGAGATAAACTACAATAACATTTTAAAATTTAAAATTAAAATTAAAATTCATTTATTTCTTTAACACACTATTTCAATAACATAATTGTGGAGTCCTCCTTTTAAGTAAAAAATACCTGTGCCAGGAGAACCCGCTCTTCCGTAATTACATTAACATTTAGTGCGTTACATAAAAAAGTAGGTACCTAAAAATATTGTAAGTACTATATTAATCTATAAAATTCATGCATAATTAATTTATTGGCATAGACATATCATTGGCTTTCATATTGTTTATGTAATAAAAAATAATTGAATAAGTTATACAATTCTATCAAAAATATTATGAAATTTAATAAATTTATCTTATATACATTGAGAATATTTATATACTTCTTATATAATAAATAAATAAATAAATAAATGTATAAACTAATAAAATAAAATAAACCCTATACAAACGTCCATACATTTGTTTTTATTTACTATAATATTTTATATATTTATCTGTGTTTATCTGTATTTAATATACTTATGTATCTAAATATCATTTTTGATTGTTCAGGTTCCAAGAAGAGCTTCAGTTTCTTCGTACGATTTATCCATTAACCATTTAGTCACTGCTTTTTTGCATTCATATATTGTCATTTCGTATATTTTTATTTGTTTATTTGCTAAGTTGTACAATGTGGTAGTTCTTTTTGTAATCTGTCTTTCGGCAAATTTAGTTTTTACGGGGTGTGGCGGAATCACCATATAACACCTTCTCTTTTCGAGTGTTTTAGGATCATATATAATTTCCTCACAGACAGCACTTCACAGAGGCTATAAAGCTCTGTTGTCGGAAATCTTCGTGGTTTAAAATATATAACCTTTAATAGTGTTCTCTGTGCGCGTTCGATGTCAATCATTATTGTTTTTACCGCCCCTCCCCAGATTGGTAAGCAATAAGTAATTAGTGATTGAGCTAGGGATATATATATTGATTTTAATATTTTTATTGTTGCAATGTGTCTCAAGTGTTTGAAGAGCCAGACAAGCTTGCGTATTCTGTTTAGAATCATTTCAATTTGAAAGTGCCAGGAAAGTCGTTGATCTACATAAACACCAAGATATTTTGTATGTGATACCTTTTCAATAGAATCGCACGAGCAGTTACAAGGACGAGTGTCGTTATTGCATTTGTGTATTTTTACCTTAAAGTTTGCAAGTTTTTGTGTAGAGTCATATGGAGTAAAACATATATAGTTTCTTTTTGATGTGTTTAAGGTATGAAGATTATTACTCAGCCATTTACCTACTTTAGCAAGCCCCATCTCAGTTGTCTCGTGCAAACCAACCCAAGTTTTACCATCAAAGACAATTGCTGTATCGTCAGCATACGAGAAGATCTGACCATGTCTGAGGCTCATGTTGCATAGGTCATTAATGTATATTAGAAACAGCGTGGGGCCCAAGACGCTGCCTTGAGGTACCCCATAAGTGATGTCAGTATCCCCACTGACGTATTGACCTATTTTAACACGCTGCTTCCTGTAACTCAAATAGCTGGTCAATAAAGAAAGCGAGTTCTCTCTTATACCTATGTTTTCTAGTTTCCGTATTAGAATGGGCATGGACACAGTGTCAAATGCTTTTCTGAGATCCAGGAAGACGGTCAGGCATTTTAACTTTTTGTCAACATTTTCCGTGACAAGTGATTTAAGTGCCGTGACGGCATCTTCCGTAGATAAACCTTGACGGAATCCAAACTGAGATTTAAAGAGTATGTTAAACCTTTGTAGATATTTAATCAATCTGTTATAAATTAATTTCTCCAATATTTTAGAAATAGACGGAAGCACGGAAATTGGCCGGTAGTTGCCAACCTCTCCTTTATCCCCACTTTTGAATACTGGTGTGATTATCGACTGCTTCAGAGAACCTAAATTGAAATTGAAATTGAAATAGTGGAAACTCGCCATTTTTAAAACAAACGTTTGCGAGATGTGAAATTATGGGAATAACAAGATGTTTCGCGTATTTTAAGAATTGTGTTGTTATTCCATCCCACCCTGGAGCACTATGCGATTTGAGACTCCTCAGTATAGTTTCTACTTCTTGAGGGTCAGTATCAAGTAGAAAAAAAGATTGTGATTGCGGGAAAGGTAGGTTAACCTCATCACTTTGGTGGGTTGCGTTTGACATTATATTTTCGGCAAGTGATTTCCCGACATTTGTAAAATAAGTGTTAGCAGAATTAACTGATGTGTCTGGTGATGATTTATATTTCAAAAGATCTAGATTTGAGCTTTTATTTTGTTTATAATTAGTGATTTTATTTATTGAATTCCACAATGATTTTGGATTATAACTACTTTTTTCTAATTCTGCTTTATCATAATTTCTTTTCAGTTTCTTAATAAGATTGTTACAAAAATTTCGATATCTTCGAAAAGTGATCCTAAGAATTATATTATCTTGGTCTGAGCTTAATTGCTTCTGCATTTTGTTCCTGTTTCTAATGCAGCGTAGTATACCTATTGTTATCCAAGGCTTAATGACTCGATTACACTTAGGAATTTTAATTATAGTTGTGTTTTCTTGTATTGCTTCGTTAATTTTGCTTACCATTACATTTGTTAGTTTGTTAGGGTCATTTTCCAACATCAAATCTAGTAGTTTACTCTGTTCTAATGTATTCATAGCTTTTTCATAATTAATTACAGTTTTAGTTTTGTGACAAAGATAGGGTTTTGTAACTGTAGATAGTTTCATTAATATCATTGAGTGATCCGTAATTGATGTGTCCAGGACAGCTATGTAAGCACTTATTTTAGTTTTATCAATTTTTTAATTAAAGTGATCCAGAAAATTATTTTCTCTAGTCGGTAGACAATGACCGGGTAGTAATCCATGCATAGCCAGAATGTCTAGATAAGTAAGTCTATTTTTACGTTCATTGGCTTTTTCTGACGGTTTGGGTATAATATTTATGTTATTATCCCCAGTTATTATAATGTTTTTAGAAAATTTAAGTGAGTCTAGGTGTGTATTTAATGAGTCAATAAAAGGATCTATATTATCATTTGAAGGGGAGCGATAGATTCCTATAATTAACATGTCATCGAGAGCAATCTCTAGACAGGACGCATGTATCAGTTTTATTTCCCTGACACTTACTTTGTAGCCATTCTTTATATACGCTACAACTCCGTCATTTTGATTCAGATGATTAGTCGTCATGAATGTAGAGTATGTTTGAATATTCTGTATGTTTTTGTGCATGTCGATTCTGCATTCCGTCAATATCATTATATCCAGATCAAAGTTTATCTCATGTATAGTTATTTGTAGGTCATTAATGTTGGAATAAACGCTCCTGACATTTTGAGACATAATTGTTATATCCGATTTTTTTATATTAATTGTTTTGTTTAGATCCTGTATTGTACACTCGGTTGAGCGTGCTATTTCTATTTCGTCTATTGATTTCATTGTTTGTAGAGACTTATCCATAAAGAAATAGATACAGAAGTCTGGATGTACTCGCTAAAATGGTAAGATATTTTATATTAAGCATGTGTGGATTTTTAAGTGAAGTGGCAGCAAGTAGCAGTTGTTGTGTTGTTGGATTATCCCGTTTGTTTCGTAGTTGTTGTACGGTGTATGTTGTGTTGATCAGTAATGGTTCTAGAGTGTTATAGTGTATGCATGTATGGAATAATTGTGTCATAATATTGTATAATAATAATAATAATAATAATAATAATAATAATAATAATAATAATACCTTGGACACTATTTACACACATTGATCTAGCCCCAAACTAGGATTCCCTGTATCTTGGGTACTTGACAACGATACACATACTTATATAGATAAATATTATACTTAGATAGATAAACAACCATGACCAGGGTACAAGTATCCGTTCTCATCAAACAAAATTTGCCCCCACCGGGACTCGAACCCGGGACCTTTGGATTCGTGGGCAGGGTCACTGCCGACTCGGCCATTCGGGTCGTCAAATAGGTATAAAGTAATAAATATGTTGTATATATTTGCGTAAATTGACAGAGAACAATAGCACGTACGTAGGAAGTCGCCTAGTCAGTCCCCTTGCAGAAGTTTATGGACTTGGGCCTCGCTGGTTATAGGTATAGCTGATGTATTTTCGTTCTTCTTCACATAAACTCTACCAAATGAGGTCTTTGCAAGGTCTCTTGCCAGATAATGTAGGCGAGCTCCTTTGGATGTTAGTTGCTCAGACACGAAGATTGAAATATTTTCATTTTCCTTGATGCCTAAGTGTTTCGCGCATAGCTTATCGTTTTTGTGTTTAACATTATACGCTTTACTAGCTTTAAGTATCTCTGTCTTGAGATTTTTTGAGGAAGTTTCGACAATAATAGGTGAGTTTTTGTTTCCGTCTTTCTTGCCCTTTGTGCGGTAGATATCTCGGATATCGGGTTTTGTGACTACACAGTCTATGCTTTTCGAGAGATGAAGCACCATTCCGATAAGATCTTCGGTAGATTCATCTTTAATCTTTGGGACGCCTTTGATTTCTATACAAGATTTGCGATTTGTTCCCGATCTTTTTTTGCTTGACTCTCCAATTGTTCAATTTTATTTTTAAACTCTTCCTTCTGGCTGGTTAAAAAAGCAATAGAGTTTTCAATATTCCGGTTTGTTTGCTGTATTTCCTTAAGTGTAGGATTAATTTTCTTCAATTCATTCTCTTGTTCTTCCATCACAGACTTCATCATAGTTTTCATCTCTTCCTTAAAATCACTAAAGTCAAAACCTGTGTCATCCTCTCTCCTTCTTTTGTAACGCGTTGATACATAATCGGGTGGTGTTCTACTGGGATCTGTTTCGGCTAAATTCAATTCTGACTGCGCCTTACCGAAGTTCACTGTCGCAGGGGAGTCCATACTTGTACTCAGACAGACAGTACTAGGTCAGCGGAAATATGCAGATATCGGTGGTGTGTGAGTCTTACTCGTCACGTCAGTAGGTTGGTGTTAACGTGAGGGTAAGCGCCGAGCAAAAGTACCAGGGCGACAGCGATCTACAGGAGGTGACTAATCAGTCGTTGTACAGGTGGTAGTGGTAGGGGTGGTTCCTTGCAGCGGGCCATATGAGCTGCGCGCCGTGGTTGGTAGGCAGGAGGGATGACTCACGCGCAGGTCGAAGCGGGCGGGGCGCAGGTGCAGGTATGCTGGCGGGGCCAGCCGTGGTGGGTTGAGTAGGCGGGGTTAAAACTCACGCACAGGTTTCCGGGCGTGGCCAGGTGAGTCACTGCAGCATAGTTGAGGACGACGATCGCACACTTTTTATTGCTCTTGGTTGCTTCTGCACTCCTAATTTTTGATCACTGATTTATTTTGGTTTTTGATTTATTTTCTGTTTAAATAAAGATATACAGTTTTAGGGCACGTCTACTCAAGTTGAGGTCCGGGGGGAAGAGGAACATGGCGCGCACTTCCACTAATCGCCATCCTTTCGGCAAAGTACAAAACAGCAAGCGTACCTACGACGCTAGTGAGCGTGACAGCGTCAGCGTACCTATGGTGTAGCAGGGGGGCGCCCCCAAGTTATCGTAGTTTATCTCTAGACATCAGTAACAAATTAATGTATGAAGCAGTTTAAAAATTGTTTCACAAACCTCTTCAGGTATTACAGTTAGTACTTCCAATAATAAAGACATGTTTTCTGCTGAAGACAGTGGCCGCAATATGGCCGCAAGATCTTCTGTTCCAGACTGGAGAATGAATGCAGCTAGCTGAAAAATGTAATCTTATCTGAATTTGAAAGAAAATGAATTACTCAATATCTTTTATTATAAATCTTGGAGTTCAAATAAATAAATTTTGGTGCACATCTGGTGCCTATAGCACATAACTCTACAGTTACATTGCTGAGCTGTCAAAAAAGTGTCACAATAAATAATTTATAATTATTGTGATTGTAGAATTGTTCATCTGTAGAGTTTTGTGTTATAGGTCCCTGCTGTTACATTTTTACAACACACCAACGAAACCACTCCTTATACTTTTTTACTTGTTTTCATTAACATGGTAAATAATATACAATAAAATATGTCTTACACTTATGCACAGCCTGTTCAGCACAATCTTAGGTCCATTGGCATAACCCAGAACCGCTTGAAGTATCTTGTCCTTCAGTTCCTCATGGCTCTCCAGTGGAACTTCATTCCAACAACGGAGCAATTTTGTGTGCAGTGTTGTTGCTGCAAAGAACTGGACTTCTGTGCCCTGAAAATAGAAGAATTCAGAATTATTACCTGGTCATTAGCATAAACTAGGGGGCGCATATTATTGTAAATGTTGACAGATGTGTATCTTCTATCTTCTTAAAGGGGGTCTAGCGCCTGCATCGGGCACACTTGAGCGGGGCCTTTGTGAATGTCCCATTCGCCTGCACATCTAGTTCAGCCATCCTGCACCAGCTGGAGTTGGAGGCATGAGTGTTCTAGGAGCTCGTGGGTGGTTGTTGTATCACCCAGGATAGCAATCCTGGTTTATATTGTGGATGGACGTGCCAGTAGCATGTGCTCTACTGTTATATCCACTTCCATAAACCCCTGCATAGTGTGCTGTCTGTTGAACCTGTATTTCAAGTGTTTGTTTAGTGTACAATGGTCTATAATTAGGCTTGTTAGTATTTTTATTTTACTGCGTGGCAGTCTCATTTCTTTAGGTAATTAGTAAATATATTGTTAAACTTATTTATAGTAATCTTAAGTAGAGTAACCTGCATTATGTGATGTTGTCGCACGGTTATGACATTATTGTCCTTGTAAAGTTGAGTGGTACGATAGCGGTGCGGTTTGTGGTGTGGGACATAACTTTGATGATGGCTCGTTGTGCGCGTTCTACACTTAGTAGGGAGGTGCTGCATGCGCCTCCCCATATTGTGATACAGTAGGTGATGAGCGATTGGGCAAGCGCGGCATAGACTGTGCTTATAGTGTCCATAGTAGCTGAAAGCCAAAGCTTTTTAAAAACAAACAGAAATTTACGAATACTCGCTGCTAGTGAGTTGAGATGGGATTTCCAGCTCATTGTGCTTTCAATGGTTACTCCTAGATATTTAACCCTGGAAGTTCTAGTGAGAGCCAGCAGTGGTATCTAGATTGCCACATGAATGGCATGTGATGTGGAATGATGAAATGTGAAGTTGTGAGTTTGTTTTAGGACTAAATGTGATAAATTGGGATTTTTTCACATTAAGTTTGAGGAGGTCGGAGGTAAACCAGTCTATAACAATACTTAGGGCACCTTCTGCGTAATTTTTGGTTGCCTTCCAGTTGTTGTTGCGGCTTCGTGGATATGACTTCACTAAAGGGCGTTCCACTACAGATGCAGGGATAAGGTTCTTAAAGCATATCTTTGATGCTTGAGAGAAGTCACAAGATGCAATTGGTGTCTTCTGTGACCTTTCCAAAGCATTTGATTGCATTATTCACGAATATGCAAATTACAGCATTACGGAGTTCAGGGTAAAGTTCTCGAAGTTGTCTTCTCTTATCTTAGTAATAGAACCCAGAAAGTTGATGTGAATGGAGAGAGGTTATCTGGATCTCTCATCTCAATGGGTGTCCCTCAAGATTCAATATTGGGCCCCATTTTTTTTGGTGTTTATTAACGATCATGCCTGTTTTGTTTTGTTTGCTGATACTTCACTTATTTTTAAGAATAACAGAACCCAGAACAATTTTGACGATATTAACAAAGCAATCACGCTAGTTCTTAAGTGGTTTACTACCAATAATTTAGTGTTAAATTCTAAAAAAAAACAAATTGTGTAAAATTCTCGCTAGTTAATGTCAGAGGAGATCCAACTGTAAGTATTTGAATGAATAACGAGCCTTTTGACCTGGTACAGTCGACTAAATTTTTGGGTATTAATCTAGATTTACAATTGCAGTGGGGTCCTTACACATTTCATATTCTTTATTGCACAGATAATATAAAGATACAAGCAGTTATAAGCAAAGTATAAATAAAAATAAATGTTATAGGCAAAGGCGAGCTTATCTCTAAAAAGAGATTTATTCTAGCAAACCTAGGCAAGATAGGAGAGTTTATGATACAGGACAGTCCTAGTTCGCCATAAAACTCATACATAGGTACGAAAGTAACTAAATACCAAATAAAATAAAAATATACCTCAACTAAATAAAATACAAAAGATAGCATGCAAACTAATAAGAAAGGAAATGCACTTTAAATATTTTCTTTAAAGTGAAAATTGAGGGTCTTTCCCTAATTGGGCAGAGAAGTGCGTTCCACAGTCGTATTGCCCTTAACCTAAACGAGTGCTCGTAAGCGGCAGTTTTATGCCGAGGAGTTGAAAGGAGAGACACCGTGTAGGATCTCCGATGGCTATCCTTGGGGAAAAGAAAGTCGAAAAACGTTGGTAGATATGTGGGGTATCGGGGATTTCGCGAAATATTAAACAGATAAGAGAGAATGTGCATGTCACGGCGAAGATGGATCGGGAGCCACCCCAGCTCCTTGCGATACTGGGAGACACGGTCATACTTTCGCAACCCGTAGGCAAACCGAATCCCGAGGTTTTGAAGTCGTTCGAGTTTGTTCAGTTTGTAGTGTATGCACAGCCGAACCCTAATTGCATCTATAATATATAATCCTGTGTTACCTGATTCAAGGCGGATTACACGACTGTCTATTGAACTTGATACGCGTCTTATTAACCACCTATCGCACTTCCCGACATGGCGACCTAGCCAGGCAGCCTACCTCTCGCGAGGTAGTGCTGTGCCAAATGGCAAATAAATAGAAATACCTAAATATCATGGAAAATTAAAAAGTATGAAGAAAATTTTAAGAATAAGAACCTGAAGACTACACGATATCACGACGCGACCACCCTTAAAACCAGATAGCAGCCAGAAGAGGAAGATGTAGAGTAAAGAAGATGACAATATAGAAGACAGAAATTAATTAAAGAAGAAAGAGTAAAGTTAAAGAAGAGAGAAAAACTAATATACGAGTAAGTACAGAAGATTTCTGCTGCCGGGTGCAGGGCGAATTTCAAGCCTAAGTGATGTGGAAAGCAGGGCGCCGGGCGTAACCGTACGGGTCAAGTGAGGAGCAGCCGGGAGATGGTACGGGTCCCAAGATGAACTGACTCCGAGCGAGCTATGGCGATCGGCGACGTCGTGGTGACTCGATATAAGATGTGGTTTTTGGACAATGGGTTTCTTTATAGGTGTAATATGTAAGTAATTTTTATTAATTGTCGATTTAAAATCACGCTAGGCAGATTTTTGTATTTTTGGCATAGGGTTGACGATACAAAACAATATCAATAGATATACCAATATTTTTTTTCCGAGGATGATTGCATAAAGTAAAGAATATTTGGAAGAATACATACAATGAAAAGTTAGTAGGTAGTACAATACAGTTAGCAAGAGAAGTATGAATAAATGTTTGATAACTGTTTTTTTTTTGGAATGGAGAGATTTTTAATTGAATTAGTTTGACACGAGTTATTTTAGATGAGGATTTTGAGGAGATGATTTTGAGAAATATGGGAAGAATGTGGTTAATGTTTGAAATAAGAAGATAAAAGTTTTGTTGTTTTATAGCCGTTCTACTATTTTATTAAATTATTGCTTCATAATTCAAATTTACTCCAAATGTACAATCAAGTACAAAAATGTTTCATGACTTGGTAACAGTCACAGTTATTCCAAGTAATTCAATACAGTGTTCGCAGGCAATCCAAATATGGACATGCAATACTGCAGAAGAATCAAAATTAGGTAGAACTTAACACTTGTACTCTTGGCACGGTTTCTCATGGCCATGAGACCATTGATGGTGTCAGTAAGCCACGGCGCAGGTACGTGCTTATCCTTAACCCTTTTGACCGGAGCGTGTTTAGCACTGGTAGAGTTAATGGAGTTTCCTTTTTCTGTGCGAGATTCAGCCATCAATAACCACTTGAAAGGGAGATTTCCTTTTACAAACTCAAAGCTTAATCAATTATGTACTCATTACTTTAGTTGACTTGTAAAAGTGCATTATTTTTGCCTATTTGCAATAAAAGTTTTGAGTTTTGACATTAATAATGTTTTTATTGCACAAAAGAAAATGTGACGTGCAATTTTCGGATAGGCCCCAAATGAATCACAAGCGACGCCACATCCATGAGCGTATAGAGATGTACTTACACTCCAGCCCAGGTATGGAAGTTCCTTAAAACCATTGGTGCTAGCAAGTCCCAGGAATCTACTTCAGGTAATGTCGATCTCAACGGTCTCAACCAGTTTTTTTCTTCTCCTCCCGTCGTGATGGACCCTACCACTAAGGAGCCAACCCTTCATTGTCTACGGTCGAGGGCTGCAGTCTGCACCTCACCGTTTAACTTTAAGCTTGTCGGAATCGGTGCAGTTAGAAAGGCAGTGCTAGCTATCACATCCAAAGCTGCTGGTGGCGACAATGTCAGCCATCAGATGATCCACAGCGTCCTTGAGGAGTTGCTTCCTCCAATTACCCACATCATCAACTTCTCTCTATCGGTGAGCTCCTTTCCTAGTCTGTGGAGGAAAGCACTCGTTATCCCACTGCCAAAAAAATCCAATCCCTCCCCTTCAAAGATTATAGGCCCATATCTATCCTACCCATTCTCTCCAAAGTCCTTGAATCCATAGTCCACTACCAACTCTCCTACCTTTCATCAAACAAACTTCTCAATCCTTTCCAATCTGGGTTCAGACCAGGCCATAGTACTACCACAGCACTCTTATAAGTCAGCGATGACTTACAGCTAGCCATGGATCAGAAGTTGGTCACGGTCCTACCCTGCTTGACTTCAGCAATGCCTTTAACTGCGTCGATTTTGACATTCTGGTCGCTATTGAGCTCTCTGAATGTCTCCGTCCATGCTGCTAACTGGTTCCACTCATACCTGAGAGGTCGTCAGCAACGCATTAAATCTGAAGAGACCGAAACTCAATGGTGTGATCTTTCCTCAGGAGTGCCTCAAGGTGGTATTCTCTCTACTCTTCTATTTTCAGTCTTCATCAACTCTATCTCCGACGTTATCTCTTCTTCGTATCATCTGTACGCAGATGATCTCCAAATTTATCGCCACTTTTGCCCCTGCGATGTAGCTTCAACCGTGGAGGCACTGAATGCTGACCTCGAGAATGTGAAAGACTGGGCCTCATCATACGGGCTGTTAATAAACCCGAATAAATCACAATCCATGATTTTAGGAACCAGGCACACTCTTTCCTTGTTACAAAAACCCATTGTTCCCGTATCATATAATGGCATCACAATAGAGTACACAGATAAGGCGAAAAACCT
This sequence comes from Argyresthia goedartella, assembly GCA_949825045.1. Lineage (NCBI taxonomy): Eukaryota > Metazoa > Arthropoda > Insecta > Lepidoptera > Argyresthiidae > Argyresthia > Argyresthia goedartella. Next base: position 2,102,833 of record OX463815.1, read on the forward strand.
TGGGGTTATTTTTGACAACCAGCTGTCTTGGTCTCCACATGTCAGCGAGGTCAGCAGACGGGTCTTTGCGTCTTTTCACTCCCTCAGGCGTTTGCAGTACTTCTTGCCACGGCACACCAAAATCACCCTTGCTCAGTCCCTTCTCCTGCCACTAATCGACTACGCCGATGTCTGTTGGGCGAGCGCGAACGAAGATTTACTGAACAAACTCGAACGACTTCAGAATCTTGGGATTCGGTTTATCTTCGGGTTGCGCAAATTCGACCATGTTTCTCAATATCGCAAAGAGTTGGGTTGGCTTCCAATTCGTCGTCGCCGAGACACTCATATTCTCTCTTATCTTATCAATATATTGAAAAATCCGCGCTACCCCAGCTACCTTCGAGACCGCTTTGAGTATCTCTTTTCAGGAGATCGGCACCGGAGATCCCACACGGTCTCACTCTGAGCCACTCCAAGGCATAGCACCTCGGCATATGAGCATTCATTCAGGCTGCAGGCGGTTCGACTGTGAAACGCACTACCTAGCACTATAAGAGACTGTCCCACTCTTGTCTCTTTCAAAAACCGGGTAAAAGAGCACTTCCTTTCTCTTTCGTGAGAGTTATATATAGTATGTATATAATTATAATATATAAACTATATTTGCAGGTATATGTATGTATTGTATTTAGTAGTCTGGTATGTAAGTATTTTATTTTCCGTATTTTATATTATATATGTATTTCAAAAACCGGGTAAAAGAGCACTTCCTTTCTCTTTCGTGAGAGTTATATATAGTATGTATATAATTATAATATATAAACTATATTTGCAGGTATATGTATGTATTGTATTTAGTAGTCTGGTATGTAAGTATTTTATTTTCCGTATTTTATATTATATATGTATTTTAGTATAGATTAGATATTAGATATTGTACACTGCCTACCCTTTCATGATACATTTCCCTTTTATGCCTTGGTTTGCTGGAATAAATCTCTTTTTAGAGGTAAGCTCGCCTTTGTACATATTATTTCTCCTAATTAAAATTTAAATTTAATATGTGTGTGTGCAATAAATAATTATGAATCATGCAAACCGATGTTTGTTAAGTTAAATATATTACAATTGCCATGTTTGTATATGAAATTGGAAAGTAAAACTTAACCCACAATTGTTTAAAAGTGCTCAAGAACAAAATCCAATCAATAAAAGAAACCCGAATAGTTTAGTTTATAATTATACCCAACGTACATCATTGTATCTTAAGAATTGTCCTGAAATGGGCCTTAAAATATTTAACATAATACTTGAAGACATCAAAGAGTTATCAAATAATAAGTTTAAATGGTTGCAATGGTACAGAAATTCAGTAAACATTTATTAAATGTAAAGCGTGTTACTTGTACGTGAAATAATGATTAGTATTATAAGTATTATTATTTATCTGAGGATCTGACGGAATTTGTATGTGTGGAATATCAAATAAAGTTATCTGACTGTTTATCTGGAGATGGAACAATCGCCCCATAGTAACAGAAAGATTTATTGCCCCATATGTAATATGGACTATTTAATATTAGCATGCTAAAATTACTAGCTTATAATGTGTTCTTATATAATAATTGACCATCGACTGACGCTTACACTTAGGTCAGCAAATAAAAAATCTTTAACAATTTTCGTTAGCAGTAACTAAAAATAAAATGATGAAAAAAAAATCCTAGCCCCTGAAATTTGATAAAACCAAGTTTTCTCAGCTATTTCTTATGAATAATTGTTAGAAGTGAATTGTAGTGCAATTTTATTCATTATTAGTAAAAAAGAAAAGAAAAATTTAGAGAATTTTCCAAAACGATTTGTATGACTTAAATTCTGTTCCGAAGGCCTAACGATTGATACAAACGGAGAGAATTGATTGAGGAAGGTTCGTAGAAGACAGTATTGGAAGAATTTTTGATAGTAGTAAAAAAAAAGTGTTGATTGGAAGTGATAAATATGAGAAAAACTCATTTGGTCGTCATTTTTACTGAATAATTCTCGTTCAAAAGGTATACAATTACTACAAACAGTAGAATGGACTCAGACAGACGATTAATTTAAATAAATCGTTCAAAAGGCTTTACGATAACTACAAATGGTAGAATTGACTGAGGAAGGTTTTTAGTAGTGAAAGATTTTTTATAGTAGTTGTTTTTTTTTTTAACAAGTGATATACATATACAAGAAAAACTCGTTTGGTCGTCATTTTTACTGAATAATTATCATTATATATATATATGATTACTACAAACAGTATAATGGACTCAGACAGGATCGTAGAGGTTTTTAGTAGAAGATTTTTTGATAGTAGTTGAAAAAAAGTTCATTAGAAGAGATAAAGTCGAGAAAAACTTGTTTGGGAGTATTTTCACTAAATAATTCTCATTTGCAGGAATGTAATAATTTGTGTTCAAGTCATACACTTAGGTATTTCATGTGTTTTAAAAGTGGTAGTGTTTTATTAAAGTGTCTGGGCAATCCATAACTGCTGTGGTTAATCTTTTTTGTAAATAGTACCATCTCAATTTTAGCGGGGTTTACTGAGAGTTTGTTTTTATTGCACCATGTTTCTATGTTCTGTAGTACTAATTGCATGCTATCAAATATGGTGTTTATAAAGAGGCCATTCACGAGTATTGTCACATCCTCGGCATATGCCATTGAGTAAAATCATCTTGTGTTTAGATGTGTTACCAGGTTGTTAGCTTCTAGTACCCACAGTAGTGGTGATAGTACGCCCCCTTATGGTCAGCCCTTGGCCACTTTGCATTTGATTTTATCGCTGATTTCCAAAGAGATTATTCTTGATTGCAGCATTTTTGTTATCCAAGTTATCATGTAAGGCGGTCTCTGTGGATTTGCCGACTGGTATGCATGTTGGTTTGGGTGTATAGGGAGGTCCATCCTAGATGTGTAATATTAAATACCTGTGCCAATCATTATGGCACTTCATAGCCATATATAGAAATTTTATTGGTAGAAATGACTGATTCATAGTTAAGTCATAGTTAACCTGTTAGAAAATTTGAAAGGCCTTAAAAATGGTTCAATGGATGGGTCTATATACTAAACGGATTTCACCTTGGTAGGCTGGAGCAGCTCCCATACAAAGCTCCAAGCTTCAGGGCACCTTTGAGCGGTAGTCAGCCACTGGTGCGCCTGAATACGCTCATTCTGCTCATTGTTGTAGAACACAGACACGGCATACTCCAAATTTGGGACCGTGTACTCCATTGTTACACTTTACGAGCTGTAATACACTGTCAACATCTGCACTTAGAATTATATTCGTGTTATTTATAAAGTGTACACTTGCGCGAGGTTACGATACACAGTGAAATACACGTACTAAGACGATCTGCGGGTTCGTTAAGAACTGTTTATTCATAGGTTTTCTATTGGACAATTAATATCCTTAAATTTTATTGGTCATAAAAACCATATTTATGTATTTTTTAGGGTTTAACGACAACGAGATAAACATTTTTGTCTACATCCGCAGATGCTGGGATAGTTCAGTAAAATTAAATAAACGTGGGAATGTCTTTTCTTCCGACTTATTATCATAAAACACCCGAGTTAGAGCAAGAGCGGTGACATCTGTGCTGACAACTTAAATATGTCGTATTTTCCATGTATTTTGACAGCAGGCTGACGGATCATATGGACATTCCTCGCTAAAAAAATATTTAAGTACCAATTCCTACTCGGTCAAAATATTAATCGATGAGAATCGAAGAAAATCACAGTTTCAAAGGGAACATTGAATATCATTCCAATTATTAGTTCTTTATGGGGCCGTACAACAAAATATTTAAAAAAGTTGTACTAAAGTTTGTTTTGCGCAAAGAGAACCACCACCTCCCTAATCTTAAAAAAAAACTAAAACATTCGTCCGTCGTCGGTTGTGTGTGTGGATTTTTTTTAAACTCTTCTTCTCAATTTATTCTTTTGGTGCGAAATAATCCTGTTTCACGATGAAGATCGAGGAAGTCAAGAGCACTGCCAAGACCCAAAGAATATCAGCCCATACCCACATAAAGGGTCTCGGTTTAGATGAAAATGGAGTCCCTATTCAGATGGCAGCCGGTCTCGTGGGTCAAGAATCAGCCCGAGAGGTACAATAAACCTAGTTTTCTTGCTCAATTACCGAATACCAGTACTACTTATAACAATTCTTAGTTTCAATTAGATTCTAATTCTTGAAAATTAAATTTTCAGTTATTGATCCAACTTTGAGGTTATAGAGATTGTTGCCATAGCATGTTATTTGTATAATGTTTATTCCCTGAGTGTTCACAAAACAGTGGTTGGCACAGATTATGAGGTGCTATAGTACTGAAGGCCCTAACACTGACGCTTGATGATCCAACCCTTCGCATTACTAACCATCATGCAAACATTCATAATGCGTTCAGTGGGGTGTGTGGTGTCTATTTATGTTTTCATTATTGTGGTGGCACATTTTATTGAGGCTTATCTATTCTTTGCCCTTCAAGAATATAATATGCTATGGTAAAGATAATGATTCGGTTATTATGCATACTAGCTGGCTATTATTCATACAAATGCTCATATTCATTTGATGGTTAAAGTAATTAATACTGCAAGATTTATCACATTTACCGGTTAGTCAACCTGATATTAGGTATCTGTGCAAAACACTGCAGTAGAAATGATTAAGGGGGTAAGCGAAACTTTACTTATTATGATTTTATCAAAATCAAAATCAAAAATCATTTATTTCCATAGGATGTTGTTACATCACTTAGATCCGTCATTACATTTTTTTGGGTGAGTTCACTAACCCAATGGCGGAATCTGTGGAGAAGAGCTCACCGAAGAAACTCCACAGTCGTCGCATCTTTTGCGTTTCCTTTTTTAAATAAAATATTGTCAAATTACAAAATGAATGCTAATTATATATCGAAACAGCCTGTTACTCAAACAATCTATTCCCATGGACATCTGTCCTCTAAGTAATCAGATATCCTGTAGTAACCTTTTTTATACAATTTCTGTTTTATTATTATTTTAAACTTGTCTAAAGGTAAGTTTTTAATATCAGTAGGGACCTTATTGTAATAGCGTATACAATTGCCTTTAAAAGAATTACTAATTTTATGTAGTCGGCTTACATAAGCAACCAACTTGTCTTTATTTCTAGTATTAAAATTGTGTATATCACTGTACTTCTGAAAATTAGTTATATTTCTTTTTACTTACACAAGATTGTCATAGATATATTGAGACACAAATGTCAGAATATTGATTTCTTTAAACTTTTCCCTCAGTGACACTCTAGGCCCTAATCTATAAATTGCACGAACAGCCCGTTTCTGCAGAATAAATATACTATAAGCATTCGCAGCGTGACCCCACAATAAAATACCATAGGTCATTAGCAGTGGTCGGCGTTTGGGTGCTATTCCGCGGGATTCATGAATGCTAGCATAATGTGGACATGCCCTTATTCCGGGATTAGATCGTATTTTCCGGGATTCGCATTTAATTATTAATTCAAGGGGAAATAAATTTGTAACTTGGTATTTAACCCTCAGGGTGCATGGTTGACCCACCAGGCATCCCAAGGGTTAAACGTAAAATATTGTCATCATCAGCAATACAATGCAAATACAATAAATCTTTATTTACCAAAAAGTTGATACATATTTCAAGTAAAGAGTGCACTACTCCCCAAAAAAGGGCTAAAGCCCTGTAGATTTAGGTTAAGTAGATCTCAACCTTATATATCATATTAGGTGACCACTGGTGAACTAGTATATTTTAATTAATGAAGTATACTCCAATGTATAATTCCGGCAAATTTCTTAGCACGATTCGAAACAGTTTGCGCAGGCACACTGTATGAAACAATCGCAAAACGCACGTGTTGAATGAGGAACCAATCGCGCGCATCTCAAAGCAATGCGCACCAATCAGCGAGCGCCACGTATAACCGCACGCCAACCAGCGCTCGATATAGCTATGTATAACAAAGGCCTCTCGCCTCCGTGAATTGAGTATCTGGCTCAGTCAGTCAGTCTTATGCTTCGGTTCAGTGCGTTTGTCGTGTTTGCTGTGCTGAGAGAGTATACTTATTGACACATTTTGACCCACGCTTGTTTACTGGTTTCTGCGTTTTTCTTAATACGACTACTTTGGCTGTGATCTACGGACTCCGAATTGCTTCAATTGATCTGGACACCACTAATTGGGTATGTTTATTCATTAGTAATTTTGAATGTTTACTGTGTGCTTGCATAGTGTTCTAGCTAAATAATGGTGGCGATTCCTTTGAGTTGGTGATGTTGATGGCGCCAAAACCCAATATTAACAAAATAATTATACAAACAAAATCTATAGGTGACCACGGCTTTAAAACAGAATGGCGGCCACAGCTGTCAATACAAAATGGCGGTGAATGTCACGTTTCTGTGCTGGCGGCTGCCACGCGGTATCGGCCCGTTTAAATGACGATATCTCTGTTTTTTAGTATGGGAGCTATACATGAAAGTTATGTCAAATTCAAATTCAAAATTTGTTTATTCAGTAAATATTATAAAATATACATAGAACATGGCATTTTTTGCCTCCTCTCTTCTTTTGACTTCAACGACCACTGTGGGAGAAGAAGGGCTAAGAAACTCCCACAGATTGATTTTTTGATCACGTTTAAATTTGTTGCTTAAAAATTACAAAAATTACATGACGATTTACGAAATTTACATGTAAGTAGTTAGATCATTCTCAATTTACATGTAGGAATAATTATAATCTTAGCAGCGAGTTCTGTGTTGAGTCAGATTAACTCCATGCACTCTTGTTGTTCATATAATCTTTGATATCATAGTATCCCTTTTACATAAGGTAACCTTTACATGGTTTTTAAATTGCTCAAATGGCAATGTCGTTGGAATTAACACGGGCTGATGTCGTGACAGACAAGCCACTTTTGACAGCCAGCACGGGTTGATGGCGTGACGATTGAGGGGATAAACGCACTAAACAAATAATCCTAGTACACTCATTTGAATTTAACGGCTTGGCCTAGCTGGTAGCCGTAGATTTCTGTATTTATTAAATTTCTTCGGAAAACTTCTATACCGCGTTGTTGACTTGAACTTGTCATAGGCAACTTTTTACAGTATTTTATTATTTATAGAATTTGTCGGCGCTTGGAAGAGGCTGTAACCGCTTTCGAGATAATGGCACAACGAGTGAAGGCTGAGACGGTACAAGAGTGGATCCAAGACTATCCTGAGCTAATGTACAATTTTACAGAACACACAATATACTGTACACAATGTAAGACCGATATTGGATGCAAGAAAAGTACTTTGAAGAGGCATGTTGAAAGTTCAGTTCACAAAGGAACAAGCATGAAAAATAACAAAGAAGATTTCAATATCGACCTTGTAAATTTTCTTATATTATGTAATATTCCGTGGAGCAAATTAAACAACGCAGCTTTCAGGCAGTTTTTTGAAAAATACTTATGCTGCAAATGTGCTGATCGACCTACTCTCCCAAGTGAAACAAAACTAAGAAAAGTGTATTTGGGAAAGTCATACAAAATGAAAATTACATCTATTTACGAAAAAATATCAAATGAGAAGCTTTGGATATCTTTAGACGAGACAACAGACTTTTTAGGGCGCTACGTTGTTAATTTTTTGGTGATGCCATTAAATTCTGCTACCATAAAAAAACCGTACTTGATTGCGTGCAAGGTGCTCGAACAAGTCAATGGAAATACAATATCGCAATTTGTTGTTAATTGTTTAGAGAATGTATGGAGTGATCAATATGAGACAAAAGTTGGTAACGTTTTGCTGTTATCTACAGACAGCGTTGCATATATGTTGCGTGCTGGGCAACTTCTCAAAGCTCTTTTACCAAACATGAAACATGTAACGTGTTTGGCCCATGCTCTGCACCGAGTGGCAGAGAAAATTCGTTCAGAATATCCAGATGTAGATACACTAATCGCAAACGTAAAAAAAATATTTTTAAAGGCTCCATATAGAGTCAAAATTTTTAAAGAGAAATGTACCAATGTTCCCTTACCTCCCCAGCCCGTAATTACGAGGTGGGGCACATGGTTACAGGCAGCTGACTATTACGCAGAACATTTTGAAAGTATAAAAAACGTGCTTTCTTTTTTGAGAGCTGCAGATGCAATATCGATCAGAAACGCAAAAAATATATTAGAGAAAGAAAATCTTCAGAGAGATTTGACATTTATATCAGAAAACTATAGCACAATTCAAATCGCTTTATTAAAATTACAAAAACAAAATTTATCTATAATAGAGGCAATTGAAATTTTGGACGAAGTACGGACAGTATTAGAGTGGACTGCGTCAGACCCTGTAAAAGAAAAATTGGACCAAGTGTTATCAAGAAATCCAGACTTAGAAATTATTAGGGGTTTGAGTGAAAATTTATCACGAGGAGAACTTTTCGAGGCCGACATTTTAAATTACAGATATGCGCCCTTGACTTCTGTAGACGTGGAGCGTTCTTTTTCTATTTACAAATGGATCTTAAATGTTAAAAGAAATTCTTTAAAAATGGAAAATATTGAGAAAATTATTGTAATATTTTTAACAATGATGATGACGATGACTGCTCTGGTTCTTATTCTACTGAAGAAGATATAGAATGAAATGGTCCATAGTTTTAGTTTATTTGTATAGAATCAGATGATTTGTAAAAATAAATGTTGATTAATACTTTTGATTTTTGTATTATTTAAATACCTATCTTGATAAAAACTTTCTAATTTCACCATTTGTTCTTAACTTAATAAGACCTATTGTATCACCGGTATACTCCTGCGGGCCTAGCATGACAGCCAATATGTCGACGCGACGTGAAAAGGGCAGTACAGAGCTATTTATACCGCATCGCTGTGTCCAGCTTTTTCCGCGGCGCGTCAACATAATGGCTGTCATGCTAGGCTCGCTGGTGTATCGATAAATTTAACTTGCGTCAATATTTTTGGCTTCCCCTGAACTTAGTGCAATCCGATGCGCAGAACGCAAAATCGGTGTCAGCGAGTCGGCGCGGGGTGGGGGGGAGAAAGAAAAAAACTAACAATTAACAATTAAAGGGAAATATTGCTACCTATAAATTAATAGGTAATCAATAGAATTTTCGAATCCCGGAATCCCGGGGTATATCCATATTATTCATAACGTTTGAGGTCATTCACCCCAAATAGCACACCTAACGCCGACCACTGGTCATTAGACTATGAAAGTAACTAAAGTAGACTAGTCTAGCGGTGTCTACGTCGGTAAGAGCTCTAATTTTTTTAACTGCGAACGCTGCCGAACTCAGTCTGTTCGACAATTTATTTATATGAGGATCCCATTGTAGTTTGGCGTCTAAAGTAATGCCCAAAAAGACAGTCGACTGCACAAGGTCCAATCTCTGTCCTTTTATAAATATGTCTGTAGTTACCGGGTTCACATTGGGTAACACGAATTTAATACATTTAGTTTTCTTTTCATTAAGTAATAAATTGTTAACAGTAAACCAGTTCACTATACTAGATATAGCATTGTTTACCTCGTCATAATTTGATTGCTGTCTTTTAACTTTAAATATCAAAGAAGTATCATCGGCAAACAATACTAACCCATGTTTTGCTTTAACAAGGTAAGGTAAATCATTAATATATACTAAAAACAAGAAAGGACCAAGAATTGAACCTTGCGGTACGCCCATACTTATTGAAGACCCAGGTGATCTTTTCCCATTAACATCGACCATCTGAACCCTATCTGTTAGATATGACTCCAGAAGGCCAAGTGCCTGATCTTTTACACCATAATGGCGTAACTTCCTGACAAGAGTGTCATGATGGACGCAATCAAAAGCCTTGGATAGATCGCAGAAGACACCTATTGCATCCATTGCGTCTTCCCAGGCATCAAAAATATTGTCGATTAGTTCAACACCAGCATCGGCTGTTGAACGACCCTTTGTGAAACCAAACTGAGCAATATGAATTAAATTATTGAGATAAAAATGACTTTGCAATTGATTAAGTATGAGTTTTTCAAATATTTTGCTAAGCGTTGGTAGTATCGATATGGGTCTAAAATTGGTGGGGTCTGATGTACTACCAGCTTTGAATAAAGGTATAACTTTACTTAGTTTCATCAAGTCAGGAAACACACCACTATCTATACATTGATTAAATATACAACAAAGGTGAGGTGCAATACAATCTACAATGGAACTAATAATTTTTACTGATAGACCATGGGCGTCAGCTGTCTTTTTCATTTCCAGGGATTTAAACGCTTTTACAATGTCTTCATTATTTACGTGCCTAAATTTAAAATCTGTTTTACATTCCTCAAAGTTTTGTTTAAGTATAGATTCAGCAGCAGCGGGAGATGAATTTAAAGACTTGGTTGTTGAAACTGGAATGTCCGTAAAGAAATTTTCGAAAGCTTTTGCTACTTCTAGGTCTGTACTTAGCAATTGATTATCTATCTTAAGCTTGAAGTTATTATGTGTAGCTTTGGCCTTTCCAGTCTCTCTGTTTATAATTTGCCAAGTCGTTTTCATTACATTGCTACTAGATTCAATTTTGTTTTTAATGAAATTAGATTTAGCTACGGCACAAACGCGTTTAAACATTTTTGAATAACTACGAACATAATCTAGAAAGGCCGTATTTTTGTTATATGATTTCTCTTCATAGAGTTCATATAATCTTCGTCTGCTCCTATGAATTCCAACTGTCGCCCAATCACTAAACAAAGCTTTGTTATTAACTTTTATAGTTTTTGATTTAAATACCGTATCATATTCATTTTTGACAAGGTTAAATACTGAGTTGTACAACAAATTTGGATCGTCACTGTATGGTATTTCCCATAGTTTATCTAAAATATTATTCCTGTAGTGTTCAAGCCGAGTGTCACTAACGGGCACACATGTAATATCCTCTTTTTGGTCCTTTTTTATTTTAATATTGAATATACCTATCTGACCAGAGTGATCAGAGGTTAATTTATTGATGACCGATTTGAAAATGGGCGTAATGTTAGTAAATATATTGTCAATGCAGGTAGCAGATGTTGCAGTAATTCTAGTAGGCTCCAAAAACAGATGGTTCATGTTGTGACATAAAAATAAAGATTTTAATCTAGTACAAATATTATTATCCTCTAACAGATTAACATTAAAATCACCACAAATTATAAAAAAATTGTTTTTATCGCTGATTTTAATCAACACTTCATCCATTTTCTTTTCGAATAAATCAAAGGATGAATCTGGTGGTCTTTATACGCTCATTACAATAAGTTGTTCAAGTTCAATACAGGCTATTTCCATGGTACGCTCAACAGACAGGCTCACTATGTCAACTCGTTCCTTATATTTAAAACTATTATTTACAAGTATTAAGGAGCCACCGCGATCAGCTGTTTTTCTGTTGAACGAACTAGCAACGTGGTGGTTATTAAAGTTGAACATGAACTGATAACTCTTTAAAAAGTGCTCTGTTATACATAAAATATCAATATTATTACAGTTCATGAATAACTCAATTTCCAGTTCTTTACTTAACATGCCCTGTATATTTTGATGAACCACGTTTAAAATATTCTTACTTTTACATTTTTCATTACTAGTAACTTGATTTAATGGGCAAGATGAAGGTATATTTATACAAATATTAATATTACTGCCAGAGTTACTCTCTGTTGTCCTATGGGTTAATTTAAAGAGCTTGGAACAGATTCCAAGGAGTACATGTCATTATTATTACACTGCTCAATAGAAGCAGGCGTTTCATTAGTCAAAAACTTGACTGAGTTCAAAATAAAATAAGATAGTGACTGTGCTATCTGTTTTGTATAAAACATAGATAGGTAATACCTATCCTTAGTCAAATAAAAATATTTTCCAATACAAATATTGGTGTCTATGAAATGAAATTTTTCAGTATGACGACATGTCAATGTGTGTATAAATGTATTATAATCATGTCTTATATGATTTTCATGTTGTGACAAAGATTGGCTGAAGGGAAACGCAAACAAGATTATTCTTTCTACATTTTGTAAAGAATTTAATTTGGAAAAGTATTTAGTAATTAGTTTTTTAGATACATTTTCCCTTCTACCAATTAAAATAATTAGGGTGGTTGGTTCTAAAAACTGCGATGACAACACTTTGTTTAATATTTGTGAATATGTGGCGCCAGGCATACAGTTATTTAATATTGCCTGGCCCACGCGCTGACTAAGTTGTAAACCCATATTTTTTCCAAGTTCATCGCTGTACATTATATACCTATCCTTTGTCCGAGAGAAGGAGGCGTTATTGATAACACTATTAGTACTCAAGTCGACTGACGGCGGCGCCTGGGTCAGTATCAGCTGTTCGGCCGGCTGCTCGGCGGGACACACGGTCGGCACGGAACAGTCCGCTGGAGCTTGTTTACAATCACAGATGTGATTGTCGGTCAAAGATATGAAAGTGTCATAATTATACTTACACGTCTCCAACAAACTATTCATAGCCGACACATGTTCCTTAATTTCGTATTGTGCTGACTCATATTTACGTGTAATACTTTGTAATGATGAGTTTAAAATATGCATATCTGACTGGAGTCGCCGTGTGTCACATTCGTACTTTTCTGTAGTTTTTTCTGTAGATTACTACAATCATCGATTTCCTTAATTAATTCGACACGTTCCTTGCTACAATTTACATTTTTAAAAAATATTTTATTTCTATTAGCTAGTTTTTGTGTTTTTTTTGTATAATTATTCAATTTAACATATTTCTTTAATTTATTTTTACTACAGCTCATAGTGGTTACTGATGGCGATCTATTAGGACTATCACACGTGAGATCACAAGCTGTTAGGTCAATAGTTGGTATGCCAGTTTGGCTCATGACCTCATTATAGAAGGCCCTGGTTGTAGCACTGTCTCGCTGTTCCTTCCGCTCGCTGAAAACTTGAAGCTCGTGGTGTGCCTCTGCAAGCTTTTGTTCAAGTGATTTTATGTGTTGCAATGCTACGTGGTGGACATCATGACACTTGTAAAATGAGTCGACTTGGTGTTGTAGTTCATCTCTCTGGGCACTGAGATCCTGGCATTGGATGTCCAACTCACTGAGCTCTTCTTTTAGCGCCGAATTTTTCTTAATTTGCTTTTCTATCTCCTCTTCACACTCATCTCGCTCTCGTAGAAGTATTTCACAAAGCTCTTGGCTCTTCTTGAGCTCCAGCAAGGTCGCTTTCAGCTTCAACTCCACATCGCGTGTGCTCATCTTGCTTCGGGTCAGCATTGCACCCTTTTTCGCCTGGAAAAAAACCCCGAATAGGTGTCAGTGTATGACCGGGTGGAATACTAGCGAACACTAGGGAGTTTATTGCACAATGAAGGTGTTAAGTGTGTGTTTTTGTTGAATGTGGCAGAATGTTGCGTCTTCAACTTTGCTTCCGCTTTTGCCAAGTAAAGAGAGACAAAACGGTACCTGAGTGAGTGTACGGCAAGTGTTTCACTTATATGAAGGTTTGTTTAGTTTGTTACGGGTGTGAAAGGTGAAATTATTGATATAAATACAGAAATAAAACGATACTTCCCCCGTTTACGTCGTTGTTATTTGAACTGATTTTGACAGTTCAATCGGCCGGTACAATCGGTCTTGTTTTTTCCAAAGCTTGTATGTTTGCACAGCTGTTTCTTATCTACACATTATTTAATCACTAATTACTACTTAAATTAAGTTTACTCGTGCAGAAAAGCAATTTTGACTAATTTAATTGAAATAAAAACTACAGAGCTGTTTACATCGTCAGCTATTCGGTCTGGGGTTGCCAGCCGAAAAAACAACTTTTACTTGTTGATTATGTATCTGAGGTATATAATCAATACAATTTCTTATGTATTTGGTGAAAAATGTGAAGAAAAGAGTGAAACAATTTGTGGCTGCGAACTGACATATGAAAATGCAATAATTTTAGTTTGCGGCCGGGTGGTCGGATAACTGACATGATGAATATATTTTTCTTATTTATTTTTGCTTTGAGTATAAGATTCATGACTGTCACCCTGTTTTAACATTTTGGGATTTAATATTCCTTCACTGTTGGTTTACGGCTGCCAATATATTATTTAATGCTGTGAAAAATGTCCATGGGTCACAATCTAACTGTAACAATATTAGATTTCATATTCAACCTCTTTAGAATCTTTAGAACCGCAGTACTTCTACTAAACTCTTTAGATAATTGATGTTTTATTGTTATTATCACTGACAATGTCAACAATAACTGGTGATAATGATGATGATGATGATGATTATGGGTAGGGACACCCGCTGAACCACAGGCGGGTGATCGGTCCTCTATTGTGACTATTTCACCAAATTCCCAGTGTTTGGGCACTGGTTACTGTTGGATCAACAGATGTCCCTCCCCAAATCTTCTTGTTCGTTTGATGAATTCTAGGATGTCGCTAAACTTTAAGTTTGACAAATCATCTGCTTTAATGTTATTCATCCCTAGTGTTCGCCATCTTATGTTTGAATATATTATGCATTCTCCCAAGAAGTGCTGGCTACTTTCTTCCAAGCCACAGTGAGGGCATGATGGGTCCTGTAAGAGCCTTAATAATGACAGGTGTCTATTTAGTTTGCAGTGACCTGTCACCACACCTACCAGTATTGCTAAGTTTTCCCTACTAATATTAAGTAAACACTTAGTCTTTTTGGGGTGTTTCCTTAAGATAAACATCTTAGACTGCCTACAGTCTTTGGTGTCCTTCCATTCTTGGTTTGCATCTCGCGTAGCTATCATGTTGAAGATGTTCTTTGTGACAGTCGCTGATATAGGTAGTCTTGGTTCTGGTCCAATAAAACGCTCATCAGCGACGTTTCTTGCCAGCTCATCTGCTATTTCGTTACCGTGAATCCCTTCATGGCCGGGGACCCATGCGATAATTATTTTTGATGTTCTTGCCAAAGAGTTAAGACTGGATCACTGGACTGACACTCTTTCACTAGTGCTGATTTATTCATTGGTTGCCTAAGCGCATTTAAAGCTGCCTGACTGTCAGAATAAATTACTACTATCTTGTTTTTGATTTCTGCTGTTTCCCTTAGTGCTTCAGCGCCCTCCATTATGGCGTATATTTCCGCTTGGTACACGCTGGCGTAGAGCCCCAAGGCAATTGATTTGTCTTGTTTATTATGGTCCATGATGCAAAAACCAGATCCTGCTAGTTTTGTGCTCTCTCTTCTTGAGCCATCGGTGAAGCAAGTTACAACCGGTTGTTCTGTTTCTATTTCCCAATTTTCTCTTGTTCCTATTTGGATTCGGTATTTCTTATCGAATCGAATTTCCTTCTTTATCAGATTGTTGTTTGCCAATAGCATTGCCAACTTTCCACCTGACGTTTCTACAATAGAGGTATGACCTGTGTCTATATAGTTGCCTTTCCATTCTTTGTTCATTTTCATTCTGTACCATTGTTCAGTTGCTGTCCTTTTTACTTCTACATGCAATGGGTTTAGATTGAGCATTGTTAGTAAGGATGCCGTAGGTGTAGACCTCAAGGCTCCTGTGATCATGACATGCCAATCTTTGTACCTTGCCAAGCTCTTATTTCGTCATTGCTAGTCGTTTCCACCATACAATTGATCCGTATAGAATTCTTGTAGAATGATTGCCGTGTAGATCCATTGGACGATCTCTGGCTTCATTCCCCATCTGTTCCCTACAGCTCTCTTGCATTGGAATAATACTCTAATGGCCTTAGCGCTCTGAGACTTTACATGAGTGTCCAACTTCATTCTCCAGTCAAAGATCACTCCTAGGTATTTAATCTCAAGACTTACTTCTAGTCTTGTGCCCTTCAAGGAGCAGCATTCAATATTTTTCCGTTTATTCGTGAAGCTTTATTTTTAGCTTTAAGCCTATTGCCTTCTTCATAATATCTCCTATCGTATTTAGCACTTTTCCTATTATAACAATAGCCCCATCATCTGAATATACCTGTAGGTATATCTTCATGTTGGCAACGCGAGTTAGAAGGGAGTCCATAAGAAGACACCACATCAGTGGAGATAAGCATCCACCTTGTGGGAATCCTCTATTTGCTCCGATTGAGTAGCTAGTCCCAGCAAGATATGCAGCGATCACCCTGTTTTTGAGCACAGCTACCACCTATTTTGCTAACTGTTCATTTATTCCGTCCCACTTATAGAATTCTTCGATTGCTTGGAAGTTTGTCCTGCCGAATATATCAAAGAAACATCCCAGGGCAAACTCTTTGTTTTCTAGTGCTCTTTCCACCTTTATTGCTAGGTTGTGTAGAGCTGTTTCTGTTGATATCCCTTCCATATATGCATGTTGCATGCTATGTAGGGGAGAGGCACTTTCATTGAGTTGTATTCTTAAGTGTCTATCCACTATTTTGTCTAGTGATTTCAATACAAAGGAGGAAAGACTTATACACCGGAATGACTCAGCTCACTGGTAAGATTTCTCTCCTGGTTTTGGTATGAAAGCTGCTTTTACTCTCCTCCATTCAGGAGGGATGTATACACAGTCAGGTCATAAGTTCTGTCACACAATAAAAACTTTTGAATTGAACGCTGGCCACAAAAAAGTTTATTGAATTCGAATTTCGAATTTTCATGAAAATAAAAATGTGTACTTTTTAGAATTTTCCTCATTTTTAAATATCGAATGGACACTTAAAGAAGACCGTGTCGCAGTTATTGCGTTGCATCTTTGCGGTTATGCGCTAATTCAGATTTTCGACTTACTGAAAAATTTGAATATAACCAAAAGATTCGTTTATCGTACCATAAAACGATACAATGAAGACTCTAGTGTAGATGACAGGTCAAGAAGTGGTCGCCCTCGCTCTGTTAGGACTCCAGCAGTGATAAAAGCTGTGAAGGCGCGAATTCAAAGAAATCCCATACGTAAGCAAAAACTGTTGGCCCTTCAGATGGGGTTAAGCAGGACCACGGTGAAAAGGGTGTTAATTGAAGACTTAGGGCTTAGGGCATATCGAAGAAAAGCAGAACATCGTTTGGACGCTCGTTTAATGGACCTGAGACTGAAGAGATGCCGCGCTTTGTTGAAGCGGTACGCGGGAAAAAAGCATCGGGAAATTCTTTTTTCGGATGAAAAAATTTTCACCGTGGAAGAGAGCTACAACAAACAAAATGATAAGGTGTACGCACACAGCAGTGAAGAAGCGAGCAACCGTATTCCGCGTGTCCAACGAGGTCATTTTCCATCCTCGCTCATGGTTTGGTTGTGAGTATCTTATTGGGGCTTAACTGAGGTACATTTTTGTGAGAAAGGCGTAAAAACGAATGCAGTTGTGTATCAAAATACAGTCCTCAAGAACCTTGTGGAACCTGTTTCTCATACCATGTTTAAAAACAGGCACTGGGTATTCCAACAAGATTCTGCGCCAGCTCATAGAGCGAAAAGCACACAAGACTGGCTGGCGGCGCGTGAAATCGACTTCATCCGGCACGAAGACTGGCCCTCCTCCAGTCCAGATTTGAGTCCGTTAGATTACAAGATATGGCAACACTTGGAGGAAAAGGCCTGCTCAAAGCCTCATCCTGATTTGGAGTCACTCAAGGCATCCTTGATTAAGGCAGCCGCCGATATTGACATGGACCTCGTTCGTGCTGCGATAGACGACTGGCCGCGCAGAATAAAGGCCTGTATTCAAAATCGCGGGGGTCATTTTGAATAAACTTTATTACCATCTATGTTTTATTAAGTTCATTTTGCTATATAAATGTTTACATAAATAATAAACATGTCTAAATTGTTTCATATTGCACTTGTGACAGAACTTATGACCTGACTATGTATATTCAAGTGCTATGCTTCTCCTAAATAGTTCTGCTAGATGGTTGCTAATAAATCTGTAGGCCTTTTGTAGAAGCACAGAAAAATGCCATCAGGCCCCGCAGATTTGAATGGTGCAAATGAATTTATGACCCATTCTAAGTTTTCTTCTTTTATTATATTCTTCTCTTATAATCTTCTTCTGGTGGAACCTTCCATGTTTCCTGAGGATCCGATATGTTGCTCTCTTTATATTTTTTGCAGCCCGGGAAGTGTGTCTCAAACCTGGTTTTCAGCACTGTTTGGGGTTCAGATATATGTTTTCCATCTATTTTCAAACTTCCTAGTTGGCATGTTTTGTCGCTGCCTAGTAGTTTCACCAGCCGAGCTGCATCTAAATATGTGCTCATCTCTTTGCAGTACAGGCGCCAGCTTTTCCTACTTTCTCTGTCTTGTTTTGCTATATTCATTCCTGACCCTTCTATACTCATCCCAGCTATCTTCATTGTCCCTTGAAAGGGCTAGCCCCATAGCTCTCCAAGTTCTTTTTCTTTGCTTCTTCAGGTCTTTGTTCCACCATAGTTGACCTTTTCCTTCCGGAATTCTTCTAAGGGGGCATGCCTGGTTGTTAGATTGCCATTAAAATAAAGGAGAAAAAAAATTCACACTGTGAATTGTTTGTAATATCTTGGTGTGGGAATTAAGTAATTACAAAATTAGATATAAAGTTCTGAACAGTGTAGTTTGGTATTATAAATGACTGATACAGAAATTGCATTCATTTCAACAAAGAGACTTGGGAGAAGATCATTATTAATGGACGGCCTAAGATATCATAGGAAAAAACCCTATTCAAATGAACAACATTTCAACATTTTGGTTGTGTTTTAATAATCATGCTGGTTGTATGGGCAGTGACACCCTCAATGTAAGAAATAAAGTGGTGAGAACAAAAATGCATGATGATGCCTGTTAACAAGATAATACAAATAATAAAATTCTGATGGAGTTAGATAAATTAAATATAAAATGCAGTCATAATTTTGACAGCATTCTAAAACATTATGACAGTATGGTACATATACCATAGGCTATAGCCTGGAAGCTGAAGGAGTTGCTATTTCACAAGATAAGTTAATCAGTCGTATTTTTAGAAGACAGAAAGGAATTTACCCCAATTTCTCCAAGATGGATGGACCGATTTGGAAATTAGAATTATTTGATTAAGATTTGATGAAGGAATGCTGGAGAAATCGAAGGAACTCTTCTAATATTAAAGGATTTTCGTGTTTTCATAGTAACTCGTGCATTCACTCGCGGGATTACCTTTCAATTGGTCTCATTGACATCAGGTCAAGATTTGATGAAGGAATGCTGGAGAAATCTAAGGAACTCTTTTAATATTAAATGATTTTCGTTTTTTTATAGTAACTCGTGCATTCACTCTCGGGAAGCATCATATTGTGAATTAGAACTGATGATGAAGACCACAGATGACCACTGGGAACTGCTCAATACTAGGTATCCCAGAGTTGCGTCATAATGCTTATGGTGAGGTGAAGGTGACGGCGACATGCCAGGAGAGCTTGTCAACAATGGAAAACTCTAGGAAACTCTTCAAATGATAAAGACACATCTATAGCGATTTGGGTATTTTTTATACTAACTCGTGTATTTGCTCTCGGGAAGAAAGACTTGGTAACTTAAAGTGAAACTGATGATGAAAACTACAGATGGCCACCAGAACTACTAATTTCGAGACATTTAATGGGTTGTGATATGATTGCTTAAATAGTTGCTAATCAAATAGGTTTGAATTAGTTTTTTTTAACTTATACATAAGCGACACCGTCTGAACCACCTTTAATGTGGTGTACTTGGAACCTAAAGAGGGTTTCATACTTGAAGCGTACCTTAAACATGGACACTAGTAGAAAGAACCTGTTGTCTATGCGTTCATATACCGTCTGGAGGGCAATAACGCATAAATAGTAGAAATATAAAATATTCACAGAGTGCATATTTCTATAGCAAAAATTAAAGAAACTCGCGTTTTAAAAAAATGTGTTTCCCATTCAAGAGACTAGACTAGATTGTTTCGATTTTTCTAGTATGTTGATACAAAGCTTCTTCTGTGCGAATCCAATTAGAATTTGACCGGTTTTAATGTATAACGTGGTGTCCCAGGTAGGTTGTATTTCACGGTCTATTGTGATTATGATTCATTCAGTCAAAATCAAGTCGTGACTACACACACAAATGGTTACGTACTAACATACAAGAAAATACGAAACAATCAAGTATGGGAACTTTAAATTTTATAAAAGCGCGTAGTTTTTTTTTTGTTATAACGCAAAAGAACTAAACACTTTAGGAGAAATTTCTACTCTCTACCTGTAACAGTTGATGAGATATACATAGTCAGGTCATAAGTTCTGTCACATGTGCAATATGAAATAATTTAGACATGTTTATTATTTATGTAAACATTTATATAGCAAAATGAACTTAATAAAACATAGATTCTTATGGTAATAAAGTTTATTCAAAATGACCCCCGCGATTTTGAATACAGGCCTTAATTCTGCGCGGCCAGTCGTCTATCGCAGCACGAACGAGGTCCATGTCAATATCGGCGGCTGCCTTAATCAAGGATGCCTTGAGTGACTCCAAATCAGGATGAGGCTTTGAGCAGGCCTTTTCCTCCAAGTGTTGCCATATCTTGTAATCTAACGGACTCAAATCTGGACTGGAGGAGGGCCAGTCTTCGTGCCGGATGAAGTCGATTTCACGCACCGCCAGCCAGTCTTGTGTGCTTTTCGCTCTATGAGCTGGCGCAGAATCTTGTTGGAATACCCAGTGCCTGTTATTAAACATGGTATGAGAAACAGGTTCCACAAGGTTCTTGAGGACTGTATTTTGATACACAACTGCATTCGTTTTTACGCCTTTCTCACAAAAATGTACCTCAGTTAAGCCCCAATAAGAGACTCCCAACCAAACCATGAGCGAGGATGGAAAATGACCTCGTTGGACACGCGGAATACGGTTGCTCGCTTCTTCACTGCTGTGTGCGTACACCTTATCATTTTGTTTGTTGTAGCTCTCTTCCACGGTGAAAATTTTTTCATCCGAAAAAAGAATTTCCTGATGCTTTTTTCCCGCGTACCGCTTCAACAAAGCGCGGCATCTCTTCAGTCTCAGGTCCATTAAACGAGCGTTAAACGATGTCCTGTTTTTCTTCGATATGCCCTAAGCCCTAAGTCTTCATTTAACACCCTTTTCACCGTGGTCCTGCTTAACCCCATCTGAAGGGCCAACAGTTTCTGCTTACGTATGGGATTTCTTTGAATTCGCGCCTTCACAGCTTTTATCACTGCTGGAGTCCTAACAGAGCGAGGGCGACCACTTCTTGACCTGTCATCTACACTAGAGTCTTAATTGTATCGTTTTATGGTACGATAAACGAATCTTTTGGTTATATTAAAAATTTTCAGTAAGTCGAAAATCAGAATTGGCGCGTAACCGCAACGATGCAACGCAATAACTGCGACACGGTATTCTTTAAGTGTCCACTCCATATTTAAAAATGAGGAAAATTCTAAAAAGTACACTTTTTTATTTTCATGAAAACTTTCGAAATTCGAATTCAATAAACTTTTTTGTGGCCAGCGTTCTAAATTCAAAAGTTTTTATTGTGTGACAGAACTTATGACCTGACTGTGTATATAGCCCACTAAAAGACAGGCAGACATAAGGACGGACGGTCGGACGGATGGTCGGACGGATGGATGGAAGGACGGACGCAATATAGCGGATCCCTTTTAGGTACCCTTTGGGTATCAAACCCTTTTAATGCGTCTAGCTGGTGGTGCGGACGATGGGATGCACATCTAACTTCTTTGTTTTTTAGAATCGCTATATCTCCGGAATGGTGAATCAGTAGGGAAAATGTATAGGATTTTTTTTGTTGAGAATGTCATGATGTACAACTTTCATTTGTCTTGCTATTTGATTAATTTTACTGTTTACTAGAAAAGTGTTAAAAACCGAGTTTTTTATAAAAAATATCTGGCGGCCGCTATCTAGCTGAAAGACGGCCGCAAACTGACAAAAGTGGTAGTAAACTAGTATTTCTCAATGTTTTTAGGTTTTATTTTATTTTATTAAAAGCATTATAAATATTTAATTATCTTATATGTTATATAACCAAACCATATAATTTACGTCTGATAATATTAGATTAATATTATATACGACGAATGGTTCTCTCAATTTCCTGGCGTAAAGTTGGATACTGCACTAATCGGCCGCCAACTAGCACAATGTCCCTACACATAAAATATTTTACACCTCTCTAATAAACATCCTGTGCAATACTGTGCATCATAGACAGACAATATTAAGAAAATAAGAGTGTCTTATTACTTTCACAAAACCCTCTTGGTGAGTATTGATAATAACCGGTTAAAGTAGTTAATCGGACTGATTTTGGCTATATTTATTACATTCACAAAAATCATTGGTTAGTATGAATACTTACCGTTAATTTTGTATACTAACCGAATTTATTGAGTTGACCGTAACATATCAATAAATCTTCTTCTTTATCGTTCCCTCAATGCTGAGGATCGTGACTGCATGCTCTCCTCCATTGCTGACAGTTCTGCGTAGTATGATACGGATTGTGTAGAGTTCCCCCTTTCGCCTCTATAATCTATCCAGATTTGATCCATCTAGTTGGAGCACGTCCTCTGGCGCGTTTGCCTTCTATATATATATACAGAGTGACTGGTAAGTCGACCTACATACGTTAGGAGATGCTAGCACGGATCAAAACCAACCATTGTTACTATGAAACACCCTTCCCGAAAATTTACCGTTTTCGAGTTACGGGCCTTTAAAGATTTTCGAGGAAAAATCCAACTTTTCAACATATTTCGCACCAATTTTCCTAATATAGGTGATTAAGTCCAGGTATTTTGCTGGTATTAGGTAAAAATAGAGTTAATTTAATATTTTGAAACAAAAAGGAACCGACCACAGCAAAAAAAAAACCTATAATACAGGCTTATGGTGAAAACCGAATATCGAATGTTTACTTAATGGGTTGACTTTGAATGGGTGTCACCAAAAAAAAAAACTAGTAACTGTTTGTGCAAACAAAACCTAAAACATCTCCAGTTCTCTAGCTATTCAATGAGGTACAATAGTTAAATAAAATGTTTATTATTCTTGGGAGAATTGGGCGACAAAGTAGATAAGGTAGCGGACTCTAAGATGACCGGTGATTTAAAAAAAAGGGTTTTAAGATGTTGTAAAGGCAAAATTATTTTATTTTTATCGCCCGATGTCCAAAAGGGGGTGTTATAAGTTTGAAGCGTCTGTCGGTCTGTCTGTCTGTATGCCTGTCCGTGGCACTCTAGAAGTCAAACAGGTGGACGAATTTTGATGCCGTTTTCTGTAAATAAAAGTAGACATCTCTGCGGTGGTTCTTAGATACGTTTTGTTAAGATACTTTGATTTCAAAAAGGCTTTCGATTTGGTCGACAACGACGTTTTATTGAGGAAGCTTGCTGGCTTTGGTTTCACTCCTCACCTCTTAGATTCTTTGTTAGTTTTATGAGTGAGGCAGCAGTATGTAGAATACAATGGATATAAGTCTGAACCATACTTTACGAGATCAGAAGTAAGCCAAGGGAGTAATCTGGGACCGTTACAATTCATTTTAATGATTAATGATCTACCTAAAGTGGTACAGAACTCTAAATGTTTGTTGTTCGCAGACGACCTCAAATTGTCACTTACAATAAATAATTTAGAGGATGCTGGAAAACTGCAAGAAGACATTAATAGAGTAGTGGCCTGGAGTACAGAAAATCGGCTGCAATTCAACAACTCAAAGTGTGTCACAATAACTTTTACTAGGTCGCGCACTCCCATAATGAACAACTGCCAGGTCAACCAGACCCCAATGGAAAG
Source organism: Argyresthia goedartella (assembly GCA_949825045.1). NCBI lineage: Eukaryota > Metazoa > Arthropoda > Insecta > Lepidoptera > Argyresthiidae > Argyresthia > Argyresthia goedartella. The sequence goes on from OX463815.1 coordinate 2,126,715, forward strand.
AGTCAGCGAAGTTAAAGATTTAGGAGTCACACTTAGGACTGATTTGACATTTAAAGATCATATAATTAAAAGCTGTAAAAAAGCGTACAGGAACCTAGGTTTTATACTAAGACGGGTACAACATTTTGAAAACATCAAAGCGATTAAAGTTTTATATAATGCGCTGATGAGAAGCCATTTCGAATGTAACGCGATAATTTGGGCTCCATACGAAAATAAATATATTGATATGTTGGAGAGAATCCAGAATAAATTTATTAGATATTTATATTTAAAACAGTATGGGGTCTATCCGTTGTACCCATTAATGTACCCAACCTTGTTTACCTTAGGCCTGATTGGATACAACGAACTAAGAGTTAGGAGGGATTTGGTGTTAGCCACTTACCTATTCAAACTACTACGTGGAAAAATCTACGCAGCGGACATCCTGCGTAGAATCTGTTTATGTGTGCCGGACGGCTACGTGTATCGGCGCCGACGCCCGGGGTTGCTGCACGTGCCGCGCGCGCGCACACACTTGCTAGGCAAAGCGCCGTTCACGCGCACACTCCGAACTCTTAATATGATAGCGGGGGAGATAGACATGTTCTCCTGCGCTGTGACTGAATTTACAAGGGTGGCATTATGCATTATAAGTTATGGATTGTGATGTTCACATTAAGTATTTAATCAATGTAATTGAATTAATTATGTTACCTACTTATAATTATAATGTTATGTACTTTGGATAACTACACTATCGAATCAGGCTTCTCATCTGTAATGATATGTGTGTGTGTAGATAAATAAATAAAGAAATAATAAATAAAGATACAATAAGTCAGGGGGGAGGGGGTATTATCTTTACAATTCATGTTCAACATGACCACCCATGTTCCTAATACAATTTCGTAAGCTAGTTCTCAATTCATGTTTGACTGCTCTGGTTGTGAGCTGCCTTCTCATTTTTTCAGATGCGTCAATAATCCTGTGTTTCAAAATGTCTACATTTGCGACAGGATGACCATCTTGGTACACGATACTCTTCATGTGTCCCCATAAGTAATAATCCATCGGGGTTAGGTCTGGCCACCTTGCAGGCCATGGTAGTGGACCTCCTCTCCCGATCCATCTGTCTGGAAAATTTTCATTCAGCCAATCCCGGACGCCCCTAAATTAGTGAGCTGGACAGCCGTCGTGTTGATACCACATGTCTATTATCAGTGCGAGCGGTAAATCATCTAATAAATCATGTAATTCCGTTGTCAAAAATGTCTGGTACCTTTCACCATTCAAATTTTGAGGCAAGAAGACAGGTCCAATTAAATGGTTATTTATAATTCCCATCCAGACGTTCACACTGAATCTTCGCTGTGATCCTTTCACTCTCTTCTTATTTGGATTCCGTAGCGATTTAGGAGCCCAATAGTGAGCATTATGATAGTTTGATATGCCATCTTTAACAAATTTAGATTCGTCTGTCCACAATATTCTTTTTAAAAAGTCCGGATATTCGGCATCTGCATTTAGCATAAAGCGACTGAAATCCATACGTCGAATCGGATCACTTCTTCTATCACGTGACGTATAGTGGTAAGGATAGTTTCCAGCAGTGTGCATAGTGAACCATACTTTCCACTGTGAGACGCCAAGCTGTTGCGCAACAACACGTGTAGATGTCGTAGGATCCTCTTGGAAACATCTTTGTATTTCGTCATCCACGTTGACGTCATACACACGTGGTCTACCCATATCCGTATTTCGTCGTTGCACCGAGCCAGTTTCTCTTCGTCGTCGGTAAGCACCATCAAACACAGACACATCTGGCACTCGACGAACTTGATAACGTTGCACATATTCTGCCCGTGCTGACGGAGAATTCCCTTGACACAACCCGTAACACATAAGAATATCAGCATATTCTTCATTAGAAAACACCGGCATCGTGAACAAAAATCTCACAATCCAAATCACAAGCAAGTCGAAGTCCTAGTTACACAGCCAGGTCACAGTACAGGAGAAGATTCAAAAGTCCACAAAACAAGCAAAGTCGCGATGGAAGAAAATGTTAGCTCAGGGAGGAAGGTATTACGGTACGCACAGCACAAGTTACGATAGTACGCGTAAGGACCTATCCGTGGACTATCCAGTCCAGTAATTGACAGACGTCACCTAGAGTACTGAAAATTCAAATTTCGAAGAAAACATAATTTTCCTTAATTTTTATGTCAAAACTTTTCTTTTCGTCTCGGCCTCATTAATTTTTGGATTATTCTAAATGATAAAACTTTTTCACATCAGCTGTTCTGTAATGCATTTTCCCCATGAATTGACCTGTTTTGATGTTCATCATCAGAAGTCTACTGCCATTTACAGAAAACCGCATCAAAATCAGTCCATTCGTTTGACCACTATTCCTTTGTAAGCAGATAACTTTCGAACGGCTTAACCGATTTTAACAAAACGTATCTAAGAACCACCGCAGAGATGTCTACTTTTATTTACAGAAAGCGGCATCAAAATTCGTCCACCTGTTTGACTTCTAGAGTGCCACGGCCTGTCCGTGGATAGACACGTGTACAGACAGACAGACCGACAGACTGACAGACGCTTCAAACTTATAACACCCCCTTTTGGACATCGGGCGATAAAAATAAAATAATTTTGCCCTTACAACATCTTAAAACCTTTTTTTTAAATCACCGGTCATCTTAGAGTCCGCTACCTTATCTACTTTGTCGCCCAATTTTCCCAAGAATAATAAACATTTTATTTGACTATTGTACTTCATTGAATAGCTAGAGAACTGGAGATGTTTTAGGTTTTGTTTGCACAAACAGTTACTAGTTTTTTTTTTTTGGTGACACTGCTTCAAAGTCAACCCATTAAGTAAACATGCGATATTCGGTTTTCACCATAAGCCTGTATTATAGGTTTTTTTTGTTGTGGTCGGTTCTTTTTTGTTTCTAAATATTAAATTAACTCTATTTTTACCTAATACCAGCAAAATACCTGGACTTAATCACCTAGATTAGGAAAATTGGTGCGAAATATATTGAAAAGTGGGATTTTTCCTCGAAAATCTTTAAAGGCCCCTAACTCAAAAACGGTAAATTTTCGGGTAGGGAGTTTCATAGTAACAATGGTTGGTTTTGATCCGTGCTAGCATCTCCCAACGTATGTAGGTCGACTTACCAGTCACCCTGTATACTATTAGTTATCAAAATCTATTCGCTTTGTCCTCATGTATTACTAAAATGATGTGATTTCCAGGCTGCTGGTGTTGTGGTGGATATGATACGAAGCAAGAAGATGGCGGGACGGGCTCTGCTGCTGGCCGGCCCACCAGGGACGGGGAAGACTGCTATTGCTTTGGCTATTGCACAAGAACTAGGTAACAAGGTATGTTTTCTCATATGCTTTAATTACATGTCAAAAGATACAGAGTTATGAAATATTGTTTTGATGATAAGATAAGACTTATAAGGCTGGCCGGTCCACGGTGGGCTGCGCACGCGTACTGCATCGAGAGGTGCTCGAACTGCTAGAACGAAAACGCCACGTGGCTGCTGTGTTCTGCGACCTGTCACGAGCGTTGAACCTTATTGATCACTCTCTTATTGGAGCCAAGCTGGAACATTATGGAGTACGTGGCCTAACTCTCCAACTATTTATGTCCTTCCTCGCTGACAGGACGCAGATCACGGTGATAGACGCTGAAGTTTCTGAACCCGGTCTGGTCGGGAATAGATCAGTGCCGCAGGGGTCCAACGTAGGGAATACCACGTTTGTCATCCTGATGAACGACCTACCCCATATCGTCTCCGGAACAGCCAAGTCCCTGATGTACGCTGATGATGTCTGTGTTATCGTGGACGGTAAAGATGAGGCTGAATTAAAGAAACACCTCCAATCGATTACCCTATGTCTAACTGAATGGTTCACAGTGAATGGCATGCTACTGAATCTTGATAAGACCCAGGTACTGAGATTCTCGTTGCGCAACGTAGGTGGGGCTCCCCAGGTTCCACTCGTAGTGAACGGGGTCACTCTGCCTGCCACCGACACTGTTCGCTTTGTTGGATTCACTTTTGACGCAGGATTACAGTGGACTCACATTGACTCTTTGTGCAAAAAATTAAACAGTGCGTATTATGCACTATCGAGACTCTCACCTACTCTGTCTAGAGAGCACTTACTAACTACATACTATGGCTACTTCCATTCGATACTTTTGTATGGTATAGACTTGTGGGGAATGGCTGCTGAACGCGACAGACCATTTCTCATTCAGAAACGTGCAGTGCGTAGAATTGCCGGAGTACCTAACGACACCCCGGCTCGGGAACTCTTCATTAAGCTAGGTATTCTCACACTCCCCTCTATGTACATCTTGTAAGTACTGAAGTATGTGAGGCAGAACCCATCGGAGTACCCAAGCTTCCAGAACCCAGACCGTAGGTATTCTTCTCGACGGCCCCACGACTTGTATTGTGCGACCAGTCGTCTTGCTAAAACCAGAAAATCATTGAAGGGTATGGGCCCTACCTTATTTAATAAGCTACCAGTGGAGATAAAATCCATCAACATGCTAAACATCTTTGTAACAAAGGTTAAAAGGTACCTCCTAAGCAAAGCATACTACTCAGTGTCAGAATTGATTGACGAATAAGTTAACCACTGACTTAATTAACTTATGATTGTAATAAAATTGTGACCTATTTTTTTTTGTATTTATTTTTTATTTTTTTTTATTCTGACATGTAATTTTATTAATTTTTACCTGTAGTGGTATTATTCTTATTATTATGCGATTTTTACATTATTATTCTTTTTGACATAACTTTTATTATTGACTTTTATTAGTGAGTGTATTACTATTGTATTATTGTACCGTCCTGACATGTTATTCATTTCATTATGCCTGCTAATTTAATTTATTTTCGTTTACTGTATACTGTTGACATGTAATATCTTATTATCAATAAATTATGAATATGAATATGATATTTTGTTGAAGTTTGCATATGTTCACAGGTTATTGTGAGTGCTAGCTGATACCCTCACCTCATACACTTCCTAGATGGTGCAGCACTCACATTTAGCCATTATGATTTAATGACCAACATTTTGTTACAGGTGCCGTTCTGCCCAATGGTCGGCAGTGAGGTGTACAGTACAGAGATCAAGAAGACAGAGGTCCTCATGGAGAACTTCCGCCGGGCCATTGGACTGCGCATCCGTGAGACCAAAGAAGTGTATGAGGGAGAGGTCACGGAGCTTACACCTGTTGAGACTGAGAACCCAGCTGGAGGTGTGTAATACATCTTCATAAACATTTCATATAGATCCCCTCCCTTAAGCTTTGTTTATACAAGCACTTTAATCCCCGAAATGTCTTGATCCAAGCAAGGAAGTGACATGACCTAGTATTTAAGATTTTATTATGAAAATCTCTTTACAGGCTATGGCAAAACAGTTTCTCATGTGATCATCGGTCTAAAGACAGCTAAGGGTACAAAGCAGCTGAAACTGGACCCAACTATTTACGAATCTCTTCAGAAGGAGAAGGTGGAGGTTGGTGACGTTATCTACATTGAAGCCAACTCCGGTGCAGTAAAGCGTCAGGGCAGAAGCGATACTTTCGCCACGGAGTTTGATCTTGAGGTTTGTTTCATTATTATTCCGAAGCAAAATGCTTGTCAAGAAAATAAAAACAAGGAAACTTCTATGTTGTAAGTTCTTTTTGAAAGGCGCATGCAAAGAACCACGCGACTAGAGTCGCACATGAATTCGTTTGACGATTTGCGCATAAATGGCGAGTCGTACTCATATTTTAGGTATACGCTTTTAATTCGCATGGGCGACAATTGGCTCCAAGTGGCGTTGGATAGAAGCGAATGGAGACGGTTAGGTACACAGAAATAAGAGACATACTTTGAACCAAACAAATTAATTTAATATTTTTTATCTACACACGTATCATAAACCTTCTTTACTGCGTTCAAAAACCGCACGTTACGATCAGCATTATGTTAAACTACTTGGTAAAAACTCGTTTCGTATCTTGAAAACTACACATAATGGTCATTATGTGTAGTTTTTCTACATATAATGACATTCAAATTTCGAACGCCGACGCCCACCCGCGTGCCGTCCCTAGTTTGTCTGTGAAGTTGGTACTGACATTCAAATTTCGAACGCCGACGCCCGCCTGCGTGAAGTTGGTACTACAGAACAAGCTAAACAACTGCAGAGCCACAATGCCGGTCAAACATGCGGTTCCTGAACACATCAAAAAGAGCTTATGATATGTGTGCAGATAAACTAGTGTATGTAACTGTACATAATTAGGCATGATGCTGCAGTCACATAACCTACTATTATGTTTAGATTATTTGTTTATGAAATTAAAGGCTATTATTATTATTATTATTATTATTGTTATTAACTATTTACCGGGTGGTGGCCGAAAGAAGGAAATAGGCACATGAGTGACCAGACACAATAAGACGGAGGCTATTTCCAGCAATGGGCGGACACAAGCTGCTGATGATGTTAAAGGTACCAGTTCGAAGCCGCACGCGACTGCAGACGATATGTCGGAGACAGAGAAAGATATCAAAGTTAAGACGCGAGTGAGCGAAACAGCGAGCTTGTTACGTAAGTACGCTGTCTCGCTCATCCGCGTCGTAACTACACTCTCTATTTCGGACGACTTCGAACTGGCACCGTGATGCTATTTTCATCTATTTGACTAATACGTCCACTAACCCAGGCGGAGGAGTACGTGCCACTGCCTAAAGGCGACGTGCACAAGAAGAAGGAGGTGGTGCAAGACGTGACGCTGCACGACCTGGACTGCGCCAACTCGCGGCCGCAGGGGGGTCACGACATCATGAGCATGATGGGCCAGCTCATGAAGCCGAAGAAGACCGAGATCACGGGTGAGTTGGGGTCTGTGATCAATACAGGGAGCCCCTCAACACAATCCCGTTGATGGTCCGGATGCACTGCCAAGTTTTTAAGTTTGGCGGACAGTTGCCCTCGGAATCTAATTTTAAAATTGACATTTCTGAAATCTAGGTACTATAATCGCTTTTGAAAAATTAACCAAACACAACATTATAATTTGACACGAGCTGTTTTTAATTGCGACTTTGGCTGTTTATGCGATGTTCTGATTGGTAAATTTTTCAAGCTATCGAAAATCCTTTAAATAAGAGTAAATAAGGAGATAGAAGGGAGCGCTATTTTACATGAACAAAAGTTAATATATCGACACTTTTTACTCATGCGACCGTTTTACTTTGTATGACTGAAACCAATATAGTTTTGACAGGACAGGTAGGATTCATTTCGCGTAGAATTTTAGTGACAACCAGCGATGAAGTAAGTGCCAATATAAGTACGGCGATCGACAAAAATGATAGATAGTTTACCTACTTTTTTTTATCGATATTTTTATATTTTTTCCTTCGTTGGGTGGGGGGTTAAAGTATTTGGATAAATCATAAATAATGGCTTATCACAGCGCCGCCATGGTTGTCATTTTTCATGACACTTGTTTATCTAAGAATACTTGGGCTCTAAAGAGAAAACTAAATCAACCCATCCATTTTACAGTGAATTTGAAGATATGTTACATGGTAATAAAGAATATTATATATTTATACATACACATACAATATAATAAAATAAAATACATCCATATAAACATACGCGCGGAAAATATTATAAAAAGTTTTATATATAAAATATGTCCCTGGTGTCTCATTGTACACTTAGGCCCTGTTTCAATTAAACATTTATCGAGAAGATAAGTCCTTGTGAACAGATAAATCTGACATTTTACGTACAACCTTCAACTATTTATCTGTTCAATAGGTCTTGTCTTCTCGATAAAATTTTAATTGAAACAGGGCCTTAGCGGTCAGCGTGTCGATAAAGAGGCGGAAGCACCCACTTGTAAAATATCAAAAAATATCACTTTTGAGGCCGCCATACATTAGTTTAGAAAAAAATATTCTTACCTTGATTATTGCAGTTATAAAATTGAACGTAAACAATGTGTCCTTACTTGGCGAATTTTCAAAATGTTTTTTTTTGTCGGTACGAGTGTCAAACCAACTCTCATGGCTGCCAGAAATTATCCGAAGGGTTGCCATAAACAAATCACACGCCAGTTTGGTAGTATATTTCGCCCAAATGAATTGAAATGTGGGTTACAAAATGGGAATTCCACATCACGCCAAAAGTACGGGATGAGAAACATTTGTATATTAATCACGTTTTTTGTATCAATGTAGTATTCAGACACATTAAAAACTATTAAATATTCATTTTTGAATTGCTGATACAAACCATTTAAAATTATACTTTGACTTTATGATTATTGCCTAAAAGTCATAGCGCTACCGTGGGACAAGCAAAAAATTGGAGACGCGGGTTTAATTCTGCTTTTTACTTTTTAAACTACTTTTATATTACTACTTTTAATAATCGTATGTAGGTGTTTAATACGCATTTATTTAATTAAATCATTCATGCCTTAATTACTTACGTCTAAAGTTATGGGACAGCTGAAATCTGCAAGGGCCCTGTAATTATGAAATTGCCCACCTGTCCGAGGGGCAAATCGCCAAGAAGTTTCAAAAGTTGTAGATTCCGGAATGTTCCTCGACTTTTTTTTCTGTCCGTTTCCGGGAAAGATTAGTTAAAAACTGAAAAAATTATGAATTTAATCTCGCAAGAAATATCAGAACGATCAATTTGAAATTATTTGAATTATTCTAGACTTAAGTAGTAAAACTTACATCAAACACAATTTCTTAAGCGAAAACTCGCGCACAAAATCCCACAATAACAAATCACTACTATTATTATTTTTTGGCAACAAGTGCTACAAGTTATTAAATATTGGCAACAAATATAATGATCACCAAAATAATTTTTTCCTACCCAAAATGGATAAATGAACACCAAAAGTTACAAAAAATATCAGGGCAAAATACTGCGGTAGCTTAGGTGAAGGGTAAAGGGGGTGAACGAAGCGAAGCTCCCCTTTATCCTTCGTGTTAGGTTGAACATGTAAGAACAACAAAAAATACTTAAAACATAAACTTAAGTACACAAAACATAAAAAGAAGTTTGGTGATCATTTATCCAAACAAAATTTGGTGGACATTTATTCATTCTGGCAGTCATTTCAAATTTATTGGTAGTAAAATAGGTGCGTTTTTGGTAATCGTTTAAACACAAGCCTCATTTTTTTGATTTTATTTATCCCTTCAGGAAAAGGCTATGGTGCAGGGCCATACCGCCTTGTCTGTTGTGATGTGATCTTTTTATACTAGTATTCATAAATGATACCATTCCTAGTGTCTTATTTTCCAATAATAATTTTAGTGTCTTCAAGGCCATGTCCTGCATTTGTTTTATTTTGCTTTTCTATAGCGCATTTTTTTAAATCTTCTGAAGGGGGATACTAATCAAACAGTAATGGATACGAATAAAGGTTCTTCATGAGTGCCACTGTTATTGTCAGAGAGAATGTGTAGATGTAGCATGTAAATTTCGCTCCATTTAATTGATTACAATCGACAATAGTCCGCGCCTCCCCACGTGCACGGAACGGGATATCGCTGACGTATTCTATTATATTTGGTTTCAGACAAATTGAGAAAAGAGATCAATAAAGTAGTGAATAAGTACATCGACCAGGGCATCGCCGAGCTGGTGCCCGGAGTTCTCTTCATTGATGAGGTAATTCAATAATCAAAACATAATCTACAGATTTTTTCTTCTTGGGCTTGATAAAAATTCAAGAAAAGAGTGCTTTACTACGTACATAATTTGTAATTTCTTTATTGTACTACACAAAACAGACATTCAGATAACTTATAATAGAAAAAAAAAACATGTATAAAGACATACATGATGGAGAAATGGAGCTTATTTCTAACAAGAGATCATGATTTATAATTAAAGTTAGTTTGTACATATCAGATTTAAAATTTTGCTTCTGTATATTGGTCCACTGTAGGAGCAGAGAGTGAATTTTCACAGATAATTTTTGTATACTTACAATTTTGATTTATGTTTCCAGGTGCACATGCTAGATATAGAGACTTTCACGTATTTGCATCGCGCGCTGGAGTCTGCTATCGCGCCAATCGTCATATTCGCCACCAACAGAGGCCGATGCCTTATCAGGTAAATATTTTCCTCTTTTTGTTCTTTGTAAAACCGTCATCTTTCCCTCCGATAAAGTGGCAGCGGCGGCCGGCGGGCTTATTACCTAAAATTCTGCAATCAGCAGCTATTGCGCAGTGATCGCGCATTCATCGCGCGGTCGTTTGCGATGTGTCAAACCAAATTCGTATTATCTTAAGTGATCGCTCGCTAATTGTTTGCTTTCTGCCAGTGTTGCCGCCAGGGCAATCTAGTTTGTGGCTACATAAAAAAGTAAGCAGTTTTGTAAAAAACAAACATTTTCGAAATGTGGCTGGAAGTGGCTAATCTTTGAAGACTTTTATATTCTATGACTATTGATAATATAATATTATTATCATAGACAATGATATCGTTTCGATAAATTATGACATGACTACTTTTTACAAAACAAACTGTAAATAGTAATAACGTAGATTTTCATTCAATCGAATCTGAATTACGGAAAAATATAAACATTCATTGGGGAAACCATGATCACACATTACAACTGCGGCGCGGAGGTCGGACCGCGGTGGTGTTGCCTACTCAGTAAAAGGCGATAACCACAGATTTATTTAAAATTTCTTGCTCGTTCGACTTCCAAAAGTAATACATAATCTAAAAACATACCAAAAGTAGCTAGATGTAGCTAGATTCGTTTTGGTGGCTAAATTTTTTTGATTAAAACCGTTGAAAATCCTCTAGATCTAGCCACAAAGTGGCTAAAACGGCAACACTGCTTGCAACAACAATGCTCTTTTTAGTTTTGCGATTGCTCGCTAGAGGCAGCACCGTTGACCGTTGGCTACACTCCGCTATTGTGACTTTTGACAGCAGAAATTGCGCAATTTTTGTTCGATTGCTTACTGTTTGCAAGATACGTAATAACCCCGCGGGCTTCAAACTCACACTTGATATAATATACTTATACCTACCTATATCTCGCGAGATTCAAGGTAGAACTTTCCCGCTCCCGTAAACACTCCCTCGGATCCCTCCATACGAACTGTGACAGATTATATAAAACTCCGCTGACTCTCTCAAGCACACCTTCTATACGATCGCGCTTGCCGGAAGCTGCCGTCTGTAAATATTGATCCTGTGCGAACCTCATACTATTTTTTGCTGGTAATACTGACCGGAAATAAAGGAATAATCTAACTTCTCTAGGGTGTATCATAATTGTTTGGTCGAGAGATTTTTTAATGAACCTCACTACAGTGGTTTTTTCATAGGGTTGCAATCTATTACTATGGCATAAGGTTGAAATGCGCGATGGATTTTTGCATTTTCGCAGCTATGAGAGCTCGGCTTTTTATTAGGCATGTCGATTAGGCTCTATATTGCAACGGAGAAAAAACCGAATCGCTGGTGTACCTTCTGTTGAATTAACCCAAACGATTAGATATTTCTTGAATATTAAATACCTATGTTGTATGTTACAGAGGCACTGAAGATATCATTTCTCCGCACGGAATCCCACTAGATCTACTGGACAGACTACTCATCATCCGAACACTACCATACAACAAACCGGAACTACTGCAGGTACAAATCCACCCAATCCATCGACAGTCCAACAAATTTGGCTATACTAGGGTTTTAGGGTTTCGTAGCCGAGGGGTGCCATCAACCGTGATTGAACTGTTTTCAGAATGTGTTGTTGTGTTTTCTCTTGCCGCTACAGTAACAAATAATTAACTACACGAGATTATATACATTAAAGTGCGTTCCCATACAAGGGACTAGTTTTAATGCGCCCGCCCTGGCCCCTGCGACTTTCTAAATCATCATCATTCAAATATCATCGAAGAATTCGCGACATATCATAACGCCGTCGATAGCGCAATTGGTATGACATCGGCTTCGCAATTTGTAGGGACTGGTGTCCAAAACAAGTTCAGACATATATGTGTTGTTTTTGTTATAGATTTTTTAATCCCTAGGTTTTCTCGTGCGATGGTACGGAACCCTTCGTGTACGGGTCCGGGTCCGACACGCACACGAAGGATTTTCGTCTATCATTATTTGCTTAACTAAAGTTTTTTTGCGTCATTAATCTAATGATTACCGAACGCTCAGACCGGTGTCCAGTGGGAAACAACGCTGCCATGAACCTCTCAGTCAATTGCGGCCCTTGACGTTCGATGCTTTGCGTATGAGTATGCACCAACCAATTTTGTATTGCAGCTATATATTGATCTCAATATGTATCGTGTTCTATTTCAGATATTGAAGCTCCGCGCGTCGACTGAGGGTTTGTCCATTGAAGACGACGCGCTCGCTGCCTTGGCGGAAGTCGGCGCCAACAGCACTCTCAGGTAACAAACATTACATGCGCACATTCAAGCTTCCACGTAAAAGGTACTAAGAGCTGTGTCACATGGGATTCCACAGTCAAGTTCTTATTAGTATTCCGGGAGAAAATGCGCACTGTAGCATTGTATACGACGACCTCTGTGGCGTAGCAGTTCGAGGCTCTGTTTCCTAAGCGAGAGGTCCCAGGTACGAATCCCGGCTGGGAGGTAGAAAAAAAACCCTAGGGCTTGGACGTTTATGTGTTACGTCGCTGTTTCTGTTTCCCACGACACAGGGTATATGCTTGTGTATAAATATTATGTTATGAACGCTATAATTACAAGGATCCACAAGTTATAACTGTACTTTTAGTTTTAGTATTGCTTGTCTTTTTATGTGTCACAAATTCCCATAGCAAAGTACGCTTCCCAGTCTACTATCCGTGCGAGATCTATCGTCTAAACTATATATTGAATTTATTTCAGCAGGTCAGCTTATTGCATTTTTAGTTGGCAGCCCACTAAAAATTCTCCTAGCTGACCTGCTGTTAGATCAAACCCAGGCCAAGCCCACTGTGGGCCACAAAGAAACGGCACACCCTCAGAACAATAACTAAAGCATAGAAGGAGCGTAAACAGCAATCGTGAAACAGTCTATATCAAGTTCGTTTGTGCCATACGTGATATGTAAGAGAGGGACAAATATTACCTACTCAGCAACCAAAAATAGGAAGTTGTGTCAGCCCTAATCCACTCTCTTGCTTCACGAAGTGAATTGTTTTGTGATATGAATACGATAAGAATGACAATAAAATGTATCGATTTTATGCGGTTTTACATTTACGACTTTCAAAATTATGCTGTAATAATATGCTTTAATAATAACCTAGTATTTATTCTGAGGTAGTGTTACCCTAAAAAAAATCGATAATATTTTGCAATTTTATGCTGAAAAGTTAATATTTATTATTGTTTGATGAAATATCTAGGGCATAACTTAGTCATGAAAATTAAGTTCTATGAAAATATTAGATATCAGAGACAAGCCTACACCCTGGCAAGAAATGATGGCAACGTAGGTGACATATCAGCGGACTACCTACTGCTTGTTTTACTAGGCAATCCAAACATTTCAATTAAAAATACACGCAGTCTGCAATCTCTGCAAATATTTCCAGGATTTATTATTTATAATTTCTTGCCAAAGCATAAGTTATTATTTCAAAAATAAAAGTCTGGTTTTAATGTATAGGTTATATTTTATATGAATAATATTATATTCACATGGCTTTACCATTAGAACTCATGTTTTACTATGATTTTCTTGCTTATTTTTTTTTATCGTTCACACTAGGGAAATATAGAGTTGGAACAGCATAACTTTTTCCAAATACAATAGTAGTTTATGTGACTAATATATAATAGAGTTTTAATTCCTAATTATGTACAGTTAAATACACTAGTTTATCTACACACATATCATAAGCTCTCTTTAATGTTTTCAGGAACCGCATGTTCGACCGGCATGGTGGCATTGATACTTCATTTGCACTTGTTTAACTTGTTCAGTAGTACCAACTTCACAAATAAAGTAGGGGCGGCACGTAGGCGGGCTTCGGCGTTCGAAATTTGAATGTCATAATATGTAAAAAAAATACACATTTTTCAGATAAGAAATGAGTTTTTACCATGTAGTTTAACATTATGCTGATCGTAACGTGCGGTTTTTGCACGCAGTAAAGCGGGTTTATGATACGTGTGTAGATAAATACGTTTATTTTGCGTAGACATGGTACATAATACGGTAATATAACATTTAGCGGCACTGCACATCATCACATAGTGACATGCAAAATAACACCCAATTCGTGCAATACAATATAATATAATTGCAAATAATAATGTTATTTAAAACAGAGGTACTTAATTTTCTAATGTAATGTAAACGCTATTATATAGGTACTTACAAATTTAAATTACACATTAAAGATAAATATTATAAGCACAAGTACGAAGGTTCAAAATTTTTTTAATGTTGTAACAGCAGCCGCCCTCATTGTGTGCCTTCATGACAATAATATGCATCTGTAGCTGTATGCCGTGCACATTCGGCTGCCTCTTCTCACTGACTCATTGTGCATTGTGTTCCCCGTCACCTGTGTACTGTGTACCATTGTTCCATTAGTTAGTTATCCTTAGGAAACCTTTAATCAAAATACAAAAAGATTAATTTGTCACTTCTGAATCCAACAACTTACAGGTTACATCAACAGGGCATCAACATAATCAACCTTTTTTCTTTATCTATATATTTTTTTTACTTGTACAAGGAAAAACATCTAGACCAACTAATAAGTATAGTACGATTTAACTTTACCGCCCGACACTACTCGGGTTTAGTCGCCGAAAGTGATAAAGATGTCCTGGAAAGTTGAAGTTTAGGACAGAGGTGTATGTATCATGAAGAATATATTTAGAGAAAAATCTGAAAACAGTTACAGATGTAGTGAATAATCCTTTCCTTTCGTATTTTCTCGGAAATGTTCGTTTTTGTCTTACTACTTCACCGCACTCAGTACCCATCGAGACAACGTAGGGAACGGTCGCATTGCAAGAGGAAGTATCTATATAGAGTAGTTAATACCACAGAAATATTTTGTTGATATTTATGTTAGATTTTGTGATAAACTTCATGGACTCGTGTATTAATGCAGGCCACCTATATATTTTTTTTTTACTTTACATTTCACTCTAGTCTGTCATTTTTGTAAATAATAAACATTGATTTTATTCGATCCACATTAACAATTTATAACAGACATGCCGAAAGCACTAAGAAAAGGGAAACGTTTAGATCGGCAAGCCTGCGAAGTTATTTTCAATATTTATTTATATTTCTTAACTGAAAATGATAAATTCAAACATACCAACTATACTGCTTACTTTTGTAAAGTCCAAAAACGAGTTTCGGAGGCCAGTGGAATTTCTCAACGAACAGTAAATAAAATATTGCAAAAAGAATACATAAATCAATCCACCTCCAATAGTCCGAAGTCGGCAAAGTTGGGTAGACCAAATAAATTATTTTGTCTAGGTCTTGACGATTTTGACTACAACGTTATACGCCGATTAGTGTTTAATTCCATTTGATATACAAACAAGTACCTACAATTAAAGCCCTGAAGTCCAAGTTATCCGAAGCCATAAATTTTAAGGGATGTGACTTTACGCTAAGAAAAATTCTTAGAAAAATGGGATTTCGGTTTAAAAAAGTTGAAAACAACAGAAAATTACTTATCGAGAAAGATGATGTTCGTTTAAAAAGAGTAAAGTTTTTAGCCGCGATAAAAAAGTACAGATTGCAAGGGAGAGAGATTGTTTATATGGATGAAACATACATCCATACCTTACATTTGGCAGGTAAAAGCTGGGCTGACTCGTCAGAAAACGGAGTGAAACAGTTAATTTCTAAAGGACAACGTCTTATGATAGTGCACGCTGGTAGTAGAAAGGGGTTTATACCTTGGGCATTGTTAATGTATCAGTCTACTGATAAAACAGGTGACTATCACAACGCGATGAACAATGAAAACTATGAAAAATGGCTTCGTAATCAACTCATTCCAAACTTAGCTCCACATTCGGTACTAGTAGTAGATAATATCATAATAAGTACGTAGAAAAACCTCCTAATTCAAATACCAGGAAGCAAGACATGACTGATTGGCTATCCAAACATAACTTTCCGATTGATCCGTCATTAACAAAACTTGAAATATATGAAATTATTTGCAAGTACAAACAAGACTTTGTAGAATTCTCTATAGATAAACAATGAACGAATATGGACACAGAGTACTAAGATTGCCACCACATCATCCTGATTTCAATCCGATTGAAAACATATGGTCTCAAATAAAGGGATACGTATCCAAAAGAAACATCAGTGTGAATATGACTACTGTGAAACAATTGGTACAGGAAAAGGTTAATATGATTGGTTCCGATGTTTGGGCCAAAGTATGTGACCACGCCATCAAATGCGAAAACGAGTACCGATTACACGAACCTGAGTTGGAAAATTATATGGCTAGTTTTGTAATCACCGTTCATGAAAACTCTGACGATGATACACCAGAAAATATGACGACCCAAATGGCCTAGTCGCCAGTGACCCTGCCTACGAAGCCAAGGGTCCCGGGTTCGAGTCCCGGTGGGGGCAAATATTTGTTTGATGAGAACGGATGTTTGTACCCTGGTCATGGTTGTTTATCTATCTAAGTATAATATTTATATGTATAAGTATGTGTATCGTTGTCTAGTACCCAAGATACAGGGAATCCTAGTTTGGGGCTAGATCAATGTGTGTAAATAGTGTCCAAGGTATTATTATATTATAGTTCTGATCCTGACTGTGATATGGAAGTTGGAAGTATTGTTTCGCATCACACTGTCCACCCCGCTCCTCCTCCTCTTATCCCGCTGTCATAATCGAAGTCGTTCATCCAATCAGAAAATCATATTTATTTATATTAATTTCTCTGCTGGTTTGTTTTGTTTTGTGTTGAGGTGTCTTTTTTGTTATGTCATAGTATTTTTAATTAATTACAAAAATTTATTGTTATAAAAAAGGTCTGCAAAATCCTACTGTAGTTTTGACTTATAGTTAGACTTTTGGGGTTCCAATCCTTATAGAATCATTAGATCATCCGAACCGGAATTTGGTTTTTATCGGTGCGCTTTATTGAAATAAAACGTCCTCAGTAACCCGTTATATTTTTGTTTACCTAACGAATTCTTTATATGATAGAATCGTGGTGGTTTTAACATCTCAGTGTAATATACGTCAAACGGGCAATTTGACATTTGACATTGATAAATATAGTATGCGATTTATTTGATACCTACACGTAATTTAATAATACAGTAATTCATAGACACATCGGCACCATTCGGGTGTTATCGTTGTTCCGAGTTTTGCCGATAGGAAAGGATTATTCACTACAACTGTACTTAATTAACGATTTGAAAAAATCAAAAAGCCCAGAAGTGTCGAGCGGTAAAGTACAAATAATCTTGAATTAATTGACTGATTGATTTTATTACTCAAAGATGTCTCTTTGCCTGCTCTGAAAGTGTCCTTTCAGAGCAGGCTCTTTTTAAAATAAAAAATATCCTCCAACTCAGTCCATAACGCCAATGCCAACGTTGACTTGACCTGAATTAATTTATCGATATTTACGATTGATGTCACCAACTCACATCACTATCGACAATACTTTGAAATAAAAACATTTAAGAAAAGATGGCTATAATGACTCTGGACTATGTTGGATGACGGATGATTTACAAAGTCCACATTTTCTGTAGATTCTATTGTGAATAGTTTTCAGAAAAACTTAAAGCATGAAATAAAAAATTGAAAGCATAATAAAAATAAGCTTTTATCTAAATGTTCTTAAAAGAAGAAAATAAACTTTTAATTGAATCGAACCCAATTTATTATGATATAAAAGCTTGCTGCGAGATTTACTTGTGTAGATAAAGTTACCTACCTATTTTACAAATTTTTTAAAACTTGTGATGACATTAAAAGAGGCTCCGACTGCAATATTTGCCAACCACACAGCCGGTGTTCTGATTACAGCCTCTAAACCTAGGAGTCATGAATTGCGATAGTAAATGAAAATAATGATTAGGACTTTGGCCTTGTCAAGATGAATCAAACGCGCCCAAACTCGATAGAGTTGCGTCGTTCTATTACAGAGTTTCCCTCGCCACCTTTTAGCTCCATCATCAGAACAGCTCCATGATATCAAAATATTGTATTGTCATCCGATTTACATACGCGTGCCAAACTTCAGCTCAATCAGAAAGCGGGAAGTGGCTCGATTTTGACCCGAACATACAACATACATTACAAGTTAAATAAAAGCTTTTATCTACACGCATATCATAAACCCTCTTTACTGCGTACAAAAACCGCACGTTACGATCAGCATAATGTTAAACTACTTGGTAAAAACTCATTTCTTATCTGAAAAATTACACATTATGACCATAATGTGTAATTTTTCTACACATCTTGACATTCAAATTTCGAACGCCGACGCCCGCCTCGTGCCGCCCCTAGTTTGTCTGTAAAGTTGGTACTGACATTCAAATTTCGAACGCCGCCGCCCGAAGTTGGTGCTACAGAACAAGCTAAACAACTGCAGAGCCACAATGCCGGTCAAACATGCGGTTCCTGAACACATCAGAGAGCTTATGATATGTGTGTAGATAAACTAGTGTATGTAACTGTACATAATTAGGCATTAAAACTCTCGAGTGATATTATTATGAAACTCGCCTTCGGCTCGTGTCATAAACCCACTCTCGAGTATTAATGCCCTCCATTATGTAGCAGTCACAGCATTATGTTAAACTACTTGGTAAAAACTCGTTTCGTATCTGGAAAACTACACATAATGGTCATTATGGTCATTATGTGTAGTTTTTCTACATATAATGACATTCAAATTTCGAACGCCCGCGCCCACTCGCATGCCGTCCCTAGTTTGTCTGTGAAGTTGGTACTGACATTCAAATTTCGAACGCCGACGCCCACCCGCGTGCCGTCCCTAGTTTGTCTGTGAAGTTGGTACTGACATTCAAATTTCGAACGCCGACGCCCGCCTGTGTGAAGTTGGTACTAAAGAACAAGCTAAACAATTGCAGAACCACAATGCCGGTCAAACATGCGGTTCCTGAACACATCAAAGAGAGCTTATGATATGTGTGTAGATAAAATAGTGTATGTAACTGTACATAATTAGGCATTATGCAGCAGTCACATAACCTACTATTAAAAAGCATCTTTCGTTACTTCATTTACGAGCAAAGAGTGAACTTTTCTGTTTAATCGCTTATAACGAGTGCAAAACCAATAGTTTTTATTCTTTCATTCAATAATATGAACAAATTCAGAAGTATATGAATCGAGTCGCCATTGAAGACTCGTCAAACGTCATTGGAGCCGAAAAGCGTACTTTCCTATTAGTCGTTATAATGATTGCAAAACAGTCGGTTCATTCAATGAAAAGGATAAAAATTGTCCTCAACGATGGAGTGGAGAACGTTTTCCCTCTCTTTCCATCTCGTGTGAAGACTCATTAGAAATATGTGAGACAAATAGATATATTTTGCTGCTATTTTAACCTCCTTATATGCTTTAGTTGTTGTTCTGAGGACTCACCCTTGGACAGTTTCGGAGTGATATCGAATGCCTATTGCTTGCTACCTACCAGGTACGCGGCGCAGCTGCTGACGCCGGCGTGGCTGGCGGCGCGCTCAGACGGCTGCGCGCGCATCGCGGCTGCGCATGTCGCGGCCGTGCACACGCTCTTCCTCGACGCCAAGAGCTCGGCCAAGATACTGACGCAGCACTCCGACAAGTACATGAAGTAGACTGAGGAGAATCCGTACCTAGCCTCGACTGTTATCGCAGGAGGTGTTTCAGTTTTAAAGCGACTCCACATGTCATTTGAGATAGTCCAGTTAGGGACCACTATCCACGGGTGTTTGATAAGATCGAGTCAAACTTTCAATAGAAACTGTCGTTATGCAACAGAATTGTGATATGATTTTTATTTGTTGTAATATAACCTAGTTATTACGTTTATTTTCTCACGTCGTAATATTACGCTTCGATTATGATAATTTACTTTAGTTTCAGTCTTGTATAGTTTTAGTATTTTCGCTGGAAGGAAAAGTTTTATTTTTGTGAACGTGGAATTCGATTTTAAGTTTGACCAAATGTTGGAGTAAGATTTAGATTTAAAAAGCCAATAATAAATAAGTCTTTATTTTATAATAATTGGAGTCTTATTCTACGCAATACATCAACATTTATTTACAAGAACCATAAAGCCAATAGGCATTCAATAATACAACAAAATAATTTCAAATCAACCACTGGGACCGATGTCACTTTTAGCACACCTCTTACTAAGAAATCAATTTACAAGGAGATCTTTATTATTCTAATCAGGGTTCCGCCGACTGCTTTTCTACTTCTTCGTCATCTATAGAAGTTTGGGGACCATTTAGGCAATCTGCACACGGGATTCTAATTACTACAAAATCCGACTACTTACGCAGCAATATTTACAAACGCCAAATAAACCTAACCAAAGAAACCTAACCATCACGTTGGCGTCGAATTGTCCTGTTTGTTGGGTAACGGTACCGGGGCGGGCTCGGTCGCGGGCGGAGGGAACGTCGGCAAGTCCACACGCAGTGCTGAGGGCGCCGCCGTGTGCCGGTACAGCGCCTCGAACTGCAGCTCCTCGGGGTACGAGTGCGAGCGGATCATCCTCTCGTCGCGGGCGTTGCTAGGATACACTATCACGATCTTCTCTCCCTCGGCCCGCAACGCCACTGGCGGCAGCACCGTGCTCGTGGATACTATCGGTGCCGCCACCACTTTTATATCAGTCGAGGCCGGCCGGACACCCTCCGTAGTCGACGTAGTCGTAGTCGAGGTGGTGGAACTGACGTCTAAGATCTGTGGGTCGTCAGGCGACTCCTCGAAGCGCTTCTCCGGAGGGCCGACGGTGCGGATTCTTTCGATCTTGACCTCGAGCGTCGGCGTAGGGACGGGCACGGAGCTGGTCTCGTTAGAGTCCTCAGTCGGGATGTACTTGGCTGTGGGGCGCGGCGCCTCCCGGGAGCCGAAGATCGGGAGTCTCGGTGCGTATTGTGACACCAGCGGAAGCAACGTATCGCGTGCGTACCGCTCGGCACGAGTTATGAACGAAGCGAGACGCGTCGGCAAGTACTGGACGACAAAGCTGCTTTCTTTCTCGTTGGCGCGCTCGCCCCAGTTCATGGCTTCGTACGCTGGGGTTGTAGATATGTCATAATTCTTGGCTTTTCTGGCTGGAGGTGTGGACTTCGGCGGTAGCGTGGCTCGCAAAAGCGGTTCGGTAATCTCGTCCGGTGAATCAGCACGTTGCCTGGCAGTTTTCTTCGGTCGGGGGCGCAACACCGGTTCTGCTATTTCGACGAGGCCGCTGGGCGCAGTCTTGGTGTTGGTCATGCCGAATGCTCGGCCGCTGTCGGCGCCCCCGGTCCACTCCGAGGCGTCTGCGAGCACGAAGGGCCGCTGCGGCGCGTCCTCCGGTAGCTCGTTGTCTTGCAAGTCGATCGGTGGTTGTTTTGTGTGGTTGTAGTGACGCACGCTGCTCGTTGCGTTGCTGTCGTTGTCCTGGATCAATATAAATTTGTTTGTATTATTTGGATTGTTATAGTTATTCACGAAGATAAAAATCAATTAATTTGTTATCGCACCTCTTGAACCTCACAGTCTCCAGGGTAGAGCGGCAGCTCGACAGCGTCCTCTGACATTATTTCCAGCCCTTTCTTGCAGAAAGATGACCTAAAATAAATGTGAATTGTAATAAGCCATTTCCATATGCTAAGCGATATGCGTAAGCGTCAATTTCTATTAGCGATAGTTAAATTAAATTCTAAAGAGTCAACCTACACAAAAGAAATACTCTTAAATGTAGCTGGTAGCATTCCCTACAATAACTCATTGAGTCAACCACCCAACAACCCACTACAGTCTCGTCATTTAAGTAATCTTGAACTTTGTAATATCTATTTTTAGTCGAAGTCGTTTTTACATGGTTTTTAATTGCTCAAATTGAAATTTCTAAATCTCCTGAGGTACCTTGTGGTGTAAAATGCACTAAACCTTGAAAGAATTGCTAAATTTCGTGAGTTTAAACGGGGGTGCAACTAGTCTTGATTATTTCTTAGGTTAATATTACAGCTATGGCTAATTTCTGAAAATTTTGTAAGATAGAAGTACATATTTCATATTTTAGAAAATTAACTGACAGTATGTCAATTTCTTTTAAAGGTTCTCTTAGGGAGTCTTTTAATATTAAATTATTAATTGCTCGAATAGCTCTTTACTGTAATATAAAAATATGTAGTTTAAATATCCGCTGCTTTCCCCTACAACGATACCATAGGACGTGACACTGAAATTAATGAAATAGACTAGCCTAGCTGTAGCCACATTCATGTTTTGTCTGATCTTAACGGCGTAAGCCGCAGCTTAATCTAACGGCTAATTTATCTATGTGGGAACCCCACTGCAATTTGCTATCAATGGTTACTTCAAGAAAAAAAATGTATAATTAATATTTCTAACATTTTGCTGTCTAACACTAAACTGGTCTCACTTGCCTGACTTTCAATCGATCCATCAGATTTAACGAAAGATTTTAAGAGTGTTTAAGTATTAAGCTTATCTTAGTAGATCCAACACTTTATTTCTAACTCTGTAATTATTTAATTTCATTAGTAGTGTATCATGATCAACACAATCAATCCTGTGCGGCCTCCCATGCATGAGATATAGGGGTAATGCCTACATATTGTTTGGCGTGGAGTTGTTTTGTACGGTTGAATTGTGAGAGCATTTGATTGAGTATATTTTTTTCAATTATTTTACTTAGTGCTGGAAGAACAGATATTGGTCTGAAATTTTAAGGATCACCCTTGTGTCCCGACTTGAACAGGGGTGTATACAGAACACTGATGTATACAGTGTTTCTTGAGCTCTGGGCAAGATTCACTAACGTCTTCCCAAAGCTGTCGGCTGTAAGCTGCTTGTCGATGTGTATCGCCTTAGCGCCGGCGGAGAGCCAGCCCGGGTAGACGGCATATGGACGCTCCACCACATGTTTCTACACTACAGTCTTATAAATTTGGCGCAGTCGGTAGGATTCACTCACGTCTTCCCAAAGCTGTCGGCTATGAGCAGCTTGTCGATGTGAATCGCCTTGGCGCCGGCGGACAGCCAGCCCGAGTAGGCGGCGTAGTGGACGGTGGCGCGCAGAGGGATGCCCAGTGCGGGGTGCGGGACGATCATGCGCGTGAAGCGCGGGCCGGTGGCGCCGGCGTCGTCGCGTCTGTGGGGGGAGGGGCGTGATTGACTACCAAGTTTATGGAACGAAAAATAGCTTCCAGTCGTTTTCCACTACGAGGTGGGGGAGGGACTGTTGCAGCCATGTATAGACACTTTTTTTGGGACTTGCATAGAATAAAATATCATCGTGAATGCTATGGTTCTTCTTTCTTCTTTTCTATACACTGAAAGGTTACACTCATTGGACCAAATTTTTCTTAGCTTTGATTTGTTGTACCTTTGTAGATATTGGTAGAAAAAGATCAGTTGTTAGAGATAAGCTCGCCTCTGTACATTAAAGTTGTCCATATGTTCGTTTTTGTTGTGTTGTCCAATACATAAATGACGAACAACGCAAACATTGTAGTTTTCCACAGACTTGCTACTCAACGTTTATTTAGTTCATAGATTTAGATACGTGTTTGAACCTTCAATATAATTAAGTTTTGCCCTTCGGTGCATGTCCATCGCCCAAAAGGTACGCCAACACGTACAGTAAGTAACGCAATTGGCTGAGCCGGCCTGGCCCAATTAATTATTTTTCTTACCTACTAAAATCACGAAGTCTACACAGCTCAACACCGCTTCCTATGAGAACGGGTTTAGACCCAGGCCATTCGGTTGTGGAATGCACTCCCCTACACCATCAGGGACATTCCTACTCTGAATATATTTTAAAGATAGATAGATGCATGTAAGTAGTATTAGTACATAATAGTAGTAGCAGTATATTATAAGTACCTATTTGGTATTATTTATTTATTTATTTATTTATGACAGGCACATCAACAATGCAAACACTTACATTAAAATAAACAAACAATGCTAACAGAGTTCATGTGTTTGTTTGCATCAATAACAACATGATGCGCACAACATTCACAATATATCAAATCGATCAATCAATGACATTATTGACGATGACAAAAGAAAAGAAAATACAAATACAAGTCTGTCTTCTGTTTATGTACCTATGTATAGTTAAGGGAATATAAAAATAAAATAAAAAATAAGGTAGTTACTAATATGAATTTACACATACATATATATATATACAATGTGAATTTATAGAAAAACAAAACCTATACTTATAAAAATACCTAAAACACATAAAACAGATTTAAAACAGTTATTTTGAATACACAGACTCGACTCAATGAAACTCAGCATAGTTCTATGTGTTCTCTTTGTTCTTGTTCTTGTTCATGTTCATAGTTCTTTCGTGATAGTGCTAGAAATCAAGTTCGTACGTTGCCCACATGTCATTATACGTAGAGAGCATCCTCGTTAGTGGTGCATGGCTCAGAAGATTGGTTCTGCAATTGGGAGTCTTGAAAGTGTTAAGACATACTCGTCGAGCGTTAATGCGTGGAACCGATAATTTAATTTTTTCCAGCCAATGTCAGGCTGGCCAATGGCCAGGTCCAATGTCAAGACATGACATTGGACCTGGCCATTCAATATATTGTGGAGGAAAGAAAGGTCAAGCATACGTCTGCGATCCGATAGGGCAGCCATTTTAAAGAAGGTTAGTCTATCTTCGTAGCAGTCATTGTGACTAATAC
This sequence comes from Argyresthia goedartella, assembly GCA_949825045.1. Classification (NCBI taxonomy): domain Eukaryota; kingdom Metazoa; phylum Arthropoda; class Insecta; order Lepidoptera; family Argyresthiidae; genus Argyresthia; species Argyresthia goedartella. Next base: position 2,151,740 of record OX463815.1, read on the forward strand.
CTGGACTGATGAACGCAAGGTGCCTTGTAAAAGATCTCTGAATCGACTCTAATCTCTCCTTATGGGTGTTGTAAACTGGGTTCCAGATGACACTGGCAAACTCCAGAATGCTGCGAACCAGAGCATTGAATAGGCACACTTTAGAACTGATTCGCTTGAATTCCTTTGTGACGCGCTTCAGAAACCCTAGCATTTTAGCAGCTCTGGTGACAATGTGATCGTAGTGTGGAATAAAGGTTAATTTTGAGTCCAGAATTACTCCGAGGTCACGAATCTGTGTGATTTCACCAATTTCATCATTATTTATGCGATAGTGTGCCAAAATTGGCTTTTTCTTGCGAGTGAATCTAATGAATTGGCATTTAGAAGTATTCAGAATCATCTGATTGTCGATACACCACTCGTGCACGCGGTCCAGATCCTCTTGTAGTAAGCGAACATCTCTCTCACAGTCAATTTCAAGACGACCCGAATGGCCGAGTCGGTAGTGACGCTGCCTACGAAACCAAGGGTCCCGGGTTCGAGTTCCGGTGGGGGCAAATGTTTGTTTGTTGAGAACGGATGTTTGTACCCTAGTCATGGTTGTTTATCTATCTAAGTATAATATTTCTCTATATAAGTATATATATCGTTGTCTAGTACCCAAGATACAGGGAATCCTAGTTTGGGGCTAGATCAATGTGTGTAAAAGGTGTCCAAGGTATTATTATTATTATTATTATTATATATAATTTGCCTGTATTGTAGACTTTCATGTCATCAACGAAAAGGGAACAGTCACTATGTCTAATACAAGAAACAATGTCGTTGACAAGAGCACAAACAGAATCGGTCCCAGGTGTGAGCCCTGCGGGACACCAGACGTAGCGGTATAACTCTGAGATTCATAACCGTTGATAACCACAATCTGAGGTCTTTTATTCAAATAAGAATCGAACCATTCAAGCAGAGTCCCGTGAAAGCCGTATTGACATTTTAACTTGCTTATCAGAATAGTATGTGAGACTTTGTGTGACTATAATAATATAGTAATTCTATAATTTTTTATTTTATCTACACACATACCCTCTTTACTGCGTCCAAAAACCGCACGTTACGATCAGCATAATGTTAAACTAATTTCTTATCTGAATATTGAACATTATGACCATAATGTGTAAATTTTCTACATATTATGACATTCAAATTTCGAACGCCGACGCCCGCCTGCGTGCCGCCCCTACTTTGTCTGTGAAGTTGGTACTACAGAACAAGCTAAACAACTCAATGCCACAATACCGGTCAAACATGCGGTTCCTGAACTCATCAAAGAGAGCTTATGACATGTGTGTAGATAAACTAGTGTTTGTAACTGTACATAATTAGGCATTATGTATCAGTCACATAAACTACTATTATTTATTATTTAATATATTGTACACATAGGTACCCCTGCTCAGCAAACAACCTTTCCCATCTTAATCTGGTTTCCTGGAAGAGATCTCTTATTAGAGATAAGCTCGCCTTTGTACACTATTTTTATCTAACTCTTGTTTTTTATATGATTTGTGTGCAATAAAGAAATTATGGAATTAAGTATCAAATGTCTAATAATAGTACATTATGAAACAAGGGAGTAAAGTTGGTCATAACATACGAGGTTGATTCACCAGCTGGAGCCGCAGCGCAGCGCAGGTGAGAGCAGTAAAGAACCGAGTATGTCATGGCACCAACTGCTCACAAGTCTCATACGACGTTTTTCAACACACTTGTGAGGAAAATAAAAAAGGTAGGTAAGACATAAGTAAGTACTCGAAATTTTCACAATAAAGACAATGAATGAAAAGTTTTATTTGTTGAAAACGGGATGAAAATGGCGCGCACATTTTTATTTTTCATTTTCGCGCGTTGACAGACTGCCCAGAGGCAATGCAAAAGCCAAATATTAAATTTTCAAATATTAAAAATCATAGTAAACGAAATACATCTGTTTTCTTAGTTTGCTTGTAATTAGACGAAAATAAATGTTTAGTCATCTTATTTTGACACTAACATTGAAGTAACATATTATATATATATATATATATATATATATATAATATAAAAACTCTGCTTGTCCATAGTTGATAAATTTAAAACTACATCCATTACCCCACTTGTGTGCGGTAATGTTTATTATCGCATGCGTGTATAATAGGCAGCATTATGATTCTAAAACCAACGTCATAAGATCACTTTACTAGCAAGTGGGTTGAAATAAGTATATATTTACTTGGTCATCGGGAAGGACTCGTTGAGCCCGGAGTCTCCCTGCAGAGTCAGCGTGACTCGTCCGTAGTTGGCCTTATCGCCCAATTCGCTGCCGCCGAACACCGACACGTGGTATTGGTGAGCTAGAACGTAGGAAGACGAGGGTTAGGGCTTGCTTGTCCTACCGTCTCATACTCACGCACACACACCTTGAAACATTCTAGAAGCGTCTAGTAGTCTTGGTTGCTTAGTACGGTGCATCATCATTAGCCAGTCAAGATATCTTAAAACCTTAATGGAATTCTAAGTTTTTTTTTAATATTGTCAGTCAACTTTATTAGAAAAATACTGTATAAAGTCTTGCTTGCCCCTAGCGGTTGTCTCAGAACTAAGTTGATATTACCAAGATTTATGTAAACAACACTATAAAAAAAAACTATATGGTATAGCTAAGATATAAGATAATTTCACAACTTTGATTTAATTTGATATAAATACCTGCCGAATCGGACTATAATAATAGGAATATGTGGTGTGGGTTCAAATCGTTGATTTGAGAGCTTTACTAGCTGGTGGACTTAGCAATTTAATGCGACAAAATGTATCATATTTGTAATTTAGCGGATAAACTATCTGTGTGTTATAAATGTCATACAGATCCGTTCAGCCATTTGTGTGTGAGTAATAAGCATTAAAACTATTCCAAACTCACAAACTTTCACATTTACAACATTAGTGGGGATTGGGATACACCATACGGACAAGATAAGTGTTATTTTGTTAAAATAGTACCCCACGGCTTTTAGGAAACCTTACGATAACTAAGTACTAAATCACACAGGGGTTGTTTTTAGTCCGAAGACTACACGAGCTGATGACTGCTCAATGTGTAGGGAATGGGAAATAGCAGGGAGATCTTTAAAAAGTTTTTTTCCCTCCAAAATATATAAAATTACCACAGAAGGGGTCTTCCTCCCTGGTGAGTAGATAGAGCTGTCCCCGGCCCAGTGAGCGGTCGGCGTAGTAGCCCATGTTGCCGCACCGACGCTCGCCGTCGCAGGGGAAACAACGGCCCTGTGTTACAGAAGAGGTAGAATACAATATAACTTTTATTTCAGGCTCTGTGTTAAGGAAGAGGTACAATACAATGAGGAACAGCCCTCTGTTACAGAAGAGGTACAATACAATATTACTATACTTTCAAGAGGAATGGCCCTGTGTTACAGAAGAGGTACAATACAGTACGACTATCATTTCAAGAGGAATGGCCCTGTGTTAAGGAATCAAACTTAAAACTTATTTTTTTTTATTCAAAATAGATTCTTACGAACACTTTTTTAATGTCATTTGAATCTATATAATGCAAGAAAAACTACTACCGCTTCGGAAAGTATTATGGAAGCGGAGAAGAAGCGGCGCAAGAAACTCGTACACTGCAACACGTCCTACTTTTCTTTTCTGTTTCTTTTTTTTTTCAAAAATAAGGATTGTTTTACAATCGTGTGCGTGGTTCTTGTGCTGCGCTGGAAAATCAGAGCCCCAAACCTCTTTGTCATTAATCATCCAACCTATAATATGCGTTATAACATAATGTTTTTTTAACAATGCCTTTAAATATCTTCTCTGACAAATTTAATATCTCTTCCGGTATTTTGTTATAATATTGTATACCCACAAATGAAGTTCTAACTTTAGCTAGTCTATAGTAAGGTTGGTCAATTTTATTTCCGCTTACATTATTTCGCTTGTGCCTGTCAACATTTTTAGTAAAGCTATTTATGTTCTTCCTAACGTACATAACATTTTCATAAATATATTAACACGGTGCAATCATAATGCAAATTTCTTTGAAGTTCCCTCAGGGAGTGCGTAGGTTATAAATAAATTGCTCTAATAGCCCTATTTGTAGGATACAAATTGAATCAATGTCAGCAGCTCAGCCCCACAGCAAAATCACAAATATGATGTTGTTTGTTTGACAGAAAATTGGCAAGGTACACTATCATTTCAAGAGGTCCAATACAATACGACTAACCATTTCAAGAGGAACAACACAATAAGACTATCATTTCAAGAGGAACGGCCCTGTGTTAAGGAAGAAGTACTATACAATACGTCTATCATTTCAAGAGGAACAGCCCTGTGTTAAGGAAGAGGTACTCTACAATACGTCTATCATTTCAAGAGGAACGGCCCTGTGTTAAGGAAGAGGTACTATACAATACGTCTATCATTTCAAGAGGAACGGCCCTGTGTTAAGAAAGAGGTACTATACAATACGACTACCATTTCAAGAGGTACAACACCATACAACTATCATTTCAAGAGGAACGGCCCTGTGTTAAGGAAGAGGTACTATACAATACGTCTATCATTTCAAGAGGAACGGCCCTGTGTTAAGGAAGAGGTACAATACAATACGTCTATCATTTCAAGAGGAACGGCCCTGTGTTAAGGAAGAGGTACTATACAATACGTCTATCATTTCAAGAGGAACAGCCCTGTGTTAAGGAAGAGGTACTCTACAATACGTCTATCATTTCAAGAGGAACGGCCCTGTGTTAAGGAAGAGGTACTATACAATACGTCTATCATTTCAAGAGGAACGGCCCTGTGTTAAGGAAGAGGTACTATACAATACGACTACCATTTCAAGAGGTACAACACCATACAACTATCATTTCAAGAGGAACGGCCCTGTGTTAAGGAAGAGGTACAATACAATACGTCTATCATTTCAAGAGGAACGGCCCTGTGTTAAGGAAGAGGTACTATACAATACGTCTATCATTTCAAGAGGAACGGCCCTGTGTTAAGGAAGAGGTACTATACAATACGACTACCATTTCAAGAGGTACAACACCATACAACTATCATTTCAAGAGGAACGGCCCTGTGTTAAAGAAGAGGTACAATATAATACGACTACCATTTCAAGAGGTACAACACCATACAACTATCGTTTCATGAGGATCGGCTCTGTGTTGAAGAATAGGTACAATACAATACGTCTATCATTTCAAGAGGAACGGCCCTGTGTTAAGGAAGAGGTACTATACAATACGTCTATCATTTCAAGAGGAACAGCCCTGTGTTAAGGAAGAGGTACTATACAATACGTCTATCATTTCAAGAGGAACGGCCCTGTGTTAAGGAAGAGGTACTATACAATACGTCTATCATTTCAAGAGGAACGGCCCTGTGTTAAGGAAGAGGTACTATACAATACGTCTATCATTTCAAGAGGAACGGCCCTGTGTTAAGGAAGAGGTACAATACAATACGTCTATCATTTCAAGAGGAACGGCCCTGTGTTAAGGAAGAGGTACTATACAATACGTCTATCATTTCAAGAGGAACAGCCCTGTGTTAAGGAAGAGGTACTCTACAATACGTCTATCATTTCAAGAGGAACGGCCCTGTGTTAAGGAAGAGGTACTATACAATACGTCTATCATTTCAAGAGGAACGGCCCTGTGTTAAGGAAGAGGTACTATACAATACGTCTATCATTTCAAGAGGAACGGCCCTGTGTTAAGGAAGAGGTACTATACAATACGTCTATCATTTCAAGAGGAACGGCCCTGTGTTAAGGAAGAGGTACAATACAATACGTCTATCATTTCAAGAGGAACGGCCCTGTGTTAAGGAAGAGGTACTATACAATACGTCTATCATTTCAAGAGGAACGGGCCTGTGTTAAGGAGGAGGTACTATACAATACGTCTATCATTTCAAGAGGAACGGCCCTGTGTTAAGGAAGAGGTACTATACAATACGACTATCATTTCAAGAGGAACGACCCTGTGTTAAGGAAGAGGTACTATACAATACGTCTATCATTTCAAGAGGAACGGCCCTGTGTTAAGGAAGAGGTACAATACAATACGACTATCATTTCAAGAGGAACGGCCCTGTGTTAAGGAATAGGTACTATACAATACGTCTATCATTTCAAGAGGAACGGCCCTGTTTTAAGGAAGAGGTACAATACAATACGTCTATCATTTCAAGAGGAACGGCCCTGTGTTAAGGAAGAGGTACAATACAATACGACTATCATTTAAAGAGGAACGGCCCTGTATTAAGGAAGAGGTACAATACAATACGTCTATCATTTCAAGAGGAACGGCCCTGTGTTAAGGAAGAGGTACTATACAATACGTCTATCATTTCAAGAGGAACGGCCCTTTGTTAAGGAAGAGGTACTATACAATACGTCTATCATTTCAAGAGGAACGGCCCTGTGTTAAGGAAGAGGTACAATACAATACGACTATCATTTCAAGAGGAACGGCCCTGTATTAAGGAAGAGGTACAATACAATACGTCTATCATTTCAAGAGGATCAGCCCTGTGTTAAGGAAGAGGTACAATACAATACGTCTATCATTTCAAGAGGAACGGCCCTGTGTTAAGGAAGAGGTACAATACAATACGTCTATCATTTCAAGAGGAACGGCCCTGTGTTAAGGAAGAGGTACTATATAATACGTCTATCATTTCAAGAGGAACGGCCCTGTGTTAAGGAAGAGGTACAATACAATACGTCTATCATTTCAAGAGGAACGGCCCTGTGTTAAGGAAGAGGTACTATACAATACGTCTATCATTTCAAGAGGAACGGCCCTGTGTTAAGGAAGAGGTACTATACAATACGACTATCATTTCAAGAGGAACGGCCCTGTATTAAGGAAGAGGTACTATACAATACGTCTATCATTTCAAGAGGAACGGCCCTGTGTTAAGGAAGAGGTACAATACAATACGACTATCATTTCAAGAGGAACGGCCCTGTATTAAGGAAGAGGTACTATAAAATACGTCTATCATTTCAAGAGGAACAGCCCTGTGTTAAGGAAGAGGTACTATACAATACGTCTATCATTTCAAGAGGAACTGCCCTGGGTTATGGAAGAGGTACAATACAATACGTCTATCATTTCAAGAGGAACTGCCCTGGGTTAAGGAAGAGGTACTATACAATACGTCTATCATTTCAAGAGGAACAGCCCTGTGTTAACGAAGAGATACAATACATTACCACAACCATTTCAAGAGGAACGGCCCTGGGTTAAGGAACAGGTACTATAAAATACGTCTATCATTTCAAGAGGAACGGCCCTGTGTTAAGGAAGAGGTACTATACAATACGTCTATCATTTCAAGAGGAACGGCCCTGTGTTAAGGAAGAGGTACTATACAATACGTCTATCATTTCAAGAGGAACGGCCCTGTATTAAGGAAGAGGTACAATACAATACGTCTATCATTTCAAGAGGATCGGTCCTGTATTAAGGAAGAGGTACAATACAATACGTCTATCATTTCAAGAGGATCGGCCCTGTGTTAAGGAAGAGGTACTATAAAATACGTCTATCATTTCAAGAGGAACGGCCCTGTGTTAAGGAAGAGGTACTATACAATACGTCTATCATTTCAAGAGGAACGGCCCTGTGTTAAGGAAGAGGTACTATACAATACGTCTATCATTTCAAGAGGAACGGCCCTGTATTAAGGAAGAGGTACAATACAATACGTCTATCATTTCAAGAGGATCGGTCCTGTATTAAGGAAGAGGTACAATACAATACGTCTATCATTTCAAGAGGATCGGCCCTGTGTTAAGGAAGAGGTACTATACAATACGTCTATCATTTCAAGAGGAACTGCCCTGTGTTAAATAAAAGGTACTATACAATACGTCTATCATTTCAAGAGGAACGGCCCTGTGTTAAGGAAGAGGTACTATACAATACGTCTATCATTTCAAGAGGAACAGCCCTGTGTTAAGGAAGAGGTACAATACAATACGTCTATCATTTCAAGAGGAACTGCCTTGTGTTAAATAAAAGGTACTATACAATACGTCTATCATTTCAACAACACCATACAACTATCGTTTCAAGAGGATCGGCCCTGTGTTAAGGAAGAGGTACTATACAATACGTCTATCATTTCAAGAGGAACGGCCCTGGGTTAAGGAAGAGTTACTATACAATACGTCTATCATTTCAAGAGGAACGGCCCTGGGTTAAGGAAGAGGTACAATATAATACGTCTATCATTTCAAGAGGAACTGCCCTGGGTTATGGAAGAGGTACAATACAATACGTCTATCATTTCAAGAGGAACTGCCCTGGGTTAAGGAAGAGGTACTATACAATACGTCTATCATTTCAAGAGGAACAGCCCTGTGTTAACGAAGAGATACAATACATTACCACAACCATTTCAAGAGGAACGGCCCTGGGTTAAGGAACAGGTACTATACCACCAATCGCCTTCGAGGCTTAATACGTCACCCTCTCCAACTCAACTGGATAAAATGCAAGAACAACTGAACAACATCGTTTTCCAGTTGGGGCCACTGTCAGAAAATGTGAAATCCATCAAATCAGAGCTGGGGAACCTTCGAGAATCTTTGGAGATGCTGATTGGGAAATTCTCAGGATCCGTCAAGGCATTAGAAACCCGAGTTACTCAAGTGGAGAAACTAGTTAGCGATGTCCCGACGCTCCAAGCCGAAGTAACTGCATTGAAAGTTGAACTTCAGAATAGAGACCAATGGGCTCGTGCTAATAACGTCGAGATACGTGGAATTCCATTGAAGAATAATGAAAATCTATACGAAATTGCTGACAAGATTGGTAAAATCGGTAATCGTACTTTCGAGAAGAGGGATATAAATTATATTGCACGAATTCCTACGAGAGTCCCGAATGTCGAAAAACCGATTGTTATTTCTTTTAATAATCGTTACACTAAGGAAGACTTTGTTGCTTCTTGCCGCAAGACCAAACAGCTGAAGCTCGAGACTCTAGGTTACACAACTGGCGGAGTCTTTTTCGTCAATGATCACCTGACGCAGTATAACAAGAACCTGTTAAGCAAGGCGCGGGCCTTAGCTAAAGAGAAGAACTTCAAGCACGTTTGGGTTAAACACTGTAAAATTATGGCGAGAATGTCAGATACGTCACCCATAATTTTTATAAAAAACGAAAGCGACTTATTGAAGATCTCATAATTGTTAGATACTTAAATAACGTACCAATTGCGTTAAATTTAGTAATAGCCTATAATCTTAAAATTATTTTATTACTTTTGTCACTACGAAACAGTAAAAGTTTGAGAGCCGCATGCAAAACCAGCGCTTTTGTTCTACATTGCAGCGGGTGCGGCGGGGATACCGACCGGTTCGTCGTAAGTACAGCTCTGCGCGTTAAGCTACTCGCACCTGCTCGCGTTATGCACTCACGTTCCATTTTCGCTTGCACTGCTTTCGTGTCACTCAGTCGCTGCGTGAACGAGTTAAAATTAACTATTGGGTTTAGTTCAAAGATATTTATTTCTACCTTATTTATTCAATTTATTGGGAGTGTTTGTTATACATGTTTGATTATTTCATACAATTATCTTAATATTTCGCCTAAATATGTTATCAATGAAAAGAATCTGCAGTTATCGCTTCTTTTAATCTCTAGGGCTTGTTTTATGCTTTTTTGCTATCCAGCAACTTATTCAATGAACAGCTATAGCATAATATGCTTTATAGAGTTTCACTTTCGCTATTGCTTACATGTTAATAATGGCGTCTAATTTAAAACTATTTTATCAAAACACAAGAGGGCTGCGTACTAAGACACATACGTTTAAACGTAACATCTGTTTAAATTCTTATGATGTAATAGCAATCACTGAGAGCTGGCTTTTAGATGGTATTTATGATAGCGAACTCATTGATGATAGATATTTAATTTTGAGACGGGATAGAGATTATGATAAAACAAAACAAATGTACGGTGGTGGAGTTTTTATAGCGGTGCGCCGTGATCTTGGTGTTTTAGCGCGGCCGGAGTGGCACTCCTCTGCAGAGGATATTTGGGTTACGGTAACCACTAAAAATAGTAACCGAACTTTAAATAAAATCCATATTTGTACTCTTTATCTTTGTAGCGAAAACTTAGGAAATTCATTTAACACGCAACTGACAAATTTTTCTGATAAACTTACTTGTATTGTGGAGTCATGTCCTAATGACACTTTTATTATACTGGGTGATTTTAACTTGCCGAATGTAGATTGGTCATGCAGACAAGGAACTTTGCACCCGGCTAACGTATCAGGTTATAGTCAGATTTATTTTTTTGATACTTTGTCAGTATGCAACTTGACTCAGTTTAATTTTAATAGTAACTCAAATAATAGGATCTTAGATTATGTCATCAGTAATGTAGATGTAACGGTTCTCGCTAGTGATTACCCATTGGTCCCCGAAGATGAGCATCATAAATCCTTAGTTATTAATATAAATGATGTTGATTGCGAATCACTTAAATTGAACTCTCGTTTGAAATATTATTATGGCTCAGGTGACTACGACAGCATTAACTCATGTTTGGCTCATGATTACGATTGGGACTCTATTTTAAATAGTAAACCAATAGATGACTCCGTTGAACTATTTTATGCCTGTATTTATGAGCTACGTGATAAATTTGTACCGCACAAGTACATAAATGCATCGTCTTTTCCGCCTTGGTACAGCTCCCCTCTCAGGAGGGTGCTTAAAGAAAAGTACAAATACATTAAGAAATTTCATAAATATGGTAACCAATCCGATTATGAATCTTCTGCTTTTCTTAGAAAAAAGGCGAAAACCTTGGAGGAAGAATGCTACCAAAAATATATTTCAAAAGTAGAAAGTTCGATAATTGAAAACCCCAAATATTTTTGGTCTTTTGTCAAATCTCAAAGGAGAAGTGCCAACTCTATTCCGTCCACTTTATTTTATAAAGGGCTGTCGGCTAGTACTGGAGAGGGAATTTGCAACCTTTTCTCCAACTATTTCTACTCAAATTTTCAATCTCAATCACATAGTTCTTCTTCCGATAGCGGCTTGGGAAACGGCCCTTTAGAAAATGATTATCCATGCTCTATTAGTGACATCGATATTGAACATGATACTGTATTTAAACTACTTAGGTCGCTTGATATGTCAAAGGGTGGTGGGCCTGATGGCATTTCCTCAGTCTTCATAGTGAGAAGTGCTGAAGGCCTTACATATCCACTGACTCTTCTTTTTAAGCGTTCTCTTGAGCAGGGCTATGTACCTAAGGTCTGGAAAGCAGCAAATATTTCTCCTATCCATAAAGGTGGTAGCAAGAGTGACGTTAATGATTATAGGCCCATCTCAAAACTTTGTATTTTTGCCAAGGTATTGGAGAAGCTTGTTTATACTGCGGTATATTCAACTCTCTCAACATCATTTATTCCGGAGCAGCATGGGTTTATTCGAAGACGTTCAACTACTTCTAATCTGCTATCTTTTAATGATTATACCACCTCAAACATGGATGCTGGTGGCCAAGTTGACGCTATTTTTACTGACTATAGCAAAGCATTTGACAGAATAGACCACCAGTTGCTCTTACAGAAACTCCTAAGGGCGGGAATCCATGGTAATCTTTATAGATGGTTTACCTCCTACATTGAAAATAGATCCCAGGCCGTGGTTCTTGATGGGTTCTCCTCCTCCTCTAGTTGGATAAAAATACCTTCAGGCGTGCCCCAAGGATCCTTGCTCGGACCGCTTCTTTTTTCTATATTTGTTAATGATATTTGCCACTGCTTTAGGTTCTCAAAATTTTTGCTATATGCGGACGACATGAAAGTTTTTAAACGAATTAGCGACGTCAACGACTGCAGTCTACTGCAGGAGGACTTAGGTAGGTTTGAATTTTACTGCCAGCAAAATAAACTAGACCTGAATGTGTTGAAATGTTTTGCTATTACTTTTACCCGTAGCCCTAAGCCTACCCAGTACAGTTACACATTCAAAGGAAACCCCCTGAAGGTGGTAGATGAGATTCGTGACCTTGGAGTTATTCAAGATAGTAGGCAAGCTTACGACAAGCATATTGATAGCATTATAAAAAGAGCAAATAAGGCTTTGGGTTTTGTTATGAGAACCTGCTCTCAGTTTACAAGTATTAAAGTTATTAAAATCCTGTATTGTGCTTATGTACGTAGCATCCTCGAGTATTGTTCACAGGTTTGGAACCTTCGATATGAAATTTACATAGATAGGATTGAGTCCATACAGCGTAGATTTCTGCGATATCTGCAATTTAAGTGCAATAATTTTGACTCGGACTATTCAGCTATATGTAAAAGACACCATACACTCCCCCTACAAGAGAGACGACGAATTGCTGACGTTGTACTCATTTGCAAAATTGCACAAGGAGAAATTGACTCTCCGCAGCTTCTTGAACACATCAAAATTAAAGTCCCCAATAGAACTAATAGACATCCTATTCATCTAGACATACCTTTCAGTTTCACAAATTATAGACAAAACTCCTTTTTCAGTAGAGCGGTAGCTACATTTAACGGTTTGGTCGATATCCCCGACCTTGACTTATTCAACTCAAAACCGCAAAGTGTTAAGAAACTCCTGACAAAGCGCTGGTTTACTGCGTTAGCATCTTAAACTAATTAAGTTGTTATTAGGTAATACTATTTGTACCTAATTTTTAATTATTTGCTTTTGTGCATTATGTTTTTTCCTTTAACTTACAGTTCTCTTTTTGTACCTATAATCTCTTGTTAATTATTATGATTAAATTTATAAATCTTGTCAATTATATATAAGTTATACATTCTAATGTTGTTATCCAGACAGAACTATATTTTTAATTTTTTCTCTGTTTAACCGCAAGCAGGCAGTTTTTTTTTTTAGCTTCTACATACATACATGCGAGAACACATTAATGGTTATAAGTTATTATATAAGTTTATTAATAGAGTGTGTAAAACTGTTTGTTCTCCTAATACAATAAAATAAAAATAAAATAAAAATACAATACGTCTATCATTTCAAGAGGAACAGCCCTGGGTTAAGGAAGAGGTACTATACAATACGTCTATCATTTCAAGAGGAACGGCCCTGTGTTAACGAAGAGATACTATACAATACGTCTATCATTTCAAGAGGTACAACACCATACAACTATCGTTTCAAGAGGATCGGCCCTGTGTTAAGGAAGAGGTACTTTATAATACGTCTATCATTTCAAGAGGAACGGCCCTGCGTTAAGGAAGAGTTACTATACAATACGTCTATCATTTCAAGAGGAACGGCCCTGGGTTAAGGAAGAGGTACAATATAATACGTCTATCATTTCAAGAGGAACGGCCCTGGGTTAAGGAAGAGGTACAATATAATACGTCTATCATTTCAAGAGGAACGGCCCTGGGTTAAGGAAGAGGTACAATACAATACGTCTATCATTTCAAGAGGAACAAAATCAAAAAATCAAAATCAAAAATCATTTATTTCCATAGGATGTTGTTACATCACTTAGATCCGTCATTACATTTTTTTGGGTGAGTTCACTAACCCAATGGCGGAATCTGTGGAGAAGAGCTCACCGAAGAAACTCCACAGTCGTCGCATCTTTTGCGTTTCCTTTTTTAAATAAAATATTGTCAAATTACAAAATGAATGCTAATTATATATCGAAACAGCCTGTTACTCAAACAATCTATTCCCATGGACATCTGTCCTCTAAGTAATCAGATATCCTGTAGTAACCTTTTTTATACAATTTCTGTTTTATTATTATTTTAAAGTTGTCTAAAGGTAAGTTTTTAATATCAGTAGGGACCTTATTGTAATAGCGTATACAATTGCTTTTAAAAGAATTACTAATTTTATGTAGTCGGCTTACATAAGCAACCAACTTGTCTTTATTTCTAGTATTAAAATTGTGTATATCACTGTACTTCTAAAAATTAGTTATATTTCTTTTTACATACACAAGATTGTCATAGATATATTGAGACACAAATGTCAGAATATTGATTTCTTTAAACTTTTCCCTCAGTGACACTCTAGGCCCTAATCTATAAATTGCACGAACAGCCCGTTTCTGCAGAATAAATATACTATTAGCATTCGCAGCGTGGCCCCACAATAAAATACCATAGGTCATTAGACTATGAAAGTAACTAAAGTAGACTAGTCTAGCGGTGTCTACGTCGGTAAGAGCTCTATTTTTTTTAACTGCGAACGCTGCCGAACTCAGTCTGTTCGACAATTTATTTATATGAGGATCCCATTGTAGTTTGGCGTCTAAAGTAATGCCCAAAAATACAGTCGACTGCACAAGGTCCAATCTCTGTCCTTTTATAAATATGTCTGTAGTTACCGGGTTCACATTGGGTAACACGAATTTAATACATTTAGTTTTCTTTTCATTAAGTAATAAATTGTTAACAGTAAACCAGTTCACTATACTAGAGATAGCATTGTTTACCTCGTCATAAGTTGATTGCTGTCTTTTAACTTTAAATATCAAAGAAGTATCATCGGCAAACAATACTAACCCATGTTTTGCTTTAACAAGGTAAGGTAAATCATTAATATATACTAAAAACAAGAAAGGACCAAGAATTGAACCTTGCGGTACGCCCATACTTATTGAAGACCCAGGTGATCTTTTCCCATTAACATCGACCATCTGAACCCTATCTGTTAGATATGACTCCAGAAGGCCAAGTGCCTGATCTTTTACACCATAATGGCGTAACTTCCTGACAAGAGTGTCATGATGGACGCAATCAAAAGCCTTGGATAGATCGCAGAAGACACCTATTGCATCCATTGCGTCTTCCCAGGCATCAAAAATATTGTCGATTAGTTCAACACCAGCATCGGCTGTTGAACGACCCTTTGTGAAACCAAACTGAGCAATATGAATTAAATTATTGAGATAAAAATGACTTTGCAATTGATTAAGTATGAGTTTTTCAAATATTTTGCTAAGCGTTGGTAGCATCGATATGGGTCTAAAATTGGTGGGGTCTGATGTACTACCAGCTTTGAATAAAGGTATAACTTTACTTAGTTTCATCAAGTCAGGAAACACACCACTATCTATACATTGATTAAATATACAACAAAGGTGAGGTGCAATACAATCTACAATGGAACTAATAATTTTTACTGATAGACCATGGGCGTCAGCTGTCTTTTTCATTTCCAGGGATTTGAACTGCCCTGGGTTAAGGAAGAGGTACAATACAATACGTCTATCATTTCAAGAGGAACAGCCCTGTGTTAAGGAAAAGGTACAATATAATACATTTCAAGAGGAACAGCTCAGTAGATGGTGATAGCAAGAAGTTTAGCATTCCATACCTGCGGAAGGATATCGAAATTTCCACCAAGGGGAGTTGGATAAAAATCCGTCCTTGGGGGCCTTTTACATTGTCATATAAATGATCATTTATTTTGGATCCAATCGTAGTTCTTTTTCTCTCTCCTGTGTGTGATATATAATAATATTGGATCCAACAATCCAAATGATCATTTAAATGACATTGTAATAGACCCCTTGGTCCAAGAAACCAAGGGGTCCCAGAAAGTGGGATGTATATTATGCTATTGTAAAAATAGACGTTATTTGGATTGCTTTGCTACCTCCTCCCACCAAGCAGTAACTTCAAGGGTGAGCTAATTTGAAGAAAGGAATATTTATATCTCTAACTCAAGGTACATTTAGACAAGGTATCGCGTACTCTTTGCGGCAAATCCAGGCTACTTCACTCATCATTTATCAGATATCTTTTCTAATCAATGCAAATGCCGATTTCCCGCCACAGATCAGCGTTAAACTAGGTTAACACGTGGCCTGGGCTGGCCGCCATTGCCAGTATCAATGCTGAGCCAGCGCTGGCCACTGCTGGCTGCCCGCTTATTGGCAGGCCCGGCTTTTTATTCGACTGGCTCCAGAAGGTGCACCTTTAGATCATATTAGTTTGGTATGTTTACCTCGAGGAAGGTATCGTAGTTGGCGCACGGGAACGCCGGGAAGTGACACTTGGGCGAAACGGAGTCCGTGAAGAACTTGTAGGCGCGCCGGTGGTTGCACAGCGAGCGGCCCTCGATGGACGCCGCCGCCCACGGCAGCACCAGGTCTGAGACTGCGCCTACGAACCTGGGGCGATAGATATGTACACTAAGTAACTTAATAAGATGTGCGGGCTGAATACTAATCACCCGACTACGGCGAAGCCGCAAGGTGGGTTATGATTTTAACCCGTATCTATGTATTAGGATCGGCAGCGCAGCGGTTGTGGCTCTGCCTACCATGCGAGAGGTCCCGGGTTCGATCCCCGGCTGGGGGTAAAAAAAAACCAGGTCTTGGATATTTATGTGTGTGACGTCGTTATTCCTGGTATATATCCTGTATATATCCTGGTATATTCTAACATAATTTGTAGCAACTATATGTCAAGATGAGCGAAGGTAGCCCGTTCAACCGGAGCCACCTCACCAGCCGTTCACCACCCCCGACCTGCCCTTCTACATGTCAGAGCCAACACAACCCCCAGGACAATGAAAATACAATGGAAGTTGTGCGTACCAGTGAACTACAGAATTGGATGGCCACGATTGAAAAGTGCCTCAACGAAGTATGCTCTATATCCTCCGAAGGAAAACTTAACTCGGAACAAAAACTGAGAATAAATAATCTGTGCCGTAAAATAGGAAATGGGACATCTCAAATGGCTGTCCAATACCAATCGCTTAAACAAAAAGCCCTTCAAGCCCAAACCACAATTCAGACGCTGAAAGAAAATCAGGACCTATCAATAAAAATACAAGCACTTAATGAGGCCATTAAAGATAATAACAAAACAGCGACCTCCGGCTCCACTTCTTTTGCCGAGATTGTCAAGAAAAGTAGCAACAACTTTATGCGCCCCAGCACCCTTAGCTCTGTAGCTATTTACCCTCATGACCAGAACAAGACCAGTGACGAGACTAAAGATCTAGTTCAAAAAATTATTCGCCCTGAAGTTATGAAACTCCACGTCCGTGGTCTTCGCAAGACAAAAAACGGTGGGGTCATTATAAGCACTGACTATAAGGAAGACATAGAAAAACTTAAGCAGGCTTCTCAACTGTCTTCCTCAGGCCTGAAGGTGGATGAGCCCTCGAAGCGTAGACCGAGAATCACTGTTTTTGGAGTACCCACTTCCCTAACAGAGAGCGAAGCTTTTAAATGTCTCTTTGAACAAAATCTTGCCGAAAAAATGCCGAAATTGACGCTAGACTCATTTTTGACCTCAATAAAGCTGAGCCACAAATCTGGCAAAAAGGACACAGATGCCGTTAATTATATAATCGAAGTACCTGCCGAAATCCGCAAGGCTCTCATTACTCAGGACAGGGTTTTTATCAATTGGTCATCGTGTACTGTAAGAGATTTCACCCTAGTAACAAGATGTTACAAGTGTCAGCAGTATGGACACGCTGCTAAGACCTGCAAAGAGGCAAATCCAACTTGTGGACATTGCGGCGAACTAGGGCACCTGACGACCGACTGCACAAAAACATCTGAATTACCAAAATGCGCAACATGCCTACGCTACAAAAAGCAAAGTAGCCATAAAACAGGCGACGCTGACTGTCCGGCCAAGAAAAATGCTGAGTACAGATACATAAACTCAATTAATTATGGCGGCGCCTGAGAGCGCCTTACTTAATTTTTATAGCACTTTTATATATAGTGTTACATATGGATAAGCTAATTGATAACATAGATAACTTAAGTTTAAGTAGTTCTCAAACCTGTCAGGCTGATCAATGCTCTGCTCTTGTTACCCAGCCTCAATTGAAACTGAAAGTTCTACACCAAAACATTAGGAGTATTAACCATAATTTTGACAGTTTCTGTACACTTCTCGCTCAAACTAACATAGAATCCGATATCATTGTTTTGACTGAATGCTGGATGTCGTGCGTTAGCAAGTTACCGCCACTAGACGGATATGTATGCCACAGCACTGACAAGTATCACAATCAAAACGATGGTGTTGTCATATACCACAAGACACACCTCAAACCAATTGTACAGCAAGCAAATCTTACTGAAGCCACAGCCCTTACTGTCCAACTTGATAATTCCACATTGATTATAGGTATTTACCGGCCTGACTGTTTCAAAAATGCCGATAGCTTTATTTACTCGTTACAGAATCTACTAAAAACCTATCAGAATTTCAGCAATATCATTATAATTGGAGATATAAATATTAACATAATACCAAATAATAGTGATAGTAACTTTAACACATACATAGACATACTTACCATCGAAGGACTATTTCTGGCATATGATATTCCAACCCGAGATAAAAGCTGCTTAGATCATGTAGTTCTCAAAACAAAGCTCAAATCAACCAATCTTATAATTCAGTCAACTGTAACTGATCACTGTGCAACGCTTTTCTGTCTTGACTGGAACAAAGTGCATGCAATTCCTAATAAGTTCGTCAATCGATTAAACTATAATAAGTTTGTAGAGGAATTTAAATCTTATGATCTCTCCTATTTATATCTAACAGAAGATCCTGATGAAGCCATGAGAATCTTGATAACACTTTTAAAATCAGCCGCAAAAAATAGCTCTTACAAACACAAAATCCCTAATAGCAAAATAACGAAAAAGCCATGGATGACCACAGGACTTCTTCGCTGCGTTCGAAATCGTGATAGTTTACATAAAAAGACAAAAAACCAGCCAGAAAATACTGTCTTGGCAATTACCTACAGGCGATACCGCAATTTCTGTAATTCTCTAATTAAGAAACTAAAACGAAAATACGACAGAGGCCTACTGGTTTCTGCGGGTTCTAACAATAAAAAAATCTGGACTGCAATCAAATCCATATCTCATCTTGAAAAATTCAAAAGTTCACCTATAGAACTTCTTACTTCAAATCCCTCTCAGACTAATGCTATAAATACAGCTAACATGTTCTTTAATAACGTCGGAAAAAATCTTTCGGAAGCGATTCCGCGCACCCCACCGCTAATGTTATCAAGAAACGTATCGAACCGCTCCCTACACTCTTTCACACTGTATGAGACCACTGAACAAGAAATAGAAACACAAATCCTCGCACTCAGACCAGATTGCGCTGTAGGATGTGATGGAATAAGTGCCAAAATGATAAAATCTGTTAAGGACTCCCTAGTTCCCATACTAGCTCACATCTTTAACATCTGTATGCAGAAAGGAATTTTCCCTTCCGATCTAAAGAAATCACTTATATGCCCAATACACAAGGCTGGGGATAAAAGTGTGGTCAACAACTACAGGCCTATCTCAATCCTACCTAGCTTATCGAAGTTATTAGAAAGAATAATAAATAATAGATTGGTAAAGTTCCTCGAGCAAAATAACTTATTATCAAATAAACAGTACGGCTTTCGAGCCGGTAAATCTGCTGAAGACGCACTTTTAACCTTTACGAATGCTATTGCTAAAGACCTTGACGACAAAAAAAAATGCATCACTATATTTCTTGACTTGGCGAAAGCGTTCGACACTGTATCTATCCCTCTACTCCTGAAAAAGCTTGAATTCCTAGGCATACGGGGAACTCAGCTGAGCCTATTTGAAAGTTACCTGTCAAATAGAACTCAACGAGTCAAAATAGATGAACATGTCAGTGATGAACTACCAGTCTATCACGGGGTCCCACAAGGTAGTATCTTAGGCCCCACACTATTTTTATGCTATATTAACGAACTATGCGACCTAAGCCTTGCACAATGTAAAATTGTCTCCTACGCAGACGACACCACTCTCACTTTCAGTGCTGACACCTGGGCTGATGCCTTCTCCCTAGCCCAAAATGGGTTCAATCTTGTTACGCACTGGCTTGCAGCTAACTATCTAACACTCAATTCCGATAAAACAACATACATGATGTTTTCTATTGTCAACCAGGCTTCATGCTCTGAGATTCGCCAAAACTCAACTATAATCTCCCACAAATGCTCCTACCCTCCAAACAGCACCTGCACTTGTCACAGTATTCTTAGTACTAACTCAACTAAATACCTTGGTATAACTATAGACTGCAACCTGACATTTAACGAGCAAGCACAGAATCTAGCCAAGCGTATAAGAAAACTAGCCTATGTCTTCAAGCAACTACGACACGTCGCAAGCGATAAACTAATTAACCAAGTATACAAGGCTCTAGTCCAATCACTGTTGACGTACGGAATTACATGCTGGGGTGGATCCCCAAAGACTCACATCTTAGCAGTGGAACAAGCTCAAAGACTTATACTAAAAATCTGTCTCTTCAAACCTTATAGGTTCCCAACCAGAGCTCTACATGAAATTTCAGACACTCTAACCGTCAGACAACTGTACATATTACATACAACACTAAAACAACATTCTTACACTCCTTACTCAACTGAAATCGGTATAAATCGACGAAATTATGCTGTCTGTTCTGCTGTAAGAAGCAGAACTTTCTTTTTGAACAGATTTCTCGTCTTTCAGGGTCCCAGGCTCTATAACATTATCAATAAAGATCATAGTATATTTGGTCTATGTAAATTTAAATGTAAGCAAATTATAACTAATTGGCTTTTAACACTAAACTACGAGCAAACTGAAAATATTTTATCTATAATAAAGTAAAATCCGCACATACATTTTAAATGGCTGAATACACACAAAACAAAAACAACACTCACACAGCATTTTCACCGGCGACCCAGGGAGGGACACATTTCATAATATTATGCTCTCATACATGACATAATTTGTAACTTTTGTTTAGACTCTAACGGTGTTAATGTGAGCAGCTAGTAATCATAACACAGGCATTTTTAATGCTTAGCTTGGTTGTTGGTCTGCTGTATGAAAATAATGTAGCCTATCTGTAATTTATGTTCTTGTTATATACACCTTTGAACTGTAAGATTTTATGAATAAATAAAATTATTATTATTATTATATTAATGATCTGCCTTTCATGGTGGAGAAATTAACTGACATAGTGTTGTTTGCTGATGATACTTCACTGGTCTTCAAAATTGAAAGACAAAAAGGAGAATTTGATGATGTTAATGGTGTATTGTCTTTAACCTTGAATTGGTTCACAGTTAATAATTTATTGTTAAACGCTGGTAAAACCAAGTGTATCAAATTCTCACTTCCAAATGTCAGGCAAGTTGAGACCAGTTTGGTGTTAGACAACAGCACGTTAGAATTAGTAAATGATACGAAGTTTCTTGGAATAACCATTGATAGCAAATTGCAGTGGGGACCCCACATAGATAAATTGGCTGGTAAATTAAGTTCTGCGGCTTACGCTGTTAGGAACATCAGACAAAGCACAGATGTGGCTACATCTAGGCTAGTATATTTTAGTTACTTTCATAGTGTGATGTCCTATGGTATCTTGTTGTGGGGGAAAGCAGCGGATATTCAAACTATTTTTATTTTACAGAAAAGAGCTATTCGAGCAATTTATAATTTAAAACGAACAGACTCCTTAAGAGAGCTTTTTAAAGAAATTGACATACTAACAGTAGCTAGTCAATTTATTTTCGAAAATATAATGTATGTACGCAAGAACCTTACAACATTTTCCAAACTTAGCGATAGCTGTAATGTTTACCTAAGAAATAATCACAGACTATGTGCGCCCCGTTTTAGACTCGCGAAGGTTAGCAATTCTTTCAAGGGTCAGTGCATTCTCTACTACAATAAGATACCTCTGGAGATTTTGAAATTGCCATTTGAGCAATTTAAAAAGCATGTTAAAGCGACTTTGTCGAAAAAGGGATATTACAATGTTCAAGATTACTTAAATGACAGGACTGTATGGGGATAATCTGGCTCAACACAGACCTTGCTGTTAATAATTTTGTAATTATTTATTCCAGCTTATTAAATAAAAATAAATCATAATTGTATTAGTTAAGCACAACCTATTTTTAAAAGAGATCTAAAAATCAATCTGTGGGAGTTTCTACGCCCTTCTTCTCCCACAGTGGTCCAATGTAGAGAAGAGGCAAAAAATGACGTTTGCTAAGAATATGTAAATATCTACGGTAATAAAGTACTTTTGAGTTTGAGTTTGAGTTTGAGTCGCTGTTTCTGGTTCCCACGATGTGTCAGGTATCCTAGTGTGGGGCCAGAAGCAATGTATGTGCCTGTCTGTAAATGTATGTATGTATTATACCGGATTTTCCGAGTATGGTGCGACAAAATTTTTAGAGGAGTAGGGGATATCATTCTGAACGTCTTTCACCGTGAAATCGATTTGATGAGCAACTTTATTATTCACTTTTCTGTACAAATCAGCTGATGACCGCGCTGCCCAAAATGTATGAAGAAGTGAAAAATAAAGTTCCTTTGATCAAAACGGTTTCATAGTGAAAGTTGTCCGCTACTCCCTAAAAAAAATGTTGCTCCATACTCCAAACACCCTGTAACAAGGTTATATTTGAACCCCTAGCCAAAAGTAAATATGATTTAAGGAAAGAAACAATAAAATACCTGGTATAAAAAATAAAAACTTTTCCTTTTTTTTAATCCGCATTTTACGCCACTTTGTAAATCCTAAATTTCTAGGCGCGTTCGGTAACCCGTGCCTTCAACGCGACGCGAGCCGCGAGCGACTGAGAATTAAAATATTCGGCGGTGCGCGCGGTGGACAAACTAGTAAGTTTGAGTATAATTATAATTTGTGTTTCTAACCGTAAACCGTTTCTAACTGTAAGTTAAAGTTATATCGTGCTGACATTTTGCTATAAGATAGGCAGGTTGTCTGTGGGATCGACCACTTTCTCAGACCCATAGCGCATGAGACATGTGAACGAGTTGACATAATAATTGACCATGTTGTTTTTGTGCAGGTTTGATAGGGTAGTATATTACATAACTACTTAGATATATCCAAGGAGTCAACCGCCTGGGAGTAGACCTGAGTTGATCAAGATTGATCGAATCACTTTGATTCGATCACAACAAGTTCGCAAGTTTAAACGAGTCTAAATTGAGGATTTTCCAAAAAATATATTATAAAAAACCGTGGGGCCAATTTTTTTTGTAGGCTGAGGAGATAGCGACTGATGACCCCTTCTATCCGCCATTTTGATTTGGCAAACGATGTACCAAACAGCCTGTATATCATATACAGATACATATACCGAGGACATGGCTCTCAGTGACATCTCACGATAACTGACACACAACATAGGGGTTGTTTTAAGTCCGTATATTACACGAGCTGATGCCCGCTTAATGTGTAGGGATCCTGACATAGCAGGCCGATCTGACTCCTGGGTAGGATAATTGTATTTCTTTCCCCTCCAACAAAAAAAAACATCCATCATCCTGCATTGCATTTGGAGCGGTAATTGACTCACAGATTAGAGCATCCATGCTGCACCCTTCCTCCGTTAGGGTAGAAGTCCACATGCCCCAACGGCTGAGCCGCGCCCAGCCCGCCGAAGATCAGTGTCTCGCCATTGGAGTGCACCACGTCGACAAACTTGGCGTCTGACCGGTCGAGGCGTGCGCGGTGATCTTGAAACTCGAAGAGAGGACCTGCTGGGTCCAGACCTGGAAACATAATTCTAAATTAGTCTAATCTTATGAGCAGTTCTAACATGATGCCCGAAGGTATGAGCTATATTCTATTACACCCGGGCTCATATTACTATAAGATTTCCAATATTGACAAAATGAATGATGAGTGTGGGAATTATGCAGAGTACTTATGTTGATACGTTTCAGAGTAAGTTAAAATTGGCGTGTTCTTTCTTACCAGTGATCCTGCTAATGTTTCTCAACTCTGAGCCCGCAAACCCAGCCACGTGTGCGCCCAAGCTGAACCCGATCAGGTGGACATCCTCATACCTCAGGTCGATGTGTTTCGCAAGACCTGCAACAAAATGAATGAACATCTAGTAGAACAAATCTCAGTTCCGACAGCTATCTCAAGTATTCTCAAGCGCGTGAAAATTATAGATTTGATATGGCGAAACCGTTATAATGACCTCTCTGAGACAATAGTTGTTTCACAAGTATTGGATGCTATTGGTCATCATCTATCCGAATACGAAAGTTAGATTTGTTAGCTCCACAGATATCTGTGGTTAGGTCACAACTTTGTAGGTAAAAAAACAACTTGGAGCCGAGGCGAAGCAGAGGCGCGAGGCGAACCCATGTAGTTTAAAATAAGATAGGGTGTGATTTGCGGTGAAAATATATTTTTTCGGATATAACCTTTTAGTCAATTTTATAAAACATAAGCCTTTTATTGATATGGGACTAAGTAATGTTTGTCGATACAAAATGCAGTATACTTATGATCGTAGTTATGACATACATAATAACCATGGTGCAAAGCCCAGAGGTGTATGTAACTAGTTAGATGAGATAGCGATAACTGTATCGTAATTCTCGAGTAGGTACCTACTTCACTGGGGGGATTAGCCAGAACTTCACACAGCATCGTGATAGTGAAAGCTGTTTAGAACTTCGTTTTCAAAAGCCTCTTAGTTGACGTCGTCTTTCTGTTACGACTATTCGCGCGAGTATTTGTCCTGTGATTATTGAGCATCTATGCAAATTTAAAGAGCCAATTTATTACAATTAACATGCATATTAAAACTGAGACTCGCTATTGAGATGGTTGCTAAGCAGTAGGTGCAGCTTGAGAAATTGTACACTGACATCCTCTCTCAGAGGTGATTCTCGCATTTCTGTGAAGTGTCGAACTTAAATCAGAACAGGTTTAAATCATATCGGCTAAAGTGCTACCGGAGCTCCACGATATACAAAACTGGTTAAAAAACATCTTTTGTACAATATCACCACTACAAGCATTATTGTACTAGCTCCGAAACCTACACCATTAGTTAGTGATTGTAATACCAACACCCGATGTTTGGGCTAATACATCTCTCCTAACCCTAACTAGGTACCGTGCGGTTTGACTCGTAAAAGTGCATAATTTTTGCCTATTTGCAATAAAATAGTTTGAGTTGAGTTTGAGTATGAGAGTTAGCTGATCACTGTTCTGAGATCAGTGCTAACTACACACTACGATATTGTAGGCTTAATTGGCACGTCTGGGAATTTCTATCAGAATGTCGTTAAAATTGAAAAATCGACCAATAAAAATACAGCTGGTTTAAAATAATCGCGTTCTGATTGGTTGATGCCAAGGAGGGGAGTACATGATAAGTCGTAAAAGTGCATTATTTTTGCCTATTTGCAATAAAATAGTTTGAGTTAAGTTTGAATATGAGAGTTAGCGGATCACTGTTCTGAGATCAGACCTTACCACACACTGCGATATTGTAGGCTTAATTGGCACGTCTGGGAATTTCTATCAGAATGTCGTTCAAATTGAAAAATCGACCAATAAAAATACAGCTGGTTTAAAATAATCGTGTTCTGATTGGTTGATGCCAAGGAGGGGAGTACATGATAAGTACTGGTGGGTATACATCGCGTAATGTATCTCTTACTCTGACTATCTATAATATTTTATGTAGATAGTGTAATGACGAAGCAGTTTCTTACCTTTAGTACCTATTGTTAGATCTACGAGTAATCACAATCACTGCTTTACGTAGGTACTATGGGCGTAATTTGTCTTACCTTGTAGCAACATAGCAAGCTGCTTCCCGACGAGCCTTGTGTTCGCGGCAGCGCGGAGATAGTTCGGCATCGAAGCGCCGCCCTCCCAGTCCACGCACACTACGTTACATTCCTCCTGTGAATAAAGCATAAGAACTATTGATAATCAAGAGGAAATTACCAATGCTTAGGATTCAATTCAATAAGACCAAAGACCAAAGGATGGCCCGAAGATATCGCCAAGTCCACCGGATAGGTAATGCTGGCACATCACCATGAGGATTGGCGCTATGGCCAATTTGGTCGAAGTGGGCTAAGCATAAATTATACGAAACTAGCTGATGCTCGCACTTCATCTGCGTGTTCCTAGGATCATTCATTCCGATATACCATTACCCTCCTTCTGGTGCGGTAGGATAAAAGTATGATATATGTTAATCTGCCTCATAAACTATTGTGCTAAATTTCATTCGAATCCTTTCAGCCGTTTAAGCGTGATTGAGCCACTAACACAATTTTTCACATTTCACATTTATAATATTAGTTGGATTACTAACCACGGCCATAAGCGCCGAGCGCATCTCATACACCCAGACGTTGTCGCAGTTGCTGCCGAACCCGTGCACTATGACCCTTGTAGGGCGGGCGGAGTCGAAGGCGCGCGCCGCCCAGCCCCATGCTGAAGACATGTTGCTGGCTGACACGGCCAGGAGGGGCTGGTCGCCTCTGGAATATGGAAGTGTATTGAAAAAGAATGTAGACTCAGGATTCAGTAATTATTCATTAAACGGTAAACAAATAGGAATGTTACATGAAAACTTGCAAAGGCTAGCTTATCGCTAGAATTGTTTTCTTCCAGCAAAGCACAACAAACAACTATCAAATTGTAAACATAATCATAGCAATGATTTTGGTGAAAACAGAAATAGTAATATGGGGGAAATAAGGTAGGTAGATGGGTGGTCTTCAAGGCTTACACCATAAATGATATAGAAAAATCTATCCGTTCGATCGAAGGCTATTTCATGACTCGAGTTTCAAATTGAACTAGAATCTGAGTAGCAACGTTCCTCAGGTTCCTGAGCTAGTTACCTGGCTATAGTGGAGTAGAGTAGGAAGTGCGTCCCGACCTCCTGCGGCGAACTGGGCAGAGTCTCGAGGTAGGCAAAGGGACCAGCGTCCTCGAAGCACCCGAACTCGCCGTAGCACACGCTGCCTTGCGACCGCTTTGTTCTGGAACAGCCAAGGACAATACGATAAGGAGACTATTTCTATAGTTCAGAATGTTATCTACTACTAATCATTACTATAAAAGTACCTACAGTACCTGAATTGTAACAATTTACTGAAAGGGCCTCTACGTGTTGGGATCCATGTCCACGAGCAAATTTACAACAACTGTCACGCGGACACATTTTGACCGATGCAATATTTTGCACCGGTTTGGGGTATTCCCCAGTCTGTCACGCGGACACATTTGACCGATGCGTAAAAGGCGGTAAATAAGGACCGTTATTTAATCAAAGCGTTTGTCTAACTTGCTCACACTTCCACTAAACGTGGCCGAAAGAAGGAGAAAGGCATAACATCCTTTGTTTCTACTCTAAAGCAAGCATTAGCGGTTGACCGAGGCAATGAAATATCGCGCCCTCAGTCACGTGCCAGCGCTGGAGTGGTGGTGTGGTTGTGGTGATTGCTTTCCAGGATTATTGTATGGGGTGGCATGTTATTGTTTTTGATTTATGTGCGATAACGTATTTAGATGTAAATAAACTACAAACATTTTGAAATAATGCTATATTTTTTCATTTTTAACGACCTTTCTACAATAATTGGGAAAAAATCACATACCCCTGATTTCAAATTAGAATTAAAATATATTGCTAGGCAAATTGGACTATTCTTTTTTTATCCGGTAGCTTATTTAAAAGCAATTCCAACGATATAACTTTCTTAGAGAGCTCCCATAGAAAAAATAGAGATATCGTCATTTTAATGAAACGGGACGTTAGCGCGCGGACCCCGTGACAAACAGACGGACAGCAAAGGCTTAGTAATGGGGTACCATTTGACATCCTTTGATTAAAATGGAACCCAAAAAGAGAGCATAAACGGAGTAGTTATTAAAAACACCGAATATTCAGGCTAATAGAAGATTACATTGTGTTGAAACAGATACATTCACAGACATACCTAAGAGTGTATCTATGTTGATAATAGCGTGTTTTTTCAGAGGTATATACAAACTCAAAATGAAATAAAACACGTAAAAATAGATTTCATTATCATGGTATTGGTTTTATTTTCCGCTTCATTCGGGCCAGCCGTGGCGCCCTGTAATGGTACACGAGAGTCGGTACATTTGATATTTCGTTTTGCGTGACAGAGGGCTAGCCCAACGCCGCGCTGTTTTGAATGCGAGAATCGGTTCAGATAGCGTTTGGGGTTTTTGCGTAGCTCAGGACAAGTTGGCAAAAAAAACAGAGCCGACGCGTGGGATGGTTCGAGGAAGTTTGCAGGTCAGGTTTTTTTTGTCGCATTCCTGCGAGATGTGTAGGAATCAGAGCCGAGTTGGCTGCGCGTTGAATAAATTGTGAATAACTAAATAATGAAAGGTTATTATGGAGCGATACGGAGAAAGCTATTATGTTGATTGCAAATATACAATTGCGATTGAGGTATGAGATGGAGAGTCTGACACGACTAGTATGAATAGCATTCTAGTGGTCTTTGCTGCGCGCGCCTAGCGGTCGGGAATGCTTAATTAATCGCAACAAGCTTTTATTGGTCAGCGATCAACAGATTCTGTGTATCGGCAGTACCAAATGATTTGAGTGATAACCTACGGTTGATCATAGTGAATATGCGTACACACAATTTGTGGAACGGCGGATCTGCATGGCATGGTTGAAAATAGACCCTGTGTAGTTAGTGATAAGAGGCTTCGCTTGGGCGGAGCGTGTTCGCAAAGGACGCTAATTTTTTTCTTTCAGACGTGTGGGGAGTATAAGTGCGATGGCGGGAGAAGGGAGAGCATTCAGTCTCAGCGTCTAGCTGCTGTGACAGTCGTCTTTCACGAGTTCTAAACAGTTTTGTCTGCCGTGTTACGCGTCAGAACTATACGAAATTGTGATTGCGAAGTTTCAGTGGTTTTTCGTGAGTGTCTGAAGCGCCGAGATATACCTCGGTTCCTATCCTTTATATCAACCTACCCCAAATTCCAAAACTATTCTTGGGTCGTTAGATAAGAACTTGTAAGTCAATTATCTGAGTCTGAGTCTGGGCTTGGAGCGACCCTAAATTCCTTTTTCCTTCACCATAGGGTTCCTGGATTGGCTCTTAGGATATTCGCGGGCTAATCCTCTCCTCATTCCTTTCGAGTAGCGAGTTTTGAAATTCCCACACACACAGTCATTAAACATACAAGCACATTCAAATCAAACTCAACCATTTTCGAGTGGTGTCGATAATGGACGTGGTATAACACTAGGGTTTTAGACTAGGCTAGACAGGAGTTAGTTGTTAGTTAGTTAGTTGCGGCTAAACCTAGGTTGGCAGGGCATAGGGAGACTGTTTGATCGTTGAGGTTCCGCGGATGGAAATAACAAATTCAGAACAAAGTTAAACCGGTGTCAACACAGATAACCTATCCTGTAGAGATTTTGACATTTGAGTGTTGTCGGGGACGCGCGAAGAGATCAATTTACAGTCTAAAGTTCATTGTTTAGGACCGGGTAGGTGTTTTGCATTGCCTTGGGTCAGATTGGATTCAAGTTGCATCTTTAAATTAAATGTAAATTTCGCTGGAGGTCTAATGTGTAGGCTGAGTCGGTATATATGATTAGGCTCAGTCGAGGCGTGCTGCGGCTAGTGGAATTCATAGTTCGGTATTTATCGAACTATGCACTTCGCTATGGTGTGGGTTAGATCTCCTAAAGCAATAATGCCTACGTTTCGATAACATCCAGCTCAAATTGCGCAGAGTTGAAGGTTTCAAAACGTTACGGACCTTTTGAGGTAACCGCTAGTTCAGAACCCATTTCGGAAAATCAAATCGCAGTTGTGTAAACCTGTCTTTTCGGATCGTTATTGCCGTGAACCAAATATATAATTGGAACCACCACAAGCCGCTACTAGCGAGCACATGAAATATCATTGAGTACTCACGTCGAAAAACTACGACGGATATCTATACGATATCACAAACAAATATTATAGACTGTGGTCGACCACTAAAAGAAGTTCCAAGCGCCCATATATACAAAAACCAGATGGTACCATCACACATAAAATATAACAACGATTGATCTGGCGCAATACACCGCTGACTGATGCGAATTACCGGCTCGCGGACATATATGCTTTCTCTGTCTAACTTGAAACTGTAACTTCCTGAACCAAACTTCGTTCGACTATTGTACGCCTAACGAACTTCTCAACGAACGAGAAATTCAGACTTATCATTCTTAACTTACAAATCTTACAGCTGAATCGGGTCCTCTCATTTTGGGGTAGATAGAATAGACGATCATAGCTACTGATAGCGGTGGCTCGACCTTAGCCTTTGTGCCGTTACAGCCCATATGCCCCAAATAAGTTTTAAGCACCAATAGCATAAGAAAGAATATATCTTAAATAAAACCAATACCACGATAATGAAATTAGTTTTTACATGTTTAATTTCATTTTGAATTTGTATACCTCTAAAAAAAAACACCCATTATAATTCATTCGATTTACCATTGGTACAAATGAATATAGTGTTATCGTCGATATAATTTATGACCAGCGATTATGTAAGCTTCCATATTAGTCCCTTAGATGATGTTTAACGCTTAGTAACATTTAACTCCTAAAGGCCTCACCTTAACGAAGGTTCCAACACGTGCAATGTTGCCTTGTTGTGAACCCACTTTAACTGTATACGACTTGTTGTGAACCCACTTTAACTGTATACGACTTCATTTGTGGGTTCGGTTGGACTTAAATTATGATTTTATAAGTGTACCCATGCAACCTACAGATATATCGAAGCATACCTCCACTGGCGGAACCTATGCTAGGAAGCTCAAGTCTGTCCGACTGTCTGTCTGTCTTTCAAGACTTTTTTCTCAGGAATGCGTGGAAGTACAAAGTTGAAATTATTATCGATAACTTCGGTCTGTGGTTTCTTGGAGTTGTTGAAAAATCAAACTTATCCGTCAACAAAATCAAAGCAAACCGCCAAATATGTCACAATTTAGCTGAAATTATTTGATATTCGCAAGGGAACCAAAACCTATAGCATACTTTCCGCTAACCTAGAATCATGAAATTAGACAGGAATCTAGATTTTATAGCACTAGTAAATAAAAATTTGAAAACCGTAAATTTGTAGATCTTTCATAAAAAATGCGTTTTATGCGGAACCCTCGGAACCCTTTTTTTCAGTTCAATAATACTATTTTATGTTTAAGGTCAGCAATGCCCAAAAGTATCCCTTATTAATCTATTCTTTTTCTTTCGTGACAGACCTTAATCTTGATTTTATAGGTATAAACTTCAAAATATGAACACTTTTCGAATGTGAATTTGAATC
Organism: Argyresthia goedartella; assembly: GCA_949825045.1. Classification (NCBI taxonomy): domain Eukaryota; kingdom Metazoa; phylum Arthropoda; class Insecta; order Lepidoptera; family Argyresthiidae; genus Argyresthia; species Argyresthia goedartella. Next base: position 2,183,036 of record OX463815.1, read on the forward strand.
TATATAATGCAAGAAAAACTACTCCCGCTTCGGAAAGTGTTAGGGAAGCGGAGAAGAAGCGGCGCAAGAAACTCGTTCACTGCAACACGGCCCACTTTTCTTTTGTATCTTTATTTTTTTTTCTAAAATAGTTCTTGTGTTGCAAACGTGTGCGTGGTTCTTGTTCTGCGCTCGAAAATCAGAGCTATATACCTCTTTGTCATTAATGTAATAATCTAACCTATAATATGCGTTAAAACATAATGTTTCCGAGCTAAAAATTGCACATTCGCCGCCTGATTTTGGGTCATTCCTCAGGCGGGAAAATTATCTTCCTAACTCTTTCGAAAAGGCTTTTTACGAACCTCGCTACGACCCCCGCCTTCGGCTCGTGCTGTAAACTTCTCGGTTTGTAAATACAAGCCTGCGAACTCGTTAGAAATTTACTATTTAACAATGTTTTTAAATTTTTTCTCTGGCCAATTTAATATCTCTTCCGGTATTTTGTTATAGTATTTGTATACTTAGACATGACTTAGACCCACAAATGAAGTTCTAAATCTAGCTAGTCTATAGTAAAGTTATTATATCCTACATAAAGTTCAATTGTGATAAATTTATTCTTAACTTTATAAGTTTTAAGTTTAAGTATTATGTTTTACCTACCCTCAGTGTGGGGTCAAGCCCCCCAAAACGAGAATCGTGGATCCGCCACTGTATACCCCCGACATAATCATCTTAGGTGTATACATATATGCTTTAAATACGTCTGGTATCTATACATGTTTTTGTAAGTCTTCATTATACACCTCATCCGTAAGCATATTTCAAAGCTACGGTCACCATTCCCTTTTTATGATTCCTTTCACCCACTTTCCAAAAGTATTAATCATAATAAAAGTGTTACGTTGATTAATAGGTCATTTCATTAAGGCAATGTTGAATCTCAGTTAAAAGAATTTACAGATATGGGTTTCTTGACAGTACTACGAGTGTAATATTATATAAATACTATAACTATTACTTTAATATTATACCTACTTAAGCCCGGTTTCTGAAAGGTAAATTAGCTGTGACAACTTGTTAAACACACACATGCCGCTATTTTGAATTAATGATCGATTAATCGCTTGTTACATTGGACAACTCTTTCGGAAACTGGGTTAGAATCTGAGCTGTAACTAAACTATTATTTAATGTGTCCCATAATGGTGTTTAAGATCCATGGAAGATTAGGAACGGAACCTAACCCTGTAGCAGCTAGCAAAACCCAGGTAGGTATACCTAATTAAACTAGTGGCTCTGTGAGCTGTAGACCTCGCGAGTGACAACTTCTTCTAATAACACTACAAACTTATGAATGCAACGGGTTACGTACATGGATTGAGTATGAAAGTAGCCTCACTAATACACTTGTATACTACATTTTGCGGTCTTAAACCTAACCTATTGACTTTTCACTAAAATTATATAATTTTTATATAGCCTGTTACTCTCACTGTCTCTATATGGGTTGGACCAGTAGTTTTGTCACATACCTCAATCTTCAAATTTAGAACGCGAACCAAAAAAAGTTATGGGCGTTCTAAATACGAATATTTTAAGAGACTAAATTCATAGGTTTTCTGTAAAAAAAATCTATTTTCAAAAATGGAATGGACGCGAAAAGACGATAGAGATTGCATCGCTGCGGTTAGGAGCCAAATGAGATTTTCAAACTGCTGAAAAAATTGGTTGTCTGTAAAGTCGCTTATTGGCAATACTTTTCCGTGATTGCTTCATAAATTGAACGCTTAGGCCGATCGTGCCTCTCTATCGCTTGTTCCGCGCTCTCGCTTGTTCCGCGCTCTCGCTTGCACGCTCGGCTCAGGCGGAACGTGATAATGAGTCATGCTTTTTCGTGCTTGCAGCCGGCGTTCATCGATTTATAAGACGATATCACGTCAAAAATTTAAAATAACATTGAGGTTCGTTTATCGTACAATCAAACGTATTTTCATAATTATTTATTACTATAGATATTTACATATACCTACTTAGCAAACCTCATGTCTCCCACAGTGGTCCAATGTAGAGAAGGAAAAAATCTTCTCTACATTGGACCACTGTGGGAGAAGCAGAGATTTTTAGATCTCTTTTAAAAACTGGTTATTCTTAAATAATACAAATATTACAATATTAATTATTATAATTAATTAGCAGGAATAAATAATTACAAAATTATTTATAGCAGATTCAACAACGATTCAGGGAAGATTCGAGGTTAGAAGATAAGCAGAGGAGCGCTCGTCCTCGTACTGTTCGGACTCCAGCAGTGATCAAAGCAGTGAAGGCGTGAATACAAAGAAATCCCGTTCGGAAGCAAAAACTGTTGACTCTCCAGGTGAGGTTAAGTAGAACTGCAATTTAAAGGGTATGGAATGAAGACCTTGGACTACGAGCTTACGAAAAAACGGCACTTTTGACTTTGCGACTGAAGAAAATCAGGCTTGATAGATCAAAATTCTGTATTGAATAACTGCCTAAAAGTGGGCACAATTCTGCCTCTGCCGACCCATATGGGAAAAGGCGTAACGCTACGTTATGTTATGTTATGTGTTGTTGGAATATATAAGTAAAAAAATATTTAAATCAGTATACATAGTTTTTGAAAGGTGAGTATAATTTATAAGGGACTTATGCATAATGTTCGAAATACATATTGACGAAATGCTTATATATAAAATCAAATAACAAGTTATTTAGAAGGCGTCATGCCGTAACAATCAAAATCCAAAAAGTAAGTCTAGTTTTGAATCATTATATTGTTTTTATAATTTTATTGGTCTGATCGATTTTTTTAGAGAGAAAATAGTTAAGAATGATGACACTAATAAACCCTTGATGATTAATAGTTAGCTTTGATATTTTCAAATAAAACTAGCTGTGTAGGTACCTGGTCATCGTCGCCCCATAAATTACACATTATGGTCATAATGTGTAATTTTTCAGGTAAGAAATGAGTTTTTACCAATTAGTTTAACATTATGCTGATTGTAACGTGCGGTTTTTGGCAGTAAAGAGGGTTTATGATGCGTGTGTAGATCAAATATTTAATATTCTGGGTAATCTGAAAGTTTAAAATATTTAGGTTTCCGAGAAAACTGAGCTCAAACGTTCGGTGCGAGGCCTACAGAAGATTAGAGGAGGCGAGTTATTCAATCAAGTCATTAATTTATAAAATAATGACGATATATTTAAGTTTCTGGGAAAACCGAGGAGGAGCTTATTAGGTACAATTTTAACCGGTACACGCCTTAGAAAAATAATTTATTTATTACCTTTTTTAATTATTATCAACAAATTTAGGAAACTAAAGATTTGAATTAGTATTTCCCTTTCTTTTAGTATTTCAGCCAATTCAAGTTTTTGATTCCTACATGTCAACTTAACACGAAGGCTAAAGGGGACATCACTTCGCTAACCCCCTTTAGCCTTCACTCACCCTGACCACCCTGACCCATCACTTCGCCCGTATATTTCATGTGCAGTAAGTAGATTTATTATTCCCATTAACAATATTTAGTTATACATTTTGAGCATTATTCATTCCATGTTTTATTATTGATTTCAACTATTATAAAATTTGACAATTATACTAGTTAATATTTTGAACATTATGGAATTAGAACTTATAACAAATGACTTTATATATTTTGATAAATTATTTATTTTGATTTGATATATTTCAATATGTACCCAAGGTTTATGTTTGTCGCATGTACTTACCTAGTGAACTACACGAGTGCGTACTTTTTTAGAAACTTTTAATTTATATCTAGTTACATAGCTTATTCATGGAGGGAAGGCCGTACGTACATATTAAACTAAGTAATGGTATTTATACATAACATCAACTTCACAGACAATACGATTTTCTAGTAATTAAACAATCTCGTAGATCTTGATGCCTTCCGAGAAGGAATAAACCACACCATTAAACAAACATTAACATCAGACAGAAGTGCGTTTATGTTTTTATGCAAATGATGATTTACTTTGGACTTATGTTTACTTCAGCATTGTCAACTTCGCATCTAATTAGAATTTACCCAGATAAAATGGCATTGAATCGCGAAATGATTTACACCATAGAAAGTACGCACGACTAGAAATTGTGGAGAAAGCTAGGCAGGTACACTGTCGTTTATTTTTATTGTAAGTTTTTTGCCTCTGAATTGGAACTCAACCAACCTATATTTCTAAGTAAAGCTTTGTGATGAGTTGTTCCGATGGTATTTCATATGTAAAATATTTGTACTGTACTGAAATGACTTCTTCTCTAAGCGGAGCGTAGCGTTTTACGTGTACTACAATATATTACTGCTAACAGGAATTGTAAGTGTAACATACTCTACTTTCGGATAAATAATGAGCTTAAAACATTCGAAGAGGTCTTTAGTTCAGTCCAGAATCATTCACAACTGGGCTGGCATTATTGAATACTTGTTTTCGCAAAGGAATCTGAGATCTGGGGCAGATCATACGGTACAGCCTCCATAACAAATTATTTCGTCGAAAGGGCAACTTATCTCGAAAGTAGAGCAGATTATTGGGTCGTAGGAGATTGCGTTTTTCGATCTTTCTAAAAGCCTGTCACGACGTTTCATTGGACTTTCGTTTCACGACATGATTTTGACTTTTCCCAGGCTCGGCCGTATCGAGGTTCTACTCGTGCATAGTATAAGCTAGCAAAAACAGCTAGCCTGCTGATGTTAATTGGGCAAAGCTTTTTTTTTAAATAGCGCTCTTTCAGTGTCTTGCGTGCGTATTGGTCATGCGGGACGCGGGGCGCCATACTGACAGCACCCATATGAGTATGGTGGCAATACCATTGTAAATCCCGCGTGCGTGACGACACCCGCATGAGACTAGTCAGTAGAAGCCATTGGGCAGAGAAAAATGGAGGAGACTCATCGGCGCCAGACGTGGTAAGGGATAGATTTATTTTATGTTATTCTATTATCTCCTTGCATATACATATATTATATACCATACAGTAAATTATGAATATACCTCGGGCTGTGGTTAGTACTAGAGGTCTGCTTCTCTAAGTAAATGTTTTGCAACTATTTCAAAAGTGAGTCAATGTTATCTTATCATTTGCCATTATTCTATTACAAGAATACTTATATCCGATTTTATCCGGGAATAGCAAAAGTATAAGTGTTAATAAGTCGATAAGTAATCAGTAGGTACCTAGTTCGGGCATGCTTCAGCTCCCATTCCTTCATGGAGGCCCTGACTGCCGCCAGCATCTCTGCATCTCGCTTCTCATCCTCTGCCTCCTGGGCCTCAGTGGCCGGCCGTCCGGCGCCGCGCCATGCCTCCAACTCCGCATCTGAACATTTGAAAATATAATTAACTTGATTCGAATAAGTATATACATGTTTATGCTGATACAGATAATCAGGGAGGGATGATGAGGTAATGAAAAGCATGTTTGTTAATGTCATCGGTTTTTAAAAATATAATATAATATCAATATTATAATAAAGTGTTTGTGACTTATACTTTACGTGCTTACTTTTATTTCAATTTCTATTAAATAATTTAATAATAAATACAAAATTAAACTAAACTAACACTAAAACATACACTAAATGTAAACAATCCCCCAGATCGCTTCCGGGCGACAGGGTGCCTAATAAGCTGGCACATTTCCTCGCTATGTCACGATAAGCGAGGTAGGTGCCAGCTCAACAGTCTGCTGACGCTTCGACGAGTCGCTTAGAGATGTCTTTCGTTCGAGAATGGCTGGCACGCCACAACTTGCAACGTCATTCTGGCTGGCATGACGGGACCACCAGCCTGCACTGCGCTGCACCGATAAGAGTGGCCGCGTGTGTCCAAAGTATAAATAAATTACACAGTATGTAGACATGTTCTGTGGAGGGAGCGAAACAACAACTGATTATAAATAAACGTATGCATTTAACGACCAATGTGGCCCATTCTTGTCAGTATGAATGATCACACTGTGCCTTTTGTCCTTACAGCTTAACTACAACATACACAACAGATTAAAAGTGAAAGGGCCTATAACTATTCAATTGTTCTCATTATGTATAATAATCTCTTTTAGCGATATGTCTGTGTGCAATTAAATCCCCTTCGAGACAACCTTAAACAGCTGACAACGATAATCATGATTAGAAGGATCATATTGTGCATAGAAATCTCATAAGTACATACTTATATCCGTGGGAGTGAAGTGGCGGGAAATAAATGAATACATACAATAGTCTTAACAAAGACCATTAATATAGTCAAATAGTACAATAGTGACGACAGGCAACCCAAATAAGATTATTTGCTCAAGTTGAATCAATAGTAATTTGAGAGGTGTACATAGAGTTGTGCAAATATCACGGCTTTGTGAGCTATGAGCTCAATACATATCCATTAATTATGGCTTGTACAACTGAGACATTATGATATTCTTGACAAGTGTTATGGGTATGGGAATCGAGACCACTCTGTTACTGACTTGCCCTTCAGCAATATGGAACAAGCAATAAAAAAAATGTAAAAATAACAAATACGGAAGCCTGAAAAGTAAGATACCTTTATAGGACTAGAGTACTTGTCAAGACAAATCCTTCGAGCCCAAACTCGATGGTGTTGTGTCGATTATTACAGAGTTCCCATGGCCACCTTCCGGCTCCATCATCAGATCAGTTCCCTGCCTTTAAAATATTGCTTGGTCATCTGATTTACATGGTATGCAAAATTGCAGCTCAATCGGAAACCGGGAAGTGGGTCAAAAACTTGCAAGATGTGATTGCAGGGACCGGTCAAACTAAATTAAAGGTTATTTATTACAAGTTATTATTACATTCATTCTGATTTAAAAACCCATTTGGGTGTAACTTACGATCCCAAATGATGCAAAATAATAGTTAATGAATTATTTAGGAATAAAAGTAATTATAAAGTGACCATGTGTGTCATGATGGCATTTAGGTTTGTGAAGATGCGGGCCACCTCCGGGTTGGTCAGTTTTTGCCTTTGTCAGCCACGTGGCCTTGTTACCTATTTTGTAGGCCTCGTTTGTAGTCCAGAGCAGTACGGCCTCCATACAAGCGGACGAAAGTGGGGCGGGCTGTTCCCAAGAATCAGAGAGTCGGCGATGGCAACATTGTAAAAACGAAGAAATCTTTAATGCGATGGCCGCTTCACTACTTATAACAGGAAATATAAGTAACCTACCTATTGTATGGTCTACAGACTGTATCTCTTCATTTGGGATGGAATGGCGTCGTTCACATTGAGAGGAACTCTTTAAGGCAGTAACACTACATAACTTGAAAAATAAATACAATAGTTGCCTAGAAACGAGATGCAATGCGTCTTGACGACCTCACAATTCTTTTGCATTTTATTTTCGACATGTAAACCTTCAGGCAACTCTCACATTGCCATCACGAAGAGGTTGCGTCAAGTATTTAATGCTCTGTTTACGTAAATGTATGGAACAATTACCAAATAAAACGGCACTCGAGTGGTACGCGGAACCATCTCAAGGCCTTCACTGTTTTCTGTTCTCAGGCTGTTCAACAAGTTTTCCGAAAAAACAAACATACGAGAATTGCCTGCGAGGGAACATAATTATATAGTGTTGTCTGTCGCAAGCGTCAGACGGCTTCGATGGCTCAAAAAGTCGTCACTGACACGTTTTCTATATTTAAGGTGGCATAGGCAAACTAAACCATAGAGTAACTTGAATCAATAAACCCACCAGACAGACGAGACGGGTTACTGTGGTAACTACTTCAAAAAACACTTTGGGTGACGCGACGATGCCTCCTTGGGTATGTTATAGTCTAGACTTCCACTCACATTTAGCTTGGATGATGGTAAGCGCCGCTACTAGTAAGGCCAGCGACAGCCTATTTTGCATCGCCATCCATGCGGCCCCAGCATTCACGCATCAACTCTGAAACAGATAAATAAGATAACTACAATAATGAAATGTTTAAGTACTCTAACAAAATAAAAATGCTTTAATTATTGACACTCGTTTTAAGGTTCCGATGTCGTATACGGCTGATTTCGTTTTCCAACTAAGTATCTAAATCTAGATGTAACTGAAAAACTATACAATTAAATAGTTGAACATAAACAAACGGCTAGTTATGCAACTGTTAATTTAATCAACGTCTATTCAAAGCGGAACTTGGCTGCAGATATGGTGAAGGAAGATGTTACATGTGCATGCATGGAAATTGCCAAAATGTTTCTGATTGTGTAAATTACATAATAACGTATATAAACATTAAATAGTGCCTTTAGAGCAGAAATGAGGTGATGCCTTTCTCACATTTGGCAAAGATTTGGATTGGATATTTGTTCCCATGGCGTTGAATAAAATCATGAGGAAACCTTCATATTTCCTTAGATGCCTCTGCCAGCTGCGACCCCTCATGAGAAAGGGCGTGACGCGATGTTTTTTTCACACAGACCAGATTTATATTTATATGTCCTACTACATGAGCTCTGTGGTTGGTTGGGTCTAATGGTTCCACGCTCGCTTCTCAAAATCAGAGCTCTGTGGTCTAATAGTTCCACGATCGCATCTGAAGATCAGAGCCCTGTGGTCTAATGGTCCCACGCTCGCTTCTCAAAATCAGAGCCCTGTGGTCTAATGGTTCCACGCTCGCTTCTCAAAATCAGAGCCCTGTGGTCTCATGGTTCTACGCTCGCTTCTCAAAATCAGAGCCCTGTGGTCTAATGGTTCCACGCTCGCTTCTCAAAATCAGAGCCCTGTGGTCTAATGGTTCCACGCTCGCTTCTCAAAATCAGAGCCCTGTGGTCTCATGGTTCTACGCTCGCTTCTCAAAATCAGAGCCCTGTGGTCTCATGGTTCTACGCTCGCTTCTCAAAATCAGAGCCCTGTGGTCTCATGGTTCTACGCTCGCTTCTCAAAATCAGAGCCCTGTGGTCTCATGGTTCTACGCTCGCTTCTCAAAATCAGAGCCCTGTGGTCTCATGGTTCTACGCTCGCTTATCAAAATCAGAGCCCTGTGGTCTCATGGTTCTACGCTCGCTTCTCAAAATCAGAGCCCTGTGGTCTCATGGTTCTACGCTCGCTTCTCAAAATCAGAGCCCTGTGGTCTCATGGTTCTACGCTCGCTTCTCAAAATCAGAGCCCTGTGGTCTCATGGTTCTACGCTCGCTTCTCAAAATCAGAGCCCTGTGGTCTCATGGTTCTACGCTCGCTTCTCAAAATCAGAGCCCTGTGGTCTCATGGTTCTACGCTCGCTTCTCAAAATCAGAGCTCCGTGGTCTAATGGGTTTCACGTTTGCTTCTCACGCAGCAGATGCAGGTTAGCATTCGGTACTGGCCATGTACCATGAGATAAGTAATTTATTAACATAACATAGCCTCACGCCTTTTTCCCATACGGGGTGGCAGAGGCACAATTGTGCCCACTTTGAGCCAGTTATTCAATACTCCATTTTGCGTGACAGGGGGTTAGCCCACCACCGCAGCTATGGAGTAATACAAATACAAATACAAAATCTTTATTTACCAGAGTGGGTTGAAATATACAAGTTGCTTGTGGACCCCACACTAGGTTTAGCCTGTCACGAGGAGTCCTGGCCAAATTACAAGTTTACTTATACTTAATTAGTTGCTAACTAAGTACGTTAGTTTATTCGTAAGGAAAATGATACTAAACTAAAAATTTAAGCTGAGTAAGACCAACAGTTATATAAATATGTGTTTATTACAAATAAGAGTGGTATTGTGTATGTATGCAGAGAATGTTAAGGATAAATACAGATAATTTATAATTAGTTTAATTTTATGAGGAATGTAATGTGGATATATATAATGAATAATAAATATAATGTGTATTCATTTCGACCGACACCTATTTATTTTTCTCACGCTCAAAATTTCAACGTAAAAGAAGTGCTTGAAGGTGATTTCCACCTACAGGAGAGATCCCACAGCCCGCAGATTGCAGTTAACAGTTCAAGAAAGTGACAGCTCAATCCACTTTATCTCGATCAAATTCTGGCTCGCTCTTGGATCATTGATCCCTGAAATGGGGCACTGATCCAGCCTACATCTATTTAGAACGCCGCCGCCACACGGAACCTGCCGAGGCAGGCGGCGTCGGCGGCTTCTCACAGCACGAAGAAGATATAGTGCGACGTGATGAACAGTTTTTGTTTGTTTATTTATATATACATATTTTTTCTATTCTTCAGTAGTACCAAATTATATTTGTAGCTTTCTTATTCCCTCGTGCTACGCCGATGTCGCAGTCAACCGGGCCGTCAGCAGGTGCCGTCTGCAGCCAGACCTTCGACACATCACTTTCAGATCTCGTGCAGTGTCCGGAATGCACACAGCAGCGGCTGTTCAAAGGACAGAGAGGTCTAAAGATACACAATTCCAAAACACATAAAAAACATTACCTCGCACCACAGGGCAACCAAGGCGCTCAGGATGCGCCCAATGATAGCAGCAGAACACAGCCGTCAACGGGCGCATTCTGGGCAACCTTAGGACGCCTTAAACAAATGTGCCCAATAATTAAAAGAATCCCTCGTGGTGCCCGGACATGCGTGGCGACCTCTCTGTCCCTTTCCATACGACAGGTCATCTTAAACAATGATGGCCCTAGTTGGGAACAGCTGCTTACTTTCGCATACCGGACTTTGCACATAGATAAGGATGGAAGCAAGAGCAGATCCCTTACACAATCAATTAAAAACAACTGCAAGAACCAATCACCAACCTTTCCGGGCCAAATTCTCAACAATAGATCTCGATCCAAATTTAACATGACGAAAATAATAGAGAATAAAATAAGTGACGGGGACTTAAAGGGAGCTGCTCAACTTCTTTTCTCGAGCGATGCTGTCGCCCCTGACTCCCCGGACACTCTGCACGCGCTGGAGTCAAAGCACCCAGCACCTTCACCAACACTGCACCTCCCTGATCCCCCCAACCCTTCTGAACGTACCCCCCAGGCTACAGCCGAGGACGCATCTGCGGTGATGTCCTTCAGAAGTGGTTCCGCAGGCGGCCTCGACGGCATGACCCCGCAACACTACAAAGACCTGATCTGTGGAGCCGTCGGGGACGTCGGGCAGACTCTCCTGGCGGATATCGCTGAACTGGCGAGCCTCATGTTGTCTGGAAAGGTACACGAGGGCATAACAGACGTGCTCTACGGAGCTAATCTGTGTGCCCTCATAAAGAAGGACGGGGATATCAGACCCATCGCTGTAGGCAATACCATCCGCCGCATAGTGTCAAAGATCTGCTGTAGGTATATCCTACCAGATCTTTGCACTACCTTACAACCGGTACAGCTGGGTTTCGGTAGCAGGGGAGGCTGCGAGGCAGCTGTGCACGCGACTCGCACCTTCCTAGCTAACGGAGGAGGTGACGTGCTGCTGAAGGTAGACGTGAAAAACGCCTTCAATTCGGTAGACAGAGGCGCCCTGCTATCCCAAATTAAAGAGCATACACCATCTATCTACAATTATATGTGGCAATGTTACAGTTAACATTCTAAATTAATCTTCAGGGACCATCTTATAAATTCTGCCGTCGGCTGTCAGCAGGGCGACCCACTCGGACCGGCAATATTCAGTTTGGCTATCCATCCGATCATTACCAGCCTAAATTCCAAATTCAACATTTGGTACCTAGACGACGGGACCATAGGAGGCAAAGTCGAAGACGTATTACAAGATTTAGAACACCTAACATCAGAATTTAAAAAAATAGGCCTAGACTTCAATTTCTCGAAATGCGAATTGTTCATATCCGATAATATTACCCTCTCGGAAAAGACTGAGATCATCTTTAAATTCAACTCAGCTGCCCCTAACATTAAAATTCTAGACAAAGACTCACTTCACCTCCTAGAGGCCCCCGTTCTAGAGGACGGGATCCCCAGCTTCGTGGATGAACAAATCTCTAAATTCAATCAAAATTCTATCAAACTGACTGACCTAAATCCCCACATGGCCCTGTCTATCATACGGTTTTGCCTTTTAGTACCCAAATTTACCTACCTCCTTCGATGCTCTCCTCTTTGGAAATACCCTCCCATTCTCAACCTTTTAGACGATATTACCAAAAGTACATTAACCAAAATTTTAAACATTAATCTCGATGAACGAAGCTGGACCCAATCCGCCCTTCCAATCAGACACGGTGGCTTGGGGATCCGGAAAATCTCAGATGTGGCGCTCCCGGCCTTCCTGTCTTCAGCCCATAGCTCACGTGATCTCTATTGTAAAATCATAAACCCATCACTCGGTGATGTGGAGGTCACGTGTCTGGTCGAGGCTAGGAATGCCTGGACGCAAGCCTGTCCGAGGCAAAATTTTCCAACAAATTTAAACTCTCAACGGCTATGGGACGAGCCGCTATGCATTAAAACCCGCGAAGATCTGGTAAAAACGGCTAGTGGTCCAGCAGCGCGCGCTCGTCTCCTAGCTACCAGGGAGAAGGAGTCAGGACACTGGCTGCGCGCAATCCCATCAACGCACATTGGCACCCTGCTTGACCGTACCACCCTTACCCTCGCCGTTTGCCTGCGACTCGGCGTAAAGACAAACGAAATCCATCGGTGCCGCTGCGGTGCTAGGGTGGACCAACTAGGTCACCACGGCCTCTCCTGCCAACGCAGCGCCGGTCGGTGGTCCCGTCATGCCAATCTTAATGACGTCATCCGTCGGGCCCTTGCCAGCTGTGGCGTGCCAGCAATACTTGAACCCAATGGACTGGCACGCGACGATGGCAAGAGGCCAGACGGAATGACGCTCATTCCCTGGCAGAGCGGGAGGTCGCTAGTATGGGACGCGACCTGCGTAGATACGCTGGCACCGTGTCACCTTTCGGAAACCTCAGCCATAGCCGGCGCTGCGGCGGCAGCAGCAGAGTGTCTCAAAACCCGCAAATACGCCGCACTCGGCGACGACTATTTGTTTATGCCGTTCGGCTTTGAGACCCTTGGGCCGTGGGGCCCTGACGCTCGAAGAGTCCTCAAAGACATCTCTAAGAGACTCGTCGAAGCGTCAGGGGACCGCAGAGCTGGCGCCTACCTCGCTCAACGCATCAGTATTGCGATACAGCGAGGTAACAGTGCCAGCGTCTTGGGCACCCTCCCGCCCGGCAGTGAACTCAGGGAAATTTTTAATTTAGTTTAGTGCTGTTATAGTTTAGTTTTAGTTTATAATATATAATAGGATGTTAATAAATAAATAATTTGTACACCTATATTCATGCATATGTGTATTTGTGTTTAGATTTGTGATTATGTAGGAATATAAATAAATACGTGTGTAATTATTACTTAGGTACTAATGAAGGGGACCGTTAGAACGTCCGCATAATGTACTTAAGATAAATTAATTATCCCATTGGTGCATGGTCAGGAATCGAACCTGCATCTCCTGTGTGAGAAGCAAACGTGAAACCCATTAGACCACGGAGCTCTTTTATATGTAATTTATCTTAATTATATGGACGTTCTAACGGTCGGTGATGGAAATCATTATGAGGACCTTCATTACTCCATAGCTGCGGCGATGGGCCAGCCCCCTTTTACGCAAAATGGTGTATTGAAAAACTGGCTTAACCTCTGCCACCCCGTGTGGGAAAAGCGCTTGACTCTATTCAATAGTTATATGCTTATATAAAGCATTTTACAATTACAAGGCATTCAGCGACAATTAAAGACTAAACTTTCAGGTATTTATTTAAAATTAACGGTCAAGGTTTGAATGAATTCGTGTTACGAGTGCGCTTACAATTCGAGGTCTACCTAAGATTGTTTTTCTTCTAAGAGGGCGCCACCGGGCCTTCTGTTCAGTAATTGCTTTTGTTTTTTAAAGAAAATTAAATTAAAATAGTATATTTAGCTGTCTGTAGTACCTACATGTATTAATATTTTATTCTATCGAGCTCTTATCGTATATATCTTTCCTGCTGACTCCATCTGGCGTGCTGTAATCGTTGCATGAACCTCGAGGTTGCAGTTTTCGTGGACAAACTGCATTTTGACAACAGACCCTGGCCACCTTGTGTCCAATTTCAATGTCTAAAAATAACTCGTTTGAAAATCGAACCAATGGGAAAAACATGGGCGTTTTTTAATCTTAATTCTAATTTTAATGTTCGTTGGTGAATTATTTTCTATTAGATTAGGTTTCATCCAAAAATATCTCAATTATTTAAATTTATTTATGTACGAACTAATCAATTGTATTCCCTTATTACCACTTTAGGATTATATCTGATAGTTATCTAAGTAATTATCGAGGTAGTTTACGGTTATTACAAATCTTAATTACAATTTTAATTAACATACTGTAATATCTCGATATTCCGTAATCAAATATCTGAGTCCAGTGCACCTACAAGTATTTGAGCTTATAAATAGATGATGTGGTCCGACCGATTTCGGTCACGGCGGGGACCGCCTTAACTTGTCGTCTGTAGACGCCACTCGTGGCTTATGTAGCCAATATTCCTTCTGAAGATCGTCGCGAACTGCGGGCTGCGGGCAGTGAGCACCCCGTTAATAGACCGGTATAATAGTAAAGAATTTGCGCATAATAATAATTATAATAACCTTTGACACTATTTACACACATTGATCTAGCCCCAAACTAGGATTCCCTGTATCTTGGGCACTATACAACGATACACATACTTATATTAGATAAATATTATACTTAGATAGATAAACAATCATGACTAGATGATAGTAAGAGATGAGATAGATGCGCAATAAGTAGATATAGTATTAACTAAATACCAACTTTTTAAAAAAAAGAGATCGCAAACCGTCAAGTGAGTGTCGGACTTCGCACATTGAGGGTTCCGTAACAAATGTAGAATAAATGGGAAATTTTAAAGAAAATATCTGATTTATCAATGTATTAGTAATTGTTAGTACAATATACGTAATAATAAACATTACCGCAAAATTTTAAGATCATTGACGACCCGAATGGCCGAGTCGGCAGTGACCCTGCCTACGAATCTAAGGGTCTCGGGTTCGAGTGCCGGTCGGGCCAAATATTTGTTTGACGAGAACGGATGTTTGAATGTCATGGTTGTTTATCTATCTAAGCATAATATTTATCTATATAAGTATGTGTATCGTTGTCTAGTACCCAAGATACAAGGAATCCTAGTTTGGGGCTAGATCAATGTGTGTAAATAGTGTCCAAGGTATTATTATCATTATTTCACTATTTTAGTACTAAAAGGCAGTAAACAAAAGATCAGCCCGTAAGATCAGATCGTAAAGTGTAGTTTTATTATGTAGATACATGACATCAACTAGTTAGAGCTACTTATAGTTTGAATATTAGTCAATACTTAACACCTCATGACAATATAATTGATGTCACCTAATTACTCGTAACTGACGATTCCGGTTCCTGGAGTGTTCGTCTAAGTTCGTCTGCGCACAATAGTACAATGCTGAACTAAACGTTAACGGTCTGCTCTATGGCATAATAATTTATTACGAAACAAGGCTTTGTTTTGTAGTTGGACCTACTGATGAATGCTAACGAATGTTGGTATTACCTTGTATTACCACAGTTTCTATAATGCCAAGTATTACTGATAAATATTGCGTGCCTAAAATACTACGAATAGCATCGCAATTTATAATAATATAAATAAAAATAAAAAATAGAAATAGCACGTGACTAAATATTTTAATAATTTAAAAATTAAAATAATGTTACATTTTACGATGGTACAAAACCTACGTACACATTGTAGGCACGTGGTAGGTCGCGTAGAGTCCTTTCTTATCGTTATGTGGGGTCAAACTTTTTATTTTATTTTATATATTTCTGTATTTTGAATACACTTTTGAAACACCTTTCTTCACCAACATTGCCAACAATATAACTAAGAAAGCGACATTTAATTATAAAAGATATCGCGTGACTCTCTCAATTTATTGCTCCAATGCTTTTTAAGACCTAGGCACCTGAATCCTCTCGTTATCTTCAATACCTATCAGATTTCATGAATTACTGTCCCCGAATACCTGTTCGTCGGATTGGAAATGGAAATCGAACAAAGCGTGATTATTGTCGAATAGAAAGGCTTCCTCGTTGATACGATTACAATTTCGGCTCTGATTACGGCTCATGAAATAATTATTAGTTAAACACCTTGCATTGTTTAGCATGAAACTTTGTATCTACTTTATATATGCACAATTGTAATAAAGCATGTAGCGTAGAACATATCACCAGTCTTAAGTCACGTCATAAACCTATGTATAGAACAAGGCCTTTTAAAACTTAAAACCACAATTATTACGCCAATGTTCAAAAATGATCACAGAGAAAATATGTCCTTCTATAGACCAGTCGCACTGAATCCCGTATTTTCCAAAGTATTCGAAAAAGTTATGTATAATGCACTACACGACTATTTTGAAAGCAACAATATATCACAAAAGAACAAAAATGGTTTCGAAAAAATAAAGCAGTAGATCAAGCTATTTATGATTTCCTCTTTAATGTAGTTAAACATTTTTTTTGTAGTTAATTAAATAATCAAATTATTGTCTCAGCATTGTACATGGACATGACTAAAGCGTTTGATTATGTAGATAGATCACTCCATTCTGATAAATAAACTTTAGGTACGTATGGCATCCGAGGTGATGTGCTTGATCTTATTAAATGCTATCTGAGCAACCGACAATAAATGACAAAAATATGCGATACAACTAAGAAAGAAAATCATTATTATTCGGACTCAAGAACTACAATATGGTGTACCACAGGGCGGCTTTTTGGGACTGCTGTTATTTATCATTTATATAAACGATATACCTCACTCGGTTACTTACCCTATTGTCACGTTTGCTGATTAATACTTATGAATCTGACATAAATACTCCCCTAACATATTATTGAATGGCTCGAACTAAATTATCTTTTAAATAAATTTAAATAAAACCAATAAAAATTATTACAATAAAATAAAAAATAAAATCAACATGCAAAACTTCTGGTACATAAGAAATTACCGAAATTAACACAATATTTTTAGGATTAACAATTGACTCGCAATTTACATGGAATACTCATATTGATAATGTTTGCACAAAGTTGAGCCAATTTTCATATGCACTATTGATGCTCGCTGAGGAAGCTGGACTCATAGTTCATTCAATTAAGCATCACCCGGCTCTCAAGCACACTGATTCAAAAAGTATGTTTGAGATGATGCCAAAGATTTATAATAATCTACCTAAATGTATCAGAGATATAGTAAACTTTCATTTGTTTAAATCAAGGTTAAACGAACATTTGCTAAATAAAGCAAAGTAAAGGGTTTCCTAAACGGCCAGTGAAAATAATCAAATTGACTTATTATTATTAATTTAATTGCAATATGGACATGTCATGTGTATTTTAATTTAATATTTGTACGCCCTTAGGGTAGAGTTGTAAGAACTACATCTTTTATTTATTAACAACCCTGTACACCCACATTCGGACAAATAAACTTCTTGTATTCTTGTATTCTTTAATGACAAGTACAACTCCAAAATAAAATAACACAGATACCTAGATACACCTAGCTTGGGAACTATGTTGACTACTTAAGTACTCCCAAGAATTCATGTTCTCTGTAAGGATGAATGTTTTAAAGTGTCTGTATGTAAAGGGTCTGGCAGGCTAAGGAAGGAGCAGTGGCCACTGTGAGATTTTCTGTTCTTTTTTTACACGTTTGTCCATTTAACTAGGATGCGCTCCAATTTACAGCCGGCTACCATGAATACTTTCCGAGATTTTGACAAAAACGTCAAATCTGCAGAGGTTATTTCAAAGTCTAATTTCTCCTAAGCTATTGCAGCCAGAATATTGAAACCAACTAGTATCTATGTACATTGACTTAAATTACACTCTAATGTATTATTTACAAAAGAGTTGGTTGAAAAATTCCAGAAAAAAAACACATTTATTTTTTGACATTTATTTTTGACAGGTTCCTTGAAAGGCACACCCATGAAAATTATAATTCAAAACAAACAAACAAATATCTTTCAACACACCAAAAATTGTTTCATTCGGTTGGGTGCATCTACGCAAAAAATCGATCATTGTTCATATTGTAACATAAACATTTATTATAATATCCATGCGATGCTCATATACGTTCTATTTCTAACTGTTGCTGATATCAAAATAGGTTTGTTTACTTACTATCAAGGAGAACAACAAATGTCGTTTTCTGACATATGTACGAAGTTTGATTTTCTTCTTTACTTATAAACAAATCGACACTTCAAGCTAAGCTTTTGATGAAAAAGATGTCTTCTGACAAATGCAAATGTTGTTCTACGGTTCTCCGCAAAAAAACAGGAAAAAAGAAATTTATTCGTAATTCTAAAGAAGCATTGTTTTTTTCCGGTGCTCTCAATAAAATAGTTATAAAAAATGATATTTTGTGCGAGCCATGTCGAGTGAAAGCATACAAAACTCACACGCTGATGTTAGCTGAAAAAAAGAAAAAAAAAAAAAGACAAAGTGAAAAAAAAAAAAAAAAAAAAAAAAAGTGAAAGTGATGATATAATTATTGTAAATATGCTTTAACCTAAGTGTATAATTATTTCAGATGAAGATAATAAAAACTAAAATTTTCGAGCTTCCCATACCAACACAAATATCCCAGCAATTATTTCTAAGCTCAATACCAAACATTGAAATTAACCTTACAGATGAAAACATTAGCTTAAAACGGGGCTGTGATAATTGTAGGACTGAGTATTGGCCGACTTGGGAGGATGAGCAATGGAGTTGGGATAATCTTCGTAATTTGTATTGCCCCGATTGTTCGAATGAGTGTTATAATGACGAGTCATACTTATAGGCATTATTTATGAATTTGGTTTGAGGTGCAATACACACAAACAGAATAAAAAGATTTTGGTTACGTATGATAAAAGATATTAATTGTTTGTTTATTTTTAGTTAGAATTTCATGGGTGTATTGTACTTGTTTTTACTGTACTTTTTCAAGCAACCAGTAAACACACTACAGTATACTTTTACTCAATCTACGTAGAAAATATATATAATGTAATAAATATTTATGGTACATACAATATGAACAATGACAGTTTTTTTGCGTAGATGCACCCAACCCAATGAAACAATTTTTGGTGTGTTGAAAGATATTTGTTTGTTTTGAATTATAATTTTCATGGGTGTGCCTTTCAAGGAACCTGTCAAAAATAAATGTCAAAAAATAAATGTGTTTTTTTTCTGCAATTTTTCAACCAACTCTTTTGTAAATAAAACATTAGAGTATAATTTAACTCAATGTACATAGATACTAGTTGGTTTCAATATTCTGGCTGCAATAGCTTAGGAGAAATTAGACTTTGAAATAACCTCTGCAGATTTGACGTTTTTGTTAAAATCTCGGAAAGTATTCATGGTAGCCGGCTGTAAATTGGAGCGCAGCCTAGTTCAATGGTAACGAACAAACGTGTAAAAAAACAGAAAATCTCACAGTGGCCACTGCTCCTTCCTTAGCCTGCCAGACCCTTTTGACAAGTACCTTCCAAAATGTATAGTTTTAATTATTTTCCAAACTAATCTCGTATCTTTGCCTTAAATATACCTCATAAATTGAAAACCTCCTGCGGAGTTGGTGAAAAATAAAATGCATGCGCGCGCACCTGCTTCTAAAACTATACCGGACAACTAAACATCGATTTAAACATCAACGAAACCTGAAAGAGAGTAGCTTAGACAGCTGTTAGAGAAATTTTAGCAAGCAAAACTCGCTTCCGATCACCAGGCAACCGCATTCTCTTCTTACAACAGCATCTGTCAAATGCAGCACAAAAAGAAAGTGTTTCGCTTCAAAATTTACATAACTGCTGTGCAATAATTCGCACTTGCGGTCGGCTGCGCGTACGCCGATACGTCGACACATGTCGAAATGTAAAGCACTCTCACACGAGAGAACAAACAAAGAACAGACTTTTCTTTAGTGCTCTTGCAACATTTCATTGTCTATTCTATACCTACAGACTCATATGTGGTGTGGTCCATATGTAGCAAAAGGTGAGGCGTTGCGTGTGCATTTCCTATTACAACGCCTCACCTGTCTATTACAACGCCTTATCTTCTACTATTACAACGCCTCGCCTCTCTATAAACCCTCTACTATTTCACGCGTGGATGAACAATGTCGAGGAAACGTACGGTACATATTTACCAATATTATATGTATAATGTATAACGCATTACAATGACGGGCAATCTTTAGTCAATGTGTGAAAAAATATCTCAAATGTTGTTTATTACACACATTGCCCAGGAACTATATAGAATGCCTAGGCATTATATACAATTACTAACTGTGGTGAGTTAATGCATGAAATTAATGAATGAGTATACCGTTGAATTACTTTGAATAAGAAATAAAACATTTATCAGAAGTATTTAATCGCACTTTAATGATTACCTATTTTTTCAACAATTAAACTCTATTTATCACCCACTTTTTTCTTTATTTTACTAGATTTAGTTAGCAATTTGTGTTTTTGACTCTTACATGTCAAGCTAAGACGAATACTAAGGTGGCTTCGCTTCGCTTAACCCCTTTAGCCTTCAGCTGGCCTGACCTGTCATTTCCCCCTGATAATATTTTGTGTGCAATTCAGAGTTTTCAGTCCTTAGTATCGACAAACTCAAATTTGTCACATTGCCTATTACAGGCATTGTATAGAATAATAATAAAAATCAAAATCAAAATCAAAAATCATTTATTTCCATAGGATGTTGTTACATCACTTAGATCCGTCATTACATTTTTTTGGGTGAGTTCACTAACCCAATGGCGGAATCTGTGGAGAAGAGCTCACCGAAGAAACTCCACAGTCGTCGCATCTTTTGCGTTTCCTTTTTTAAATAAAATATTGTCAAATTACAAAATGAATGCTAATTATATATCGAAACAGCCTGTTACTCAAACAATCTATTCCCATGGACATCTGTCCTCTAAGTAATCAGATATCCTGTAGTAACCTTTTTTATACAATTTCTGTTTTATTATTATTTTAAACTTGTCTAAAGGTAAGTTTTTAATATCAGTAGGGACCTTATTGTAATAGCGTATACAATTGCCTTTAAAAGAATTACTAATTTTATGTAGTCGGCTTACATAAGCAACCAACTTGTCTTTATTTCTAGTATTAAAATTGTGTATATCACTGTACTTCTGAAAATTAGTTATATTTCTTTTTACATACACAAGATTGTCGTAGATATATTGAGACACAAATGTCAGAATATTGATTTCTTTAAACTTTTCCCTCAGTGACACTCTAGGCCCTAATCTATAAATTGCACGAACAGCCCGTTTCTGCAGAATAAATATACTATTAGCATTCGCAGCGTGACCCCACAATAAAATACCATAGGTCATTAGACTATGAAAGTAACTAAAGTAGACTAGTCTAGCGGTGTCTACGTCGGTAAGAGCTCTAATTTTTTTAACTGCGAACGCTGCCGAACTCAGTCTGTTCGACAATTTATTTATATGAGGATCCCATTGTAGTTTGGCGTCTAAAGTAATGCCCAAAAAGACAGTCGACTGCACAAGGTCCAATCTCTGTCCTTTTATAAATATGTCTGTAGTTACCGGGTTCACATTGGGTAACACGAATTTAATACATTTAGTTTTCTTTTCATTAAGTAATAAATTGTTAACAGTAAACCAGTTCACTATACTAGAGATAGCATTGTTTACCTCGTCATAATTTGATTGCTGTCTTTTAACTTTAAATATCAAAGAAGTATCATCGGCAAACAATACTAACCCATGTTTTGCTTTAACAAGGTAAGGTAAATCATTAATATATACTAAAAACAAGAAAGGACCAAGAATTGAACCTTGCGGTACGCCCATACTTATTGAAGACCCAGGTGATCTTTTCCCATTAACATCGACCATCTGAACCCTATCTGTTAGATATGACTCCAGAAGGCCAAGTGCCTGATCTTTTACACCATAATGGCGTAACTTCCTGACAAGAGTGTCATGATGGACGCAATCAAAAGCCTTGGATAGATCGCAGAAGACACCTATTGCATCCATTGCGTCTTCCCAGGCATCAAAAATATTGTCGATTAGTTCAACACCAGCATCGGCTGTTGAACGACCCTTTGTGAAACCAAACTGAGCAATATGAATTAAATTATTGAGATAAAAATGACTTTGCAATTGATTAAGTATGAGTTTTTCAAATATTTTGCTAAGCGTTGGTAGTATCGATATGGGCCTAAAATTGGTGGGGTCTGATGTACTACCAGCTTTGAATAAAGGTATAACTTTACTTAGTTTCATCAAGTCAGGAAACACACCACTATCTATACATTGATTAAATATACAACAAAGGTGAGGTGCAATACAATCTACAATGGAACTAATAATTTTTACTGATAGACCAGGGGCGTCATAGTCGTCATAATAAAATAATAATACCTTTGACACTATTTACAAACATTGATCTAGCCCCAAACTAGGATTCCCTGTATCTTGGGTACTAGACAACGATACACATACTTATATAGATATATATTATACTTAGATAGATAAACAACCATGACTAGGGAACAAACATCCGTTCTCATCAAACAAACATTTGCCCCCACCGGGACCCGAACCCGGGACCCTTGGCTTCATAGGCAGGGTCACATTCGGGTCGTCAAAATGCCTTGGTAAAGTGTGAAATAAATAGAATATTACGCAATTAGTGAAAAAAGGACGGATTTAAAGCGATGGCAATAAATTAATCAAGTGAAGGATTCTAACGACTGAATCACGACCGTAGGAAGTGATTCATGATGATTGAATCCCAAGCGTAGCGAGTGTTTCAAGTGTTAGAATCCTGAGCGACGCGAGTGATTCATGGCCCCCGATATAAATCCGTTTTATTCAAGAGTTGCATACTACCTATATACTTTATACAATGATTACGAGAAAAAGCCGCCGCTGTATCTTTCATAAACTCAGTTGTTAACATATCTTCTTCATCACTTGAATGCATTTACAATCGGTTAATTATTAATAAATTCAAAAACTCTATTCAAAGTAGCGCCAATTAACTAATGACAGCAAAGAACACAAACAGTTTTAATTCTAATGCTGAACTCCTTGTCGAAAATGTGTACCAATATAATCTCGAGGAGTTATTTGCACAAGGATTTTGTTTGTCGAGTATTCTTTGCACACCGAGTTTGTATCGAGTATTTTTGCGCAAGGAGGTTGTATAGCATTGAGATGGAGGTCGAATATATTGGTGTGTTCTGAATTCAAACACCTAAAAAGTGATTTTTATTAACTGTTTTCAGTGAATAAAATAAGCTTTTTAGAGGGGTAATGGTATAAAAAAAACACACATAGACTGCCCATTTTCTAGAAATTTAGGCATAGGCATATTTTCCGTTGACATATACAAGCGACTTTTAATTATCTGGTTATATTTTGGGAAATGATAAACCCATCATTATGAACAACTTTCCCAGAGGAACTGAGTCAGAGTCATTTTTTTATTGAATATAAATAAATAAATTATCTTATTCAACGTCAAAATTATACTTACTTATAACTACAAGTCAATTATTTTTATATAAAAAAAGACTACACCGTTTCGGAAGGTGGGCCTCGGGGTTAAGAAGAAACGGCAAGAAACTCCCCCATACCTTTTTTTTTAAAAAGTGACTTTACAACAGGTACTGGTTTCGGTCTAAGGAAATTCGCCGGCGAGTGATAGACTTGCTCCATCGCCCCTCGTCGAATTTCTGTGCGCTGAGATTGTATGGACCATGCAGTTTTGTCATCTAAGTATTCCTTAATACTATAATAGGACTTTCTTATCAGCTCATTTTTAACATAGTTTTTGAACCTCTTTTCAGGAAGGATCAATGATTCCTGTGGTATTTTATTGTAGAAGCGAATACAGTGCCCCATGAATGATGTGCCTACTTTACTTAGTCTAAATAATGGTAGTGCTAACCTATTTTTATTTCTAGTGTTAATTGTATGGCTATCACCTACAATTTTAAATAAAGCTATGGATTTTCTTACACGCATGATATTTTCGTATATATATTGACAGGTAACCGTAAGTATATTAATTTCTTTGAATTTTTCTCTTAATGATTCTCTAGCATCTAATTGATGTATCGCCCTGATCGCCCTTTTTTGTAAGAAAAATATCGTATTTATATCTGCTGCTCTCACCCAGAGCAATATTCCATAAGACATAATACTGTGAAAATAACTAAAGTAAACCAATCTGGCAGTTTCAACATCTGTAAGATATCTGATTTGTCTGACCGCAAAAGCGGCTGAGCTAAGTCTTCGTGCGAGATTAGTTATGTGAGGACCCCATTGAAGTTTCGAATCTATAGTGATTCCGAGAAAGATTGTGTCTTCAACGAGGTCCAATCTTTCAGATCCTATTCTAACACTGCTTTCAACCTGTCGTACATTAGGCAAACAAAATTTGATACATTTAGTCTTCTTTGAGTTATAGAACTAGATAGAGAACTTATATTTGCAAAGAAAAAAAATAGTGATCGTCAGTGCATTGACCCGGTCAGCTGATTTAAGGTTACTATGGGAGACACAAATATATTTTTTGTTTACGACCAAAGGTTTCTAGCGGAAAGAAAGATGTTCATAATAATCGGTACTTTCATTTGCCAACAACATGGTCAGCTGAGTGAATGTCAGAGTAAATATATAAACATAAACATAACATAATCCTAACATACATTACCATCATCATATACAGAATGACGATTCAATTTTTAGTTATAAATATTTGCCTTTACCGGTATTCGAACCCAGGACCGTCAGCCTCGTAAGCAGGGTTACTACCCGCTAGGCTAAACCGATCGTTTTATACTTGTTGATAATGATGGAACTATCTGTTATATGGCAAGCTAATTGAATGTCATCTAGTATTTGATAAAAAGCTAATTTATAATTTGCAATATTTATATCTGTATATAATAAAACATACAATTAAATACATGGGGCACATCAATTGCTGCTGGCCCCACACTAGGATACCCTGCGTTGAGGGAACGAGAGATATGCTGATTGACACTAACCATTATCACCACCGTCACTCAATTGACCGAAGGATATGATCACGAAATGGGAAGTCATTTTGCAGCTTAAGTGAAGGTTTGACGATGTTTATGTCATAAGCCTTTGAACGATTACTACTAATGCAATTACTTTTACAGTACCACTGAGTTTCACAAGCGATCTTTAAATGTTAAAGCCCCGCTAAACGCTAATGAGCGTAACGTCAAGGCGTGTCAACTGTCATGAACATTATGTACTCAGAAATAAGAGCCATATATTATCCATAAAAAACAAAATTTTATGGAACTGACACGCCATTGACGACCCGAATGGCGGAGTCGGCAGTGAGCCTGCCTACGAAGCTGAGGCTCCCGGGTTCGAATCCCGGTGGGGGCAAACATTTGTTTGATGAGAACGGATGTTTGTACCCTAGTCATGTTTAGACTATCTAAGTATAATATTTATCTATATAAGTACGTGTATCGTTGTCTAGTGCCCAAAATACAGGGAATCCTAGTTTGGGGCTAGATCAATGTGTGTAAATAGTGTCCAAGGTATTATATTAGCGTTTTTCGGGGCTCTCAATTTAATGATTCATAATAGAGAATTCTATAACGATCACATTATCTGTGCACCTTGCTGAAACGAGGGCCTTATATTGCCGTTATGATTCCACGAATCCAGGTGCAAATAAATATGACTGCGTTGTAAACCGTCACGCAACCAAGTATTATTTCTCTCCAAGAACCATTAAGTGTGTAATGGACCTTTAGGAGTTGCCGTAGAATATTTAAGAAAATAACATAGCTTAGCTAGCCTTCGGACCTTTATAATAAACAGTTGCACTGTGAGAATGTACAATCTGTTGCCAGAATATACGGGTTTTATAACATAAGATATAAAAGAACCACTACGCCTGTGGTTACGCCTTTCCCGTACGGGCTGGCAAAGGCACAGATTCGTCCATATTTAGTCAGAAATTCCACAGTCCAATTTACGTGACGGATTAGGTCAATTATTTTACAATTATTTTAAACTTTATAGAGAACAAGTCAGAATTGTTGAGGCTATTTTGAGGCCGACAAAATCGGTGAACCATGAAATGTTGATCGACAATAATATTGGGTCAGTGACAGCACATTTTTGCTTCAGTCTGTACGAGCCTTATCCGATGATCTGATAATGAAAACTTCGCATTTTTTTTAACGACGAATGAGTGAGGCGGAATTAGAAATCAATTATTCTTCTTATTTTTATTTAGGCCATAGTACTTAATGTTTACAGCGTGTAATCTTAAACTGTGTCTCAGGAAATAAGAATTTTACGATGTCCAGAAGCTGTAACGTCTAATCATTTTCTTCGGTACTCTTTTCGGTTCAAACAAATCAATAAAATGGATCAAATCGAACGAGCCACATTGTCAAACGATGTAGAGCAAGTAGGTAACCTAAATTCTAGCCATTTAATATCACCATTACCTACAATACGAAGAGAGGCCGAATAACGGTCGAATTTGCCTATAGAAACGCTCTGAAAATTTAAATTATTTAATTTACATGAACCGCACATCTCACTAAATTGTAAACCGTACAGTCTGGCCTGGCTGGCTGGACTGAATAAGTAAAGTGTAATATGTAGCCTTCGCTTAGCATCAGATACAGAACATCCGCAGCGATTATAGTCATCATAACGTAGTTTGTAGAGCTCTGCAATTATAAGTAGGCAAAATAAATCAGATTGTTTTAATTTAACCAAGCTTGTATAGACAGTAAACAATAGTAACATATGCTTATGTAAATACCTAATCATAACTGCATCTTATCATTTACTTATGTTCATCGGAATTCGGTGCAATGGTCCATAATAATTTTCAGACAATTCTCGTTTTAAACAAGGCCTTTCATAGAACCGCCGCGGGGCGCGGGGCGTGAGGAATAGGGGGGGGGGGGGGGGGGAGGTAACTTTCACTCTATCGTAACTCGACGACCTCAGCAGACCTCAGGTTCGATTCAGTTCAACTCGACCATCTGTGACTCTGCTGGCATAACTCATCCTAAGACCTTAGACGAAACTGAATCTTGTACCGGTGTATTTTCGATTGGATTTTTAATAAACCCGGGCTTGTAATCGACAAATGCGTGTCTACCTTAGAAAGAAATTGTGCTGGGCGTAATGTAATTAAAAGGTGAAAGCGTGTCTGATGACAACTCGGGGCTTTTGTGTGACCCACGAATGACGAATGAAGCATGTACGGGTACACATGCATTGTGTGCTCGTAGTTAATTTCACGTCGTTGCTGGAAAGTAGGTTGGTGGATACAGTCGTGTTTGCTGAGTGCCGATACCATCATGTAAATCAGATAAATATGGGTTTGGAGTGTGTTGCGTGAATGACGCTTTCTAAATGCTTTATTAAGATAAGTTGATTGTTCCCTTTGATATAAACTATCTCACAAGCTTACCCAGTACACTAAAACATGATATACATACGGTAAATTATGAGGAGTGACGTCTTAAGTCTAATAGCCGCTAATTGATTTTCTGTTGCAAGCCTACAAAATGCCATTTCGCGATTCATTTAAAAGCAATTTATAACACGTAAATAAAATGCAATGCCTTTACTATACAAAAGTATGGCCGTTTTCTATATAATGAGTGAATTTATTTTCCTACAATTATAATCACAATAAGAAAAATAGGTAAATATAATCATTAACTGAATCTATGCAAACTGCACTTTTGCACGACAGAAACATACAATAAAACAATTTCCTTATAGCCTCTCGTAAATAAAGCCCCGCTCACACCGTTTACTTTTTCAGCTATATAAAACTGAAAATATATAATGTGTTTAGAAACAGATAGCAGGATAAACAAATAGACAACGATAGTGATACAGCTTTCAGCTTGTTTAACCTCACACCGACCCAACAGCTTTCAGCTTGTTTAACCTCACACCGACCCAACAGCTTTCAGCTTGTTTAACCTCACACCGACCCAACAGCTTTCAGCTTGTTTAACCTCACACCGACCCAAACCTTTTTGAGGCATCGCGATTTTGAACCTCGTCCCATTGTAATAAAATTCAAAACCTTTTACGGGCAAATGTGTTGCCGGCAAGGCATGCGTCGACGAGGGGTTAAGCCTCTCTTTCGTCATATTATTCATCAACCTCGGACCACCGTCATTTTGGGTTAGGCTAGAGAGGCACCCTGTAGTCTACGGAGTCTAGATAATAATTATAACTGACAGACGAAAGCCCTCGCAATGTAAACGCGTTTTGACTAGGGTCTTGAAATTAAATCGCAGGGCATCTGGAATGTATTCGGGATTCCCTCAGGATTGTTAATATAGCTGAGTGTGTTGTTGTCTCTCGAACCAGATAAAGTTCGGATTTTCGTGCCCGATTTGTATTTACCAGTAGAAACATAACCTGTGTTGGACACTGTGCTCATTGAAGCTGGCCCGCCAGTCATACCTGGTTGGCTGAAGAACCTGTCTACCAAGAAGAGCCTAGGGCGCGCCCGGGCCTTGCAGAGAGACAGGAGAGACTGAAGCACAGACCAGGTTAGATCTACCCCACACAACTTCTGCTCGGTGAATCGCCGACGTTTATCACTTCTTGGCACCTGATCGTCACGCTACCTCGTAGCTCATGGGCCCCTACGAGGTCATTAGGTGCTGAGAAGCCTGAACACTTTGGTACCTAACCTAACCCAATTGGAATGCGTTTAAGGTCTGCAGTGAGTATGCGTGGCATCAATAAAATGCGTGTTCTGTTAAGCTTGTAGGCTCGGCGGCGCGGCGGCGGGGGCCCAATCCAACCAAAGTGGCACAATGTACTTACTAAAAGACAAATGGCGTGTTTGGCATTCTGATGATGATCTAACGGTCCTGACTGATGTCAGCGACTTTCGACAGCGGCAATTGAGAGCTCCGCTGGTGTACCCTCAAATGGCTCATATAATTGTACGTTCGCTGACATCTGCGCAGGTCATTTCAATGTGTTCTCACCTATTACTGGACACTGGGTAGTCTGCCTCTTTATAGCAAGTGTAAAGACACCCTAAGCCATGTCGTCCGATCTCGAGCTACCGTGAAACTGAAGGCTCACATTACTGTATTGTTTATGTGTAGGAGGTCGACGTAACTGTACTTACGTGTTGTTAATTATCTCTCAACTGTAACTATGTAAACTGTATTTTAGATAAGCTGGTAAGCTGTACCGCATACGCCTACGTAGTTCAATTGTTTTAAACTAGAACTTCATACTAAGTGATAGAAAGTCTTTAGTTATAATTGAGTATGCGAACGTATACTACAATAGGTAAATTAACACTGAGATTGGGATTGTAATAAAAATTTAATTAACTACTAAAACTGAGTGATACGTATAAATATTACAACGTATTTTGTACATTATTTAGATATGATATTTGTCAAAATCAGTGTGTAAGTTAAGAAAGGTCCGGAACGGATTTTATTACACTGTCTCGCTCGGGAAATTACATCACAAGTTTTACATATATTTTTTTCGTTTATTGTCAATTTTAAGTGACACTTTATTTAAGCAACAATCAAATCAAATAAAAAATAAAACTTTGTTACTGTAGGTATTTACATATACTTAGTACACCTATTAGTTTGCGTCTTATATCCCTTGGAACACTGTGAAAGAAACGCAGGGCAAAGAAACTCCCACAGATTGATTTTTAGATCTCTTTTAAAATAGGATTTGTTTAACTCGTACAAAATCTACAGATAAATTGTTAGTAATATGCAGGAATACATATTATCATAACAGCAGTCCATAAGGCCAAGATTATTTATTGTTTTCCTCAGCGCAGCATTATTGGCAAACATGGTTAGGTTTAAAAGAGTTCAACGCGGTGTAAAGTTCATTCATTTAAATACTTGCCGGTAACTTGTAACTTATTTTAAGTTACCGACGCGACGGTACTTAGTATCTTTTCAAACATTGTTTCTATACTCTATTCTAATAGTTCTTGGTTATTATGCAGTCACAATAACTGGAAAGAGACCACTATTTATAATAGTTGTAGAAGTAGTCCAATTACAAACTGAAGGGAACAGCAAATGTAACCAATATGTCCTTCCACATGTATGACAATTATGTTGATGTAACGTGTTATGTTAAGTTGCGATGTGAGTCTCTGCCGCCCAAGCGTGAGGTCCGGGTTCTTATCCCGGCGGGGGTGGAAGAAAAAAAAACGCAGGTCTTGGATGTTGACATGTGTGTGACGTCACTGTCCCACGACACAGGTATCCTGTGTGCAGGCCAGAAGCATTGTATGTGCCTTTATATAAATGTTTTAGTTTGTTCAGTCTGTTTATTGTATTATATTGTATAGTATTAAATTGTATTGTATTGTATTATATTATGTTGTATTGTATTCAGTTATTAGTATAAAAACTGTTTTTTTACAGAGGTTGCCGATGTTTTCCTAACATAACGTATCACGCCTTTTCCTGTACTGGGCGGCAGAGGCACAACTGTGCCCACTTTGAGCCAGTTATTCAATACTCAATTTTTCGTGACAGGGGGCTAGCCCATCGCCGCAGCTATGGAGTAATGAAGGTTTCCTGTCGATGTTTTCCATTACCGTTAGAACTTCCGTATAATGTACTTAAGATAAATTAATTATCTCATTGGTACATGGTCAGGAATCGTGATAAAATAATGCGTGATAAAACTGATAAAAGGCTATCTGTAGTCTAGTCTAGATTAATCTCCTAAAAATAAGTAGGTTAACCATGCAATAATTGTACGTTCCATATTCACAAATCTGCAACCAAGTATTATTTTAAACATTAATGAGATAAGTGTAATGTACCGCATTTTTATTGTAAGCAGTGAGTGGCTCTCAAATATAAATAAATCTTCTGTGAACTTAATGTTTAGCTGCCTTCTATAAATATTTAACATTATTAAAATAATATTTTTCAATAATTACCTTGATTACCCACTATTCTCCATTAATATTTATATTTAATTTTTATTTACTCCTGCATTAATATTTGGAACCGAAATATGGACCGGTTTTAATATGCAATAGGAATAACTTGATAACACTGTTGTTTTTGCTATTAATATAACATTATGTTTATGATCTATCCAGAGTTTGGTTCGTTGAAACTAATGACTAAATAAGTATACTGTGAGCAAAGCAGTATTTTAGAAAAAATATGTTTTCGCTTAGAGGTTTTAGTCGTTTGCAAACTGGTCGGCCATTAAGTGGTTTTTACGATAAATGTCGGTAGTGTAGGTCACGGTCGACATTTGATATTCCTAGGCCTGGCAGCTTCTTAAACACTGCCTACTCGACGAGATAAAAAAGAGATGTGGCTGGGAATTTGGTTAAAACTTTAAATGACGTGCGGAATCGGCACCGAGCTCACACCGTTTGTGTGTGTCGCATCACCAGAAGGGTGCGACGCTGCTATCTTTTCCCCCACGCCCCTGAATGAGGAGAGGCGGGAAGAGGACAGGCGGAGGGCACAGAAGGCCGTCCCAGCCATGTAGGGGACGCACAGAAATAGCTGC
Organism: Argyresthia goedartella; assembly: GCA_949825045.1. NCBI lineage: Eukaryota > Metazoa > Arthropoda > Insecta > Lepidoptera > Argyresthiidae > Argyresthia > Argyresthia goedartella. The sequence goes on from OX463815.1 coordinate 2,214,771, forward strand.
GGGTTACAGGAGCTCCATGCAAATCTAACCCGTTGGCTTGCTCCCCCGCGTTTGCCTCATTATGACATGAAGTCGGAATGAGGCTGGGTGGATGTGGGATATGTCCTGCCTACTCGACGACCCGAATGGCCGCGTCGGCAGTGACCCTGCCTACGAAGCCAAGACGACAAAACAGTTTTAATTCTAATGCTAAACTCCTTGTCGAAAATTTCGACCAATCAAATCTCGAGGAGTTATTTGCACAAGGAGTTTGTATGTCAAGTATTCTTTGCACACGGAGTTTGTATCGAGTAAGGAGGTTGTATAGCATTGAGTTGGAGGTCGAATTTACTGGTGTGTGCTGAATTCAAACACCTAAAAAGTGCTTTTTAGTTACTGTTTTCAGTGAATAAAATGGGGAATTATAAAACCATCGAATAAAAAACGAACTAAGCAAATGATCACTGAGCGAATGGCCATGAACAGCCGAAATACTTGAAATGAGCGAAAAAAATACTAAATTGAGCATTTTTTTCTGATAATAATAAAATTCAGAACGAGCTTTCAAAAAGTGGGCATTTCAGATATTAAAATTCTAACCGTGCGACCAAATTACTAAGTGAGCGACTAGAAATACAGAGAGGGCAACTTCAATAATGGAACACAGAAAGCCAATATTGGCTAGAGTAGGTAATTGTGGCTAAATTTAAATTGGATTATAGGTTAGGTTAGAACTTATAAGAAGCAACCCCGGAGCGTATTCAAAGAAATAATAAAATTGGCTAGAGTAGCTTATTGTGGCTAAATTTCAATTGGATTATAGGTTAGGTTAGAACTTATAAGAAGCAACCCCGGAGCGTATTCAAAGAAATAATAAAATTGGCTAGAGTAGCTTATTGTGGCTAAATTTCAATTGGATTATAGGTTAGGTTAGAACTTATAAGAAGCAACCCCGGAGCGTATTCAAAGAAATAATAAAATTGGCTAGAGTAGCTTATTGTGGCTAAATTTCAATTGGATTATAGGTTAGGTAAGAACTTATAAGAAGCAACCCCGGAGCGTATTCAAAGAAATAATAAAATTGGCTAGAGTAGGTTATTGTGGCTAAATTTCAATTGGGTTATAGGTTAGGTTGTGACTTAGAAGAAGCAACCCCGGACAAGAGCGGAGCGTATGCAAAGAAAAGCTTCTCATTTTGTATTTTAAGTAACTCAAATTAATGTTTGTTAGTTGCTGTTCTGTTTATTTCTCGTCACCCGCAGTCAGTCGCTCACTTAGTAATACAATAACCTAAATTAATTATTTTTATCACTTCAAACTTTAATTTACAGTCACTCGTTTAAATACTACCCAAAAAAATAAGCTTTTAAGAGGGGGAATGGTATAAAAAAAACACACATTGACTGCCCATTTTCTAGAACTTTAGGCATTGTGTACAATGACTGATTTCATATTTGCCGTTGACATACACTTTTGACGACCCGAATGGTCGAGTCGGCAGTGACCCTGCCTTCGAAGCCAAGGGTCCCGGGTTCGAGTCCCGGTGGGGGCAAATACTTGTTTCATGAGAACGGATGTTTGTACCCTAGTCATGGTTGTTAATCTATCTAACTAAGCATAATATTTATCTATATAAGTTTGTGTATCGTTGTCTAATACCCAAGATATAGTGAATCCTAGTTTGGGGCTAGACCAATGTGTGTAAATAGTGTCCAAGGTATTATTATTATTATTATTATGACAAGTATGTTATTATATCCAATATTAATCACGCTGTTAATAGCATTATTCTAATACGCACCAGTGAGGGCTTCACAATCGTGAGTAACGGTTACGCGCCCGCTGCACACAACTTTCGTAAATCGTTAACCCTGTTTAATAAATATATCACGTATGGTTGGTTTCGTCACTGTTGGCATTCGGCGAACGTAGCACGAGTCTGAACGAACGCGAACGAGCCTCCTGTCTATTATAAACTTGTTTGTTTAAACGGTGGGTTGGATCTCTCACTTATATATAAGCTTCAGTTATGTCTGAGAGACAAGCAAATCCCACTTTTTAATTGACCGTGTTAAACAAGGATCTATTGTCGTTTCTGCGGTGTTGTAAGCTGTAATTTGCCTGCATTGTTTTTATTCTCCGATTATAGGGTACCTTTTTATCTTGGTTCGATTTCAATCAAATAAAGCCTTGTATTGCTGTAGGAAGTTCTAACCGTTGCCACCGCGTATTAGAATTACTTTTTTTCACTTTGCAAAAAGTGCAATTGGTTTCGCTATCCAGCGGAGCAGGCTAGATTGGCACACATATTGTAGCCGTGAGACAGTCTGTGACCAGATTGGATTGTGTCGACAACAATCAACGATAAAAAATTGAGGTTGAATCGAACTTGCGATTTTCCATTATTCCGAGCAGCTTGGGAAACCTAGATCAGGCAGGTTCATTCTTTTGTTTCTGTGGTTTAAATAATGCCGCAGAGGGTTTCGAAGTAGAGTATCTTTACTCATTGCTGGTCGACGTAACCTGTATTATGTAGTTAGGAAATATATATACACTTAAACTTAAAATATACCTATTTAACATTACGAGGGCCCTCAGTACAATCTGCGGCGCATCAGGCTTTGAACCGGTCTTATTTTCATGCATGGCAAAGTTTTTCCATAAGTGTAAAGCATGACTACAATTCCTCATATTTTACATTATCTCTTCTACAGGGACCTCCAAAGAAAGTGATGCACTAAGTGCCCCACTATAAATGCAACTTACACTTGTTGTAATGCTGATGGTGCACTAACAGGTATTTAATTCCTTCCTTCACTGAACTGACGACTTTCTTTTGAACTATCAGTTACACGCACAATTTTTAAATGAAGAACGCGCGACACTTCTTTCAAAGTTTATAAACCTCCTTTTTATTTTTCGATCGATCGACTATTGTGTTTTGTTTTTGTGTGTTGTAGAGGCGCGCGCGATTTCCCGCGTCGTAGCAGAGACTGGCTGGCTGCGCGTGCTCCGGCGACCGCCGCAGTTCTACGGAGAAACTCGAAAGAAAAGTGCCTCTGCCAGGCACAGCTGCACGCGGTTACATCAATACTCTCGCGCCGGTATTGGCCGAGGCTTTAATGGACAATACCTATTGCAAGATTGCAACTAGGACCACAATAAGACTACACCCGAAAAGTGTGTTGCAACAATGCAACTTCCGCTTTCCGCTCGGTGGTTCGGTTGCAGACGTAACGACAGTTCGTTATGTTAGATAATAGAGCTTTGCATAGTGCACCGTCATTAGTACTGCTGAGTCCGTCTTAGTTCAAAAAGCGATGAATCTAACTTTACAAAAAACTTTCATAATTTTTATACCCCACTCAAGTATGTCTGCAGTCTTGGTCTCCACATGTCAGCGAGGTCAGCAGACGGGTCATTGCGTATTTTCACTCCCTCAGACGTCTGCAGTACTTCTTGCCGCGGCAAACCAAAATCACCCTTGCTACTCCCTTCTCCTGCCGCTAATCGATTACGCCGATGTCTTTTATCGAGCGCGAACGAAGATCTACTGAATAAACTCTAACGACTTCAGAATCTTGGGATTCGGTTTATCTTCGGGCTGCGCAAATTGGACCATGTTTCTCAATATCGCAAAGAGTTGGTGGCTTCCGATTCGTCGTCGCCGAGACACTCATATTCTCTCTTATCTTTTCAATATATTGCAAAATCCGCGCTACCCCAGCTACCTTTGAGACCGCTTTGAGTATCTCTTTTCAGGAGATCGGCACCGGAGATCTCACACGGTCTCACTCTTAGCCACTCCAAGGCATAACACCTCGGCATATGAGCACTCCTTCAGGTTGCAGGCGGTCCGACTGTGGAACGCACTACCTTGCACTATAACAGACAGTCCCACTATTGTCTCTTTCAAAAACCGGGTAAAAGAGCACTCCCTCTCTGTATATGAATGTATTGTGTTTAGTAGTCTGGAATATAAGTATTTTATTTTTAGTATTTTAGTATAAATTAGATATTAGATATAGTGGCACCGCCTATCCTTTCATGATACATTTCCTTTTCATGCCTTGGTTTTCTGGCAAAATCTCTTTTTAAAGATAAGCTCACTTTTGTACATATATTTATCTTAATGTAACTTTTTAAATTTCATATGTGTCTGCAATAAACAATTCTGAAATTATGAATTATGAAATGTCCTAACAAAATTCAGACAAGATAGTAGATAAGTACCTACTAACTTAAAATAAAAGGACTGTACTATTATAAGAACTCTAATTGGGACTTTGTACTTACTTGGGAATACAGTTTTAAGGTTGCGATGAGACTTCAAGAAAATCCCATGAGGAAGTCTCTTTGTCATGTAAATGTCATGTAAGTATGCACATACGCATCACTAATTCGCTAGGTTCTTATATGCCGCTTCATGGTGGTACGGTGTTTGTTTGAAGAAACGCAAATTATTGTGAGACGTTGAAGGTTGTTTCTGCATAAACTTTTTTTTTCTTTTGCTCGGAGGTTAGATATTTTTATGTAATTTAAGGATGTATATAATTGCTGTTAGTACCGGTCTTGATATTATTAGGTAAAATGTGATGTCACTTAATGCGATTGCAACAGGACCGTGTTGATTGGCGCTAAAAAGAAGAGGCCTTTGCTATGCCCAGCAGTGGGTCGATGTGGGCAGAGCTATGCCCAGCAGTGGGTCGATGTGGGCAGAGCTATGCCCAGCAGTGGGTCGATGTGGGCAGAGCTATGCCCAGCAGTGGGTCGATGTGGGCAGAGCAAGATGATTTTGTTATGATGTAAATTCATAGTACCTAACAATTAAGCAACATCCAATAATATAAAATTCTCAGACACGCACGGATGTTACCGTTACATGATAACATGGAGAAGACTTAGAGTTCTGCTAACCCTATCAAAACACAGCTGTAGAGGTATATGACCATATCTACGAACTATTTACTTATTCTTGCGGCTGGCACTGCCGCAAGTAGAGACCTACCTAGAGTACCTACTTAAGTAGTTTATAATCCGCAAGATGTACATAACACAATGAATTATTGATAGGTGTTATGTATTTATGTAACCAATCAACAATGTATCATTAACTGTGCAACCATTGCGTGTATACTAAGACTGATATCCTGCATTCACTGATAAAGTAACATCTATAAAATGTGCCCCCGGAAGCAATAAGACACATGACAATAAGTAAGTAGGTGCTGTCGAGTACGCAGTAATAGAACTACAAGGCGGACATTTGTTCCGTTGTCACAGGAACTACAGAACAGAGCAAAGTATTAGTTACATAATTTAGACAGCTTAAAACAATACTAAGGAAACTTTAGCAAATGAAGAGCAAAAAAACCGGTCAAGTGCGAGTCTAAATCGCGCACGAAGGGTTCCGTACCACCGTTCAATGGAAGCGATGGTGTGGAGTGAATAGTTTGGATTTTACACAGCAAAATATGGTTTACAAAGTTATTGGTGCGGTTACTTTCACACTCCATGTACGTAACCAGGTGCATCCATAAGTTTGTATGTGGTATTGTTGAATGGGAGCCCCCTTAAATATTTATTTTATCCTGTTTTTTAGTATTTGTTGTTATAGCGGCAACAGAAATACATAATCTGTGAAAATTTCAACTCTCTAGCTAGCTAGGTTCTTGAGATACAGCCTGGTGACAGACGGAAGGACGGACGAACGGACAGCGAAGTTTTGGAACCCTTCGGGTACGGAACCCTAAAAACTAGGAATTACAACAAAAAGTAAAACTTTATAACAACCGACTTCAATTAAACCCTATTTGTTACCAAACATATAAGTCGCGCCACATATTATGAGCAGTGACCTTGAATGCGCAGTAGTCACTAGTCACAACGTCGCCCAGCGCTCTTAATTCGTGGCGTGAGGTATACCCACGTGTAACTTTATTAATGAAAGAGTTCCCTTTATTTCTCCATCATCCCATCATGATATCCTGACCGACGTTGATAAATTGTTAAGAAGCTCTCCTGGTACATCACCATCACATCCATTTCACCAATAACCATTATGACGAGCACACATTACTGACCAACCTTAATAAAGTTATCACATCGTAACCTGCAGGATACTCAGTACGGAACAGTTCCGGTGATCATCTGTGGTCTTCATCATCAGTTGCAATTTACAAAATAATGCTTCCCAATTGTAAATGCACGAGTTACTATAAAACATTCAAAAATCGCTAAAGATCAGCCTCCCTCATCTTCCCCAAGATTCCGTCATCACATCCTGACCTGACGTTAACGCGACCAATTAGAAGGTGAATTCCTTTCAAACAAAAACAATAATTTTCCATATCAGTTCATCCGTCTTGGAGAATTTCAGTAACATACATAAAAAAGTGTATTAATGGTAATTAAAACCCACGAGTGCTCGGTACAGTCGGGGAACCTATTTTATACAATTCCTAAAAGAAGGTTCCCCGACTGCAAACAAAACATTATTTTAAAAAAAATCTCTCCAGGTACATTTGTTTAATTATTAGTTTATTAGTGTACACATTGAAACCGTTCCTTACTCTATTTACAGCTTGTTTCTGACGTCTTTGCTTTTATTCCGAGCAGCCTTGATTTTTCATTTCTATTAATTAAATTATTTCCTATTTTTTAATGTCGGGAATAGTCCACGATAATGACTTTTAGTTTTAATTTACTGAACCCTGGTCAGCTCACAAAATTTTAAACCACACTTGCTTTCTTGCACTCCCATCATATACCTACTAAATAATTAATTTCACAGCTCACTAGAGCTGTGAAATTAATTTCACAACACTTTCCAATTTATTTCATGCTCAAATGACAAATTCAAAATCTCCAGAGCTATCTTGTTGAAGTAGAGAATGCACTGACCTTTGAAAGAATTGCTAAGTCTACACATGGGCGCAACTAATCTGTGATATTTTTTTAGATTATCATTACAGCTATCGCTATATAAATTTGGAAAGTGTTGTAAGGTATTTGCGTAAATACGTTATATTTCCTAATAAATTGACGAGCTATAGTTAGTATGGCAATTTCTTTAAAAAGCACTCTTAAGAAGAAGGAATAAGAAAGGGTCTAATATGGAACCTTGTGGAACACCATTTTTACACCCGACCCATCAGATTTATCGCCGTTGACTTCTGCCTTTTGAATGCTATTGTATAGTATGATATTAGTAGATCCAACGCTTCATTTCTCTCCGTAATGATTTAATTCATTATTAGCGTATCATGATCAACAGAATCAAATGCCTTCGACAGATCGCAAAAAATGCCGATAGCATCCTGTGCGGCCTCCCAAACAGAATAAATATGACCGTAGTTGATTTATCCCTAGTGAAACCGTAATGTTTGGCGTGTAGTTATTTTGAACGGTTGAAGAGAGAGAGCATTTGATTGAGTATAATCTTTTCAAATATTTTACTTTAGTGGTGGAAAAACAGATATTGGTCAGAAATTTTAAGGATCATCCTTGTGTCCCCTCTTGAACAGATGTATCAGTTTACTGTCGAACAGAAATTTTGTTATTTACGGTTTCAAGTAGGGTTGTCACGGTCTTAGCGGAGGCGAAGATGAAGAGGTTCCGCGGATACGGGGGTTATCAGAGGTGGAGGCGGAAAAAAGATGAATTCTTGATTTATTTTAAAAATGTATTTTCAAATAGGTGGGAAAATACAAAGTGCATTTTAAAAATATTTTTTTACCGTTAATCAAAATTAAGAAGAGGCAAATATTATTTCATGAACAACAGCTTTGCGGCGTTTTTTACCTTCCAATAGGTTTCGTAGGTGTTCATAAATACTATCAGCTCCACTATATACTTATTAACTTGGTAATGAACTTGACTCGTTTATTTGATTACGTCTTCAACGCGAGATTTCCATAAAAATAACGAAAACTTACGCACTTTATCACTCAAAACAATCGAGGATAAATTACAACCACGAGCTTTCGAGAACGTCGACAGGTTTATGCTCGCCTTTGTACAACTAATTTTGATATTGATGTATCTATTTCTTCTGTTTTTTTGGGGATAAAGAATAAAAGTAAAATTAAGTAAATATGATTCCTATCATTCATTTTAGGTTAGGAACACCCTCCACTCCTACCTGCTGATCGCACGTTCCAGCCGCACAAATTATGTTTACTAATTTACTTTCAGCATTGCGTACGCAACACTCAGCTAAGCGGCCGTGCTGCCTAGCTCCTTAAGCATTGCATGTCAACATAAATAGACTCCGTTATAATATGGCTCCGTATTCGGAGGCGGAGCTAGGATTTCTTGCGGAAGTTCCGCACTTGCGGAGGCGGATGCGTGGTTCCGTTGCAACACTAGTTTCAACCACAAGCGTTGATGAATGATGCTATTTATAGCAGGTCATACTGGTACAAGCTGCTTACCTAAAAATGTATCAGGTAGCAAGGGTTGATAGGCAATCGGTCAAAGCATTGCGCTACTATAGCGGGCTATGTACAAAGCCTATATTGATAGAAAACCACAAATCGATGTACAGGAAGGCCGTTTGGTACTTTAGGTTAAAACAATCATTTTGAGTGGTAGTTTAGTTCTAAGAATATTCTTATAGAGAGGGCAGTAATGACGTAATAATTTTTTTGTATGGGATTTTAATATTTTTTCAAGAAACCTATTGTGTATAGTATCAAATAAAAGGGCTTTATGAGCCGGTTCTGAAAATATACTACACCGTTACCTTTCGGGCACGTGTCTCCAAATATCCAAGTTTTTTTTTCAAAAGTTTACCAACTTCCAGGTCGGCTTAGTCAATTATTGTAAAACATACGCCAAATAATGTCCCAAAATATACTCATATCAAACCTCAAATAAGTGGTTTTAGAAATATGAACATTTACAAATTATTATGACGACCCGAATGGCCGAGTCGGCAGTGACGCTGAATACGAAACCAAGGGTCCCGGGTTCGAGTCCCGGTGGGGGCAAATATTTGTTTGATGAGAACGGATGTTTGTATCCTAGCCATGGCTGTTTATCTATCTAAGTATTAATATTTATCTATATAAGTATGTGTATCGTTGTCTAGTACCCAAGATACAGGGAATCCTAGTTTGGGGCTAGATCAATGTGTGTAAATGGTGTCCAAGGTATTATTATTATTATTATTATTATTATTATTATTATGTTTTTCTCTATGACACATCCTAGTTGGAAGGATCATTAATAAAAACATAATAATGAGCGATTCACTCACCAGAATCGCTCGATTATTCAAACCACTCGAGAGGTAAGTACTCGATTAAGAAATATAATCGATTATTGCCATGTTAATTATTTTTTTAAACTTATCTAAATGTGCTACCTATATATTTTTAATTGAATGCGGAAATTAGATGTCTTCTGAATAATTTTTGCTGCAAATAAAAGCGCGGTATTAATATACAATATATCTCATAACCAATCAGAGGTTAAAAAAATACAACGGTAGCGCACCGTATTGTGACCGTCCCAATGGCAAATACTGCGGGCGGGGTACAAGGAAGCTTGTTTTTCCTGCATGAGCTTCGGTTTGACTGGCATCCAGACTGATATCCACACCTATCCAACTCCTTGACTGCTTCACACATCCAGTGTAACTGTGTCCAGTTAGGCTTTAGAGAATTCTCAATCTCTTCCATCCCCAGTAATCCCCACTGCTCCGGTGGAGGACGCGTGGCTATTTTACTCTCAAGTGCACGGCCCCATACTTCTCCAGCCTGATACTGAGCCCTTTTTATGTCATCAAGGAGAGCAGCAGCAGTGGGAGGGATCAAAGAGAGGGTCTCTTCACCGGTGATGAACATTCATAATAATTCATAATTCATAATTCTTTATTGCACACACATATTCAATTTGAAAGGTTACATTAGGAGAAATCATATGTACAAAGGCGAGCTTATCTCTAAAAAGAGATTTCTTCCAGCAAACCAAGGCATGAAAGGGAAATGTATCATGAAAGGGTAGGCAGTGTACAATATCTAATATCTAATTTATACTAAAATACATATCATATAAAATACGGAAAATAAAATACTTATATACCAGACTACTAAATACAATACATACATATACCTGCAAATATAGTCTATATATTATAATGATATACATACTATAACTCTCACGAAAGAGAGAGGAAGTGCTCTTTTACCCGGTTTTTGAAAGAGACAATAGTTGGACTGTCTCTTATAGTGCAAGGTAGTGCGTTCCATAGTCGAACCGCCTGCAGCCTGAATGAGTGCTCATATACCGAGATTTCCTGAAAAGAGATACTCAAAGCGGTCTCGAAGGTAGCTGGGGTAGCGCGGGTTTTTCAATATATTGAAAAGATAAGAGAGAATATGAGTGTCTCGGCGACGACGAATTGGAAGCCACCCCAACTCTTTGCGATATTGAGAAACATGGTCGAATTTGCGCAACCCGAAGATAAACCGAATTCCAAGATTCTGAAGTCGTTCGAGTTTGTTCAGTAGATCTTCGTTCGCGCTCGCACAACAGACATCGGCGTAGTCGATTAGCGGCAGAAGAAGGGACTGAGCAAGGGTGATTTTGGTCTGCCGTGGCAAGAAGTACTGCAGACGTCTGAGGGAGTGAAAAGACGCAAAGGCCCGTCTGCTGACCTCGCTGACATGTGGAGACCAAGACAGCAGGTCGTCAAAAATAACCCCAAGGTTTTTTGCCTGATCTGTATACTCTATTGTGATGCCATTATATAACACAGGAACAATATGTTTTTGTATCAAGGAAAGCGTGTGCCTGGTTCCTAAAAGCATGGCTTGTGATTTGGTCGGGATTACCAACAGCCCGTATGATAAGGCCCAGTCTTTCACATGCTCGAGGTCAGCATTCAGTGCCTCCACGGTTGAGGCTACATCGCAGGGGCAAAAGTGGCGATTAATTTGGAGATCATCTGCGTACAGATGATACGAAGAAGAGATAACGTCGGAGATAGAGTTGATGAAGACTGAAAATAGAAGAGGAGAGAGAATACCACCTTGAGGCACTCCAGAGGAAAGATCACACCATTGAGTTTCGGTCTCTTCAGACTTAATGCGTTGCTGACGACCTCTCAGGTATGAGCGGAACCAGTTAGCAGCATGGACGGAGACATTCAGTGAGCTCAATATAGCGACCAGAATGTCAAAATCGACGCAGTTAAAGGCATTGCTGAAGTCAAGCAGGGCTAGGACCGTGACCAACTTCTGATCCATGACTAGCTGTATGTCATCGCTGATTTTTAAGAGTGCTGTGGTAGTACTATGGCCCGGTCTGAACCCAGATTGGAAAGGATTGAGAAGTTTGTTTGATGAAAGGTAGGAAGAGAGTTGGGAGTGGACTATGGATTCAAGGACTTTGTAGAGAATGGGTGAGATAGATATGGGCCTATAATCTTTGAAGGAGGAGGGATTGGATTTTTTTGGCAGTGGGATAACGAGTGCTTTCTTCCACAGGCTAAGAAAGGAGCTTACCAAGAGACAGAAGTTGATGATGTGGGTAATTGGAGGAAGCAACTCCTCAAGGACGCTGTGGATCATCTGATGGCTGACGTTGTCGCCACCAGCAGCTTTGGATGTGATAGCTAGCACTGCCTTTCTAACTGCACCGATTACAACAAGCTTAAAGTTAAACGGTGAGGTGCAGACTGCAGCCCTCGACCGTAGACAATGAAGGGTTGCCTCCTTAGTGGTAGGGTCCATCACGACGGGAGAAGAAGAAAAAAACTGGTTGAGACCGTTGAGATCGATATAACCTGAAGAAGATTCCTGGGACTTGCCAACACCAATGGTCTTAAGGAACTTCCATACCTGAGCTGGAGTGTACATCTCTATACGCTCATGGATGTGGCGTCGCTTGGCATCGCGGCACATGCGGTTGCACAGGTTACGGAGGCGTTTAAAAGCTAGAAGATTGTCGTTGGTCGGGTCCATCTTATATCGCCCTTTTGCACGGTTTCTTTTTGCCATTAAACGCTTGATGGCGTCGGTCAGCCACGGGGCAGGAAGATGTTTGACCCTGACTTTTTTTATTGGTGCATGCTTGTCGAAGAGCCCAAGGACAATTGAGTTGAACTTCAGGATTTTGTCATCAACGGTCTCACAAGTCATGACAGGGTTCCAATCAACAGATGAGGCATCGGATTTAAGAGAGTCGAGGTCCACACCTTTGAAGCTCCGAATATCCAGAAATTTGGCTTTGCGCTTGCTTAGGGGGCCTAACTCTGTATGAAAGATAAACCAGGTCGTGATAAGAGAACAGAGCGGTAAGCTGACCATGAGAAACCACCTTGGCTGTGTTGGAGATGATCATGAGATCGAGTAGGGAGGGAGTACAATGTGGTTGAAAGTGAGAAGCGCCGACGGGAAGAATATGTAAGTTGAAGGAATTTACAATAGATTCAAGTTTGGTAGAGCGGGCGTTATTTTTAAGAAGACAGGTGTTAAAATCCCCGAGGATGAGAGTGTCACTATAGAGAGGGGTCAAGTCACATAGTAGCTTTTCAAAAGATTCAAAGTAATCGATGCGGAGTGAGGGGCTATAATAAACACCCAGAAGAATATTGTTGTGATGCAAGCTGACCTCAAGGAAGAGATGCTCAGCCGAACCAGACTACAGGCTTGGCGAGTGGCTGATGACTTTACAAGGAATGTCAGAACGTAAGTAGATTGCAACGCCGCCATCAGCTTTACCCGTCCTATCGTTGCGATAGAGCCTGAATCCTGGCAGAGAATACAAGGAGGAAGGAAGAGATGGTTTGAGAAAGGATTCTGAGACAAGAACTCCATGTATACTCTGATCGCTGAAAGCTTCAAGGAGGTCAGCATAACTAGCAGGAATACTTTGGGCGTTAATATGTACGACATTGAAATTTAACTCCGACTGCGTGAACACGCGTTGCAGGCTGCTGGACAGTGACGCGTCCGCCAGGGAGTCGGCACTTCCTGCACCGAGAGAGTCACCGGTGGAAGAACATGTGAAAATGCTATCTGTAAAATTATATATGATATCCATAAAATAAAATAAATATACTACAATAGCTATAAAATAAATATAAAACTAATCTATAATCCTCGCCTTACGAGGTATAACTCTAAATTAATTAAAATACTAAAAGCCTGAACCCAGTCACACTGGGGTTGCTGGGAAAGGAATCCATTACATCATTACACATTACACAGTTTGAGACAACACACTAAAAACGAACAAGCCGGACCGTGAAACAAAGTTTTTGTAGTTTGAATGGGACGTCATCTACATTTCGTTCCGTTCCGAAAACATGAAAACAAAATAAACATAGATAAAAGCAGATATAAATCGAAAGTCGAATCAGACAGAAATGACGTCTCATAATACGTGAGAACAAAGTAAAAGATACACATAGAGAACATGTGTCGCCGGGCTTCACTTACATTTATCAAATCGCTGCTGGGATCGTACATTTTATTTGTGAAAGTCTCTAGCGATGTTCATCCATACCAATACCATAAAACACAATAATAATACATTACAGTACAGTTCGATAAGTTTCAAAAACTTCTTCTCAATCTATTTAATAAAGAAAAAAATATAAATAATCGTGATTATTCAAGTTCGCCTTTTTTAGATTTGATATAACTATATTAAGAGACATTTGGTGTATGCTTTACAAAAAAATACTAAGCCATCTCCTACCTAGAGGAGCACAAACTTGGTATGTTTTGAAAATATTTCTTGGATTTTTAGAAAACAGATGGTGAAAGGTTTGTATATATAGTGTAGTATATTTTCAGAACCGGCTTATGAAGGCCTTTTATTTGATATGCGTACGACAGGTTTCTGGAAAAAAAACGTAGACAAAAATTGATGACGTCATTACTGCCCCCATAGGAATATTTTTAAGAACTACTGCTCAAAATTATTGTTTGAATGAACATCGATTTCCGGTTTTTATTACGTAGCTGGAACACTATAATGCAATGCAAAGGGTTTGCATCTAATACGTGATGATAATTCATTTCATAACAGCCATCAACGGAATACCTATTTGCATAAGTGTGCCTTCCCATAAACTCAATCATATATGAAAACGTGCCCAGGGACAAAAATATGTAATAATCAGTAGCATAGATATCATCTCATAATAACATGCTCAATTCTTGTTAGTAAAGTGACTTTAGTTGTAAATATTGCACTTTGTTTATTTGAACATCAGACGAGGCAATCAGTGCGTCGTCTAGTGCGAAGGCAGGTAGGTACACTAAAACGGTCCGATAGTTCGATCTAAGACATCTTAGACATAACGAATACCTACCTTTTCAGCATACCCCTTTGGCTGTAAATTCGTGACTCTAGAGCAGTGTTTCCCAATAAGTGGTACGCGTACGCCCTAGGGTACGCGTTGTTCAATCAATTCAATCTAATCAGAGCAAAACAATTAGGTACGCAAACAACAGTTTTGCCGAAATATATTATAAAACGATCGCGCTCGAGATGTTTAACACCCTTCGATCTCCGGTAAATGCACCGATTGTGTGTGGTGTGAATGCACCGATCCCGCACCTCCCGTGTTGCACTCACCGTTGCCGCCTGTCTAAATAGTTATGCCAGCTTATACATTACACTTAAAAAAGCTGTATTTGTTGCCCGCAGCACAAACACAAGATTTTTTGCAAGTATTGGTAAACAGCTTATCAGTGAGCACTGGATATCTTTGATTGATTAATGTTAATATGACCAGTTTCCGAAACTAAAACTTTTTTGGAATCTACTTTTCTGCAGTGAATGAAGATGTGCAGTAAAATCCAAAGTAGCAATAAAATAATTACTACCATTTTGCAGACCTACCTTTGCGAGAGTGGATTTTCGGCTATGAAAAACTAAAAAACTAAACATTGTTTTGCCACAGAGTTGAACACAACTCGAAGACGCCTTGAGACTGAAGTTGACCAAAGTGCAACTAGGTTTTTCATTACCGCGCTGCACAGCTAGCGAGATCCTCTGCGACAGGAACGATCCGGAGCGGTGATCAAATCCTCGGTCCCTCAAACGCCGCCTAATGTCCTTCACGAAGGCCCTACCCTGCGAACCCCACACCCCTGTGGTCTCGACGGCCCACGCTGCCAGTGTAATGGACACGTTTGGTGCGGGCGTTTCTTGGGGCGGTTTATTTTTATAGATATGTATTTTGTTTCTTATGTTTAGTTAGGATTTATGTCATTGTATTTTATTGTAGTTATAGGTACTAGACCTTAGACTGTCTCCTTCAAGTTATGTATAGTTAATTGAATAAAAAGTTATTATAGGTTTTTCAGAGTTATGTAAAGAAAAAGGTGCACATTTGTTACATTAACGAGAAATTGCTGTATTAGACTGATTTTCATTGTCATTTTATTATTTTGATGCTAATAAATGTAAAAAAACTGATTTCGTTTTTAGGGTTCCTTACCCGCAGTGTGCCAAACGGGACCCTATTACTAAGCCTCCGCTGTCCGTCCATCCATCCGTCTGTCATCAGGCTGTATCTCATGAACCGTGATAGTTAGACAGTTGAAATTTTCACAGAGAATGCATTTCTGTTGCCGCTATAACAGCAAATACCAAAAAATATAATTAAAATATTTAAGGGGGCCCCCATACAACAAACGTATTTTTTTTTGCTCGTTTTTGCTCGATATTGATAACGGCAACAGGTTGACGCTTGAAATATTCACAGAATATTGGGTTATATTATTGACTTTGAAAATAAATAATTAAAATAAATATTTAAGGGGGCTCACATACAACGAACATGTTTTTTTTTACGTTTTTATAAATAATGGTACGGCCCTTCGTGCGCCAGTCCGACTCGCACTTGGACGGCTTTTATTTATCAATTTCTGCAATAAGCGGTACGCTTTGATCAGGGCAGCTTCATTTTTCACTTCTCAATACAAATCAGCTGATCCCACGGCCCAAACCGCATTGTAGAAGTGAAAAGTACAGTTGCTCTGATCAAAACGGTTTCATAGTAAACGTTGTTTAGAATGATGTCCCTGACGACCCCCTAAAATATGACTACACCTTTCTGTTACAAATGTTTGTTTTCCCATAATTATTACGAAACATTTATATTTACAGAGTGTCCCATAAATGATCTTGATCACGTAACAGCGACTCGGGAGGTTGATCTATATCAGATGCATCAAGTAAGACCCGGACTGTGCAAAGAGATGGACACTCGTGTCAACGTTCCTAATATACGGCCTAAACTGACCGAGATCGGTCCCAGTGTAGGCAGCAGCGGTCAGCGCCGCCGCCGCCGCCGCCGGTTCTAATTACGTAACAACTTTCACCTGGCCCGCGCCGCCGCAGCCCTCGCTTGCTAACTGAGTTAACACAACTGGTAAACACACGGTTACGTTGGCCAGTTGGATCATTTATTATGTGAATTGATGAGCAACCGAAGTGTTTGGGGAATGAGGCTTGTTGTGTGTGAAATAAAGTGGCGCTTAAAAACATAATATAATATACCATTACCATCGGTACCACCGGTACCATCCGTTTATTTTGAGTTTACCGTCGTTGACGGTTACAAAATTGGAATGTGGCGTTTTGACTCTTCCCTCTCCAATAAAATGCTTTTTTAACTCTGGGAAGATTGAAGAATTCATCCGTCCAAACTGAGCTCACCTGGAGCTGTATTTTTAATCGTGTGATCTTTGAAGACTTTACGGGGAAACAATATGGCAACTGGAGGCAAAACGTTTCCACTCGCACTTATGATGCAACAAGTGGTCACGAATGGGCCCCTTTCTCCACTCGTAACTTTTGATGCAGTCTCTTCCCTTTCGGAGCTATAACCATCTGAGACTTCTGAACAGTCGAGGTCGACGTTTCGTCGAGATTGAAGATTCGTGTGCCATCTCCAAAAGAAGGGTGTCGGCTGATGAGATTCTCCAAATTGTAATAGAATTTTTGAACGTTATTCTAGTTAAAAGCAGTGGTACTATATTTGTAAATATTTGATTTGATTTTGATTTGATTTGATTTGGTACTCGGAAGACTAATTGTTCTGGGTTTCTGGGTGTAACATCATGTCTCTTCATGAATACCATGAGTCAAATCTTTACTGGCCATTTGTGCACATTGAAACGCAATCTGTCAGCACTCTTTTGCAGTTAAACCATAAAACAAAAGGGAACAGTGGCTAAAATAATCTTTTAGATATTGCTCTTGTTCGGAAGTAAAGAATTTATTAATTGAATAATTTGTTCCTGTCTTTGGTTTCCAGAGAGTCGCGACTTTTAGTTTTATTGATTGATAAACTTCGGCTGACAACGGAGTATGTGAAGAACAGAGTTTTTCTACTTTCGCTACGGTTTACCTGATATAATATATAAATATATTAAATAACCGTCGTTTTACTTTAAGATTTTGTAAATTTAAGGAAAAGTGCGTGGTCTAAAATTTACTATTGATATTACTGAGCTAGGCTGAACTTAATACATTATTATTTTAAAACCTAAAATGTTCTCTGAAAATTCGACCAATATATCGTTATTTTTTTCACTTTCTACGTCCTTAGTTCGTGCATGATCGGGTATCGAACCCATCCGATTGTTGTAGATAGAGGGCAGTCATAAAGCTCTTTCTCTTTCTAGCAGAGCACATTCGAGCCACTGCTCCCGCTGAGCCAGTGTTCCCTCCCCGACTATCACATCCTATTTAATAATTAATATTCTAAGGTCAAGATAATCATTCGGTTATTATGCATACTAACCGGCTCGATGGTTAATAGTAGTTTATGTGACTGCTACATAATGCATAATTATGTACAGTTAAATACACTAGTTTATCTACACACCTATCATAAGCTCTCTTTGATGTGTTCAGGAACCGCATGTTCGAACGGCATTGTGGTATTGACAATTACTCTGCAGTTGTTTAGCTTGTTCTGTAGTACCAATTTCACAGACAAACTAGGGGCGGCACGCAGGCGGGCGTCGGCGTTCGAAATTTGAATGTCATAATTTGACAAATTCTCGTACATTATGGTCATAATGATCAATATTCAGATAAGAAATGAGTTTTTAACAAGAAGTTTATCATTATGCTGGTCGTAACGTGTGGTTTTTGGACGCAGTAAAGAGGGTTTATGATACGTGTATAGATAATAGTAGTTTATGAGACTGCTACATAATGGAGGGCATTAATACTCGAGAGTGGGTTTATGAAACGAGCCGAAGGCGAGTTTCATAATAATATCACTCGAGAGTTTTAATGCCTAATTATGTACAGTTACATACACTAGTTTATCTACACACATATCATAAGCTCTCTTTGATGTGTTCAGGAACCGCATGTTTGACCGGCATTGTGGCTCTGCAGTTGTTTAGCTTGTTCTGTAGTATCAAGTTCACAGACAAACTAGGGGCGGCACGCAGGCGGGCGTCGGCGTTCGAAATTTAAATGTCATAATATTTAGAAAAATTACACATATGGTCATAATGTGTAATTTTTCAGATAAGAAATGAGTTTTTAAAAAGTAGTTTAACATTATGCTGATCGTAACGTGCGATTTTTGTACGCAGTAAAGAGGGTTTATGATACGTGTGTAGATAAAGTAATTAATATAGCAAGTTTTATCACATTAACCGGTAAGTATATATAATCACCACACGTCCGTGGTTAATATGATTAATATTGATTTGCACAGCCAATATCAGGGCAAAACACTGCGGTAGCTTAGGAGAAGGGTAAAGTAAATCTTTCGTGTTAGGTTGAACATGTAAGAACAACTAAAAATACTTAGAAAGTAAAGTGCCTAAACATAAAATATTTTACCTACACACGTATCATAAACCCTCTTTACTGCGTACAAAAACCGCACGTTACGATCAGCATAATGTTAAACTACTTGGTAAAAACCGCCGCCTACTTTGTTTGTGAAGTTGGTACTACTGAACAAGCTAAACAAGTGCAAAGGAATTACCAATGCCACCATGCCGGTCGAACATGCGGTTCCTGAACACATTAAAGAGTACTGTACATAATTAGGCATTAAAACTCTCGAGGGATATTATCAAGAAACTCGCCTTCGGCTCGTTTCAAAAACCCACTCTCGAGTTTTAATGGCCTCCATTATGTATCAGTCACATAAACTACTATTACACCTATCTAATAAACATCCTGTGCAATTATAGACAGACAAAAGAATAATTTAACTATTTGTTTTATTTTATCTTTAATAAACCATATTTATTAAGAAAATAAGAGTGTCTTATTAATTACACAAAACCCTCTTGGTGAGTATTAATAATAACCGGTAAAACTAGTTAATCGGACTGATTTTGGATATATTAATTACATTCACCAAAATCAGTGGTTAATGTAATTAATATATCCAAATTCATAAATACTTACCGGTAATTGTGTATACTAACCGGATTTATTGAGTTGACCGTAACAAATATACAAAAAAAAGTTTATTGCTTTAAGAATGCTTAGACCAAAACGTAAAAAAAAACACAAGGTTCAAAATCGCCCATCAAAAAAATAATATTATCGAGTGGATAAACAAGAGAGTCATGTTTTGTAAAAGTGCAAATAATTAAGAATGTCTTTTTTACAAATTTTCGATATGAATGAAAATAATGTTGGTAAGCGCAAATCTCGAAACGCCGGCAGAGATTTAGATATTTGAATTTGGTTTTCCTCTAATTAGTTTTTAGATTAGACCACATTTTTTTTTTGAAAATGCGTGTGGTTCATTATTTGTTGTTATAGCGGCAATAGAAATACACCCTCCGTGAAAATTTCAGCTCTCTACCTATTTCGGTTGATCTGGTAGAGCCCGGTGACGGACGGACGGACAGTCGAGCAACGGAGGCTTAGTAATAGGGTCCCGTTTGGCACCCCTCGGTTATAATAATAATAATAATTTGGATGTTTTTTTTAACTATTCTTTGAGGTCTAAGGAAGGTTTTTAGAAGAAAAAAAAGCAAAATGGATGGTTTTTAGAAAAGAAGCACCCCAAGGGACGATACAAAAGACACCAACGAGCGCGCATTCAATAGATGCAATTTTTGGAACGAAAAGCCCTTTTGCTTATAAGCCCCATAACTACGGCACATGACGTCATAATAGAAGATCCTCAGATAGTCAAGATCTATTATATTATACAAACAAAAAACTGATGCTGTCTATCTATCCCATTATAAAATAGATTAGATTAACAGCGCCATCTGTTACCGAGTAGCTGAAAACAAAAGTTTTGTCAAGATGGCGCTACTTGTTACCAAAAAAATGAACCAAAGCTTTCTAAAAATAACGCCAGAGTTCGTTTGAGACGCTAAAATTAGTTTTTAGACATTTGACAAAAAAGATGGCAGCGATTGCCGCCTGCTGTCCTTCGGATTTATTGCGAAAATGGCGCATTTTGTGATATTTTCACATAAATTAATAAATATAAGTGAAAAATTGTGTAGTGCAGCTTTGTGATAGTATATGGTTTTATATGAATTGCAGTGATATTCGTGTGTAAATAGGACTTCGACTTTCATCTGGATATTGGATTACACATAAAACTAAGGTATTTACACCTCCTACGCATGATTATATTCTTTTGGATTGTTCTATCTAGGTCAGGATTACTTCTCCGATGTGTATATTCATGTCTGATGCAAAATTATTACATAAGAATGTCAACTTTACCCGGAGCAAGTAGGGAACAAGTGGTTGGATGCATGGTTTCTGAAACAAGTTCTATTTCTAAGAAACCAGCACAATTTCTGCAGAAGAGCTTGTGGTATGCTCGGTGGAGATAGAGCCAAGACTTCAGGATCTGGGAAACCGCTTTCAGTGTGGTCCTGATGTGTAGCGCATGACATCAGCAATGTACCTACTACTGCAAACTTAGAGCATGAATCATCAATGTTTGCTTTCGGCCGCAAAGTTATATCCCTACCAATCCAAAACAGAAAGGGGGTTTGCTCTACCTTTTGGTGAATCACCAATATTTATTGAAATAATTTCTGAGTGATGACACCAATTCAAAAAAAGTTTCTCCCATATGATTCTGATTGGTAGCAAATCTCAAGAAAATTCAAATGTTATAAAAGACTACTAACCCCAGACGAAAAAAATGTTTGAAACATCTGTCTGTTTTTCTATGTGTGTATCTATCCATGATATAGTGGAGGGATTTTAAAGTGGTTTTCTGTAAATGGTATTAGACATTCCTGTGATCTGTGTTAAAAATTGGTTGAGTGGTTCGAAAGTTATCAGCTTAACAAGAAACAAGTCTGACAAATTTAGACTTACAACGTCTTGCAGCAGACTTTTGACTAAATACTGTACACCATTTAACCCACTTGTTACTAGTGTTTGATAAAATAATCAATTTTGTTTCATAGGATTTGAACCTTATCTTAAAGTAAAAAAATTGCAATCCAATTTTCAAAAATCTTGTAAGAATTTACATACAACACGGCCAAGTTACATAGTCAAGCAAGGCAAGGATATTGCCTGTCAGCCAGGTTCCCACTCAACATGGCGGCATTATATTTAGATTGTGTTTAACCTCTCCGAAACCCGGCTGCCCGGCGCCAACCAGCCGGCGCTAATCCCAGGCATACATGAGCCCGCGCGGCGCGCGCGACTTGACTGACATATCAAGTGATTATGTCTGAATGGTAACTCTAACTATGAGAGTTGTACATCTGAGTAGCTAATGAAACCCTCTCTTACTCAATGCGAAGAAAATGTCACTGTGACCTTAGTTTATTTTTGTACCGACATCAGAATCACAGACTTCTAATAAAATGCTCCCTCTCGTCACAAATGTAGTCAACATGAGTAAAACACAACAAAATACACATTTTGTTTGATACTTTCGTAATCTACACAAGATTACCTTTTGAAAACAATAAAAACATTAGTATGTTCTAATAGAAATTTTTCAATATTTCAGCGTTCGAAGATTTCATGAAATACCGGTCGCAGTGAGCGAATCATACAAATCTTGTGAAATTCCTTGTGAAGAGATAAGAGCACCTAGCGTTATATTTCTTAGATTCTACGCTAGGTTATTTGTTGAATAAGAGGAATACAAGCAGCATTTACCACTAAATCATAAATAATTAGTGTGAGTAGGACATATGTCGCATGAAAGCATAAAAATGGGTATGAATCAACACTTTCTATTGTCTAAGATTAGGCAATATGTAATTCCTATCCATCTAGAATTAGCCATTCTAAGTATGTAGTAGACAAACTAGGCTTTCTAACAATGTATCATACTTTACTACTTACCCTACAAAATTCTATACAAACTTCAATGCAAACATTCAAATGTTTACAAAAAGTGATTTTTTCGAGTCACGTTTGCATCGTCTTGAATGAATGAAATGAACAAAAGACCATACCGGAAATAGAAGATTGGCTCATTGGCCGTTTTTACACACTAAAACTTTGCCTATACAAACACAATTGGCTAATTCATTCCGGTCAAAAAAAAAAGGTATCGAGTGCGTGTTGGTACGCTTGGGTCAATAGTGTTTGTTTATGTTGACGTGTCGGTACGGTTGGGTCACGCTGAGGTTAAACCCCAAAAGACCTCCAGGTGGCACTCAGGCACCAAGAAATTTGGCATCAGTTATATTTCATATGAACTTTCTTTTATAGCAACTTTTCTGGTTTATGCGATATTCTTCAATTCCATTCAAAAGTGATTAAAATTCCTAGACGTCAGAATTACATGTAAGGCTACAGGGCGGTTACAATAAGCTTTGTAGTGATTTAGATTAGGTTCTAAACAAGAACATCACCATGGCAACCATTTCCATTCCAATATGCCATAATGGGCTTTATTTATCTAAAACCAACAATTGTTTTAAGACATTGATGGCAATTTTGCGGAGTAACTGAATCAGTATAAGACTGGACATTACCCCCCGGACAAAATAAATGGTGAAAGAGTATCAATGTTTCATATTGTGTACTGCCCTGCTGCTCACTAAATAGTAGTTGTTCAAGATGAATCAACAAGGTTAAATAAATATATTTTTCACGCCACTGTGAAAACCACCACTGAACTGCTGAGCCATTATGTTGTACTGAAATTCATTATAACCCACTGGTTAGTAATGTGATTTTCACTTCTCATAGTTCTTATTGTTATGACCTTAAAATCTAATTACGTGAAATATGCACGGCGCTCACAGCCCAGTTCCCCAGGGCAGTACCATACTTTTTTTTAAATCGAGCCGGCCAAGGCAAGCTGTATCAAAATTTAATCATTTTCAATAAAACAAAAGCCACATTTTAAATAAAACAAAGCCGGGAGTGTTGCAAGACGCTGCAATAAACGTTGTGAAATTGCAAAGATTCTAGGAAAATAGAAGATACAATTACTATTCCACAACTGTACTAATGTATCAAACATCAATTTTCACTTTTAATTTACTTGAACATAATGCTGTTTTTATCAGCCTTGCTTTTTTATCGTCTCGCATGAGGTGAGAAAAGTAGCATACTCCTTGTGGATAAAGCTGTTTTTGTCTTCAGCGCGCTAGAACCCCTCACTGCACTCTTAGTCTTAATTTGCTTGCTTGGCTCAGGAATTAACTCTTAACACCCTCGCTGCATTCGGGAGCTAAATTTGGAATCCTTTCAGGATTCAATATCGCGAATGTGACATAAAACAGTGTTTTATCACTTGATGTACCCAATCTATTCCATAAGTTCTGTCCCAAGTTTTAGAATTTGGATAATGTAAATATAGAGAGACAGTTATTGCTCATTTACGACGAGAAGCGCCGAGCTTCAGGTGTTGACTGATGACATGGTCCTAGCTGATGTTTTCATTTGTCTAGACATGATTTTCTGTTTGAAGAGAGGATTTCGACTGATTTGCTTGGCATCGCCTTTGATCGCTGCCTAGTGTCCTGGAAACTCGTGCTAGACTGGGTATAGTTTACTATTTTTTACCAGATAACAGGATAGCTTATTGTATTTTATATAGGGCTAAAACCATACCAACTATATATGTATATGTCACCATAAGATTGTCAAATTAGGTTATGTATGTAAGAACAAAAGAAACGTAAATTCTAAACCTTGGCAGTCTGGTTTACTATTTTTCGATAGTTGACCAACTAACGCGTTAGTTTATCAACTAACGGTTTTGACTTTCTTACGGTGATATATATATATATATATATATATATATAAATATTTATATTCATAAGTATATAAATAGACTATATACATACACAATATTATACAAGACTACATAATATACGCAACACGGAGTACGCCGCCCACACGCACCGCCGCGACGACCTGCTGCGATGCTTCGCACGGATCTTCTGCGAGGAAGGCGACGCCAGCAAGGATGACCAGGCCCTGGTCCGAGCTATCTCTAACGAATCACCGCACTACTTCAAGGCTTAGGCTTGTTCACGTGACCCCAATTTTGTTGTCTGCATGCCACTTGGAGGGGGTAGCGGCGCGTGGGTGCAAGAGTGATGCATGCATGGGCGAGAGAGAGGTGGCAGCTGGTTTAGAGGTTATGAAACCTGGCCCGGGGAGTGCTGTAGTGAACGAAGCGATTGTTAATACAGTAGATGTACTTTGGGATTGAAAGGAGATGTCTGGCAGACTTTAAGTACTTAAAACTGTATATTAATAAATATATCTTATAAATAAGTACCAATCTAACTTGACATATGTAGATGAATAGTGCTTCTTTAAGCGAGTTTTAAAAACATTTAGTGATGGACTGTCTCTGATGCTGCACGGAAGTGCACCTAGGAAATCAAAATGTAGCCTATAGGGTACTTTGCATGGACCTAGAATCATGAAATTCAGTAAGAAGCAAGGCTTACAGTACATCAGTAATGAAGGAAATACGAAACCGTTTTGTAGTTACGGAAAAAACGAGTACGAGAAAAAATGCATAAGAACAACTTTTGATGAGGACGCTTCAAGTTTTAAAAGCGCGTTTAATGCGTAATTGATTACTAAATCAGCAATAAAAATACACACTTTGTGTAAATTTAAACTGTATACCTATGTATTACGGTTAATGAGATCAGCGCGTCTCGATCGCAGCCGATCCGGGCGGTGTCCGTTATAATAAAGTACACAGTGAATTCACGGTTCGTTTTTATGCCCATGAATAGTGCATAAATAGTCCAAATGTAAAAAAAAATTACCTCATTAGTTCAAGAAATAATGACTATTCTTTGTGTATACGCTACCGTAACGGTAGCGCTAGCGTACCCCACGCGCTAGGCTAAAACGGCAAACATCCAAGACAGGAATTTAACACATACATACACAAAAAAGTGCATAAATAGCGCACTCAACGTACAAAGTTACACAACGATTGCTCTTATAGGAATGGAGATATCAAATTCTACATTTAAACAACTCACGAGCCGGCGCTTAGATAGCGTACACTTATTAGTGCAAGTAGAAGACGACCTTTTCCATTTATGAATGCTATATCAAAAAGTAGTGCGTCAAATAGTGCCACAATCAGTCCAAAAATATTATAGCAATTTGCAGTTGAACATAATAAAAAGATAAATTAATTTCTAACCATATAAAAAGTACAGACATCAATAGAAGTGCTTTGGGTTTAATTTCCTTAATCAATTATCCATCTTTACAATACCACAGGTATGTTCAAATGTAATAATTAGTATTAATGATGGAAGAGACTGTTTATATAAATCTTCTTCCCCCCCGGACCTCACAACAGAGTTCAAGTCTCTTTTCGCATTTAAATTATTTTTAATCAGAATAAGTTTTATTCAAAGTTATCAGCGATAAAAAAGGAGTGCAGAACTATTTCTAATATAAGCCACGCCATGGTCAGCTAGTGAATTTATAAACAATCACATAAACAGTTACATACAGGCACATACATTGCATCTGGCCCCACACTAAGATACCCTGTGTTGTTGGAACCAGAAACATCGACGTGACACACATATAAAAATCCAAGACCTGGGGTTTTCTTTTCTGTATCCCCTGCCGGGGATCGAACCTGGGACCTCTAGCATGGTAGGCAGAGCCATAACCCTAGCGCCAAAGAGGTCCTGTGACATTCGTTGATATCTAACGCCCGAGCTTAATAACGTATCCCTAATCCAAGATTGAAATCAATCTGAGATTGTTCTCTATCCATAGATCGATCTCCTATCCGTGTCCCAATACCGAAAAAGACAGATGCAATCCGTTTTTGTATTTGGATTGCTCGCCAATCTGTCCCTCTTGACCGTTCCGTTCTTCGAAAACTAGTAATGTTTTTTAACATGTTACGGGATAAAATATGACACAAAACTATATTGTTTTGTATTAAAACAAATATAAATTATCTTAATAAGATAAAAGATGTTTTTGCATTCTATAAAATCGAATTATTTCAATATTTTTATATTCTTATTTTGAAAGTCCAACAGTTTGTCTCGAGTAAAATGGAACGTTGACATTGGAATGTTGATGGAACACAACACAGATGTTGACAGCGCAACGGGGAACAATAGACAGACCGCTAAACAACAGTTTCAAAACTTTTGTAGTGCTTTCGTTACATTATTCAGCTTTCTCTCAGCTTCATAAATTGAAATTACCAGGACGTTTGATTGTAGAGGACTTTAGTTAGAGGTTATTAGTACAAAATACCTATTCTACCTATCTTTACACCACTGCAATGGAGCCAGAATTGGTAAGTTTTGCAAGTTTTTTTTTGTGCAATGATATTGATAACTTGAGAGAACGCGTCTCTTTTTTCTATCTTTCCCTCCGTTTGCAACAATGCTAATTAACATTTTGATTTTAGGTCAAAGGAAAACCACTGTCAAAGGAAGAGACGAAGGCTTTACTAGAGTTGGTGCAGCAAAGCAAAATAATTACCAACAAAACCACTAATGCTACAAACAATAAATTAAAAAATGAGGAGTGGAGCCGAATAACAGCGGTTTTCAATGCTACAGTCACCACTAGTCGTCGGACCCCTCAGCAGCTGCGTCTGAAATGGGAGAATTTAAAGAAGAACGCCCGAAAACGCTGTACCAAAATACGGATGAATAACTTACAGGTTAGTCGTAAATTCCATTGAAACATTCATAGGTACATCACATCTTCAATATTTTTTCTCAAGTAATATCTACTGTATCATTCAACATTACTTTTGTTTTTCAGACTGGAGGTGGTCGGGGCGACTATATTCCCCCAGATGATATCTTAGACCGTGTATCGAGTCTGCTGGGGAGTACAGCCAGTGGCTTTGATGTGCCTTTTGGGGGTGACAATGTACCACTACCAGTGGATTCAGTGGAATACATTGATTTTGGTGATGGTGATGATGGTGGTGGTAGTGGTGATGGAATTAACATTGAGTTTGAGGTTGACCAAATGTCAGGCCCAGATATGCCTAAGGGTTCGGGGCCTTGTAGTGATGTGAGGGAAATCAACCCTCCCCGGGTGAACCCACCCTCAACACCAATTAGGTCAAAAGCTGTCCCGTTCAGAACCCCTGGAACTGGTAATAGTTATTTTATTTTTTTCTAGACAGAGTGGCCACAGCCAGGCTCCTGTGCGCTGTGCTGTGAAAACTTCATCACTTTATTAAAGTATTTTATTAATTCTCAACTTTCCCTTTCACAGGTAAGAAACAATTCAAAGACTCTAGCAAGGCTGCCAGAGACAATGCAATAGCAGAGTATTATAAACTAAAAAAAGAATTATTAAAAAGCAAGTTTGACTCCATTCAATTAGAAAATGAAAGGCTAAAATTATTAATAGAAAAACTTAATTTAGAATTAAAAAAATTAAAAGAAGATAGAGAGGAGAGTAATAAATGAAGGAATAATATTTTTTTAACTTGATTTAATGAACATTGCTGCATTACTCTTTACCGATTCTTTCTTTATTTTTAATACATAGATACTTAGTTTTACAGGAATCTTAAGTTCTCATAGGTTTTACTCTTATTTTTCTAACTATTGCACTGACTGCCGCTACTGTACTGTAATACTTTTAATTATAATATATTGTGATAATATGTAGTGTAATAAATAATAAAATAAAACCTTTGTGCTCAAAATTGCGTTTATTATAATATTTTTTGCTAATATGAAAATGACAATCTTTGTTATATGCAACACTTATTCTAGATTAAACACATTATTTGATCCAATAGGAATAACCTAATCAACTAAAGTAGTTATTGATGAGGTCATCTCTATTTGCAACATTTTGAATACCTATAGGTACATTTTGAGCCCCGAGATTGACATCATCCTCATCTGCTGGCAGCTCAACCTCTGGGGGGACTTCAGGGAGGTTTCCATTTCTACAGATGTTGTGTAGCACTGCTGTGGCTATTATCACTGTGAAGATGTTCGGCAGTGACAGGCGCAGAGTAAGTCCAATTACAGGAAAGCGACGTTTCCATACTCCTATTGTACTGAAATGAAACAAAAATGTAAGTATGTTTTGATAAAATAAAATTGGTACAGGTTACAGCAAGCCAGGAAATCTTAAATAAAAATATTGTACCGTTCAATAGTATTTCTAGTTTTTATATGAGCTTCATTGTATCTCTGATCTGCTTCCGTAACAGGATTTAAAAGTGGCGTCAGCAAATATGGTCTGTTTGGATATGCACTGTCCCCAAGCAACCAGCGGTTTCCAAATTGTCCTGCTTCACCTTGAGCTGCAAAAGAAAATTATTAAATTATTTTTTTCATCTTTCACTATTTTAAATGAAAATATTATACCTAGTAAGATCAAAATAAAATTCAGTCAAACCTCTTAAAATGGAGTTGTTAAAGATTGTTGCATCATGGGCAGAACCTGGCCAACGAGCCACAACATTCATGAGCTTTAGTTCTGCATCACAAACACACTGCACATTCACAGAAAAATAGCCTTTTCTGTTCCTGAATTCCTCGCCAATTAACTGACCTGAAAATAAATAAAACATGGCTTAGTGCCGTTCTCTCATTCTTCAGATAGTGTTTATCAGTTGAGAGTTTTTGAAATTTCACATGTACAAAATGTGTCAAAAAAAAGTTATCTGACTGTTTAGCTGTCTCTTGAGAGACCCATGCTTAGTATAATAATAATTAATATTGAGCAGTGTTAGCCCAGTGGGTGAAATAGCCCAGTAAATAGTTACTCATACCTGAGGAAGTTACTGTATAATTGTGAACAGTCCCAGTTTATCATGAACCACATTAATGTAAAATCAAACAAAAGAGGAGTCTCCGAGTGCAGTCTAAAGATTGATGTTACTTACATGGACACTGTATACGAATATGTGTGCCATCAACAGCTCCAAGTACACGAGGGAATCCTGCGATAGTATAAAATGTTTCTGCGGATCTCTGATGCACATAAACATATTTATCATAAAGGCGTGCAATGGCATCTGACACATCTCGCACGATTCTGCTTGCTGTAGATTTTGATACTCCAACAAAGTCAGCTACAGATATTAGCATTGTGCCGAGTGCATAGAAGCGCAGCGCCAATAAAAGTTGCTGCAGCGGTGGTACTCCATGATTTCTGTAAAGAAAATTAGGTACTTAGGTAATAAAAAAACAAGCAAAAATAATGATTTTATCACAGATTTTATGACAGCCAACGATATGCCCCACGTAATTGCCTTACCTTGACGATGTTACCCGCAACATTGGCATGATTTCAGTCAATAGCGACTCAACAGCAGGCTTGTTTAACCTAAACCTAAAAGAGAAGTCTGCATCATCGAGACTCTGCATGAAGTTGACTCTTCGCGTCCTCCGTGAGGGTCTTCGGCTTACATTTTCTTCATCACTCCAATCTGAAAGATCAGCTAGATTGTCCAATTCACTATCACTATCACTTGAAAGCATTAATAATGCCATTATCTTGTAGTAATCACTCACAATCTTTGAAACAACAAACGGTAATCCACCGAATTCCTAGGATTAATAATTCGGATTGCTTACGCCAATCGATAGAACTGTCAAACTACAAAGATAGGTTATTGGGACGCACAAACTGTCATTTGCGAACGGAGGGCAATCTTTAATCTGTGATCCTTCCTCCCGCAGATAGATCGCGTTCACAGATTGCAAATTCAATCCATAGATCGCTTATTGGCACGGGCCAACTACAAAATGGATTGATTCGCCTATCTTAGATAGACCAAAATGGATCGGGATTGGTTATTGGGCTCGGGCGTAAATGGGCTGGTTCTGACACTGACCAAGAATTCTAATTCTAACCTAGATAACCACACTTATAAAACTATTCAAATTAATTATTTTCATTGGCATTCAACACATTGGCTGAAACACAAATAACTTTACAAATTGATTATTTGTGTATTTTAAACAAATACCTACATTGGAAAAAGTATAATATTTATGATTACTTACCTACCTTATTACTTGGCTCTTACACAAAACACAATGCACTAAAATTATTAGTTTCATAGTAAAACAACAGATACACAAGCAGCCCATTTTTTAAATCACTGGATTATAACAGCAATTCCCGGTTTTTTTGGGTACTTTCGGGGAAAAAAATCCTGCAGTAATATTACTTAATTTTTAATTTTATTTATTCTTTATTACTTTTACGAACTGTTCTCTAACTCAAGGGTGAGTTAAGGGAGGAGTGTGTAAATAAGCTGCCAATTTAAATCACAAAACGCGTTTCTAATAGCTTATCTGAATTCTGCGTCTAGTTCTTGTCTTTGTGTTAATTCACTTCTTGGTTCTACCACCAGAGGTTCATCTTCGTGTTCGTCATTTTGATGCGACTGTGAACATTGGAGTGTTGGTGGAGGGTTAGTGCGCCTTAGAAAGGATACAATATTTCTGCACATCATCACTACTTGGTTCATCTTCATCTTCGGTTCAGGTTCATCTTCGTGTTCGTCATTTTGATGAGACTGTGAACATTGGAGTGTTGGTGGAGGGTTAGTGCGCCTTAGAAAGGATACAATATTTCTGCACATTTCATCACTACTTGGATGAAAAAATACTGACATATCTTCATTATTGCCTCTGAAGTATTTTTTGGGGTTTTGCAAATAGTCTAAAGTTGATGCTTCTTTCTATCGGCGCTGTGTACAGTTTTTCGCTTATATTGTTACGTCTTTTCTTTGTCAGGTCTTTCACTATGCAAGTTCGCAGCTTCAAAAATTCTTCTAGTGTATTTACTAAGCTACTTCAACTTGTTATCGAATCACATGTTAATGATAGTTTTTTCTGAAAGTCTGCAAGTAATTACTTTTTAGAACATCATCATTTTTAGCAGGCGGCTTGCGGAACAATTTGATTTTATTTTTATTTTAAAAATTAAATATTGGCAGTAGAATTGTCGGTTTGTCACTTCCGGACTTGTTGCATCATTGGACGAAAAAGCAGCGCCGTCTGATAAATCGTCATCAAAGTCGTTGTCAGAAAGAGTGTTCTCTGTTTTATGGATGTGCTTGTGTCCTAGATATTTCTGACAAGAGTATGTCGTCATCATCTTCTAATTCGATTCCGATGGTTGGAAATTCTACTTAATCATTAATGATGTTACTCTTCTTGTAGAAAACGTCCATGATTGCAAGCTGGAAGGCATTCGCCACACATGTTTGGTGGTACGATGACAGAAATTTTATGACAGAAATTTGCCAAATTTTGTCATCATGCTGCAACCATTTGTTGTCTCAGCGACAATTTCTTTTTCAAGGAAGACCTTAAACTCACTTAATCAGGGTCATATTTCGCTCGCTCGGTCAATTATGGCAGTTTGTAAATTTGCTTTCGAGAAGCATTAACGCCATCTAGTATAAATCACGCAAACTACGTAGCAGCGTTCAACACATTCCATGGTCCGTAGATATTTAAATAACAAAACAACATTTTTGTATACGCCTGTACGACAGTATGTTTGTTCCTAGTTTTTTTTTATATGTTTTACTGCGAATTGCCATAATGTTTTTGGACTGATTGAGGAACTATATGACGCACTCTTTTTTGATATGGCATTCATAAATTGAAAAGGTCGCCTTCTACTTGCATTATTGTATGCACGCTATCTACGCCGGCGCGTGAGTTGTTAAAATGCAGGGTTCGATATCTCCATTCCTTTATGAGCAATCGTTGTGTAACTTTGTACGTTGAGTGCACTAATTATGCACTATTTTTGTGTATTGGGCGTGGGGTACGCTAGCGCTACCGTTACGGTAGCGTTGAGAACAAAGAATGGGCATTATTTCTTGAACTAATGAGGCACAAATTTTTACATTTGCACTAATTATGCACTATTTATGCTCTATTTATGGGCATAAAACGAACCGTGAATTCACCGTGTGTACGCTACCATAACGGACATCCGGGCGTCCAAACTAGCGTTCTTGGATCGCGACGCTGATATGATACGTAGGTACGTTACCGACATAAGAACATGTCTGGCCTTTAGGGCCCATTGGGCACCTTTCGACTATGTTAGCTTGACAAATGCACCAGTTACTCCTACCGCGTGGTGACGTGGAAATGTATTTTTGGACAAGATATATGGAGACTTCACAAAAAGAGGTTGAAGCTAGAATGATTATAGTTTATTTCAATAAAAGACTATTTTATCGTAAAATGAGCCGAAAGGGAGCTATTGCCAAAAAACTGATAATAGCTTTTTTTTCCATTTTTCCAATGCGAACGGCAAAGATGGTACAATAGATATTCGGAAAGAGCAAATCAAACTTAAAATCACCAGTTTTAAGTTTGATGTGCACCAAACTCCCGTATAACTTTCCAGACAAAACTACCAAATGACTACCATCTATAGACCTTACAGCATTACTTACACAGAATTTGTCTGACATCATATAGTCTTTGGAAACTTTCATCTCATCTATCAAATACTATCACCGCCGTCTTTAGATGTATGGTTTTGTTGAAATGCTGAAAATACTGAGCACAGAGGTATGCCGGACAACCGTAACTCACAGTATGGCTCCGTCGCAAGACCGCCTTCTTTAACCCCCGAAGAAAAAGGGGGGGTGTTATAAGTTTTAAGCGTCTGTGTGGATTTGTGTCTGTGTCTGTCTGAGTGTGTGTATGTGTATGTCCGTGGGACAAACTGGTAGACGGATTTTAATGCGGTTTTTTTGTGTTGAACTACTACGATGCTTCTTAGATATTTTTTATTAAAATCGATTCTGTGGTTCGAAAGTTATCAGCTTAACAGGGAACAAGTGAACCATAGACTTTTTTAAGTTTCATTTATTGTGTTGGCAGTTTTGAAACCTTAAGGCAAAAGAGGGGTGTTATAATATTGTAGCGTTAGTCTAAGTGTCTGTCTGTAGCACCATAGCTCTCAAACGTTTGGACAAGTGTATGTCTGTGGCACCGCAGCACTCAAACGGCTGGATTAATTTTAATGCAGCATTGCAGTTGGTGATAGAAGTGGTGCGGTACAAGTCAGAAAACAAAAGAATTCGAATGTATTATGAGACACCGTTTGACTTTCACCATTTTAATCTTTGTAATTCTGCCACAGCCGATTTGTCATTAGGATTATTAAATAGTTCTCTTTTTGATTTAGTTCACAAATTGCAATTACTTGTAAACGTTTTACGCCACTTTAGGCTACATATGCATGAACTTTTGCAAATGTTTAATACTGCTCTGATATACAACAGTTCCTTGAAATTCGGGAACAGCCCAACATGAAATAATAAGGAAATAATCTTTCTTGACATTTCGAGACGAAAAGTCACGTGATTTCATTTTTCTTACTTTATCCCCAGCAGGGGATCGAACCCGGGACCTCTCGCATGGTAGGCAGATCCATACTCGCAGAGCCACAGAGTTTTAACTAGTTAAACCTTAGCATTAATTAGACCATAGAGATTTTTTACTCTTCAACACTTCTTTTTAATCTTTTGGGAGAATCTTGCTTGACTACAACCGACATTTGATTTAACTGATAATTTGCCAAGTTTTTTCGTGAGCAATAAACATTATTTATCTTACACTAACATGCTCTTCTGCTTGGGCGACTTACGCTGTTATGATTTAGGCTGAAATGCGATGTTGAGTCAGCACCTCGGAATTATACTCTATTTTCGTTCATTCTACTCTGGATCTAGAGACTGCCAATTTATAAAGTTCTACGACAAAAATATGCAACTGCGTCATCGCCCTTATATTCGCCTTACCATTACGTATAGTGCAGGCCCCGCCAGGTTTCTTACCGTTTGAGCCAGCTGTCCTCTCTCTCTCTCGCATAGAGTAAGGGGGGCGAGAGAGAGGTGGTGGCTCGTTCAAACGCCTAGATACCTGGCGGGGCCTCTATAGGTAGGTACCTCTGCAGGTTAAGCGCCGAAACACTTAGTCATATTTATTTTGCCAGTCCAATACGAATACGGTTAGTTATTTATTAGTAAGATATTCCGTATTGATCTACTAATAAGAGCTAACTCGGTCAACGATCGGCCAACCTACATCCATAATGTAATATAGAATCAGAGCCGCATATAGGTACGCGGATAATTCGTTCGACGTATCCTAGATGTACTATCAAATCAACTCTATTACGTTTGGTCTTGGATCATGCAGGACAAGAATTCCGCATCCCAAGCGACGGGTCCGCGAATTCGTTTGGTTGACAGATTTGGAGAAGCCTCCAAACCTGTCAACTCTCTATCTTGTCAATTCTCATATGATAAACCGATAAGAAAGACGCAGGTCCGAAATAAGCCGCATTCGAGCTAGAACAATTGCGTGCCTTCGAAATTCGCAAGGAAAGATGAAATCGGAAATCATTATATGCCGTCAATGAACACGCCTCGGTAGAACATGGCTTGCTCTGATGAACAAGTCACTACGTGCGGTTACTCTTCGTGCACTAACTCGAACACATTAGCTTAATAACAGAGGTGATGGTCCAGCAAAAGCCTATCTACAACGTTTTCAATTAAGCAATTTATGTATTAAAATATAATATCAATTTCTTCATAATTTCATAATTTCTTTATTGCACACAAATAATTATATTGACAAGATATATATTAAAATAGTGTACAAAGGCGAGCTTATCTCTAACTAGAGATCTCTTCCAGCAAACCATGTCAGGATGAGATAGGTTAATCACAGAGCACGGGTAGACCGATGTGTAGTTTCTTCAATTCCGTCCTACCACTTGATAACGTTAGCTAACTACTATTTATCTGTAGACATACTGATTGATTTGCTAATTGGTAGTATTAACTAACCAATTCCTTACCTATGCATACAATAATTACACGAACTTAACCATGGTAACTGTTGATGGAGACTGCTCTATTTCCGAGAACAAAGCACCCCTTAGACCCTCACAGAATATTGAGTAGGTACCTCAACCACTCAACAGCCTTTCTCATCAAACGCTGTTCGTGGTCAAGAGCTGTGTTTCTGAACCTCAAGAAATGATTAACCTAAAGATCCTAATGGCATTTTGTTGGTAGGTTTGTTGATAGTTGTGTATTTTTAGCGGTCACTATCTAAAAGGAAAAACTGACAGCCCAGGCCACTTCACTTACGTACGGCATATCGACCTTCTGTCGTAAACACTAAAGTAATGCAAAGCAACGATGTGGCCTGGGCGTTATAGGATCTCTTCGTTTCCTACCGTCGGTATGTCTGTCTGTCTGTCTATCTGTCAAGGCCAATTTTTCTCAGTAACGCATGAAAGTCCTTTGGAGCTGTAAAAGAAACAAACTTCTATGTCGCAATCAAAAGATACGGCTTTTTATGCCGCAAATTTGTTTTATTTGCTTCTTACTCACAAGGGAATCAAAACCTATAGCGTACTTTCTGTTGACCTGCAATCATGAAATTTGGCTTGAAGCTAGGTCTTTTATTAACACAAGTAAAGGAAAACAACTGAAAAGCATTAATTTGGGTTTGTGTAGTTTATCCTTCACACAAAAATGTGATTTGTGCGGAGCTCTTGGTGCGCGAGTCCGGCTCGAAATTGGTAGCAACCTTGGGAAACTTTGAAATGATCGCCTTTTCTGCCAACTCCCTGTAAAATGTCTCTAAAAGACATAACCCGAAATAAGTATCTTCCTCGAGACACACAAGGTACCTACTCTGCCTTGCCACCTTAGTCTGATGTCTAGTTGATATTTACGAGGTCACGATACATTCCACCAGCAGTACATGCACTAGTTCAGCGGACTATCCTAATGCGAATAGTTGATTGGAGGGTATTCAACTGGAGCTCATCCGAAAATATACTGCGGCTTCACTCGCTATACTTTGCGTACGCCGCGCGCGCTCCATCTGCTGTGGGATGGGCGATAGGAGAATAGCTGATAGATTTTTTCATTCCTAATACTTATATTATACTTACTGTAGGGGATGTAGGTATACCTCCATCTTTATCAAAGCAGGAACTCCATTGCCTTACAAACGATGAAGATTATCGTTTCAATTTTATCAACCAACCACAAGTGGTGATTGCTATCGCTTCATATTATTGGAATATTATAATTTATGTATTACAGGTACCTAGAAATTTATATATGTTGCACGGACATGATTTTAAGATTTTAACAATAGACAAATTTGACGGATTTGATCAAATCCCGAAACTGGTTTTGTGAAATGACAAAAACAAAGTTTTGTTACTGCTGGTAGAAAATGAATGCCAAATAAGCAACCAATACGGTTCTGTGATACATGGACATGGGGTTGCCTCCGCTCTGCTTCGCTCGGCTCCAGGTAGTATATAAAAGTGTGACCTAACACAACCTAACATTAGTATTTGGACATAAAGTGACCAATTTCGCTCTAAATTTTTGTATAAACTAGGCGCGGTGAAGAAGTGGGGGGGGGGGGGGGGGGCAGTGCAAAACACAAGACATTTGACATTTGACTGAAATCTTATAGGTATTCGACCATTTCACTAGATTTAGTTCAGGGATTTGGACAAATCTGGATCTGTTCAGGGATATGTCAAAATCATGTCATTCTTTTATAATTTCCCGGTATTTGATTAAATCAATCCGGGAGTTGGCCAACTAGGTATATACAAATTGTCACAAAATTGCAGAGTTTTGTTTAGCTAGAGAAAGAAGAGACTCTATCAAGTTGTAGCAAGACCTCCGCGAGGTCCTGTAAAAAAGCTGTTGATGATTGGTGGAGGCGACATGCCGACGAGGACCAAATATTAAAAACGACGATAAAAAGATACCAGCGACGATTGGCTAGTCCCCTGTCAGCTATTGAATAAATGGCTAAACACGCGCTAGGCGTGACGCAGTGCTGTTGTGCCTGTACCATAAGAATCGCGCATTCCTCTCCCTTGTGCCACCCGACGTGACGGGCCGACTTGTGCCACCCGACGTGACGGGCCGACTTCGTCTGTCAGGTCGGCTCTTCGTTTCCGGGATAAATAAAACACGAACTGGTCCACGGCAATACCGCTTCGTTGATGTTGTGGCTACCGGTATCGTGGGTGTGCGTATGCGTCACTTACGAACAGGGAAGAAAATATTACCCTGAGGTTTTCCGAAAAGCAGTAGCTGCCTTATTCATTTTATTTGATATTCGTCGAGTAGTTTTTGGTGGATAGGTACCCCAAATGAAATAAATGATATCCAAATGAGCAGATCGGGCTTGCAAGAGATAATCGGCAAGTTTCGGTTTTGTAGAGCTCCATCCCGGTCACTCAGCTGACGTTATATATTTTTTTCATTGCATTTAGTCCGTTTTTCCTTTAGTCCGTTTTCGCAATTGCGGTTTCACAATTGGCTGCGAAAGAAGAATTATTTTTCGCTGTTTCGTAATTAATTGACAAACAAGAAATTATTCTCTGTTTTCGTTACCGCCCCGTGTTTCTAAACTTAAATACAGGCTCAAATGCTGTTGTTGTTGTTCTTGAGAACTGTTTGGTGTTCGGTAGAACAAGGACGCCTTGCACGGTGGACCCAACCTATACCTTATAGTTATAGATAAAAAATTGACGTTGAAGAAAAACCAATGAAATTCCAACTTCGGAACTGCCTTAACTCAGACTAGGAGAATGGCATGTTTACGTTGGATCTTATCAAGCATGGCACGGTAGTAAAACGCAATACAGAGCGGCCCTGATTCTGGTAGTGAAATGGTGGCTCAGTGGCAATAATATGACCAGGCTCACAGTCAGAGTTATAGGGATTCATATTTGGCGTATCATCTTAAGAAAGGGGTTCAGAGAAATAATGCATACTTAAAGCGGATCGTCGTTGCGCTGCGTCTGCGGCGTTTCGATATTGATGATGACATTTTTGTGGTTAAGGCCCCTGTTAATGCCAGAAATGTTCACTATCGGGCGTGGCCTAACGCTTTTCCGCCGCGCAGCCCTGCCTTACCCCCGCATCTAAAAATACCGACAGCGAAACCAACGTTTCAAAAGAGCGGTAGGTATAAGCAAGCACCTAAGATCGGAGAAATTATAAATTATAAATCGGAGGCCGCTTGAGGTAAGTCAGTTCCTAACCTTCCAATGATTTGATTTGAAGGTTCTTGTTCAAATGAATGGTAGCGCGGACTATAGATGTGTTGACTGCGAATGTATTTAAATTAGCCCGCCATTTTACTAATTTCTTGTTTGAGAACCCAACATCAAGCGGCGCAGGTGCTATTCTCGCTTCGCTCGCTCGTGGTAAAAGTGCCACTCGTCGTACTTCACCTATTTTCCACACTAGTAGCATAAATAGCTATTTTCGCCTCTAGTATTCGATCAGTAGTGTAGTAGGTAAGCATATGTATTATTTAGATTACTAGTTGTATCGTGTTTGGGGATGGGCCGTAGTGTACCTTTGCGCCCAGCTTCATGCTTCATTCATTGTCATTTTACGTAACAAGTAGCTTTGCTATGCATTGCATTGCTGCAGAATACAAGAATCTTTTCCCATAGATCTTAACATACTATTGTTTAATGTGAAAATCATTATCACCACCATCCATATTATATCATCATCAGGAACGACTCGACGACGTGTTCCATACGATCATCTGATCTTTCAAATTTTAAATTGTCATAGACATTATACTGTACGACTATATTTTTTACTTCTCATGCTCAAAATGATGCCCCTTATAATCTCTTGAAATTAAATGTGTTTACTGTTGCATCCGGTATAAAAGTATAGTGATCAAAACAAGTCCAACAAATCTCATATCTTTTTGGCAACTTTGGGAGGTGAAACCTTGTTTTATTATGCCATGACGGTACCGCGTGGCAATACTTTTATGTCTGCGAGCGACGTAACCTCTCCTTCGAAGTGCCTAGTTGCACTGCCGCCCGTCGCCCTCACACACACACACACATACCGTCATGCATTTTTTGGAGCGCCAGTGATAAAATAAAATGAAGATTTTTTCAAAACCATTGATTTTTTCTTAATTTCAAACACACATTTAACCTCTTGAATATATAACGCCACTTTCCCGTTATAGGTTTAAAATTTTATTACCATGGCATACGGCTCAAAACTGCGACCCGAGAAATAGCAAATTTTAGGTGAAAAACATCTTTTATTTTTTGTACAGTTCCGATTGACATATAATAATGTTTTCAAACACAAACATTGCAGAAAAAGGATGTCTTCTTAAAATATATATTTTCAGGATTTGGGAAGTGTCTCCTTTAAGAGGAATAGCGCTTTAATGATGGGCGTTTGACATTACCCTTCGCCTTAAGACTAGTGCCGGGCGGGGACGACGACGCGGCTCGGTACGTCGCGGCCGCGGCCGGAGCCCCGGAGCCCCGGAGCCCGAGTTACCCGCACGGCGACGGCGACGGCGGCGGCGGGGCGCGGGGCGCGGGGCGGGCGCCCGCCGTATCCCGATATTTATAGAGCCGCCGAGACGCCGGCCCCAACAGAATCCCGCATGTTAATTGGCTTCTGTCGCATTTTTTCCCCAACGTCACAGAACGTCAATGGCATCGGCCCGTTTTGCTTCCGAGCAGACATTGACACCTAACTGGCCTAGATACGAAACAAGTCAGCGCAAGCAAGGGCACCGCCAGAACTGCGAGCTTATCGCCCGTGAAAACGAACGACCACGATGATAGCTTTTATAGCGCTCGCACAGGCCGCAGTTAGGAAACTCGCTTAGCAGCATGATACAAAGGTTAAACTGTTTCGAAAGGACATGGAAGATGGACCAAGTACTGTCCGGAATGAACACAAGTGCATTTCGTTCCTCCTGCCGACACTAATCTGCTACCGAAGCGCTCCATAGTTTGTACCAGGAGTCAAGAGAAAAACTAATACCGGTACGCAATTTAGTTTACATGTATGTTATTGCTTTCTTGTGACTTTTCAGTAGGGAACTAACTACTAATACTGTACTTATAATCAGAATTCATCTCACGGTAATCACTAATGAAACGTCACAGAAATTCGTTTACTTGGATGACATTATATTTCTTTTTAGGGTTCCGTACCCGAAGGGTTCCAAACGGGACCCTATTACTAAGACTTCGCTGTCCGTCCGTCCGTCTGTCACCAGGCTGTATCTCAAGAACCTAGCTAGAGTTGAAATTTTCACAGATTATGTATTTCTGTTGCCGCTATAACAACAAATACTAAAAAACAGGATAAAATAAATATTTAAAGGGGCTCCCATACAACAATACCACATACAAACTTATGGATGCACCTGGTTACGTACATGGAGTGTGAAAGTAACCGCACCAATAACTTTGTAAACAATATTTTGCTGTGTAAAATCCAAACTATTCACTCCACACCATCGCTTCCATTGAACGGTGGTACGGAACCCTTCGTGCGCGATTTAGACTCGCACTTGACCGTTTTTTTTTTTATTATAAGTACTGGACCGATTTGAAAAAATCTGTTTGATTTGAAAAAGTAGACCTCCAGTTTAGTCCTATGTTGTTGAAAATGAGAAGTCGGCGCATTAGTTTGTTTTCTAAATCAAAAATGTACTCAATATTTCCATATTACAGGAAATATGATGTTATCCATGTTTAGTTAATGAAATTGCGTATTAGTTTTTATCTTGACTCCTGGGACAGATTTTGGAGCGCTTCGGTTAACTTATTAGTGTTGGCCTGGGGAACGAGATGGGCGGGACTTGGTCCACACCCTGTCAAATGGGCGGGACTTGGTCCACACCCTGTCAAATGGGCGGGACTTGGTCCACACCCTGTCAAATGGGCGGGACTTGGTCCACACCCTGTCAAATGGGCGGGACTTGGTCCACACCCTGTCAAATGGGCGGGACTTGGTCCACACCCTGTCAAATGGGCGGGACTTGGTCCACACCCTGTCAAATACTGTCAATGCCCTAGTACATATATTATACATATGGGCTGTTCGACGACCTCTGTGGTGCTGCGGTTCGAGACTCTGGCTCCCAAACAAAAGGTCCCGAGTTCGAAAATTAAAACCCCAGTCTTGGATGTACCTATATTTATGTGTGTGACGTCACTTTTAGTTCCCACGAGACAGAGTATCTTAGCCCGGGACCAGATGCAATGTATGTGCCTGCAAAAAAATATGTTGCCATTTCAATTCAGATAAAAAAAGTAAAAGTAAACACCCAGGCTTCATTGCTCAATCATTAGCGAGGGTCTAAAGCTACATTAATCTTTTACTAATAGAAACGAGCACGCAAGAAGGGTGTGAGCCTCACCTGTCAGGATAAATGTAACATGTGTGTTAACAGGCACGCCCACAGTTTCAATATTTATTATATTAAGGGAGAATCTTCCTATGCAGCGACGAAAAGCCGTTGATAATGTGTTCCTTTCATTTCGTCGGCTTCGTGGTGGCAGGCACAGGTGGCAGGCATATTGGGGATTATGAGTTAAACTGGAGTGAATCCAAAGATTTATAGTATTTGTCACTTGGTCACGTTTCGACCGCTAAATGCGAATGTTCCCTTTGCCTTTAATCCAAGAGACACATTTAGTACCTTCCTCTAATGTACCAAAGCTTTTGATAACTGGGCACTTATGGAATTCTCTATGTATCTTTAAAATGGATTAATGGAAAAAAATGTAATTTTGATACAAAGAAAATGTTTCGAATCGGAAAAATGGCTTAAAAAAAGTATAATTAGTATAGTAATTCTAAAAAACTATTAGTGGAAAATTGGATAGTGGTTTTTTTTTGCTTCCTGATGTCTTGCGGGAGTTCATAGAAAGCAATTTTTCTAAATAAAATCTTAACTATTGCCACAATTTCATATTCATATTTATTATTATTCACATTTTTTACAATAATATAAGTTTTTATTATAATATTAAATATTGGGGCTTGCCAACGAGTTGCAATGGTTAAATGTAAGTGAAAAGTTGTCGAAATGGGAAGTGCAGTCGTCTAATTGGGAAGTGGTCAAAATGGGAACTTGTCATTATGAACTTTGTCATAATCGGAAGTGGACGAAATTAACCTGAACGATCAAAACAACCTTTATCTTTGGGTATTTTAAAAGTATTTAGGTATTATTCATATCCATGTACAGAAATGAGTCGAGTATTGCAAATTGTTAAATCGGAGTAGTAAGGGGAAACTAATGTTTTAGAAAAGATGAGCAGCATACAGGAAGACATGCAGACCAACATTTAATTTATCAAAGACGAACGCCGCACCGGCCTTCCTGTTTCTTGTTCTTTAATCTTTATAGTGATTTTTCATCACTAACGTCTTCTGTTACAACAGAAATGACAAAATAACTAGTTATTTTTACATCTGAGAAACTATTGTTTGTGACTAGAGATGGGCGGCCCGAGTAAATAGCATTAAGTGCACAATACGATTAAAATCAGTTAACGATTCGGCCAACCTCGGAAATTGTCGTGAATCCCTCATCGTACTGAGTATTATCAAAAATGGCTATATACTGATTACTTATCATTTATACTGAGTTTTTAGCCAAAATCGAGGCTTTAATAGTAGTTTATGTGACTGCTACATAATGCCTAATTATGTAAAGTTACATACACTAGTTTATCTACACACATATCATAAGCTCTCTTTGATGTGTTCCAATTTGAATGTCAGTACCAACTTCACAGACAAACTAGGGACGGCACGCGGGTGGGCGTCGGCGTTCGAAATTTGAATGTCATTATATGTAGAAAAACTACACATAATGACCATTATGTGTAGTTTTCCAGATAGGAAACGAGTTTTTACCAAGTAGTTTAACATAATGCTGATCGTAACGTGCGGTTTTTGAACGCAGTAAAGAGGGTTTATGATACGTGTGTAGATAAACGTTTTATTTTAGTTAGTCTCATGTTTCGATACAATATTGTGTTTAGATTTATTGTGTTATCAAGATTTGGGGGTTTTTGCTGTTTAGCTGTAACTAACTAACTAACTAAGTTTGACGACCTGAATGGCCGAGTCGGCAGTGACCCTGCCTACGAAGCCTTGGGTCCCGGGTTTGAGTCCCGGTGGGGGCAAATATTTGTTTGATGAGACCGGATGTTTGTACCCTAGTTATGGTTGTTTATCTATCTAAGTATAATATTTATCTATATAAGTATGTGTATCGTTGTCTAGTACCCAAGATACAGGGAATCCTAGTTTGGGGCTAGATCAATGTGTGTAAATAGTGTCCAAGGTATTACTATTATAAGTATGTTTGTCCCTATATAATAAAATCTTTATGATCTAAAACTAACCCAGTTCTCTAGTTCTTCTATCATCACGAAACTTGGTATGTTTATGTAGTTCATAACAAATTAGATTAAATTCAAGGCTCATTAGATTTGGGGGGGGGGGGGTGACCATCCTAAATTGAATTTTTTTAATTTGGCGTTTCCGGCCTCTCGGTGTGCAAAATGAGCTCTCAATGAATTACTAGCATTCTAAAAACTTTTAAATCCATACCATGTTTACTACTAAGCATTCCAGGGTTCCATCTCCCACATACGAGCTCCATAATCAGGTGATGATAATGGAAAATCCCCATGTGAAATGAACAGGACTTGTCACGGAGAATCTAATTGGCCAATTCGCATTCGCATATGAGAATGATTTGCATCATTTTAGACATTCGCATTCGCTTAAAACGATGCGAATGTTTAGCGAATGCTAATGTACGCAAGTAGAGTCAAGTCTGGCGCAATGGCCACGCGTGCTATGTTAGCGCATGCGCATTGCACGCAAACCGATGTCACGTGTTTCATTCAACCAATAGAAAGCCTTTGTACCCTCGCGCTGATCGTTTGCTTATTAAATACCTGTG
Organism: Argyresthia goedartella; assembly: GCA_949825045.1. Classification (NCBI taxonomy): domain Eukaryota; kingdom Metazoa; phylum Arthropoda; class Insecta; order Lepidoptera; family Argyresthiidae; genus Argyresthia; species Argyresthia goedartella. The sequence continues at coordinate 2,259,017 of OX463815.1, forward strand.
TTAAATTACTATGTTACCTAGGTATGTATATTTTACCGGCAATCTTTATAATCCGGTATTATATATAATCCCTAGGCAATATATCGTCTACGTGATCGATAGCAGCTTTGAAAGGTTTTTGGCTACAAATATCGAGAAGCTTGATTATATCTTCTAAGTCCCGTTTTCCCTTACCCACCCTCGCCTCGACGTAACTTGTTGCGTCCTTTTAGGATTGTTGAATGCTGTATGTTGTCGTATAACAGCTGTTTTGACAGGTCGGTGTCGTTGTCCGAGAATCCACTTTTGCAGACCTGTTGTAAGCTCACATCATCTATTACACCCATTTTATCTTGTATAAAGGCAAGAAGCTCATTAATTATGATATTAAACGTACCACATTTCGCGGTTAACGCGGTTTTATCCATTTTTTAAACACGTTAGAGGACCGTTAGAAAAATAGACGCTGCGCGGTTGGGACTGATTAATACAACGAGAGCGGAGATTTGTGTTAATCCGGTAAGCGTAAGTGTATACCCAATGCGGAGCCGGTAATGTATGTAAAAGCTTGTATCACTGCGGTAGCTTAGGTGAAGTGTTAGGTTGAATATGTAAGAACAACAAAAACTACTTAAATCTAAGTATCTTTTGTTGTTCTTAAATGTTCAACCTAACACAAAAAATACTTAAAACTAAGTATTTTTTGTTCTTAGATGTTCAACCTTACACGAAGGATAAAGGGGGCTTCGCTTCGCCCCTTTACTCTTCACCTAAGCTACCAGTGCAGTTTTATTCTAACAAAATCTATTTATTTTACACATTGCCGGTGGCCAATTAGGTATTCTATATAACGCCTGGGCATTGTATATGGGCATTTCTCCACTAAATGGAAAGTCGCTGTCCTAAGGTAATATTATGTAATAAATCTTTAAATTTCTCAATTTTTTGTATCAATACCGACATAGTATTAGGTATTCTTGGCACGCCACAACTTATCAAGTAATTTAATAATTGAATATTCGAATAAACGAACCTCAAACGTGTCAAAACACAGTCCCCTGGTACGTCCCTTTTCCAGAATTACAAATCTGTTACAAATATTATTTTTTCTGCCGTTGATAATTGAATAAAAAATATCCAAATACATTAACAAAAACAGTAACCATATTTATACATCACAGTTATATTTTTACAATCGATATTTAATCAAGATATCTATGTGCGAATGCTGTCCTCAAATTATTCAAACAGTCCCCTGTTAAAATTTTAAAACTGCGCTGAAGTCAAATTTAGTTTCTGCGCGAAGCATTAGATCGTGAAACGGAACGCAATCGGTGTGAACTTCGTTCGGTTGTGTAGCTAAGCGGGCAGCCGCCATCTTAATTTTTGCTACTATTGCGTCAGCTGGTGAACCACGCGTCTCGGCCGTTAGCGAAAACAGTCCACTGGTAAGCCTTTTTTTTACTATTTAAAGAGTGTTATTAATGACAATTCGTTTAAAATAATTGATCATCTAGTATGTAGCCACATCTGTTTCGTTTATCTGACTGTTTTTAAATGATATTGTTTTATTAAGTATTCATGTAAAAATGACAGTCCCCTGGTCAACAGTCCCCTGTCAATTCATAGCACAGGGGACTGTTCATACCACAGGGGACTGTTTTCTTAGGTTATGACCATTAAAAGTATCGTCTCTTTCGTAGGTATTATCTCAAAATGCCACCGAAAAAGAAACCACCCAAAACAAGAGAAGAAATACTGGAAGAAAAACGTATTGCTGAGCGTTTGAGATACCAAAGACTCAAAAATGACCCTCAAAAAAAAGAAGGATTGAAAGAAAAAGAAAGGCGGAAATATCAAAAGAAAAAAGAAAAAGGCCAAAGAAAATTAGTTAAAGATATGAGTCGTCGTGAGCATAAGGCTGTAAAAAACGTTTGGAAAGAGCATTGTTCTAAGTATCGTGCAAAAAAAAAAGGCATGAAAGACGTAACAAAAACTTTTGCAAGGGAAAATACACCTGATTCAGAGGATCCCGCAGAAGAACCTCAGGCACCTTTAAGATCATCAGAAAGTGAAGTAGTTAAAACAAGAAAGAAAAATGCTAAAAAGAAACGCGAAAGGGTACTGAAAGAAAAAAACCTTATGATTAAGGAATACAAACGGAAAATGGAAAAGTATAAAAAGAGGTTACAGCGGTTAGAAATGAAGGTTAACAATAACAGTAAAAATGAAGAGACACCTATCGCAAAACTAACAAGAATGTGTGATATTCCAGAAACTCGAAAAGATGTTGTTAAAAAGGCGCTTTTCGGGGAAGTATTGAATAAACAATTAAAAAAGAACTATGCAGACTTAAAAACGCAAAAAGAGAAGGATATTTTTGGAAAAGTGGTATCTGGTGCAATAGTAAAAAAATATAAGTTATGGAGGGTTCAAAATAGTGCTGTATCGTACAAGAGAGTTCAGCAATCTAAAAATCCCTCTTTAATAATGATAATAATATTGATTTGAAATTGACTGCATTGCATTGTCGAAAGATTCTGCGTTACGATAATCACAATAAATTGCTCGAAAACACTTGCTGCGATCGTTATGATGAGAAATGTTTATCTCGGGAATGCCTGCGTTGTGTCAACAAGAATCCCGATTACGAAGAATTTGATGATACAAAACCTATAACGTTTAAAAAATGGATAGCCGAAAAACAAGATTATAAGGATCCTAAGTTGAATAAAGTACGATCTATAACAAAGTATGTAAAAAGAATTCTAACGGTACGTCCGGTTGAACTGATAAAAGAACTGCACGAGGAATTGGATGCGTATTATAAGCACGAAAGAAACATATCGCATCAGTACAAAGCCTTTAAGGAGTTAAAAGAAAATCTTAGTGATAGCGAAGTTGTAATACTTATGGACTTTTCAGAGAATTACTGTACCAAGTATAATGAAGAAATACAGGCATATCATTTTGGAGGGTCTAGGCTTCAGCTCAGTCTCCACACTGTCGTAGTTTACACAAAAGACTCGACGAAATCCTATTGTACTGTTTCGAAAAACACCGCACATTCACCAGCTGCTATATGGGAACACTTGAAGGCAATTTTCAAAACTTTATCGACGCATATTACCTGCATCCATTTTATAAGCGACGGACCCGTTACCCAGTATCGGAACAAAACTATGTTCCATATATTGGCTACAAGGCTTTATGAAGAGGTTCCAAATATACAAAAGTTTTCCTGGAACTTTTCGGAGAGTGGGCATGGCAAGGGTGCCGCAGATGGTGTTGGAGCTACATGTAAAAGGACCGCAGATGCCATCGTTGCTGCGGGGGGTGACATTGACAGTTTGGAATCTTTTATTGAATCTGTGCAACAAAGATGTCCTGCAATTACCATGTTTGCGATTGACGATGATGCAATTAATAATATGACTAACGGTATTCAGAAAGACGCTAAAAATCTGAAAAGTTTTAATGGTACCCTCAAAATACATCAGATTAAGGGTAAAATATCACGATGCCCTTTGGGATTACCGAAAGGTGCTGAAAAGCTTATAATGAAAAGTTTAAGCTGCTCTTGTGAAGAAGAGTGTCAGCATTTTAATCTAGGTGTTATGAAGTACCAAGTGACGAAACTTCGCGTTGAGGACATTTACACAGACTCAGAATCCGATAGCGAAACCAGACTAGCCCATAATTCGCCGGATACTAACATTATTACAGAAACTGAAATTACACGACCGTGTGACAATATCAATACTGATTCTGATTATAGTGCAGGGCCCAGCACAATCAACCAACAGCAGTACAACAGTGGTGAATACGTTCTAGTCAAGTTTAACGTTAGAAATACAGAATATCGTTATGCTGCTGTTATCACTAAAGTTGATAATGAGGAAGGCGAACTAACGGTAACTTTTATGAAAATTTGTGATAATAAGGGCCACAAGTTTAGAATGGACGAAAATGATATTTCTGATGTCAGTTTTGACCAAATATTGCAGAAGTTACCAGATCCAGATCTAAGTCTAAAAGGGAGAACATAATTTTATTATTTTCCTGTATCAGTACCGGTCTTTGAGAAAAATTAGTTAATTTAAATATTTTCCCCTAAAGTACAATGTTAAGACTGATTTGTTTGTAATGCGTACAATTAATGTTAATTACTTAAGTTACTCCAAAAGTATTGGTTGTGATAATTAAGAAGTTATTTTGTTAATTTTAACGAATAGGTAAGATTTGTTTTCATACTGTTTATACTTTAAAAAAATACATAATTTAAGACTGGCAAAGAAAAATAAAGACTTTAATTACTTAAACAAAAATACTTATTGTTTTTGTCCATAAAACATTCCCCTGGATGGTTACAACAGTCCCCTGTCACGGTTTTGCAAAAATTCGTCCATAACTCAAAAATCAAGCGGATAATGTGTGGGCTTTTTTAAGATATATATTTAATTTATTATTGCCCTTCATTTTATTAACAAACATTCTCAACATTTAATAAAATTACATCAGGACAGTCTTGTATGGACGATTTTCCAAATAGCAGAGAAACACCCATATATTACCTAGGTAGAGTATGTGGACATTAATATTAATAATATTTCATACTTTGCCTGAACGCCCCAGGTATTGTATAGAATACCTGCATTATACAGATTGCCGGTAACATATACATCATTCAATTACTGTGTCTAACTTATCCAAGTAAGTCCTTAATAAAAATGATGATTTAAGTTAATCTAAGATTTTTTATGATGTCATCTAAACATTCGCATTCGCATTCGCGAATGTCAAAAAAATGAAATTCGTGACTTCTCTGGTCCACCAAATTTGATGGGTTTACAAATAAGACTCCCAGGGTTCGGTCTGCCACCTTTCAACTCCATCATCAGGTGATGACGATGGCAACATCATCAGATAAAGTGGACAGGTTTTTTACGACTGGACGGGTTACCAAGTAAGCAGCTCAGATTTCCGTCATCAAGTAATAATGATGAGAAATTCTTCTGGTAAAATGAATAGGCAACGTCCTGCCCGACGAATGTTACGAGCACAAACTCGACGGGATTACTAGTAAGCATCCTAGGTATCCCTCGCCCACCATCGAGATCCATCATGAGACCAGCTCGATCATATTATTGTGTTGTCATCTGCATAAACATACAAAGTTTCGTGATGATAGAAGAACTACAAATGGGGCAAATTTTGATTCTAAGATTATATTACATAGGGACAAACATACTTAGTTATTTCGTTAGTTACAGCTGGATAGCATACAACGTGCGTACAACGCACCAATAACCCCCAAATACTCGATGATTTAATAAATCCACAGTATTGTATCAAAACATGAGACTAACTAAAGTAAAAAGTTTATAGCCTCGATTTTGGTTGAAATCTCGCTATTAACGGCTATTTAGCCATCCATGACATGAGTAAACACTGAGTCCTTTAGTATCTTTATTTGTGACTGAGTTTTGCGTTGCAAAATAAATATTCAGTACCAATTAAAAGAAATGCATCACGACGATTTGGAAAGATGTCAATATCGTGAATCGAAATGCCCGTACTTGTGTCGGATTTTATTTACATTTCGCACGAATTATTTTTGTGTGATGGTATCGAAAGAGTTCTACACCATCGCCTAAATAAGTGGTTTGGATTGTGGTACGGTATGTATGATTATTTTATTAATCAATGAAGTGACAATGTGAATCCCATTCCAATGTCATCGTTATCGCCTAAGCCTGTCGAATAACCTACTGTTAGTTACCACTCCTCCAATGTGAAAACCTTTTCTGATGTCATGTAAAGATGAAAAGGGACATGGCCAAAACACATATTTAACACCTCAGACGTTGCAAACAGTGGTATAGAAGCTGCTGTTGCCACCAAGTTACGATTTCACGAGTTGATTTTTTGACAAGCTTCAAGCTGATTTTCTCCTCTAAAACTTCCCATAGTAGGTTGTCCGGTGGGTTAAGATTAGATCAAATCCAGCAAACTATAATATGTGCTTCGCGCTTTGTGTACAAGTGGTGTGTTCTGGCTGGAAAATAAAGTTTGGATCAGTGGCTTGACAATAGGTTCCAAAATTACGGACTGATTATTTAATTGAATTATGAGCCTTGCAAAATGATGCTCAGTTAGTTACCTCCTCGTACGAGATCCCCACTAAACCATCACTGAGGCCGGGTGGTGGCCTCTATCCACTTTGGTAACCTTCTCAGGGGCTCCTTGAGAGATGTGTTTTCAATCAAATAATAATTTGTCGTTATCCAATCGTCGCATGCTGCTGCCACCCACTACTTCTTAGCTCTGGTCGCTCTGATGCTGATTAGAGCTGAGCAGAGCTACTTTTAATCGATGTCCAGTTTTTTATTTTATTTATTTTAATCGTTTATTTACAGAAATAAATGTACATTACAAGCTTGTTTAGCAGGGTAAACAAGGGATGTATCGCTACTCCCTAAAATAGGGCGAAACCCTGTGTTTTAGGATAAGTTGCTGCTACTTCCCACAAGAATAAATGCCTCAGATTTAAATACTACATAGTGTATAAACAATGTGAAATTTTAAATAAAAATATAACTTCTGACATTTAAAGATATAAGATCAGCAAAAACGTAATAGTTTGGTGTGTAGTGTTGGTGATTTATGTTAGTGGGAGAGAATATGGGGAGTGTGGTGAGTGTGTGATTGGAAGTAATGAGGTGTGTAGTGCCTGTGAGAGTTATGTAATGTGACTATTATTTTGATATAAATATAATTGGACTTGTGTTAGACGATCATAAGTTTTTCGCAGTCATCATATGTTTCTGTTTGTGTGTTTGTGTTTGTGCTTGGACGATAAGCGTCGACTTGATGAACTTGGCGTGGCAGTATCAGTGGCAGCTGTGGAGACCCATTATAAAAAAATCTTTGCAGTTAAGCTTTTTGTCGAATTTCAAAAACCATTTGTTTTATAACTTTTAACTGTTCGGCTGCATGTGAAAAAATCCCTCCTCAGTGGGTTTCCACATATGCTTTCTTGATGGTACATGTAGCTTCTACATATTTTGTATGTATTTGTGAAGCACGATGATTCTCTTTTACACACCACTCCTTCTCTCCAGCTGGGATTGATGCGATCAACTAAGGAATTACCAGAAGACCAGACCCTATTTAGGTCTTAAAATAAATGAGCAATAACTGTCACTCTACATTTAAATTATTCGAATTCATAAACTTGGGACTAAGCTTATGGCCAGACTATTATTCTGAGGCTAGGTGTATGTACATATCAAGGTCAATCTGCAATATCTAAATAAGAACATCAGAAACCTATGCGTCGTAGAACGTGACGGAAAGTTATACTAACAGAGCCTTTGCATATTGCAATCATTCAATTGTATTCAATACATTGATAGTACTTTGTCCATAACACTACGTTTATTCCCAGCATCATAGTCGCAGTATGGGTCATTTATCGTCGTCTCAGCACAGATTTTATTGTAGTTTATGTCATGTTTTTTAGGGTTTCGTCCGTTTGTCAATGACCCTTTTTCGAAGGAACGCGTGGAGCTCTTCAGTTGATATAAATATCAATTACTAAAGTCTGGTCTCTTGGAGCTATGAAAAAAATAAACTTCTAGATAAATGCAATCAAAAGATACGGCCTTTTTATCACAAAAATTTGCAGAATTTAGTTAATATTCGCAAGGGAAGCTAAACCTATAGAATACTTCCCGTTGTCCTAGAATCATGTAATTTGGCACGAAGCAAGGTCAAGTAAAGTACAAATACCAAAAACAGAAAAGGGCAATACCTGAATTAGTACGGTAATCTTTCTTTGCAAAATAACAAGCGCACGCGCAAGTTAAAAACTTGTATAGCCTCATAGAAGGTCTTAAAACCAACAATAGTTACTATGAAACTCTACTCCTAAATGTAACCATTCGGAGATATAAGCAATATCTGTGATTTATTACATTCTGTGATTTTTTACTATTTTAAGGTAGAAAATGAGAATAACTTTATTGCACAAAAAATAATACATTACAGATATGTAAATGGAAAATACATGTATGTTATAATACCGAGCGAACGAAGCGTCCAGTTTCGAGATTGGCCTTAAATGCATTTGTATGTCTGTCAGTCTGTCTGTTCTCGCCTACGGTCGCATTTTTCAACCGATTTTGACGAAAATTAGTACACAAGTTCATGTTTTTTTTTTGTCGATCGCGGTTTTTGTTTGGGGTTAAAAGGGGAAGTTTACTGTGGCGTTATTTATCAACGGATTTCAATCACATTCGAGAGGCACGCTCAGGAGTTCATTCTACACCAAGATGGTACGAAAAAAATCTAAAAGGGGAGATTGGAGGGGGAACCACTTCGGGATATTTTCGACCCCCCTGTAACCATGTTGTAGATAAAGCTAGACACCTGAATTCTGTGACTAAAAGGCCACAATTTAAATAGGCAAATTCCCAAAATTCCGTTAATTTCAACCAATACATTGGAAACTACAGCTGTTAAAAGTTCCGTCATTTTGTCACTGACTGGCTCGTCATCGAGGGGTGGTAGGTGAGGGCGTTTTGGTGAAGAGGGGGAGAAGGATAACCCACGATGGGGGCTGTGGGTGGGGGATGGGTTTTAGGTGAGGATGGGTCTTTTCGACTTTCTTCACCATAGGTAGGTTGGTTTCATATCTTTGAAATGGCTTTGCTAACCCTGGAGAAACGGAAAAGTGTCGGGTATTGATTGGTTATAAGGGCTCGCGTTTTTTCATTTTTATTTTCTCATTATTTTAACATCTGTCACGTCCTTTGACTGCCATAATTTTGACGGGTGTCAATATTTTGACAACTGCTACTACTTTTGACAGGTGTCATGTATTCCTGTCAAGAATAGTAAGATTTGACGAAAATAGTGACACATGTCAAATATACAAATAGTTATTATTTATACCAATTTGAAGTGATTTTTGAAAAGGCGACAATTCCGGGCATACTTTTTTATACCTGCAGCCTGTGGGCAGGCTCTACGCAGACAGCGATAATGTCTTTCGTGTCCAGTACAACAATGCCTTCAGGGTGCTGCTGAGGCTGCCCGATTTTGTAGCGCTTCAACAATGTTGACGGAGGCCCACGTAGACGTCTTCCATGCCATACTGTTGACGGAGGCCCACGTAGACGTCTTCCATGCCATACTGTTGACGGAGGCCCACGTAGACGTCTTCCATGCCATACTGTTGACGGAGGCCCACGTAGACGTCTTCCATGCCATACTGTTGACGGAGGCCCACGTAGACGTCTTCCATGCCATACTGTTGACGGAGGCCCACGTAGACGTCTTCCATGCCATACTGTTGACGGAGGCCCACGTAGACGTCTTCCATGCCATACTGTTGACGGAGGCCCACGTAGACGTCTTCCATGCCATACTGTTGACGGAGGCCCACGTAGACGTCTTCCATGCCATACTGTTGACGGAGGCCCACGTAGACGTCTTCCATGCCATACTGTTGACGGAGGCCCACGTAGACGTCTTCCATGCCATACTGCGCAACAGAATGGGCTCTATGATGGACAGGCTGAGGGGGAGTACCAGCGGCCTCCTAAGAGTATGGGCAGACCGCATGGATGCTTACATCTTGGCTCACTGGGTGAAGACACTTGTATGTGTGCCATCATCATCATATTATAAGTGTTTTGTAATTTTTTATGGGTCATTGAGCCTGAAATAAACATTCATTCATTCATTCATTGGCCTTTGTAGTTACTTTACAAAAAATAAATGTGCGGAAGCCTCGGTGCTGGAGTCCGACTCGCCGGTTACCGTTTTTTTAGGGTTCCGTAGAGAAACAAGGAAGTTATAGTTTTGTCAAGTCTGTCCGTCCGTCCGTACGTCCGTACGTCACAACAACTTTATGCAAAAACTATTAGGACTACACAGTTAACTTAATGTATTCTGTGAACCGCTTTACGGTTTTTATTAAGGATGGGCCGAAATTCGTTATACATTCGGTTTAACCGAATTTCGGCAGCTCGAACAGAACTTCGGCATTCGGCCGAAATTCGGTTTCAATTCCGAACATTCGGTGCAAAAAAAAAGGTAAACTCTTGCATTTTGACTGAAATCAATAGAATAGAAATCATACTTATCATAATAATCGTAAAATAAAATTAGTTCTTTATTCATTGTCATTTATTTTGAAATTAAATTAGTTATACATTTTTGTCTAAACTAAACAAAATAAACTTGCTATTTTTAAATGCCTAACTACTGCGTAATCAATCAATCAATCAATCAATCAAATAGTTTATTTGCTATAAATATGTGTACATATGATCTTAAATAAGCAGTAAAGCGCGAGGATCAACATATTCACCATCTAGGAGTTGGTGTGCAAATATTATAAACTTAAATGTCTAGCGCAACCGTTATAATTAAATTAAATTATTCAAATTGATTATTATTAAACATGTCATTTAGACACACTCTGTCTATGTGGGCTTTCCAATTACAATGTTTGTCTATTACTATTCCTAGAAATAAGGTAGAGTCGACTACTTCTATATTAGTTCCTTTAAAGTTTATACATATCTCTGGTGCGGAGTGACAGTAGGAAGTCTGAAATTGTATTATTTTGGTTTTTTCGCTATTCACTTTCAAGTTGTAGTTTTCCAGCCATGTCACCATATCATTAAGGGCTTCACTTATCTCAGATTCCAATACATTTCTGTTATTACATTTAATAAGGAGTGTAGTGTCGTCCGCAAAAAGGACGCAGTCATTCTTCGTTACATTAGGTAAATCATTTATATATAAAAGGAATAATAATGGGCCTAAAACGCTGCCTTGTGGTACGCCATAGTTGTTTGCACGGTAGTTTGTTTGGGATGTTTGTTTCATTCCATCAACGATTCTGTTTAATTCAACGCATTGAGTCCTATGAATTAGATAGCTTTTAACCCATTCTAAGCAGTTACCTCGTATACCATACTTGTAGAGTTTGGCTAATAGAGTTGGGTGTGAAACGAAATCAAAAGCTTTGCTCATATCCAAGAATATTGAGGCTACCGACTTGAATAATTTAATATAATTTAAATGCGTAGCTTTAAATAAACAAAAACTCTTCTAGTTGAGCGGAATGTATCTATTCCTTTCGACAATTCATGTGAGTAAATGCGTAAACAAGTCACGACGAGAAATCGCGGCGAAATTAAACCGAAGTTCGGCCGATTTCTTTATTTTAACTGAATGTTCGGCCGAAGTTCGTATTCGGTTAAAACCACATTCGGCCCATCTCTAGTTTTTATACAAAAATAAAAAAATTAAAACTATTAATGGGGCTCCCCCATACATGAAACTGAAACCATTTTTTTTTATTTTGTATGTGTGGAGTGTCTATAGATGGTCTTTAAAAATGACGTTGACGTTCCTGAAACCATTTTTCCTCTTAGTAAATCGTTAAAGAGACCGACCCTTCCAAAGTGGACAAATGTGTGTCCCCCCCTCCCCCCTCTAAATTTTTAAAGTAAGAGAGTGAAAAATCTACAAAAAATATATGCTGTGTATTTCAATACACACTTTCAACAAAAATTGTTTTGAACCAAACAAAATAAGCAGTTTTTAAGATATAAAACATTTATTAAAAACTGCACAGATAACTTTGTCATTCATACAAACACTATGAAAAACAAAGTTATAACACAAACATCCAGTCACATAATTACTTGCTACAACGGAACCCTTCATGGGCGAGTCCGACTCGTACTTGGCCACTTTTTTAATCTACAAGTTAATAATCATTCTCTCTTTTTCTTTTGTGTTAGACTTACTCACGTCACCATAGGACGATAAGCACGGAGAGTCGTAGTAGTTTATCAGGTAAACAAAAGTACGACATTTGGAACGAAGATAACGAAGGATAATCAAGTTATTACCTATATCACCATCGAGTTTTGCTTTCATAAACATACCTTAGATGCAAATGAGGATCCAGTGTATTGAAAGCAACATCAGGATTATTCAGCAGCACAAGGTGATTTGTCTCGGGAGACTTTCACGTCTCCACGTGAGCTCTACTACATTGGAAAGCTGAAGTATAGAGCCGAGCCGTGCGGCGACTGCAAAAACGACAACCATAGGCCGGCGCTCCGCGCGGGGGCGCCAGCCACCCTGCCCCATTAACTTATTAACATTCATTGGCTGCCAACGTGAATAAATCACTTGCTCCCACTTGGCGGGCAAGCGGAGTTCCTTGCCAGCTTATAAACAAGCTTGGCAGTTGGACGCTGGCAGATCTGAAATATTTCGCACTCTAACGAGCGGCCCTCGATGCGACCGTCTAATAGCGCGTCCTTACTAGAAATGACACTGCTGAGGTGTTTCCCCGAATTCTCGCCCGGAAGGTGTTTGCGCGCAGGTGATGCATTGAATACGGATTATGCATTCCGAAGCAGCGCTGGCAGCCGTAACCACAATATTATGCAGTTGATGTGCAGTGCCAAATCATTACACCTACAAATAAAAACTGTACAACATACTCTGTTGCGTTTTCGCACTTACGCTAATTCGCTCCGTTCCACTTGCATCCTTATTTGCTGGTATTCGGAACGATGTTTATTTTCGTTTGACCCAATATTTCATTTAGGCTTTGAGAGCTTCATGTTTGTTTCACGGAATGTATGGTGGTAAGTAATGTGGCGTGGTTGTTTGTTGCAGTCACAATGGTGGTGGGCGAAAACAAGCGAACCAATATCATGGACGGGATCGAGAATACGGGGGATGTGCGCCTGCATGACCATCGGCTAAGGCTGAAACAGAGGTAATCCGACTTGTTTACTATGATATAATGGACAACCAAGACTTTCCCATCGGGCAGGTATAATAATATGGAATCTAAGCCCAACTACCGTCGAAAGGTGCGTTAACAAACTATGCTTTTACATCTTCTAGCGAAGTAAATGTAAGAATGTGATCTGTCCATAGACCTGGCTATATGTATTCTGCATAAATTCCTGGAATATGTGAATGTAAGATAAAATAAAGTGTGTGTCGGGCATGCTACATTTGAGCACGTTTCGTCTCTCTATGGTCCCAGCAGACGACCGTAAATGTAGTGTCAAACTTTTCTTATATGATGGTGATGAATTGTACTGCTTATTCCGCTTCCAAGTCGTTTCTGCTGCCAGTAATATCTACTCAAATTAGAAGAATTTAAGGCTTTACAATTATATTAGGCGACGTGGTAGCAACTTGTCACTCATGGCCTTTTCTCTGACTGCACCTGACTCCGCATATTTCGCTAAACGTATTTATATCGACTATCTACTAGATATTATAGCGAGTAGATTCTCGACGCAATGCAACTCTAGTGCGATAGGTGAAGATTATGCAAAGCGTATCTCATGTGCATGCAGCTGGGTAAACAAGACTGTGGTGATAGAGCTCTCCTTGCATAAAATATATATATATATATATATATATTATATATATATATATATATATATATATATATATATATATTTGTGCCCAAAGCTTTAATGGTTAACTGGGGCACATACATTAACAGCAGGATTTAATTTCATTTTCATAATAAGTAAGGTCTATCCCATAATTAGCTATAAAAAAGTAAAAAAGCACTCATGCCGTTGTATTTTTTTTAGTTTCATCCGGTAGTATTTTTTAACCATTATTATAAGACTCGTGTCACCAAAAATCATATCGATTCCAAAGATAAGAATAAAGTTTTATAACTTACATAGGAAATAATAAAAAAAATACCAAAAAAAGAATTTTTTTTCCCAAAAGGTAAATTAACTTAAATTTCCCGAAAATTTATAATGCAATTTAAATGGTATTAATTAGTTTTTACACTAAGGTGTTGTGAGGCCGTATCCACACTAAACGGTACAGTTGCATGCGATTTTCTCATTTTCTGTCATTCATGCAAAACCGCTGGTCGATTCGAGTAATGATAATCCCACCAAAAACATAAATGTGAAAATGGGAACCAAATTCAATATTAACAATATCGTGGCTGTATGTTAAAGATTTAACTTGGCTAGTTTTTACCGGAACATCAAAATTTTAGGAGGGAAGACGTTGGCCACACCAATATCCCAATCAAACATTATATGACAGTAGTATGTAAAAACTAGCCAAGTCAAATCTTTAACTTCATTTTGTTTTAAGTTATCTACTTTTGACCCAAGGTATTTTATTGTGTTAGTCGAGGATATTTGGGGACAGTTCCGCTGATTTTGATTGGAACTTGAATGAGCTTAATTAATGTGTTTGGGGGTTGGGAAGTTGATTTTAAGTAAGTATTTATTAGATAAGTAGGTGATAAATCTTGTTTTTGTCACATACAATGTAAGGGTATGTGCTCGGAGCCAGTGAAAAACTGTGTTGAAGCCATGCTGTGCGTGATATTGAAGTTGTGTCGAAGAATCTGCATGGATAGCAAGTGCCGTCATTAATATAAAAGTTACAGAGGTCACTTATGAATATAATAAATAAAGTTGGGCCCAAAATACTGCCTTGAGGGACGCCGACAGTAATTTGTGCTTCGTCGCTAGAGAACACATCAATTTTAACTTAACAGATACCTTTTTGTAAGGTATGAGTGAAAGAGGTCTAGTTGTAAGCCACTCACACCTTTGGATTCTAGTTTGAGTAATAAGAAAGGATTGGGAACAGTATCAAATGGCTTAGCCAAATGTCGAATGAAGCATACTTGCGCGGTACTCTTCTTCTGAATCATATAATTTACCGTTTTGGGCGCAGGTGTAGGTTAAATCTTACCAGTTACGACATACATACTCTACTAGGGACTCATGCGGCCTATTGAGGTGTTGGAAATCAACGGAGTTAAATAAAGAGAATGCAATAAAATGATTTCATTTTATCCTCCATCGGTTGAATAATTCGGTGTAGTGTAAGTGTGTCATCCACCCTTAGTACTACTGTACGACTCTCGTCTTCTCGCCAACGTCGAATTTATCTATCATAAATTTACACCAATCCACGCGGCGTTCTTTCTGCTAATCGTTGAGTTTATGCGGCACCCATCTCGAACAACGCTTATGAAGGGACAGTTTTTCCATAAATTATGGTTTGCAGTGCTGCTGCTCCAATGCCTAGATCTCGCTCAAGCTCTACGTATGTAATTCGTCGGTTCTCACGGATATTTTTTCCACGGCTTGCACATTTTCTTGAGTATCTGCGGTTGGCGGTCGCCCCGACTTCGCCTCATCTTCAAAGCTCTCCCTCAAATTCATCAAACCAATTAAAGACAGTTGAACGAGAACAAGCAGACTCACCAAAAGTCGTGGTTAAAAGTTCAAAACATTAATGGGGCTTTAAACTTTTTGTAAAGTCATAATAAATCATAACTCGAAGATCTCCTCGTCTAAGTTCCATTTTAACCGCAAATTCCCGCCAGATTGAATCAGAAAAAAATATTTAAATTACGCAGATTTCCGAAGTATTACATTTTTTAATTTATAGCTAATTAATCAACCTTCACGATGGTGTATAACTGGCCAATGAGCATGGAGTATCTAATTTAATTTGGCCTGACCCTCGTAACTAACTCGGTGAGTAAACGATAAAGTAATCTAATTGCGGCGGCTTTTAATTAGTTTGACATGTGTCCCTCCCATCCATATCCCACTAGTGAAAACATCATCACACATCACAAAATCTTCATCCATGGTCTAAACGCTCTAAAGTTCGCGACGCAGTGACGCGCCAACACGCCGACAAGCCGCCTAGCCAGTCGTGCTGGCCACATAAATATATGTACATACAGTCACAGGTGCAATAGATGTTGCTATGGAAGAATGATGGTGGGCATGGTGGTCGCTTGTAGAGAATTTTTCAATCAGATTAGACTACAACTATCTAACGTGACGCGACTCAAGTAATTTTATTTATTTATTTATTTATTTATTAGGTACACTGACAGCAGTACATACCTATATAAAATACTCTTAGTGGTAGTATACATTGACGTATTGTACACGGTGATCAGTCGGAAACTATAAGAGATAGCGACATCTGTTTTTAGGAACCATGGCTTCGATTTTAGATTTAATAATAATGGCATTAAATTTTTTGAAATCTCTCGTAGATAACCGGGAATCGAACCTGGTCGAAGACTATGTAAACAATGTTATGTTTAAATTCTGCAAGTTTTTTCGTTGTTATTGTTGATGGTGCGAATCATAAGTCACAAGGAACACATTTTTAAAATTGTTTAAGTAATTGAAAGAAAACCCAACAATAAGATAATTATTTTATTTCAGTAAATGTGATTGATCGATGTGATTCACAATGATGACCGATTCATATTAATGACGACATTTTTCAAATAATTTAAATTGTGGGCATTTCAGTCTAATGTTTACAAACTTTCATAGCAAAATTTGGTCCTTATACTTTCAGGACCAATTATACAAACAAATACTACACGCGATAACTTAAAGCATATTGACCCGGTTCGATTCCCGATTATTTATGAGAGTTTTAAAAAAAGTTTTGAATGTCATTATTATGAAATCTAAAATTGAAGCCGAGACCTCCTAAGAACCGATTTCGCTATCTCTTATAGTTTCTGACTTCTCCATACTGACCCATTTGGATTGATCACCCTGTATTCAATATGTTAGCCAGTCCCTTCATCTGTATATGGTTGTCGACCAACAATTAACCGATCGAACATTTTGTTGGCATAGTAAATATGTCAGTACTTGATAGTCTTGACAACACAAATAGGGGAGTGAACCTATTGATGTAGCATTAATACGTTCGCTCGAACTTATCCTACTTACTATAAAGCTATGGTATCATAATAACATCTTCTGATATCTGTTTCATTATATTGAGGTTTAGGATTACATTTACCTGCCCACACCTATCCGTCGGTGTATCGGAACTTCGGAAGTATGTGGGTGTTAAGGTTATCCAGTCCTCGTCATGAGCTCATGACACATTTGAGCCGCATTTCGTCATTGATTACTGTTAGAATATGTCATGGCACAGATGATTAATGATTTTTTCCTGCACAAAAACGATTTCACCTATCTCTACTACGTATTCGTGTGTCATCAATACGTGACAACTGGTCTTAAGCCAGATAAAGCTATACGTACCTGGCATTTGATTTTCATCTCTATAGCATTGGTAGTTAGATATCGTTAGTTGCTGAGTAAAGGTATACTTAATTGGTATATACTACCTATACTTAATTGTAGCGTTGCGTTAGGAGGTTTACGTAAATAGGGAGTGGGGGTCATTAAACTAAGTTAGATTGTGGTTAGGTACCTATACCCATTTCGAAACTTAAAGTAAATATTCGTCAGTATCTGTGGGTAGAGTATTACGTTGGTTGATTTATGTATTGTACAGTTGTGGTCATATAATTAAGAACGACTTGAAGTTCCAGATTATTTTTATCTAAATCATCTCATTTGTAGTTATATGTTCCTTCTTAGAAATCACTAATTATATTATGAAATAGCCCCATGAATAGAGCAAACGGGATTAGGATTAAAGAATAAAATCGATTACTATTTTTTACAATTTTTTTCTCAATAGAAACAAATTCAAATAGTAAAGAAGCTGCACAAATAATTAAGAACGATTTATTAAACTGCCCGTGAGTTGTTTTATATGAAACTTAGAATAAATTAATCACATTTATGTGAAGTGTGTAAAGAAGAAAATCAATTAAATACATTTTAAACTATAATATTAATAGTTAGTAGCATGTCCACGGCTTTTAATTACTGCTTTACACCGGCGAGGCATTGACTCTTATTTTTGACATTTCGCAAGAGACATAGAGTTCCATTCTTCTAAGAAAACGTCGTACAGATTCGTCGTAAAACTCTAAGATTGCCACACCGTCGATTTGAAACCTTTTTCTTCACCAAAGCTGCTCTGTTGGGTTTAGATCGGCTGTTAGCTGGCCAATCTAAGACAGAAACTGATTGCGATGTGAGAAATTCCTTAACGGTCCGTGCAGTAGTATGCTTTGGATCATTCTGTGCTGGAATGTCCAAATAACCGGAAGGCACGTCTTCAGCATAAGGTAACATTGTTTCTTCCAGTATATTTTTTATCCATGTTTCCTTCTATCAGCTTAACAGGTCCAACAACATGTCCAGAAAAACATCCCCAAACTTTTAAAAAACCGCCACCATGCTTTAATGTCATTTTTTGAGTACTTAGGGTCGAATGCTTTATTCATAGGGCGTTGTACATATGGTTTTCCATAAGAACATACCTACCCTGTTTATTTTTGTCTCCTCAGAAAAAAGACCATTTTTCCACTGACTAACTGTCCAGTTTTCATACATTCTTGCAAATGCAAGCCGGGCTTGCCTATGGCACCGTTTCAACAGGGGCACCTTCCTCGCTATCCTTCCGTGCAACTTTTTTTCCACTAAACGCTTTCGAAGAGTGCGTGCTGAGATTGCTGAAGGGTTGTTTTCACCAAAGTATTCTATTCTCAGCTCATTAGACCCTTTAAAAGGATTTTATTTTACCAAACGAACGATATTTCGATCATCTCGACGAGATGACTTTGTCTGTTGAGGTACACGGGGAACATTTGAAGTAGTTTGATACGTGGAAAAATGCTTCACAGCGTGGAAAACCATCGTTTTTGAGCATTGCAGATGGTCGGCTATCTTTTATACGACCAATTCTTCTCGCGAAGTTTTATTATGACTTCCCTTCTAGATTTATCACAACTTTTATTTTTTCCCATAGTTTTCATATGAAACAATCACCTTTAAGATTTTTACAACACTAAATGGCGCCAAAATTGTACGAAGTGACCCACCCGTTCAAACCACAGAGCCATAGTGTTCTTTATTTAAATTTGAATTAAAAATATAACTATTCTATACAGCGTTCTTAATTACATGACCAGCCATACTAGGTTCAGATCTTATAAAGATTTTTGATTTATTTTTTAAGCCAATCATGTGTATCAATGACTGTACCGTCTAGTATGGAAAAGTTTTGCGATACCGAAAGAAATACAAAAAAATACATGCAATCTTCCCTTCCATTATGCGTTCTTAATTATATGACCACCACTGTATGTGCCCTGCAATGAGACAAAACGGCTAATGTGATGATGATGATAAATGAGACAGCCCTACTATTAACTGCGTAATGGTAAACCAGAAATACAAGAACTGATTTCGTATCCCACAGCCTAGAGCAAAAAAGTATGATCTCACTATCAATACACCTTAAATTTAATTACCGTACTATTCTTACTATAGTTAAGAGATTGAGTGGTACATAAAACCACATCAGGTTTTATGTACCACGTAAAACATCTTACTTAGAGAAATAATGGTAATTAAATGAAGCGCTAATCAACTATTTATATTTCAATATCGACGTGGCGTACCTTATTAACGATTTGCATCCAATTACATGCATATGCGGGTAAACAATACCGTATGCGTGCGTACTTGCTAAAAATACACGCCTGTCAACTTTCTTTCATATCTCCAAGCAACGGCAATCGGCATCCAAAAATATTAGGTGTATTTTAGCTTGTAGGATATAATAAACAAATACCTACGTATCAGTCAACAATACTAGTGGTATGAATACTATGAATAATTGTACAAGCTCGTCCGATGAATGTTGGATACACCTGAGTTCGCATTTGAATAACCATAATGTAATTGTTCGAGTACGAAATTCATATTCCTTTCGTGCAGTGCGTGGGTAGCGATTTGTAATACCTTCAGACATTTGCTTCGATTGATGGATGACCTTAGAAACTGTACCACTTAATAAGGTCGTTCACGTTATAAGAGAGATAACTCTCTTATAACGTGAACGACAGGCATAAGCCTGATAACAATAAAAATATTTTTGCCTACTTATAATAAAAATTGAGAATTAAGTTTGAGTTTATGTTTTTTGCCATCACAAATATGTATAGGTACTAGCTAGGTAGCTACTATCACTAACTACCACTGTGCTAACAATTTCTTCCTTCAGGTTTTTGCACTGGGGGGATATTATGCTATCGATCTCGAGTCGTTATTTATTGGTCTGCCCAAAGCAGGTTCAAAATAATGATTGGACCTGTGAATAATAAGTGCCAGCATTGATTCAAAACACGACAAAGAGCCTAACTCTTTCATTGTATTAGTCTGGATTCATATCGGTAGCTAAAGGCCTTCATCTGGCAGTGACAGTCCCGCCCGTGGTCGTGGGGTGGCGGAGGCGTGGTCTTACATACTATGTATGCAGTAGTATGAATGAATCATACGCAGTGACTGGCTCAACGTGGGCAAAACTGTGCCTCTGCCACCCCGTGTGGGAAAAGGCGTGATCCTATATATGTACTTGTATGATTCATACTGCGTTGAGCGCATCCTCTATATACGATAAAGCTTTCTGTCTCCGACGCCCCTCCTTGTCACTAGAATAGACCATGAGACGAATTGTGAGATTGTAGATGTTGGTCTTTAAGATCCACAATCGTCAATGTCGGGATCGTAACGCATATGAATTGAATTTTCCATTAGACAAGACGTTAATATCTTAATTTGGCAAAGCATTCATTGGATAAGCGTTGTAATCGACTTTGCTGCGGAGTTTAGCCATGGAAACGTTGATAGAATTCTGACATAGTCCATATCATTTAGAGAATTGACACGGATTATTTATATGTTGTGCTACTACTTCTATGAGTATGAGTTTATATGCTTCATTGGAGTGTGAATTTTATTTACTACGGTAATATTCTGTCTTCATCCACCCGGCAGATTTTTTGTAATTGGCCTAATTTTTCGCGTATTTCATTCCAGGTTCGACATAGTAAGAAAGTTAGGCCAAGGAACGTACGGGAAGGTGCAACTGGGTATCAACAAGAAGACAGGCCAGGAGGTCGCTATCAAGACCATCAAGAAATGCAAGATCGAGTCAGAAGCCGACCTGGTCCGGATAAGGCGGGAGGTGCAGATTATGTCTTCCGTCAGACATCCCAATATTGTACATATTTATGAAGGTGAGTTACAGTTCGATAATGTTTCGACAAGTCCAGTTCCAAAGATCGAGTTCCAAATGGTGACACCTACTTTACCAAGTCATCTTTCTTGAAATCATTTTGTCAAAAAATCTATGCTTTTTCCTCCCCTCTATGTAAACATCGAAGCACTATTCAAACTGAGTACTCCACAAACATAGATAGTGTGTTTGCTCACAGCACTAACAGAGGGTAATATTAGACCTCTTGAGAGGGGAAAGTATATGTAATTTTGTGCTACTCGTAAAAATGGAAGCGTTTGCTGTGTTTGCGATATGTTTGGCCAATCTCTAAAGAAGCGAGCTCTTGTAATTGCAAGGCAGAGGAAGTTGAAAATGTATCTACGTCATGAAACCAATTTCACTGGAAATAGCCTTAAATGTATGGCAGTGTCGCATCGGAATTCGAAATGTCGCACGCGATGCCGTCAAATAAGATTTATCTGGGTGTATTGGGTTCTGGCAACATTGAAGCTAGAGTGGCGTTCTCGTCGAGCTACGCTTTTTGGAGTTGGTACCATTCACATTCGGCATAGGGACGTATATCGCACTATAGTGATCATGGCGCGAATGAGTTGCTTGCGTCATTTTCGTCAGTTTGCGTCACGCACGTCACAGCGCGTTTGATGGCTCGACTAGAAAACTGTTGTGTTAAATAAACATGTATGAAGAAGACGCTATGGGTCGATTGCAAAATATACAATTTATTAAACAGCTTTTGACTCGCTGCTATTCAAGTTATATGCAACTTTATATGTCATACGGGCGCTCTCATTTCCCTATCAAGACAACGTCTGCCTGTTTGGTTGTTACACAAATTTTGAGTTGAAATTTCCGCGTTTAAACTTTACATCTCAAGACTTCTCTGTTGTTTAATAGAGAATATCGCAGAACTTTTTGGTAGAGGGCACTGTGTGTTTATCACTTCTCAAACATTGTCAACAGGAAAGACACAATCTATAAACAATTCATTTCTCTGATTCGAAACTCTTTGCTTAAACCTGCTTTACTTACTCTGACTTACATTTGTATTATTATTATTATTATCATCATGTATCCTTTATTGCATAGAACAACAGTAAAAACATTTAACACAGTGGGAAATAAGGTGTACAAAGGCGAACTTATTCCTAAAATAAATCTCTTCCAGCTAACCCAGTAATTATGTGCAGTGAAACAATGCGGATTCAGCTAATAACAAAATATTTATGCAAACAAGAAAACAGCAACTAAATTGAAAAATAGAATAAATAATAGAAACAAGTACACATAAACACAAATATTACAAAAATACTGTATAACATATATATAATTATGAAGATAATTATACCACATAAACACTTAATACTTAAATAAATAAAACCTACGATAATTAAGATAGGTAGTATTCAGTCTTGATCTATCACGGATAGAGTCTGGCAGGAAGTTCTATGTTTGCGCAGCACGGACTGTGTAAGAATTCATCAGGAAACTGGTATTGGCCATCGGACAGGCTAGTCCCTTGATGCGACACATGCACGACGAGGTCTTGAGGGCGGCGGTAAATACGCGAAACGGTTTCGCGGGTACTCTGGAGCACCAGGATTGCGCAGGATTTTAAAAAGTGAAACTAAAATATGAAGGTTCCTTCGATGTCGGATTGGGAGCCACTTCAAGTGGTTGCGAAAATCCGACACATGGTCGTACTTACGGTACTTTCGTAAGCCAAAAATGAAGCACAAAGCCATGTTCTGAAGCCTCTCTAACTTGTTAAGTTGTTCTTCTGTGATATCGAGGAAGCACACATCAGCGTAATCTAAAATGGACAGCAGTAATGATTGCGCTAGCAACACTTTTGTTTTGAACGGCAAGAAGTACTGCAGCGCCTCAGAGAATGAAAAGAAAAGTGAATGCGTCTGAAATCGCTGATGTGCACCACCCAAGACATATTCTTATCCAGGATAAGGCCCAGGTTTTTGGTTTTGTCGGTGTTAACATACAGAACAGACGACACGTTCGAGCCCAGTCTAGAGGTCATGCGATGGCCTGTGATTTTGTAACCTCAGATGAACGAAACTCTTTGCTTACTTTCTTTGTGTTGGTCTCAAAAATTTAGCGCCCTCTACGTGGAACGAATTAGAAAGTTTTCTTCTCCATTTGTTTCAGTATTTGAGAACAGTGAGAAGATGATTCTGGTGATGGAGTACTGCTCGGGCGGGGAGTTGTACGACTACCTTAGTCAGAAGAAAGTATTACAAGAAGACGAAGCTAGAAGGTTTGTGACTTATTCTAGAATTCTAGGTTTTATAATTATGCCTTAGTTAAAAGTGTATGGTTACAGACATAGTCACTTACCTTCGGTCACCAGAGTCCAATATTTGTTCTTGAAATATTGGTGAGAAAGCAGTAGAGACGATATCTGATGTTCATCTTGTGACTTGTGGGTATTGCCAACCTGAACATTACAATTAATATTATCTGTGTCTGATTTCAGATTATTCCGCCAAATCGCCACAGCAACATACTATTGCCATATACATAAAATTTGCCATAGAGATTTAAAGTTGGAAAATGTATTGCTAGACGAAACTGGAAGTGCGAAGGTGCAGTATTCATCTTGTCGTTATTTTTATTATTTGCTATCGAAATAACTTCTGATGTAATTGTTTGCGTTTCAGATTGCGGACTTTGGTCTGTCTAATGTGTTCAAAGAGACATCACTGTTATCTACATTCTGCGGGTCTCCGCTGTACGCGTCACCAGAAATTGTAAAAGGCACACCTTACATCGGACCAGAAGTAAGGAAGGAACTTCATTATTATTTGTCTTCATTATTATTTGATTGTACTTTTCAATGTACTTTTCTAACCCCTGACGATAAAAAGGGGTGTTATAAGTTTGAAGTCCCTGACTGTGTGTCTGTCTGTGGCATTCTAGCGCTCAAAGGGGTGAACTTCCCTGCGATGGAGCTCAGCCATGTTTATTGACGGAGCGACGAAGCGTCCAGTTTCGAGATGGGCCAAAAAATGCGTTTGTCCGTCTGTCTGTTCTCGCCTACGGTCGCATTTTTCAACCGATTGTGTCGAAAATTGGCACACAAGTCCCTTGTTTTTTTTTGTCGTTTGCGTTTTTTTATTGAGTGGAAAAGGGGAGAGTTTTGCTGTAGCGTTGACCAGTAGGCCACATTTTAAATAGGCAAATCCCCAAAATTCAGTCAATTTCAACCAATACATTGGGAACGACAGCCATTCAAAGGTCCGTCATTGTCACTGGCTGACTCATCATCGATCGTCAAAATTTTAATGTACTTCTAGCAGACCTACAAGCCTGAAAGTTTAAACAAGCAAAGTGTACTGTTCTCACAGAACCACTAGTTCAAATCGCTTCTGTGGTTTGAAAGTTATCAGCCTAAGAGTAAACAAGTGAACCAAATTTTGGACTTTTAGGGCCTTACCACAAAAACATAAACTACTATTCAACACTTGTTTAAAAACAAAAGTGTATGGGATTTGAGTTTATTTTGAGGTAAAGATCTTTTTTTTTTTGTGGTAACACGTTTAAGGTTTTAACTGTTATTTATTGATTTATAATTATATTTGCAAAGTCATGTGTGACCCTGAGTCACGCCTCAAAGAAGCGATGTGACAGCAAGTGTTGGATGTATATGACAGGTGGACTGCTGGTCGCTGGGCGTGCTGCTGTACACCCTCGTGTACGGCGCGATGCCCTTCGACGGGTCCAACTTCAAGCGGCTGGTGCGACAGATCAGCAATGGCGACTACTATGAGCCGAAAAGCCCGTCGAGTGAGTACGCTATCCGATATTTAGCTAATTCAATGATATCATTATAGTCATATATATATCATGGATATTAATGGGCTGCATGTATATATATACATGCAGCCCATTAATATCACCACCGCGGGGCACAGGCCTTTACCCGGATACCCGGGTTTTACGACCATCACTACCACGTAGCGGTGGTAGCCGGGACCTAAAGGTTAACGTGTCATGCGAAACACTGATAATGTACTTAGGATACATTAACTATCTCATTGGTAGATGGTCAAGTTTCGAACCTGCATCTCCTGTGTGTGAAGCAAGCGTGAAACCCATTAGACCACGGGATAATCAATGATACTTTAATTTTATTTTGAAACGACTGACCGTCCAAAGCGTAGCAAAACCGCTTCGCGTCGGCTGCAGGTTGTATTATAAAGTTGTGACTAACAAAACTAACTTTAGTATTCGGACAGATAGTGACCTTTAGCGACCAGTAAGGTTCTGTGAAACTACATGGGAGCACAAATTTAGGTGAAAATTTAACTTATTTGGTAGCCAAATCTTACATTGATGAACAATATATTTGTTGCCTTTAATATATAGGTAAGAAACAAAATATATATTTATATACACACTCTACATTGCTTCTGGCCCCACAATAAGATACCCTGTGTCGTGGGAATCAGAAAAGGCGACCTCACACACACATTAACGTCCAAGACCTGGAGTTTTTTCGTCCTCCCCAGACCGGATTCGAACACGGGACCTGATACGAAGGCTTTTCTACAATTTCCCGTAGAATTCAGACAGCGTCTTGAAAAATATTTACGCTTTTAACCCTGCCTTATACACGTGGCAAGTTTAGAACTCAATATTTCACAACAGGGCAATACACCTAACAATGGCTCAAAGCAAATAAAAGGCCTTACTCAGACAAAGACGTGCTACTTGTAAGTATGAGTATGTAAGGAGATGGAGTTACTGATTGCATTGTTCCAGGTGCGTCGCCCTTGATTCGCGATATGTTGACCGTGGACCCTGTGAAACGTGCCGACATTGTTTACATTTGCGATCACCCGTAAGTAGCCGGTAGAAAGCTGCTAGAGAGAGATGGAGATTAGAAGGGGCTGATTCTTATGAATCATCAATGACATTGATTGATTCCTATCCATTATTATAGAATAGTATGACGTTATTGATTTTTCTGACTCCTGACACACGCCTCCGGGCTAAAATAGAGTATTTGTACGGAATTTGGTTTAACTATCTTTTCGTTATTCTGCTACATTCATCAATGTGAAGCATAACATAATATAATATACCTGTAGCCCTGCCTAGCCCCTTGTCAGGCAAGAAAATCATACTAAAATATACTTTATTTCATCATTATTTCATCATTATTTCATCCTGTCACCCCTCAGCTCTCATTGCAGATTCCCATTTGTTCCAATGTTGCGCCATCTCTGTTCTAGCTCCGCCCAATCTGAGCTCACAATGGCAGCCTCTTTCTCCGTTGAAAGTCGCCACGTTGTCTTGGGGCGAAACTTCTTCCGATTCCCCTTTGGGCATAATTTGAGAGCCACTTTCTACCTTTTGATTCTAATACATTGCAAGATGGAGCACGTATAACTAAACGTAAAAGCGCTCCTTAGCCTATGCCAGCCCATGTGTAAAGAGTTGGTATGCTACATACAACCTACTTGCATGTGCATCAGGTGGGTGAACACCGGCTGCGAGACGTCCTGCCTCGAGATGGCGGAGGCGCTAGCGGCGGAGACGCCAGTGCGGCTCGACCTGCTGCTGTCTCTAGCGCCCGTCGCGCCGTCGCACTCCAACTCCGTGGTGGTGCCCAACCAAGAGGTACCTATACTGTTCTCAGCATACAACAAACTAGCGACCGTCGCCGAGCCCAACAATGAGGCTATATTGTCATCATCATCATCATCACCTCTGTGGCGCTGCGGTTGTGGCTCTGCGTACCATGCGAGAGGCCCCGGGTTCGATCCCCGGCTGGGTAAAAGAAAAAAAACAGGTCTTGTTTTTTATGTGTGTGTGATGACGCTGTTTCTGGTTCCCACGACACAGGGTATCCTAGTGGAGGGTCAGAAGCAATGTATGTGCCTGTATATAAATGTTTGTTTTGTTTTTTTTCTTACATCTTGACAAATAACATGCCAACGCAGATCTATGTTACTGTCCAAAATAATAAATAGATCATCATTCATAATTCTTTATTGAACACAGTAATTAAAAAAATACATTAAGAGAAAACATGCACAAAGGCGAGCTTATCTCCAAAAAGATATTTCTTCCAGCAAACCAAGGCATGATAGAAAAAAATATTATGAAAGGGCAGGCTGTGCACAATATCTAATGAATAAAATACATATAATAAAATAAAATAAAATACATATAATTAAATAAAATAAAATACATATAACTACCTACTAAATACCAATACATACATAAACCTGTACATAGAGTTTACATATAATAATAATATACATACATACTAGAAATATCACGAAAAAGAGAGAAAGTGTTCCTTTACCCGGTTTTTGAAAGAGAAAAGAGTGGGAGTGTTTCTTGTAGTACAAGGAAGTGCGTTCCACAGTCGGACCGCCTGCAACCTGAAGGAGGGCTCATATGCGGAGGTGTTATGCCTTGGAGTGGCTAAGAGTGAGACCGTGTGAGATCTCCGGTGCCGATCTCCGGAAAAGAGATACTCAAAGCGGTCTCGAAGGTAGCTGTGGTAGCGTGGATTTTTCAATATATTGAAAAGATAAGAAAGAATATGAGAGTCTCGGCGACGACAAATTGGAAGCCACCTCTTTGCAATATTGAGAAACATGGTCGAATTTGCGCAGGCCAAAGATAAACCGAATCCCGAGATTCAGAAATCGTTCGAGTTTGTTCAGTAGATCATCGTTCGCGCTCGCCCAATGTACATCGGCGTAGTCGATTAGCGGCAGGAGAAGGGACTGATCATTGAAGATAATCATGATATCAAGAAGAGAGGGAATACTGTGCGGCTGAAAGTGAGTAACGCCAAGGGGAAGAATAAGTAAGTTAGAGGAATTTACAAAAGATTCAAGTTTTGCAGAGCGGGCATTGTTTTTAGAAGAAAGGTTAAAATCACCGATGATGAGAGTGTCACTATAGAGAGGAGTCAAATCACTGAGTAGAGATTCAAAATAAACAAAGTAATCAATACAAAATGAGGGACTGTAATATACACCCAGAAGAATGTGGTTGTGGTGCAAGCTGATCTTAAGGAAGAGATTGTCAGCCGAACCAGAGTATAGGCTTGGCGAGTGGCGGATGACTTTGCAAGGAATGTCAGAACGTAAGTAGATAGCAACCCCGCCATCAGCTTTGCTTGTCCCATCGTTGCGATTGAGCCTGAACCCTGGCAGAGAATACATGGAGGATTTAAGAGATGGTTTCAGAAATGATTCGGATACAAGAGCACCATATACTATGGTATATGATTTATAATCTGATAGCTGAAAGCTTCCAGCAGATCGGCGTGCTAGTTACGCCGATCTGCTGGAAGTTATGGAATGCTTTGGGCATTAATATGAACGACGTTGAAATTGAACTTCGACTGTTTGCTTTGTCCGTAAGGGAGTCGACAACTCCCGTACCAAGAGAGTCACCGCTAGAAGAGTTAGAGAAAAAACTATGTGTGAAATTATTTATGATATCCATATTAAATAAATATACTACATCATCATCAATTAACCTACGTTTACCCACTGTTAGGTCGCTCTCACGATCTTCTTTACCACGTCATCCACTGCCTACCAGCTACGGCGATGATGTCATCCTTCCATCTGGCTGGTGGTGTGGCCGCTGGACGTATTGCGATTTTGGGTAGCCAAATACACTGTTAAGTGTTTACTTTCTCTTGTTTGTGCCAATTACATTAGTATATGTTTGTTTACAGGGCGAGTTGGGAGGTCCAGAAGAGAGTTGCGCCGATATGTCGAGCTACTCGTCCGGGCCCGGCGTAGAGCCCAGCAACTCTGCGGAGAAGAGGATCCTCAAACTCGTCGCAGGTACGCACTCGCGATTAGTCTGATATTCATCACTGCTGTCAAAGTACGCTCATTGTTTTAGTACAGCTTAATATGACGGGCATCACGACACGAGCAACATACCACACGCATACATTGCCCCAGATAGTCGACATGCACGAAAATGTTCTACCCATTAAAAGTTTATCTAGTAGCATCAATGGTACTCGCATATCAGAAACTATCGCGCGGTTTAAGCAACATCTGGCCGAGACGGTAACTGAGTGGGTGATAGTTTTTACGGCCATTTGTTTCGGGCACTTCCGTGTCCCAAACTATAGGATAAAGGGTTCAGAGCCACCCGGTACCCGGTTAGTATTCTTTATAATGGCCTTGTAGGGTCTTACTACAAACAAATAAACTCCTTTTCAACACTTGTTTAAAGATATAAATGTATGGGATTTTGTGTTTGTTTTGAAGGTTAATATTTTTGTACTAACACGGTTATGGTCTTTGGGCTATATCCGAGGCCCTAATAGAGCACCTTGAAAACATCTGACAGTCGGGTCGGCCGCTAGCCCGACACCCTTCCATGGTGGGAGGGACATTATTGGGTTACATTATTCGCTATTTATTCATTATGCACTTTTCATTTGATCATAAGTTTTGAGTGACAGTTTGACCGCACCACGCGCAATGTTTGCGCCCTCATGTAATGCTAATGCTAATGTCCGACAGAGGGTGGCGAGGACGCCATCAAGCCGTCCCCGACACGCACCATCGTGTCGGCCGGCGAGCACAAGCGCAAGCTCGAGCTTGCCAACTCGGCGAGCGGACTGTCGCGCAAGAAGGAACGCGTCGCCAGGTACATATACATACACTGTCAGAGTCTCGTCGGCATGCGCTGCCCACGTCGACACAACATGGCGCACCCCTCCACCCCTCCACCCCTCCACTGCTCCACTGCTCCACACTCCCCCGCGCCGGCGAGTAGTGGAACGGCGCGCTATTTTATGGTAGTTTATCTCTACTTTTGGATATTTTATTTTATATTTTTGATTGGTAGGCCATACTTCAGAGGCGCTCCCATATAAATTTAATTTAAATTAATTTAGCGCTTTTTGAAAAAATCCACAAATACAAAAAAATACAAATGTTGTTTTAGTTTGTGGTTCCGTGCAGCAAACTTTTTGATGAGCAGTTTTCATGTACATACACTTCATTCGCTTCCCGACCGGGGGGGAAGAGATAGGGCTTGAACTTGAAGTTTTGGAAGTTTTTAACTTGGTGAATTATACTGTGGTTCTTCGTAGTTGGTAGTAGACTTCACTGCTATGGTAAGAACCGATATAAACAAAACATGTTTGAGAAAATATGTTTTGTTTAAATCGGTTCAGTACTTCCAAAGTTATGAGTCGAGTTTTTGTTTTATAAATAGTTATTGACCCCGACGATCAATATGTATTTCTGTATGTTTGACGGTGGCACCCGAGAGGTCAAACTGTTGGAAATATTTTAAAGCGGTTTTCTGTGAATGGTAGCAGACTTTCCTGCGGTAGTTCTAAGATATGTATTTTTTTATCGGTTCTGTAGTTCGATAGTTATCAGCTTAACAAGGAATATCGTTCAAACGTGTGGACGGATTTTTCTGTGGATTTTTATAGTTGTAGTTTTGTTAAAATCAATTCACATATTATAGCTTTCGAACCACTGTACCGTTCTTAATAAAACATGGCCTTAGCCATGGTTCTTAAACTATCGCAGGGAAGTCTACTACCAATTCCTGAATTCTGTATTTAAATCCGTCCACCTCAAGGGTGCTACAAAGACACACACACACACACACACATAGTCGCACACACAGTGTCGTAAATACTTGTATTTTTCATAGGATTTCGGGGGTTAAAATATTGACAGAATTGGCAATTCGTTTAGCCTCCTTCCACACTTGTCACTCTTGTGTTTAGGAGAGGTCAGGGTTGTTATTGTTATGTTCCTGTGTGCGCAGCTCGGCCACGGTGGACGTGCTGACAGAGGAGTTCCCGCTGGACCCGCCCACGCCGCCCACGCCGCCCAGTGTGCCGCCGCCGGAGTTCACGCCTACGCTGCCCGACGATGGCGCCGCTATGGTAACAACCGCAGACCAGTACTCTAGCTAGGTAGACCATGGCTGTCCTGTTCTGCACCTGTGAACAGCTACCTGTAGGTAGTCGCTCTATGACTGTTCTTACTGTCAGACGTTTATTGATATGAAAATATTGAAGCGGTTGGTTCGCATACATATTGGAGGCGCTTACGGCTTGCGGCGTCTACTTCGGTGTATTATCTGATGTAACATCACTTGTTCTATAATTTTTATATGGGGTGTTTTTTTATACGATACATATATTGTATGGGCTTAATGTAGAGCCCATTTTCAGGAATTTTGGTACCGTGTAGTAACATTCCCGAAAATACTATATAACTTTGGATAATGTTTGACTGTCGTTTGTTAGATAATACGACAATGATATTCTTGAGTAGCTTAATTATAATAATAACTCTCTTAATTTCGATAAAGTGAGCCCATTAACTCACGTGATGAGAAATTTAAAACTATTTTGATATCATAACACACAGCGATTTTGTCTAACAATAAACGTACTGAAATGAACATTCAAATTAATTTAAAAACTTAGTTTTGTCACCTCTCCTATTTTTGGCGAATTCATTTTTGTATATGATTCTGAGTGATTCCTATGAGAATGCACTATTTAAATTCATACATACATCCGCAACTTTTACTGTTTCTCGTGGTATCCATTGATTAAATCTCTTTATAGGCCCAACCCTCACTCAAATCATCAGCCACCATGACAATATCTCCTGCCGCCAAACCGGCCGGGCAGGCGCTTCCCGAGCCCGCGGAGGAGGCTCCACAACAGTCGAAAGGTGCTCCACAGCCGCCAAAAGAAGCCCCCAAAGAAGAAGCCAAGGAAAAGCCAAGCACGGTGAAGCCACGGGCTGTGGTGAAGAAAAAGGTCTCCCCGCCAAAACTGGACGAAGTGCCTGCTCCTGAGAAACAGGAGGAACCAAAGGTAATTTCGTATTTATGTATTTGATAGATTGGCCAGGACCAAACTCTTCGCAATTGCACAACCGGAAGTGTTTGTCGCACAACAGAACAAAAAATGTTTATAGTTCGTGAATTTAACTTATTCTGTGAATATGCAGTCTTACATCTATTAACTTATAAAATTTAATAATGCAATAATATATAAGCGTGTCTTTTTTTACCATTTTTTGTTCCGTTGTGCGACAAATATTTTCCGGTTTGCAACGATGCAAAGTGTTTCGTCCTGACCCAGGTGTCAAGCGGCTTCCATTACGCTATTTCTGATGCTCAACTCTCACCAACTCTCGACATTTCAGCAAGAGGAGGCCAAGCCCACAGTTTCGTCAGCTGCTGACAAGCTGACGTCACTCACGCTCACTCAGGACAAGCAGTCGAGCCCGCCTGCTGCCGCACCCGTCGCCAAGCCGAAGAAGTTCTCCGTACCGGGTGAGATAATACGCATATTTACGGTCCAGACGGCGAGACCTAACAAATTCGATTGTATGGTGCTTCCATCCGTCAAAGACGTGTCTATGTAAGTTTTGTCAGTGAAGTGTACTCTTGACAAGTTGCCCAATCGCCGGCCCCTACACGCACACATTCGATATTCCCAGGTCTTGCCCTGCCTGTAGGCAGCAGCAGGTGCCTTTGCTTTGCCACCAGACGCAGGACTAGTTTCGATAAGGTTGGCGTTGGTGGCAAAGCTCCTACTTGGCTTGGCATCTGCTACTACCACGCCACTCTCAATTGTGAGTGCCTTATGTGAAAGCGCACTAAGACAGAGCTCAATAGTTAATACGATAATATTATCACACATATTTGTCATACTTTAACAGGAAGCAGCGTCGGCAACTTCAAAGAGCAGTTTGAGCGGCGCGCCTCTCTTACGTCGACACCTGAAGTCAAGCGAACCGTTACCAAACCAGGTAGTTAATAGTTCATTTATGTGATAGAGCAATGTGTGAGTCTCTTCAATCCAAAGCGGAACAAGGTATAGAGATAAACTACGACAACATGGCGCCCCCTCCACTACCCATCGGCGAGACCGCGAGTGAGCGTGACAACGGAGCATGGAGTAGTATCTTACTTATTCTCGACTTATGAATTAACTGTCACTCAAGTTATCCTTGTGTATAACTTCGAATAAAGAAACTGTGTTTACAAGATGTTTTATGTTTGCATGTCATTGAGGTGTATTTACTTCGCAGTACTGTCGAAGATCGCCAAGCCGAAAGCCCAGAGCGAAGATCGTGAGTTACCTCCCAAGGCGGAGAGCCCCTCCGTGAGGCTGCAGCAGATCGGCATTGAGCCATCACCGGTAACAATACATATTACCAGCATTGGGGTCCCGTACCCGAGGGGTGCCAAACGGGACCTCTTGACTAAGCCTCCGCTGCCCGTGTCCGTGCGTCTGTCTGTCTGTCTGTCCGTCGGTCTGTCAGCGGGCTGTATCTCATGAACCGTCATGGGTAGAGTTGAAATTTTCACAGAATGTGTATTACTGTTGCCGCTACAGGTACAAATAATGAACTAAATGGTATTTTATAAATTAAAGGGGTCCCCATACAAAAGATGTGTTATATATCCTCGCGATGTCACTTATTGTCATCGGTACCGCAGTTGAATGGCCGTAGGACCCGCATTCTATGAGGATTGGTACTGATACCAAGTTCAGACATATTATTTGATTTATTTTTTAGTCCTTTAGTTCTCTTGTACGATGGTACAAACTTTGTACGGAAACTGGTACGGAAACTTTCGTGTTCGAGCCTGACGCGCACTTCACCGATTATTGATTTAGATGTGTTAATACTGACTTCTATTAATATGACTCGACTACATATGTAACTCTTGTTCCGTACTCGAGTACGTGCGCGACATCCAGGAGGGTTACGGACATCCAGGAGGGTTACGGGCATCCAGGAGGGTTACGGGCATTCAGGAGGGTTACGGGCATCCAGGAGGGTTACGGGCATCCAGGAGGGTTACGGGCATCCAGGAGGGTTACGGGCATCCAGGAGGGTTACGGGTATATAGGAGGGTTACGGGCATCCAGGATAGTAACGGGTATATAGGAGGGTTACGGGCATCCAGGATAGTTACGGGTATATAGGAGGGTTACGGGCATCCAGGAGGGTTACGGGCATCCAGGAGGGTTACGGGCATCCAGGATAGTTACGGGTATATAGGAGGGTTACGGGCATCCAGGAGGGTTACGGGCATCCAGGAGGGTTACGGGCATCCAGGAGGGTTACGGGCATCCAGGAGGGTTACGGGCATCCAGGATAGTTACGGGTATATAGGAGGGTTACGGGCATCCAGGATAGTTACGGGTATATAGGAGGGTTACGGGCATCCAGGAGGGTTACGGGCATCCGGGAGGGTTACGGGCATCCGGGAGGTGTAGTGGTAATTTTACTGGATATAATACCTTGGAAAAATAATACCTTGGACACTATTTACACACATTGATCTAGCCCCAAACTAGGATTCCCTGTATCTTGGGTACTAGACAACGATACACATACTTATATAGATAAATATTACACATAGATAGATAAACAACCATGACTAGGGTACAAACATCTGTTCTCATCAACAAGTATTTGCCCCCACCGGGACTCGAACCCGGGACCCTTGGCTTCGTAGGCAGGGTCACTAACGACTCGGCCATTCGGGTCGTCATATGCCAGATAGCACTACCAACAATGCTCTTAAACTTTTTATTTACCTATTTTAAAATGTTCCCAATAAACGTAACATTGCCGAATGTCCCGAAGTATGTCTAAGTCTCGTGGTCATGATTGTAGGCGCCGGCCGAGGGTATGCACAGCGGCGGCGTCAAGAAGACTGAGAGCGAGCCCGCGCACGCCACCAGCGTCGACCCCACGGTGCTGCTGCAGGACGCTAGGAGGTACGGCTCTTAACATTCATTCACTTATTAACTCTTACTACATCTCCTATACCTATAGACAGTTTGGTATAAGTTGATTTCGCACGTGTACTGATAGCATAAAAGGTTATTGATGAACGAATGAATATATTACACTAGCTTACAACTAAAACTAATACATTAACCCCATACTGAAGTCGAAAAAAATTTAGGACAAAGTTTAAGAAATATTTGCAACGAGTTTATGGTTTGACTGAAAAAATAGGCACTACTTTTAGGCGTCGGTTTCTCACTCCTCAATCTCATCCACTTTTTGTTTTCCGAATCACGGCTAAAGAAGTTATTCACTTGAATAGTTTATCGACTGTGGTATTTATTTTTCTTTTATTACTTATTGTAGTTTTCTGTTGAGTTTGCTGTCGCTTCAAAGTAGAACATAGACATCAAAACTCCGCTGTTACGTAGCTGTCATCTTCAACTTAGACCAAAACATATACTCGTACCAGTACCATCTCATCCATACAAATACTTACCTTCCTCTCCCCCGGGAAAAAGATGTGAAGCGTGCTAAAAGATTTCTACTTGATATGATCTTGGCATATGTCTCTCGCTTCCTAAACACCCGTGTAGTCGTATCATACAAGCTCGTCGTTAGGTTGCTTTACTTCTGCTGAGATATAACTGTGCCTGTAACAGTGATGATGAATGCTTCGACTATTTAAGATCAGTAAAACGCCAGTTTAGTTCGTGCGTTGTATGAAAATAGCTAGAAGTGCCTGCCATTAATATTGTGATTTATTCTCACTTACATGAGAAACGATACTCGTGACTCTCGGTTCAGGAAGAGCACACCAGCTGCCCTTTACACATAAACGTTATGAAAGGAAAACTATTAACCGATGTATTTCATGTATTCATTAGTATTTGAAGACTTTGTATGATCGTATAAATTCCAAATTCCAAATGTCTTTATTGCTGTAGATATTTACATATACTTAGCAATCGTCATTTTTTGCCACTTCTCTACATTGGACCACTGTGGGAGAAGAAGGGCGTAGAAACTCCCACAGATTGATTTTTAAATCTCTTTTTAAAAATTGCTTATGCTTAACTAATACAAAATATAATATTTAGTCATTATCATAATTATATATACATAGTCAGGTCATAAGTTCTGTCACATGTGCAATATGAAATAATTTAGACATGTTTATTATTTATGTAAACATTTATATAGCAAAATGAACTTAATAAAACATAGATTCTTATGGTAATAAAGTTTATTCAAAATGACCCCCGCGATTTTGAATAC
This sequence comes from Argyresthia goedartella, assembly GCA_949825045.1. Classification (NCBI taxonomy): domain Eukaryota; kingdom Metazoa; phylum Arthropoda; class Insecta; order Lepidoptera; family Argyresthiidae; genus Argyresthia; species Argyresthia goedartella. The sequence goes on from OX463815.1 coordinate 2,295,148, forward strand.
AGGCCTTTATTCTGCGCGGCCAGTCGTCTATCGCAGCACGAACGAGGTCCATGTCAATATCGGCGGCTGCCTTAATCAAGGATGCCTTGAGTGACTCCAAATCAGGATGAGGCTTTGAGCAGACCTTTTCCTCCAAGTGTTGCCATATCTTGTAATCTAACGGACTCAAATCTGGACTGGAGGAGGGCCAGTCTTCGTGCCGGATGAAGTCGATTTCACGCGCCGCCAGCCAGTCTTGTGTGCTTTTCGCTCTATGAGCTGGCGCAGAATCTTGTTGGAATACCCAGTGCCTGTTATTAAACATGGTATGAGAAACAGGTTCCACAAGGTTCTTGAGGACTGTATTTTGATACACAACTGCATTCGTTTTTACGCCTTTCTCACAAAAATGTACCTCAGTTAAGCCCCAATAAGAGACTCCCAACCAAACCATGAGCGAGGATGGAAAATGACCTCGTTGTACACGCGGAATACGGTTGCTCGCTTCTTCACTGCTGTGTGCGTACACTTTATCATTTTGTTTGTTGTAGCTCTCTTCCACGGTGAAAATTTTTTCATCCGAAAAAAGAATTTCCCGATGCTTTTTTCCCGCGTACCGCTTCAACAAAGCGCGGCATCTCTTCAGTCTCAGGTCCATTAAACGAGCGTCCAAACGATGTCCTGTTTTTCTTCGATATGCCCTAAGCCCTAAGTCTTCATTTAACACCCTTTTCATCGTGGTCCTGCTTAACCCCATCTGAAGGGCCAACAGTTTCTGCTTACGTATGGGATTTCTTTGAATTCGCGCCTTCACAGCATTTATCACTGCTGGAGTCCTAACAGAGCGAGGGCGACCACTTCTTGACCTGTCATCTACACTAGAGTCTTCATTGTATCGTTTTATGGTACGATAAACGAATCTTTTGGTTATCTTCAAATTTTTCAGTAAGTCGAAAATCTGAATTGGCGAGTAACCGCAACGATGCAACGCAATAACTGCGACACGGTCTTCTTTAAGTGTCCACTCCATATTTAAAAATGAGGAAAATTCTAAAATGTACACATTTTTATTTTCATGAAATATTCGAAATTCGAATTCAGTAAACTTTTTTGTGGCCAGCGTTCTAAATTCAAAAGTTTTTATTGTGTGACAGAACTTATGACATGACTGTGTATATAATGACGAATAACAAAACTCAATACCTAAAGATCCTAAATAAAGATCTTTTCCGATAAGATCGGGGGAGTCCAGTTTTCACTGATTAACATATAAAATAAAATGGCTAAGAAAATGGCCATACCAATAATTTATTGTATGGGTGCTTCTTTTAATTCCTCAAAACCGGTATGTTTCAATATTTGTTGTTATAGCGACAATAGAAATACACTATCTGTGAAAATTTCAGCTCTCTACCTATTTTTGATGATCCGTTAGAGCCCGGTGACAGACGGGCAAACGGACGGACGGACAGCGGAGCTTAGTAATATTCAAACAATGAGAACCGCAGTATTTTACACGAGCGCAAGAAAGACTTGCGATGTGATTGGTCGATTACGACTTTGAATGGCATGGCGACTAATATCAAAAATAAATCATAAGACCGTAGTTCAACATTTGATTAATGTATTTTCTGAAAGAGTTACAATCCTATCAGTATCGCCACAACACTTAAATACCCCACGATCCGTTCGCAGAAGTCTCCAGAACTCGATGGCGAAGCTTGTGGAAGAGAAGAGCGGCACCGGCGCAGAGGAAACGCGTCGCCGCGCCGCCGCCAGGGACCTCATCACGAACGTTATACGCACCGGTTTGTTCAATATTACATGCTATGTAGGTGGAGTGTCATTTAATGATTTTATACTGTGCCACATATAGACAGGACTCTTCTTAGCCAATAACCAAATAATTGTTCCAGTAATAAACAATAGCATTTAAACGCCTTGGAAGCCTATGCAACCGCATGTGCAGTGACGCCAAGCGACGCCACTTCTATGAGCGTAGAGAGTTGTACACCCCATCTCAGGTGTGGAAATTTCTTAAAATCCTTTGTGTTGGCAAGTCCCAGGAATTTTCTTCATGTGATGTTGATCTCAACGGTCTAAACCAGTTCTTTTCTTCTGCCCCCCTCGTGATGGGCCCTGCCATAAAGGAGGCAATCCTTCGTCGTCTGCGGTTGAAGGCTGCCGTCTGTACCTCACCATTCAACTTTAGTCTCGTTGGAATCGGCGCAGTTAGAAAGGCAGTGCTAGCTATCACATCCAAAGCTGCTGGTGGCGACAACGTCAGCCATCAGATGATCCACAGCGTCCTTGAAGAGATGCTCCCTCCAATCACCCACATTATCAACTTCTCTCTATCGGTTAGTTCTTTTCCTAGTCTGTGGAAGAAATCACTTGTCATCTCAATGCCCAAAAAGTCCAATCCCTCCTCCTTCAAAGATAGGCCCATATCTATCTTACCTATTCTCTCCAAAGTCCTTGAATCCATTGTCCACTCTCAACTCATCTACCTTTCATCAAACAAACTTCTAGATCCTTTCCAATCTGGGTTCAGGCTAGGTCAGCTCTCCTAAAAGTAGGCGATGACATACAACTAGCCAAGGATCAGAGGTTGTTCGCGGTGCTGGCCCTCCTTGACTTCAGCAATGCCTTTAACTGCGTCGATTTTGACATTCTTGTCGCTTTATTGCGCTCACTGGATGTCTCCTCCCACGCTGCTGGCTGGTTCGACATCCTCATAGAGGTTGTCAGCAACGCATTAAATCTGAAGTGACCGAAACTCAATGGTGTGATCTTTGCTCAGGAGTGCCTCAAGGAGGTATTCTCTCTCTTCTTTTTTCAGTTTTTATCAACTCCATCTCCGAAGTCCTCTCTTCTTCGTATCATCTGTACGCAGATGGTCTACAATTTTTCCCCCTGCGATGTAGTTCTATCCGTAGGGGCACGACTCATCATACCGTCTGTTGGTAAACCCGACCAAATCACAAGCCATGATTTTAGGAACCAGGCACACGCTTTACTTGTTACAAAAACCCATTGTTCCTCTATCATATAATCGCATCACAATAGAGTACACAGACAAGGCGAAAAAGCCTGGGGTTATTTTTGACAACCAGCTGTCTTGGTCTCCACATGTCAGCGAGGTCAGCAGACGGGTCTTTACGTCTTTTCACTCCCTCAGACGTCTGCAGTACTTCTTGCCGCGGCAGACTAAAATCACCCTAGCTAGTCCCTTCTGCCGCTAATCGACTACGCCGATATCTGTTCGGCGAGCGCGAACGAACATCTACTGAACAAACTCGAACTACTTCAGAATCTCGGGATTAGGTTTATCTTCGGCCTGCGCAGATTTGACCATATTTCTCAATATCGCAAAGAGTCGGGGTGGCTTCCAATTCGTCGTCGCCGTATGAGAGTCTTTCTTATCTTTTCAATATATTGAAAAATCCGCGCTACCCCGGCTATCTTCAAGACAGCTTTGAGTATCTCTTTTTAGGAGATCGGCACCGGAGATCTCACACGGTCTCACTCTTAGCCACTCCAAGGCATAACACTTCCGCATATGAGCCCTCCTTCAGGTTGCAGGCGGTCCGACTGTGGAACGTACTTCCTTGTACTACAAGAAACACTCCCACTCTTTTCTCTTAATGTATCTTTTTAAATTGCTGTGTTCCATAAAGAATTATGAATTATTATGAATATGAAACAAACACAATAATTAAAATCACATTCCTAATATTATTACAAATGTCAGGTCGCCAGCCACATCAGAGCACACGAAAGAAGATACTTTTTAGAGATAAGCTCGCTTTTGTACATATTATTTCTCCTAATGTATGTACCTAACCTTCTAAACTTAATATGTGGATGTGCAATAAAGAGTTATGAATTATGAACAGTACAGGTCGCTACCGTCGGATACGACGAAGTGAAAATCAGTTTAAGTTAAAGTAACCTTTTTAAGGTAACCTTTCTAATTTAGGAAGAACTTCCGCTATCAAGTTACTATACATAAAAAAGGGACTAAAGCTAACATAGAACATTACAGACCCATCTCTATATTAAACGTTTTTGGCAAAATTATGGAAAAGGTCGCACATGAACATCTTTATCCTGTTATTTCAATAAACATACCGGCCGAACAGCACGGTTTCTTCAAAGGGCGCTCTACTGTGACAAACTTAGCTATTTTTACTGGTGATGTGCTTACTGGCATGGACAAGGGAGGGCAGGTAGATGTGATCTACACGGATTTCGAGAAAGCATTCGACCGTGTAGATCATTTCATATTAATGCGTAAATTGCGTGAGCTAGGGATAAGGGGGGATCTGCTCAGATGGCTGGAGTCATACATAAAAAGCAGAAGTCAAACAGTCGTCGTGGCAGGACACCGTTCCGAGTTCATCGCTATCCCATCAGGAGTGCCACAGGGATCACTGCTGGGACCGCTCCTTTACATTGCCTTCCTATATGATATAAGCAGTTGTTTTATCCACTCAAAGTTTCTTTTATACGCCGATGACAAAAAAGTGTACAAAAAGATAAATTCAACTTCCGATTGTGCACTTCTACGAAAGATATTTGTAGGCTAGGTGTCTATTATACGGTAAATAGGATAAGTGTTAATCTCACTAAATGCAATCACCTGAGCTTTACCAGAAAGACTAAGCCAATATTTTACAATTACCAAATTAATAACAGGCCAATCGAGAAAGTTAAATCAATAAGAGATCTAGGAGTTTTACTCGATTCAAAGCTCACATTCTCTCAACATATAGACGCTGCTACAGACAAGGCCTATAAGAACCTGGGTTTTGTACTTCGAATGAGCCAGGCATTCACTGACCCACTGTGTATAAAGGTTCTCTACTACTCGTACGTGCGCAGTGTTCTAGAATACTGTAGCCCTATCTGGCGACCCCAATATATATGCCACATTGAGTCAATTGAATCATTACAACGCAAATTCATTAAACATCTTAATTACCGCACTGGCTACCACTCTCCTTTGAAGAACTACAATACTTCGTTGGAAAAGCACAAACTGCAAACACTCGAGGACAGGAGGCGTCTCCTGGACATGCTATTTCTTCATGACCTGTGTAGTGGAAGACTGAACTGTCCTGAATTAATCTCCTCAGCACTTCGGTTAAATGTTCCGAATAAAAGAACCAGGCACACTCCTCTCTTCCATGTCCCCCTATCTCGGTCTAACTATGCACAAAACTCAGTCATGAATAGGTGTCATTTAAATTACAAAAAGCTTTCCAAAGATAAGGACCTAGACATTTTTAACACCTCTAAACAGGTTTTTAAGAAAAATATTATTTGAATTATTAAAACAAACAAATACATTGATGATGTATCTGCCGTGTCATACGAAAGCCTACTCACCTATACTCACCCTGCTTAGTGGAAATTCAATAGACACAGTCCCGATCCCAAGAGCATCGTCGTCGTAGGGCTAAGCAGACACAGGTACAACTACACTCACACCACTACACAACACATGCAACCTACACTACTTACACAACCGGCACACCACATCTCAACTTGCAATAATATAAATTAAATTTTTATAACTAAATCAACACTAGTTACATATATGTATAACTAGTTTTGGTTATAATTTCTATATATAAGTATAATCGCCAAGTACGCTTATAATATTTAAACAAAAAAATGTAAATCCGTTATTGGCTAATGTTAAGATTATTTTTCTTGCCTTACATAATTGTATTAGCTGTGGATTTTTTAAGATCAATAAATAAAATAAAAATAAAATAAAATAAAGTTATTTCTTCAACTTCGTTATTCATGTTGCAGGCAAGCCGCCCATGCCGTACTCGCGCTCGTCGTCGGCCGGCGTGACGTCACTGGCGTCGCCGCCCGGCACGCCGCCCGTCGCCGCTGCCGCGCGGCAGGTGTTCCGCACCGAGGCTGCCGTCAACGTGGCCGACCATCGGCCCAGGTATACACACATACACACACGTACAGGGGAGGGAAGACTCCCATTGTGGTAGGAGAGGTGTGAATTCACACACACCTTTAGCGTACTTAGGCTCGTCTTTGGCTGGCTTGACCAATTTGTGCAGATAACATGACTATCGCGTAAGCAGAGATCCTATCTAGGAGCGGCCGCCGGATGGGTATTTACACTATTCTTGCCACAGCCACAGCGGCCGGTTCGGCGGCAGTTCCGTTGGCTGCTGCCCCTCCGGTCCATCATCCGTTCCTGAACGCTATCTCCCTCTTATCTACCGACAAGTTTAATAAGCTATCTCTCTCTAACCATCGGCTCGGCGACAGTCGCAGGACGTGGCCGATCCGGCGGCTGTTCCTGAGAAGGTTCCTTTTCGTTGACTGCGGACATCATACGTCGGCATGCGGACTGATTGGGTAGAACTGGCCATATAAAGCCCCTATAGGCGTAGTTGTGCGATACTGCAATTGTAGTGCCATGACTATCTTTTTAGGGACCGAGAGGTCCGGTCATATCTCTCTTACTTACATACTTTGTATTTATCGCCAAGCGCATTAGCCGTACACCGCTGGGCGTCCACTAGAATTGTCAATACGCTCTCTTATCCCCCCGCTCTAACGCTAGCTGCATTCCATTAGGGGCGTGTCCATGGAGCGCATCATCCCCATCGCCGTGCCGGAGCAGCCCGAGCCCCGCGCCCCCGCCGCTGGCCCCGCCAGCCCCGCTAGCCCCGCTAGCCCCGCTAGCCCCGCTCCCGCGCGCGTCTCGCAGCCGCCCCAGCTGAGGTCAGTAACGCTGACTTTACTGCTAGAAATCGAATGTACTCTCTCTAATTTCTCCAAGCCGATCATGCATATCAGGTTTTTGAAGGTCTTTATAATGCAAAAATATGATCACTGAGCAACCGGCGGCTTGGCATAGTAAACTTGGTACCCGCGAGAAGTGCGTTTCCTCTCCCTTGGCGTGTAGCGCTTATCTACTTGTAATCTGGCACACAATCTGGAACATGAACTGGCATCGACCTGAAACTGAAAGTGTGGTCAGTTATAACCTCTCGATCCCCCACAGGCGACTAGTCTCCTCCGAGTCCGGCGCGAGCGAGTTGTCGTCCGTCGGCGGCGGTGACGTCATCAAGAAGTCTGCTCGCGAGTTCATCATCCCCATCGCGGTGGAGGGCAAGGGCTTCGTGACGCCGCGCCAGCGCAGCCTGGAGCCCGAGGCTGCAGCTGCCGCCGGCGCCACCGGCTCGCTGCGCGCTCACCACAGGAAGCCGAGACGTATCAGGTACGTAGGACTTGAAAGACAAGGCATTGAATACCCGTATTCGATGTATCCCTCTTGCTAACGATATCCCAAATTTCGATACAAAACTAATGCAGCGTGTTTACAAGAATGAAACGTGAGATGCAGCCCATATGAGTAAGCAGGACTTCAAAACTGAATGAAGCTTATCGTTAATAATTACCGAGGATAGCGCTGGGTTCTGGGTACCGAGTTTTTCTGACCCAACTTTATTTGTATAGCTATGCTCTTTCTTTTTCCACGCCAGTAACTGTTATGCATCACTATACGCGCTCTTGATTACAAGAGCGACCTATTTATCAATGGATCCGAAATAATACAATTTCTACCTGCGTATGAGCTTGTGCCCTTTATAAAGTAAAAGGGCTATATAAAAATTGCGCTCGGACCCCCTGACGGCGGCCGGGCGCGGGGTCATGTAATACATGCGGGTGTCAGCATCAGTGCTCTCACTTGCGATCACTGCGCACTATGCTCCCCGAGACAAGGAAGGCGGAGTGTGGTCCCGCGCTGGGTGTAGTGTGCGCGCGGGAACACTGCGCTAGCGCGATGTAGGAACGTGCAGCGACATCTAGTGGCGAGTAGCGGAACTTTGGGATGCTGGTGCGTGTTTATGTATGACTACTGTAGCTATTGTACTTTTGAAAGAACGCACTCCAGCTGCGCGACCCTCCCTACTCACTACGACCAACAATACTATATACTATAATATTACACTAATACTACGACTGACATTGCTTCCTTGTTCTTTTTGATAACTGATATTTAATTCATTTGGGGAAGGAAAATATCTTTAGTGGAAATAATGTGGGTCAATTCTCTTTTTCAGTAGCCTTGTCAGCGGCGGCGAATCGGAAGAAGAGGGCGACTCACACATGCACAGACTAAGGTAAGATTTTATTTACGTAAGCTGAATCTGTTGAATTGAAGTGAAACAAGACAGGGAAAATGGTGCCAACTTTAGAATTAACGTCTATTGGGCGTATCACAGACCCGGCAAATGGTACCAGTTTGTAGCAATTATTAAGTGGCATTAATTAAAAAAAAATCGGTCAAGTGCGATTCGGACTCACACACGAAGGGAAAAACAATACGCATCTATATTTATGAAAATGATGCACTTTTTATTTTATGTATTTTGTCTTTTTTAATAAACTAATTTGAACATTTCGAGTAATACACTCGCGAGCATTAAACTGGAATCACTAACTACATCGCGGGTTGCTCAAGGCAAGTTTTCGCCTTTTTTATGCAATGTATTACAAATTATGGCATATCAATTGAAAGGGAATTTTATTAGCTTTCGACCTCTTTTAATGTTACAGAAAAAGATTTGTTCCTTTATGTCATGGAACGTAAAAACAAAATTTTTTTTTTTTTACAACAATACACTGTTTTGTTTTGAAGTCCTGAGACCCTATAAAAAGTGAGCATTCGTAAAAATTTTTCATCAGTCCAATATTTCACGTCACTGGAGCCCTGAATCTGAAAGAAAATGGAAACCACACCTGCAGAAGCCGCTCAAATCGTCATCCTAATCCAGCAAGGGTTGTCTCCGCGTACCATCGCTCGACAGCTTCATCTTAGTCTTGTGTCTCGACGGTGTATAAAAGGTTCCGGGAGACTGGAAACTTTGTCCGGAGACCAGGATCTGGACGACAGCGTTGCACTTCGGTGAGAGATGAGCGATTTATTGTCACCACATCTCCGAAATCGACACTTAACCGGCGTCAATGTTCAACGGCAGCTCAGAGATGTTCGAGAGAAGATTGTTAGCGAGTGGACGGTAAGGCGAAGACTCAAAGAAGCGAATTTGACCCCAAGAAGGCCAGCCACGGGGCCCAAATTGTCTCCAGCGCACCGACAAGCCCGGCTTCAATTTTCTCGCGATCACTTAGATTGGGATATAGAGCAATGGAGCCAAGTCCTGTTCTCGGACGAAACCAGGATGTGCCTGCATGGTAGCGACCGTCGACAGAGAGTCTATAGCAGACCGGGGGAGCGATTTGCACAATGCTGTTTTTCGGAAACAGTTGCATACGGGGGCGGGTCCTGTATGATATGGGCGGGGATTTCTATAGAAGCAAAAACGTAGCTGATATTCGTACCTGGAGGAGGTCGGGGAGGGGGTCTAACCGCGGAAAGATACATCAACGACATTCTACAAGACCATGTGTTCCCTTACTCTGGGTTTATTGGTGAACATTTCCTGCTAATGCACGATAATGCCCGCTGCCACACCGCTGCAATGACTCGACAGTACCTGGAAGAAGTCAGGATTTCCACACTGGACTGGCCAGCCCTCAGTCCTGACTTGAACCCTTTTGAACATATGTGGGACGAGCTGAAAAGACGGGTACGAGGAAGATATTCAGCTCCGACGACGTTAGAAAATTTAAAAATAGCTTTAATCGAAGAGTGGCAGGAAATTCCTAAAGATTCCGTCAGAAAACTCATTCGGTCAATGAGAAACCGTTTACAAGCAGTAATTAGGGCCATACAAAATATTGAGAGGGGATAAATTACACATTGTAAATAAAAAAAACATATCTTATCATAATCCTCGTATTACATTTTAACATCTACAACTTTAACCATTTGCAACAATTACCTTTATTTAGGTAGGACATTTCATTAATTTAAAATCTTTTTGATATCATTTGAAAGCTAATAAAATTACCTTTCAATTGATATGCCATAATTAGTAATACATTGCATAAAAAAGGGCAAAAACTTGTCTTGAGCAACCCGCGGTGAAGTGATTCCAGTTTCATGCTCGCGAGTGTAGATGTCATTTTTTTAATAATGTTTTAAAATATCACCCCGTGAAAATTGTTAAAATGTTGCGGCTGGTTGTTTCTGAACGGAAAAATATCCCTATTGAACTTTCACATATGACATTAATACTCCAATTATAATCATAATTACTCCAATTAATAATATTAAATAATCTTTTAAAATCATTCATGACAGCAAAAATATTCCAAAAAATTAAGCAAAAGACGGTCAAAAATAACTTTTCAATATAAAATGATCGACTAATTACATTGTATTAGAGTTTTTACGTATATTTAGCCCAGGTTCCAAATAATGTCCATTGTAAAATCATAGAAAACTTATGATTAAAGCTGTCGAAATGTAAAGGTCTTTGCCCATTTATTACAATAGGCATGATTGCCTTGTTCTCATTTTAAGGATTTCACTCTCACTTTATTATAATCTTAGATCGCGCCACTCGAAACTATAAATAAAAATAAATTATTTATGAAGTTATTGACTGACGGGAAAACTATTGACATTTGGCAGTTTTACAGGACGGCCAACTGCGAAAAGAATTCTTTAAAAAAATTGACATATCACGCTGTGGAAGAAAAAATAAGGACTTCTATTTTTTACGGAGATTTCAGTAATCCTTTTATATATTAAGATGAGCAGTCTGTTTCAAGAACACAATTATCTCGAAAGCGTTTTCTAAGTTTAGTGCCCTTGAAAATTCTTTGCACGGCTGATGTATTTCAAAGACACGTCTTTTGTATAGGGACCCCTTTTATTTTTAAAGTTGCTATTTTTTTATTTATTGCTGTAGCGGCAAATAAATATGCATTATGTAAAAAAAGGGTCTACCTATTACGGTTCATGAGATAGACCCTGCTGACGGACAGACGGACGGATGGACGGACGGACGAACAACGGAAGCTTAGTAGTAGGGTCCCATGTGGCACCCTTCGGGTACATATGAAAGATCAGAGTTAAACATAAGAAGATAATGAACCCTTTGTTTGTACTCCCTTCTCAGATCGAGCCGCGCGGCGCGTGCCGAGTCCGTGAGCTCGGGCGAGGAAGACGAGGAGGACGAGGGCTTCCACCTGCTCACCGCCGAGAACCTCTTCTCGACGCTGCTGCACAGGGTGAGTGCGTAGCGTAACCAGCCGGCGCGACACTGGCACACGAGTCACCACACTTGTTGACGCGAGGACGAGGGCTTCCACCTGCTCACCGCCGAGAACCTCTTCTCGACGCTGCTGCACAGGGTGAGTGCGTAGCGTAACCAGCCGGCGCGACACTGGCACACGCGTCACCACACTTGTTGACGAGAGGACGAGGGCTTCCACCTGCTCACCGCCGAGAACCTCTTCTCGACGCTGCTGCACAGGGTGAGTGCGTAGCGTAACCAGCCGGCGCGACACTGGCACACGAGTCACCACACTTGTTGACGAGAGGACGAGGGCTTCCACCTGCTCACCGCCGAGAACCTCTTCTCGACGCTGCTGCACAGGGTGAGTGCGTAGCGTAACCAGCCGGCGTGACACTGGCACACGAGTCACCACACTTGTTGACGAGAGGACGAGGGCTTCCACCTGCTCACCGCCGAGAACCTCTTCTCGACGCTGCTGCACAGGGTGAGTGCGTAGCGTAACCAGCCGGCGCGACACTGGCACACGAGTCACCACACTTGTTGACGAGAGGACGAGGGCTTCCACCTGCTCACCGCCGAGAACCTCTTCTCGACGCTGCTGCACAGGGTGAGTGCGTAGCGTAACCAGCCGGCGCGACACTGGCACACGAGTCACCACACTTGTTGACGAGAGGACGAGGGCTTCCACCTGCTCACCGCCGAGAACCTCTTCTCGACGCTGCTGCACAGGGTGAGTGCGTAGCGTAACCAGCCGGCGCGACACTGGCACACGCGTCACCACACTTGTTGACGAGAGGACGAGGGCTTCCACCTGCTCACCGCCGAGAACCTCTTCTCGACGCTGCTGCACAGGGTGAGTGCGTAGCGTAACCAGCCGGCGCGACACTGGCACACGCGTCACCACACTTGTTGACGAGAGGACGAGGGCTTCCACCTGCTCACCGCCGAGAACCTCTTCTCGACGCTGCTGCACAGGGTGAGTGCGTAGCGTAACCAGCCGGCGCGACACTGGCACACGAGTCACCACACTTGTTGACGCGAGGACGAGAGCTTCCACCTGCTCACTTTTCTTGCGATGTGATTGGTAATAAGAAATACGTAATAAGGCTACGGCTGACGTGACGCTGGCACACGCGTTGCCACAATTGATTGCTGTTAGAATATTGTTGTTTTATGGAATCAGGGAGCTTTGTCAAGCAATGGATCTTCGTCAACCCGCACTGACCCAGCGTATCTTACGCGATTTTTAATAAAGGACTGTGGCCCTCGGTGCGTTCTTTTAAAGGCCTCCTAAAGTATCTTAATTTTTTCGTAAATCAATGTTCCTTATTACTGTAGATATTTACATATACTTAGCAAACGTAATTTTTTCCTCTCTCTACATTGGACCACTGTGGGAGAAGAAGGGAGAAGATTTATTTTTAGATCACTTTTAAAAATGGTTGTGCTTATTAAGATAAATAAGCAGGAATAAATAATTTCAAAATTATTAACAGCGAGGTCTGTGTTGAGCTAGATTAACCCCATACAGTCCCGTCATTTAAGTAATCTTGAACATTGTAATATCCCTTCTTCCACAAAGTCGCTTTAACATGTTTTTTAAATTGCTCAAATGGCAATTTCAAAATCTCCAGAGGTAGTATCTTATTGTAGTAGAGAATGCACTAACCCTAAAAAGAATTGCTAACCTTCGCGAGTCTAAACCGCCCCGGTTTAGGCTCGCGAAGGTTAGCAACTAGACTGTGATTATTTCTTAGGTAAACGTTACAGCTATCGTTAAGTTTGGAAAATGTTTTTGCGTACATACATTATATTTTCGAAAATAAATTGACTAGCTACAGTTAGTATGTTTATTTCTTTGAAAAGCTCTCTTAAGGAGTCTGTGCGTTTTAAAATATAAATTTCTCGAATAGCTATTTTCTGTAAAATAAAAAGATTGAATATCTGCTGCTTTCCCCCACAACAAGATACCATAGGACATGACACTATAACATAACATAAACATTTAAATACTGGAGCATACATTGCTTCTTTCATTGGGGATTACTTTTTCTTCCTCCCCAAAACCCGGGAGCTCTCGCTTGGGAGGCAGATGATAGGGCCGGGCCCTGCAATGATGACGCAACTCTGGCTCGTTACGGCTGGCTGGGAGTTCAACCGCTGCATGGTATCAATGTCGACCTGTTTGTCTGTTTGCAGGTGCGCGCTCTCACGAACCGACTGAACGGCGAGGAGGGCCCGGGCTTCCCGTCGCACTCGCTCTTCAACAACATGCAGTCGCCGTTCTTCAACAGGTATGTTGCGCACGCACACGTACGCACGCATGATCACGCTCACATCATTAATATACCTGCCATCAAGTTACTTGGTCTCTGAGAGAGCTACGAACTTTCTTTCTCGCATAGGGTAATAATAATAATTAAAGATAATAATATTTATTCATAAAACATAAAAGTACAGTTAGTTATTACAAGAACATAAAATAGTCATAAAGTTACAGTTTTCGTGAAGCAGGCCAACGACCAAGCTAGGCATTTTTAATGGCTGTGATATGACCACTGATTGTTCATATTTACACCCTTAGAGCTAAAGAACTTAAATGATAAGTAACAGGATATATCATAGTATGTAGACATACTTTGCACTTAATTTATGGTTGTGTCTGTGAAAATGTGTGTGAGTGTGTGAATTGTAGAGAAAAGTTTTACTTTATTACAGTGAAAATAATTTCAGTTTGATTATAGTCCAATTTAAACAGCCAGTTTTTTATTATGTGCATAACTTCGAATTTACATAGTTTAAAAATGTTATGTCCTTTATTAATTATATTGTAGTGTCTGGGTCCTTGAAAGACGAGGAATATGTTTAAAAACAAAGAGCTGTTTCTGACAGCAGCGCATACGTCAACATTTCGCCGGTTTTCACTGATTTCATTCAAGTAAAGAGTGAGAGAGTGTTGTTTTAGTGTGGTATGTAATATGTACAATTGTCGTTTTAGAGTGTCTGATATTTCATAGAGTGTGTAAAACTATGGCGTTTAGAAGCTTCTTGATGCACTTACGATTGTATGAAAAACTGTATGATTTTGCTTGTATGATGATTATTCGAAATAATGTATGGAACACGTGCGCGTGCGCTTGCGTAGCTCGCGAGGTAATGAACGATGCACTGGTACAGCGCGACGCCGTCGTTTTTTCATCTTGATTTGTATAGGGTGCCTAGTTCATGTTTGCATTGTATGATGTATGATTTTCTTGAAATTGTATGAAAGCTTCTTGTATGGTTGTATGTATGGCTTGGATGAATGTATCTTGTATGAATGTATCTTGTATGTATGCATCTTGAATTGTAGGTATAGTTTGATTTCTAGACATGTCCCGCCGCGTTGAATGCTTGGCTTTCAACATCAAGCTTCTCTTCTCCCATTGGTAAAGGACATATCTTGTTAAATGCTCTTCTTATAATTCCTTTTGAAGTTTGTATATCTGCTACTCTGTTAACTCCGTCGCTGCCTGGATGTACGTCAACGACGCGACCAAGACTCCATTTCATGGGAGGTAATGTATCATCCTTTATTAATACCAATATGTCCTTTTCTAGACGTCCATAGGAAGATTTCCATTTTGTCTTCTGTTGGAGTTCGGCGACGTATTCCTTATGCCATCTGCTCCAGAAGTGCTGGCGTAACTGTTCGACTCTTTCCCATCGTTGCAGCCTGTTCTCATTCCTAAGGAGTAACGGCGGACTCGGCAAAGCAGTGAGGGATCGTCCGACCAAGAAGTGACCGGGAGTTAATGGGATGAGATCACTAGGATCAGCAGAAAGTGGGGAGAGCGGCCTTGAATTGAGAATTGCTTCAATTTGGACTAATGTAGTGTATAGTTCTTCAAATGTTAAGTGTGAATTGGATAAGACTCTGTTTAGATGATATTTGAATGATTTGACTCCTGCCTCCCACAGTCCGCCAAAATGCGGAGCGTAGGCAGGAATAAACTTGAATTGTATATTTTCATTCGCCATTGTTTCTGCTAACGGGGATGCATTTTGTTTAAAGAATCTTTGTATTTCGTTTTTTGCTCCTACGAATTGGGTTCCGTTGTCAGAGAAAATGGCGGTGGGCTTAGATCTGCGTGCGATGAATCTGCGCAACGCAGCTATATAGGCTTCCTTTGTTAACTCTGTAACCAGCTCTAGATGAATGGCCTTTGTCGTGAAACAAACAAACACCGCAACGTATACTTTGGATAGTCTGCAACCACGTCCTTTTCTGTCAGCTACTAGCATTGGGCCAGCATAATCAACGCCTGTCGTTTGAAAAGGGTAACCGGCACTAAGACGCTGCTCCGGTAGTTGACCCATGATAGGTCTGACTGTTTGTGCTTTCATTCTAGTACATCTTTGACATTTGTGTGCGACAAGTTTAGCCATATTTCGCCCCCCGATAGGCCAAAATTCTTCCCTGATAGAAGCCAGCAATAATTGGGGTGCTGCGTGCATCAACTGAATATGTTTATCGGTAAAAATAAGTCGTGCAATGGGATGTTTACATGAAATAAGTATCGGGTGTTTTTTCTCAAATTCGAAGTCTGAATTGTTTAACCTACCACCTACCCTCATAAGGCCATGATTGTCTAAGAATGGTGATAAGTGTAAAAGTCTGTTTTTGTTTGGTAACTGTTTGTTTTGTATAAGTAAATTGTATTCTTCAAATGACTCCATCTGAGACCATTTGAGCAACTGTGTAAATGCTGTTTCTAACTCCTCAACGTTGTATGGACCATATTTTTTGTTGGTATTCTTTTTACAATTGTTCAAAAAACGCAACACGCAAGCGAATGATCGTTTCATTGTTAATAATTTGGAAAATGCGTCAAAATTGAATGTGTGGGTATTTAATATATTGGTTGCAACATTCGAAATTGTTTCTGGAATATCATTTGGAATTATATTCTGATTGAAATTAGGCCAAAATTCTTGTGTAAGTTTTAAAAAATCTGGTCCGGTCCACCACTTTTTCGAATTTTCAATGTCGGATATATTCACACCTCTAGATAAGAGATCGGCTGGGTTTTCTAAAGTAGGCACGTGACGCCATGTGTATTTTTCAGTTAGTTCTTGAATTTCAGATACTCTATTTCTAACGAATTGTTTTAATTTGTGAGGGGAAGTTTTTAACCATCCTAATACTATCGTGGAATCGGTCCACAAAAAACATCTATCTATGGGTAATCTAAACGCTCTAACCACTTTGTCAGTTAATCGCGCTGCGATGAGGGTTCCGCACAACTCCAGACGCGGTATAGTCGTCGGCTTCAACGGCGCTACCCTACTTTTTGCGCATAGCAACTGCACTGAAACAGTGTCGTTAGATACTGACCTAACATACAAGCATGCGCCATACGCATCTTGTGACGAATCAGCAAAAGTGTGCAATTCAATCACACTCGGATTGTCACAGACAACGCGACGAGGAATTTTAATTTGATTTAGTTTGGGCAAATCTGTAATGAATTTTCGCCAAATAGTGATTACGTCGTGGGGAAGTGTCTCATCCCATGATAATTTTAATAACCAAAGTTTTTGTAAAATAATTTTCGCCTGAATTACACAAACACTTAGTAAACCTAATGGATCGAATATCTGTCCGATAGTGGATAGAATAGATCGTTTGGTGTATACCGTGTTTAATTGTAGATTGATTGTGAAATATAAATTGTCTGGGTCGGGTGACCATCCTAACCCCAGTGTATTCGAGGAATTTTGTTCGGTTAAATTAAGATTTTGAGTTGGAAGTGTTGAATGGTTTTGAGTGAGAATATCCCGAACATTTGATCGAAACTTTCTAAGTGGAAAACCACCGGAAGATAAAACTTGTGTGACGGCATGTTTAATCTTGATCAATTGTTCGATTGTTTGACTACCAGTTAAGAGGTCATCAACATACATGTCTTCGTTGATTATCTTCGTTATAGTTTCATCTTTGCATTCATCAGCTAATTGTTTCAAACATCGAATCGCCAAATAAGGAGCTGACGAAGTTCCATATGTCACTGTGTTTAATTGGTAAGTGTGTAAATCTTCATTTGGATTAGCTCGCCAAAGTATTTGTTGTAAGTGCCGTTGGTTTGGGTGTATAAGTACCTGCCGGTACATTTTCTCGATGTCGCCTGTTAGTACATAACGATGATGCCTAAATCTGAGTAAAAGAGACAACAAATCGCTTTGGATAGTTGGACCGACCATCTGAATGTCATTTGATGACACTCCGCTGCTCGTTGATGCACTGGCATTAAAAACAACACGTAGCTTTGTGGTCTCACTACTTTCCTTTAAAACTCCATGGTGCGGCAAATAGAACGGTACTTTGTTGTTGTGATCAGTGTATGTATTTAAGTTTAATTTTGTCATGTGGCCTAATGTTTCGTATTCTATCATAAAATCTGTGTACATTTGTTTTAACAGTGGCTGGCAAGCCAATCGTCGTTCTAGCGACATATAACATTGTTTTGCTCTTTGGAACGAATCTCCAAGTTCAGATTCTGGTTTCTTGAGAGGTATTTCGACAGAAAATCTACCGTCGGGCATTCTTGTAAATGTCTGTTTAAAGTTTTCTTCACATTGTATTTCTTCCTTTGAATAGATGTGTTTTGATTGTTCGGGTACCTCCTCAAGAGTCCAGAATTTGGATAGTGTTTCTTGTATATTGTCTTGTTGTATAAAATTGCATGTTACGTTTTGTGTGTGACCACCGGTGGGCCCCGATACCACGTATCCGAATTTGGTTTGTTGTAGGATAGGACTACGTGTACCTAGACGCACCTGTCCTTGATCCAGGATTTCCCAGAAAATGTCTGCGCCAAGAAGAATATCGATTCTTGGCGGATGGTTGAATTCGGGGTCAGCCAAAGTAATGTGTTTTGGTATGTTTAGTTTATCTATGTTTGTTGTACTGTTTCCTATGGTCGCAATGCTGGGTAGAATCAGGAATGACATATTGACCTTGTATGGATTTATCCTTGACTCTATAGATGTATTGCAACGTTTGGATATTTTCGTGGTTGATTGGTTGATTCCTGTGACGGAAGATTGTATGCTAGTCGCTTTGAGTTTAAGTTTTTTCATGAGTGCTTCTGTCATGAATGAAGCTTGACTTCCTGAATCAAGTATTGCTCTAGCTTCGTGCCGCTGGTTATCTTTATCTATGATGTATATGAGTGCTGTGGATAGTAGCACTTGCTCTGCCGTATTCTGGACTGAGAGTGATGTATGATTCTGTGTTTGATTTGATGTATGTGGATTGTTTCGTTGTATATTTGTATTTGTATATTCTTGTGTATTTGCAATTTCACCTGTATTTGTATAATCTTGTTCATTTGTATCTGTATGTCCTTGTCCATTCATGTGACCGTATGTATTTGTATATCTTTGTGCATTTGTATCACCGTATGTATTTTTGTATCTCTGTGTATTTGTATCACCGTATGTATTTGTGTATCTATGTGTATTTGTATCACCGTATGTATTTGTGTATCTCTGTGTGTTTGTATCTCCATAGGCATTTGTATATCTTTGTGTATTTGTATTTCTGTCTTTGTATGTATCCTCATGAATTAATGTATTGTGTTTTGTATAGCGAGGACATTTCTTGCACGGTCCTAAACGACACACACGAGCTTGATGACCTGGTCTTAAACAATTTAGGCATAATTTGTATCTTTTGGCAGTTTCGACTCTCTCGTGGTTCGATTGACTGAGAAATATCTCGCAGTTGTATACGTAATGATTGTTTGAGCAAAGAGGGCAGCTCGATGAGTTGTTATTATTACTGTCTGCACTGTTTGTTACAGCTGCAAATCCCTTAACATGTTCTGTTTGTCTGTGTCGTGTTTCTGTTTTTTGACTTAATTGTATGGTTTCTAATAAATCAGCCCGATTTTTTAAGAATACGTGAAAATCGTTCAATGTTATTGTTTTTAATGTAGTTTTGTGTTCTTCCCACTCTCGTAGGGTTTTCTGATCAAGCTTTGTTGACATGATGTATATAATCAGTGTGTCCCACGAATTAGTGGGTTCACCTAATACTTCCAGTGAACGAAGATTCTTATTGAAAGTGTCTATAATCTGTCTAATGGATTGGGCAGATTCTTTTTTAATCGAATCTAGGGCAAAAATGGCTTGTATATGGTTTTGGATTAACAATTTGGTGTTATTATACCTATCGCACAACAAATCCCAGGCAACTTTGTAATTGTCAGATGAAAATTCAAGTGACCGTATTATTTGAGCAGCGCTCCCCTGCAAGGACGCCCTTAAGTAATGAAATTTTTGTATACTTGTAATTGTTGTGTTAGTGTGAATCAGTGATAAGTATGTATCGCGGAACTCCAGCCATTCCTCATAAGCGCCACTGAATTTGGGAATCTGAATAGTAGGCAGCTTGACGCCGTGTTTTGTTTGTTTCATAACTTTGTGCGTGACAGTCCCTGCCTCGGAATCAGAGGACGAGTGGTGGCCATCAGAGGAATTCACGTTAAGGCGATCACATAACTCAGTTGCTTTTGCTAAGTTTGAATAAAACAAGGACTCGAATGAGGTTCTCTCAGCGAACTGTTGGTCAGAATCTTTTTGATCAACAAGGCATTCAATTGTTGTTTGTACTTCGTCGAATAGCGTAAACATAGATTCCATTTTTGACACTCTCAAACGTAGCTCAATCAACTGCAGTGAATCGGGATTTGGTTGATTGTTGGTTGGTTGCAAACTGTTTACATAGTTAACAAAGTTGGTTAATTGGCCCTTGTATGCACCTCGTTTTCGCGATAATTCGGACAATGACATCTTGACGAACTGTGTCGAGGTTGAGTCCTAAAGTGAAATGTATTTATAGCAAGAAAGTCGTGCAAATTCACTCCCAAATCGAATAACTCACACTCAAATAGCTAATGGGTTTAGAGGGTAATATTGAAAAATTTGTCCAGCGGGCGGCGGCCGGAGGACAATGGGGCGAGTTATGCGGCACTCAAGGTCAGCAGGACGGTGCTCAGTTTTATGTCGTAAACAACTTATGATTTTATTACTTGCGAAATTGTATTGAAAAATTATTGACTTTCTTGTTGGAATTCGACAAAAATAAATGAATAAATGAAGCTAGATAGCAAGGTAGCTTAGTTGGATATGAAAATTTGCATAAATTAAATTGGTACTTTATGATTTTATTGAAAAATTAATATATTGGAACGGACTCACTCGAATGCAACACCTTGTCTCTTGTTTCCACTCCTGTTTAGGTATACGGCTGATTTATTGGATGTTTTTGGATCTTCTTGAAATCCGGCTCGAAGGACCATGTAAAACTATGGCGTTTAGAAGCTTCTTGATGCACTTACGATTGTATGAAAAACTGTATGATTTTGCTTGTATGATGATTATTCGAAATAATGTATGGAACACGTGCGCGTGCGCTTGCGTAGCTCGCGAGGTAATGAACGATGCACTGGTACAGCGCGACGCCGTCGTTTTTTCATCTTGATTTGTATAGGGTGCCTAGTTCATGTTTGCATTGTATGATGTATGATTTTCTTGAAATTGTATGAAAGCTTCTTGTATGGTTGTATGTATGGCTTGGATGAATGTATCTTGTATGAATGTATCTTGTATGTATGCATCTTGAATTGTAGGTATAGTTTGATTTCTAGACAGAGTGTCCTAGTTGGGGGGAACCTATATAGGCATATGATTTAAATAGACAAATTTTTAGTATGAGTCTTTGTGCTTGTTCGATAGATAGTATATGAGTCTTTGGGGATCCACCCTAGCATGTGATTCGGTATGTCACTAATGATTGGACTATTGAATATTTAGTTGAATTGGTGCTTAAAATTTAAGGACATGCGCAGGTATTTGTTAGGTGGGTAGGAGCATTTATGGGAGGTAATATTCATGTTTTGGAAAATGTTAGTGCATGAAGCCCGTTTAACAATTGAGAATTGTGTGTGGTTTTGTCTGAATTAAGTGTAAGATAATAAGCTGCTAGCCAATGTGAAACGTAGTTGAAGCCCTTTTGAGCTACTGAGAAGGCATCTGTCCATGTTTCAGCTGTGAAAGTGAGGGTGGTGTCATCAGCGTAGGAGACAATTTTGCATAGATCATTTATGTAACGTAGGAACAGTGTAGGGCCGAGTATACTGCCCTGAGGGACTCTATAAGAAAACGGGAGATCATCACTAACATGCTCATCTATTTTGTCTCGTTGAGTTCTTTTTGACAAGTAACTTTCGAATAGACTAAGTTGAGTTCCCCTTATGCCCATTTGTTCAAGTCTATTGAGGAGAAGTGGGATAGATACTGTGTCGAAAGCTTTCGCTAAGTCCAGGTAATTTGTGAGACATTTTATGTTTTCATCAAGGTCTTTAGCGATTGCATTTGTAAAAGCTAAAAGTGCGTTATTCGCAGATTTACCTGATCGAACACCGTATTGGTTAATTGACAGTAAGTTATTTTGTTCGAGAAATTTTACTTATCTATTGTTTAATATTCTTTCAAATAGTTTACATAAGTTAGTTAGTATTGAGATAGGGCTGTAGTTGTTAACTGCGCTTCTGTCACAAGCCTTGTGTATGGGGCATATGATAGATTTCTTTAGATTGGAGGGAAAAGTTCCTTTTCGCATGCAGTTGTTGTAAATGTGGGTAAGTAAGGGAACTAAGAGGTCCTTGACTTATTTTAACATCTTAGCACTAATTCCATCGCATCCTATAGCGCAGTCAGTTTTTAGTGCCAGAATTTGAGATTACATTCCGTCTCAAGTAATGCGGAAGACTGTAAGGGGCTATTTGAAAGATGTTTTGGATCCGGGGGTAGCGGAGGTGTGGGTGAAGAACATATTAACTTCATTTATAGCATTTTTCTCAGAGGAATTTAATGACAGAATTTATATAGGTGAGCTTTTAATTTTTTCAAGGTTCGATTTGAATTTTATAGCAGACCAGATTTTTTATTGTTGGAGCCTGCAGAAACTAATAAGTCCTTGTCATATTTAAGTCTTAGATTTTTAATGAGTGAATTACAAAAGTTACGATAGCGTCGATAGGTGATTGATAGAATAGTGTTATATGGGTGATTTTTTACTTGTTTGTGCAAATTATCACGGTTTCGGACGCAGTGAAGAAGACCGGTTATTATCCAGGGTTTTCTTATAATTTTACTAATAGGAATTTTGTGTTTATAGGAGCTGTATTTTGCAGCTGATTTTAAGAGGGTTATCAGGTTGATTTAAGGCTACATTGGGGTCTTCTATTAGATATAAATGGGATAGTTCATAGGATTTAAATTCCCCTACGAAGTTATCGAGGTTTATACAGTAATATCCCAGGCAAGACAGAAAAGTGTTGCAACAGTGATCCGTTATGGTTGATTGAATTATAAGATTCTTTGACCTAAGTTTTGTCTTTAGGACAAAATGATCTAAGCAGTTTTTGTCTAAGGTTTGAGTGTCATATGCAAGAATAGTTCTTCTATGGTGAGTATGTCTACATATGTATTGATGTTGCTATCATTATTATTTGGAATTATGTTGATATTGATGTCACCAATTATGATAATGTTGCGGAAGTTTTGATAGTGTTTTAGTAAATTTTATAGTAAGTAAATAGCTCCATTTACTCACTATAAAATCAGCGTTTTTGAAACATTCAGACCGGTAGATACCTACAATTAGAGTAGAGTTATCAAGTTGGACAGCTAGGCCTGTGGCTTAAGGCTTGTGGCTTAGTGTATGGTGGGATGAGAGAGAGAGAGAAAGAAAGAGTCTGTCGGAGCTCGCTCAGAGGCCAAGTTACTTGGCGGCTGGTATACCTATTGATATGTTGTTGCCAGTGTGAACAAAAAATAGGCAAAGGCCACTCTGTTTTGAAGAGCTGAATTTTCCCAATAATACAATTTTTGGGTGATATTACAGAAATATGTGTCATTTGCAAAAAATATTAATATTGAATGCTTAGCTATGAAATTGGCGAAATTATCTTATTCTGGGGTTCATAATTCATGTAATTCAATGGCTATTTCCATTTTTTATTATTGTATTATTATATATTAGTATATATTATTATATTGTATTATTTAACAGTTAATGTCAAAGTTTCTTTCTTTTAATTTTCAGTTTGATAACTAAAATTTAATCTTCAAAATTAGTCCGTCCTAAATGTCATCCATTTTCATGATAAGATTCGTGATATTTTTTTATAGCTGACACTTCAAAAATTAAGTCAAATTTGCTATGAGCTACATGTTGGCTAACTCATATACACAAAGTTTTATAAAATTAGGATTTGTCATTCCTAAAAAAAAGTAAAAATTTTTGTACGGAAAATTGAGTTTCATTCAATTTTTCTATGCAAAACGCTGATTTCATAGGTAAGCACACATATACATATATAAAATGCTATATATTTTGCTATTCCTTAAGCTTTCAGTTCAGATATTAACTTCTGCGCATGCAATCAATGGGGAAGATTACGTCAACTTTTTGGGCACCATATTTTTTCAGATCGGGTTTCATTCATCTGACATTTGTAACTTGATAAACATTGTCAATAGCAACAAAGAGTTTCATTTATCTGAGGTTCTATGAAACTCTGGAGATTTCCAATTCATTTCACTGAATGACTCTATACTTACTTGCTCTGTGTGTATCATCTACAACACAGACCTATCAAACAGATCGAACTGCTGTACCTAGAAAAAAAGTTAATATTACTGCCAAAACAATTTATCGACATAGCTCATCGCTATCCCAATAATGCAGTTTGTTAACAAACATTCGGTAAAAATAAAATAATGAAAAAACGGCGTATACAGCATATTATTATATTCATGTTAACACATGCTATACAAACTGCGAATTAAGACGCAAATATATGTAATCTTACAACATTTTCAACAAAAACCATTACTAACTTATGAAGTGTCAATTGCGGTTGCTTGCTATTCTTCCGCAAACCACTGTCCATGATTGTAACGAACCATGTACATCTAGGTGTTCTGAGCAACCACACAAAGTTTTAGGTCTCAAGTCTTCGCCATAATTCCTCAAATCACAAAAAAACTCTGAAGAACACAATTAGTTGACAGTAAACGTACCACGGATCTCGTCCCCAAACATGGCGGATTTTGCACCTGGTCAAAACCTTGTGACATCATAGCAATGTTGCATTTTTTTTGAACAGGCAGACGTAATGACTTCTCGTTCACGTTACGGAATGCTCAACTAGTTAGAAAGAGACATCGAATAGTTTCATAGTTCTACTCCTATCTACCAGATGTATCTATAAGCATAAAATCTGTAGAATAATACAGCAACTCCATATTCATTCTTTCTCATTGATCTATAAACTTTAAGCCCCTCCACTTGGAACTTATTTGAAAGTTAGCTTCCCCATTGCAAGTGTATTGCGGTGCGTGACAGATGACAAATGTCGTAGTTGTATAGCGGTGCGTGACAGATGACAAATGTCGTAGTTGTATAGCGGTGCGTGACAGATGACAAATGTCGTAGTTGTATAGCGGTGCGTGACAGATGACAAATGTCGTAGTTGTATAGCGGTGCGTGACAGATGACAAATGTCGTAGTTGTATAGCGGTGCGTGACAGATGACAAATGTCGTAGTTGTATAGCGGTGCGTGACAGATGACAAATGTCGTAGTTGTATAGCGGTGCGTGACAGATGACAAATGTCGTAGTTGTATAGCATCTAAAGCGGAGTTGTTTGGTTGTTCGCGAATAATTTCAAAATCATCAGCTTTATAAATGGCTACTATTTTTTATTAGCGGATTTAATTCAATAGCATAAAATGACCAAAAGATAATTTATAAATAATTATCGATATAATGATTTGAAATGTTTTTCCCTGAATATACTAATGCTTATGTTTAATTTGTGTTAGTTTGCATGGCAGCCCCCACCTATCAAGGAGACACAATGCATTGTAAGTATGTCTACATCATGTGAATGTATTGAATATAATTATGAACTTATTATTTTTCAAATAATCTACAACATTTGTTAATTGCATGCAGCACTCACAGATTTGTGGAAAGTAATCGAAGCGTATCGGAAACGTAAGTTAAAGAGTGTACATTTAGTGATCACGTTGTGAAAACCTTGCCTTGGAAATCATAGCAAGCATTTCAAAGAGTAAAGAAACTTTCATGGAGTGTGATATTTTATTCTAAGAATATGTCTCGAATCATACGCTACGTCCTGAGACTGATCCCAAATTGTTTCCAGTTTCATTTCTATCCGCATTATTTTCTCAAATCATTGTTACAACTGCATGAGAGCTCAACATATTTTATATTTAATGGTATTACATTGTATTGGTCACCGGATTCAGTTTCAGATCTTCGCCCTTATGTAATGAAGTCCACTTCGATCGCAATAACCCCACACACATACACACAAAGGCCCATATTCATATCTCCCCACCACTTTACATTGACTTCACATTTCCAGGCGCGAAGGCTGGGGCAGCCGCGACCTGCACGCGGACTTCGACTCTATGTTCAACAAGACACGGCCCAACTTCCCTCGAGGTGAGTGACCGCCGCCACGGTGGCTCTGCACGCTTGCACCGCAGGGGAAAACGTTGCCAATATCTCACGAGCAAACCTCGGCTAGCCGGCAGCCGGCAGCCGGCAGCCGGCAGCCGCACACATGGCGACTCATGCCTCAACCTCGGCTAGCCGGCAGCCGGCAGCCGCACACATGGCGACTCATGCCTCAACCTCGGCTAGCCGGCAGCCGCACACATGGCGACTCATGCCTCAACCTCGGCTAGCCGGCAGCCGCACACATGGCGATGGCGACTCATGCCAATACTAATGCCAGGATATCAGGCCCCCAAATACACTATTTGTAATATGACCAATGCCCTATCCCTGGACGGTCGTGGTGCTCCCACTGTTCAAAACGTATCTTCAAAACAAGTGATATTGTTTTGTCATTAAAAATAATGCTAATGTAGAAACTTATTTTAAAACTGGGTATTCTTGTAACATTTTATTAGCAGACTATCAAAATAGATATTTTGGGCAGTGGCAGCATAGGATCAGGCGAGCGAAAGAGCATTGAGTCAAGTTAGAAATAGTCTTATTACCAACCAGGACAAATCGGCGTCCACACTTTTATATTATTGTCAATATTGACAACAGTACGGATGCGCGTGTGTGCGGATAACCATACTATATGTAGATACACCCACGCAGCATTCACATGGGGCATGTATTGTTGTAGCGCACAAATGTACAAAGAACTGAAACTGATTATGTACCTTTTGCTTAAAGACACGACTATAGTAGATTTTGATTGTAGTAGAAGCACACATATGCCGATCTCGAATTTAATATTTTATTGAATTTTTCGCGTGAGAAGTTTTTTAAATCTAGTACATATGAGATCATAAAACACCGCATGACACATTGGTATCAAATTCATCAGTAGTTAGTACCACTCAGCACAGGCCTTTTACACTCACAAGAAAGCTAGCTTCGCCTTAATTATTTAACGTTAGCGCTACGATCATCCGATTCCTATCGAAGCTTATTGATTTTCTAAATTATTAAAAAATTCTTATGAGCCTCTATTTATCAAATATTTGTAACGTTTTCCTCCAAGCGGACCCCTTTATTAACAGGGACATAAAATACTATGAAATCATAAAACTTGAAGTGAAAATATTGAAGATATTTCAAAGTGTGTTATGTCCCAAATGTTTGTCATAAAACTTCAGAGTTCATTAACCCATTTTTATTAATAAATTAACTTGCATTGTAGTGTTCTATTTTTATGTAATTTGCATTTTTTGTGCAGGTTTTGCCCTTTCTTTTTTAAAGCTAACATCAGCAGGAAAATGTTGCGTTGCTCTCTAAATACATTCAAAGTCACACCTTGTCTCAACTCGAAAGTATTGTAAAACAATATAGCATCGCCCATCATTATTGTTTGCTTCTTCCAAATTTTATTAAAAGTTACGAAATCGATGGATCCAATGTGAGCTCGCTACAGTTGATGTGTAGATAGTCGATGATTGTGGTAGCACTGTATCATACAAGCCTGTCCCGGGGCGTACGTAGACATGGCACGAGCCACATCACGCTATCACGTTGACTTGGCTGCGCTGCGCTGCGCTGCGCTGGCTGGGAGTTTAGATCGGACAGACAGACAGGCGGCAGCGGCAGCTCAGTAGTGAGGATGTGTTGGAATGGTTGCAGTTGGGTTGCGCGTTACACTGCATGCTCCGACCAAATCTTCACTTCACAGCGGCACCGGCGCAAACGACAATTCTGCCACAAACGCCACACAACAATAGGTACTAAACTATATTTTTATTTTCTTCATTTGTGTTTTTGTGTTCGCACCGTGCGCGGAGACGTTTGCCAGATTACAGATGCCTTTTGTTCAGAGTATAGTTTTTGTTGAAGCATTGCTCAGTTGACGTTCTGGTATATCATAATTGGAAAGCAACATTTTAATGCATAGTTTGTGTTTTGATTTTGCTATCTCTAAAGCTTACCGTATTAGTTGTTCTAGATATTAACATTTAACATACTGCATTTGATGTTTGCATTAATAAATATTCTTTTATTGATAGTTAGAACCGTAAATTGTTCTAATTAGAGAACAATGTCACCGCCCTGAAACTATCTATTTAACTCTATTTAAATAGAAAATCTATTTAACTCTACATAAAATTCGAACGTCTATGAAGAAAGTAACGAGCCCATTAGTGACAAGATAAAACTCACTGTAAATACACCATCCCAGCCAGCATACTGCATGATCGAAATGTGTGTTTTTGGATTAATTTTCAGGTAGTAGTAAGAAATCCAGTAAGCACCAAACAAAGGCTCAACAAACCGCGGAGAGTCAACCGAACGAACCGAATGCGGCGGGCGGCTTAGATTTATCTGACTTGGACTTGAGCTCGATTCAGTTTTCCGATAAGGAGATCGAGCAGCTGTCGGGGCTGACGCCAGCGCTGTCGCGGCGCCTGCAGAGACAGCTGCTGGCGCACCTGCCGCCCGCTGCCGCTCGCACGCTGCGTCGCACACTGTCCATGCACGCGCCACCGCCCGCACCGCGCCAGCCCGAGTACGCGCGCAGCCACTCCGCTTGCAAGTACCGGGACTGCGACTCCGACTCGCCTCGCGCCGAACAACCGCAGCCTGCCCCGGTGCTGCAGGGGGAGCCGCCCAATAAGACTGAACACGAAGCTCCTAAAAATGATTCAATCGAAATTCCTATTCCACAATTCTCCACGTTGCCGCGCCTCAAGCGACACTCTACTCTGTCGAGGGAGTCCACTCCGCCTGTCGTGATCGCGATCGACTCGCCATACGACTCCGTACCGAAATTGGGTGCGAAAGAGACGAATAATTCTCGCAGCAGTATCCGCAGCACGCCGGACCGGCCGCTGCTGAGCAAGTACCTGACGCCCGAGAGGACGTTCTCCCTGGACGAGTCGTTCTCGTCGGACAGCGGCAGCATCCTGTCGGAGCCCAGCTACATCGCCGCCTACGGCACGCCGGGCATGCGGCGACACTCTATGCGCGCCACCGCCACCGCCGCCGCCTCCGCCTCGGCCACAGACCAACAACCTAGGAAGAGAATCTCCAGATTCTTAAGACCTGATTTCTTCGACACGCCGCCGGACGAGAGCCTCTATACCAAAACCAAAAAGGAAATTGCGGAAGAAAGTGTTTTTGCCAAACACAAGAAGGAGAAGGAACTCGAAACGCTGAAGATATTGAAAGAGATTCGTGAAAAGAAAAATAGAGCTCTGGAACCGACTGCGCCCGGCAGGAGTCCCACTGAGAACAATGATGTGCAACAGATGTTCAAAGACGAGGCTGCATATCCACGGAAAGTACTCAGCCCTCTCGCACTCTTGACTGCCAAGGAAAGGAGCAGATCCACTACTCCGTTTTTTCCCATTTTGGACAACATCAAGGAAACAAACTTAGATACGTTAAACAAACATGCAACCAACGAAAACAAAGGAATTGATGACAGTAAAGAATCTAGATTGATAAGACCGAAGAGTTATCCAGTCAAAACGCTAGAATGTGAACCGAAAGATACGATAAACAACGAAAAGTTGATGAAAGAGCTAGAGAGCAAAGAAACAAAGTCTACTCAGAAAGAATCTAAACTGACCCGGCCGAAGAGTTACCCGACCAGTAGTCCTCCTCCCGAAAAGGTTTACGTTAGTGGAACTGTCAAAAAAGAGGAGATAGCCAGTAACAGTGAGAAGACTGAGGAAGTTGTCAGTCCACAGAGCGCGACCGACGTTGAGGTTAGTTTTAGTATTAGTTTGCCTAAGAAATCAAAACCCAACCATCAGAAAGCTAATTCCATCGAAATAACTGAAATTGCAAACCGTAATGAAGTTTTGGGTTTGAAAAAGTATCAGGATGTAAAAAATGTCGAACCCAAAGCCGATCTTGAAGAATATAAACATGAGAATGGAAATACCATTGGAAATGGTGCTCCAGCAGGGGATATAGTTAAAGCCGCTAGTAAAGAGTTCAAAGTCAACGTAATTAACCATGAATCTAACCTGAAACCTGAAGAAGTGAAATTAAATTCGACAGAGCCAGATAATGGCGAAAAGAAAACAACGATTAAAAAGAAAATAATAAGGAAAGTCTCCTCGAAATCTAAGGGTGATATTACAAACACTTTAGAAGGCGGCGATAAAACTAAAGCTCCTGTAGAAAAGAAAAAAGTCACAAAGAAAGTAAAGGAGAAGAATACTGACGATACCAAAACAACACCAGTCACTAAAAAGAAATCAGTATTACAATCGATCGGACACAAATTAGAGAAATTCACCAAGTCCAACTCGGTTGATAAAGAAAAGGTCACTGAGATTAAAGAAAAATCGGCTTTGCCAACTGAAACTAAGCCGAAGCCGGCTAAACTAAGCAGAACGCAACGCGAGCAATCTGTCCCGGTGAACATTGAACCCCCAACCGAGTCGCATCTGATAAAACGTGCGGTCACGCTGACCGACGTTGCCGCTTTAGATAGCCCAACTAGTGTTCCTAGCAAAACAACCGTCTCAAAAGTTTTGGGCTTGTTCAGAAAGTTTGAACCTAAAGATAAAACTGTAAAAGCTATTGTTGAAAAGACCACGAATGATAACCACGTTGTAAAATCCGATACGAACTCCAAAACCGAAGGAATTACAGAAGTAGAATCGGATAAGCCCAAACGACCAACGTCATTACTGTTAAATGGACTGGGGCGTAAAAATAAGTATGATAGAACAGCTAGCGATAGCGTTTCTAGTGTGTCTGTTCTCTCTGATGAATCCGATAAAAGTAAGAAAGATTCAAGGCGAAACAGTCTTAAACTTGACTTCTCTAGATTGCCAAGAGTTAAGAAAATAGTTCCTACAAATCCTGTGATAGAACCACAAATAGTTTACACACTTGAAAAAGAGACTGTTGGAAAGGAGAGCGAAAAAAATGTAACAGTTTCAGTTGGCATCGAAAATGGCGGAACTGGAATATTACTCGGTAGTAGTAGGTCCAGGAGCAAGTCTACATTTTCTGATTCAGAATCAAAGTCGGAAAACCTTGTAAGTGCTAAAACGAATGACGAAAACTCAACAGCATTTTCCGAAAATACTTCACATCATCCATATAGAGAACACGAACCGACCACACCCGAGAAGGAAGACTTGTTGGACAGAATTCGAAGGAAAAGCTTTTACACGAGATTCAATGAAAAGAAAGCACGACGAAAAAGTAGTCTAGTCGGCCCTGGAGCTACGGAGTATGACCCAGTAGCTCGACTGCATTCGCAAACTAATCAACCTAAACACGACGTGTCGCCGACATCACCGTTGTCCTACGATCTTTCCCCTGGATTCTCCGGAGCCTCTGATCTCTCGCCATCCACAGAACGATACCGATCTCTCGTAAGTGATCTCCCAGCCGGACCTCGAGGCACCGCGCGATTCGACAACTACGGATTGAACGATAAAGTGGATTACTACCGATCTCTCGATCGAAACGACTTCAGAAAGCATCAGAGTAAAAGTTACTTAGACTACGAACCTTCGTCATACGTAGTGCCTAGATACTCCCGGACGATGTCGCTGCTGGATAGCTCGGACGGGCCAGAGAACAGCTCTCTCGGACATTTGAAGGACCCACACAAGTACAACAGAACGATATCGATGTACTCTCCGGGCAATTACGCAACATACAGACCAAAGAGAACCAGAAACTCAGCTATCATGCTAAAGGAGTGCGACAAAGAGACGAGCCCAGAGAATATAATGGAAAAAATAAGACAAAGAAAAACAATATCCATCAGCGTTACTAGAAAACCGGACCCTGAAAAGGAGCCAACCGACAGGTGTGTATAGATTTACATACTTCTTTTTCGTAAATAATGGTAATAACTTTCCCAAAAGTGAAAGACAATAATATGAATTGACTCTGTGCACGCTTCACGCTTTCGAATTAAGTTACAGCACTAATATGCTTTAAAAGTTTTTGAAATCCCATAGTTATAGAAAGTATTGTTTTTTGGACTAGTTATAAAAATAAACATCGTCAGGAACTGAACGTGATGAAAAATTTTTTTGAAAAGTAGATGATATTTTTCTAGAATGTAGATTGGCACAATAAATTCAATATAGTTGAGACCAACATCATGAATAACACGTTCATGTAAATATCACAACTCAAGTTCATTCCGAGTAATATGGCCAGTGTTGTTTTTTTTACAAAACCCTGTTTATTTCTTTTAGATCCCCTATCACACCTAAAGGCGAAGGCAACAGTCCAGAATGCTCTGAGAAAGTTGACTGAAAAAAACTGTTAATGGAACATCGAAAATTCGACAGAGAATACAGTATGTGATTTATTTAAGCATTTCTTGGGATAACGAATTGAACAAGCTCACAAGTCAGTTTTTGTAGTTACCTTTTAGATTATCACAATCGAAGCTCGTTTAATGGTATTCCTCATTGTCGCCATTATTTTTGACATGTTCTTGCCATTTTGTAGGCGTTTTATTATTGTAGTTTGTAATACTAACAAAATCTCAAAGTGACAAAAATGGACGGTGATTAAGACTGTCTCCAGTGGCAAAGTTGTTAATATATTGGCAATTGCTGTTTTTGACATCCTTTTCTAAATATATTTATCGAAGTTTTCTTAGTCAATTCATGCAACACAAGATTGATTTTTTGTAAACTAAATTTAATCACGACGATGGCAGATTGTGGTACTTAATGATAGATAAAGCTTTCCTAAACTGCTGAAATCTAGATAATACAAAAATATATGTTCTGTTGGCATTTTTGAAGGATAAATAGAATTTTAGAATGAAATCTTAACGCCAATAGAATAAGTAATGTATATAAAATACATAATTTTAATTAAAAATACCTGTTAGCTTGCGTATTGATGTCAAGGGATTGGAAAATATAGGTGCTTATCGATTAGGCAGTGGTAGATATACCAACAATTTAATTATTTAGTTATTAAACCATAATTTGCTACGCAGCAAAAGCCTACAGAAGCAAGAAAGCACATGAATTAGTTGTTCTGGTTCCAGTTTAAATATTTTTGTGAAAGAAAAGGACGGAGAATCTTGCCGACTCTTGTTCCTTGCGCATGAATGTTCAAATACATAATTGTATATGCGAGGTGACCACTGACCATACGGTCCAAGCGATTATTTTGCCTAAATAATTAAATTATTTAATCTACACACATATCATAAACCCTCTGTAATACGTACAAAAACCGAAAATTAAGACTAGCTAAAAGATAAACTGTTTTGTTAGAACACATTTCTTATCTGTGAAAATGTTATTAGTGCTTCATAATAACATCGACTTCGATGTTCAAATTTCGAACATCTCTGAAAAACAGCAATTTGGTTTGACTTCAATTCTGATATCAGTCGAAATTAAATGTCAATGCCGCAATGCTGGTCGTAACATGCGGTTCCTGAACACATCATAGAGAGCTTATAATATGTGTGTAGATAAAGCAGTGTATGTAACTGTACATAATTAGGCATTACAACAGGCCTTTAAAGTAACATTCACATAAGCCACTTTAACTAAACAAACATAACTATAACAAAAACGAACTATTTACAAATCAATTGGCATTTGTATTATTATATTAAATGTTGACTTGGTTAGCTAAATATTTATCTATTATAAAATTATTACGTGCCTTTTGCTAAATATTACATTAGATGATATAATATAAATGACTGGATTTTATAT
This sequence comes from Argyresthia goedartella, assembly GCA_949825045.1. Lineage (NCBI taxonomy): Eukaryota > Metazoa > Arthropoda > Insecta > Lepidoptera > Argyresthiidae > Argyresthia > Argyresthia goedartella. Next base: position 2,328,648 of record OX463815.1, read on the forward strand.
ACCATGACCCAATTGAGAAAATGAAATGACAAGATTTTTATTGTGTGTCACACAAATTTGTTTAGCTCATAAAAGTATATCTACACACGTATCATAAACCCTCTTTACTGCGTCCAAAATTTGTCTGTGAAGTTGGTACTACTGAACAAGATAAACAAGTGCAGAGCAATAAATAATGATACAATGCCGGTCGAACATACGGTTCCTGACCACATAGAGAGCTTATGATATATATGTAGATAAAATAGTGTATGTACTTGTACATAATTAGGCATTATAACTCGCACGGATATTGTGTGAACCCACTTTCGAGATTTAATGCCCTCCATTATGTATCAGTCACATAAACTACTATTACTTGTATTCATAGTTTTGTATTGTTTTTGATTCTCGATATTAAGTCAGTTTTACGATATGTTTAATAGTCGCATCGATATTGATCTGCTTAGTCACACTACAGACGTGCGTACTCGAATAGAATGGTGCTTAGAAAATATAAATCGATTTCGTAAGAATAACTTGTATTTATTAATGTGTAGGTATTTATCTACATTTAAGAATAATCTCTGACACCAAATTTGTATTATATATCCATGATTTTGTGTTTTACAGTTTTTTAGACCTAGTGCATAATAAATAAAGTTTGAGTTTGTCCTATTACATGAATAGAAAGTCTTCATCTATTTCAGTGTCATGCGAATGTTGCCATCCATGTAACACTATGTAACAGTGAGCTAATGGTGAACGCCCACCTATCCACCCCGTTCGCACCGAATGAGTCGAACGGATCGAATATTAGAATTATTTATATTAAATCATAATGAATCCTCGCACGTCGTAAAGTCCGTTTGGTGGGGATAGGTGTGCGTTCACCATATAATAAGCAATAACTTACTTTTATCATTTCAATCTATTACCATTATCATGATTGCAATTCTATTTATTACTTTAAGATTTCGGATTATTTATTGATGTGTGATTTCATTTTTAATATTTCTCTTGTCGTCAAGTTCTTAAGCTCTTTGAATAAAACGACAATTGTGATTATTGCGACATATATTAAAAAGCTATGCACGTTTTTTTATTGAATGTGAATAAATTATTTAGATGAATATTATCGTGTTATTTGTTATAAAACAGTACCATTTTCAACGCAAGCCAGAGCTCATTCGCATGAGCGTAAAAAAGCGTTGCGGTGAAATCCGGGGAGTTGGCATTTTTAACGATCGAACGAACGCACGAATAGATATAGAAAACAGTCAAATATACAGCGCCACAAAGTTATCTGATCCGGTGGCGAAACTGGTACTACGTAATGTCATTTTGAAATGTCATAATGTTGTCAAGTTTGTTGTTGTGTATTTTATTGTTTTAATGATTTAATAATGCCGCAAGCATTGAACAGTGCCGCGAGAAACACTATTTTAAATGTTTTAGCTTTTATGCAGGAAGAGAAACGTTTAAATGAGCTGATAATACCATTTGAAAAACTGTATGAACGAGTTGCTGCTGCTACAGGTTATTGTCAATTGTAAGACGGGCCGGTTTCCGCAACTCGACGACGAAAGCGCCTATTTTGCGTGTGGGTGGGAATGCGACATCATTCGAGCCAACCCAACTCCTCCAGGAACGCCAGTAGGCCCTTTACGTTACCGACTATCCCTGGAAGGTCCCTCGATTGACCGAGGTGTTTAGCCCTGTACTCCGCTACTCCTGTGCACTCCATGAGGACGTGAGCAGCCGTTTCTTCTGCCTCCAAGCAGGCTCTGCAAAGGGGGCTGTCGATAACACCTAGGACATATAGATGTTTATTAAAGAAACCATGGCCAGTAAGTGCTGCAGTTACCAGTCGCATGCGCGGCCTACTAAGTCGAAGCAAGGTCTTAGCCAGCCAAGCGCTAGGGGACGGCAAGGCCAGCTTAGCCTGCCTGCACTCCTCATGGTTTGTCCAAAGAGTGGCATGATCATTCCTGGTCGACTCTCTCAGAAATGAGCGTACCATCTTGAAGGGAAGAGGGATGATAGGTTCGGGACCATACGCTGTCAAGCTAGATCCTTTACGCGCCAACTCATCCGCTGCATCGTTACCTCTTGACCCGCTGTGTCCTTTTATCCATTGAAGGATTACGCGGTTATGTTGACATACCTCCATTAGTCGTTTGTGACACTCGTAGATTAGCCCTGAGTTAATAGTGTTGCTATTTAGGGCTTGTAAGACGGCCATGCTATCCGAGAGGATTCGAATGGAGGAATCTCTTACCTTTCTCGATGCTATGGCATTAGCGGCCGAGATGATGCCCATGCATTCAGCTTGAAAGACAGTATTATGGGCACCCAGTGGAATGGCTATCTTGATGTTTAGGTCCTCCGAGAAGGTGCCTGAACCAGTGCCTGCCTCAGTTTTTGAACCATCGGTAAAAATTCTGAGCTCTTTAACGTCGACTACAGGTTAATGTTGCCAGTTGTTGTTCTATGAATCACCCATTTCTTGTCAGTAGTCGATGACATGGTTCATACAAGTACTTGTGATCTATTTTGCAGGTGTAAGTGAACGGTTTGTAGGACAATTAGTTAAAGAACAAAAACAGGCAGATGCTACTGGCTCAAAAATTTCTACTCCAGGGAAAAAAAGGACTAGAACCAAGGGGAAGATAGAAATTGATGATTTTGACCTCGGTGTCATCAGAAGAAAAATTCATCAATTTTACACAATGAAGAAAGAAATACCTACCATCCCAAAATTACTGAATGTTCTACGAGACGAAATCGATTTTAATGCTAGTCGTGAAACCCTCAGAAAGTTATTGCGTGAAATTGGTTTTCGATACAAGAAAACGCAATCCAATAGAAAGTCCTCATTGAGAGCAATGATATATCTGCTTTACGGGCATCTTATCTGCATAAAATAAAGCAAAACGAATGCGGTGAAAAAAAGCCTGTCATATTTTTGGATGAGACTTTCGTCACACACGGCTGGTCGCTGTTGGCAAAGTAATGATGTTGACGGTGTTTTGAATCCTGTATCAAAAGGAAATAGATGGATTAGTTCATGCGGGGGGAGAAACAGGGTTTGTTGAGAATGCATTACTTGTTTTTAAATCGAACACAAAGTGGCTATTACCATGACGAAATGAATAATAGCAATTCCAAAAAATGGGTAACAGAAAAATTGCTGCCTAATTTACATACAGACACTTTAATTGTAATGGATAACGCTTCTTACCACAGTATTTGTATTAACAAATGCCCTAATTCAAATACTAAAAAAGCAGATATGCAGAATTGGCTTACTGAAAATAATGTGGAGTTCAATGAAAGTTTCACTAAACCCCAGCTGTATGAATTAATAAAAAGGCACAGACCAGCAAAACAATATGAAATTGATAATGTACTAAGAGACAATGGGCACACTGTCCTTAGATTGCCCCCCTATCATTGCGATTTAAACGCAATAGAAATGATTTGGAGTTCAATGAAACGTCATGTTGCAGAACATAACATTGGAAAGTCAAAGGCTGAAATGCCGCAGTTAGTCGCAGAAGCATTTAACAAAATATCAGCAGCAGAATGGCAAAAATACTGTGCCCATGTAAAGAACATCGAAAATGAGTACCTAAAAAAAGACATTTATTTAGATGAACCATTTATCGTAAATTTAGAAAGTGATAGTGGAAGTGAAAGCAGTGATTCAGACGAAGTGACCTATGATTTCGCAGATGATTGTCTACATGATCATAATTATTGCATTAAAATATAATCATAATCCTATAATATAATTACAGGATTATAATTATATTATTATGATCATCAATAATTATAATCATTGAGACAATCTTATATATAAATATAAGAGTAAATATGAAAAATTCGCAATTATTATTATTTACGCACTTATTTTTAATTATGGCATTTTTACCCTACAACCGTGGAAATTCTATGTAGCGCGGCAACACTAAATTCGACCACAGCGACGCTGACACCTGATCAGAAAGCTTTGTGGCACTGTACCTTGGTCTTGCCATTGACAAACGCCTCAGCTGGACAGCTCATATCACATCATATCAACAAGCTTCGTGCAGGACTGGCAAAGATTTCGCTTAGGAACCGATGCATATCCACTGAAGTTAAAATAATGCTGTACCAAGCCCTTGCAGAATCAATTATATCGTATGGACTGACCAGCTACGGCCGTACGTCCAAAACCAGCCTAGATAGGATATTCTCGCTGCAGTGGCGCATATTGAAAAAAATTGTGCCGCGAGAGCACCAAAATAACCCTGAAGGCTTATTTAAACACAGGACTAATTCCGGTGCACAAAAAATTCGAGTACCTTACACTAATGGAACATTACTTTCGCACAGACTTTCAGGTTGAAATTCAGCACAAAATACAATCAAGGCAAGTGAGTAATAAAAAACTACTTATACCTAAGACAACTAATTTCTTTGGAAAACGAACATCAGCTTACTTAGTACCAAAACTAAAAAACAACTTACCTCTCAAACTAAAACAAGAAATCACCGAGAAGAACATTAAGAATAAACATAAAACATTCTACACGCTGGGTTACAACTCCGGATCAACCTGCAGCTCTGCTACTGCTGTCTCGCGTGTTTTATCCTTTTCACACGTCAACTAAATGGCAAATGTCAAAGCAAGACAAAACACTGAATTAACTAAACAGTGAATTTACTTTTTTAGAAGTAAGGCCGTTAATGTAAAAACATGTGAATCACTTAGGTAAGGTAGGTACCTACTCGCCGCGCGCGCGCTGCACTGCTCATCGCGCGCGACAGCCGTATGATTTTATTATTGTCATTATCTTAAGAAATTGAAGTGATCTGTACCTACATCTGAATTCATAGCATGGCTTTAATGTAAATTCCTCGGTGCCGGGGAAACCCACGGGGTTTATAGGCGCCCGATGTAATAAGTATTAAGTTTTAAATCACGAGAGACGAGACAAGAGTGTCTCGTCTCTCGCTTCAGAAAGACGTGGAATTGGATAAAGCTAAATTACTAGCAACGGCGGTTTGTGTTGCTATAGAAGGAAAAAAAACGGTCAAGTGCGAGTCGAACTCGCGCACGAAGGGTTCCGTATCACCGTACAATGGAAAGGATGGGGTGGAGTGAATAGTTTGTATTTTACATAGAAAATATTATTTACAAAGTTATTGATGCGGCTACTTTCACACTCCATGTACGTAACAGGTGCATTCATAAGTTTGTATGTGGTTAACAGATAAATTAATTATTTTATTCTGTTACTTAGTATTGGTTGTTATAGCGGCAACGGAAATACATCATCTGTGAATATTTCAACTAGGTAACTATCACGGTTCATGAGATACAGACTTGTGACAGACGGACGGACGACAGCGGAGTCTTAGTAATAGGGTCTCGTTTTACCCTTTGGGTACGAAACCCTAAAAAGCGCGATCAACTCAGGGTATTACCATTTTAAATAGAAACTGATGAAAACCACCAAATAAGATTTCAATCATATATTACTTAAATTACCTACATCGGTACAAAATACTATATAACTAAGCCAGCAGCTGTAGGTCGGTATAGTGCTTGGCGTCTTTGGCGGCCAGCTGCTCCAGCATGTCGTCGATGCTGCAGTCCGGGAAGCGGTCCGCCCACGACGCCAGCATGCCCTCGGCGCTGGCGGGGTAGCGCTTCAGCTCCACCGACTCGTCTGGGGAGACATGGAGCCGACATTAGGGCCGGTAAAGGGTACGGCGTGATGCCCACAGAACAGACACGACACGAAAACAGAGAAGAATACACAGGACAGAAGGGGAAAACATTGCCCCCAAAAATTGCTGTCCTGGGTACAGAATGCGGGGGCAATTTTTTTATCTTTTTCTTGTCGTCTCCCTGTTTGTCAAGCGAAAAAAACTGATGAATGAAAATGAAGTAGCATGGATTTAACGCCAAATTCACATACACGTCAAATCCACGTACATTAAATAATTGTATCCAGTCAGCTCTCGGTGACACTTGAGTAGTTGTGGTCCAATAGCAAAACATGGTTCTTTTGATGACGTAAGCGCTCTCTCTCCATTCCGAACAGGCAATAGTAAAGTAAAGTAATGTTTATTTGAATGAACATAGGTGTACATCAGGTATTATTATAATGATAATTAAATATTGAACTATGTTCTGCCATGCAGACGTGCAAATTTTATGACACAAATTAAATGACAAATTATCTAAAATATAGCAATTTTACCTGAAAATAAAAATGTTATTATACATACTTACCTGGCTTTAAGCCTTATATTGAGAGTAGCATACTTGACTTCCTTTCCGGTGCGACGAAATTAGCCCCAAATAGCTCACTTCCTGTTTAAAACTCCTAAAATACATGTCATATCCGTTTTGAACCTCAGCAACATTGCGCGCGTAAAGTTTCAGAAATGGCGGCAATTGAAGCCAGCGTTAATGCGCGCGCTCAATTTTCAGGTCATTGGCAACTCAATAAAGAGCTGATCGTGTCTAAGAATGTGTCACGATCATGCAATGCACAGTAATGTGCACAGCAGGCAGCGATTTACCTAGGCTTAAAGCCAGGTAAGTATGTATAATAACAATTTTATTTTCAGGTAAAATTGCTATATTATACCTGACGTTACCTGGCTTTAAGCCTAATATTGAGTAGTGTTTGGTATCGACTGCTGAGTTAAAAACGCCAATGTGATATGACTAGGAGTTCATTTATGGAAACCTTAAAACTCAAAACTCAAAACTCAAAACGTTTATTCTGTAAATAGGCCACAAGGGCACTTTCACATGTCATTTCATTTCATTTTTACAGAACATTTGGTATTATTATTTGTATCTTATTATCATAAAAAAAAAGTACTTAATTATTGTTTCTGAGAGATGTAAAGAGTCTCAAATGTCATAATAAAATAATTAAAATATAAATAACAGAGATGTATAGTCTCTTTAGTCAATAATACAATGATAATAGTAGATGTAAATGGTCCCCACAGTCAAGAGTTGTATAATTAAATTAATCTTTGGAGGTGTAAAAGGCCTCCAAGTGTCCAGTAAAAGAACTCTGGCAGTGAGGATGCTCACAATTAATTAGAACAATTCAGTCCCAAGCATTTTTATCGTCTATGTACTCTTTAATACTGTAGTAAGCTTTAGAAATAAGCCTTTGCTTGATGTATTTCTTGAACTTATTAATTGATAGATCTGTCAAAGTGCTTGGGAGTTTATTGTAAAATCTTACACAATTACCCTTGAACGAGTTTTTTATTTTATGGAGCCGAGTAGTGGGCACTGCAAGTTTGTCCTTGTTTCTAGTATTAAAGTTATGTATATCACAGTTTCTTCGAAAGTTAACAAAGTTCTTATGGACATACATAATATTCTCGTAAATATATTGACTATGGACTGTCAATATATTTACTTCTTTAAACTTATTTCTAAGAGAATCTCTAATATTCATTTTATAAATCGCACGAACAGCCCGCTTCTGCAGCACAAAAATAGTATTTATGTCAGCAGCACTGCCCCAGAGCAGAATACCGTAGGACATAATACTATGAAAATAACTAAAATAAACTAATCTGGCTGTTTTTAAATCTGTCAAGTGACGGATTTTCCTGCATGCAAAAGCTGCAGAGCTCAGTCTGTTCGATAGCTTATCAATATGTGGACCCCATTGGAGTTTGGAATCCAACGTTATACCTAGAAACACTGTACTGGTTACCAATTCCAATTCCTCATTTTTAATTGTTATACATGTCTGATTATTTTTAACGTTAGTAGTAAGAAACTTAACACATTTAGTCTTTTTCTCATTTAATAGCAAATTATTAACATTAAACCAATTTACCACTCTTGATATGGTATTGTTCACGTGATCATCATTAGCGTGTTGGTTTCGCTTTGTTTTAAAAATAAGTGAGGTGTCATCAGCAAACAGTACCATATCATGACAGTCCCTTCCTAGATAGGGTAAGTCGTTTATATAGATGAGGAACAGGAAGGGTCCCAATATTGAGCCCTGTGGCACGCCCAAAGAAACCAATGATCCTGGTGATCGTTCTCCGTTTACGTCTACCCTTTGTATTCTTCCGTTCAGATAAGATTTTAACAAATTCAATGACGTGTCACCAATGATCCTGGTGATCGTTCTCCGTTTACGTCTACCCTTTGTATTCTTCCGTTCAGATAAGATTTTAACAAATTCAATGACGTGTCTCTTAACTCCATAATGATGTAATTTCCTGATCAATGTTTCATGACAAACGCAATCAAAAGCCTTAGATAAGTCACAAAAAATGCCTAGGGCATCTTGTGACTCTTCTTCTTATATAAATTATGATACTGAATGTGTATGCATCATCGTGTACGTGATGCAAAGATAGGCTGCGCAAATGCAACTCAAAAATAAGGCAAATAGATAGAAACAAACACAGACTTAAGAAAGGTCTGATGAAGTCATCTTTTGAGGCCATCCGAGTTTTGGGCTGGCTAGGTTAGACTTGGTTAGTTAGTTTCTGGCTATTAAGACTCATCTTATCTATATGAATCTAAGAATATGCAAAGCTTTACAGTAGGTTTTCCCTTCAGTCAGCACTTAAGTACAAGTTCACCGAGATTGGTGCTCGGTGGTGGTGGTGGCTGCTAGCTCGCCATTCACCTCGACGACTACCAAGACTGCAGTTGTGAGGTCAGGATATCAGGTCGGTCAACTGACCTACGAAACTCGGAGCTAGAGACGTAGGCGTGCCGAATCGAATACATGTGAAAATGAGTTATTATAATTTGTACCTTGCACATACAGGGCCAATCTGATTTAAACACAAAACATTGATGAAATTAGTGATTAGCAGTAGGTATAATCAATATACAATTGCTGTATTTTGAATTGGGAGTGCGCCTCCTGGATGCATTACCACTGATTATGTACTTCCACATATGATTGGTCTTTGCAAAAGACTGGCGAACAAGTCTGTAATCTGACTTTAATAATAAAGTTACTCAATTAATCTAAATACCTTTTCGTATCACTTCTGAGAAGAATAGCTAGATGTGGCTGATTCTATTACAGGAGCTAGTGTGGCTATTTGACTAAACTGAAGATGCTTCTACAGTGGGCAAGCATAGAGAAAAAGACAAGTTTACGTGTAATAAGCATATTTGTAAATGCCTACAGTGGTAAAGAAGTTAAGCAGAAGTTAAGTTAAGTGCTTGTGGGCTGTATGCCGCACCGGCCACATCCAAGACACATTATGGTTAGATTACCTCGATTTCGTCGACTTGGTTAAAGCTGCCTTTGCTGTTCGCTTGGGATATGTCGAAGTAAAGCGACTATTGAAAAACAACCAAATAAATAGTGGAGATGTGAAAAAAAATAAATATCACGATATATAATCTCAAAATACTAATGTCCTGAGAGACTCGAGGACTGTCATCAGCTCCTTTTGGCTAATATACCGAAAAGTGAATTCTTACAGCCACTTTCCTAGTGAATTATGAAGACCTGCGCGGTCCAGTGACACGTAGGTCATTTGTGAGAAGAATGTAGATAACTTCTCTATATGGCTCCGACAATATCCTGGTGGATAACTATCTGAATAATATTAGCAGACTATATCTTTGGATAGTGAATCTGAAAGGTGACTGCTACAATGATAACTATCTGAAGCAGTGAAGTAGGCATATTGCCGACCATATCCTGCCGGATTGATGAAAGTAGTCGGGTTGAAAAACTACGGCTCTGTTGTTACATTGTAACGCGTTGTTATATTAGGGGTTGGAGGAAATCAACTAGGTAGGTACTCAAAGTTCTTTAAAAATATGGTTTAACATATTAAAGGTAAGTCCAACACCACAATTAGAGCAGTTTATGATTACCCTTTTACCCTTTGAGTATTGTATTATATAGATAGCCGGTCCTCCAGCCACATACCTAATGTTTAGAACTCCCTTTTAATCCATTAAAAGCAGCAGCGCTAAAATGGAAATTATTGATTTCGAAGCAAAGAAAGTTACATAAAGTAATTAGTATAAATGGAATATAAAATAGTGTTGATTTTATATTTCTTCGTCACTGGTTTAAAAAGGGTTAAGATATCACGTAAATGAGTAAAACGTTACAATAAAACTGTAAGAAAATTGTTTGCCTCCACTCTGTCCGCCTCGTTCTACCAACATCAGGCGATGTTTCTGTATGAAAATGTCGCTTTGAACCTTGCACAGATGGAAACGTTGCAGAGACTGAGTTAGATCTCAAGTTTCGCCGGGATACTAGAAATGCACGACAACCAGCCATCAGATATCTACATCTTTGCGCAAGATGTTTAATTGAACCGTTTCGCATAGACTGAGTCATTTCATACTCACACGAGCGTTTAGTAGCGATGTCCCCTTACGCGCAGGCACTACCGGCTTAACCGCGAACGGCTGACATAACTGCATGTCAATGTCGCTTTAAACCTTGCAGGGGGACTAAGTTGCAGAAACTGTATCAGCGGTATATTACCATCGAAGATTGATCAACAGGTCACTTCACGAGGGAATTGCAATTTCTCTGTAGCCAAGCTGCGCTGATTGGTGTACTTATGGCGCTCAGACTGGGCTGCGGCACCTACATTTGGCTGCGGCTCGTAGTCGCCGCGTCGTCGTTCGCCTCCTGCCTCCCCTCCGCGCACGCACCAGCCTTGCGCAGGCTGGCGGCCCGGAGCGCTCGCCGGATGCCGGCTCCGGGCGACGGGGGCGCGTCACCGCTGCGCGCGGGCGCGGGCTAAGTGTAGCGGGCAGCCAGCAGCGCAAGGGATCACCTTCTCTACTCGCCTTGCACTGGAGGTCGAACTCACAAAAATGCACGCAGTCGCCGTGTCGTCGTTTGCCTCCTGCTTAACCTCCGCGCGCGCGCCAGCCTTGAGCAGGCTGGCGGCCCGGAGCGCTAGCCGGGCTCCGGGCGGCGGGGGCGCGACACCGCTGCGCGCGGGCGCGGGCTAACAGTTGCGGGGAGCCCTTTGCACAAGGGCTTGCCTCCTCTGTTTTTACCTTGCTCTGGAGGTCAAACTCACGAAAAATCTCCAGGTTTCTCCTTCCTCGGACATAAAATCTGTAAAACTGGGATTAGTTATGGAATATCCACCGAGGGCAAAATCTTGCACGAGGTTACCATCACGCGATGGTCGTGACATTGAGTATAGATTGAGTAGAGATCCACTCGTCCAACGTCAATATTTCGCAATTGATAAGAATCGATTTTATTATATTCCCCCTCGGAAGACATCTCGTTGATTGTATTACATACCTTATCCCTGTAGCCGGAATCTGCTTGGTGCTCAACAAGCCAAGACATGACCGTCGAAAATATCCCTTTTTGCGCCTCCTTCTGCTTGATCAAACCATGTGGTACTACCATGGGCGGTCACTACGTTCCCGCCAAGTATGATTGCCATCTAAGGACTTGGCGCACTCGAGTTCATTGAACTCCAGCACAGAACAATAAAAGTTTGTATCTCATGCGAACGGCAAATACCTAATCTGATTGGATTGGATTTACTTATGATTTTCTCAGCGTGAGATTCGGATGAATGCAATGTTTGTACTTTCGAGGATAGTTACAAATAGCTACTTATAAATAGTCAATAGTCAATAGTCAAAGTACTTTATTACTGTAGATATTTACATATACTTAGCAAACGTCATTTTTTGCCTCTTCTCTACATTGGACCACTGTGGGAGAAGAAGGGCGTAGAAACTCCCACAGATTTATTTTTAGATCTCTTTTAAAAATAGGTTGTGCTTAACTAATACAAATATGAAAAATTTAATTGTTATGATTAATAAGCAGGAATAAATAATTACAAAATTATTAACAGCAAGGTCTGTGTTGAGCCAGATTAACCCCATACAGTCCTGTCATTTAAGTAATCTTGAACATTGTAATATCCCTTTTTCGACAAAGTCGCTTTAACATGCTTTTTAAATTGCTCAAATGGCAATTTCAAAATCTCCAGAGGTATCTTATTGTAGTAGAGAATGCACTGACCCTTGAAAGAATTGCTAACCTTCGCGAGTCTAAAACGGGGCGCACATAGTCTGTGATTATTTCTTAGGTTAACATTACAGCTGTCGCTAAGTTTGGAAAATGTTGTAAGGTTCTTGCGTACATACATTATATTTTCGAAAATAAATTGACTAGCTACTGTTAGTATGTCAATTTCTTTAAAAAGCTCTCTTAAGGAGTCTGTTCGTTTTAAATTATAAATTGCTCGAATAGCTCTTTTCTGTAAAATAAAAATAGTTTGAATATCCGCTGCTTTCCCCCACAACAAGATACCATAGGACATCACACTATGAAAGTAACTAAAATATACTAGCCTAGATGTAGCCACATCCGTGCTTTGTCTGATGTTCCTAACAGCGTAAGCCGCAGAACTTAATTTACCAGCCAATTTATCTATGTGGGGTCCCCACTGCAATTTACTATCAATGGTTATTCCAAGAAACTTCGTATCATTTACCAATTCTAACGTGCTGTTGTCTAACACCAAACTGGTCTCAACTTGCCTGACATTTGGAAGTGAGAATTTGATACACTTGGTTTTACCAGCGTTTAACAATAAATTATTAACTGTGAACCAATTCAAGGTTAAAGACAATACACCATTAACATCATCAAAATCTCCTTTTTGTCTTTCAATTTTGAAGACCATTGAAGTATCATCAGCAAACAACACTATGTCAGTTAATTTCTCCACCATGAAAGGCAGGTCATTAATATATACCAGGAATAAGAAAGGGCCTAATATGGAACCTTGTGGAACGCCAATTTTAACACCCGATCCATCAGATTTTACGCCGTTAACTTCTGCCTTTTGAATTCTATTGCTTAGGTATGATCTTAGTAGATCCAACGCTTTATTTCTAACTCCGTAATGATTTAATTTAATTAATAGCGTATTATGATCAACACAATCAAACGCCTTCGACAGGTCGCAAAAAACTCCGATAGCATCCTGTGCGGCCTCCCATGCAGAATAAATATGAGATACAAGGGAAATACCTGCATCCGTAGTCGATTTACCCCTAGTGAAACCATATAATAAATATCACTCCTATATCAAAGGGAGTGATATTCCTAACAAATTCAATGTCAGAATTAAACATATCTTATTGCGAGATTGTGTGAGTTACTAAACATTGCATCACTCGATCTGTTTAGCATACGATCATGCATTGCCGAGATGTTACTAGCTGAAACTTGGAACGATTTTTCCAGATTACTTGTCCTTGAATTCTTTCTTACTCCCCCGAAGTCTTCTCCTCCGGCTGCTCCTCCTCTCCGGAGACGTGGAAGTGGAACTGCTGTAGCGATCACTCCTCGATGATTCACCACGCGGGGCTATCTTCCGCGGTTTTTATTAAACGGATTATTTTTTGCTGTTACACTGAAAATTAACACTATAACCGTAACACAATTCCAAGGATATTTCGAAAAGTAACTTGGAATATTTTCAAATTTGTTATACGCGTGCGCACGGAAAGAAATCCAAAACGCCAATGACCTGAAAATTGAGCGCGCGCATTAACGCTGGCTTCAATTGCCGCCATTTCTCAAACTTTACGCGCGCAATGTTGCTGAGGTTCAAAACGGATATTACATGTATTTTAGGAGTTTTAAACAGGAAGTGAGCTATTTGGGGCTAATTTCGTCGCACCGGAAAGGAAGTCAAGTATGCTACTCTCAATATTAGGCTTAAAGCCAGGTAACGTCAGGTATAATGTACAATTATTTCAATGTAACAGTAATTCCCTAGGGAAGATATTATTATTTGCAGCATATTAATTAATTATACATTAGTTGCATATGTCCTCCAAGTTGCATATGCCTGTATTTTGTAGTAGGATTTTTCGACTAAGAAATGTCTAAGCCTAGCCTTGTATAGATGAAGTTGGTCAATGTCCCTAAACGATTTAGGTAGCCTATTATATATTAATGGCGCCATACCAAAAATGCTTTTGTGAAATAAAGCAGCAGAGCGCTGAGGAGCACTTAACTTTAGATCTATTTTGCCATTCATTGTCTTAAATAAGTTCCAGTTAGTTTTTACAAATATAGCAGTTTCATATATGTATAGTGATGGCAATGTCAGAATACCTAACACTTTAAAGTGAGGCATGCAACTGTCTGTTGGTTTTAACTTACAAATTGCCCTTACACACCGTTTTTGTGCTCTAAATGCCTTTTCTTTGTCGGTTGAGTTCCCCCAGAAAATAATGCCATACCTTAAAGTCGACGCGACAAAAGCGTGATAAACAGTTAGCAAAGCCGATTGTCCAGTCACATTGGCAAGCATATATAGAGCATAAGAAATCTGACTTATTTTTTTGCAAACATGCTCTATTTGTGGTTTCCATGTCAAGTGGGAGTCAATATTAAGTCCTAAGAATTTAGTTACATTTATTTCGTCAATTTTCCTATGATTATAGTGAATGTCAAGCTTATTTGTTATTTTTAATTGTCATTATATTCGTTGCATCAAGATTAATTATCTGATTATTATGTCCCAGCCTTTCAATAATATTTTTTAGAGAATTATTAATTTCAGATGCATATGTATTTTTATCTGTGCAATCTGCAATCAAGTACTATCATCTGCAAATAATACCATTTGGCGAACTACTGACGTAGGGATATCATTGATGTAAATGAGGAATAGTAATGGTCCCAATACGCTACCTTGTGGTACGCCATATTTTAGAGTTCTCGGGCCTGATGTATATTGCAATTCGGTTTTTGTTTTATGGCATATTTTGGAAATTTGTGTCAACTGTGGTCTGTTACTCAAGTAGCTTTTAATAAGTTCAAGCACATTTCGGACACCGTATACTTCTAGTTTGTTTACTAGTATTGGTCGACGAAGTCAAATGCTTTCGTCATGTCCATGTACAGAGATGTGACAGGAATATTTTTATCCAAACACGTCACTATCTGCATTAAGAAATCGCATATGGCTAAGTCAATTGTCTTACTTTTTCTGAAACCCTTTTGTTCTTTCGCAAATAGACATTTCTTCTCAAAATATTAATAAAGTCTGTTATAAGTAACTCTTTCAAAAACTTTTGAATAGAATACACGTGATCTGACAAAATATCACAGACAGCGCCTTTGCGTCGGTTTGTAACAGCAGCTGCACTCACCATTGCGCACAGTGTTCGGCTGCACGAATATGTTCCGCGGCTGTTTGTGCAGCATCACGATCTCGCGCCAGCTGTCCCACGGCGCGTCGAGCGCGCTGTACCGGCCGAACAGCGCCTCGCTCGCTTCGAAGTCGCCGGTCGCCTTTAGTGTCTGCAGCTTCACTAGGAACTCGCCTGATGGACAATTTAATATAAACGTGCAACATTTATTTACAGGCACATTCATTGCTTCTGGCCCCACGCAAGGATACCATGTATCGTTATAACCTGAAACAGCGACTCACACACCTATTTACTTGCTTGGGAGGAAGAGCCTCCATCGGAACGCCACAGAGGTCGTCGTAATGAATAGTTGTTCCGTGGCCGAGATGATGTATATTTGTTGCCGCTATAATAACAAATACTAAAAAACATAATGAAATAAATATTTTTAGGGGACTATATCAATTAAAGCACTTTATAGACTGATATATATTGTTTATTATTGGAATCTCCTTGGCTCAACATAGTAACAAGGAATTTCGTACACGATACATATTTAGAGACACACTACTTCGATCGCGTCCACGGAACGACTGACTTTACATTTTCACAAATTTGCTATTTTCAAAACCCACTTGCTGCCGCGTATCTAGATTTGCAACGCGAACATTTGTGTGCGTTGATTTCTACGACGTCAAACTTGAAAGCGTATTAATTGTTTAATCGACTTCACCTAGCCTTTATGGATAAGTCTGCTTTTAAAGCAACCGTGTACCGCTGGTACAATGAGTTTAGAGCAACCATGTACCGCTGGTGCAATGAATTTAAAGCAACCGTGTACCGCTGGTGCAATGAATTTAAAGCAACCGTGTACCGCTGGTGCAATGAATTTAAAGCAACCGTGTACCGCTGGTGCAATTAATTTAAAGAAACGGTGTACCGCTGGTGCTATGAATTTAAAGCAACCGTGTACCGCTGGTGCAATGAATTCAAAGCAACGGTGTACCGCTGGTGCAATGATTTTAAAGCAACGGTGTACCGCTGGTGCAATGAATTTAAAGAAACGGTGTACCGCTGGTGCAATGAATTTAAAGCAACCATGTACCGCTGGTGCTATGAATTTAAAGCAACCGTGTACCGCTGGTGCAATGAATTTGAAGCAACCGTGTACCGCTGGTGCAATGAATTTAAAGCAACCGTGTACCGCTGGTGCAATGAATTTAAAGCAACCGTGTACCACTGGTGCAATGAATTCAAAGCAACCGTGAACCGCTGGTGCAATGAATTTAAAGCAACCGTGTACCGCTGGTGCAATGAATTCAAAGCAACCGTGTACCGCTGGTGCAATGAATTTAAAGCAACCGTGTACCGCTGGTGCAATTAATTTAAAGAAACGGTGTACCGCTGGTGCTATGAATTTAAAGCAACCGTGTACCGCTGGTGCAATTAATTCAAAGCAACGGTGTACCGCTGGTGCAATGAATTTAAAGCAACCGTGTACCGCTGGTGCAATGAATTCAAAGCAACCGTGTACCGCTGGTGCAATGAATTTAAAGCAACCGTGTACCGCTGGTGCAATTAATTTAAAGAAACGGTGTACCGCTGGTGCTATGAATTTAAAGCAACCGTGTACCGCTGGTGCAATTAATTCAAAGCAACGGTGTACCGCTGGTGCAATGAATTTAAAGCAACGGTGTACCGCTGGTGCAATGAATATAAAGAAACGGTGTACCGCTGGTGCAATGAATTTAAAGCAACCGTGTACCGCTGGTGCAATGAATTTAAAGCAACCGTGTACCGCTGGTGCAATGAATGCAACCGTGTACCGCTGGTGCAATTAATTTAAAGAAATGGTGTACCGCTGATGCTATGAATTTAAAGCAACCGTGTACCGCTGGTGCAATGAATTTAAAGCAACCGTGTACCACTGGTGCAATGAATTCAAAGCAACCGTGAACCGCTGGTGCAATGAATTTAAAGCAACCGTGTACCGCTGGTGCAATGAATTCAAAGCAACCGTGTACCGCTGGTGCAATGAATTTAAAGCAACCGTGTACCGCTGGTGCAATTAATTTAAAGAAACGGTGTACCGCTGGTGCTATGAATTTAAAGCAACCGTGTACCGCTGGTGCAATTAATTCAAAGCAACGGTGTACCGCTGGTGCTATGAATTTAAAGTGCGGTCGCCTAATTTTGAGGGATGAAGTAAGTGGCGGTTATCCTTTGACTGCGGTTACCTTAGTAAATATACTGGCAGTGAAAAATGTAATTCAACACAAGAGGCGAATCACATACATACACTTCATTTTATGCACAAAAATGAATTCCTCGTCCTTGTCTTGTAAGAAAACGGCATCAAACATGCCCTAGACGCAAAACTTTATCATGTAGAATTTTTTGTTTTTGTGGCGCGGGGTGCGTTTCTGAATTGACCCTCAGAGGCCTTAGGTCGAAGCCAACTTTACTCAATTTCGAAATATGAACTTTGGCACACGTACCAGCTGTGGTAAAAAAAACAGGATTCTTTCATTAAGTGCACAAACCATCTGGGCAGAATTCCCGCTATAATTGGGAAATATTAAACCGCACAAAATACTGATTTCAACAACAAATATCAGGGCGAAGTGGTGCGGTAGCTTAGTTGAAGGGTAAAGGGGTGAGCGAAGCGAAGCCCCCTTTATCTTTCGTGTTAGGTTGAACATGTAACAGCAAAATGAACATAAAATGTTTGAACATGTAAGAGCATAAGAAACATAAGTGTTTTTGTTGAACATATTTGATGTTATACTACCCGATTTATTTTTGTTTTTTTTTTTATATTGCAATTTCAAAAATATGTTTCAAAATCAGATTTATCGTTCTTTGTTGTGTTTGCATTTAGGTGATTTTTTGATTAGATAATAATGATGGATTAAATGGTGTTTTCGTTATTAAAACTTATGGGCCCCAAATAATAATAGTATAACGGTTTGACATAAGAAGTTAAACAGTTTGCAACATTTATTTTGTTTTGTGGGTAAATTCTAAGGTGCAGTCAAAGTGCACCTAACAAATTTTAAATACTTCGTTCTTTCGAGATACTAAGAGTCGAATACACGTTTCGCTCGAGAGTACTATTGAATCCCTCATTCCGTCATTAATTCACTGCGTGCGAAGTATGAAGTGCGATATTTAACTCTAACATAGGTGATTGTGTACTTCGTGTGAGTCGTGGCCACAACAGAGTGTGATTTTCGAAGAAAACATGATATGCGGTGCTTTGCACTAGCCGGGCCCGCGTCGAGAACCTCACTACTCCTCGTGGTAATTCAGTTCAATCCCGCCAGAAAGGACGATCCAGTGCTTGGTAAGTGGTTCCCTGCTTAGCTTGTGTTATGGGGTTTACCATCAAGGTTGCAGTTTCTGTATGAGCTCATCAAAATTTGTGTCTGTGACGTAAGAAATTGCTATAAGTAATATTTTGTAGTCCGCCCTTGATCGAGAATAAGTACTGTCGCCCGTGAGGTAGGCCATGCTCTGGAGACAACAATGTTGGTGATGTTGGTGTGTTCTCTCACCAATAATCTTCTTCCCCTGTGTGGCAAGCCGCGTGCGGTCGAGCGTCAACAGCAGGTTCTTGCCCGGCTCCGACTCGGTGACAGTCAGCATGCCGTCTCCCTCTAGCTGCAGCAGCCGCATCAGGACAAAGCGAGCGCGCGCGTGAGCCTGCGACCGACAAACAAGATTGCTCATTACCAGAATATTCATGGGATAGAGAGGCTCGCATTGTGAGCGTCACAATTACTACCTAATTATGTTTTTTCTGGCATAACATTTCTTAACCTCTTCAATACCACCGGCTAACGCCACTTTTCCGTTATAGGTTTAAAATTTTATTACCCATAAGGTTTAAAATCGCGCGACCCGTCCCAACTACCCTCGGTTTTTGAGAGGTTTTTTTGCGGTTTTTTGCTCCTTCCCTTTCAAGAGTACCCGTATAATCTCGAGCAAGATAATGCAAGGAAATGTAAAGCAGTCTCCTGGGTGGAGCACGGGAACCAAGCAGTGGCGTCTATTTTGCTACGTTGTCTGTAACACTAATGAATGCGTTGAGTGAGAGTGATCACTGACCTGCAGCCAGGACTTGGTGGAGGGCTGGTACATCTCGGTGGCTTTGGCGGCGCCGTTCCACAGCAGACTCAGCCAGTTCACGTAGGTCACGTTCTCCGCTTCCTTGCCCTCAAAGCCGAAGATCCTGGGACGGAGACGAGAATGAAGGTCATATATGCTGGTACATAGTCTGATGATACTACCGTAGTTTATACACTGATAATGCACTGTTTTATGTCACGGGCGCGATATTGAATCCTGAACATAACAAAAGGACTCCAGATTTGACTTGAAAAGACGAGACAAAAAGCAAGGCATATTGAAGCGTGTTTGTTGCAACATTCGTGGCTTTTGTTTTATTTTAATGTGTTTCATTTAGCTTGCTGGGGCCAGCTCGATTTCCGAATAAGTTCGACTTTCAAATAAGCTCAGCGCGGCGCCAACCCACCCGGCCCGGGGACGGACACTACGAGTATAGTTGTTCTATTTTACGAAATAATACTTTAAGGACATAACAATAAGAACTATGAAAAGTGGAAATCACATTATTAACCACCGTTTATAATGAAATTCAATACAAACTAACGACCCGGCTAAAGCCAAGGACTATAATGAGATGCTTTACGCAAGGTTCGCATGATATATAACGTGGCATTGTCGAGCAAGTGTTGTAAAAATCTTGTGGATACTCCACTCACAACAAAGATGTACATTTGTGAGCCCGGCGCTGACTACAGCACATTGTAGGCTCTACTAGTCAGGCATTATAGTCTACTCACCCAGGCGCGCTGTGCAGAACTAGTTTGCGCACGCGCATGATATTCGCATTCGTATAACCTCCGCCGCGAGAGCACGTTACTGAGCTGCACCGCTGGTTGTATTGTCGTCTCGATTAAATTACTGTTTACCACGAGTCAAGTGTTTACATAATACCTAAAGACCTAATCATCCCCACAAAACGACTATATTCCGCTAATTCTATTTGTGTTTGTTTAAATTTGTTAATATTTTACGTGTTCACTAATATTTCCTCTTATTTTACCATTTGACGTAGCGGCAACTGTGCCTCTGCTACTTCTTATGGGAAAAGGCGTGACGCTGTTTTTTTTAAATGTTATTTTCCGCGATTCAGTAGCTTACTTCAAGATCTCAGGTTCGAGCGACAGGTACAAGCCCACCGCCTCGGCGCGGCACTCCTCGAACGCGGAGCCGAGTGTAGTGAACTTGCTGTCGTACGTCTCGCCGTCCGTGTACCAACTCTGTATGAGCTCGCCTAGTGGATACAGATACTTAGTTCATTAATAGTATGAAGCTCCACACAATACACAATACACATATCGAGCATGGTTAAAGAAGACTATAATTCGCTATTATATACTCTTCTTTAAATAAATAAACTCTAGGATTACGTACCCGAAGGGTTCCAAACGGTACCCTGTTACTAAGCCCCCGCTGTCCGTCCGTCCGTCTGTCCATCTGTCCGTCGGCGGGCTGTGTCTCATGAACCGCATTTGCTAGAGTTAAAATTTTCACAGAGATTCTGTTGCCCCTACAGCAACAAATAATATAGTTCATTATTTGTTCATTACGCAATAAAAAATAATAAAGGGTGTCCCCATACTAGAATGTGTTTTTTGCGTTTATTCGCAACTTCATCTGCGTGTTCCTTGGAATTCTCATTTACCGAGATAAGGGTAACGTTGTCTACAGGTGCAGTCGGATAAAAAGTATCCTATATGTTAATCTAGCTTATAAACTCTGTACTAAATTGTATTCAAATCCGTTCAGCCGTTTTGGCGTGATTGAGGCACAAACACACAAACATCCGAACATCTAAACATTGCTACTTTCACATTTATAATATTAGTTGGATGATGTTACGGAACGTTTCGTGGGCAAGTTCGACTCGCACGGCCGGTTTTTTATGAACTGTCAAAACGGTAATTTTGTTCGTGAGTTCTATGAAAATACAAGCTTGTGACGTCATAGTTTTGACTATGACGTCACAGCTTTTGAGCTGTCTTTTTAACACAAAATTAAGTTTTTAAAATACAACTACGGGAACTTTACAATTCTGATATTACAAATTGTTCCAACTACAAACAAGATTCTAGATTTATTGGACAACCTTATGAAATACCGAGTTGTTGAACAAGACATGCAGTAAAACCCACATTTACACATTTTATTTGATTATAAGGCCGTTTTGATCTCAAAAGACGTCAGGACCTGGATTTCGCTATCAAAATGATGGCTCAGTGACAATTAGGCAACGTACGTAATTGCTAGTCATATCATTATGATATCAGTAAATGGTAAGGTGATCCCTTAGTCTGAGTCTAGAAGTTCGGCGTTACCATTGAGCGGGTTTTTCACTGTGTCCTTGTCGAAGTTGAATGTTCCGTCGGCGTTCTTCCTCAACAACTTGCCGCTACCATGACCCAACAACTCGTGGAGGCCGACTTGAACCTGCCAAGAACACAATATACTAAGTACTTTAAACAATACTAGATTATTACAAAATATCGATGAATTGTAAACTGTACCGTACTGCTTGCGATATGACGCGTTAGTTTATAATAAAACCGTTAAATTGTGAACTGGTTTAAATTGAATTGTATCTGATACTTTATCGACGTTATGAATGGACTTTAATTATTCATCTCACTCACAGAGTTATAGTGAAACACTTTGCCGCAGATCTTTTGACAGATCGACTTAATGCAACGACGTAACTTTGTCGGACGATCTAATGTTAGAAGTGAACAGCTGCTTAATCTTTTTGTCAAAAATTCAATTCTTAATAGCTTATGATCACAAAATAATTAAATTTTACGATTAACAATCACCCCAAGAAGTCGATGAATAAGGAGCATACAGTTCTTCAGTAATCATAGTTACATCCGTAAATGGCCCGTATTAAGTCTCTATAATGATGATGAAATAATTAAATTCTAAGAACAATAAAATATTGTTTGTTGTACGTCGCACTACGTCGTTACAAGGTTACGTCCGTTAATCGAAGATGAATAATTTTTCCTTTTAATAAATAAAATTTTAGGAATGTTAGTAGAAATGTTTAACCTTATAGATATTAAATTAATGCTTTACACATCTCATTTAAATAAAACAATAATTATAATAACATTTAAATGAAAATTACTTAATATTATTTATATTATATTAAGTAATTTTCATCATCATAATCATCATCTGTCAGCCTACATCGACCCAAACTGCAGGGTACAAAAAAGAGTCCGCCGTGGTTAGCTCAGACTGGGCAGAGCTGGAGATGGCTGCAGATCGGACAAAGTGGAGAGCTATACTGTGACTCCTACTCTTATACCCCTGCCAAGGGGAGTCAGGACGAAAGAACAAGAATAATGGTTCATTTTTGGGCTTTAAGACTTTGTGGAATGTTCCTATCATAGAGATACCATGGCTTATATATCCTCCTTGTTCCCTAGAGCACTGTCATGTCCTCTATGTGTTCCTATCATAGAGATACCATGGCTTATATATCCTCCTTGTTCCCTAGAGCACTGTCATGTCCTCTATGTGTTCCTATCATAGAGATACCATGGCTTATATATCCTCCTTGTTCCCTAGAGCACTGTCATGTCCTCTATGTGTTCCTATCATAGAGATACCATGGCTTATATATCCTCCTTGTTCCCTAGAGCACTGTCATGTCCTCTATGTGTTCCTATCATAGAGATACCATGGCTTATATATCCTCCTTGTTCCCTAGAGCACTGTCATGTCCTCTATGTGTTCCTATCATAGAGATACCATGGCTTATATATCCTCCTTGTTCCCTAGAGCACTGTCATGTCCTCTATGTGTTCCTATCATAGAGATACCATGGCTTATATATCCTCCTTGTTCCCTAGAGCACTGTCATGTCCTCTATGTGTTCCTATCATAGAGATACCATGGCTTATATATCCTCCTTGTTCCCTAGAGCATGTCATGTCCTCTATTTGTTCCTATCATAGAGATACCATGGCTTATATATCCTCCTTGTTCCCTAGAGCACTGTCATGTCCTCTATGTGTTCCTATCATAGAGATACCATGGCTTATATATCCTCCTTGTTCCCTAGACTCTAGAGCACTGTCATGTCCTCTATGTGTTCCTATCATAGAGATACCATGGCTTATATATCCTCCTTGTTCCCTAGAGCACTGTCATGTCCTCTATGTGTTCCTATCATAGAGATACCATGGCTTATATATCCTCCTTGTTCCCTAGAGCACTGTCATGTCCTCTATGTGTTCCTATCATAGAGATACCATGGCTTATATATCCTCCTTGTTCCCTAGACTCTAGAGCACTGTCATGTCCTCTATGTGTTCCTATCATAGAGATACCATGGCTTATATATCCTCCTTGTTCCCTAGAGCACTGTCATGTCCTCTATGTGTTCCTATCATAGAGATACCATGGCTTATATATCCTCCTTGTTCCCTAGAGCACTGTCATGTCCTCTATGTGTTCCTATCATAGAGATACCATGGCTTATATATCCTCCTTGTTCCCTAGAGCACTGTCATGTCCTCTATGTGTTCCTATCATAGAGATACCATGGCTTATATATCCTCCTTGTTCCCTAGAGCACTGTCATGTCCTCTATGTGTTCCTATCATAGAGATACCATGGCTTATATATCCTCCTTGTTCCCTAGAGCACTGTCATGTCCTCTATGTGTTCCTATCATAGAGATACCATGGCTTATATATCCTCCTTGTTCCCTAGAGCACTGTCATGTCCTCTATGTGTTCCTATCATAGAGATACCATGGCTTATATATCCTCCTTGTTCCCTAGAGCACTGTCATGTCCTCTATGTGTTCCTATCATAGAGATACCATGGCTTATATATCCTCCTTGTTCCCTAGACTCTAGAGCACTGTCATGTCCTCTATGTGTTCCTATCATAGAGATACCATGGCTTATATATCCTCCTTGTTCCCTAGAGCACTGTCATGTCCTCTATGTGTTCCTATCATAGAGATACCATGGCTTATATATCCTCCTTGTTCCCTAGAGCACTGTCATGTCCTCTATGTGTTCCTATCATAGAGATACCATGGCTTATATATCCTCCTTGTTCCCTAGAGCACTGTCATGTCCTCTATGTGTTCCTATCATAGAGATACCATGGCTTATATATCCTCCTTGTTCCCTAGAGCACTGTCATGTCCTCTATGTGTTCCTATCATAGAGATACCATGGCTTATATATCCTCCTTGTTCCCTAGAGCACTGTCATGTCCTCTATGTGTTCCTATCATAGAGATACCATGGCTTATATATCCTCCTTGTTCCCTAGAGCACTGTCATGTCCTCTATGTGTTCCTATCATAGAGATACCATGGCTTATATATCCTCCTTGTTCCCTAGACTCTAGAGCACTGTCATGTCCTCTATGTGTTCCTATCATAGAGATACCATGGCTTATATATCCTCCTTGTTCCCTAGAGCTCTAGAGCACTGTCATGTCCTCTACGTATTCTTGTTATGACATCTTGTCATATTGATCACCACTGCTTTTGTGGTAGTGCGAAGTGACTTGTTGTATTTGTTGTGATCTCTGATAACATCTTCTGACCGCGGCTTCTCTCATTGGACTGATCTTACTCTTTGTTATTCTCTTCTGACCCGGCATTTATTAACGGACTATTGATATTAGGTATCGACTCTGACGTGGCTGGCTCTAATTTTGGTTTCCGCTGGCCTAACGAATTGTTCTGTTGTTCTTGTACATTACCATGTCAACGCTCAAGCTCCCGAGCTGGTGGTAAACTTATATCATTACTTTCACAATGAAAAAGATAATGTCGGGCCTTTGTAAAGAGAGATCGCGTTGCCGCAGCTCTTGGCATTAACAAAAACACAGTTTCCAAAAATAATTACAGAAAATTTCGGGAAATGGGGCCTCGCAGACAATGCCTTGAAAACGCCAAATTCTAGAAATAGACATAAAGTCATCGTTGTCATTGATAGTTTTGATGCATAAGGAATAAGAAACGATATTTATGGATTCTACTCTAGAAAAGATATTCTTTTCTAGAGTAGAATCCATAAACTGCTAAAAAGTTATTAGAATTGGTAAAAAACGTAGGCTTATTTTCTGGATGGACCTACATCTCTGAACAAGTTCTTGAAGGCTAGATTCAAATACAAAAAAGCTGACAAGCGTAAAATATTAATGGAGCGCCGGTATGTGAAACTGAAGCGACTAACATTCTAACGGCAAATGAACAAAGTAAAAGATTGGGATAATGTCGTGTTTCTGGATGGACCATACGGTTTCGTATACATGGACCGATGATTCAGCGGCCTCTACATCAAAAGTCCCATCAGGGAAAGGTGCCCGCCTTATTATTTGTCACGCAGGCTCAGCTCAAGGCTTCATTCCTGAATGCCTCCTCGCATTTGCTTAAATGAACAGGCGATTACCATGAGAAAATGAACTTTAATGTATTTTATCTACACACGTATCATAAACCCTCTTTACTGCGTACAAAAACCGCACTTTACGATCAGCATAATGTTAAACTACTTTGTAAAAACTCATTCTTTATCTGAATATTGAATATTGAACATTATGGCCATAATGTGTAAATTTTCTACATATTATGACATTCAAATTTCGAACGCCGTCGCCCGCCTGCGTGCCGCCCCTACTTTGTCTGTGAAGTTGGTACTACAGAACAAGCTAAACAACTCAATGCCACAACATGCGGTTCCTGAACACAACAAAGAGAGCTTATGATATGTGTGTAGATAAACTAGTGTATGTGTAGTGTAGTGTACATAATTAGGCATTAAAACTCTTGACTGATATTATTATGAAACTCGCCTTCGGCTCGTTTCATTAACCCACTCTCGATTCTTAATGCCCTCCATTATGTATCAGTCACATAAACTACTGTAAAAATGGTTCGAGAAGCTGCTATTCAGCCTTGAGAATCCATTCGGTACGGACAAACCACCCACTTAGTCAAGCAAAGAAGACATTGTCTCTTGGCTGAACAGAAATGGTGTGTGTTGGCGTGCTGGTTTACTAAGAGCAGAACTACTCAGTTTAGTCAAAGCTAATAGTCCATGCAAACCAAGATATATAATTGACGAAGTAGCCCAGGAGTACGGGCACGAACTAATAAGACTGCCGCCCTACCTCTGCCAATATAATGCCATAGAGCTTATTTGGGCTAATATAAAGGGCCATGCAGCTCGACACAATACGCATCCATTTGTACGGCGAAACTGGTGGGATTGCTAGAAGCTGCGTGTGCAGGAGCAACAGTAGATGACTGGAAGAAGGTTGTGGAGAAAACGAAGTCAATAATACAACAAGATTACGAACGAGATATACACGTAGACAATATACAAAACGAGACAATAATATCTCTTAGTGCGGACAGCAGCGATGACGACGACAGAAATAGTTCAAATTAATAAAGCAGAGCATTTTACTTGTAAGGGCTATTATTTCATTTTTCTGTTAGACAAACACACAAATATGTCGGTTTTTAGACGGGTCGCCATAAATTTCATACTTTGGATAGGCGATTTTTATATATATAAACGTTTATTTTGATTCATCACGACAAAAACTAAATAAGACACAATCGATTCTCGGATGTTTGTAGTCCCGATTCCGATTCATTCAATTCAATCGATGATTTCAAGCAGGTCGCCCCACTAGCATGCAGAGACCTATCAAAAGACCTACGGTAAAGTGTTTTCACTATAGAAGTCGAGCCAACGTCTCACTAACCTCCTAACAGATGGCGCCGAATATTATCCAAGTCCTTATGTAGATAGATCAGATGGCGCTAGAAGTCAAACAACACTCACCTCGAAGGACGCCACGCGGTATTTTTCCAGGAGCACTTTGTCCGCCTCGGATAGGAATGGTATCACGGACTCCTTGTACGCGGCCGGGATCACGTTGCCAAGGGAGACGTTCTTGAAGCCCTCGTCTTGGCGGATCTCATCGTCTGCATTTTAAACAAGGAGTTTATTGACCCAGCGAGCGAAGAGTCCAGTTTCGAGATTTGCCAAAAATGCCTTTGTCCGTCTGTCAGTCTGTCTCTTCTCGCCTACAGGTCACATTTTTCACAGGGACTCAATTAAAGAGAACTAAGGAAAACTGTTCTAAAACACACTCAGGTACAGGAGCCGGTGCATTCTCGGAGGCTCTAAACATGAGGATATCAACATCATTGGATGCCCACAACACCGTCTTCCAAGCCGAGTGTATGGGCATCATAATAGCTATTACAGCTATTGCAGAAAGAGAGGTAAAGGATTTCCCTATCCGCATACTATGTGACAGCAAGGCAGTTCTGCAAGCCCTTCAAAGCAACACCATCACCTCCGGGCTTATATGCGAGTGTCACCAAGCCCTGTCAGAGGTTACAGACCTCTGACAGGGCTTGGTGGGCCACAGTACTGTTACCCCGCAGTGGATAAAAGAACACAGTGGCTCGCACCGCATCGACGCAGCCGGCGTACTGGCAAGGTTGGGTTCGGAACAGACATTGGAGGGACCAGAACCGATTATACCACTGCCATTCAGCTGGTTGAGGAAAACCCTAAGACAGCACACAAAGGTAACTCACCAAATTTATTGGTCAACCTGCAAGCAAGCCAGGCAGGCCCTCCTGATGATCAGAACCAGATTATCACGTAAGCTTCTGAAGCTAAAGAGGTCACAGCTCCGCTTGGTAACCGGAGCGATAACTGGACACGCTTTGCTATATAAGCACTTACACACTCTAGGTGTTACAGACAGCCCACTGTGCAGAGCCTGCATGGAGGTCGAGGAGACAGCCACGTCCTACTGGAATGTTCCGGCGTGGCCATCTACCGGGCAACACACCTCGGGTCGCCGAGGTGCCTCCAGGAAGCCGTCGGCAACGTCAAGGGTTTGCTAGGCTTCCTACAGGAGCTGGGTTGGCAGGAGTAATGCCCCCAACCCACATCACGCAAAATAGGCGCAAAATTTAAGACGTCGAGTTGCGGAAATGTGGCCCGCGATAAAGTATAACTATAAATATAGGTCGGCAAATAGGTAAGGAGGGGTGGGTGAGGGGGTTTTGGTAAGGAGGGGGTTTTGGTAAGGAGGGGGAATAGGATAACCTACGGTGGGGGTTGTAGGTGGGTGATGGGTTAGATGAGGAAGTGTGGGGATGGGTCTTTTCTACTTTCTCTACAACATTGGATTCAAAACTCTCAAATGGCTTTGCTAAACCAAGAGAAAAGGAAATGTTGCGGTTATTGATTGGTTATAAGGGCTCGCGAGCTCTACTGTTCTCACAGAACCACTTGTGGTAGTCAGTTGCGGTATATTTTCCTCTTACCTGCGCAACAGTAGAATAGACAAGACAGCCCAGCCCAGCCATTTCGCGCAAAAGGTATAATCTCGATGAGGGTATATCCTCAAATTTCGGAGACCCTTGGGATTGGTCGCGTCCCAAATCTCCGAAGGATCGACGTCAGCAGCCGAGGACATGGGCGGAGAGGTGGATGTACAGTCCACCCCCGCTCCAAGCGCGCACCTGCTCAAAAACTCGAACGATCGGCCACACGGCTTCAACCTTCCAAGCAACTGCTGGACCAAGCTGAACCAACTCCAGACTGACCATGGCCGCTGCGCCCAACTAATGTATTAGTTAGTGGGGTACAGAGAGAATAGAGCCATTTAGAGTATGGCCCTTGGACGACTGTCCTCTGTGGTTGATCGAATATGAACTGTAAAAAATCCACTCGAATGACGAAGAGGCTGTCTAATGGCTGATCAGGATGTTGCCGCCTTTATAATTTATGACTCGGATGCTATACAACAAACGCTAAATAAATAGAGTGACTGCTTCACTGAGCTGAAGCTAAGATCACCGAAATAGTGTAAGTTTTAAAACTCAAACTCACACAGAGCTCCGTGGTCTAATGGGTATCACGTTTGCTTCTCACGCAGGAGATGCAGGTTCGACTTCGGTGCTGACCATGTACCAATGAGATAAGTCATTTATCTTAAGAACATTACTGGGTGATCCGTGTTTCGGATGACACGTTAAGCTGCAGGTCCCAGCTACTACTGTTACTTGGTAGTAGTAGTCGTAAAACACCGCCACGAAATCGCACTGAACCCAGCGTGGTGGAGAATGGCTCAATCTTACTAAAATTCGGGTAAAGACCTGTGCCCCTTGGCGAGACATTGATGAACCACATTTATTTATATACTCACAATTAGGAATGTTAATGCCAGCCGGGATACCGCTTCCGGAGAACGTCAGCACGTCGAGACTGGTGAAGTCTGGACGAAGGAAGCTGTCCTTCTCCAGCGCGGCGCCCCACGGCAGCAGCTTGATGAACCGCTCGGCGCCGTCCACCAGGCTGCCGAACTTCTTGGACATCTCCTTATTGACCATCGAGACGAAGCCTTCGAACTCGCCGCGCTGCCCGCTCGGGTCGCGGTACGTCTCGATGAAGCCTTGGTAACTGGATGGAATACGGTATTAGTCGACAAATTAACTTTATAATGGCCTGTTTCAAGAACCAAGAAAAGTCCTATTGGACAGATTAATATACATTTTGAATGAATTTGTATGTGTAATGATGACAGATGAATCTGTGACATAGCTTATCTTTGACTATGCTTTGTTCATCTTAACTTGGCCAATTTTTCAAACTTTAGGGGCTTCTTAGACCCTGAAAGCGAACGGTAACGCTATGTACAGCGCATAGCGTTCCGTTTCGGGTTTTCGCGGCTTAATTTAATTACCGGGGTTTTCGCATGGACTATTTATAAAAAGGGTTTACGGGTTTTTCGTGATTTTTATTTGGAACTCCCTAGGTTATTTATAAAAGGGGTTCACGGGTTTTGCGTGACTTTTATTTGGAACTCAATTTTCGCATGGGTTATTTTATAAACTCAAACATTTACATATAGGCACCTACATTGCTTCTGGATACTACACACACTAGGATACCCTGTGTCGTGGGAACCAGAAACAGCGACGTCACACACATATGACTCATTCTCAAAAAGTTGTCCTCTTTTAGAAATTTTTGTTGTTCCCGCATGGGAAGCGTTATTATGAATTAAATGGAGCTTATTATTATTAAAATTAATTTGTTGTGGGCAGTAAAATAGCCTCCCATATAAAATAAATATGTCCCCACCCTGCCCCAAGAGATAAAAGTCTCCGTGAAACCTATATTTTCAAATTATTAGAAAGGGGTTTGATCTTATCTACAGTTATATAATATGTGACACTATTTAAAATCACAATTGAGCTTTTTTAAGCCTTTTCTATTGTTTAAAAGTCAAAAACAAAAAATGTCCTACATTTTTTAATAATTTTCGTGACACATTTCCTGACGCAATTTTCCAACACCGGAACAGTTTCTCAAGGGAGGAATTGGTATTTTACGGATAGTAACCCTGTTGAATTCCATATACAAGAAGACATTAGCGCTGCCATTTTGTTTTAGGTGTCAGTTTACCAAAACAGCCAGTGCGTCCGTAGTAAAAGTGATATAAAAAATATTTCCTGACGTGTTTTCGACTCGAAAAGTAACTAACATTATGATCAAATATGTACAAAACCTTTGTGGTAAATTTGATAAATAGCCAGAAACCTTTTGTTGTTGATGATACTTTCGATGTAGTTACAAAAATAAGATTGCGCGCCTGCTTTCCCTGACAAGATTTCGTTACAAATCAGGCCAAAATGTACTGGGAAGTGAAAAATAAAGTTGCTCTGATCAAATTGGTTTCATAATGAAGGTTGCCCAAAATGATATCCCCTAACAAAGTAGTTTCTCATTTTGCATTAATTCATTTACAACTTGTATACCTGTATGGATCTTAAGATAGGTACTTCCTTTTAGTTTTTTCGTAGATTATTATGATTTTATTTTATACGTTTTGATAGGCCTGTGTAAGCAATACTTTATGACATTGAGTAAATTATATAAAGCTTTTTCTTGACCAAGCATAGGTACATAAGATAGCATACCTAAGTACAAACAAATACAAATTACCTCACTGTTATCTATAGGTACCATGGATCTCAAAATACTTTTTTTTTTCGTAGTGTTATATTATAACCGAACTTAGTTGGCAGTAAACGCTGACTTAAGCTTATTTATTTTATATAAAACCGTTTTCGTATCCGACTGCAAGGCAGTCACCCCACAACTTTTGTTCGATACAAAAATTGTAAACTCTCGTTATTTTGTCTAAAAGGTCTGTGTAGTACAGTGAAATAAACTTATTTAGCAGCAGTAATAAGTGTTTTTTTTTAAAAGGACCCACGGAGCGCCTTCCTTACAGTAAGATTGTTATATATAAGTAAAAATATTAAATTGCTTTGAAACTGACAAGTGTTTAATTTTGCGTTACTTGATCCCATAGCACTTTGGTATAATGTCATCCTTAGTATCGATAATTCCTGACGTTTCTTGACGAACTTGACGGGACACTTTTTTGAGAATGAGTCATATAAACATCCAAGACCTAGGGTTTTTTTTTTACTCCCAGCGGGGGTCGAACCCGGGACCTCTCGCATGGTAGGCAGAGCCACAACCGCTGCGCCACATAGGTCGTCGATGGTTTGGTATGGTTTACTTTACGGGTTTTTCGTGGTTTATATTCGGAACTCGATTTTCGCGGAGAAATTGAAGTTACTTAGGCTCATTGTAGCAATACAAAAGCCCAACTCGGACGAGGAAACCAGCCTGAGCCCAAAGAGTGCCCGGTGGTACACTGCTCATTGCGGAAAAGTGCGGACCCCGTCAGGCGGAGTTCCAGACTTGATTTTAGTAAAATATAATTTTCTGTCTAATAAATTTGGTTTCTTGTAGCAGCCACGAAGAGAATGTCGTAATGTCTCGGCCAAAAGTGCGATATAAGGACGAGAGAGAGAACTTAGTTTCAAGCCTCTACAACAATGTACTAATAAGTATACTCGTTCAACTTACGTTTCAATAATAGGTCCCTTATCCTTGATCCAGTGGCGGCTGCCCACCTTGTGCTCCTCCAGATCGCCGCGCGTGAAGCTGTTGACGTAGTGTTTGAGCATTTCCCTCTCGTTCTCATTAGCGGCATACTCCTGCGCCTTCGTGAGGTGCTCGCTGACCAGCTGCAGTAGGGGCGCGTAGTCGCCGCGCGTCACTACAATAAACGTAGCGTTTTAACAACGTCAACGTCACAGACACGCCTTTTTTCAAACGGGATGGCTGGCCCTAATTCTGACAGCTATGGACAGAGCAATGTATATTATTAACCCCCGAAGTTAATGAGGTGGTGTTATAAGTTTGAAGCAGCTGTCTGTGGCACCCTACCTCTCAAACGGGTGGACGAATTTTAATGTTGTTTTCTGTAATTAATGGTAGACTTCCCTGCCACGGTTCTTAGTCATGTTTTATAAAAATCGGTTGTGTAGTTCGAAAGTTATCATCTTCGCAAGCAACCAAATGAGCCAAATTTTAGACTCAAGGCCTAATTAATTGTATCGGGGGTGTTTTAATAGTAGTTTATGTGACTACTACATAATGGAGGGCATTAAAACGATGCGAGTTTCATAATAATATCACTCGAGAGTTTTAATGCCTAATTATGTACAGTTACATACACTAGTTTATCTACACACATATCATAAGCTCTCTTTGATGTGTTCAGGAACCGCATGTTTGACCGGCATTGTGGCTCTGCAGTTGTTTAGCTTGTTCTGTAGTACTAACTTCACAGACAAAGTAGGGGCGGCACGCAGGCGGGCGTCGGCGTTCGAAATTTGAATGTCATAATATGAAGAAAATTTACACATTATGGTCATAATGTGTAATTTTTCAGATAAGAAATGAGTTTTTACCACCTAGTTTAACATTATGCTGTTTGTAACGTGCGGTTTTTGTACACAGTAAAGAGGGTTTATGATACCTGTGTAGATAAAATCTTTTAAATACATCGCGCTTGGAGTCAGACACGTACAATAGAATCCAGGAAAAACTGACGATACAGAGACGTAAAATTCCAAGAACCGAGAACTTTTTGAGTATTACAATTTTCTGCAGCCTGATGTTGATATATTTTTATGACTCAATTACGAGTAAATGTATGTTTGGTAGGCGGTACCTTCAAAGTAGGCGTTTTTATATTTCTCCTTCTTTATGGTAAGGGGCGGGTTTTCCGTCGTTTCCGTACTGGCGTATCGCACAGTGTAAAGTGCAACTGAAAATAGATAATAGTTAGGTGAATGTGAAATCGTTACCAACTCGCCTCTCAATCCGAATTGGATGGAATAATTAAGGGGAAAATTGATTTTGTGTTGATATCTTAGCAACTGGAAAATAAACAAAAATAAGTGAGGTGTTTAAATAAATTTATATAAATTTGTGCAACAAATGCATTCATTGTTTAGACACAGCACTAATAGTCATGAAGAACAAAAGGACTACCCCTTTTGTTCTTTATGAATATTATTGCTGTATTTTATCGAACATCCAAAAATGTGTTACCCAACCTAACCAAGTAATAAATCAGTGACAAAATTAACAAAAACTGCCAATTTGCGGCTACATAATTAAATTTGAGGCTAAGATTTGTTATATTTGATAATGGGTTTATTAAATCCCTTGATTAAGTGGCTTGCTATTATCTTTGTGAGTACTTACGACCATCATCAGCAACAGTTTTGAATGTCCGACAGATGTATGCTTCAATTCTCTTTGTCTTCATCCAGTCATTGACTAAGTCGGAATCCTCCTTAGTGCAGTTACTTGAGAAGTATGTTGTGACACCCTAAAATTATTGAAAATAAAGACCTGAATAATTTAGGCAAAAGATCCTACTTTTGTGAGTTTTTTTTTGGGTACACACACAGCCAGCTGTAAATATGTATTCACATTTATTTATTCTTAAGTCACCTTATCAGATAATCCCAGGCTTGTAAGTCTTGGCTCCAGGCTGTAGATAGCTTTTTGCGTCTTCTGCCACAGCTTAGTAACATGAGTGTTGTCGTTCTCATACGCCTTGGACGCTTTCACAATGATCTCAAATGATTCCTTTGACAAGTTGGGAATGAACTTAGTATCTCCAAACCCTTTGTAGTTGCCGCTGTTGGCAAAAAGGCCTCCCGCATAGACCATCAGAGCCTGGAAACCACAAAAGCAGATAGTTAATGGTATGTCATATGTTTTTATAGACAAGGATGTGGTTAAGTGATACTATAACTAGATAAAAAGGAAGTCAGCCATACCATGATAAGAATAGTAGTCATAAACCATTCTTAATTTTAAAATGAATTTGTAAAGGTGCTATGGGTAATTTATGAATTAGGTATAAATATACGAGTTTCCAAGTCCATGGTCATCTCGCCCGAAAGAAACTTTAGACAACTTTCGATTAAACCTATTTTTGTTGTCAACTCATAAAAAGTACAGCAAGTTAAAAAAGTATTGAATCCAAATACTACAATGGTTTATTCTACCTATTGCTTCCTTGCCTTATAGCAATTTTTCTTTAATGGGCGAGTTTATTATGGCGAGATGACCACAGACTCAACCCAATAGTGGGTCAAAATAGGCTGGGCATAATGGTAATAATAAGACATTGCGGTCTATAAATCAGGTATTGTTACGTACTTGAAAGTCATCTTGACTTGCCCCAGCAGCCAAGGCAGATTTCTTAAACGATTCCAGTGGCTCACTGACAAACATTCTATGTAGGAGGGAGAAGATTAACGGGGACTCTGGGCTAGTTTGCAACAGTACAATTAGCCCACCATTCCAGGCAGCCTGAAATAAAAGTATTAGAGGTCATAGTCATAGTAGTTGACATAAAGATGTTGGAATTCAATAGGATGTAGATAACATGGAATAACACCATTTGGGTGGTTGGTTTACAAACAGGCTTTATGTTTAGCTTTAATGATGATTATATCAGAGATCTGTAAAAATCCCCTGTGTATGAGCATTGGATAATATAGGTAGAATTAGAAGCTTATTCCAATTCATCAATTTGACAAAAAATGCATATGTTTTTCTGCTGCTGATAAGAATATTTACCTGGCTGAGGTAGTGAGCATAGAGTTTCTCCTGCTTCGTCAAGTTGTTGAATGCCTCTGTGCTGTCCAGCTCCACAAACCGCTGATTGTTTGGGAGCAAGAAGTTTGCTTTGTCAACACCCATTGCTAAAAATTATTGAGTTTAGTTATTCTGAGTAGGTTGGTTTCAATTTAATTGATAGATTGAAATTGAGAAAAATTATCAGCCAGTTGAGATGGGATATGTACTCTGTGGATGGGATCATCTGCTGAATATGGGCTGGGCAAGTGAACATAGTATATTGTGAGTGAATGTGGTCAGAGTGTCGATAAGGGGGCGGAAGCTTTTTCCTTGGCGCCCCCTTATCTACACTCCAACCGTGAATGTTGCACCATATTGTCAGGTTGACTGATTGACATCAATAGCCTTTTAAATTTTTGAAGTTAGGTATTTAGGTAGGTAGGTAATTTTCTTTCATGAACAAATTAAATTTTGCAACAAAGTAATTGATGACATGGCAAAATAGAAGTATGAATACTTTTCTTCTGGACAGTGTTTTGTAAATAGGTATCTGTAATGCTTCGCAGAGGGAAAACTCATTAGGTACTGTTTTTAGGTACAGTTCCCAGTTTCAAATAAATACACATTTTACATAGTAATAAATAATACATAACATAGACAGGATGTTACTAACCATGAACTGTTTTTATCATCATTGATGAGGGCGTAATCGGGTTTTGTTTTCCGGACGAGTTTGAATAGCTCAAGAAACGTTTAACAAATGAATCAGCAGTATTTTGCCGGCGTTTTATAAGGTTAACAGTCAGGGTTCGCAACATTGAAATATATACCAAAGGTATCCTAATACTCATATATTTAATTATGCTACTGTACACCCTGTACTTACTCCTATCGAAAGAGCTTAGATCCGAAAGCAAACTACACTTTACAACAATCTTACAATAATAAAATTTCCAGATTTCACTAAATAGAAGCTAGAAGGGCGGCAGGCAGAGCAGAGAGAGGCAAACGAGAAGTGAGAGTGAGACGTGAGACGCTACTATACATTTTTATCTATGGTGAGACGTGACTGACGTGAGTGTAAGTACCTATGTATCAAGACTAATATATTAATTTACTCTGTGAGTGAGAGAGAAGAGAGTAGCCTAGTAGGGACGTTCCCATACAAATAAATACCAGTACGTACTCGATACTTTCGTTTCGATACCGAGTATCTTTGACATTGATCCCTTCACTTTTCAATACCTGTACATATGCGCAGTAATTCCCGCCAACGTCACCCAGCGCTCTTAATTCGTGACGCGAGGTATACTGGGAATCGAAAAAAAGTACTTGTATCGTATCGAATTGTGCATCTCCGAAAAGCAACCCATTTGCAGAATGGGAAGAAAGGAGCAACAACAAATAATCCACAAGACTTTAACTTCCAGGTTCATGATAGAGAACCTAACCAAATTGTAATCTTTCAAATACACTTGACACTGGCATAATTAAATTCAAAAGAGGTTAGCACGCCATATTTATAAGACGAAGAAGACATGAAGTTTGTTTATCCTTGCTTATACAAATGCGCTCAACAATATCCTATCATCGTTGCAACATCTTGTTGTTAAACAACATAATATTGTTTTATATTAGTTATTTAGATATAACATACATCTAACCATATGTTAGTTATTTAAATATGTACTAAATTATATTGTAGTACACATTGTCACCCCTGCTCAGCAATCGACCTTTCCCATCCTAATTTGGTTTGCTGGAGGAGATCTCTTATTAGAGATAAGCTCGCCTTTGTACACTATTTTTATGTAGGTCTTGTTGTCCATATATTAGTTGTGTGCAATAAAGAAATTATGAATGAATATATTCCCAGTGAATGTTTATTTTCAAAAGCTGATGCAACAACGGCTAAAAATAGAAATTGGTAATTTCCTTAGTATTTAAAGAAATTTCTCTTTTTGGGAAGCCTTACAAAAGCTGATTTTTTATGTAAGTAACCTCGTAATAATTGCTTTTTTGGGAAACCTTCCCTGAGTAGATTTAATTGTTTAGGATTAAAGATTGATAATGATTAATAAACAAATAAATACATTACCTGTTTCATTTCAATACGTGCATGCAATTTAATAATTTATTTACATACTAGCGGACCCGACAGACGTTGTCCTGCCGGGCTGATTTGTGAATCTAAACCATCCAGGGCGCCACCCAAACGCATACAAAAACATTCATTCAAATCGGTCCAGCCATTTAGGAGGAGTTCAGTGACATACAAACGTACAGTAGAATTATATATATAAATAAGCCCCGCAGAATGCTAATGCGCTTGTCAGTTCCATACATTTTCGTATTTTTTTGGACCTGGCTCATAATCCTGAATACATACCGAGTTACTTCAAAAAATGTGACACATAGTTTAACCTCAAAACAAATGTAAAATCCTATACATTTTTGTTTTTAAACAAGTGTTGAAAAGGAGTTAATTTTTTAACACATAATGTTCCGACAGTTCACGTGCCTTGCCGTTACGCGATCGCATTGCCATTCTGCGGGGTTTACATCATTAAATTTAATTCCTATAAAAGTAAAAAATATATATCGATATGAGTAAGTTTCGATACTTTTTAGTACTCGAATAAGTAGAATAGCAAAACCATTTCAGTACTACTCATTTGCGTAGGTATCGATACTTTGGAGGTATTGGAACGTCCCTAGAGTAGCCAGGCAGATGGGAGCAAGATGGATGAAGTAATTTAAGTTTACGAGAGTTGATACCTAAAATTAGTTATATTTCAGAAAAAATAATGAATGTGACCGAAATTCTGAAATAAATCCATTCCTGCACTAAAAAATAAGCATTAAAAAATCTGTTTATAGAGAGATAAATATGAACAGAACTACAGCGAGAATAATAAGCAACGTTTCCTTTCTGCATTTGAGATTTAGTGTTTTGAAAGGTGATCTAATGTCAATAGTATTGCCAAGAAACAAAATAACTCCCTGGGCCAAGGGACGGAGGTGGGCTACATTATCACCCGAAAGGCATTATCTTTGGTAGGTAACGGAACCCTCCTTACTTCATAAACACTATACAGGGTATCTGGAAGGTAGGTGCAAACTTTTAAGATGGTGCTATTTGACACAATTTCGAATATTTTAAATTTCGAATGTCGTAGGTCGTTTTTTTTTTTTTACTTTTTTTTTTTCGAAAAATACCTAAACACCAATAATAGGTAATAATACCAGTTAGAATTGGTATCAATGTTACAACGTTTAATTTGTTTTTTCCAATGTTTATTTGATCAAATACCAAGAATTTCAAGCATCTGTGTTGACTGAGAGAAAAAATAGAGACATTGTAATGTGAAAAATAATTGTAGAATTGCAATAAAATACTGTTTGTGGCTTAAATAAAATTTATGAAATTGCTTTCATCGTTCAAACCTTTTAAATGCACGCCTGGTGTCTGCCCTTTATTTTAAGCTATCGTTCATGTCGTTTACTGGCTTAATCTGGGAGGGAGTATGCTGAAGAAAGCAACTATTTCAAGTTTTAATGTTAAGGTAAATACAATGTTTGTCGAAATCATTTAATTTTGATGCTCAATATGTGATAGCAGCAACTCAAGAACTTTATTCCATTACGTATCTTGGTGACGTCAGGTTTATTTCTGGCGGGTAAAATTTTAGCTTTGTTTTTTAAATAGACACAATGAATAAAACCCAAAAATATTTAACTTCGTTTCTTAAAATGGACTATGTTTTCAAAATAAAATTTAAAAGAAAATATGCATGGCCAATTATCGATATTTCGATTATATGTAACTGAATGTTTTAATTAAATCAAACAAAGGGAACTTGTAATACGTTTTTTTATAAAGGTTCACAACCCATATCATCATCAATCATCGTCATCAAATTCTAATCTCAATCTATCTATTTTCTCACATTATTATATTGTCAATTTATTTTTCAGGGTCGATGAACTTGTTTTGTTGGACGATGACTCTATTCCATCACTATTCGCGTCTAAAATATGATATTTGTCTCCCATATATTTCACCGTCACAAATACGGTACTTGATAGGCGTGATTATGATAACAGCTGTCAAAGCTATCATAGTTAACAAAGTAGTTAGTTATATTTTGCGGAAGGGAATTCGTTATTTGTTGCTGTGCTGTGTGAGAGAGTTGAGAAAGAAAATAATTGCAAGTATGCCGAAACAAATGTGAGACTTTAAAAGTACTTTCGACCCAAATAATAAAAATACTTTTTAAAATCTTGATAGTGTTTTTTGGGGGTTTTTATGTTGGGGTTATTTCACATGGAAAGACATGGCGGACATAAAATACACATTTATTGTTAGTCTTTTACAATAACAGAATTGCATTGACAATCTGAAGTATCTTTCACATTAATTTCATACGGAGAACCGTCGACAGTGCTGTGGCCAGTACTCACACTCCTCTTCACGGCACTATCGTGGTGATCAGGACAGTCCAAGGCTGCTCCGCAACTTCATCAAACGCGGACCAGCTAAAGCTTTGGTTAGCAGGTCTGCCTCCATGTCTTCGGTTCGCAGATACTTGACGTCTATTGCTCCTTCTTGGATACAGTTCCTAATGAAGTGCATTTTTAAATCAATGTGTTTTGACTTCGACGTCACCATTGAATTTTGACTTAACTTGAGGGCTGCTTGATTGTCG
Source organism: Argyresthia goedartella (assembly GCA_949825045.1). Taxonomy (NCBI): domain Eukaryota; kingdom Metazoa; phylum Arthropoda; class Insecta; order Lepidoptera; family Argyresthiidae; genus Argyresthia; species Argyresthia goedartella. Next base: position 2,368,705 of record OX463815.1, read on the forward strand.
GTTGCGACAACAACTCGTTCGTAGTCAGTTCCCAAGTCTTTGAATAGACTTTTTAAGTGTATCGCTTCCTTCGCAGCTTCGGTTAAGGCGACGTATTCCGCTTCTGCTGTCGAAAGGGCGACGCTCTTTTGTTTCTTCGACATCCAGCTTATGGCCGTACCAGCATATTTAAAACAGTAGCCTGAAAATGACTTCCGATCGAGCTTGCAAGAGCCCCAGTCCGCATCAGCCATGCCATGCATGTCTTGGCCGGTCTTCGTGAATGTCAATCCGACGGTTTTAGTCGCTTTGAGGTATCGAAGTACCCTTTTCGCGCACTTAAAGTGCTCTTCCTTATGACAGTCATTAAACTGTGGTAGGTAGCTTATAGCAAACATGATGTCAGGGCGAGTTGCCACTGCCAGATACATCAGCGTACCTATTAAATTTTTGTAAGGAAGATTAAGATGTTGACTTTCATATTTTCCACATCTTTCAAGTTTGAGGCCTGGCTCCATTGGCGTTGATGTAGTTTTGCAGTCTTCCATTTTAAATTTCTTTAAAGTGTCTTCAATGAATTTCTGTTGGCATATTTTAATTCCTTCTTTGTTATATATCATATCTATACCAATGAGCCGTTTCGGTCTTCCCAAATCTTTTAGTTAGAATTTTGAATTTAGCAGGTCTTTGACTTCTTTAAGTTTTCTAGGACACGAGTAGGCAATCAATAAGTCGTCGACATAGATTACTATTATTATTTTAACTCCTCTTTTCTCTAGTAGGTATACACATGGGTCAGCTTCTGATGCTCTGAAACCGATGTGTTTTAGTTCTGTGTCGAGCTTTTTGTACCACTGCCTCCCTGCCTGCTTGAGTCCGTAAAGCCTTTAATGAGACAGCATACCTTCTCTTTTGGGTTGTTTTTTATGTCTCTCAGCATGTCAACTGTTTTGTTGTATATAGTTAAGTCTTCTTTTGTACTTTCTTCGAACATAATTTCTGTCAGGTATTCTTCTAAGTAGTCAGGGTATTTCATCACTATCTTTTCTTCCAGCTCACCATTTAGGTACGCGGTTGTGACGTCCATTTGGTTCAGATTTAACTCTTCCTCGACAGCTACTCTGATGACAGATCTGATCGAACTTAGTTTCGCGACGGGTGCGTAAGTGTCATTGTAATCGATACCTGGTCGCTGTGTAAAACCTCGTGCTACAAGTCTGGCTTTTCTTGTGACGCTGTCATCTGGTCCAACTTTATTTCTTAGAACCATTTTGTAGTCAACGACTTTCACATCTTTGCCTTTCTTTTCGACTTTCCAGGTTCCGTTCTTGACATGTCTTATTTCAGCTTTTATTGCATCATGCCAGTACTCGTCGTTCTCATTTTCATCAGACAGGTAAGTTATTTCATTGAGTAAATGACTTTCTTGGCTTTCTTCAGTCTCATCCAGTACATAATCTCTAGTCCATGCAGGTGGGCGCCTCTCTCTTTGCGGCCTCCCATTCTCAGGAATCTCTACTATCTCCGATGCGTCATCAAAGGATTCGTTTTCGTCCAAGTCATCAGGATCTAGAGGTAAGTTTTCCGGATTTTGAATTTCGTTATTCATTGTGTCATTTTTCCTCTTTGTAATTTCGATTTCTATTTCCTGTCTAATTTTGTTCTTTTTTCTTTTGTTTTTATTTTCTTTTTCTTTTCAGGTGTGTTCGAGTGATGGCGTTCCTCTTTGTATACAAGGTTTTCATAATCCGTGTCTTTTTCTTTGAAGTACATCTGATCTATAACCTTGATGTCCCTGCTTATCACCATGTCATCATCTTCAGGTATGTATACTCTGTATCCTTTTGTAGTCAACGAGTATCCCATGAATACGCCCTCTTTAGCGTGTTGAGTCAGCTTTCCTCGTCTGTTCTTTTTCAGGACAAAGGTCTTCCTGCCGAAAACGTGAAGATGATTGCCAGATGGTGTTCGGTCAATCCATTTCGTGAATGGTATCTCGCCGTTTAACGCTTTCGAAGGGCTACGGTTAATAAGGTAGTTGGCCGTATGTACCGCTTCTGCCCACAACTTTTTGGGTGCGTTTGCTTCGATCAACAGGCATCTGGCTTTGTCCAACAAAGATCTGTTCTTCCTCTCGCTTGTTCCATTTTGTTGCGGGGTATACACAGTGGTCAATCTTCTTTGGATTCCGTGTAGTTTGAGGAAATCGTCAAATTCCTTGCTGCGATATTCAGTGCCGTTGTCTGTCTGCAGGTGTTTTATCTTTTTGTTGTGGAACGTCTCGACTTCGCTTTTATATTGCTTAAAAGTGTTGAATACGTCACTTTTCTTCTTTATGAAGTAGACGTGGCAGTATCGAGTGAAATCGTCTATGAATGTGACGTAATATCTCGATCCCGCTAACGTTTCGCACTCGAAAGGCCCACATACGTCGCTATGGATAATTTCCAGCTTTTCCGTTGTGTAGAGGCCATCGTGTTGCGTAAATGGTAATCTTGATAGCTTGCCTTTTATGCAGGTTTCGCACGCTTCTAATTTTTCATCAGTCGGTCGCAATCCATACATTAGGTTGTCTTGGGCCATCTTCTTCAGATCCCTTTCATTTATATGGCCAAGTTTTCGATGCCATTCCATTAGGTCGCAGTCGTTGCTTTTTCGGGTGTAGTTTGACACTTCTTTTTGCAGTTCTTGCAGTACAACTTCGTCTTATTTTTCTTGAAGTGGTATGCTTCACTACTTTCAGGTGCTTCGTTACCGCTCCTGGCCTGGTATTCTTCGAGAATCTTCACTTTCAGGTCGTCAGGATTAGGCAGAGTGTCTCTTGACTCGATGGCTATTCGGAAATTTTCGAATGACGTTGGCAAACTATAGAGGAGCATTATGCTGAGCAGTTCTGGTGGTATTTTTATTTCCATGTCGGCGAGTTTATCGACCACATCCATGAAGTTATTTAGATGATCACGGATGTCTTCGTCAGCTGTCATACGTTTGAGAACTAGCTGTTTTAATAAGGTTGCCTTACGTGCGGGCCCGGTGCTTTGATATGTAGCTTTAAGTTTGTCCCATACAGATTTCGACGACGTGCATGTTTTTATTTGCTTGAGTTCTGAAGGTGAAAGCAAAAGTAAAATTTCAGCTCTTGCCTTGAGGTCTTCCTTTTCGAACGCAGATTTTGCCGCCGCATCCGCAGTTGATGACAGACTTTTATTTCCGCTTACGATATCCCAATAATAGTTTTTTATTAGGACGGCTTGCGCTTGTAGGCACCAAGTGTCATAATTTGACTTGGTCAATGGTTCGATATTTCGGTAACTCGTCGATGCCATATTTTTACCTTTTTATTTGTAGATAATCGTATAACCACGCTCTGCTACCATTTGTTGGGGTTATTTCACATGGAAAGACATGGCGGACATAAAATACACATTTATTGTTAGTCTTTTACAATAACAGAATTGCATTGACAATCTGAAGTATCTTTCACATTAATTTCATACGGAGAACCGTCGACAGTGCTGTGGCCAGTACTCACATTTTATAATGAATGTTGGGCATTTTAAGGGGATTTTGATTTGGTTAGGGGGAAAATATTAAAGGAGTTGGCAACCCTTGCATCAATGAACGAACTATAAACTAAGTATAATATGTCTGTCTGTGCTGTAAACATTCAACATGGATGATTTCCGATCAGTCTCAATCGTATTTTGGACCATATAAATTGTTTACGATGCACCTAAAATTTACGGAAGTGTCCTAGCATTTAAATGAAAATGTCTTCCGAGAGGTAAATTAATTACTTTTACGCTAGTTTGTAATGTTGTAAAGTTTCTGCAATTTCCGTATTGGAAGGTGCAAAATCAATACAGAACACGGAAATCACTGATGTCACGCACGCCCTGAGAACTTCTTGTGTGGTTCTTTTGATCGCTGATCGCTGTGAAACTTTACAATGTTTTATTCCAGGGTGGAATGGGTGGAGATCATCGAGCCCAAGACAAAGGAGCATATGTATGCTAACCTCACAACAGGGGAATGTGTTTGGGACCCACCTGAGGTAAGGCTGAAAATTTAGCTGAATTTATTTAGCTTTACCAGAATCTTGAAATCTAAACTTCATACACAGTTCCTTTCAACTGTAATAATGGCTGATAAACTTGAATCAATGAGCATTAATTATAAAGTGAAAGTTAAATTTAAAATCACTTTGTGGTGAAGTTAATGATTGTGCAAGATAATTAATAATGTATTAAATTATAATCTATTGCAGGGAGTAAAAGTGAAAAGAACAGACTCGTCTCAATGGTGGGAGTTGTTTGATATTAACACTCATAGGTTTTACTATTATAATGCATCAACACAGGTCAGTATTTACTATAATCCGTAAAAAAATTGATCAAAATGATTTGACAGGTTGAAATCTCACTTAGCGAAATAATATTGCAAGTTTCTGAACCAAAGTGATGTGAATTCTTAGATCTATTAAATTATGAAATAAAACATTCAGATGTATGAACAGTTTTTCTTTCCCTTGTGAAGCTTTTCTATATGTAAGAAGAAGAAAGTAAGCAGGTTGCGCTGATCTTCCGGCACTAATACTAGTTAGGTACAACAGATGGTTATGTAGATTGGTGCAGAATGCCTGCCTTCTTTCTATATTACGGTGACCATCTTGTTTGATTGTCATAATCGTCAGTTGATTGATCAGTTGTCTCCATACTTCTGGTTAAGTGCAGAAATGCGATTCAAGTTGCTTGCTTTCTCTTTTTTTTATGTTTCTCGTTATAATGTCTTTGTTATGTTTGTTATGTTTCTTATAATGGAACAATGTCACTGTAAATGTCACAAATAAACTGTGGGATACAAGAAGGGGGTGGTAATATTTTCTGTTACTTGTGATTTTATATTAAAACTGGCAAGTTATTTAGTTTGCTTACCACTCTAGCGCAAGTTAATCGGGAAAGGTACAACCCAGTCTTAAGGCTTGCAATCTTTCGTTTTACGTTCTATCTCCACTCCAATCACTTGAATGACTGACATTCTATTATATTGCAGCACTATTGAGAAGCAAACATGCTATTATCTTATTTGAAACATTTAAAATTTATTTAAACAGCTATATGGGCTTGAGGAAAAATTTCTTTAATAAAGCTATGAATGAATGTACTTGATTTTTATGGCACAACATCATTTTTCTTTCCTCAAAAACTGGAATCACTAGAACTGCCAAATCACATTGATTAATTTTCAGATAGATTACAAGAACCTATTTAGTTTATTTCTGTATTTGTCATAGATATATTTTATACATTCATTTGTGAAGATGGCAGAATGTGCCCTGAGCAATGGCAAAAAATGGTTTAAAATATATTTCCAGTTTGTGTAAATCAAATTAATTGCCATGAACACAACTTCTTTTTGCAGACAACCGTGTGGCACAGGCCAACTGATTGTGACATCATCCCCTTGGCAAAACTACAGACATTAAAACAAAACACAGATCCACAGAAGAGACGAGAGTCTGCTACACAAACAAATCAGCCTCCTCCTCAGGTAATATGATACATAGATATATATTGTTATCCCCTTTCTCATACGGAGTGGCAGAGGCGCAATTGTGCCCTCTTTTAGCCAGTTATTCAATACCCCATTTTGCATGACTCGGGGCTAGAGCCCAATACAAGACACTGCTATTGGAATGCCATTGTTGCATTAAAGAACTATTAAAAGTTTCACAAATTAGTTCTATATCAAATAATGATTGAGAGCAAAATTCAACAAGTTAAAATTAATTTGACAATTGTGTAATGTAAACTTTAATCTATTTTGGGATAATGACTAAATATGCGTCATCTTGTTACACTTGTTTCATAGAATCATAGGATCATAAATCTTCACAAGATAAGAACAAATAACAAAGAGTTCTAGCAGTCTCTCTTAACTAAAGTATGACATGACTCTTGTGTGTTGATAATAAATATTAAGTCAGCAGCTCACAATAAATTGTATTCTTAAAACCTTTTAAGGGATACTGATACAACATACAATATTGTTAACTTTAGAAGTTTATCATTTGATTAACATTAGAAGTTTACTGCAACAATATAAATAATGTAGTCTTGTCATTTGAATGTATTCAATACTGTATAAAACTCATCCTCGGATTAGTACCTGAAATCTAAATATATATATCACCATAAGATTGTAAAAACTGTTGGTTGATAAACTAACGTTTTTTTTAACGTTAAATAGTAAACTGGTTTGAACTTAATTGCAAACGAAATACCAGGGCAAAAACTACGGTAGCTTAGGTGAAGACAAGCGGGGTCGAGCGCAGCTTCTTAGTGTTAGGTTGACATGTAAGAACAAAAGAAAAGTAAATTCTAAACCTTGTCGGTCTGGTTTACTATCTGTCGATAGTTGATCAACTATCGTGTTAATTTATCAACTAACGGTTTTGACTATCTTACGGTGACATATACATAATGTAGATACACGCGTAAATGTCACCACTCTGCACTGTACTTAAGAGAATTGAAATATATTTCCCTGGATACATTTTTTTTCTACCTGCAGTCAATCCCGCTCTTTAAAGTCTTTCACGGTTCAGTGCCGCATTATTTATGTTTTTGTGATAAATTTGATTGTGCACGGTCTGTGATCATGCCAAGAACAAATATATATTAAGAGGTTGACGAAGGTCTGGCCATCATTGTCGTCGCATCTGCAACCGCAGTCGTAACCGGCGCAATTGCGCCAGCGGATTCCCGTCGTGGACACACCTGGTAAACATTAACAAATTTGCGTATCAGGGCAGTTTTTGGGGCTGTCTCGCGGCACATAAGCTGCGATACCTGGGTCATGCTATTGCAGATATTGCTCCGTGTACAAAGATATAGTGATGAACCCAAATAATAAGCAAATTGTTGCAGAAAACTTTTCGAGTAGCTTTTTGAATGTTTTCTTGCAAAAGTATTTCGTAGCAAACAGCACCGGTTTATATTGCTTGCCGAACTCTTATAATGCGATTAATAACTGAATTTCCTAAAATTTCAAAGACATGTTTTTTTTGTCAGTGTTGAGCTTGGATGCACCATTTCGGAGATATTCGCATTTTGAAAAACTTCTCGCCAAAATGCAAAATTCATGCTAAAAACAATAAAAATCTATCTTATATCATGGCGACCGCTCCAAATATTATGGAAACAAAGTACTCGACTGGATTCAGGGTCGCTTCTCTCAAAAATATAAACATAAAATTTTAAGCAAATACTGAATAATTTTGCTCGAAATTCTAAGCAAATTCATAGATTCATTTTAGAAATACAACTTTATGAGTTTTTAACTTCCTGCTATTTGGTTGAAGACCAAAAATTAATGTACTAAACTTGCTATCAGGGTCGTTTTTGGCACTGACCCGCCGCAACCTATAGCCACTAGCAGTGTTTTTACTGACAGAGGGCTGTCGCGCTGCAAATAATCTGATAATCAGGGCAGTTTTTGTGACTGCACCGCCATTACGTATGCCTGTGATTTCAGAGCAGTTTTTAGGACTTTACTGCTAATCTGTCGCCGGCATCTATGGCGGTGTTTCAACTCTGCGAAACCTACAATGGAAGACGAGCTTTCCAAAGAGGTTACAATAAATTGTTGGAAATTCACCTGCCGTTCAATACTACTGTAGAATCAATAAGTAACGTAACGTAAAGTTGACAGCGCCCCACGAGAAGCCCTCTGGACGGTGCTCGGAGAGATGGGGTGCACAGAGAGATTTCTGAGACTTCTCAGCCTCCTCCACGACGGCATGCAGTGCTGTGTTGCTATCAACGATGAACAATCAGAAATTTTCCCCATTATGATATCTTGAACATTGTAATATCCCTTTTTCGACAAAGTCGCTTTAACATGCTTTTTAAATTGCTCAAATGGCAATTTCAAAATATCCTGAGGTATCTTATTGTAGTAGAGAATGCACTGACCCTTGAAAGAATTGCTAACCTTCGCGAGTCAAAAACGGGGCGCACATAGTCTGTGACTATTTCTTAGGTTAACATTACAGCTATCGCTAAGTTTGGAAAATGTTGTAAGGTTCTTGCGTACATACATTATATTTTCGAAAATAAATTGACTAGCTACTGTTAGTATGTCAATTTCTTTAAAAAGCTCTCTTAAGGAGTCTGTTCGTTTTAAATTATAAATTGCTCGAATAGCTCTTTTCTGTAAAATAAAAATAGTTTGAATATCCGCTGCTTTCCCCCACAACAAGATACCATAGGACATCACACTATGAAAGTAACTAAAATATACTAGCCTAGATGTAGCCACATCCGTGCTTTGTCTGATGTTCCTAACAGCGTAAGCCGCAGAACTTAATTTACCAGCCAAATATCTATGTGGGGTCCCCACTGCAATGCAATGCAATGATTTTGAAATATACCGGCGCGCCGAGCTCGACACCAAGCGCAATGAGTCAAAAGCCCGACAACCAGCGCTAACTCAGTATAATTATATTAATGGTGTGCTCACATGCCAGCAATGCGCGAGGATCTTCACAAGGAAGGTTGGCTACACAAGCCACATGCGAGCACACGAGCGAGTTCAAAGCTCATGAAGCGGTCGCCGTGACCGAAATCGGTCGGACCTAATGAACGATGTGCATTGTCCGAAGAGATTAGTACCACCCAACCACCAGGGATTCCCCGAATGTTGGGAAATGTTAAAGACTAATGTGGTATGATACTCTAAACTATAGGACAAGAAAGAGCAGTATTAACATCCGGTAGAAAAAATTAATGCCAAGAAAATATTACAATTCTCCTATCTTCAGTGATGATGTACACACGACAAAGAAGATCGGTTTGCAGGGCACACAAACACCAGTCTTTGTGTGCGTAACGTTGCCAATAGCTACGATTAGCAATGCACACTAACACAGTATTCGTGTTAATGTCGCGTCTGTGTGCGTTTTTCTGATCCCATACATTCATTGATTATGACGCAAGTTTTCACAGCTTTATGCAAAGTAGTCGATAGCCTAGTGGATTAGGTGCTAGAATTACGATATGTAGATAAAGGTTCGATCCCTCAAAGGAAATTATTTTTTAGAAGCTACGAGTATTATTAAATTCACATAGCATCGAATATAAATTGATTACAATTGTTTAACCAAACTAGAGTTCGAAGAGTTGTAAACTTGCCCGGTAAAAAGGCCATAGTCTACCTTCTTTATTTAAAATGTAACAGCTACCCTCTTTAAAATTGTTTTGCGTCTGCGCGCTCTCAGCATTAGTTGTATTGCATTTCGTTCCTTGTAAATTGTGATTGAGATTTGTTATCTATCATGGAAAGTCATCTATCCACTTTTAAAAAGGCGGAAATCATTGTTTTGTATGAACAAAACATTTCAATTAGCGAGATAGCACGACGTTTAATGATATCGGTGAGTTATGCATATAAAAAATAAATTTGAAGGTTTTTTATAAATTATGATTATAATTATACCTTGTGTTACTACTTCATTGTATTTTTTTCTTATTTTACAGAGAAGAACAGTGCAACTGTGGGTTCATAGGTATGCAGATTCTGGACATGTTGAAAGTCGTCGACCAGGCCCACAGCCTGTAGCCTACACAGCTGCATCTGATCGCCATCGCGACATCATTGCAGCGCATAACAGCAATCCGTTTGCCAGCACCCGGTCTACGGCGACACTTCATAATGTAACACTACAAACAGTTCGCAATCACTTACGAGCTGATGGTTTAAGATGTCGGAGACCAGCGAAGAAGATTATGATGTCTAATGAGCATCGTGAAGACAGAGTGCGGTTTGCCCGTGAATATTTGGACTTTGATTGGTGTAATAATGTTGTTGTTTTTAGTGATGAAAAGACTTTTAGATCAGACAAGGATGGGCGTAAAATACTGTGGAGAAGAAATAATGAACGATATAGTTTAGCAAACATTCTACCGTGCAGGTGTAGTGGCCGTATTACTTTGGGATATTGGGGATGGATGTCGTCGATGGGCCCCGGTGAATTAGTGCAAGTGAGTGCTCGCAACACTGCTCAAGGATACTTGGATATTTTACAGAACGTCATGTTACCAACCGTACGAACTGTATATCCGGATGAGCATATATACTTTGTCCATGACAATTGCGCTGTGCATCGCGCCCATATTGTGCAAGAATGGTTTAACAAGCAAGAATCCTTGACAGTTATTGACTGGCCTTCTAAAAGCCCTGATTTAAACCCCATCGAAAATCTATGGGGACATATGGTGCTCAATTGGGATCCATCGAATGTGAGATCTAGGTCTAATTTAGATGAAGTTGTTACTTCAACCTGGGAGATAATGCGAGGCACTGACATGTGTTGGAATATGGTCACTGGCATGAGAAGTAGACTACAACAAATAATAGTAAGAGAAGGAGCTCCACTAAGATATTAAATAAAACATAACCATTAATATGTGAAAGCTTTGTGTTATCATAAGATAAGGTGATTTATATGTCTATGATGTTATTGCTACTTCAGGTTAGAAGTTATCACATAATTTCTAATTGCTTAGCATGTTGATTCATAGCTTATATATCATCAACTGCGACATCTGTCCTTGTCTGACTAAAACTAAAATAAGTAAATTAAGTGTAGTTTATTATAACAAACTAGTAATAAATTATTATTAGGACGAAATATAATTTTGTTTTATTATGAAAAAAATAAGGCTGGTTTCACCACATGCTGATAAAGCCTATCTGTCAAATAACGCCATACAAAAATCTAAGTTTAACTGGCAGATAGGCTTCATCAGCAGTGGTGAAACCGGCCCTTAATCTAGAATAAATATTTGGTCTGATCAATAATAATTAAAAAAAAGTATCTAAAAAAAAACATCACCATGCTTTTTCCCTCCTTGATAGAGGATCGAACTCAATACCTCAAAGTCATTAGTCTGGCATCTAACCCGTTGGGCTATCGTCCACTCTGTAGGAAGCGGTAAAAACTAGTCTTATATTCAACGAAGACACATAGTGATTGTATGCTCAGACAGTATTATAATATCTGTGACTGTGCTGTGACGACCAATGTAACGCACACACATTCAAGTCAGCGATTCGTGTCGCAACGTTACGCACACAAAGAGTGGCATTTGTGTGCCCTGCAAACCGAACTTCTTTGCCGATTGTACTTACACCACTCCACGCACGCAGTGGTGAACTTACGCGAGTAACTACTACTACTGCGTATACATAATAATGGTACTTATCTCTTTGGCCGAACACAGACTAATAAAGAATAAACTAAATAGCGGCTCTTGCTACAACGCAATAAAGTGCAATTCATCATGCACATTGCGGCGCTTGAACATCGGATATCCACCTACAAGTTGCCTCTCTTTCTATCGCGTAACTTTATCTCTTCTGACGCGGCATGCGTAACGTTAGGGTTGTCCTCTTGTGACGATTAATTAATCTGAATATTCACTTACCAGCTACGAACCAATTACTATTAATCTCCATTTTAGAACAATAACATTATATAATATACTCAGTTAGTGGTCAGAAAACTATTTCAGGAATTAAATATATTAATAATGAAAATTGAACATTTGGTACCCATAGCTAATTATCGGTAGAAATACGTTTCCTTACCTTTCGATGTCCTTCGGAAGTGGGAACAGCGTAAGGTTCTTATGCTTGTTAATATTAAGGCAGCCAAATGCGATGCTATATCTGTATCTTATGTGACGTGCAATCCAGGTAGCGCGCGACGACCCTCAGAATCTGTCCTCACAAACGCGGACGCGAATTTTCTTGTAGCTTTGCGGGTAAAGTGCGGAGTGTCACCGGCCTGGGCCGAAGCACTCCCTCTTGCATTAATATGACTAGACTATTTGTCATATTTTCACGCCCTTTTTTATAGTTGAGTGGCAGAGGCACCTATCTGTCCTCTTGTTTAGCTACTATTATAAGCTTAACTTTAAACTAAACAAAATTTGAATGTTTTAAACAGAAGTATAAAATACACTGACAATAACATTACCATTACAGCTGCCCACATCAATTGGCACAGTCTGTAGTAACGGCAACAGCACCGCTGCAAATATCAGCAAACTCTCTCCAAGCATTGCTAAGGACATCACAATCACACAAACCAGCCCTGTCCGAACAAGGAGGTCACATTATCATCACAGGTGACCACATGCAATATTATGATATTTCCATTAAGGCATGCAGAAAGATCCAGGGATGCATGAAGATCCCAAACTAACAGCTAAATTTTAGTAGCCAGGTGTGAGTAAAGAGGGTAACCCATCAAAAGTGAATAATTGCCCAGTTTCCGAAAGAGTGGTCAAATGTAACAAGCGGTTAATCGATCATTTCTTCAAAATATCGGCATGTGATTGGCTGAAATGCGTTTAACAAGAGTTTAACAAGTTGTCACAGCTAATTTTCCTTTCAGAAAGGCGAGTCATCTAACCAGAGTTCAGTCACCTGATTGAACTTCAAAATTCTAACTAAATTAGTTGACTATGACCGTTCCGACACTTAAGGAACAATATGCATAGAATGGGATTCTGATAATATCCCAGATCAGAACAATGGCCTAACTATTATCGATTGATCATCTTTTTTGATAAAACCCAGTGTCTAAAGTACACCTGCTTTGCGATTAGCTCTTACTCTATCAGTGATTTGGTGCCATTACTTATCAATAGGCAGCCACCTGGCAGTGTTGTGATATAAGCCTTGCGGCACACGGACCACTGAACGTCGACACAAAACGCCGCCATAAGTGTTCGGTGGCCGCTATTTTTTACCCCGTCGCTTGTAGTGTCATAAACAACTTCGCCCGGGTTGACTGAAGCGAAGCGACTGGCGTGTGTCAGCATCAGCGTTTTGCGAAGTGAGCCGCGGCGATTTGTAGCGTGTGGCGGTCACCGGTGTTTGGCGTGTGTGGCGAGTCCATATAAAATGTATGAATGTACCTAAAATACAGCGAGTTGCGTTTTATTGTCCGTGTGTCCCGAGGCTAAGTGTGTGTGAGCGCAGGGGCAGCGGGGACAGCCGCCGCGGCCGCGGGGACGACGGCGGCGCGCCCTGCCGGCACACGGACTCCGGCCGCTCCTCCGACAGCAGCCTCAGCAGCGCCCAGCAGCGCAGGAAGCAGGTAACATGTCTAGGCAAGCTGTAGAGTAACTTCAATGCCAACAGGAAGGGCAACGTGACTCTTGACTGACGTCAACAAAGTATTCAGAACTAAATAGCACTATCCTCGTTGTGGCCTGGAGCTAGCTAGCTAGCCGGCACTTGTTGGGAGAAGGGAGAAGTGCCGGCTACCACAAGATGGCGTATGGATAACATTAAAGTAGGTGACTTGTCTTTGGCGACATTCTAGAATTTATTACAAGAACAATTGAAGATTTGGGAAAAGACATCTATTGAATCAACAGTAACGTGTGCCCAAACACTGGGAATTGGGTAAAATAATCACAATAGAGGACCGATCACCCGCCTATGTTAAGCGGGCGTCCCACATCATCATCTATATCTATCTAAGTATTCTGTGCCGTAGTGATCAAGGTTTTGCCTCATCAGCGAGGGGTGCTGGGTTCGAACCCCCTGAATACCTTGGTCTTGGAAATCTGTGTTCGCGATGCAGCTGTTTAAAAATATCATATTTCTTGGATATTTATTAGGGTCTTACTACAAAAAGCCAAAACTTGTTTAAAGACAAAAATGTTTTAAGTTACCACGACACCGCGTAGCCTAGTGTGGGGCCAGAGCCAATGTATGTGCCTGTATGTTTGTATTTATTTTTATTCAGGAGCTTGCCTCGGCCGCCGCCCCGGTATGCACGCCGCAACAGTTGCGGAAAAGAAGCAGCGCCACGCAACCACACGAGGGCGAGAAATGCTCCCCGCACTCAGGTAAAACGCCTTGACAAACTTCCGCTTCTTGTGCCCAAAGTCTGATTGATTTGTGACTTTGGAGAGCTAACAATGTGTATTTGTTTCGTCCACGTTAGTTGTAGATTGAGTTATCATTTTGAAATAATGGCTTGTACAGGTCCCGCCAGGTTTCTTGATCCGTGAGCGGGCTCCCACGCATGCGCCGCTAACCCCTCCGGGCGCATTCAGAGGCCCACAAACCTGGCGGGACCTGTAGTTTGGAGGCTCAAACAAATCAGAAGTGCCCTCGACACGAGTATTAGCTGCATGACATGGCACTTTCAAATTCGACGACAACGGAAATTGTATCACCCTTTTACTGCACACAATAAGGATGTGACGCTGCAGTACAATCATGTTCAATGACCTAGCATAAGTTCAACAAACCAATTGGTCCAAAAGGGGAAACCATTTAGTTACATAGATTACAGTCTTCACAAAATAAACGACCCGGTGGCCCAAACTAAATTCAACCTTATTGCGCCAGGGACACGGACGCTGTCACCGGGCCCTTTATTCTGTGAAGACTAGCTCTATCAATCACCGATTATACATAGTCAGGTCATAAGTTCTGTCACATGTGCAATATGAAATAATTTAGACATGTTTATTATTTATGTAAACATTTATATAGCAAAATGAACTTAATAAAACATAGATTCTTATGGTAATAAAGTTTATTCTAAATGACCCCCACGATTTTGAATACAGGCCTTTATTCTGCGCGGCCAGTCGTCTATCGCAGCACGAACGAGGTCCAAGTCAATATCGGCGGCTGCCTTAATCAAGGATGCCTTGAGTGACTCCAAATCAGGATGAGGCTTTGAGCAGGCCTTTTCCTCCAAGTGTTGCCATATCTTGTAATCTAACGGACTCAGATCTGGACTGGAGGAGGGCCAGTCTTCGTGCCGGATGAAGTCGATTTCACGCGCCGCCAGCCAGTCTTGTGTGCTTTTCGCTCTATGAGCTGGCGCAGAATCTTGTTGGAATACCCAGTGCCTGTTATTAAACATGGTATGAGAAACAGGTTCCACAAGGTTCTTGAGGACTGTATTTTGATACACAACTGCATTCGTTTTTACGCCTTTCTCACAAAAATGTACCTCAGTTAAGCCCCAATAAGAGACTCCCAACCAAACCATGAGCGAGGATGGAAAATGACCTCGTTGTACACGCGGAATACGGTTGCTCGCTTCTTCACTGCTGTGTGCGTACACCTTATCATTTTGTTTGTTGTAGCTCTCTTCCACGGTGAAATTTTTTTCATCCGAAAAAAGAATTTCCCGATGCTTTTTTCCCGCGTACCGCTTCAACAAAGCGCGGCATCTCTTCAGTCTCAGGTCCATTAAACGAGCGTCCAAACGATGTCCTGTTTTTCTTCGATATGCCCTAAGCCCTAAGTCTTCATTTAACACCCTTTTCACCGTGGTCCTGCTTAACCCCATCTGAAGGGCCAACAGTTTCTGCTTACGTATGGGATTTCTTTGAATTCGCGCCTTCACAGCTTTTATCACTGCTGGAGTCCTAACAGAGCGAGGGCGACCACTTCTTGACCTGTCATCTACACTAGAGAGTTCATTGTATCGTTTTATGGTACGATAAACGAATCTTTTGGTTATATTCAAAATTTTCAGTAAGTCGAAAATCTGAATTGGCGCTTAATCGCAACGATGCAAAGCAATTAGACTTGGGTAACTCGAGAGTAAGATATAATATGACACACATCGCATGACGTCCATTATATCCTAGTTACATCCCAGCGATATGAATCATATCTTACTCCCCAAAAAAATCTCGCTCTCTCTGCCCAGGCTACACTAAACACAGTTCTGTGAGAACAAACCAACAAAACCAGACGTCTTCCAGTTTTAAAATGTCACTATTAGGCAAACAGCAACCTTATCACCTTAACATTTGGTCTACATTTGGTCCACATTTTGTTGGCAAATACACAATTGACCAAACCAACCACACGTATTTAAGTCTTAAATGTCACTTTTAGGCGAATAGCAACCTTATCACCTTAATCCTCGGTCCAAATTTGAGCCGGATATCTAGTAGTAGCGATAGCTAAGGCGAACACACACTAACCGCACCGAACGGATCGGCGGCGCCGAAGGAATCGACCACGCTGCTCTCGCGCGTTGCTCTGTCGCACTCGCACGCCACGAATGACCGGATAAGCATGGATAGGTGTGCGTTCACCTGTACACCAGAGCGAGATTCGCGGAAACGAACACGTGGGTTTTTTCGGCTATCATCGGTTGGATTAAGATGAGCGAGAAAGAGTATGTGTTTGTAATACTATAATAGGCATAATGTTTCCAAAAGTTTGCTTATTGATTTGAATTTTATCGCATTGCAATAAGCTCGAAAAGCAATAAAAAATCTATGGGATATAACGTTCATAATAATGTATGAAGAAGCTATGGAGGCCTCAGTTCGCTGCCAAGGCAAAAGTGATCAAGGGATCGAAGCGGGCAATAAAAAGTGGTCTCTAGGTAAGTTGGTTAAGTTATAGTTCAAATGGTGAAATTAAAATTCAACTGTTGCAATTCGTTTGTTTATATATTTTGTATTGAGTAGGTTATTTTTCGAGACTCTTCCAACTCATCAACTCATTAAACAAATATAAGTGCCTTGTGAGATAAAAGAGTAAGAAATAAGTGGGAGTTGGAGCGTTATGAGAAGCCATAGATTTGAATGAGTGAGATATGATAGAGATATAATGTGTCACCGAATCAATAGATATGAGATATGATTACTCCCTATAAAGACACACTTTGCGCAAGTCTAAAAGCAATAACTGCGACACGGTCTTCTTTAAGTGTCCACTCCATATTTAAAAATGAGGAAAATTCAAAAAAGTACACATTTTTATTTTCATGAAAAATTCGAAATTCGAATTCAATAAACTTTTTTGTGGTCAGCGTTCTAAATTCAAAAGTTTTTATTGTGTGACAGAACTTATGACCTGACTGTGTATAGGGCTAATCTGTAGGACTTCAACAACAGAACATTTGACAATTTAGATGATTTATTTTGACAAACGTTTTATACATTAGAGCTATCTTCTCTTCTCTTCTGTCTCTTCTTATCTCTCTGACGTCTAAGTGTATGTGAAGAAACAGCGTTCTTTTTACAAGCTATCATAGTGTACGGCCAGAGACAATGCATTATTTGAATTACTGTCTTTAGTTTGTCTTATATCAACAGCGACGAATGCTTTTAAAAGTTATTCTTTGCAGGGTTGAACCGCAGCGGCAGTTTCGTATCGCCCAGGAAGGACGCCTCGGATGACTCGATGCACGAAAAGTACTTCAAGTCAGTCGAAAGTACACCACTTACGAGACGCAAGGTAAAATGCGTATCAATATAGATGTGTTCTAAGCTATGGCATTAGTTCTAGTTAAAACGCGAGCGCTTTGGATGTGTTGTTACGACATGTTAGATTGGCCTGGCCCTTTCCTCACGGCTCGGTGTGTTTTCGTGTCGGTACTGCCTCTGCACCGAATCTGTACAATTTTTCTCTTTAGATACAATTTCTGACTGGCTCGAAATCGCTCATTCGATATTGTGAGTGTGAGTGAGTAAGCGATGTTGTGAGTGAGCAGACATGCACGCGGCGAGTCTGCCGGCGGAGAGGAGACGGAGTGGCCGGTCACTCTGTACAGCTGTTGCAAGGGTTATTGGCATCTCTCTTGTACTCTTGCTCGCTGCTTCGCTTTACGCTGCTAAGTCGAATATTTAGAAGCGCATTGACCGCCCGGAGGCTGTAGGTGTCATATTCTTTAGAGCGCGATGTTTTAGTAGTTTTTAAACGTATTGCCCTATTCTTCCTCAGCTGAAACCGCAGTCTGCCGGCTCGTCATGCGGTTCAGCCTCGCCTCAGAGTCCGAGCAGCCCGCTCCAGAAACCGACGCAAGCGACGACGTTCCTTCAGGTATTACTGCTCACGAAGATTATTATATCGACCACCTCTGTGGCGCTGCGGTTGGGGCGCTGCATGCCATGCCAGAGGTACCGGGTTCGATCCCCAGCTGGGGATACAGAAAAAAAAACCCAGATCTTGGATGTTTTTAAGTGTGTGACGTCACGTCACGACACAGGGTATCCTAGTGTGGGGCCAAAATCAATGTATGTGACTATGTCAAAGTATTTATTTTTATTTTTTATTATTGCACGTGAATTACCAAATGATCATAGTTTCATTGTACACATAAACAAAAACATTACATTAAAAGAAGTCATTTACAGTACATAGGCCAGCCACCATCAACATTATCTCAGCCGGCTGCAGCCGTTTATCACAAAAAGAAAAAAAAGAAAAACATTTATTTCATCCAAAAATGCGGTGCATAGATACAACCAAACATGTTAAGTGTGCAATAAGACTGTCTCTGTAGGCAGGGGAATCAAAATAGAGAATAGATTATGGTTCTCGCCCTAGGCACAACCTGTGTCGCGGGATTCCCTTCTGGTTTAAAATGTATATATCACCGTAAGATTGCCAAAACCGTTAGTTTACAAATTAGTTTGTAAACTATCGACAAATTGTAAACCAGACCAACAGGATTCAGAATTTACGTTGCTTTTGTTATTACATGTCAACCTAACACGAAGACTATTCGGGGGCTTCGCAGCGCTCGCCCCCTCAAGTCTTCACCTAAGCTACCGCAGTGTGCCCTAATATTTCTTCTGCAGTTCATGTTTAAACCAGTTCACAATTTAACGGTGTTATTATAAACTAACGACCTGGTAAGACCCTCCCCAGTTGGCGATGAAGTAGCCCAGTAATGAAGCCATCAATCCCTATATTCACGCTATTTCTTTGGAGGATCCATTGTTTATATTAGGTCCTTACATATGAAATTGGCGTTTTTCATGGGAGGAACATAAAGTCGTTTTTTTTTTAAATATAATATATTTATTTGATCAAAGTATGTACCATTGCTATCCATACACTTTTTCCACCTCAAAGGTAGTTCTTCGGTCCCTTTACTAAAAAAAAACATTCGGACGGGAATCGATAAAATCTTTGAAGGCGGTTTGGACTGCCTCATCGGAGTTGAATTTTTTCCCTTTCAAGAAGTTATCCAAATTTCGAAAAAATGGTAATCTGTTGGAGCAAGGTCCGGAGAGTACGGTGGATGTCTTAGACATTCCAATTGAAGCTCCTCTAATATGGTAGCCGTCTGTTGTGCAGTGTGTGGTCTAGCGTTATCATGAAGCAGCAGTGGCCTAGAGCGATTGACCAGCCTCGGTTGTTTAGCAGCTAGCTTTTCCATCATGATTTGCAGTTGCTGACAATAGTCATCTGCCGTAATCGTCTGGCCAGATTTAAGAAAGCTGTAGTGAACGACACCAGCACCAGTCCACCAAACGCTCACAAGTAACTTTTTTGGAGTCAATTTCCGCTTGGGGCATGGTTTGGCTGGTTCGACAGGGTTCAGCCATTGCGATGAGCGCTTCCGATTATCGAACAGGATCCACTTTTCATTACAGTTAATGATTCGATTTAAAATCCTTTCATTATTGTGCCGGGTGAGTAATGCAATGCAGCAGTCAACGCGCGTTTGTTGATTTCCTTCACTCAGTTCGTGAGGTACCCACCTTTCAAGCTTTTTCACCTTCCCAATTTCCTTCAAGTGGATTAAAACAGTTTTATCACTAACACCGCAGCCTGCAGCTAACTCGGACGTGGTTTGCGATGGATCCGCTTCCACAATAGCCTTCAATTCTTCATTATCAACTTTGGTCTCCGGCCGTCCACGGGGCTTGTTCTGCAGGTCGAAATTTCCAGAACGAAAACGTTGGAACCAAAAACGCACTGTGTTTTCTATTGCGGCACCGTCGCCATTTACATCATTATCCCTTCGAGCCGTTTCTGCAGCACTGGTGCCACGGTAGAACTCATACTCGTAAATAACGCGATATTTCAAGTTTTCCATTTTGTAAGCTGAGTGACGCAAGAAAAAAAACAATTGAGGAAAAAACAAATGAATTATAATTTTAGAAACACAAATACATGAGTAAATAGCTGTATAAATTTGGATTTGGAATTCCTAACCATAGAGGAGATATCTAAGATCAAAGTGGCCAGTACGGCGAAACGCCAATTTCATATGTAAGGACCTAATAGACTATTCTTTTTACATGATCGAATCATCACTTTTCGATGAGAACAAACTTTTAGGGGAATAATAAAACGAGCAATAAAAAAACTAATAGAGCGAATGATCATGACTAGCGGAATTACCGAAAATGCGCGAAACAATTAATGAATGAAATGACTGGCGGTAATGGTTTAGCTAACGCTTATTGGCTATTTTTCATTATTTGGTCGACGAGAGTCACGGTATGTGTTAGGTTGATTGACATGTAACAATAACAAATTCCAACGCTCGTTTTGTATTTTCATTTTCTTACATTAAGGATTTCCAATGGCTATTTTTTCAGATTTCTAGTCCCTCTCAGACTTTCGTACGATTTAGTTTTTTTTTTATTAGCGAAAACCAGTGTTTTTAGTAGCCCTCATTAACCATAGTTTTATACTTACCTATAGACAATTTTTGATGTTCATTGAAACCCAGGGAAGTATACTGTGCTGTGCCCCAATGAAGCCTCGCGTCAAACGGATGTCACGAACTCACAGTATCCTTTATTATCGTGGCAATGTCCACAGACTACGGCGGCGCGCCCGTCGCTAGTCTCGTCGATATCGCTGGCGACGGACGCGGCGGGCCCGGCCGCGCGTGTCATGCACAGCTTAGAGCGGCCGCACCAGCTGTCGAGGCACGCCAGGGAACGATACTCGGACAGGTAATATCATATAAAGTGTCCTAAAGACGGGTGCAATTACATATTTAGCGAGGTATTCAAGTAGCGTCCTCCGAGATATCACTGTCTGATGCCGGCCGTACGTCATGCAGTCTAGAGAACCCGCAGCAGCTGTCGAGGCACGCCAGGGAACGATACTCGGACAGGTAATATCATATAAAGTGTCCTAAAGACGGGTGCAATTACAAATTTAGCGAGGTATTCAAGTAGCGTCCTCCGAGATATCACTGTCTGATGCCGGCCGTACGTCATGCAGTCTAGAGAACCCGCAGCAGCTGTCGAGGCACGCTAGGGAACGATACTCGGACAGGTAATATCATTTAAAGTGTCCTAAAGACGGGTGCAATTACAAATTTAGCGAGGTATTCAAGTAGCGCCCTCCGAGATATCACTGTCTGATGCCGGCCGGACGTCATGCAGTCTAGAGAACCCGCAGCAGCTGTAGAGGCATGCCAGGGAACGATACTTGGACAGATGATATCATCTGGAGTCTCCTTAAGACGGCTGCAATCCCGAGTGTAGCGAGGTATCCAAGTAGTGCCCTCCGAGATATCGCTGGTAGATGCCGACCGCGTGTGATGCACAGTCTACACCAGCTGTCGAGGCACCACAGGAACATTACTAGGACAGGTCAATCTACAGCAGTATACTAAAGATGCAGGCATGAGTAACCCGATTGTAGCGTGCATACAGGTAGCGGCACAGCGTCTAACGGCCGCATCAGCTGTCAATGAACTCGCCAGCCAGGGAACGATACTCGGACAGGTACCGGAAGCATCAGATATAGGCTATGTGTAGATCTATTTGAGTAGAGTGTGTATTCATCATATATGATGCTGACTGTACTACCATCTACAGTGTTCCAAAGACGGCAGCAATCTAGTATTCAATTAGTCTGTTCTGGAATATAGCTGGCGACGACAGATTTTGTACTAATTTTGGGTCATTTCCACCCTCTGCATTCCAAAGGCATCTCGACAAGGACCGACTGCTAGAGATGGACCGCAGCATGGACCGCTACCACAACTCTGACAAGCAGGCCGCTTACAACGTCGACAAGCCCTTCCGTCAGACCAGCCTGGACCTGCGGCACAACAGCGCCGCGCCCAACTGGCAGGGCCCGAGGGACTTCACGAGGTGAATACACCTTTAATCCTGCTCCTATGTATATTTTACTTCATCGGCATATTTCTGTCCACGGTTGGACGATGGGGAAGGAAACTGTCAAATTAATAACAAACACAGAGTCAGTAAGCAAAGAGTTTCGTTCAGCTGAGGTTATAAACAAATGAATCACAGAGTTTATTATGCAGAGAGTTTCGTTATTCAGATAAATTAATTGTCAACATGCTGATATCTATATAACCTCAGATTAATGAAACTCTGTTGCTGCTGAAAATGTTAATCAAGGTACGAACCTCACATGAGTGAGACTTTGTGTTACAAACCTACTGTGCACTCTACCAAAAAGTTTTCTGTCTAATCTTCCCCACTCGTGCGGTCTGCGGCAAATTCTGTAGCCTTATCATTGGTGCGGTCTGCGGCAAATTCTGTAGCCTTATCATTCGTGGGTCTGCGGCAAGTTCTGTAGCCTTATCATATGATTATGACATCTAGGTATAGCAATCGCTTTAATTTAAGTAACTTGAAATCAAAACGAGCGTTACATTTTGTTGTTCTTACATGTTCAACAATTGTTCAGCCTAAGACTCGCTTCGCTCACCCTCCACCTACTCTGAGCCATTACTTTGCCCACTAAATATATGCTCCCACAGAAGACTGCAGGCCGAGCCGGAGCGCTATACGTCCTCGAAGGGCTCGCTCTCGTCCGGCACCAGCAGCCAGCGTGCGCACGACGCCGCACCCGCACCCGCACCCGCACCCGCGCTGCTGCGGCAGACCTCCGCGAACGAGCAGGATAATGTCGCTGCGGGTACCGCCATTGTCTTATCACGCCAAGTCTTTACTTCTGTAGATATTTACAAATATGCCTTCTTTTTTAATTTACCTTCCCTCAACTTTGTATGTAGAGAAGCGAAGAAACTCCCACATGAATTATTAGGATTCGGTACCTGAATTCTCCGCTGTCCGTCCGTCCGTCCGTCTGTCCCTCTGTTCGTCAACGGGCTGTATCTCATTAACCGTTATAAGTAGAGCGTTGAAGTTTTTACAATATGTGTATTTATGTTGCCGCTACAGCAACAAATAATGAAGATTTTATAAAATAAAGGTTCACCATACAAGATACATGTTTTAATCCCCCATACAAGAGATGTCTTGATATTAAAAACGAAAATATCGCGGAAACTTTTATTATCGTCGGTGGCGTAATTGGTTTGACAGCGGATCCGCATACTTATCCGTTACTTTTATTGTTTTTGTCCTTTTGTTTTGCGTCTACCACGGAACCATTCGTGTGCGGTTCCGAGCCGCACTTTTGTCGATTTTATATCACCTGTGAAAGACCCGGATGTCTTACCTATTTAAAAAGTGCTTTTAATTTATATTTTTTTCTGACGACGACAACGCATCTTGGGACTGAGGTTTTAGAACTAATTGGATAGAAAGACGAGAAAATTACAAGCCGAAAATACAGCTGATGAAACGACCACTAAAATAACCGTCGTGTTTTCGCAGTGAGCTACAAGATGAAGTGCGTGAGCCTGGGCGAGCCGCCGCTGACGGAGCCGAACGTGCAGCGGCACAACCTGCGCATGAGCGAACGTGTCGGCACCGCCACGCGGGACCGCACCAAGTCCAGGCGTGAGTACATGCAGCATCTGCTGGTTCCTGATCACCGCTGGACATTAGCCTCCTGTTCCTGACACATTCACCAAAACACCGGTGAAATCAATCAATGTGGAAAAATATTTTTGTTTGAAAGGGTTCAGGAAAGCTTCTCTCTCATCAGGATACAATGATGGGATAATGGAGAAATCGAGGGAACTCTTCAAATAATAAAGACACATCTATAGCGATTTGGGTGTTTTTTTATAGTAACTCGTGCATTTGCTGTCGGGAAACATGACTTGGTGAAGTCGCACTGATGATGAAGACTACAGATGGCCACCGGAACTACTCAATTGAGTTATTTAATGGGTTGTGTACGATCGATTGCTTCGATGGTTGCTAATCACATAATTAAAGTTGGATTTTTTCAATGTTTTACTTTTTGTTTCAATTATTGCTTAAAATGGTATGTTCGACATCGCAGGCCACAAGCGCCCTGCGGACCTGGAGGAGAGTCAGCTGGAAGATAACGAAGAGGACGAGGAATGCGACGGCGGCGCCAGCCCGCTCTACTCCAACTGGGACCTGCGCGGCATGCAGCATCTGTTGCCGCTGCAGGACTACATCATACAGCAGGCGAAGCTCTCCAGTGAGTCATTACAACGCATTACAACCGAGAGCTTTATGCACAATCTTGATCAGTAGACTTACTTCGTCGCGTTGACGTGAAATCGGAATTAAGTGGGATGGAGGTGGGATATAGGTTATCGCTGACTTATACGACCCCGCTCTTGTACAGCTAAAGAATGTTTGTTCAAATGTGGGTTTTAAGTATACATGAATTAGCAAACAGCTCGAGCTTACCGCAAACAACTAAAACCCAAAGGGTTTCGCGAAAGGTGAGAGACAGAGTTTTATAACGCGTACAGCTATTTCCCACACTTTCTCGTGTCAACACCCCCCGTGGGGTCGGGAGCTGCAAGGATTGTCTACAAAGGCTGTTGCAGACAAGATGTGACTATGTTTATGAGTATGCAAGAATTCGTATGTAGAAACGACATAAAATTCAACGAATTCTCGCACAGACCCGGCAACTTTTCTTATCGTGGACACTGCCCTTACCGTCCCCAGGCCGCAGTCGCTACGCGGAGGATGCGTCCGGGTCGGACGTGGAGTCGGGGTCGTCGCGGTCGGGCTCGGCACGCTCACTGTCGGGCCACGAGCCCGACAACGAGTCGTCGGACGGCGGCGCGCGCACGCCCGACGATGACGACGGCTCGGGGGTCTATCTGCCGCACACGTATGCGCACCGCCCAAATGACACTGGTGAGTGAACATGACTGAATTAAAATCTATTTTTAGTCATATTTTTTGTCACATGGCGTGTCCACACTGGACGAGCGGCGACTAGGAGCCGCGGCGAGCGCGTCTGACTTTAGTGTGTGGTGTTAGAGTAATATTCGTTGGTGTATTTATTCTTGCGGTCCTTGCCTGATTGCGTTAGCTAGTAGATATGGGATGCGAAGCATAATAAACGCACGATCTTCGATTGAACTTAACATATTAGCCGAAGCACAGTGAAGGGACAGTTCTTAGCACACCCGATACAGTCAATTTAGTGGAGCCTAGCACTAGTGAGGATATATGGCTTTTGCTGTAGTGGCACACATAATTAATGTAAATAATAATAAATAATAATAATAATAGATATTTACAAGTAAAGCAGTCTTTAGCTGAAAGATTAGATTTGGTTTTAAGAGAATGGCGAGCGCTCAAGTCGAGACTCGAGAGTATATCAATACTAACGATGAATATTGCGCGCTGCGTATGCGTTTGGCTAAGAGCAGTGAAATATGTTATAACAATATTAATAGCATTGCCCTTTGATTTGTATTCTAGATTTAAGTAATTATAATTTTATATAAACCATATATAAAGATAATCAAAATACAATGTGAATAAATATATTTATTTATAATAACTTATTACTCAAACAAGTGGAATTATTATAAAAACAAATAGCCCGACTTCATTTTCTATCAATACCACACCTGTGGGTGCAGCTACCGCGCAAGCCCCGTCGGCATCGGTGACAGATTCATTTTGACAGCTTCGTGCAAGAATGAACTTTATCACTATGACAATACGGCAAGTCAATTCAAGCGTCGGTATCGGGATCAAGCCGACGGGGTTTGGGCGGTAGACCCACTGGTCCTGTCTAAGGAGTGTAAAAGTAGCCGCAAAAATAACCCGATGAACTTAGATTTAGATTTTGCCTCAGTGCTTACTGAAATACCTGTAAAATAAAACATAACCCTTATCAGACAAAATTATTATATTAACAATTAGGAAACAGACTTTTTTGTTTCAGTCAACCGCTTCCGTTCGCCATATTCGTCCAGTGTGGACCGTCCTCACAACACAGTGTTGTAAATACGTAAAAATCAATTGATACCAATAATTTTTCGAGAAAAGATTATGTGTACCACGTCATTGTTTTTATAAATTAATTTTCTTGTATAAGTTATAAAACATTATTATCTTGGTGGTTGAATAGAAATGGATTTTAGTGATACGATTCTTTTATTTACGGTAAAAAATATACTACCGAGTCCAATTATATATTTTACAATGGTATCACTGCCGCATTTTTTGGCTGCCATTGAATTAAATTGCCACTGAATTAAAAAACAGACTTGAATGAATGATGACTGACTGAGTGTCTGATTGTCTATCTGCCGCACTCGTATGCGCACCGCCCGCCGCCCGGACAACACTGGCGAGTCAACATGACAGCGAGTCGCGACGGCGCGTGCGCTTCACGCAAAATTTTACCTAACGCATACTGTGACGTTCTGCGCTTATCGAAATATATTCGAGACGGCGAAGTGTGATAAATGCTCAACTCAACTCAAATGCAAAACTTGTGTCGAAAAAGAACTCGGGATTGCAGTGTAGTGGATGTAACAGATGGTGGCATGCAACCTGTGCAGCGATATCTAATGAACAGCTTGCGGATTTGTCTGTTAAGGCCGCGGTATCAAAATGCTGGGCTGAACCTGTATAGCCAAATCAAAGCAAATATCCATTATATTACCAGACCCCGAAGATGATGACAACACCAGCTTCGAAATGACCACGCCCATGTCACGCCAATACCATGGCAGCGAAAAAATTATGAAAGCAATACGACAGCAAATCAAAACCGTTATAAAAGAACAACTAACCCGTCATTTGAGAGATATAAAACATATATCGAAAAAATATACAATCTGCAATGAAGACTACTTATAACAATTGTACCGAAACATATTAAAAATAAATAAGGAGAGGACTACTCTGAACTATTAAAATATTGTAAAATACTACCAGTGCAAAATAAGACCAAATTAGCTATATTACAGGAAGGATAACATTACATTATTGCCTAAAATATATCGAGCGATGTAAGAGACATACACAGTTAAAGAATAGAGATCATTTTAGTTTACCTAGATATAAGAACTTAAATGGTACGAACATATATACATACTTTATTTCCTAAAATTATAAATAGTTTGCCCAATGATGTTCGCACCAATTACATACCAGGAGATAAAGTTAAGAAAATATTAAAATCATATTTTCTCACAACCTTGGATTCTAGTTTCTTAGAAAGATAATACTAACTAAACTACATCTCTTTAGATTTTCTATTATTTTTTGTCTTAAATGTTTATTTCTCAAGCTTTTTAAGTTAGATTCCTGAACACCTATTCAGGACATTCAGATAATAAACCACTATTTATAATAAGATAAAAAGGCATTATGATAATCCGGTTACCTACACTAATTTACAACTGAAGGACCGAGTACGCGCATTAGTGTCAGAACTCCCCATCGGCACACAAACCCTTCTGGGTTTTGCCAACGATAGGACATGAATATTGTAAGATTTTTTATAAATGTTCTTTTAAACAATAAACTGAAAAAAATAAAAAAGTATTAGTTATGTCTGACTGAGCTACTGGTGAGTAAACATGACTGAATTAGTGAATGATTACTGATTGAGTACTTGATTGACTATCTGCCGCACTAGTATGCGCACCTCCCAAATGTCACTGGTAAGTCTACATGACTGACTCATGATTGACTGATTGATTGACGGACTGAGTGTCAGGTTCATTTAATGTTTGACTGACTGAATTTGTCAAAAACCATCTTAACTGGCTGGCTGATTGATTGAATGTCTGACTGTCGGATTTACTGTTTGAATTTCGAACTAACTGTCTATACTGATTGAATGGCTGACTGACTTACTTACTGATTGTCTGGCTGACTTCACTAATCGGATTTTCCGCATTTATCGTTTTCAGAATACATGAATCATGGTGTCTCGTACTACAACACGTTTGTCGGATTTGACAGAGATCGGCAGGCTCCTTCTCCGGGTATCCATAGGGTACGTAAACTTGTGTCAATTCTATCAATGATGTCGAAGTATTATTTGTTAAAATGAATTGCCCATTAACTGTGTACGAGTGGAAAAGCCACAATAAAGTTCCGACCGACCACTATTGGAGACCGGGGGTCTACATATTCCTCCTGTTCTCTGCCAAGTGCGGGTTTCCTACCTCATCATTTATCAATTTTTTCGCCTCAATCAACACTTATGTCCTTTATCTTTCACACTAGGCCGCGCGGATTCCCGCGCTGCTGTCGTGCGGCTGAGAAGCGCCTGATTTCCCTATTAATGACACCAGCGCGACTGCGGCGCGGGAATCGAGGGACTGTTTAAAGTGTTGCGAGCGCACCTCAGCACACGCTATTTAATAAATGACAGACTACCGTCAACCAACAGTGAAGCGTTCCAACCCGTGTCGCGAGGCTGAAGTGTAGTGTGAAGGCAAGTGCGGCAGTCGCGCTAAAAACCGCCATAGTGTGTGCGCACACTAACTCTTGTTTTCTCAAATAGACATCCTCGCTGGGCGCCTCCGGCGGCGGTGGCGGCGGTGGCGGTGGTGGCGGTGGTGGCGGTGGCGGTGCGGCAGTGCCCGCGGCCGGTGCGGAGTGCCCCGCTCTGTACTCGCCGGTGCGCTCGCACGCGCCGCCTCACCCCGCGCACCTCGCGCACCCGCCGCCCGAGCAGGACATTGAGATCTTCGCGAAAGACAACCTCAACTTCAGCAAAGGCATCTTTAGGAAGAAGGTACGGGGCGTGGCGTGTTGTGGGTTTCAGACGAATCAATGGTTCAGATTGAAAATTTATGTTTGAATGAATGAATAAATGAATGATTTTTTTTATTGACTAGTTGACCCGGTGAACTTCGTACCATGTAAAATTTAATTGAAAATCTTAGCTTAGTAACTAAAAATATCGCAAAGCTGTGGAACTGAAATTACGCTACCAACAAAGAGGTAACATATTTCACCTAATTAATCAATGGCAAAGGAGTTCGAATATTCTATGGCTACCTACGTTACCTAGCGATAGGATGCTGAGACTTTTCTACTTCCCATATAAAACATTATCTGATATTTTGGCTGTTTCTCAGCGTTTCTCATTTTTTCCTTTTACCTAAACTTCCCCCGGACTGAGGAAAATAAATGTGAATAGGAATTATTCATATTGCTCGGGCCATCTTAGAGATTTAGTAAAACTAACGTATAACGATTAATTTTTAGGGTTCCGTACCTGAAGGGTGCCAAACGGGACCCTATTACTAAGCCTTCGCTGTCCGTCCGTCCCTCTGTCATCAGGCTGCATCTCATGAACCTTGATAGTTAGACAAATGAAATTTTCACAGATGATGTATTTCTGTTGCCCCTATAACAACAAATAATAAAAAACGAATAAAATAAATATTTAAGGGGGCTACCATACAACAATTCTTTCAATAAATACACATAGATACTTATGAATTCACTTGGTTACGTTCATGGAGTGTGAAAGTAGCTATGTAAAATCCAAACTATTTACTCCACACCATCCCTACCATTGTACGGTGATACGGAACCCTTCATGCGCGAGTTAGACTGGCATTTGACCGGTTTTTATAAGTTTAGATTAATACCAATGAAAGATTGAAAATGTCTTTTTGAATGAATAAATGAATTAATGTAGTATTCCATTAATGAATAGTGCGTGATTGAATTAATGGTGCGTGATTGAATTAATGATAAATGAATTAGTTAAAGAAGATCGATTTAGTTAGTAATGAATTAGTGACTTATTGATGAATGAATGAAATAAATATTTAGAAAGAAATATAGTACACCATCTGAGAATAAAATAGACTAATATCCCGTTCATATTAGGAATAGAAATAGAGTATCTAATCCGAAGAAATGCCTCTACTGAAAGACTCCTACATCCTCTCTTTCTCAGGCGTCGGTGCGCGATATGCTATCCTGGACGTCCTCGTCGATCAACGCGCCAATGGTCGGCGCGGATTGGGACAAGGCGCACAAGAAGGCGGCGACGGACCTGTTCCGATTGGTGCAGATCTACATGGGCGATAGAAAGGCGCGGCCGGGCATGACGCTCAACTCTGTCGCGCAGGATATACTGCACGCCACTTATTCGAACGAGAAGTGAGTTTAGGCAATATTGCAATTTATTTATTTTATCTCCACACATATCATAGACCCTCTTTACTGCGTCCAAAAACTGCACGTTATGGCCAGCATAATGATATGCTACTTGGTAAAAACTCTTATCTGAATATTGATACATTATGACTGTAATGTATCAATATTTCGACATATTATGACATTCAAATTTAGAACGCCGCCGCCCACCCGCGTGCCGTTCTAGTTTGTCTGTGTCCTGTTGTGTTTTGTGTGGTGAATCCTGTTTGTCTCTGGCTTGTTTATTGCATTCTGGGCTCTACTTAATACGACTATTTCGGCACGCATTAACGCACTTTGATTTGGTCTTACTTTATTGGATGATTGGATATTTGAAGTTGGTGATATTTGATATACTTGGTAAGTTTACATAATTAAGGTAAGTAACAATTGATACAATCAAAATTAAATAAAAATAATTTCAAATGCTACTGAAGAAGCTTAATATACGGGACGCTTTTTTAATTGCTTTAATTGCTTATATGGTTCACGATTGTAATACGTATTAAATATAGCAATTTTACCTGAAAATAAAATTGTTATTATACATACCTACTTACCTGGCTTTAAGCCTAATATTGAGAGTAGCATACTTGACTTCCTTTCCGGTGCGACGAAATTAGCCCCAAATAGCTCACTTCCTGTTTAAAACTCCTAAAATACATGTCATATCCGTTTGGAACCTCAGCAACATTGCGCACGTAAAGTTTCAGAAATGGCGGCAATTGTAGCCAGCGTTATTGCGCGCGCTCAATTTTCAGGTCATTGGCAACTCAATAAAGAGCTGATCGTGTCTAAGAATGTGTCACGATCATGCAATGCACAGTAATGTGCACAGCAGGCAGCGATTTACCTAGGCTTAAAGCCAGGTAAGTATGTATAATAACAATTTTATTTTCAGGTAAAATTGCTTTATTATACCTGACGGTACCTGGCTTTAAGCCTAATATTGAGTAGTGTTTGGTATCGACTGCTGAGTTAAAAACGCCAATGTGATATGACTAGGAGTTCATTTATGGAAACCTTATATAAATTATGATACTGAATGTGTATGCATCATCGTGTACGTGATGCAAAGATAGGCTGCGCAAATGCAACTCAAAAATAAGGCAAATAGATATAAACAAACACAGACTTAAGAAAGGTCTGATAAAGTCATCTTTTGAAGCCAGCCGAGTTTCGGGCTGGCTAGGTTAGACTTGGTTAGTTAGTTTCTGGCTATTAAGACTCATCTGATCTATATGAATCTAAGAATATGCAAAGCTTTACCTCCAGTAGGTTTTCCCTTTAAGATTGGTGCTCGGTGGTTGGCTGCTAGCTCGCCATTCACCTCGACGACTACCAAGACTGCAGTTATGAGGTCAGGATATCAGGTCGGTCACCTGACCTACGAAACTCGGAGCTAGAGAATCGAATACATGTGAAAATGAGTTATTATAATTTGTACCTTGCACAGACAGGGCAAATCTGATTTAAACACAAAACATTGATGAAATTAGTCATTAGCAGTAGGTACAAACAAATTACAATTACTGTATTTTGAATTGGGAGTGCGCCTCCTGGATGCATTACCACTGATTATGTACTTCCACATATGATTGGTCTTTGCAAAAGACTGGCGAACAACGCTGTAATCTGACTTTAATGATAAAGTTACTCAATTAATCTAAATACCTTTTCGTATAACTTCTGAGAAGAATAGCTAGATGTGGCTGATTCTATTACAGGAGCTAGTGTGGCTATCTGACTCAACTGAAGATGCTTCTACAGTGGGCAAGCATAGTGAAAAAGACAAGTTTACGTGTAATAAGCATATTTGTAAATGCCTACAGTGATAAAGAAGTTTAGTATCTATCGTATTCAATTATCATTGATCAGATACCTAATACAAGTATCTGAACGCGTTTTCATTATTACCCGCAGATGTGTAGACAACATTATGTGAAACCATGTTACCTAGGACTGAACCATAAAAGTACATACTTCACTGGGATAATCCGGCGTGGTCATAACATTCATTAAAATAATAATGTGTAATGGATAAAAGTTTCGAAAAACAGTTCACTGGTAGAAATACCAGGTTGGTGTCCTAACATAACATAGCGTTAAGCCTTTTCCCATACGGGGCGGCAGAGTCACAATGGCGCCACGCTCAATATGCTAATGTATATCATGCTCAGTCCGATATTCAATACTCCATTGCTACTTTATAATTATTATTCCTTTACTATGTAGGTACTCTACGGAACAGCTGTAGAAATATTTAAGGAACTCTGCTTGTGGGCTGTATGCCGCACCGGCCACATCCAAGACACATTATGGTTAGATTACCTCGATTTCGTCGACTTGGTTAAAGCTGCCTTTGCTGTTCGCTTGGGATATGTCGAAGTAAAGCGACTATTGAGAAACAACCAAATAAATAGTGGAGATGTGAAAACATATCACGATGTATATATAATCTCAAATTTATATTAATTTCCTGAGAGACTCGAGGACTGTCATCAGCTCCTTTTGGCTAATATACTGAAAAGTGCATTCTTACAGCCACTTAACTAGTGAATTATGAAGACCTGCGCGGTCCAGTGACACTATATGGCTCCGACAATATCCTGGTGGATAACTGTCTGAATAATATTAGCAGACTATATCTTTGGATAGTGAATCTGAAAGGTGACTGCTACAATGATAATTGTCTGAAGCAGTGAAGTAGGCATATTGCCGACCATATCCTGCCGGATTGATGAAAGTAGTCGGGTTGAAAAACGACGGCTCTGTTGTTAGATTGTAACGCGTTGTTATATTAGGGGTTGGAGGAAATCAGCTAGGTAGGTACTGAAAGTTCTTTAAAAATATGGTTTAACATATTAAAGGTAAGTCCAACACCACAATTAGAGCAGTTTATGATTACCCTTTTACCCTTTGAGTATTGTATTATATAGATAGCCGGTTTTCCAGCCACATACCTAATGTTTAGAACTCCCTTTTAATCCATTAAAAGCACCAGTGCTAAAATGGAAATTATTGATTTCGAAGCAAAGAAAGTTACATAAAGTAATGAGTATAAATGGAATATAAAATAGTGTTGATTTTATATTTCTTCGTCACTGGTTTAAAAAGGTAAGATATGACGTAAATGAGTAAAACGTAACAATAAAACTGTAAGAAAATAGAAAATTGGCGATGTTTCTGTATGAAAATGTCGCTTTGAACCTTGCACAGATGGAAACGTTGCAGAGACTGAGTTAGATCTCAAGTTTCGCCGGGATACTAGAAATGCACGACAACCAGCCATCAGATATCTACTGTTCAATTAAACATCTTTTCGCAAGATGTTTAATTGAACAGTCTCGCATAGACTGATTCATTTCATACTCACACGAGCGTTTAGTAGCGATGTCCCCTTACGCGCAGGCACTACCGGCATAACCGCTAATGGCTGACGTAACTGCATGTCAATGTCGCTTTAAACCTTGCAGGTGGATTAAGTTGCAGAAACTGTATCAGCGGTATATTACCATCGAAGATTGATCAACAGGTCACTTCACGAGGGAATTTCAATTTCTCTGTAGCCAAGCTGCGCTGATTGGTGTACTTATGGCGCTCAGACTGGGCTGCGGCACCTATATTTGGCTGCGGCCGTAGTCGCCGTGTCGTCGTTTGTCTCCTGCTTCCCCTCCGCGCGTGCGCCAGCCTTGCGCAGGCTGGCGGCCCGGAGCGCTAGCCGGGCTACGGGCGGCGGGGGCGCGACACCGCTGCGCGCGGGCGCGGGCTAAGTGTAGCGGGCAGCCAGCAGCGCAAGGGCTCACCTTCTCTACTCGCCTTGCTCTGGAGGTCGAACTCACGAAAATGCACGCGGTCGCCGTGTCGTCGTTTGTCTCCTGCTTCCCCTCCGCGCGTGCGCCAGCCTTGCGCAGGCTGGCGGCCCGGAGCGCTAGCCGGGCTCCGGGCGGCGGGGGCGCGACACCGCTGCGCGCGGGCGCGGGCTTACCTTCTCTGTTTGCCTTGCTCTGGAGGTCAAACTCACGAAAAATCTCCAGGTTTCTCCTTCCTCGGACATAAAATTTGTAAAACTGGGATTAGTTATGGAATATCCACCGAGGGCAAAATCTTGCACGAGGTTACCATTACGCGATGGTCGTGACATTGAGTATAGATTGAGTAGAGATCCACTCGTCCAACGTCAATATTTCGCAATTGATAAGAATCGATTTTATTATATTCCCCCTCGGAAGACATCTCGTTGATTGTATTACATACCTTATCCCTGTAGCCGGAATCTGCTTGGTGCTCAACAAGCCAAGACATGACCGTCGAAAATATCCCTTTTTGCGCCTCCTTCTGCTTGATCAAACCATGTGGTACTACCATGGGCGGTCTCTACGTTCCCGCCAAGTATGATTGCCATCGAAGGACTTGGCGCACTCGAGTTCAATGAACCCCAGCACAGAACAATAAAAGTTTGTATCTCATGCGAACGGCAAATACCTAATCTGATTGGATTGGATTTACTTATGATTTTCTCGGCGTGAGATTCGGATGAATGCAATGTTTGTACTTTCGAGGGTAGTTACAAATAGCTACTTATAAATATCACTCCTATATCAAAGGGAGTGATATTCCTATCAAATTCAATGTCAGAATTTAACATATCTTATTGCGAGATTGTGTGAGTTACTAAACATTGCATCACTCGATCGGTTTAGCATACGATCATGCATTGCCGAGATGTTACTAGCTGAAACTTGGAACGATTTTTTCCAGATTACTTGTCCTTGAATTCTTTCTTACTCCCCCGAAGTCTTCTCCTCCGGCTGCTCCTCGTCTCCGGAGTCGTAGAAGTGGAAATGCTGTAGCGATCACTCCTCGATGATTCACTACGCGGGGCTATCTACCGCGGTTTTTATTAAACGGATTATGTTTTGCTGTTACACTGAACAATTAACACTATAACCGTAACAAAATTCCAAGGATAATTCGAAAAGTAACTTGGAATATTTTCAAATTTGTTAAACGCGTGTGCACGGAAAGAAATCCAAAACGCCAATGACCTGAAAATTGAGCGCGCAAAATAACGCTGGCTACAATTGCCGCCATTTCTGAAACTTTACGCGTGCAATGTTGCTGAGGTTCAAAACGGATATGACATGTATTTTAGGAGTTTTAAACAGGAAGTGAGCTATTTGGGGCTAATTTCGTCGCACCGGAAAGGAAGTCAAGTATGCTACTCTCAATATTAGGCTTAAAGCCAGGTAACGTCAGTTATAATAGAAATTAGTTATTGTTTTTTGTAGGTTAACATGTGTTTTAAGCCCGAATACGTCATTTCATTAATTATGATCTGAGAATCTATCCATCTGTATTAATAGTATAGAGAGTTTGTATTTAAAAGCGGTGATAGCCCAACTGCTACGCAACTATTGCCCCTATCTCTCTCATACTTACAAACACACTCATATGGTTTTCTAAGATTCACTATTTTTTGCTCCAGATTAATCCTTTGATTAAAAGTATTAACCTATTGGTGTGAGCACAGACCTCTAACCAATTAATATTTATTGTAGGTGCAAAACTGAAAATTTCTAGTAGGTACCTAGTATCCCCTTTTTGTGTTAATTTGTTTGCCGTCGTTCACCGCCCGTTCTCACTAATCTTTCATTTTACCTTTTTTCACTTTATCCAAGCACAAATCCTCTTTCCGCATCTCACGTGTACACATACATTCATTATAAACTCGTATTTCCACTCAGTTCTTACACTCACAACTCACAAATTAATTCAACAAAAACGAAACAATCTTACATTATTTACGAATGGAAAACTTATAATGAGAAAAAAATGTCGCTGGCTGCCAGCTCAGCTGTTCCATTCCATTGGAAGGAATACGATACGCTAACCAAATTGAAATGTCGAACCTTCTCTATTACAATTATGTTGGTCCGGTGTCTTCGTAAATGATTCGGGATATGCAACTAAGAGTTAGTGTGACGTAATCGATTGTAAAACCTACCCTAGTCACTATTGTGAGCGCGCATTGAAATTCAAACATGATCATAATCTCAAAACAGGCTCAGCCTTTTTCTGGCGTTAAACCCCTACCCGTAAAACCCGGGAATTGAAATATTGCTTAGTACCGTGGGCCGGTCATACGGCTTATGAAGATTTTGGAGGCAAAAATAGATTATGCTTAGGGGTTAACGGACGCCGGCGAGCGGTGTGCGAGGAGTCGGGTCGAGGCTTTCGTTTTGTGTTGAATTCGCGCGGGAGGACGAGAATTTTGTAGATGTTTAGTATCTATATGAATGTTTGTTAATTTTATTGAAATATTTTTGCTTCCTCATATAAGTTGGTGGGAAATAATGTTTTAATTTTTATGGCTGGGATAGCAGATAGTCCAAACCGGGTAGGCAGTTCTTAATTGCTCCTATGGGAGACCCGCCACTGGGTTCTATTAGAGATATTTCGATATATAATATTCATTTCTCTAAATAACCTAAAATTCTATCTGGAAATTCTATCTGATATTGATCTGGTTTTATTTTATTGACATTATTCTAGTTTTATTTTATAGACATTGTGCAAATTGTATTTCTATCATGTTTTTTTTTTAGTTTTTATAAGTGCTGTGTATAACGCCTTGGATTGTTATCTGTAAAGTTGTACACTAAGATGGAATAAATAAATAAAAAAAAAATAACGAAACTCTTTGCTTAAACTTGCTTTACTTACACAAACAAAAACTCAAGTTATGCAGCACTCTCAGTGATGATATAGATGTCGCAGTCAGTTAGTTAAATCAGACACTTAACTAACTCTCTATAGATCGTTAATTAAATACCGACGTTTAACCAAGTCACTAAAATTCCGTCAGACAAGTGAGTGAACGAAACGTTTAACGAGTTGTCTAAACGTTCCTAGGCAACAAAATATATACAATATAAATATTTTTAAAGTTTATGTTTTAAGTATTTTTTGTTGTTCTTCTTCCTACCTAATTAAAAAAAAAACTAATAAAATTAGGCGAAGTATGTAAAAAAGGAAAATATGTTACATATGAGAAGAAAAGCCGTCATTTTCTTTGCAAACAACTCTGCTTGAGATTGAGCATTTAGAACAGCCAAAGAGCCACTGAGCGGAACGTTGTGCAACGCACAACATTAGGACACGCGAAATATGTGCACTTGCTGGGTCTATCTCGAGTAATGGTCTGTGATATCAACAATATAAAAAAATTGTTATGTACCGTAATGTTATGGCTGCGGGAAGAGCTACTCATACCCTACTCATCCTAAAACAGAAGAGTTCACCCTTCTTTACCGGTACCGACCTGTCTCGACGCGAGTGGAGCGCTTTGAACAGGATCCGCACCGGCCACGGCCGTTGCGGCTATTACAAGCACCTGTGCGGCTGGATCGAGTCACCTCGTTGTGATTGAGGAGCGGAATCCCAGACCATCGATCATATTATGCGCGAGTGCCCACTGAGAGCCTACCCTGGTCATCCTGACGACTTCAACCATCTTCCCCCATTTGCATTTAAATATTCTGTGTAGATATAAGCCATACGAATAAATAAAATAAACCCTTCTTTAGGGAGTAGTGTGTCACCCATTGTTATAATTACTATGATATAACTATAACAAGTAATGTAACAATTTTACGGGATAAAGCATAATTAAAAAAAAATAGATGAGCACCTTAACTGGAACCACCACCAACAAGCGCTCAGGTTCAGAATCAGAAAACTGATCTATGGGTTTGCCGGGGTCCGTAATGTGTGTGATTGTATGGTCTTTAACCTTGAATTGGTTCACAGTTAATAATTTATTGTTAAACGCTGGTAAAACCAGGTGTATCATAGTTGAGACCAGTTTAGTGTTAGACGGCAACACGTTAGAATTAGTATATGAAGCGAAGTTTCTTGGTATAACCATTGATAGAAAATTGCAGTGGGGACCCCATATAGATAAATTAGCTGGTAAATTAAGTTCTGCGGCTTACGCTGTAAGGAACATCAGACAAAACACGGATGTGGCATCTTAGTTACTTGTATAGTGTCATGTCCTATGGTATCTTGTTGTGGGGGAAAGCAGCGGATATGCAAACTATTTTTATTTTACGGAAAAGAGCTTTTCGAGCAATTTATAATTTAAAACAAACGGACTCCTTAAGAGAGCTTTTTAAAGAAATTGACATATTAACTGTAGATAGTCAATTTATTTTCGAAAATATTATGTATGTACGCAAAAACCTAACATTATTTTCCAAACTTAGCGATAGCTGTAATGTTAACGTAAGAAAAAATCACAGACTAGTTGCGCCCCGGTTTAGACTCGCGAAGGTTAGCAATTATTTCAAGGGTCAGTGCATTCTCTACTTCAACAAGATAACTCTGGAGATCTTTAAATTTCCTTTTGAGCAATTTAAAACCATGTTAAAGCGTCTTTGTCGAAAAAGGGATATTACAATGTTCAAGATTACTTAAATGACGGGAATTTATGGGGTTAATCTGGCTCAACATAGACCTTGCTGTTAATAATTTTGTAATGTTTTATTCCGTTTTATTTATTATAAGAATTAATATTCTAATATTTGTAGTAGTTAAGCACAACCAATTTTTAAAAGAGATCTAAAAATCTATCTGTGGGAGTTTCTACGCCCTACTACTCCCTCAGTGGTCCAATGTAGAGAAGAGGCAAAAAATGACGATTGCTAAGTATATGTAAATATCTGCAGTAATAAAGATATTTGATTGATTGATTGATTGATTGATTGATTGATTGATTGATTGATTGATTGATTGATTGATTGATTGATTGATTGTAGGAAGAAGATGGTTTGCCGTATAGAACCTAATAGCCTGGTCAATACCACCCACTACGCTGGATTTTTAGGCCCCAATCTTTACAATAAGTTTGGTAAAACACCCACTATACCACCTAAACCTGTAGGGATGCAAGAAAACTGAGGGCGTTTCGGTTGCCTCTCTCTTATTAAGAAGTAGAAAAACTGATATGTCTATATGCCTATGCGCACTACTCATACACAACTCATACCTCACACGTTACACATAAGCACCACACTCCACAAATTCACTTACACTTATACTCACATAAAACACTACAGATATCATTTGATCTAGTTTACTAACATAGAGATAAGTTATAATGTAATTAAAATAGAATGGAGGAAAACTAAATGGCTAAATTAATGTCTATAGCACAGGCACTGCCTAGTTTAGGCATCAATAGTCAAACATTTTAACATTTCAGTTACTCCAAAAATAAACTTATTATTATTCTTATTATTACTCTGTAATTAATTTGTCACTTCAGATTAAAAAACTCTTTGCTTTCTTACTCTGTGTTGGTATCTGACACTTAGCCCCTTCTACGTGGAAATAATTTGACAGTTTTCTTTATTTATTTATTTTATTTTATTTATCTTTGTTTAGAAACAAACAGTCTCTTATATAATACAATGTTACATTATAGGGTAATAAGAATTATAGACCTACAGTTTCCTTAAATAGAATATGAAAACCATACTACAATTCAATAGCATCCTGATTCTGAGCTATATAACTTATATCGGTACTAAAACTAAACTGGAAATAGAAATTCTAATATGTAAAATCGATGCTATAAAGATACCTTTACATTCTGACAAAAATAAAACATTTCTTTATATGAACAGACAAAAAAAAAATGCAATAAAAGTCAACTATCTCATTAAAAACTATTAATACACTTCAAGGTTTGTTGTTTGAAGCTACTAAACTTTATACTGAAAATATTAAAATTTTGAAATTTATCATCATACATCCTACATGCCCTTTTAATGAAACCGTTTCTTGCGTATGAAGTTCGACTACGTGGAATATAAAAGAGGTCCTTTTTTCTACATACTCGCTCACAACGACGGGGTACTCTAAAGGAAAGAGACTTTAATAACTCAGGGGCATCGATAATATTGTTAATGACTTTATAAAGAATAATAACATCAGTGCGTTCGCGACGCAGGCTCAAGGGTGAAATATTGTGTCTTTTCATAGCGGTAGTATAATCTATGTATTTATTTCCTGTGCGATAATCAATTGCCTTTACAATTTTTTTTTGCACTTTCTCTATTCTATCGCTATGAGTTACATGAAACGGGTTCCACACTGCGCTAGCAAATTCTAATCGAATACGGACATAACTATTAAATAATATCTTAAATGTCGAAGATCTTCTGAAATCTTTACCTACGCGCAAAATGAATCCCAACTGCTTGACAGATTTATTTAAGATATTGTCAATGTGGGGCACAAAGGTAAGCTTTGAGTTAAGTTAAGCCATGATTACGCCGAGGTCACGGATCTGGTTCACACGGGTTAACTCTTTATCGCAAAGATCATACTTGGAGTAAATAGTTGTCCTTTTTCTACTGAAGCTAATAACAAAACATTTTTCTGGGTTTAAGAAAAGATTATTTGCGTTACAAAAGGTTTGGAAATTATTTAAATCGTTTTGCAGTAAAATACAATCGTCAGGATTTCGTATGACTCTAAAAATTTTCGTGTCGTCGGCGTATAAAAGCATGTTTGAATTATTGATACATTCAGTGATATCATTTAGATACAGAACAAATAATAAGGGCCCTAAATGGGAACCCTGCGGTACACCAGAACTGATAGACCTGTAATGAGAAATATGCCCTCTCACAGCTACGGTCTGCGAACGATTTTCTACATAAGATTTAACCCAACGGTAAAGATCCCCGTGTATACCAAAGTGCCACAGCTTCAGAAGTAAGCGCTCATGGCTGATTTTGTCAAAAGCCTTGGCGAAGTCGGTATACACAGCATCCACCTGACAGTTGTTATCTAATGCAGTTAAAATAGCTTCAGTATATGATAGAAGATTCGATTCGACACTACGACCTCTAAGGAAACCATGTTGGTTAGAAATTATATAAGGCCGCATAGCAGTAGATAGCTGATCACTAACAATCTTCTCTAAAATTTTGCCAAACTGACACAATTTCGATATAGGGCGATATTTCTCTATATCCGTGCTAACTTCACCTTTTGGTACTGGTGTAACTAATGCTTGTTTCCATAAGGATGGTACAGACCCCTCCCTGAAAGACTTCTCAAAAAGTAAAGTTATCGGCAATGTTAAGCTGGGGGAGCCATTTTTTATTATGATGGGAGGTATGCCGTCAGGACCAGCACCCTTATAAATGTTTATACGTTTAAGATATTTGTTAACAAGATCTTTAGATATGAAAATAGTGTCCATGTCAAACACTGTATCATTTACAGGTGGAAGATTATTCAGGTCAACAGAGCTAACAAAAGGTTTTTCGAAAACTGAGTGAAACTGTTGGTTGAAGAAATCACAAATTTCTGTACCACTTGAGGCCGTCATATCCTTATAGTGCATAAGCTGTGGGAGACCTTTCTTAACAAAAACTGACTTTATATACGTCCAAAAGAATTTAGGATGAGTACTAATTTTGGCTTCAGTATTATTGATATAGTTTCTGTAACATATAGGCTCCAATTTTGAAATTCTTTTTCTAAGAGTTTTAAATGTGTCGAAATCCAAGGGATTACCGAAAGTCTTCCAAAGCCTATGGAATTTCTTTTTCTCATTCAGAAGTCTTCTAAGAGATCTAGAATACCAAGGAGGCCTAGAACACGAAGTACGTTGCAGTACCTTTGGAACATAACTGTCAATCAATTTATTTAATATATCATAAAAGAGTATTACACAGTCCTCCAGTGCGCGGCCTTGAAAATATTCAACCCAGTTAATTTCTGACAATTCAATATTTATTTGATAAAAATTCGCCTTATAGAAGCGATATACGTAAATGGGAGCTGGCTTCAGGGGTGGCGCGTAATCTACATTAAGTACAATATGAAGTGCCTTGTGATGAAAATCCTCAGGTGTTAAAATATCATCACTTGCTGTTACCGTGCAATTTTTATTGCAAAAAGTAAGATCAAGCACACGTTGATTAATATTAAAACAACCATTATATTGTTCAACACCTGTAAATGATAAAAATTCACTAACCAATTGTAGAGGATAACTGTTGCTGCTAGCTAAGGTCATTTTGTGACAATCATTTCTAGTCCAAAGTCCGTCAGAAATATTAAAATCACCTGTTATAAGAAAAATATCATTTGGATTGTCTGTTATTAATTGACTACAGATTTCAAAGAAATTTTCCAACGTATCCCTATACTGCGGCCCGTGTGGAATATAAACGCAACAAATATTTAAGAATGTTTGTCCTTGAGCGTCGGTTTGCGATATGGGTAATGATAACCATATGCATTCAGAGGATGCAGGAGAGGGGCAGGGCCAGTCTCGCGGAGTCGGCAGAAACTCACGGCGCACAGCGACCGCCACCCCCCCACCCCGCTCCGCCCCACTCGAGCCAGCCGATCTATCGCAACGATAAACAATATACCTACTATCAAAGATTTCTCTGTCAAAAAAGTGTGCATTTAACCAACTCTCGGTAATACATATAAAGTCATAATTGAGCAGTGCGACCTGCGAATAAAAACTGTGTGTTTTGGTACGCAGTCCCCTTACGTTCTGATAATAACCTGTTAAGTTAACAGTTAGGCCGGCGATTAGTTTATGAATACTCGAATTAGTATTAGAGCCAGAGTGAACCATGTACTCTCTGAGTACCAGAGTATATTAAAGATAAAAGGTTGAGGTTGTTGTAGCGAGTAAAACTGAATTTGTATTAACTTTTATATGGCTAGATAAGAAAGCGGTTTCATTAGCGAGATGTACTGAGAATTTCATGTAGGACATCGTTAATAATAATAATAACAGTCACTTAAACTTGTTGAAATTGAAGTTTTTGTTAATAACCATAACTTTAGAAGTCTCGGACTTTCTAGCTAAAATTTTACAGTTCCTTATCCATAGGTAGGCGATTTTGTTTTCCTTTTTGAGCTCTCGCGCCTGCTTGAGTAACATCTTACTGGCCGGAGTGAGGTGGTCCCCCAGGTACAGGTTCCCAGCTGGCCCGGGGAGGCCGATAGATGATGTCGTAATGCCCTTTCGGGCACGCGCTGCCGAGAGAAGTTCATCCTTGTAAATACGACGTGTAAATTTGACGATCACAGCCGGTTCACGTATGTTCGACGAACGGTCGTAAACGGTTTCATTATCGCCGCCATCTTCACTGGTCACAGTATGGAACCGTCGAACCCGTTGAACATTATCTATATACTGAACCTCCAATTTTAATCCCACTACGGTGTATATGTTTTCTAGAATGCTAATAAGGTTCTCCCCTTTTTTAAAAGGCAAGCCAGAAATCTCAACATTGTTCAATCTTGAGTATTGTTCGCGTGCCTCACATTCTTGTTGGAGGGATGAAATAATAGTCGTGGCTTTGTCTAGGTCCGACTGCAACTTAGGCAGGAGTTTAGATTTGTCCTCTAATAGGCTTAGCCGGTCCTCTGCAGTTGAAAGACGAGGTTCAAACTCATTTAATTTTGCTTCGATATTGTTGACACTATCTTTGCAAGATTGAAGGTCCACACGCAAGATGCCGAAATCGGCTCGAAATTCCTTGATTTCCGTCAGGACGGATTTAAATCCTTGTTCGAGCTGAGTAAGGACACCGGATTCTACGGACCCGGTAGGAGTATTGTTAGACATTGCTGGGAGCGGTTGGTTTTCTACTTTCGCCTTTTTTACAATAATATTTATTCATTTATTTATTGAACTCCATAATAACAATAAGATCTTAATATTAGTGGTGGATAATTATGGACCCTGTTGGGCACAAGCAATATTCTATTCTATATAATGTAAGTAATATTCTTATAATCTATTCTTAACTAAAGTAGGAACTCAACATCTCTTAATATTATTATAATTTTTTAACAGATTAATATACTTTATATATGCATTTAAGTTACACAATAAGCAATAGGTAATAAATATACAATTTTAAAGATTATCATCTAAGTATTCTCTTACTGAAATGTTTTATAAATTTGGCTTCATTTTCTATGGTCTTCATATTTTCAGGCAATTTGTTGTATATTTTTATTGTCATAACATAGGCATTTTTAGTTTTTAACGCTAATCTAGATTGTGGGTACAACAAATTCTTATGGTTTCTTAGTGATAGACCATTGTTTTCTCCTCTTCGTTTATATAGATGTGTATTGTTTTGAACAAACCTACATGCTTCCCAAATATAGATAGAAGGTAATGTTTGAATTTTATATTTTTGGAAGTAAGGCCGGCAGCTGTGTGTTGTATCCAGATTTGCTATTACTCGTATCA
The DNA here is from genome assembly GCA_949825045.1 of Argyresthia goedartella. Taxonomy (NCBI): domain Eukaryota; kingdom Metazoa; phylum Arthropoda; class Insecta; order Lepidoptera; family Argyresthiidae; genus Argyresthia; species Argyresthia goedartella. Next base: position 2,413,132 of record OX463815.1, read on the forward strand.
GTTTCTTTTGCATAACGAATAGTTTCTGTACATCAGTACTTGCCCCCCAAAGCAAGACTCCACAGCTTAGCCACGCATGGGCATAGGCATAGTATGTAGTGATAGCTGTATTTATGTCGGTTGTTTTTTTTGTTTCGTAGAGCGCATAACAGAATGAGGATAATTTGGCTGTGATTTTTTCGATGTGGGATTTCCAGTTTAAGTTCTTATCTATTGTGATGCCTAACAGTGTTGCTGACTCGACCACCGCAAGCTTAGAGCCATTGTAATTAATATTTATTTCTAGTGGGGACTTGTGGTATGGGTAGAACCCTATTAATTTTGTTTTTGTTAGATTCATTTCCATATTGTGGTCTTCGAGCCAGGAATTTACGTTGGTTAGAGCATTTTTTATTTTTGATTCTACTTGTAGTTGGTTTTCGCACGTCGTTATCAAGGAAACATCATCGGCAAAGAGGACACATGGCTCTTCGATTGTTTTAGGCAAATCATTAATATACACAAGAAAAAGAAGGCATCCAGCGACACTACCTTGGGGAATTAATGAGTTTAGTATCTGGTATCCTCTTCCCCCTCGGATCTCAACACGAGCAGACGCTTTTCAAAGATATTACTTAATTAAAATTTAAAGTTAAACAGTAAATTACAAAATTTAAAACATACAAAATAATAGGAGTGCATAAACAGTAAGGAGCCTTCACTTGACGTCACGTGTGCTGCGCCCCACCAACGCTGGCGCAACCCAGCGGATCATCTTGCCCCGCCCCTTCGACCCGCCTCCAGCAGCAACGGACACATCCACCTGCGCGTGGCCCATTTTGCCCCGCCTTGAGGAGGACCTGTGCGGATACCGGTTAGTGGCAGCTTCTTGCTCATACTGCGCTCCTGGTACCGTGGTAGCTTCGTCGGCCAGTGTTGCTACCGCTTACGGTTTTGCCTGAATACGCGTAAAGCAATCGCAAAATACAATCCAATATTTGCGCTAAGTATAATAATCATGCCGTGCTTAAACTGTAAGAAGGTCGTGTCGTCTACTGAGCTACTAGCCTGCAGGGAATGTCAGAGCCAGTTTCACTATCACTGCCTCCAGATAACAAAAGCTCAATTTAAAGAGCTTTCGGATAAGGATAAAAAATCATGGCAATGCAATGGTTGTCGTAATGTTTCTCGCCGTAAACGCAATGATGACACTCCTATTGGAAAGTCGCAGATACAATCAAAGTCGCCGGCTGAACAGCAACAACAAGACATCCCTATGTTCAATGATAAAGAGGAAAGCGACCAGCAGACGGATATTAGTTGCCAACTAATTACTTTCAAGCAGGAAATGAAAGAGATGATAGCGATACAAGGACGAGAATTCCGCCAAACCTTGAAAGAGATCCAGCAGTCAAATGCAAATATTGAAATCGCTATAGCTTTCATCACAGACCAAAATGAAGAATACAGGAAGAAAATTGAGGCACTAGAAGTGCAAACTAAGCAGGATAGGGAACGAATAACATTTCTAGAAAATAAAGTAGAAGACCTACAAAGAAGTAGTCGCAAAACGAGCATCGAGATCAAAAACGTTCCAAAATCGCCTAATGAGACACAGGTAGATCTGATCAATATGATGACTAGCTTGTCCAAAAACATAGACTGTAAAATCGATGATTCTGATATACGGGATATTTATAGAGTCAACGGCAAGACTGAGCTAAAAAACTCGCCTATAATAGTTGAGACGTGCTCAACCATAACAAGGACCAATATCCTCAGAATGTGTAAGGCCTACAACACTAAGCGCAAAGAAAAGTTATGTGCCAAACACCTAGGTTTCACCAAAAATGAGGACACCCCTATCTTTGTATCGGAGCAGCTTACTGCAAAAGGTGCCCGCCTCCACTTTTTGGCAAGGGACCTCGCAAAGTCGAAAGCCTACAAGTTTTGCTGGACTGCATTTGGTCGAGTTTACGTTAGAAGGAACGAAACATCCCCTAAGATTAGAATTGACAGTGAAGCTCAAGTGCATAGTTTACTACAGGAAAAATGACTACCAAATTCTTGTAAGTCAGATTATATCTGCATTGTATCTTACTGTTATCACAGTCTGTTATATTCATTAACTCACACACACATTACACTCACTTTAAAAAATCACACATTCACAGTCAACTATATCGTGTACACACACAACACACACCTTACTCGAATACACACCGACTCTCTCTCCCAACACGCCACTCATAGACACAAAATAAATCTAATATATAATAAAACTAAAAACAAAATTTTGAAAGGGTACTCCAATTTCAAACTTCACACATACTACACGGAAACGAATCACAGAATTAACTTAGCTTCTAATGTTTAATCCTCTTGACATTATAAAAGATATAGATGACGCTGAAACTGCACATGCAATTCAATGCACTTCAGATGACTTGCGTTCTGTGGAGCGTTTCCAAAACACCGACTTAACTATTATCCAACAAAACATTAGAAGCATCTATAGTAATCTGGAAGATTTGCAAATAACTATAATAGACCTCAAAGTTGAAGTTGATGTCATGATCCTTACAGAATGTAGACTTAACCCAAACAAAACCGTACCCGATATCCTTAACTACATGACTTTTTCTTCGACCAATCAACTGAACCAAAATGATGGGGTTGTAGTCTATGTCAAAAATAACCATATAGTTGATGTTGAGGAAATAACTCTTGCTGGGGCATCATGCATGCAAATACATTTGAATAATATCATTATCTTGGGAATTTACCGTTCACCTTCGAATGAAGATGCTGAGTCATTTTTAGACTCCCTTAGCAAACACCTAGACTCAATTAAGGCCTATAAAAATATTGTTATAGCTGGCGATATAAATATTAATATTATTCCTAAACTAATTGAACGATCTCAAGACAAGAAAAATAGACTAAGCTACTTAGACACATTAATTAATCATGGACTATTACCCGGCCATTACTTCCCTACAAGAGAAGAAAACTGCCTGGATCATTTTATTTTGAAAATAGATAGGGTTACTAAATCAGCTTTTATCGCAGTTTTAAATACTTCTGTCACAGATCACTTGCTAACTCTCCTAAAACTCTCAAACAGTAACAAAACTATTAAAAAATGGAAAACAGTCATTAAATACGATAATGCACTCTCAAGTCTTGAGAGCAAAGGTCTTTCGGAGCTATTTCTACAAAAGGATCCTAATATCGTGGCAAATAAACTTATCGAAAAACTAACTGAGTCTCTTCAAGAAAATACCAAACAAATACTTATTCCTAAAAGCAAAAGAATAATCAAACCCTGGATATCTCAAGGCATACTAAGATGCATCAGAAATAGAAACAAAATGCAGCGAAAATTAAGTTCTGACCCTGAAAATGAAATTCTGAGGATTACGTTCAGAAGATACCGTAATTTCTGTAACAATCTCATAAAGAAATTAAAACGCAGGTACGACAGAGAAATACTAGAGAAATCTACAAAAAAAACCGAAATCTATGTGGAATACTATAAACAACATGACAAAATTCAAACAAAAAAAAAACACAAAATACAAACTTGCTAAACTCTCATTCATCTCCTGATTTGTCAGTCAACCTTACGAATAAATACTTTGCAGATATAGGAAGGAATCAGGCTGAGGACATTCAAAGCAGGGCTATAAACAACGAACAGATCTTACCTGACCCTCAACTGCAATCTTTTGTACTTCTTGAAACAGATCCAAGTGAAGTGCACTCCGTTCTTGTGAGCCTTAAACTAGATAGTGCCCCGGGGTGGGATGGTATTACGGTGAAATTCCTCAACATGGCAAGTAGGCTTGTTGTCTCAATTATCTCCCATCTAGTTAATCTTTGTTTTGTTAAAGGCCTGTTTCCAACAGTACTGAAAAAATCGATTATCACCCCTGTGTACAAGGAAGGTGACAAAGACGATTGCACAAACTACCGGCCGATCTCAGTCCTGCCATCTATCTCAAAAATTTTAGAAAAAATTATAAATAATAGACTATTAAAATATTTAAATGCGTACAACATCCTTTCTGAGAAGCAATATGGCTTCCGACAAAGTTTATCAACTGAAGACGCTGTCATCTCTTTGACCTCACTTATTGTGGAAAATGTTGACAAACAGAATAAATGCCTTACAGTCTTTCTGGATTTAAAAAAGGCTTTTGATACCGTATCAGGCTCCATTCTTGTCCAGAAACTAGAAAATATTGGCATACGGGGTAATCCGCTTGAATTACTAACTAGCTACCTACATGATAGAACCCAGCGTGTTAAAATAGGCCCTTATATTAGTGAGGAGACTTTTATATCCTATGGTGTGCCACAAGGAAGTGTTCTGGGCCCGACACTCTTTCTAATATATATTAACGACTTGTGTAACATGGAAATAAATAATGGCCAGATATTCACTTACGCAGATGACACAGCTATTGTTTTCTCAGGGAGCTCCTGGAGTGAGGTCAAGGAGATGGCAGAATTGGGTCTTTCCAGAATAGGTAATTGGTTAAAGCTTAACCTCCTAACATTAAATTCATCTAAAACAAATTATATCTGTTTTACAACAACTACCAAAACTCAACCTGAAACTGACTTTTATATAAAAATTCATGAGTCCACAAACTGTCTGAACGACGACTTCCCATGCTCTTGCCCTGTGATTAACAAAGTGTCTCACATAAAATATCTTGGTGTTATACTTGACCAAACATTGACCTGGAAGTTACACATAGATCTTATTATAGGCAGAATACGTAAACTAACCTGGGTTTTTAAAATACTAAGACACATTGCTACAAAAAAGATTCTAAGTAAAATTTATGTTTCTCTAGTTCAATCCGTGTTAATATATTGTATTCCTGTCTGGGGAGGTGCCATTAAAACAAAATTTATAGAGATAGAAAGAGCCCAGAGATCACTTCTAAAAATCATGTACTTCAAATCTCGCTTATTTCCCACAAACGAACTCTATCAATCCTGTAAGGAACTGACAGTAAGGAAGCTTTATATACTTAACATTATAATGCAACTACACAGAAAGCTGGAATTTGATCCTAATTTTACATTTAGAAGGAGAAAACATAATGTTGCCCCTGTACACATAGTGAGCACAGAATATGCCTATAGGCAGTATAAAAACCAATCATCGCTAATATATAACTTGGCAAATAAAGAACTTAACATATTTCCGATGTCATTTTATCACTGTAAAAAACTAATAACTGATTGGCTAATGGAAAAAAGTTATGATGAAACAGAAGTTCTAATCAGAAATAAAACAAAATGAGAAATTAACTCTTAATTGGCAAACCCAAATTTGTAGACATACACACTACAAATCCACACCCTCAGACACCCATATTCACATATTCACACACTCACACCCACACATATACACACACAAACCCCCTCCCTCTCTCTCACACACACACACACACACACACACACACACACACCCTTCCTCACACTTACACACAAACACGAATGTGAGTTATATAGCCTAGAATAATTACATTATTTTATCTTTATTTTAGTTTTAAACTTAAAAATACTTACTTACCTGAATTTCAACGTAGGTTCCTAAGTAGTTCACAATCTACTAATTTTGTTACGTCGCATTTGAAGTCAAACTTATATAAACTTATTAATTGAAATTAACTTTATCTACTCAAAATCAAAAGATGTATGGATTGCTACCCACATACTTAATATAATTTTACCCAGATATGGAAGAGCGGGGCTTCCTGGCACAGGTATTTCTTACTTAAAAGGAAGCTCCAATCAAATTGTGTTCTAAAATTATGTTTGTTACTGAATAAAGCTTTTTGTATTTTGTATTTTTGTATTTTGTATTTTGTCTGTCAGAGCGAATGCGGGTTATTTGTTTGGTGTTTTCATCGAAGTGCTCTACCTCCACATATTGCTCTCTATTTGCTAGGTATGATCTGAACCAATCGTGTGCCTTCCCGCGAATTCCTATACCGTACAGTTTATCCAACAGTATATTAAACTGGACTTTGTCGTAGGCTTTTGACATGTCGATTAATATCCCTACTGCATATTTCTTATCATCTAATATTTTAAGGATTTCTTGAGTATATTTGAATACTGCGCTTACGGTTGATCGCTTTTTTCTAAAGCCGTTTTGGGAGTCATCAAAGATTTTATATTTCTCACAAAAGCGGTATACTCTATTACACATGGCTTTTTCCATAATTTTGGAGCATGTTGGCAGGTTAGCTATAGGGCGATAGTGATCAAGTTTATTTTTTGACTTTTTCTTATGAATTGGTTTGACTATTGCTTTCTTTAGGTATTCAGGGAAGGTGCCTTCGTTAAATGATTGGTTTATTATTAGTGTTAGTGGTGTAGTAAGTTCTTCGGCACAGAATCTAATTAGACAAGGTGGTAATTCGTCAATTCCAGAGCTTTTTTTATTTTTTATCTGTTTAATTATTCGCAATACTTCAGTTTGTGACACCGGATTGAGGTACATTGAGTTTTTGGTTGGGTTTATGACGGGGCGTCCGGGTATTTTGGCATCTGTGGCCCCTATGGATGAAAAATAGGAATTAAAGGTGTTTGCGACACAATTTGGATCTGGATTTATAGTTCCGTTTACTTCAAGTTTTATATTTTCGTGGTCTTTCTTGGGTTTTTTGTTTGTTCTCTCTTTGATGATGTTCCACATAGTTTTTATTTTATTACTCGATTTTTTTATTTGACGTATGTATAATAGTTTTTTAGAATTATCTATTGTTCTTTTTAATAGTTTTTCGTAGGATTTATAATGGGTTTTCAGTATTTCACTATCGCTGTTAATAGTTAATAGCTTTAGAAGTCTCTTATTTCGACATGAGATCTTTATGCCTTTAGTGAGCCATGCTTTGTTTGAAGTCGATGTAATTTTTATATGTTTTTTAGGAATATGTAAATTTAGAAGTCCTGTCATTATTTTGTTAAAATTATTATAGTTCTCATTTATATTATTATTCTTATTTAATATGTATGGCCAATTTATAGTCTGTAAATTTATTTTGAGATCTTTCATATTGTTGTGACTGAATAGTCTTTTTTGTATGGTCCACGCCCTTTCATTGTCTTTTTGTGGGGTAGTTTTCTTTATTTTTAGGACAGTGGCGCTATGGTGAGTGAAACCTAAATGGTTGACTGTTCCTGGGCATGCTCTATCGACGTAATTGGTAAATATGAGGTCTATACAGGTTGATGATGTTGGTGTAAAGTGTGTAGGTTCTTTAATTAGCTGTGTAAAGTTATATTGTAGCATAGTGCTTATTAGTGTGTTAGATCTCTTGCTAATGGTTAACACATTTGTGTTAAAGTCGCCCCCAATTATTACTTTATGTTTAGAAAATTTGTTACGTATGTAGAGCAATATCCTACTCAATTGTTCAATGTAGTTTTCTTAATTTTTTCCATTCCAATATAGGCTAATTATTATAATACCTTCGTTAATTAATTCAATTCCGCATATTTCTAGACAATATTCCACTGAAAATTTTGATATTTCAGTAATTTCCCTGTATTCTAAGTTATCTTTTAGCAGTATACATACTCCTCCGCCACTACGATTTCTTCGACAATAGGATGCTGCCATTATATATCCGGGTACTTGTATCATGGGAATCTTCTCTTGAGTAAGCCATGTCTCGCTTATACATAATGATGTATAAGATGTATTTTCTTGAACAAATGCGACTAGTTGGTCTAGTTTGTTGTTGATGCTCTGGATATTCTGGAATAGTAATTTATAATGTTGGTCTTGGTCTGGGTCTTCCACGAAAGGACTGGTTTTTGGTGTGTTCTGTGCTGTTTGGTGTAGGTCCTCCACGAAAGGACTGGTATATAATGTGTTCTGTGCTGTTACGTTGATCTGCTGTTGTCGCGTCTTCGATTGTGTTTACGTATTTTGAAGTTCGTCGGTTCCGTTCATTTTGGTTTCTATTATTTAACTCATTTTCATCTAGGTATTCCGATATCCACAACCCAGTACCTCGAAAATGGTTTCTGTTAGACAACAAATATTTGGTCAGCCTTTTGCTTAGCATCTCGATTTTAAGGGGTCTTCGCCAGCCTCTACGGCCTATCCTTGTAATTTCCTCTACGTATCCAGTGACATTTGTGCCAGATATTTCGTTGAAAACTTGGGCAATTCTTCCGTAGAGTTGATGTTCTGTTTCGTCTCTGTATTCGTCCAATCCATACAGCACTAGGAGTCTGTCATGGTCTCCATCGTGTGTAGATACATTCGGGGTCAAGGTAGGTGTCATTTTTGTTTGATTGTTCTGGTTTTGTATTTGGGGTATAGTAGCATTGGAAGTGGTGGTGGTGGGCTTGCAATCTGTAGAGGATGAAGAAGATATAGAGTTACTCTTTATTTCTGCTATATCGCGTTTTAGTAATTCGTTTTCTTTTTCTAAAATTGTAATCTTCTGGGAATGTGTTTCGGTTATCTGTTTTATCTGTAGTATGTTTGTCTCCATAGTATTCAGTCTGTCGTTTATTCCATTTATTCCCATCTGTAGTTGATTGAAGTTTGCACAGAGCTTTTCTTCGCGTTGATCTTGGTTGCTCAGAAATGAGTTTAAAGTTTTTTGTAGTGTTTTTATTTCCATTATTACGTTGAAACTGTTTTGTGAAGGGCTGAATTTCTCCGTGTCTCCGCCTGGTAGTGTGTCGTTTAACGCAAATGAGTAGTCATTGTTAATTATTTTTGGGCATTTTGATCTCTGTGTTATGTTACAAGTTGATTCGTCTCCTCCGTACCTTTCTATGGTGTCAGTTTGTACATTGGTTCTTATTGGAGTATTAGTATTATCCGTTTTCCGTGTATTGGAGATACATTTTGGGCATTTCCAGCTGCTCTTACGTTCCTTTGACATAAGGTTTAAAAATATTTTTTCTGAAACGCCAACGCAGTCCAGATCATAGTTATCATTGCATATGGTGCAACATAGAAAGTTTTTGCTTAGTAAAGGTTGGAAGCATGCTAAACAATTTTTTTGAGTTGCCATGATAACGTACGTACGTATGCAATTAACAATATAGATTTAATTTCCAACCTGTGCTGCCGTCTAGTGTGTGGTAGCATAAATCTTAGTAGCGCCCTCTGGTGTAATACTTATTTATTAGAAAATGGGCTTTGGGTTTCGCTACTCGTTCATAGATGGCGCTGCTATACAGTCGTTATAGATGGCGCTGCTATATGGTCGTTAAATATTGTTTTGAAAATAATGCATACGTATTTTTAGGTTGTTATTTTCTTGATGACACTATTACAGGTTTATTAGTCTCGCCTCGTATGTATAATAATCACTTCATGATAATCCACTGGTGTCACTACAAAACCGAGTTTTTATTGTTGTTTTTTTCACGTTTTAGATGGCTTCACAGAGTAGAATGGTTTTTCACTATTATTTTCACTAATAATGTTTTCGGTGTGATAATCATTGTCTCATTACATCACTCGACGGCTATTTTACACTTTTAGTACATATTTATTACAGGAAAGTAAGTTTTTACATTTTAAAATAGATTTTAACACTAAGAGCTATTGTTTACATGGCAAGTGCTGCCACCTCCCTAATAGGTGTCGGAATATTACCGCCACCGCGGCAGGAGGCACAGCGCCAGCTCGCTTTTTTTTCGCTTGTCATCTTTCGGTGAGTTGTTTCCAGGGGACCAGCACATCCGAAGTGAAGGCTTCCTTTACAATCACTGCATAAAACTCCATCAGTAACTTCAAGATTGCACTTAGAGCAAATCATGGTGCAAATTAGTGTGATTACGACACTTCAAGTTAAATACAACTAAGTCACTGAATTAATTAGGTTGTTTATTGTATGAACGACACACGTTCGCACGGCGTAAACAAGTGAGTCACACGGTAGGTCGCGGAACAGCCGATCGGAACGAGCACTAGAGGCGAACTGCTTTTCTTCCCCATTCGACGGAGCAACAATAATCTATCATGCCTTAAAGCTTGAAAAATAAACTCTGATTTGCCCGTGCCTGTTGCAGAAACCAAAGGGCTTATCACTTTCAGTTTCAACAGAATTTTGTCATTGCAGGCTCCGCGACGAGTTGTACGTGCAGCTATGCAGGCAGACGACCGAGAACCCTCTCCGAGACTCGTTGCTGCGAGGCTGGGAGCTGCTGGCCGTGTGCCTCGCGTTCGTGCCGCCGTCGCCTGCCTTCCAGCCTGCGCTCACCAACTATGTGAACCGGCACAGGGATCCGGCGTTCGCTGATGCTTTCCCTGAGGTAAGTTACACCGGCTGCGTCTATGACAAAGAGGGTTAAATGATCATGAATACTTGTAAATTTACTTATCGAAAAAGCGCGACTGGGGAACTGACCTTTGTTAGTTTGTTAGTACAGATATTATAGCAATTTTACCTGAAAATAAAATTGTTATTATACATACTTACCTGGCTTTAAGCCTAATATTGAGTGTAGCAGCATACTTGATTTCATTTCCGGTGCGACGAAATTAGCCCCAAACAGCTCACTTCCTGTTTAAAACTCCTAAAATACATGTCATATCCGTTTGGAACCTCAGCAACATTGCGCGCGTAAAGTTTCAGAAATGGCGGCAATTGTAGCCAGCGTTATTGCGCGCGCTCAATTTTCAGGTCATTGGCAACTCAATAAAGAGCTGATCGTGTCTAAGAATGTGTCACGATCATGCAATGCACAGTAATGTGCACAGCAGGCAGCGATTTACCTAGGCTTAAAGCCAGGTAAGTATGTATAATAACAATTTTATTTTCAGGTAAAATTGCTTTATTATACCTGACGGTACCTGGCTTTAAGCCTAATATTGAGTAGTGTTTGGTATCGACTGCTGAGTTAAAAACGCCAATGTGATATGACTAGGAGTTCATTTATGGAAACCTTATATAAATTATGATACTGAATGTGTATGCATCATCGTGTACATGATGCAAAGATAGGCTGCGCAAATGCAACTCAAAAATAAGGCAAATAGATATAAACAAACACAGACTTAAGAAAGGTCTGATAAAGTCATCTTTTGAAGCCAGCCGAGTTTCGGGCTGGCTAGGTTAGACTTGGTTAGTTAGTTTCTGGCTATTAAGACTCATCTGATCTATATGAATCTAAGAATATGCAAAGCTTTACCTCCAGTAGGTATTCCCTTTAAGATTGGTGCTCGGTGGTTGGCTGCTAGCTCGCCATTCACCTCGACGACTACCAAGACTGCAGTTGTGAGGTCAGGATATCAGGTCGGTCACCTGACCTACGAAACTCGGAGCTAGAGACGTAGGCGTGCCGAATCGAATACATGTGAAAATGAGTTATTATAATTTGTACCTTGCACAGACAGGGCCAATCTGATTTAAACACAAAACATTGATGAAATTAGTGATTAGCCGTACCTACGGCTTTGTTTGTACCTACAAACAAATTACAATTGCTGTATTTTGAATTGGGAGTGCGCCTCCTGGATGCATTACCACTGATTATGTACTTCCACATATGATTGGTCTTTGCAAAAGACTGGCGAAAAAGTCTGTAACTTTAATGATAAAGTTACTCAATTAATCTAAATAGCTTTTCGTATCACTTCTGAGAAGAATAGCTAGATGTGGCTGATTCTATTACAGGAGCTAGTGTGGCTATCTGACTAAACTGAAGATGCTTCTACAGTGGGCAAGCATAGAGAAAAAGACAAGTTTACGCGTAATAAGCATATTTGTAAATGCCTACAGTGATAAGGAAGTTTAGTATCCATCGTATTCAATTATCATTGATCAGATACCTAATACAAGTATCTGAACGCGTTTTCATTATTACCCGCAGCTGTGTAGACACATAAACTAAAACCATGTTACCTAGGACTGAACCATAAAAGTCAAATATACATACAGATGTAGTGAATAATCCTTTCCTATCGGTAAAACTCGGAACAACGATAACACCCGAATGGTGCCGAAATGTCTATGAATTACTGTATTATTAAATTACGTGTAGGTATCAAATAAATCGCATACTTTATTTATCAATGTCAAATGTCAAATTGCCCGTTTGACGTATATTACACTGAGATGTTAAAACCACCACGATTCTATCATATAAAGAATTCGTTAGGTAAACAAAAATATAACTAGTTACTGAGGACGTTTTATTTCAATAAAACGCACTGATAAAAACCAAATTCCGGTTGGGATGATCTAATGATTCTATAAGGATTGGAACCCCAAAAGTCTAACTATAAGTCAAAACTACAGTAGGATTTTGCAGACCTTTTTTATAACAATAAATTTTTGTAATTAATTAAAAATACTATGACATAACAAAAAAGACACCTCAACATAAAACAAAACAAACCAGCAGAGAAATTAATATAAATAAATATGATTTTCTGATTGGATGAACGACTTCGATTATGACAGCGGGATAAGAGGAGGAGGAGCGGGGTGGACAGGTGAAGCGAAACAATACTTCCAACTTCCATATCACAGTCAGAATCAGAACTATTTTCTGGTGTATCATCGTCAGAGTTTTCATGAACGGTGATTACAAAACTAGCCATATAATTTTCCAACTCAGGTTCGTGTTTTCGGTACTCGTTTTCGCATTTGATGGCGTGGTCACATACTTTGGGCCAAACATCGGAACCAATCATATTAACCTTTTCCTGTACCAATTGTTTCACAGTAGTCATATTCATACTGATGTTTCTTTTGGATACGTATCCCTTTATTTGTGACCATATGTTTTCAATCGGATTGAAATCAGGATGATATGGTGGCAATCTTAGTACGCTGTGTCCATATTCGTTCATAAGTTTATCTATAGAGTATTCTACAAAGTCTTGTTTGTACTTGCAAATAATTTCATATATTTCAAGTTTTGTTAATGACGGATCAATCGGAACGTTATGTTTGGATAGCCAATCAATCATGTCTTGCTTCCTGGTATTTGAAACTCCACTGGCCTCCGAAACTCGTTTTTGGACTTTACAAAACAAGCAGTATAGTTGGCAAACATACCAACTATACTGCTAATTGATCATTTTCTGTTAAGAAATATAAATAAATATTGAAAATAACTTCGCAGGCTTGCCGATCTAAACATTTCCCTTTTCTTAGTGCTTTCGGCATGTCTGTTATAAATTGTTAATGTGGATCGAATAAAATCAATGTTTATTATTTACAAAAATGACAGACAAGAGTGAAATGTAAAGTCAAAAAAAAAAATATAGGTGGCCTGCATTAATACACGAGTCCATGAAGTTTATCACAAAATCTAACATAAATATCAACAAAATATTTCTGTGGTATTAACTACTCTATATAGATACTTCCTCTTGCAATGCGACCGTTCCCTACGTTGTCTCGATGGGTACTGAGTGCGGTGAAGTAGTAAGACAAAAACGAACATTTCCGAGAAAATACGAAAGGAAAGGATTATTCACTACATCTGTACTTCACTAGGATAATCCAGCGTTGCCATAACATTCATTAAAATAATAATGTGTAATGGTTATAAAAATTTTGAAAAACTGTCATTAAGCTAGTTCACTGGTAGAAATACCAGGTTGGTGTCCTAACATAACATAGCGTTAAGCCTTTTCCCATACGGGGCGGCAGAGTCACAATGGCGCCACGCTCAATATGCTAATGTATATCATGCTCAGTCCGATATTCAATACTCCATTGCTACTCACTTTATAATTATTATTCCTTTACTATGTAGGTACTCTACGGAACAGCTGTAGAAATATTTAAGGAACTCTGCTTGTGGGCTGTATGCCGCACCGGCCACATCCAAGACACATTATGGTTAGATTACCTCGATTTCGTCGACTTGGTTAAAGCTGCCTTTGCTGTTCGCTTGGGATATGTCGAAGTAAAGCGACTATTGAGAAACAACCAAATAAATAGTGGAGATGTGAAAACATATCACGATGTATATATAATCTCAAATTTATATTAATTTCCTGAGAGACTCGAGGACTGTCATCAGCTCCTTTTGGCTAATATACTGAAAAGTGCATTCTTACAGCCACTTAACTAGTGAATAATGAAGACCTGCGCGGTCCAGTGACACGTAGGTCATTTGTGAGAAGTAATGTAGATAACTTCTCTATATGGCTCCGACAATATCCTGGTGGACAACTGTCTGGATAATATTAGCAGACTATATCTTTGGATAGTGAATCTGAAAGGTGACTGCTACAATGATAATTGTCTGAAGCAGTGAAGTAGGCATATTGCCGACCATATCCTGCCGGAATGATGAAAGTAGTCGCGTTGAAAAACGACGGCTCTGTTAGATTGTAACGCATTTTTATGTTAGGGGTTGGAGGAAATAAGCTAGGTAGGTACTCAAAGTTCTTTAACAATGTGGTTTAACTTATTAAAGGTAAGACCAACACCACAATAAGAGTAGTTTATGATAACCCTTTTACCCTTTGAGTATTGTATTATATAGATAGCCGGTCCTCCAGCCACATACCTAATGTTTAGAACTCCCTTGTAATCCCTTAAAAGCAGCAGCGCTAAAATGGATATTATTGATTTCAAAGTAAAGAAAGTTACATAAAGTAATTAGTATCAATGGAATATAAAATAGTTTTGATTTTATATTTCTTCGTCACTGGCTTAAAAAGGGTTAAGATATCACGTAAATTAGTAAAATGTTACAATAAAACTTTAGGAAAATTGTTTGCCTCCACTTTGTCCGCCTCGTTCTACCAACATCAGGCGATGTTTCTGTATGAAAATGTCGCTTTGAACCTTGCACAGATGGTAAAGTTGCAGAGACTGAGTTAGATCTCAAGTTTCGCCGGGATACTAGAAATGCACGACAACCAGCCATCAGATATCTACATCTTTGCGCAAGATGTTTAATTGAACAGTCTCACACGAGCGTTTAGTAGCGATGTCCCCTTACGCGCAGGCACCGCATACCGGCATAACCGCGAAGGGCTGACGTAACTGCATGTCAATGTCGCTTTAAACCTTGCAGGTGGACTAAGTTGCAGAAACTTTATATATTACCATCGAAGATTGATCAACAGGTCACTTCACGCGGGATTCTCAATTTCTCTGTAGCCAAGCTGCGCTGATTGGTGTACTTATGGCGCTCAGACTGGGCTGCGGCACCTACATTTGGCTGCGGCCGTAGTCGCCGCGTCGTCGTTCGCCTCCTGCCTCCCTTCCGCGCACGCACCAGCCTTGCGCAGGCTGGCGGCCCGGAGCGCTCGCCGTATGCCGGCTCCGGGCGGCGGGGGCGCGACACCGCTGCGCGCGGGCGCGGGTTAAGTGTAGCGGGCAGCCAGCAGCGCAAGAGCTCACCTTCTCGACTCGCCTTGCTCTGGAGGTCGAACTCACGAAAATGCACGCAGTCGCCGTGTCGTCGTTTGTCTCCTGCTTCCCCTCCGCGCGCGCGCCAGCCTTGCGCAGGCTGGCGGCCCATAGCGCTAGCCGGCCTCCGGGCGGCGGGGGCGCGACCCCGCTGCGCGCGGGCGCGGGCTTACCTTCTCTGTTTGCCTTGCTCTGGATGGCAAACTCACGAAAAATCTCCAGGTTTCTCCTTCCTTGGACATAAAATCTGTAAAACTGGGATTAGTTATGGAATATCCACCGAGGGCAAAATCTTGCACGTGGTTACCATTACGCGATGGTCGTGAATGCATTGAGTATAGATTGAGTAGAGATCCACTCGTCCAACGTCAATAGTTCGCAATTGATAAGAATCTATTTTATTATATTCCCCTCGGAAGACCTCTCGTTGGTTGTATTACATACCTTATCCCTCTACAGGGAATCGGAAACAGCCGGAATCTGCTTGGTGCTCAACAAGCCAAGACATGACCGTCGAAAATAAACCTTTTTGCGCCTCCTTCTGCTTGATCAAACCATGTGGTACTACCATGGGCGGTCACTACGTTCCCGCCAAGTATGATTGCCATCTAAGGACTTGGCGCACTCGAGTTCATTGAACTCCAGCACAGAACAATAAAAGTTTGTAACTCATGCGAACGGCAAATATCTAACCTGATTGGATTGGATTTACTTATGATTTTCTCGGCGTGAGATTCGGATGAATGCAATGTTTGTACTTTCGAGGGTAGTTACAAATAGATCTTATAAATATCACTCCTATATCAAAGGGAGTGATATTCCTATCAAATTCAATGTTAGAATTAAACATATCTTATTGCGAGATTTTGTGAGTTACTAAACATTGCATCACTCGATCTGTTTAGCATACGATCATGCATTGCCGAGATGTTACTTGCTGAATCTTGGAACGATTTTTCCAGATGACTTGTCCTTGAATTCTTTCTTACTCCCCCGATGTCTTCTCCTCCGGCTGCTCCTCCTCTCCGGATACGTGGAAGTGGAACTGCTGTAGCGATCAGTCCTCGATGATTCACTACGCGGGGCTATTTACCGCGGTTTTTATTAAACGGATTATTTTTTGCTGTTACACTGAACAATTAACACTATAACCGTAACAAAATTCCAAGGATATTTCGAAAAGTAACTTGGAATATTTTCAAATTTGTCAAACGCGTGCGCACGGAAAGAAATCCAAAACGCCAATGACCTGAAAATTGAGCGCGCGCAATAACGCTGGCTACAATTGCCGCCATTTCTGAAACTTTACGCGCGCAATGTTGCTGAGGTTCAAAACGGATATGACATGTATTTTAGGAGTTTTAAACAGGAAGTGAGCTGTTTGGGGCTAATTTCGTCGCACCGGAAATGAAATCAAGTATGCTACTCTCAATATTAGGCTTAAAGCCAGGTAACGTCAGGTATAATGAAAGGTTTCTTGACGCTTGAGCGAGGCCACCATCTCTCTCTCGCCCATGTATGCTCTTGTTCCTATGCGCCACTACCTTGGCGTGGAAACTTGGCGTCAGGTCTAAATAATGGTTAATCAATGCTCGATAAATAAATGTTCGTACTAACCCTCCCCATAACAGTCATATTCTCAAGAGTATCATCAATCAGTGGAGATGACTATCTTGAGGTGTAGGAAATTCAATAATAAGGCGCTGGTAAGTGTTGTCGTTTATATTAATGAAAGGTTTCCGCTCACTTCGTGCTCGCGCGCTTAGAGAAGTGAAGTGAAAAGATGGCGGCGACGCGCTCCTCTCCTTCGCCCCTCGCCCCCTCTGACCAAGGAGGCCGTAACAATCAGCTGTCACTACTTGAAATTAATATTTGTTATGTGACTTATCGATAAACGGTGTTCGGGAACTGACCTTTGTCAGTATATAATGGTTAATGTATTCTCGATGCTCGATGAGTAAATGGTCGTGCTAACCCTCCCATAAACAGAATTATTCTTTAGTTAGAGTATCATCAATCGGCTATCATCACCGGCGTTTTTTGGCGACGTTTTATGGTCCGTGTGCACCGGGGCTAAACTACGGCAAAATTGTCAGCACTAAACTTTGTGAAAGAGTCCGTTATTTTGCTATACATAATTGTTGGACTATATTGATCCCGCTCTGTGCACACTTTATTTGTGGACCCTATGCATTTCCAACACCGCAATAAATGGCATAATATAGAGAAGGCCTTCACTCAACAGTAGGTGCAAGATGTTGGATGGATAGATAGATGCATGTTAATGAAAATCGGCTCTCCATACAGGTGGGTAAATGGCCGATCCACGTGCAAGTCTCCCACTACGCCGGCGTGGCGTGCAAGCGGCTCGAGCGCATCGGCGTCGGGGGCAAGAAACAGCCGCGGAAACCCACTACCGAGGATATCGACCAGGCCAGGGTAAGTCCGAGATGATCGCAACTGCCTAGGCGTGATGTTTACTTTTGAATTGATTAGAACCACTAAAATGAAACATGCCCAGATCTAGGTAAAAGAAATAATAGAGGCTGGAAAGTTAGCAATAGATGGACGAGCCAGTTTGAGGGCCGAGCCGCAGGACAGGCCCTCTAAGAGGCGAATCCATCTATTGCAATGTTGTCCGAGATATTACATAGAGCTTTTCACGACGCACATTCGGAAATAAAATTAATTATACAGTTTTATATTACAAAAAAGGTTTGAAACTCCGCTTGGCGGAGTTGCCATCTTCCGCAATTAACAGCACACGTCAAACATGATTTTACCGACGCGACGGCATGATGCACGCTTTACCCACATGAAGCGGCATGACATTAGCGGCATGACGCGCCATCTGTTGACATCTGACAGAAACATGACAGACAAGCTAGCAATGTTTTTTCTGACATGTTCAATTATTCTAGAAATGTTTTTGTTGTCCCTGTTATCTGTTATTTGTCTGGCGGCCACCTTTCCGAGCAGTGGAGTGAAAAATGTAATATTCACCCCGGTAAGATCGAACGACGAAACATCGATTAATTTCCGCGATTAAATTCCGATATTAATTTCCGCGACACCTACCAGAACTAAAGTGCGTTTTATTTAGCCATTACCTTTAACGTTTAGTAGGTAGCCATTAAACCAGTTTTGCTAGATTTTGCAAAAAATTGTTACCGAAAAATTAGGGAAACCTATAATAAAATTTTCTTCGGCATTCACGTATACCATCACTCCAAAAGTCTTTTTAAACATAAAATTCTTGACACTCTCTGCGGACAACAAAAATTAACATTACAGTTTCACTCATAGCTATACACCAACCTTCGCATACACACAAACTCACACTGCATTAACACCAACTCCCTCTCATTAAACTCAATGATACACAAAACATAGTTCCGAATAAATTACTTATCTACATTACTAACCCTATAATTTAAGGAGTCTCGAATTAAGTAATTGATGGAAACCTATAATTGGCTGTAGTAAATAAGTAATTTAATGAAGGTAATTTAACTGTAATGCTATTGGCTTTCTAAATAAATAAAATAAAATAAATCTAATGAGTGACTGAAATAGTTTACCTACCCCTAATCATCAAGACATCAAAACTATCTGTAGTAAAACCAAGTAGATATTTAAAAGAATGAAAGAAATATTGACAGCCGCAACTACTTAATTGCTATCTTATTTTTTGAAAGTGGGGTATTGTGATCTGAAGCCAGATATTGCTTGTACTTATTTTTTGACAGTTGTGCACTACAGGTAACTTAACGGCCAATGGAAAAGTTACATGAAACGCGCTCTAACAACGACTCGTTCCCTTCCAGATTCAAATATTCCGTCAGTCGATGTTCGGCAACACACTCTCGGAGGTGATGGCGCTGCAGAAGGAGCGGTTCCCGCACCGGCAGCTGCCCTGGGTGCAGGTGGCGCTGTCGCAGCAGGTATGACTCCTCGAGGATAATCTTACAACACACTCTCGGAGGTGATGGCGCTGCAGAAGGAGCTGTTCCCGATCCGGCAGCTGCCCTGGGTGCAGGTGGCGCTGTCGTAGCAGGTATGACTCCTCGAGGATAATCTTACAACACACTCTCGGAGGTGATGGCGCTGCAGAAGGAGCGGTTCCCGCACCGGCAGCTGCCCTGGGTGCAGGTGGCGCTGTCGCAGCAGGTATGACTCCTCGAGGATAATCTTACAACACACTCTCGGAGGTGATGGCGCTGCAGAAGGAGCGGTTCCCGCACCGGCAGCTGCCCTGGGTGCAGGTGGCGCTGTCGCAGCAGGTATGACTCCTCGAGGATAATCTTACAACACACTCTCGGAGGTGATGGCGCTGCAGAAGGAGCGGTTCCCGCACCGGCAGCTGCCCTGGGTGCAGGTGGCGCTGTCGCAGCAGGTATGACTCCTCGAGGATAATCATCGTCATATCAGCCCAGTGTCCGCGAGCCCTTGTTGGTCAGCATGATGGTGAACAATGGCAGGCTAATTAATGACCCAGTAAAACATGTTTATTTTATTAATAGCTGACCCGGTAGACTTTTTCTGTCAAAATCTATTGGACTACCAACGCCATCTATTGGAAGAAAGATGAACTGAAAGATTTTTCGATTTTATCTTCACCTAGACTTAAAACGAAGAGATTTTCCTGGGCCCGTTTCTTCCAGTTCTTGTACATCTCGTTCCTGGGCCGGTTCCCACCCGTTCTTGTAAATCTCCCTCCTGGGCCGATTCCCACCAGTTCTTTCACATCTGGTTCCTGGGCCGATTCCCACCAGTTCTTGTACATCTCAATCCTAGGCCGATTCCCACCAGCTCTTGTTCATCTCGCTCCTGGGCCGATTCCCACCAGTTCTTGTAAATCTCCCTCCTGGGCCGATTCCCACCAGTTCTTGTACATCTCCATCCTGGGCCGATTCCCACCAGTTCTTTTACATCTTAATCCTGGGCCGATTCCCACCAGCTCTTGTTCATCTCGCTCCTGGGCCGATTCCCACCAGTTCTTGTAAATCTCCCTCCGGGGCCGATTCCCACCAGTTCTTTTACATCTGGTTCCTGGGCCGATTCCCACCAATTCTTGTACATCTCAATCCTGGGCCGATTCCCACCAGCTCTTGTACATCTCGCTCCTGGGCCGATTCCCACCAGTTCTTGTAAATCTCCCTCCTGAGCCGATTCCCACCAGTTCTTGTGTGTCTCGCTCCTGGGTCGGTTCCCACCAGTTCGTGTACGTCTCGCTCCTGGGTCGATTCCCACCAGTTCTTGTTCATCTCGTCCCTGGGCCGATTCCCACTAGTTCTTGCACATCTCGTTCCTGGGCTGATTCCCAAAAGTTCTTGCACATCTCCTTCCTGGGCCGATTCCCACTAGTTTTGTTCATCTCGCTCCTGGGGCGATTCCCACCAGTTCTTCTACATATTTATCCTGAGCCGATTCCCATCATTTCTTGTTGTGGTCCTTCAGCTCGTCACCAACGTTTTCTAGTGCGGCCTCGACCTCGCTTTGCATTTTTTGTATTTTCGATCAACATGGCCGGTCCAGTCCCACTTCAATTCTGCCGCTTTTTCTTTTGGAATTCTTTTGGTCTTTGATTTTTGTTTTGGAACGCAACAAAAACATATTAATTCCATCTTTCATTCATTCTTTCGTCCTTGTTTCAGTCATTCGTCATTCTTATACGCAAGACTGTATTCCTCATATGAGACTGATGACCATACTCCTACAGCCAGAGCTGTAGGAGTATGGTCATCAGTGAAAAAATATTCATCGCCAGACAGAATTCTAAATTGAAAGTCAAAGTCAAAGTTCTTTATTACTGTAGATATATACATAAACTTGCAAACCTCATTTTTTGCCTATTCTTTACATTGGGCCACTGGGAAAAGAAGGGCGTAAGAACTCCCACATATTGAATTTTAGATCTCTTTTAAAAATGGTTGTGCTCAACTAATACATAAATTAAATATATTACAATGTTAATTATTATGATAAGCAGGAATAAATAATTACAAAATTATAAACAGCAAGGTCTGTGTTGAGCCAGATAAACCTCATACAGTCCCGACATTTAAGTAATCTTAAACATTGTAATATCCCTTTTTCGACAAAGTCGCTTTAACATGCTTTTTAATAATTGCTCAAATGGAAATTTCAAAAACTCCTTGAAAGAATTGCTGACCTTCGCGAGTCTCAACCGGGGCGCAACTAGTCTGTGAATATTTCTTAAGGTTTATGGTTTAAGATATGTATTTATTTCTCAATAAGAATACAAATTCACTTACTTGAGAAACAATAGTTACTAAACTAAATAATATCAAACCGACAGGCGCAAAAGAAAAATTAAACAGGGTAGTCCAAAAAATATATGCGTAATTCCAATAACAGATGTTGCTGTTCGCAATGGGTGTGTTTATATTAACATAATTATTATTCTATGTAAGAAATTTTAGATATGAAGAGACTTGTAAATGTGACTTTAGAGTAGGGCTTTGAAAAAAGGTTCTTAGGTTAACATTACAGCTATCGCTATGTTTGGAAAATGTTGTAAGGTTTGCGTACATACATTATATTTTCGAAAATAAATGGACTAGCTTCAGTTAGTCTGTCAATTTCTTTAAAAAGCTCTCTTAAGGAGTCTGTGCATTTAAAATTATGAATTGCTCGAATAGCTGTTTTGTTTAAAATAAAAATAGTTTGATTATCCGCTGCTTTCCCCCACAACAAGATACCATAGGACATGACACTATGAAAGTAACTAAAATATACTAGCTTAGAACTTCATTTACTAGTTTATCTATGTGGGGTCCCCACTGTAATTTGCTATCTATGGTTATTCCAAGAAACTTTGTACCATTTACTAATTCTAACGTGTTGCTGTCTAACACTAAACTGGTCAACAAACTCACTTCCAATGTCAGGCAAGTTGAGGTCTGACATTGGAAATGAGAATTCGATATACTTGGTTTTCATAAATTTAATAAGGAGTCGACTAACCCGGAAGTGGGTTAATCGAGACGAATTAATTGGAATCATTGATTTGTTCGAACAGTAAAATTGTGACTAAAAACTGTAAGACAACAGGCGAAGTCGCGGGCTTATGATAGTGTTCCATAAATGAATGCAAGTTACCATGTATCGGCCCAGGTGCTGGCGCTGAGCGGCCGCGAGACGGAAGGCATATTCCGCGTGTCGGCGGACGTCGATGAAGTGAACGCGCTCAAACAGAAGATAGATAATTGGGAGCTGCCCGACGCGTCGACGCTTACCGGTGAGATACGTCGTACATATGCAATAAGTGTTGTGAATGAATCCTTTCGAAATTATGACAACTGCCAAAATAAGCATCTGTTAAAAATATTGACACCTGGCAAGAACAATGACACCTGACCAAGGACACCTACATAAATTGCAGTCCACATACATCCCTACGTACCCTGACAGGAGAGGAAAATGTTCTGTCTCGCAAGTTATGGATCCCGGGTTCAAATCCTGGCCAAGATGAAAAAAACGTTTAAGTGCGAGTCGGGCTAATACACGAAGGGATCCGTAACGTCGAAAAAACGCAAGGAAAAATACATCTTTAGAAACCCTATGTTTAAAAAAAAAATCGTATAGTTCGTTGTACGATTTGTTGCTGTAGCGGCAACGCCCTCTGAACATTTCAACTCTACCTATTACGATTCATGAGATGCAGTCCGCTGACAGACAAACAGACAGCAGGACGTACGGACGGACAGCGGAGGCTTAGTAAAAGTGTCCCGTTTGGCGCGGTACGTAACCCTAGAAAGGGTGGACATAATTATTCAGAATTATATTCCCAATAACCCCACAAACTACACCTTTGCGACCCACCCTGTCAAACATCATTAGCTAGTCCGCTCAGGCTGTGGTACTGAAAGCTTGTTGGCCTGACTAACCGGTGCTGTCCAGAATTACGTCCCGAAAGACCTATAAAACTAGACCACTTTCTGTCTAACGTCATCCGTGTATCGTACAGACGCCCACGCCCCAGCCAGCCTCCTCAAGCTGTGGTACCGCGAACTGTACTCGCCGCTCATACCGGACGCGCTGTACGCGGCCAGCGTGTCCGCCGGCTGCGACTACGCGGCCTGCGCGCGCGTGCTGCAGCGTCTGCCGGCCATCAACCGACTTGTGAGTACACACACAACAGTACAGTCTAGTCTAGTCCTACATAAAGTACCGCGCACTGTACACGCCGCTCATACCGGACCTACGAACAGACGTAATAGGTTCCGTTTGGCACCCTTCGGGTACGGAACCCTTTGTTACATTTTTGATTTATCGGCCTTTAGACTATTTAGATTGAATGAATATATAAATATTTATGTTCTCAGGTTCTCACGTACCTGATAAGTTTCCTGCAACAGTTCGCTGCCCCTGAAGTCGTCAGCCAGACCAAAATGGACTCCGCCAATTTAGCCATGGTTTTCGCGCCCAACTGTCTGCGATGTACTTCCCAAGACCCACGAGTTATACTCGAGAACGCTAGGAGGGAGATGACCTTCCTGAAGTGTCTCATCACGAATCTCGACACCTCGCATATCCGTGATATGCTGTGACCGACGAACTTGAACTACAGGAACAACAATATCACCGCTGATTCGCCCTACGAAGTCTGCTGAACCGTAAACGAGGCATTCTGCTGGAAGGAGGCCTTGGGCATCTTGCGCCGTCGTCTTTAGATTGATTTAGAGGTAAAGTTTGCTAAAAACCTATCGAATGTCGCCGAACTAATAATTTTTCACCGCTTTTGGAGCCTGAAGAACCGATTTTACGTCACAGTGTTTAAGCGAAAGTATTTAAAAATTCGGAGTACCTTCTTAAATTGCCCAAAATTATTTGTCAGCCATTGTATCCAGTGTTCTAGATGTTTTACTAGTCCGTAGACGCAAACATCGCCTGATACTTGCTTGTATCTTTCTTCAGCTACCGGTACTCGCATGCGACAGCTGTTTTCACATGCATACTTTTTTTTTTTTTCGGAAAACATACCGTATTAGTAAGTTAGAAAAATAGAATGCCCAACTTAC
The DNA here is from genome assembly GCA_949825045.1 of Argyresthia goedartella. Classification (NCBI taxonomy): domain Eukaryota; kingdom Metazoa; phylum Arthropoda; class Insecta; order Lepidoptera; family Argyresthiidae; genus Argyresthia; species Argyresthia goedartella. The sequence goes on from OX463815.1 coordinate 2,437,550, forward strand.
TAATACGGTACACACCATTTAAAAGTTTCACAAATTACATCTAAATTTACACCTGTTTACAAAACACTTATTATTTTTACAATATTACATCACATCCTATAACCCATTCATGGGTCTAGTCTACAATGTTTTTGGCAGCTGATATCAAAATAATGAACGTGTTATTGGAATGTGTAGTGCACACTAATGTGATGTACTAAACTCAAACTAAAGTCAACTTTCCTGATAATTTTTGTTGACATTAAATTGACATTCTTGTATATTATTTTGTATTTTTGTACGCTATATTATATTGTCATAGTTTTTATTTGGTCGTGTCCAAAGATATTTAATGAGATGTGATTTTTTATTATAATTAGAGTTGAGCTTTACAAAAGTGTAGGTTTGTGCAATGTCTTTGCTGCAGCTATTGTTACACTGAACAAATGCGTTAGTTATAGTTTTCTATAATGTGGGTTTAAGTTAGATTTGGCTTTATATTTTATGTCTGAATTTGTATTGTAAATGTCTCAAGCCACTGATCTATGGTCAGTTTCTCAAATATATCTCAATCATAGATATTCAAAATATAAATAGTACTGGCAATATACCTAGCAGGTACACCGTGTTGCCATTAGTAGGATAGACGCAAAGTCCATGAATAATCAGCTTTAGTATCACGTCATTCTTATCTACTATTACATAAACATTCATATTTACACATTCTGTGAAAGAAGTCGTATTTGAAGGGGTTGTTGGGAACATATTCTGAGCAACTTTCTTTACAAAACCGATTTGAGCAGAGCAACTTTATTTTTCACTTCTCCACACAAATCAGCTGACCGCCGGGTCAAAACATAAGGAGGAACTGACCTTGTTTTAAAAAACGATTTTAAACATGAACTGGAATATTTATTAATGATACACAAGAAATATAATTACATATTGATAAAGCGTCGTTATGATATAGTAAGTGTGTCCATTCGGACAGTAGGCTGAAGATTAGTTCGGATCTGAGCTCCCTCGGGCTTCCACTCGCCCGTCACATAGGAGTGGATGTTGAAGGGGCTGACGCTGCACAACGTCAGCATACAGCCCTACTGTACAGGGATATAACAGAACGAAAAATAAAATTGCTCTGATCAAATCGATGTCATGTAAAAGTTGTTCAGCGTGATTTCCCTACCAACCCTTGAAAATATGAAAACACCTTTCTTTACACCTTGTATACAGGCACATACAAATACAGACCTATCAACTTAAGCTGATACTTGCATTTGTGTGAGTGATCGCCAAAAGTACAGTTAGTAAAACACATACAAATAAAATCAATGTTTTATTTAAACGAAGTCCATAAAACACAATGTTACCAACTGTCCAATTCTCGACCTCATAATGACTGAATCTTATAACTCTTCTACTCCGCTCATTGCATCTTCATCTTCACTCTCGTCTGATGATTCATCAGAGTCAGAGCCTGTGTTAATAATTAATCGTTCCGTTATATCGTCGATTGTAGGAGCCATTAGCAGCAGTCAGGAGCAGTAGGAGCCATTTCACTAATATTTCAAACACAATCAATCACATAAAATTACACGTCTATCTGCTACCAGTACCGGAGGTGAAGTGAAGTATGTGAGCGGGCGGCAGGGAAGCGGTGCGTAGCGGACGGTCCGCGCATCAGGCCGCTTGATATAAACTAGTATAAATCAGTTTAAAGCATGCGCGGGACGGGCCGCGCTTCAAGCCGATTGACACTCTACACTATCGGTGTGCACTCACACAAATGCAAGTATCAGCTTAAGTTGATAGGTCTGTAGCTAGTTGTATGTGGTCAGGAATCTGGGGCTCATGTCGACGTAAACTAACGGATAATACAGCTCGGGTAATATAATTCGGGTTCCGTTCTTGTTTGTTTGATCGAAAATTTTAATTTAGTCGTTTAGTCTACTACAAACTTACATGTTATCCTTGTATCAGTCGCCTCGTAGTCCGCTTCCGAAAAAGAATTGCAGTTTAAATCCTTGCGCACATCGAATTCCTAGAATAAAACATCAATCATAGTGCTTTATAAAATGCTTTGGAAACTATCGGTACTTTAGCCCTTAAATTAATTTTTAACCTTCACTTATTGTTTACATGTAAATAAATCATTAAGAAAGTGAGTTGTTGACTCGAAATGTTGCAATGAAAATAAAATAGCGTAGTACGAATAATTTGGCCAATTACTGACCTTATTCATTTCAATGTCACCTTTTCCTAAAAATATATAAAATGGACGACATTGTGTACTGAGTTAATTGATATTTATTATATACGCGCATACGGCTAGCATCAAAAATATAATCCACCAATTTCTGTCCGTCGCGTCGTCAGTATGAGGATATAGCTCTCTGAAGTGGAAAAGTTGCTCTGATTAAATGGGCTTCATAGTGAAAGATGTTCAGAATTATGTTCATTACACCCAAAAAAAAATTGTCACTCCGTACTCCAAATACCACATACACTCTTTTCTGATGGCAGCATGTTGACAACAAATCAAACAACTTTTTTGTATAAACTGACAAGCATTAATGTAAGATGACTGATATTTTCATAATTCAGTAAGGACAAAATTATAAAATTACTAGTTTTAACAACATTTTAGTCAATCAACATGTGTTTTCATTATTTATATTTCAATCTACATAAATTAGTTTTAGCTATGTACCGTATATAAGATTTATTTCAGTATCTAAAGAATGACCACAATAAAATAGCATTTATTTTTGTATTTGCATTTTCGTGCAAGTTATTTTTGTTCATTTGAATTTTACAACAATAAACTCATAAATTCACACCAATTACTATTAGATATTTCAGTATCAGATATCATATAAGAAATAGTATAACCTAATAAAAATGTACCTATACAAAAACTTGCAGTTACTACGTAGTTTCATATAATATGTAAAACGGCAACTTATTTTTAATTCTTGGTATAATCCTAATAGGACGCCTACATGATGCACAAATTGCTCGACAAGCCACAATATTTTAAAAAGCAGACGTTACAATTTATAAGTAGCTCTATTCAGTAGTCTTATCATGAAATCCTGACATTTAGGAATTGCAATCGCTTTTGAAAATTACCAATTATAACATCGCATACACGAAGTCGCCATAAAAGACAGCTCGTGTCAAATAATCATGTTGTGATCGATTTTTTTAAATCGATTGAAATTTATAGATGTCGGTATAACATGCAGTGCCGTACTCCAAAAATGGCTGTAAATGGTGTTAAAAGCATGAAAATCGGAACAATTGATCTTAAGGCCTTATGAATAAATTTAACCCGTAGCCCACAAAAATAGAAGAGAAGTTATCACGTCAATTGTATGAGAAAAATATTTTTTGTTCTGAGACCTATCGTGCATGGTATTCAATGGAAGGGCTTCCTCTCGTACGTCTGGCAACGCTGGCAGCAACTCGTGCGGACAGAACTAGATAGAAGATCTTGAATGAAGATTAAGACGGACGGGGTAAAGATCTTATCCTTTGTGATCGTTTTTCACCACCAATATATTAAAACAGCACGTTGAATACACTTCCATCCATAAGTCTCGTAAAATACTGAAGTTTAAAAAAATTCAACCGTATCGTATCTGGAGGAGCACTTGGTATGTTTTGAAAATGACTTATTTTAATTTAAAACAATTCGCTGAAATGTAATGATGTGATATATTCGAAATATTATAAAATCGGCTCAGAAAGCCCTTTTATATGACACCACACACGATAGATTAAAAAAAATTAAAAATAACTAGGTTTGTTTTAGACCTCGTTGAGTAGATAAATATTGTGTTTTTTTTATTTAAGGGATGAGAAGCCACCGTACACTGCTTTTTTATTTTTTTTACCGAAGAAACTTTTGAGTAGTACAGGAATTGGCAATTCCTGTCTGTCCCCGAAGTTGCATTCGGGAGAAAAGAATTTAAAATTCCTGTTCGGGGACATACAGGAATTTTATGAATTGCCAATTTCAAATTGAAAATGAAAATTGAAATTGCTAGACGTCAGAATTACATGATAACGCCACTGCTTTACAATTTAGAAATACCCATCGCACCGAACAGCTTTCACATCATTCAACTCTTGCAATTGACTCCTCAGACCTTGGTCTAGAATAACCAGAAACAGGTTAATTATATGATACTCTGTATTTAATGATAACATTTTATTCTTGCGAGATAGTGATACAAATCTTTTAACCAGAAGGTTCCGTACGGCTATTTGCGTAGAAGGGCAATTTATGGTCCACTGCCCAGGATCATTTTTTTCAGCTAATTATAATTAAAAGATCTATAGGTTATTATAGGAACCATGTGCAGAATTGTTAATATGTATTTTATATTTATTATCAAAATATTAGTAATGCAAAAGTAGATAATACGCATTTGTGCCTCTGCATTCTCTAAAAGGAAATATGTTGAATTTTTCACAACACATCTACTTATTACATTTCAAGTAAATTATCCTGAATATGAGAGCCACATTATATTTTTCAGATACTTATTTACCATACGAATTTTATATGTAGAGATTATTGTGCCATATAAATCGCTACGACATTTTTGATCATATTTCATTTTACTACTATCTACTTCGTTTTCAGCGTAGTTTTAGTTGGTAGTTATTTAGGGAATTAAAACTGGAGTGCTATTGAGAAAATAATTACAATAAACTATAACAGAGATGTAATATATACCTACGCCCTGTTTGTCTAAATCTTTATTTATGTTGCATAATAAATATAATATTGAAGAGCACACTAGTAACTGTAAAGTATGTAATATTTATTAAGATACGAACCCTATACAGGATGTAACAGAAAGGTGTATTCATATTTTAGGGAGCTGCTAACAGCCTGAGGTCATAATTCTGAACAACTTCGATTTGATCAGAGCAACTTTAATTTTCTCTCTCCATCCATTTTGGGCCAGGCGATCAGCTGGTTGTGAGTAATGAAAAATAAAGTTGCTCTGACCAAAGCGGTTTCATACTAAAAGTTATTAAGAATTATGCCCATAACAACCCCCTAAAATATGACAAACTCCTTACTAGTACCTGCTGTAGCATATAGGCATGCACGCAGTATGCTGGAACCAAATGGGCGCTAATTAAAATTGTACTAAAATTGTATAGCTTACGAATTATAATTATATTCTGCCCAATGTACCTATTCTCATCGCCTAATTTTGCAATTCCTTGTACTTATAATATAATTAAAATATACAGAAATTCTACCTTCCCACAATTTTTGTCATTCAGGACAATATTGCGTATGTTCAGAAGTAGAATATTGTAAATGTATAATGTCATGGAGGAATAAAGGATAATCCGCTGGATAAAATATAAATATCTTATTTTGTTTGTTTTATAAACTCATCATGAACTGCCCATAAATTCGCTAGATAGAATTCGGTCGAAATTATACATAGTCAGGTCATAAGTTCTGTCACATGTGCAATATGAAATAATTTAGACATGTTTATTATTTATGTAAACATTTATATAGCAAAATGAACTTAATAAAACATAGATTCTTATGGTAATAAAGTTTATTCAAAATGACCCCCGCGATTTTGAATACAGGCCTTTATTCTGCGCGGCCAGTCGTCTATCGCAGCACGAACGAGGTCCATGTCAATATCGGCGGCTGCCTTAATCAAGGATGCCTTGAGTGACTCCAAATCAGGATGAGGCTTTGAGCAGGCCTTTTCCTCCAAGTGTTGCCATATCTTGTAATCTAACGGACTCAAATCTGGACTGGAGGAGGGCCAGTCTTCGTGCCGGATGAAGTCGATTTCACGCGCCGCCAGCCAGTCTTGTGTGCTTTTCGCTCTATGAGCTGGCGCAGAATCTTGTTGGAATACCCAGTGCCTGTTATTAAGCATGGTATGAGAAACAGGTTCCACAAGGTTCTTGAGGACTGTATTTTGATACACAACTGCATTCGTTTTTACGCCTTTCTCACAAAAATGTACCTCAGTTAAGCCCCAATAAGAGACTCCCAACCAAACCCATGAGCGAGGATGGAAAATGACCTCGTTGGACACGCGGAATACGGTTGCTCGCTTCTTCACTGCTGTGTGCGTACACCTTATCATTTTGTTTGTTTTAGCACTCTTCCACGGTGAAAATTTTTTCATCCGAAAAAAGAATTTCCCGATGCTTTTTTCCCGCGTACCGCTTCAACAAAGCGCGGCATCTCTTCAGTCTCAGGTCCATTAAACGAGCGTCCAAACGATGTCCTGTTTTTCTTCGATATGCCCTAAGCCCTAAGTCTTCATTTAACACCCTTTTCACCGTGGTCCTGCTTAACCCCATCTGAAGGGCCAACAGTTTCTGCTTACGTATGGGATTTCTTTGAATTCGCGCCTTCACAGCTTTTATCACTGCTGGAGTCCTAACAGAGCGAGGGCGACCACTTCTTGACCTGTCATCTACATTAGAGTCATAGTATCTAGAGTCTTCATTGAATCGTTTTATGGTACGATAAACGAATCTTTTGGTTATATTCAAATTTTTCAGTAAGTCGAAAATCTGAATTGGCAAGTAACCGCAACGATGCAACGCAATAACTGCGTGCGACACGGTCTTCTTTAAGTGTCCACTCCATATTTAAAAATGAGGAAAATTCTAAAAAGTACACATTTTTATTTTCATGAAAAATTCGAAATTCGAATTCAATAAACTTTTTTGTGGCCAGCGTTCTAAATTCAAAAGTTTTTATTGTGTGACAGAACTTATGACCTGACTGTGTATATTAGAGACCCTATATTGTTTTCCATAGACTATCCGCTGTACCCTACTAAAGCTCACCACATTCGGACAAGGATTGGATCCAAGTGTCAACTTAATCATACTCTATCCGAAACTCAAGGTTCCTGCTTGGTTTGCACTGAGGTCTTATCTTCTGATTGATAGTCTAGCCTTACAAATGACTTACGTTATTAGAATTTTCCAATTCATGTTTGTTTATACGAGTACTTACTACTCGGGCGAGCTAAGTTGGCACCTGGCTCGAATGACTTTTGTGCAAAGAACAGTGTATACAGTACGTTTTTACGTATTCCTAAATCGATAATCGATAAATGACAGGGGGCTAGCCCATCGCTGCAGCTATGGAGATTAAAGGTTTCCTCACGATGTTTTCATCATCGTTAGAATGTTCCATCATCTATGTGTTCTGCTCAATGTACCCATTGGTTTTTGTCATTCAGGACAAAACCCAAAGGACCCTAAACTGGCTGACAGTGAGTGACAGACAACGCACAACCAAAACTTAATATCGATCATGTACATCGAATTTAGATTTATTCATATGTAATACTGTACTGTACACACTGTACTTTGTACACCAAACGACATTCCGAGTCAGGTGCCTTCTTAGCGCGCCCGAGTTTAGTTTATCGCGGGCAATTTTTCCGCAACTCGACGTCTTAAATGCGCGTATTTTGCGTGATGTGGGTTGGGGGCATTACTCCTGCCAACCCAGCTCCTGTAGGAAGCCTAGCAAACCCTTGACGTTGCCGACGGCTTCCTGGAGCGACCTCTGCGACCCGAGGTGTGTTGCCCGGTAGAAGGCCACGCCGGAACGTTCCAGTAGAACGTGGGTGGCTGTCTCCTCGACCTCCATGCAGGCTCTGCACAGTGGGCTGTCTGTAACACCTAGAGTGTGTAAGTGTTTATTATCGTGTCCAGTCATCACTCCAATTACCAAGCAGAGCTGTGACCTCTTTAGCTTCAGAAGCTTACGTGATAATCCGGGTCTGATCATCGGGAGGGCCTGTCTGGCTTGCTTACAGGTATCCAAGGTTGACCAATAAATTTGGTGAGTTACCTTTGTGTGCCTGTCGTAGGGTTTTCCTCAACCAGCTGAATAGCAGTGGTATTATGTTTTCTGGTCCCTCCAACGTCTGTCCCGAACCCAACTTTGCCAGTGCGTCGGCTGCGTCGTTGCCGCGCGAGCCACTGTGTCCCTTTATTCACTGCAGGGTATCAGTACTGTGGTTACAAACTTCTGACGGGCTTGGTGACACTCGTACATAAGCCCGGAGGTAATGGTTTTGCTTTGAACGGCTTGCAGAACTGCCTTGCTGACACATAGTATGCGGATAGGGAAATCCTTTACCTCTCTTTCTGCAATAGCTATAATAGCCATTGTGATGCCCATACACCCGGCTTGGAAGACGGTGTTGTTGGCACCTAATGATGTTGATCTCCTCACTTTAAGATCTTCCGAGAATGCCCCAGCTCCTGTACCTGAGTTTGTTTTAGAACCGTCTGTGAAGATCATTAGTTCTCTTTGATTGAGGCCCTCCCAAGGGTCTTCATGCAGTTGTATTTTATACCTTTTGTCGAAGACATATTGCTTGGGTAGGTATCCTGTCAGTAGCCGCTTCTAGTAGCGGCTCCTTACCTATGGTACTTTACCTCAGCAGCAAATTGTAGCTCTGTACCAAACAACCTGGGTGTCCGATAGTTGCCCAGATTGCGCTTGTTGGTGAACATTACCATTTCCGTCTTATTTGGGTAGACTGATAGTTCGTTAGTTGAGCACCAGCGTCCCACGATCCGTAGTGCTGCTTGGGAGACATCACATATCGTGTTTATGACGATTCCACTTGTTAGTATCACTATGTCGTCGGCATATCCTACCGTGTAATAGTGTTGTGCGTTCATTCTGGTGATGGGGTCATTCGCCACCAGGTTCCAAAGCAGTGGCAAGAGGACACCTCCCTGGGGGCATCCCTTCGCTACCAATGCGTGTTGGGATTCGGCTAAAGTGAGTTTAATGACTCTCTTACTCAACATATTGCCTATCCACTCCAAAATAACTGCGTTTGCTCCGTGTTTTACCAGTGCCGCTATTATGCTAGTGAATTTAGTCTTATCGACGGCTCCTTCAATATCAATGAAGATTCCTGGGCACAGACTTACTTTTGATGGCTTCTTATATTTGCTTAAGGTGTAATCGTTTAAGCCTGTTTGTTAGGCAAATCACTGCGTAACCTCAACTATACACACACACTACTAAGTATACAGGCACACCGCGGCCAGTATATTCTAGCATTCCAGAGAGCGATTTGGCGACTCAGCGCGTTGAAGGCATTCGGGGCAACTATTAGGAGGAGGCCTTAATCATCTTCACTTTCATTAAAACAATTGGTCATGGCATGAATCCCTCCTTCAATACCCGATTTCATATCTGCACTTAGTTGACCAGAGCCACATGCTAGTTGAAGATCTTGCCCTGTTGCGGTCGCCATGCGTTGTAGTATTTCATCTATGCCGATAGGACATTATCTGGAGATAATCCAGTGCTTAGCCTCTTCTTGATATAGAGCTCTTATGCAATCCCAATCGGCAATTTCACTGCTTAGTTTTCTAGTTAGTGCTGCGATTGATTCCCTCAGTTCGGAGTTGTGGTTCCCAAAGCGAAGTAGGAGTGATTTCCATTGTTCTGAGTTCATCCTTATAGTTTTACTGGCCCCTGCGAAATGTACGTCAATTTGAATTCAAAATAGAAAATTTGAATTTTGGAATCGACGCGAGCTTTCCTTACAAACTTTGGAACTCCCTCTATTCTCTCTCTTTTAGGACCTATATTCTAAATTCCTAACTTTTCTAAATTTCTTAGACTTCCGTTACCTACATAAGGTTATGGGTTATTCCTATAAACACCATGTAAGGTGACAGTTTTGGCGCCCATCGGTTTTATTTTACATAATTCTGAAACTCACTCTCAGAAGTAACTAAATCTTATCTCTTTGGCTAACTCTTTCGACCTAGCTTTAATTTGCCTTCTTTGTTACTGCGTTCGTACATAGGTATTACCGCATAGTTAGGTATTACTTCATAGGTAGGTAGGCTACCTTACTTCAGTGCAATGTCTTGTCCCTTGAAGCTATCTCACTTGAATAAGGCGGAACTCGAATATTTATGAGGTGCGGAGCCGTTTGGGAACTCCTGCGATTCCCTCATAAACCTCAAAAAGCAGATTGAACTTTGATTTAGAGATAATCCTGCCTCTGAAATCGTAACCTCAGACCTTCCTCCTGACGAAAATGTGGAACAGGCTGAAACTACTTTGTCTTACTTAGAAGAATATTTTTTCTTTTAAGTCTTCACTGCTATCTAAAAAGGTTGAGGCTTATCATAGTCACTTTTATTATCGCCTAGAACGAATAGATAGAAACTCGGAGCCTGCATTCGACGAGCTGCTGCTCACATCACAAACTAAATTCCTCTTCTCTTCTTCTCTTGAATAAGATATAGAAACCTCATTTTCTTACTACCTGAGTCGTATCCAGTTACTCAAAACACATGTTAACATAAAACATATGTTAACTCAAATCCGACACCTATCACTACACCTACTCCACCTATCATTACACCTACTCCTACAATCATTCAAATCTCACATTCTGATAACCGACCTTGAGAAAGTGTCTTATATATATAACCCTCTCCAACAGGCTGGATTGTAAAATATGAACGAATAACCATATTTAATTGAATATTGGCAGTCTGAGGGCCCGTGGAAAAATAGTAAAAAAATCGGAAATGTTACATTTTCCGGAAAACTCGATGCACGATCTTGCGTGTTAGGATTAATTCTACAAATGCACGAACGAGCAAGTTGACCATTTCGGTAGATAATACAATTAGATAATGATAATCATAATAATATTTGTACTTTTATTGATCAATAGTATTGAAATACAGACATATACATTACATTTTGTGCAACGAATCTTCGTACGACTTTTCATCAACGACGTCCACTCCGCCCACGTGCTTGTTGTGATTCTGTATGATTTTTGATGCAGTAACATCGACGTAGCTTCGGGTCTGCTTGTTCCATCTTTTGACGACTTCAGTTTTTTTCAGAACTAACACAATTTGATGTAATTACGACCGACTGTAATTACTCTTTCCACTTGACTACAACAGATGGCTCTCTCACCATTTGTTGGCTCTCACCACGCGTAGCATTTGGGGATTTTTTTTAAATTTTAGACTAGTCCTGTCTGGGATTCTGTTCATCATGATTGCCTCAGTGGTGTGCAATCCGCCCTTATCTAATTCTTCAACCAAAGGAATCGTGGTGAAGTATCTGTCATGATACAAACAGCTCCCTCGAGGTACACTTCTAGCTAAATGATCACAACTCAGGGTCCAAGCCCTAGAGAAGTGTTCCCAAACATTGTTCTAGCTCCTTTGTAGATATCAAATTCTAGCATTAAACCTTTACTTGTTGCTAGAAAAAAGTTTTTAAGTCCCACTGGACGTGGTTTGTTTTTAACCACTTGTAATGCGCAACGCCCAGTAACAGGGATCATTTGTTCGTCAATGGAGAAATAACCAGCTACTCTTTCCTGTTTGTAACAGCCATTGCGGACTTGGTCGATCATTGGTTGTACTTTCTAAAGCGAGTTATGAGTTTGTTATGGTGATCTGAATCCACTACGTGAAGTGCATTTCGTAGTTGTAGGAAGCGATAACGACTAATTTTACTGGTAATCTTTTCCAACGATATTCCAGAGCGCCAGTACATTGGGAAGTCTTGGATACTGAATACATCCCATAAGAATATGGATACCAAACAGCTTCATAATTTTAACACTCGAAATCTTTAGCTCATGGCCAGTTTTTCGCAGATAGTATAAATAAGGGAGTGTACACTCACTTACTTTTTCATAGAGCTCATCATCGAAATATTCGTTGAAATACTCAATTGGAGTTCTGACATGTCTTCTAGAAAGTTCAGGAAATTCATGAACATTACCTTGGAATGGCACATTTTTCCAGCGTCGAGGTCGGGATGAAACTGGGCTTCAGTGAAAGGTCGCAAATAAAAAAAGGTCACTTCGATTTTACATTGACCCGATCAGCTGAGTACAAGTTATAATTGGAGATCTAATTTTTTCTTAAATTATCTCTAACTCTAAGCACAGCTAATGACTATCGTCAATATATGTTCAAATTCGTTACTTGCACGTGCAACATTTAATTTGACGACCCGATTGGCCGAGTCGGCAGTGACCCTGCCGACTGCTGGGCTGGACTGTTGCTGGGTTCGAGTCCCGGTGGTGGCAAATATTTGTTTGATGAGAACGGAGGTTTGTACCCCAGTCATGGTTGTTTATCTATGCAAGTATGTGTATCGTTGTCTAGAACCCAAGATACAGGGAATTCTAGTTTGGGGCTACATCAATGTGTGTAAATAATGTACAAGGTATTATTATTATTATTAAATATGGTGAAATGCAAAACTGACCCCAAATTCGTTACTACCACTGTAAACGTCTTTAAATCATACCCATATTGCAAAGGCTAAATTCAGCGGAGCCATTTCATTGAAATGCGAAATTATATACTTATTCTTTATTAGTTTCCCAAAAACGATTATGCCAATATCATCAGATGAAATGAACAGGTATTTTTACGACAAATCTAATGAGACTGACTTGATGGGTTCACAGGTAAGCAGCTCAGCAGAGTTCCGTCTCCCACCTTACAGCGCCATCTTTAGTTGATGATGATTAAAAATTCATCTGGTGAAATGAACAGGAACATTTGTTAAATGGTACATTTATAATCTTAATCAAAAATAATAACTACCGTGCTAAACACGCGTTATCCCTCATACTTACACGCAACCGCAAGATTGTATAGGCCGCGCCAATTATCTGTGCCAACGAGCTGTGACCTCTCTTTCTCGCATACGGTAAGGTGGGGTTACAGAGAAGTCAAAGTCAAAGTCAAATTACTGTAGATATTTTCATTTACTTAGCAAACCTAATTTTATGCCTCTTCTCCACATTGAACCACTGTGGCAGGAGGAGGGCGTAGAAACCACAGATAGATTTTTAGATAACTTTTAAAAATTGGTTGTTCTTAACTAATACATATATTACAATAGTAATTAATAAGCGGGAATAAATCAATATGTTGAGTTAGATTAACCCCATAAAGTCCCGTCATATAAGTAAGTAATCTTGAACTTTGTAACATCCCTTTTACGACAAAGTCTTTAACATGCTTTTTGAATTACTCAAATGGCAATTTCAAAATCTCCAGAGTTATCTTGTTGTAGTAGAGAATGCACTGACCCCTGAAAGAATTGCTTTACTTCGCGAATCTAAACCGGGGCGCAACTAGTCTGTTATTATTTCTAAGGTTAACATTAAAGCTATCGCTAAGTTTAGAAAATGTTGTAAGGTTCTTGGGTACATACATTATATTTTCGAAAATATATTGACTAGCTACAGTTCGTATGTCAATTTCTTTAAAAAGGTCTCTTAAGGAGTCTGTGCATTTTAAATTATGAATTGCTCAAATAGCTGTTTTCTGTAAAATAAAAAACGTTTGATTATCCGCTGCTTATCCCCCCAACAGGATACCATAGGACATGACACTTCGAAAGTTAGTAAAATATACTAGCCTAGATGTAGCCACATCCGTGTTTTGTCTGATATTCCTAATAGCGTAAGCCACAGAAATAAATTTACCAGCTAATTTATCTATGTGGGGTCTCCACTGCAATTTGCTATCAATGGTTATTCTAAGAAACTTCGTATCATTTACTAATTCTAACGTGTTTCTGTCCACCACTAAAACTGGTCTCAACGTGCCCGACATTTGGAAGTGAGAATTTGATACACTTGGTTTTACCAGCGTTTAACAATAAATTATTAATTGTTGTCCGTGGTTTTCATGCTTGTTTCCCACACAGGGAATGCAGGTTCGATTCCTGACCAGGTACCAATGAGATAATTAATTTATCTTAAGTATATTATACGGACGTTCTAACGGTGATGGAAAACATCGTGAGGCAACTTTCATAACTCCATAGCTGCGGCGATGGGCTAGCCCCCTGTCACGCAAAATGGAGTATTGAGTAACTGGCTCAGAGTGGGTGCAATTTGTGCCTCTGCCACCCCGTATGGGAAGAAGCGTGACACTATGTCATTTCTCCACCATGAAAGGCAGATCGTTAATATATGTATAGAACATTGTGGAACGCCAATTTTTACTCCCGATCCATCGGACTTAACGTCGTGGACTTCTGCCTTTAGAATTCTATTGCTTAAGTACGAGTATGATCTTAATAGATCCAACTGGCGCGAACTGTACCACGATAGTACTTCAACACCGGATCATGATTCACCTACCTGAATACCGGATGTACTTGCCTTTCATCTTGCCACCGGGTCAAGAGGGAAGTATTCGTTTAAACACATAATGCGATAATAGCAAGTGCGAGATAACAAAACCCTCCATCCATTTACTTGTGTAGGAAGCTATTTTAGGTAGTTTTAACATTTTTCTCTCAGACTGTTTCTGCTGCTACGACGACGGAGTTTCTTGAATGATGTTTAATCACCTCCCTCAAGCGGTGACAATCACATTCTGACGCTGCTAAAAAAATAGTGAATAATTTGTCATTAATATTGGCCAATAGAAAAAAAAATATCGTTAAAGTTCCGAAGTTACAGATTTATGTTGGTGGTGGAGGATTACAACTTGAACGTCAAGCTGTTATCCTCATGTCTCGCGCACATAGTACCTACCATGTATACAATCGACTTGGTTTAGATTAAAAAAAATAGCGATGTAATAGTTACGACGACATGCTAAATCTAAGATATAGTCGTTAAAAGAGGTATAATTTCAATACATATACAGTCGTATAGAAAATTATGATAGGGAAAACCCTAAAAACACGGTTTGAACCGGTTCATTTATTCAAATCCTTTAATTTCAATTAATGTGATATATAGACATAGCTATAGCTACTGTTATTTATTTATTTATTATTTACATTAAATATTTGTGCCATTGCAGCAGATGCCAAGTCGACACAAATATGCACAAAATATTTATAAGATAAGATAAGATTCCATTAAAATAAATTACATTAATATAAATACAGATTCAGTTCAATTAATTTTCCAATAATATAAATGCAAATTCAGTTCCATAATGCAACTACAACACAATCATCCATTCATATTACAGAACCTGCCACATTCTCGCACGTATAGCCCTCCAAGCATCACCAAACGGATCATTCAGCGGTGCTGCTGCCAACAGGGCGTTGAGGTTGTACTGCGCCCGTACAAGTGGAGACTGCCGGCGCACCACCATGCGGTGCGTGCCGCCCGCTAGCAGCTGGTGCTTGCGCGCACCTAGATAAGATAGTTGTCTGGTACGAATAGCGCGCATACCGCACGGTGGAAACTAGTTAAAACAAGTTAGGTGAGGGTGGTTGGGGCGGCTCGTGATTTTGAACCTTATGCCATGGTAATAAAATTTAAAACCTATAACGGAAAAGTGGCGTCATCTAGCGCCGGTGGTATTTAAGAGGTTAAGCTTCAACCAGGGCTCGGAGAGCCGCTCAAAATCCAAATCGGTGTGACGCAATTACAAAAAACACGTCATTATAGCCCTCGGCTTTAGCCGAGTAATAATGGGATTTCTACCTCTAATAGTTATTATTGTCAAGTCCTTAAAGTCAAACTTCGTGAAATACACAAGGCGTTCCCGCACGTGCCTGCGCGCGCGATGCAGGGAGCAGGGTCGGAGGCGGAGCCCATCGCCGTGCCGAACTATTCGAAAATCGAGCTGCCCACGGCAGGCTGAGTATAACACATTTTAAATAAAACAAAAGCCGCCAGTGTTGCCATATACATGTTAATCTGCAAATATACTATAAAAATATAAGAAACAATTCTATTCCATAACTGGACTTATGTATCGAACATAATTGTTTACCTTTAATTCACTTGAATTAAATACTGTTTTTAGTAGTCTTGCTTTTTAATTGTCTAAAGGTATTTTCATCTTGGGCGCGCATCAACCTCTCACTGCACTCAGGACTCCGTCTTAATTCCCGAGCGAAAATCTGGAGTCCTTCGTCACGTCTAGAATATAACATCGCGACCGTGAAATAAAACAGTGCTACTCGAGACTACTGGGGTTTGGGAGACACAAGGTAAAATATTTTTGAAGGATTTGGTGCGCCGCCTTAGGATAGGGTTTTGACTACCGCTCTGGGTCATTTCTGATGCAAAGGATCTCCCTGGCTGTGCAGCGTGGAAACGCTGTGGTTTGGGGGTGGTTTATTCGGGTAATTCTGGAGCTAAGGTGTTTCTGGAGCTAAGGTGTTTCTGGAGCTAAGGTGTTTCTGGAGCTAAGGAGTTTCTGGAAATACAGGTATTTTTCCCTTTATTTATTTATTTATCCCTTTGGTGTATAATCTGTTTGATTTCAGTTTCAGTCTTCTAAGTGGGAGTACAAACAAATGAAAGCTTTGAGGACAAATAATTTTCTGATGCTTAGCAAATTGCAGTCTTTGTAGAGGGTTATGGTAAGTTATAGGACTGGTTTTTATTCATAACTTTTGATACTGAACGCTGGGCCCCCTCCAAGTTTAACAAGTGCGACTTAGACGATCCCTCCCAGCAGCCCGTTCAGTGAGTCAGTACTGATTGACATATCGATATGTCATGTTGATCAAGGTTGAAGTGACATTTTTGATGCCCGGTTAGTCGTCGCACTGAACAATCTCATGGATGTAGTCGTGTCATTCTATGTTTTCAGACCAACTAATTAATAATGTTTTAAAACTTGGGTGTGGTGTTAGGACGGGTGAAGCGTCGCACCTGACGCTTCACTTAACCCGTCCTGGCCTTAAAATGTGTCCCCATCAACGGGTTTTTCACGTTTAATATAATGGTACAATAAAAGTGTCCAGGGCAAAATAAACTAGAAAAAAAATCCTATAATTGTTTTCATAACCTTTTTTAGGGTTCCGTACCTTAAAAGGAAAATAGAAACCCTTATAGGATAACTTTGTTGTCCGTCTGTCTGTCTGTCTGTCTGTGACGACCCCTTTTCTCAGGAACGCGTGGAGGTATCATGTTGAAATTAATATCGATTACTCAAGTCTATGGTCCCTTGGAGCTGTAAAAAAATTAAACTTCTAGGTCGACGAAAAGATACCGCGATATTATTTCATGATTTTGCTGAATTTGTATGGATTCGCGTGGAACTCGCAAGGGAATCAAAACTATAGGGTACTTCCTGTTGGCCTAGGGTCAAGAAAATTGGAATGAAGGAAGGTCTTATAGCACAAGTAAAGGGAAAAATCCGAAAACTGTAAATTTCTGTCTGTCTGTCTGTCTGTCTGTCTCACTGTTAACTGTTAATGAAAAAGTCTTAACACCGTCTGTCTGCTAAGAATTTTTTTTAGAAACGCATGGAGGTATGAATTTGAAATTAATATAATAGGGTACTGTCAGTGTAAGGAACACTTGGTGCGCGAGTCCGACTCGCACTTGACCGTTTTTTTATGTTTTTTTATCGCACGTGCATCGCAAAGTCAACTTCAACATTCGTTTTGGGGTGTTATATAGGAAAACATTATTCGGCATTACCGAATTTTAGTTAAAGGAATATTTCTGTTATCCGTTATGAAAAATATTACGGAATCGAGAAGAGTTGTTTTATGAGATTCCGCGTTGAAATATTTTTTACAATTTTGATTGTTTTAGGAAAAGTATGGAAAAGAAAATCCGACGAGGTTATAGGGTATTCCCTCCACCATCTACTGTACCCTATTAAAACTAAACACATTACGACAAAGATTTGGAATCCAAGAGTCATCTTAATCGTACTCTATCCGAAACTCAAGGGTCCTGCATGGTTTGCACTGAGGTCTTATCTTCTGATTGATAGTCTAGCCTTACAAATGACTTTACGTTATTAGAATTTCCCAAGTCATTTCAGTTTATACGATTAACCTTCGAGTAACTATCGAAATGTTTTTATACAATTATTTGAAAACATCCTGCTGATCTATGTTTTTCAATATACTTTATAAATAATGAGTAAAACACATGAACACTTATGCGCAAAGACGAGCTTATCTCTTAAAAGAGATTTCTTCCAGCAAACCTAGACAGGACAGGAAAATATAATATATTGTTAGTAATTGCAGCCGTGCCCAATAAATTAAATAACTACCTACTAACGTATAAAAATAATATCATTATCATCATCATGCTCAGCCCACATCAACCCACTGCGGGGCACAGGCCTCTTCTCTATAGCGCCAACCCCTACGGTCCTGTGCCATCCGCATTCATTGAGATCCTGTCGACTTTAGTATATATATATACATATATTTTTCTTTAAGGAGATGCAGTTTCAATCTTTTCTTGAAAATGAAAATGGATGGGCTATCCCTAATAGTGCGTTCCAGTCAGATTGCCCTTAACCTGAACGAGTGTTCGTAAGCAACAGTGTTGTGCTGAGGAGTTGAGATAAGAGACACCGTGTGGGATCTGCGATTCCTGTTCTTGGAGAAAAGGAACTCTACTACCTCCTCTGACCGGCACGCCAGGCGGGTGCTGAGAATCCTGGCCATCGTTGCCTCTACTTGCCTGTCTCCTCTGACCGGCACGCCAGGCGGGTGCTGAGAACCCTGGCCATCGTTGCCGTTACTTGCCTGCCTCCTCTGACCGGCACGCCAGGCGGGTGCTGAGAATCCTGGCCATCGTTGCCGTTACTTGCCTGCCTCGGCTGACCGGCACGACAGGCGGGTGCTGAGAATCCTGGCCATCGTTGCCGTTACTTGCCTGCCTCCTCTGACCGGCACGCCAGGCGGGTTCTGAGAACCCTGGCCATCGTTGCCGTTACTTGCCTGCCTCCTCTGACCGGCACGCCAGGCGGGTGCTGAGAATCCTGGCCATCGTTGCCGTTACTTGCCTGCCTCCTCTGACCGGCACGCCAGATGGGTATTGCGCCACTCCTGGCCTCGACTTCATCACCCACCCTACAACGCCTGACGAACTTCTCCCAGGGGTCAGTTTATAGGTTAGTTAGGGAAGATTAGCTGTAAAATAAAACGAACTCACTCTATTCTTTCTCTTTCATTTCTTTTAGGGCCTATTTTCAAAATTCCTAACTTTTTCTAAATTATTTAGACTTCCATTATGTACAGAGGGCTATTCCTAGAAGCCCCGTGTAGTGTGAGAAGGTCTATATTTTCCTAGGCGGAAAGGTCGTAAGAATTAAAAACGTTAAGGAAATTATCTCATTACAGTGCAGCCGCGATAATAGTGCAAGTAATGTTAATATGCGAGTATTTATTTTCCTTGCCAAGTCAAATGGTAGGTACAATAAGTAATGCGACTCACGTCACGCCGTGTGACTTCATTTCTTCATCATTTCCGATTTGTACTGTTAGTATACAAATACAAAGTATATAAAAAAAAGTATATATTTACATTTTGTTCTTTTTGTTGGCACGCTAAACGACGGCTAGCAACGACGTGGGCCTAAAAGGTAATATAAAAAACATGGCAGCTATTTGCTCATAATACATACGCAGTAGAAGCGCCATTTTACTGTAAAAATCATGACAGTTGTTTTCGCCATGCGGGTTTAAAAAAAATAACTTTTTATCAGTATTTTTCTAAAAAAATAAAAAAAGTTTCTAGATATTGAGCCAATCTACAATATAAAACCGGTCAAGTGCGAGCCGATCTTGCGCACGAAGGGTTCCGTAGCACCGTACAGTGGCAGGGATGGTGTGGAATGAATAGTTTGGATTTTACATAGCAAAATGTTATTTACAAAGTTGTTTGTGCGGTAACTTTCATACTCCAAGTACTTAACCAAGTTTGTAATGTTTGTACGTGGTTTACAGCTAAATAAAAAACCTTGGAAATTCCGGGTGGGTCTTCTTGTAAAATGTCAGGCTTGAGATCTATATTCTGTATTTTTTTTCATAATTTTAGACTGTAGTTTCGGAGATATGGGGGGGGAATGGTCATTTTTTCACTTGCGGTTTTTTGATCAGAACTTCTGAAGATATCGAATGAATGAATGAATGAATGGTGCTTCTCCAGCCAGGGTTCTAAACCTGTTCCGGTCTTTCGGCCGGCATACCAGAGGGCACAAGTTTTGAGGGGGGGCGGAATGACCTGCTCTGTAGGAACCAAACTTAGCGATAGCTGTAATGTTTACCTAAGAAATAATCACAGACTATGTGCGCCCCGTTTTAGACTCGCGAAGGTTAGCAATTCTTTCAAGGGTCAGTGCATTCTCTACTACAATAGGATACCTCTGGAGATTTTGAAATTGCCATTTGAGCAATTTAAAAAGCATGTTAAAGCGACTTTGTCGAAAAAGGGATATTACAATGTTCAAGATTACTTAAATGACAGGACTGTATGGGGTTAATTTGGCTCAACACAGACCTTGCTGTTAATAATTTTGTAATTATTTATTCCAGTTTATTAAATAAAAATAAATCATAATTGTATTAGTTAAGCACAACCTATTTTTAAAAGAGATCTAAAAATAAATCTGTGGGAGTTTCTACGCCCTTCTTCTCCCACAGTGGTCCAATGTAGAGAAGAGGCAAAAAATGACGTTTGCTAAGCATATGTAAATATCTACAGTAATAAAGTACTTTTGAGTTTGAGTTTGAGTTTGAAGGGAAGGATAGTGAATTCAATCGACCGACTCTTCAGCCTGAAGCCAATATAGGATATGTGGAATGGGGAGGATGAGGGATTTGGAGAGCAGCTGTTGTTTTCTTCAAGTTCTTGTTTTCCTTCTATTTTCAGTTATTGTTAATAGTTGAGTTTCCTGAGTCGTGTTCGTTTGGATTATCCGGTAAGTTCCCAGTTTCGCTTTTGCTGTCTGTTTCTGGGATACGGTATATTTGCCTCTAGGCCATCCTGACTTCGTCCCTGTTGTGTGATGATTCTGTCCAGTAACTGTGTTCTTCACCGTAATATTTTATGTCATGCTTAAGGAAATCTTTCCATGTGTATATAAGTCGGCCGACTTTCTTCTTCCTTGCTTCGTATTTGAATGGAGCGTGTAGTAAGTGCTGTTGTGGGCGTCGCAGAATATGTATAGTAACATATCCGGTGGTTTTTGATTCGTTTGGTTATCGTTTTGCCCTGTAGTCAGTCATGAATTTTGTGGTATCTTGGATAGCTTCTGGCGTTCTCAAACATGTCTCTGAGGATCAGGCGTTCATATACTGACTGTCAACTGTTTGCTTTAGTGAGGGTTGCCGCTTTTTGTCCGAATTTTATAAACAGTGCAATGAGCATTTTGTAAATCAGGCGCACTATATTTCAGTCTATGTTGGATTTCTTTATAAAATGCATTAGGGCCTTGAAATTGCATATGGCTTGCCGGCACCTCTTTTTTATTGTGTCCTATGTCCTGCCGTAATAAATGTGCCGAGATATTTGATTTCGTTTACGGTTCGTATTGGAACTACGTCCAATTCTCTGGTTGTTTATGGGGTCTCTTATAAGAATTTTCGTCTTTCTACTTTTAATTTTGCCATGAGCAGTTCTCCGATGATATTTAATTATTCACTTTTAGTTACTCCGCGGCATAGCAGCGCTGCGTATAAACGCTCTTTCAGGTTGCGGGCGGTCCGACTCTGGAACGCACCTCTTTGCACTATAAGAGACAGTCCGACTCTTTTTTCTTTTAAGAAACATATCAAAGAGCTCTCTTTCGTAAAAGTTATTGTATTTATTTTATTATATGTAAGGTTTATGTATATATCGGTAATTATTTCGTATTTGCTATCTGTATTTTACAGATATTTTAATTTATTCCTAGGCATTTTAGTTATAGTAATTATTGTGCACTGCCTACCCTTTTATGATAGCAATTCCTGTAATGCCTTGTTTTGCTGGAAGAAATCTCTTTTTAGAGACAAGCTCGCCCTTGTACATGCATTTTCTTTTGATGTAACTTTTAAAATATTTGTGTGCAATATTGTGAAGGAGGTTTGTTCCTATAATTCCCTTTTTCCTGTATTTCTTTATAGCGTCTTGTCCGATGCGAGCATACAGATACCAGAGATAGTGTTTTGACATATGTATCATGTTTGTTTCCTGTATATAGGCTATGTGTATGTTTTTGTTAGTCCATCCCGCGTCAATGTTGAGTCTTTTAGTTATTTCGGCGCATCCTCTAACCTTCCAAGTAGCAATGCGCATACGCTCGCATGTGACTTGTGGTTTAAATATGGGGCTGTTTCGTATCATCGTATATCCGGTGTTGTCTGGGATGTCTTCTGTTGATGTTATGGTTGACCCTGAGGAGGTCATGGGTGTTGCATTAAGTATCGGCGAAAGTATGGTGTTATCAGTTTGGTTATCGGTTGATTGATCCGTGGGTAAATTTGGCGATTCAAGCAAGTAAACGCTGTCGTAGTGGTGTCCTGTGACGTTGAGGTTGATAGATTTCACTGCATCCGCTGGATTCTTGGGCGTGAATGTGAGCGATGGTGTATTTTGCTGGTGGATTGTTGCGTTAAGTAGAAAGTATTCGGCAGCTGGTATTATAATCTCCTCTCCAGCCCAAGTACCGTAATTGCGTAGATTTTCAGTGTTGAGTTGTTAAGGATTTCAGGCTCAGTGATTGCGAGCTTTGTTCTGTTCATCGCCGTTTTCTTCTACATATTTAACTAGGTCCTTACGAATGTGAGTGTGGTTGCATGTTAATTGACATAGGTGATTAATTTGGTCAGCAATTGCGGTGAATAGGCAGTTACCATCTCAGCGTTGGTAAGGCTTCCATTAGGTTATCTTCTTGGGATGTTGTTGAAAGAAAGATCTTAGAGATAGCGTGATTTATTTGAACTACCTTTGTCTACGATTAACAGATCGTACGGGTTGCGATTGTCAAAGTTTGTGCGTATCTTCGTGCGCCCTTATTCTCGGTAGAGAGCCGCTTAGGACAAAAAGTCTCCGATTTTATTGTTGTTATTGTTCATCAGTGGAAGTCTTTTGTTAATTGCCTCTTTTCTGGAAGATGGTGAAATGATCCTTTTATGATGTGCAATTGTTTGCTGTTTCTCGCTATTTCTCAGAATATGCAGTTATGTAGTAGACGGGCTTGCATTATTGTTTTATTTTTGTGGGCTTGTCGGACCGGATAAAGTTAGAAATGGTTATGTTTTGTTTTACTGTTATTGGGTAGGTTCCTGCTTAGTTTTGTATTTAGGTATACCTATCTCCTACCTACTAGTACGGCACTGTGCCTGTGGAATAGTTTGGAGTTGGCGTAGTAATTACCGCTATCATATTATCTGTTTTTGGGGCGGGTGGAACTTGAGGGTACTTTGGTAGTCGCGCTGTATTTTGGTATGGGAAAAGTGAGATGCTGCGATGTAGATTTGACTGGTTGTTGATAGGTTGTTGATTACGTTTTGGGGCTCTATTATGTATGCGCTGTCGTAGTGGCTGTCGGAAAAGGTCAAGTTGATAGTTCCGACTGAGTTATATTCTTGTTGGGGGCTATATACGATTGATGGGCCATTTTGTTGATGGATCGCTACACTTATTACGTAGAACTCCGCGGCTGCTATGATAATTTCTTCACCGCCCCACGTGCCCTGTATGTGGAGATTTTTTATGTACTCAGTGAAAGCTTCAGCGTTTGGTGCGTCGATCGCATGTTTGATGCGTGGATAATTGCTGTTAGCTTCCACGTATCTAGCTAAGTCGCTTCTGACGTGGGTATGGTTGAATGTAGCTCCAAACAGATGGTTGATTTGGTCTGCAATTGCATGGAACAGGCAGTTTCCATCTCTGGGCATTGGTAGAGTTTCCATTGTGAGATATTACTACAGGAGAAAGCCTCATGGTATTTTAGCTAATATGAATGTGTGTGTGTGGGTTGTTTCTAAGAGGTGTACGGCCGGTATGATGAGAGACGCTGTTTGGATTTTTACGATCTATTTTTATTCTAATGTTTCCCGGTATTTCCAAGCTGGGCTGACACCATAGAATGGGTGCCAGATGTTTGAGGGAACGTTGTAAGCCTTTTGTGCTTCGAGCTTTTTCAATTGTTCCTAAATAGCAGTCAATTGTTTTGTCTAGTTTCTGGGAGTTTGGTGAGATGGCCTTTTTATGGCATGCACTTGTTTAGTTTTTGTTTATTGTCGGGTTTAGTATATTTGCAGTTTAGCTACATAAAAATAATTCTAGGATTGTTAAGTTTTGGGTTGGCTTATTCACTGAGTTTCAGAGTTTAGTGGATGGTTATTGTTAATGACTATTTTGAATGGTCTTTCGAAGATGAGGAGAAAATAAATCTCGAGGAGAATTATCTCGAATTTATTTTCAGGCAAAGCAATATAAGTATATGTAGCTATAATAATGTTTTATTAGTTGATTTTGATATTGCGTAGGTAGGGAATTGTTATATCCTGCCTATGACGCACCTATAAATGTGATTATGCCTTAGTCAATAGGGGCGACCGCGGCCGCGGTAAGTGGTGGTTTATTATTGTCAGGCGGCGAGTGGTGCTGAGAGAAAGAAAGTTAGAGATAGGTAATCACTATCAATGATGTCCTAATCAGAATGATCTCACCAGGTTGGTGTGTTTAGCGGCGGTGGTGGTGGAGGCAGTAGCGTTGAGGGTGTGTTGCGTAGGCGTCGCTCGCTGCCGGCCTCTCGCTGCTTGGCTCAGACGTGCACCTGGCCTAGAATAAATTCTAGGCCTTGCACAGATGGGATGCCTAAGAGTATCGCGCAGTTCTCTGGGCATTCATTACACTTGACCGCACTAGTATCATCACAATCACTGAAATGCGTGGTATTGCACAGATGGGGTGCCTAGATGGATCGCGCACATTCCCCAGGTATCCCTTACAGAAACACGCGGTATAAGCCAGCCTATAAGCCAGGCTCGTTTTCGGGCCTCCGGAGGCAGAACAAAAGGCGCGCGCCGGGGATGAAAACTATTGTTTGTTTAAATGCGTTTGGGAGATCTCGGGGGGACACGTCCGTTCGGTCCGGCAACACAAACGCCACTCGATCAGAACTTCTGAAGATATCAAACTAAAATTAAAATAATAATTATTGAAAAGTTTATAAGGAGCCCTACCCAACGACACGCTTCTAAGATCTTACGATCCCTACATGACTTATTGCGGTTTTTTATTTTTGTCAACAATATTTTTTTACTATTAGATTATTCGATTTCGCAGAAGTTTTCTCTTATAGTTCCTGAGAAAAGTAACTGTGACAGACGGACGGACGGACGGACGGACACGCGAGTGATCATATGAGGGTTCCTTTTTTACCTTGTGAGCTACGGAACAATAAAAATATAAAAGTTTCAGGATTAACAACTTTTATTTGACTATCTTTTAATCCTTGTCGATACGCGTCTATTGACTTCCATAATATTGACGTAGCCCTAAAACTCACAACACCAAGGCGAATCCGCACTATCAGCGAAATTTCATTTTGCAATATGGGTATGATGTTCAAGGTTTTTTAGGATATATAAATAAATAAAATTTTAGAATACTGGCAAAGAATTTAGTGCAATATTTTCAAGATTTTTAGGATTCTAGTAACGAATTTTGCATGGCCACCGTCCTAAAATGCAAAATGTAACCTGACATTTTGCATTTCAAAATGGTGGCCATTCTTACATTACAAAATTTGTATTTTGTGTACATATTACAATACAACTGATCTTAAGATGTAAAATTTTATCGCTTGCCGTGCTTTTCTATGAGCCCGTTTAGACAGTGTTACCATAGTATAAATAACAATGTTGTCACGGAGTAAGATTTCCAGTTGCTAATTAGTTGCATTTTAGAAAACATCGCCTTCGAGTGTAATGTGGATGTAATATAGTCAAATATGTGAGAGAGAATGGGAGAGGGAAGCCTGGGGTGTTTATTGATAAAGTAATCGAGTTGCGCATTGAATTCGTTGTGACAAGATCGGTTTATTTCATTTGACGATTTTTTCATGATCACCCAAAGAAAGGAGAACATCAATACTTTGATTGATTGACTGAGATTGGGCTTTACGTATGGGAAAAGCGAGACGCATCGATGATGACGCTATTTATGTTGATATGATTTTAAAGAAACTTGACACAAAATTCATTCTTACTGCGGTTTCTTTCAGATTGAACCTAGTAAGTAGGTCTTCGCAACTCCCTGTTTAGGCGGAGCCAAAGATGCTAGAAGAATCTTCTTCTGAATTCGTAAGTAGCATTCAAATGTGTAGATTTTTACTAAAATTATGATATTTTTTATACATAATAATGGCCTATTTCAGATTGCGCCGAGTTCACCACTTCCGCCGCTTGTCGTAAAGCAGCAACTGCGGCTGCTGCCCAGCCTTTTAAAGGTTAGTTGACATGGAATGTTTTTTGTCTCAAATGACACTGAAATAAGTGATCACTGTCTTAAATTCTGATGCAATCTGAGCTGTTTGAAGATTGCATCTGAATACAGTTAGGCTCTGGAGCTTTCGTTTAAATACACTATGTTTGCTCTGTTGTCTGCAACCGTTTGATGCACGACTGATAGAGGAAAACTAGAATAATATGGTAGTAAATCATGAAATGGTATCGGGTATCATATCATCTGGACGTGGTCTTTCTCATTTTAAAACCATAACCGTTTCCATTGTGCCTGGTATTTCAAAACCCCAATGTTCCTTTCTTCATGATAATACTTGTGATTGGTGGGAAATTGCAGCAGCAGATTCTATATGGCTGGAGCACTGGAATACAACGTTCGCATTTTTCCTTGTGTGCCGATGATCTCAAGCTCTATAAGATAATTCAGAGCTCGTCGGATTCGCTTCTGTTGCAGGAAGATCTCGATAAAATAACTAAATGGTCAGTTGATAAGAAGCTGCCTCTCAACAGCAGTAAATGCAAACATATTAAACTTTGTAGGAAACATCCCTTTGTCTCATCTTACCATATCGACGGAAAGCAATTGGTGGAGGTGGAGTCTAACAGAGACCTTGGTGGAGGTGGAGTCTAACAGAGACCTTGGTGGAGGTGGAGTCTAACAGAGACCTTGGTGGAGGTGGAGTCTAACAGAGACCTTGGTGGAGGTGGAGTCTAACAGAGACCTTGGTGGAGGTGGAGTCTAACAGAGACCTTGGTGGAGGTGGAGTCTAACAGAGACCTTGGTGGAGGTGGAGTCTAACAGAGACCTTGGTGGAGGTGGAGTCTAACAGAGACCTTGGTGGAGGTGGAGTCTAACAGAGACCTTGGTGGAGGTGGAGTCTAACAGAGACCTTGGTGGAGGTGGAGTCTAACAGAGACCTTGGTGGAGGTGGAGTCTAACAGAGACCTTGGTGGAGGTGGAGTCTAACAGAGACCTTGGTGGAGGTGGAGTCTAACAGAGACCTTGGTGGAGGTGGAGTCTAACAGAGACCTTGGTGGAGGTGGAGTCTAACAGAGACCTTGGTGGAGGTGGAGTCTAACAGAGACCTTGGTGGAGGTGGAGTCTAACAGAGACCTTGGTGGAGGTGGAGTCTAACAGAGACCTTGGTGGAGGTGGAGTCCAACAGAGACCTTGGTGGAGGTGGAGTCTAACAGAGACCTTGGTGGAGGTGGAGTCTAACAGAGACCTTGGTGGAGGTGGAGTCTAACAGAGACCTTGGTGGAGGTGGAGTCTAACAGAGACCTTGGTGGAGGTGGAGTCTAACAGAGACCTTGGTGGAGGTGGAGTCTAACAGAGACCTTGGTGGAGGTGGAGTCTAACAGAGACCTTGGTGGAGGTGGAGTCTAACAGAGACCTTGGTGGAGGTGGAGTCTAACAGAGAGCTTGGTGGAGGTGGAGTCTAACAGAGACCTTGGTGGAGGTGGAGTCTAACAGAGACCTTGGTGGAGGTGGATTCTAACAGAGACCTTGGTGGAGGTGGAGTCTAACAGAGACCTTGGTGGAGGTGGAGTCTAACAGAGACCTTGGTGGAGGTGGAGTCTAACAGAGACCTTGGTGGAGGTGGAGTCTAACAGAGACCTTGGTGGAGGTGGAGTCTAACAGAGACCTTGGTGGAGGTGGAGTCTAACAGAGACCTTGGTGGAGGTGGAGTCTAACAGAGACCTTGGTGGAGGTGGAGTCTAACAGAGACCTTGGTGGAGGTGGAGTCTAACAGAGACCTTGGTGGAGGTGGAGTCTAACAGAGACCTTGGTGGAGGTGGAGTCTAACAGAGACCTTGGTGGAGGTGGAGTCTAACAGAGACCTTGGTGGAGGTGGAGTCTAACAGAGACCTTGGTGGAGGTGGAGTCTAACAGAGACCTTGGTGGAGGTGGAGTCTAACAGAGACCTTGGTGGAGGTGGAGTCTAACAGAGACCTTGGTGGAGGTGGAGTCTAACAGAGACCTTGGTGGAGGTGGAGTCTAACAGAGACCTTGGTGGAGGTGGAGTCTAACAGAGACCTTGGTGGAGGTGGAGTCTAACAGAGACCTTGGTGGAGGTGGAGTCTAACAGAGAGCTTGGTGGAGGTGGAGTCTAACAGAGAGCTTGGTGGAGGTGGAGTCTAACAGAGACCTTGGTGGAGGTGGAGTCTAACAGAGACCTTGGTGGAGGTGGAGTCTAACAGAGACCTTGGTGGAGGTGGAGTCTAACAGAGACCTTGGTGGAGGTGGAGTCTAACAGAGACCTTGGTGGAGGTGGAGTCTAACAGAGACCTTGGTGGAGGTGGAGTCTAACAGAGACCTTGGTGGAGGTGGAGTCTAACAGAGACCTTGGTGGAGGTGGAGTCTAACAGAGACCTTGGTGGAGGTGGAGTCCAACAGAGACCTTGGTGGAGGTGGAGTCTAACAGAGACCTTGGTGGAGGTGGAGTCTAACAGAGACCTTGGTGGAGGTGGAGTCTAACAGAGACCTTGGTGGAGGTGGAGTCTAACAGAGACCTTGGTGGAGGTGGAGTCTAACAGAGACCTTGGTGGAGGTGGAGTCTAACAGAGACCTTGGTGGAGGTGGAGTCTAACAGAGACCTTGGTGGAGGTGGAGTCTAACAGAGACCTTGGTGGAGGTGGAGTCTAACAGAGACCTTGGTGGAGGTGGAGTCTAACAGAGACCTTGGTGGAGGTGGAGTCTAACAGAGACCTTGGTGGAGGTGGATTCTAACAGAGACCTTGGTGGAGGCGGAGTCTAACAGAGACCTTGGTGGAGGTGGAGTCTAACAGAGAGCTTGGTGGAGGTGGAGTCTAACAGAGACCTTGGTGGAGGTGGAGTCTAACAGAGAGCTTGGTGGAGGTGGAGTCTAACAGAGACCTTGGTGGAGGTGGAGTCTAACAGAGACCTTGGTGGAGGTGGAGTCTAACAGAGACCTTGGTGGAGGTGGAGTCTAACAGAGACCCTGGTGTCGTTCTCGATTCGAAACTCAATTTCAACAGTCATATTGATGCCATTATTAGTTAATCTCAAGAATGTTGGGTTTTGTGTGGCGCAATTGTAAAAAAAAAGTATTACTTATTTCTATGCAGTGCTTTACTGTACCTTAGTTCGTAGTAACTTAGAATATTGTGCAAGCGTATGGAACCCTCATTATAAGTATCAAATAGATAAAGTTGAAAGAGTCCGGAAACGCTTTCTTTATCTTCTAGTCGCACATAAAAAAAGATTTGACCTAACTTCTTACGAAAAAATGCTCTCTCACTTTAATGTGTATTCCCTTGAGAGCAGAAGGTGGATTTTTCACTAACTTCTCCTGTTCAATATCGTTTCTGGACTCTTACTTAGTCCAAAATTACTGTCTAGTATTAATTTCACTGTTCCTCGCTGCGGATCTAAATTAAAAAATTATAGTGCATTCGCTCGTCGGTCTTTTAGTATATTGAATCGCGTTTGCAATCAATTTAAAATTCTATTTAATATTGAAGACATAGTTTTCGTCAACAGTTATTTAGATTTAAGACACCTAAAATTGCTTAGATGTTTTTGTTTCATTTCAAAGTTTTACAAAAAATATTACTTAGTTAAAGCTTATTCTAGTAACATTAAATATAATTACCTAGTTTAGCGTCCACTTATCATGTTACTGTGCATGCAATGTTAACCTGTAATGGAGTGTACCCATACTTCTTTTTAACTCTTTCTATGTCTGTAGATTTATGTCTAAGGCGTATCATCTGTTGGTAAACATAATAAAAAAAATACAAAAAAATACATCTTTCTAAAATAATTCATAATATTTATTGCAAGGTCACAAAATTTCACAAGCTGGTACAACAAAGGTAAGAAAATTGTGACGCCCTGCTAGGGCACTGCAACATGCGAAGGACAACTAGTTGTTCCTTTTACAAAATTAAGATGATTACCTACATTTATATTCAATTTACATAGTGACACTTAGAAAAACATGTTAGAGATTATTATTATAAGCTATGTATAAAGAATGAAATAAAAAAATAAATTATGTTAACATTAAATTAGTAATAACATGTAATAATGTGTTATTATAGAGACTAGATAAATTCCTTTAAGTATTAAAATTATCATTGAAAATTTCTTGAACATCATAATAGCATTTTTCAATGAGGAACTTCTTTAAATAAATAATGTTTCTTTCTCTATGTTTTTTAAGTCATTTGATATGTGATAGTATATTTTGATGGCCATATGGACTAGAAGACACGAGTGATGCTACTTTTCTGTTTAAGCTACTTTTAGCATATACAGAGCATTGTGCTCTGTATATGCTTAATTTTCCAAAAGAACGGTCTAAAAACACTTTTTACCATATTTCGATATAAAGGCCTGAATTTAGTCCTACCTAGTATTTAATACATTTTATTAAAAAGGTATACTCGTACAAAAGACTGTCGTTTTACGTTTTTCCGTTACAATGGTATGGAACCCTTCGTGTGCGGTTCCGACGTCCTACTCGCACTTGACCGTTTTTATTTAGGTCCACGTCTCCCGAAGATGTGCGCCCGTGCGCCCTATCGGCATTTGTTCACATATATTACCTTATACTTATATCACATATGTATGCACTAATCAACTCGTCCTCTACATAGTTACATTACTAGCCAACGTATCACACGCATAAAGAGGCTTTGTCCTATGTCATCGTGCATGGAATACAAAAATACACATAATTGGTGATTATTATTCTATGACTGAACACGGATAAAGAAATTAAACCATTTTTATGATTCCTAGATTTTATGCCGGAAAAAGCCAGGATGATTTTGGAATGCCTTGTTTAAGATAAGAAGGTGGGTAGATTGGCCACTCGTTATAGTAGTTTATGTGACTGATACATAATGCCTAATTATGTACAGTTACATACACTAGTTTATCTACACACATATCATAAGCTCTCTTTGATGTGTTCAGGAACCGCATGTTTGACCGGCATTGTGGCATTGAGTTGTTTAGCTTGTTCCGTAGTACCAACTTCACAGACAAAGTAGGGCCGACACGCATCAGGCGTCGGCGTTCAAAATTTGAATGTCATAATATGTAGAAAATTTACACATTATGGTCATAATGTTCAATATTCAGATAAGAAATGAGTTTTTAAAAAGCAGTTTAACATTATGCTGATCGTAACGTGCGATTTATGGACGCAGCTTAAAAAGGGCTTTTCATAATTCATAATTCATAATAGTTTATTGCGAAGTCACAAAATTTCACAAGATGGTAAAATAAAAGTTAGTACATTGTGACGCCCTGCTAGGGCACAGCAACATGCGAAGGACAGCCAGTTGTCCATCTTACGAAAAATTGATAAAAATTGAAAAATGGTTACATTTATGTTCAAAATTGTATAGAGACAATTAACAAAATATTGTAGAGATTATTATTATTAACAATAACTAAATAAATTAAGAGTAAATTATATAAACATTAAATTAGTAATAACATGTAATGAACAAGTAATTAGCGACTAGAAATGTTTACCTAATTTTATCATTGAAAAATTCTTTCACATCATAATAGCATTTTTCAATGAGGAACTTCTTTAAATAGGTAATGAATAGTGTTTCTTTCTCTATGTTTTTTAAGTAATTTGGTATGTGATTATATATTTTGATGGCCATATGATGGGGACTAGAAGACACGAGTTCTAACTTTGAAAATGGTTTCTTTAATTTATTTTGGTCTCGATTATTCCTTTTATTTTTATTTTCTAGAGGGGAGTATAAGTTACCATGTTTTCTTACAAATTTGCAAGATTCTAATATATATATAGAAGTTAAGGTAAGTATTTGGAGTTTTACAAAATAAGATCTACAAGATACCATTTGGTCAATATTTGTAAGTATTCTAATACATTTCTTTTGTAGAATAAAAATATCCTTTATTTCACAACAATTCCCCCATAATATAATACCATACGATAGTCTGGAATGTGCGTATGCATAGTAGGCTGTGAGCGCAGTTTTGACATCAGTTACCCTTTTTAGTTGATGGAGGGCATAAGTAAAAGATGATAATTTGTTTTGCAATCTCTGTATGTAAGGTTTCCAGCTCAAGTTTGTGTCTAGATCGATCCCCAACAAGGTTGCTGTCTTTGTAGTCTCTAGTGGTATTTGTTTATAGCAATATGAAATTTGTAATGGGACTTTTTGTGAGGGTTTGAATTGAATTATATTAGTTTTTTTAAGGTTGAGTTCTAAATTTGATTCATCTAGCCAGTTGGTGATCTTATCTAGGGTCATATCTAAGCTTTGGTTTAATTCGGTGGTATTCGAGCAGGAAAATAATATGGAAATATCATCTGCGAAAAGGGTGCAAGGGTCATCAATTAGATTAGGTAGATTATTTATATAAATAAGAAATAATAAACATCCCAAGACGCTACCTTGGGGAATAGATCCAGTAGAAAGGACTCTATCTGATCTAACGCATTCTACTTTACCTGTGATAAAATTGGTATTTTCAATCTCTACGTATTGGACACGGTTATGCAGGTACGACTTGAACCACCTGTATGCTAAGCCTCTAATCCCAGAGTCGTATAGTCTTTCTAATAGAGTTTCAAAGCATACTCTATCATACGCTTTGCTCATATCGAGCAGTAAACCCACAGCATACCGTTTATTGTCTATTGATTCAAAAATTTTTTGCACATAGTTATATATTGCCAATATAGTAGACCTATTTTTACGGAACCCGTATTGGTTATCATGTAGTATGTTATATTTTTCATAGAATTTATTCAGTCGTATGGCCATAGCAGTTTCAAAAATTTTTGCTGAAGTGGGCAGTAAAGCAATAGGTCGATAATTATGAATGTCAGTGGCGTTTCCTTTTTTATGTTTAGGTTTTATAAGAGAAGTTTTTAAGGCTTCGGGAAATATTCCTTCTGTAAAAGATTGATTGATAAGTTTGCAAAAGGGTACTGCCAAAATATCCGCGCAATGTTTTACCAGCAACGGAGGAATTTCATCTATACCAAAAGACTTCTTACTCTTAAGGCCTTTTATTATATTAAATGTTTCTTTTGGTTCAACAGGTGTGAGGAAAAAAGAATTTGTTATTTTACTTGCGGGAAGATTGTTTTTCTCTGATCTAGATTTATGTGACTTTCCTATAGATGCAAATAGATTATTGAATTCATTTGCAACTATTTTCGGGTTAGATAAAGTATTGTTTGAAAATTTGAGTCTTATATTTTGTATAATTTTATATTTGTTTGTTACATTGTGTATTATTTTCCACATACATTGGGTTTTATTAACTGAACTATTAAATTTATATATGTTGATAAGTTTCTTAGATTTACAAACTATACTTTTTAGAGATTTGCAGTACATTTTATAGTAGTTTCGTAGAACTTTATTATTAGTCTGCGATATTAGTAGTTTTAATTGTCTTTTATTGCGACATGATATTTTTATACCCTTAGTTAGGTAAGTATTTTTCTGGTTTGGCTTATATTTAATTAATATTTTAGGAATACATTTATTAAGGGCTGTATGTATAATATTATCAAATGTATTAAGATTATCATTCACATTTTTATCAGGTACTAATATACTTTTCCAGTCTACTGTTGAGATTTCGTTTTTAAATCTATTTATATTGAAATCGTTAAAATTACGCTTGATCAATGTAAAGTGGTTAGGGTTTTGAGTATTAAGAGGAGTAGAGAACAAGACACTTCTATGGTCCGAAAGACCTAATTCTTGGACATCGACATGGTAGTCTTTTTTATTAAAGTTTGTAAAGATTAAGTCTATGCATTTTGAACTGGTTGGTGTAACTCTCGTCGGCTTTGTGACTTTTTGATGAAAATTATAACTTAACATGAAATTTGAAAGCCTAACTTTTTCGTGTTTATTTAAAAAATCTATATTCATGTCACCAGCTATCATGATGTTTTTAGAATTTTCTTTGGTATAGATATATCTTAAAAGTTTTTCCAAAGAACTGTAAAATGTGTTAACTTCTCGACTACTACTAGGCCAATACAGATTTACAATTAATAAATTAATTTTGGGAATTTCAATTGCACATATTTCGAAAACCATTTCTATTGACATAGATGAGATGTCTACACGTTCTAAATATTCAAATGTATTTTTTATTAATATACAAACACCCCCACCTGTATGTTGTTCACGACAGAATGTCGCGCCTAAATTATAGTTATGAATTTTTAGTAATTTCTTCTTTTCGCTACTTAACCAAGTTTCAGATATGCACAAGACATGTAGGTTAGGTTTTTCCTCGATGAGTGCATCAAGAAGATGTAATTTGTTAGAAATACTTTGAATATTTTGGAACAATACATTAAGGTTAGTTTCGCCATTGGGTATGGTGTTTGAGGATGGTATTGGATTTACATGGTTATCTAATAGTTGAGGGACGAAAAAATGACTGACTATTATAGTTTACATAATTATCAATGTCTGTATCTATATTGTAGTTCCAGTCCTTAATTTCCACAATCTTTTTAAAGATGTCCTCAAACATAACACGCATGCCAAAGTTTTTAATGGTACCCCTACGTGGATGGAACGTCGTTTCATCGTATTTCAGATTGCGGTTTGAGTCAATCAAATATGCGTACTTGTATTTAATTACATCATCATTTAGTAGTTTATTAAAATTTTCCACTCTCCAGTTGAATACATTGGCATTGCTTGCACAGATGAATGTTGGTAGACAGATTAAAATGTTGGTACTTTGTATTCTTTGTAATGTTGTTCGGATCGATAAAACAAGTTCTCTGTAGTTGTTGGAGCTATTAAAATCGTCTTCACCGAGGAGTATAATACAGAAGTCATTTATTGTATAGTCCACTATCTTCAGCTCTATGTCTTTTAGTAGGTTTTTTATATCACGATTTGGCATTAGGTAGTGACAGAGATCATATTTTTCCTGTTCAAATGTATTTTCTGCAATATTTAGAATTTTGTTTCTTCTGTTTGTACTAATGACACATATTTTATTTCTGGTCTGAGAATTCACAGCGCGAGTTGGCTTCGGTAATGTAGAGTTGTTCGAGTTCTCAATCAGTTTTAATTCTAAATTATTCATTAGGTTTTTTAGCTCTATAATGTCCTTGTTGGCCTGTGATAGTTGTTCTTGTAAATCTAAAATCTGCTTCTCTAATTTAATTTTTTCTATTTCTAAGTTATAGTCTCGTGCAGACGCGGGATGTTGGGGCGTTTTGGATCTGTGACTAATATTAGAAATCCTGTTTTTTCTGGGTGTAGACGAGTTTTGGGCCATTAATGGAGGGCTTGTACATAGGGTTTTAAGGATTCCAACTTCCTGTGTAAGTTTGTCTACAGTTCTTTTTAACTCATTGTTCTCAATGATGGTGTTTTCTAACTCATTCTGGGTAGTCATCAATTCGGAGGTTAGTGTAGTAATCCGGTGTTGTAGATCCTGAGTGCTGCTAATACATGATCGTTCTTCCATACTGTTAGATAGTTGGCCAGGGGGGGAGCATTCATAGCGGGTATTGCCATCTGATAGTAAACTGGAGTCTAGAGAATATGAGTTACCTACGACAGTTTTAGAATGGGTAGAATCCATGTTACTTGGTGTTTCCGATGAAACAAAGCTTGTAGTCTTTTTAGGTGTCGTCTTTTTCTTCCTTATGGTTACATTCTGCTGTAAAGTTGCATTAAGTTGTGTTTTTGTTGATTCATTTATACTCTTCTGTGTAACACAAGTTCTACATTTCCAGTGTTTTTTCTTTTCGGCAGTCAATAACTGATATAGTTTTTCGGATAGCCCTGAGCAATCGAAATGAAGTCTATGAGTGCAGATAGAGCATTGCACGGTATCTCGGATTTCAGCAGGGATCTTACATATTATGCAATGTGTGGCCATGTTAGTTTGGTTTATGAGGCAATAAAAAGTGATAAAAAGTGATTCTTATGATACTCAGGAATCGAACCCGGATCGTTTGGGCCTGAAGCACTTGTACTGCACTTTACGCCATTCAAGCAATACAAATCATTGCGAAAAGAAGGATTGTACGTTGTGTGCTCTGCACAGGCGACATCTGTGGGGAATTTGTGGTATCACTTAGCCAATCCTTTAGTGATGAGATTTATCCGCAGGATTGTTGCGTTGCGTAGTACTTTAGTTGGTTGCTTATTTTGGTATTTCATAGATGTCGCTATGAGTAAGTGACCGTTAATTTACCGTTATCTTGATATTATGTTTATTTGAGAATTGTTACTATTTTCAGTATTTATGCATTGCACTGGACATTTTGGTCACTTTTATCTTTTGCACAACACATTCGAATGTTTTAGTTGTAACACACATATGTTTTGTTGGATTTTATTGTCACTTTACAATCACTTATAAGAACTTTGTTGTAGTATCGTTTATACTGTTTTATATCACTAGATAACACTTCCACGTCACAATTGGTGTATTATTTACCAAAAAATATTGTATTAAAATGATTTTATATAGATTTAGTTATTAAAATGTTTTATTATTAAGGAGCTCAATGTTTGCGACTACTAGCGCCATCTGCGCCATGCTTATGATACTTGTGTAGATAATAGTACATTAGTTTATGATACAAGTCTGCTAAGTTTACTTACGCGGCGAGCGCGGTAAGACAGTCGAGTGTGTACGATCAATGCAAATGAATTGCATAGCATATATTTCAACACACTTGTGTGGAGTAAAACAGACATTGTGTTGATAATAACCATACAAAGAAAACGTAAACAAATAGTACGGAAAATGGCGCACAGGTAAAGGTTTTTTCGAGTGCAAAAAATTTATGAGAAATGAATGTTTTAAATAATAAATAAACAATTGCTGGGCAAATCAGAAAATAAAAATAAAAGTTTTTCAAACCGAACCGTGTGACATGTCAAATGTAAGGGAAAATTGCGAGGATCTCAAATATATTTTTTCATAAATCTGAAATGCATATCTAAAAAAAATATTAAAGGGATATTTAAGACAAAAAAATAGACAATTATCCTTATTTCCGAAACTACTGCCAAAAAACTTCGAAAAAAATACGTAATAGGACTTACTTAATATTAATTTCTATTACAGGTTTTCATCGTGATATGCATCTTCTATCTTATTTGTTACATATTTTTCGAAATCCCTGCTACCCCACATATTTTCAAGAACTGAGTTTTTTTTACCCAGTGATAGCAACCGGAGATCCGCGTCTTTCCTTTCAACTCCTCGGCTTAACACTGACGCGTCCGAACACTCGTTTAGGTTAAGGGCAGTCCGACTATGGCGTGCCTACTTCCCTGCGCTCCGACTATGACGTGCCTACTTCCCTGCGCTCCGACTATGGCGTGCCTACTTCCCTGCGCTCCGACTATGGCGTGCCGACTTCCCTGCGCTCCGACTATGGCGTGCCTACTTCCCTGCGCTCTTAGAGAAAGTCCCTCAATTTTCACTTTGAAGAAAACAATGAAATAGCATTTCCTTTCTCTTTCGTGTAAGGTACCTTATAAATGTAAACTTATGTAAGTACATATGTGTGGTATATATTTTATTTTTGTGCTATTGCATTTTATGTAGTATTCATATACATTATTTATTATATTATATATTATTGTTTTATATAGTTTCGTAAGTAATTAGAGGTATAAGTTTTATTGAGCACTAGGACTCTCCTGTTGCACAACTTTCCCCGACCTGTCTAGGTTTGCTGGTAGAAATCTCGCCTTTGCTCATAAAATATCATGACTGCAGTAAAATATATGAAATGATGAGAAATATATGGTTTAAATAGGCGGAGCACAATTTCTTTCAATACAAACACATTAACAACAGAAAAAGAAACACACACAAACAAACAAACCTATAAATACATCTGGTTACATACAAGAAGTATAAAAGTAGCCTCACCAATAACTTTTTAAACAAAATTAAAGAACCCTAATCTCCACGAAACAAACTACAATACCATTGTGCGGTGGTACGGAACCCTTCGTGCGTATGTTCGACGCGCACTTGACAGTTTATTATTTAATGTAGCGTGGTTTGCGTCTCACCGCTGGGCAATGGCCTCCCCTTTCATAGACCACTTATTCCTGTCTTGTGCTGCCCCCGCAGGTTATCCCGTCATCAATGTCTCGGCCTGCCTCTACGTTGGTGTCTGTCGTTTGGCACCCATTCCGTGGCAAGTTTCGCCCACTTCTGGGACTGCATGCGGTAAAAGTGCCCACCCTAGTCCCGGTTTAGGGTAGCGGTCTTTGCGTCTATGTCAGCAATGCCACTGTTGGAGCGTAGCGTCGTATTCCTAAATCCTTCAGTCTTACACCCGTAATGCTTCGCTCCATCGCTCTTTGACAAACCGTAAATCTAGACTTCTGTTCCTCCGTCACCGACCAAGTTTGAGCACCGCAGCTTAAGGATATGAAGGATTCACGGTGTCGATGAGCTTGCATCGGATAACAATATGTCATTGTGCCGGACCTTATTAACTGCAGCAATAACAGATCGCTCGTCACAGATATATATGCGGATATATCTCATTATATACTATGTCTTATGTACGTCATTAATATTCATATATTCATATTCATATTCATATTCATATATTCATATTCATATTCATATTCATATTCATATATTCATATTTATTTATTGATAACGTCAGTTACAAGTCATTTGTAAATATAGTTAGTTCATGAATGTCAAATAAAATTACATTAAAATTAAATTGTGTCAAATTAAATTAAAATAATAATAATAAATTATATTGAATTATATAAAAATATAAAAATAGAATAATTTACTTAATTAACACAAATGTTGTCTACCTAGTTGGGTAGGTCTAGGAATTTCGAAAAAGAATAGAAAGTTTGCTCGACAAGCCAGCGCTTCAGGCGCAGTTTGAAAATGCTTGGATTGGGAGCATCGGTTACGTTGGCGGGAAGACGATTATATACTGCCGGACCCATGACGTGAGTCATCTTCGATGACTTCCCCAATGTGTGGGGGACCGTCGCGAGTTTGTGACCGTGGCGGTGTGTTTTGCGGAGCGTGCGGAATGAGTCTAGGTTTTCGCGCACGTAGACGGCCACTTGCAGAATGGTGACGGACGGCAACGTCAGGATCCTGAGCGCTTTGAAGTGAGGCTTCGCGGAGACGTCCCAGCGGACCTGGACTATAGCTCTCACGGCTCGCTTTTGCATCCTGAATGCCCGTTCCCAATCTGCTGCGCATCCCCACAGTTCGGCTCCGTACTGCACCAGCGAATGCACTGTAGCGAAGTAGCACGACTTCACTATGTCGCGCGGCACCGTGCGTGCCAGCCGACGCAGCGCGAAGCACGCGCCGCTGAGCCGCGCACACAGCCTGTCCACGTGCGCACTCCACGTGAGGCCGCGGTCCAGCTCGAAGCCCAGAAACGTTGTCGCCTCCACCTGCTCGACCCGCTCTCCGCCCACATGGACGTTCAGCGGGACGGGATGGCGGCCTGACAGGTCGAAGTGGAGAAAGTGGGTTTTTTTCAAGTTAAGGACGAGGCCGTTGTCGCGGAACCAGTGAGACAGTTCGGTTATTGTATGGTTTAGGCTTAGCTCAAGGCCTCCAATCGTTTTGTTCGTTATAATTCCTGCCACATCGTCAGCGTACATATATAGTTCGCTGGAGGTCATTGCTTGTGGCAGGTCATTGAGCAAGAGCGAAAACAGAATATTGGATACAGAAGAGCCCTGAGCAACCCCCATATGTGTCATCACTGGTTTTGATCTCGTCCTGCCTCCATCACCAACAACGATCTGGGTACGGTTTTTCAGAAAATCCGCTACTAGAGATAGGTGCTTTCCATCGATACCGTAATGCCGGAGTTTGACGGCGAGAACACCGTGATCAGCCACGTCGAAGGCCTTCGAGAGGTCGCAGCAGAGTACTGCCACCTGGAGCTTTTTCTCTCTCGCCTCGAGCACGCGTCGCACCACGACCCTCGTCAGCGCAGTCGTCGAGCGTCCCGCGCGGTACGCGTATTGCCGGTCCGACAGCGCTTCAGTCGACGCTAGAAATTCAAGGAGTCGGGAGCTAAGGCCGTTCTCTAAGATCTTGGACAGTATGGGCACGACTGCGACTGGTCTGTACCCATCGATATTCCCCCTCTTTCCTTTCCCCTTGAATATCGGTGCTATTTTGCTCTTCTTTAGCGCTGTCGGATAGATGCCTCGTCTGACGCACTCGTTAAAGAGTTTAGCTAGTATCGGTGCTAAAGGCTCTGCGGCCCAATGTATAAGTTCCGTCGAAATGTCATAAATATCTTTGGTGGGTTTATGCGCGATTCGGAATTTTATAATGCGATAAACTTCGCTCGGAGTGAATAGATGTAGTCTTAGTGAGCGGTCGGCGGTAGGGCGGGCGGCCTGCAGGGCGCGACAGGCGCGCGGCACGTCGGCCGGCGGGGCTCCACACGCGGCGGCGGCGCCGGCGAATCTCGCATTCATGGCGTCCACCACATCTTGCTTGCTGTTGAATTTCACATTCCACATGGCCTTGCTCACATTTGTGCTGGATGTAATTGACTTTGTATAAAAGTGTGCTCTTTTGTTCTTAACCAGGTTGTCATATTGGTTTAATAGCTTGTTCTGGACCTCTATGATTACATTGTTGTCAGGTTGAGCAGTCGCGATTTCAAGCACGTCAAATAATTCGCGATTTCAAGCACGTCAAATAATAACATGTACCAACCTAGTATATAAGCTAGGATTTCATTCTTATCAAATAGACAATTACTGAGCATGTAGTGACACGCCTTTTATTCCGTCTCCCGTCGGTTGTTACTCTCGGCAAAGTGCGACCCCGAAAGTGAACATCGAGCAATCTTCGTCAATATGAAGAAATAAGCTGGATGCGCCTTTAAGAATTTTTCCATCGTCAAGTTGTCCAGATGTCGGCAGCAACCTCATAACCTCAACTGTGGACCGCAGGTCAGTGATCGCTTGATAGCGAGTTATGATGACAAACCACCATATAAGACGCAAATTATGTCGATAGCCAAAAAGAAAGAAGAATTAATAATAAGCCAAACCTAACAGCAACACTAACTTAACTTACAAAGTCCCGGACCCGATAAAAGTTCCACAGCCAGAAGTAATCATCATCATCGTCAGTCATCACGTCGAGCACCTCGCCATGACACAGACAGTGACTAGCAGATGGAGAGGCCTACCCATGAACGCCGGCCTTGTTCCGCAGTCGATGAGAAAAGCGACGAAACCGAGAATATCATATATCATGCAGCGACGGTTGCAACACCAACCCCCAAATGAACGAGGAGCAGAATATGGAGCACACACACGGAATCAACCTCACAGCCTAGATAGAGTTAGAATGAAACAGCACTATAGCCTAGAAGAACAATACATATATCTTCGAGTAAGCAGCGAAAAGTAAGAGATCAAGACAGCTGATAAATACATTCCTGACCTTGCACGAAAGAAATGTGATTTAAAGACTAAGCAAATGGGCTGACATTGTTTACGAAGCACAACATGCAACTGCTGAACTCGCAAAATCAAGATTGAATTTGCAGTATTAAATCGAATTTGTAACACGTCTCGTAGAATATATATATTTCTCTTATGTTTTGTATTTTGTAGTCAAATGTTTGAATTTTTGTAAAGGGTGGGGTATCTGTGCCGGACCTTATTAACTGCTATTAACTGTAGCAATAACAGTTCGGCCGTCACAGATATGCGGAAATATCTCATCACGTACTATGTCTTATGTACGTCATTCATAACATGTACTAACCTAGTATTAACGCCGCTGTACTAACGCCGACGACCCGAATGGCCAAGTCGGCAGTGACCCTATCTACGCTGCCAAGGATCCCGGGTTCGAGTCCCGGTGGGGGCAAATATTAGTTTGACGAGAACGGATGTTTGTACCCTCGTCATGGTTGTTTATCTATCTAAGTATAATATTTATCTAGATAAGTATGTGTATCGTTGTCTAGTACCCAAGATACAGGGAATCCTAGTTTGGGGCTAGATCAATGTGTGTAAATAGTGTCCAAGGTATTATTATTATTGTATGATTACATAAGCTATCATTACATTCTAGTCAAATATACACTTACTGAGCATGTAGTGACACGCCTTTTATTCCGTCTCCCGTCGGTTGCCACCTTGTCGGCAAAGTAATAGTCATAACATAGACAAAGACTGAATATTTTAAATCGAAACTTTTGGGTTAGTTAATTTAAAATTACAAAAGTGAACTATCACTGAGAACATATAAATATCATTAGAAAGTCATTCGCCATGTAGTGTGATATCATACAGAGTAAAATTTACATGAGAAATTAAAAAATACTTAGGCGAATTCATCAGCTACCACAGGTAAATATTGATTAATATTATCCGTAATATTTTTTCGTGTTTTATACATTAGAATGATCTCCAAATTTATTTCGACCCAGTAATATCAGAAATCATACTTTAATAATAGCGTATTTATAATAATTTATCTTTTACAAATTTGTACAAGAAACATCGGTAGTGAAGTTATAAAAAAATATTATCGATATATATATTATAGAGTAAGAAATAATAGTGCTTAATTGCAATGATTTGATCTGTATTTATGAAACTTTTGCATAAAGTAACATTGATGTGGGAAAAATTATGTGTGAATAAATACTAACTTGTAATTTTAGATTTACTGGTGAAAAACAAAAGCTAAATGTGTGGATTGCGGCGGTATTACGCGGATCCGGTTGGACGGCTAAAGCACGCGCAAATTATCAAGAAGATTTTACTGCAGAATGATTTCACCAGAAAAAAAAAACGCAGACTAATACAAACTACTAATCCAACAATAATTCATTCACAGGGGATCCAACATTCACAAGTCGTCTAAATATCCCGATAAACATTATATGCTGCTGATATTTTTCAATATATTTTACTGATATTTTACTTTGTCACGGTACCAAGAGGGTATTGTATAATTGAATCGTGATAAGCGATTTATATTAATTGATGGTGTGTAAATGAATATTTAATTAGTAAATAATTTAATTATGGCTATATAATTGTCGATTCAATTACGTGTATTTTTATTGAATATATTTATTTAAATTATAATAAAACAATAATTTTATTTCGGAGCACAAAAGGATCCATATTATGTTTGTAACGCAGATAAACTACAAAATCTTTGTTAGTTTCTTTATATCACACTCAATTCAATCTGTTTAATATAAATAGCGCCTGTGGCACGGCTCAGTTTTCCACGCACTGTCACAAACGGACACAACAATCACCCAGTGTTTGAGTATTGGGCCGTCGAGCCGACCTGCAATGTCCTCTAGGATGTGGTGATGAGTTGTTGAGGCCGTTCTCTTACGTATGATGACATGAAATCCATAAGTACGTGCCTTAACAAACAAACACAGTAGCGTGGCAGCCTAAAAGCATTGTTATACTGAAAGAGCAGGGCGTTGAGTCTTTTGGGTATAGTTGACCCATAGGCTGCACGTGTAGATTAATTGACAGTGTGCCTTGAAGAGTGATATTTTTATTGGCTTTTTACGCAATGTACGATCCGACGAGCCAACACATTCGCCCGAACCGTCAAAGTACTGCGTGTTCCCACTCTATGACTAGGTCATCCCTCAGGTCCTCAGTTACTATATAGACCAAGGTATTTGAAATTGTTTATTGAGTATATTACCACATCATTTCATATAAAGAACATTTCTTTCGTAATATGTAAATAAATTATGACTTCGACTTTGTTTGTCGATATTATTAGCTCATAGTTGAATACCAGTCTTCTAAAATATCGATAAATAATTTTTCTCGATAGCCGTACTTTTGTTACCCACGGCGGAACGGAGATGGTATTTGCGTTTTGGGTGAGAGGATGTTTGTGCAAACCAATGTTGCCATTTTTATCACAAACTTCTAGTCCGATTTTTATGCGGTTTTCAGTGATGGGTTTGGGTTTGATTGGTGCATGTTCTTAGATAGGTGTTATGGTGACAACTCACCAGGGGGCGCTGCAGTAAACATTTATTTGTGTAAAATCACAACTACTAGTCCGATTTTGATGCCGTTTTTCAGTGATGAGTACTGGTTTGATTGCTGCATGTTCTTAGATAGGTGTTACGATGACAACTCACCAGGGGGCGCTGCGGCAAACATTTCTTTGTGCAAAACTAAAACTATTCGTTTGATTCTGATGCGGTTTTTATTTTATTTTGTAATGGGTTTGTGGTTGATTAGTGAGGGTTCATAAATAGATGTTACGGTAGGAACTCACTAGGGGGCACTGCAGTGATATTGTTTATATTAGCTACTAAATATTAAAGAAACTCGATAGAACTTTCTTGATAACATTACAGTGAGGCCTCACTTGTGCGCTACGTTGCGTCGCGTCGTCGATTTTCCATAATTTTGACAGTGGCATGTCGCTGTCAAATATTTGAAAAAAGTCAAGGACATATGGGGCCTCCCCCTCAGTGAACTAAGTATTTATGTGGGAAAGGGAGCAAAAGACGATGGCTACTTTATGGCCTTTCTTCTGTGTCCTCGGTTTGCGACCGGCGACGTATAGTTTGTCTCAATCGCTCTAATTTTTCCAACGCTATGCTGTTATGTGGGCTGTTAAAAAGTTTTCTTTGAT
Organism: Argyresthia goedartella; assembly: GCA_949825045.1. Classification (NCBI taxonomy): domain Eukaryota; kingdom Metazoa; phylum Arthropoda; class Insecta; order Lepidoptera; family Argyresthiidae; genus Argyresthia; species Argyresthia goedartella. The sequence continues at coordinate 2,482,492 of OX463815.1, forward strand.
CTAGATCGGTAATTACTACGCCGTTTAAAAATCGTACTCTACTAAGCGCCACATAAGCTTGTCCTTTGGCGAATGTTTTTGGTCCAAAATATAAAAACCTAAAAGTAAGAAAATATGGAGAGATATACCGACAACTTAGCCTTCTACTTATTTTAATTAACCTAATAAATTCAAGACGAAGTACGAAAAATATTAATCTAAAAATCAGAACCAAAAATCAATACTCGTGAATTAAGCTAATGATGTAATGTGGAGGGATATTCCAATTAACCTCACCTAACCTATTTACTTATTCAAATGAAAATAAACATTCAAGAAATAATGCTACACTATCACAAACACAACCAAAACTATCACAAGCACAACAATTTTAACAATAATTTGGTAAAACTACTACACTATATTATAGATATAAATATGAAGTACAATTTACATAATACCTATGCTTGCTCTCTAAAAAGTTTGAAATAAAAAAACAAAATTAAAATTTTTGAAAAAACCCACGACGGTTAAAACGTAGTTGAAAAAGGATAAAATAATTTTGAAACCCCCGACTCAAAGAATTTATGCTATGAACTTAATAAAAAACCAAGAAAATCTGTCGGGGGCTGCTTTTACGTTTTTTTTCTAATTTTATGATTAATAATTTAGAATCTGTATAATTTCAAAATTGAATTTTCTTGCTGCTATTAAATGAACTAGTTTGGCATGTTTATAGTAACTCGATTATTTGTTTATATTTAAAATAGAGATAGCAGCCCCCGACGGATTTTCTTGGTTTTTTATTAAGTTCATAGCATAAATTCTTTGAGTCGGGGGTTTCAAAATTATTTTATCCTTTTTCAACTACGTTTTAACCGCCGTGGGTTTAAAAAAAAATAGTTTTTTTGCAATACTTACCCCATCGCTGGTTGCCACTAAAATTGTACGCGAAAAGAATCCTACCTGTCCAGTCAAAACTACATTGGTTTCAGTCATACAAAGTAAAACAGTCGTATGAGTAAAGAGTGTCCGTATATTGACTTTTGTGGAAAAATAGCCCTCCCTCTACTTACTTACTTACTCTGTGGATCTAGCCTCACTCAAACTCCTTCGTTGTTGATTAATTCATTTACTACATTCAACCTTTTTGTAGGTTCAAACCACATGTTTGACAGTGCGATGCATAAAGTTTGTAAGCAAAGAGTTTCCTTAACCTGAGGTCTGATGCGTATTGATCAACAACGGGCCGATAATGTCGATATAGATTTCAGAAACCTATGAAGGTGCCTTTAAAATGATAAACGAATAGAATACGAAAAACCCTTTGCAAAACCGCGCCACGGGCAGCTAGACCTTCAATAAATAATTATTTTACTTCCTCTATCTTAAACGTTTTGTTCTGTCTTGCGATATGATACGGGGCAGTCGCAAGACGGTACAAGTACAAGATACCTTTTTCGCGCGCTATTTCATCAATCACGTATTACATAAATCCTTGGGTGGTTTCGCAGTGTCGATTAAATCACTTTTGGACTTTGGTAGACTTAAAAAAAAATGTACTCCAGTATGCTTGATTTAATCCAGCTCATGTTGGGAAAGGAATACATTTTTCTAAAATGGTCCCATACCAATATAGAATTGGGTTTCTGCTTTGGCAGTACGCCCCGGAGCTATTCCTGAAAACAATCAATGTTCATATCTTGGTGATAATCTTCCTTCCCCGATTTAGATGTAAACATAAGTAAACCCTCTTCAACAAAATCGTCCTCATTACCTATGTGCGAAATAATTAATCGACATAGTTTCCCGGCCTGTGGATAGACCATCCAAAAATGCATGCCGCGGCATGTCTACAGTCAGTTCTACCTACGTCTTCGACGTAGTAGAACTTAGTTAATTTTCAATAAATAATTCCTTCACCAAGATATAATATCTTGTCTGTCAATTAGCATGCTGTACCGTGTTCTCGTCATATATTTGAAATTTAAATATTTTAGGATCGTTCTCATATTTGTTACAGAAAAGTTAAGCAAGTCTTTGTCATCATTAAAGGCCTGAAGTACCTAAAATAAAAGCCAATAGTTAGTCAAAAATTATCAATACTCTTTTCCTAACAACTTTGTTTGCAACGGATACGCAAAATCGCTTGAAACTTACGCTTGCTAGCTTGCATACACACACATTCCGTGGTCGCGCTGCATTTTAATCACGTCACATTCAAGGAGTCTCAAGCCCTTAGTTACATTTTGTATATGTCTATTTTTTCATACTTTTAAGTTCACTTTAAAAATTTTGAATATGTATAACAAAAATATAAAACGTATAGAAGTAACTTACCTTTTCCACAGTCGGTGCTTTGTTGTTAAGGAATAATACGTGTACTTTTCGACGAATTTCTGAAAACGTGATCTCATCGTATATAACTTTGAAGCTCTTCTTCGGGCCGGTCTTTTTGAAGACCCCTGTGGCGCAGCGGTTGTGGCTCTGCCTACCATGCAGATAAAAAAAACCCCAGGTCTTGGATGTTTACATGTGTGTGACGTCGCTGTTTCTGGTTTCCACGATACAGGGTATCCTAGTGTGGGGCCAGTAGACGTGTATGTGCCTGTTGTGCATGTTTATGTTTTTAGCAAAAGTAAGGCTCTCTATTTATTTTTGTTATTCTATAGAAATTTGTATATATAGCCTTTGATATACCTAGAATTTGCGCCACGATGAACACACATTCATTTTTACTGACTCGTGTCACGACAAGATCAGAATCTTGGTTGAGCTTTTCTTGTTCAAACTTTTGGATAATGAGATGTTTGTACACGGTGAGTACCATACATTTTTCAGTATCCATAAGGTCACGGCGATTCCTCTTAATCCTCTAATTCCTTTAAATGTGACGCTTGTCAGCACACACTGCAAAGAATAGATGGTCTGCGGACAAACTATAGCCCACCTAAACAGGAATTCTTAAATGTACCATCACCCCCAAACAGCAGTAACAGTGCCCCTCTTGCTCCTGCTTCGGTTAATGATAACGTTACACAGAGAAGGCCTCGTCAGTTGATTCGCAGCCCACATCAACATAAAAGTAAAGTGCGAAAAGGATACAGATCACACTCTGTCAGCGATATATCAACATCATCATTGTTCGATCAGTCCAATATGAGCCTGCCATATGCCAATACCTCAATAAATGATAGTCTTAACAACCATGCGGCAGAAAATCTAGAAAAAATTACGAAATCATTACTCAGTGCAGAACAAGAGATAGAGAACCTCAATCTAGAAAATGAAAGGCTTAAAGATGATCTAGCACGATGCTATAAGCTGATTGAGACCTATAAGACATTCAAATTCACAGACACGGACATGACCCCAATAACCGCCAGAAAGAGAAAAAAAATAAAGAGAATGTTATTTGGCCCTAAAACGACAGACACAAATAACTCATTATTTGACCACAATAATGCGGACCCCATGCAAGAAGCTGAAAGGGACAACACATATAACGTACGACTTTCTAGTCCTGACAATATTGAAATACCAGCAGTAACACATACCTCCTTCGAAAACAAAGATAAAGTGCACGAAATACAAAAAACACAAAACGAGATACACGGCGTTATAACGCAATTAAAATACAATAACACAGAAATGAAAGGCATTGGACTCTGTCAACATCACATTACCGATAACACAGACAAAATTAATGAAGAAGATACCACAACTAAACAAAATGACCAAGACATAGAGGTTATCGAATCAGACAAAACACCAGACAGTAAAATTATAACGGAATTAGAATACAATAACACGGAAATGTATTGTACAATATCAACATCGCAGCGACGATAACACAGACAAAATCAATGAAGAAGATAACACAAATAAACAAATTGACCAAGACATAGGGGTTATCGAATCAGGAAAAACATCAGACAGTAAAAATGAATCAACAGAGGAGCAAAGTATTAGCAACACAAAGAAAGACAGAAAAGACTCACATGACAGCCCACTCGATTCAGAAGCAACAAGACGACGAATTTTACTAATCGGAGATCAACAGGCAAGAGGCATCAGAAACGCTCTTCAAATACTGGTGGGACCCAAATATCTAGTCACAAGCTTCTGGAAACAAGGTGCAAGACTCAGTGACGTAACTACGGCAGAAAAAGCTGAAATCTCAAAACTTACCAAAAACGACTACGTTGTACTAATGGGTGGTATCAATGAAGCTGATCCATTCCAGTTCACATCGAGCATAATAGTGTGGCTACAATCAAACAAAGATGTTAACGTAATCGTTTGCGAAATACCATACAATAACAAACTACAAGAACGCAAACTTAATTATGAGCTTAGATTTATATGTAGCAAGTACAAATATGTATCCTTCTTGAATATGGATTACGACGAATCTCTCCCGAGGGGACTTCATTTCACGAGAGTCTTGAGTAGGCAGCTACTGAGAAGACTACTGCATCTTGAGTACGCCACACAAATAACTACATACAAACACTCAGTAGCTTCGTACGAAACCCACACACATGGCAAGCAAATGCAAGATAAACACGTGCAAACAGAACAACCTCAGACTGACACAATTTTGAACACAATTGATGTTGGCACAATTACTGACATAACTAATAATAATGATGGTTGCGATAGATTATTTAATATTAACGATAGTAATAATCACTTAATTAATGCGAATAATGTCTTAAATGAGATAAATAATGATTTGAATAGAATTGACATAAGTACAAACACGATCAATAATAATCTTTTTCGTGTATAAGAACATAAATATTCTGCACCAAAACATAAATGGGTTAATTAACAAGTCTGATTATCTTACAGTGCAATTAGATGAATTGAAAAGTATACATAGTCAGATAGATATGATATGTATCACCGAGCATAATATGATACCGGCGGACACTTCTCAAATAAATATACCTAACTATATCTTGGCCGCACACTTCAGTAGGAAAAAAAGAAATGGAGGGTCTTGTATTATTATAAGTAAATTTCATAAATTCAGAGAAATCAAAGATATCCAGAAATGCAGTCTACCTAATATTGTCGAATGTTGTGGAATAGAAATAATAGAACATGGCATTATAATTATATCTATGTACAGGGTTCCTAGCAAAAAAAAGAGAAAGGAATGTTTGGATAGGTCTTTTGAAACACTAGACATAGTTCTGAGTCAAACATGTTATAGAAACAAGAAGGTTATAGTGGCGGGGGACTTTAACATTGACACGTTAATAAACTCTTATGCTGCGAACACTTTTATACAACTCCTATCAGCTTACAATCTAAAACTACAGTTTAAAGAACCAAATCGTCCAGGCAGTGGAACGTGCTTAGATAATTTTGCCCACAACGTGCAAAGAAGTGTAGGTCAAGTCATAGAACTTGCAATGTCAGACCACTCTGCACAGATCCTCAGATGCCCAGTCAAAAAAAGTTGTCTCCTCCAACACTATTTCATCAAAAGAAGAGACTATAGTGATGAAAACCTACATAAATTTGTAACCTGTATAACTCAACTTGGCTTTTCTGAGGCATTTGAATGTAATGATCCTGATGAAGCCTTTAACTTATTTCACGATATCTTCGTGTTATTTTATGACCTTTGCTTCCCTGTTCAAAAGAGGAAAAAACATATCCTCGTAAAATCTAAGTGGATTACTAAGGGCGTCAAACTTTGTTGCAAAAGAAAACGTTATTACGAACGATTAAGATACGATTACGAACTATTATGGATATATAGACTCAATCCAACTGCTAATAATAAAAATAAATTCAAACAGTACACAAAACGATTAAAACGAGTCATCAACCTAACACAAAAGTCCCAAAATGATTACCTCATCAAAACGTCAAAAAATAAATGTAAGGCAACATGGAGTGTAATTAATAAAGCCAAAAATAATATACCACAAAACAACATAACGATAATACAAAGCAATGGAGTAGCGATAAAAGAACCTCAACAAATAGCACAAGCCTTCAATAATCATTTCATTGACAAGTCCAACCAAATACTAACACTACTAAAACAGGTAAACTAACTATGACATTACTAAATAATTCTATATTTCTGACTCCCACATCTCCCCTTGACATTCTTAAATATATAAAATCCCTTAAGAACTCCAACAGTACTGGTGACGATGGTATAGCCACAAAGATTATCAAAGCTGTGAGTAGTAGTATTGCACCGATTCTCTCTCAATTGACTAACTTATGCTTACAACACGGAACCTTTCCTGATCGCCTCAAGACTTCCATAGTAAAACCAGTTTTTAAAAAAGACGATAGGGAAGATATCAACTGCTATAGACCCATAGCACTGATACCAATATTCTCCAAAATAGTTGAGAAGGCGATTTATGACAGGCTATACCAATTCTTTGAAAAACATAAAATATTGGTAGATGAACAAAAGGGTTTCAGGAAAAGTAAAAATATTAACATGGCAATATACGACTTTTTAAGTAAAATCATGACGAATGTTGATAATGATAAACCAGTCACGTCCCTATTTATGGACCTAACCAAGGCTTTTGATTATGTGGACCACAATTTACTCTTAGATAAACTATATGCATATTGTATTCGGGGTAACGCACATGATCTTATCAAATCTTATTTAAGTAATAGGAAACAATTGACTCAAATCACACAAATATGCACTGAATCAAAAATGGAATTGACATATCCATCTGACACTAGGGACATAAATTGTGGTGTTCCACAAGGAAGTGTTTTGGGTCCATTGTTGTTTCTTGTATACATCAATGACATTCCAAAATGTGTGAATCATCCCATGGTACTTTTTGCTGATGATAGCACCGTTACATTTATAGGACATAATCTAAATACATATGAAAGTGACATTAATAAATCTCTAATAAGTATAATTGACTGGCTTAATAACAATAATCTTCTAATTAATATTAACAAAACAAAATTAATGAAATTTAAGAATGGACATAAAAAACAACTGACATTAAACATTAACTATGAGGGTAGACAAATAGAAGAGACTGAGACTACGAAATTCTTAGGACTTCACATTGACAACAACATGTCATGGAATACACACATAGACTTACTGAGCAATAAACTAAGCAAATTTTCATATTCTCTATATATGCTTTCTAAACAGGTCAACAGGGACGCTGTTTTAACGGCATATTATGGATTTGTCGAGTCATCATTACGTTATGGCATAATGTTCTGGGGAAATGCCACAAAAAAGATGTTATATTTAAAGTACAAAAGAAATGTGTACGTGCAATATGTAAACTTATTAGTACAGATACCTGTAAGGACCATTTTATTAATCTTAAGATCTTAACAGTACCATCGCTATACATATTTGAAACGGCAGTGTTTGTGAAATCCAATCTCCATCTTTTTAATTTCATGAAGGGCAAACGCAGTCAAGACAAACTGAGCGCTAAGCCACGAAAAACTGCATACTATGATAAAAGTACATTTGGCATGACCACCAGAATATACAATAAACTACCGCAGACATTAAGAGCTACTAACAATATAAATATCTTTAAATGTAATCTTAAAAAAATACTTATTGTAAAGGCATACTACACCATCAATGTTTTTCTTTCTGACATTTTATGACGCTTGACATTATTCATTAATAACTTTTAATTTTGTGTGTGCATGCATGTGTTCTGTATTATTTAAGTCTAATTTTAGAATTCAAAACAAATGTTTGAACGCCTCACGGCAGATCATAGTGATACACTTGCCTGTTATATTACAATTACAACCATCCTACAAACCTATGCTTCACCAAACAATAAATATCTTTATCTTTATCTTTATCCTCTTTTTTGGAGGAAAAACACTGCCAGATGTCGTTGGCAGAGGCGGTGGTCCTTCGATGGTACCGGCGTCACGTCTCTTTGGAGATCGTAAAGTTTGAGTTTCCTTGTAGTATTCCGTTATGTAAGGTACTTACCGTACGTAATACTAACGAAAAACAAACTCAACAATAAAGTCAACAGTCTCAAGAGATAACACAATAAATTAATCAAATAAACAATAACGTGACATACATAGGGCGCACTGTAAGTTTCCGGAACTGGCCACTTACATAAACAATATTTAAAAATTTATTGCAACATTTGAAAATAGAACTCTTCGGCTGTAGAATGCAGTTTGTTTCATCTGACTGCCTTTTGTTTTTACCTTGTGGCGCCATTTAAAAAATTGTGTGTCTGCATCAACATGGATTTAACTCGGGAAAATTTTCGTAGTATGATTTTCTACGATTTTAAGTGTAATTTGACAGCTCAACAGAGCATCGCTCGGCTTGAAACAGCTTTTGGCAATGAAGCACCATGCAAGACAACTGTTTATAGCTGGTTTGCAGAATTCAAGCGTGGTCGTATCAATCTCAGTGACGAATCTCGCGATGGTCGGCCGTCCACCGCTGTGACCAACAAAAACATCGATGCTGTGCGCCGTATGATTGAAACAGACAGGCATGTGACCTACCATGAAATTCGCGCATCCTTAGAAATAGGCATGAGTCAAATACAATTAATCCTACACAAACATTTGGGTGTGAGAAAGCTGTGCTCGCGGTGGATCCCACACAACTTGACCGAGGCTCAAAAAACGGACCGCGTCACTTGGTGCAGTGCCATGCTTACCAGATTCAACGAAGGTGCGTCAAATTTGGTGTGGGACATAGTAACAGGTGACGAAACATGGATTTATTGCTACGATCCCAAAACAAAGCAGCAATCGAGCGTATGGGTCTTTCAAGATGAGCCGAAACCAACCAAAGTGGCGCGCGTGAAAAGTGCATCTAAGCGGATGATTGCTTCTTTTTTTAATAAAACTGGACACGTGGCTACTGTTGCTTTAGAGAATCGTCGTACAGTGAATAGTGACTGGTACACGACCATTTGTTTGCCGGAAGTTATTGACGAACTCCGTAAAAATAACCGTAAACGCCGTATCATCCTGCACCACGACAATGCTAGTTCTCACACGGCCAGACAGACAAACGACTTTTTGAAGGCGAAAAATGTAGAACTCATGAGTCATCCTGCATACAGTCCCGACCTGGCACCTTGTGACTTTTTTCTGTTCCCAAAAATTAAGAACCAATTACGCGGTCAACGATTTTCATCACCAGAAGAGGCTGTCGAGGAGTATGAAAAACACGTTTCAGAGGTCACCACAGAGGAGTGGCACAAAAGTTTTCAAAACTGGTTTCATCGAATGAAAAAGTGCATAGACGCCAAGGGAGATTATTTTAAAAAACAATAAATTAATTTTGTACCTTTAATAGTATTTTTTCATATTCATTCCGGAAACTTACAGTGCGCCCCACGTATTTAATACACACAGTAAGTGAGAGGTGTGGAAAACCACGAAACACATTCGAACAGTCCGGGAAGTGGAGGCCGATTGCGCAACAAAGCCATCAAAATCGGGTAATGCCCCCTCGCCAGTTCCCAGCCCCGTCGCCCGGCGTCAAAATGGGGCGACTCTTTTGATGAGAATGAAGAACTTGAATGCATGCTTACGTGACTAAATAGCTTACCTATGTCATATTATTGACCGAGCGAGCAAAACGAGCGAAGCGTTTCCGTTCAAGATTGGGCAAAAAAGCTTTCGTATGTCCGAATGTGTGTCCGGTGTTATCCTTCAAAGGAGGCCGCATTTGTTAACTGATTCTCGAGAATTTTTGTGAGCAGGTTCTGTTTAATATTTATGCTTCGGAACGCACCGGTTTCTTTCTTTATTCTTTATTGCACAGAAATCTTAATAGTAAGGTAACAAAACATTTTATGAGCAAAGGCGAGCTTATCTCTAAAGAGAGATTTCTACCAGCAAACCTAGGCAGGACAGGAAAAATTGTGCAACAGGAGAGTCCTAGTGCGCAATAAAACGGTACACATCTAATTGTTTACAACTAAAACATAATAAATGATATAATAAAAAAATGAATGAATGAAAAAAAAATGATATAATAAATGATTTACACTAAATAAAATACAAAAGCAAAAAATAAAATATATATCAAACATATACTACTTATATATACATATATAAAAGTACCTATCACGAAAGAGAAAGGAAATGCTCTTTCAATCTTGTCTTAAAAGTGAAAATTGAGGGACTATCTCTAATAGCGCAGGGAAGTGCGTTCCACAGTCGGATCGCCGTTAACCTAAACGAGTGTTTGTAAGCGGCAGTGTTATGCCGAGGAGTAGAAAGAAGAGACATCGTGTGGGATCTCCGGTTGCTATGCCTGGAGGAAATAAACTCGAAACGTTCTCGAAGATATGAGGGGTAGCGGGGATTTCGCAAAATGTTGAACAGATAGGAGAGAACGTGCATATCACGACGAAATCGGATCGGAAGCCACCCCAACTCCTTGCGATAATGTGAGACATGGTCATACTTGCGCAGCCCGAAGACAAACCGAATCCCGAGGTTTTGAAGTCGTTCGAGTTTGTTCAGTTGTTCTTCGTTCGATCCAGCAAACATCCGCATAGTCGATTAAAGGTAGTAGGAGGGACTGGGCAAGGGTAATTTTAGTCTGCTGCGGCAGGAAGTGCTGCAGTCTCCGTAGGGAGTGAAATGTCGCAAAGACTCGTCTGCTGACCTCACAAACATGGGGCGACCAGGACAACAATTTATCAAATACAACCCCAAGATTCTTGGCCTTCTCGCTGTATGAAATTATGTTACCATCATACACTATAGGGTCGACGGGCATTTTCTGAACTAGGTTATGAGAGTGACGAGTACCCAAAATCATGGCCTGCGATTTGCCCGGGTTGACAAGCAGACCATATGAGGTAGCCCATTTCCTGATGTTATCGAGATCAGCGTTCAACGCCTCTACTGTCAGATTCACATCACACGGAGAGAAGTGCCGATATATTTGAAGGTCATCTGCGTACAGATGATAAGAAGAGGTAAGAACGTCAGAGATGGAGTTAATGAATACCGAGAAGAGGAGAGGAGAAAGGATTCCTCCCTGCGGAACACCTGCGGAGAGATCACACCAGTCCGTTGAGATCTCCTCAGACTTAATGCGTTGCTGGCGATCTCTCAGGTAGGAGTCAAACCAGCGAGCAGAGTGCGAGGAGACATTAAGTGACTTTAAAATTTCAACTAGTATATCGAAATCGACGCAGTTGAAGGCGCTACTGAAATCAAGCAGTGTAAGGACCGTAAGCTGCTTTTGATCCATAGCTAATTGAATGTCGTCAGTGACTTTGAGCAGTGCTGTGGTAGTGCTGTGACCCGGCCTGAAACCTGATTGGTAGGGATTCAGTAACATTTTTGAGGAAAGGTAGGAGGAGAGTTGGGAGTGAACAATTGATTCCAGGACTTTGGAGAGGATAGGCAGAATAGAAATGGGACGGAAATCTTTAAAGGAGGCGGGATTGGACGTTTTGGGGAGGGGAATCACAAGTGCCAATTTCCACTGGCTGGGGTAGCAACATTGGTCAAGCGACACATTAATTATGTGGGTGATGAGAGGTAACAGAACATCAATGATAGTTGTTATCATCTGAGAACAGATCTTGTCCTCACCTATGGCCTTCGACGAGATTGCTAGTATTGCCCTCCTTACTGCGCCGATTCCGGCAGGGATAAAATTAAATGCTGAGTTGAGAGCTATTGCCTTGGACCGTAGGTTACGAAGGGTTGCATCCTTGACGAGGGGGTCCATCGCGACAGGGGGAATTGCAAAGAAACTATTGAGACCCCGGAGATCGACATTTCCGGCTGCCAAGTCCAGGGACTTACCAACACCAAGGGTCTTCAGGAACTTCCAGACCTGTGCTGGAGTATAGCTCTCGATACATTCGTAGATATGACGGCGTTTAGAATCACGACACAGGCGAGTGCAACGATTACGGAGGCGTTTGAAAATTAAAAGATTCTCATCGGTCGGATCCCTCTTATATCTAGACTTGGCACGGTTTCTCTTAGCCATCAGACTCTTAATGGTGTCAGTAAGCCATGGTGCAGGGAGATGCTTAACTCTAACCCTCTTGACCGGAGCATGCTTATCAAACAAGCTCAGGACAATAGAGTTGAAGATCCGTACTTTGTCATCAATGGTCTCACTACCGTAGACAGGCGACCAGTCGACAGAAGAGGCGTCTGAATTAAGGGAGGTTATATCCATGCCCTTGAAGCTACGAATGTCAAGGAATTTAGCTGCACGCTTGGGAGGCTTTATCTTATAAGAGAGGTAAATAAGATTGTGATAGGAGAAAGGGGCGTTAAGTTGGCCATGCGCAGCAACCTTAGACATGTCAGAAGTAATCATTAGATCTAGAAGAGAGGGGGTGCAGTGTGGTTGAAAGTGAGTGGCCTCTAGAGGAAGGATATGCATGTTAAATGAACTTACAAGAGAATTCAGCTTCGCTGAGCGACCGTTATTCTTGAGAAGGCAAGTGTTGAAGTCGCCGAGAATTAGGGTGTCGCTATAAAGAGGAGTCAAGTCACTGAGAAGGGTTTCAAAAGAGTTAAAATAGTCGATTCGAAGAGAGGGGCTATAATAGACACCCAGGAGGACTTTGTTGTGACGCAAGAATATCTCCAGGAACAGGTGTTCAGCAGAACCAGAGTACAGGCTTGGCGACTGGCTGATGACTTTGCATGGGATGTCAGATCGAAGGTAGATAGCAACACCGCCATCAGCCTTGCCTATCCTGTCGTTCCGGTAGAGACTGAACCCTGGGAGAGCATACATGGCAGAAGAAAGAGACGGCTTGAGAAAAGATTCCGAAACAAGAATACCATGTATGTTCAGATCACTAAAAACTACAAGAAGGTCAGCATAGCTGGTATGAATGCTTTGTGCATTAATATGAACAACGTTGAAGTTCGCACCAAGGTTTGAAAACACCCGTTTCAAGTTAGACGACAGCGAATCATCCGCTGTTGACCTAACACTTCCCGCGCTAACAGAAATATCGTTATCACAAGATGAGAAGAAACTATTACTAAAGTTGTAGGTATCCATAGTCTAAAATAAATATACTAATACAATGAATACAAATATATATATATATATAATAAATAAACCCAATAATAAATCGATATTACCCTAAAAAAATAATCAAATACTTAAATAAATAAATAGCCTGAACCCAGTCGTACATACACTGGGCTTACCGGGGAAAAATCAGAAAAATATTTCATCTTAAACATTGAGGAAGAATAATACACATAAATGGACTAATTTCACGAAAACGGGACACATTGTGGAACAATCACTAATACAAACGAAAACGGGACACATTGTGGAACAATCACTAATACACAGAGCATTATAGGTAATATGGAACACTAACATTATTTTTATACAGAATTAACGAATTACCTACATTAATTTTTAAGGAACACGCCCTGTTTTCCGTCCGACAATACAGCAACAACAGCTCAACGTTGGATGAACGTTGGGGCAGTGTTGGAATAGAAGCATGACACAATGACAAACATGATATGGATTGAATGTTGACTTCAGACAAGCATGAAACAGAAACCGAAAAATAAATATAAACATTATTGAAGGTGAACAAAAATAAATGAATAAAATAAACTACCTTGTTGGGAAAATGAGTATTACCCGTCCAAATTGTGATAGCGAGTACGGAAAAGATGTTTATTTCTTGGCTTTAGTCGGACCAGCGCGCCTGATTTGACGCTTGGCAGTGCCGGGCGCCGAAGAGGCAGCCACTGGACCTGAAGCAACCCCAGCCGACTTTGGAGCAGATATCTTAGCAGGTTCCGACTGCCCAACAGAAGGAGGGAACTTGCTGGTGTGAACCAGAAGCTCCGACATACGCTCCACCTTCTGTCTGGATTTGTCAGGAAGCAGCAAGACGATCCTGCCCTCTGTGGTCCAGCAATTCTGCACACCAAAGTGCTTCCTGGCAGCCATAAACACCTCATGCCTCGTCTTTGTTAAAAACTCGGTTACTGTGACTCTGGATCCCTTCAATGCAGTCTTGCCTTTCCAGGCCTCTGAGCGAGCACTAAAGGTCGAGAACCTCACCAGCAACGGACGGGGATGCGACGGCTTCTTCGTGGATCCTAGTCTATGCACTAAACTGATGTTGGACACACACTCCGGGGACAACTTCATTTGGTTGGACAATACTGCACGACCAATGTCAACGGAGTCCTCATTCTCCACTTCAGGAACACCATGGAGAAGAAGCACCTTCCGTCTGGATGCCATCTCGAGACGGTCCTGGCCAGCAAGCAACAACTCCATCTGTGCGCGCAGCAAGTCAAGGCAGTTCCAAGTGAATGCCTTAAATTCCACAAACTCGCTGGCGATGGTGTTGAGATCGGGTGGGCTGCTGGACGAGGACATGGTGGCGGCCTCCCGAAGGTCCTTCTCATATTGTGACATCCTGGAGTTGAAAGTGGTCACTATCTTCTCCATATTGTTGTTCAGTTTAGTGTAGAGCTCCATTGTTATATTAATTCCAGGTATTTATATGGAAAATGTGATTTGCCCAGTGATGTTAGGGGTCCAGGCCTAGATTTATAATAAAATTACTGACATTAAACTTTTATTTTAAACGGTTTTTTCGTTGCGCGGATCGACCGCGAGTGATCGGGACATCACTAGCTGTCACTTGTATAGAAACGAGATGACGAGTTAGAGGTTATTTTTTGGCACAGGGAAAAAATGTCGGCGTCAGGTATTCGGGCCTTGGCGGAATGTTAATTATAATAATATCGTAACAATCGTCGGGAAATAAGTAGATTTCACGTCATCGGAGTGAGTGCTTCGTGCTGTGAAAGGTTGAAGTGGTTCGGTCCCCAATTCGTCGCGTTCGGATAGCGACCCATGTGGTCGGATACGTGGCATCACGACGGCACCGGCGGCGGACTACAACAGCAGTAAGATTCGACTCCCATCAACCCCCACCCTCGTGTTCCTCATCCCGTACTCCTGCCTCGAATTGAGTTTTCGAATTCCGGTCCACGGCGTCAAAGGTCAGTACTACTTGTGACATTCCAATGAAAAACAACCCTACCAAGATTCCACGCCCTGTCGGTTAAGGCGTGGAATTTAATACTTTGATAGCAGAGGCGCGGTTTCCTAGTGGGAAATCGATTCACGGACGGTTGTAGGGTTGTTTTTTTGCCACATTGTAGCTGGGAGAGCGTGGATACCTCAGATTGGTCGGCAATCATTTTGTGAGTGAGTCTTGTGGTCAGTATACCACAATTTAGGTTCATTTTCTGTTAGTGAACGTATAATTGACGATTTAGTTAATGATTATTATAAATTTGTAGTCGGAAACTACTGTTTGTTCCGCGAAGTAACTATATTGTATGACTTGTGGTAGAACGTCGGGTTATTTCGTGTTATTTCGGTCCACAGAGCAGGGCAGGCTATTTAAGGGGTATTAAGCTGATTTTGCTGACCTCAGTAGAAGTGTGGGTCATATCGGAGGGGCCACTTCTAGAAGGTTCACGGCTACCTACATTATATTTTTTTTTGTTTTATAATACATTTTTGTGTGTTATTTGTATTGTGCTTTATGGTGGCATTCTCTAATTGATTTAGAGTGTATAGTTATAAGGTGTATGTCCACAGGGCGACCATATTAAATATTTTTTAGGATTTAATTGTTTTAGTGGTTGCCTTAGTTTTGACAACTTAGTTTTAATTTCTGTGCCCAGCGCTGACGGGCAAGTGCTGGTCTCTGGCTATACTTAGTTCAGTAGTGAAGTATAAGACCAGAATCTATTAAATCGGTCAACATGGCGCCTTCGCCCTTGACGGTGCTGCGGCATGGTGTCCGGGAGGAAATGAGATGGCTCGCCCATACTCATAAGTATGTGGAGCGACCAGATATGGATGATGTCCTGCTCAAGCGTGTGGAGGACGCAATGACACGCGTCGGGAAGGTGTGTCGGCTGGCTGCGGAGGCTGAAGCTCTCGGGCTTATTGATGAAGCCTCGGTGGCTGCAGTGAAACAGCTCTGCGCGGATGCTGACCAAGCGATGGAATGCTTGGGTGACATCGAGCGTCGCGCGGAGAAAATTAAGCAGTCGCGAAGGAATGACCGTGGGGAGGGTAACGGAGACCCACCCCCGAAGGGTGTTGTTGGACGGCTGCCACACCTGGAGATTCCGGCCTTCAGTGGGGCAATTGATGAGTGGCCGGCCTTCATTAATTTATTCGATAGTTTGGTCCACGGTCGGGACGACCTCGACAACGCCTACAAGTTGGCCCAACTATTGATGGCTCTGCGGAGTGAACCGAAGGAGTTGGTCGGTCACCTAACGGTCACGGCGGGCAATTATGAGATAGCCAGGTCCATATTGTTTGACCGCTACCAACACAAACGGCGGTTGGTTGATGCGCAGCTGGGGAAGCTGTT
Organism: Argyresthia goedartella; assembly: GCA_949825045.1. Classification (NCBI taxonomy): domain Eukaryota; kingdom Metazoa; phylum Arthropoda; class Insecta; order Lepidoptera; family Argyresthiidae; genus Argyresthia; species Argyresthia goedartella. The sequence goes on from OX463815.1 coordinate 2,498,913, forward strand.
TAGCATCCCTAAAGTAACCCGGGATGTTGACATCCGAGTACAGTTGCTCAACCCTGTGCTGGTGGCCACTAAGGCCCTTCAGAACCTTGGTCTTCCGGTAGACCAATGGTCATACATTGTTTTGTATATGGTTTTGTCACGGTTGCCTGCAGCTGTTCAAGGTCGGTTTGGACAGCTGCATGGGGGCAGTAGCACGGAACTGCCCACGCTCGTCCAATTGACGGATTTTTTGGAGGGTGAATGCAGGCGATGTGACACACTGGACACGGAGGCCAGTGTGCAGCGCCAACCCGCGCGGATGCGAGAGGGGCCGCATCCGCGCGGCGGAAACAATTTGGCGTTTTGAATGCCGCGCCGTCGGGTGACGGCTGTGTGCACTGCGACAGTACCGGTCATGAAGTGACCAGTTGCGCCAAATTTAAGGCGCTCGGGGTAGCTGCCCGCAGGAAGATTGTCTTCCGTCACCGATTGTGTTTCGGTTGTTTGGGGCCGCACACGCTGAGCGAGTGCTCGCGCGCGTTCCCCTGTGAGTGCTGTGGTGGCAAGCACCACATAGTGTTGTGCCTGAATCGGTCAGGCCCTTCGGACGGTCACCAGGGCTGGACTCAGGTTGGTCGGCCACAGGGCCCAACCAGGGCCGGACCCAGTCCCCCTCCGGGCAACGGGAGTCACCAACGGGGTGACTGGGGTACCCGCGGACGGGACCCCCCCCGGGGGAAGGGGGCAGCGCGGGGGGTAACATGCGGGATAGCCGGGGTTCGGTCGCCGCTGTCCACGGTCAGCGAGGACTTCGGGCCGCTGGCTCACCGCGTGTTACGGGTGGGTGTCAGATGGCACCTATGAGTGGCGCGAAGGCTGGGAGCCCACCACCTTCTGCGCCACCCTGCCCGTCGCTCTGGGAGGCGAACAGGGAGGCGAACAGTCGGATGTCGCCCCCATTCCTAGAGCGCCCCAGGTTGGATCCGCTCTCCCCCATCCATCCACGGTGGCCACCGGGCACACCGTACACCGTCCGGTATGGTCGGATACCGGGACAGCGAGGGGCCTATTATCCGGGTTGGGACCCCTTGATGTACATAAGGTCTGATATGCCGGTTGCGTATCAGCAGCCGAGTTACTCCAAGGCCGACGGAGGTATCAGCGGGTTCGGATCCCGCGGAGGTTTCCGCTAGGGATACGCCGCCCACTTACAGGGTGCCGCCACTCCACAGACGGTCATGCTCCCCACCGCCTCTGTGATAGCGTGGAGTTCGGACGGCAAATCATGTGTGGCACGAGCACTATTGGACTCGGGGGCCCAGGGCTGCTTAGTCTCGTGCAACCTTGTAAGACGGTTGGGCATTTCGGTAAGGGAGTATCCACATTCCATTCGGGGAATTGGGAACACGGAAGTCGGTTCCGTTAAGGGAGTATGTCGGATTACTCTCTCGTCACGGGTGGATTCATCGGTGAATCTGACGGTCACGGCATTAGTCATGCCTAATGTGATGGGCTCACACCCTCACGTACGGTTGTCGCCCTCGGTGCGACAGTTGGTCGCTGGGTTGTCACTGGCTGACCCGGAGTTTGATATTCCGGGCCCAGTAGACATTTTATTGGGTGTTGATGCCTTGGGATACCTGTTAGTGCCAGGTGTCCACGTGTTGCAGGCGACTGGTCTGGTTTCGGTCAACACCAGACTGGGCCATGCGGTAATGGGTCCGGTCATGCCGGCTGCCCCACGCCTAGCGACTAGTAGTCCCTTATTCGGTTCTGTACTCTCGGAGGTGATACAGAAGTTTTGGGAGGTGGAGGAACCACCTACGGTCCGCCGGTTGGACCCGGTTGAAGAAGAGTGTGAACAGTTTTATCGGAAAAATACTGATCGCCTTCGGTCAGGTCGATTTCTCACACGTCTTCCATTCCGGAGTGATCGCCCACCGCTGGGCAGTTCACACCATACAGCCGAGACGCGGCTTCTGTCGATGGAACGACGCATGAAGCGTGACGGGATTTTCCGGCAGAAGTACGTCGACTTCATGCGGGAATACGAGTCGCCGGCCACATGTCGGTTTCGGGTATCGACTGGAAGCGTGAAGACCACTGCTTCCTGCCTCATCACTCGGTCTTGAGGACCCCGGAGGGCAAAATACGGGTAGTGTTCGATGGATCGGCATCAACATCTAACGGCATGAACCTGAACCAGTGTTTGCATTCAGGGCCGAAGTTGAACCATGACATCGCGGATGTTATCACACGGTTCCGTCGACACAATGTTGTGTTTGTAGCTGACATCCGGATGATGTTTAGACAGACGGTCATTCACCCTGACGATAGACGGTATCAGCTGATACTGTGGCGAGAGAGCCCAGATCAGCCCATCAAGGTGTACGAGCTGAACACCAACACGTACGGGCTACGGTCTAGTCCTTATTTGGCGATTCGCACTCTGCGGGAGTTAGCGGATCGAGAACGGTTAAATTTCCCTAGAGGAGCAGCAATCCTGGAGCAGGATCTCTACGTGGACGATATCTGTACCGGTGCAGATTCCGTAGAGGAGGCGCTCGCTCGTCGGGACGAGCTAGTTGAGCTCTTACGGGGTGGAGGTTACGAGCTCCGGAAATGGATGTCGAACTCTCCAGAGTTACTGACTGGTCTTCCGGGTGACTACCAGCAGGATCCCCACATTTTAAAAAATTTTGAAAATCCAAATATGTTGTCGGTATTAGGCGTCCAGTACCAGCCGGTGTCAGACATGTTTTCGTATCGGGTCGAGTTGGACTCCCCGAAGGTCTGGACGAAACGGAACGTCCTTTCAACGGTGGCTAGGACATTTGATCCAAACGGGTGGATCACCCCGGTAACATTTCAGCTCAAGTGTTTTATGCAGCAATTGTGGTCTGCTGAGCTGAAATGGGACGACCCGATCGGCGGGTCATTGAGCTCAGAGTGGGACTCGTTCTTTTCGACCCTCCCTGGCATCAATCGGATTTCACTGCCACGGAGGTTGGTCCCCACCAAACGATACACCGCCACCCTGCATGGGTTTTGCGATGCCTCGGAGAAGGGCTACGGAGCTGCGGTGTATCTGAGTACGGTCGACTCCTCGGGGGAGGTTGATGTGCGGTTGGTCATGGCCAAGAGCAAGGTTGCGCCGTTGCGCACTCGCCTGACCATTCCCAAGTTAGAGCTTTCGGGAGCGGCTCTCCTGACTCGTCTGCTTAACCACACGATGACGGTTCTTCGTGGGTCAATAGCGTTAGAAGATACGGTCTACGCTTGGACGGACAGCCAGATCGTGTTATGCTGGCTGAAGGCTTCAGTTCACAAGCTGGAGATTTTTGTGGCGAATCGGGTTTCGCAGATTTTGAATTCGGAGGTTCCCTTAATCTGGAGACATGTTCCAGGGGAAATGAACCCAGCAGACTGTGCGTCTCGTGGGTGTCACGCTCCGGAGTTAGTTGGACATCGCTTGTGGTGGGGTCCAAAATGGTTGACTCAAGCCGAATCGGATTGGCCAATGAGTCCACGCGTTACCACGGCGAACGGCGCCTTGACAGTCGGTGTCTGTACGACGCAACCAGAGCCGGAAGAGGAGTTCAGCCTGTTGGAACGGTACAGCTCGCTCGACAAGCTGGTCAATGTGACCGCCTGGATCTTCCGATTTGCGCGGAATTGTCGCAATTCTGAGGCGCAACGGGTGCGGACACAGGTCCTGACACCACGGGAACGGAACCATGCGTTGTTCGCATTGGTACGGAATGTGCAGACGGTGCACTTTAAGTCCGAACTGGATATTCTGAGACGCGGACGCGTCCAACTGAAGGGAGCTGTGGCTCGGCTCAACCCGTTTATTGACCCTCAAGGATTGCTGAGGGTAGGAGTTCGGCTGCGGAATGCCAACCTGCCTTATGCGGCTCGCCACCCGTTGTTACTCCCTAGGAAAGGGAAGTTGGTCGAACTGTTGATATAGGATCGACACATTCGGAATGGGCATATCGGATGCCACGCCTTGATGGCGTTTCTCCAGCGCGAGTTCTGGATTCTATCGGGAAGTCGCTTAGTGCGTAGCGTCGTATTTCTGTGCCTGCCTTGTTATCGGGCCAAGTCGGCTACGATGCAGCCCCAGATGGGTGATTTGCCCTCGGATAGGGTTAACGAAATCCGGCCCTTTGCGGGTGTCGGAACGGATTTCGTGGGACCATTCATGGTCAAGTCTTCACAGCTACGGAACGCCAGATTAGTGAAGGCATACCTGTGCGTCTTCGTGTGCTTGGCCACGAAGGCAGTCCACTTGGAGGTGGTCAGTGACCTCACTACAGAGGCATTCATCGCATGTCTGGATCGGTTCATCTCACGAAAGGGCCTCCCGACATTAATCCGTTCGGACAACGGCACAAATTTTGTCGGAGCCAGGCGATATCTGCAGGAGGTCACTCAATTCCTGAACGGTAACCAGGACGCCATCGGTACGGCTTGCTCCCGACGAAGGATTGAATGGGTTTTCAGTCCGCCGGGATGTCCTCATTGGGGAGGAATTTTTGAGGCTGCGGTTAAATCGGCTAAGTCGCACCTGACGAGGATCATCGGTGAGACCTCTCTACGCTTTGAAGAGCTTGCGACGCTGTTCTGTAAAATTGAAATGACACTGAACTCGCGTCCGTTGTGCCCGCTCAGTTCGGATCCAAATGATTTGGAAGCGTTGACGCCGGGTCACTTCCTGATAGGTCAGCCCCTTAACGCCCTGCCAGAATACCCATTCGGTGATGTTAAGTTAAGTCGGTTAACTAGGTGGCAGATGTTGCAGCAGATGGCTCAAGATTTTTGGAAACGGTGGTCCCTTGAGTACTTGCACATCTTGCAGCAGCGCCTTAAGTGGACTGATCGGACGAGCCCCCCTCAAGTCGGTGATTTGGTGCTGATTAAGGATGCGAACCTGCCATCATTGAGATGGAGACGAGGACGGATCGTCAATTTGTACACGGGTCGGGATGGCACGCCTCGATCAGCAGAAGTCAAGGTGGGGGACTCGGTCCTCAAAAGAGCGGTCGCAACACTTTCTCGCCTTCCTATTGATTAGGGACAGGTTCGGGCCTGTCCGGGCGGGTGACTGTTTAATATTTATGCTTCGGAACGCACCGGTTTTTTCGTTGCGCGGATCGACCGCGAGTGATCGGGACATCACTAGCTGTCACTTGTATAGAAACGAGATGACGAGTTAGAGGTTATTTTTTGGCACAGGGAAAAAATGTCGGCGTCAGGTATTCGGGCCTTGGCGGAATGTTAATTATAATAATATCGTAACAATCGTCGGGAAATAAGTAGATTTCACGCCATCGGAGTGAGTGCTTCGTGCTGTGAAAGGTTGAAGTGGTTCGGTCCCCAATTCGTCGCGTTCGGATAGCGACCCATGTGGTCGGATACGTGGCATCACGACGGCACCGGCGGCGGACTACGACAGCAGTAAGATTCGACTCCCATCAACCCCCACCCTCGTGTTCCTCATCCCGTACTCCTGCCTCGAATTGAGCTTTCGAATTCCGGTCCACGGCGTCAAAGGTCAGTACTACTTGTGACATTCCAATGAAAAACAACCCTACCAAGATTCCACGCCCTGTCGGTTAAGGCGTGGAATTTAACAGGTTCGATAATTAATAGTACGTTATTGCAAAGACCGCGATATAGGCAATTTTAGGTTGAGTATGAGTTTGTACTTCACTAATACGAGACAGGCAATTGGCATTTCCGCCGAGTAATTTTTTTTTTTTCAAAAGAATGCAGGGAAATTAAACATACTTTTTGTATTATTCACTTAATTTAATTAATATTCTATTGCCAATTTAGCTTATGATCTTAAATCTGGTGGAGTACAATCAATCTCCATTTCACTCTCTGAACCGTCGCAACTCATTTTAATTATAAAATTTACATTATAATAAGTATGTAAATAACAAAACAAGACCAATTTTCGCTTTGCGGCCAATTTTCTTTTTATCACCTGTGCCGAAAGACACATATTTATGGCTATACAGCCACGTGGACGCAATTTTTAACAAGCAAAGAGACTTACTTTGTTATGCCAAGATTGATAAAAGAGATCCAATCAACTGAAAAAAAACTCTTGTCATTCAGCTAAATTTTTGTCTATGTATAAGATAGAAAAAGTGACCAAAAAAACTATAGCAATACGTAACCAAATCTAGTTTCGAAACTGTTTGTAATTAATGATAACACTATTTTGTCTAAGTCATACCAAGGTGATTACTTAAAGGTAGGCCTACTTATATGCAGTTAGTAAGCCAATTGTTTGTTTACTTCAGCCATTTTTTACAAAACAGTTTGACTGTTATTAACAAAACTAATAAGTTGTGTTAGCTGTTGTTTGTTACTATAACCTTATATATTAGTTAATTTAGATAACTTGTTTTGTTCATTTTTACAAAACTATTTGACTGATAGTAACAAAACTTTGCTTGTTTTAGCTGTAGTTGTTTGTTTATATGGTATTTAGTATTTCTTTAGTGTATAGCTTTAGTTGTAGTAAGTATTACTAGTACCCTGTGAGGCCTGTGATCTATTCAGCTCAGTCGAGTGATCTTCATATGCCTGAAACTGAGAAAACCATGTGATTAGGGCGTATCAATCTATTTCGGTTAGGTAACCACGTAGTGGTAAGGAAATAGAGGTACCTATTTAATTTCTGTTGATTGTTATATATACTTCTATAGCCATACTTTCCTCCCCTTTGTTCTGGAAAAATATCGCTAGTTAGGTTAGACACAGATGAAAGCTAGCGTTATTAGTAGGTTTGGGTGCCGAGGTACTAGGTTTACCCATATTTATCATATACACATATATATCGCCCAAAAGGGCAAATTGCAGGTAGAAAGCCTTCAGCATATACCGAGGCCATGGCTCACAGTTAATTCTTAGTAAGACAACTGTAAAAACAAAGGGGTTGTTTTTAGTCCGTATACCACACGAGCTGATGCCCGCTCAATATGTGGGGACCCGGACATAGCAGGGAGGTCTGACTCCTGGGCATGGGTCATTCCATTTTTTTCCCATCCAACAAAAAAAAAAAAGACGTACTAGGTATATTACTTTTGGCGCGTCGTTGGCACTGTGCTGGCGCGGCCGGTACCTTATGGCTTTTTACCCCAGATTGCCCTAGCTTTAGCTTACCACAAGATAATGAAAGGAAATGATTAGGTAAATACCTATCTTTGAATTGTGTAAAATACACTTCAAGGCCCCACTGCCGCAGATAATCTTCGAAAGCACCTGGGCTCTGCTCAGCCAGGGTTCTCTCACTCAGTATTACGTAGGTAGCTGACTAAATTAAAGAATCTTCTCCGGTTTATGCTGCTGAGAGAGATGACAAGCACAGAACAATTTTACTAAGGGTTTGATGGAAAACGGAGACATGTCTCCACACGACAGTCCCGAGAGGCGCAAGAATGAATAGAAACTCAACGTGTTTGACATGGCGTGTCGCGTCGTCGCGTCGATCGTAGTAAATTGCAGTTTTGGAAATTCTTCGCTCTTGCTCAGATTAATAAAGAGTTGCTCTTGTCACTGTGCCGCACGGTCGGATTTTGTTTGACAAGACGCGCAAGGACTGTTGGTAGTTCGTCATCCCGTAAACAAGTGTTTGGTTTTAAACAATAAATACGGCTATCATAAGATAACGCTATGTTTAGTTCAAAATATTAGTATGTTGTTAATTACATAAGTTTTGTTGAATTGCAGTTTTGTGTGTAAAAAATAACAAACTTAATAACAAAAATTGGGATAATAGTAGCAAGATGTTTGTCTAGTGTTTTACAATAATAATTGTGTGATAATTCAGCAAGCCTTTAGTAACGAATAGTCTAAGAATTAGTATACACTAAGTAAACATGTTTTGTTGCACGTTACCAACCCGATTTGTTTACTTCATTAAGGTTATACATGACTAAATCTTAGCTTTTAAACAACCGAACTGAAAATAACCAAACCAGTTTTGTACTTCGGAAATAAACCACTTTAATTATTTCAAATTAAGTTTGTTGACGACTAACTGAAGTATGGTTAAAAAGGCGATAACCTAAAAAGTCTTGTTATTTTTTTTTTCAGTCGATCATAACTCCAGCACGCTTTTTCATACAACATTTCTGGAGCACTCCGTCAATGGATTTTTGATTTTCTTTGTCCGTAAATTCGATAGTTCGCGTGTTCTTTTTTCGAAAATAATGACAATATTTCCATGCATGCTTTGTTTTTTTTGTCTATTCAGTTTTTGTAAAATTTTCGAAATGGCGGACATGTGGGGTCCAGTCCAAACAGCTTGACGGATTTTAACAAACAAATGTCGTTGGATTTGTAGAGACCATGAGAGAAACAGGCTATATAATTTTAGTGAAATGTTTTGTCATTTGACGACCTCTGTGGCTCAGCGGTTGTGGCTCTGCCTACCGTGCGAGAGATCCCGGGTTCGATCCCCGGCTGGGGGTAGAGAAAAAAAAACCCCACGTCTTGGACGTTTATATGTGTGTGATGTCGCTGTTTCTGGTTCCCACGACACAGGGTATCCTAGTGTGGGGCCCGAAGCAATGTATGTGCATGTACGTAAATGTTTATGTTTATGTTTTATTGATGCGGCTACTTTCGTACTCTGACATTCTTAAGTTTGTATGAGTTATTAAAAGAAGAAAATTTCCCTGGGGAGTCTCACTCCTACGAAATGCGTTCCCAGGTGGCGGATAGGTGGTGCTCGACAGGTGGGATACCTTTAGGGCTGGAGGGGAAAAAATACCTCCCGCGGACCAACAGGCCCCTTGCCTAGGGTTATAGGTGAAGACCTCAACGGTAGCAGCGACGGAGAAGGCAGGCTTCGGTACGGCAAAGCTGGCAGAAGAGGCATCAAATCTAGAATACCGTTAGGCGCAAGTAAAGTGCAACTTGAAAAGCGGCATTTCCTGCAACAAAACTAGTTCTCCATGTATTGACCTGCTCGTTTCTGGGGGCCAAGCTGGGGATGTCGAGAGAGGGATGTAGATGCTGGGCAAGTCGACGTTTCTTAACTATGTCCCAGCCGTACAGCACTTGTGGAGAGGTCACTTCAGCCGTGCTAGGCACGGAAACCAACCTCCAAGAATGCAACGAGGCTGCAACTCCTTTGACTTACATACTCACTTTCAACCTCAATGAACTCCTTCCCTTCTTGATCTCATGATCATTTCCAACACAGAAAAGATGGCTGCTCATGGGCAGCTTAATGCCCCTTTCTCCTATCATGAGCTTGTTTATATTTCATACAAAATTAGGCCCCCTAACCCGCCCCGTGGTTTACTGACGCAATCAAGGCCTTAATGGCAAACCAAACTGTGCAAAGGCCGTTATAAGAGAGTTGAAAAAAAATGATTTTCCTTGCATTTAAACGCTTTCGAAACTTATGCAACCATAAGTGCGGCGATGCCAAGCGGCGCCACATTTATGAGTGCATAGAGATGTACACTCAGGTCTGGAAGTTCTCAAAACCCTTGGTGTTGGCAAGTACCAGGAATCTTCTTCATATAATGTCGATCTCAACGGTCTCAACCAGTTCTTTTCTTCTCGCCCTGTTGTAATGAACCCTGCCACATAGGAAACAACTTCCTTTGTGGCGGGGTTCATTCCTTCCTTCGTCGTCTACGGCTGAAAGCTGCAGTCTGTTCCTCACCGTTCAACGTTAGTCTCGTTGGAATAGGCGCAATTAAGATGCAGTGCTAGCTATAACCTCCAAAGGTGCTGCATCATCTGATGGCTGTGACCACATCAGCCATCAGATGATCCACAGTGTCCTTGAAGAGTTGCTTCCCCCTTTTACCTACATTATTAACCATTCTCTATCGGTCAGCTCTTTTCCTAATCTGAGGAAGAAAGTGCTCGTCATGCCACTGCCCAAAATTTCCAATCCCTCCCTCCTTCAAAGACTATTGGCACATCTCTATTTTACCTATCTCCAAGGTCTTTGAATCCATAATCTACTCTCAGCTCTCCTCCTACCTCTCTTTAAACAACTTACTCAATCCGTACCAATCTGGGGTCAACCCAGGGAATAGTACTACCACAGCACTTTCAAAAGTCAGCGATGACATCCAGCTGGCCATGGACCAAAAGTCACTGGGTTGGCCCTGCTTGACTTCAGCAATGCCTTTAGCTGCGTCAATTTTGACATTCTTGTTGCGTTGCTGGGTTCTTTGAATATGTCGTCACGTGAATATGCGGTTCACTGGTTCAACTCTTACCTGAGAGATCGTCAACAGCGCATTAAGTCTGAGGAGAATGGTGTGTTCTCAACGCAGGAGTACCTCAGGTGGTATTCTTTCTCCTCTCTCCTGTTTTCAGTTTTTATTAACTTCATCTCCGACGTCCTGTCTTCTTCGTATCATCTCAAAGCAGATGATCTCCAAATCTATCGCCACCTTTCCCCCTGCGATTTAGTTTCATCCGTGGAGATGTTGAATGCTGACCTCGAGAATGTGAAGTCTGGGCCTCGTCCCACGGGCTGTTGGTTAACCCTATAAAATCGCAAGCAGTCATTATTGGAATCAAGCACTCTCTATCCTTATTACAGAAACCTATTGCTCCTGTAACTTATAATGGTGCGGTGCTACAATAGAGTACATTGCTAAGGCGAAAAACCTCGGGGTCAACTTTGATAGCCAGCTGTGTTGGTCTACACATGTCTGCAAGGTCAGCAGACGAGTCTTTGCGTGTTTCTATTCCCTCAAGCTTTTGCAGAAATTCTTGCCACGGCAGACCAAAATTATCCCTGTAGATTCCCTTCTCATGCCGCTAATCGACTATAATACGTATACTATAATACTATAATCGCTAATAGACGTATAAACACTCTTCCAGGTTACGACTATTTCTTGGCATTTTATTTAAAGTAGTAATTGTGCACTGCCTACCTAACTTTTATAATCATATTTCCTTTAATGGTATGGTTTGCTGGAAGAAATCTCTTTTTAGAGAGAAGCTCGCCTTTGTACAAATATTTCTTTTAAAGTAACCTCTAACATATTTGTGTGCAACAAAGAATTATGAATTATGATATGAATAAAGAATGATGAATCTACGCATCTATCTAGCATCAACGCTCGCCGCCAAGAACAGGTTTTAATAATAGGAGATAGATAATGGAAAACCCGCACTAACCGTCCTCTCCCGAGTCAACAGGTTTCTAACATGCATTCGTTTCTTTTGTTGTTGTATCCATAAACACCAAGTGCCTACCTAAGTAATTACCATATTATAGGCATGCTTGGCTGCCATATTTTAATTTGGAAGTAATGAGGACAATACCTATTTGATTATCCACTCACCGTAACTAGTGGATAAATAACGGTAACCATTTAACCGTTACTTTTTATATCGATACGAACCCTGGAAATATTTGTGCAAAATTAATTGTCTCAAAGATTTTGGCGTAGGCTTAAATCGTGCTACCGTGTTGCGCCGGTGCCAGCTTGGTGTCTACGATTGCTTGGTAGCGGGTCGCTTTATGCGCATTTCTCAGCTGACGAGATCGCAGACGCTGTAGCGAGAGTAAGTATTGATCTTGAGGCCGATGAAGTGTGGGCCAAGTCATTCAGGCTTACTGGTCAAACCCACTAAGTCGCAGGCTCTCATTATAGGTAGTCGCCATATGACCTCCAGGCTGGGTTCGGTAGTGCCTATGGTTGTATACGGTAACATATCTATATCATACACCGACAAAACTAAAAACTTGGGTCTGATCTTCGACAAGATCATGTCCTGGACGGCACACATCAATGAAGTAAGCAGGCGTATGCACTTCTCCTACCACTATCTGAGACTGGCTCCCGATTCGGATGCGTAGAAACCTCCAAATACTTACTTTTACTTTTAAAATATTACGCAATATCTGCGTAGCCGTTTCCACTTTCTATCTCCGTCGTCAAGACCTCCGAGAAGAGTTGGAATATCCTGTAGCTAAAAGAAAATTAAGGAATTTACTTTTAGCTTCCGCACGAAAGGACAAAGAATTCAAAAGGCTGAATTCTTTTTCCGTTCGTGCGGCTCAAATGTGGAACCACTTGCCAGCTTCTATAAGGAATAGTGAATTCTAGTGAAGCCTTGCCATCATGTTATGTCGTCGGCTGAATGGGGCGCCCAATTAGTGGACGGCGCGTCACCGCCTGCCCATTTTTGATCATAATTGAGACTTGATACAGGCAGGTGTCCGTAGTCTCAGATATAACCTGGACTTACTATTCCATTGAAAACGCAAACCCATAGCCAATATCCTTAGTTCCCCTTTAATTTTGCAACGACCTGTGCACCTGTCGGGAATGTTCTTTGAGTGCACTTTTGGTGTGGATGTAGTCGAGGACAGACCCAACGGGTGGACCACTTCCCATATTCGTATTGAATAAATTGTCTGAAGGGGCCTCTACGTGTTGGTCCCATGTCCCCACGCAAGCCTACAAAAAGGACCGGGACAGTATTGTCCCGTGAAGTCTTAAACTCAGATACAAAATAATAAAAAGAATAATAATAAAGCTCCATATGGCGTATTGGAATCGTAATGGCAGTTGTGGTGATGTTCTTGTTTTGAACCAAATCTGAGCCGCTAAAAGGTTGTGGTAATCCCCCCACGGGAGTACCAGGGTTAGAAAGTAACCAATCGATACACCTTTGCCCTGCAGTTACACTGATGGCTCACTGCACTCTAAACGCGAGGGAACAATCTAACAAATATAATAAATGTGAAAGTAGCGATGTTAGAATGTTTGGATGTTTAGATGTTTGTGTGTTTGTGCCTCAATCAAGCTAAAACAGCTGAACGGATTTAAATGAAATTTAGCACAGAGGTAGTTTATGAGGTAGATTAACATATAGGATACTTTTTATCCGACTGCACCAGAAGGAGGGTAACGTTATCTCGGTTAATGATAATTCATATGAACATGCAGATGAAGTTGCGGGGATCAGCTATAGTATTATAATATAAGGAGCTCACATACAGGTTCCTCATTTCTAACGAACAAACCTCATTTTCATACGACCTGGGGCCCAATTCCGGTAGACAGTAACAATGACGCGGCGCCGACGGACTTACGGACTGACGGACAACTTTAGTCATGTTTTGTGCTCCCTTTCTCGTTGGTTTGTAACAAATTTACAAGGTTAGCAATAACCTCAAATTGTGTCATTAATAACCTTAACAAAGATTCTGCAAACGCCAATGATGGATTCCTAAAGTTGAGCGACACCAACGCGTAATGGACACTGAGCGGTCATTGTGCTGGTGGAATTGGGACCCTGTACGCGTGTTAAGATTCGTGCGCTCGTTATGTTGTGGGTAAATGCAGGAAGTCATCTTATAAAAACTTTGTACGCAATGTGCTATTGCATATAAGACCGGCAGCACGCGTGCAGTACGCGAATCACTAAGCGGGTTAGTTTAAAAATAAAGTTTTTTTTTTATAAAATCTACTGTTTATGTATAATAGTGGGTTTTGTAACAAAAATAGTTATTTTTTACATAGTGCAAAATGATTTTGGTGTGGGTTTTGTGCGTTGTTTTTGTTCTGTGGTTTGCCATGTTCAGGTATAGGCGGCAGCGGTTGTATGAATTGGCGGCAAAAGTTAAGGTGATGGATGAATCTAAACCTGTGTTTGGCGTAGCAGCCAGCTTGATGGGGGATACTGAGGGTAAGTACGGTAGATGATATATACAGGTTAATGTTTGCAGGTGTAGAAATGGAAGATAAAATTCACACCAACTTTCACTATAAATAAAACTAATTTAGCCAGACAGCAAAAAAAATGGGTTCATAACTTCCTATAATTGCTACAATGTTACTGTCACCGTAAGGTAGTCAAAACCGTTAGTTGATATACTAACGCGTTATTTGATCAACTATCGACAGATAGGAAACGAGACCGACAGGATTTAGAATTAACATTTCTTTTGTTCTTACATGTCACCCTAACACGAAGACTATTCGGGGGCTTCACCTAAGCTACCGCAGTGTTTGCCCTGGTATTTCGTTTGCAATTGAAGTTTAAACCAGTTTACTATTTAACGGTATTAACCTTTAGTTTATCAACTAACGCGTCATATCGTAAGCAGTACGCTAAAGTTTACTATTTGTCGATAGTTGATAAACTAACGAGAAAAAAACGTTAGTTTATCAACTAACGGTTTTGACAATCTTACGGTGACATTACTCCTTTTGCCGAGACGGGTGCTCTTTCGAGGATTGTATAGTTTGGTTATAGAAGATATCGTGCTAGAAAGAGACAAAAGGTGCCTGAACCTTACCTCTCGTCTCCTGACGACCGTTCTCCCCCCCTCGGGCTCTCCTCACTCCTCGGCGGCTTCTACTGCCTGCGAGGCGCTCACCCACATGCCACCTGGGGCCCAATTGCGGTACACAATGACAGCTCAATGACAATTACATGACGATTACGGTCAACTTTAGATATCCAATATCTGACGATTTTGTAATCCCATTCCCTTTGTTGACTAACTTAATTATTGTGCTTACCAATTAACTTAATTTTTACCATAATTGCCTAAAAAATATTCTCCGAACGCCAAATATTGGATATCTAAAGTTGACCGTAATCGTAATGTAATTGTCATGGAGCTGTTATGGTGTACCGGAATTGGGACACTGCAGTTTTTTCGGTTATTCTATGACACTATTGCTGCCTGCCACCAAGAGTCAAGTGGCTAGTAGGCCGAAGCCGCAGATATAGTTTAAGGGTATTAATTTATGACATAAAACAGGTATGCTATACGAAAAAAATATAGTACATACCTACAATCACGGGTGATTTTATTACTTTTAGCTATAGATGTTGACATCATATCATTTTAGTCAGTATTATCGATTAACTTTAAATGACCCACCGTACCACCAGGTTTATGGCCAGGGGTACGGTGGGTCTCTGAAGCGTATGAGTCCAAGGTTTTGTTGCATTGTGCGGAAAGGACGAAAGCGTGATTATCAGAAAAACGCATTTTCCCAATTTTTCGCCCCCAAAAACCCTCTATAAGGCAAATTTCATCGAAATCTTTAGCGCCGTTTTCGAGAACTCAAAAACTTTCTAGTTGACACAGGCATGAACAGCTTCCGCTGGTATTACGTTACTTCAGGCATTGAAAGAATATTGAATACGTTTATGAAGCTCGCTCGTGTTCGTAATACTCGCATAGTAATATTAAATTAATTTGGTACTCTAATTACATCGTTTGATCATTTTTCAATTTTTCAGACATCATGGCTGCCCTTCAGCGCTTTAGTTACGAGAGTATGAACGAGAATGGAATGAAGATTGGATGGCTAGGTCACATTTTATACTTTTGTAAGTAGCTAAATGTTAACTGTTTTTAAGTTTGTTGGTAAATTGGCAAATGCTTGCTTATTATTGAAAACAACAACGAGATTCCTCGCGATTTCTCGCACATGTAGAAAAGTCTATGTGCGATTTTTTGCGAGGATTCTCGTTACACATAAATCTTTTATTTAACTTGTAAATAAATTAATGATGATTAACCCCTTATTTGGTGGTAGAGGCTTGCATAATGTTTCATTGGACTTTAATCCCAAGCCAAAAGGTTGAAAATATGACGGCATTCTCTTCTTTATACTTATCATAATTCTATGATAGTACATAGTACCATCCAAATGGCTAACCAGACTTCTACATGACTTTATTGTGGGATTGGTCGTGTACAACTTAAGTTTTGTATCTAACTGTACCATAGCTTTATTTTTCATGGTGTCCGAATCGTCAATAAAAAAATATTAAAATTAAAATGTGTCAATTCGGACACAGGGTCCGGGTTATTTGTGTCCCAAACGTCAGCAAGCCAAATATATAGCTACCTTCTGTCACATAAAGTGTTAACCCATAATAAAAATAAAAGTAATGTTCTCAAGTAGCTATACTTCGCGCCACATTGGCGGGAATTACTGCGCATATGTACAGGTATTGAAAAGTGACTACTGCGCATTCATGGCCACCGCTCACAACGTGTGGCGCGACGTATATAACCTATAAGTCAGTATAACTGACATCAAGATTCTTGGCGCCCGAGTGTCGCCTGGAGGGGGCAGCGGCGCATGGGAACAAGAGAGATGCATACATGGGCGAGAGAGAGATGGTTGCCTCGCTCAGGCGCCAAAACGCTTGGCGTCAGGTATAATGCAAGTATTAATGAATGCCCCTGACAGGCAAATTGGAGCATTGAATAATACATAATAATACCCTGGACACTATTTACACACATTGATCTAGCCCCAAACTAGGATTCCCTGTATCTTGGGTACTAGACAACGATACACATACTTATATAGATACATATTATACTTAGATAGATAAACAACCATGACTAGGTTACAAAGATCCGTTCTCATCAAACAAATATTTGCCCCCACCGGGACTCGAACCCGGGACCCATGGCTTCGTAGGCAGGGTCACTGCCGACTCGGCCATTCGGGTCGTCAAATAGAATGATTGGCTGATCTCTGCAACTCCGTATGGGAAAATGCGTGACGCTATGTTATGTTGTTATTCATGAATATTTATTTGCAGTGTCTGTGAACCCCTACGACTTGGAAGTAATCCTGAAATCCTGCCTGGAGAAGGACGACCTCCACAGGTTCGTCAGAAAAATCACGGGCAATGGCGGAATCTTTGCGCCAGGTACATTTTGCATTTGTAATTAATGATGTGTAGAATTTATCATGTTTCTGCTCTCTCTCAGATTATCTCAATAATCACGAATGCTCACGCATCAGAGGCCCAATTCCGGTACACAATGATATCTCAATGACAATTACACGACGATTACGGTCAACTTTAGATATACAATATCTGACGATTTTGTAATCCCATTCCCTTTCTTGAGTAAGTAAATTATGATGCATACCAATTAACTTAATTTTTGCCATAATTGCCTAAAAAAATATTCTCGAAACGCCAGATATTGGATATCTAAAGTTGACCGTAATCGTCATATGTCATGGAGGTGTCATTGTGTACCGGAATTGGGCCCCAGGTTTGTAAATCAATAGAACTGTCAGTGATCCTGTTTTTTATGAAAAGAGATCATTTTATATTATATTATTGCTAAAACAACGAAGTAATCTGAACAGCTTCAAACGTCACTTCTTGAAATAATGTCGCCATCTAAGTTTGAAAGTAACGTTCTCATTAATTCTAAAAAGAATGAAAAATAGATAATATTATAGAATATTGCTTTACAATAAGTATTTTATCTACACACGTATCATAAACCCTCTTTACTGGGTACAAAAACCGCACGTTACGATCAGCACAATGTTAAACTACTTCGTAAAAACTCATTTCTTATCTGAAAAATTACACATTATGATCATAATGTGTATTTTTCCTGCATATTATGACATTCAAATTTCGATCGCCGACGCCCGCCTGCGTGCGCCCCTAGTTTATCTGTGAAGTTGGTGCTGACATTCAAATTTCGAACGCCGACGCCCGCCTGCATGAAGTTGGTACTACAGAACAAGCTAAACAATTGCAGAACCACAATGCCGGTCAAACATGCGGTTCCTGAACACATTAAAGAGAGCTTATGATATGTGTGTAGATAAACTAGTGTATGTAACTGTACATAATTAGGCATTAAAACTCTCGAGTGATATTACTATGAAACTCGCCTTCGGCTCGTTTCATAAACCCACTCTCGAGTATTAATGCCCTCCATTATATAGCAGTCACATAAACTACTATAATAACATATTTTATAAATTATTGGGCCTTATGAATAAAGAGAAGTAAGTAGATTTTCTCAATTCCAAGGAATTGCTTAATTTTTGACCCAAAATAATGCCCATCTACTATATTTATTTCCTCTGCTAAGAAAAGGGTTCAATAGGTCAATTATTCGCAAATATTAGTTAGGCAGTACAAGTTAGCTAACGTAACATTTTATGATGTCATTCAATTTTGAGATTATCGAATGAACTAAATCATTCTACACCCCACGACTATGTTTATTTTACCAAAACAATAGGCAAAATCCGACCTGTAAATTTTCTTTGTTATTTATTCAATTATGGAATAGACTCGCTTACTTTGTCTTCGCGTGAAATATTTTTGATAGAACTCTATAATCAAATCATGATCATTGATCACACATACGGTGAACTAGCGGGTAGGAAATCGCTAATATAACTTAATAATAACTTCCCAAGGTGCTCTGTGTGCGGTGATGTATAATAAAATAACACGAAGGATTGTAATAAAATATACATCCAAATTTACAAAAGCATGTCATGAAAATTCTATCTACTACCTCTACCTATAGATTAGCGTCACGTGGGTAATTCCTAGGAAACATAACATTACAATGATCATTTTATTTACCCAGAACGTCTCTATTAGGTCAGGTCTTGTTGCTTCTTTGTAAATTATCACAATAAATAGTTTAAAATGAGGAAGAATTAGATTGAATGAATAATAAGGATATTTAAATGATGTGGCACGGTTTGCCGCTACTGACCTTGCATTACAATACTTATTCGAAGTTTCTGGATTTAAAAACCAACCGAGGTAATAATACAAACAGAATCAGACTAGATGAACCGACAGAAATCATTCTGTCAATAGCTATTGAACTTCATCTATTGAAAGAAATATTTTTGGATTAATCGGCTGGTAACAAAGAGAAGAGTTTAAAAAAAGTTCATTCCTATCGGTCCCGCTGTGAGCGAGTTTCGGGCTTACCAACACATTTAGCGATTCTTTTTTATACACATACAGGATGTCCCACGGCTATGCTATGCTACATGGAGGGGCAGTACATGTAGTACATTTTGTAGATGAAATATTTTAATGAAAAAAAAGAAGTTTAAAAAAATATATTTAACTGCATTCAAAGTTTTTTTTGGCACCACAAATGTGGAATGAAATAGACCTGTCATTTTACGATACCGAAGCGAAAGGCTTGGGGAATAATATGGATATTTTTGTCTATATGTATTTAAATAAAAAGAAGACCATGAATTTCAATTTTATTAAAAAGAATAACAGCCTTTTAGTTTTAAAGACATTGAGTTAAAAAAAATACTTACAGTCAAAAATAATGTAAAAAATAAAAAATAAACTTGCAAAATCATAACTTTTCAAATAAAAATTATTTCTTTGCCAAAGATGACCAAAATACAAGGTGACATTTAATTAGCTGACCATATTTTAGGGAATGATAGTAACATTATGAACAACTTTCCCCAAGAAATATATGGACGCAAACGAAAAAAAAAATTGGGTCGCCCATACCAATTTGTAATCAGCTGATCGGGTCAATGTACAGAGGGACAATTTTTTTCCATTTGCGACCATATGTTTCTTGGGAAAATTTGTTTATAATGACGGGTACTATCGGTCCCCAAAATATGGTCAGCTAATTAAATGCCACCTTGTATAATAGTCTGGACTAAAGTATTCTAAGTAAAAAATATGAAAGTTGAAGTTGGATAGAATGTGTGTTTCACAGAAATCGATGTGTAATATTTGCAAAGTCGCTATTTATTTATATATTTTTTTATTATATAAAAACAATGCTAGCTCACAATATACACCAAAATGCTGCCACTGGTAATTAGGAGGTACATTCACAACTGTTACATAAATATTGATAGAAAGAAACTTCTAACAGAACATGTAAAAATATCAGTATCATGGACATTTTGATGGAAGCCATTTAAAAGTGCTAGAGCTCGAGACGTCGAGCTTTCGTTGATTCCACGATATATTGTACCTGCTATCCTAAACGGTGTACATTATTCATATTAGATAGTATTATTTTGGATAAAAAATAATAAATTAAAGATTAATTACCCAAAAAAAACGTTACCGGTAACATATGAAATATGAACTATCCGCGGAAACCTTATTTATGCCGTTTAACCTCTCAACAACCGAGGGTGGCTGGGCAGGGTCGCGATTGTGAACCTTATGCCTTGGTAATACAATTTAAAACCTATACCGAAAAAGTGGCGTTAGCTATCGCCGCCGGTGGTATTAAAGAGGTTAAGCTATGATGCCGAACTTTGGTAGTAGGCAGCAGTGCTGTCGCAGCAATGCTTTCGTAGCAACGCTGTCACTATCTCTGTCACGCACGCGTCACTACTCTGTCGTGCCGACAGAGCGACATTGCTGCGCGCTCGCTGTGGTCTGCTGATTGCGTTCTGAACTGCAGAACCTCTGCGGTTGCGGGTTCAAGTTATGATTGCCTCATGTCTGAGGCGTCAACTCGGCGGGTCACGTCCCTCCCGGTCTTGGGTGGCCTCTACTTATCAGGGGCTACGCGTGGCCTCCGCTGTGCTGTGCTTTTGCCGTCTATTGGCGTACACTGGCGACTGCGGTGCGGGAGCTTTTTCTTCACTGTTCCTTGCTTTCGCCCTCTTCTTCGGGCTTACACTGGCAACAGAAGGCTGAACAACTCTCTAGGTACCGGCCTGACTTCAGGCGGTCGGGCGTAGTGCGGAGCGATGTCGTGGAGATGTGCGTAGCGGCTGTTGTCGTCGCAGTCCTACCGCGCCAGCCGTGCGACGAATTTCTCCACCGTGGGCATCCGGGTGTCTCTCGCGATTTGCTCACGTACCGCCCAGTTCCCGTAACCACCCTAGAGTGCTGCGCAGCAGTGATGCCGCTGCATGGCAGTGCTGCGCAGCAGTGCTGCCATGCAGCGGCAGTGCAGCGGCAACCACTGGCGACAAACCCGAAGTGTACGGAGATAAGGTACATTATTGTACGGGAACTAGAGTGCTGCTCAACATTGCTGCCGCTGCATTATTGCCACTGCATAGTTGCCGAGAAACCCTAAATGAACGGAAATAATGTACATCCATGTATGCTGCGCCTACATTTCTATGCGGAAAGTGAATGACCTACTGTATTCCTAACTTGGGAGTATATATGCAAAAATAGTATTTTTAGTATTATAATGTTTTATTTTGTAATCTTTACGGTATCTCGTTTCCCTAGTGTCGATATGGCGACGCCGCCGAAAGATCTTGGTGCCGGCATTCAGTCCGAAGATCATAGAGAACTTCGTGGAAGTATTCGCGGAGCAGGCAGACCTCCTTGCTGGCCGGCTGAGGGAGTGTGCTGATGCCAAGCCCTTCAGCATCTGGCCGTACCTGAGCTCTTACACTCTGGACTCGGTTTGTGGTGAGATTTCCCCCAATACATTCTAAAAATTTCACTGCATTTTAACACGAGCATATAGTTAAACTAGTTAATAATAATTCTAGGTGCTCTGCCATACATAATATTTAATTAGAACTTTACCTCGTCTTAAAACCATGTTTCCTGTCTGTAGTCTATGAATGTTTAATACTACCAGTCTCACAGATATTTGATCTCTAATTTAGAGAGATATATGCTATACTTATTTATTAGTCTTCGGTTCTACTTTAACTCTGAGTGATATGCAAGTTACATAATCTTTATTTTTATTGAATAATTTTACTGTGAAGTGGGTTCATTCACCCACGCAGTAGGCCAAGAAATAGGCCCGTCTCTGCCAATCCAGCTATTGGGAAAACAGTCGTCAAGATAGCTGCCCTTTCACCAGACTTGACCCCAAAAGACTATTATGTGTGGGGCAGAGCCAAAGAAGTGGTCTATTCCAACGTAGCCATCAACACAAAAGAAGAGTTCATTTCAAAAATAAGAATGGCTTTCGACAACATGAAAGATGAAATGATGCTTGTGCCGGCACATACGCCCGCCACAGATATGCGGAAATATCTATTTCCACGTAATGTTAAGATAAGTTGACGACCGTCACAGATAAGGTATATTTATATTCATCACGTAGTTTTGTAGTAAGTTGTATATAAGCTTAGTATATCCTATAATAAAGTAGTCTAGTCTAGTCTCGTATTTGCGCGCATCTCAAGCCTTTTACTTTACTCCCGAAGATGTCGTTCTCCTTATAATAGCCTCTGTCAAAGTGGTGACCCGACTTCTGAACATCAGCAACCTTCGGTAATAGCAGCATAGAAGTGCAAGCAATAGCACTTCGTCCAAGATCGCCGAGCCCCGACTTCTGCATACCTATTTCAAACCACGCTGCAGAAATCCATAATCAAGACCCCACCCAAACCAAGACGACATCAAGCAAGCCATGACGGACCAGAAGCCAAAAGATTTCAACTGAAGATTTCCCGCATCGAACTCAAGATACCGCAAGAATAATGAACCGATAGTCAGCCGACTGCTTATTTATCAAAATGGAGCTCGCACCAGCAGAAACGAACGCATCGGCAAATTCAGTCACAGCAAGCAGCTTTTCAAGTTCAAGACATAGGAAGCCGTTCCAGCCCCCAGAAGAGTTTTGAAATATCAGCGATATACCTAATTCAACGAATATTGAAATCATCCAGGAAGAACATCGCACGAAGAATAATCAAATCACTGAAGAGAGAGAGATATATATATTTATATATAAACGATTGGTGTACAAGATGTGCCCTATGTTGCCAAATTCCAAAGTTTTTAGGCACACAAATTTCGTCAATCGACAACTTAATATTCACTCAATAGTGAAGAGCACGCACGTACATATGACCTACGAGATCATTGACTGCCTACAGCCAAGGTCACAGATTTAATGCTGACGCTGATTCAGCACAATCATCCTTGTGTAGGTACGGTTGCAATTATAAACAAACAGTGATTACAACTTCAACGACGTGCGATGTAAATTGACTCATCGATTCCTGAAAAACATGGGCGGCTGCAGCATCAGACGACTCTCCTGCGGATCTTTTCCAGGTTATAGGTTAGGTTAGTTTACTAACCGCGAAGCCCCATTTTCCTAGTGTTTTTCTGTTTTTCAGTTTTTAGTTTATTTTATGTAGTGTGCGGCCAGACACAAGACTTGCCTGTAGGTAAATATTAAGTAATTCTTTAAACTTATTTAGAATTCGCATAACCGTAGTTCCTTTATTTTTTTAATTCGTGTAAGATTAACCTTTTAAGTTGAAGTATGCGCTATTACTATCTAGTTTTATTTAACAATGACTTTCCTTATATATAAAAATAGATTAAGTTAAAGTATGCACAATTAAGATCTGGTTTTATGTTTATTAAAATACTGCTAGTTATTATTGCAGTTGATATAAGTTTGTTATGTTATCTAACTTAGATTTTTTCCATTGTTATAAGTACATTCATTTTTTTTCCTAAAGGGGGGAGTGTCTGTGCCGGCACATACGCCCGCCACAGATATGCGGAAATATCTATTTCCACGTAATGTTAAGATAAGTTGACGACCGTCACAGATAAGGTATATTTATATTCATCACCTAGTTTTGTAGTAAGTTGTATATAAGCTTAGTATATCCTATAATAAAGTAGTCTAGTCTAGTCTCGTATTTGCGCGCATCTCAAGCCTTTTACTTTACTCACGAAGATGTCGTTCTCCTTATAATTGCCTCTGGCAAAATGCTCAAAATCACGTCCACAGAAGTCCGAAGATGGGCTCGTGTATGTGTGAGGAACAAAGGATCTCATTCCGAGCAAGAACAGCATATTTAATAAATTAAAAAGACTATTTTTCTCCCTCAAACTGGTTAGAAGGTCATAACTTCAAGAATGTATGAGGTATCTACGTCAATAATACCTTAAATGAAAGATCATTAACATAGAATGATTTATAAAGATTTGCACATAAAAAACTTTTACTTGTTTTTGTTAAATAAGGTCCGAAAAACTTATTTTATTGATGATTGAAATTTGCCGTGCTCTAAAATGGTCTGTAAAAACCAAGTCTGACGTAGCAGATGCACAAATCAAGATTTATTAGAATGCTTATTAAGTGATTTATTAGAACCAATTGTAAAATAATTACAGTTATTGTTTAGTTTTGCAATTATAATCACTTAAATGTGAAAATCTGGATTTTTTCTTAAAAAACACTCATCACTCAAAATTTAACGGTAAGACTTCGCCATATTTATGTTTGGCTCAATTGGTTCTAAATAGTCTGCACTAACTTCGGTTTAAGTCTTTGCATCGATCTATCGGACACCCTGTATATACATATTCATTTTTTGCCCCGATCAATGACACGATTATGTAATATAACAAGTACATAAGTAACGTGTACGTGTAATTATAAAGTTAGGAAATTGGGACAATCATTAGGAATATCTGTCCTAATTCTACCTCTTTTGTCTACAGAAAGTGCGATGGGGGTTAAAATTAACGCACAAAGTAACCTAGACTCCCCGTTCTTGAAAGCCCTAAATAGGGTCCTCAATTTAATCTGCGAGAGGATATTCCACTTGTGGCTACAAGCGGACTGGATGTATCAGTGCTTCGTTGGAAAGTACAATGAGCACCAAACATGTTTGGCGACCATGCACAGTTTCACAGATGAGGTAAGGATTAATTCATTTTATTGACAAATTGAAGCGCAGGGAGTTTATAAATTGGTCTAATTGCTTTTCTTTGTTTAGATTATTCTAAATACCAACTTGGTTTTACTGTGTAAATGATCGATCACTGATCGGCTGTGGGATTATTATAGTAGTAGATTGTTTACCCAGTTAGTAAAAAACTACTATTGAGGCGAGAGTAGTTTTTGAATCCAGAGGGATTTTGGAGTAGAATACTGAGCGCAGAAAGACATTCAATGAACCTTACTCAAGTTTAAAATAGTTGTTACTCCCGAGGTGGACATTCTACGTTTCTCATCTTTGTTTACGGCTTTTTATTGTCTCGCAAAAGATGAGAAACGCAAAACATTATAACTATGAAAGTAAATTAAAAGTGAAAATAATATTTTACAATGAAATTACAATATTTAAGTACTTTGGAAATAATATAAAATAAAAATATTGATTTACATAGAAAATCTAAAAATATTAAAATATTAATCTAAAATATTTTATCTACACACGTATCATAAACCCTCTTTACTGCGTACAAAAACCGCACGTTACGATCAGCTTAATGTTAAACTACTAGGTAAAAACTCATTTCTTATCTGGAAAATTACACATTATGACCAAAATGTGTAATTTTTCTACATATTATGACATTCAAATTTCGAACGCCGACGCCCGCCTGCATGCCGCCCCTAGTTTGTCTGTGAAGTTGGTACTGACATTCAAATTTCGAACGCCCGAAGTTGGTGCTACAGAACAAGCTAAACAACTGCAGAGCCACAATGCCGGTCAAACATGCGGTTCCTGAACACATCAAAGAGAGCTTATGATATGTGTGTAGATAAACTAGTGTATGTAACTGTACATAATTAGGCATTAAAACTCTCGAGTGATATTATTATGAAACTCGCCTTCGGCTCGTTTCATAAACCCACTCTCGAGTATTAATGCCCTCCATTATGCAGCAGTCACATAAACTACTATTATGTTGATGTTTGGATACATTAGTACAGTTGTGGAAAGGTAATAGAATTTTATATTCTATTTTCGGGGTCCCGTACCCAAAGGGTGCCAGCCAAGCGGGATCCTATTACTTAGCCTCCGCCCTATCTCACTAACTGTAAGAGGAGGGAATTGAAAAGGCATCGAAACTCCTTGGCGTACCTAAAGTTGCAAAGGTGCCTACATATTTTGGTGTATACCTATGAAATGGCAATTGAAAGATAATTATAAACAACAAATATTCTTTAACAACATGTTGTAAATACTTTCTGTAATATTTCTGTTTGAAGATGTAAAAAAAAACTATGAAAAATCGATCTTTATCCCATTGGTATTGCCATTTAGCATTGCGAGCAGACTGCGGACAGTGCGCCGTGCGGTAACCAACAGTATTAATGTTATGTTTCACAAAATAATACTCTAAGCTCAAAAACTATGTGAGCTAAAAGTCACATTATTAACCAGCGGGTTGTAATGCAAGGGCGTACCCAGGATTTCAGCTAGGGGGGGCAGCTCATACCTGTTTAGAGAAGATGGTCGGTCAGGTATATTGAAACAAAAAATGTTGATGTTTATTTTACCTTCTAGGGGGGTGGGGGGGGGCAGCAGCCCCCCCCCCCACCCCCTCTGCCCCTACCTGGGTACGCCCATGTTGTAATGCAATTCAGTACAACATTACGACCCGGCTAAAGCTAAGGGCTAAAATTACTCGGCTTTGGCATTGTTGAGCAGGTGGTGTGAACTTTTAAATTAATAGTAAACTGTTTCAGGTAATAAAGAAGAAGCGTAAAGAAATAAGCATAAGAGATGCAAGTATACCCAAGGAAAAGGACTTTGGTAAGTAACACATGCAATAGACGACGTTGTTAATTTTCTGGAAACTGATCCTCTGCTTTGGCATTAATATTCAACGCATAACAACATTATGACTTGCGGTCGTAATCTAGTTCACCCCAAAAAATAAATACAAAAGACAATATCTGTAGTATGTAGCTGTATAGTCCGAAGCTCATCAAGGTAGCACTTTTTGTCGAAAGACTAAGACCAGTGGGTCGATCCTGTACACTTCCTTAACATCTATTCTATTCTCCGATTGTGATTGTGACGCAGTTTTGAATAGGTATGTGTCAAATAATTGTGACCAAAAGACTGCGAAAAACCTTAAAAATTACAATTTCAAAGGCATCAGGTTAAATGTTGTGGCACCGAATCAGCGCCTACAGAGCAGCAGCCTAGCGAGCAGCAGCCTAGCGAGCAGCAGCCTAGCGAGCAGCCAGAGCAACAGAGCGCTAAAGAAAAGAAGAACGATTCAAAGTCCAAGATGAAAATCTGATGCCTTCAAGTTTAAGGCACTGGGTGTTGTCAAAGGCCTCTTAAAGGAGATACTTCCCGAATCCCGAAAAAGTTTATGTTATAAAGACATCCTTATCTTTCTTGGATGATCTAACTTTAGATCATTTAACCAAATGGATACTTCATCTGACCCAATGTCTATGCAAAACGGTCTGCCAAACGGTCGGTGGGGGGTGAGGTAGCGCACACAAACCCATGTTATTGGTGCTTGAAAATGTCGATATATCAGTATCGAAGAATTCTACAGTGTACGACGATAGTTGGATATAATATCAATGAGATATTTGGTATTTTATATGCATTCTTATAGTATTCGAATTACTTTATACTTAGCTCTTGCTGGACGGTGAAGGAAAGCACTGTGAGGAATCCTGAATGCATAATTTACGAAGAACTCGAGAGTCATTTATTTAGTAAGACTAAATTTTATGGTTCTCTGTTCAGTCTCCAGTCTCTCATATGTAAATATTTTAATTCGGATTTTCAACATCTGCTTATATCAAAATCTAAAGATCTAAAAGTCAATAGGACCCTATATATGTAGAGTCGTGCCTAGCTAACTTTACAGTAAGATAAAGTGGACAAGAAAGTTGGATACGGAAACATTGCAGCTCATAGAAGCTTACAGATTAGCGGAAAAGATCAATATCAAATCAACGATACGTCATCACGCCCTTGTTATCAGTCAGTAAGAAGGGGGCGTGATGACGTATCGTTGATTTAACATTGAGCTTCGCTAATCTGTATGCTTCTACGAGCTGGAGTATTGCCACATCCAACTTTCTTTGGGGTGACCACTTTGTCCTATTGCAAAGTTACCTTGGCACCACTCTACAGAATCTTATTGATTTTTAAAATGTTATCAGTTTTGCATATATATGCCTAATGCATTTCTGGGGTCAGTCTTTTAAGACAAATAGCTTATTCCAATATTAGTATGCTAGTTTATTACCGATTTTGCAAGTTTAATATAATGCACAACAAAATCATTATCAAAATAAGTCTCAAGTAAAAGTTATTTTAATTTATCATGAAGGTAATTATTCAAAACGTTCAGAATGGATTGTGCTAGTACGCTTAGGCGTCCGCGTAACAGGGTTATTACAGGCTTGGACCCAAACAGTCCGATTTACTGCATCTTTTGGAAACCTGTATTATTTAGTCGGAGACAATGACGCGGAACGCGCAGCAACTAGTTTTATACAAACGGTCAGATTGCTAGTCTTCTTATCGTCAGATTCCTTGTCCGAGGGGTAAGCAAGCATGTTCGTGAGTACCTTTGGTTGAATGCTCTAAGTATCTAACATTATTTATCAATGGGAACTATAAAAAAAATGGTTTTCACCTAAAACTTGTCATTTTTTGGTATCTAAAAATAATATTGAAATAGTTTTTGCGTTAAAAGAAATGGTATCAGAAATATCTTAAAACTATTATGTTTGAAATTAGGAAAAAATCAGTGTATTTTGAAAAAAAGAAAAAATACACACAATTTTCGCACTGTTCTGCCATAGCCACTGATGTAGCAGCCATGTTGCAGTGTGAGGCTGTTATGAACTTTATTTTATAATAAAATATGGTTGGTGGTGTCCAAAATTTCAACCACCACCAATCAAGTTGCCTATTTTACCGATACACCGCCTTAAGTACTGACTGTCAAAGACATAACGAGGCGATAATATATCATAATACAAGTTTGCTAAGTAGGGCACCGAACAGGGCGGTATTATTTGCGTGAGCCGCCAGGCGAGCGAGTTAAGATAGCCGAGTGTATATGATATTCACACGAGTTTCATACGACATTTGTCAACACACGTACTAGGAAAAACCAGACTTGTTTGATATGACACAACGAAATCGTAAACAAATATTTATGGATTTTTTATTTTATAATATAAAATGATGCGCTGGTTTAATTTTTTCCGAGAGCCTCATTAAATAAAGGCAGTGGCAAAACCCACAAAACAATCATAAAAATAATGTTTTGAAGACGCAAATTAAGGTTAATATGTAGTGAAAACTATATATGATTTGATGAAATACAAATTTGATAATTGATTTATCATAATATGTACTAACTTCAATAATAATAATAATCATTTTATTTCATTAAACATTTCTAAGGTATTCATTTTATGTTAATAAAAAAATACATTTAAATAGCAAATAGCCATAGCCAAATTAATACTAGAAATTATG
Source organism: Argyresthia goedartella (assembly GCA_949825045.1). Taxonomy (NCBI): domain Eukaryota; kingdom Metazoa; phylum Arthropoda; class Insecta; order Lepidoptera; family Argyresthiidae; genus Argyresthia; species Argyresthia goedartella. The sequence continues at coordinate 2,527,904 of OX463815.1, forward strand.
AACTAAAACTTACTACCACCTAAGTCAAATAACTAACTTAGAATAGTTTATCTACTCTCATAATGTAAAACTCGAATTACAAACTTCAAATCGAATTTATATTGACATACTTTATAAACACAATTCCGAACTTTCAACATAGAATCAAATTATAACACTTTTTCTCAAACAAAATAATGTTATCATAGTAAATTGTGTACCAAGGGGATAAAGCACTATTGTATGTCACGGGCGCGATATTGAATCCTGAACGTAACGAAAGACACCAGATTTATGAGTTAATTCCCGAGCAATGCGAGGGAATTAAGACTGAGTCCTAAGGGCAATGAAGGATTCAAGCGTGCCCAAGACAAAACTGCTAGAAAGTATAAAAAGCAAGTCTACTAAAACAGCATTTTATTAAAGTGAATTATTGTGAAAATGTATGTTTGACATTAGTCCAGTTGCAGAAACAAATGAGTGCAACAAAAAAATATGTGTTCGATTTTCAAATAAGTTCGAGCCGCGGCGCTCTGCCGCTACCTCCGCCCCCGGGGACCGGGGATGTGAGTGCCATGCGTGATTCACGAAATTAGATCTTAAGGCCATAGCAATAAGAACTGCGAGAAGTGATTTTTTTTTAATCCCTGGAGTGATCTAGTTTGTCACATAATGAAATTCGGACAACTTTTTGTCACCGCTAATGCCTAGAGCTATAATGTAATTTTGCATTTTGGTTGCATGCTATATATAGGTAAAGTGTAATTTTCGAGCAGGTGCTGCAAAAAATTATATTGTCTCTGGCAGCGGTGATATTCTGTGTTTTGTCGACATTCGTACGTTTTCTTGTATTGAATTTCGTGGAAATATTGTCATATTTTTACTTTTCGTTTTCGGAACACGTGCTAATGGCCTATTTTCAGGAATTGTCTGACAAGTTCAAGAGTTCCTCAAAAGGGTCTAAACACTCAAAGTGAAATAATTTAACTTTTACTCTTTTAACTTATATCTTTTATTTAGTAGGTTCAACACCAATGTATGAGTATATATAAAGTAGTGTATGAAACTGCACATAACTAGGTATTAAACTCCCGTGTGATACTATTAGAACCCTCACCCACGGCTTGTTTTAATACCACTCATTATGCAACAGTTTCATATACTACTATTATTTATTCACAAAAATATTATTTTATTGTTAAAATATTTTAAAACTCTTAGTGGAGATAAAAAAAGTAAAGCAGGTACATTACTAAAACTTTAAATTACCCCACTATTGCGGTAATGCAATAGTGCGGTAATGTAGAGTTTTAGTGCGTAATAAGCTCCATTATGTAGCTAAAGTCGTTGCCATAAAGAGCCACTTTACGAGCAAGTGTGTTGAAAATGACCATTATATTTTAAAAGGGATCTGGGCAACGATTAGGGTCATTAATCTGTTACGTAACATAGGGATAAAAAGTTGGAGTACAGACCTTGTTGTTCTCGTACGAGTAGTTGCTAATGTGAAGAATAGGGCCACTGGGTCTATACTAAACAATATAAATCACTCTGACAATGACAATATGTGGTTGCCTAACTATGGCACTATTACCTCGCGTGGCCATTGGCATCGCAAAAAGAAGTGTGTTAAGTTTATTTTATAGTAATGAATATGGTATTAATTGTCGATGTTAACGTTCGACAATGAAAATACGTGTCGCTGTTTAAAGATGTGGGACAAAATGATGTCATAAATATATAGTCTGCAACAGAAAGGTGTGCAGTCAAAGCGTTTGTTAGGGTCACTTTTCTGTTACACCCTGTATATCCGCTGTTTAAGTAAATATCTAGTAATAAAGCCATTTTTATTGATTTGACATAAACTCTGTTTTCACTATCTTGCCGTCACTGCAAAGCAACCTGTATCACAGATCTCAACACCTACCAGCGGAAGTCGTTCCTCGACTTACTCATCACATTCTCGGGAGGAGACAAGGGCTACAGCAACGTGGAGCTAAGGGAGGAAATGTTGACGCTTACTGTGGCGGGAACAGACACCTCGGCAGTGGCTATGGGCTACACTTTGAAACTGCTGGCCAAATATCCGGCCGTGCAGGAGCGGCTCCATCAAGAGTGAGTATAGATACGCATACATAGGCTTCCGAGCCCAGACGATGTCGGGCCCACATGTATTGACGCATCGTATGTCGTACGAAGCATCATGTATTGACCATTTAATTAGTAGTAACAGTCATGCTGTAGGGCCAGTAATCCAATTGGGATTATCTGATCTCTTGATCCCCGTAAACGAATAAAAAAAAGTTGTTATGATAACATTGGGAAGTTTCGGGAATGTCTTCAATGCTTATCGTTATCAGAGGTGTACGAACAATCTGACCTCAATAAGGCATTTGATAACTTCCATGAATTATTACGTTTCTTCTATAATAATAATAATAATAATAATACCTTGGACACCTTTTACACACATTGATCTAGCCCCAAACTAGGCCTTTGTTGTCCAAAAAATAAAATAAAAAGAAACAACCGTCAGACCGAAATGTATTGCAAAAGGACTAAGAATCAGCAGTAAAATAAAAAGATCCCTAAGATTAGGGTACTATCGATTTTTTACAAACAAAAACACAACATAACAAAAACAAATATAAACAATTCTCAAAAAAATACAATCACAGACACAAGCCAAAAATAAATATTTACAAAAAAGTAAAAATAAATGTAGAGCGTCGTGGGATGTAGTAAAATGTGGATCAGGAAATCAATAAGCATCACATTTTATGCATAAAATTAATTATAACGGTACTGTAGTTCAGGAAGCAACTGGAACAGCACAAACATTCAATTACTACTTTAAAAAATCAATCAAATCAATTACTACTTTAAAGATTAACCATGACTTGGCTCTCACCGGCGGAAGTCAGCGGACTAGTGAGAGTATTTTTCTTGAACCCTATGATGGTCACAATGTGTCAAATTTGATAATGTCGCTAAATTACACTATATAAAATAGCAGAAGGCTTTGATGGTATATCTACCAAAATGGTTGAGGCATTTTCTTGAAGATAACGCCTGTATTAAATTATTTGATTAATTTGTCTCTACAAACAGTATGTTTTCCTGACAAACTAAAAATATAATAAGTTGTAAAGCCGATGTAGGTACAAAAAGGGTAAGAGATCAAAAATAGGAAATCATCTTCCTATCACTCTCACTCCAGTATTGTCAAAGATTTTTGAAAAAGCGATGCATGTAAGATTTCCTATATAATTATTCACAAAATATAATGTATCAAAATCAGAGCAGCATGGGTTTCAGAAAGATAAGTCGACTACCTTAGCAACTTTCAAATTAGTAGATCAAATTGTTCACAATAAAGACGTCAATAACGGGAAATATTAAACTGCACATCAAAAATACTGATTGTGCAAATCAGTATTTTCACCGCAGGCAAAATGCTGCGGTAGCTTAGGTGAAGGGTAAAGGGGGTGAGCGAAGTGTAGGAACAACAAAAATACTTAAAACATAATCTTAAGTACACATAAAATACTTAAACCAGAAAAAGTGTTTTTGTTGATCCTTTTTTGCAGTGAAAATCAGTATTTTTGATTTGCGATTAAATACGGGTTTTATGTATGTGTAATATGTATTATATTAGAATATAGTCTTAATTTTACGCGCAATTCTTTCCCTTACCTATCATCTCCGTCTCCTATCCAACATGGTTTGCTGGAAGAAATCTCTTTTTAGAGATAAGCTCGCCTTTGTACATGTTTTTTCTATCATAAGTTATCTGTATGTCTGTTTTGTTTAGTACAATAAAGAAATTACGAAATACTAGCCGTCAAAAACTATACACACTGTACAGTACTATTTTTCGATGTGTCCAAAGCGTTCAATTTTGTTGCACATACATTTGTTATTATTAATATCGAAACTCGAGGCAAATGGTATAAGAGGCTTAGCACGAAACTGGCTTACTTGGACAATATATTGAAGAGTGTAGAAATAATAAATTTGACGTTCCTCAGGGCAGTGTAATAAGACATCTTCTTTCCTTACTTTATATAAATTACCTGCCATAAGTTACTAATGAAAACTGCATTCTATTCGTTTGCAATTTAAATAAAATAATTTATTTAAATTTTAATAACTTTTCAAATATAATAGGAGTATGAATTAAATATAAATCATAATGGACAAATTCTAGAGGAGACTTATAGTGTGATATTTTAGCCTAGAATAAAACCGCACTGATTGCCTATTATGGCTATGTAGAATCCGTCATAAGATATGGTCTGACAATTTGGGGTAACGGAACAGAAATTAACAGAGTAATGGTGCCCAAAAAAAATGTCTGCGTGCTATTTGTGGTATGGCAACGTATGAGTCTGTAAACAAACATTTAAAAGATTAAACGTATTACCGGTACCCTGTCTTTACATACTTGAATTCGGTGAATTTCTCGGGGAACACTAGAGACCCGAACAGCAAGCTCGACAAGACAATAACACGCCAAGAACATATTTAAAAAACTGTTAAGAAATTTGTGTCATTGTTTATACAAAACACCTGAACTTTTTTACCTTTGTCTTTGCAAATCAATTTCTTATTTCTTTCACTATAGCTGCGGCGATGGACTTGTTCCGTGTCACGCAGAATAGAGTAGATATTGCATAGCCGGTTAAACGTGGACGCAACTGTGCCTCTGCCAACGTATGGTAGAAAGCGTGACGTTATACCAGGCACTCAGAAAGTTTTGTTATACTGATACCTCAGGCAGGCAGGCCTGAGAGGCAGACTGAAAAAAATGCTTCAAACATTGGTTAAGACGCATAAGTCTTAATTTAGATGCTGATATAATAAAAAAAATATAACCTATATATTTTTTTTTTAAATCATTCTGAGTGGCGACCTTATTTACTTTTTTAAAAGAGGTTTAGAGGGTTTTAGAAAATAAACGGGTTTTACGTCGTCCTACAATTAAATTAACCTGCATGTTGACTAGGATTTTCCTTTCTATTTACGTCACAATGTAGCTGTCGTGGTTCTGACTAAGAAGACAGAGGCCGGGTTCAAAAGTCCACGTTATGAAGTTGAAGGAGATGTTAAGGTTTCCTCACAATTATTTCCAATACAGATATAACCTTCTGAACGTTTAAAAAAATGTTCAACCCGTTTTATCTCCTCAGAATATACGAGGTGTTTGGTGACTCTGACAAGCAGGTGGTGAAGGAGGACCTGCTCAGGCTCAGCTACCTGGAGCGGGTGGTCAAGGAGTCTATGAGGCTTTTCCCGCCGGTGCCCTTCATCATCAGAAAGGTTCTGAAGGAAATCAAGCTGCGTATGTACTTTTATTGATTCAATTAATAGGCTCATCTAAAACGATAAAACATAATCTAAACTATTACTGATTAATTACTGAGCAATCGAAATGTCGCAGTGTCAAGTTCAATGCGAACTGTAGTCAAGGCTAATGCTTAACTGACTGAGCAATCTAAATGTCGCAGGCTTAATTTCAAAGTGAACTGTATTCAAGGCAAATGCTCAACTAACTGAACAATTTAAATGTCGCAGGGTCAAGTTCAAAGCAAACTGTAATCAAGGTGATTGCTCATTTAACTGAGCAATCGAAATATCGCAGGTTCAAGTTCAAAGTATCCTGTAGTCTAGGTGATTGCTCATTTAACTGAGCAATCGAAATGTCGCAGGGTCAAGTTTTATTTATTTATTTATTAAGGTTTATACAACAGGTATACAACATAATGACTTAAAATACATAAAACTTAGCTCTAATTGTATACCCACAGCGTATATACACAGGAAGTTATAATTTGGAGTAGACATGAGACCTAAAAGGTACAAATCTAAATTTAAGAAAAAAAAAAAACATAAATGCCCAAATACATGGTACTTTAAAAAAAATATATGGATGTTATAGTTATAATTATAGTTATAGGTTAAACAACGACTAAAGCAATCTCAAACAATTCCAAAAAATGATTCAAACTTAGACGAGACGTCTAAGTTGGTGTTTTAATAAGCCTGGTCTCGGATTGAATATATCCACTTCGTCGTGAGCCAGGCTGATGTCGTTTACAGCACGACACATTCTGTGAATAGGCCCATTCGACTCAGTGTTATTTCTGCAGACTGGAACGCTAAATATTTTCTTTTTTAAGCGCGTATTTAGACAACGCGTGTTGATATTTAGTGACTACAGTAGTGAAGTGCCGATTTTGCTGTGAATAATTTTGTGGAGATATGTTATATCACAGATCATACGTCTTTTTTTTAGTGTTTCGATGCCGAAATGTTCAAGTCTAGCCTCGTAGCCGGTAAGTTTACGCTTGAGACCGTGTCGTCTTGCTGCAGCCCTCAGAATTATCTGCTGTATGCGCTCTATTCTGTCATCGTGTACCGCATATTGAGGGGACCATATTATTGAGCCGTACTCGACCTGATTACGAGACTTAGGTATAGGGCGATGATACTTTCCGGTTTTTTAAATCCTTTGGTAATACGGAGAATGAAACCGTTCAGTCTATTGCATTTAGAGGCTAGGTAGTTATAATGATCCCTAAACCTTAACTTGCTATCAAAGATTACTCCAAGGTCTCTCATAGAATTCGTTGGTTGCAGAGGATTGTTGTCAAGCACATATGTGAATGAAATATTTTCGGTTTTTTTGGAGAAGGTGATAACGAAGCATTTTGATACATTGAGGAACATAAAGTTGGATTTGCACCACTGGGACAGTGTATCTAGGTCGCGCTGAAGTGATAAGCAGTCATTTACTGAGTTTATAATTTTATAGATTTTTAGATCATCCGCATATAGTAGGCATTTGCTTTGCAAAAGATATAAAATTAATTAATAATATAAACAACAGGGGACCTAGATGCGAACCGTGAGGAACGCCAGAGGGCATGGGCATTGGAGCTGACTTGAAGCCGTTTATGGTTACAATTTGGCCACGATTTTTTAGATAAGACTCGACCCATCTTAGCAGGTTTCCGTGAATACCGTAGGAGGAGACCTTCTTTGCCAAGAGTTCGTGATTGACTTTGTCAAAAGCTTTGCGGAAGTCAGTGTAGATGGAGTCAACTTGATTGCGTTTGCCGAGCGCGTTGCTCAGGTATGTGTGATATTCAAGGAGGTTGGACATAGTAGATTTGCCTTCGACAAATCCGTGCTGAAGTGGTGTTAGAGAGTGTTTAATATTTGAATAAATAGCTGTGTATATGAGTGATTCAAATATTTTACCAAAGCATGACAGAATGCTTATTGGCCGATAATTATCGCATTGTGTACTGTCGCCTGACTTCAGTATCGGGATAACGTTTGCTGTCTTCCAAAGGCTAGGGAACACACCTTGAGCTAGGGAGCGAGTGTAGAGCAGAGACAGTGGAGCTGCCAGTTCTTTGCCACACAATTTGATAAAGTGAGGGGGAAGGCCGTCTGGACCTGGTTCCTTATTGCTATCGAGTTTATTGATTTTTTTTAAGGACATCAGCCGGGCATATATGGACATTGGAAATAGTCGACGAGCTGCGATCCTCGATGTTGCTCAAGTCAACAGAAGGAGAAGGTTTTTCAAAGACCGACGAGAAGTATTTAGAGAAGAGCTCGCAAACGCCAGGGCCAGTCGATGATGTGTCACCGTTTAAATACATGGTTTATGGGATGGAATTGCCAGCTTTCTTACTCTTAACATACGACCAAAAACTCTTTAGATTTATGTGGAGAGATTCTTCAACGTCCGATAGGTATGATTTGTAGCAGCTATCAATCAGCTCTTTGGCCCTTGCTCTTAAAGTTGAAAAAGTGTCGTAATCCCTAGGATTACCAAACCGTTTGTAGCGTTTGTGAGCCTTGCATTTCTCGCTCAGACAACGTTTAAGGGATTCGCTGTACCAGGCAGGGTATATATGAGAATCGTCCTTCTTTAAGGGGGTGTAAAGGCTAATCAATTGGTTTATTCTGGAGTAAAATATATTTAGACTATTATCAATGTCAGAACAATTTAGCAGTTCAGTCCACTTGGTGTTTATGAGATCGGATTTCAGTTTATTATAATCGCAGCGCCAGAAGTTGGGTCTTTTTGAATTCTTATTAACGAGATTACTGCGAGATTTTACTTCTAACTGCAGTTCGACTGATATCGATGGGTGATGGACGTCTAATAGAGTAAGGGGGTCGGTGCTAGACACCGAGATGCTGTTGATATTGGTAAGTGCTAAGTCTAGTAGACGCGAATTGTTATTAAAAATATTGTTGTATTGACTAAGATTAAATAGGTCCATAGTGTCAAGGAGAAAGGAGGAATTAGTGTCACTAGCCGAGCTTGGTATCATTTTCAGACAATTGGCGTCTGACGAAGTTGTCCAGTTTATACTAGGCGTGTTAAAGTCTCCGATTAGCAGAACCCTATCATTAGAACTGAAGTTGATTAAAATGCGGTTACAGTTATTGTAGAATCCCTTCGAATCAGCGACTTTTATGTCATCTGCTAGGTAGCAGAGGCAAATAGACAATTCGGGCATGTCTGGTCGTGATACGCTAATCCACAAATCCTCCGCTGCACTGATATTGCAGTCCCAAGATGGCCGTCGTACCACGTTAAACGTTTTCTTCACTGCAATCAGCACTCCACCACCGTCAGATTTTTTATGATTAGTTAGATCGCGGTCTTTTCGAAAAATATTGTAGCGATTGTCAAAGAGTTCTTCATTATGAATACCAGAGTTAAGATTAGTTTCGGTAAGGCATATTAAGTCAAAGTCATTGTTCACAAAATTTAAGTAGAAGTTACGGGTTTTGGTCCTAAGACCGTTTACATTTTGATAGTATAAATACACTATGAAAAATAGAGAACGAATACAATATAATATAATAGATAGGTAAATACTAATTTGTTTTATGGGGTCAGTTTATCCAGGAAGTCATGGCTCTTCACGTGAATGGCAGGAGCATCCTTGTCCTTTCTGAGGTAAATTTTTCCATATTTGACCCATACGAACTCATACTTGTTGAGTTTCTTAAACTGCCTGGCAGCGAGATGTAGTTTCTTGATTTCTGGGCACAAGTTATCTGAGACATAGATTCGCTTTCCGTCGTGGGTGTCGCCGCTCCGCCCCGGTGAGAAAGAAAAGCCCAGCTGGTCTATGGTGAGGGGATCTTTAATGTGTGTCTTGTTGTAGCGGTGTACAGCTGATATGACTTCGTCCCGAACTCTGGATGACGACAGAGTAACCAGGATGGTACGCGGACGGCTTGTGCTGTTATCCATTTTAGCAATCCTGCGGCACGATAGTACTTCGCTGTCCTTCCAAGGCATTGCGACGATTTCACAGAGTGATTTGTAAAGCTCCATTATATTCTCAGTTTTCCTTTCGGGAATGCAATGAATTTCGAGGTTACATGCACGGGATAACTTTTCTGAATGTTGGACGCGGGCGTTAAGTTTAGAGATTTCGTTATGAAGGGTTATGTTATTAGATTCGAGTGTGGCTATTGTTTTGGATTTCGTGCTCAATTCGTTTTTCAGTGAAGTTAGATCAGCGCTTAAGAAGTCCGTGTTGGCGGTAAAATCGTCCTTGAGATCAGTTATTATATTTGACATTTCAGTGCGCATAGTACATAAGATCTCAGTTTTCAGCTTCCCCATGAGATTTTGAAGGAGGACATCAATCTTTCTATCAAATAGGTCACTAATAGCTTCCATCGTAACGGGTAAAATAGAGGTACCATCATTCAAATCTGCACTCGAAGACGCGCTCAGAGAAGCTTCTTGCGATGGAAGTGCTAGTGTTTTGGGTGTGCAGCCGGCGCCAGCGGATCCCTTGGGTGGCTTGGATTTACATGGGTGGCATGTCCATGAAGTGCGAGTAATGGTGTCGCTGTTAAGGTTTAAGCAGTCACAGTGAAATAGGTCTTGACATTTTGTACACTAGACCCTTTTTTGGGTGACTGCAATGTTGCCGTTGCACTTTGCACATTTCATGTTTACACGATGCCAGGACTTGCCGTTATATCAGTGGTTAGTCAGAAGTATCTTGGTACAGGGCAGATCGCGAATCTATCGCAAGTCTCGTGGTACAGGGTACGCAGCTTGGCACGGTAACTGGTTTGCAGCGACGAAAGCGGTCAATGATTTCGCAGCGGGCGACAACTGTGCGAGTGGCTTAGCGGGTGCGGTGCAGACTAGAGCCCCGGAGATCCGTAGTTCGAATCCACGCGGATGCCAATTACTTTTTAATTTTTCTAAAACACTAATTGGTCTCCTGTGTGGTGTAGAGTATGTGTGAGTGTGAGGCAATAGTCACCAGGCCAAGTCCGATGAGAAAAGCGAAGCAGCAATACACAAATCAAGTTGGCGGCGACCCTCTATGGGATATCCCACAAGAAGAAACGAGAGGAGTCGATAATTTGACTTTAACAGCAGGCGTAAATTTAAAACAATTTAATTTAAAACAATTTAATTAAATTAGATCGACACGTCCACTCCGTGCAACGTTCACCGGGCGAAATAAGTTCAAGTTCAAAGTGTCCTGTACTCACGGGATTTCTCATCTAACTGAGCAATCGAAATGACAAAATTTTGATTGCTCACTTAGATAAGCAATCACCATAACTACAGTTCGCTTTGAACTTGACCCTGTGACATTTCGATTGTTCAGTTAGTTGAGCACTCGCCTTGACTACAGTTCGCTTTAAACTTGAAACTACGAAATTTAGATTTCTTGGTTTGATGAGCTCTTGCCTTGACTACAGTTCGCTTTGAATTTGACACTGCGAAATTTCGATTGCTTACTTAGATGAGCCATCGCCTTGACTAAAGTTCGCTTTGAACTTGACCCTGCAACATTTTGATTACTCTGTTAGATGAGCAATCGGCTTGACTTCAGTTCGTTTTGAACTTGTCCCTGAGATATTTAGATTGCTCAGTTAGATAAAAAATCGCCTTAACTACAGTTCGCTTTAAACTAGACCCTGCGACATTTAGATTGCTCTGTTAGATCAGCAATCGCCTTGACTACAGGTTACTTTGAACATGACCCTGTGACATTTCGATTGCTCAGTTAGATGAGCACTCCCCTTGACTACAGTTCGCTTTAAACTTGACCCTACGAAATTTCAATTTCTCGGTTAGATGAGCATTCGCCTTGACTACAGTTCACTTTAAACTTGACCCTACGAAATTTCGATTGCTTACTTAGATGAGCAATCGCCTTGACTACAGTTCGCTTTGAACTTGACCCTGCAAGATTTTGATTACTCTGTTAGATGAGCAATCGGCTTGACTTCAGTTCGCTTTGAACTTGACCCTGAGATAGATATTTAGATTGCTCAGTTAGATGAGAAATCGCCTTAACTACAGTTCGCTTTGAACTTGACCCTGCGACATTTCGATTGCTCTGTTAGATGAGCAATCGCCTTGACTACAGGTTATTTTGAACTTGACCCTGTAGCATTTCGATTGCTTTGTTAGATGAGCACTCGCCTTGACTACAGTTCGCTTTGAAATTGACCCTGCAACATTTTGATTACTCTGTTAGATGAGCAATCGGCTTGACTTCAGTTCGCTTTGAACTTGACCCTGAGATATTTAGATTACTCAGTTAGATGAGCAATCGCCTTAACTACAGTACGCTTTGAACTTGACCCTGCGATATTTTGATTGCTCTGTTAGATGAGCAATCGCTCTGACTACAGGTTACTTTGAACTTGACCCTGTGACATTTCGATTGCTTAGTTAGATGAGCACTCGCCTTGACTACAGTTCGCTTTAAACTTGACCCTACGAAATTTCAATTTCTCGGTTAGATGAGCATTCGCCTTGACTACAGTTAGCTTTGAACTTGACCCTACGAAATTTCAATTTCTCGGTTAGATGAGCATTCGCCTTGACTTCAGTTCGCTTTGAACTAGACATTGCTCATCTAACTGAGAAATCTAAATATCGCAGTGGCGATATTTAGATTTCTCAGTTAGATGAGCAATCCCTTGACTACAGGACACTTTGAACTTGTCCCTGCGACATTTCGATTGCTCAGTTAGATGAGCGATCCCTTGACTACAGGTCACTTTGAACTTGACCCTGTAACATTTCGATTGCTCAGTTAGATGAGCACTCGCCTTGTCTACAGTTCGCTTTGAAATTGACCCTGCGATATTTCGATTGCTCAGTTAGATGAGCATTCACCTTGACTAGGGGTCGCCTTGAACTTGATCCTGCGAAATTTCGATTGCTCAGTTAGATGAGCAATCCCTTGACTACAGTTCGCTTTGAACTTGACCCTGCAACATTTCTATTACTCAGTTAGATGAGCAATAGCCTTGACTACATGCCATTTTGAACTTGACCCTGCGACATTTCAATTGCTCAGTCAGTTAAGCATAAGCCTTGACTACAGTTCGCATTGAACTTGACACTGCGAAATTTCGATTGCTCAGTAAGATGAGCAATTTTCTTAACTACAGTTCACTTTAAAGTTGACCCTGTGAAATTTCGATTACTTAGTTAGATGAGCAATCGCCTTGACAACAGTTCACTTGGAGCTTGACCCTGCAATATGTTGATTGCTCAGGTAGATAGCAATTGCCTTGACTACAGTTCGCTTTGAAAATGACCCTGCGACATTTTGATTGCTCAGTTAGATGAGCAATCGCCTTGACTACAGTTCGCTTTGAAAATGACCCTGCGACATTTTGATTGCTCAGTTAAATGAGCAATTGCCTTGACTACAGTTCACTTTGAAGTTAACCCTGGGAAATTTTTATTGCTCAGTTAGATGAGCAATCGCCTTTACTACAGTTCGCTTTGACCTTGACCCTGCGACATTTCGATTGCTCAGTTAGATGAGCACTCGCCTTGACTACAGTTCGCTTTAAACTTGACCCTACGAAATTTCAATTTCTCGGTTAGATGAGCATTCGCCTTGACTACAGTTCACTTTAAACTTGACCCTACGAAATTTCGATTGCTTACTTAGATGAGCAATCGCCTTGACTACAGTTCGCTTTGAACTTGACCCTGCAAGATTTTGATTACTCTGTTAGATGAGCAATCGGCTTGACTTCAGTTCGCTTTGAACTTGACCCTGAGATAAATATTTAGATTGCTCAGTTAGATGAGAAATCGCCTTAACTACAGGTTATTTTGAACTTGACCCTGTAGCATTTCGATTGCTCAGTTAGATGAGCAATCGCCTTGACTACAGTTCACTTTAAAGTTGACCCTGTGAAATTTCGATTACTTAGTTAGATTAGCAATCGCCTTGACAACAGTTCACTTGGAGCTTGACCCTGCAATATGTTGATTGCTCAGGTAGATAGCAATTGCCTTGACTACAGTTCGCTTTGAACTTGACCCTGCGAAATTTCGATTACTCAGTTAGATGAGCAATCGCGTTGACTACAGTTCGCTTTGAACTAGACCCTGCAACATTCTGATTACTCTGTTAGATGTGCAATCGCCTTGACTACATTTCGCTTTGAACTTGAGCCTGAGATATTTAGTTTGCTCAGTTAGATGAGCAATCGCCTTGACTACAGCTCGCTTTGAAAATGACCCTGCAACATTTTGATTGCTCAGTTAAATGAGTAATTGCCTTGACTACAGTTCACTTTGAAGTTAACCCTGCGAAATTTTGATTGCTCAGTTAGATGAGCAATCGCCTTTACTACAGTTCGCTTTGACCTTGACCCTGCGACATTTCGATTGCTCTGTTAGATGAGCAATCGCCTTGACTACAGTTTGCTTTGAACTTGACCCTGAGACTTTTCGATTGCTCAGTTAGATGAGCAATCGCCTTGACTACAGTTCACTTTGAACTTGAGCCTGCGACATTTAGATTGCTCAGTTAAATGAGCAATTGCCTTGACTACAGTTCACTTTGAAGTTAACCCTGGGAAATTTTTATTGCTCAGTTAGATGAGCAATCGCCTTTACTACAGTTCGCTTTGACCTTGACCCTGCGACATTTCGATTGCTCAGTTAGATGAGCACTCGCCTTGACTACAGTTCGCTTTAAACTTGACCCTACGAAATTTCAATTTCTCGGTTAGATGAGCATTCGCCTTGACTACAGTTCACTTTAAACTTGACCCTACGAAATTTCGATTGCTTACTTAGATGAGCAATCGCCTTGACTACAGTTCGCTTTGAACTTGACCCTGCAAGATTTTGATTACTCTGTTAGATGAGCAATCGGCTTGACTTCAGTTCGCTTTGAACTTGACCCTGAGATAGATATTTAGATTGCTCAGTTAGATGAGAAATCGCCTTAACTACAGGTTATTTTGAACTTGACCCTGTAGCATTTCGATTGCTCAGTTAGATGAGCAATCGCCTTGACTACAGTTCACTTTAAAGTTGACCCTGTGAAATTTCGATTACTTAGTTAGATTAGCAATCGCCTTGACAACAGTTCACTTGGAGCTTGACCCTGCAATATGTTGATTGCTCAGGTAGATAGCAATTGCCTTGACTACAGTTCGCTTTGAACTTGACCCTGCGAAATTTCGATTACTCAGTTAGATGAGCAATCGCGTTGACTACAGTTCGCTTTGAACTAGACCCTGCAACATTCTGATTACTCTGTTAGATGTGCAATCGCCTTGACTACATTTCGCTTTGAACTTGAGCCTGAGATATTTAGTTTGCTCAGTTAGATGAGCAATCGCCTTGACTACAGCTCGCTTTGAAAATGACCCTGCAACATTTTGATTGCTCAGTTAAATGAGTAATTGCCTTGACTACAGTTCACTTTGAAGTTAACCCTGCGAAATTTTGATTGCTCAGTTAGATGAGCAATCGCCTTTACTACAGTTCGCTTTGACCTTGACCCTGCGACATTTCGATTGCTCTGTTAGATGAGCAATCGCCTTGACTACAGTTTGCTTTGAACTTGACCCTGAGACTTTTCGATTGCTCAGTTAGATGAGCAATCGCCTTGACTACAGTTCACTTTGAACTTGAGCCTGCGACATTTAGATTGCTCAGTTAAATGAGCAATTGCCTTGACTACAGTTCACTTTGAAGTTAACCCTGGGAAATTTTTATTGCTCAGTTAGATGAGCAATCGCCTTTACTACAGTTCGCTTTGACCTTGACCCTGCGACATTTCGATTGCTCAGTTAGATGAGCACTCGCCTTGACTACAGTTCGCTTTAAACTTGACCCTACGAAATTTCAATTTCTCGGTTAGATGAGCATTCGCCTTGACTACAGTTCACTTTAAACTTGACCCTACGAAATTTCGATTGCTTACTTAGATGAGCAATCGCCTTGACTACAGTTCGCTTTGAACTTGACCCTGCAAGATTTTGATTACTCTGTTAGATGAGCAATCGGCTTGACTTCAGTTCGCTTTGAACTTCACCCTGAGACTTTTTGATTGCTCAGTTAATCAAGAGCAGCTATCGCCTTGCTTAGAGTTCACCTTATTAATAGCAATGATAATAATCACTGTATATTACAATTATTTCGTCATCAGCCTCCGGCCGCACCCTACCTGCCGGCTCTGGAGTAGTTGTCTCCATTTGGGGGGTGCATAGAGACCCCCACTACTGGGGACCTGATGCTGAGCACTTCGACCCTGACAGGTTCCTGCCGGAGAGGCTGAATCTGCCTCACCCCACCTGCTATATGCCGTTCAGTAGCGGCCCGAGGAACTGTGTTGGTGAGTCTGATTTTGTAATTGGTTTATGAGTAATGGAGGGTATGAATATGGAGGGTATGTATTTGACCTGTATGTATTAATGTATTAATGATACGTAATTAGATTAGTCTTGATAGCGCGAGTGTCACGGGGTAAATAATATACAGGGTGACACTTAACTACCTGACCCTATTTTGGGGAATGACAGTACCCATCAATATGAACAACTTTCTACAGGAAACATATTGCAAGCATAATGTCACCTGTATATATACACAGTCATGTCATAAGTTCTGTCACACAATAAAAACTTTTGAATTTAGAACGCTGGCCACAAAAAAGTTTATTGAATTCGAATTTCGAATTTTTCATGAAAATAAAAATGTGTACCTTTTAGAATTTTCCTCATTTTTAAATATGGAGTGGACACTTAAAGAAGACCGTGTCGCAGTTATTGCGTTGCATCGTTGCGGTTACGCGCCAATTCAGATTTTCGACTTACTGAAAAATTTGAATATAAACAAAAGATTCGTTTATCGTACCATAAAACGATACAATGAAGACTCTAGTGTAGATGACAGGTCAAGAAGTGGTCGCCCTCGCTCTGTTAGGACTCCAGCAGTGATAAAAGCTGTGAAGGCGCGAATTCAAAGAAATCCCATACGTAAGCAGAAACTGTTGGCCCTTCAGATGGGGTTAAGCAAGACCACGGTGAAAAGGGTGTTAAATGAAGACTTAGGGCTTAGGGCATATCGAAGAAAAACAGGACATCGTTTGGACGCTCGTTTAATGGACCTGAGACTGAAGAGATGCCGCGCTTTGTTGAAGCGGTACGCGGGAAAAAAGCATCGGGAAATTCTTTTTTCGGATGAAAAAATTTTCACCGTGGAAGAGAGCTACAACAAACAAAATGATAAGGTGTACGCTAACAGCAGTGAAGAAGCGAGCAACCATATTCCGCGTGTCCAACGAGGTCATTTTCCATCCTCGCTCATGGTTTGGTTGGGAGTCTCTTATTGGGGCTTAACTGAGGTACACTTTTGTGAGAAAGGCGTAAAAACGAATGCAGTTGTGTATCAAAATACAGTCCTCAAGAACCTTGTGGAACCTGTTTCTCATACCATGTTTAATAACAGGCACTGGGTATTCCAACAAGATTCTGCGCCAGCTCATAGAACACACAAGACTGGCTGGCGGCGCGTGAAATCGACTTCTTCCGGCACGAAGACTGGCCTTCCTCCAGTCCAGATTTGAGTCCTTTAGATTACAAGATATGGCAACACTTGGAGGAAAAGGCCTGCTCAAAGCCTCATCCTGATTTGGAGTCACTCAAGGCATCCTTGATTAAGGCAGCCGCCGATATTGACATGGACCTCATTCGTGCTGCGATAGACGACTGGCCGCGCAGAATAAAGGCCTGTATTCAAAATCGTGGGGGTCATTTTGAATAAACTTTATCACCATAAGAATCTATGTTTTATTAAGTTCATTTTGCTATATAAATGTGACAGAACTTATGACCTGACTATGTATATATATATATATAGTCAGGTCATAAGTTCTGTCACACAATAAAAACTTTTGAATTTAGAACGCTGGCCACAAAAAAGTTTATTGAATTCGAATTTCGAATTTTTCATGAAAATTAAAATGTGTACTTTTTAGAATTTTCCTAATTTTTAAATATGGAGTGGACACTTAAAGAAGACCGTGTCGCAGTTATTGCGTTGCATCGTTGCGGTTACGCGCCAGTTCAGATTTTCGACTTACTGAAAAATTTGAATATAACCAAAAGATTCGTTTATCGTACCATAAAACGATACAATGAAGACTCTAGTGTAGATGACAGGTCAAGAAGTGGTCGCCCTCGCTCTGTTAGGACTCCAGCAGTGATAAAAGCTGTGAAGGCGCGAATTCAAAGAAATCCCATAGGTAAGCAGAAACTGTTGGCCCTTCAGATGGGGTTAAGCAGGACCACGGTGAAAAGGGTGTTAAATGAAGACTTAGGGCTTAGGGCATATCGAAGAAAAGCAGGACATCGTTTGGACGCTCGTTTAATGGACCTGAGACTGAAGAGATGCCGCGCTTTGTTGAAGCGGTACGCGGGAAAAAAGCATCGGGAAATTCTTTTTTCGGATGAAAAAAATTTCACCGTGGAAGAGAGCTACAACAAACAAAATGATAAGGTGTACGCACACAGCAGTGAAGAAGCGAGCAACCGTATTCCGCGTGTCCAACGAGGTCATTTTCCATCCTCGCTCATGGTTTGGTTGGGAGTCTCTTATTGGGGCTTAACTGAGGTACATTTTTGTGAGAAAGGCGTAAAAACGAATGCAGTTGTGTATCAAAATACAGTCCTCAAGAACCTTGTGGAACCTGTTTCTCATACCATGTTTAATAACAGGCACTGGGTATTCCAACAAGATTCTGCGCCAGCTCATAGAGCGAAAAGCACACAAGACTGGCTGGCGGCGCGTGAAATCGACTTCATCCGGCACGAAGACTGGCCCTCCTCCAGTCCAGATTTGAGTCCGTTAGATTACAAGATATGGCAACACTTGGAGGAAAAGGCCTGCTCAAAGCCTCATCCTGATTTGGAGTCACTCAAGGCATCCTTGATTAAGGCAGCCGCCGATATTGACATGGACCTCGTTCGTGCTGCGATAGACGACTGGCCGCGCAGAATAAAGGCCTGTATAAAAAATCGCGGGGGTCATTTTGAATAAACTTTATTACCATAAGAATCTATGTTTACATAAATAATAAACATGTCTAAATTATTTCATATTGCACATGTGACAGAACTTATGACCTGACTATGTATATATATTTTGACTATAGGCTTGCAGATGGATAACTAATTAGAAACATGAAATGATCTGGGCATAAATATGGAAACAAAAATTAAAAAGTTTACGTATTTTTTACGCCATTTATAAATAAATTTTTCATTGCGTACTGCTATTTTTTAAAGAAAATGGGTTAATCTTAGAATTGTGACCCCAATGCCAGAAAGATTATTGTTGGCTTACATTCGAGACATAATTGGGCGTACAAGAAGATTGCAGGACATATTGGGTGTTTCGTAAAGATGGTATACAATTAGTCATTTTATCTACACACGTATCATAAACCCTCTTTACTGCGTCCAAAAACCGCACGTTACGTGCAGCATAATGATATACTATTTATTAAAAACTCATTTCTTATCTGAATCAATATTTCGACAAATTATGTCATTCAAATTTCGAAACGCCGCTGACGCCGCCTGCGTGCCGCCCTAGTTTGTCTGCGAAGTTGGTGCTACTGAACAAGCTAAACAAGTGCAAAGCAATGATCAGCGCCACAATGCCGGTCGAACATGTGGTTCCTGAACACATCAAAGAGAGCTTATGATATGTGTATAGATAGACTAATGTATAAAACTGTACATAATTAAAAAAATAAAACTCTCCAGTGATATTATCATAAAACTCGCCTTCGTCTCATTTCATAAACCCACTCTCGACTTTTAATGCCCTCCATTATGTATCAGTCACATAAACTATACCCCATCATTTCAGCCTGTTAATGTCCACTGCTGAACATAGGCCTCTCCAATCGCACTCCAGCGTGACCGGTCCGTAGCCACCTGCATCCAACGAGATCCAGCGATCCTCACCAGGTCGTCGGTCCATCTCGTAGGTGGCCGACCCACACTGCGCTTGCCAGTACGTGGTCTCCATTCAAGGACCTTTTTGCCCCATCGGCCATCCGATCTTCGCGCTATGTGGCCTGCCCAATGCCCAATTAAACTATACCCCATGATGGCGTAATTTTAATATGTTTAAGTGGGTTCCGCTTGTACTATAATAATTTTATCGAATTTATAACGTAAATTTTATATAACGTAAAAACATAGATAAAAACGTAATTATCTGCTTGTATTGTGCTTAATTGCGTCTCTGGTGACGTCACGTTTAATTTTAGTGGGTAAAACTTTAGCTTTGTTTTTTGATTAGATGCAATGAATAAAACCCAAAAATATTTAAATTGGTTTCTTGAAATGGACTATATTTTCAAAATAAATTATTAAAAATAAACAATCAGAAAAATGCACGGCCAATTACCTAACTGTTATATCAATACGTACTTTATTTATTAAGCTGCCCGTGGGCACGGCTTCGCATACGCGTTTTTAGGCTTCTCATTGCTTACGACCAGAAAATTGTACGTTCATCAAGGAACATAAGCATCAGCAACATAGTTCATATCGATATCATTTTGTTGGGCCCTTTTCCAGATATAATCCAAAACAGCTACTCGTGCCAGTTGAGACAAATGGCCGCTTCGAATAGACATATGAGGTCGAATCCAAACAAAACACCTCTACAAGCAAGCACCCTTTTTTTGGTCACGTGATTTAAGCACAGATTTTCAATCATTAAGCCTACACTTAAGTATTAATGTGCAGTCTGAGATATGATTTAAATATTAATTGTCTGGGGTGGAAGAAGAATAAAATCCCGGTCTTGGATGTTTATGTGTGTGTTTCTAGTTCCCACGACATCGACAAAAGCTATACACATGTGTGGGCCAGAAGCAAGGTATGTGCCTGTACACTGGGTGTAACAGAGAGGTGTACTCATATTTTAGGGGGTTGTTAGGGACAATTTTATGAACAACTTTCACTTTGAAACGAATTTGATCAGAGCAACTTCATTTTTTACTTCTCTAGACAATTTCGGCCGAGCGATCAGCTGATTTGAATGGGGAAGTGAAAAATAAAGTTGCTTTGCACAAATCGCTTTCGTAGCGAAAGTTGTTCAGAATGATGTTCCTTACAACCCTCTTAAATATGACTACACCTTTCTGTTACACCCTGTATAAATGCTCATGTTTAGAAGAAAGAAAGAAAGAAGAAAGAAAGAAACATTTATTATAAGCAAAGTGAACACACTACAATTACAACAAAGAAACAAAACACAGAGATGAAAAATGGAAATGACACATGATATAAAATGAAATGACAGTCGTGGTGTGGCACTGTCCTTATAAATGGCGTCTGACTCAGTATTATGTTGAAGGCCAGGCCTTCAACGGTGATTTTCAGTCAGCGCCAAGTGTTACCTCGCGAGCGTCCCAGACCGCGGCGTCGTATAATCCATAAATACATAAATATAAAGAATATATAAAAATAAGTAACAATAATGGTAAATATAGATATGGCTGTTATATATGATACCTAAAAAAAGTTAAATAAAACATGGCCCGCGCTTTTCAATCCATCTTTTCAATAAACTTAAGTGTTGGGTTTTCGATCCCACTGGCAATGAGCGACCACAGACTCAAGTCTTATTGCGGCGTGAGGTTGTTACGGGGAGGAGGAGTAGTCTCTGCTGATCTAGCAAATGTGCCCTGAGTTTCCGCCCAAAGGCACACCTACTAGCTTCACGGACTGGAGGGGGAATATCATCTAAGAAACTCCCGCGGAAAGTCGCCGTTCGATGCGCCGGTGTAAGTATTCTATGCTTGTGCACGCCACGTTGCCTGGTCGCCCGTTTACAAGTAGGGTGGGGTTTCCGTGTGTATTACACCAAAGTGTAGTTTATGTTTATAATGCCCTGGTAGCTGAATATAATTATTTATCTAAGTTCAAATTGCGAAAAAAAATATGTATAAAAGAGATATAGATAAAGATAAAAGTAGTTCGTATTGTTTGACGCCTTCAGACATAATGAAATACATCCAAAGTAACAGCGAGGCAAGTACAAGAAGGAATGTCACGGTGATCTGGAAATCTCGAAGGTTGTATATTAATAAACTTGATTTTGTGTAAAACGACCTAAATATGAACTTTACTGCAATTGTATTATGTCGGCTTGCTAATTTCGTACTATTTACGAACTGTGCTTTTTAATAGTACATAACAACCGGCCAAATAAATATTAGTCAAACACAGGTTCGTGACGTAAATTTATAGATTACCTACCCCTAAAGAACTAAATAAGTAAACTATAACTGTAAAGGTAGTAATTTAGTGTCTACTAATTACTACTTCAAGTATGCCGCTTATTGGTATGTATAGCAATTTTCTTAATAATAACAATTAAAGCCATTAAATTATAATACCCAACCAGAAAAGGGAATTAAGATAACCATTTCCCTGTATGCAACTCTAACGATCATTCATAATTATATAAGCATGAATATTAGAATGCGTAGCAAACTACATACCTGCTACTCATAGTATGGGGAACTCAACTTAGTCTGTTCGAAAGTTGCTTGTCCAAAAAAACTTAACGAGTCAAAATAGATGAGCATGTTAATGATAATCTCCCGGGGTCTTATGGAGTCCCTCAGGGCAGTATACTCGGCCCTACACTTTTCCTATTTTACATAAATGATCTATGCGATCTAAACCTTCCACAATGTAAATTGTCTCCTACGCTGATGACACCATCCTCACTTTCACTTTCACAGCTGAAACATGGAAAGATGCCTTCTCAGTAGCTCAAAAGGGCTTCAACTTCGTTTCACATTAGCTAGCAGCTAATTATCTTACACTAAATTCAGACAAAACCATATATATGATGTTCTCAATTGTAAACCGGGCTTCATGCACTGACATTTTATAAAACTTGAATATTATCTCCCGTAAATGCTCCTACCCACCTAACAATACCTGCAAATGTCCTCAAATTTTAAGCTCCATAGCAAACTAAATATCTAGGTATATTAATAGACTACAATCTTATTTTTAGAGAACAAGCGCAAAAACTATTCAAACGTATCAGGAAACTAGGTCTTTAAGCAGTTCCGACATACTGCAAGTGATAAATTAGCTATACCAATCTACAAGGCTCTAGTCAAATCATTAGTGACATACCGAATCACATGCTGGGGTGGATCCCCCAAAGACTCATATACTAGCTGTCGAACAAGCACAAAGACTCATACTAAAAATAAGTCTATTCAAACCATGTAGGTTCCTTCCCAACCAGGACAGTCAGACACTCTAACCGCCAGACAATTTTACATATTACATACTACACTGAAACAACACTATCTCACTCCTTACTTGAATGAAATCAGTAAAAACCGGCGAAATAATGACGTATGCCCTGCTGTCGGAAGCTGAACTTTCATTTTAAACAGATTCCTCGTCTTTCAAGGACCCAAACCAAACTCTACAATACAATCAATAAAGATCATAATTTTTTTAACCTATGTAAAAAACTGGCTGTTTAAACTGGACAATCAAACTGAAAATATTTTTACTATAATAAAGTAACAATTTTCTCTACAATTCACATGTGTAACGAACACTCACACACAATCTCACACACATTTTCACAACCATAAATTAAGTGCAAAGTACGGCTACATACTACGATATACCCTGCTACATATCATTTAGGTTCTTCAGCTCTAAGGGTGTAAATGTGAGCAACCAGTGATCATAACACAGGCATTTAAAATGCCTAGGTTGGTCGTTGGCCTGCTTCACGAAAACTGTAACTTTATAATATTATATGTTCTTCTAATAATTTTCTGTACTTTTATGTTTTATGAATAAACATTATTATTATTATTATTATTATTATTATATTGTTATCTCGACAAAACATCTCATGTGTCTCATGACATGACTGCTTTTTACAATGCGTAGCAAATTACATGCCTCAACAAAATAGTCTCATGACTGTAATAATGGGAGACACCTTCAAAAGACTTCACTGACAATATACATAGTCAGGTCATAAGTTCTGTCACATGTGCAATATGAAATAATTTAGATATGTTTATTATTTATGTAAACATTTATATAGCAAAATGAACTTAATAAAACATAGATTCTTATGGTAATAAAGTTTATTCAAAATGACCCCCGCGATTTTGAATACAGGCCTATATTCTGCGCGGCCAGTCGTCTATCGCAGCACGAACGAGGTCCATGTCAATATCGGCGGCTGCCTTAATCTAGGATGCCTTGAGTGACTCCTAATCAGGATGAGGCTTTGAGCAGGCCTTTTCCTCCAAGTGTTGCCATATCTTGTAATCTAACGGACTCAAATGTGGACTGGAGGAGGGCCAGTCTTCGTGCTGGATGAAGTCGATTTCACGCGCCGCCAGCCAGTCTTGTGTGCTTTTCGCTCTATGAGCTGGCGCAGAATCTTGTTGGAATACCCAGTGCCTGTTATTAAACATGGTATGAGAAACATGTTCCACAAGGTTCTTGAGGACTGTATTTTGATGCACAACTGCATTCGTTTTTACGCCTTTCTCACAAAAATGTACCTCAGTTAAGCCCCAATAAGAGACTCCCAACCAAACCATGAGCGAGGATGGAAAATGACCTCGTTGGACACGCGGAATACGGTTGCTCGCTTCTTCACTGCTGTGTGCGTACACCTTATCATTTTGTTTTTTGTAGCTCTCTTCCACGGTGAAAATTTTTTCGTCCGAAAAAAGAATTTCCCGATGCTTTTTTTCCGCGTACCGCTTCAACTAAGTGCGGCATCTCTTCAGTCTCAGGTCCAGTAAACGAGCGTACAAACGATGTCCTGTTTTTCTTCGATATGCCCTAAGCCCTAATTCTTCATTTAACACCTTTTTCACCGTGGTCCTGCTTAACCCCATCTGAAGGGCCAACAGTTTCTGCTTACGTATGGGATTTCTTTGAATTCACGCCTTACAGCTTTTATCACTGCTGGAGTCCTAACAGAGCGAGGGCGACCACTTCTTGACCTGTCATCTACACTAGAGTCTTCATTGTATCATTTCATGGTACGATGAACGAATCTTTTGGTTATATTCAAATTTTTCAGTAAGTCGAAAATCTGAATTGGCGCTTAACCGCAACGATGCAACGCAATAACTGCGACACGGTCTTCTTTAAGTGTCCACTCCATATTTAAAAATGAGGAAAATTCTAATAAATACCCATTTTTATTTTCATGAAAAATTCGAAATTCGAATTCAATAAACTTTTTTGTGGCCAGCGTTCTAAATTCAAAAGTTTTTATTGTGTGACAGAACTTATGACCTGACTATGTAATTAAGATCTAAATGGGTGCCAAGTTCGGTAATCCCAATATTCAATTGGGTCAAACAAAAAGTTTGACTAGGCCCTTTCCTGAAAGCTAGCTATATCTGAGTGTGTGTAATGGCTTAGACATACTCTTTGATCCAATTGAACATCAGGATTATCTATAGAACTTGGCACCCGTTTAGATCTCAATTATTTTATAGGTGAAGTCGTTCGAAGTTGGCTCCCATTATTACAGTCATGAGAAGGTGTTGAGATACCATTACGTTTCATTGAGGAATATTTAATTTTTCAAAGACAATTCATGCGTAAAGCTTGTCACTAAAGAGAGATTTCTTCCAAGAGACCTAGTCAGGACAGAAAAGTTTATAAATTCTACAGGACAGTCTAACTAAACTACATACCCAACTAACAACTTGGTTAAGACAAGCTGTTGTGGACCTTTCGGTTCTTCTTAGATATAAAGGAGTTTTTTGGTGTCAAAAATAGATAGTAAAAGCTTCAACGTCATATTTTTTTATTACTTATTGATTTATTATTTAACAAATGAGTGCTTCAGTTTATCAAAGGTCAGTGCAGCATTTTAATCACAAAATATATGTATAGGGTGTTAGATAGAACTTAAGCCGGTATTTTGATACCTTATAAGTTTTAATATAACTAATTTGTAGTGATTTCGGTATCAAAAATAGATAGAAAAAGCTTTAAAGTAACAAAATTATATTATTTATCGACTAATATTTGATAAATCAGTGCTTCAGTTTATCTACGGCCATTGCATCATTTTCATCACAAAATTTATGTACAAATTGTTGATTAACAGTGGACGAAATACCTTGAAGCTCAACGAAAGCAAATGTATGGACATGACTTTTAAGCGGTACTCAATTTCCAGAACTTAAAAAATATCGGAACTTTACTATTTTCACAAATAAAAACTTTTTATAAAAGTCTAAATTGTAGTTTGTTTTTCGAATCATTCATTTTCAGAAAATAAAATGGGAAATACATTTCTTTGGCCGTTCAAAGACTTATTTCTCATATTCATTATAATTTATCCACAAAACACGTACCTACACTCTACATTCGCTATCGGTACAAATGCCTCGATTATTTTTAATGCCTCCTTGGACCTCTCTGTCGCAACCTCCTTACATCGCAAATACAACATTAAAAATTCCCCATACAATTCCCACACCGCCAGCACAGCGGCACCGCACCGCATCGTGTGGCCCGACCCTAAGGAGGAACTACACACTACACTAGCGAAGACACGTCTCGATAATAATTTGCAAAATTTCACACTTGGAAAATTAAGAACTAGGAACTAATCGACGGCACAGTGCGGATGGCCTCGCTTAAAATGACTGCGCTACATTTGAGCAGCGATTTGGGCATTCGGCGATGACTGACGCACTTAAAAAGTAACTGAAATTGAGACGAAGCTGCGCAAATTAGGAGCTGACGATGGGCTTTAGGGCCTTGATTGACAGAATAAGAGATTCGATAAGGTATAGTTTGAATTTTATGATTCCAAGGGACGTCAGTGTAATGATTTAATTATTTAGCTATACATTACAGAAAGTTGTAATACAGTTGCAATTTAAGGTCCAACCTTGCAGGGCCTCTGCAGAAATTGAAAACAACTAAACAAAGAACAGACGGGAAGTCGCGCGGAAGAAATACTTAAATATAATAGGGAATTTCCTTACTGATTGATATGTCAGTCTGTGTCATGCATGTCCCGTAATGCTGGTCGGTGGTCGGTCATTTTATTCAAAGCAATCAAACAGAGACGTAATGGCGGCGTGACCTCGACGAATATTGCGCTATTATTTACAAATATGTAAAGAACGTTTGCAACAGGAAGCAAAACTAATGACTTGCGAGTCTGGTTAATTGGACTGTTTGCTAAAGCATGTGGGTGAAATATATAATTATTGAGCAACTGACGCCATTGATAGATTAAACGCAAAATGATAAATCTATATGATAAACCTACCGCAACTGTTCATTTGTAAGCAATTCATTCAGGGAGTTTACTCGTAGGGCGTACATAACCTTAAAGCTAACTAATTTGGTTATAATTGCAGTAATTTCTATGTTGATAATATTTCATTGAGATCTGTGCTATTGTTATGTCAGGAACACTCATTGGCATAGGTAAGGCAGTACTTGTTACGTATTATACAATACAAAATTAAGGTACTTGTTACGTATTATACAACACAAAACTAAGGGCATATTTGCGTCACTATTCTCAGATCCAATTATTAGATTAAAATAATGTTAACTAATTTAAGCTCATTATCTTTTATAATATTGTTTAAACCCCGACTGCACAAGAAGGAGGGTAATATTATTCGAACATATGCATATATTTCCTTAGCACACGCTACAGCCCAAAGGGCTTGATGGATTTTAGGGAATGAGGTGTCTTTGGATCCGTTTCAGTTGTGGGAGTGACATAGGCTATATAATTTGAGTTTTAAAAGTCAATTGGTTGGATTTTAGATCGCAAGATAAGGTTTACAAAGTAAATGGTGCGGCTATTTTCATACTCCATGTATACCTCGCGTCACGAATTAAGAGCGCTGGGCGACGTCGTTGGCGGGAATTACTGCGCATATGTACAGGTAGGTATTGAAAAGTGACTACTGCGCATTAAAGACCATCGCTAATTAATAACTCGTGGCGCGAGGTATACGTAACCAGTTTCATTCCTATGTTTGTATGTGGTATGGAAAAAAAAACTCGGTTTATAAGTTTTTATAATAATTCCACTTGTTTTATACCTATAAATAAACTAACATTTGAATATAACATAAAAAGACACCGCTTGCTATTCTTGTACAAAACAAAATGTTACTACTTATTTATAGTATTTACTGTCTTCATTTTATAGGCATTTAATTGATTCCTAGGTATTTTAGTAATACTAGTTACTGTGCATTGCCTAGCTTTTTGTGATAATATTTCCTATAAGGCCTTGGTTTGTTGGAAGAAATCTCTTTTTAGAGGAAAGCTCGCCTTTATACATGCATTTTCTTTCAATGTAACTGGTAAAATGTTGCACACAAACATTTTACCAGTATATTACCTTTATTGCGCACAAACATTTTACCAGTATATTACCTTTACTGCGCACAAACATTTTACCAGTATATTACCTTTACTGCGCACAAACATTTTACCAGTATATTACCTTTACTGCGCACAAACATTTTACCAGTATATTACCTTTACTGCGCACAAACATTTTACCAGTATATTACCTTTATTGCGCACAAACATACTGGTAAAATGTTTGTGTGCAATAAAGAATAATTATTATTATTACTTTTGACAAACCAGTCAATCAAGTACCGAAAAGATCAAGATTGTTAAGGACTGACTCAAATCTATGTACAGTCTACTCAGTTTGTCAAATATTCGATTCAACATAAAAGTAAGCATGTTATGTCTGTTTCGTAATTTTTATTAGCCGTCTAATTCTGCCGTCTTAAGAGGAAAAGACGTAACTTCCAAAAGTTGATTTCGAGAAAATACGACTTAAAGAGTTTATTTGTTTAACGCTTGAAACAGTTAGTTAAATGTATATTTTTTAAGTGTAACTTATCGAAAGTATACATTATCTTTCACTATGACTTTAAAAAAAATGTTTTTAACTATTATTTATTGCAATATACCATTTTTTCCCTTTTTTCGTAGCTCATACTATACTAAAATTATACATGTTACTAAGTAGCAAGGGCTCAAATAGCCAAATACGTTCATTCATCTTAGAATAAATATGATTTTGCTTTATTCTTTAGAGATTTCGCCACAGCGATGCGTCTTTCTTTCTTAGTAATAGTTTTTTTACCAAATATTTACCACGTATTTAACTAAATAAGTCCTTTCATTTTAGCATTAACTTTTAGCGTCTTTATTTCTTAGCATGTTATGGATGTCTTTTACAATTATGCCCATTTGACTATGATGTTTGTTGTTATAATGTCCTTTCATCTTAGCAAAACCTAATGTGTCTTTTTGTGTTAGTATATTGACTGTGTTATGCAAAAATAAGCCCTTTTTCCTTACCGTATCTCTGTAATGCGATTTTTTAGTAAAATAAGACTTAGTTCATCAGATGCGCCTTCGTTTTCCGATTCCGATGGTATATATGTCACCGGAACATAATACCATCCGCAAGTTTATAAATTTCCTAGGAAATTTATAAACTTTCTTCTAGATTATATTTGGCTAGGTTAGGTTAGGTTAGATTATGTTAGGTTAGGTTAGGTTAGGTTAGTATATTTATAAACTTGCGGAAAAAAAATTAGGACATTTATAAACTTGCGGATCGTATTATTTTCCGCTGACATATATATCTCATTTTCGCAAAAATGGAAGTTACGTCCTTTTCTCTTGCGGCGGCAGAAATACAGTCAGTACTTTTTGTTTCAGGCTACCAATACGCCATGATGTCAGTGAAGACAGCCTTAGCGTCTATAGTACGTCGGTATAAGGTTGTCGGCGAGCCTGAGAAGGGACCTATTCCGTACATCAGAGTAAAACTGGACATCATGATGAAGGCTTCTGACGGGTACCAAGTGGCACTGGAGAAAAGATCGGTAACTGCCGCGTGATGTGATGTTGGCTTGCAGTGTAGATTGGTTTCAGTCGATCTAATTATGCCCAGAGCAAGTTATGACTAGTACTCGTACCTTCAAGTTATAATATTGGGCGTGCTGCCAGTTGTTCATTGTACATAGATTAAATTTAGGTATAGGTTTATATGTATAAGTAGTCTGAATTGTTGAATGAAAATAATTTTGTCTCGTTGACGACCACTGAGTTGCTCTAAAATCAGGTTTACTGTTGGTAGGCATGGAGGGAATGATTACTGTTGGTAGGCATGGAGGGAATGATTATCGTATCAGGCACTAATGTCTATTGTACCTTCTTTTACATATACCAAAGGAAAAAAACGTTTCAGTAAAATTGTGACGTAAACAGAACATGTCTTTAGAAGTTTGATTTTTTCACAACTTCAAGGGATCACCAGTAATTGATATTAATTGCAACTTCTTGTTATCTCCACGCATTCCTCAGAAAAAGGCTTTTGATAGATGGACAACGAAGTGATACATTAAGAGTTCCTTTTTTCTTTTAGATGTACAGAACCTTAAAAATATATACAGGTGTAACAGAAAGGTGTAGTCATAATTTAGGCGGTTGTTAGGGACATCATTTTGAACAACTTTCACTATGCAACAGATTTGATCTGAGCAAATTTAATTTTCACTTCTCCATGCAGTTTGGGCGGCGCGATCAGAAGTTTTGTATGGAGAAGTGGAAAATAAAGCTCTGATCAAATCGGTTTCATAGTAAAAATTGATCGGAATTACGCCAATCACAAAACCCTAAAATATGACTACATCTTTCTTTTACAACCTGTATATAAGAGATATTTACTAAGTGTTGGTCGCTAGAATGTATAGTAAACAATTATATAATAACCAGTAGTCAGAACCTTGGAGCGCAATTAATGTGATAGTAATATATATATATATATATATGGATATGGCTTTCCGGAATTTTCGGAACTCAATTAAATATCGGAACT
Organism: Argyresthia goedartella; assembly: GCA_949825045.1. Lineage (NCBI taxonomy): Eukaryota > Metazoa > Arthropoda > Insecta > Lepidoptera > Argyresthiidae > Argyresthia > Argyresthia goedartella. Next base: position 2,558,193 of record OX463815.1, read on the forward strand.
TTTAGATGATATTATAGAGATTTAGAATCTTACATAAAAATGAAACACCGTTGTAGATATTGTATTTTTATTGGCTTTAGAAGTTAAAAATATAATATCAGGACAACAGAAGATATTTTGTATATTGTCATATAATTTTAAAAACAAAAACGATAATTTTGGCATGTAATTTGGTGGTAAACAATACTTTGTTTTATTTTAAAAACAAATAAATTAACATTATTTTATTATGATTATCCTTTAGATTAAAATTTGGTAAACGTGGGAAGTATCAATAAACAATTTAGGAAAGGTACATGTTTTCTAGACTGAAGTATCTTAACATTGACGTGAGAAAAATAGAGCCGGAGTTATTCACAAAAATTGCTCCAGCAGAAACTAATTTTTCATCTGAAGTTTCATCTAATAGATCTCTTTATAGGTATTGAAATAAATGATCATTATTTTTTCATTATTTTCCTTTTTAAATGCTTTACCTGTAAAATCTATTTGTAGCTTGAGAATGAGCGCTCCACGTCAGTGGAGGTAAGTGGAGTGAATTTAAATTTCATACTATCTAGATCATTTATTTCAATATTCTCTAACCGATATCTATTTTTTCCTATATTTATGTACTGTATCTAAATTTGGATTTATACCCATAACTTTTTCTATTTGAAGTCTAATACTTTTAGATACACCTTTGAAAAACCTCTGACTTGGTCTAATACTTAATATAGAGTAACTTATATTCAGTTCATTTTTGTAGTTATTTTAAAGTAAATTGTATGATACTGTAATTTTCATCTATACATTTTAGTTCATTTTATACATTTTCACTCGGAATAATGGTTTTTGCTTTTTCAAGAATATTTTCTAAGATTTGCTATTTAAATGTCTTCCTTGTGATATTCCGATCTTATCTCTTCAGCTATCCAAAGAATTCCGTTTGCCAAACATGTTACATATTTCATAGACCGGTAAAAGCTTTTTAACTTACGTCCTGTACTGTCGAGATCATTTATGCAGCTCCATACGTATACATCATTAAAATATTATTTACATTTGTTTAAAATTCAAAGGATTTATTCCACAGTCTCCATAAAGTCTATAGCAAACTGAGCAACTGTATGCCCGTTGATAATTTCCAGGAACTTGCAAGGAGTTAAATAAGATCTACTGCAAATATACCCTTTTAGAAATCGAACTATAAAATGCATGACGCTTCTACCTAAAAAATCTTCGAAAAACAAACTACGCTTTGGACTATTATTATAGGTTTTTCTTTGTAAAAAAGTAAAGTTCCGATACATAATTAAATTCCGTAAATTGAGCACCGCTAAAAAGTTATATCCATACTATTGCTTTCATTACGCTCCAAGGTATTACGACTATTGATAATAGCATTTAATTGCGAATAGTGTTAGAACGATCTTTTGATTATTTTCTTGCATGTAATAGTATAGTAGTGCTCCAATGCGCATTCATCTCATGTGAAAATTTACATTTACTTACATGTGAAAAGATGATCTTATGATCTCATGATTTAAATAAATAAATCAATGTAGCCCGACAATGTCTCATCCGCGAGGCTTGTTATAAGTCGGTGCAATTAGAAATGGTAAATAGTTTTATGATGTTTCGGCTACGGTATTATTAATATTAGATAAGATAAAGGATTATTAGTGTAGAGGGTTCCGTACCCGAAGGGTGCCAAACGGGACCCTATTACTAAGCCTCCGCTGTCGGTCTGTCTGTACATCTGTCCATCTGTCACCGGGCTCTACCGGAACAGCAGCCTTATGGCGTAACTTCGAAGTTCAGAGCGTGTGTCTATGGTTCATCTCATGCTCATACAATTTCATCGATTGCGGGGTATCACCGGAGGCTTCTAGGCTTCATTCAATGAGCTTGGGTGTGGCCTCCATTATGATGCTACTTGCGTGATACCAATTTGACAGATGAAGCTGGTGCAAGGTATCAAACGTAAAAGTCTATATGAAGTTCATAGCTCAGACGACTTACGCCATAAGGCTGCAGGTACCGAGGTAGAGAGCTGAAATTTTCACAGTGCCGCTATAACAACAAATAATAAAACATTTTTAAGAATCTAAGGGTTTTTAAGAATTAAATTACCCATTCAAGAAATTATTTGTATTGCCATTTTCTTAGCCATTTTGTTTTATTTGTATATCTGTGAACTGAACTGGGCTCTCCCGACACTATCGGAAAATATTTTTAACTGCGGGTATTGAGTTTTGTGCTTAGTTACTTGTCGTTATATTTTTGCTCATTATTTGCTGATTAATTCATCAGCTCATTCGAATTATAATAATTAATATTAGGTTTTTATCATATATGATTTTATTTCTGGAAAAAAGTTACTCAATTTCTATTCACTTCCGGTTTCAATGAGCAAAGAGTTTCGTTAACCTGAGGACATAGTTCAATACTTACACATACTTACTAACTTAAGAATTAAAAAGGTGTTCTCGTACAAAATACTGTTGTTTTACGTTTCTCCGTGTACAATGCTATTGAGCACTACGTGTGCTGATCCGACGTTCTATTCGCACTAGACCGGTTTATTTAAAAAAAAATTTAGATTGCCTGTAAGTTATTCTTTTAAAAATATATATCCATCCATTGATTTTACTGTGGCATTGGTATATGATCAAACAAAAGCATTGAAAACTTGTGATGTTACCTCTTTTATACTTAGCTCATTTATGTACCTCAAGTTTATGTAAATTTTTCACATTTTATTGTACCTTCAGGTTTTTATAAGCTACTGTAGATCTCTAATAAAATATTTTTAATACAACCATTGCGTTTTTTTATCCGACTACGGGAAACGGTTCGTGATTTTGACCGGTATGTATATATTTTGTATGTAGGTATGTAAGGTACTACCGGGTTATAAGGCCCAAGCGCAGAACCCCAATTAAAATACATTTGATTTGCGCCAGCTTCATAGTACATATGAAACAAATCAACCGGAATGCAGGAACACAGTAGCTCGCATTGCTAATTTGTTATCCCACAAAACATAACTTTATACTTGCATAAACTGCGATTTGTGAGTTGATTTTTGTGTAAGATGTTTATTTGACCATTATTCTTTTGATATTTACATAGACAAGTGCGATTTTATTTCTACTTATTTCTAAAATTATCAATTTGGCCCAAAGAGTTGTTATCATTGTACCAGACACGTCTGGGCCTTTCAACCCTACATACGTACGTACGTCTAAGACCCTTTACTGCTTGATTATAAGTTCTCAATAATAGAATACATAATTTTTATTATGAATACTGTCTTCTTAATTTTTACCTTATACATAAATAAATTAATAGGTATTTAAGAATAAAAGAATACTAATTCTATACTACATTTTAATAATGAATTTTCCAGAGCCTTGTAACCCACAATATGGGCTTTCTAAAGCAAAAATATGGAATAAGGCCCAATGTAAGAAAATTATAAATAAAAAACCTTGAAAATAGTTGCTAAATTCTAGCATGAATAAGAATGTTTTTATGTAAAATACTAACATTTATACTCGTGATGAATTCAATAGCTGGGCTGTTTTCTTATACAGTGGAAATGTATTATTTTTCTTACAAAATATTGATGATTTTAAATTCTGCATGCTGTTTTTAAGTTCATGAATATGACAATGCTCATTTTTATACAACCTTTGAGATCTTTTATGCATACTTGTTGTAAGGAATTGCTTCTATAGGCTTTATGTTTTGTATAGAATCCGTTACCTTCTTAGCGTTGACTTGCGAATAAGTGAAGCCCTAGTACTATCCAAGCATAACTATTGTATTACAGTGTATGGAGCGTGTCTATTTGAGAAAACACAAAAACTTATACAAAGAGTACAAAATGCCTATGCCAGGTTCTGTTTCGTAATTCCCTCCAAAACGCACATTACTCCATTTTTAAACAGGGCATGAAAGCTAGACAGGATTTGTATTTTTCAACGCTGTTGTTTGAGATTATAGTGACGAGGACACCTTCTTATCTTTGTGACAAACTTACCTGGCGTATGTCCCAGAGAGTTGCTCCTTTTATCTCAATGCCTCGACACAAGGGTGCAGCTTTCCGTGGCAGTTTTAAGTACCGTGCCACCAAGTGCTGGAATAACATCCCACCTCCCCTTCGGCTGCTTACTAGTAAGGCTGGGTTTAGAAGTGCCTATAGAAAGTATTTAATACCACAGCAGAAAACTGAGGGAACGGCACGAAGCTAATCTACCTGTTCCCTGTGATATTTATATTGTTTCCAATTATATTATTACTATGATTAATTCCCTACTGATTATTATTATTTTATAATCCTAATGACATTTTTAATTTAATCTTACTTGTAACCCTGACATCAATTTTATTATAAATTGCCATATTTTTTTAATTTCATTTCTTATATTACTATACATTTTAATGATATAATTTTAATGCTATAATTTTAATACATAATTTCTTTATTGCACACAACTAATATATGGACAACAAGACTTAAATAAAAATAGTGTACAAAGGCGAGCTTATCTCTAATAAGAGATCTCTTCCAGCAAACCAAATTAGGATGGGAATGGTCGATTGCTGAGCAGGGGTGACAATGTGTACAACAATATAATTTAGTACATATCTAAATAACTAACATATGGTTAGATATATGTTATATCTAAATAACTAATATAAAACAATATTAACTAAATATACGAGGGCTTACATAAATATCATATAATATACTCGTACATGCTAAACATAAATACTATATAAATATATATAATTTTTAAATAAATATAATAATAAATACATACATACTACCTATATTTCTAAAGAGAAAGGTAATGCTTCTTCACGCGACTTTTAAATATATTAAGAGAAGGACTGTCTCTGATAGTGCAGGGGAGTGCATTCCACAATTGAATGGCCCGGAATCTAAACCCATGCTCATAGGACGCGGTGTTATGCTGTGGGGTTGTGAGCATCGAAAGCGCGTGAGTTCTCCGAGGCCTGCTGGAAGAAAGAAATGGAAAACGGTCTCGTAAGAAGGTTGGATAGCGTGGATTGCGTAAAATGTTGTAGAGGATGTTGAGGATGTGAGAATCCCGACGAAGACGTATTGGCAGCCACTTCAGCTCTTTGCGATGCTGTGATACATGGTCGTATTTGCGCAGCCCAAAGATAAACCGAATCCCGAGATTTTGAAGTCGTTCGAGTTTGTTCAGTAATTCTTCGTTAGCACTGACCCAGCAGACATCAGCATAATCGATGAGAGGTAGAAGGAGAGACTGAGCGAGAGTGATTTTGGTCTGTCGAGGCAAAAAGTACTGAAGTTTCCTGAGAGAGTGAAAAGTAGCAAATACTCGTCGACTGACCTCATTGACATGCGATGACCAGGACAGCTGGTTGTCGAAGATAAGACCCAGGTTTTTAGCTTTATCGCTATACACGATTGTGGTACCATTAAAAGTGACAGGTGGAATGGGCTGTTGCTGCAACAAGTTAAGAGATTGTCTGGTGCCTATAATCATGGCCTGGGACTTGCTCGGGTTAACCAGGAGTCCGAAGGATGAAGCCCAGCTTCTCACCCCCTCCAGATCAGCGTTCAATGCCTCCACAGCAGAGTTTACATCGTTATGAGAGAAGTGGCGATAAATCTGGAGATCATCAGCATAAAGATGATATGAAGAAGACAGGATGTCCGAGATGGAGTTTATGAAAATCGAGAATAGAAGAGGAGAAAGAATACCACCTTGAGGGACGCCTGAAAGGAGGTCACACCATTCAGTGGATGTCTCTTCCGTCCTGATTCGCTGTTGCCGATCCCTCAAATAAGAGTCGAACCAGCTGGCAGAGAAGGAAGAGACGTTCAGGGATCTGAGAAGCTCAACGAGAATGTCGAAATCTACGCTGTTGAAGGCACTACTGAAATCAAGTAAAGCCAACACGGAAAGCTGTTTGCGGTCCATGGCTAGCTGGATGTCATCTGTGACTTTCAGCAGAGCCGTGACGGTGCTATGACCCGGTCGGAATCCTGACTGGAACGTGTTTAGCAGGTTGTTTGAGGAGAGGTAGTAGGAAAGCTGGTTATGGACAATGGTCTCAATGACTTTGGAGAGGATGGGCAGGATTGAAATGGGACGGTACTCTTTAAAGGAGGTGGGACTGGAGGTTTTGGGTAGTGGGATGACTAGAGCTTTCTTCCACACTGTCTTAATACAATCTTCTAGAATACAATTTATTTTATTGAACTATTTTATTAAAATCATCATATTTTACGTTGTTAAATGTGTACTTGAGCAGACCGTTTGTCTCGTCCGTACTGGCTCTGGCAGAATAACAGCGTCACAGATTCGTCTGTGACATTGCTGAGTCAGGGCCATTTCAATGTTGCGGTACAGTCACAATGCCATATAGTTATCCTTACCGTACCTTAATGTTTTGCTTGTATAATTTTATTATTTATTGATTGTTTTATTTAACTGCTGTGTTTGTTTTCTTTTTGTAGATTTTTCTTCTTAAAGTTTGAGATATAATTATGTATTTGTGTGTGTACCATGTTGCAATGAATAAATTAATTTATCTATCTATCTATCTACTTTTGCGCCAAAAGGCCTTCAAACGGCACGGGACTTATTTATACATACTATGTTTAGTAAAGCCAAAAATAGAGGTTTACAAAAATTTAAAAAAATGTACCTATTATCGTTATAGCTCTAAAAACTACATTTATTTGAATTCTGAAATAATCATAGCTTCTTTTGTAAAGCTTTTTTTTCTTTAAGGTGGTAAAATAAAGGTTTAATTTGGAATTGTAAAAAAGTGGGCCTTACAATCCGGTTGTACCTTTCATATGTTCATCTGTTCCGCCAGAACATCTAAACTGTTTATCAGAATTTGCCAAATGAGGTATCGTAAGAAACGTCTAGTCTTGGTCATCCACTAGGTATTGGGCATAAAGTCATGAACTAATTAATGATAGTTCTGAATAGGGCCATGTTGGGTATCAAATTAAAGGGTTTAATAAGAACATATATCAATTAGATTTTGCACCTTGGTGGTAAAACACTGTTTTATGTCACGGGCGCGCTATTGAATCCTGAACGTAACGAAGGATTCCAGATTCAACCTCCGAGAGAGGCGAGGGTCTTATGAGTTAATTCCCGAGCAAAGCGAGGGAATTAAGACTGAGTCCTGAGTGCAGTGAGGCATTTAAGCGTGCCCAAGACAAAACAGCTTTATCCCCGATGAATATACTCTACTTTTCGCACCTCCTGCGAGAAAATATAAAAAGCAGGGCTTCTAAAACAGCATTTTATTTAAGTAAATTAATGTAAAAATGTATGTTTGATACATTAGTGCAGTTGCAGCATCTTGCATTGGTATTTCATTTGCAATTCAAGATGAAACCAGTTCACAATTTACCAGTTTCATTATAAACTAACGCGTCATATCGTAGTACGGTACAGTTTACAATTTATCGATAGTTTGTAAACTAACGAGAGAAAAAAGTTTAGATTATAAACTTACGGTTTGACAATCTTACGGTGACATATATATAGATATATATTTACTGTTAGAGCCTCAGCTCCGTGGTCTACGATTGTGCCTCTGCCACCGCTAAGGGAAAAGGTGTGGCGCTATGTTATATACACTAATTAATTCTTGCTCGCTGCTTTTAATTCATCGGAACACTCTTTAGAGCGCGATATTTGTTTTAGTAGTAGTGTTTTAGTTTTTGAAGTTATCGTCTTGCCTTCTATCGCACCGCATCACTTCAACTTTCATTTACTTTCTTTGTTTCATCGTTTACGTCAGTGCCTGCTTCTTACTACTGTTTCTGAAGCTCACATTACGAACCGTACCTCAACTTTATACTATGCAGTTAATATGCAAAACTGGCGAAGTTTTAAAATACATGCATAATCATTTGGTACCTAATTGGCCCATTTCAAACAATTTCACGACATTCAAGTTCTAAATAGGGGATGTACAGAATGACCTTGCACTATTACAGCGAGCGTGCGTCCCTCGTAACCATTAACTTGAATTTATTAATAGACTGGATTATGCTACGGTCTAGTTTTAGAGCTAATATAATTCCGTGGGCGTATAGATTGGAGTGGTTTCATTTTCAGTAATCGTAATAGACTTATACCATCTTAACCCACAGGGTTGGCAACGGCACAGATTTATCTACTTTAGCCAGTTACTCATCACTCACACGTGTGTTGTGTGTGGGAGTGATAGGCCACCCCGCAGCTTAGCTTGGTGGTATGAATTATGAACCTACCAGAATAGCGAAATGAAAAAAATGTATAGCACAAAATGAAATATAAGTACATATTTATCACATAGAAACAAATGTAACTGTGACATGAACAAACAAGGGTTCTGAAAAACTTTTCACATGAAAGTCGCCAATGAATTGACCTTGAGCCGTTTTCATTACATTAAACCCGTCTCTCTAAATGCATGTCAATGTCTAATTAGAATTGAAAGTTCGTTACAGCTTTCATAATTCCTAATAGAATTTTTATGCATTTTAGTTGAATAAATATTCCAGTTTAGTCTGGTTCGAATCTGTTTTGTGCCTAGATTATTTTTTCTTTGTGTAATCGATAAGCGTTCATATTCTAGAAACAATATTTTTAACAGATTGCTTTTTAAAAACCGCCGGACTATTTCCATCTCTGTTATTTCCTGTATATTCTGTTTTCAGAAAATCCTCAAATCAAGACATGCTACTAGAGCCACGTGCAGCAACATCTAAGGAATCAATTTAAAAATTGGTCAAGTAAGACGCACAAAATGGTACAATAGTACAAGAAAAAGTGTTAAATTACGCGGCACTTGTATAATTTAATCTTATAATCATAATTTATGGATCAAATAATCATTTAATTATGTTAATTTTTAAATTTATTTTTTTTTTTTTGTAGGGGATCCCCTTTTTTTTTAATTGCGTGTAGTTCATTATTTGTTTCTGTAGCGGCAACAGAAATACAAATTCTGTAAAAAAATTACTCTCTCCCTGAAAAAAATGTTTATTTACTAGTAACCAAAAGTTTTGTTACTATTAAGCCCTAATTTAAAGACTTGCGAACTATGACTTACTAATAACACAACCAGGTTCATTTAGTTGCTTTGAGGTACTTGAAGCTTAACTATTTTTGTTAAAATTAACTTCATCGTTTTACCCTTTCTAAGCTAACTGTTTATTGTTAACAAAACTGTTTCGTTATCAGCAAAGTTTCATTTAGGTTATTGGTAACCATATGTTTGATTACAGGCTACAATGTGTTTGTCAGTATGTAACAAAATTGTTTGGTTATTACCAAAATTTCAGTTATATAATTGGTAATCAAATCTTTGGTTACAGGCTACAATGGTGTTTGTCAGTGTAAAATATCAAGAACTTCTTGATATATCACTTGGCTGATCTTGGAACACTGTAACTGAGTTAAAGTTAAATAAAACAACCAACTTGTCACTTGATCTGGTATTATTGTTTAATGTTATCTTTATATACATTTCTCGGTAACAAAACATTATCGCGATATAAAATACATACTACGCCATCTATCGAAGTAAAGAAAGTAAACTCTCTCCGTTGTATTAATATTGCTTAGAACAGTCAGTATGTACGAAAACTGTTTGGTTATAACCAAAATGACCAGTTCGGTAATTGGTAACCAAAACAATCAGGTGTAATTTTAAACACTGTTAATATTTTAGTGTATCTCTCAGAACAAGACCGAACAAATTTTCCAAACAACGGTCGAAAAAAAAACACCCATGCGATTAGTTATGGCACCGATTTTCTTATCTTTTTTCAACGTTAGGTTTCTATAATTATTTAAGCCGTTGGGTTAATTGTAAAAAAAAATCAGTTGAATTTGAGAAACTGTTAGTATAGTTGTAAGCATATCAGTTTAATTGAAAATGAAGAATGATATGAATTACGACAAACGAAACTAAATTCTAAATAGTAATCAAAAGTTTTGTAGATGGTGATAAGTGTAGATTGATAGATAACAAACTAACGAATTGGAAAAACAACTTAGCACGTTGGCTATTAGTAAGCTTAGAGATTTGTTATGTGTGGGCACTGCGTTTTGTTGCTGCAACAATGCTAGTTTGTCTACGTTAATTATGTTATCAGTAACAAAAAGTTGGGTTAATGCATACCAAATAAAAAATTACAAAACAAGTTTTGGATTCCTTACTAAACTACTTACTTAAATTAATTTAAATTTTGTTTACTTACAACAAAAATCTAACCCAACTAATCCTTATTTTCAGCGAGTTCGAACGGTTCAAGAGATACAGTCCGCTGACGGGCAGACGGACAGACAAACAGACAGACGGACGGACAGACATCGGAGACTTGGTAATAGGGTCCCGTTTGACAGCCTTCGGGTACGGAACCCTAAAGAACGAAGTCTTATCAGTGACAAGTTGATCGATTATCCGTAGTGTAAAGTCAAATGGTGTATCGAACTGTTGATATCCGCGAAAGCCGTTAAATTAAAATTACGTCGCGTTTCGATATCTAGAGCGGGAAAAACGGTAGTTTCTTACAGCATATTGTTCGAATCACCCTGCGTTTTGTGACCTAGTGACAAAACGGAATGCATCGTACGTACCAACTGCGAGGCAATCGCGTTTCTTTTTATGTACCGACCGGTACGCCTCGTGTCACGAATGCTAAGCTATAAATCATGTTGGATTACGTCGTGTCTAAGCGTAAGCAAGTGACTTGGGCGGGCGGAATCCAGTGAAGGGAGGGCGGGCGACCTGGCTGGCTGCCGTATGCCATGCTATTGTTATTAGTTACGTATCGATGTTATTATGACTTGCCACTTCCATTAAGCTTAGTATAACTTTACTGCAGTTGAAGTAAGTATTTAAGGATATGAAGACGCAAGGTATAAGGTAAGAATTTTTGTATATTACTCCTGAAAATAACTAATACGTTACATGTTGTTTGTAAAGTTTTATTTTGTTTTCCAGAAATAAGTATGGAAGGTGATTTTGATGAGGACGAGCCGTTCATCTATCGCCTCAATGACAATGGATCTGGTCCCAGTTTACTGGTCAAGGTGGGTACAGATCTCATCAATTGCCAAATAATAATACTAATATTTGGTTTTCAATATCACAGTTACCGAAATTTTGTTTCATGAAAATCTCTGCGATGAATCTATTTTTTTTTATATTTTCGGAATTTTTAATCAGAAAGGATCGTTTGCGGTGCTTATTTGTAGCTGGCTAAGGTTAACGTTTTAAGATGCTAACAAATCTGTGTAGGTTGGTGTTTTATTTAGTATCTACTACGCTTAGATATGTATATATCTAAGCGTAGTAGACTAAATAAAACACCTAATGAATTGATTATATATGATATGATAGCCCGATATCCCGAGGTCAATCACCCTGTAATGTAAAAGGCGTGACTTTATGATATCTTATCCCCAGGTTTGTTCAGAACGCGGTTGGAGGATGTACCAGGGCTACAGCGGCGGTGAAGAGCGATGGAACCTGTGGTGGCGAAGCAGTGCCTTCCCTGCGGCCTGCTACAAGACTCTTGGGGATTGGCAGGTGAGAATAGAAATATCAGGGCGTAGCTTTGTAAAGTTACGCCCGACTCAGGGAACATAGTTTACGTATCGATTTTAACCCTTTATAAGGCATAATCATCTAGGGGTGATACATTAAAAACAATTATATTTCTAGATTCGTTTTTTTATTGTTTTTCACAAAATAAAAAAGAAATACCAAAAATATAAAAAAAACACGGTGGTAAGAATATTCCCTCTGCCTGTCTGGTTCTTCACTACTTCAGTATATATTCTACTCCCTATGATATTTAGCGAAGCATGGTACTATACACAACGCAACTTCACATCTTTCGCAAATCACTTTAGACCTTTTGTCGTTTTCTTTGGTACTACACATTCTGCATCGTTTATATGTGGGCGATTCCGCGGGCATGTGGTCTCCAACGTTATTATAACGGATCTCCTGAGCGACAACGTAAAGCCTTTTGACGGTTCTCAGACATGACTACTTTATTTCTGCAGATATAGTTGAGCCCAAATGACCGCCGTTTTCTGCTTGTAAAACCACCAATCAGTCCCCTTGCTACTGACACGCGGAATTCAAGATTCGACAGTTTCGTTACATTTGGGTTCTGGCAATATAACAAATAGGCATTTGTAATACTTGTATCAAGCAAAAAGAAGAATATACGGAGCCACCATTTCTTACTCCTTCTGCCAACTGAATACGTGCTTTTTACTTGATCGAAGCGGTCGACGCTCCCCATTCTTTTTGTGTATTCCTTTAGAGCTGCAGGACATTCAATAACCTTTTTTGTGCCGTCTTTCTGAGTTCGTAAGATATTAGTTTTCCCAATTTTCGGATGAAACGCATTAGTCAGCATAAGGACCTCTTTAGTATCTTGCCAGACGAAGAATGCCACGTTCCCCTTCACTCGCCATTTAAATTCGCCCTTTGCCAACTTCAGATTTCGTTTACCCTTTATAAGAGTTGGCAGGTCTTTCCTATGTCTTCGAACGGTTCCAGTTGCGTAGATCCCATTCTCGTACAGATATTGCAGCAATTCGTAGCCACAGAAGAAATTGTCAAATGTGCATCGATATCAAATGTGACTATTATGTGGTATTCTTCCAGTGCTTTATCAATAAGCTTCTCCGTCAGGTTTTTGACAACATTATATCCCAGCCCTTCCTCTGATCCGTCTTCTGATTTCCCAGTGTAAATGTAGAATTCGTATAGATATCCGGTATTGCTATCGCAACGGCACCATACTTTGTAACCTTTTTTTTATGGGTTTAAGTGGCATGTACTGCTTCATTGATGAACGGCCTTTGAATAGAATCATTGATTCATCAATACTTTGGGACGAAGAATCTCAAACAAGCACTGCTAATAAATTCCAACAATGGTCGTAATTTGTAAAGTTTGTCGTAGTCCGCGCTTGTTTTCGCTGGCATTTGTGTATTATTATCATTTAGATGCAAACATTGCAGTATTTTTTTGAATCGTTTTACAGGCATCGTCTCTGCTATTTCATCTACTCGGAAACCAGGGTCAGATGACTAGTAAAGGTCAATAGAAGGAAGCCTATTATATCCCATGATTATAATAATACCTATAAAAGCTTTTAGTTCTTTTGTATCTAATTCTGTCTACCCTTTAACTTTTTTTTGCTCGGCATATAAGTTTGTTTGAAATGCGATGGACTCCAAGACCTCGTCAGTGAAGAATTTTTCAAACAAAGTTACAGGTCTTATTCGGCTGGTAAACATTGGTTCTGGTATCATCGGAACTTCGTCGTATATGCTAGGCGTTGGCCGATATGTTGTCCACTTGCTTTTCTTCCAAGATTCTTCATTGCCGTCCGAGTCGTCGGTTTCCCCATCATCGTAGACATTAACTGGTGATCTTGTCGTTGGCTGTAAGGTTTGCTGAGTACCCGATGTGCTAGGTATAGCTTCAACTCTTGTTGCCCGCATAGGACGACCACGATGTGATGATTGAGATACTGGACTAGGTGGGTGTTGAATAGGCGAAAACTGCTAGGCTGGACTTCTTGAAGTATTGGGCTACTAGGCGGATCGGGTGTCGGTGCTATAGGCCCGTCATTTGGCTCTTCATAGTTTTCAAGAATCCTTTGAAGTTTCGCGGAACTGTACTGAACCTCATCTTCATCAGATTCTAAATTGTCATCCGACGAATCAGGATCGTCGCGGAGGCCAAAAATCTCTTCCAATCCATTAATTATCTCTAAATCATTGAGTATTTTTTTACTTCTCCTACTCATTTTGAGAATATCCTGAAACACGAATAAAAAAACATGCATGACATGCTCACTCCACGGGCAGAGGGAATATTTTTACCATCATCAATAATGATCCACACAGGCAGAGGGAATATATTTACCACCACAAAAAAATCATTTATTTTTTTTATTTCCAATCCTAAATAAAAAATATCACTGAATACTAGTAAAATACACATTAGGATATAAATATAATAACAACATACCTTGTAAAGTTCCCGAAATTTAGAGATGCGTAAAGATTTATCAACAGGTGTCGAAATTCACTTGTTTTCACCTTGTTACCCGACACAGACTAAAAAAATCTTAAGGCGAGCGTTCGAAATACCTGTACCAATAATGAAGGGAGTGTCCCCAGATAGTGTTTCCATAGATAAAAAAACCGATCGGTCCAATTGTTTCAGAAAAAAAAACTCGAACGTATGGTGGGAAGAATATTCCCTCTGCCTTATAAAGGGTCAAAAAAAAAAGTTTTATTTTTCCCTCGCATAAGGTTGGTTCTCAAATTGCCGTGTTCAATTTGTCCTGACATAGCCGCAGCGTGAGGACACCCCCGGTCGGTCCATGAAAAGCGCGCGCGCCGCGCTTTTTGTGCCCAATATTTAACGATTTTAATAGTAGTTTATGTGACTGCTACATAATGGAGGGCATTAATACTCGAGAGTGGGTTCATAATAATATCACTCGAGATTTTTAATGCCTAATTATGTACAGTTACATACACTAGTTTATCTACACACATATCATAAGCTCTCTTTGATGTGTTCAGGAACCGCATGTTTGACCGGCATTGTGGTTCTGCAGTTGTTTTGCTTGTTTTGTAGTACCAACTTCACGCAGGCGGGCGTCGGCGTTCGAAATTTGAATGTCAGTACCAAACTACCAACTTCACAGACAAACTAGGGGCGGCATGCAGGCGGGCGTCGGCTTTCGAAATTTGAATGTCATAATTTGTAGAAATATTACACATTATGGTCATAATGTGTAATTTTTCAGATAAGAAATGAGTTTTTACCAAGTAGTTTAACATTATGCTGATCGTAACGAGCGGTTTTTGTACGCAGTAAGGAGGGTTTATGATACATGTGTAGATAAAGATATTTTTTACAAAATTTTATATATATTTTTGCTTCGGTGTCATGTAAATAATCACCTCTAAGTCGGCGTAACGTTACAAAATAACAACTATACCTATATTGATGTCGAGGATGACTCGATGCATGACATGTTATAAAAAGCGACGGCTAGTGGAGGTGGAACCTCGGTGGCGAAACTAACGTTAGGTAAAGATGTTCCCGCGGCATTAACCGACTGCTCCAGAAGGAAGGTAATGTTTTTCGAGCGTATGTATGCATGTATGTTTGTTTTTGTGTAAGTATGTATGTTTGTATGTATTTGTAACCAATCGGCTAGCCGTTTTGACCGATTTTATTGAACAAATGAAGTGTCGTTGGATTCGTGGAGACCATGAGAGTGATGTGAGAGAGAGAGGGCTATATTATTTTAGTAAAAAGTCAATAGCTTTGGTTTTAGAACGGAAAATGTAGTTTACAAAGTAATTAGCGTCGACCTCTGTGGCGCTGCGGTTCTAGGCTCTGCCCGCCAAGCGAGAGGTCCCGGGTTCGAATCCGGCTGGGAAGGAAGAAGAAAAAACTCAGGTTTTAGATGTTTTTATATGTGTGTAACGTCGCTGTTTCTGGTTCCCACGACACAGGGTCTCATGGTGTGGGGCTAGAAGCAATCTATGTCCCATATATAAATGTTTAATGCTATTGGTGCGGCTGCTTTCTTACTCCTTATAGATAGACAGGTGCATTCATAACTTTGTATGTGGTATTGAAATGACATGCAGTCGGGTTATTTGTTTTTATATTAATTCCACTTGTTTTTCAGTTCATGAACCACATTCCTAAAGGAGGATCAATCTGTCGTAAGGACAGCTTGTCGAGGCTTCTACGGTGCATGAGGAAGATTTACGGATCCATTTACGACTTCAGGTACGGTACGGTGACGTCATAGTATACATATAAAATAGCTCATTAATATTTATTCCCCATAGACAGCAACACTCCAGAAACCCTACATGATATCGATTTATGAGTAGGGTATCGAAGGAGTTCTGTCTGAGTTGTCGTTTACATTTGTCTTAGTAGTGCGAGTGATCAGAGCAGAGATCAAGGGTAGATAATACGTCGACGACGAATAAGACGATAAAATTACAAATTTAAAATACATGTAAATATCTACAGTAATAAAGAACTTTGACTTGACTTGACTTAAGAAAAGTTAAATTGCCCTCCGACGATATCTCGACGAAATCGTTATAACGACCAATTAGGCCACGGTCCTTATCCCATAAATCGAAACAACAAAGTTATCTTATTAAATCAATACAAAAATTTAGGTCAGGGAAGGCTGTGCTCCTTTAATTTGGAGCCATTAAAATAAAACGTCGGGGAACGTTGAATACTAACTTACTTATCAATCGTTTTTACAAAGTCAAAATGATTAGAAGAATGAAATGAATATAGCTTTTGGGCACGCACGTCAAGGTGAATCCGAAATTATTGAAAATTCTAATGTAATGGAATGATGCTTATGAATATAAATAGCGCAAAAATACTCAATAAAACGGTTCTTAGTATCTGCTTAAGATGAATGAAAATCATTCAAAGGATCAGTCTGAAATTGATTCACTGATTGATGATGAGGACATTTACGAGTTTATAGTCACAGATATAAATGTAGCAAGTCCCGGACAGTCCGTGACGTGTTATATACATATACATACATCAAGTCGATGAGAATGCGTCGGGTAAGGTACGGTGCTAATGACCCCCTATATCTGTAGTAGATAGGTCATCAGACGGAATTCCACTGAATGAAATGAACCCGCCAAGACTTGCGTGTCAGCCGATGTTAGGTACGTAGATCTACGATTTATTTTTATACCCACTGGGAACTAGAACCTCCCAACATGGAGTTATTTTTAGAAATAGGCAGGCTAAGTAACAATCGCATCATCATTTTCTAGCTCTTATCACATTTAAAGTTGGGTATGTAGCGATATGTAACAGGGACTGAAAGGATTGAGTGCGCTCGTATTAGCAGTAGAGACATATTATGTAATAAATAATTAAATGAAGAAATTGATTTAATATGAAGTAACAGGTGATCTCCTAAAGGTCAACTTGGGACCAATTTGGGAGTTTTTGAGAGAATTTATATGACCAAGATTATGTTACATTATCAAAGAATCTACTATTTTTCGGAAAATCTTTCTTGCTTTTTATTACGTTTTTATTTATCCCATAGCAATAAAATTTTAAGTAGGTATAAAATTTTAAGCATGCATACCGTCCGTTTATAGCACATCGCTATTCCGTATATTTTTGTGTTTTTACTATATTATGTGGCAACATATTTTTATTTGCTTGGATAAATGAATACCAAAAGTTGCAAAAAATATCAGGGCAAAATACTGCGGTAGCGGTGACGGGTAAAGGGGTGAGCGAAGCGAATTTATTTATCCTTCGTATTAGGTTGAACATGTAAGAACAACAAAAAATACTTAAAACATAAACTTAAGTACACAAAATATAAAAAGAAGTTTGGTGATCATTCCCAAACACAATTTGGTGGACATTTATCCGTTCTGGCAGACATTTCGAATTTATTGGTAGTAAAATAGGTGCGTTTTTGGTAATCGTTTAAACATAAGCTAATGTTTACTATATTAAAACTCCTTATTTTATACTTTGGAAGGAAGGAAGGGGAAAAATTGGTTTCAGGAACCTCAAGGTCATTTTTAAAGACCTATATAATAATAATAATAATAATAATACCTTAGACATCATTTTACACACATTGATCTAGCCCCAAACTAGGATTCCCTGTATCTTGGGTACTAGACAACGATACACATACTTATATAGATAAATATTATACTTAGATAGATAAACAACCATGACTAGGGTACAAACATTCGTTCTCATCAAACAAATATTTGCCCCCACCGGGACTCGAACCCGGGACCCCTGGTTTCGTAGGCAGCGTCACTGCCGACTCAGCCATTCGGGTCGTCAAACACCCCACACAAAAAGGTTTGATGAAAAAAAAAAAAATTGGTTTTAGTTCCATGTATGGGGAGGATTTTTTCAATTTTAGTATATAAATCGTAAAGGGGTTTACAAAATACATCTAAATACCAAGTTTCAACTGTGTAGTCTTAATAGTTTCTGCATAAAGTTGCTGTGACATACGGACGGACAGACAGACTCGACGAAACTATAAGGGTTCCTTGTTTCTCTACGGAACTCTAAAAAGAGTAGTGCTGGTTGGTGGCCTTGGTGGTGGATTTTATAAAAAGTACACTAATAATCACGTTACATAAAACAATATTCAAATACTCAAAAACTAAACTTATGTTAAACTTACAATACTATAATAAATATTATGGATAAACTAAAATAAAACAGTAATATAAAATGAAATTGTTATAGTAGGAAGGAGATATTAAAATACAGAAGAGGTTACATATTAATCCTCATCATCATCACTATGATTTGAAGAGGTAGTTGAATCGCCAACCCTCATAATAATCGGCAATCGATTTGGCAAAATTTCTCGTCCTCTTTAATTACATGCTCTACACAAGCTTCCATCGTTCTGGGGTGATGGTGGCGATTGCTTGAGGGAGTAACTCTTTCACTTCATTTCATTTAAAGGTTTTATTTTTGCCCACACAAGCTCAATGGGATTGGGTTCGCAGTGACACGCGGGCAAGTTGGTGTAAACACCTACAGACAATCCCTCACGTTGTGCTTCTCGTGATGATTTAATTGTGGTATCTTGCCATACTGTTATCTTAGTATGGCTTGTGAAATAAAATTAAAGCACAGTTTTATAACATGAAGTTAAAGCGTGAAACATTTTATTTACAATTACTTTTTAGTTACAAATAACACCTTCATTAAGCCAAGTTTAATCAAGATCTTTTTTCCCTCAACTCTCAGCTTTCGGATTTGTTGAAGAAGATATTTGTCTCGCCAAACAATCATTTAATTTTATTCAATAACGCCACAGTTTCTGATTCTTTTCATATATTTCAAACTTCTTTTAAAAGTCTATACATGACAGATCTTGAAAAATCTGGCAGAAACTCATCACTATTAACAGCTGCCAATATTTTGTCCAGTGGCTCATTATCGTAAAAGAAAGTATGGACTTTTCTTCTTATTATACTTACCCAAGTTCATGTCGTCCAAATCATCACTTTTTTGTTTTTGGGCTTGCGGTGCAAGGGTGACTGGACACGCCCTTAGACCTTGTACTCTTTCAAATATTGTACACAGTATTACGGGATATATCTAAAAATAAATATTTATTGATACAACTTCTGACTGTCACATTACAGTTATATAATAATATAATAGTCCAATCTATTATTTCTTGGGTATATTCAGATTAAAAACTGCACCTGAGACTTCTGCAGTTTTATTCACTAATTCGATTTTATATGAGGAAAAAATGTATTCCTTCGACTGTTTGAAAATGTTGAGAACCATTTGCTTTTCAGAATAATGAAGTAGGTTTTGTTTAGGTCTTTTCTTTTCGGGAGACACTGTGATGTTTTCATTTACATTTGGAGCACGGTGACGCTTAAGTTGCTGCAGTGCTGAATATGCTTGGCTCTTCACCCATGTGACCTTAGTCACACAGGCCTTAGCCTGCGCCGAAGGGGTTAGGGCCTGCGCCCGATTAATTGCTGTATTTTTCTATCAATGTGTGAAGTTTTTGCACTTCTACAAATCAACTTGAAAGTTTTGGAATATTTTTTAACATATTTGTCTTGAAATTTTCTATCGAAGTTTTCCTAGTCAATTGATTTAGATTTACCGTTGTCATTGACTTTCTTAAATTTAAAAACTTCATTGAGTAATGTTGAAGAAGTCTAAAATAGATATTTTTCGGATTCTGTTCATTGAAATCCGGTACTGGCAAATTTATATCTAAGTTCTTCGTATACGTCTCTAGTCTTAAACCTTTAACATTATGGATCAGTCTTATCCTTAGTTGCATTTGGGAATGCAACTGTTTGACCACTGTGATCGGAAGGTAAGCAGTTAATAACATGTCTACTTGTGACAGCACAGTAAAAAAACGTTATCTCAGCAAGTTTGGATGGTAAGTGTGATTCTATTTGGCTCTAGAAATATACGACATAAATTAAATGATTTGAATAAAGTTACTCATTGCTGTTTCATTTTTGTATCTAGAAACAAATCTACATTAGGATCGTCACAAATAATTATATTTTTCTGCTATTATATAGTTTAGTGAGGGCTTCCCCCATAATTTTCTCAAATATTTCGGAATTGCCATGTCCTACTGGAGGTCTTTCTTGGAGTTCTATAGATACAAACAATAATATAGCTATCTAACTCAACACAGGGTGATATTATTTTCACTAACATTAAAGAATATCTATCAGCAGTCTTTCTATTGTGCCACCAAATAATCTTAGCGGTTCTGATTACTGTGAGACAGTTTAAGCAGCTCATCCATGGCCAGAGAGTACTACCTAATGGCCTCTTGAGATTTTTCATAGCGGGCAGTAATTGATCACAAGCAGCCATTGACACTGGCAAGTTGAGACTCAGGATGTTGCAGATCTCTTTCATATTTTGTTTTATTTATTTATAACGCTGCCGTGCATTAATTAAATTTTACTCATATTATTTAGACTCCTACTGAGTTTTTTTTGAGTTTTTGATGTTTGATGTTCTAGTGTTTTTTTTTTAAATTTATACTCCTCTTTTTGATGCGTTTCTGCTGCACGTTGAACCAGTGCCCCGAGTGACTAATGAATAATGAAGACTCAGTCTTCTACTACTACTTGGAACAGAACCGACCACATTATCAGCTTACATAAAATCCTCAAATAAATTTTGGGTTTTTTGTGCTGCAGAGCAATGAGACTCCTCTTCTTATTGTGTGTCGTTTGATTGTGGGCATCACACAGCTTTCGCTCTAAGATATATGTTCTCTTTAAAGCATACTCATATTCAGCACCGCAGTGATCAAAAACATGAATTATCATTTGTAAACTGTTCGAAACCAAACGCAGTTCGATTCGTAATCAAATTAGCTCGCAAGCAAGTGTTAATTGTGGCGTGAGATTTTTGTGTTTCGCGGAGAAACAACCACGCATAGTTAGATTAAGTAAAAGTTACACTTGACCTGACGGTGACCTCAACATTGGCTTGAGCAGTGAAGCAATAAGGTGCGCCAGGCGCGCCTGGCCTCATCGCATCGGAAGCCTAGTCATAGTTCCACGGAGGACCCTGTCAAGTAAGTAAACCTTAGCGCGGTGTATCACCGTCGTCAGAGACCCTCACGGCAGAAGTTCTAGCTGTTTATCAGCCCGCAGTGTGACCGCCGCCCTGAGGGGTTCTGCAAGGATATTTTCATATTGTGAGTATAACGTGAGCTCGGTGTTTAGTTTTCATTGTCTTCCCGTTCGCAACTCAACTGGCTACACAATTCTTTAGATAGTTTCAATTATTTTAAAGCCAGTTTTAGTTGTTGTTGTTGATTCTTCGGTCATGAGTGTTAGCAGGGATTCGTGATCGCATAAACGTAATTATTTTTGCTGATAGAAAAGGCTCCTGAAGATATCACAAACTCTGTTTTTCATTCTATTTATTTTTTACAATTCGCACCAGATTTGAATTTATGCACTTGTATATCACTTTTATTCAATAATTGTTTAATAGTTAAAGAAAATATTCAATTTTGTTGCTCTTTTAGTACTCTATTAATCGGTGAAGAGCCTTTTTTAGCATTTGAATCCTATTTCTAGTCTCTAGAAGTAAGTTGAAGGTGAAATTTTAAGTTATGCTCTAGGGGTGCCCAGCCTCAACAAAACTATAATTAATTACAACAGATCGACACAATGTATGTATATTATGTTTTGTTATGTAACTTAGTTCAGATATTCATTCAAGAAATCATTTAATCAATCAAATTAATATAATGTCAATAAATAAGAGCATAAAACACAGCCGAAGAGAAACGTTGTAACCCTACTATACAAGCTTTACTTAGTCTAGGGAACAGAGCTTCACTGAGGTACGCAAAACGAATAACACTGTGATAATTAAATGCTACACTTATTGTACCTATCTTTGTAATTTTTCAACATGAATAAAAAATATAAATTTGATTTGAATTTGATTTGATTTGATTGTTATATTCAAAGTAGAAATAACCTATTGCAAGGCCTTTAAATCTTTAAAGTTATCGTTAATTCAATAAATATTGGCCCATATACCACTTTGCATTTTAAATCCATTGCCAATAACCGACAAAGTTTAAAAGGACGATACATAAATTCTCAATGAAGGTGAAAGTTCACGGAAAGGGTAATATAGTCGTTTGTTTAAACTTTAGAATCGAAATTGATACTTTCCTCGCAATTATGGAAGTGAACGAAAAGTATACAGCCCAGTATGTTTGCACTCCCTTCAAAAGGTGGTGTGGATATTTTTTTATTTGTATTGCTTTAGTAAAGGCTGGTTATGAAAAAATAAAAGTTTTAGTCCTCGAGGAGTGAGAACGTTAGCCACAATATTGGAAATATGGCGCTTAAAACAGTTTTTTTGGCAATATCTCCTTTCCGGCTCATTTTACCATAAAACTGTCTATTGATGTTGAATTAGAGAACATTTTCTATAATTATTATTATTATTATTATTTATTTATTTTCGAGACATAAACAGTCCAATATTAATTACAATTAAATAAAATAAAATAAAATTAGATTAGTACAAAACATAAACATAAAAAATTATATACAGGCTAGGATACCCTGTGTCGTGAGAACCAGTAACAGCGACATCACACACATGTAAACATGCAAGACCTGAGTTTTTTTTCTTTATTCCCAGGCGGGGATCGAACCCGGGAACTCTCGCAGGGCCGAGTCACAACCGCAGCGCCACATAGGCCATCACATATTATTTTTTGACCGTCTTCAAAAAAGGAGGAGGTTCTCAATTCGGTTGTTTTTATTATGTTTGTTACTTCAAAAATGGTACTATTTATGAACCGATTTTTTTGTATTTTTTTTAAATTGAAAGGTTGACTATCCAGTTTGGTGCTATGTTTGCAAATCAGAAATTGGTCCAGTAGTTTAGTTTCTAAAGCAAAACCACTGGAGTTATGATATCATCCAGGTAAACGAAAGGTTCCATTCTTTGTTTACATTTTTAAACTTATTTTACTGCGGGATATAAAATGTAGGTGTTACATTACATCCCATTTAAATAAAGTGTAACAATAGAACTTAACCAGTAAAACCCTAAAATCCGTTTTTTTTTTATCGCAAACACGAGTGTCTGATAAAAACGCGTAAGCGACGCGTTCGGCAAGGCGCCTACGACCTTTTCGCCACAGCCTCACTAGATGCGTCCGGGCACATCTGGCTGACCAGTATCAGCAACGCCGCAACTAGTATCAATTGTAGTATAGTCAAATTAACCCACACCGCCCAGCAAGGACCACGCGAAGTATGCGTGCGTTGGTATTTCTACGACTAAAGCAGTTTTACCTACCAATAGCGAATACTACCAACAGCAACAATGAGTATCATACGATCACCTTCAAAGCCTGAAACAATGGAAACCCCGCAGACACACCCTGGTGGGTCGCATTCCATCCCGGACTTGACAAACATTACCCATTTAGAAAATGCCTCGCATGTCACTTTCCGGAAGAGAAAACCCCCAGGTGAAGATTTCTCAAAATTTAAAGCTGAAATGAAAGAACTGAACTATACATTCATTATGACGCAAAAGATAGCATTCAGTCAATTAACCAAAACACAGGGTCTATTAATTCTCAGATAGCCGACTTAAAATGCACGACTGAAATGCTAGTCTCAGAAGGTAAGTTATTGAAAACAGAGATTGCACAGCTGAAATCATCGCAAAGCATCACAGAAAAGAACATGTCTGAAATGCAAAACTATCTCTAACAGCTAAAACTCGCTACCACTTCCGAGAAAAATACTATATATCAAGTAGATTCACCAGATAAGACTTCTTCTGAGTCCAAAAAAAATATCAGAAATACAGGAACGCATTACAAGAGGTAAAAACATAATTATATCAGGACTAACGGAGTCTTTGTCAACAAACGCCGAGGATAAACCTAAGCACGATCGTACTGAAGTCGTAAAAAATATCAAGAGGGTCTACGCCGATGAGCCATCTCCGAAAATTGTTAAAATATATCGCCTCGGTAAAGCAGGTGCCAAAAAGCCACGCCTGGTTAAGGTGGGCTTTGAGTTTCAGATAATTGCGAAGAGGATGCTCAAGAACACACCTAACATAGAAAGCATAAAATATACTGACGAGACACCAAAATAACAAATATACTTAAAGGATCTGCAGGTGATATAAAGAAACGCATTGATGAAACTCAAGAGGAGGACCTCACTATAAAATTAATTAACGGTGTTCCTAAGATAATAAAATTGCTACCAAAAAACCCAAAGAAATAACAAGCCCTGATCAGACTACCACTACCAACGATATTACCCATGAAATCGCCAAGAACTACTCCGAAATACATACTAACAAAAAATACTGAAGTTACTTTATGCCAACGTTCGTAGCTTCGTCAAACCTGGAAAAATTTAAGAGCTTAGATGTGTCCTGGAAGCTCTTCCTAAAATTGTAAAGGGTGTCCAAGAAAAACTTATTTATAATTTATCGAGCAACAAGGTGAAAACAGAATCTGTACCGATTAAACTAGATACCTACCCCCTCTAGTGACTTTAAGAAAATATGCGAATACTTCAACTCATTCTTTGCTAGTATAGGATCAGTATTGGCAAAAGACAAACTTAAAAACCAGTCTTACGATCTCCCACAGAAACCAATAAAGTCGTTTGCAACTACCACTACCCTCTTCACCCCAACAAATAGTACTGAAGTAGGAAAACTTATCGATAACCTCAAACCAAAAACTAGTATAGGCATAGACGGCATCAGCTTTAAAAGTATTCAATGTATTAAAAGCGTAATAACTGAGCCCCTTAGCAGAGGTAACAAGCTTTGTATGCTAGAAAGTAGATTTCCCGACTTGCTCAAAAAAGCAAAAGGTCGACCAATAAATAAATCTGGAAAAAAAGCCGTCCCAATGACTACCGACCAATTTCCGTCCTACCGATGGTATCAAAAATCTTCGAAAAGATTCTCTATAACCGCCTTCAACTCTATAAACATCTTCTTTCAATAAATTTTCTGTATAATAATAAACAATATGGGTTCCGTCCCAAATCTAACGCTGTATCAGCTGCAGTTGACCTAATAACAAAAATTAAACATAATATAGATAAAAAACACATTGCCCTAGTAATATTCATTGTCAGTCATGAAATACTTATGCTAAAACTTAAAGGTATTGGGATCGATGGCAGTGCTTTTGACATTTTAAAATCATATCTTAGTAATCGAAGCCAGGTAGTGAAAATCAATGAGCATAAAAGCGGCCCTCAAACCATTTCCTTCGGTATGCCGCAAGGGACCGCTTTTGTTCCTCAAATATACATAAATAGCGTAAAAGACATAAAAAGTTTGTTTTGTTAGTATTTATCGTCAGGTTATTTTTCAACCAATAATCGACAATCCACGCTCGGCGCTAGAGAAAACGGTTTTTCAGCGCTTTCCGCAGAAAAATATTGCAGTGTCATGTCATTTATAATGGTAAACTATGCATATTGTTAATATACAGGATGAAGAGTCGGTCCAGTACCTTGTGGCACTCTGAAACTCAGTTATTTTATGACACTTATTTTTATTTTATTTTATTTATTGCAAAACACAACAGATATAATACAAAGCAATTCTTAATATAGACATCTTAATTTAAAACATGTAAAATATCCTACTAGGTGTTTTGACAGCTTTTCATTTGTGGACAGTGTATTTAAGTAAGGTAAAAACTAAAAACTAAATTAAAAGAAAAGAAAATAACTATATGTAGGTGCTCAAACTAAGTACTTAAAGAATGTTATTCATCAGGTAAATTAGCTAAAGATTTTCGAACGTTATTTTTGAAGGTAGACAGTTTCGTAAATATGTCCAAGGTGTCGTGTTCATTAGATGTATTGTTGTAGAGACGACACATACTAGGAAGTGGTTCATGATAGGCTCTTTGCGTTCTATACACAGGTAATTCGAATGTAGTTTTCTTTCTGGTGGACCTCTGAAGAATTGGTGGAATACTTATTTTAATTTCTCTCAAAAGAGATGTGTGTAAGTTTCCATGCAATATTTTATGTAGGGTGGTTAGACTGCTAAAAGATCTGCGAGTTTCCAAAGAATTCAATCCGTAGTGTTTAAGTCGCGTTTCGTAACAGCGAAGTTTGTATTTTAGGTTATTACAGTATGTCATTATTCTAAGGAACCTTGCTTGTATTTTTTCTATGGTATCAATGTGTACTTTATAAAAAGGACTCCAGACCACAGAACAGTATTCCAATTTGCTTCGGATAAAGCTGTTAAACAGTGTTATCAAGGAGCGAGGGTTACGGAGGTCTTTACTTATTCTAGAGAGGAAACCTAGCAATTTGTTACACGAGGATTTTAGATGTACATAATGCGCCCTGAAGTTTAATTCCGTGTCCAGTATCACTCCCAGGTCTCGCACCGTGCTAACGTTGTTCAGCTGCTGATTATCTATTTTATATTGGTATGAATTAAAATCATTTTTCGTTGTAGAAAATTTCATGACAAAACACTTTTCAATATTGAGCCTCATGCAATTTCTCTCACACCAGGTGGATAGGGATAGCAGGTCATTTTGTATGCTTTGACAGTCTTCAACAGTTTTTATAGAACTGAATATTTTCAAGTCATCGGCGTATAAGACGCAATTAGATTTTATGTCGCGTGTCAGGTCATTTATGAATAAGACAAACAGTAAGGGCCCAAGGTGACTACCTTGGGGCACGCCAGACGTGATTTCGAGTGAGGTAGAGTAAAAGCCCTTTACTGCCACTATTTGAGACCTATGTGTTAAGTAGGAGGTGACCCACCTAAGGAGATTACCGTGAATGCCGAATTGGGTTTTAAGTTTTACTATTAAAGTATTATGATTAACTTTGTCGAATGCCTTTTTAAAATCTGTGTAAATACTGTGGACTGGTAATTTATTGTTAAATGAGTTGTGAATGTAATGCAAGTATTCTAATAAGTTTGTGGTTGTAGATTTTGATTTCACGAATCCGTGCTGAACAGAGGTTATCGTAGGTTTGGCATGAGCATATATGTAGTCATACAATAAGGTCTCAAAAAGCTTAGCTAAACATGACAGTATGCTAATTGGCCTGTAGTTACTACAATTGTGGGCCTCACCGGACTTAAGAATCGGCACGATGTACGCCTTTTTCCAAATATCGGGAAATATGCCAGAAACGAGTGACTTGTGTTAAATTATAAATAAGGGAGTGACTAGCTCTTCCGAACACAGCTTCACGAAACGTGCGGGTAAACCATCCGGTCCTGCTCCCTTATTCGCATCCAGAGACTTGAGTTTCGTCAGTATTTCTTCCTGAGATAGCGGTACATTGTGCAATGCGTCACTGTGGGGATTACAATCTTCAGGGTTGGGTACATTATCAGTCCTACTTTCAAAAACTGATCCGAAGAATCTGGAAAAGAGCTGACATATCTCGGTAGGTTCAGATGTAGAGTTATTCTCATAGTACATTTTCTGAGGGATGGTATTTGTATAACGCTTATTTTTAACGAATGAGCTTAGTATTACCCGACAACAAGGAGTCTTCAACGCTCACAATAAAATTCTTGTAGCAGGTATTAAGCATCACCTTGACTCGATCTCTCAGTAATGCGTAAGTATCATAATCGCGTGGGTTATTACACTTTTTGTATTTCTTATGATATTTGTGCTTTTCAGCCAAGTTGTGCTTTAAACTATCTGTAAACCATATGGGGTATTTATGAGAGTCGTTTTTCTTGTAGGGTGTGTGTTTAGTTATAATTGTATTTAATGTTTCGTAAAATAACTTGACGCATTCATTTGTTCCTAATTTCAATAACTCCTTATCCCATGGAAAAGCTTTTATTTCGGATCTACATTTGTCATAGTCGCATTTATTAAAATTCAATATTTTGTTATTTTTATTGTGTAAAATTGAAGGATTTGTGCCGTGAGGAATATCTGCAAGAATTGGTGGGTGAAACCTATCTTGCTTGCTTATGGGATCACAAGGGGAAAGCTTAATATCAGGTAGATTAGTGAGAAAAAGATCCAGAATATTGCCGTCAGCCTTAGCAAATGAGCTAAGTTGATTAAGGCTACCAAGTGAGATTAGGTCAAAAAAGAAATCACTTCGTCTATCGTTTCTAGTTACAGAGGCTGTCTTCGCCAAAATATAAAATATTACCAATTTATCTATTATTTAAGTACTGCTACCCTCACTACGCATTCATCACTCATTCAAACACTCACTCTTCCTTTCGCATCCTTTCGTTCATTCCTTTCCTGACGGAACCAGTTCAGATCGAGACGCGCGCGCATAAGGGGCAAACCACTACGCTCCCCACAAGAAAATTCCTACAAACGCTAATTACGCTACCTAGTGATTGTGTTATTAACCTAGCACCGGTGCAGTGTAGTGTTTGTGAAAACCTATTTGTATTAATGTGAAAATCATAACCTATCTCCTGGGTAGAAGACCAGCGCAAGTAAGGTACCACCATTCCTTTACTTTTCCTTCTCCCAAGTGTCTTGGACTTCGAGCCGAATACCTGCTCCCTCAGAAAACGCATCACACGCAACTCATACATAATTTTCTTATATTTCACGCTAATTTTGATAAAATTGATACGCCAACTCATTCATGTCCGCCATTACAGTGGCCGGGTTTTCTCGTAATTTTCGGTAAATGCACATATTTCTCCCTCATAATACCGATATTATTATCTCATATACACACCATAGTTTATGTATTGTTTATGAAAATCAGCCGCAAACTCAGAGTTTTCAAAATATTCATACTAGTGAGCCGTACCTCACCCCCCGCCCCCCACGCTGTTCAAACACGCGGTTTCTCATTGCCGCAGCCGCGCCGCGGACCGTTTTTGAACTCGATCTACCTAGTAACTAACTTACTACCTACTTGTCTCACATTTGTTTACGCGAAACATAATAACGCTTAAATATGACGCGAAATCAAAATAATGACGAAGAAATAATGATGGAAATTGTTCGTCTTACCGCTAAAAAGGAAAGTTTGTTCGTAATTACCCAAAAAATATACGATTTGAGCCTAAAGGTTTCCGATGAAACACTGCGAGTAACTATAAGATTATTTGGAACTCTTTGCTAGAAAAATACCAAGACACTAGGATCCAAGCTTCCTTTTATATTGATCAGATAAACATAAACATAAACATAAACATTTATATACAGGCACATACATTGCTTCTGGCCCCACACTAGGATACCCTGTGTCGTGGTAACCAGAAACAGCGACGTCACACACATATAAACATCCAAGACCTGGGGATTGTTTTTTTTTTTTTTCATTACCCCCAGCCGGGGATCGAACCCGGGACCTCTCGCATGGTAGGCAGAGCCACAACCGCTGCGCCACAGAGGCCGTCAGATGTTACATTTTAAACCTAATCAACCGCTGGACGCATTCTTAGAACAGTTTTGTTCTGCAGAAGCTGCGCTGCAAAAATTAAAAATAGACGACTTGTCTTATTTCTTATTTGTTCACATCGCGCTTAACAAACTTGATAAAGAAACTGTTAATTTGTTTGAGCAATCGCACACATCAACAGAAATACCTACATTCTCGCAACTCACGCAGTTCATAAAAGAACAAAGTAAAATACAAACACTACGCACGCCCGCATACGCAAATAAAAATCAAAATTCTTATAAAAATATAAATAAAAATAAACAAACACACGCTTTTCTTGTAAGTACCGAGGAAACGGACTTGTACTCGCAACCATCTCACTCATCGCAAACGCACGCATATCTCGCACCGCAAACTCACGCATATCTCGCACCGCAAACTCACGCTACTCAAAACTACGCACCACAATTACGCTCTTCGCAATCGCTCGCACCACTCGCA
This sequence comes from Argyresthia goedartella, assembly GCA_949825045.1. NCBI lineage: Eukaryota > Metazoa > Arthropoda > Insecta > Lepidoptera > Argyresthiidae > Argyresthia > Argyresthia goedartella. The sequence continues at coordinate 2,588,249 of OX463815.1, forward strand.
CCGCCCGCATTCACTCGCAATCAAAACGCACACTCAGCTCGCTCTCAAAACTTGCATGCTACTCACACTCAAAACGTGCAACCAACTTACTCGCAAAACTCGCAAACCACTCACTCTAAAAACGCTCCCGCACACACTCACGCACCACGCTTTCAAGTCACGCAATCGAATTGCTTGCTATGCAATTCTCACCCTTCGCACGCACTATATAAGTGTCAGTATTTTCTTAGTGAAACTCCGCTTTCACGTAATAATATCGTTGCAAAATACAACTTTTGCAAAAATTGTCTAGGCTTTCACGATATTACAACGTGTCAGTCACAACACACTTGTAATATTTGCCGCCAAAAACATCACACTTTATTGCATAATAATAATATAAATTTTACTCACCCGCCAAACGCTCCGCCTGTCACGATGCACGCGTCCGTAGATAACGTCGAATGTTACGAGCTATCTCGCTCGCACTCGCCGCGCGCATTAGGTACTCCGCTGCCGCCGCCGCCGCCCGAGTTTCACTGGACGACGCATCCTATTCCAGCGCCGCAAACGCTTGAACGCGCTGCTAGTTCGAACGTTGCGAATGCGCGCGCTAATTTAAACAACGTTTCGTTATCAGTAACGACTTCTCGTAATATTACCGCAAATAATAGCACGGTTCTTTTGCCGACCGCTTCGGTTTATGATTACAATGAAAACAAACGCCACAACATTCGTTTATTTATCGATTCGGGTTCTATGAGTCATTTTATTTCGAAAAATTGTTGTGATCGCTTAAACTTAAAAATTACTCCCGTTTCAACAACGATCAAAGGAATCGGTCAAACCGAAAGTTCGTCGCATGGACTCACGACTTTTAAAATTCATTCACGGTTCGATCCTTTGTATTCGTATGATATAGTAGCTCGTGTTATTGATTCGATCACCGATCAATTACCGAACGCGGAGCTAGACACTTCACATCTTACGCATCTCAATGACTTACCTATGGCCGATTTTAATTTCTACATGCCGGGTGAAGTAGACTGTTTGATAGGAAACGAGCTCTTCCCGTTCCTCTTGGGACCTAATAAGGTTACTTCTCCACACTCTTCGGTAGTCGCAGTAGAAACTACTCTTGGATACTTAGCTATGGGCAAGGCCCAGACCGCGCGCAAATAATAATAAAAAGTTCTTTTGTTTTATAGAACAAACGCCAACGCTAGAAATGCTCACTGAACGTTTCTGGGAACTTGAAAATGTTCCAAATAAAAAAACATGTAAGTCCTGATGATGAGATATGCGAAAAAATATTTTAGTCGACATACTCACGCAATGACACCGGGCGTTATACCGTGCATCTGCCCTTTAAAGAGGACCCTACTCAATTAGGAAATTCCTATTCGATCGCGAAACGCCGCCTTCTCAGTCAAGAGAAAAAATTAGACGCTAATCCGGACTTACGCTCAAACTATAATGACACCATACAAAATAACATCGACCGAGGTTATTTAACTAAGGTTGAGAGCGCCAAAGAGACACCCCCTGATCGCTCTTAATACATCCCGCACCACGCCGTTTATCGCCCCGATAAATCGACTACTAAAACGCGAATAGTTAATGACGCGAGTAGTAAAACTACTAGTGAAAAAACGGCTAAATCTCTCGTGAACAATGACTTGTGGTTTCACGGTCCTTCGTGCACTGCTGAAAGAATTTCTGATTGGCCTGTAAAACACTTTGCAGTCAAACCAAATGTTTGTTTAGAAACTTTGGAAACAAAACCTACAATAAGTTTAGTTGCTCAAAATGTCAGTAACTCGCATGAATCTCATCCCATTGACATGATGGCTGAAAGAATTGGAAAACATTACTACGCTCGATGACATACGTACTCCGTTTCTCACGAAAATTGCGCTCCACTGGACAAATTACCGTTCAAGATCTCGAAACTGCAGAAGACTACATAATTCGTTATGTTCAAAACAAACACTTTTCTAAAGAAATTGCCGCGTTAAAAAATAAAAAGTTGTTAAATAACTCGTTATCAAAACTTAACCCTTACATCGACCAAGAAGGCATTCTTAGAGTCGGTGGTCGGCTATCTAATTCTCAACTCGATTTTGGTCAAAGACACCCAATCTTGCTTCCTACTAGGGATTTAATTACTCAACTTATTGTTGACAACTATCATGTAACTAACCTCCACACTGGTCCATCACTTTTACTCGCATTGCTCAGACAGAAATTCTGGATATTATCTGCTAGAAATTTAGTTCGTCAACGCGTGCATAAATGCAACAGATGTTTCAGACTTAAACCTAAATTCACTTTCCCACGCATGGGTGACTTACCGTCATTTCGAGTCTCGCAAACCAAAGCTTTTGTCTACACCGCTGTGGATTATGCTGGTCCTTTTTATATAACGCATATAAGACGTCGAGGAATTAAAAGCCATAAGGCTTATGTATGCTTGTTTGTATGTCTTGCTACCAAGGCATTGCATTTGGAATTGGTCTCAGACCTCAGTTCTGAACTATTTCTCGCAGCTTTCAAACGTTTTATTAGTAGAAGAGGCCCAGTTTCCATGATCTATAGCGATGGTGGAACAAATTTTATAGGCGCCAAGCGCAAACTTAATGAAATTTACGATTTATTACAGTCCACAGCTCACCAAACATATATTGGTAATTATTTATCAAATAATAAAATTCAATTTAAACATAGCCCCCCGTATGGCCCACATTTTAATGGCCTGTGTGAAGCAAACGATCAATGCGTTAAAACTCACTTATATAAAACTATAGGCTCTCAGATCTTAACCTATGAAGAATTCATGAAGGTCTTGGTGCAAATAGAGGGGTTGTTAAATAGCAGACCTCTATGTGTTTTAAGTTCTGAACCTGATGTAACCGCACTAACTCCTAATCATTTTTTAAATGTCACTCCTATAAAATTTTTGCCCGCTGAAAATTTTGTAGATCAACCTGATAATCGTTTATCACGTTATCAGTTGTTGTGTACACTCACACATGATTTCTGGCGACGTTGGAGTCAGGAATATCTCACTTCGCTTCAACAAAGAGAAAAATGGACCAAGCCATCCGATAATATTAAACTAGGCACAGTCGTGGTTATAAAAGATAATAATGCTCATCCTCTTTGTTGGCCTCTTGGAGTTATTGATGAACTCTATCCCGGAAAGGACAATGTAGTTAGAGCTGTTAAAGTTCGCACTGCCTCTGGAAGCTATATACGTCCAGTAATCCGAGTTTGTACTTTGCCTACTCAATAAACTAAACTCAATTTATCTTAAATTAGTATATAAGTCCTGGTTTTTTGGCATTTGAAACTATTTTGTTGTTAACTTTTTAACTTACTAATTTTTAACATTCTCTGTTAACTTGTAGCTTAATATAGAGGAAACCTCTAGGCCGGCAGACTTGTCTTCGCCAAAATATAAAATATTACCAATTTATCTATTATTTAAGTACTGCTACCCTCACTACGCATTCATCACTCATTCAAACACTCACTCTTCCTTTCGCATCCTTTCGTTCATTCCTTTCCTGACGGAACCAGTTCAGATCGAGATGCGCGCGCATAAGGGGCAAACCACTACGCTCCCCACAAGAAAATTCCTACAAACGCTAATTACGCTACCTAGTGATTGTGTTATTAACCTAGCACCGGTGCAGTGTAGTGTTTGTGAAAACCTATTTGGATTAATGTGAAAATCATAACCTATCTCCTGGGTAGAAGACCAGCGCAAGTAAGGTACCACCATTCCTTTACTTTTCCTTCTCCCAGAGGCCGATAAGTTTCTAGTGTCAGGTATGGTTTCCCATGCGACATTTGGCATGTTGAAGTCACCTAAAATAATAAATTTCTCATTTGCGTTCATAACAATATCATAACACCGCTCAAAAAATGATTCCATCGTTTCGAAAATTATACTGCCAGGCAAGTAAACGAGACAAATATGAATGATTGTGGACTTCAAGTATACCGTCAGCCACAAATCTTCGGCGTCAGATTCCCAGTCCGACCTTCGCTCTACGCGAATAGAGTTCTTAACCGCAACTAAGACTCCTCCGCCATCGCCCTTGTGACTACGGCTGCTCTCTCTGTCCCGCCTAAATACGTTGTAGCGTTTATCAACCACTTCACTACTATGAACGCCGCTTTTGAAGTTAGTCTCGGTAAAACAAATTATGTCATAATCTTCAGCCAAAATGCCCTTGAATACGTCTTGTACCTTCGACCTTATTGTATTAACATTTTGATAATAAATTTGTAACATATCGAAGAGGAATCCTAAATATGATTATATGTACTTCCAATTAAAAACAAAAAACAAATAGGTAGGTAACCACTAGGTAACCTTACAACTAATAAAGAAAACTTTTATACTATTAGTTTCAATGACTGTACGTTTTTCACCATTATTGCTTTGGCACTTTCGCATTTTCTCACGAACACTTTCCCGTACTTTACCCAAACGAACGTGTAGTTTTTCTCCTTGGCAATCTTTCTTGCCTTAGCCTGCAGCGACTTGGTCTCTGGCGGCAGGTGCTCCACTACGTAGACCGGCGACTTCTCTCCAGCGATGTCGATCGAGTGCGAGTTCAGTTTGTTGGTTTGGTTAGCCTTGTTGTAGGGGTGAACTGCGGACAGCAAGTGATCCCGGTGACGCGGCGACGGCAGAGTTAGAAGGATGTTGCGTGGTCTAGCAGTAGTCGGGTCCAGCTTTGCCACTCTGCGGCATGACATGATTGACTCGTCGGATATCATCTCACCAGTTGCGACTTCGTATATTTTTTTGACGATGCCTACAACGTTTTCGTTCTTCTTCTCAGGTACTCCTTGGAATTCGAAATTGTTGCTTCTCGATAATTGCTCAATGGATTGCAATCTGCCGGAAATTTGGTCGAGTTTCTGAGATAGCGCGGTGTTCTCCTTTTTTAACGAACATATAACTTGTTTTTGTTCGTGATGATGTTTCTTCAAATCGTCGTATTCGTTGCATAGAAATTTGAGCGACTGATGCAAGCTCGTAAGCTCGTCCCTTAGTGTTTTCAGAGAATCCTCGAGTACAGAAACAATGCAAGACTTCATCGATGTGAGTTTATTGTATAATATTGAATCCACGGCTTTAATTCTACTTTGATTCTCCACTTCTACAAGTCTGGTCTCGAGGTGGGCAGTCAAAGATGTGACTTGCTTTTTAATTTCAGACTCAATAATTAGCCTGATCTCCTTCTTCAGTGCTTCGTTACCCTTATGATTAAGGGCTTCGAGACGAGTCTCTAAGGAGGTGATATCAAAAGCGCTGTTGTCCGAGGACACAGGTTTATTGCCAGCTGTAACGTTGGGCCGAGGTGTGAGATTCGCAGTAGCGTCGACAACAACGGCGGCGACGGCGGAGGCGACGGTGGATGTATGAAGTCGTGGCGCGGGATCCTTAAGGTTGACATGGCTAGTAGACGAAGTACGCAGTGGCGTCTGAGACCGTTGCTCTGATTTGCAACTGTCCTGCAATTTAATGGCCAATCAATCCCAATTCTTAGACACTGCCTCCGATCCGATTTATATCCATATAAACCAGTCCAGGGCCGAATCTTGGATTCACAATATTTCTAGCTTACTTAAGAGTATGGGAACGGAGTCAGTGTCAAAGGCTTTGGCCAAATCTGAGTGGAAATCAATGTTGCTCAGTTGCCCGTCGAGCTGTGACGAGATTACAGTAGTCAGCAATGAAACCGCGTCTTCAGTTGACTTGCCTTATCTGAAAACGAATTGCCTTTCCGAGGGCAAACCATTGTTTTCAAGATATTTAACTAAACGACGGTTCACTAACTTTTCCGATTATCTAGAGAATGCCCCGAGCAAAGAGATGGGTCGATAGCTATCAGTTGTATTCTTTGGTCCACCCTTGTGTATCGGACAAAATAACACCATTTTCCATTGACCAGGAAGGTTCCTGTTGAGAGGCTTTTATTACATTTTGATGTAAGTGGTTCAATGACTGTGTGTCTAATTTTATGCAGTTAATAATTATTCAGACCATCAATGCCGCCACCAGCCTGGTTATTCTGAAGATTTACGATAAGCGTATTAACTTTGATAGTATCTGTCGGTTCCATGTAAAATGAGTCCAGCGGTATTTGTTTTGATTGTATGGATGCTGCTAATTCCGCTTAATTTGTGCTTTTGCTAGAAAGTATGGTGTTTGCCAAGTTTTGTCCTAATGTCACAAAAAAGTCATTGCATAAATTCAATTATTGCTTTTAGTCCTTCGACCCTGTAATGTTTAACAGATCTATATGTTGCAAATGTCTATGACAACTTTCCATTGTTTCTTAAAATTACCCTGACTGTCTTATCATTCACGAGGTTAGTTCACAGTCTTTAGTTTGCGCAGAAAATCATTGCAACAGTTTTAAAATAAGTCTATTAATAAGTTGTCTAAGTCCTAAGGTTATAGCAGGATTGATCGATTGAAAACAAGTCAATCGGGGTCTTCCGTATCCCGTCCCCCTCCGGTGTAATGGTACATAAGAGTCAGTACATTTGATACTTCATTTTGCGTGACAGAGGGCTAGCCCATCGCCGCGTTGTATTGGTACACAAGTTGAATACAAGAATCGGTTCATTTAACGTTTGGGGTTTTGAGTAGCTCAGGGTAAGTTAGCAAAAAACAATGAGCCGAGCGCGTGGGATGGTGTGAGGAAGGTTACAGGTCAGGTTTTTTTGTCGCATTCCTGCGGAATGTGTAGGGATCAGAGCCGATTTGGCTGCGCGCTGAATAAATTATGAATAACTGAATAATGGAAGGTTATTATGGAACGATACGGAGAAAGCTATTATGTTGACTGCAAATATACAATTGCGTTTGTTTGGTATGATATGGCGAGTTTGACACCACGGGTTTGAATATCATTCTAGTGGTCTTTGTCTAGCGCGCTAGCGGTCGGGAAGGCTTAATTAATCAAAACCGCTTTTATAGCCAGCGATCGACAAATTCTGTGTATCGGCGATACCAAATGATTTGAGTGATAGCCAATGGTTGATTAGAAACTATGCGTACATACAATTTGTAGAACGGCGGATCTGCATGGCATGGTTGAACTTAGACCCTGTGTAGTTAGTGATAAGAAGCTTTCGCTTGGGCAGCGCGTGTTCGCAAAGGACGCCATTTTTTTCCAGACATGTGGGGTGTATAAATACGATTGCTTGGGAAGGGGAATGCATTCAGTCTCAGCGTCAAGCTACTGTGACAGTCGTCTTTCAGCAGTTCTAAACAGTTTTGGTCTGCCGTTTTACGCGTCAGAACTGGACGAATTGTGATTGCGTGTTTCAGTGGATTTTCGTGAGTGTCTGAAGCGCCGAGATATACCTCGGTTCCTATCCTTTAAATCAACCTACCCCAAATTCCAAAACTATCCTTGGGTCGTTAGATAAGAACTTGTAGGTAATTGATCTGAGTCTGAGTCTGGGCTTGGAGCGACCCTAAATTCCTTTTCCTTCACCATAGGGTTCCTGGATTGGCTCTTAGGATATTCGCGGGCTAATCCTCTCCTCATTACTTTCGAGTAGCGAGTTTTGAAATTCCCACACACACAGTCATTAAACATACAAGCACATTCAAATCAAACTCAACCATTTTCGAGTGGTGTCGATAATGGACGTGGTATAACACTAGGATTTTAGACAAGGCTAGACAGCAGTTTAGTTGCGGCTAAACCTAGGTTGGCAGGGCATAGGGAGACTGTTTGATCGATGAGGTTCCGCGGATGGAAATAACAAATTCTGAACAATGTTAAACCGGTGTCAACACAGATAACCTATCCTGTTGATATTTTGACATTTGAGTGTTGTCGGGGACGCGCGAAGAGATCAAATTACAGTCTAAAGTTCATTGTTTAGGACTGGGTAGATTGTTTTGCTTTGCCTTGGGTCAGTTTGGATTCAAGTTGCATCTTTAAATTAAATGTAAATTTCGCTGGAGGTCTAATGTGTAGGCTGAGTCAAATATATATGATTGGGCTCGGTCGAGGACGTGCTGAGGTCAGTGGAATTCATAGTTCGGTATTTACCGAACTATGCACTTCGCTATGGTGAGGGTTAGATCTCCCAAAGCGCTAATGACAACGTTTCGATAACATCCAGCTCAAATTGCGCAGAGTTGAAGGTTTCAAAACGTTACGGACCTTTAGAGGTAACCGCTAGTTCAAACCCATTTCGGAAAATCAAATCGCAATTGTGTAAACCGGTCTATTCGGATCGTTATTGCCGTGAACTAAATATATAATTGGAACCACCACTAGCCGCTAATAGCGAGCACATGAAATATCATTGAGTACTCACGTCGTAAAACTACGACGGATATCTATACGATATCCCAAACAAATATTATAAATTGTGGTCGACCACTAAAAGAAGTTCCAAGCGCCCATATATACAAAAAAATAAATGGTACCATCACACAAAATACAACAACGATCGATCTGGCGCAATACACCGCTAACTGATGCGAAATACCGGCTTGCGGGCATATATGCTTTCTCTGTCTAACTTGAAACTGTAACATCCTGAATCAATCTTCCGTTCGACTATTGTACGCCTAACGAACTTCTCAACGTACGAGGAATTCAGACTTATCATTCTTACTTACAATTTTTACAGCTGAATCGGGACATCTCTTTTTGGGGTAGATAGAATAGACGATCATAGCTACTGATAGCGGTGGCTCGACCTTAGCCTTTAATGCCGTTACAGATTTTCTGGTGCCGTGACCAGGATATCCTAGATAGTCTGATATCTAGATATTCTATAAGAATCAAGGTCTAACGCGTTACTTTTAAAAATAACACAACGTAGAAACGATTTTAAACAGTTCAGTTTTGTAAGTAAGAAATAAGCAACAACAAAAAAAAGGGGCATTGTTTTCACAATTCTTCGGACGAGCTACGACGGTTTAGTGTTCAGAAATAATGGTCCGGGTAAAAAAAAACGTTAGTCGGGTTGTACAAGACGACTCACTTTCGCAGACAAGTGTTTTAAATAATGAGATGGCGTCAGGACAGGTGACTCAATTGTTATCTGAAATAGTGAATAGATTAGACAGTTTGGAGCGTGGTTCGAGTGCGAGCAATGCTAGTAGGACTTCGAACAGACAGACGGACAGACAGGAACTAGAGACGTTTGAACAATCGGTAGAAAAACGTCAATCATGCATAGTGAAAATGACACAGAAGTTGCCAACATTCGATGGGCGGAGTTCGGAAAATCCGATGATTTTCTTAAGAGATTTAAAGGCTTATATTAAAGTCTCGGGAGATACTTCGAGGGCTTTGATATGGGCAACGGATAGTTTGGTAGGAATTGCAAAAGTTCGAATGAGCATATACAGAGACTCATGGCGAACCTATTCGGATTTTGAAAAAGATTTCAGAGAGGTATTCTGGGGTGATAATGAACAGGAATTAATTAAACGAAGATTCCTAACTGCGAAGTTCGATTCCAAGAAAGGTCAAAGTATGGAAGAGTTCTTTGCCTCTCAATTGAACAGCACATATGAGCTTACGATACCGTTTACTGATACGGAGAAAATCAACACGATTTTCAGACAGTTGCCGCGCGATATTCAGGTAGCGTTTTTTGCTAGAAAGGAACCAATGACTATACGAGATGCGGTCGAGTTCCTTCGGCATTTAGAACGGAATGTCGATGGGGGATTAAGTGCGTCGCAGAGTTCGGAGACAATGAATACGAACAACGTAAGGCGGAATAGCTACATGCGAGGGCAATATCGTGCTATGCGAGTAAATACGATACGATATAATGCGGTGAGTCGTAGGGATAATTATAACGCGGGAACAAAGGCACGAAACGAATTTGGGACGCGCGCTCGCGGTTATTCTCGCGGTAGAGGTAGGCAGCCTCAGGCTAGTTTCAAGGCAATAGGGTTCCAAAGGGGCAATGATAGTTCAGATAATACAGAGGCAGGGCAAAGTTCAAGTGACAGAAATAATGCGATAAATCAGAATTCAAAAAACTAGTGGACTCGCGCGGGTCGTTCGCGCTCAGATATTTATTACGCTTTGGGTGGACAGCCGATCAAATTGAAAAAAAGCATAGACTGTATGATTTGTGTAATTTGGATTCGAACGTGGGTGTGAATGAATTTATTCAATTACTAGCGCATAAAGCGCAAGACAATGCCGTGTGTTTAGAAGAAAAATCGAGATTGGATTGTATAGGCCGCAATGACAAACGTTTACATACGATATTCAGAGACGACGATTCGACTGAGTGTGGGCGCGATTTATGTAGTACATTGACATTACCTGAGATAGATGTGTGTATTGGAAATATTGTTGTAAGGAGTTTGATTGATTCGGGGAGCGAAATCAGTGTAATAAGTCGGAGAGTGTACGATGAAGTATGCAGGCAAATGGGAAAACCGACGGAAATACCGATTCCAAGTTTGAGAATCACAGGTGCGTTTGGGATCAGTAAGGAAAAGGTTGATAATTTAGTTACGTTACCATTAACAATAGGTGAATACGTTATCGATACTCCAATTCTATTATTAACAAGGGTGCCTAAAGATTTAATTTTAGGGTTTGATTTTATACAACAGACGCGAGCCAGTTTAATGTGTGAGGGTAATAAGAGGCTAATTATACGAAGCGCCGGGCGGATGTGTGAAATACCATTAGGTACTGGTCCTAATCAGGATTCTTGCTGTTGTACAATGGGAGTACAGAACCAAGATACCAGTAGAAATATGATAGAGGAATATGTGAATAATTCATCAATACCTGTTGAACACAAAACAAAGTTATTGCCGGTGTTAAATAAACATGCAGAGTTGTTTGGCAATAGGGTGGGTCGGACAAATAAATATATACATGAGATAAAAATGAGATATGAAACGCCTCTCGTAAAACGAAGCTATCCCATACCGTTCGCTTATCGCGATAAAGTAACAAAACGATTGGAAGAAATGGAACAGATAGGTATTATTAGCAGGCAATCTACGGATTTCAGCAGTCCATTGACTTGTGCACTAAAGAAGTCAGGGGAGGTACGTATATTGCTAGATGAGCGACGATTAAACACGGGAATGGTTGGAGAAGTTGAAACTACACCTTTAATGAGTGAGATATTGCAGTCGGGTCGCCGGATAAATTACATAGCGATTATTGATATCAAAGATGCGTATTTTTCTATACCATTATCAGACGAATCTAAACGATACACGGGTTTTGTATATCTAGGCAGAAGTTATGTTTACAACGTTTTACCTCAGGGGTTGAAAACCAGTGTGGGTTCATTTTCAAGGGCGATGGACTTAATCTTAGGGCCAGAGGTTAGGTCATATTGTTTAAATTTTATTGACGATTTGGCGATTTTAACTGAGGGTGACTTCGATCAGCATTTGTCTCAAGTGGACACGGTTCTGAGTAAATTGAAAGACGCGGGCTTCACATGCAAACTAAAAAAATGCGAGTTCGCACAAAAAAAGTCAAGTTATTGGGGCACATTTTGTCTACACAAGGTTTGCAAATGGACCCGGACAAAATTGAAACACTTAAATTATATCCGTCACCCAGAACTGTCAGGCAATTGAGGGCGTTTTTGGGGTTCATAAATTACTTTAGGAGGTTTATAAAAAATTTTGGAACGTTAACACAGCCCTTATACAATTTATTACGGTCTGGAGTCAAGTTCGTCTGGAGTGCGCAGGTGCAGACTTGTTGATAGGTGCAGAGTGCTTTTGACGAGATAAAAAAAACAATTTTCAGAAAGTATAATATTGAGTCAGCCATTGGCGGGAAAAACGTATTATGTTCAATGCGACGCCAGCGCTATAGGAATTGGGGGCTATGTTTATCAATTAGATGATTTGGGCCAGGAACGAATTATAGGGTTTTGTTCGCAGGCATTTAAGGGAGCTCAAACTAGATGGGCTGTCAGCGAACAGGAAATGTATGCAGTTATATACACTTTAAAGCGATTTGAGATATATTTGCGGGGAAAAAAGTTATTATTAGAACGGATCATATAAGTTTGACGTTCATTAAGTCGTGGACTTTATTGGGGGCACGCGTAACTAGGTGGGTTATGTTTTTAGAGCAATTCGATTACAACATAGAATTTGTGCGAGGGATTGACAATCAAATTGCCGACACGCTAAGCAGGCAAATAGCGGGACCTGGAGATATGACTGACAGTATAAATGTTCAGCCGGGAATATTCTGGTTTCAGGCATCGAATACCGCAAGTGTTATTTCAAGTTTACGGGACATTGCGAGATTACAAAGCGAAGATGAGCGGTTAAATCGAATTAGCGGTTGTATCAGACGTAGGGTGGTAGATACGGAAACGAGAGGGTTTGATAATTACAAGCTTGTAGGTGATACGTTATATTTTCACGTGCCGAAGCGGAACGTACAGTTGTTAGTAATTCCGGAGGCATTACAGGAGGAATTAATATTACACATACATGAAGAAATAGGTCACTACGGCTGATATAAAATATTAGCACTGATGAAGGACAGATATTATTTTCTTCATATGAGTAGGGTGATTAGCACGGTGATAAGAAGTTGTGACATATGTCAAAAGGTCAAATCAAGTACTAACAATACTGCTGGTCCTTGTAAACCGGTGTTGGCGGAAAAGTTGGGTGAGAAAGTTTTCTCGGACCTTTATGGGCCATTGCCCGTAGGTAAATTCGGATATCAATATATATATGTGATTCAAGACGTGTACAGTAAGGTAATAAGATTGTATCCAATGCGAAAAGCTACAGGTAGGAGCGTGCTCGCTTGTACAAAGAGATTTCATAGGGAAATACCTATCGAAACTATAATTACGGACTCAGGACCACAGTTCATATCGAAAGTTTGGGAATTTGGTCTCAAATTCCCAAACTTTCTTGGAAACTTGGAAACTTGGGATTCGGGTCACTCATACGTCGGTGTATTGTCCAAATTCTAATAGCACCTGCAATAGCGTAGAAAGAGTGAATCGCGAGCTAGGTCGACTAATTAGAACTTATTGCGGCGGAAGTAATCGAAGTTGGGTCGACGTGTTACCGGACATTCAAAATTGCTACAATAATATCGAACACACAAGCACAGGCTTTGCGCCTAATGAGTTAGCGTTTGGTAGGCGGGAACCGTTAACTATTGACAAGGCGATGAATGGTTATTAGGTCATAGGGTGCGAGATACGGAACAGGTGCGGAATGTAGCGATAGAAAACTCTAAAAGTTCTAGTGAACGACGTAAGCGACAGGCAGACAAACGGCGTAAGTTAGAAGTCTATCGTATAGGTGATTATGTGAAATTTAAGTCTTTTGTGAGTTCAAATAAACAACATAAAATCATGCGGAAATTTTCATTGTTGTATAAAGGGCCTTATGTTATTTCGGCAGTGGTATATCCGAACTGTTATACTTTAGTAGATCCGGTTTCAAATGAGATATTGGGTAACTACAATACTATAAATATAGCTAGGTAGTATGTGAGGACGAATAAGGGCGTAGATAAATAAGATAGTGTATAAAAGTTATATAATTAAGCTGTAAGCTGTAAATTTGAGTAACTACTTTGTAGATTGAAGGGTCTTGCATGGTTTGGAAAAAAAAACGGAAAAAAAAAACAGAAAAAATATAAACAAAAAAAAAATTGTATATATATAGTAATACGAATTAGGATAAGTTGCGGGTAAGCGAGGTTGTATAGTTAGATAGATAAATAAGATAAGACAGGAGAGAGCTCAATCGAGTTGTGTAAATATTATATACATAATTGACAGATTCATCGGTCTGTGTAAATGATTTGAGATGTCCGTACATATAGAGTAGATATGGACAAAGCATGGGTAGCATAGTGGTAATGAGATCCTTGCGCCATGTTTAACTGATATAAGCAGTGTCTCAAGGTCTGGGAGGGGGCTGTAATGGTACATAAGAGTCAGTACATTTGATACTTCATTTTGCGTGACAGAGGGCTAGCCCATCGCCGCGTTGTATTGGTACACACGTTGAATACAAGAATCGGTTCATTTAACGTTTGGGGTTTTCAGTAGCTCAGGGTAAGTTAGCAAAAAACAATGAGCCGAGCGCGTGGGATGGTTTGAGGAAGGTTACAGGTACGGAGAAAGCTATTATGTTGACTGCAAATATACAATTGCGTTTGTTTGGTATGATATGGCGAGTTTGACACCACGGGTTTGAATATCATTCTAGTGGTCTTTGTCTAGCGCGCTAGCGTTCTGGAAGGCTTAATTAATCAAAACCGCTTTAATAGCCAGCGATCGACAAATTCTGTGTATCGGCGATACCAAATGATTTGAGTGATAGCCAATGGTTGATTAGAAACTATGCGTACACACAATTTGTAGAACGGCGGATCTGCATGGCATGGTTGAAATTAGACCCTGTGTAGTTAGTGATAAGAAGCTTTCGCTTGGGCAGCGCGTGTTCGCAAAGGACGCCATTTTTTTTCCAGACATGTGGGGTGTATAAATACGATTGCGTGGGAAGGGGAATGCATTCAGTCTCAGCGTCAAGCTACTGTGACAGTCGTCTTTCAGCAGTTCTAAACAGTTTTGGTCTGCCGTTTTACGCGTCAGAACTGGACAAATTGTGATTGCGTGTTTCAGTGGATTTTCGTGAGTGTCTGAAGCGCCGAGATATACCTCGGTTCATATCCTTTAAATCAACCTACCCCAAATTCCAAAACTATCCTTAGGTCGTTAGATAAGAACTTGTAGGTAATTGATCTGAGTCTGAGTCTGGGCTTGGAGCGACCCTAAATTCCTTTTCCTTCACCATAGGGTTCCTGGATTGGCTCTTAGGATATTCGCGGGCTAATACTCTCCTCATTCCTTTCGAGTAGCGAGTTTTGAAATTCCCACACACACAGTCATTAAACATACAAGCACATTCAAATCAAACTCAACCATTTTCGAGTGGTGTCGATAATGGACGTGGTATAACACTAGGATTTTAGACTAGGCTAGACAGGAGTTTAGTTGCGGCTAAACCTAGGTTGGCAGGGCATAGGGAGACTGTTTGATCGATGAGGTTCCGCGGATGGAAATAACAAATTCTGAACAAAGTTAAACCGGTGTCAACACAGATAACCTATCCTGTTGATATTTTGACATTTTAGTGTTGTCGGGGACGCGCGAAGAGATCAAATTACAGTCTAAAGTTCATTGTTTAGGACGGGGTAGATTGTTTTGCTTTGCCTTGGGTCAGTTTGGATTCAAGTTGCATCTTTAAATTAAATGTAAATTTCGCTGGAGGTCTATTTCATATTTCATATTTATTTATTGATAACGTCAGTTACAAGTCATTTTGTAAATATAGTTAGTTCAGATGAATGTCAAATAAAAATTACATTAAAATTAAATTGTGTCAAATAAAATTAAAATAATAATAATAAATTATATTGAATTATATAAAAATATAAAAAAAGAATAATTTACTTAATTAACACAAATGTTGTCTACCTAGTTGGGTAGGTCTAGGAATTCCGAAAAAGAATAGAAGGTTTGCTCGACAAGCCAGCGCTTCAGGCGCAGTTTGAAAGTGCTTGGATTGGGAGCATCGGTTACGTTGGCGGGAAGACGATTATATACCGCCGGACCCATGACGTGAGTCATCTTCGATGACTTCCCCAATGTGTGGGGAACCGTCGCGAGTTTGTGACCGTGGCGGTGTGTTTTGCGGAGCGTGCGGAATGAGTCCAGGTTTTCGCGCACGTAGACGGCCACTTGCAGAATGGTGACGGACGGCAACGTCAGGATCCTGAGCGCTTTGAAGTGAGGCTTCGCGGAGACGTCCCAGCGGACCTGGACTATAGCTCTCACGGCTCGCTTTTGCATCCTGAATGCCCGTTCCCAATCTGCTGCGCATCCCCACAGTTCGGCTCCGTACTGCACCAGCGAATGCACTGTAGCGAAGTAGCACGACTTCACTATGTCGCGCGGCACCGTGCGTGCCAGCCGACGCAGCGCGAAGCACGCGCCGCTGAGCCGCGCACACACCCTGTCCACGTGCGCACTCCACGTGAGGCCGCGGTCCAGCTTGAAGCCCAGAAACGTTGTCGCCTCCACCTGCTCGACCCGCACTCCGCCCACATGGACGTTCAGCGGGACGAGATGGCGGCCTGACAGGTCGAAGTGGAGAAAGTGGGTTTTTTTCAAGTTAAAGACGAGGCCGTTGTCGCGGAACCAGTGAGACAGTTCGGTTATTGTATGGTTTAGGCTTAGCTCAAGGCCTCCAATCGTTTTGTTCGTTATAATTCCTGCCACATCGTCAGCGTACATATATAGTTCGCTGGAGGTCATTGCTTGTGGCAGGTCATTGAGCAAGAACGAAAACAGAATATTGGATACAGAAGAGCCCTGAGCAACCCCCATATGTGTCATCACTGGTTTTGATCTCGTCCTGCCTCCATCACCAACAACGATCTGGGTACGGTTTTTCAGAAAATCCGCTACCAGAGATAGGGGCTTTCCATCGATACCGTAATGCCGGAGTTTGACGGCGAGAACGCCGTGATCAGCCACTAATCACACACATCTAATGTGTAGGCTGAGTCAAATATTTATGATTTGGCTTAGTCGAGGTCGTGCTGAGGTCAGTGGAATTCATAGATCGGTATTTATCGAACTATGCACTTCGCTATGGTGAGGGTTAGATCTCCTAAAGCGATAATGCCAACGTTTCGATAACATCCAGCTCAAATTGCGCAGAGTTGAAGGTTTCAAAACGTTACGGACCTTTTGAGGTAACCGCTAGTTCAAACCCATTTCGGAAAATCAAATAGCAATTGTGTAAACCGTTCTATTCGGATCGTTATTGCCGTGAACTAAATATATAATTGGAACCACCACTAGCCGCTACTAGCGAGCACATGAAATATCATTGAGTACTCACGTCGTAAAACAACGACGGATATCTATACGATATCCCAAACAAATATTATAAATTGTGGTCGACCACTAAAAGAAGTTCCAAGCGCCCATATGTACAAAAAAATAAATGGTACCATCACACAAAATACAACAACAATCGATCTGGCGCAATACACCGCTAACTGATGCGAAATACCGGCTTGCGGGCATATATGCTTTCTCTGTCTAACTTGAAACTGTAACATCCTGAATCAATCTTCCGTTCGACTATTGTACGCCTAACGAACTTCTCAACGTACGAGGAATTCAGACTTATCATTCTTACTTACAATTTTTACAGCTGAATCGGGACATCTCTTTTTGGGGTAGATAGAATAGACGATCATAGCTACTGATAGCGGTGGCTCGACCTTAGCCTTTAATGCCGTTACACCGGGTAAGGAAAAAGCTTGATGCTGTATTTGTTTTGTTTTCCCCAGCCCGCCCAGTTACCACCTGCCTCTGGAATATGCGAAGCTAGTCTCCGAGTGCTCCCGACTCCGGTGTGGCGCTGAGGAAGCTGGCTCTTCCGTGGTGTGGATACACAAGCCTGTTGCCCAGAGTCAGGGCCGGGGTATATTCCTGTTTAGAGTAAGTTATTGTCATCATCTTCACTAGTTGGGACCGCGTGGCCCGGTAGAATAGTTCGTAACCGACTTGTTTAGGGCGATACCACATTTAGCGGAGCGTTCGACTCGGTCCGCGAACGGGCTTCCGCAAAATATGCCTGACTAATGGTATGTATAGGTATATGAAACAACTTGTGGCCGACGACTTTTCTTCGAGGATGTTCTCCGCCATCGTTCCGGTAAATGTGGAATTATCGTTAGAGTGTATAGAATAGTACTAGTATTGCGAGTCCCTACCGTCCCGGCTTTTCCGGGTAAACAAAAACATAAAAAATTGGTCAAGTGCGGGTCGAAAACACATACGAAGGGTTCCGGACCATAGTTTAACTCAACTAAAGGACAGAAAAATATAAAAAAAACCAGTCAAGTGCGAGTCTAAATCGCGCACGAAGGGTTCCGTACCACCGTTCAATGGAAGCGATGGTGTGGAGTGAATAGTTTGGATTTTACACAGAAAAATATTGTTTACAAAGTTATTGGTGCGGTTACTTTCACACTCCATGTACGTAACGAGGTGCATCCATAAGTTTGTATGTGGTATTGTTGTATGGGAACCCCCTTAAATATTTATTTTATCCTGTTTTTTTGTATTTGTTGTTATAGCGGCAACAGAAATACATAATCTGTGAAAATTTCAACTCTCTAGCTAGCTAGGTTCTTGAGATACAGCCTGGTGACAGACGGACGGACGGACGGACGGACAGCGAAGTCTTAGTAATAGGGTCCCGTTTGGAACCCTTCGGGTACGGAACCCTAAAAAAAAAAAAGTTTATTTCTGAACTAGGTTTTGAAGCACCCACCCAAACCTACAGATAGGAGATCCGACGTAAAATCAATGGCCAATTTTCCGACAGCTCATAAAAAGAAAATAAAGTAGTTCCAGAGGTTTATGGAAAATCGATGTATGGACGACTACCCCAGCGTACCTAGCTAAAGTCAAATATCAGCATAAAAGTCCGCTTTCGACTCGACGGCACGTGTCAGACAATGCGATTTTTTCGCTCCAAAGTCCTCCAGGACGTGCAGGGTTCCCCAAACAAAATAGTGGATTTGCCCTGTCCGGTCAGGGCTTGGATCCCATGGCTGAAAATAAAACGTTTCGATCATAGCCTGTCTAAAGCACGAGTTTGCGCAAAAAAGACACTTTTTCACCACGAAATTCCAAACTTACCAAGCTGAGCTGGTCAAGGGTAGCTTTATCCACACATCTCGTAGCTGCGGTCGTTTGGGGCGAAAAACAAGACCCGCCGCCTTGGCTCAGGAGAAAAAAACCTTGAAATTTTCTGGACCGTGAGACAAACAAGATGCCAGCTCTCAACCGAAAACACCTTGAATTTTTCCAGACCATGAGACAAACAAGATGCCAGCTTGCAACCTCAAAATTCCCTGTTACCGAAATAAAATCATCATTGTTTGTGAGCGAAATTTTCAGCCTTGACCGAAAGAGTAAAATTATGTCTTGCATTAAACCAAAAAAGGACAGCAGACTGATAGACAACTGTAATTAATGGACGCGCTCTTAATCACTCCTGTAGAATCTCAAGCGAATGATTTCCACATAAATTCGCCCATATTTGGGGAGATTCTAGCCTACTGCCACCTCAAAACATTGCACGGTCAAACGCGTTTTGCCAATGCATCGAAGACTAGCATGCCAAAATAAAATTCGTCGCGGAATTTCAGATTTAAATCTAACTGGTGTGGCAACGAAACGTCACTATGTGGATACTTTGAAGAGGGCCTGCCAAAAAATAATAACAAGAGTAACACTGATGTACACACAAGTATTAAAAATAAAGCTCTGGAACTTTTGAGTTCTGATTTGAATAATATAATTCAGAAGGTTCAGATTAACAGAACCAAATCAAAAGGATCTTGCGTTGGTGTGCTCGTGCTTGTGTGTGTGGTTGGTGTGTGTGTGGTAATTGGTGTGCCTCAAGGATCCATATTAGGTCCTGTCTTATTTTTGATCTATACACAGTCAGGTCATAAGTTCTGTCACACAATAAAAACTTTTGAATTTAGAACGCTGGCCACAAAAAAGTTTATTGAATTCGAATTTCGAATTTTTCATGAAAATAAAAATGTGTACTTTTTAGAATTTTCCTCATTTTTAAATATGGAGTGGACACTTAAAGAAGACCGTGTCGCAGTTATTGCGTTGCATCGTTGCGGTTACGCGCCAATTCAGATTTTCGACTTACTGAAAAATTTGAATATAACCAAAAGATTCGTTTATCGTACCATAAAACGATACAATGAAGACTCTAGTGTAGATGACAGGTCAAGAAGTGGTCGCCCTCGCTCTGTTAGGACTCCAGCAGTGATAAAAGCTGTGAAGGCGCGAATTCAAAGAAATCCCATACGTAAGCAGAAATTGTTGGCCCTTCAGATGGGGTTAAGCAGGACCACGGTGAAAAGGGTGTTAAATGAAGACTTAGGGCTTAGGGCATATCGAAGAAAAACAGGACATCGTTTGGACGCTCGTTTAATGGACCTGAGACTGAAGAGATGCCGCGCTTTGTTGAAGCGGTACGCGGGAAAAAAGCAACGGGAAATTCTTTTTTCGGATGAAGAAATTTTCACCGTGGAAGAGAGCTACAACAAACAAAATGATGAGGTGTACGCACACAGCAGTGAAGAAGCGAGCAACCGTATTCCGCGTGTCCGACGAGGTCATTTTCCATCCTCGCTCATGGTTTGGTTGGGAGTCTCTTATTGGGGCTTAACTGAGGTACATTTTTGTGAGAAAGGCGTAAAAACGAATGCAGTTGTGTATCAAAATACAGTCCTCAAGAACCTTGTGGAACCTGTTTCTCATACCATGTTTAATAACAGGCACTGGGTATTCCAACAAGATTCTGCGCCAGCTCATAGAGCGAAAAGCACACAAGACTGGCTGGCGGCGCGTGAAATCGACTTCATCCGGCACGAAGACTGGCCCTCCTCCAGTCCAGATTTGAGTCCGTTAGATTACAAGATATGGCAACAAATGGAGGAAAAGGCCTGCTCAAAGCCTCATCCTGATTTGGAGTCACTCAAGACATCCTTGATTAAGGCAGCCGCCGATATTGACATGGACCTCGTTCGTGCTGCGATAGACGACTGGCCGCGCAGAATAAAGGCCTATATTCAAAATCGCGGGGGTCATTTTGAATAAACTTTATTACCATAAGAATCTATGTTTTATTAAGTTCATTTTGCTATATAAATGTTTACATAAATAATAAACATGTCTAAATTATTTCATATTGCACATGTGACAGAACTTATGACCTGACTATGTATAAATGGCCTTGCATGATTCAGAATTTGTCAAAGTTGTGTTATTTGCTGATGATATATCTGATGATCTCTTACATTTAAGGTATGTCGATATGTACAGAACTCTGGCGAAGTAAATAACGCTCTTGGACAACTCCATTTTTTTAACAATCGAGTGCTTAATGCGATGAAAAACCAAATGTAAAAAATTCCCTTTGCCTACTGTTGAATTAGAATGTTGTTATATTAAGTAATGATGTTATAATAAGTAATGAAAAGTTTGAGTTTACTGTACTAGTTTTCCTGCGGATCACACTGACCCGAAATTACAACGGAGCCCTCACATTAACTCTTTATCGGACAAAAAATGCCCAGCATCAATGCCCCAAGCTCCATGATATTCACTTAGCTGTGGGGCCATCAACAAATGATTGATTATTTTCCATATGTTTTCAACTTTATTATCAAGCAATAAGGTTCAAAATCACTGGAAATATTTTGATCAACAAAAAAATCAAATCAAATCAAAAATCATTTATTTCCATAGGATGTTGTTACATCACTTAGATCCGTCATTACATTTTTTTGGGTGAG
The DNA here is from genome assembly GCA_949825045.1 of Argyresthia goedartella. NCBI lineage: Eukaryota > Metazoa > Arthropoda > Insecta > Lepidoptera > Argyresthiidae > Argyresthia > Argyresthia goedartella. The sequence continues at coordinate 2,609,704 of OX463815.1, forward strand.
TTCACTAACACAATGGCGGAATCTGTGGAGAAGAGCTCACCGAAGAAACTCCACAGTCGTCGCATCTTTTGCGTTTCCTTTTTTAAATAAAATATTGTCAAATTACAAAATGAATGCTAATTATATATCGAAACAGCCTGTTACTCAAACAATCTATTCCCATGGACATCTGTCCTCTAAGTAATCAGATATCCTATAGTAACCTTTTTTATACAATTTCTGTTTTATTATTATTTTAAACTTGTCTAAAGGTAAGTTTTTAATATCAGTAGGGACCTTATTGTAATAGCGTATACAATTGCCTTTAAAAGAATTACTAATTTTATGTAGTCGGCTTACATAAGCAACCAACTTGTCTTTATTTCTAGTATTAAAATTGTGTATATCACTGTACTTCTGAAAATTAGTTATATTTCTTTTTACATACACAAGATTGTCATAGATATATTGAGACACAAATGTCAGAATATTGATTTCTTTAAACTTTTCCCTCAGTGACACTCTAGGCCCTAATCTATAAATTGCACGAACAGCCCGTTTCTGCAGAATAAATATACTATTAGCATTCGCAGCGTGACCCCACAATAAAATACCATAGGTCATTAGACTATGAAAGTAACTAAAGTAGACTAGTCTAGCGGTGTCTACGTCGGTAAGAGCTCTAATTTTTTTAACTGCGAACGCTGCCGAACTCAGTCTGTTCGACAATTTATTTATATGAGGATCCCATTGTAGTTTGGCGTCTAAAGTAATGCCCAAAAAGACAGTCGACTGCACAAGGTCCAATCTCTGTCCTTTTATAAATATGTCTGTAGTTACCGGGTTCACATTGGGTAACACGAATTTAATACATTTAGTTTTCTTTTCATTAAGTAATAAATTGTTAACAGTAAACCAGTTCACTATACTAGAGATAGCATTTTTTACCTCGTCATAATTTGATTGCTGTCTTTTAACTTTAAATATCAAAGAAGTATCATCGGCAAACAATACTAACCCATGTTTTGCTTTAACAAGGTAAGGTAAATCATTAATATATACTAAAAACAAGAAAGGACCAAGAATTGAACCTTGCGGTACGCCCATACTTATTGAAGACCCAGGTGATCTTTTCCCATTAACATCGACCATCTGAATCCTATCTGTTAGATATGACTCCAGAAGGCCAAGTGCCTGATCTTTTACACCATAATGGCGTAACTTCCTGACAAGAGTGTCATGATGGACGCAATCAAAAGCCTTGGATAGATCGCAGAAGACACCTATTGCATCCATTGCGTCTTCCCAGGTATCAAAAATATTGTCGATTAGTTCAACACCAGCATCGGCTGTTGAACGACCCTTTGTGAAACCAAACTGAGCAATATGAGTTAAATTATTGAGATAAAAATGACTTTGCAATTGATTAAGTATGAGTTTTTCAAATATTTTGCTAAGCGTTGGTAGTATCGATATGGGTCTAAAATTGGTGGGGTCTAATGTACTAGCTTTGAATAAAGGTATAACTTTACTTAGTTTCATCAAGTCAGGAAACACACTATTATCTATACATTGATTAAATATACAACAAAGGTGAGGTGCAATACAATCTACAATGGAACTAATAATTTTTACTGATAGACCATGGGCGTCAGCTGTCTTTTTCATTTCCAGGGATTTCAACGCTTTTGCAATGTCTTCATTATTTACTGCCTAAATTTAAAATCTGTTTTACATTCCTCAAATTTTTTTTAAAGTATAGATTCAGCAGCAGCGGGAGATGAATTTAAAGACTTGGTTGTTGAAACTGGAATGTCCGTAAAGAAATTTTCGAAAGCTTTTGCTACTTCTAGGTCTGTACTTAGCAATTGATTATCTATCTTAAGCTTGAAGTTATTATGTGTAGCTTTGGCCTTTCCAGTCTCTCTGTTTATAATTTGCCAAGTCGTTTTCATTACATTGCTACTAGATTCAATTTTGTTTTTAATGAAATTAGATTTAGCTACGGCACAAACGCGTTTAAACATTTTTGAATAACTACGAACATAATCTAGAAAGGCCGTATTTTTGTTATATGATTTCTCTTCATAGAGTTCATATAATCTTCGTCTGCTCCTATGAATTCCAACTGTCGCCCAATCACTAAACAAAGCTTTGTTATTAACTTTTATAGTTTTTGATTTAAATACCGTATCATATTCATTTTTGACAAGGTTAAATACTGAGTTGCACAACAAATTTGGATCGTCACTGTATGGTATTTCCCATAGTTTATCTAAAATATTATTCCTGTAGTGTTCAAGCCGAGTGTCACTAACGGGCACACATGTAATATCCTCTTTTTGGTCCTTTTTTATTTTAATATTGAATATACCTATCTGACCCTCTGGTCAGATAGGTATATTGATTGATCAGAGGTTAATTTATTGATGACCGATTTGAAAATGGGCGTAATGTTAGTAAATATATTGGCAATGCAGGTAGCAGATGTTGCAGTAATTCTAGTAGGCTCCAAAAACAGATAGTTCATGTTGTGACATAAAAATAAAGATTTTAATCTAGTACAAATATTATTATCCTCTAACAGATTAACATTAAAATCACCACAAATTATAAAAAAATTGTTTTTATCGCTGATTTTAATCAACACTTCATCCATTTTCTTTTCGAATAAATCAAAGGATGAATCTGGTGGTCTGTATACGCTCATTACAGTTGTTCAAGTTCAATACAGGCTATTTCCATGGTACGCTCAACAGACAGTCTCACTATGTCAACTCGTTCCTTATATTTAAAACTATTATTTACAAGTATTAAGGAGCCACCGCGATCAGCTGTTTTTCTGTTGAATGAACTAGCAACATGGTGGTTATTAAAGTTGAACATGAACTGATAACTCTTTAAAAAGTGCTCTGTTATACATAAAATATCAATATTATTACAGTTCGTGAATAACTCAATTTCCAGTTCTTTACTTAACATGCCCTGTATATTTTGATGAACCACGTTTAAAATACTTACTTTTACATTTTTCATTACTAGTAACTTGATTTAATGGGCAAGATGAAGGTATATTTATACAAATATTAATATTACTGCCAGAGTTACTCTCTGTTGTCCTATGGGTTAATTTAAAGAGCTTGGAACAGATTCCAAGGAGTACATGTCATTATTAATACACTGCTCAATAGAAGCAGGCGTTTCATTAGTCAAAAACTTGACTGAGTTCAAAATAAAATAAGATAGTGACTGTGCTATCTGTTTTGTATAAAACCTAGATAGGTAATACCTATCCTTAGTCAAATAAAAATATTTTCCAATACAAATATTGGTGTCTATGAAATGAAATTTTTCAGTATGACGACAACCTGCAGGCGAGTGCATAATGATAATGATACTAATATTAAAGGTATTTTTTACAAATTCAATCATTTGATTTCGTAGTCTGGTAATAAAATTAAGTGTACGAAAGTGCTATGTGAGGTGACTCATAACAATTTATTAGTTTTAACGTAGAATACAAGCCTATTACCAAGAAACCAGTGTTTATGGTCATGCTCACTAAAAAGTCTTTGCTTGCGGCGGTTCTGTGTGGCTGGTTGCTCCCCTCTCTCGAACGCGAGGGGGGTGATGCTGGTGTAGAAGTCGTACTCGTGATCGGGTGCTGCTTGGGGGGACTGGTCCAGTCTAGTTTCTCATAAGTTGTGTTTATAACAGCTTTTGTTTATTCTTATTTCTTTCATTTGTAAAATTGTTATAATATTGAAATTAGATTAGACTATTTTTTATTTTGTACATTGTGGCATAAAAAATACAAAAATTGAAAAAACAAAACATCCCCGTAGAGACTCTTGGTGCTTTCTTTTCTCACGGGCGTATTCCCGAAGCACTTGTAGAGTTAATGAAGTTTTCTTTTCCTGTGCGCGATTCAGCCATGAATGACCTCTTGAAAGGGAAATTTCCTTTTTCAAACTCAAGCCACAATAAGTTATTCAATAGTTTGGTTGATCATATTTGATTTATTTTTCTCCAAATAGTGTTTGACTTGTAAAAGTGCATTATTTTTGCCTTATCAATATAAATTGTTTGAGTTTGAGAGTTTGAAACAGTTGAACAAATAAAGTTGGAATTGACCATAGCAAGTAAGTGTCGTTATAACTCTTTGGTTATTAATTTATCACAGAGCCATAAATGGAAGCCATGGCATATGAACGCCATCTGTCACAGCTTTCAGAACTTTTTTATTAACTGTCAGAAAACCCTCTATTGCGCCACCGAAATTATTTATGACGCGAAATTACCGATTTTATTTGAATGACGATGATTTGTTGATAATATTGAAACACATCTCTTGTATGGGGACTTATTTCTTAATTTATTATCTTTATCTTATATTATTTATGAATTCAATAAATCTCGTGTAGTTCATTATTTTTTGCTTTAGCGACAACAGAAATGCACATTCTGTTAAGGTTTCAACTTTCTATCTACATGGTGACGGACAGACAGACAGACAGACGGAAATCGTTGGCTTAGTAATAGTCCCTTTAGGCACCGTTCGAGTACGGAACCCTAAAATGTAAACTTTTATATACAGGCTCAAACAGGTACGGGTCTTGGTCAATATACAGGCTGGGTTCATCACCTCTTTCTCTCATTTATGGTAATGAAGCGGGATTTTGTTCGACTGTACGGTTGCCCCCAGTAGTAAAAATCACTTCTGTGTTACAGATACATAATCATCTGCTAATCTTACTACGAGCATATTCACTCGAATAATAAAAATAAAAAGTGAAACTTGAAAAACTGACTTTCGCCTATACCGCCTATTTCATAAAAACATACCCATATGCTCCCATATTTCATCCTGACTAACCTTGATTAATTGAGAAGCTCTCCTGGTACGTCATAATCACTTCCATTTCAGCATTTTGCATTATGGCGAGCATACATTACTTGACCAAACTTAATAAAGTTACCATATTGCAAGCTGTGGCCTACAGACACCTTGTGTTAAGCAGTTTCAGTGGCCATCTGCGGTCATCATCATCAGTTCCACTTCGCAAAATAATGCTTCACGAGAATAAATGCACGGCCTATAATATTTGAAGAGTACCCTCGATTTATCCAGGATCCTATCATCAGATCCTGACCTGATAAAAATTGGACCGATCGGAACGCAAACCCTTTCAAACAAAAAAATCATTTCTAAACCGATCCTTCCGTCTTGGAGGAATCGATGGACATGCATAAAAAAATACTTATATCCGACGAATTGTAAACCTCCTCCATTTGTGAAGTCGGTTTAAAGAGTGCCGGCACCCTAGTTACATAATAGTCCATTCTTAAGTTAGATAGGGGCGCGTAGAGTGAAGCGCGTGTTTGGATAGGTTAAACTATAATTAGCGCTGTAGTTGATCTGATAACAACACATTATGAACACGCAGGGTCTAGGCCTTTATGGCCGTACTTGCTCGTAAATTGTAAGACGGGTGAATACGCTTTGAAATTCGGGTTACCTACCTCAACTCGAATTACAGAAACGCGAATAACATTTGCTCGAAGACGAATGCTCGATGCTTCATTTCCTCGAAAGACCGTTTCCACGAACATCTTTAGCTCGATGTACGCTAGCTCGAAATATTGTATACTCGAATGGTTCTCTAACTCGAATAATCTTCAACTCGAATTTACTCGAAAGATCGTTGCCCTGAACTATCTTTAGGTCGATGTAACTCTAGCTCGAAAGATTGACAACCCTGGGATGCTTACTGGTAAACCCATTGAGTCTGGGCTCCTTTGATTCGTTATATCAAGACCTTTGAGAATATGGTACCATCTGATGATGGACCTTGAAGGTGTGAGGTGGAACCCTGAGATGCTTACTAGAAAACCCACCGAGTTTGGGCTCATTTGATTTTTTGTATCAAGACCTTTGAGAATATGGTACCATCGAGCTGATCTGATGATGGACTCGAAGGTGTGAGGTGGAACCCTGGGATGCTTACTAGTAAATTAAACCAGATCATATTGGTCTTTGCTTTTGGGCTATTTTGGATGACGTCAAGTGTTCGTGTAAACACATTGAAACCCAAAACTTTAATTGAATTCATGATGACGGTGAGCTTGTAATTCCCAATGTATTTGTTTCTTTCGGCAAACAGTTTATACAGATATTATACCTAAATCAATTTATATACGTTTGTTTACTTTTCAGAGTGTCTGTGAGATGCGTTGCGGCAGTGCGGCCGTGGTGCAGCGATATATCGAACGACCTCTACTCGTCGCTGGATACAAGGTATCTAATTAATTACTAGAGATGCGATGAATATTCGGCAACTATCCGGTATTCGGCCTATTTGGCCACTTTTTCTGTTAAACGGAAATAGGCCGAATGTTGCAGAATAATCGACCGCCCCGAATACCGAATTTATTTTACGTGTGTAATGTAGCAAAATGTTGTTTACAAAGTTATTGGTGAGGCTATCTTCATACTCCATGTAAGTAACCAGGTGCATTTATAAGTTTGTGTGTGGTATTGAAATAATTTTTCCCCTCAATATTTCTCTATATTTTACTTTAATGTCTAAGTAAAGATAGGTCTTTACAAGGTTTTTTTTTCCAAAAATTTTGCATCAGTAGTTTCGGAGATAAGATCCCTCTTATCTCCCGGGAACGGTCTTTTTTGCCTATTTTCTTATATATATTTTTTAACTAAGCATTTCAGTTTTAAAAAAAGTGGGATCCTCGCAACAAGCCTTTTATTAGGCATATCACACGATACGGTTTTCATTTCTGATTTGCCCCCGAATTGGAAATTTTTCTCACATTTTTTTAACTAAGCATTTCATTCAGTTTTATAAAAAAAATACATCCTCGCAGCAAGCCTTTCAAAGACATGTCACACAATACAGTTTGAAAAACCTTTTTTTATTTCTGATTTTCCCCCAAATTCAAACTGTATTTGCTTACGTCACTCGTTCGTGTTTGGGTTACATAATTACTTAAGTGTACCAAATTTCAACTTGATCGGTTCAGAATTCGGTCGCTTTATATTTACACATTTAGGACAGACATCCTACAATGGTTCTGTTTTTCCTTTTCAAGGTACGGAACCCTTACGAAATTACAGAAGATGAATGAAACACATCTGAAATAAATTACCGCGACGGTATGACAAAAAAAAGAAAATAAAATACAAGCCATTTGAATTGCGTATTTTTTTAATACAGACTGTTAGTGCAACAAGACAAAAAGAAACCGTTCCAAGGAAGCCTGTCCTTGTTGAGAAAGTAAAAGCGTTTTACAACCGAGAAGACGTATACTGAGTATTCCAGAGCCACAGCGGAAAAGAAGGAAACTGGTTCTCTTCAAAAGGTAAAAGTCAAGAAGCGATACCTGTTTGACACCATAAAAAATATACAAGTCATTTTAAAAAGAAAACTCTGATTAGAACTGTTGTAAAAGATCCCCTCTTATTAAAAATTATTAGTTAATTGTTAAGAAACTAAACTATATCTGCGTTACTTCGGTAACCACAGCGTTACTTTTTGTCCCCTATTTTGAAAGGAATTTAAGCGTATTCTGTCTTAGCTACTTATATTTTGAACAGTTTCCATTCTAAACTCGTAACTTACAGTTATATCTTTTTCGTAATTTCGTAATTTCTTTATTGTACTAAACAAAACAGACATACAGATAACTTATGATAGAAAAAACATGTACAAAGGCGAGCTTATCTCTAAAAAGTGATTTCTTCCAGCAAACCATGTTGGATAGGAGACGGAGATGATAGGTAAGGGAAAGAATTGCGCGTACAATTAAGACTATATTCTAATATAATACATATTACACATACATAAAACCCTATTGCTAAGAAATATAGACTACATACACAGTTACATAAATACAGCATATCAATAAATATCTTACAAATATACTAATACTAATACATTATATAGCTAAATAGAAAGTGAAAGATAGTGCTTCTTTAGTCAGTTCTTAAAGATATTCAGTGATGGACTGTCCCTGATGGTGCAGGGAAGTTCATTCCACAGCCGTATAGCGCGGATTCTAAACCCGTGCTCGTAGGTTGCAGTGGAGCGTTGTGGGGCTTTAAGCATAGTAGCCATGTGAGTTCTCCGAGGCCTGCATGAAGAAAGAAATTCGAAGCGATCACGCAGGAAGTTAGGGTACCGAGGGTTCCACAAAATATTGTAGAGCAGGCATAGGATATGAAAGTCCCGTCGAAGACGAATCGGAAGCCAATTCAACTCCCTGCGATGTTGAGAAACGTGATCATATTTTTGCAGTCCGAAGATGAACCGAATCCCGAGGTTTTGAAGTCGTTCGAGTTTGTTCAGTTGCTCTTCATTTGCGCTTACCCAGCAAACATCAGCATAGTCAATGAGGGGAAGTAAAAGAGACTGGGCGAGAATAATTTTGGTCTGACGAGGAAGAAAGTTCTGAAGTCTCCTGAGAGAGTGAAAGGTAGCGTAAACTCGCCTGCTGACCTCGCTGATATGCGTTGACCAGGTTAACTGGTTATCGAAAACAACACCCAGGTTTTTCGCTGTGTCGCTATACATGATTACGGTACCGTTATAAGATACAGGAGGGACAGACTGTTGCTTCAACAAACATAGTGAGTGTCTGGTACCTATAATCATGGCCTGGGACTTGTTTGGGTTAACCAGTAGCCCAAATGACGAGGCCCATCCTCTAATACCCTCTAAGTCAGCGTTTAACGCCTCCACAGCGGAGTTTACATTATCGGGAGAGAAGTGGCGATAGATTTGTAAGTCATCCGCGTAAAGATGATAAGAAGATGAGAGGGCATCGGAGATGGAGTTAATAAATATAGAAAATAGAAGAGGAGAGAGAATGCCACCTTGGGGGACACCGGAGGTGAGGTCACACCAATCCGTGCAAGTCGTCTCCGATTTGATACGCTGTTTACGGTCACGAAGGTATGAGTCGAACCAGCTGATAGAATGGGAAGAGAGATTAAGAGATTTGAGAAGTTCAACGAGAATGTCAAAGTCAACACAGTTAAAGGCACTGCTGAAGTCGAGCAGGGTAAGCACCGAAAGCTGCTTCTGATCCATGGCAACCGCAATCCGTCACTTTAAGTAGAGCCGTAACTGTGCTGTGACCCGGTCTGAAGCCTGATTGAAAAGGATTTAATAGGTTGTTAGAGGATAGATATTGGGAGAGCTGGGTATGGACAATGGATTCGAGGACTTTTGATAGGATCGGCAAGATGGAAATCGGGCGATATTCTTTGAAGCAGGTGGGATTGGATGATTTAGGGAGAGGGATAACTAGTGCATGTTTCCAAGCAGTAGGGAAGGAGCAGTTTGAAAGGGAAAAATTTAAAATGTGCGTTATGGGCGGAAGCAGGTCATCTAGGATAGTGAAGATAATTTTTAGGCAGATGTTGTCATGTCCGACTGCTTTGGAGCTAATCGCCAACAATGCCCTTTTAACTGTGTCAACTCCGACATTTCTCATGTTGAAGGGAGTGGTGTTGGGAAGTGACCTAGAACGCAGGCTCCGAAGTGTGGCTTGCTTGACGGTAGAGTCCATCACAACGGGCGGTGCGGAGAGAAATTGATTAAGAGCGTTGAGATCGACATTACCTGAATGCGTGTCCTGGGCCTGGGACTTGCCAATACCAAGTGTCCTGAGAAATTTCCACACCTGAGCAGGAGTGTACCTTTCGATACACTCAAAGATGTGGCGGCGTTTGGCGTCGCGACAGAGACGATTGCAACGATTTCGAAGCGATTTGTAGGTGAGAAAATTGTCATCTGTCGGATCCTTTTTGTACCTGCACTTAGCCCGATCTCTCTTGGTCATAAGTCGCTTGATATCATCGTTTAGCCAGGGAGCAGGCAGGTGCTTCACTCTAACTTTTTTAATGGGAGCATGTTTGTCATAAAGTCCCAGGACAATTGTATTGAAGCTGTGAATTTTGTCATCAACGCTCTCGCTCAAGATGACAGGGGACCAATCGACCAGTGAAACATCAGACTTGAGGGAATCCAGGTTGATGGCTTTGAAGCTGCGAGTTTCAATAAATTTGGTTCTGCACTTAGGGGACCTAATTTTATATGAGACGTAAATGAGGTCGTGAAAAGAAAAAGGTGAGTTAAGTTGACTATGAGTGGCCACCTTATCCAGGTTGGAAATGATTATGATGTCAAGAAGAGAGGGCGAGCAATGTGGCTGGGAAAGGGTGGCCGCAAGCGGAAAAATGTGCAGATTGTATGAATCTACTATTGACCTAAGCTTGGCTGAACGAGAATCATTTTTGAGGAGACAAGTGTTGAAATCCCCAAGAATGAGAGTGTCATCGTAAAGTGGGGTCAAATCATTAAGAATAGATTCAAAGGTGTCGAAATAATCAACACGGAGAGAGGGGCTATAAACAACACCAAGAAGCACCTTATTGTGGTAAAGAAGAATTTCGAGGAATAGATATTCGGCAGACTCGGAGTACTGGCTAGGGGATGCGCTGATCACCTTGCACGGAATATCCGCACGCAGGTAAACAGCAACACCTCCATCCGCTTTCCCGACTCTGTCATTCCTGTAGAGCCTGAAGCCTGGAAGAGAGTACATAGATGAGGAGAGTGAAGGCTTCAGGAATGACTCGGAGACAAGGATAGCGTCCACATGTTGGTCACTAAAAGCCTCGATAAGATCGGTGTAGCTCGTGTGAATGCTCTGAGCATTGATGTGCACAATGTTCAGATTCTTCTAGTTCTACAGGGTGATTAAGGGGTCGTGGAGCAAGAAAGAAGCATTTAACTTACTTTCTCCTAAGGATCACGATAGGTTAGGACTAAGAGTACACCAGCGACTTATTTTAGTCAGCAAAAAAAAAACTGCGATAATTCGAGATCATGGTCACTGTTCGATTCCAAATCGATATTCGATCGATGGTTTCTGAACGGCCATTTTGAATTTGACGTTAGCTGCCAACCTGGCAGTTTTGACAACTGACAGACGAAAGCCCTCGCAATGTAAACGCGTTTTGGTTAGGGTATTGCAATTAAATTAAATTGTTTTTACCACGTAACATAACCTGTGTTGGAACACTGTGCTCATTGAAGCTGGCCCGCCAGTCATACCTGGTTGGCTGAAGAACCTGTCTACCAAGAAGAGCTTAGGGTGCACCCGGGCCTTGCAGAGAGACAGGAGGTTGACGGGACCGAAGCACAGACCAGGTTAGATCGACCCCAATTAACTTCAGCTCGGTGAATCGCCGACGTTCACGCTTCTTGGCAACTGATCGTTACGCTACCTCGTAGCTGGTGGGCCCCTACGAGGTCATTAGGTGCTGAGAAGCCTGAACAGTCACCCTACTATTTCCCAAGAAAACTTATGTCAAGTGCATGGACTTAACAATCGTTGCGTTTTATTTTAAATCTTGTTGACACGTTTATTGATTTTGACGTGTTGTGACATTATTACTCATAAATTATTAAGTATTTTATCAGAGAGTTTGTTTTCTAAAAAGGTGTAAAATTAAAAGTAGGGTGACCACGCATTTTGAGTCAATAATCATTTTTAAATAAAAATACGTAAATAACGAATCATCTTTGTTTCAATTAAAATAAATACAGGTAGCATCGCAATCATTTACTGAGTCAGAAAAAAATGGTTGGGATCACGACCCCGAAATCACCCTGTATAGAGATCTAGTTCTATAGAGATCAGATATCTATAGTTTTTCTTGTTTATGCTTGTATGTATATATACGTGGGGCGCACTGTAAGTTTCCGGAATGAATATGAAAAAATACTATTAAAGGTACAAAATTAATTTATTGTTTTGTGTGACCTGTGGTGACCTCTGAAACGTGTTTTTCATACTCCTCGACAGCCTCTTCTGGTGATGAAAATCGTTGACCGCGTAATTGGTTCTTAATTTTTGGGAACAGAAAAAAGTCACAAGGTGCCAGGTCGGGACTGTATGCAGGATGACTCATGAGTTCTACATTTTTCGCCTTCAAAAAGTCGTTTGTCTGTCTGGCCGTGTGAGAACTAGCATTGTCGTGGTGCAGGATGATACGGCGTTTACGGTTATTTTTACGGAGTTAGTCAATAACTTCCGGCAAACAAATGGTCGTGTACCAGTCACTATTCACTGTATGACGATTCTCTAAAGCAACAGTAGCCACGTGTCCAGTTTTATTAAAAAAAGAAGCAATCATCCGCTTAGATGCACTTTTCACGCGCGCCACTTTGGTTGGTTTCGGCTCATCTTGAAAGACCCATACGCTCGATTGCTGCTTTGTTTTGGGATCGTAGCAATAAATCCATGTTTCGTCACCTGTTACTATGTCCCACACTAAATTTGACGCACCTTCGTTGAATCTGGTAAGCATGGCACTGCACCAAGTGACGCGGTCCGTTTTTTGAGCCTCGGTCAAGTTGTGTGGGATCCACCGCGAGCACAGCTTTCTCACACCCAAATGTTTGTGTAGGATTAATTGTATTTGACTCATGCCTATTTCTAAGGATGCGCGAATTTCATGGTAGGTCACATGCCTGTCTGTTTCAATCATACGGCGCACAGCATGGATGTTTTTGTTGGTCACAGCGGTGGACGGCCGACCATCGCGAGATTCGTCACTGAGATTGATACGACCACGCTTGAATTCTTCAAACCAGCTATAAACAGTTGTCTTGCATGGTGCTTCATTGCCAAAAGCTGTTTCAAGCCGAGCGATGCTCTGTTGAGCTGTCAAATTACACTTAAAATCGTAGAAAATCATACTACGAAAATTTTCCCGAGTTAAATCCATGTTGATGCAGACACACAATTTTTTAAATGGCGCCACAAGGTAAAAACAAAAGGCAGTCAGATGAAACAAACTGCATTCTACAGCCAAAGAGTTCTATTTTCAAATGTTGCAATAAATTTTTAAATATTGTTTATGTAAGTGGCCAGTTCCGGAAACTTACAGTGCGCCCTATGTATTATGTCCTAATGAGAAAGATCTAAATTTTTCCATCTATATTAATCAACATCGTAACGCAGTTGTTTTTGAGTTCCTAAAAGTAGAGAGATCCTTAGCACAAAACTTTCATAATTTATAGTTTTGGTCGAAGAAAGTGTTCTTAAAAGTAAACAAAAAACAAGTTGGAATGTAACGTAGTTGTTTGATTGATCGACCTTTCTCTCTGTCTTAAATTCAAACAAATCATAAACTATACTATTACCAGCGCGGCCAAGCTAATAATATTAACTTTAGATATCATTTTATAACATGGTATAGAAGAATATTAAAGGGGATTTATATAGCGATCGAATAAAAAACCAATTGAACGAATGATCACTGAGCAAATGACCATGAACAGCGGAAATACTTGAAATAAGCGAAAAAAACACTGAATTGAGCATTTTTTTTCTGATAATAATAAACTCCAGAACGAGATTACAAAAAGTGGGCATTTAAGATATTAAAATTCTAGCCGTGCGACCAAATTACTAAGAGAGCGACTAGAAATACAGAGAGGGCAACTTCAATAAAGGAACACAGAAAGCCAAATGTGGGTAAAGTAGGTTATTGTGGCTAAATTTCAATTATTTGGAGATAAGAACGGCTTACAGAAGATCCCATGACCCGACGGATAATAACCCGGATATATATTTTTTTGTAAATAATGGCAATAGCCTTACCCTTAATAGTAGTTTTACCCTTACTTACTTCCCAGGGGAAAAAATATTGGGGTTTAACTATATCACAGACTTAAGTGATAAACACATGGTTTGTCTGGTATCGTATAAGCAAACATTTTGGTTGAAACATAATAAGTAATTCTTGGTGTGTTTTTGGCGAACCACCGTACTGTTTGTTTGGGGACTTTTATCGAGGGATGGCAAGTATAAAAAAACCGGTCAAGTGCGAGTCTTAATCGCGCACGAAGGGTTCCGTACCACCGTTCAATGGAAGCGATGGTGTGGAGTGAATAGTTTGGATTTTACACAGCAAAATATTGTTTACAAAGTTATTGGTGCGGTTACTTTCACACTCCATGTACGTAACCAGGTGCATCCATAAGTTTGTATGTGGTATTGAAAGAATTGTTGTATGGGAGCCCCCTTAAATATTTCTTTTATCCTGTTTTTTAGTATTTGTTGTTATAGCGGCAACATAAATACATCATCTGTGAAAATTTCAACTGTCTAACTATCACGGTTCGTGAGATACAGCCTGGTGACAGACGGACGGACGGACAGCGGAGTCTTAGTAATAGGGTCCCGTTTGGAACCCTTCGGGTACGGAACCCTAACAAAACATGCAGAAGGAAGAAGGCCACTATTTCCAAATTTAAAGAATTGACAGAAATGCCTCACTATATTCTATTTTGATAAAGCGCAGGTGGGAAGTTATGTCCCCTCATTAAAAATAGAATGAGAGAGAGTATTCTGAGGTTTCAGCAAATTCAAAATGTCTAAATTATGTTAACTAAAGATGATGGTATCTCTTTAGGACATTACTTAGAACTATTACGTTGAAAAAGGAATTATTTTCCTCTCAGAACATTTACCACGTTACCACAAAAAATAATAAACAGCGTTTATCCTCTAAACAGACGTCAAATCGAATAAATTTTTGTTTTTAAACAAGTATTGAACAGTTGTTTATTTTCTGTGGTAAAAGTTTTACCACAAAAAAAAACAACTGTTCAATACTTGTTTAAAAACAATTATTAAAACAGGTGTTTTTGTGGAACTCTCTCTCTCTGGTTCTATTTTTGAATGCGTTGTCTGAACAGAATAATGCGGCATTAAACTGTAAATCATCTGTAATAAAGTGGCTTAAGTATTCCTTCTGCATTCATAAATGCGCCAAAAATTGTAACACGGGTTACATTTATTACCAATAGAAATGTATCTGTTGTGTATTAAACTAAAAAGGGAAAAGGCATGAAGCTATGTTAAGTTGTTATGTTATGTGTAATAATAGTAGTTTATGTGACTGCTACATAATGGAGGGCATTAATACTCGAGACTGTTCATAATAATATCACTCGAGAGTTGTAATGCCTAATTATGTACAGTTACATACACTAGTTTATCTACAGACATATCATAAGCTCTCTTTGATGTGTTCAGGAACCGCATGTTTGACCGGCATTGTGGCTCTGCAGTTGTTTAGCTTGTTCTGTAGTACCAACTTCACGCAGGCGGGCGTCGGCGTTCGAAATTTGAATGTCAGTAGGTACCAACTTCACAGACTAACTAGGAGCGGCACGCAGGCGAGCGTCGACGTTCGAAATTTGAATGTCATAATATGTAGAAAAATTACACATTATGGTCATAATTTTTCAGATAAAAAATGAGTTTTTACCAATTAGTTTAACATTATGCTGATCGTAACGTGCGGTTTTTGTACGCAGTAAAGAGGGCTTATGATACGTGTGTAGATAAATATAATTCAAAAATTCAAAATTCAAAAAGAGTTTATTTCCATAAGAAACACATAGGTAACATTTGGAGAATGTCAAATCTTAAACTAATAATAAACTATGCCGGTGGCGGTGTGGTTCGAGGCTCTGCCTCGCAAGCGAGAGCTCCCGGGTTCGAATTCCGGCTGGGGAGGAAGAAAAACATACCCCAGGTAGGTATGTGTGGGGGGGGGGGGGCAGAAGCAATGTATGTACTCTGATACATAGTAGCTAAGTGTTCAGAACAAAATGAATGAAATTTCACTTATAAAAAAGTATATTTCTATTATTTTTTATTTCTTCGTGTAGCTGGGTACAGATATGAAGAATTTTATGAAGTCCTAGTCTAACATTTTTGAAAATAATGTCCAAACAGTTTTAGATGATCGGACTTCACTGGTGTGACAGGATGGAATTAGCGCTTCACATCTTATTACCTAATTTCTTTAAAAATATCAAAATTCACTTTCCTCATATACTCGTAAGAGTACATACTTAGACGAACTCTTACGAGTAATTATAAAATGTCTTCATCCCTAAGATTTTTTCTCTAATTTCAGTTTGATTTGCGGTTGTATGTTTTCGTCCCTGGGTACCGACCGCTCACCGCGTACATGTATGCCGAAGGATTAGCTAGATTTGGTAAGATAATATTTTTTATTGATTTAGATAAAAATGTTTCTGACGGACTTGGCGAGGACGGCACGGATAGGAAAAAGTGGTCAAGTACAGAGTTTGCGACATATTCCAGGCTATACAATAGTTATTTGTGTCACAAGGGAGCAAAATGATGTATATACGGCGAGGGCGGTACATTGAATCCAGAGTGAAGGGAAGGATTCTACGATAGAATCCTGAGCGTAGCGAGGGATTCTAAGTTAGAATCCTGAGCGTAACGAAGGATTCAAGCGTTAACGCCCATGACGAAAATAATTTTGCTCCTATGTGACACATACAACTTTTCACACCGACTATGAGGAAAATTTAAATTAAATGCTCTAAAAAAATTAAATAACTATACTTTTAATTATACTTTTACAGTAATCGCACAACGTAAACAAAACTTTTTTTTATAATGGCGGATTGTGAAAGATTAGGATCACCACAGATAAAATATTCCTGTGTACTTTTACTAATGTGTAAAAATAATAGAATCGAATATTACAATGGTTTCGGATATCAATATTCATTATATCATAATAACAGACATCAATAGTTTAGATTTCAGTAAAACAAATAATTTATTGTGACATTTTTTTTGAAAATATTACGAAAAATTCATAATTTTGCATTTATCGTTGAGTTAAAACTTCAAACATGTTCGTTTTTAATCGACTACGCCATCGTAGTCGATTGTAATGTAATTTCATAATAACATTCGATTATTTTAATCTGTGCTCATTGCGCAAATGCTACATGGCAATGAATAAATTAAAAAAGTAGCTTGAACAGAAAAGTAGCATTTTGCTCCCTCTCGTCGTGGAGCAAAACTTACTTTTCCGAATGAAAGGTGTGAAAAATATATTTAACTACAAATAACAAACGACTGATCAAGAACATTGCAAGTTTGTCATAGACATCCGTCTCATAAATGTGTAATCTAGGAAGACATATACGTATATAATTATTTTGCCCACGTTTAGCCGCTTGCAAGCATTCGCCCTAAACAAGGCGAAATATTACACTAAACCTCACCTAGAAACCACACTAGAAACCTTGGAACACGTATTAAATACGATATTTTTCTTACAAAAAAGGGCGATCAGGGCGATATATCAATTAGATGCTAGAGAATCATTAAGAGAAAAATTCAAAGAAATTAATATACTTACGGTTACCTGTCAATATATATACGAGAATATCATGCATGTAAGAAAAAACATAGCTTTATTTAAAATTGTAGGTGATAGCCATACAATTAACACTAGAAATAAAAATAGGTTAGCACTACCATTATTTAGACTAAGTAAAGTAGGCACATCATTCATGGGGCACTGTATTCGCTTCTACAATAAAATACCACAGGAATTATTGATCCTTCCTGAAAAGAGGTTCAAAAACTATATTAAAAATGAACTGATAAGAAAGTCCTAGTATAGTATTAAGGAATACTTAGATGACAAAACTGCATGGTCCATACCATCTCAGCGCACAGAAATTCGACGAGGGGCGATGGATCAAGTCTATCACTCGCCGGCGAATTTCCTTAGACCGAAACCAGTTGTAAAATCACTTTTAAAAAAAAAAGGTATGGGGGAGTTTCTTGCCGTTTCTTCTTAACCCCGAGGCCCACCTTCCGAAACGGTGGTCTTTTTTTTATATAAAAAAAATTTGACTTGTAGTTATAAGTAAGTATAATTGTGACGTTGAATAAGATAATTTATTTATTTATTTTCAATAAAAAAATGACTCTGACTCTGACTCGTTATTTTGTGCCGTCCCAGCTATGGTAATTATGAACATTTCCTCGCGATGTTTTATATCGCTGCTGTAATTGTTTCCTAACCATTTGTAAAGATAAGTTGATTAGGGTAGGGTAGGTGATTCGAGGTACCCATAACCATAACTCAAAACATAGCAAGGTCAATGATATTCAAATTACCATGGCCCTTACACTAATTACGAAGTTCCATTCCAAGTGCTTCCATGCAAAGAAGCTCCAAGCAAAGGCACGCGAATAAACGTTATGAATAAAATTATCAGCACGATTTTATGGAACCTTCGGGAAACAAAACTTTAGAGATGCGTGCTTTAAAGGGTAAATTATTGGAAACGATAATTCACGGAAGGACAACAAGACATTTAAGAAACCTTAATTAACTACGAGTATATTAAAACTGTTGAGGTATTTATGTCAATGATCAGAACATGCTTTGATGTGTCGATGTCTCATTTTTCAGGTACCGATAAATATACTCTAACGGATATACACAACCCCTATCGTCATTTGACCAACTCTTCCCTCAACAAGACTGGACCTAGATATGCTGAATGTAAAGACAGAATTGGGAGTGGTGAGCTTTAAATAGTTTTACCAATACAACAAAGACCCCTCGGGGGATTTTGACGCGGGAAAGGGAGGGTCAGAACACCGTTCGTGACAACCCCTCCTCCCCCGCCCCTCTGCACTTGGCATGCTACGGGTGCAGGCTTCCAACTGTCATTGGACTCTAATGACCCTTTTCTGAGGCTGGGCATTGGTGGTTACCCTCCTATACTAACGCGTCCATAGAACTCGCTTGTCACATCTGTAATATCGTCATTTGTTTTTGGTCACAGACTGAAGTATTTTTTCGAACAAGTTCCAAAAACCCGCAGTTTAACAACCAAATCCCAACTACTCCAGGCTGTCAATGGACTCACTACAGAGAGTCTGAGCGCTGTTGACTCTCACTCTACTAGCGTCTACAGAACCTGTTTAAAATCAAGTGGGAGTCAGCTATTCATTATTTTAAATAATAGGAAGGAATAAATAGTTACAAAATTATTAACAGCGAGTTCTGTGTTGAGTTAGATTACCCACATGCAGTCTTCTAATTTACGTAATCTTGAACATTGTAATTTCCCTTTTTAGATAAAGATGATTATGTAAAGTAAAAGTAAAGTATGGTTTTTAAATTGCTTAAATAGCAATTTCAAAATCTCCAAAACGACGATCTTTAATACTCAACAAATAGCACGTGTATGTAGCAATAGACGCTGTATGTCAGTTCCCTTCGATAGAGAGTATAAAATGTTTATTTTGTATTATATTATAATCCAAAACGTGTTCCTAAAACCAGTCGACTTCTCCAGGCTGCAAGTGGACTCTAAAGCAAGTCCGCCGAGCGCTCGTCGGTCGCTGGGGCGCTATTGAGTGGCTTGTCTGGCAGAGAGTCCGAGCGCTGGTGACTCTGACCCTCCTGGCGCAGGCGGCTGGTACACCACCGGCTAGGAACTGCTTCGAGTTCTACGGGTTCGACGTGCTTTTCGATGATGCGCTGAAACCTTGGCTGATTGAGGTAATGTGGTGAATCCAGTCCTTTACCAAATCCGGTTATGAGGCACCGCTATTTTTACCTTTATGCTGTGGTAATAAAATTTAATATGCATAACGGATAAATGTCAGCTCTAGCTGATCTCTGTAAAAGTAGTGACAAAGACCAGTCCGCAAACCACATGCTGATTGCATGACAAAATGACGATAGGTTGGAAAAGCAAACCATGAACGATGGTAAGAGCAGATTATGTAGGGTGTAAAGTAATCCATATAATGTGACGCCACATACACACAAACCTCAACATGGAGACGATGATAATGATGTTGATGCTAAACAAATTGCCGAGCTGCAAAGTTAAAGTAATCCTACTAAAGTCTGGCAAACGAAAGCGTGACCTGGAGTTTTCTTAAAAGTTTCAATATGGCAACAAAATTATGCTGTCAAAGGCACGTCAAACGACATAGTGATAAATAGTCACACTCCGTTCCGTTATTCTAAAGCTCTGTCTCTCTTTCTAGCTGTAACGCTTCCGTACAGCAGAAAGAGAGGCAAAGATCTTTAGAATAACTGAACGGAGTGTAGTGATCTATGTTAGTGATACCACATAGAGGTTTTATGAATTCTACCACGTTTTCTCAGGTCACGCTTTCGTTTGCCAGACTCTATACGTAAGTATACAAAACAAACGAAAGCCCTGTGAACGTTCCAGGTGAACCTGTCTCCCGCCCTGGCAGCAGACTGCGAGGCAGACGTTGCAGTGAAGCGGCCGATGCTGCACGAACTGTTCGACCTGCTGGGACTCCCGATGCGCCATACTGGGTTGTCGCTGCTGCAGGGGCCGCAGATGTCGCAAGTCAATTGGTAGGTCACTGAGTGTGTTTTTAATAGATTTTTGAGATTCAGAGCAGATCTTCGAGAGCGAATTGTCATTTAAAATAGTTAACTAATTGAAATTCAAAATTAAAATGGTTTGTCACGGTGCACTGGTTGGTATAAACACAAGAAACATATATTGTTAAATAAACTCTTACTGTAATAAATAAATACTATACAGCCTCAAATACGTACAAGGTTGACAAAACTATCCAACCCCCATTCACTGGCCCTTCGCATTCAAGTCAGAAACCATGTGAAGGTGTTCCCCTTGCCTGGGGATCGATGAACAATGCACAGGCTTGCAAGTTTCAAGATTTAATCTGAATGGCTTTTTACAGAAAGAGAGGAGTCATTCCTGTGAGCGATTGTAGTTTAAATAAATTAAGAAAGATGGTCCTAAGTAGTCCATCAAAATATGACTATAACTTTCGGCAGTGCTTTCATTTGGTACGAACTTGGGCCATCTCTTCCAGCTTCGCCCAGTCTGATCTAACACACAAACAAACATTCCAGCAGCTTTACCATATTTGGGTTCCTTTCTCGAAGGGTGCCGAAAGGGACCCTATCACTAAGCTTCCGCTGTCTGTCTGTCCGTCACCGGGCCGTATCTGTTGAACGTACTAGGAAGAGAGTTGATATTTTCACAAAATGTGTATTTCTGTTGCCGCACCAGCAAAACGAGATTTTATAAATTAAAAATCATCCCCATACAATAGTCACAAATATAATCAAATACAATCAATTATTTCGCGTCGTCTATTAATCTTTTAACTGATTTGACGTCTGATCTTGTACCTGCAGGTTAGAGGTGATGCCTACGTTCGAAACCTAGTTGGGACCTTTTTTGTTATAGTGTTATTATTATTTTTGTCATCAAGTTATATTGTACGATGTCACGGAATTCTTCGTTTTCGAGTCTGACCCGCACTTGACCGATTTTCATGTCTTTGCATGGCATGATTGATAAATGGCTAAACCTTGGCACAATTGTACCTTTTCCACCCCGCATGGGAAAATATATGATGTAATATTTGTTTCATTTCAGCAGCTCAGACGACGAAAACGGCGGCTCGAAGATGGCTCCCTGTGTCGCCCGGTCTGCGGCTGCTAGTCTCCGCCGCGGCCCGCGACACCGGCGCCGGCGCACTCTGCCGATACACTGTGTGACGATACAGCCGCCGATGCCTGATAAGTTCCTGGTCAGCCTACCATCCTATCGGCTGTGCTGTACTATCGCAAAAATAAGGCCATGTGTGGGATGCACAGATATTGCTGCGGGTTACTAAGAGGTCAACAGTACACGCATACTCGTAAATCTAACCCGTAGACTTGCCTCTCCGCTTACCTCATAGTAACACGATGTCAGAATGAGGTTAGCTGGAGGTGGGATATATCCTGTGCGGTTTGGTCGAATTAGAGAATTCATGAATTCATCATAATTTTTGACTATTCTCTGTCACTGGTCAGCCGCTCTACTCTCACTGGCCAAATTCATTTTATTTAAGTAGGCTGCTCAACGACAGGCAATCGATAGTAGTGTGTAAGTTACCAACAGCTTACAGAATATTTTTACAGGAAACCAAAGAATTCAACAGCAATAGAACGTCGAAGTCATCACCTGACCTGAATTCTGAATACGGCGAGGATCAGGTTAGTTTTAATTAGTATTATTGCTTTCATCTTTTATCCGGCAGGTTTTGACTCTAACCATTCACTAGGCTTCTGTTGTAGGTCAATATATTTATTAAATTGTACTAATTTTTTGCCGCGCCTTTTCAGTCCTCTACAAGCGGAGCCCCAACTACTGACACCTCCGACGACGGCTGGCGACGAGCTTTCACAAATGCAGCATATAGGAAGCGGATCACATCTGCAGCTAGCTCGTGGGGTAACGGCGTGAGATGGGACAGAG
This sequence comes from Argyresthia goedartella, assembly GCA_949825045.1. Taxonomy (NCBI): domain Eukaryota; kingdom Metazoa; phylum Arthropoda; class Insecta; order Lepidoptera; family Argyresthiidae; genus Argyresthia; species Argyresthia goedartella. The sequence continues at coordinate 2,631,918 of OX463815.1, forward strand.
CACCGGGACGGGTCGGACAGTGGGTGCGGATATACCCGAATGTGTTGCCGGAAGTAAAACAGGTATGTGATGGTCCGTTTAGTTACAATACAGGTAAGTATAAGCAGGTTACGTTCCAAAGGAGGGCCTATGACTGGAAACTTATGGAAGGGTCTCAGAGTAGTTTAGTGCCCAATCTACACGTGGAAGATGCTCGTGAGCATAATCCCGGGATAAAGGCACTAATGCCATGATCGAAGCTCACCGCAATTGGGAGATGTTTAAAAGTACATGTCGGCCCAAGATCCCACAAAGGTTTAATGAACTGAAGTTGCCTGCCTACAAATTACAATACTACTGCTAAAAGTAGTTAGAAACCCTCGGTTCTTAAACCAATACCTACTGATATTACATTTTTTTTATATATTTTTATTTTATTTTATTTATTAACATACATTCTTGTGACATCACAGTAAAAACCAAATCGACACAATCAGACAGTAAATATAAGGACAAAAAAGCTATAAATAAATCTTATCAATATATATAGACAATAATTGGCGACCCTTGCGAATCCCGTCAAAGAACATTGGAACAGGTCTATCTAGGTTCTCTCTGTTATATCTTTAAAGAGAGCGAGAGCCCTCATCACAGGTGCCTCCCGCAACATCCCCGTCCTCGCCAGCGGGATGTAGAACAACTTGTGGTTCCTTGCTCGGAGGTAGTTGTTCGGCACATACAGTCCCAGCCTCACCAGCACCAGAGGGTTTTCGAGCATTCCTCGGAAAACCTTAAATACATAAGTAGAAAGTGCGAAGCCTCTCCTCAACCCCAGCTCATTGTATGTAACCAACCATGTCCAATTAGTTACATAAGCGGGAAGAAAGGATAGACTCCGTACAGCTTCAGATATAAGTACCTAACAAATCGGTTTTGCACTTTCTCCACCATGACGCTATATTTCGCTTCATGTGGGTGCCAGATAATCGCACTACTTTCTAGTTTGCTTCTAACCAAAGCATTGTATAGGGCACTTATAGCTTGGATGCTCCTAAACTCTCTTGATTGTCTCATTACAAATCCGAGCTTTTTAAATGCTTGCTTAGTGACATCTACAATGTGATTACAAAACGTTAAATCAGTGGCCATATGCACTCCAGAATTTTGACCTCTCTTACCCGCGTAATTTCTGCCCCATCTACCGAGTACTTATGGTGGAAAAGCTCGCGTACGCGGGTGTAAGATATCAGCGCGCACTTCCCAACATTGAAAAACAGTTTGTTGTGTTTGCTCCACTCAACCACACGATCTATATCCCTCTGCAGCTTTTCGCAATCCGAGATGTCCCTTACTTCCAGGAATAACTTGAGGTCATCCGCAAACAAGAGACAGACAGCGTCCTTAATGACCTTCGGAAGGTCATTAATCATAATGATAAATTCTAAAGGCCCCAAGTTACTGCCCTGACTAACGCCAGAAAATGTGAAATACGGCTCTGATGTAGAACCCGCGTATTCCACATACTGTCTTATGTGCTTAAGATAGCTCACAAAAAGCCGCATAAGTTGGGGAGTAAAGCCGACCCCACTTAACTTCTCCAGAAGGACGTCGTTGTCCACTGTATCAAATGCCTTTCTAAAGTCGAAGTTAGCGACATCTACTTGCCCCCGCGCATCAAGTGGAGGCGTTACGTCAGACACGAAACACAGAAGGTTAGAGGCGGTGTTACGGTCTGGTCGGAACCCGTGCTGTGCGACCGGAACCTGTTCCCTCATCTGGAGGTATATATACCTCCAGATGAGGGAACAACGGTGTTACAACTTAGTATACTAAGTTGTAACACCGACTCAAAGAACTTTGCAAACGTGGACTGAACCGCTACTGGTCTGTAGCCACTGATATCCGACCCTGTTTCACCTTTTGGCACTGGAATAACTCTCGTAATCTTCCAGACATCGGGATATTTAGAGCTGTCCAGACTCAGGTTGAAGAGGTAGAGCAACGGCCTGTCCAGCACCCTCCTACAGTCCCTAACTAAATAAGGTGGTATGCCATCAGGGCCAACGGAGTGCTTCAGCTTTAGCTGAGTCAGGGCAGCGCGCACATCTCTGAGTGTGAGCTGCGCGACGTGCTCCCGGGCGCTCCCACTCCCTTTCAAAGCCTCCGCGTCCAGCCGCGGTGGCACCTCAGCGTAGACAGACTCGTAATATCTCGCGAACTCTTGTGCACATACCTCGTCGGCTATATCAACGCCATTCTTGGTGATACGGGTTGGCCTACTACGTATAGAACGTTTGTTTTTGGCGTAGCTCCAGAACGATATCGGATCCTTTGTAAGTTGAGCTTGAACTCTTGCTAGGAATTAGTCAAGCCTTATAACAATTATTTTTCTTGACGAGGGCTCTACTTTTTGAGAACGTTTCATAATCACACTGAGACCACTAGCTTTATACTTTTTGTGAAGACTAGCTTTAAGTTTAATGTCGCAAATTAAGTCCGCCGTGTACCATTCCGGATAACAGTATCTGGTAGATAGGTAATTGTATACAGAGAGTAACACTTCTGTAATAGCAGCACCAGTATGATAAAACCATTATTTTGTCTCCATTCCAGTTATCCATGGAAGACGTTCGCGAAGGCGTCGCGCAAGTATCCAAGCTAACGCGTGCTGCCCGTGAAATCGCACGAGAAGGATCGCGCGACCAGCGCCTGTCGCGCGACTGCAATCGCGACTCAACGTTTGAGACCGCACTGCGAGAGCGCGTCGGATTCGGACCGCACTTCGAAGTGTGGCTACCTCCGATCTAGTGTTCAGCATAGATAGCTAGAAAGTAGACAAATAAATGCTTGCTCAAGAAACAACACGATTTTTATTGATAACTACTAACTAATAACAAACTAACGCGGCTGACGTCGTCATTCTGTCAAAAACTATTGGACTACCAACGCTATCTATTTGAACAAGATTAAACGCCTCAATGGCCTGGCGAGCGACGGTGGCAAGAGGTAAGACGGAATGACGCTCATTCCCTGGCAGAGCGAGAGATCTCTGGTGTAGGGCGGAAGACGGTCTCAAACTACTCAAACTGAACAAAATATCTTTCCATTTTTCGGCTGTTATCATTGCGTTTTCTCCGTAAGAACCTTCCTTAGGCTTCAACAAATATTAGTTTTATTAGGAGTTCGGTCGTTGCCAACACAATTAGCAATTCAACTATATATATAAATATATATATGACTCATTATTTACAGATCATTTTGATTGTAGGCATTACTAAGGTCTAATTTTGTGTACCTTTCACACCCACCAATCCTTGCAAAAACATATGCAAATCCTTATTTAAAGTAACCGAGTAATCGCCTGCAATTTAAACTTGGCAGTTTTCCTTTAATAGCGGTACTATTGGAGTCGCAAATTCGAATGTGTTGACTGGCACTAAAATCCCTAAACCCGTTAACCGTTCAATCTCATTTTCAACCTTATCTTTGAGTGCAAACGGCACCGTTCGGGGTTTTAAGAACCGTGGCTTAGCATTTTCTTTCAATCTTATTGCAACTGTACTTTTATTCTAAGTACCTAGACCATCCTTCCGTAAGTCTGCATATTCACTCATAATTGTTGTATCTCAACGGCGCCCTCAGAACTAATTATTCTTCTGAGTACGGGCCGACAAAATATAAAAGAATATTATATAACTTCTAACTTTTTAAAATAAAAAGTACACCTATTTAAAAAGTTCTATACTGCCAATAAGCGGTTACCTGACTACCCTCAAAAATATATAGATTATGATTTTTCTTTCGAGGCCTTTAACTTATTACAGATTCTAGGCCGAAAATGATTAAATTTTATAATTTATGGAGTTAAATAAAGATGGAAAAACATAAAACATAAACATTTACATACACACTAGGATACCCTGAGTCGTGGGGACCAGAAACAGCGACGTCACACACATATAAACATGCAAGACCTGGGGATTTTTTTATTTATCCCCTGCCGGGGATCGAACCCGGGACTCTGGCATGATAGGCAGAGCCGCAACCGCAACGCACAATCTTAACCGCTTTAAAGCCGGGGGCACTAATATTTGACAGACCAAAAAAGTGATCTCATTCTGCTGAAATGAACCTTATGACATTGTACGTAGGATTCACTGATAGTTCCATTCGAATCCTTTTTCGATGAATACTTTTAATTGTAATAATCACAAAATTTTAAAGTCTGGCCTCTGAGAGAATGCGATCCTGACAGCTCAAAAGCCAAACATTTTTGACATCTGCAATGAAAAATATTGCTTAGTAATACGCATTAAGGAAATGTCACAATCGCATTCTAAAAACGGCCGAAGTTTAGCTGAAAAAGCATAAAATTCTTTATGCACGAATTTCACAAGCCTGGAGCGTAATTATTATCGCAGCGCATAATATAATTTTCTGTGCTTGACCGAGCAGACTTTGGATTTAAACATGGCGCGGCCTATACAAATGAGTCCGAGCTCGCAAATTTCACAGCCAACTTATTATTGAATTTATCTTATGACTGATTTTAGGAAATATAGATAAATATAACTCACTCAGTCCTAAGAATATAATTAGTTTTTAATTTAATTTAATTGTTAATTTTGAAATGTTTTATTTAGACATGTAAGCAAACATTGCATACCCTTTCAGGTTGCATGTACTTTACTTGTATTTACACCTCCACCTGAAACCTCCATTACGTGTTAACAAATAAATATATGAATATGTACATGAATATACCAATATTATACCAATAATCAACTCTAAATTAAATCAGGAGTTAAACTCGCCTTTGTGCATTATTCACATCATAAATATATGTTTAGGTTCATATTTTTGTCTCGTACGATAGATATTAAGTGTGTGAGGGGAGAGAGTATAAGATACGTGAGCCTCTGCCACCTGACATAGGAGAAAGACAGGCACTTTGTGGTATGTGTCTTACAACTTTGGTCAGAAAGAGACTCAGGCTCTGGGTCGTACTTAGGTTTTGGCAGGAAATGCTAGAAAATAAATTATGGTAACATATATAATTGAGATAAAAGCGGACTATTGCGTGTTCTAATTGACAAACCAAAAAATCATTCAATAAGGGTCGAACTCGCACAAGAAAGGTTCCGTACCACCATTCAGGAAAACTTAACCACTAAAAATAATAAAACAAAAACAAAACGCTATATTAAGTCCGAACGTGGATTCAAAAACAAAACCCTAAGATAGCGAAACCAATATTATAACAATAGCGCCGCCACAACCATGTGATAAGCCGCGAAATCTACGACCATATTTGAATCACGTTATGGTTTTTTATAACGCGGGGGTCTTAAAACACGTCTGTTTTATGATACCTTGGACAACTTTTACACACATTGTAAAAGGTGTCCAAGGTATTATACAACAGACGTGTTTTAAGACCCCCCGCGTCTGTTGTACGGGGAACCCCTTTTATTTATAAAATCTCGTGTAGTTCATTATTTTTTGCTGCAGCGGCAACAGAAATACACATTCGGACGACAGACGGACGGACAAACGGACGGACGGACAGCGGAGACTTAGTAACAGCGTCCCGTTTGGTAATTTTGGATCTACGGAATTATGATATTTCATTTTAAAAACCACGCAGCAGTCTGCACATTTTGGCATAGACAAGGTGACAAAAAAGGTTGAGTTTAGAAAATTCTATAGTATCCGGCTCGGAGGACCAAATTGATGTATGTGCCGCCCCGTAGCGTGCGTCTAGAGATGAAGTAAAACATAAATCATAAACATTTACAGGTAGGCACACATATTGCTTCTGGCCCGACACTAGGATGCCCCGTGTCGTGGGAACCAGAAACGATGATGAAGTCCAATCAAAGTATATTCCAACGTAAAAGGTACATGGGAGTATGGAGACCAATTACCCGTAGGTAGAGGTTGCGTGGATAGTTGATTGTATTCTAACTAAATGCTTGATTAAATCGCTAAGGAAATAACGCTAGCTGACGTCCGACCGATTAAGTATTAGTCGCGTGAGGCCGCGGTTAGTACGGCCAAGTGTAAACCCTATAGTACCATTTTTAGCAGTGTTCCGCATATATTTTGTAAGTTGCCTTGTGAGTAAGAGACACCTAACAGGTACTTCGCTCTAACTACTGCTAACCCGCAGTTTGAGAACAAACAAATCCGGCGATTAAGTTGTGTGATATATGAGTCTTTTCAACATTCCCTCTCATGTAAAGAGCTGCAACTTTCAATGTTTAATTAGGTGAGAACAAATACAGGAGCTTGTGCAAATGGCCCGCGGTGCAGCGCCTTTGAACTCCACCCACAACACCCGGAATTGTACAAGTTACTTCCACGGGCTAACAGGGTGACTTTTGATTAAGTGAACAAATATTATGTTTTTTTTTCCTATGACGCAAAAGTGAGCTTTGCATAACTGGCTAAATGTGGGCACAATTGTGCTTCTCCCAAAGTGCATGGGTAATAGTAACGACCCGAATGGCCGAGTCGGCAGTGACCCTGCCTACTAAGCCAAGGGTCCCGGGTTCGAGTCCCGGTGGGGGCAAATATTTGTTTGATGAGAACGAATGTTTGTACCCTAGTCATGGTTGTTTATCTATCTAAGTATAATATTTATTTCTATAAGTATGTGTGTCGTTGTCTAGTACCTATATATACACTGACGAGCAATGAAAAAGTTCCACCCACAAAATGCCGACAAACACCTTAATATCTCTTAAGACATAGAACCTAGCGTCATAAATTGAAAAGTATTTTTCTTATTGGTAATATTCTGATGCGCTGTTAAATGTACTTCAATATTGCAGACGGCGTCATAATGCTATCCTTTTCCGTTTAGGAGTAATTTGGTGCTATGTCACTGGAACTTTTTCATTGCTCGTCAGTGTATAATAAATATAATACATGGAATCCTAGTTTGGGGCTAGATCAATGTGTGTAAATAGTGTCCAAGGTATTTTTATTAATATTATATTTTCTGTAAACCAGCAAACACACGACCGCATCACCACAGAGCTCTTCTCTGTGGTGATGCGGTCGAGGCGGAGCTTCCCAAGCGAGGGGCCCCAGGTACGAACCCCGGCTCCAGAGTAAGACAAAAATCCCCAGGTTTTGCATGTTTACATGTTGTGATGACGCCGTTTGTGGTTCCCACGACACAGCCTATCTTAGTATGGGGCCGAAAGCAATGTATGTTCCTGTATGTAAATGTTTATACTATTCTAACTCATCGTTATGTACTACTTTTCGCAAGGCTCTTTTGAACGCGACCAAAATTTTGGTTGGATGATCAGTTGATCACAGAAAATCATTTCACTTGCCACCATAATGATCCATGGGTAAAAAGTACTTGATAATGATGGGGACTATCATTCTCTGCCCACCAAAATAAGCTCAGGTAAGTAAGTCATCCTGTATGGACATTTTAAGTTGGGACTGTTTGAAATATAATTGTCTTTTGATGGCGGGATTATGACGGTTCAGGTAGTTCTCCTCGGCTAACGTAGTTTTGGAAACCTTCTGTAATGGCTGGACACACATTAAATAATATGGACGAACTTCGCAGGCTATCACGGTTTTTACAGTCGCATTATTATTTTATGTTAGAGAAGGCTTTGAAATTAAAGGATTTATAAGATACTTACGTATTTATAAGCGTTTTAGTATATTCTTTGTTTAAAACCGTTTGTGCGCGAGGCTTTTAGATTTTTTTCTCATTTAAATACGGAATAATATCAAATTTTCTATTTATATACTTATTTACCAAGTTATAAATAAAGGCTCCACAAAGGCTTACCACTAACAAATTGAATATTCTTTGGTTGAAAGCTTTCAGCACCGTTTGTGCAATCCCCCTATATATGTAGGTACATAGATTCAATTAGATTCCACACCATTTGCTATCAAAGCTTATGGTATTATGAAACATGAAATAGGCAATACATTTGAAAATTATCACTCAACTAAAATTCCGCTAAACTATTTCAGTTATACCATTCATAGTTACGACTCATATGTGGAACTCTGATGATAATGTGACAATTTCAGTCGCAAATATTTGCATATTCGATGATAGCGTTTGTCTAATGACCACCATGCATGCTTTGGCAATTTGGAATTTCAAATAGTGGCCACATTTCGCTCTCAGAGGAGAGGTTATATCTAATGTTTTTGAATGTGAATGAATTCGTCTTATTCATAGTAAAACTAATGTGGTGCACGCACCGAACGCTTAGATAACCACATATCACGAAAGGCCAAAACGTTAGTCCCTTTTATAATATACAGTACTTACAATGTATATAAAAACCGGTCAAGTGCGAGTCGAACTCGCGCACGAAGGGTTCCGTACCACCGTACAATGGTAGGTATGGTGTGAAGTGAATAGTTTGGATTTTACATAGCATGATGTTGTTAACAAAGTTATTCGTGCGGCTACTTACACACTCCATGTTCGTAACCAGTTGCATTCATAAGTTTGTATGTGGTATTGAAGGAATTGTTGTATGGGAGCCCCTTTAAATATTTATTTTATTATGTTTTTTGTATTTGTTGTTATAGCGGCAACAGAAATACATCATTTGTGAAAATTTCAACTGTCTAACTCTCACGGCTCATGAGATACAGCCTGGTGTCAGACGGACGGACGGACGGAGGCTTAGTAATAGGGTCCCGTGTGGCACCTTTCGTGTACGGAATCCTAAAAACACAAAAAAAGACAGAAAATATCTGGCAATGTGAATATTGAATTTCAATTCTGTTCCATTTGCTACATGCTTCTAACATTTACCATAATATCTGGAAATGGCTGTGGGCGATTATTTCTCCTGCTATAGTTTGTAATTTGATTGAAATTTAATTCAAAACGTTTATTTCGGACCACAAGGATTCATATAATAATACGTTTATTAACTTAACATCCTCCTACGCTGAAGGTGACATACGTTGATGAATCACGAGTCAAGAGTATGAAGGATTCTCTTTGCATATTATATCTTTAAGTGATGAAATCACTTTTGTTAGATTTCAAAACGCATTGTGAGTGCTTATCTTTTTAAAAGACAGCATAAAAAGGCATCGTGAATGTACAAACGTTCACGACGTACAAGGTACAAGTTAAGATTTAACATTAATGTTTTGGTTGTAGGTCGCCACTTGGTTCCGTCATCAAAAACTATTAATAAAAGAGTGTCATAAAATTATCGTTTAATTTTTTATTTACTTTCCCCTCTCAGCATCTATTAGCCAATTCGAGGACCTATGTCGCGTTGCGGTCCGAGGCTCCGCTTCCCAAGCGAGGGGCCCCGAGTTCGAATCTCTGGGGAGAAAAAAATCCGCTGGTCTTTGAGGTTTATATGTGTGGGACCCACGACACAGCATATCCTAGAGTGAGGCCAGAAGAAATATATGTGCCTCTACTATTGTAAGTTAATTGATTCTGAAGGAGGATGAAAACAAACAAAAGGCGCTTTGGCAGGGGAGGCTGGCAAAATAAAATATTCTATTAGCTAAATCCGTTCGTCATAACTCACTCAGAGAGTCTTCGGTCTCGCAGGTGGGGTCTTAATAAATACGGGAATGGACTATCACTGTGTTGCCAGGTTGCTTTGTTCTCCTCGAGATAGGCTAGCATGACATTTGATACGAAATGCATGCATTGTTTATTAACGTATTGGGTGTAGGGTTTCTAACATTATTATAATAGTATGGTATTGGATTTTGCCCAGATCTACATGTAAATCTGCTAATTCAAAGATTGCTAAAGATACGCCGTGTGCAGATACGCTGTCTCGTTGTGGAGATGAGCGTGACTATAAAGTTACGTTTAAGTTACACTTTATTTGAGAAACATTTTGTATTTTCAGCCTTAGGGTGTTTCATGTAGAACAGGGGGGTCAGGGGTGTGATTCCCGTGCATTCGACGTACGGATATCGACACCATATATCGGGTGATTTTTTTATGGGGATCACTTGATATCCGCCGTTTTATCGAGTGGTGACATTCTGCGAGAATCGCCCCCAGGATTCCACAACTTCTCCTGTTACTTTAAAATCCTGTCCCGGCAACACCAATTCTATCCAGTCGCTAATAAATGCAAGAGGCAATCAACGCCACGGCAGCGGCGGGTAAAAATATTAATAGCCGAGATATAATTATGTATTCATGACTTTCACGAGGCCTGGAGCGAAGCTCCCCCGACAAGGAGGTCATAGAATGGAGAAGCCATCTTTGCGCTGACCCCTCTGTCTTAGAGGCATAAGTTTTGAACATATGTTACGTGTGCGCGTAAATTGTTAGTATTATTTTATTGCCTAGTCTTGCAATGTGTGCTCTTATTGAGATGAGAAGTAGTTTGAATATTAGTTTTTGTATGTCTATATGGTTAACTTTTCCCCCGTAATAAAGTGGGCGTCAAAGACAGATCCAGTCCTTATTATTTCGAGTCCTGAGATGATGCGAGAACTGCCCGGAATGGGCGCCATTCCCCGCCCGACCTTCGTGGTGTGGTCGGGACTTCATTTTCAATGGGTTTTAATGATTGAAATCCTACCTCGGTCAGCTTGGAATAGTAAATATTAATTACTGAAATCAAATAAGGTAGTGTGTTTATACCAAACAATTGTGAAAACTTCCCTTCTCCATAGTTGCGGCGACGGACTGGCCCCCTGTCACGCAAAATGGATTATCGAATAACTGGCTTTAAACCACCTTAATTTGACCAAAGGTAAACAAATATCACGTGATCAGAAAACTCTATACATATTCCAAAAAGATCACTCGATGTAGGTTACCACATTCAGTTGTAGACACTACTGTCATTTTTTTTTGTCTTCAGGTGGCTAATTTATATTTAAAAAAAATCTAAATTTGTTTTTTCAAGTCAAGTTACAATACAAGTTGCAGGACTCTCCTGTCAAGTTCTAAAAAGCTATGTTAGGGGAGACCACTCCTTCCACATTGGAAATATTGGAATTATGTAAAACATGAGACGAGAGAATGTTCATGCTCTCGGCTCTCTACATAAACCAATAAATTTTAACTAAGTTATTTGGAAATTAACAAATTTTTTAACTAATAAGTAGCTAGTATGAAATAAGTCATTGGCTTTTTACAGTATTGACCGTTGTTTTGGGACTTCGTTATTTTTTGTGGATAGGTCTTGATATAAGAAGTAATCATGCAAAGTTTCAACTTACGGAGGTTCTTAGTTTTTTAGAAATTATTTATTGAAAATCAGAATTTTTTGCCAGATTTTAGCAGTGACTGTCAGTTGCTGAGTTTATACAGCCCCACGTGATATATTTTATTTATTTAAAAATATATTTGATGTGGTTTTTTCCCTTTTTATAATTATTTTCATATTAAAAAAAAATTTAGACAATTAACTGAAATAGATAAACTTTTTCTTGAATAATAACGTTTACGTAACGAAACGCCGCCGCCATCTTCGGAGTGTCAAAAATTTCAAATTTCAAATAGTCAGTCCACAGCACTTCAGTATTCCGCACGCGATCAGATAGATATTCATGTTCTTGCGAAGACTTCTGAGGTGGAAACGGGCTAGCATGCGGATGTGACGGCGGTACACGGTCCAAGTTTCCCCAGCATACAGGAGATCAGGCAGGACCATCGCCATGTACACTGAGATCTTCGTACGTCGTATCTACTTATATGTCGTGTGAACAGAATACCTCGGTATTTAGCTTGCCGAATGCTGCAGCTGCAGCCGGTCCTGCTGTTGGTCTTTGAATCAAAGTCATACTTGGATGTTAAAGATACCCATATAATAGAGTCATCCAGTCATCGTTTGTTGCTCAGTCGAGATAGATTTTACGTTCTCCTGTCTGAAATAAGAATACATGTGACTATCATGGCGTCTTGATGAGGAAGAGGATGTTTTACAACTTTGAGGCGTGGGAAATTTAGTAGTTTCACAAAATCGATAGAAAATCTGAATCGGGTCACCCCACTTTCTAGGCAGTCTTGTGGCTAAACTCTAGATTGTTTTTTTTATGTGCCAGAGGCAAGGAGGGACGAAGGTGACCGCGCACTGCTGCGCAACGAGCTAGATGGAGTGGCCGTGGCTGTTGGCGAAGCTGCGGAGACGAGCCAGGCAGTGCGGGGGCATCGCCTCAGCCCCGTAGTAGCCGGAGCTAAAGCAATTTCAATACTCAATACTCAATACTCAATCATTTATTGCACTCCATAGGTTTACAAAGATGGTAGAACAGATTTAACAAAGTACCAAATATGGACCCTGACACGGGCATGGCAATGTAGTGTCCTCTTGGAGGACGCTTGAAACTTACATAATGACTTACTTCTAAGTTAAATTTATATAATACTAAAGAATTTAAATATTTATTTAGGTAGGTACATATTATTTTTATATGGTACATATTACTTTTATATTTATATTTAAACATATTTATTTCTCTATTATCTTAAGTCATCATCATTTTCGTATATATTATATTATTATCTATTTCAGTATATATTTAGTTATATTTTTTTTTTTTTTTTTTTTTTTTTTTTTTTTTTTTTTTTTTTTTTTTTTTTTTTTAAAATCCCTATCACTTAGTGCGGCCTTCTTCTTTAGTTATATATTAAATATCTTTTAAGTTTATCTTCTAGTGAAGTTTTTGTAAATTTGGTATATAGGTATAGTAGGATTTAGGTAGGTATAGTAAATATATCTTCTAAATATTCATTTAAGGTATAGTAACATTTTGATATCAATAATTGTTTTAAAAGTTTCGTAAATGTATTGTTGCTTGTTTCTGTTTTAATATATTCGGGTAATTTATTGTATATTTTGATTGACATTATTAATGGGCTAGATGAATGGAGTTTCAGGCGGGAGGCGGGCAGTATTAGATTATTTTTACGGGTGGGTCTTAGAGAGTAGTTAGTAGGTATATTTTCTCGTTTTGTATAGAAATCGGGATATGTTCGCACAAACTTACAAGTTTCAAAAATGTAAATGCTTGTTAGTGTGAGGAGCTCAAGCTTTATAAAGTGAGGTCTACAACTATCGGTTGACTCTATATTTACCAAAATTCGGATTAGACGTTTTTGCAGAGTAAAGATGGAAGAAGCATTTGTACTGTTTCCCCAAAGGATTATACCATAGTTTAACCATGCATGCCCGTAGGCATAGTATACAGTAATTGCAGTTTTTAGATCTGTAGTAGTTTTTATTACTCGTAATGCATAGGCGAATTTTGAAAGTTTAGCTCTAATCTTTGTTATATGAATTTTCCAGTCTATATGTGTATCTATTGTTAGGCCTAGTAGGTTAAAATTATTTACAGTTTCAAGTTCAATATTATTATATGTCAGGTTAATATTGATAGGAGATTTCTGGTATGGGTGGAACAACATTAATTTTGTTTTTTTATAGTTAATTTCGAGGTTGTGATCACTAAGCCAATTTACAGTTTTATTTAGAATGGGGAATAGCTTTCTATTCAGATCAATTTCATTGTAGCATGACGTAAGTAGGGAAATGTCGTCGGCAAATAAGACGCATTTCTTTTTATCTATGATCTTTGGTAGGTCGTTGATGTAGATTAGGAATAGGAGGCATCCTATTACACTACCTTGGGGAATGGATGCGTGTATACTAGTGTTATTTGATCGAATATTCTGAATTTCGCTTGTTTGGTGGTTAAAAAATTCTATTTCAACCAACTGTTCTCTATTGTGTAAGTAAGATGTGAACCATTTATGAGCAATTCCGCGGATTCCTACACCATATAATTTATCTAGCAATATTTTGTATTGCACTTTATCGTAAGCTTTAGTCATGTCTAGCAAGATTCCGACTGCATACTGTTTATTATCTAAGATGTTAACTATTTCCTGTATATATTTAAAAACTGCTAAGGTAGTGGAATGCTTTTTTCGAAAGCCGTTTTGGCAATCGTCTAAAATTTTATATTTCTCACAGAAAGTATATACACGGTCATACATAACTTTTTCGAATATTTTAGAGGCTGACGGTAATAACGCGATCGGGCGGTAATTATTTACATCGAGTTTACTATTTTTCTTGTGAATAGGTTTTACTACGGCCTTTTTAAGTAAATCTGGAAAAACACCTTCAGTTAGCGATTGATTTATTAATAGGAAAAGTGGCAGAGTTAACTGCTCCGCACATTGTCTAAGAATAATCGGTGGTATTTCATCAAAGCCATGACTCATATTTGTCTTTTGATTTTTTAATAATTTAAATATTTCTCTACGCGTTACTGGACGTAGAAACATTGTATTTTCAGTGGGTGAGAGGACTGGCCGACCGCGCAAAGTGGCGCTGCTATTTGGATTTTGGGTGCTTACCTCACCTTGAGATGTAAAGAAAGTATTAAAACAGTTAGATATTTCTCTTGGTTTAATGATTAAGTTGTTATTTACTAGTAGTTTAATATTGTTTTTTTCCTTTTTTGGTTGGTTATTAATTTTTTCCTTTACAATATTCCACATAGTTTTTACTACATTGTTAGATTTTTTCATTTTATTTATATAGTTAATTTTTTTAGATATCGTAATGACTTTTTTTAATGTTTTTTCGTATTTTTTGTAGTAGTCTGTAAGGATTTTGTTATTGAATTTTAATGTAAGTATTTTTAGCAGTCTTTTATTTTTACAGGCGGTTTTTATGCCAACTGTTAACCAGTATTTTTTTAATTTTGTCCTTAACTTAATTTTATTTTTTGGTATAGATTTATTTAGTATATCTGTAATAGTGTAGTGGAATATTTCATAGTTTTCGTTTACGGTTTTGTTTTCTGTTATTATAGCATGCCAGTTAATGTTATTTAATTCAGATTTGAAAAGATTTATGTTGCTGTTATTAAATATTCTTTTATTTGTAAACCATGCGATTCGTTCCGTGGTATGGGACAGATTGGTATGTAGGATTGTCGCAAGATGATATGTAAATCCAAAGTCTTTTACCGCCGTGTATATATTTTTTCCAGTGAAATTTGTAAATATTAAGTCTAAGCATGTCGATGAGGTTGGTGTAATGTGAGTTGGTTCTTTTATATGTTGAGAGAAGTTATGTTCTGACATTTTATCTAGAAATTGATTAGTTTTAGTAGTTTTAAGTAGAATATTTATATTTAAATCACCCCCTATAATGACTTTGTATTTCGAATATTTTATGCTAGTGAACTTTAATATATTGTCTAATTGTTCATTAAATATGTCCTCCCGTCTTCCATTCCAGTACATAGTGATCAATAGGACATTTTCTTTAGGTAGTAGGGTTGCGCAGGCTTCCAATACATATTCTATGGATAACTCGGCAATTTCCTGTATCTCCTCGTACTCTATGTGTTCTTGCAACAAAATACACACGCCGCCGCCTGTGCGTTGTTTTCTACAAAATGATGCTGCAGTTTTGTAGTTACTAAAATTTAATAGTTCTAGTTTATCTTGGTTTAGCCAAGTTTCCGAAATGCATAATGCTTGATAATTATGGGTTTCATCGATGAATGCTTCTAGTAGGTGTTGCTTATTGTGAAGACTTTGAAAATTCTGGAAAAGGGCTTTAAAATTAAAATCTGTTTCGAAAGGAATTGTTTGATGTGTTATCTCTGTAGTTATTTCTAGTTGTATTATCTCTGTAGTTATTTCTAGTTGTATTATCTCTGTAGTTATTTCTGTTCTGTTGATCATGGGCTGGTTGTTGTTGTTCTTCGTTGTTTCCATTTTCTAATTCTATTTGTTTTCCTTCTATAAAGAGCTTGTTATTACGGATTTCTGCATACAGCCCTTTTTTTCTGGCCAAAAACATTTCATCTCGTATCATCTTTCTTTCTTGTCTTGCCTTTTCATCTAGGAACGCAGTAATGGATAGTCCAGTACCTTGGAAGTGGTGCTGGTTTTCTAGTACATATTTTATCATTTTCTTACTTATTAGTTCCACGACTAGCGGTCGGTTATGATTGTTATTAAATTTTCCTACTCTGTAAGACTCGTCGATGTACCCTGTTAGGTCTACTTGTAAGATGTCATAGAATATTTGGCTTACTCTGTCATGCAGGTCGTACTCATGCTCTTTGTAGTATTCGGTGAGGCCGTAGATAACGATCTTCTTAGAAGTGTTGTCCTTCGCAGGCCATGTTTGTGTAACTGCGACGGTAGAAATTTTGTTTTGTAGTGTATTTATTTCTTGTCTGAGAGTTTCATTTTTTTCTTCTAGTTTTTTAATGTTTTCATTTATTTTTCCTATATCTACTTCTCTTATCGAGTTTTCTTTCGTGAGAAATTCAGTTTTTTTCTTTAGATCTTCTTTTACTTTTATTATGGCTTCATTTATTTCAAGTTGTATTGTTCTTTGTAATTCATATATAATGGCTTTATTGTTTTCTTTTAATTGTGCATTAATCATCTCTTTTAAATTGTGTAGAGTTAATTCAGTTTTCATGTCAGTATTCAGGGTATCTTCTGTTTGTAATGTGTCTCCTAGTTTACTCAAGTCTTCCGAACTAGAGTAAGAGTTCTCCAATTCAGTAGGCATGTTTCTCTTAGATCGATGAGTGATATTATTATTATCGTTATTATCGTTATTATGGGCGTCGTTTTGGATATGGCTTGACATGGAGCTGGTTTGTCCTGTTTCACTAGTAGTTGGTATTGCATGGTCAGCTGTCATCGCGCGAGCCATGGGGCTAGCCGGGGCCATGTCGTCGTTTCTTGTACGTTGTGTGATTTGACGGCAGTTTGGGCAGATCCAGTTTCGCTCAAGATCTTGTTTCTTTTCAATAAAATAGTTTTTGTTTATATTCAAACACCCAAAATGGAAAGGTTCCTTGCATTTAGTACAATCCAGTAGTTCTTGTATGTAGACGTGTTTAGCGCATGCTCCACAGTTCCTCATTATTATGCGTAGGGCTTAGCGTATTTTATCACTGTGTGTGTGTGTTTCCACTTTATATCTGTTAAGGTACTTATAACGGCATCTAGTGGCGAGTAGCTAAAGCAATCTTGTTAATATGTCGATGGATCTTACCTTAATATTTTAGTAAATCTACTCATTCATAGATGGCGCTTGTTTAGCATAAGAATCCGGCTTCTGTAGATGGTTGGATTTTGATCTTTTGAGGTTATGAGCAAATAAATGTTTCCTAACTTATCCAATATTGGTTTATCCTTGTTGGTTTGTCGCACAATTTGTTATTTGTTCACGAAACTGCAGTTAAAAAGTCAGTTGTTCCAACAGTTTGTAGGCAAAATACGGATTTGTGTGCACAAAAATATTTGGCCGGTTTATCACTTTTTTCCTGTTATTTGTGAATAATTATGTTAGATAACACTTGCACTGAATATTTATAACCATACGAATAGAGTTTTATTATATTTAGCACTAAATTCTTGGAGAATATTATTAAATTGTACATTTATAAAACTGAGCGATTGATGTTGTTCAACCTAAGATGTTTTCAAAATAATAATGCGAATCTATTATCTAAACCACCCCCTGCAAACTATATTACAGCAAGAAGAGGGGAGGTGGGTGGTACCCCCGCAGGGAGGTTTAGGTAAAGGTCTGATTGACCCCCCGATTGTGCCTTCCTATTTAGACCATATATTTCTCATAATTTTTCCTGAGGTATTTAAATAATGAATGATGATACGTAATTTTTAAATTGTATACATAGATTAGATAGACGAGTTTCGACATAATAGTCGCGTTTGATTCGCCAACATGTCGTCGCGTATGTCATCAGTGTTTGCCGTTCGGCCATTAGTATCTGACGGAGCATCCGGAGAGGTCTTTTGTCTTCTCGCTGAGGTTTTTCGAAGAATTCGCCATCGTTTTGTTGTTTTGGACCCGCGTAAGAACTGAAGCTGAAGGGGGATCGCCTTTTTTGGTTATTTACTTAGCCATTTTGTAAGTATTTCAAAGTTACAAAAAATAACAATCTTCGCAACAAGCTCTTTCATTTCTTATGTCAAAAGTTTAACTTTACCTTTTTATTTTCGGTTTAGCACCCAAATTGCCCCCCAAATTCAAAATATATTTACTTACTTAACACGTTCCTATTTGGGATACATAAATATATAAGTGAAACAAATTTCAACTTAATCGTTTCATGATTCGGTCGTTTTATATATTACTTTAATATGTGTGTGACGTCGCTGTCTCTCAGGGTATCGCAGTGTGGAGCCAGAAGCAATGTTTGTGTCTGTATGTAAATGTTAATGTTTTATGTTTTAGACACCTAAGAGAGTGTTCCTATAATGGTTCCGTTTTTCCTTATTAAGGTAAGGAACCCTAAAAGTACTTGTTTTGAAAATAGGGATTTAATAAATCCAGAAAGGTAAATCTATAAATAGGTAATATCTGGGGACCGACCCTTGCTCGGAGGTGAGTTGCTGCAGTCGCTTGCACCGATAACAAATGATCAGACTGAACATCACTCATCATAGGCTGTTTGTTACATATACCGATGTGTAGGCTGAATGATTGAATACCAGTGCCTTAGTGACCAAAAATTGCGTGCTTGCTTGCTTGTTCAAGCAAGGAGGAGTAGGTATTTAGATTCGACCTCATTTGAACGAAACTTTTTCGTAAGGCTTCTCCTTTCGACGCACTAAATACTGTCACGTGATGTCCGCACTGGGGGCTGCAGGTGCCGCGCGCGCGCACGTGTCTGCTTGCCCGCGCACCGCTCACCAGAACCATCTGCATTATTAATGTATTGGCGGAGGAAATTGATGTGTTCGGATCTACTCTGGCGGAATTCACAAAAATGGGTCTATTTGTGCTGCGTTACAGAGAAGATAGGTTAAAATAAGGTATTTAGTTGGTTGTATTTTGTTAGTTGTAAGAAGTTATATACCGACTGCATTAAGATATCCTGTAATGATAGGTATTGTTGGCAAATAAATAAATAAATAAACATCACGGGAAATATGCTGTTTTGTATTCTTATTTGTTTTTGATTGTCATCGGAATTTCCGCCTTATTTTTATTGTTATAAGGTGAAATTACCGATCACATTGTGCTGAAAAGTTAAAGCATGAAAACTATTAAATGGCGTATTTCTAGTTATGAGGCCCAGTTTGATCGACTTTTCGCCCCCAAAAACTCCTATAAAGCATATTTCATCAAAAACATTAGCGCCGTTTTCGAGAACCCAAAACATATACATACATATAACTTCTTACAAATATTCCTCGTCTAATTTGGTAGGTCGGCCTCGACCAACGTCCTCACACTATAGTGAATACTTCAATAACTTTATCTACACATATAATCACAAACCCTCGGGTTCAAAAACTTCTAATTATGACCAGTTTTCTTAGAACCCATTTCTTATCTGTGAAAATGTTATTTTTGCTTCATAATAACATCCAATACGATGTTCTAATAACATTCAACTTTCGATCATCTATGAAAACCAAAGCAGTTAGATTTAACCTCAATTCTAACATCAGTCGAGATGACGTTATATTCGAAATTAAATTTCAACGAAGTGTATGTAACTCTACATTAGGACCCTCGTGTGATGATAACATCCCACGAGAGTTTCGTAATAAATTTTATCTACACACGTATCATAAACCCTCTTTACTGCGTTCAAAAACCGCACGTTACGATCAGTATTATGTTAAACTACTTGGTAAAAACTCGTTTCGTATCTGGAAAACTACACATAATGGTCATCATGTGTAGTTTTTCTACATATAATGACATTCAAATTTCGAACGCCGACGCCCACCCGCGTGCCGTCCCTAGTTTGTCTGTGAAGTTGGTACTGACATTCAAATTTCGAACGCCGACGCACGCCTGCGTGAAGTTGGTACTAAAGAACAAGCTAAACAATTGCAGAACCACAATGCCGGTCAAACATGCGGTTCCTGAACATATCAAAGAGAGCTTATGATATGTGTGTAGATAAACTAGTGTATGTAACTGTACATAATTAGGCATTAAAACTCTCGAGTGATATTATTATAAAACTCGCCTTCGGCTCGTTTCATAAACCCACTCTCGAGTTTTAATGCCCTCCATTATGCAGCAGTCACATAAACTACTATAACTCTATCGACTCGTTTAATACTTTTCATTATGTAACAGTCATACTACTATTAAATAAAGGAGCAGTTTCAAAGGTAGTCAGAAATAATTATAATAATACCTTGGACACTATTTACACACATTGATCTAGCCCCAAACTAGGATTCCCTGTAACTTGGGTGCTAGACAACGATACACATACTTATATAGATAAATATTATACATAGATAGATAAGCAACCATGACTAGGGTATAAACATCCGTTCTCATGAAACAAATATTTGCCCCCACCGGGACTCGAACCCGGGACCCTTGGCTTCGTAGGCAGGGTCACTGCCGACTCGGCCATTCGGGTCGTCGATAATTATTATTAAAATCCATCTGGTAATAAAATCTACGTAGCGGACGATATACGACATTTTATAAATCGATACTCTTAGAGCCTTTAAGACTTTTCTTCGTTACCTGATCCGTAATTTTAATAATTTCCTACTAGTATTAATTTAATTAATTATCTTCACCACAGCGTCGGTCGGCTCGATTTTGTTAGAAATAGAGTAAAAGCCTGTACCTGTACCACTCAACAGAAGGCCAGAAGCAATGTAGTAAAGATTGCTTATGGCCCCACACTAGGATTCCCTGTGTCGTGGAAACCAGAAACAGCGACGTCACAAACAAGTAAACATCCAAAACGTGGGGTATTATTTTTCCTTCCCCCAGTCGGGATTCAAACGCGGGACCTCTCTCTTGGGAAACACAGCCTCGACCGCAACACCACAGAAATCATTGACCTCCAAAATATTTTTTCCTACCCAAAATGGGTAAATGATCACCAAAAGCAGAAAATATCAGGGAAAAATACTGCGGTAGCTTAGGTGGTAAGCGAAGCGAAGCCCCCTTTATCCTTCGTGTCAGGTTGAACATGTAAGAACAACAAAAAATACATACATACAACATAAGTACACAAAATATAAAAGAAGTTTGTAGTTTTCAAACACAATTTGGTGGTCGTTTACTAATTCTAGCGGTCGTTTCGAATTTATTGGTAGTAAAATAGGTGCGTTATTGTTGATAGTTTAAACATAAGCCGTAGTATACTGCGTAGTCCTCCCCAAACCACAAACAATATTGCCGGCAACTCCAAAAACTCTCACCGTCCAGCCGTAAAATTAATAATTCCCTTTTCCATAATAACGGGGTGAACAGGCACGACAGATCGTCAATTGAATGAGCGGTGACCGAACCGGACCGTAGGGCGGCCGGGCATTTGCGACCGTGCGACCAATCTATTATGCAGATTGCCTGGCCGATTGCGGCATTGTCGCACTACACAGTCCACCACACGCCGATCTCATACCTCAGGCCTACACAGAATATTCTGTGAGTCAAGTCCTATAAATAATCTCGGCGTTTTGTAGTTGCTGCTGGCTTTGCGACCTCACGGTATACTTAAGCCTTTTGTTGCTATATTAGAAAAGAGTACGTCTATCGTAAAGTGTGAAAAAAATACATTTATTCACATTAACGTTGATGCTAGATGTGGACAATCGGTCACTTTATCCGTTTCGTCCGTTTTAAAGAAAGAGAAATATTTTTTCTCTGTTTCATAATAAATTTATCAAACAAGAATTTGTTTGCCCTTTTAGTAATCGAGTTTCGTAATTAACTAAGATATTTTTTTTCTGTGCTCTTAATGAAGAAGAACTAAATGACTACGAACTAGGAAATATTTTACGCTGTTTCGTAATTATTCATGAATTTATTTGCCGTTCCAGTAATTGTCTTTCGTAGACTCAAAACATACTCGATTACTAATGCGGCAAATAAATTCTTCTTTGACAATTACATAATTACGAAAAAGCGAAAAAGAATTCCTCTTTCGTAGCCAATTATGAAACCGAAATTACGAAAACAGACTAAAGGACACCCCCCAAAAGGACTTAAGAGCACCATAATGATGTCACAAATTGATGTCACAAATGGACAGAACAAACAAAATTTATTTCTGCTGGATCTGCTGTATAAATATGCTTGGAAAACTGTACTAGCTGAAATTACCGAGTTACACAATGACGTTGCGAAGTAGGCAGCGTTTCGGCCCCGGTTTTCGGAATCGGCGATTAATACCGGTCGTACGCCATTATAGGAGAACTAACGTAGTCATTTTGTGTTATCTTTCAGTGTATGGGTGTGACAAACAAATAAATAAAGCTGATGCTTTCGAGTGGGGTGTTAAAAACTCACAACTATTTAACTACTACTTTACTAAAAGTGTATTTTTATTGCCGCTTTTGTGAACAATTATGAAGCTTACGAATTTAAAAAAAATAAGTGCTTTTTGCATCTTTTCTTGTACTCGTTTTTTCGTGATGTAAATACAAATTTAATTCAATTGAAATTGATATCAATTTCACGTTGATTAGAATTTCTCTTAGTTTTAAATTATAAAATGCTCGGATAGCACTTTTTGTCCCCACAGCAATTTGCTGTCATAGGTTGTTCCAAGAAACATCGTATCATTTACTCATTCTAATGTGTTGATGTCTAACAATAAACTGGTCTCAACTTGCCTGACATTTGGAAGTGAGAATTGATGGCCATGGTTTTACCATGTGTGTAACAATTAATTATTAACTGTGAACCAATTCAATAAAGACAATATCATTAACGTGATCAAAATCATCTTTTTGTCTAGTTTTTCCAAAAAAACTGAAAATCCCAAAGGGCACGTTTTACGGTTAGGCGTCAGGTGCAGAGAGGTAGAGTTGTGCGATTTTAACACCAAATCCAAAGGTATCATTGGACCCAAGTCTCAAAACTTTATTAATTAGTTTGTCTGAACGTAAACGTCCATTTTCGTAACGGGGCGGCTACGGCGGCGGCGGCGGCGGTGGGGCGGCGGGGCGGTGCGTGGCGTAGTGGCGAAGCACTTCGTAGTGCGTAGTCGGCTACTAGCTTAGGAAATGAGTGGTCACAAGGGAGGGGGTCTAGAAGGAAAAGTTGAGCAGAAAATTTGACTTTCTTTGGACTAGTTAGGAGGCAAACATACTTAATACTGACCCATCTGAGGTGAGCCCATCTCATATTTTGATTTTTGCTTGTGAATGACGCGTCATAAGTAACGTTGTTGTACTATATTATGAAAGCTGATACAATTCTCTACAACTTTGATTCTTTAGTAATTTTACCTATTCCCAATCGTTGTCTAGGATTATGACCTCCGAACTTTTCACGGTGGTAGATGACGAATTAGCATTATTTATATTATTTTTGAAGAGCTATTTAACTCTGAACAGAACTGAAAAACTGTTTCAAAGTTAAAAAGCAATGTTTGACAAAAACGTGAGGTAAAAACACATTTTTTATTTATTTTTCGTAGATCATATGCTAGACAAGGATTGGGGATAGGTATTAAGTATAAAGTGTATAGCTATATGTATAGTCAGAAGAGAATGTTGTCAGCTTTATGTCAAAGATGTATGCAAAAACGCAAAAAACGGGAGCTTCTTTGAGCCCCCCTATGAAATATGGCTTTTATCAGACCTTGATATGGCAGCATAGCATTAAAAGTATAAGTGCATTCCGGTCATCATCAGTAAAACAATGAAATCAATGAAAGGTCTGTTCAACCTGTTTAAATCAACTCGATTACCTTTTCTTTACGTCAAAGTACTTTGATTTACTGCCTAATGCTGAGTATCATCGACACGCGTAAATTGCAATTATGGCGGCACTTTCCCTGCAGGGGTCCAAAGACAGGAAGAAGACGAACGGCTCAATACAAGGCTTTTAATCTAAGCCTCTTGCGTCGGCGACAGACAAGATATAGTGCGGGCAACTGGTGGGAGGTGGACCCTAAATAATACAACGGTTTTTCGTCCCTAGATGCGAAACAAAATTACGTTACGTAATCGTAAAGTACAACATCCATTGTGTTTTTTTTACTTGAATATGCTGTAAAGAAAGCTTTGGTAGTACAATCGACAACACAGAAACGTAAATACAAGTAAATTCAAAAGACTGTGTCTGATCTAGTTTCATAAATATAATACATGTTATATATTTTTTAAGAATGGTCAAAAGTCCAAAATGATAATCTACATAAGCCTCCATACCCTTAAAAGCGACTTAAGATAAAATTTAAAAAGTATCTACGAACCTATCTAATTTATTTATATACCTATAAAAGGATCTTTTCACTTCCTTTATATACACAGGATATCGCGACACATTTCGAGGTACACTTTGCATACTGAAAACAATAGTTGTGTAAACATATACGTAGGTACTCTAACTTATTATGATTGTGCGGAACCTTTATGAACGGTAAGATCGCGATACCAACAAATTATTGACTACCCTTGGCTAATTTACGAACGTTCCTTTGACTTTAAATAGATAAGTTTAACATCTATGTAATTTATGGAGGTTTTAAATATTATCTCGAGTTCGCATTATGACCTGGGCTAAAATAAATAAATGAATGTCTTAAAATTATGAAACTGTGTTATTTGAAGCCAGAATGTTCCCGATACACGTAAAAACATCAAGTAAAAGATGATGCCTTGATGCATTGATGATCAGCTAATTTCAATTCACAGGTTCACAACAACAGTTTCTGACACATTGGCTGTAACTTTTTTCACAACTTTCGGTCGCAATCGAATTCGGGCCCTGATTGTATAGCATAGCCATAGCATAACTTTGGCCTGAACAAAGACTACCTATATCTACCTAGATATGGGTATGAGTGCAATATATGCCCATTAATTGAAAGCAGCGTACGTCACTTCCTGTGCTCGCACGACCGAGTCGGTCAATAGAAAAACACAATAGGCCGAGCACAATGCTTCCATCGAGGGACTTTAAAATGGCCCGCTACGATGTAAGTTCATATTCCAACGTTTTGTTAGGGTTCCGGCAAAAAACGAAAAGAGAATTAGTTCCTTTGTCTGTATTGGTCTGAATCGACTGAAAGGATAGCTGGCCTATAACTGTTTCCTGTAACCCAGAGCGGGTGAATGCCATACAATTTTTATCTAGAGTCGAGTATTTTAATCAAAAGATCCTTAAAAAATAATGGAGGCATGAATAATTTTATCATTAAGGAATAATTAGTTAAGTTCAAAATATCATATCAGCCACAGCAGGAATATCGCACCTTGTTTCATTTGTTAGAATCGGCACTACATATTCAGATTTAGCCAAATTTCTAAACAAAACAACGGCCGACGTGTATCCACATAATAATTGAGTATCCCTTTCATGAATATGGTCGGAGTTATCCTGCAAATTGTTGCCGTGAATTAACAAGGCAGGAAGGCGATCTGTGAGATGGGGGTAAGCTAGCTGATGAAAATGTGGCTTAGACCAGGGACTTTAAAAAGTGAAATAACAAATGAAATTTAGTCTTTATCAATAGTGATTAGTCCCCACCGAGAGGCACATCCTCTTACTAGAGTTCCGGTACGATATAGTTTCAATTATAATAACAATTCGAGCTAAGCTTCAATCTCCCTTTTCTTTTCCAAGCAAAACAAGAAGGGAAATCCGGGCGCGACATAGAAAGGCATTGCTCAGAATCGCTACAATAATATATAAATATCTAAGAAGCCGCCACCGCAAGTAAGCTCGGAAAGAAAGATGTGGAAAATCTAAAGATACTGATTGCATGCTGATTCGTTACTAACAAAACTGTTTGTAAACTCTTAGCGATCGATCATTGTACGGTTTATTCCTCATGTATATTATGTACTGGGCTTGACATCATTAAAAATAACTCCTATTATAAATGTGCATAAATTTCGGTTCCATTTCCATTTCATCTACTAGAGTGCTTCCTTCTTGGGGCTACCTCTAACAAGCGCAACATATCATTTGCTGCCGAGTATGAAATCTGAAATCTCTGGCTCTCCACGGCCCGTTAACGACGTGTTTGTTCTGTTAGCTAAGTACACGCTCATGACTATTGCACACCGGCATTCTCGTGTTTATAATTACCGTTCTCTTAGCCGAGGGACTAGCTTACAGCTATCAATGGGCGGTTAATACTAGTAGAAACCAGTTACAAAAGAAACAGCGTCGTTTTCCAAAAGGGTGGACAAGGCACAGTGGCGCACATTATTTAGCCAGTTATTTCATCCCAGACAGCGCCTTTTCGTAGCCGTTACCAAAAAATTCGGCACTCTCGCGTCGACACTGGTAACATATTTGGTCGGTGAGTCGACTTAGTTTCGGTCGCCACGACTAAAAGTGGGACGATACAGACACAGTAACATTTGGTTTTTAATATACGTAGCTGTGTGGTAACAATGTTCTCAGTCTGCAACGACTTATATGAAATAATTCGTTCATTCGTTTATCTTTTGCTTTTTGTGCTCTACAGAAAGGCAAGTGAAGTTTTCAAATAAAAACTATAAGACTCCATCGTGGTTTTGACAACGTCAGTAATTATTTTTGATAATAATTGTTTGTCAAGATTTATTGAAAAATATATAAATCGCGTAATTTGGTCAAAATATTTAAAATTTACCAATGCGCTATTTTTTCTAGAAGTTTTTATATTTTTAGAACTTGAAAGCTTTTGCTTCATTTGAGCAATGCACATTAGATACTGGTTATTTGTTATTTAAGTAAGAATTACCTTTAAAATTGCTTAAACATTAAAACATATATATTTAGTTAATGAAAATATTGTAGTCACGTCTGTTAACAAAGTTACTAAAGTCGATTTCGATAGCATTTCACAATAATGTAAACAAAAATGTCAGTTGATAGTTGTCTATGATTGAGTGAGATTTGAGTGTTGTACCTACACTGATGTCAAAGGCATTGATCCAAAGAGATATAGTTCGCTGTCGATTTTCGATCGATTTTTTCCTATAAGTAATACAAAACCAAAGAGTGGGGCGCGTAATTTCAGCTTAGAGGAGCTCTAGCATCATACTAAAAAACTTAACTAAATTGTCGATCCCACACATACACACACACACACACAGACACCCTTACACCCTCATACACCATTCAATCAGCAGTTCACCATATCTATCATTGAACTAAGTTTATTACTTTACTCGCTTTATTATTCCTATAGATAGGTTCTTATATATCTATTTTATCTTTCTATTGTTTCGTAATTGGCATTTCAAATTTTCTTTTCCTTATTAATTAATATTGTGGTTTAATTGCTGTGAAACATGAATAAATTAATAAATATAGATTTAGCCATCTCTTTTAAGTTCTTCATAATTCTTTTCATAGTTGCAAATCAATCAATCAAACCGATTGATCGGGGAGTTACTTAGTGTCGAAATGATGTAAGAACAATAAATGATTCCTTGGTATGTGAATGTGTTCAGGATTGATATTCAAATATTAGTAGTTACGGCGTAATCGTGTGTAAATTGGCTTGTTTACATTATTGTGAAATGCTATCGAAATCGACTTTAGTCTATGTCGATATATGTCGACTTGAAATTAAAAGTAGTTAAGAAGTTACCGAATTTATAAAATGGTCACTTACTCTATTGTTTCCAGTGATTTTCAACTTTCAGCGATCATGCCCTTCTCAATAGTAGTAGGATTACAGTTAACGAGATCTTTAATCACCGATGAACACCTTTACCAGTTAACCAGGAAAGGCATTAAAGGGTGTACTAAAGTACCCTTCATAACCAACATCTAAATGAGACAACTGTTTGATTAAATTATACAGCTAGCTGACAGCTCTTGCTCTGCAAAGGATTCTGACTTTATTTTTACACAACAACGCTATAAAACATAGTGGCCAGCATATCAAACGTAGTACGCACAGTTATCAATTTAGTTTTTTATACTTTGCTACTCTAAATATGAATGGGTACGTCACCTTCTGTAAAACTGTTTTTCTGAAAATTTTCTTCATTCATTTGGCACTCCGTGGAGAGCTCCGTGGTGGTCTAATGAGTTTCACACTTGCTTCTTACACAGAAGATGCAGGTTCAATTCCTGACCACTTACCAATGAGACAATGAATTTATC
Source organism: Argyresthia goedartella (assembly GCA_949825045.1). Classification (NCBI taxonomy): domain Eukaryota; kingdom Metazoa; phylum Arthropoda; class Insecta; order Lepidoptera; family Argyresthiidae; genus Argyresthia; species Argyresthia goedartella. The sequence continues at coordinate 2,659,982 of OX463815.1, forward strand.
TTAAGTCTGACGACCCGAATGGCCGAGTTGGCAGTGACCCTGCCTACGAAGCCAAGGGTCCCGGGTTCGAGTCCCGGTGGGGGCAAATATTTGTTTGATGAGAACGGATGTTTGTCCCCTAGTCATGGTTGTTTATCTATCTAAGTATAATATTTATCTATATAAGTATGTGTATCGTTGTCTAGTACCCAAGATACAGGGAATCCTTTGGGGCTTGATCAATGTGTCTAAATAGTGTCCAAGGTATTATTATTATCATTAAGTACATTCTCGGACGTTCAGTGTGTCGGATGACACGTTAAGCTACAGGTCCCGGCTACAATCGCTACGTGGTAATGGTCGTAATAACCTCTCCATCAACCCGCACTGAGCCAGCGTGGTGGAGTATGGCTTAATCTTACTCGTATCCGGGTAAAGGCCTGAACCCCTTGGTGGGGACATTAATGTGCTAGATTTATAGTTATTATTTGGTACAGTTAAGATATAAGAGTTCGTCATACCACTTATATAACCTAAAAATATACTTTTTTTATTTTAATTTAATTAATGGCCATTTATGCTTTTTTGCCTTTCGTTGCAATGTATATTATTTAATAAAATTCAGTTGTCCTGTTTTGTTTTAGATCTGAAGTTAAAATAAATAACACAAAGAAAAATAAAATCGAAATTGAAAAGATAGTATACATAATTCAGATATAGAAATTTAAGAAACAATACTTCAAATGTTTCTATAGGAGAAACATTTGAAATCCGTGTTTGGTTGTTTCCGCTTTATAAAAAGTAATTCATCTAAGGTATTATGAGGAACCTGGTACTTTAATCCCCATTGCTGAATTTGGTCTCTTATATTTGTAGAATGTATATCGCTGTCAGAATCAGAAGATTCATAGCCAAGTGTAACAGTGTCATATTTTTCGGCTTCTGCTGCGAAACTGTTGGAAACCAGACCCTCGTTGACATCACATATATTATTAGAAGATGTCCCAACATCTAAAAGCATGTTTGAAAATTCAGCACCACGTAATTCAGAACAATTTATTGAGGCTTAGCTATTGATTAATTTGATATATTGCCTGAAAGATAATCATATTATAATATATTAGTATATAATATTTATAAAATATGTTTAATTTAAAAAAAATCTGTAGCACTCATCTTTACGAAAAATAAGGCACTTGGAGGTTGATTTTGTGGAACCAATAATTTGTTTACAGTAAAAAATAATATTTTTTTAGCTGTTTACTCATTTTCAAAGAACAGAGTTAGAGTCAGAGTCAGAGTCATTTTTTTTATTGAATATAAATAAATAAATTATCTTATTCAACGTCAAAATTATACTTACTTATAACTACAAGTCAATTTTTTTTTATATAAAAAAAAGACTACACCGTTTCGGAAGGTGGGCCTCGGGGTTAAGAAGAAACGGCAAGAAACACCCCATACCTTTTTTTTTAAAAAGTGACACAACAGGTACTGGTTTCGGTCTAAGGAAATTCGCCGGCGAGTGATAGACTTGATCCATCGCCCCTCGTCGAATTTCTGTGCGCTGAGATGGTATGGACCATGCAGTTTTGTCATCTAAGTATTCCTTAATACTATAATAGGACTTTCTTATCAGCTCATTTTTAACACAGTTTTTGAACCTCTTTTCAGGAAGGATCAATGATTCCTGTGGTATTTTATTGTAGAAGCGAATACAGTGCCCAATGAATGATGTGCCTACTTTACTTAGTCTAAATAATGGTAGTGGTAGTAGTGGTAGTAAATGTTAGTAATCTATTTTTATTTCTAGTGTTAATTGTATGGCTATTACCTACAATTTTAAATAAAGCTATGTTTTTTCTTACATGCATTATATTCTCGTATATATATTGACAGGTAACCGTAAGTATACTAATTTCTTTGAATTTTTCTCTTAATGATTCTCTAGCATCTAATTGATGTATCGCCCTGATCGCCCTTTTTTGTAAGAAAAATATCGTATTTATATCTGCTGCTCTCCCCTAGAGCAATATTCCATAAGACATAATACTGTGAAAATAACTAAAGTAAACCAATCTGGCAGTTTCAACATCTGTAAGATATCTGATTTGTCTGACCGCAAAAGCGGCTGAGCTAAGTCTTCGTGCGAGATTAGTTATGTGAGGACCCCATTGAAGTTTCGAATCTATAGTGATTCCGAGAAAGATTGTGTCTTCAACGAGGTCCAATCTTTCAGATCCTATTCTAACACTGCTTTCAACCTGTCGTACATTAGGCAAACAAAATTTGATACATTTAGTCTTCTTTGAGTTTAATAACAGGTTGTTTACATTGAACCAACTTAACACATGAGAGAGTGTACTATTTGCGTCGTCTAGAATGTCTTCTTGTCTTTTCAACTTGAAAATAATAGATGTGTCATCAGCAAATAGAACAATCTGAGTCATTTTTTCCACCATATAAGGCAGTTCATTCATGTACACTAAGAAAAGGAACGGACCTAAGAAAGAACCCTGGGCTACACCAATATTCATATGGGTTCCAGTGGACTTGCATCTGTTTATATCTACTTTTAGTAATCTTTCCATTAAATAAGATTCCATTAATTTTAATGCATTATCTTTGATACCATAGTGTTAAAGTTTGATCAAAAGAGTTTGATGGTCCACACAGTCAAAGGCCTTGGAAAGATCACAGAAAAAACCAACCGCATCCTGTGATCCTTCCCACGCACTATAAATGTGTTCTACTAGCGCTACTCCGGCGTCTGTTGTTGATCGCCTTTAGTGAATCCGAACTGTTTTTTGTAGAGTAGCCCAGATGCATTGAAGTGAGAGAGTAGTTGACTCAATATGACCTTTTCAAATACCTTGCTCAACACTGGCAATACAGATACAGGTCTGAAGTTGGCAGGATCTTGTTTACTACCGGATTTGAAAAGTGGTTTTAATCTGCTCATTTTCATGAGGTCAGGAAAAACTCCGTTTGCTATACAACTATTGAATGTGATTGCCATGTATGGTGCAATCACATCGATTACTGATTTAACCACGTTAACCGACATGCCCCATAAATCTTCAGTCTTTTTCATGCTAAGAAGTTTAAATGTTTTAACTATAGTTATAGAGCCTATTGGCTTGAAGTTAAAGCCATCCTTGTTTTGAGGCACATTTTCAACCAAGTAATCTAAACTGCAACGGTTTCGTGACTTGTCAGTACTATGTTTCAGAAACAATATTCCATGATGACTTTTTATTCTTATTTTGGCAATATTGTGTTCAGGAACAATAACTTAATATGACACCTTATGTATAAAATAATTATTGTTGTAACATGGTAACCACACCATTACTATACATTATTCGTTGATTTTACACTTATTTTAAACTAAACAAGATGTGTGGTAAAATAAGTCTACACAAATGATTACATAATGTGTGAACACAACGACTACAAATAGTTACTAAAACAATTTCCAGTCAAATTGTCTGTGAACTGTTAATACACATAAACGTACGCAAAAACGTACAATCAAACTTAAAATTGCCTAGATTTAATCAATCCTCTATGTTTGTCAAACCCGTCGATAGTTTTAAATTAACAAAAAAGATAGTAAGTCTGAAAAATAAAAAATCATGTGGTTATGATGGGATGTCATCTATGGTTATTAAGTCAATAGCCAAGGCTATACATGACCCCCTTCTTTTCTTAATTAATAGATCCTTAAGTGAAGGAGTTTTCCCAGACAAACTAAAAAAGGCGCGAGTAAAACCAATACACAAGTCGGATGACAAGCTTGATGTTGCTAAATATAGACCAATTTCCTTGCTCTCCATAATTTCAAAACTGTTCGAGAAAATAATGGCTGATCAGTTACGAAAATTCCTGTGCTCTGAAAAAATACTAGCAAAAGAACAATTTGGTTTTCAAAAGGATATGTCGACAATAGACGCCATCTTCGAAATGACGGACTTTATAGGAGAAGCACTTGATAATAATGATAATATAATAACAGTCCTTCTTGACTTGTCAAAGGCCTTCGACCATGTTAATCACGATGCTTTAATAAATATTCTGAATAGATATGGTGTTAGGGGGATAGTGAGTGATTGGTTCGTGTCCTATCTTAGCGGCCGGTCTCAATTTGTTGCGTTACCTACTATTGATGAAAGTGGAGTGCTCCGTGAAGTTGAGTCGAACTGTGAAGAAATTAAGGTTGGAGTCCCTCAAGGGTCAATACTAGGCCCGATTTTATTCCTATTATACGTCAACGACCTTCCCTTGCATACTTCAAACAAAATTATAATGTTCGCTGACGATGTCTCTGTTTTCTTTAAGTTCAGTAGAGGCAATCATGAAAACCTATCAAATACAATAAATAACTCAATAAATGGCATTATAGAATGGTTTGACAGTCTTAACCTAAACACAAACGTAGGTAAAACGAAATTGATTCATTTCAGAAACTACAACACCCAAGTACCACAACTCAGCATAAAAATAAGGGACGAAGAAATTGAATCTGCTTCTTATGTAAAATTTCTGGGAATCTACACGGACAGTAACCTAAACTGGACGAGACATGTAGACAAATTGGTTGACAAATGCAGTAGTTTCTGTTATGCTTTAAGATCCCTTATTAAAATTGCTTCAAAGAAAGCAGCCTTGCAAGCCTACTTTGCCTTCTTTCAGTCAAGAGTGCTTTACGGTTTGGCTGTTTGGGGAGGTAGCGTCGATATAAATAGAATCTTTATCTTGCAGAAGAGAGCCATCCGCATTTTAAACAACATAGGCTCTAGCATGGAGTCTTGTAGAGAGTCTTTTAGAGAGTTGAAAATTCACACAATCACTGCTCTATATGTAATTGAATTGTGCAAACTTACAAGGCGCTATCCACTTAAGTTTCCCCAAAAAAAACCAGGTTTAAGTGAAAGACTAAATGAAAGAAACAAGGGCTACTTAGAGGTCCCACATTGTCGAACAGCTTCCTATACACGTGCTACAAAGTTGACTGCCATCAAAGTGTACAACAGCCTACCCTTAAGTATTAAAATACTAACTGGAAAAGGGTTCATCACAGGTCTAAAAGACTATCTGTTAACTGTGTCGCCCTATAATTTGGACGAGTTTTATAATTTTAAGAATAATTAGCGAATAGGATTGTGGCGGCTGTTTATTTTATCCTGTTTGCCTTGCGTATTATAATATAATTGTATTGACCAATTATTGTATAGTGACATATTCTATTAGTGAGTGACATATATGACGATTATTTACCTCTTATTATTTTTTATTTAATTCTAACTTGTTTTTTACTTAAATTAATTTTAGTCAAATTTTAATTCGATTTAATGTAATTTAATTCATTGATCTCGAGCCCTGTGACATTGTATTGAATATTTATTGCTAATCCTATATGTTATGCATGATAGATTATAGTTATTGTGTCTTTAATCAAATTGTATGCTACACTCGCTGAGTAAAATTACATGGAACTAAGTTTTAAGTTGTACGACCATCTGTACCTATAACAACTGTAATTTATGGCAATAAATGAAATGAAATGAAAAACATACAGACTAAACGCCACACATTAGCCATCTTACGTAACAGTTACGAAACTGCGACAACTTGGAACTGCATTGAAAATTTTGTGACTTAAAAGTGCTGTCTGGGATGCGTCATTTAAACATAGTATAAAGATTATAAAAAGACACATACATTGCTTCTGGCCTTACACTAGGATACCCTGTGTCGTGGGAACCAGAAACATTCAAGACCTGTTTGTTTATCTCCCTGCCGGGGTTTGATTGGGACCTCTCGCTTGGGAGTCAACGCCTCGAAAGCTACGCGACAGAGGTCGACACGATTTACAGCGACAGCCATAATAGCCATAACCACTAACAGCTTTTATGTCACTCGTAGCATATAGGTGACCTTTCCTGATCAAATATTTAATGAAATCAAATCATTTCTGCAGGGCGACTGTCCCATATGAATTAAGAATACGTGTGAAATTACAGATAATCGCAATTCGCCATCGTGTTTAATAATAACGAAGTTACACTATTATAGTGGGATTTGTTCACACTTCGACCTAGAAATTTAAGCTTGGTTGACGTGCCTTTCCCTGTATTTGGAATTGTGCAACAGGGCGGATGTATTTAAAATTTTAAATAAAAACAGCAAAGCATTGCGTTGGCATAAGCATAACTGTGCCCAAGATCAGTCAGTTATTTAAGCCCCCGAGTTTGTTTTTTTGGAAATGACTCTGTATAATACTTTCGACTACATAGTCGGTTGGCTGGCGGTCTCAGGGTATATGAAACCAAGAGAGAAGAAATCAGCGATAAAGTTATTACTTTACCGATTCAGTAGAATAATGACGGTAGTTGCGTTTACCACTTACGATATTCAGCAGATCATCTTTATGTTGCAGGTAAATATAAAAATAGAAATAAGTAGGTATGCATTTATAAATGTAATATAAATATTTATAAGATATCCATTATCCCAACGAAACTTGTAGGTATGAATAGTAACCATGACAAAATAAATTAATCTTATTTTATTTTATATATATTTTTTATTTTTTTATTTATTTTATTTTATTTTATTTTATTTTATTTTATTTTATTTTATTTTATTTTATTTTATTTTATTTTATTTTATTTTATTTTATTTTATTTTATTTTATTTTATTTTATTTTATTTTATTTTATTTTATTTTATTTTATTTTATTTTATTTTATTTTATTTTATTTTATTTTATTTTATTTTATTTTATTTTATTTTATTTTAATTTATTTTATTTTATTTTATTTTATTTTATTTTATTTTATTTTATTTTATTTTATTTTATTTTATTTTATTTTATTTTATTTTATTTTATTTTATTTTATTTTTATTTTATTTTATTTTATTTTATTTTATTTTATTTTATTTTATTTTATTTTATTTTATTTTATTTTATTTTATTTAATATTGGACTCTTTACGCCTGGAAAATAAGTAAATAATTATCATTATTATTATTATTAAGGAGGAGCCATTCTTCGACAAAGCTGTGCGTCGGTCTACCTTTCTTTTCTAAGCGAAACAAGGAGAAGAAGACTGGTGTATAACATATAGATCGATCGTGACAATATTACTTTAAAAAGTCCCACTCAATTTTTTTATTTCACTTCGTTGCCACTCAGAGGGCGCTTTCTCAACGCCGTACAAAACTTAGATCGCTTAAACACGTTCAATTAGTTTAGAATAATAACAAAAACTCCCACTACGCCCCCTGTCCCTACTGTTGACATATACCAAATGCGACTTGTAAGAATGGCTCCTCTTAAGCGTGCAAAGGCCATGCTAAAAAAAAAAAAAAATTTTTTTTCTTTAGCCATTAAGGTGTCCCACTGCTGGGCAAAGGCCTCCCCCTCTTTTGTCCACACTTCCCTGGTCTGTGCCACCTCCGGCCACCCCGGCTAAAACTTACTTACTACTTTTTATTTAATTTTGTGAATTTTTAGGCTGTTTTAAGAAACGAATTTGACTATTACGGCAAATGGATGTCTTATTTTTTTTTATAACTTTCGCTTCGCTCACCACCTTTACCCTTCACCTAAGCTACCGCAATATTTTGCCCTGATATAAGCTGTGCAAGTCAGCTGTTGTCGTGACGCCATCTTGTTTTCCAACACGCCGGCTTTCGGCAATACAGATTGTTAAACGTTTTCGACGATGCTTTATTTAAATCAAAATGCTAGTGACTTGGTTAAACGTCGGTATTTAATTAACGGTCTAGAGAGTTAGTTAAGTGTCTGATTTAACCAACCAACTGCGACATATACATATTATGATCATAATGTATCAATATTTAGATAAGAAAATTAGTTTTTATCAAGTAGTGTAAGATTATGCTGGTCGTAACGTGCGGTTTTTGGACGCAGTAAAGAGGGTTTGTGATACGTGTGTAGATAAAAACTATAATATCCATGTTTTTTTATGTTCCGACCGACATCTACGATATCGACTGACAGGAAAACTGTTGATACTTGACAGTTTTACAAAACTGCCTACCTAACGGCGGTGAAGGGAATTTGAAAAAACTTCGCCGTTGAAGTACATTATGTTTTTATGGATATTACAGTATCCTATAAAAATATTACAGGATTATACTGGATAATCCTGTAATATTTTTTGATGGGAACAACGGAATTTTGCTAGGAACAATATTATCTCGAAAAAGTTTACTCAGTTTGGTACCTTTGTTTTTTTTTACATGGCCCATTGTCGTGAGATTTGTGTGTCTAGTACTCATAGTAGATGATGATGTGTATTGAAATCGAAGTCCAACCAAGATGCCCAATCACTCCAGTAGAATGTTTGAAAATTTGAAGGTATCCGGTAAAGAGAATGGAATAGAGCTGATAATAGACACACTTTACACTCTAACGTCGACTGTGAACGCAACGGTCGGGGTAATCACCTTCCAGTCAAATGAGAAACGGTTTAATGCCCTCCAAGATATCCTCGAGGGTAAGTACCTTAGGCATGTTGTTTTCATATTAGCTTAAGTTTAAGTTTAACAGTGTATTTATTTCATAAAAAGTAACTTAGATTCTACCTAAATAATTTATACTAGGATGATTGTTCTCTTAATTAATAACAAGTTATGAAGTTAAGTTTAAGTAAAAGTGGAGTAGGAACTAGTGTAGTCACTGTATCTCAGACCCCATCGTCTTCCTATCACCATAATCAGTTACACTTGAGGAAAGGATATTGAATAGTTTAGTGGTGACTACCGTTTTGGTGGTGTGATTGAATCTTACGATATAGTACTTTGGAGCTCGCGTAGCTTAGACGAAATAAAAAATCTGAATATCGGCCTCTATCATTATTGGAGATCAACGAAATTGTCAAATAAAGGTCTAGATAGATAGACTTAGAGTTGGGGTCCTCTATAGTGGCTATTTCACCGAATTCCCAGTTTTTGATCGCTGCGCTGGTTAATGTTGGTTCAGCGATTTCCCTCCCTAAATCTCCCTGTTCTTTTAATGAACTCTAGTAAGTCGCTAAGTTTGAGGTTTGATAGGACTTCATCTGTATGAATAATTAACATTTAGAGACTGATATTACATATCGTGAAAAGACAAGCATTATATTTCAATACTATTCTAATACAGGTTTAATTAATAAAGGTTTCAAAGGTTTACGAATTGGGTGATAACTAATATTGATGATTTAGATTCGTTGTGATGTATTTTAGATTTGAACTAAGATGATATGTTTTTTTTTCTTCAAAAAACAAAAAAGGGGAAGTTGTAGTATGTGCCCACATGTACGCACACACATTCACACCTTACGTCTATAAAAGTAGGACTGTACTGATATATGAGACAGTATTATACAAAGACACTGAACATTCAACATCTCTTTTACTCCAACAACCCCTAAATCAAGACCCATCCTCACAACGCATTCTCCCATAAAGTGCTGACAGTTTCCTCCAAGTACCAATGAGTTAGTTCTTGAAGGATGTGTAAATAAAGGCTATATATATACTACTCAAAAGAAAATAAGGGCCACTTACATATTTCTGTTTTTGAGTAAATTTTTAGATATAAACTAATTAATAAGTCACTAATTAATGATGTCCGGCCTCCTTCAGTATCTAACCTCTTTAATGCTGGTATTTAAGTCTTACAGCTGGCCAGAAATTGAAGCAAATAAAAAAACGAGTTTCAGGTCAAATTCCTTTCAGATGGAATCACAATTTTATTCTGTTAAAAAACTATTTCTGTCCATCTTTTGCTTCTTTTAACATCTTTTGTTAATAATGCCACGTCAACGAAGGCATATGGATACCATTACTGCCACCAGAGCCGTTACATTGATTGCTGAAGGTCATTCACAGCGGTCTGTAGCTTTTTCGTTGGGTTTCTCTCGCCGAGCCATCCACAATGTGTGGGATCGGTTCCAAGAGACTGGCAGTGTTGCAAGAAGGCCTGGATCGGGCAGGGTGCGAGCGACTACGGCACAAGAGGATCGCTACATCCGATTGAGTGCCCGTCGAGAGCGCTCTGTGACGGCACGTAAGTTACAAAATCGCCTACGGTTGACAACGGGGACTCGTGTTAGTGACCAAACGATACGTAATCGACTGCATGAAGACCAGCAAAGGTCCAGATGCCGAGTAGTACGAATTCCTTTATCTAGGGTTCAACGTGGAAATCGTTTAAGTTTTTGCCGCGAACATTCAGATTGGAGCATGAATCAATGGGGTATGGTGCTCTTCACAGATGAGTGTAAAGTGAAGCTTTGTAGTGATGATCGGCGGATTAGAGTATGGAGACGACAGGGTGAGAGATTTTCCGATGTCTGCATCAAGGAAATTGACCGCTTTGGAGGTCCTAGTGTGATGGTTTGGGCTGGGATTAGCTTACAAGGCAAAACTGAGCTGGTTTTCTTAAATCAAGGCACAGTAACTGCACAACGGTACATCGATGAAGTCATCAGGCCTCATGTGATTCCATTCTCACAGAGAGTGGGGCCAGGGTTCTGGTTAATGCATGACAATGCCCGCCCACACACAGCTCGGGCCACTCAGACTGTACTGGATGACTCCCATATTCGTGTCATACCATGGCCAGCGTATAGTCCGGATTTAAATCCAATAGAGCATATGTGGGACCAATTAAAACGATGGAGCAAGAGGTTCACAACCAGCAACAGCTTATGGATGCTCTGAAACGTGCGTGGGAAGAGATACCTGATGAAAACATCAGAAACTTAATCGAGAGTATGCATTCAAGGCTCCAGGAGTGTGAAAACAGGAGAGGAGGACACACCCGTTACTAAACCATAAAAAAACAGCTTGTGTCAGTTTTTGTTTTGTTTTGCAAAGAGTTTCTGTTTAGTTTTTGCTGTTGACAATGGACTAATTTCATGTTAACTGAAATAAGTGAAACAATTGACTACACAATTAAATGGTTATTAGCATAAGTTAAAACAAAAGCCTTGTTACATGTTATTTTAATAAATATAAATTACTGTTTACTATATTTTTCACGTAGCAATCAAAATACTTAGTGGCCCCTATTTTCTTTTGAGTAGTATATAATAACACAAACCTAATAATTCAAGAAATAACTAATAATTCAAAAAACTCTATAGCTTTTGTTGCTTATCTGCTTAATTTTTAAGGTGATGACATATTAGGGCCGAACTGTACTGCTTAGAGTCATCCCTTGCAATATTTGTACACATGTAGTGAATAATCCTTTCCTTTCGTATTTACTCGGAAATGTTCGTTTTTGTCTTACTACTTCACTCGCACTCAGTACCCGTCAAACGGGCAATTTGACATTTGACATTGATAAATAAAGTATGCGATGTATTTGATACCTACACGTAATTTAATTATACAGTAATTCATAGACACATCGGCACCATTCGGGTGTTATCGTTGTTCCGAGTTTTGCCGATAGGAAAGGATTATTCACTACATATGTATTAAGTTCTATGCAATCCTTTATATAACCTAATCTAACATCAATCTCGTAATTTTTTTAGATCCGCTGCTCCAATCGAAAAACAGTAAAGACGAAGCGGCGATCCAAGAGAGTGCACGCAAAATGGATAGGTTTCTGGACATTACACGAAGATCAGTATATGCCTGCATGATGATGTGGCTGCTGTTGCCATTTGTAAAGAGGATGTGGGGCCAAAAGCACATCTTCGCGGCATACTACCCCTTCGATACAACCACTTCTGCTGGGTAAGTACTCCTATACTCGTACATATTGCGTATCAAATGAAGTTAAATATTTTCGTAATATAAAAAGTGTGTCGTACTTTTTAACCGACTCAAAAAAGAGTAGATTCTCAATTCGACTTTATTTTTAAAGGAAAAAAAGGAAACCTTATAGAAATACTTTTTTTTCCGTCTGTCCGTCTGTCACAACCCTTTTTCTCAGTAATGCGTGCAGTTATCAAATTGAAATTGATATCAATTACTCACGTCCACACACCTTTGGAGCTATGAAAAATTAAAACTTCTAGGTCCACGCCATCAAAAATACGGCCGTTTATGTCACAAAAAAGCTGAACTTGCTAAATTTGCTTGATAGTCAAGGGAATCAAAACCTATAGAGTACTTTCGAAGGACCAAGAATCATGAAATTCGGCAACAAAAAGGTATTGCAGCAGAGGTAAAGGGAAAAATCCGAAAACTGAAAATTTCTGTCTGGCTACCTATCTGTCTGCCTATACGTCTGTCAAGACCTTTTTGTAGTCTACTGAAGTAGTAAAACAATCCGTTTATGTCTCAATTTTGCTGAATTTGCTTGATAACCTATGTAATTCTATGATAATTCTAGGTAAACGGGAAGTACCGTATACTTCCCGTTTACCTAGAATCTTAAAGTTTTGCAAAACGCAAGGTTTAATTAAGCACAAATAAAGGATAAAATCCAAAAACTTAAACTTTTCATTTGATCACAAAAAAAAAGATTTTGGTGAAAAAACATACCTACTTATAGACCCTAACGTAAACGTATCTAAGAGCTTCCGTGGTCTATTGTTTACACCCTCACCTGTCACAAGGCAGATGCAGGTTCGAATCCCGGTGCTGACGAGGTACCTATATCTGTGTCACCTCTTGTGGGAAAAGGGGTCGCGCCATGTATGTAACTGTACAATTACCTAACTGTTATTTTAATACGTACTTAAGTTATGCTAACTGCCCGTGGACACGGCTTCGCATCAGCGTTTGTAGGCTTCTCATACTTTACGACCAGAAAATTAAATGTCACCATCATCATCAACTCAGTTCATATCGATATAATTTTGTTGGGCTTAGCTTTTCTAGATAAAATCCAAAACAGCTACGCGTCCCAGTTTAGACAAATGAGGTTGAATCCAAACAAAACACCTCTACAAGCAAGCACCCTTTTTTTGGTCACGTGATTTAGAGACAGATATTCAACCATTCAGCCTACACCTAAATAAATAGTCTATGATTCATGTGCTGTCTGGTGATAATGTAACTATTAATCAGCTGGGGAGGAAGAAGAATCAAATTCAGGTCTTGGATGTTTATGTATGTGACGTCATTGTTTCTAATTCCCACGATATTGATACAGGCTATCCTAGTTTGAGGCCAGAAGCAAGGTATGTGCCAGTATACTGGGTATAAAAGAAAGGTGTATTCATATTATTGGGACTTGTTAGGGACATTATTATGGACAACTTTCACTATGAAACCAATTTGATCAGAGCAACTTTGTCGCTTCCCCATCCTAATACTCCCACAACCCCACTGCCCCAAACGCTTGATATGGCGATTTAAAAAAAATATAACGCTACAAGTAATTATTTTCGATGGTTCGCATGTTTTGAAATCTTCTATAAATCTACTAAAACAGCATAAAAAATCAGCAAAAGCATTTTGAAACGACCGGCTTTCTAAAGTCTAGCCTATGTTCATAATGCACAGTAATCTGTATAGAATGAATCATTTATTTAGGAATTCCGTAAAAGAGAAATTTGAGTTCATATTGCGAAAAAAATACATCATGAAAGTTATTAACTTTCATAATGTATTTTTCTCGCAATTTATCCTTCTATTTTACCTACCTACACATAACTACATACTTATCATTTATACACAGTAGCATGTACATGAATGTGTGTATGTGTATCTATGTATAAGTATGTAGGATGTATTGTGATTTATCTGATAGTACATTGATTATATTTATATATTTTAACTCTTAATTGTACACTAGAACTACCTCTCCATTTTTTTTCCTTTCTTGATATGTTAGCTGTAAGAAATGTCTTTTTAGATAAATATATATTTTCCATTGTGTTTTCTGTGCAATAAAGAATTACACATATTTTTGTTTGTAATAAATAATTTACTCTTATCTATTTACACCGGTTTCATAGCTGGCCTCACTTTTTTATTTTTTTTTGCAAAATGGCGGCGATGGTCTAGCCCCATGTCACGCAAAATGGAGTTCCTATTGAATAACTGGCTAAACGTGGGCAGTATGGGCATCTACCAGCCACCCAGTGTGGGACTCCATGCCACAACGTTATTTTGGCGTAACGTAGTTATACCTATACAAAAACATTAGAATGCTTTTAAATATATCATTATGTTACGAATTTCTGTTACACACCGACGACCCCGTAGAAACTCTTGTTAAAATATAATATGAAACCTCCTTTAAGTTCAAGGCCCAGCCCAAAGAGGTTTGGATGCGAGTTACTTTTTGCGAACGGTTTGTCAATGTAACTGGCCAGTTTTTTTGTTGTTTTTAATAAATTCTTAGCACTTTTTTTTATTTGGCGCCACCCACTTTGCAACTTTTCTAAAGCTTTGCCTGAATCTAGAAGGTTTTTTGAGATTCTAATACTATTTCGGTTTTGTTTCCTACGTATTCTCAGTTTGCAGATTCTTCTGGTTGAGTTGCTTTTTTAGAATTTGGGTATTTGTTTCTTTGGTGTTACGGAATACAACCGAATTGAGAACCCCCCGTTATAAAGTCGGATAAAAAGCAGAATATAAAATCAGAAATAATTTCAAAACCTGGGTTCTCGTAATGGATGAACTTTTTCCGTATACATGACATACAATACTCTCTACAAGTGTGTACGTGTTATATGTTTGTTACGCGATTATTTCGTCAGTTATGAATCGATTTTGATGACTCTTATTTTGATTGGTAGCTCATACTCCAGAATCATATAAAATCTTCTATCAAAATTGAATTAAAGCTTTTTGAAAAAACAAAAAAATATGCAGATGATGTTTTAGCTTGGGCTTCAGCAAAAGTTTTGATGAGGACTTTTCGTGTATTCACAGACATTCGCGTTCTGACCGGGTAGGACGAAATAGAGGTTGAATTTGGAATCATTCTTTTAATGTTTTTAACTTGGTGGTTTAAGAGGTATATGCAAGTTGTGTAATAGTAATAATCGATACAAAACGCAGTCGAGAGCGGGAGTCACAAATAAATACAAAAATGTGATAGCCAAGCCACAATACCATCACTAAACAAATTATCCCTGTGCTGTGGCAACCTTTTTCAGCTTCATCAAGGTCTTTATATATTTCACGAAGGTACTTTTGTTTCTAGTTACTCGGCAGCAGCTCTTTATGACTTCACTGTAATGTTTTGGATCGGGTTTGGACATATGCCAGTCAACTGTTTCATAGCCGGGATCTATTCACAAGTCCGTGTGCAGATGCTCATCATTCGAGATGATCTGGAACATCTCGCTGATGACGTCACTAACGATAAGGATGATAATGGCAACATTTACAAAGACGTACAGAATAGCGAAGTTCAGAGGCGATTCGTTTATTGTGTTAAAAAATATGACAAGGTCATCCAGTGAGTATTTTTTTCCTTTGATATAAAGAGCATAAAATGACCATGAATCCCGGAAAAGGAATCTTGTGATCACATCACACTAATATTAGGTATTTGTCGAGGGTCTTGGGGACCTTGGATGTGAAAATCAGATGGCAGAAATAAATAAAGGTTATATACTTATATTTTTTTGCTTTTCACCGGTGGGGAGAACGTCTAAAGTTTTTAGAAAGTGTAAAAAATAACCGTTGCATTGAAATTATCTTTTTTACTTTATCTTTTTTTAATTCATTTTATAAATATATGGTAGAATTACTTGTTTTTACATTTGTAAAGAGCAAGGGATAGTTGTACTTCCCACCAGCAAATGATACATTATATATTTAACAAACATATAATTATAGCTCGAGAAATACTCGAGCGCGTCAGATATTAATAGTGCCTTCACCCCACCAACCCGTAGAAAAGGCAGAGTGTGGGACTTTACGCTATATGAGACGAGAGATGATAGATGTTATGAATATTATGTAAATTGCCACTTAGCACTGTTATCCAATTTGCAGACTTATTTCGGTCCTACAAGATGCTGTGAACAAAGCTTTGTTGGTACAAATATTTGATACAACAGGAGTTATCTGTATGACCTCATACAAAATGAGTACTGTAAGTTTAATAGCATCTATTTACTAACTCAGACTATACAGGACTTTAACAGGGGCCCGAGTCTCCTGTGGAACACGAATAACAATAGTAATAAAGACGAACTCTGTGGCGCATCGGTTGTGGCTTGCCTACCATGCGAGAGGTCCCGGGTTCAAGCCACGGCTGGGGGTAAAGGAAAAAAATCCCCAGGTCTTGGATGTTTATAAGTGTGTGACGTCGCTGTTTCTGGTGCCCACGAAACAGGGTATCCTAGTGTGGGGCCAGAAGCAATGTATTTGCCTATATGAAAATGTGCATGTAATGTTTAAGTATCTACAATAACATATTTGAGAAGTCGAGCTATCTCAATAACAATAATGGCGGTTCAATACAATGTCACAATTCAAAGTGCTGGAAATTACTGAATGAACGTCTGAGATCTGATAGAATTAAATGTTGAATGGATGAAATCAATTAAGAATTTTGTTCGGAACCAATCGCAGTCCGATTTTGTGTTCGATTTACTAGTTAAGGTAAATTCTGAACGCACCTTTCTTGCTTAAGATCTATTGAATTGTCACTTGGACAGATTGATTTCGTAACCTGTAACACAGTGTATTCAGGGTTTCTGCAGATTTAAGACATTGTATTATGTTAAAAATAAAGCATTATAATAATATACACAGTCAGGTCATAAGTTCTGTCACACAATAAAAACTTTTGAATTTAGAACGCTGGCCACAAAAAAGTTTATTGAATTCGAATTTCGAATTTTTCATGAAAATAAAAATGTGTACTTTTTAGAATTTTCCTCATTTTTAAATATGGAGTGGACACTTAAAGAAGACCGTGTCGCAGTTATTGCGTTGCATCGTTGCGGTTTCGCGCCAATTCAGATTTTCGACTTACTGAAAAATTTGAATATAGCCAAAAGATTCGTTTATCGTACCATAAAACGATACAATGAAGACTCTAGTGTAGATGACAGGTCAAGAAGTGGTCGCCCTCGCTCTGTTAGGACTCCAGCAGTGATAAAAGCTGTGAAGGCGCGAATTCAAAGAAATCCCATACGTAAGCAGAAACTGTTGGCCCTTCAGATGGGTTTAAGCAGGACCACGGTGAAAAGGGTGTTAAATGAAGACTTAGGGCTTAGGGCATATCGAAGAAAAACAGAACATCGTTTGGACGCTCGTTTAATGGACCTGAGACTGAAGAGATGCCGCGCCTTGTTGAAGCGGTACGCGGGAAAAAAGCATCGGGAAATTCTTTTTTCGGATGAAATAAATTTCACCGTGGAAGAGAGCTAAAACAAACAAAATGATAAGGTGTACGCACACAGCAGTGAAGAAGCGAGCAACCGTATTCCGCGTGTCCAACGAGGTCATTTTCCATCCTCGCACATGGTTTGGTTGGGAGTCTCT
This sequence comes from Argyresthia goedartella, assembly GCA_949825045.1. Lineage (NCBI taxonomy): Eukaryota > Metazoa > Arthropoda > Insecta > Lepidoptera > Argyresthiidae > Argyresthia > Argyresthia goedartella. The sequence continues at coordinate 2,677,403 of OX463815.1, forward strand.
TATTGGGGCTTAACTGAGGTAAATTTTTGTGAGAAAGGCGTAAAAACGAATGCAGTTGTGTATCAAAATACAGTCCTCAAGAACCTTGTGGAACCTGTTTCTCATACCATGTTTAATAACAGGCACTGGGTATTCCAACAAGATTCTGCGCCAACTCATAGAGCGAAAAGCACACAAAACTGGCTGGCGGCGCGTGAAATCGACTTCATCCGGCACGAAGACTGGCCCTCCTCCAGTCCAGATTTGAGTCCGTTAGATTACAAGATATGGCAACACTTGGAGGAAAAGGCCTGCTCAAAGCCTCATCCTGATTTGGAGTCACTCAAGGCATCCTTGATTAAGGCAGCCGCCGATATTGACATGGACCTCGTTCGTGCTGCGATAGACGACTGGCCGCGCAGAATAAAGGCATGTATTCAAAATCGCGGGGGTCATTTTGAATAAACTATATTACCATAAGAATCTATGTTTTATTAAGTTCATTTTGCTATATAAATGTTTAAATAAATAATAAACATGTCTAAATTATTTCATATTGCACATGTGACAGAACTTATGACCTGATTATGTATATTAACCAAAAAAACCGGTGATTATGGCCGAGCGGTAGGCGCGATGTTTATTCGAGTTTCCTTCGTTAATTAAGACGAGAGTTCGGAAGAAAATCGGTCTTCCAACCGCGAGTTTTGTTCGCTGTCAGGCAGCGCCGTGAGTTGGTCGAAGTGGTTTGAACAATATTTCGGGAAACCTTGAGCCTTGCACTGAGAGACATTCGGTCGGGGTGCGGGAACCGACCTTAGTGCAAGGGATCTGAACGGTCGCACGTGCGTTCGAAACCTCGCTGGGAGGTACCGTGGTGCTTTTAGAATTAAGTAAACAGTGTGTCACTTGCTGTTGGCAAGGAGATGCAGAGAACCTCCTTCAGCAAAGAATTGGGACTTACCGAGACGCGCTCGTCCGGTAACTCGTCATCACAGCCGGACATACACCAGGTATCTTTTAGTCTGTAAGATTTTCAGCACGGTGTACCGCTGTCATTAGAGACCCTCACGGCGGTAAAAGAAGAAGTTCTAGCTGTCTATGGACCCGCAGTGTGACCGCCGCCCTGAGGGGTTCTTAAAAATTTGGTAGACAGAGCGTGGTTCTTTTTATGAATGGTGCCCTCTGGGTGTTAAAAAATCACGACAGCGGACTGCTACTGGAATAGGCGCCATAAGGTAGGAACAGTTTCAATATATGCCTGTAGTTATATGATCAGTAAAAACTTGTATTGTTGTATGGTAATGTACAGTGTAACACGAAAATAAGCCCTTAAATATGAATCTTTAAGTTATATTTGGAGAGCTTATTGAACTTTGTTTCACCTCATAGTGTTATATTGTTTTATATGTTATCAAGGTTCGAGTGAAATTTCAGTATTGATTGAACCATAAGAGATTTGCAGCCTTATGAAGAGAGTTCAACTGAAACAATACATCACTTTATTTATTTATCAAATATGAACGCAGGGTTCAAGTTCGTGTTGGTTTTATTTTATTTTATTTATTTAACTCAAATCTGCAGCCTGTTAACTATTGTCAATTAACAATATATACTTTAAATATGGTCAATTATGCATTTCATATTAAGATTGTCAAAACGTTAGTTTTCTCGTTAGTTGATCAACTATCGACAGATAATAAGCTGTAGCGTACTGCTTACTATATGACGGGTTAGTTGATAAACTAACGGTTAAAACCGTTAAAGAGTAAACTGGTTTAAACTTGAATTGCAAACGAAACACCAGGGCAAACACTGCGGTAGCTTAGTTCAAGACTAGAGGGGGCGAGCACAGCGAAGCCCCCGAATAGTCTTCGAGTTAGGTTGACATGTAAAAACAAAAGATAGGTGTATTCCAAACCCTGTCGGTCTGGTTTATTATCTGTTAATAGTTGATCAACTAACGCGTTTGTTTATCATCTAACGGGTTTGACTATCTTACGTTGACAATACATATTGATATAAAGACAAACAAACTTTCGTATGAGCCTATGAGTAAATGGTGAGGTTGTGTTATGTTGTGTATAGGTATAGTGTAAAATTTGTGTGCGTTTATTTATGAAATTTTAAGACAACATTAAATGATATGTAATAAGTAGTTGTAAGTTTAGGCAGATGGAAAGCGCAACGGTTGGTACAGTATTATTATCAACTTGGTGAGGGAGGGTAAACATGGATCTGTTTGAATAAACAAGGGGTGAGATAAATTATATTATGATTTTCCTGTGCTAACGAAACTAGTTTTTTAAATGCACACTTTGAGGTATTGAAGAGGTCCAGATCTGAGAAGAGTTTGTTGTATGTGTTGGGATGTCTATGACTGAGTTAGATGCATAATTAGTGCGATTGAACGACACAAAACACATTTTGGTGTGCCGTGTTCTTTTAGATGGGACAGCCAGGGATAATATATCTGTCAGCAGTCTAGGGAAGTCTAAAGCGCCGGAGCACACGTCATGCAGCAGAGCCATCTCAGACAATATACGCCTGTCTTCCAGAGTCAACAGATGGAACCTGTCACATAAGGTAGGGTAGTCGGCGTGAGAGTTATGAGAGCAGTAGTTCAGGAATTTAAGGAACTTTCGGAACGATTTAGGGAAATGGTTGGAGGATACGGTGCGTGTACGTACTATAGCCAGATTGTTTCGGTGGTTGATTATTTCTGCGTGTTTGTTGTCTATTTACACAAGCAATGGCACAAGCAATTTTTAAAAGAGATCTAAATATCAATCTGTGGGAAAACTCCCACTCCCACAAAAGAACGGGAAGGTCTTGCCATCCTTTGCAAGTTGTTGCTGTTTTATGCTGTTTTATGGGAGAAGAAGGGCGTATAAACATATGCCATACATACAAACAGCAACAACTTGCAAAGGATGCCAAGACCTTCCCGTTCTTTTTAATCTTCGACATGTGACATTGCCTAGTCATTTATTGGTGCAATATCTTTTTAAATAATATTGACTTCTATTTTATCTAGTTTTAATAATTAAGTAATAGAAAACACGAATGTGAATTTTATTAAAACAAATCAGCTAAAATAACAAGTTCTACGAAGTTTTATTGTGCGTGTGGCTGTTAGGCCCGATCACCTCAGCCTTTAAAACAATTTTACTTTGTGTATTAGAGAGAATAAAAGTGTCATTTTGTGCAGGATACATCTGAATGTATCCTGCACAGAATGTGCTGACACAAACACGAACTTTGCGAGCATGAGAGTGAAATATAAGTTTTCCTACGAGTTCGTATAGGCTTATTTACGAACCAAAAAGTTTACGACACGAGCCGAAAACGGTGGTCGTAGCGAGGTTCGTAAAGAAGCCTTTTCGATCGAGTTTAGAATAGAACTTTTCCGCCTGAGATCCCAATATCAAGTGGCGAAGTTGCTATTTTGAGGATGGAATGCGGAAAAATTTATTTGTTAATAAGTCTATGCAAATCTACAGTAATAAATATTTTTTGACTTTTACTTTGATTCGTTTAAGTCGAGTATTATGTGTGGATTATCAGAAGACATATTTCGTAGGTAATATTTCAACATGGAATAACTCCAATCGTTTTGAATCGATGTCATAGGAAATTGCCCATATGAATTAGTCCTGCAAACAGAATTGTTCATTTCTTTTACATAGAGAAATCAACAGGAAATTATGGAAATTTGCAGCTAATTATAGGATATATTTAAGGTATTTTCAAGTACTATATTTCATCATCACACTTTCGAGGGTAGGATACATGACTACGACGCACACAGTTTACAAACTTTCACCAGTGACTTCATCCGGAAATTCATCAAGGTGATCATGTAATTTCTACATGTATATTTTTAAGGTGCTACGAAAAAACAATGGGATTTTGTTCGAATCCATTTACTCCACCATGAAGTCATCTACATATTTGATTTTTGGGTTAACGTTTATTGAGTATTTGATAAGATTTTCGCTAAAACAAAAACGCGATTGGATGAAGTTTTTACGATAGAATTTAATTACGAAAACACCTCTAAATTCTGAAATCCTAACTAATTTCAATGTGGAACTGCGTTCAAAATATAGATATTATGTATTCGCAAAATCTCCTTACAAAACTTATTAACTAAACAGCGTAGTTTATTTTTAAACACTTATTCTGTGGTTTAGCGCTACGTTTTTTCATTTATTCCCGATTCCGTCCCTCTCACACTGCGGGTCTTTCCGCCTGGAGTAACGGGGACCTTTGCACGGACGAGGTATCGCCTTAACCCCTAACCAGGCAATGAGCATGCAGATTTTTCATTAGTTTTCGCATTTATTACCAAGCCATAAGGTCGAAAGTTTGGTGGTCCTCTTTAGTACATTGCCTGGTTAAAGGTTAACTAATGGATTGTTTCTGTTGTAGCTGGACAGCGTACTGGGAACCCAACTTGGACAATTCGTGTGGATGGCAATTTACATGTCTGTGTGTATGGCTGAATTATTTGTCTACTGTTACTTCGGCACATTGGTCACTGACGCGGTACGTAATTTTGTGCCGTGCTCATTTCTTGTGTGTGAGACACGGCCGCCCCTATTCAATACTTACATTTTTAGGGTTCCGTCCGTCCGTCCATCCGTCCGTCCGTCCGTCCATCCGTCCGTCCATCCGTCTGTCACCAGGCTGTATCTCATGAACCGTAAGAGTTGGACAGTTGAAATTTTCACAGATGATGTATTTCTGTTGCCGCTTTATCAATGATACAAAACAAAACAGAATAGAATAAATATTTAAAGGGGCTCCCATACAACAAAGCTTTTTTTCTCTCGTATTTTCTCGATATTGATAAGGACAACAGGAAGATGCTTGAAATATTCACAGAATATTAAGTTATATATTCACTTTAAAAACAAATAAATAAATAAAAACAAAACAAATATTTCGGTAAAAAAAATCCTGTTTTTTTTGCCGTATTAATAGAAAATGGTACGGCACCCTTCGTGCGCGAGTCCGAATCGCACTTGGCCGTTCAAAACTTCTTTCATTTAACCCTTCAACGTATGGCCCTACCCAAAATCGCGTAGGACGTAATTTGCAACCTTATTGCTTGGTAGTAAAGTTCAAAACCTATGAATACCTATACTATGTGGTAAAGGGTTAATTGTGAATTAGGCAGAAACTAAATGTAAGTGCAATTGTGCCTCCGCGTATACCACATGGTAAAATGCGTGACGCTTTTATTATTTTTTGCGGTAATTTAGCTGCTTATTAAAGTAAGGTCACTATCTAATAGGATGGTTGATACTAACACGAACAAAATATGCCTTCAGGTACACTTCGTCCACATTCTCATTATGGTCCACATTATCATCTAGTCCACATTCCCATCTCGTCCACATTCCTATCTCGTCCACATTCCTATATCGTAGCATAGTGAATGATCGAATTGATATCGTATAGCCCTACAGTTCTAAGTTAGGTTGAAGTCGAGTTGTGAAGAGGACGAGTTAGGAATGTGGACGAGATGGGAATGTGGACGAGATGATAATGTGGACCATGATGAGAATGTGGACGGAGTGAATCTGAAAGTATGTTTTGTAATAACTTGGTCAGCGTATTAGGTAGTGACCTAACTTAAATAAGCAGCTAAATTATCGCAAAAATAATAATAGCGTCACGCATTACCATATACTTTCGTTTCAGAGCATGTTTGTCTGTGACGCCATTTACATCAGCGACTGGATCTCCTTGTCGCCGAAGTTTCGGAAGCAGATGCTGATCGCGATGGCTCGCTGGCAGCGACCCGTGAAACCTTTAGCAGCTGATCTGGTACCAATTTCTGTGCAGACCTTTTTAAGCGTAAGTTTGCATTATTTTATTGGCTCTGATTAAACCGAGCTTCAAAATTCTGACCGAAAACTAACGGGGAAGCTAACTGTCAAATTGGTTCCAAGTAGAGAGCGCTAAAAATTTGTGGATAATAAACTCAGAGCAAGTAAGCAAAAAGTTTCGTTCATCTGAATCACGAAGTAAAAGTAAGTAAGCAATGCAGAGTTTCGTTAATCAAATAAATTAATTGTCAATAAACAGATAGCCATAGAACCTCCGATGAATGAAACTCTTTGTTGGTGTTGAAAATGTTTATCAAGTTACAAACCTCAGATTAATGATACTCTTTATGTTACTACACTACTACACTAAAAGTTTTGATTCAGCATGGAGCGACTGTTTCAAGCATGGAGCGACTGTTTCATTAACTGAGTGACCAGGCGCTTGAGCGACTAGTTGACCCTATGTCTGGATGAGCCTTATGTGACTTACCATATGTAAAATCACGATTTATTTGACATATATGGCTTACCCGCTCATTGTGAAACAGGCCATAATTGCAAGGTTCGTTTATTGTAGTAAAACTTCTTTACGCACGCTTCACTTGGGGAGTAAGCTGGCGAATGCGTGACGGAGCGTTACGAAAAGTGTAATCGGGCGAGGCGAACGAGAGGTGCGCGCGCACATTTTCTTTCTCTCTTCCTCTCATAGCCAGACACAGTGCAGGAGATGTATTTTTGAAGCATTAGAGCTAAAGAAATTTTACTTCAGTTGTGTGGTCTAAAGCACACTCTTTTTTTATTTATTCATTTATTTATTTATTTCGTAACGCATGATACGTTGCACATCTCATCATATTTAAAATTGAGGGAATCGTTTAGTGAACATTGGAATGTGTAATCAAGGTGTTATTACACATTCAATCTGTACTTTCAATCTGGTTTCAATTGGTACTATACCGGATAAGGTGGTTTGACAATGAGGAGGCTTATAACCAGAAGTGGGCGGAAACAAGCTGTCGACGATCATGGTGATCAGACATTATCCTGTAAACTTTTACTATCAAGAAACTTAACATTAACATAACATTTGTATACAGGCATATACATTGAGTCTGGCCGCACCATAGGATACCCTGTGTCAAGGGAACAAGAAACAGCGATATCACACTCATATAAACATCCAACACCTAGGGTATTCTTTATCCAACACCTAGGGTATTCTTGATCCAACACCTAGGGTATTCTTTATCCAACACCTAGGGTATTCTTTATCCAACACCTAGGGTATTCTTTATCCAGCACCTAGGGTATTCTTTATCCAACACCTAGGGTATTCTTTATCCAACACCTAGGGTATTCTTATCCAACACCTAAGGTATTCTTTATCCAACACCTAGGGCATTATTCTTGGTTTTCTTTATCCCCAGCCGGGAATATTACCCCGGGACCTTTCGCATTGTAGGCCACTACCGCAGCGCCACGGAGGTCGTATATTGGTTAAACTTTAATTTTATTTGAAGATCTTTAAGTAAACGAACCGACCCATTTCTTGCACTTTTAGCGCAGAGTAAAATGTAACATTTACTTCTTGCAGCAAGCAAGTAATCAAGTAAAGTTGGTATAGAGAATACGCATCGCATTCAATCTTGTGCTGATTGTTTCAGGTACTGCGCGGGGCTTACAGTTTATTTGCTGTTTTAAAACAATCGTCTTAGAGTGCTTGTACTAATTATATACTCGTTTAGGCTACCTGTAGTTGGAAACATTCTACAAATACTTAATAACTTTTCATTTGAAATGGCATGACGTTGGAGCGTGTCAGGTTTCTATCTTATATATATGTCACCGTTAGTTGATAAACTAACGTTTTTTTAAATCTTTTACATACGTACGTACATATGCTCACGCCTATTTCCCGGAAGAGGAGTAGGCAGAGATCAAAGACCTTCACCTGCTACGATCCTGGCATACATCTCTCGCTTCTTCAACATTCATAAGTCTCTTCATGCAAAAAAATCTTTTCTCGGTTAACTATCGACAGATAGTAAACTGTAGCATACTGCTTACTATATGACGCGTTAGTTGAAAAAGTAAAGTTTAAAACCGTTAAATGAATTGCAAATTTAACGGTTTAAACTTGAATTGCAAACGAAATGTCAGGGCAAACACTGCGGTAGCTTAGATGAAGACTAGAGGGGGCGAGCGCAGCGAAGCCCCCGAATGGTCTTCGAGTTGGGTTGACATGTAGGAACAAAAGAACTCAGTTTTACTGGAAGTCTGTTTATTATCTGTTTAAAGTTAATCAACTAACGCGTTAGTTTATCAACTAATGATTTTTACCAACTTACGGTGACATATATATGGGTGAAACTGAGAAAATATTAAAAATGTTAACACGAGATATCTCGCGACAACGTTTGGCAGCTATAAAACCTCGAAATGTTGCGACTTTTTTTAGAATCTCGCTCACAATTCAAGCGAAAAGTTACTTTCTAACAAATGAATCCCACCAAAAACATTCTGTAAAAAAATTGCCAAGTCTCGATGGAGCTGCTTGTTTATCTCTAAAAAGTAATGAAATCTAGACAAAGTCGTGCCAAGTCTAAGGTTCCTTGATTTCTTTATTAATATAGTTAATGTTGTGTGACTTGGCCATTAAACATTCTTTATACGTTAGTGGGTACAAGTCAATTTTGTTAACACGTAATGTTATATCTGTGGTAACTACCTATGTTATATCTGTTACTCTCAATGTCAATAAAAATAAGTCATGGCAAAGTTATTTTTATTTTACATACTAATTTGCTTAAAATATAATTCTTTTGTATACCCTTAACGAGCAGCATAAAACGATCACGGAAGGCGCCTGCAGTCATTTTCTAATATTTCATACGTGTCCCTTAGGATTAGGAAACTTGCAGCTTGTAATTTATTGTAATTAAATACGATGCAGTTCAAAATTGACGTGTACCGTTATACGTTATACGTTAGTGGGTACACCCACTAACGTAGAAAGAATGTTCAACGGCCAAGTCACACAACATTAACTATAATAATAAAGAAATCGCAGTAAGGAACCTTAGACTTGGCACGACTTTGTCTAGAATTCATTACTTTTTAGAGATAAACAAGCAGCTCCATCGAGACTTGGCTAGTTTTTTACAGAATGTTTTTGGTGGGATTTCACTTCTTTTTGTGGAAACGTGGGCATATTGATTTATTTTATTAGATTTTCGGGAGATATCCGGGAGATATGAAAACGGTATACACCGAATCTATACCAAGAGAAAACCAAGCTCTTGTGTTTTCTAATCAGGGTCACCAGGTACTTCAGATCTTCGATTATCCTAGTTTTTATAGTTTTCCCTTTATGTGGCCCTTAAACCCTAACTCTGTACCAAATTTCAGCTCTCTGAGTTTATGGGAAGTACTAGTTCTATTATGATGATCATGAGTGAATGAGTGAGTGTCATAAATGCGAAACTTTGCTTTCGCTAAACTTCGGAACTAAATGACCTATAGACTTGAAATTTTGGATTTTAAGTATGTGATTATAGCTTACTGGATGACAAAAATTTCTGCGTTCTGGTCTTATCCAGAGGTTCTCAAATAGGGGCCTGAAAATGCGGCGAAATGGTTCCAGTAAAGGATGGTACGGCAGTTTTTGCTTCGCGCTCGACTTGGCGGGGTTACTGCCGTGCCCCCCGATTTATAATTATAAGTGTTGGTACTGATCGGAAACAAAATTTTTTGTTATCTAATTTGTAAGAAAGTTAATTTTTGCCAGCATTCAACGTCAATAATTCATGAGCGAGAAACCACAAAAAGTAAACCATTTCGAGGTTTTAAAGCTGCCAAAACACAACATTTTTGATATTTTCCCAGTTGTTCCATTATAATGCCAAAAGATTTAAAAAAATGCACCACCTTCTGTAACGCTAGCGACTGGCATTTATGGAGGCGTGAAGAAAACAGTATTATAATGAAAGATATTCAGAGTGATGACCCTATTGACCCTTATTAGTCTAGATACGCCTTCAGACTATTTAGTCCCACACGGGCTGGCAATAAAACAAAGTTACACTCTTATGTCGCTTTATTTACGCTGTATAGTTTATTTATTTTGTAAGCGTCACCTTTGATCGTGCTGCCTTGCCATGTGCCTGCACTTTTCAAAGAACGCCGACACTCACTCAAAGGTAGCCACCGCCGGAGTAATAAAACAAATTACATTATTAATTACTACGGCGACACGAACAAAGATGACGCTAATAAAATGAATAAACTGTATTCGGTGTAGGATGTCAGTGATAGATAAAGTCCTTACAAAAGCCATTATGTCCAGAGAAGCAACCGTATCATTACACCATTTAATCAGCATAATTACTCTTTCGTCACAATTAGCCACGTTTATAATTATTACGGTAATTGTTGTAGCTGTGCACTGTAATTAATATTTAATTACTCTCTGAATAACACGATTATTAAATTCTCTACAGGATGTTATAAGCTATGATATAAAGCCTATATAACTACAGGTTAAAGTGAACATTTAAGAATACAGAACTACAATTAGAAAAAAACATCCTTTTTTGTTGTCAGCTAGTTAGTTTTGAGATCTTGTGATGTATATGTGACAGGGCTTTAACCCAAATCAATAATGATCGACATTTCATTTGCCGATGTGAATATCTCGTATTCTAGAAACGATATCCATCTCGTAGATTATAATTTGGCAACATGTCTAGTACAGTACCCCGGTTTGACGACAGCGCATCGCCCCGGGGTACAATCCGGTACACCTCGAACAATCGCTTTGTGAATCCGTCCAACTTAGATTTCAAACACAAACTCGGCTAATTGAAATACTTATGTTACCTACCTATGCATGTTATGAAATACCCAGTTGGTGGAAGTTTCCGCCTTTGTTGTTTTAATAACCCGCGCAGCTCCACTCAATTTTAGTTTGGCTACCACTAGAAATCCTGGAATGGCGGGTGAATAATGTAATATGTAATAGGTGTAATAGGTTATGACAGAACAAATCCTCTTATGGATTCACTGTTTTCGTATAAGTGCTTAATATTAATTGAAATGGACTTTCCTGAATAAGCTTTTGTTGAAATTCGCCCATATAGAGATGTTCCTTCTTAACTTTTCAAATAATTTCCTGTATTCCGAATAAGTTTAAAGATCGGCCATACAGCAAGAACTGTAAAAAGTTGCTTGTTTGGCGTCTGAATCTTAATTCCCGTCATACGTTACCCACAGTTGTAAATGCTACCTAGCGCTTTATATACTATTTACATTCCGGATTGCCGACAGATTATAAAGAAATAGGCGGCATACCGCATGTAATTAAAGAAAAAAAATACGATACAATAAAAAGTACATACGGCCGGTTCGTTCGTTAGCCGAGTGCCTGAAACAGAAGCGCAATCGCCCACGGCCGCCGCGCTCGCTGTATCAAACATATTTTACAATATTTCTTGAACAATACAACCCCGAACTCACTGGAACTGCGTGGCCGGTGGCCGGTGGCCGGTCTATTGGCCCCGAGCAAATAGTGCACAAAGCTCAGTCAGTGTTCAATCCGTTTATTTGTTGGACCAAATGATGAAAATGGACACTAGACAGGCAAGTTCTGTGTACATTCAATTTATTAGCGGTTTAATAAAAATATTAGGTTACTTTTTCGTGAGTGGGTAATGTTATCGGGAATAACGTAGCGCAATCCGTTTGTTTTTACCCACGATGACGGAAGGAAGGGAACGGAGAAGGTAGGTATTGCATTTTAGGTCAGAGGTTTTTTGTGGGTGTGTGTGTCTGTGTGTGTGTATGTTCGCCCGCGACAGACGGAACGGAATGGAGGAGTTAAATGCGTTTGAGGTTGGAGATTTTTGTGTGTGTATGTGTCTGTTACCATTTTCTTGGAAAACTACTGGACCGATTTCGATGCGATTCTTTTATTTGTCGTGGTTTTAGAGATAATTATGCGCCAATTTGTCAAGGCCAAGGTTTTCATACTGCCTATAAAAATATATGCTTTGCTGTATCTGTCAAGATTCACTGGCCTGCCAACATATAAAGTGCCGGTGTAACACCTGTGATACACCCCGCCTATGACAAACACATCGGTTGTATCTCAGGAGATAAACGTGGCGCTATGCGTGCTAAAATCTGTTCAAAGAAGTTTTTATTAATCTGTGTCAAGGTTCGAAAATTAACGGCTTAACAAGGAAAGAAGTGGACCAAGTTTTCGACTGAAGGTTAGACTTAAGGGAGGAGGAGGAGGTGGCTAAGACAACGATAGCAAACCTTGGATGTAAATCAATTTTGGAGCAATAGCTAACTTAAACACATTGCTTTTATTACCCACGACGGAACGGAGATGATATGCGTTTGGGGTGAGAGGATGTTTGTGCAAACCAATGTTGCCATTTTTCTCAAAAACTACTAGTCCGATTTTGATGCGGTTTTCAGTGATGGGTTCGGGTTTGATTGGTGCATGTTCTTAGATAGGTGTTACGGTGACAACCTTGTTTTTTATTAAGTTTGTAGCATAAATTCTTTGAGTCGGGGATTTCAAAATTATTTTATCCTTTTTCAACTACGTTTTAACCGTCGTGGGTTTTTAAAAAAAAAATATTTTTGTTTTTTTTTTAGATGTTAATTCCATTGAACGGCCCAGGTACCGGGGTCGGTTACCCAGGGTCGCTGTTATACTTGTAATACTTGGATTAATATGGATAAGGTGGGCATACTAACATTAAGTAGGTAACCTAATACAAAAGGGCACCTAATATATTGTTTAACAATAAGGGTCAAAAAGGGTCGCGTATTCGGTAATGGTGTGCATTGCCGAATAAGCGACCGAAGTTCGGCGTGATGACGCCTGCAATGCAATGCCAATCACGTAAGGTTCTATTCAGAAACGAAAAATTCAGCCGCGGCACTTCTGCGCGTTTTTCGGCCATGATGTGTTTTGACCCTAAGTGTTGACTCTCAAATATGTTAAACGTTCACCAATTTTAGTGTTCCTATGTTGTTTCATAGAAATTAAATGGTTGCTATAGGACCTATAGTACTATACCTACTTTAGTATACAGACAGAAAGTGACCTATAGATCACTAACTTTCTGTCTATATACTAAAGTAAGGTTTGTTAGGTCAGTACTTTTTACGACAACCTGGAGCCAAAGCGAAGCGGAGCGGAGCGAGGCGACCCCATGTAGTTTAGCATAAAATAGAGTGTACAATTTTGGTGAACATTTAGTTAATTTGGGATACAAATGATTTTTTTGGATGTAACTTTTCACACAATTTGGTAAACAGTTTAAAATTATCCATATATGAGTATCTGAGAAGACTAGACGTTAGGTTTCTCCCGATATTTGCTTAAAGTGGTGTTAAAATTGCAATTTTCTCGATTTCGCCCCCATAGGAGTATTGTATATTTGGCTATAATTCACCGAACAAAAACAATTGTGCCTCTGCCAGCTCGTATGGGAAAAGGCGTGACGCTAAGATATATTATCACTCCCCCATCAAGCTCCCTAAATGGCTGATAACTACAAACCAGTGAATCGCCAAATCCAAATAGTATTGTCGTCTTATTAAAAATCACATGGTGCTTGTTCTAAATGGATACGTCATCAAAAGTATATGTAAAACCGCATCCATCTTTAATTTTCATTAGACTCCTTGTCGATTTCCATATGTTTCGCCTACATTAAGGTAATTCAGATGGTATAAATATTCATGAAGTATGACCTAATTAACATAAATACTCCAGGTATAGATACCTACTCGTAAGTAGGTCGTACATAATCACGCCTGTCTCCTGACACATAACGTAATTGTGATGAGACAAGGTCAACCAAACATATAAGTTAACCATTCATATGCTGGGACTATGGAATACACCCCTTCTCATAATGCCTTAGCCTTGCTATTAAGTGTGTTGTATCTATTCAAAGCAGAGAAGTCCTTAAACCCAATGGAACGTATTAAAATATAAGTTAAAATTTCTGAATGTCTGAAAATTAAAACCAGTAGCTGCTGAGAAAAAACGCGGCAAACGCGCCATAAAGAAAAACCTTATTGAAAGTGTCAGACTAAGTTCGTGTTGAAGTATAGTTCCTTATGCGGAAGTAGATCGTCTAAGTATACTCGTAGAGTCTGCGACCGCGAAAGCCTCTGGCGACATAAAAATGCTATTTGCACTGCTTCCTGTATTCTCCGGCGGTTTGAGGAACCATCGTTCTATTGCATTTTCGTATTTTATACCCTACATAGGTTCCTGTTGTTCGTCGTAACTATAGATAGGAGGTGTGGCTTAGAGCTCGTAAATTAAACTTAAGTAAATTTATAATTAAGTTCCTACCTACAACAATTAATACAATTTTGTGTCTAGGTAAGTAGGGTCCTACATAACTAACAAATAAGAAACACCATTCTATTACTTGATAAGCAAAACATATCATCGTTAAATTTCGAGCTACTTTCCCAGTACATAATGCACTCTTTATCAGTCAGTTCATACTATCCCAGTTATCCTACTATTTGATAATACTATTGTTGAAGTTTAGAACAAGGAAAATTTGTGACTAAACATAATGAAAAGGCCAAATAAAGAGTAGCAGCTGCAGTAGCGGAGTATTTCTCAACTAAGTCCACTACACTCTAAACTACTACGGTTTCTGTTGAAAATGGCTACACTGTTACACCTTAGCAAATACACCAGTGCAGGAAGCTGCAACCAATATAAACCCTTAATGGTATGGGAATAGAGGCCGACGGAGTCCAGTGGGAATTTCTCAGGTTAAGATGGTGAGACTTTGAACCTGGTTTAGCGAATACAGTGATCATTCAACTTCAAGGTTTTATTGTTACGCGGGAAGTAAAACATGAAAAGAAAAATAAAGAAATGTTCTAGTAGCGAATTCTAACAAGCGTTTTGTTCTGTGTGTGGTTGTTGCTGTTGTTGTTGTTAACAATTAAGATCATCTTGAATTCATTTTAAATTATTGTGTTTGGTAGGTAAGAAAATTGCATTACAGGAAAATTTTCTTAATTTGAAGCGAGCGCCATCTCTTAGTTATTCCGTGAACTAATGATGCAGTTTAGTACACTTAATAATTTTGACTCAAATGAAGGTGGCGCTAGTGGTTTGAATTATATTCTATGCACTTCAAAGGAGGATAATATCACTTAAAAATTAAAATTAGATCAAAAATATAGATAAATAGCTCATTTTGGAGGTAAGATGTGTACAAATTATATTTTTCTAAATTTCTACACAATATAACATAACGTCACGCCTTTTCTTATACGGGGTGGCAGAGGCACAACTGTGCCCAGTTTGAGCCAGTTATTCAATACTCCATTTTTCGTGACAGGGGGCTAGCCCGTCGCCGCAGCTATAGAATAATGAAGGTTTCCTCACGATGTTTTCTATCACCGTTAGAACGTTCGTATAATGTACTTAAGATAAATATCTCATTGGTACATAGTCAGGAATCGAACCTGAATCTCCTGTGTGAGAAGCAAGTGGGAATCCCATTAGACCACGGAGCATTTCAAGTTTCATCATCATCTTCATCATCATCATATTCAACCCACATCGACCCACTGCTGGGCAAAGGCCTCGTCTAGAGACGAGAAATGAAACTTATAGAGCTATAAGTTTCATCTAATAAATACCAGACAAATGTGCTAAACCAAAGTAGCGTATAAAAGATAAGTTTAAGTGTGGAATTTGGCCTGCCTAAACTGTGCCATACCTAGATAAACTAATTTAATATTACTTGCAAACAAACATTCTTAGTACTTACGAAATAAACCTAGTTTTATAAAACCTAATTGACTCACCAATACACAACAACTCCATCTCAGTTGCACAGGATTCACTATTTTCTTAGCGAGGTTGGATTGATACCGGTAGTCGAGTAGGGATTTAGGTCTCTTCTCGCACACAAATCGTTTCACAGACATTTTCGTACCTATTTACAAGTTAATTACAATTTCAAGACAGTTGTGTCGAAGATGCATTCGTCTCGCTCACACTGCACTCAGGTGAACGCTAACTTTGTGGGACGTTTATAAATTCACGCTTGGATTGCTTCGTCTACGCTGCGGGGCGGACAAAATAGTACGTGGAGTCGCTGGGACACGGGACGGTAACTATCCTGCCTGGCATACATGAATAAATCTCTTGTCAGAGATAAGCTCGACTTTGTACATGACTTTATATAATAAGATTTATGTATGTCTGATTTGTGTAGTTATTATTTACCGTGCAATAAAGTATATTGATATTGATATACATAGTCAGGTCATAAGTTCTGTCACATGTACAATATGAAATAATTTAGACATGTTTATTATTTATGTAAACATTTATATAGCAAAATGAACTTAATAAAACTTAGATTCTTATGGTAATAAAGTTTATTCAAAATAACCCCCGCGATTTTGAATACAGGCCTTTATTCTGCGCGGCCAGTCGTCTATCGCAGCACGGACGAGGTCCATGTCAAGATCGGCGGCTGCCTTAATCAAGGATACCTTGAGTGACTTCAAATCAGGATGAGGCTTTGAGCAGGCCTTTTCCTCCAAGTGTTGCCATATCTTGTAATCTAACGGACTCAAATCTGGACTGGAGGAGGGCCAGTCTTCGTGCCGGATGAAGTCGATTTCACGCGCCGCCAGCCAGTCTTGTGTGGTTTTCGCTCTATGAGCTGGCGCAGAATCTTGTTGGAATACCTTGTTGTTCTTGTTGGAAAATGGTGTGTAACACTGGCTGTCAAACGGCAAACAGCTGATTTCACTACGTCCCTAGAAAAATTTATATTTTAATATTATTTAGTGTAATTCTGAGCCCAATTTAGTGTTATTTTAGGATTATAGTGTAATGTTAAGTATTTCTATTGTTTGCAGTGTGTTTTAGTGACGTTTACTAGTGTCTCGAAACATGTTAAATTTGTGACCGTTGCAGGTTATAAATTTAAAAGTATTTGTTATTTCCGTACACTTTCGGCGCTTTTTGTTACCTTATTGTTAAATTATTATATTTAACAACGTTTAAAATATATTTCATAGCAATTAGTGATGTGCAAACGCTGAAAAACGTTACTATTCCACGTAAGTAATTTCGCATTGTTTTGGTGTGCGATTCCTTGATTCTTATCTCAACTGTAACCATGATGACCCGCAGAGCTGCTGCTGTCGCCTCCCGACAGCAGGAAAATGACAAGCTCAAAGTTACCTTACTAGAATTAAAAAAATCAAAGGAAATGGTCACCGAATTACTCTGTGAAAGGGAGGAAAATGAGAAAGAGCTATTATCAGTACTTGAAAGTAGAGATAAGCTAAAGAAACAATTATGTGTATTAGAACAAGAATGTAGTGATGTAATTGTTGAGCGGGACAAGCTGCAGGTCACCGTAGATAGCTTCACTGTATGTAGTGCAGAGTACGAGCAAGCCCTGAAATCGATTGATTCCCTGGAGAAAGCATTGTTCGATGCCCATGAACAAATACATGCACTCCAGGAGGAGAAGGAAAACACCACGGCGTTGCAGACCCAGAGCCTCTACAGTGAAGTCGTAGGGATCAGCCCGCAGCTGGTTACTGTTGCAACTGGAAGCCTTGATGATGTCATTGATTTAACTAATGACACATTGCCCACATCAAGGTTATTAAGTTGCAGCAATAACAAACTAGGTAAAATAAATAGGTATATACGGAAAACTCAGAAATTAATAAAACATAATAAATTGTGTACTAAAAACTTAAAAGTAAGCAAGAAAAATGTAAACTTATTACATGATTTGAATATGTGTGTATTAGAATTAGAAAGTACTAAGTTGATGTATGAAACTGACACACAAAACTTACATTTGAAAATCCAAAGCTTGGAGGATTCATTGAGATCACTAAACAGTGCATATTTGAACTCTGAGAAAGTTATAAATGAATACTCATTGGCTATGGATGATTTAATTCAAGAAATGAACCATAATTGTGAGCGGTTTGAGTCGCTGACCAACAACCATACTTGTCGCTGTGAGCAGAAAGGTGGTTGTTTGACAGCGGGCAACTCTCCGGGCTTGTGTGACAGTTTACCAACACAAGGTGTTACTGATAATAGTTCTGCCAAGTCTGATATGACCACAACACCTGATATTATAATGTACTGTGATGAGATTGGAAGTGGCATGGGCTCAGCACTCCACTCATACTCTAAGGGACATAGTGTTATTAGTAATTGCTCACCTTTTAGCACTGTAGATAATATTATAAATCAAATTTTGAATGACAGCACTATCACAGCCAGTGCCACACTGATAATTTTCATGGGCAATAGGGGAGATGTGAACAAAAATAATTTAATAAAATTTTATGAAACATTGAATGGTCTTAGTGTGAAAAAAATTATATTGTTCACATTTCCCTACTGCAACCAATTGACACAAAATTAAAATGTATATAGACATAATATGAATATAACTATGTACAATTTATGTACATATAATAATAAGTTTGATATTATTGACACTAACAATTATGTTAGTAATTATTTTACTATGACTAAAGGTACATTTTACCTTTCAAATTATTGTAAACGACAAATAGCTATGTCACTATTATATTTATATGACATTACAGCCAAAAATTTGGCTTCTAACTCTGCTTTTACTGAGCAGCCTAATATGAATCTGGTATCAGACCAGAATAACAGGATGCATTTAAATTAGTTCATAGGACAACAGAGGACCCAGGCTCTGGCAACATATGTTCTAGTATATTAGAAAACCCTAAGAATAAGGGAAGCTCACATGCTAAGTATATAAGCCTGGTTCATCAGAATATTCAATGTATTAGAGGCAAAGATCTACAAATAGAGTTATTTTTAAATTGTAATAAAATTGACATTTTGTGCATAACAGAGCACTGGTTAACTATTAATGAAATTATGTTTAGCTTTAAAGATCACCAGGTTGGTAGTTCGTTCACCAGACTTAATTCAATACATGGTGGGGCATTAATCATACTAAACAATCATATGAAATTCAAGGAACGTAAGGACATTGTTTCCTTATCTGTTGAACGAACTATAGAACTTGCAGCTGTGGAATTAGAACAGTTCATCGTTATATGTGTCTATAGGCCACCCTTGAGCGACTTTGAAATGTTCGAGAAAATAATGGAATCCGTCCTAACTATTTCATCACACAGTACGAAACGATTAATTATATGTGGTGACTTTAATGTTAATCTGTTAGAAAGAACTACTCTCAGCGTTAGATTAATAAATCTTTTCTCATCATTTAGGCTTAGCCATTTATTTATGGAGCCAACAAGAGTGACTGCTACTAGTGCTACATGCATTGACAACATTTTTACTGATGTTATTCCAATCAGTAAAAGTGTTATCAGTGAATTGGATTCAGATCATTTAGGTCAATTATTTCAATTTGATTCTATTAGAGAACCTGTCATTAAAAAGAAAATTTCGTTTGTGCCAATAACTGCTGACCGGTTAGAAAGAATGAGATACTCTTTAGCCCAGGAACTACCGTTTTTGGCTGCTGAACAGTCTCCTAATATAATGTATAACTTATTCTTTGAAACCTTTATGAAACAGTAAAGCGCGATATTCACTTCAAAATCGGTTGTGGTTAGTGGTTCAAACGACTTTAGTACGTGGGCTACTGCAGAGTTGCATAAACGCAGGCAAGCATTGTATGCATTGTATGAGGAACGACGGTTCAACATGAGTGACGAATTTAAAGAACAAGTCAAACAGTTCTCCAAACAATTTAAATTAGACTTTCATACAGCTAAACGTAATTTTCTGAGTAGTAAAATTAAGAATAGTTCCGATGTTATAAAAACGACTTGGAAAATAATTAATGAGGAGGCCGGTCGTAGTAAAAAAGCGAGTCACGATTACGAACTAAAAATCAATGGACAGCTTACGAGTTCTAGCTTAGAAGTTGCAACTGAATTTGAATCGTTTTTTACTAATGCACCGGCTTCCACGACTAAGTATTTAAATTCGTCACCTTTGTCTGCTGTTGCAATATTAAAAGATAATGTCTCAGAGTGTGCTTCATACTTGAATTTTAAGCACGTCACAAGTTCAGATGTCGTAAAGGCATTTAAATTGATAAATGTTAAGAAAACGAATGATCTTTGGGGACTCTCTGTTCACGTCGTTAAATCCCTGATCGAATTAATTGCACCTGACCTAGCGGTCATTTTCAACAATTGTATAGACTGCGGTGAATTTCCTGATTTAATGAAACAAAGTAAGATAATTCCCCTCTTCAAAGCAGGTAGTACTCAAGACCCCACCAATTTCAGACCTATATCAATACTACCAACTTTTAGTAAAATTTTTGAGAAATTAATCTTATCACAGCTATTACATCATTTTGAATCAAATAAGCTAATGCATAACAAACAGTTTGGATTCACTCGCGGTCGTTCAACAACAGATGCCGGAATTCAGTTCATTGAAAGTATTTTTGATGCCTGGGAAGAGTCACAAGATGCCCTAGGCATTTTTTGTGACTTATCTAAGGCTTTTGATTGCGTTTGTCATGAAACATTGATCAGGAAATTACATCATTATGGAGTTAGAGACACGTCATTGAATTTGTTAAAATCTTATCTGAATGGAAGAATACAAAGGGTAGACGTAAACGGAGAACGATCACCAGGATCATTGGTTTCTTTGGGCGTGCCACAGGGCTCAATATTGGGACCCTTCCTATTCCTCATCTATATAAACGACTTACCCTATCTAGGAAGGGACTGTCATGATATGGTACAATCGGCAAAGAAGTTCGGTTTGCAGGGCACACAAATGCCACTCTTTGTGTGCGTAACGTTGCGACACGAATCGCTGACTTGAATGTGTGTGCGTTACATTGGTCGTCACAGCACAGTCACAGATATTATAATACTGTCTGAGCATACAATCACTATGTGTCTTCGTTGAATATAAGACTAGTTTTTACCGCTTCCTACAGAGTGGACGATAGCCCAACGGGTTAGATGCCAGACTAATGACTTTGAGGTATTGAGTTCGATCCTCTATCAAGGAGGGAAAAAGCATGGTGATGTTTTTTTTTAGATACTTTTTTTTAATTATTATTGATCAGACCAAATATTTATTCTAGATTAAGGGCCGGTTTCACCACTGCTGATGAAGCCTATCTGCCAGTTAAACTTAGATTTTTGTATGGCGTTATTTGACAGATAGGCTTTATCAGCATGTGGTGAAACCAGCCTTATTTTTTTCATAATAAAACAAAATTATATTTCGTCCTAATAATAATTTATTACTAGTTTGTTATAATAAACTACACTTAATTTACTTATTTTAGTTTTAGTCAGACAAGGACAGATGTCGCAGTTGATGATATATAAGCTATGAATCAACATGCTAAGCAATTAGAAATTATGTGATAACTTCTAACCTGAAGTAGCAATAACATCATAGACATATAAATCACCTTATCTTATGATAACACAAAGCTTTCACATATTAATGGTTATGTTTTATTTAATATCTTAGTGGAGCTCCTTCTCTTACTATTATTTGTTGTAGTCTACTTCTCATGCCAGTGACCATATTCCAACACATGTCAGTGCCTCGCATTATCTCCCAGGTTGAAGTAACAACTTCATCTAAATTAGACCTAGATCTCACATTCGATGGATCCCAATTGAGCACCATATGTCCCCATAGATTTTCGATGGGGTTTAAATCAGGGCTTTTAGAAGGCCAGTCAATAACTGTCAAGGATTCTTGCTTGTTAAACCATTCTTGCACAATATGGGCGCGATGCACAGCGCAATTGTCATGGACAAAGTATATATGCTCATCCGGATATACAGTTCGTACGGTTGGTAACATGACGTTCTGTAAAATATCCAAGTATCCTTGAGCAGTGTTGCGAGCACTCACTTGCACTAATTCACCGGGGCCCATCGACGACATCCATCCCCAATATCCCAAAGTAATACGGCCACTACACCTGCACGGTAGAATGTTTGCTAAACTATATCGTTCATTATTTCTTCTCCACAGTATTTTACGCCCATCCTTGTCTGATCTAAAAGTCTTTTCATCACTAAAAACAACAACATTATTACACCAATCAAAGTCCAAATATTCACGGGCAAACCGCACTCTGTCTTCACGATGCTCATTAGACATCATAATCTTCTTCGCTGGTCTCCGACATCTTAAACCATCAGCTCGTAAGTGATTGCGAACTGTTTGTAGTGTTACATTATGAAGTGTCGCCGTAGACCGGGTGCTGGCAAACGGATTGCTGTTATGCGCTGCAATGATGTCGCGATGGCGATCAGATGCAGCTGTGTAGGCTACAGGCTGTGGGCCTGGTCGACGACTTTCAACATGTCCAGAATCTGCATACCTATGAACCCACAGTTGCACTGTTCTTCTCTGTAAAATAAGAAAAAAATACAATGAAGTAGTAACACAAGGTATAATTATAATCATAATTTATAAAAAACCTTCAAATTTATTTTTTATATGCATAACTCACCGATATCATTAAACGTCGTGCTATCTCGCTAATTGAAATGTTTTGTTCATACAAAACAATGATTTCCGCCTTTTTAAAAGTGGATAGATGACTTTCCATGATAGATAACAAATCTCAATCACAATTTACAAGGAACGAAATGCAATACAACTAATGCTGAGAGCGCGCAGACGCAAAACAATTTTAAAGAGGGTAGCTGTTACATTTTAAATAAAGAAGGTAGACTATGGCCTTTTTACCGGGCAAGTTTACAACTCTTCGAACTCTAGTTTGGTTAAACAATTGTAATCAATTTATATTCGATGCTATGTGAATTTAATAATACTCGTAGCTTCTAAAAAATAATTTCCTTTGAGGGATCGAACCTTTATCTACATATCGTAATTCTAGCACCTAATCCACTAGGCTATCGACTACTTTGCATAAAGCTGTGAAAACTTGCGTCATAATCAATGAATGTATGGGATCAGAAAAACGCACACAGACGCGACATTAACACGAATACTGTGTTAGTGTGCATTGCTAATCGTAGCTATTGGCAACGTTACGCACACAAAGACTGGTGTTTGTGTGCCCTGCAAACCGATCTTCTTTGTCGTGTGTACTGTTTGCTGATGACACCTCACTTATTTTTAAAACAAAGCGAAACCATCACGCTACTGATGATCACGTGAACAATACCATATCAAGAGTGGTAAATTGGTTTAATGTTAATAATTTGCTATTAAATGAGAAAAAGACTAAATGTGTTAAGTTTCTTACTACTAACGTTAAAAATAATCAGACATGTATAACAATTAAAAATGAGGAATTGGAATTGGTAACCAGCACAGTGTTTCTAGGTATAACGTTGGATTCCAAACTCCAATGGGGTCCACATATTGATAAGCTATCGAACAGACTGAGCTCTGCAGCTTTTGCATGCAGGAAAATCCGTCACTTGACAGATTTAAAAACAGCCAGATTAGTTTATTTTAGTTATTTTCATAGTATTATGTCCTACGGTATTCTGCTCTGGGGCAGTGCTGCTGACATAAATACTATTTTTGTGCTGCAGAAGCGGGCTGTTCGTGCGATTTATAAAATTTATAAAATGAATAATAGAGATTCTCTTAGAAATAAGTTTAAAGAAATAAATATATTGACAGTCCATAGTCAATATATTTACGAGAATATTATGTATGTCCATAAGAACATTGTTAACTTTCGAAGAAACTGTGATATACATAACTTTAATACTAGAAACAAGGACAAACTTGCAGTGCCCACTACTCGGCTCCATAAAATAAAAAACTCGTTCAAGGGTAATTGTGTAAGATTTTACAATAAACTCCCAAGCACTTTGACAGATCTATCAATTAATAAGTTCAAGAAATACATCAAGCAAAGGCTTATTTCTAAAGCTTACTACAGTATTAAAGAGTACATAGACGATAAAAATGCTTGGGACTGAATTGTTCTAATTAATTGTGAGCATCCTCACTGCCAGAGTTTCTTTTACTGGACACTTGGAGGCCTTTTACACCTCCAAAGATTAATTTAATTATACAACTCTTGACTGTGGGGACCATTTACATCTCCTATTATCATTGTATTATTGACTAAAGAGACTATACATCTCTGTTATTTATATTTTAATTATTTTATTATGACATGAGACTCTTTACATCTCTCAGAAACAATAATTGAGTACTTTTTTTTTTCTGATAATATGATAATAATACCAAATGTTCTGTAAAAAATGAAATGAAATGACATGTGAAAGTGCCCTTGTGGCCTATTTACAGAATAAACGTTTTGAGTTTTGAGTTTTGAGTTTGAGTTTACCCAGTGCCTGTTATTAAACATGGTATGAGAAACAGGTTCCACAAGGTTCTTGAGGACTGTATTTTGATACACAACTGCATTCGTTTTTACGCCTTTCTCACAAAAATGTACCTCAGTTAAGCCCCAATAAGAGACTCACAACCAAACCATGAGCGAGGATGGAAAATGACCTCGTTGGACACGCGGAATACGGTTGCTCGCTTCTTCACTGCTGTGTGCGTACACCTTATCATTTTTTTTGTTGTAGCTCTCTTCCACGGTGAAATTTTTTTCATCCGAAAAAATAATTTCCCGATGCTTTTTTCCCGCGTACCGCTTCAACAAAGCGCGGCATCTCTTCAGTCTCAGGTCCATTAAACGAGCGTCCAAACGATGTCCTGTTTTTCTTCGATATGCCCTAAGCCCTAAGTCTTCATTTAACACCCTTTTCACCGTAGTCCTGCTTAACCCCATCTGAAAGGCCAACAGTTTCTGCTTACGTATGGGATTTCTTTGAAATCGTGCCTTCACAGCTTTTATCACTGCTGGAGTCCTGACAGAGCGAGGGTGACCACTTCTTGACCTGTCATCTACACTAGAGTCTTCATTGTATCGTTTTATGGTACGATAAACGAATCTTTTGGTTATATTCAAATTTTTCAGTAAGTCGAAAATCTGAATTGGCGCGTAACCGCAACGATGCAACGCAATAACTGCGACACGGTCTTCTTTAAGTGTCCACTCCATATTTAAAAATGACGAAAATTCTAAAAAGTACACATTTTTATTTTCATGAAAAATTCGAAATTCGAATTCAATAAACTTTTTTGTGGCCAGCGTTCTAAATTCAAAAGTTTTTATTGTGTGATAGAACTTATGACCTGACTGTGTATAGGTATAGATACGAAATACATAGCCACGGCTGTATGAGATATAATGGGTAAATAGGGCGGCAAAAAATACATACACATGAGTGACTGATGCCCTTGCGTCTGGATACGTTAGCAAAATTTATATGATATTAGCAGCTATGTTATGTTGAATGAGCCGGGTGCTAAAAGTACAAACGATCGGTAACCAGCTGCAAGATTATCGCTTCACTGAACTTTATTACTTGGTTTCCCGAATATGTACTCGTAAGCAAATATAAGCCTGTCATGAACCTGCTGATTAACTTTAGGTCCCACAGGCTTCAAACTAGGGTCAATAAGACCCAACGAACTGAAAACAGACATTGGTGTGCCGCAAGGTTCATCAGAGTCCAACATTATGTTTTCCCTGTTGCTGAATGATCTACCCAGCTGCATACTGAACGCGTAGGTCACCATGTATGCCGACAAGGTCGCCACCATCGTGATGGGACGTATATGCCTTCGACGAGTAGGCGCGACAGCGCGACTCGCTCTCAACCCTAGGAAAAAGCAGCTCGTGCAATTCAACCTGGCAGGGAGACCGAACCTCCCCCTGCATGTGGCGCTGGAGTCTGTAAACCTGCATCAGGTCAATAAGACTTGATGTCTGGGGTTTAAACTAGACAATGGCTTCTCCTAGGCATGAGTCGCCCCACGCAGATCGAATAGACCGTGAGGAGAGCTGTGGTCAAGACCTGTTACTCGTCTCTCCTACGTACGGTATTGAAATGTGGGGACGAGCGGCGGGTGGGCATATTGTAGTCATCATGCAAAACGAGCCATCCGTGTGATTGTGGGTATACCCACTACTGAATCAGATTGTCCACACTTTGCACATTTACAAATCATAACGGTATCTTCCCTATACATAGTCGGTCCTTAAGTTCTGTCACAAGGTTTTTGATAGATAAAACTCAGCAATAAACTTTTTCTTATTCGTATTATACATGATTAAAAAAGCTTATTTTATACGAATCAAATTGCAATACAATACATTTTGTACGATTATCGCAATATGACAAAAAACCTTATAACTTGAGACAATCACGAACCCAAAACACGCCGCAACTGACAAAAATACCACTTACCACAAATTTAATAAAAAAAAACAGTGTTCCAGATAACCAAGAAGCTTTTATTTATTTATACTGAAACCTCGATTTTAGACCATGCTTAACAACTAGCATTTGATTTTCTGTTAGCTTTCAGTTCCAACTGCTCGCAAAGAGAACTTTACGTACTTTTTACGTTTTCAGAAAAACGTATAAAAATGATCTTGTGGGCAACAAGTACACTACGTAAAATGTGAATATGAAAATTAGTTTTACCCAGAAGTAGTTATCTTGTGCTTCAAAATGAAGGTAACGGGTTCAGGGAGGGTTCTGACTAAAATCTCACATAAGTTTGAAAGGTTTTAAGAGTCATGGAAAAAAGATAAAGCGAATCACGTCCGTATTTTTGATGGGTTAAAAAAGTGCAAAATCTCTGAAGAAACTAGCATTTGTGTAATATGGCTTTAAGCATTTAAATCCAATAATCGTTCTTATTTATCAGTATTTAATGAGCTGTCAAACCATATATAGTATTAAATAAAAATAAACTTGGTATTATTTACTATGCGGCAAAATATTTGTGACAGAACTTATGGACCGACTAGGTATATATCTGGTTGCCTTATTCGTGAGGCAAAATCTGCTAATGTACAGGGTGTGCCGCTGCTCGGGCATATTTTTGACAGTCCCGCACAAGCTAGCTAAGCAGGCAGTCTGCCGGCTGCCGGACGAGGTCAAGAGAGGTGAGTTTCTGGCAGAATTTAAAGGTCACCTCAAAAAATGTCTGACAGGACATGTTTTCTACACAGTGGCGGAATTAATTGACAGGAACAAATAAAATAATTTGAAATTGATTATTTGCTTGATAACGTTCATGTATTGTATTGTATTGTATTTGACATGAATCTCATACATATATTTTATTTGTTAATTATTATTTTATTATAATTTACATTTTAGCTATCACTGTATGTTAGTATATATTTTCTATCACTGTAAACACATAACATTGAGATTGTTTTTTAAGATTTTTCAAATTATTAGGCAATTTCCACTGACATGTAATGAACAAATTGTCAATAAATTATCTTATCATATCATCATTTTACATTTCTCATCATTTTACTCATATATCGATCACTGCTTATATGCAAGCATGGTTATATCTAGTTGGAATATCTAGCTAGAGAATTCTCTAGTCTATTTATATTTATACCTAATTAACCCCCAACAGTCGTGAAGTTATGATACATAGATAATATATACATAATACATATTGCTTGTAGATCATACTCAGGTTTTTCTCTAGGGACCTGCCCAAAATATCTATATCATTGTATGTATAGGCAAGAAGTTGTTACAGACATTATTATATTTTCTTTATGATTCGAAGAAGCTTCATATATCGTCTTTGCATCAGCCCAATTATTATGGTTACGTAAATGCGTATAATCGACTCCACCACCTCCGCTGTGCGTCTGTTTATCCACCACGGCAGTTTTAAGCCTCGCGGGGAGCTACGATATGAGCGACGGCAACGCTTTGTGCCGACTCAATCCACCAGTCTTCATTATTTATTCTATGTCACAGAGATACAGACTGCACAGCGTTATGTTATGTGTCGCTGAGCAACACTGCTGTGCCTTGGCTTCAAATGTGCTTGTTACATGCCCTGCATTCACGGAACCTGCTGACGAGGTCTGATGACGACATTGCGCTTGCATAGTGATAGTTTTAGGTAGTAACTTATTATTTCACTGTAATTTTCCTATGCAGCGTAAGCAACCCGTGTAACCTACATACTTTTATATTGTATTCATTTTTAGTGCCTTTTCTTTTATTAACTTTAGACTTCACTTCAATTCTAGCATCGATTGAATATAGACATAAGTTTTAATTGTAATTTCCATTCCTTAAAATAAAGGATTAAATTAATTATCGGTTTTTTTAAAATCCATCGGTTGTCGATTCCTTATTTGGCGCAGCCGGTAGGATCCTTGAGTCAGTAGGCGCGCGGGAAACTAAAGGACTCCAGACATCGTTGCTCCTGTTGGCTCCGCAAGCCTCTGGTTGAGCTTTCAAGCCTTCATCAAGGATTCGACGAACGAAGACGAGCAGCCGGGGAGGTATCTAGACATTGATACGCGAAGAAAACCGAAGAAGATGATATATTATATGTAAGTCCATGCATTGTTCTTACTCTTGTGTTGCTTCCCTTTTTTTTTCCGTGTGTAATTTCCTCTTTCCACAATTTTCCGTCCCGAGAAATCTGGTGTGAAAAAGTCCTCCATAAGACAAATACGTAAGGAAGGACTTTTAGATTCGAATAGGATTTTGGAAAGTGAAGATTTAGGTGTAGAAAATTTATTTAAGGACCCTAATAGTGATAGTGTTAGTTTAGTGACCCTGTCCTTGCCTAATATTAAAATCATGACGGCGCCGAGTATTGACGCTGACACCATTTTCAAGGCACTACGCCTAGTGCCCGAATTCGATGGTAACCCGAATATTCTTACGCGATTTATTAGAATATGTGATCAGCTAGTAATTCAGTATATGAAACCGGAAGCCGGTTGCGAGCTAGCGAACTTAAGTTTAATTAACGGAATATTGAACAAAATTACCGGTCCTGCCGCGAGGACAATCAACTCAAATGGAATAGCAGAAAACTGGATAGGCATCCGTACAGCCCTGATTAATAATTTTTCAGACCAAAGGGATGAAACCGCCCTCTATAATGATCTCTCGATGGTGACGCAAGGACAAAGCACCCCCCAGGAATTCTATGAAAAATGTCAAACTCTTTTTAGTACGATTATGACGTATGTTAGTCTTCATGAGACTATCCCTACCACAGTAGAAGCGAAACGCGATCTCTATAAAAAACTTACCAAGCAGGCTTATGTTCGTGGTCTCAAGGAACCCCTTGGATCTCGTATAAGATGTATGAGACCCGACACCATAGAAAAAGCACTGGAGTTCGTACAGGAAGAGATGAATGTGATGTACCTCCAGGGCCGAAATGATTCACTTCCAGAGCGTAGAGCTCTCCCTCACTATCAACCCCCTATGCACATGAGAATGCCTATGCAGATGCCAACTGCCATGCCGAAACCTTTTAATTTCCCGAATATGCATCGCCCTGTACCTGTTTGGCAGCCAAACTTCCAGTCTCCACCTAATCAACCCCCAAGAATGTCTAATATGCCTTCTCGAACCCAGCAAATGTTCGGAGCGCCTCTCCCCAACTATAACGCTAGAAGTAACGTATTCAAATTACCCCTGAGACCCACATTACCGACTCAAAATTTAGGCCACAAGCCTATGAGTGGAGTATTAAACTACTCATCTAAACCGCTTCCCCCTTTTGGCCATGATTGGCGTAAATTTGGTAACCCTCCACCAATCAATTATTTTAAAACTCGAGAAATGAATTTCAATGAAACTGCCGATTATACTGACTCATGTTACTATTCTGAACCCGAATATTACTACGAAGAAAACAACTGCTACGCACCGACTGAGCAATACTACGCCGAGTATTCTCAAGCTGACTACGCCGACTATCCCCAGACGTACGACTACGAAAACGCACCCCATGACATGCCCAACATGATTGAGGCCCCTCAACCGTCTACTAGTAGTAACATGGATTTTCCCAAGGACAACCCCTCCACAAAACCAAGATAGAATTAAATTTACACTCTAAGAGACACCTCCGATATGTGCAAATTGCAAACCCCCCATTAAAATTATTAGTGGATACCGGCGCGAATCAATCATTCATTAGCCCCGAAGCTGTGCAAAAATATTTTTCGCACATTCCTCTTAACTACGACCCTTTCGAAGTGACCAATGTACACGCGACGACAAAAAATGACTATTCCATTACTATTCAAAACTTCCTCGAATTTAATGATGACCAGAATATTAAATTATTCGTGTACAAGTTCCATAGATATTTCGATGGACTGATAGGACTTGACATACTAGACGGACTCGAAATAGACCTAAAAAATAATTTGCTTATAACTAGAAATGCCAGAATCCCGATCATACCATATCATAGTAACATGCCTACTACTGACTACACAATCGCAGCACATTCCTCAAAATTGATTCGCATGCCCATCGATAGCCCCGACGGTGACGTAATGGTCCCCGATCAAATTTCCTGTAATTGCATTATACACGAATGTTTCACGACTGTGATTGACCGCGAAGGAATTGTAGAAGTAGAGAATATATCCGACAGCGACATAATACTTTCATTTGACCGACCAGTACAAGCTGAGCTATTTAATATCGAGTGCATGAGCACCGTCCACGACCCGATTCTTACTCGTGAAGTGATATCACGTTTACGAACCGATCACTTGAATCAGGAAGAGAAAATTAACTTAGAGACTTTATGTTCCCGCTATCCTGATGTATTCTATATTGAAGGAGAACCACTGACATTCACTAACAAAATTAAACACAGCATCAGGACCCACGACGAAACTCCCGTTTATACGAAAAGCTATCGCTACCCCTTTGTACACCGCCAAGAAGTTAGAGACCAGATAACTAAGATGTTGGATCAAGGCACCATAAGACCTTCTGATTCTGCATGGAGCTCACCTATATGGGTGGTCCCCAAGAAAGTTGACGCATCTGGAAAACAGAAATGGCGATTAGTGATAGATTTCCGTAAATTAAATGACAAGACCATTGACGACAAATATCCCATCCCGAACATTAACGACGTCCTTGACAAACTTGGCAAGTGCCAGTACTTTACGACCCTGGATTTAGCGAGCAGATTTTACCAAGTAGAAATGAGCCCTGACGATATACCGAAGACTGCTTTCAATGTTGAGCACGGGCACTTCGAATTTTTGAGAATGCCGATGGGATTAAAAAATTCTCCATCGACTTTTCAACGAGTAATGGATAATGTCCTCAGAGGACTACAAAACGAGATTTGTCTTGTATATTTGGATGACATTATTGTGTTTAGTACCTCTTTACAGGAACATATGACTGACCTAGAGAAAGTTTCCACACGACTGAGGGAGTCAAACTTCAAAATTTAAATGGATAAGTCCGAATTTTTAAAGTTAGAGACTGCATACCTTGGACATGTTATCACTAGGGAAGGAATAAAGCCTAACCCCGACAAAATTTCTGCAATAGATAAGTTCCCCATTCCCACAACGACAAAACAGATTAAACAATTCCTTGGTTTGATAGGTTACTATCGTAAATTCATCCCCGACTTTGCCCGCATCACTAAACCAATGACTAAACGACTAAAGAAAGGTAGTAAAATAACCCTTGACCCTGACTATACTGAGTGCTTTGAGAAGTGTAAGACCTTACTGACAAATGACCCCATATTACAATATCCCGATTTCAGCAGAGAATTCGTACTCACAACAGACGCTTCTAACGTTGCCATTGGAGCCGTTTTATCCCAAGGATCAATAGGATCTGACAAACCCGTATGCTATGCATCCCGTACTCTTAATGATAGCGAGATGAACTACAGCACCATAGAGAAGGAGCTTTTAGCCATAGTATGGGCTACTAAGTACTTCCGACCCTATCTATTTGGACGAAAATTCAAAATTTTCACTGACCATAAGCCACTTCAGTGGATTATGAACATTAAGGAACCCAACTCACGACTGACACGTTGGAGACTAAAACTAAGTGAATATGACTATACCATAGTTTACAAAAAGGGAAAGTATAACACTAACGCCGACGCCCTCTCCCGAGTCGAGATTCATAACGAAGAAACTGAATCATTTTCTATGATAGCTAACCCCTCCGAAAAGCCACCCACTGAAACAAGATCGACAACTGCAACTGCTCACACTAGTAATGAACACCCCATCCTCGAAGTTCCCATCACTGACGAACCCCTTAACAAATTCCATAGACAGTTATGCTTTTCGATTGTAGGTGATATAAAACGTAGACCGACTGCTACTAAGCCATTTGACACGCACACACGTACACTTATTCAGGTATCTGAATCAAATTTAGAGCAGGATGTTATAAAAGCCATTAAGGAGTACGTCAATCCAAAAGTGAAAACCGCCCTTTTTATTAATCCACTCCTAGGGATGTATCAAATCATTCCTGTAATGCGTCCTGAAGCATTTAAAAGTTCCGCCATGAATCTAGTTCTCTGTAAAATTCAGTTAGAGGACGTAAAAGAATATTTAAGACAGCAAGAAATTATGAGACACTACCACGAGGGAAAAACCAACCATAGGGGCATAAGCGAATGCTATCTATCCCTCTCCCGTAAGTACTACTGGCCTAAAATGAAGGACCAGATTACTAAGTACATTAATGAATGCACAATTTGTGGACAGACTAAATACGACCGTAACCCCATTAGGCCTCAGTTTAACATTGTTCTCCCAGCAACAAAACCCCTTGAGATTGTCCATATGGACCTATTCACAGCCCAGAACGAAAAGTATCTCACGTTTGTAGACGTTTTCTCCAAATACGGCCAGGCCTATCACCTGAGAGATGGAACTGCCGTAAGCATCCTTCAAGGACTTCTTCAATATTGTACCCATCATGGGCTTCCCTTAACCTTAATAACAGATAACGGCACCGAGTTCACTAATCAGATGTTTTCAGAATTTACACGACTTCATAAGATAAATCACCATAAAACCTTGCCCCATGCCCCCAATGATAACGGTATCATTGAACGCTTTCACTCCACCTTGTTAGAACATCTCCGTATCCTGAAACTACAGCAAAAAGACGAGCCTGTAATTTACCTCATGCCTTACGCAATACTTGCCTATAACAGCTCTGTGCATAGCTTCACTAAGTGCAGACCATATGACATAATAAAAGGACATTTTGACCCTAGAGACCCTCTTGACATCGATCTTACAAGACATTTAATGCAACAATACATTTTGACCCATAAGGAACAGATGAAAACCGTATACAATCTTATAAACGAGACCTCTCTTCACAATCGCACCAATTTATCTGAGAACAGGAATAAAGATAGAGAAACGGAAGTGGAATACCAACCTCAACAGCAAGTTTTCATTAACAACCCCTTAGCAAGCCGACAAAAGCTAGCCCCACGTTACACGCAGGATACTGTTTTAGCCGATCTACCCATTCACATTTATACGTCGAAAAAGAAAGGCCCTGTGGCCAAGGCACGACTCAAACGAGTCCCTAAGAATATAAAATTGTTACAGGATACTACTGGGACTGACGACACAGCTGACGCGAGCTCACGAGATAAGACTTGAGAGCTTGGACGATGGACCTGGAGTTTTACCATTCAAATTAGGAAAAATGACTCTGATAACTCACTACCATATTTTTTTTCGGTACATTCAATTATCTGACATCGAAGAAAAACTTGACTCCGTAGAGGCTCAACTACAGTACTTTAGGAACCGACTTGATAACCAAACCTTTTCCCTTTATGAATTTCAGATCCTTTATCTTTCCCATAAATTAGCAAAATCAATGTCGCAGTTAAAAAGTTTAGAGCCAAGTCGCACAAAAAGAGGTCTAATAGACGGATTAGGTTCAATAATTAAAAGTATTACTGGAAATCTGGACTATGCGGACGCGAAAACGTATAATTATGCGATTAAGTTAGTTGAAGGCAATCAGAATAAGATGTTATCAGAAATTAACGAACGCATTAGTATCAATAATGAGTGGATGTCTCAACATACCACTATTCTGTCCCACATAGCATATAACCAAGTCAAAATTAACGAAACTTTAATGTTACTTTTTGGACAGAAATGCATACGCAGAGAATAACCTTTTAAAGTACGCAAAGTTTGCCCAGATGTTATCTATTATTAGTGAAAATATTGATGACTTATCATTAAAGTTACTTAGAATAGAAGATATATTAGCTTTTACACGTGCATCGAGCACACATCATTCTATGCTTAATATAGATACTTTAAGAAATATGTTAGATAGGCTTGGTAAAATATATAAACCAGATCAGATATTGGATTTGGAACTGAGAGAATATTACAATATTATTAAGCCAGGATCATACTTTTCAGAAAATCAAATAGTAATAGTTTTTAAATTACCTGTAATTTCCCCAGATTTCTTTGATTATTATAAATTATCTATTGTCCTGAATAAACTCCATCAGACCTTCATTACCCCTTATCCTTTCATAGCAACCAATGATAAGACTTTCATGTACATAGAGGCTGAATGCCCGAAGTTCGATCATCAGTATATCTGCGAAGCAAATACCAATCATCCCGTAAGAAGAAATCCTGACTGCATTCAACACCTTATTACCAAACAAACTCTGGATAAATCCTGCAAACCTACTACTGTCTCACTAACAAAGGGAGCCATGGAAAAACTAGACGACCAGCACTACTCACTTGCATTCCCGGAACCAACAGCGATTAAACTCGTCTGCGACCGAGAAGAATATATCACTCTACACGGAAGCTATCTCGCACTCATCCCTCACACCTGCCTTCTACGCACTGAAGAATTCACAATAATGAATAAAAATGACATACTCAAAGGACAACCACTGAAAATCATGAAATTACCTAATAACACCGACATTACGTCACCAACCGTTCCTGTACCATATATCAAACTAAACTCTATCAACCTGAGAGGACTTCATAACGCTGAGGACAAAATCCTGCTTCAACCGCCTCTGCAACTGGACAAGCTAACCTCTGAAACACTATATCACACGACCATACCATTCTACGTGATATTCTGCTGTGCCACTCTAATCGCAGTAATCATGATCAGCCGCCGCTACTACACTCTACGCAGTACTTCAAATCCTGAAACGGAGTCTACATCGGATCCAGTATATGAAGACCCTGGAAAACTAACGGCTAGAAAAGCCATACCAATAATCAAGGCTAAAAATGCTATTCCAGAGACATTTTCTCTCAATGTTCTAAAATAGTCACTGATCTTCGCGGGGAGGTGTTACATGCCCTGCATTCACGGAACCTGCTGACGAGGTCTGATGACGACATTGCGCTTGCATAGTGATAGTTTTAGGTAGTAACTTATTATTTCACTGTAATTTTCCTATGCAGCGTAAGCAACCCGTGTAACCACTTTTATATTGTATTCATTTTTAGTGCCTTTTCTTTTATTAACTTTAGACTTCACTTCAATTCTAGCATCGATTGAATATAGACATAAGTTTTAATTGTAATTTCCATTCCTTAAAATAAAGGATTAAATTAATTATCGGTTTTTTTTAAATCCATCGGTTGCCGATTCCTTATTTTGCTTGTAGCCTTGTTTACCAAACCATTCTTCAGGTTCAAGAAACATATTAACATTAATGGTTAAAAATAATTTAGATAATAAGCTTAATAATGTAACTAAACGTAAGACCTACACTAAATTTAAAATTTCCCCAAGATCGCTACTGGGCGGCGAGGTGCCCAATATACTGGCACCATTTCCTGGCTTTATCGCTAAACTGATACGTTGAGCGAGGTAGTTTCCAGATCTACGATCTCCTGAGGCTTCGACGAGTCGCTTAGTGATGTCTTTGAGGATTCGTCAAGCGTCAGGGCCCCACAGCCCGAGGGTCTCCACGCCAAACGGCATGAATGGAAATTCGTCGCCTATGGCATATTTCCGTCGGTTGAGACCCTCTGCAGCTGCCACCGCAGCGCCAGCCGCAGCTGAGGTCGCCGGTAGGTGGCATGGTGTCTACTCATGTCGCGTCTAAAATCAGGACCCCCCGTTCTGCCCATCCGGCCGCTTGCCATCGTCACGTGCCAGGCCATTGGGTTCGAGGATGGCTGGCACGCCACAACTGGCAAGGGACCGGCGAATGACGTCATTCAGGCTGGCGTGACAGGACCACCGGGCAGCGCTGCGATGACAGGAGAGGCCTTGGTGACCTAATTGTGGTCCACCCTGGCACCACAACGGCAACGATGGGATTCATTTGTCAAGTGATCCTAAAATTGTTTTGAGATAAATGAATAATTTTGACCGAAACATCAAAATTTGATCGAATCTGATTCGCAATTGGGCTGCACACTTTTTTAAAAGTCAAGTTGTGGCCTTCCGAACAAAAATATTGCGAAGCTTTAACATATCCACGAATTGAACATAAAACAATTAACGTTAAAATGGTAATTATGCTAGGAAAGCGTTTTTGCACTCGGTATCAAAACTTCAGTGAAGTTAGTTTTCCATTCTTATTTAAAACGCATTGTGAAATTGACAAAAGTAGGTTGAATTTTAAAGAAACTAACTTTCTCTGTAACGTCTATCTAGAGGTCTTTATTGACGTCATCTGAAGTTGTAGAGGCAGGCCGCAGTCTTGCTTGCTAGTCACTACTAGAACTAGATAGGTACGTATAGGTGCGGTGTCCTACTTTTGACTTAAGTCTAAACTTGTCGATATGGAGCAAGTAAAGTTCTCGGCTTTTTATCAAACTTTATTGATAGGCCTAAAAGATTTGATGCGGGATAAATCCATTCATGTAATTCGAGGATTTAAGAAGCTCTATTATCTGAAGTTTGTTTCAGTTTAAGCATGTAAAGTAAGCTAGATCTCAGTTCCTTCGTATAAAAACAATTCATGTTGTTAATATATAACATACATATTCAGCTAGGCACATTATTTCTGACCCCACACAAGAATGCCCTATGTCGTGGAAACCAGAAACGATGACGTGACAAACAAGTAAACATCCAAGTTACCTGTATTTGTTTTCTTTCTCCCCAGCCGGGATTCGAACCTGGTCCTCTTGCGTTGGAAGCACAGCTTCGACCACTACACGACAGAGGTCTCCAAGCCGTCGAGGGTCAAAGGGTCGTGCTGTCCAATTAATGGGTCCAGAATTACAGAACGCGAGCATTGTGAAAATCTGGAGACCTACCATAAATAGCGACTCCTTATTACCTACATATAGGCCCTGGTACTAAGTACCTTTATATATAAAATATTTCGTAAAGTAATTGAATATTACAATAATACGGAGACATTGTAGTACAGTGATGGAAATTGAAAATGTTTTTCTAATGGGATTGAAGTTACTGTCATTGACTGTGTATGTCATGACATGGCGCATTTTGAAGCGTTTTGCTATCAAAACGCTTCAAAACGCATGGTTAGAAAAATGAGTCTCATTTTTCTAACCATGATATTAACATTGTCAAAGTTCGAAGTATACGTGAAATTAAATAAGAAAGAAAGAATGAAAATCATTAAGACTATTGACAGGCAAGACTCAGTGATATGGAGAAAGACATGATCCCACCAAAAACATTTTCATGTAAAATGTTGCCCAGACGAGACCATATGGCTCGCACTGTTAAAAAGTTATCAGATCTCACGTAGAGCCAAGCTTTTAACTCTAGACTGCTATGTCACATGGGCGTATGGTAATACATGTTTGTGGAATCGGGATTCAGCATTGTCATTTCGGTTTTAGACTTGACTCTTCGATTGCAGTTCAAGTTGACATCTAGACACCTAATTGCCGTCGAGGGATCAGTGGCATAAAATAGGATACCCAACAACGTATCACTGGCATCTAATGCACCGCACTCGCGATTTGATGTTCGGGTACACATTAGGCGATTTGCGCGCGCTTATTTCCATCCCCTAATTTAATACGTGAGGGTTGATTTACTAAAAATCCTGAAATATGTGTTTTATTATTTATAACAAGGAGTCTCTTTATCAATTTTCAGACCTCTAGCATCAAAATTTGAGGAAGTCCCATACGAAATTCCATCCCCTACTTTAAGGGGTTGGGGGGTAAAAATTCCAAGTTTTAGACATTTTTTGTTGTTTTTGTACTAATACTAGCTCACATACTAAATTTCAGCTTTCTAGGTCTTTAAGAAGCACCCTAAGAATTTTGATGATCAACAGTGAGTGAGTCAGTGACGAAATCGGGATATTTTAGATATCAATAAAATCTAAAGTATAAGAGCTATGAATATAAGATTGAAACTTTCTATACATATGAAGCCCACTACTGACATTGTATCCCGAGAATTTTGTTCAACTGCTATAAGCCGAACCCAAGTAGTGAGGGTTCAAAAAATCGACAAAGCGCTTCGAGAAAAGGCCCCTACGCTTCGCTTGCTCGTCTTGGCGATCGATCAGATTTGAGAAGTTTGTTCAAAATGATGTTGAGATGAGAGTGATGATTAAATAGGATGAAGTCTATTTGCTATTGTACTAAATGATCATCCCCTTCCCGGGATGTCTCTTAATAGAGATAAATTTATTTTCTGAATATATTTTGTGATACAATTATATATAAACGAAGCTTATAAACTGCCGTTCCAACTTCAGTCCCACTTTTCCGCAATGCCAAAGGACTGGCCGGCAACAAGCATGGTTTTGTCATTTGTCATTCGCGATTATGACAGCTGACGTATTTCAATTACTGCCTGTCCCACCGACGAAGACGGGTCGTGAAGGGGCTGGGGGGAGGGTGGAGGGGAGGGTGCCTCTGACCACAGCCTCAGACGTTGCTTACTGGTCTAGTTTTTGAGCGTTTTATGATAAAAAAAAGTTTTTTTACACATCAGTCGGGATCTATACATGAGATATAAGTTAATTTCATATTTTGAATATGTACTCAAGTAATTTACCGTACTTAAGCTAGACACAAACAGTCGGAATATCTCTCTGAATTCAGAAACTAAATCCGGAAACGGGATTCCGGAACACGGCTCCACACTCATCTTCATCTTACAAAATCAGATTGATCAGCCTCTAGTACGTTACTAGTATCCTGTGACAACTGAGAAATTCAAAGACGGAATTCCGGTGTGTGTGTCCGCTCATATAAAATGTATGAAAATAGGTGCGTTTTGAATTCAGTAAAATTCCGAATCGGGAGTATCATTTTGTCAGATCGATCTAAAAAACCTGGATCTGAAAAAGGACAGTCCGTGTGTGGAGAATAGCTGATTTATATGCATTTCGCTGCGACCGGAATTCTGACTCAGAAAGTCGTGTCGTGTGAGGTCAGCCTTATATTCTACCTATAGTCATGTAGATACTTAAAGAAAATACGTATTTGTATATCATCAATAAAATGACGAGGAGTGAAGAAGCCTGATTTTCATGATCTAACTTTATTTTTTTGTTCCCTGTCCAATTACAATATAGGTTAAACTGTGTTAGAATTGTCTAAAAGTCATATTATAAGCCAGCCGGACCTCGATATCGAAGCGAGAAAATGGTGAGTGCAGTGTAAGTTGTGAGCAAGCTTTTGATAATATTGTTCTGGGACAAGGATCTTGTATTCTTGTTACCACAGAGCATGTTCCAACTCAAACCAACCATAGTAGACCCGTGTACTGTAGTTAAATTTTATAGACCACCTAACTAAAGGAATATCCTAACCGTGTATTCGTAACACACATTTCTGTTAGGTTACCTTGCACATTTTATTTCTGCGGAACTAACACTGAACTGTGCATTTGTGGTCGCTTTTAACAAACATCCCGTCAATTAACTCACCTGCATCCGAGCTGCTAAGTAAGTAGATATATCATAGATGGCTATCAAAACTTCACTCTATAACTCGGTCAAAATCAACCCCTACTAATCAGAATATCGCCAAGACCGAGCTTGTATTTACAAATAACACAGCCAATGCCAAGCCAGATTCCGCCTGGAGACCACTCGTTCGCTTTGAAGGCGATCTACTTACAAGAATCTGTTTTCCGTTGGCTTAGCCCTGTACCCCGGATCATAGACTTCGGTCGTCTGCGGCGGACGTGCATTGAGCCCAAACTAATTGCAACAGCAACCGCCTTTGGATTAAAGCCAAGCAAGATGTTCGAAGCACTCCTGAATAACTTCTGTGTTTACGTTCGCCTCGTTTCGGCTGCGCTGTGTTTGGTAGGTATTTTGCATTCCTTTGGGTACCGGCTTGATGGTAAGATGCGATTTGCCGAAGTCGATTTATCGACTTTTGGATGAAGGCTGTGGGTTTACGTACGTCATATATTCCCTAACTGTTAGAAAGGTACAAATCATGTATAAGGATTACAGACCAAGTTTTAACTTTTTTTACCTTAGTTATATCGTATGTATTATATACATATATAATATGTTCGGTATATATATATATGATAATATATTGTTTATGAATTGATGTCCCAAATAATGTGAAAAATAGCTATTCAAGTTGCAACATAAATATTTACAGTCTCGGTAATTAATTCCCGTCCCAAATCTGAATTAGGGTCGAAAATTCCACTGTAACTGAAATGTCAATAAATGTCTTGTCATAGATTGTCAAAACCTTTTACCCTTTTTTTTTGCGTTCTAAATAACAAGTCATCATCAAAAAAGAGTTTCGTAAATCACAGACATAATTAATCACTTGCCAGTAGTTACGTGTTATAAATTAATGGATCGTCGTCATAGCAACAAACGTGCTTGAATGCATTCAATTTGCTATACGATGTACAACCATACACTAGATCGGAAATAAAGTAAATTCCATCGATTGTAACTATTCAGTACATATTTCTGTTGCAACGAGTTTGAATATTTTAAAGAAACTAAGAATTAAGTGTTTTTAACTAGCTACCTAATGTTATCGTAGGTAACTGCCCTATAGAGGCAGTAGATCAATACACATATCTTGGACATAACTTATCCTTTGGCCAAAGTGCTCAGAAAAAGGAGATCACTAGACGGATCCAGCTAGGATGGGCTGCCTTCGGGAAACTAGATGACGTCCTAAAATCACAAATCCTGCAATGCCTGAATAGCAAGGTATTCAACCAATGTGTCCTGCCAATCCTCACTTATGGTGCCGAAACATGGACGCTCATAAAAGCCAATATGCACAAAATTAGAGTCGAACAAAGGGCTACGGAGCATCAGCCTCGTTGACCGCGTGCCTAACGTTGAAATCCGAAGACTTACCAAAGTCACAGACGTGGGTACGCGCATCACGGGGCTGAAGTGGCAATGGGCGGGACACTTGGTTAGAAGGGAGGACGGAAGGTGGACCAAGGCAGCCACAGAGTGGCGGCCGCGAACAGGACAGAGAACAGCGGGCAGACCACCGGCCCGATGGTCAGATGACATTGTTAAGGTGGCTGGAAAGCAGTGGACGAGACTGGCGGGTGGCCGTAGCGAATGGAGTGCTTTGGGAGAGGCCTATGCCCAGCAGTGGGATGACAAGGGCTGATGATGATGATGAACTAGCTACCTGACATGTACAATCTAGAACCAACATCCATCCCAACCATTCGCTTGTAATGAAATGAGTTTCATGCGCAGATTGTGACGAACATGCAGGCAGATGTTTGAAGGTATGTATAGCTGTACCCGATTAATCCCCAAGGACTTGTAAGATTAACATGCAATTAGATGGCTGTAAGATATAAACAGATATAGTGCTCAGGATTATATATATAGCTCTCCAAATATGTACCCAATCTATACTCTAGTATCTCTTTGATATATACACCTACCTACAACAGCTGTAAAGGATATGCACTGCACGTATAGTTGGTAGATGTATATATTACAGCAATGTCTGATCTTTATCCTTAGGGTATTGCAGATTTCTCATGTACTGGTTGTGGACACCTTTGTTTGTCCACTATGTATGTCTTCTCTAGCAATACATATAATAAATCAATAAAAACTATTCAATTCAAAAGTATTTCAATTCTTTCCGGCGAGAAGCTATATAGCATCTTATCACGGATGCTTTCTTTTTACCGCTATGCTTATCTTGCGTCAGCTCGTCGTCTGTTTGTCCGTCCGTCCATCAGTGGGCACTTTCTGAAGCGAAATAGGTAAAGAGTTGAAATTTTATTCGTGAAAGATCTACACGAGATTTTATAAATTAAAGGAGGTCCCCATAGATCAGATGTATTTTAATATGATCACAAATTTTGTGGCAAATCTACATTCTGTGAAGCAATTGGATTGACGTCGGATTCGCAATTTATAGGGAGCGGTATCAGAACCAAGTTTGTCTTTTTTTGTTTTCGTTTCATTATGTTATTCCGCTTCTTGAACGTTGCTACGGAACGACCAACACTTAATCGATATTTTAATTCTGCCATTCTATATACCCCTTCGAATACAGCGTTGAGTATTATTCTGCGTTACCTATACAAGCTGAAGCTCACAGCACAAACACTGAAGGGTGCTTTTGAGTGTTTTTTTTTCAGCAAGCGGGCCACACGATGCGATGCGGAGCCGCTGCGGCGCCTGAGCCGTGCATCCTACATACAAATACCCATGTGCGACCACACAGTGCGGTGCCGCGCCGAATTGTTTGGCCGCGGTGGCGTCGGAGCTGTGCCAGATTTGTATGAAGTGCGGTGCCGTAGCGGCGCCGCAGCGCATCGTGTGGCCAGGCCCTTACACATGTCGTCGGTGTCTTTGCTTGCCGTCGTCGCGTCAACGTAAGCCAGAAAGCCAAGCCAAGACTGGGAGCCGTAATTGGTTGCTAAGCCAGCCTCATCCGTCGCCGAGTTCTCCTGTAACTGAATTTGTAAGAGAATAATGGTTGTGATCTTGCAGGCGAATAACAATTGTAATTCGTAGTTTACACTTTTTTTAAATGTAATATACCTATGCATCGGTCTGTGAATCTTGAATTCTACCTAGCAGGTAAAAGTAGGAAAGCGTAGATACTGAAGTCAAGGTATTTTTAAAATAAATCTCTTACAAATTTCGTTTTAATTTAATTGAGTAACCTGGCTCTTTACCTACTTCATTAGCGTAATGAAATTTGGCAAATTCCCTGAAAATTAGCTATATCGTAAGGCTTCTTTAATACGTAGGGGTCTCACAAAGAAATCGGTGGCTTCCGGCTTCAGACGCGGCGAGAAGTATGGAAAGAACTTTTTTTGCGGTTTATGAATATACACCCTCCAAATTAAATAACTTGCAGCGTTCGTGGCCTACACATCGGAAAAGATCGTGCGGGTAGCAACATCTGGTCGCGACGGGCACGGGATGGGTGCCCGTTCTATGTGGCATTTGTATCGGTCGATGACACCTTAAGCTCCCGGTCCCCGGCTACTATCGCTACTCGGTGGTAGTAGTCGTAAAGCTGTGTCAGGCGCCCTAAAAGGGCAGCTTGATAACTTCCGACGGCATAGTAAATTATATACTCTTTGTTCCGACAGTCGTATTGGCCACAAGCCCGACACCCCTCCACCAACCCGCACTGAGCCAGCGTGGGGGAGTAAGGCTCAATCTTACTCGTATCCGAGTAGACGCCCGTGTACTTCGGGGGGCATTCATGGGCTTTAATTATTATTTATCAATCAAATAATTACCAACCTACCTCTCCTAACGACGGTTTTCTAAAAATATTCCCTCGTTAGAGTTAAGTTCACCTTTGTTTACGATCGCGAGCCCTATCACTAGGCTACAACCCGGCAACACTTTTGGTACTTTTTTATGAAGAAACTATTAATCCTATAGGTTTGAGCTATAATATAGATTTTACGTTAGATATTTGATTTACTTTCATAGTTAATATCGACGACCATTGAAATCTTATTATCTGAAGAAACTCAATTAATAAAAGCTAATATAATTTGTATGGAGTGCAATAATAATATACGCCATCTGTTGAAACCTACTCACAGAATTAACGAGGCATATATAATATTTTGCTACTAATATTTATCG
This sequence comes from Argyresthia goedartella, assembly GCA_949825045.1. Classification (NCBI taxonomy): domain Eukaryota; kingdom Metazoa; phylum Arthropoda; class Insecta; order Lepidoptera; family Argyresthiidae; genus Argyresthia; species Argyresthia goedartella. The sequence continues at coordinate 2,721,275 of OX463815.1, forward strand.
TTTATTGTTTTTTAAAAGACCAGGCACATTTTGTAAGTACAAAAAAATATGCTACGCTTTCTGCAAGTTTATTATTAGTTCCCTAAATAAATTACACATTACAATCTTCCATATCTCCAGAGTCACACAAAATGGTGTATCTTTTGAAGTAAATAGTAGGAACTAGATTACTGGCTCAACTTGGGCACAACTGAGCCACGAGCATGAAGATTTTAATGTGCGAGTATTTTAACTTTAGTATTTTTGAGTAAGAGTTGCAAAAGCGGTCATCGACTCCTGTACCATGTACGATTCGGTTCGAAGTAGCAGCCGGGTCAATGACCGCTATCACAACCCTTACCCGTATGGACTAAAGTCTGGTCGCTGAGAGAATGCGATCCTGACAGGTCGAGATCGAACGAATGATGTAACTTTGAAGTAGCGTTGCATTTTCGATTAAAAAATATATATTGTTTATTTGCTCTAATAACAAGTAATTACCATTCGAACTTTACCATTATGTGAAGTTACATGTTTATTTATTTATTTATTCAGGGGTTACGACATGGCCAGTTGCAATGCAAAAATAAACAAGGAAAAATACACAAAAACTTAAAATCTAACTAAACCCTCAGAGTATCCCACTAGTGAGTTAAGTGGTAGAAGAAAGTGAGCAACAAACTCAGTGTAAATTTATCTTCTCCGATCTTAAGTAACAGAAATAATCAAAAAAGTTAAATAAAAATATAAAAAATATACATAAAGTTTAAAAAAAACACCGAGAATTCGCGTAAAAAGTGCATCAATCAAACAGTAAAAATCAAGTACCATAATTTGAATGTTATATAAATATAAGTGTTATACGGTGTAAAATTAAAAGTCACAAATACCCACAGTACGATAGCATCCGCAAGTGTGCGACGAGCATTGAGGGACATCTGCCTATAGTGTATAAGAAGATTGGCATATGACTTCTTTGGAGACCTGGCACGAAAACTTAGACTGCGAAGAAATTTCTTCTGCACCATTTCGAGTTGCTTAAAGAGTGAGGAAGGACTTTGGTATCTTGAAGGTCTTCGTTACACGTAGCAGGAATTCAAGCATCTGATAGGCTTTTTTGTGCGCATCGAAGATCATTTTTTCATCAAAACAGATGCTTAGTTACCGATACATAAGTGGCCCTTTGCAATAAGTGGCCACCTATGTGATATTCAAGTGTATTACGCTCTGTCACCTGTTTTGTAAAACGTATATATTGACAATTATTATGTGCTATGAATATCTTATTATCGATAAGTGTTGAGTCTATCCAGGTCTTGTTGAAGCAACACATTGTCCATGTCGTTATGGATTTTTAGGTCATCCACGTACAACAAATAATTGGAGTGTTGAAAACTTATATAAATAAAATAAATATAAAAAATAATAATGGCCTAAGATAGATCCTTGCGGATATCCGGAGGTTACCAAATCGCTATTTTGTTATTATTCAAACGATGGCAAAGATTCAGACGATGTAATCGGATTTCGACCAATTGCTCTATCGTTGATTCTTTCCTAATTATTAAACATCTCGTAAAACTGAGACTAGAGTGGTTTACTGAAAAGGAGGAAATTCTTCCAAAATCTCAGTTTGGTTTCAGAAAGACCATGGGAACTATGGATAGCGTGAGATGCCTCGTCTCGGATATACGCCTTTCTTTTACTAAAAGCGAGTTCGATGTTACTGCTTTCTTGGACATTTCATCCGCATATGAAAATGTACTTCTTCCTATCATCATGATACGACGATTTGGCTCTGCATGTTTCAGAAATATCGATAATGGACGCTACCCACTCTCTTAACTGTTCCCTAAGCTCATTAAATCATGGCTTATTTCTCTAAAAACTCTGTAATGATTTTTTCCCGAAAGCGAAACATTCCCCCCATCCAGGTTAACATAGACGACTCCCCCATTCAAAATTAAAGACAGGGTTAAATTCTTGGGTGTAGTTTTGGTCCCAAAATTTCAGTTGCTCACCATCTTAACTATCTTGTAGCCAGGTGTGAGCGTTCGGTCCCTATCCTTAAGGCTGGGGTATGGTAGGGCGCTCACCCTCATTCCCTTAAACTAGTATATAACGCTCTGATTCGCAGCGTATTGGACTATGGATCGTTTTTCACCGAACCAGCTGATAAATGTGCCTTGACTAAATTAGATAAAATTCAATCCCAATGCCTCCGGATTATTACTGGCTGCATGAAGTCATCCCCAGTTAACGCCCTACAAGTCGAGTGCTCTGACCCCCCCTTAGCGTTAAGACAACAATACCTTGCTAACCGTTTCTTCTATCGAACCTATTATATGTCCACTCATCCTCTTCGACCCATTATTTCCGAACTTAACTACTTTATAGACAATACCAGGTGCCTACACTGGAAATTCAAAAGCTGTCCTCCAATAGTAAAAAGCTTCAAAAAGCCTAACAGATAAAGTTGTCAAGACTACCAAATCTCCCATCTTCCTTGAAAACTATGATGTTCTGGTTTCTAGAGTGCACATATTTTTAGATATCGGTATCCTTACACCTGACACTGGCCGAAATTGTCAATAGCTAACCAACTGCCATTAACAAAAATAGAATAGAATAGAACGTCAAAAAACACCCCACGCCGCGAACACGGACCTATGTTTAGTAGGTCTGTGGCTACAAATGAAACACAGGTAAAATTCAGGTAATTTTTGGTAGTGGTTGGCAACACTGGTGAAGGGCCGCATGCATTTTTTTTGTTGTTGTTGTTGTTCCAAAAAGTTGTATGTCGTCTATTGTAGTCTCTTGGGCATAGTCTACGTTCTTCAGTGCTTCTACCTATAGATTCGTTTTTTTGTGACTCGGCTTTTGTTTAATTGACTGTTCCTGCTACTTATATTGACATGGGCGCTAAATTGGACTTAAATTTTGTTGCGTGTCGTTGACCTGGCTTTCGTTTAACTGACAGATCCTGCTACTCATATTGAAATTGGGCCTAAATTGGACTTAGATTTATTTTGTGCTTTTGGTGCCTAGCAATGCCAAAACGTGGAAAAACAATTAAAAGTGAAAGCTGTGAGCTAAATCATCAAGCTACAACATTACTTTGAGCGAGAAAAGTAAAATGGCGGACCCTTGTAGCCTCTCGGACAAGTACAAGAGAACATCTCTCAGGCGCTTGGAGTGAGCAATGCGATAATAACGAAAATTAATAAAGAAAAGTTTGGCCCAACTGGCATTGAAGAAAATGTTTTACGAACACCAAAGAAAAACTCAGAACAAAACCTGTGATAGATATCGATACCTTTGACGCCGACGCTATAAGGAATCATATATATGGTTACTATTCGAGAAAGGAATACCTGAACAGAATAGCATTTTTGGGATCTTTGAAAGCAGCTGATTTGTTCGAGGGAGGTCAGACGGCCCTAACCAAAGTTTCATAACAAATTGGATTTTAAAAAAAACGGACAAGAGGAAAGTTCTTCTGAAGCGATACGACATTATTTTAAAAAGACTATCTTTTTTAAGAGAAGCGAGGAAAATCGATGACTGGAACAATGTGGTTTTCATCGATGTGACATGGCTAAATGCCAATCACACGGTATCTTGGTCTTGGACAGACGGTACACCAGCATCGACGTCGAAAGTATCGATGGTCAAAGGGGCCCGGCTCATAATATTTCGTGGAAAACGGTTTACTGTCATTTGAGTCCAAAATCACCACTGAATACCACGAAGAAATGAAGCCGCTACATTAAAAGAGTGGTTCTAGAACGTGCTACTGCTGGCCTGCCAGGACCTTCAGTAATAATTTTTGACAATGTGCCTTACCATTCGGTACAACTGCAGAAAGCACCGAGCCAAGCCAACAAAATGGAAGATTTGGTGGCTTGGCTTTAAGAAAAGGGCATTGACGCAAACATGCAGATGCTAAAAGCAGATTTATAGAAATTAGTTAAGAAAATAAGCCTCCGAATGTGCGATACAAAATAGATGAACTGGCTTTGGAATATGGTCATCGTGTTCTGAGAAACTCTCCGTACTACTGGCAGTATGATGCGAATGAGTTGATCTGGGCTCAAATTAAAGGGTATGTAGCTCGCCACACCACTGCACCGCTATTCGGCACAAAAAAGATGATGGGCCTTCTAAAAGAAGTCTGTGAAAAAGTCACAAGAGATAATAAAAACCCTATTTTAGAATATATTGACAGAGACGTAAGAATTGATGCGCAGATTGAAAATGAATTGATAATTCAAGTTGGGGAAGAAGGCAGCGACGGCAGTTCGTCAAGCGAATGTGAATTGAATTAAAAAACGTTGTGAATGTATTTTAGGTATAAATTAGTTAAGTTGGTTTTATTAGGTTTTTGTTTTTGTTTTGTATTTTGTGCAATAAAAAGTAAATAGCAAACTTTATATTTTCTATTGGCAACAATTTGAATTTACATACTTCGCGAGTCGCGGGTAAATGTTAATAAAAATAACGTTACGCCAGTAAAGCCAGTAACGCAATGCGATAAATTTAATAATTAATTCAATTCAATTCAATTTCATTATTATTGGCGGTCTAACAGCTAGGTTAATTTCGTCAATGTCATGTTTTTTATAAATTTTACTGAATTTGGACAGGTTCTCTTTCGAGATCCTGGAAACGTGAAGGGCTGTAGGTTCCAAGTTTCTCCTTCGGACGTGAGCAACTGCCTCCCACGTTAATAATCTCCCATATCTAGTCATCCCAAACGACAGGTGTCAGGATCGCATTCTCTCAGCAGCCAGACTTTATAGCTATTGTGCGGCTTGCTGCATCTTCGTCTACCAGGTATTTCAAGAGGAAAGAGATAAATTTATTATTTCATTACATACCTCAGACTTCATACATTACCTCTAACTCCACAATACCCTGTATCGTTGTTTCTAACTGTATACTCTTTTAGGTGTTCTTTAAAAATATAGATGTGATGTTAATTTACTAGGTCGGCTTCCATACAAACCATACAGCCGTATTATACTAACCCACCGACCGAAATTCGCATAGCATCTCCTGAGAAATCAGGAGAGGTTATTCTGCCTCCCTGCTCGCCCACCTGAATAGGCGTCGCTATAATACCACAAGGTATACCTACACCTACATATGTGGTTATATGGCGCTACATCTTTTATATACGAGGTGAATTCGGAACAGGCCTATTCACGCGCGGCAGGCAATTCCGGTTTCAAATAGAAAAGTGGTTGGTACAGTGAAGGAAGAGCTCCCTGTAGGCGTAGGATGTCTGTGTAGATTAGAATAGCCACTTTCCAAACGGGACCCTATTACTACGCCCTCCGCTGTCAGTCTGTCCATCCGTCCGTCGACGGGCTGTATCTCATGAACCGTAATAGGTAGGTAGTTGAAATTTTCACAGAATCTATATATCTGTTGCCGCTAGAGCAACAAATAATAAACTACACGCAATAAAAATAAATAAAGGGGTCCCCATACAACTTATGTAATTTGCGTTTTTTTGTACAATGGTACGAAACTCTTCGTGTGTAAGTCAGAATCGCACTTGACCGGATTTTTAATATTATATTACAACGTCATTTGTTTTCGCAGGTACAGGAAATCTCTTGAGGATAAAAGTAGCTTAAGTTGGATTCGGGTTAAAGTTTATTTTGATTAAATTACCGTTTTATAGACAAAGCCTGTTTATGTAGTCGGAGGCGAACATAAATGGGAATTTGTATCATAACATTACTAAAGAAACAATATCATAAAAAAGTACAGTAGTACAATAAAAATAAATCAATGTTCAACATTCGCCAACGCTTCGTCAAAAACTTAAATACGAAACATATCATTCACGCACATGCTTTTTTATGTTTATTGAAATTGAATATGTATTATGATTATATCAGACATCGTTATCGCGGATGTTCGAACAATGTGATTGAACATTTCATTTCATTTAATGGAATATATAGGTATCAATATAACGATCACCCAAAGTGTTATCCTTGAAGCCTCAACATTTAAGATACATTAACTATTCTTGAAACATTTTAAATATTTATTGAAATCAGGAGTTCCATAAAAATATTTTACAAATGGACTATTGAAAAATGCCTAAAAGTGGGCACAATTGTGCCTCAGCCACCCTCTACGGGAAAACGCGTGACGCTATGTTATGTTATATTTTATAATTTTTCTAACAAAAACCCTTTTTTTACGGGATTTAGAGTTTATTTACGGTATACTTTTGTTATTGTTTTACACCGTCTACCTTAACCAATATTCTACTAGAAAACGCACTCCAAATAAACAGAAAGAATAGCAACTAGCCAACAAAATGGAAATGGGAGAAACGCCCTAGAGAAAACTAAAGTTAATTTCTGATACCGAAGCACACATTGATCGCTTCGATGTACATAAACAATTCACAGGTGATCGGACTGTTCCATTCGTAAATATTACATTCTGATCCCGTGCCTCAATATGAACAGAAAAGAATACAAACCACTTAATTTCCTGTACAGGAAATAAAGTTTTAAATTTTAAAATCTTAAGTCTCAATGGAATTTTGAGGGTTTCCTGAAATGGTTAATTGATCATTAACCATTTCAGGAAACGAACGCTTTAAAGGACGCTTAAGGAGAAGGGTCCATAAAACATGAAAATGGCAACTGGCAACTGTCGAAGTAAATTCCTTTGGTTTTGCGATAACTTCATGATAGCCACAAGTAGGTAGGTAAGTAGGAAAAGTAATGGTCTTGGAATAATACAGTTTTCCGAATAAGTTTGTGGAAGGAATTAAATTCGCTTTGCTTGAAGAGCGTATATCTTACTTATTTTCAAAACCAATAAAATCTTTTCTCAAATGACATAATGACATAATTAGCCAAAAGGTAAACGCACAAACTGACCAGGGAGGGTTTAATCAATGCATATTTAACCCTTATGCGAAATGTTCCGGCAAGTATTCCTACTCTATATATTCCTGAACGATTTCAATAGTTAAGTGGAATCATTTGAGGTGACAGATTCAATATTTCTCATGTTCTAGTGAATAGTGTATGCTTCATATGGACTAGTGGATTTTAAGAAGATATTATGTAACAAATCAATAAAAGATGGATGAATGCCTTATATAATCGTGATTTTATTAACTATATTTAGGAAAATGCATGACATTAAAACGCTCACCATACGATTTCGTGGGCGTTATTTTTGTATGTAGGGTAATGGAATTCTACACAAAGTACAGTATTTATTTGTAACAAAAAACTACTTGAGCTACACTAGATTGCTGCCTATTTTTTTACAAGAATTAGAGATAGAAAAAGAGTTAGCACTATTCTCGGATTAACTTTGACAACTCCACAGGGGGAAGCGGGGATTGAGGGGGTGGGAGGGGCTGCGGATGTTAATGTTTGTATGGACTGGCCATTTTTACACTTGTTTATGCAGGCGAAGCTGCGGGCACCTGCTCGTATTAAACTAAATAAAAATGTTCTTTATTTCGCCGCAGTTGCCGCCCGAAATGATCTTAGATATAAGCTAAACATGACATTACATACAGTCATATAAGAATAGAATGATTCATCTGATTGACTCTAACAATTATATTAGTGATAATGTTTATTTGTCCAAAGGTAGTTACTACCTACCAGATTTTTACAAACGACAGGTAGATGTGTTGCTATCTTATTTTTTTAGTATTACAGCCAAAAATTCGGCTAACCAGTCTAATGCGCACAGAGAAGGGATATTGGAAGACATTCCAAGTAATTTAAATTAGTTCATGATACAATAGAGGCAATCTCTAGCATAAATGAGCCATTAAATATATCAAGCAAGCATAGGAGATCAAAAATAAGAAATGTCTTGCCCGAATTAAAAAAAACAAAAAAATGTAATAATATCCCGATATTAAATAATATTCGGACAAAGGGTAAGCCCCACTTAACCTCTCAAAAACCGAAGGTAGTAAGGACGGGACGCGATTTTGAACCTTATGCCATCGTAATAAAATTTAAAACCTATAATGGCGTTAGCTTACGCCGCCGGTGGTACTCAAGAGGTTAAATATTACCCATCAAAACATGCAATGGCTATCTGACAAAGAATTATTAGAATAATTTCTTAATAATTCTGACACCGATGTTATTTGCATTACTGGTTAAAGGAAAATATGATGTATTTTAACATAAATAATTACAAAATGGACAGTTATTACAATAGAAAGACTGCTGATAGAGGTGGTTCTTTAATCTTAGTAAAAATAATATTAAGATGAACAACGGAAAGATATTCTTGTATTTACTGTAGAAAGACAAATAGAGGTATCCTGTGTTGAGTTAGATAGCCATATTATTATTTGTATCTCCAGATCTCTTAGGGATAAAAGACCATGGCGATTTTGAAATGTATGAGAAAATTATGAAGAAAGATAAATATAATTATTTGTGGCGATCTTAATGTAGATTTTCTTGTAGATACAAAAATGAAACAACGATTAATAACTTATTTAATTAATAATTTATTCAAATCATTTAATTTATGTCGTGCATTTCTAGAGCCGAATAGAATTACACTTACCAGACAAACTTGCTTAGATACCGTTTTTTGTGACTGTGCATTCACAAGTAAATATGTAATTAACTGCTTACCTTCCGATCACAGCGGTAAAACAATTTCATTCCCAATTGCTAGTAAAGATAAGACTGATCTATAATTTAATAGGCCTATTACATCCCATGGACTATAGACGTAAACGGAAAACTTAAATATAAATTTGCCACTACCGGATTTTAATGAACAGAACCCGAACAAAATATATTCCGACTTCTTTTACATTATTCAAACAGAATTCTCTAAAGTCTTAAAGTAAAGAAAGTCAGTGACAACAACTGTAAATTTAACTTTGATATAAAATTTCATGACTGTGTTAAAAATATTCCAAAACATTCAAGTTGGTTTGTGGAACTGCAAAATCTTAACACATTAATAGAAAAAAAAAACATACAATATTATGAAAACGGTTTGGCAAATAATAAACCGTGAAACTGGCAGAGTTATACCGAGGAACTTCTGCCTAAAGATTTTGTTGTTAAATCCAACGCTGTGGTTACCCGAGCTTTAGAAAAATTCTTTACCGATGTACACTTACTCACAACAGAGCGTCTAAATTCATATGAAGCTGAGACTTTGTTAAAAAACAGCGATATCATCAGTAATGTGGTTTTTAAGTTTCACAATGTAATATGGACATTGTCAAAACGTTTAGATTACTTAACTTAAAAAATACTGAAGACCTGATTTATCAGTCAAGTATAAGTTCCTGAGTATAAGTTCATTAATTCTAGTAAAAGCCACACTTAGCTTATGTATTCCATAAATGTGTTGACGATGTAAGAAATAAATCGTACTTAACTACTACTAAGCTCATACTTAAGCAATAGAATTCAATAGATAGAAGTCATTAGCGTTAAATTTGATGGATCGGGTGTAAAAATTGGCGTTCCACAAGGTTCGATATTAGGTTCTTTCTTATTCCTAGTATGTATGAACGATCTGCCTTTCATGGTGGAGAAATTGATATTGACATAGTTTTGTTTGCTAATAATTCTTCAATGGTCTTCAAAATTGAAGGACAAAAGATGATGGTGATGATGTTAATGGTGCATTGTCTTTAACCTTCCATTGGTTCACAGTAAATAATTTACTGTTAAACGCTGGTAAAACCAAGTGTATCAAATTTACACTTCCAAATTTCAGGCAAGTTGAGACCTGCGGCTCAAGCGGGGACAATTACCAGTGTGAAAAAGTGTTAGAGTTCAGAATTAATGAACCTTATGTTATTGTATATTAGACTCACTGTCAGTTCGATAAGCATACTTTTTCGACGCGTAATTATTCCTGATTCCTACACAGTTTAGTGTTAGACAGCAACACGCTAGAATTAGTAAATGATACGAAGTTTCTTGGAATAAACATTGATAGAAAATTGTAGTGGGGACCCCACATAGATTTATAAGCTGGTAGATTCAGTTCTGCGGATTACTTAGTTAGCATCATCAGGCACAACACGGATGTTGCTACATCTAAGCTTGTATATTTTAGTTACTTTAATAGTGCCATCTCCTATAGCATCTTGTTGTAGGGGAAATCAGTGGATATTCAAGCTATTTTTATTTTACAGAAAAGAGCTATTCGAGCAATTTATAATTTAAAACGCACAGACTCCTTAAGACAGCTTTTTAAGTAAATTTACATACTAACGTCTAGGTAGTCAATTTATTTTCGGAAATATAACGTATGTACGCAAGAACCTTACAACATTTTCCAAAGTTAGCGTTAGCTGTAATGTTAACCTAAGTAAGAATCACATACTAGTTACGCCCCGGCTTAGACTCGCGAAGGTTAGCAATTATTTCAAGGGTCAGTGCATTCTCTACTACAACAAGATACCTCTAGAGATTTTGAAATGGTAATTTGAGCAATTTATAAACCATGTAAAAGGCCTTTGTCAAAAAAGGGATGTTACAACGTTCAAGATTATTTATATTACGGGACTGTATGGGGTTAATCTAACTCAACTCAGAATTTGCTGTTAATCATTTAGTGATTATTTATTCCTGCTTATTATTTATAATAATAAATATTGCTATATTTATATTAGTTAAAAACAACCAATTTTTAAAAGAGATCTAAAAATCAATCTGTGGGAGTTTTTATGCCCTCTCCTCCCACAGTGGTCCAATGCGGCAAAAAATTACGCTTGCTAAGTACATGTTAATATCTTTTATAATAAAGATTTTTGTTTTTTTTTATGGCAGGGTGCCCAACTTGCTGGCATCATTACCTCGCTTTAGAGCCAGGCAAATGCGCTGTGCGTGGCAGGTTCCAGCTCTTGGATCAACCGACGCGTCGACGACTCCCTTTGAGATCTCCTCAGAGACTCGCCGAGCGTAGTGCCCCCACGGCCCGTTTGTCTCCACGAATTGAAATAAAATATTATGCAAGCGTAAAACACGTGTGAAGGAACGGACCGGATAAACTCTGCGCTAAAGCGAAACAGAATGGAACAAACGAGCTAAATAAACGTTAGAACAGTCTAATTTAGTGCAAACTGGAAATAAATCAAGAACGAAATTCCTAGACTACTAAATACAATATGCACAGTTTTATATGTTAGGGAAATGTTATACTTTGCCCACAATACTACTGGCAGTATTTAAAGACTACACCACACGACTACTGGCAGTAGTTACTATTACAATTATTTTATTTTAAAATAGTATAGGCCAGATTTGGGGTGATAAAGAATATACCAGATGAAAATAACGCGCCCATTTGGCCATTCTACTGTAAGTGAAGTTCGAAAATGCATAATAATAGGGCGGGCGACACGCCCTGGGCGGGTTTTATAGTGATTATATGGACGTGACGTGAGGAAACCTTAATTTTTCCAGAACTACAACGATGTAGTAGCTCTTCATCACGTCAAATTGAATACCTATTATTTTAATGGCCAAATGGCGCATCTATGCCTCTGCCATGTTATATGAGAAAAGATGTGAAGATGTGTCTGTTTTTTCTGGTTTTTAGGGGTTTCTAATCTAGTATTGCGACTTACTAGCTCAAAAGTATAAAAAATTGGTCACATCCGGAAAATAAATATAGCTTTTATATATGCTTCGATATTTAAAGAAGAACACGTTGGTAATAGTACATTGTTGTAGAGATAGATAGACGAGTGACTTTGAGACGAGTCCATCTATTGCACTTTTAGCCGAGACATTAAGTTCTTTTCACCAATACTTCGAGGAAATAAAAATCAATTCTCGTAATAAATTTTCTTACGAACGGCTTTGCAGCGTCTGTGATTCGGTAGGCGTCAACGCGTCAACGTGTCACCAGATGAATCCATTGTAGATCAAACATTGGTTAATTTGCGTAATTAACTTATCATCTAAAATTAGCGCATCAAAAATTACACACATTTACTTGTGTAAATTTTCTCTCTTTCCCGCCCCGCCTATTTTTACTTTTTAAAGTATTTTGTATTGTATTTGTATGTAATGAATCAGTTTTAACTGATTCATAACATTACTTGACTGATCACAGTTACTTACATGAACGCTGTAAGTAACGATTACCCATATGAATTAGCCCTAAGTCGCGTTACGTTATCTACAGGAACAAAACATGTGAATTATAGTAACCCCTAAATTGATAATACTTACAAAAATCATTCCTTGGAAACAACTGTCTGTGAGTTGCATTAAACAAAATGTACTATTTCGAACTGTATATCCTGACTATTCTTGACCATCTTAATGTTTTTTATAAATCACAAAACTCACGCGTTACTTACCTGAATATTTTGTGATATTCTTTTTGTGAGTGCATTTTTTCAACAAAAACTAAATTCCTGTAGATAACGTAACGCGACTTAGGGCTAGTTCATAGGGGTAATCGTTACTCACAGAATTCATGTAAGTAACTGTGATCTGTCAAGTAATGTACTGAATCAGTTTTTTGATAACTACATAGTTTGACGTATTTTTAGTCACACATTACTTAGTCTTCGCTGTCGGTCCGTCCGTCTGTCTGTCTATTTGTCAGCGGGCTGTATCTCATGAACTCTTAATTGTTAATTGTAATTCTTGTCCGAAAGTACTATCGTGTTAAATCTTGCACGGAACCCTTCATGTCCGAATCGCAGTTGGCCGGATTTATTTTATTTTTGTAGGTACATGTGTAGGTCTCATCATACGCCAAAAACTTAGTCAAAAATGCTATCGGGATTTTTCTTTTGTTTGACCATTGGCCGTTTTCTATAATGAACATATATATGCCTACCGATTGACGTTTGTGGTATGGAAAAATAGTCTACCGATCGGTTCGACTTGTAAAAAGAAAACGGCTTTAAGCAGAGGCCTGGCCGAGTTTTCACTCGTATTTTACGATATTCAAAGAAAGTAAGACAAATAAAGGTCCAAAATTCTTGTTTAGCTTTATACTTCAAATATCTCAATATACACATAGGATATTATACACATAGAATATTATACACATAGGATATTTTAATTAGCCTCTTGATACCCTTTTCTGAGTGCCTCATATTTGCGCTACTTTCACGTGCAAAAGCCAAGCAAGAATTGCATTATAGCCTAGTTCATTTTTTTTGCGTATATAGATGATACATAATAATAATAATAATCGTTTATTTAGGCAAATAAAATAACAAAAGTTAATAAAATTTAAGGTGCTTAGCTAAGATAAATAAAAATAAAATAAAATATTTTATTACAATAAATATATAAACATATAAACATAAACATTTACATACAGGCACATACATTGCTTCTGGCCCCACACTAGGATACCCTGTGTCGCGGGAACCGAAAACAGCAACGTCACACGCATATAAAAATCCAAGACCTAGGGTTTTTTTTTTCACCCCCAGCCGGGAATCGAATCCGGGTCCTCTCGCATGGTAGGCAGAGCCACAACCGCTGCACCACAGACGTCGTCATGGTGATACATAATGGTGATCATGTGATACATAAAATGGTAGAAACATCTCAACCTGAGCTAGGTGTAAACCTGTATTTCAGGCTTTAGTGCTCTTCCCTTAAAAATATTTCTCATTAAAATTGGAAAATATTAAACTGCACATCAATAATACTGATTTGCACAGCAAATATACTGATTTTCACTGCAAATATCAGGGCAAAATACTGTAGCAGCTTAGGTGATGGGTAAATGGGGTGAGCGAAGCGAAGCCCCCTTTATCCTCCGTATTAGGTTGAACATGTAAGAACAACAAAAATACTTAAAACACTAAAAGTATTTTATCTGATCCTTTTTTGCTGGAAAAATCAGTATTTTTGATGTGCGATGAAACTAGCCATTAAAATTACATAGGTCTTTATCAGGAGCAGAGGCAGAAAACACAAAGTTAATCTATATAAACAAGACTAAAAAATTATTAAACTAAACAAAAAGGAGAAGTTTGTGAGGGGGTCCTCTCTTTGTGTACTATGAGTATGATTGAGTGTGTGTGAGAGGGTGAATGAGATAATACTAATACAACGATGTCATGTAAGTAAAATAAATAAATAAATTTACCTAGTCTGAATGGATCATTTGTTAGATGTTAATCTTTAGTACGTCCCCGGTTATATCATAATTAAGTGTTTTGAAACTTTAAAAACCGGTCAAGTGCGAGTCTAAATCGCGCACGAAGGGTTCCGTACTACCCTTCAATGGAAGCGATGGTGTGGAGTGAATAGTTTGGATTTTACACAGCAAAATATTGTTTACAAAGTTATTGGTGCGGTTACTTTCACACTCCATGTACGTAACCAGGTGCATCCATAAGTTTGTATGAGGTATTGAAAGAATTGTTGTATGGGAGCCCCCTTAAATATTTCTTTTATCCTGTTTTTTAGTATTTGTTGTTATAGCGGCAACAGAAATACATAATCTGTGAAAATTTCAACTCTCTAGCTAGCTAGGTTCTTGAGATACAGCCTGGTGACAGACGGACGGACGGACGGACGGACAGCGAAGTCTTAGTAATAGGGTCCCGTTTGGAACCCATCGGGTACGGAACCCTAAAAAAGAGTGTATTTAATGTTATGAGTGTTTAAGGAATATATATCAGTAGTTTTATTTATTATATTGTATATGAAAGGGCCAAGGAAACAGAAGAATTTTTGGATGAGCCTTCGGAAGTACGGAAAAGTATATTTTCCAAGCATACCCTATCCTTACGCCGTCTGTCGTTAGGTATGGGTTACATATGAGAGATGAATGCTGCTTCAGGTCAATATGATAGACAAAAAGTTGTCTTACCGTGTGTACATTACAAGAGCCATAAACGAGATCAGTTGGGAAGAGGAGACCTTGATCTTTCGGCACTTTCTAATTGTAAGATCGAAGATTTATGTGCGCCTCCCCACGATGTAATGAAGTAGGTTGGTACTGATTGACAGAGTGCTATATAAACTCATTTCATCAATGATATGTTAAAAAGTAAAAATTTACATAATTTTTAGATGGCGCCTATATGTCGAATGCAGAGAGCAAAGAAAATGTGAAAAGTTAAAGCAATATCCGGAAAATTATAATGAGAAAATTATGAAGCAGACTGAATATTTGAAAGATAATTGAAAACTAGTTGCAAAGCTAACTGAAAGAGAAAAGGAAAAAAATCTACAGGAATAGAGAAATGCCAAACAAAACGGTGTAACGAAACAAAAAAAAAGACTTTTTGTGCTCTTGATGCACAAAACATGTTTTCTATTAAATTTATGTTTCAATCTGAATACGTCCTAATGTTCCTGTAAGTAACATGATTTCATCAGATATGAAACGTTACTTACCGTACTTCATGTAAGTTACGGTCGTTTATTCTGACGTCGCCCCTTAAATAACCGGAGTATTTATTGGCCATCGACATGTAGAGCACTGTGTAAGTTCTAGGAACAATTGTGCATTTTGAGTTGTCCAACAATTCCGTCGTATGAAAAATAAACCATACATATTTGATTATCGATTTTCAGGAAAAGCTAGACGTAGGCGTGAAAGTAAATTTTTCATGAAATGAGACTCCTTAAAGAAAGCTCTCAGATCTGCAATATTTCCACACAATTCCAATTTTCTGAGTTACACATAGACATGGTAAGATCTAGCCATTCGTATAAAATACAATATCATCAAATCAGGACCAGACATCACTACACGAACTGGTACCGGAAGTACCAAATTCAAAAATGTAGACCTCATACGCTGCTGCATGCGCATGTATTGTACTGATGTTAATCCGCTTGCACCCACACATACATATTTACACCGTGTTGAGGTCGCCACTAATGGAAAATATTTTTATAATGCAAAGAGCTGAAAGCCGGATGCCGTGCCGGCTCGAAGAGCCTTCGATGCCGGTCCGGTGCGGACCGGAAATATTCCGTACTTCGCAATCGGGCAGTTTAATAAACAAAGTTGTATCGGTAACAACGAACAAGCCATAGTCGTAAAGTGAATAAGTTACTCGTGTATAAACTGTTGTTTAGGTGAATTTGTTTGTTTATCTACACACATATCATGAACCCAGAGGGTAATACCAGCTTAAAGATAATCTATTTTGTTAGAACAGATTTCTTATCTGTGAAAATTTTGTCACTGCTTTATAATGCTTCGAATTCGATGTTCTTCTTAGATTTAAGTTTCGAACATCTCTCAAAAACAAAGCAATTTGATTTGACCTCAATTATAACATCAGTCGAGATGACGTTCTATTGGAAATTAAATGTCAATGCCGCAATGCCAGTCGTAATAATAATAATATATAAATA
This sequence comes from Argyresthia goedartella, assembly GCA_949825045.1. NCBI lineage: Eukaryota > Metazoa > Arthropoda > Insecta > Lepidoptera > Argyresthiidae > Argyresthia > Argyresthia goedartella. Next base: position 2,737,618 of record OX463815.1, read on the forward strand.
AATAATATGAACGTAAATAAAGAGTGTATGTAACTGTACATAACTAGGCATTTAAACATTCGTGTGATTTTTTTATGAAACTTGCCTGTCGGTTCATTTCATAAACCCACATTCGTATTTGAAGCCTTTCATTATGTAACAGTTACATAAACTACTATTGTCTACAAACGTGTTATAAACCCTCTTTACAGCGTACAAAAACCGCACATTACCATCAGCATAAAGTAACGTGGTAAAAACTCATTTCTTATCTCAAAAATTACACATTATGACCACAATGTGTAATTTTCTACACATTATGACTTTCAAATTTCGAACACCGTCGCCCGCCTGCGTGCCTCCCCTAGTTTGTCTGTGAAGTTGGTACTACAGAACAAGCTAAGCAACTGCAGAGCCACAATGCCGGTCACACATGCGGTTTCTGAACACATCAAAGTGAGTTTATAATATATGTTTAGGTAGATAAACTAGTGTATGTAACTGTTCATAATTAGGCATTAAAACCCTCGAGTGATATTATTATGAACGAGTATTAATGCCCTCCATTATGTAGCAGTCACATAAACTACTATTTATTTATTATACATTTGCCCGTAAAATTACTCTTTATGTTGTCTTTTAATATAATAATTACAAAATTGTAACACAATAGAAAGGCTGCTGATAGAGGTAGAATTTAATCTGAGTAAAAAATAATATTAAGGTAAACCAACGGAAATATATTCTTGCACTTACTGAAGAAAGACAAATAGAGATATGCTGTGTTGAGTTAGATAGCCATATTATTGTTTGTCTCCACAGACGTCCGAGGGATGGAAAAGGCCATGGAAATTTCGAAATATTCGAGAAATGATTGATTCAATGAATGAATGGTTGAGACTTGTTATACAAGAAGCAATGTTTTCAGAGACAGATAGCACATAGATAAATAATGTGAGCTGTCAATAAAACCTTGCTCACAGGACACGGCTTTGAGCGGTAGTGTGCCACAATTCACAATGTAAACTCTCAGTAAAATAAAGTCAATGGTAGCCGTCGCGGTGGAATATGTAATCTTAATTGTCAACGCATAGTGCGTAAGTTTCAGTTTTCATAACTGTACAGTCAATAAAGTATCATCATCAACTAAAGTCAACGTTTCAATTCGTCAACATCAACCTTCAATCAGCCCCTCTGGAAAGAGGAGGCCTCGTGGTGCGGCTATCAATTTCTTACGTAGTACACGTGGGTGCTGGCCTACCCTTGTCAAGTTGCCGCCGACGGTCAGGTCTGGCTGGCATTGGACATTCCTGCTGCAGTCATCATCCGTGGGCTTTGGAGCAGACATTCAGGATTCAGCATTCGGGTGCGATGAGGTGGTTAATGGTTTATTCGAAGAAAGACTGCCAAATCCACTTTCCACTTGAATAACATTTTTTGTGACTTTGCATTCAGGAGTAAAATGTTATTAACTGCTTACCATCCGATTACAGCGTTCAAACAGTTCATTCCCAATTGCTAGTAAAGATAGACTGATCCATCATTTTATAGGCCTATTACATCCCATTGACTAGAGATGTATATGAAAAACTTAGATATATCTTTGCCAGTACCAGATTTTAATGAACAGAACCCGATCAAAATCTATTAAGACTTCTTCAACTTTATTCAAACAGAATTAAATAAAGTTTTTAAATTCAATCAAATCAGTTACAACAACGGTAAATCTAAATTTAATGACTAGGCAACGTTTGGAATTCGTATAAATAAAGGTATCTTGTTTGAACTTTATAGACCAAAAACCTATAACTTTGACAGAACATTTCACGACTATGTAAAAAAATATTCCAAAACTTTCAAGTTGGTTTGTAGAGCTGCAAAAATTTGATACCTGTATAGAAAAACATAAAATTAAAATAATAGAAAAGAACGGTTTAGCAAATAATAAACCGTAAAACTGGCAAAGTTATACCAAGGGACAATGACTTCCAGCACTAAGTAAAATATTTGAAAATGAAATGCGCTCACACTTCAACTGTAAAAAACAACTCCACGCCAAACGAGACGGTTTCATTAGGGATTAATCCACTACGGATGCTGGTATTACCCTTATATCTCATATTGATATCGGAGATTTTTGCGATCTGTCGAAGGCATTTGATTGTGTTAATCATGATACGCTACTAATGAAATTGAATCATTACGGAGTTAGAAACAAAGCATTGTATCTACTAAGATCATGCTTAAGTAATAAAAGTCAACGGCGTTAAATCTGATGGATCGGGAGTAAACATTTGTATGTATATTTTAGTTACTTTCATAGTGCCCTTATTGTGGGGAAAAGCAGCGGATATTTAAACTATTTTTATTTTACATAAAAGATCTACTCGAGCAATTTATAATTTAAAACGCACAGACTCATTAAGATAGATTTTTAAAGAAATAGAAATACAAACTGTAGCTAGTCAATTTATTTTCAAAAATATAATGTATGTACGCAAGAACATTACAACACTTTCCAAACTTTGCGATAGCTGTAATGTTAACCTAAGAAATAATCACTGACTAGTTGCGCCCCGGTTTAGGCTCGCGAAGGTTAGCAATTATTTCAAGGGTTAGTGCATTATATATGCGTTGAGCAATTCAAAAACCATTTAAAATGGACTTAGTCAAAAAAGGGATATTATAGTGTTCAAGATTACTTAAATGCGGTACTGTATTGGGTTAATCCAACTCAACACAGAATAAATGTATAAATTTATTCCTGCTTATTAATCATAATATTTAATATCGTAATATTTGTATTAGTTAAGCTCAACCAATATTAAAAGAGACCCAAAAATCAATCTGTGGGAGTTTCATCGCCCTGCTTCTCCCACAGTGGTCCGATTTAGAAAAGAGGCAAAGAATGACGTTTGATAAATAATTGTAATATTTTTGAAAATAAATAAACTATGAGGTGAGGTACCTTTGATGATATAATCAATCATCAATTTTTTATCATTATTTCATCAAAATATATTTTTTCCTCTACAATCCACTATAGGTTTGCGGGACCGTAAACCGACACTATTAAACGAGGATATTTGGAACTATCTATATATATGATATATGTATATATGTATATATGTCTATATATGTCTATTTATATGATATATCTATATATACTATATATATGATATATGTATATATGTTTTCAGTTCTCAAAAACGGCGTCAAATTTATCGATGGAGTTAGTTACAAACGGGTTTTTGGGGGCGAAAAATCATCCAACTAGGCCTCATAACTGGGGAAACGCGTTTTTCCGTGTGTTCATGCTTTTATCTTTTCCGCGCAATGGGATCTGTAATTTCACTTTATGACAATGAAAATAAGGCAGAAATTTAAATGACAAAAAACGATTTTCATCCCAATTTGCGAGACTGGTAAATTCATTTTATACCAATAAAAATAAGACAGAAATTCCAATGACAATCATAAAATACATCCTCATTCCCGCCACATCATCGTCCAGTGCGGAAGTCATAATCGTGAGAAAAACCTCGCGGTTGTAGGCCGAGCCACGCTAAAGGTACCACATCTAACAGAGATGCGAGGCCCTAGGCCGAGCTATGTGCTAAAATAAAAAACTTTATAAATCTATGAGTAGTACAACAGCAAGAGCTGTGTGCAGAATTACGAGTAAGCCATTAATTAGAGAAATGCGTGGCCGAAGGCCAAGCCACCTGCAACAAAATAACGAGCATATACCTTTCCAGAAGTGATAAATCGTATAGTCCTTATGTTCTCGCAGACACAAGAGCGACATCGAAGTTTACCTTGAATGCAAGCGTATGTCGATACACCATTTTTTATAAGTATGTTCTTATCTTTTAGGCGGTTAAGAGTGTCCGCCAGAGGGCGCTGCGACGTAGAAATCATAAAAACTATCGCTCCGTTAATGTACTTAATTAAAAATATAAACGAGCTGTAAAAACCCCTAAATTCAGTATTATTGTTAGGACTAACTATATAAAATATGACTTTATGTGATAAAATTACATTTATGTTAAGAAATTTATAATAATAACATAAGCAGTCCAATACCAAAACAGTGTTAAATTTAACGTAACAACAACAACAATCAGTTTACTTTAATAAACAAAACATATTAATTAACATTGTTGCTTCTTACAATCTACATTAATTTGTTGTGATGAATGTGTTCCATAACATAGCGCAAAGACCGCTAACGGTCACCGACGATTGATCACCTTTACACGTCGAAGAAAGGTCAGCGGATCGCTAGCGTTCACATGTTTCGCAATACAATTAAAAGGAAGTAATAGCGTACGGAAGAGACACCCGCCTACCAGATTCCTCTAGACGACGGTCATCTTTTTAGTTTTTGTTTTCATTTATTAAACGAAAAACATACGGAAACCAGACATTTCCTGCAAGATGGATGAAAACAGAGACAATGTCACCTTCCAAAACAAATATTCTTAAATAGAAGGAATTTAGTGAGCAACCTATCTAAATCATCCATTTTCAAAAACAGTAACATGAGTTTACCCCAAGCATCCTTTACGTATAGCCATGATATTGTAGTAAATGAAGAGATCGAAAAATTAAAAAAATACCTAATTATCGCAGAGATTGAAATATAAAACTTAAGCCTAGAAAAACAAAAACTAAAATGTGACCTAGAGAAATAACAAAAACTGATAGAGACATATTACATTTTTAAATTCTCCGACACTCTATCAACGCCAATGTCAGCACGTCGTAGGAAAAAACCAAGGAGGGCATTTACAGAAAAAAATTAAAGCCTACAATTCTGAAATCAAGACGACAACAGTGTCAAAGACAGCCCTGCAAATGTTGATACACAGAATGAAGAGCAGACACAGAAAAATACGGAACCTCAAGACTTTGACAAGCAGTTCAACATAGACAAAGATGATATCCGTGACCCTAAGGGACAGGAAAATATGAAAGGCTAACACCCTGACAAACAGCTCAACATAGACAAGGATGAAAGCCGTGACCATAAGGGACCTGAAGAAATTACAAACAATGGACATGAAAATCAGACACGAGTATTTCAAGAGACTATAATTCACACACAAGAGGCAAAAATCGACACAGAAAAAAAGAAAAATGTATAGATGTAAAAACGAAAGTCATTATCATTGATGATCAACAAGCTGGGGAATTCAAAAAGGGCTGCAGATATTAGTGGGCTCTCAACATATGGTTAACAACATGCTTTTGGAAATCTGGTGCAAAAGTACTCGACCTTACATATGTGGAGAAAACTTTAATTTCTGCATTAAGCAACAAAAACTATGTAATTATATTAGGAGGAATGAATGAGGTCAATTCTTTTGAATTTAAAACTCATGTAGCAAATTGGTTGCTGCAACCAATTCTATAATGTTTCATTTCTGGAGTTGAACCATAGTAGGTTTATTCCAGATAGAATGCATAACAGTTGAGTAGATTTTTCTAAAGGAAATTATCGCAAATTGACTGTACAGATGAATCAATAAACAGAAAAAATTATCCTGCAGAAAAAAATCAAAGTTACAGCGAAGATAAATAATTCCACTCAAACATAAACGGAAACTGGAATAAAAAATTACAATAACAATCAAAGTAGCGATGCAAACAATGTTTTATCATACAGAGTGATACCAATAATAAAACTGATATCCATCTCAATGACGACAACAATGTTTTCTTCGTATATCACAATAAAATACACAACGTTCATCAAAACATCAACGGAATAATTAATAAAGCGGATTTACTCTCTGTTCATTTGGATGAACTTCATAAAATCAATAAACAAATAGACGCAATATTCATTACTGAACAAAACATAGTAAAATTTGATGAATCTCAATTGTGTATACCAAACTTTACTTTAGCTACTCAATACGCAAGAAAAAATAGAAATGGAGGGTCGTGCAAACTTGTAAGAAGAAATTATAAATACAAAGCCATCAATAAATCTTTCTTCCAGCAGGCCTCGGAATACTCAAGCTCCAGATCTCTCCACTGCAACCTACGAGCACGGGCTCAGAATCCGAGTCATACGACTGTGGAATGACTTCCCTGCACTATCAGGGACAGTCGATCTCTAAATATATTTAAAAACCGGCTAAAGAAGCACTATCTCTCCCTTTCCAGGTCATTGTGTATGCAGTATTTTTAGCAATTATAAGTTATCTGTATCACTGTTTTGTGTAGTTAATAAAGAAATTAAGAAAAATTACGAAATTATATGTTATAAAAAGAAATACAAAAATAGGCGGTGATTTCAATATCGACCTGCTTAGTAACAACGTTGCGAAGAGAACATTTGTAGATTTATTAAGTAACTATAACTTAAAGACCCAATTTAATGAACCAACATGCCTAAGCATTCTCGCACATGTCTCGACAATTTCTAACATAACGTGCATGGTTACAAAGGTGAAATAGTAGAGTTAGCACTATCTGAAGACACAGCGCCAATAATTGCGTTAGCCGTGATAAAGTTTTGATCTCAGACACACTATATTATCATGTGCCGTGATGTAAGCCAGCTAAACATGCAAAAATTTCGAACCCACCTTGGTCAGCTTAGTTTTAGTGATTCAGATTCAGATTCAGATTCATTTATTTGCTTATGATTTAGGTGGTAAGAGTTCTTAAATATCATGTTGTTCCTTAATCAACTATATATTATAGCATGCAAATATTTTAGTTATAAAGTTATTATTATTATGTACAGTACGCTTTAGTCATTTACTTTTGATTTCTTAGTATAAAAAACTCACTTAATGAATACAAATTATGCTGCAGTAACCACGAGAAGAGCTTATGTTTGAAGAGATTTGTTGGTAGATGTTTTAGGTCATCTGGTACCTTGTTATATATTTTGACGCTCATTGCGTAACAATTATTTTGATATTTTGCGGTTCGTGGCTTGTGATCAAGAACTAGTCTGTTTGGTTTCCTAGTATTTCTTGGGTACTTTTGTTCAGCTGTTGTGATCAAGGTTATGTTTTGATGGACGAATTTGCAGATTTCAAATATGTATAAACACGGTAATGGCAGTATATTTAGTTTAGGGAATAGCGGCTTGCACGACTCCCGCGGTTCAGCTCCCACCATGGCCCGTATACATTTCTTTTGGATGATGAACGCTCTGCTGAAATCTGTACTATTTCCCCATAGAATTATACCATACCTAAGTATTGATTCAACATAACCGTGGTATGCAGCCAGTGTTGTTTGTTGAGTCGTGGTTTTTCTCAACTTGGAGAGTACATATACAAACCGATTAATTTTGTTACATACTTGTGCAATGTATGTAACATTGCACAAGTTACATACATTGTAAATTGTGTTTCCAATTTAGGTTATTGTCAATTGTAATACCTAAAAATATAATATTATCTTCACTTTTAATTATTTGATTTTTATAGTTTATAATCATGTCATTCACATTATTAAAATTCATTAGATTTGTCTTATTAACATTTATTTGTAGATTATTATCATTAAGCCAGTCAACTACCTTTTCTATAGTTATATGTATGTCAGATTTGTGAATGTCAATTAAATTATTATTCGTATTATGATTATTTTTATTAAGATAGGTTTATTATGTGAGCAAGAACCGGGCTTATAGAGTAGCGGCAATCTTTAATAATTTGGGTTCTTATTTCATCATAGCCAGTTGCTTGAGTATTTTTAAGTGTAACAATAATCTTCCTTATCTCTAGTTCGTCTACTGGTTTTAAGAAAAAACTGGAACCATTATTGTTGCAGTTTTGTAAGCATTTCTTCTTAATGTTAGTGTTGGTTTTATTTGTCATGTCAATAAGATATTTATTAAAAAAGTTCGCTATTTGGAGTGGATCAGTTACTATCTTATCGTTTTCTTTAATGATATTTATATTTTCATACTCCCTTTCTTTATGTGTCACATCTTTTATTATTCTCCACGAAGCTTTGCATATATTCTTACTTCCTAAAACCACTTTACTGTTTTTTACTCTTTGAGCTTGCGATATACATTTCTTTAGCAGTCTAGTGTATTTATCGTATCCTAATTTATTTTGTATTGATTTACTATTATAGTATTTATAACGTAGAGTTCTTTTTGTTTTACAACTTATTTTCAATCCTCGTGACATCCATTTCAGCTTCGTTGTTGAGTTTATGTTAACCTTTATTTTTGGAAAACATAGTTCATAAAACAAACAATACAGTTCATGGAATCTTTTAAATGCCATGTTGATCTCTGGTTCATCATAGACCTCATTAAATGATAATTGTGCTAACGCGTCCTGAAATTTCCTGAGATTATCTTTGTCAAAGTTTCTTTTTATAATAAACCAAGACTTTCTTGTAGAGGCTTTTGATTCTACTTTGAAGGTAATCATTTGCGCTGTGTCATGGTCTGATAAAGATAGAGGCAGTGTTTTCCCCTGCGAGTCTTTAATATTACTAAATATAAGGTCCAGACAAGAGTTCTCTCTTGTCGGTGTATTAATTAGTGTTTTCAAATTATGACCATCCATTATGTCTAATAATTCTTTGGTATATTTATTGTGTACCAAAATATTAATATTTGTATCCCCTGTAATAATTACATTATAATTTTCTTTCTTGCTTAAAGCGTGTAGAAGGTTGTTGTGAAAAATATTTCTATTTTGAATTTCTGAGTTCTAAATGAATACAAGCAGATAATCAGTTTATGTTTTGATATTTCAACTCCACAGCATTCAAATATATTCGGTATATCCATATTTTGGACCCAAGATAGTTCCCTAGTTTCTATTTCTTTTTTTGTAAAGATGCAGGTTCCCCCTCTTTTTTATTTCTCGAGAATGACGCTGCCATTTTGTAATTTATAAGTTTTACGAGATGTTCCTGCCCCGCTTGAATAAATGTTTCTGATAAGCAGATTACGTCTGGGTTCTCTTTCCTTTCGTTCATTTCTTGCATCGTTAATTCTACTATCTCTTTCTTGGAATATACTCTGTATATTCTGGTCCAATACTCTAAACTTTAAATTTTCGGGCTCATTTTTTAATTGTCAGATGTGTGCTATTGTTGAATAATTTTTATGAATTGTATCTTTTATTTCTTTATCGTTTGATCTATTGAAATAAAATGTTATCGTGCCTTTTTTAGGGACATTGTTCTGGTTTGTTTGTCGTTTGTGGCTTTGTGTTATTGTATTAATATTAGTATTGACCGTTCTACACGACATTTTTTGTTTTATTAGTTCTTCATAGTCTCGTTGGTCTACCACAGCATTAATTTTACTACAAGTGTTTTTGAAATGCATATACTTTGTTTCCGCATCAATGAAAGTGCATTTCGGAAATTTTTTACATATCAGTTTTAAAGTGCTATTTAATTTTCTTTCATTTAAGTAATGGCTCTTATGTTTACCTAAAACTAAGACCTGCTTATCTTTTAGAGATTTCAATGCCGCGCTAAGTTGTATCTTAACCATCATGGGGTTTGAATCATGTTCTCCCACTGATAGGACAATCTTGTCATTTTCTGTGATTGACTTGATGCCATGGATTGACCCGCATATTTCCGCAGTTGAAGGCTTCGTCTTGACCGTGGAAGTTATATCATATTTTCCATAACAGCTGTCTTGTCTTGATTCTATCAGTCTTGATGCCATTCCCGCACATTGCCTACCACCTACGATGTATATGCTATTCTTTGCTTCATTTTATCTTCTAACTTAGAAGTTTTTTTTTTGTGATTGAATTGTGGGCGAGTCGAACGAGTTCTTTATTTTTTTCTCTGCCTGTATTTTAGCTAAAGGTGTAATGGCGTTCTTGTCTTCGTCTGGTGACAGATTTTTCAGCTTTGGTTCCTCGTGTATTACCGTTTTGCTAGTAGAAGTGGGTGTGCTATTAACGAATAGGTTTCGTTGCAGTGTTTGTACTACTCTTGAAGTATGTTGTCATAATTTTGGAGTACTGCCGGGTGTGCTAGTAATTTTTGGTGGGGTTTGTGTTGAAATTTTTATCAGTAAGTCTATTTTTTTACTCATCTCTTTAATTTGTTGTTTTAGCATCCTGTTATCATCGTTCAAGTTGCTTATTTCTTGATGTGCGCTGTCTAATTCTATTTGTAATACTTCTATTTGATTTTTTAGTAGATTTACAACCGAGCTATCCAAGCAAGTTGTATTCGGCAAACTCCTTGTTGTGGAATCCAGCATCACTGATCTAGATGAGTGGTTTGAAAGTGAGCCTGAATTGTGTTCGTGAATGTCCTCTATTGACATAGCTCGTCTCATCTGATAGTGTTTTCTCTCAGTTACATTATTTTCCATTTTTGGTAGTCTCAAAAACAATACCAATAAGAAAAATATTTTTGTTACTCTTTGGATTTGAACCCTAGACCTCTGTATTGAGAGGCGGCGACACCTCTGAAACAGTTACTAATCCTTGCGAAATTCTTAGTTACAATCACGCGCCGATCCTTAAATTATGCGATGCACTGGCGACATCTGTACTGCCTTCCGCTGAATCAATTAGGAGGCGTTATACAGTTATGATATCGGTAGTACTGCAGTACAAATATTAGATGGCGATGATGTTATTGTTGTTGTTCTTGGGTGGTCCTTTGATTTAATTTTTAACGACTTCACTTTTAGCTATTTTTGCATAATTAGCTTAGAAACACTGATTTTTAACATACAGAGTAACGTTTTTAACACTTAGATTTGTAATATGGAACTGTTTGCACCTTCAATGTCACTGGTTCTATTTGAGGGTTTTGCTGTTTTTTTATTTTAGGCACTGGTTATTTTTTTACTGCATTTTGGCATATTATCTTTTCTTTGTTGTAGATAATACTTCCAGGGTTGTATTGTCACTAATACTACGTTAATTAGTTATACTTAATATCAAATCACTAAAAATAAAAAATAAAAAACAACAATTTTATTGGAATCTTCAGGATTTGATCTATGGACCTCTGTGATGAGAAGCGCCGTCTCAACAAGCTGCGCCATACAGACGGTAGTAGACTGTGGTGAAATAGTGGTACTCATACAAGCGTCGTCGGTTTATTTACGCTGCACGGGCGACATCTACGGTCGCCGAAGCCGAATTAAAACGTTTGAGTCCTCCTGATTTGAATTTGTAACGAATTAAGAAATGATTCTTGCTAAAATAAGGTATTTGCACTGCTTATTTTCACAGAGAGTTATGTTTATGTCACAGCACTTGGTATTCTAATACTGTTTTAATAATGTTTCGCACTGTGTATGTTGAGTTTGTTGTTTTATTTTTACTATAAGCACTGGATTTTTATTCGCTTATTTTGGTCAAACTGTCTATTTTATAGTTAAGATAACACTTATGTGGGACTATTATCACTAGTACTATATGAATTTATTATTTTCGATGTCAATTCACTGAAACTGTAATATTAATTTAAGTTATTTGCAGAGCTACTTGAAAGTGGTTGTTTACGTTACAGCGCCCTCTACAGGCGATGATGTACACGACAGCACGGAACTTAATGAAGCATTTAATTGTTTCCATGATATGTTCTCGCTTCTGTACCCACTATGTTTGCCTCTTAATAGAATTAAAGTAACAACTAAGAAAACAAAATGGATATCAAAAGGCAACGATGTTGCAAAAGTAAAAGAAAACTTCTGTGGGATTTCGATAAAATCCAAGCTCTACCAACAAACAATTATTTAAACAATACTCCAAACGCCTAAATAGAGTGATTGTTTCGACACAATAGGCGCAAATTGATTATTACATCAAAACATCGTCCAACAATTGCCAAGCAGTTTGAAAAATTATTAACAACACAATCACATACCTTAAACAGTATTAATTGCATTAAATTGAATGGGAATTTGTTAACATACCCCACAAAAATAGCCCAAGCCTTCTAATAATATTTTTATCGACCAAATTAAACCACTTTATGACATTACTGCTAATAATACTAATAATAATCCAGCTTTGATATCTAATGATTGCATTTCAATTAAATAATTTGGCCTGCCCGCCCAATTTGGATTCCGACAAAGTAGGTCGACTGAAGACGCTGCAAAAAAACTTGTCGATTCCATCTCATCACACCCTGACAAAGGCGACTGCTGCATGACTGTCTTCCTCGATGTAGCGAAGGCGTTCGACACAGTATCCGTGCCAATACTGCTACAGAAGCTTGAAAACTATGGCATAAGGGGTCTAGCCTTAGAATGGTTTCGTAGTTACCTGAGTAATAGATCCCAACAGACAAGAATCGGCGATCTTTTAAGAGACCCTATGCATATAGAATACGGTTTGCCACAGGGAAACATTTTGGGCCCTAGTTTGTTCTTGGTCTATATAAATGACCTAGGAGAACTGCTGTACTCTGCTAATGCCAATATTATCTGCTATGCGGATGATACAGCAATGACTTACCATGGCAAGACCTGGAACTCCACCTTCGCCAACGCGGAAAACGGAATGGCTCAAACTTCAGAATGGCTTACCAATAACCTACTCACTCTTAATGTCGCTAAAATAAAATTCTTGTGCTTCCACAAAACAAAGGCATCTGCACCAAACCCAGAAATGTCTTCCTACATCAAGATACACGCATGTTACCGAATCAACAATACTTGCACATGTAAAACTATTGAAAGAGCGGAATTCATAAAATACCTAGGAATAGTTGTAGACGAAAAACTCTCCTTCGCCAAACATATAGCATCGTTGTCGGGCAGAGCTAGAAGACTCATAATGATTATGAAGCTTTTGAGGAATGGAACCAGCGCAGAGATTTTGCGACTTGTATACCTGTCCCTGTGCCAATCAGTACTGGGCTACTGCATCTTGATCTGGGGAGGGTCTTTCAAAACTAACATGATCACCATTGAAAGAGCACAGAGATCCATATTAAAAGTGATGTACAGGAAGCCTAAAATGTACTACACGGAAATTATTACAAAGAATGTAAAACATTGACGATCCGCCAATTATTTGACGACCCGAATGGCCGAGTCGGCAGTGACGCTGCCTACGAAACCTAGGGTCCCGGGTTCGAGTCCCGGTGGGGGCAAATATTTGTTTGATGAGAACGGATGTTTGTACCCTAGTCATGGTTGTTTATCTATCTAAGTATAATATTTATCTATATAAGTATATGTATCATTGTCTAGTACCCAAGATACAGGGAATCCTAGTTTGGGGCTAGATCAATGTGTGTAAATGGTGTCCAAGGTATTATTATTATATTATTATTATTATTATTTATTCTTAGAGTCTCCCTTAACATGCATCGGCAGGCTCTCTGCTCCGCTTTTTACAATGACATGCTTGAACGTCGAATTTTTAAACTCCCAGTGATGAGTACAAACACATTGTAACAACCCCCCCTTCCACTCGTTGAAATAATAAGAATAAACCCCACGAGTTAACCGAGCGATTCTATGAAAAGTAAATTAAAAGATATAACCAGCTAACCATTAATTTAATGTCAGACGGAATTTAACCCTTACGCATTTTTATTGGAATATTTCTCCAATTGGAAAGATTCTAATGCCAACGATTGCGATTATCTTATTTAGATGATTTGGCCAAAGTAGTGGATGATCGTCTATGGGTAGGACAGCAGACGTTGTGATAGTAATAACCTAAAGTTCTTTTTAGAGTGGTTTTGGTTAACAGTATCGTCATGAGGTTCCTCAGTCAGTGATGAATATAAGTGACATAAAATATTGATAAGCATCGATTCCGAGCTTATTAGAATAAATTCCAAGTAAATAACCATTTAAAAGACATTTCGATTACATGAGCTTATAAAGGAGGGTTTGTGCTAGAGCTCGCCTCCAGAAGGGACCCGGGCCCTAAGATCGGGCCCCTTAACCCCGCCCAACCCAGTGGAGGTCAACCGAGTTCTACGGACCCAAGACAGACGAAGTTAGATTTAGCTAAGCAAAATAAGCTTAAATTTTATAAAATAATGCTTACAACCACTCAAAATTGTAAACACAATTTACAATTAAACATAGGGTTAACTATGTGTTCATTAGTACGCTTTTGGCGTTATCTTTCACCTGTTTTGGGGCCATCCTCCTCCCACACATTCCCATACAAAATCTACGTGACTGCATTATTTTAAGACTGCTGAAGACCTGGAATTAGCCAACTGAATACACCAGCACCTAGAGACCGCCTGAATCTACTCAAATCCCTCTCGAGTTAGTTTCCCTGCCAATCAAATGATTTGATATCGTGATATCTCTCATCCATCAGTCCAACATGTTTGTTGATCGGTTACGGGATATTTTTATTTGCACCTACCCGTCTCTTAAGTTTTATTCCGTAACCATGTTGATGTTCATCCAGATATTTTATATATAAATTAGTTTTAAGACATGTAAATTCAGCGTAACTACTTAGGTCACTAGATTGATAATGTAGCGTGTGTGTAGGTTTGATTCTATTGGATTTCAGGCCATCCACAGGCATTCTACAGCGAAGTAAACTTCACTCTAAACAGGGGCGATGAGCGTCCCTGAATGATGCGACCAGGGTCTGTACTACAATGTCAAATCAATCCGAATTGTACAAATCCATCTTTTAATCGGGGTATGCGAGTAGTTCTCCAGTCCATGAGTAAGAAGAAGTCTAGGCACTACGTGCTTACGACAAAGGTATGAACCAGATAGTACTCAAAGTAGTGACAGCCTTTGGAAAATGGAAAGCACAAGTTTGTTCGAATTCCAATGCAGTAAGAATGATCAACCTTCTGAATCGGAGGCGTTTCAGAAGGGGAGAATGACTGCTAATAAACCTTAGGCCGTGTAGAATCTAGTAGAGTGTTCTTATAGTAATGTCAGCTTCTTGTAGAGTAAATTTGTATGTGTGTGTTTTGTGAATGACCAAGTAACCACGTCAATCTACATGCTATATGGAATTAGAATATGTTTGTCATTTAATGTAAAGTTGGGTAGGCCAACCAACATGATATACGGTCAAGAAAAGAAAGATCAAAACAGCCACAATCAAAAAAATATTTAGTTTGTTAGATAGTTTTATAAGTATTTAGGTATTTCAAGAGTGAGAAGGAAATAACGTAATTATTTGTAATCATACGAATTTCAGATACTTGTTTGTTACATAAACCTAAATAATTGTGTTTGTCTCCCTAACTACATAACCACGCCATATTTTTATTTGCACCTACCCGTCTCTTAAGTTTTATTCCGTAACCATGTTGATGTTCATCCAGATATTTTAAATATAAATTAATTTTAAGACCTGTAAATTCAGCGTAACTACTTAGGTCACTAGATTGGTAATGTAGCGTGTGTGTAGGTTTGATTCTATCGGATTTCAGGCCATCCACAGGCATTCTACAGCGAAGTAAACTTCACTCTAAACAGGGGCGATGAGCGTCCCTGAATGATGCGACCAGGGTCTGTACTACAATGTCAAATCAATCCGAATTGTACAAACCCATCTTTTAATCGGGGTATGCGAGTAGTTCTCCAGTCCATGAGCAAGAAGAAGTCTATGCACTACGTGCTTACGACAAAGGTATGAACCAGATAGTACTCAAAGCAGTGACAGCCTTTGGAAAATGGAAAGCACAAGTTCGTTCGAATTCCAATGCAGTAAGAATGATCGACCTTCCGAATCGGAAGCGTTTCAGAAAGGGAGAATGACTGCTAATAAACCTTAGGCCGTGTAGAATCTAGTAGAGTGTTCTTATAGTAATGTCAGCTTCTTGTTGAGTAAATTTTTATGTGTGTGTTTTGTGAATGACCAAGTAACCACGTCAATCTACATGCTATATGGAATTAGAATATGTTTGTCATTTAATGTAAAGTTGGGTAGGCCAACCAACATGATATACGGTCAAGAAAAGAAAGATCACAACAGCCACAATCAAAAAAATATTTAGTTTGTTAGATAGTTTTATGAGTATTTAGGTATTTCAAGAGTGAGAAGGAAATAACGTAATTATTTGTAGTCATACGAATTTCAGATACTTGTTTGTTACATAAACCTAAATAATCGTGTTTGTCTCCCTAACTACATAACCTCGACAACCTAGGTTTAGCCGCAACTAAACTCCTGTCTAGCCTAGTCTAAAATCCTAGTGTTATACCACGTCCATCATCGACACCACTCGAAAATGGTTGAGTTTGATTTGAATGTGTTTGTATTTTTAATGACTGTGTATGTGGGAATTTCAAAACTCGCTACACGAAAGGAATGAGGAGAGGATTAGCCCGCGAATATCCTAAGAGCCAATCCAGGAACCCTATGGCGAAGGAAAAAGGAAATTAGGGTCGCTCCAAGCCCAGACTCAGACTCAGATAAATTACCTAAAAGTTCTTATCTAACGACCCAAGGATAGTTTTGGAATTTGGGGTAGGTTGATTTAAAGAATAGGAACCGAGGTATATCTCGGCGCTTCAGACACTCACGAAAATCCACTGCAACACGCAATCACAACTATCCCAGTTCAAGAGGCGTAAAACGGCGAATCGAACTGTATATAATTCCAGAAAGATGTGTTTCACAGTAGTTTGACGCGGAGACTGAATGGCTCCCCTCTGAGTCTTAACTCACACTTCACTCGACGACCAGCAACAAAAAGCCCCCTCTCATCTCGACCCATCCCTTTTATATCCTCTATTCCCACCAAAACGTCTTCCCCAGGCGTGCTCGCCAAAACACCATGTAAAACTCCGCGAGTCATTCTCATTGGTTCGTTTCATTTCCTTTCGAAACTCAGTGCTCTGATTGGTCACTGGTCCACACCGTATACACACTGTATATTTTAGATCACACAGTTCAACCAGAAATAGACTTAATATAACATAATAACTTAATATAATAACATCATAAAATAATCTAAATAAAATAATACCCATTTGTTTTCTATATAAAACATCTTATTGCAATTATAGTGAATAAAGTTCTACTTTGAGTCAAACCATCTGGAATCTAAAGGCGATCGACCGCCATCTGTACCTCCATCATTGAACTAACTACGAATCTGTTTGACCCACCAAACTATATCGTAACTAAACACCCTTACGTATGAGTTTCGATTGAATGAGCCATGTCAAATGCGACACTTCAAAACAACATCACAAATGTGTAAAATGGTCATTATTCGACATCCACTGAAAGCAACGGTGAAGTTAAACCATATTCATTTTAAATTTATGATTCACAACTTATTTCATAGCTCTTAAAGTTTATCCACATTTTGGAGATTTTTTTAAAAAATATATATTTCTACCTACTGAGAAATAAACTAAATGTTTGTTTCGTCACAACATCTTTCGCACAAAGATTCGGCCCATTTTTGCATCCGCATATTTACAATAAGGTCGTTCAAGCCTGTGACATCAAACACGCCTCACCATCTGAAGCTAAATACATAATACAACAATGGCTTCTTGGCATGAACTATAATCAGACTGAAAACTTCATTGGAACTCAATCATAGAAATACTCTACCTATATTTATTATGTATACAAAAACACACACCAGACACACACACACACACACACACCACACCCTTACAATATTTATTATTAATTTTTAGTAAGTGGAAATTTTTGTGCTGCACAACCATCATAATTTTTCGCCTTCTAGCTTATCGTTTATCGCTTATCTAATTTATCGTGTTTAAATCTCCTGTTACTTATTAAAATATCTACTTTGCTATTTTATATTGAAACTAATGTTACCTGCTACCATCATGTATACCAAACATTATAAACAGTAGAGGTTCCCGCGATACCGGTTGTGCCTAATGCGGGAACCACAAGCTAATCATTTTTGATTCCCGTGCCTAAATAGATCATCTCGTCAACTCTTAAGCTTTTAGGTTATTCATCTACTTTTAGGTTAAATAAATGTATTATTTTTTGTTGTATTGTTTAATTCTTATAAATCTATGTTTATGTCACCGTCAACTCCAGCTGACATTTATATACATAATATATATTTACATCGAACATCACCATGTTCGATGCAAATATGTATTTTTCCAGATCGTTGAAAAACGTCTATCGTCAGACCACTCTTAAAAAAATATAACAAGGAAGATCTATGGTTACAGATCAATTGCTCTTATTCCAATATTTTCTAAAAGAATTGAAAAAGGAATATATGTAAAATTTTATAAATATCTAGAACTTAATATTATACTTACGGATGAACAGAATGGCATTAGAATAAATAGGAACATTAATATAATGTAAAGGATAATGACAAAGTAATAATAATATAGTAATAGCGGCAAAACAGTGTCATCGATATTAAAGGACCTTAAAGGCATTTGACTACGTCGATCACAAAATTTTAGCACAAAAACTAAATAGTTACGGAATAAGAGGGAATGTTCTTAGGCTACTAGAATCATGCTTGAGTAACCGGTCACAATTGACACAAATAAACAAAACATATCCTACGACAAAAACAGGTCACATGTATTCTTTTGACGTAAAGGAAATTAAATATTGTGTTCCACAGGGATCCGTATTAGGACCTTTGCTATTTATTATATACATAAATGACATCCCAAAAGCTATAAATCATCCATTGGTTGTGTTTGCTGATGACAGCACGGTGACATTTATCGGCAATAATTTAATTAACTTAAATTTTATATATAAAAATGACGTTAATAATAATTTGACATTGACAAAAACTCAATCTCTAAATTAATCTGGGAAAAACTAAATTAATGAAATATAAACTAGGCCATGGACAGGAATACGCATTGAATATTAAATATTTGAATGAGAAAATTGAATCTACAGAAACAACAAAGATCTTGGGTCTAAATTTTGATTCCAACATGTCGTGGAAGACACACATTGAACACTTGCAAAAAAAGCTAAATCAATATGCATCAAAAATTGTGAACAGATGTTCTCAAATGTAGACAAATGAACCAATGTTCACAATTTTTTATGTATATTGATTTAGGTATTTTTTTGCAACTATTCAATGTGTGTCTTCCACGACATGTTGGAATTAAAATGTAGACCCAAGAACTTTGCGCGACCAACACTACCATCAAACCTCCAAGCAGGGCTCTGTCTGGCAACCTTAATTTGCGTATTAAAATCATACTATCATATTTTGCCAGTGCCTTTATTTCCACCTGCGCGCGCATCGCTGGCGCGGCGTACGAGAAAAACAAAACCAGCGCGCTATTTTTCATAAATATTTGTCGACGTTTTCGTTGCGTTGTTAATTATTTTCAAAGGTCTGTTCCTTTTCCTTATAAGTGTGTCGGGTTTTGTTATTAAATTCGACACTCGGCTACCATTTCGCGTGGCTAATGAAATGACCGACTTTGCATACTTGTATCTTTACTATTGTATCAGTCAGTACCTTTATAGGGTGTATAAAATGCAAATACCTTTGTTACCGTTTTAAGCCTCCTTTAAATATTATATACAATTGCACATATGTGTTACACCCTGATAAGCATTGCGTTGTAACGTAGGCACCTATCTTAATATTATTCAGATAGAATACAGATAGGAACAGTATCTTTCTGTTACACCGTCTAAAAATGACATGTAGCCTTTTTAAATCAATTTGCTCAATGCTTATCTCATACTATATATCATGTAATTTTAGAACTTTGCGTTGTATTTTTTTAATGTATCCAGTCTTTAACCACTCGCCTCCCATGGTATCAGTAGGTTCAAATATAACCTATGATTTTCCTGATGGGAATGATATGACTACACCTTTCTATTACACCCAGTATGACATTCCAACATAGCTAAACTTTTTCGCGATGGAAATCTCATCCATTTGCTAAAGCGCATTCCGGACCTCGCCGGCCCGAGGCGATGAATACGGACTAATTTCGACTGCCACGATATTTTCACACCTCCCCAGAGCAAAACATCAACTTCCTCATCGGAATCGAGAGTTTGAACATTGAATATTAGATCACATCGATTAGACGTTGGAAATTCCAGCCAAGTTTCTCGGTGGGCAGGCGAACTTCGTCCGATTGTTGTATCGAACATAATGCCTAAGATCCGACCGGTAATAAACGGGTAATAATAGGTTGCTGCTAATTGTAGAGCTCCATATCGATTTCAATAGCCAAATAAAATACAATAATGTTTGATCAACTGAAATGGAATGTATCCGACTATATGGTTACGATTTGACTACCTTATTGTTGGCTACTCTAAAAAGATTGCAATTTGTATGAAGAAGTATAAAAATTGTTTAGTTGCAAAAAATCCAGGATACTTTTACATATTCTTGGATAAATGTTGGTTACTGTAACCAGTCAGGGATAACAACCTGTTCTCCTAGTAAACGCCTGGAGAATAAATAATTGGTTGCACCAGCCAGAGTAAGGTACGCCTAATGTTGGTAATATTTTGTAAGTAACATTGTTAAGATTAACAGTGGGATGTTCGCCCTGTTTGTTCGGGTGTCCACAAAAGGCACGTAAAGGGACCAAACAAAGGAAAACTATCCGCACGGGGTCGTTATTTATAGAGGTCATTCGGATGAATTTTAGACTACAACATTATTCAAGTTGACACTGCCACCTTTTGATGCCCGAGGTTAAGGTTTTGCTGACCACGGCGGGACGTTGGACAAAAAATAATACATCTATCTAGCACTCGATTAAATTGTGACCTATATTTAGTAAAGCCCATTTACAGCCAGCCCATTTTCTACTGCAATTTATTAAAGACAAAGGATTATAGTAATTTATGTGACTGCTACATAATGGAGGGCATTAAAACTCGAGAGTGGGTTTATGAAACGAGCCAATGCCTAATTATGTACAGTTACATTTACTAGTTTATCTACACACATATCATAAGCTCTCTTTGATGTGTTCAGGAACCGCATGTTTGAACGGCATTGTGGCTCTGCAGTTGTTTAGCTTGTTCTGTAGCACCAACTTCGGGCGTTCGAAATTTGAATGTCAGTACCAACTTCACAGACAAACTAGGGGCGGCATGCAGGCGGGCGTCGGCGTTCGAAATTTGAATGTCATATGGTCATAATGTGTAATTTTTCAGATAAGAAATGAGTTTTTACCAAGTAGTTTAACTTTATGCTGATCGTAACGTGCGGTTTTTGTACGCAATAAAGAGGGTTTATAATACGTGTGTAGATAAAAGTGTTTATAGGGAATATGTAGGTGGGTTGGATTACTTTTATACTATATAATACTTTTATAGGTACCTAATCAGTGCCGGAAAAGGCTATAGTATAAACATACTTTTTTTTTTAAACCACTTAACCCACCCGTCTTTGAAGCTATGTTTCTGTGAAAGTAATAAATTCCAGTGGCACAAACAGCACTCACTTTCTTTGTTACTCGTACCTTCTTTCGGAATGTAAATAAAGGAAATATTTCCCTCCATTAGTATTATTAAATACATTAATAAAAGAAAATGCTCACAATAAAGTGGAATGGCAGCCTCACGTACCCAGTGTGACAGATCGCCAGTCGTTGGACCAACTGTTTCAATGTTTTATTCATATTTCCTCTTCGGAGCTAAGAAGTGAAGAGCCGGACGCGTTTTAAGAAATAACCTCTTTCATTTAAAAGTTAAAGTAAAATACTTTCTTTCTTTTTGATAGTTTTTTTTAGTATGAACGCCTGCGCTGCGCTAAACCTATTACGAAAGTAAAGTAAGATTAACTTATATTTACTAGTATCCTGTGAGGTGTAGACGCGAGCGACACTGCCCCTTCACACCCTCGACCCTTTGAAGTTTATCGAATGATCAAGTGGAATTATTATAAAAAACAATAACCCGACTGCATTTTTTTCAATACCACATGCAAACTTATTAATAATGCACCTACGAACATGTTATGAAAGTAGC
The DNA here is from genome assembly GCA_949825045.1 of Argyresthia goedartella. Classification (NCBI taxonomy): domain Eukaryota; kingdom Metazoa; phylum Arthropoda; class Insecta; order Lepidoptera; family Argyresthiidae; genus Argyresthia; species Argyresthia goedartella. Next base: position 2,759,499 of record OX463815.1, read on the forward strand.
CGCACCAATAACTTTGTATTCCCATAGATCCGGCATTTTAAAATTTTCCAAAAAATGAACCAACAAAAAAAGCTATATAATTATTGAGCCTGTCGACTAAATTTCACGAGAATCGGTTGAGAAATGCGAAAATACGAAAGCATTTTTGCCCAAGCTGAAACGGAGACGCTTTGATCGCTCCGTCAATAAATTATACCAAACAAATATTATCATTTCTTAGGGTTCGGTACCCGAATGGTGCCATGCACGACCCTATTCACCGGGCTCTACCGGATCAACCGAAATAGGTAGAGAGCTGAAAATTTCACAGAGGGTGTATTTCTATTGAAAGAAAGAGAGATTGAGAAACATACGGGTTTTTAAGAATTCGAAAAAGTACCCATGCAAGAAATAATTTTGTTTTAATTGTTATCGGTGAAAACTGGACACCTCCAATCTTATCTGAAAAAATCTTTAGTAGCAGGTATTGAGTTTAGTGCTGAGTTATCTGTCATTATACGATAAATAATTGCTCATTCGAATTATAATAAATAAAATTGAGCGTTTTTATCATATTTGATTTTATTTCTGTAAATAAGTTACTGAATTTCTATCCACTTCCGATTTAAATGAGCAAAGAGTTTCGTTAACCTGAGTACATCGTCCAATACTTACTACTTACTACATACACAAAAATATTGTTCAATGTTTCGATGTATGGCCTTGAATATAGTTCTACCTACTATTTAACCCTTTCACTTCTCTGCCGGCCGGAAAAGAAAAATAATGACATAACAATTAAGGTACCAAAAAAGTTCATTAAAAGGTGCTGTGCGTCTCTACAGGTTAATATTTTATTATAAAAAAATAAAAAGGTATACTCGTACAAAAGACTGTCGTTTTACGTTGAATGGAACCCTTCGTGTGCGGGGCCGACGTGCTGCTCGCACTTGACCGGTTTTATTTAAATTCCTTCCCTAGGTAACCGTCATATATGCACTATTCCGTATTTGTAAATACCGCAGAGTTAAATGTACCGCCATTTCTGTATTTCTAAAAAGGAATTTAAATAAGTTCAGATGTATTCGGCCATGGAAGTGTGCTCATGAATTTGTTATGTGCCATCCGTAGCTTTGCCGTATTGTGGAAAATTCAGTGTGAGTGACAGACTGAAGGCAACTCTCCATCCCATATCGAACAATAAGGGCGACTAGCTAGAAGGCGGAATAAGACTTAACTCGTGTAAACTTATATGGGGTTGTCAAAGTTTACTCGAGTAATGTATTATTTCGCTTTCTAGGTAGAGTCTAATAGCATTACCAACATTACAATATTGCATGATGTTGAAGGTACGTTATTAATTGATATTTGGATGTAGTCTGACCTTCATTTGCAAATAAAAGCCTTTGACTTTGACATTATTTATGCACGCTACGAAACTTCCTCGACAAGGGTTAAGTGCACTTTTGCCACAGTCTCCGTTTGCCACGCAACATTTTCTTCATACAAATAATAATAATAATACCTTGGACACTATTTACATACATTGATCTAGCCCCAAACTAGGATTCCCTGTATCTTGGGTACTAGAGAACGATACACATACTTATATAGATAAATATTAGATAGATCAACAACCATGACTAGGGTACAAACATCCGTTCTCATCAAAGAAACATTTGCCCCCACCGGGACTCGAACCCGGGATCCTTGGCTTCGTAGGCAGGGTCACTGCTTACTCGGCCATTCGATTCATCCACGTTGCCACGTTATTACATTAATAAATAAAATTTTATATTGCGAGGATCTTTTTGCCACACTTAGGATTTAAGGTTGAAAAGGTACATTTAGCAACAAAATTGTAAGACAAAAAACGGATCAGAATGAAAAATATATATTATATCTTGTTTTGTGTCTTAGAGCTGGAGAAAAGAAAAATGAATTTTCATACATATTGTGCCGGTCGACTATGTTAGTCATATTTTCACGTAATGTTAAGATAAGTTGACGACCGTCACAGATAAGGTATATTTATATTCATCACGCACTATGTCTTATGCACGTCATTAATAACATGTACCAACCTAGTATATAAGCTAGGACCTATAATAAATTATTCTAGTCTAGTCTGGTATTTGCGCGCATCTCAAGCCTTTTACTTTACTCCCGAAGATGTCGCTCCCCTCATAATTGCCTCTGGCAAACATATATTTATAAATATTTGGTAAACATACGTATTTACAATATGCTTCAATAAATCTCTCTTATAGGCTAGTAAAGTTACAGTTAGTCGATAAGCAGTCCTACATAAAAATACTAGAAATCAAAGTTTGTTTGGATTTAGCTTCTTCCTTTTTTTGTTGGACGGGAAAAAATGGAATGACCCATGCCCAGGAGTCAGACCTCCCTGCTACGTCCGGTTCCCTACACATTGAGCGGGCATCAGCTCGTGTAGTATACGGACTAAAAATAACCCTATGTTCTTTAACAGTTATCGTTAGATGTTATTGTGAGCCATGGTTTCGATATATGCTGAAGGTTTTCTATCTGCAATTTGCCCATTTGCGCGATATATATGTTTGTATGATCTATATGGATTTGGATTTAGTTGCGCCTGTGAAAAACACAGTTTTGTTTCCAGTGTTTTCTTTTATCCTGCCTGGTGCTGTGGCGGGACTTAAAATAATACCTCAGTATCATCACAACTTGTGCATATCGTGAGAGTTGACTTAGAGAAAATAGGTGCTTAAAGTTTCGTCAGGCGATGAGCTTTCACTTGCCACCACAGATATCGAGAGATAGGTTGAGGAGCGTTGCACGTGCGAACAAATCTAGCCCCGATAGTGTTCATATTAAAAATTCTCGGCAGTCACCGGGCGACCGCAGTGACGAATTCATTTGCGCTGTTTTTCGAAAATGCCGACTTGTGCAATACTCATGTGCAAAAATAGAAGCGGGATTGTGAACTCCAAGAACGGCGGAATAACATATCACTTGTAAGTCTCATTCCAACTATTATTTCTTCTTAAAACACAAGAAATAAACATTATTACGGAAATAAATCATTCACAAAAAATTCGTCACGAGTTGATCATTAAAGTGACAATGTCATGTTGTTCTCGCTAGGTTTATTATCCATTGCTTGTTTTGTATCTCAATTTCACTACATATTGCCAAGCTAACACGCAATGAATATTTTACACTTATCTTAATACGAAAGTAAATATGCATCGAGATACGGAGGCGAACTGTTACACGCACGCAGAGACGACGTATAGTGATGGGAATAGTGATAGTGAGAATTATGTTTTTTAATCGATGGAAAGAAATATATTTTTTACCAACTCGAACAAACCCAATTGGGTCATCATCTAATATTACTAATCAAAGCTCTAATGAGAAGATATACTAATATAGGACTGCATTACTTAGCAAAAAATGCTACGCCTAAATTGTCAAAACGCCAAGTTCTTAAAAAAATATTTACATTTTTCTTGTCAAAAGGTAGTATTGTACTGTACAGGATTATACAGAAAGGGTATATATGCCGAAAGGCGGCTGCTAAGACATCAATCTGAACATCCTTCTCTATTAAAACGATTTGATCAGAGCAACATTATTTTTCACTTTGCAGTAAATTTTGGGCCGAGCGGTCAGCTGATTTGTATGGGGAAGTAAAAAATAACGTTTATCTGATCAAATCAGATGCATTGAGAAAGTTGTTCAAAATCATGTCCTAAACAATCCTTTTCGGCTTGGCACCCCGTATTTGTTACAGCCTGTAAACATAGTAATAGGTATTTCTTGTAAAATAAATATGTCATATTAACAAACAAAGTATTATTTTATATATATAACCCGGCATAAATACCACTGTCTATAAATTATAATGGATTGATGAAACACGCAGTCCTTGCAATGTCCCAACACTAGCTCGGCTAGCTAGTGTACCTGCGGCAGTGTGGGTGAGTTCGAACGATAGGTGCATGACATTGCACTGACCAATAAATGCGGAAGGATTGATGTATGAGTGGTGTAGATGTGTGCGTGTTCTTATTTTTCGGCGACACTGGTTCCGATACAAGCTTAGCGCCAAGGGCCTATCTCTCGATATCTGTGCTTGCCACTGATAGTTCTTCCTAGGGATCTGCAACCCCAAAATCTGCTAACCATATAGCTTGTATAGCACGGTTTCTTTAGCGCTGATTAACCCTCTCGCACTGGTGCAGCTTAATCCACCTGACCAAATACCTGCATAATTTGAACCGATAATTTAACTGCTTAGAAATTGATTACAAAACTGTTTATCAGTCACTCAATTATCAATATCAGTACTGAACAGCACCAACCCCATCTTACCATGCATGTAAACCTAAAATATAATTCAGTACTTCACTACTTATGCAGACTTTGCAAGTTTTCAACAACAGAGTTGATTGGCTACCCCTATGTCACAAAAAGAGAATATTGAATTACTGGCGAAACGTGGATTTAATTTGCGAACAGCATTTCTCGCCAGCGTCGTCTATGACAATAACCACCAGAAGAAGGACTGCTTCATCGACTAGCTCTGCCGTAGCCTGTAGTGAACCAATGGCTCCTGCACTATGAAAGATGAACAACAAATAACTTATACTTTCTCTAATAGGAAGTTTAGGTGCGATGATTCTGGATGAGTGTTTGAATCAATAGGTGATTAGCATATTTATGCCCAGTGCTACGTACACACAAATAGTATAATGCACTTTGAATGGTAATGGAATGGCTGAACAAAATTGCTGTAAAAAGATTATAACTGGTGCATTCCGTTATATATGTCCATCTTCCAAAGCAGCAACAACTATATAAATAGGCTTGACCAACTTATGTGCTATAAATCAGGTCATTAAGACAATAATGTTTATCTTGACATAAACATATTTACTTCTGACTTTCGGCAGACAAAAGATAGACTATCTTGCTAACTGCGCTAAAGTATAACTTGCTATGTACTTAGCATTTAATTTCATATATGACCCTGTCAAAACTAGTATGATTTTTTTTTGTGTAGTGTTTAGTAGTAATACTGATATTAATATTGAAATGGTAAAACAAGATATAATTATACACTTATACCTTATAAGCGTATAATTTTTTTGCCGATTCCGAAAAAAGGTTAGCACCACTTAAATATTACACATTAAAACATGCAGGGGTTACCAGGTATACAATTTGTATTATATTTTTTTCTTGATAAATCTGTCACCGATGTTATTGATGCTATAAATTATTACTCAAAGGGGTAAAGGACAATATTATGTCTTTTAACATAAATCATTACAAAATTGACAGTTGTTTTGTTATAATAGAAATATTGCTGATACGTGGTTCTTTAATCTTAGTAAAATAGTAGTTTATGTTACTGCTACATAATGGAGGGCATTAATACTCGGGAGTGAGTTTATCACTCGAGAGTTTTAATGCCTAATTATGTACAGTTACATACACTGGTTTATCTACACACATATCATAAGCTCTCTTTTATGTGTTCAGGAACCGCATGTTCGACCGGCATTGTGGCTCTGCAGTTGTTTAGCTTGTTCTGTAGTACCAACTCCACGCAGGCGGGAGTCGGCGTTCGAAATTTGAATGTCAGTATCAACTTCACAGACAAACTAGGAGCGGCACGCAGGTGGGCGTCGGCGTTCGAAATTTGAATGTCATAATATGTAGAAAAATTACACATTATGGTCATAATGTGTAATTTTTCAGATAAGAAATGAGTTTTTACCAAGTAGTTTAACATTATGCTGATCGTAACATGCGGTTTTTGGACGCAATAAAGAGGGTTTATGATACGTGTGTAGATAAATAATATTTAGATATAACAACGGAGGAATGTCCTTGGACTTACTGTAGAAAGATTAATGGTATGTATTTTTAGAGTCGAGTAGAACCACACTTACTAGCCAAACTTGCTCAGATAACGTTTTCTGTGCACAATCACAAAAACGTTATCTAAGCAAAATAGTTTCATTCCCAATTTCTGGTTAGGATAAGACTTATCTGTAAATTTGTAGGCCTATTACATTCCATAAACTAGAAACATATAAGAAAATCTTAGGTATAAATTTGCCAGTAATAATAATAATAAATGTAGCTTATTAATGTTCCCACCGGGGGCATAGGACTTTACCCTAATACGAGTAAAATTAACCCATACTCGGTACCCATAGTGCGGTACCACGTAGTAATAGGAGCCGGGACCGTAATTAACGTGTCATCCGAAACACTGAACGCCCGATAATGTGCATAAGATAAATTAAGTATCTCATTGGTACTTGGTCAGGATTGAGAATTGACATCAGTGTGAGAAGCAACCGTGAAGTCCTTTAGACCACGGAGCTCTAAATTTGCATGAACCGGATTTAATGAAGGGATCCCGAACAAAATGTAATCAGATATCTTTCACATTATTCAAACACAATTCAATAAAAAATAAAAAAATAAAGACAGTGACTAATTAATTTCACTTTCATAGGTTTCTGAAATCTATATCGACATTATCGGCCCGTTGTTGAGCATTATACGCATCAGACCTCAGATTAACGAAACTCTTTGCTTACAAACTTTATGCATTGCACTTTAAAACATAAGTTCCGCTACCAACAAGGTTTGAAGTAGTAAATAAATAAATTAACGACCAAGGAGTTTGAGTGAATGTAGGATCTATGGCTACCAAAGCCATCTAGCAAAGGAGGCCGAAGTTTTCATACAAAATATATTTCGAATTTTTAGCTTTTTCGTTTCGTTTTTCGTTATTTTATTTTTATTTTAACCTCCTCCTGACTGAGGAGAATAAAACCAAATAGGAATTATACAAACCGATCGGGCCATTTCAAAGACTTTGTAAGACTAACGTATAGCGATTCATTTTTATAAGTATAGATGTAATGCCGATGGAGCTTTCTCAGACTTCATGAAACACTACACAGTAAACTACTGTGTTCAACTCGGAAGACAAGGGTGTTCCTTCAAATTTCAGACTAATATCTGTTCTTCCAGCACTAAGTAAAATATTTGAAAAGATTATACTCAATCAAATGCTCTCATTCATGCTGATGATACTCAATCAAATGATATACATTATCCGTACAACACGACTCCACCCCAAACAATATGGTTTCACTAGGGGTAAATTGACTACGGATGGCAGGTATGACCCTTTTAACTCATATTTATTCTGCATGGGACGCCGCATAGGATGCTATCGGCGTTTTTTGCGATGTTTCGAAGGCATTTGATTGTATTAATGTGGTGGTAGTGGTTCATCAGTAGCATCAAATGGAACCACGGGCCATAGCAACACATCAACCTGTGATGCCTTAGATGAACATTGGCGATCAACACCCACCAGCAATTCAGTTAAAAATGGTGCCTTCAAGTCAATAGTGTACTCAGATAAATTAGGTGTAGGTTTAGGTATCAAGCTGCAGAATAACTTACGGCAGCATGTAGAAAACATTTGTATGCCTGATGCATCTTACATGCAGATAGTAAACTGCATGCTTAATAGGGAGTATGACAGTAATACAACTATTGTATTACAAATAGGGAACACCACAGGAGTTCAACAAGACGATTTGATTAATTACTTTGAATCTATAGTATCTCTCCGGGCAAGGAAAATTATTCTGTGTGGTTTTCCCTATTCCAAAGCTCTAACAGAGGCACAAAATGACCGGATTTATAGACTCAACGAGCTTATGTATAACTTGACCTTTGGGCATCGGGACCGAGTATTATATTTTGATACGAATAACTTTATTCGAAATTTTATACTGACTAGGGATACATTGTATGTACCTGCGTCATCTAAGCGACAGATTGCCAAATTATTGGCATACAATATTTATGACCCTGTTATTGTAGAGAAAATAACTAGGGTGCCAGTAGGAAATGACGAGTGTAGAAATAATTATACTAAACCTTTGTATGTTAAGAGTAATGTGACATGCACCCCTATTGGTAATTCACCTGTTAATGATACTTTGCATGCCACGTTGGAATCTGTTCCAAGTAATTTAAATTAGTTCATAAGACAATAGAGGAAATCTCTAGCATACAAGAGCCATATATGTCAAAATGTAAGCCCCAGTTAAATATTGCCCATCAAAACATCCAGGGGCTACATGGAAAAGAACTTGTATTAGAATTATTTCTAAAAAATTCTGACATTGGTATTATTTGTGTTACAGAACACTGGTTAAGGAAAATATGATGTCTTTTAACATAAATAATTTCAAAATTGTCAGTTGTTACAATAGAAAAACTGCTGATAGAGGTGGTTCTTTAATCATAGTGAAAAATAATATTAAGGTGAAACAGCGCAAATTTATTCTTGCACTTACTGTTGAAAGACAAATGGAGGTATCCTGTGTTGAGTTGGATAGCCATATTATTGTTTGTGTCTACAGGCCACCGAGGGATCAAAAAGGCCATGGCAATTTCGAAATATTTGAGAAAATTATGGAGGAAGCCCTCTCTAAACTATGTAATAACAGAAAAAAGTTAATTATTTGCGGCGAACTTAATGTAGATTTGCTTGGAGGAACAACAATGAAACAACGATTAATAACTTTATTCAAATCGTTTAACTTATGTAATGTATTTTTAGAGCCAACTAGATTTACACTTACCAGCCAAACTTGCTTAGATAACATTTTTTGTGACTGTGCAATCACAATTAAAAGTGTAATTAACTGCTTACCTTCCGATCACAGTGGTCAAACAGTTTCATTCCCAATTGCTATTAAGGATAAGACTGGTCCATCATTTTATAGGCCTATTACATCCCATAGACTAGAGTCATATACGAAAAACTTAGATATAAATTTGCCAGTACCGGATTTTAATGAACAGAACCCAAACAAAATCTAGTCAGACTTCTTCAACATTATTCAGACAGAATTCAATAAAGTTTTCAAATTAAAGAAAGTCAGTGACTACAACGGTAAATCTAAATTTAATGACTGGGCAACGTTTGGAATTCGTAAAAGTAGAGTTATCTTGTATGACCTTTATGATCTAAAAATCTATAACTTTGATCGAAAATTTCATGACTATGTTAAAAAATATTCCAAAACTTTCAAGTTGGTTTGTAGAACTGCAAAAACTTTACACATTAATAGAAAAATTCTAAATTCAAATAATAGAATGAAAACAGTTTGGTAAATAATAAACCGCGAAACTGGCAAAGTTATACTAAGGGCAATGATTTTTGCCTAAAGATAGGTGATGATGTTGTTAAATCCAACGCTGATGTTACTCGAGCTTTTGAAACATTCTTCACCAATGTACCCGTACTCACAACAGACCGTCTAAATTCATCTCCATATGAAGCAGAGACTTTATTAAAAAATAACACTAGCGTCAGTAATCTACACAGTCAGGTCATAAAGTCGGTCACACAATAAAAACTTTTGAATTTAGAACGCTGCCCACAAAAAAGTTTATTGAATTTGAATTTAGAATTTTTCATGAAAATAAAAATGTGTACTTTTTAGAATTTTCCTCATTTTTAAATATGGAGTGGACACTTAAAGAAGACCGTGTCGCAGTTATTGCGTTGCATCGTTGCGGTTACGCGCCAATTCAGATTTTCGACTTACTGAAAATTTTTAATATAACCAAAAGATTCGTTTATCGTACCATAAAACGATACAATGAAGACTCTCGTGTAGATGACAGGTCAAGAAGTGGTCGCCCTCGCTCTGTTAGGACTCCAGCAGTGATAAAAGCTGTGAAGGCGCGAATTCAAAGAAATCACATACGTAAGCAGAAACTGTTGGCCCTTCAGATGGGGTTACGCAGGACCACGGTGAAAAGGGTGTTAAATGATGACTTAGGGCTTAGGGCATATCGAAGAAAAACAGGACATCGTTTGGACGCTCGTTTAATGGACCTGAGACTGAAGAGATGCCGCGCTTTGTTGAAGCGGTACGCGGGAAAAAAGCATCGGGAAATTCTTTTTTCGGATGAAAAAATTGTCACCGTGGAAGAGAGCTACAATAAATAAAATGATAAGGTGTACGCACACAGCAGTGAAGAAGCGAGCAACCGTATTCCGCGTGTCCAACGAGGTCATTTTCCATCCTCGCTCATGGTTTGGTTGGGAGTCTCTTATTGGGGCTTAACTGAGGTACATTTTTGTGAGAAAGGCGTAAAAACGAATGCAGTTGTGTATCAAAATACAGTCCTCAAGAACCTTGTGGAACCTGTTTCTCATACCATGTTTAATAACAGGCACTGGGTATTCCAACAAGATTCTGCGCCAGCTCATAGAGCGAAAAGCACACAAGACTGGCTGGCGGCGCGTGAAATCGACTTCATCCGGCACGAAGACTGGCCCTCCTCCAGTCCAGATTTGAGTCCGTTAGATTACAAGATATGGCAACACTTGGAGGAAAAGGCCTGCTCAAAGCCTCATCCTGATTTGGAGTCACTCAAGGCATCCTTGATTAAGGCAGCCGCCGATATTGTCATGGACCTCGTTCGTGCTGCGATAGACGACTGGCCGCGCAGAATAAAGGCCTGTATTCAAAATCGCGGGGGTCATTTTGAATAAACTTTATTACCATAAGAATCTATGTTTTATTAAGTTCATTTTGCTATATAAATGTTTACATAAATAATAAACATGACTAAATTATTTCATATTGCACATGTGACAGAACTTATGACCTGACTATGTATATTTAAAATTTCATCATGTATATCCCCAGGACATTGTCTAAACGTTTAAATTACTTAACTTAAAAAATACGGAAGACCTGTGGGGTATATCAGTCAAAGTCATTGGTTCAGTAATTCTAGTTATAGCCCCACACTTAGCTTATATATTCAGTAAATGTGTTGACGATGGGGCTTTTCCAGACCTCATGAAACACAGTAAACTGATACCTCTGTTCAAGTCGGGAGATAAGGGCGATCCTTCAAATTTCAGACCAATATCTGATCTTCCAACACTAAGTAAAATATTTAAAAAGATTATACTCAATCAAATGCTCTCACACTTCGACCGGACAAAACAACTCCACGCTAAACAATATGGTTTCACTAGTGGTAAATCGACTACGGATGCAGGTATTACCCTTATATCTCATATTTATTCTGCATGGGAGGCCGCACAGGATGCTATCGGAGTTTTTTGCGACCTGTCGAAGGCATTTGATTGTGTTGATCATTATACGCTATTAATTAAATTAAATCATTACGGAGTTAGAAATAAAGCGTTGGATCTACTAAGATCATACCTAAGCAATAGAATTCAAAAGGCAGAAGTTAACGGCGTAAAATCTGATGGATCGGGTGTTAAAATTGGCGTTCCACAAGGTTCCATATTAGGCCCTTTCTTATTCCTGGTATATATTAATGATCTGTCTTTCATGGTGGAGAAATTAACTGACATAGTGTTGTTTGCTGATGATACTTCAATGGTCTTCAAAATTGAAAGACAAAAAGGAGAATTTGATGATGTTAATGGTGTATTGTCTTTAACCTTGAATTGGTTCACAGTTAATAATTTATTGTTAAACGCTGGTAAAATCAAGTGTATCAAATTCTCACATCCAAATGTCAGGCAAGTTGAGACCAGTTTAGTGTTAGACAACAGCACGTTAGAATTAGTAAATGATACGAAGTTTCTTGGAATAACCATTGATAGCCAATTGCAGTGGGGACCCCATATAGATAAATTGGCTGGTTAATTAAGTTCTGCGGCTTAAGCTGTTAAGAACATCAGACAAAGCACGGATAAGGCTACATCTAGGCTAGTATATTTTAGTTACTTTCATAGTGTCTAGATGCCCTATGGTATCTTGTTGTGGGGGAAAGCAGCGGATATTCAAACTATTTTTATTTTACAGAAAAGAGCTATTCGAGCAATTTATAATTTAAAACGAACAGACTCCTTAAGAGAGCTTTTTAAAGAAATTGACATACTAACAGTAGCTAGTCAATTTATTTTCGAAAATATAATGTATGTACGCAAGAACCTTTCAACATTTTTTCAAACTTAGCGATAGCTGTAATGTTAACCTAAGAAATAATCACAGACTATGTGCGCCCCGTTTTAGACTCGCAAAGGTTAGCAATTCTTTCAAGGGTCAGTGCATTCTCTACTACAATAAAATACCTTTGGAGATTTTGAAATTGCCATTTGAGCAATTTAAAAAGCATGTTAAAGCGATTTTGTCGAAAAAGGGATATTACAATGTTCAAGATTACTTAAATGACAGGACTGTATGGGGTTAATCTGGCTCAACACAGACCTTGCTGTTAATAATTTTGTAATTATTTATTCCTGCTTATTAATCATAACAATTAAATTTTTCATATTTGTATTAGATATTTTTAAAAGAGATCTAAAAATCAATCTGTGGGAGTTTCTACGCCCTTCTTCTCCCACAGTGGTCCAATGTAGAGAAGAGGCAAAATTGAAGTTTGCTAAGTATATATAAATATCTACAGTAAAAAAAAAACAAACCATTATATGCTACTAATGAAATTAAATAATTACGGAGATAGAAATAAAGCGTTGGATCTATTAAGATCATACTTACTTATCTATATAATTCCAAAGGCTGAAATCAACGCCGTTTAATCTGATGGATCGGGTTTTAAAATCAGCATTCCAGGGCCGTTTCTTATTATTTAGGATCTGCTTTTTATGGTGGAGAAATTTATTGAATTTTTTGCTGATGATACTTCACTGGTCTTCAAAATTGAAAGACAAAAAGAAGATTTGATGTTGTTAAAGATGTATGCGGCTTACACTGTCAGGAACATCAGATAAAACGAGGATGTGACTACAGGGTAGTCTTTTTATTTACTTTCATAATGTCTTCTTCAAATACAAATACAAATACAAATATGTTTATTTTGCGTAGATATGGTCACAGTAGGTGGTAAAATACCATTTAATCGGCACTGCATATCTAGCCACGTAGTGACATGCAAAATAGCACTAAGGTAGTGCAATACAATTCTTAAATATTAACTAAAACAGGTCGGTGTTTACTAAGGGGATCTGTAGTTACTTAGTCAAACGAATTATTTAATTTATTTACTAAGTTTATACATTTATAGATGAATTTTATTAACACGAGAGTTATAAAATTCTTGAATGTTATAATAGCATTTAGTAACCAACCATTTGCGTAATTTATATTTAAATACATTAAAATGCATGTCATGTAGTTCTGTTGGTATGGCATTAAATATTTGTATTGACATACAGTAACAGTTCCGTTTGAGTAGAGCTGTATGTGCTAACGGAAACGCTAACTTATTGGGATACCTGGTGTTGAAGTTACATATACTCGATGTCTTGGTGAAGATATCCATATTTTGTCTTACAAAGATACAAACTTCATAAATATATATTCCTGTTAGAGTTAAAAGATTTTATTTAATAAAAAGGGGTCTGCATGATTCAATAGGGCTCTTTCCGCATATGGCTCGGATACATTTATTTTGAATTAAAAACAGATTGTCGATATCTACCGAGTTTCCCCAAATAACTATACCATAACGTAAAGCAGATACTACATAGCCATGGTATGCTAGCAAAGCAGATTCGTGTCCAGCAATCTTCACTAGCCTATAGAGCACAAATACGAACCTGTTATTTTTTTTTATTGTTTATGTGTGGCTTCCATGACAGCTGGGAATCAAGCGTTATACCTAAAAATTTCACTTCTGAGGATTCTTTTATTTCTGTGTTGTCATATTTGATGGATAAATTAATGTCAGGCCTTATTCTATTATAAAATGTCATATATGATGTTTTGTCAATATTTACGCATAAATTATTTTTCTTTAACCATTGAACTATGTCTTTAATTGTATTATTTATGTCAATTTCAAAATTAGTTAGTTTTTGAAATTGTATTATGATCGATATATCATCGGCAAATAACATACATTGGTGATCTGTCACATCTGGAAGATCGTTAATGTAGAGGAGAAACAGTAGCGGTCCCAAGACGCTCCCCTGGGGTACGCCAAATCGGTTTTCCCTCAGTTCCGATTGTGCAGCTTCCATTGTGCATTCTTTATTCAATTTTGAAACTTCAACCTTTTGTGTTCGTCCTTTCAGATATGATTCTATCCAATCGTACGCTGGGCCACGGATACCGTATTTTTTATATTTTGCTAACAGTATGCCATGGTGAACAAAATCAAATGCTTTTGTCATGTCGAAAAATACTGTTATGGTTGGGATTTTTGAGTCAGTACTTTCCGCTAAAATTTTTACCATTTTAAAACATGCCAAAGTTGTTGATTTGCCCTTTTGGAATCCGTTTTGTTCATTCCTGATGATTTTGTATTTTGATACAAATCCTAACAGTCTACTATAAAAAATCTTTTCAATTTTTTTTGATAGGATTGGTACGAGTGTAACTGGTCGGTATTTACTCATATTTTCCTTATCATCTTTTTTAAATAGTGGTTTTACAATTGATATTTTTAGTTCATCAGGGAAAATTCCTTCTTCCAACGATTTATTCGCCAGGTATGTCAAAATTGGAGTCAGTTCATTTGCAGCATACTTAAGGATTTTTGTATCAATTTCGTCATATCCTGTTGCATTCGTATTATTCAAGGACTTTATGGTTTTAAATATTTCTTGGTCACTACAGGGATTCAAAAATATAGTTGAATTTTGATTGCTAATATTTGAAAGTAAATTTTCATGTTGCTTGTCAGTTGTATTTAAATTAGTCATGTCTATAAAATAGTTATTAAAAGCTTCCGCTATGTCTTTTGCATTCTCAATAATATTGTCATTAACTTTAATCTTGTGTATTTCACCTTTTACTGTCTCATTATTATTTTAATTTTTAATCAACTGCCATGCGGCTTTACAGATATTTTTTGAATTTTGAATTGATTTCGTATTATAGTTTTTTTGTGAACATTCAATACATTTACGTAATATTTTGCTATATTTTTTGTATTTTAATTTGTTAGTCTCTGATTTTTGCCTGTAGTATACCAACCTTAAGGTTCTCTTTCTTATGCATGATCTTTTTAGTCCATTTGTCAACCATTTGAGTTTAACGTTCGGGGTTCTTTTATTTTGAATCCTATATATTGGAAAGCACAATTTGTATAATAGAGTGATGAGGTCATGGAATTCACCAAAACTATCTTTAAAATTTTGTGCGTTGTAAACATCTGACCATAAAAGGCTTTGGAGATAATCTCTGAATTTCGACCTATTCTCGAAACTTAGTCTCTCCTGAATGTGAACCATTGCTTAGGGGGCAAATCCTGCCTTGATGTCTGGAAGGTTAGAACCTGGGCTGTATCGTGGTCAGAGATTCCCAAACTATGAGTTCTTCCTTGAGCACCTTTAATGTTACTAGCAATATGGTCAATGCAGGTGTTAATCCTAGTGGGGGTATTAATATGCAGTGACATGCCGTGGTTCTCCAGAATACTACGGAGCTTTCTTGCCCCTGGAGTGTCTTTAAGGGTATCTATGTTGAAGTCACCTGTTATTATAACTTTTCTATTTTTAAGTTTATGGCGCAGTTTATAAAGTAAGAACTCTAGTTTGTCCAAAAAAACTTCATTGTCAGCTTTTGGTATTTTGTATAGGCAAACTATTATGCAGTTATACTCTGCGATCTCAACTGCGCAGCATTCGAAGAAAAACGGAATAGAGAGTTCATTTATCGATGTCAATTCACTTAATTCAATATAGTTTCTACACAGAATACATACACCTCCACGGCTTTTTTCCCTACAGTACGATGACGATAAATTAAACCCTTTTATTTGTAAATTATTTTCGCATCCCTTCTTTATGTGAGTTTCTGATAGGCACAATAAGTCAATATAGTTATTAGTTTCTAAGAGCTCCTGTATTGCTATTTGGAGACAGTCTTTTTACTTTTGAATCCCCACATATTTAGATGCATTATTTTTACTTCGGATTTATTCACGAAAAAACTGTTTGGAGGAGGTTTGGGTCTGGTTTTGGACTTGCTTCGCATTTCATTAAAGTAAAAGGGAATTGTACCTTTCTTTAAAGGAATAGCGGTTACTAGGGGGGTGGTACCGGAGGAAGTGGCTGCAGTAGGGGTGGTTGTGGGAGGGCTTATAACGGTCGAATATGTGGGATGTGGTATGGTTTTATGATTAGTAATCACAGTTTTCGATTTGGTGTTTTGTTGTACTACTATTGCATTATCATTCCCTAGTTTGCGTAAGTAGTCATCAATATTGATGCATATTTTTTTTTGTAATATTACTGTTGGCAATCTTTTTGTTGATTCTATAAATGTACATGAGTGGAAATTCTTAACTATTAATTTAAGTCGCTGATTTAGTGCATGTTCATTTAGATATTGGCTTACTGCTATTCCGAGAACCAGCACACGTATATTTAGATTTTGTAGGGTCTTTAAAATAGCACTGAGTTCCACTGTCAACTTAGTTGGATTGTCATCATGTTGACCAAGAGAGAGCACGACTATGTCTTCTCCATTCATTGTAGATGTAAATATATGACTATAGTTAGGCAAATATTTGATTCCCCTGACTTTGCTTCAGGCCTCCATCGATTACCCTGACAATTCTCAATTTCTAGAACATCGATTAGCCTCCACAAGCTGTCAATACTGCGTTCATGCGGCTTGACATGCTGTACATCAGGTTGCTGATCCAATGTTGGGGGATATTCTCCCATTCCTCTAGCAGTGCAATATTCCTTGTGACGGGGTGGATTGACATATCGAACCACGGAGCTGGCAGAGACACGCGGTGTAGCCAAGCAAGTCATAATATCATGTCTTTTCCCAGATGGCGTGGCAGAGGCATGGCACAACCATTCGAGACACAATAACCTGGGGTAACAGCCATCACTATTTTGGCGTGTGTCACTATTTTTTACAAGTGTTACAAATTTTGACAGGTTTTACTATTTTTGACAGGTGTCACTATTTTTGATAATTGTCTCAAATATTTTTGAAGGTTATTCACAAAAGGATTTACCGGAAATGTGAAATGAATATATCAGACACACAATTTGGATTCCGAAATGGCTACGGTACACAAGTTGCACTCTTTTTCTACCAAGTACTAATGCAACGATGCTAGGACATGAATGAAACATGACAAACTTATCCAGATCTTGGAAAAAAATGGTCTCGATTCCATGAACGTCTCAATTATAAAACACCTTTACTGGCACCAGACCGCAAACAAAACGAGTAGAATACGAGCTCACAGATGATGTAGAGATTTTAAGAGGAGTGACGCAGGGATCTATTTCATCGCCGTTGCTGTTTAACATTTACGCTGAAGAGATTTGAGAGAGAAGAGAGCTGGAGGACGCAACAGAAGGGATTGTTGTAAACGGGCGACCCATCAACAACATCCGATACGCTGAAGATACTATTCTCCTTGCCACTTCAATTAAGGTCTACAACAATTGCTAAATCAAGTTGAGACGATCAGTGCGCAAAATGGTCTAAACATTAATATAAAGAAGACGAAATTCATGAATTTCGTCGTATTCGTACGAGTTCGCTTATATAAATATCTGTTGTATCTATTGGTTGTATTGTGAACGAACAAGATGACCACAATGTAGAAGTCAGATGTCGCATCAAACAGGCCAGGGCTGCTTTTATCAAAACGAGCCACCTTCTCTGCAACCGAAGTCTTAAACCCTCTACTAGATGCCGCCTAGAGCGGTGTTACATATTTTCAGTTCTCCTGAACAGTGTAGAAGCGTAGACATTAACCCAAACATTATGTCAGAGATTGGAAGCCTTCGAAATGTAGGAGAATTAAAAAAATATTTTGGATGGATAGAGTCAGGAACGAAACTGTGTTGCAGCGGATGCACTAAGATTTGGAGCTACTGAAGATAATTAAGGTCAGAAAACTGCAGTACATGGGCTACATTATGCGTGGAAACAAATACGACCTTCTCCACTTAATCCTGTAGGGAAAAATACCAGGCCTTCGAAGATCTGGACATCGAAGAATGATGATGATGAAAAAATGGTCAAATTGAACCACCACCAATATTTTCCGAGCCGCAACATCACGGCCACAAAAAGCAATAATGATAGACGACCTCTGATAGGAGATGGCACCCAAAGAAGAAGAGAAAAAGTCTCTAATTTTGACAGGTGTCACTGTAGTGAAAGCTGTCAGAAAAAATGACTTGCATGGCTATGCTGTGCCTATGCCACCCCTTCTGAGAAAACACAGGTAATCATGAGTAATATTTTTGCCATAAATATTTATGCCTAAATATGAATTTTAGATTCTGTCTAAACGAATAAATTGAATAGCATATCACTTTTACTCTATTCGTTTGAAAGACATAGCATTTTTTTTTGTTGACTGGGATATCTATATAACTCACCAAACATATAATTCGCAAAATTTGCTAACGATACAAGACAAAAAAGACCTATGTATAGTAAAATGTCCTAAACGTTATACGAGATTTTATGTTAGGAAGTAATAAAAGTATCTTATTTTAAGTATCACGTCGTAAATACTTTTTATGAATTTCTATAATATGAAATAGACAAAATCTTAGCGAAGAATAATCTGTAAAGCCTTAGGCGAATCAATTATAACCTAGTGTATAACTGCTCGGGGTGGGGCCGCAAAACACATATTTTAGAAGCTGTGCGAGCACAAAGAGCCGCATTGAGAGTACTGTTCTCTAAAGACCCTTGTAATACACTACATTGGAACTGCATAGGGAAACACAACTGCTTACTGTTCGACAACTTTACATCTTCTGTCCTATTATAGTCCTGATTGAAACAATGAGATAAGTGTGTATGAGTCCGACCGAAGTCATAGGTTCAAACAAAGGCAAAAGGTAGAAGTCCCGAGAAGCAGAACTTTTGTTCCACAAACCAATGGTACGATAGATTCTAAATGAGATCTTATACATATTTATATGTGAAAAAGTGGTTAATGAATAATGACTACGACGATATCAGTGTCAGCGAATGATAATAGTGATTTAAACACACATATGCTGGACCCGTCTCCGATCCCAAGACTAGCTTGTCGCAGGGCTAAGTAGACACACACACACAGAAACACACATACACAAACACAAACTCACTGCATTCTCTGTTAATATTATTTATTAATATATATATTCTTAGAGACCAGGATCCGAGATATTTTTTAAAAAACAACTCTTATTAACCTAAAAGTTTTAATTACAGTGCATTTAACAACAGATGACTCAATTAACAATTAGTTCAAAAACAGAAAAATATCGGACAGAAAACGACACGAAAATGGCAAGGTGTTGGTTCTTTGACGACAGCGACCCAAGTGAGCGAGCGCTCTTTTTTTTTTTTTTTTGTTGGAGGGGAAAAAAATGGAATTACCCATGCCCAGGAGTCAGACCTCCCTGCTATGTCCGGGTCCCCACATATTGAGCGAGCATCGGCTCGTGTGGTATACGGACTAAAAACAACCCCTTTGTGTTTACAGTTGTCTTATTAAGAATTAACTGTGAGCCATGGCCTCGGTATATGCTGAAGGCTTTCTACCTGCAATTTGCCCTTTTGGGCCATGTGAGTGAGCGAGCGCATGGATGCGCCTCGCTTTTATAGGCAGTCGTAGGGAGTAGGGCTGGCGTTTCCAATACGGCCTCTCCTGACAGGAGACCGTCCCCGGGCTCCCTTTTGTTTTTAGGTCTCCAGCTCCGTTTCCAAAACCGGCATGGAGATGCCTGGCTCCGACTCGTGGACAGGCGAGTTGCTGGCTTGCGGTGCTTGATGCACAAGCGCAGCTGGGGCACGCGGCAGGTCAGCCACGCTAGTGGCAGAAGTGCTGGGCAGATACACCATCTGCATCCCCGAAGTACTAGGCTGCTGGTAGTCATCGACAAGCAACCTGGCGACGACTGGCAGCTCATCGGGCTCCGGAATCATCCCGGTGGCGTCTATAGCAGACTCCTGGTAGTCATCGTCTGCACCTGTTCAGAAACATACGAAATGCACATAGTGCACCAACACAAGTCTGCACAGATAGGAAGCACGACGTTTGCTATATCCGGCCATACACATAAGCAAGTGTGCACAGATAGGAAGCACGACGTTTGCTATATCCGGCTATACACATAAACAAGTCTGCACAGATAGGAAGCACGACGTTTGCTATATCCGGCCATACACATAAACAAGTCTGCACAGATAGGAAGCACGACGTTTGCTATATCCGGCCATACACATAAACAAGTCTGCACAGATAGGAAGCACGACGTTTGCTATATCCGGCCATACACATAAACAAGTCTGCACAGATAGGAAGCACGACGTTTGCTATATCCGGCCATACACATCAACAAGTCTGCACAGATAGGAAGCACGACGTTTGCTATATCCGGCCATACACATCAACAAGTCTGCACAGATAGGAAGCACGACGTTTGCTATATCCGGCCATACACATAAACAAGTAATGAGTAGCCCAAACACATGGAAAGAGGCACGTCGTGAAGCTTATCCACACAAACATACTACCCATAAATCAGCTGCATCTTACCATTAAAGTAATCAGCACACACATCAGGAGTCCACTCGCCATTCCACGGGATCATGTACTCCGCTGCTGCTTGCGTGGGCTTCCCGTAGGAACCGGCCAGAAGTTGCAGCTCATAGCGCCCTTGCGGCAGCACCTTCTTTACACGGTATGGGCCGCGCATGCCAGAGTCAAGCTTGCCAGTCGCCTGCGCCTGCTTCTTAACAAAAACCAAAGAGTTTGGTTCAAAGGTCCTGGGAGCCTTTCTCCCCTGGTTCACATGTGTATCTTGGTTCTGTTGATTCCGTCTGAGGCGCTCAGATGTTTGTTGCCTGCTTATCTCGCGCAGAGCCTCCCGGTTAGGACTGGAACCCTCGAGAGCAACATCTCGAACCAAACTTCGAATGAGAGGTGTCGCTGCATCAATGCCCACCAGCAGTTGCAAAGCTGAATACTGTGTCGTTCTGTGCTTCGTTATGTTCAGCACCAACTGAACCTTCCACATAACACGTGGCCATTTCCGTTGTCGATGATTACATTCAACTCGAATCATATTGAGAACTGTCCTACAATAACGTTCTACCTGCCCATTAGCCTGATGCATTTCAGGCGTAATTAGATGTGTATCACACCCCATTCCCTGAACCCAATCTAAGAACTCAGCACTCTGAAACATCCGCCCCCTATCGGCAACGATTAACTTTGGGGTCCCAAATAAGGAAATCATATTAGTGACATGACGCTTTAATTCTCCAGCATCCTGTCGATACATTGGGTACAGAAGGCAGTATTTTGAAAAAGCGTCTACCACTATAAGGACATAGCGATAGCCCTCAGATTCAGGAAGAGGCCCTAAGGCGTCCATGTTAACAGTCTCGAAAGGGACATCTGGTTTTCCCCAGGAATGAATGGGCTGGAGTGGAGCACGAGCCACTTTCTTATGGGAAAGGCACACTTTGCAATGTGAGACATATTTCTGGGCAAAACCCCTTAACCCCGGAAACCAGAAGTGTTTCATGATTAGATCAACGGTCTTTTCGACCCCTGGGTGTTCATGTTCATCGTGAAACACCCGAAGTTGGCTAAGCCTATGGCCCTTGGGTATATAACAAAGGAGTCGGGTGGATTCACCCGTAGGTGAATGTTTGACATAGAGAAAGTCGTTTTTAACGACGTAACGCGTCGCATCCAGTTCTCCGTCAGTCAGTTTCTGCATGAGGGACCGCGTCTCCTCATCGGAAGCCTGAGCAACCTGTGCCCAGTTCAGGGGTTTCTGAACAGTGCACACATTGACCGGATTCCGACTTAAATAGTCAGCATGCGACATAAGTGAACCTTTGCGATATTCCAATGCAAAGTCAAAGTCTTGCAGGTATACCCACCACCGGGCAACCCTAGGTAGTAAATCTTTCTTGCGCTGTGTAAGCTTCAGTGCGTTGCAGTCGGTAACCACCGTGAAGCGTACACCCACAAGATAATGCCTGTAGTGCTGCAGAGCTCGGACCACAGCGAGTGTTTCGAGTTCATAAGAGTGGTACTTGCTTTCCGCACCTTGCGTTAACTTGCTGTAGTAAAAAACAACTCGCTTATGTCCTCCCTCATGCACTTGCATCAGCACGGCTCCATAGCCAATGGAACTTGCGTCAGTGTGCACCTCACTCGGCAAGGAAGGGTCGTAGATCGCAAGAACAGGCTCATTGATGAGGCAATCGATGATATCTTTACGCGCAGCCTCCTGTTCCCTGGCAAGGACGGGACCCCCCGGTCTGCAGAGGTTCTAGTAGGAGGCTCGGTTCTAAAACGAGCGGCAGCAACGATGAAAAAATGGTCAAATTGAACCACCACCAATATTTTCCGAGCCGCAACATCACGGCCACAAAAAGCAATAATGATAGGCGACCTCTGATAGGAGATGGCACCCAAAGAAGAAGAGAAAAAGTCTCTAATTTTGACAGGTGTCACTGTAGTGAAAGCTTTCAGAAAAAATGACTTGCATGGCTATGCTGTGCCTATGCCACCCCTTCTGAGAAAACACAGGTAATCATGAGTAATATATTTGCCATAAATATTTATGCCTAAATATGAATTTTAGATTCTGTCTAAACGAATAAATTGAATAGCATATCACTTTTACTCTATTCGTTTGAAAGACATAGCATTTTTTTTTGTTGACTGGGATATCTATATAACACACCAAACATATAATTCGCAAAATTTGCTAACGATACAAGACAAAAAAGACCTATGTATAGTAAAATGTCCTAAACGTTATACGAGATTTTATGTTAGGAAGTGATAAAAGTATCTTATTTTAAGTATCACGTCGTAAATACTTTTTATGAATTTCTATAATATGAAATAGACAAAATCTTAGCGAAGAATAATCTGTAAAGCCTTAGGCGAATCAATTATAACCTAGTGTATAACTGCTCGGGGTGGGGCCGCAAAACACATATTTTAGAAGCTGTGCGAGCACAAAGAGCCGCATTGAGAGTACTGTTCTCTAAAGACCCTTGTAATACACTACATTGGAACTGCATAGGGAAACACAACTGCTTACTGTTCGACAACTTTACATCTTCTGTCCTATTATAGTCCTGATTGAAACAATGAGATAAGTGTGTATGAGTCCGTCCGAAGTCATAGGTTCAAACAAAGGCAAAAGGTAGAAGTCCCGAGAAGCAGAACTTTTGTTCCACAAACCAATGGTACGATAGATTCTAAATGAGATCTTATACATATTTATATGTGAAAAAGTGGTTAATGAATAATGACTACGACGATATCAGTGTCAGCGAATGATAATAGTGATTTAAACACACATATGCTGGACCCGTCTCCGATCCCAAGACTAGCTTGTCGCAGGGCTAAGTAGACACACACACACAGAAACACACATACACAAACACAAACTCACTGCATTCTCTGTTAATATTATTTATTAATATATATATTCTTAGAGACCAGGATCCGAGATATTTTTTAAAAAACAACTCTTATTAACCTAAAAGTTTTAATTACAGTGCATTTAACAACAGATGACTCAATTAACAATTAGTTCAAAAACAGAAAAATATCGGACAGAAAACGACACGAAAATGGCAAGGTGTTGGTTCTTTGACGACAGCGACCCAAGTGAGCGAGCGCTCTTTTTTTTTTTTTTTTGTTGGAGGGGAAAAAAATGGAATTACCCATGCCCAGGAGTCAGACCTCCCTGCTATGTCCGGGTCCCCACATATTGAGCGGGCATCGGCTCGTGTGGTATACGGACTAAAAACAACCCCTTTGTGTTTACAGTTGTCTTATTAAGAATTAACTGTGAGCCATGGCCTCGGTATATGCTGAAGGCTTTCTACCTGCAATTTGCCCTTTTGGGCCATGTGAGTGAGCGAGCGCATGGATGCGCCTCGCTTTTATAGGCAGTCGTAGGGAGTAGGGCTGGCGTTTCCAATACGGCCTCTCCTGACAGGAGACCGTCCCCGGGCTCCCTTTTGTTTTTAGGTCTCCAGCTCCGTTTCCAAAACCGGCATGGAGATGCCTGGCTCCGACTCGTGGACAGGCGAGTTGCTGGCTTGCGGTGCTTGATGCACAAGCGCAGCTGGGGCACGCGGCAGGTCAGCCACGCTAGTGGCAGAAGTGCTGGGCAGATACACCATCTGCATCCCCGAAGTACTAGGCTGCTGGTAGTCATCGACAAGCAACCTGGCGACGACTGGCAGCTCATCGGGCTCCGGAATCATCCCGGTGGCGTCTATAGCAGACTCCTGGTAGTCATCGTCTGCACCTGTTCAGAAACATACGAAATGCACATAGTGCACCAACACAAGTCTGCACAGATAGGAAGCACGACGTTTGCTATATCCGGCCATACACATAAGCAAGTGTGCACAGATAGGAAGCACGACGTTTGCTATATCCGGCTATACACATAAACAAGTCTGCACAGATAGGAAGCACGACGTTTGCTATATCCGGCCATACACATAAACAAGTCTGCACAGATAGGAAGCACGACGTTTGCTATATCCGGCCATACACATAAACAAGTCTGCACAGATAGGAAGCACGACGTTTGCTATATCCGGCCATACACATAAACAAGTCTGCACAGATAGGAAGCACGACGTTTGCTATATCCGGCCATACACATCAACAAGTCTGCACAGATAGGAAGCACGACGTTTGCTATATCCGGCCATACACATCAACAAGTCTGCACAGATAGGAAGCACGACGTTTGCTATATCCGGCCATACACATAAACAAGTAATGAGTAGCCCAAACACATGGAAAGAGGCACGTCGTGAAGCTTATCCACACAAACATACTACCCATAAATCAGCTGCATCTTACCATTAAAGTAATCAGCACACACATCAGGAGTCCACTCGCCATTCCACGGGATCATGTACTCCGCTGCTGCTTGCGTGGGCTTCCCGTAGGAACCGGCCAGAAGTTGCAGCTCATAGCGCCCTTGCGGCAGCACCTTCTTTACACGGTATGGGCCGCGCATGCCAGAGTCAAGCTTGCCAGTCGCCTGCGCCTGCTTCTTAACAAAAACCAAAGAGTTTGGTTCAAAGGTCCTGGGAGCCTTTCTCCCCTGGTTCACATGTGTATCTTGGTTCTGTTGATTCCGTCTGAGGCGCTCAGATGTTTGTTGCCTGCTTATCTCGCGCAGAGCCTCCCGGTTAGGACTGGAACCCTCGAGAGCAACATCTCGAACCAAACTTCGAATGAGAGGTGTCGCTGCATCAATGCCCACCAGCAGTTGCAAAGCTGAATACTGTGTCGTTCTGTGCTTCGTTATGTTCAGCACCAACTGAACCTTCCACATAACACGTGGCCATTTCCGTTGTCGATGATTACATTCAACTCGAATCATATTGAGAACTGTCCTACAATAACGTTCTACCTGCCCATTAGCCTGATGCATTTCAGGCGTAATTAGATGTGTATCACACCCCATTCCCTGAACCCAATCTAAGAACTCAGCACTCTGAAACATCCGCCCCCTATCGACAACGATTAACTTTGGGGTCCCAAATAAGGAAATCATATTAGTGACATGACGCTTTAATTCTCCAGCATCCTGTCGATACATTGGGTACAGAAGGCAGTATTTTGAAAAAGCGTCTACCACTATAAGGACATAGCGATAGCCCTCAGATTCAGGAAGAGGCCCTAAGGCGTCCATGTTGACAGTCTCGAAAGGGACATCTGGTTTTCCCCAGGAATGAATGGGCTGGAGTGGAGCACGAGCCACTTTCTTATGGGAAAGGCACACTATGCAATGTGAGACATATTTCTGGGCAAAACCCCTTAACCCCGGAAACCAGAAGTGTTTCATGATTAGATCAACGGTCTTTTCGACCCCTGGGTGTTCATGTTCATCGTGAAACACCCGAAGTTGGCTAAGCCTATGGCCCTTGGGTATATAACAAAGGAGTCGGGTGGATTCACCCGTAGGTGAATGTTTGACATAGAGAAAGTCGTTTTTAACGACGTAACGCGTCGCATCCAGTTCTCCGTCAGTCAGTTTCTGCATGAGGGACCGCGTCTCCTCATCGGAAGCCTGAGCAACCTGTGCCCAGTTCAGGGGTTTCTGAACAGTGCACACATTGACCGGATTCCGACTTAAATAGTCAGCATGCGACATAAGTGAACCTTTGCGATATTCCAATGCAAAGTCAAAGTCTTGCAGGTATACCCACCACCGGGCAACCCTAGGTAGTAAATCTTTCTTGCGCTGTGTAAGCTTCAGTGCGTTGCAGTCGGTAACCACCGTGAAGCGTACACCCACAAGATAATGCCTGTAGTGCTGCAGAGCTCGGACCACAGCGAGTGTTTCGAGTTCATAAGAGTGGTACTTGCTTTCCGCACCTTGCGTTAACTTGCTGTAGTAAAAAACCACTCGCTTATGTCCTCCCTCATGCACTTGCATCAGCACGGCTCCATAGCCAATGGAACTTGCGTCAGTGTGCACCTCACTCGGCAAGGAAGGGTCGTAGATCGCAAGAACAGGCTCATTGATGAGGCAATCGATGATATCTTTACGCGCAGCCTCCTGTTCCCTGGCAAGGACGGGACCCCCCGGTCTGCAGAGGTTCTAGTAGGAGGCTCGGTTCTAAAACGAGCGGCAGCAACGATGAAAAAATGGTCAAATTGAACCACCACCAATATTTTCCGAGCCGCAACATCACGGCCACAAAAAGCAATAATGATAGGCGACCTCTGATAGGAGATGGCACCCAAAGAAGAAGAGAAAAAGTCTCTAATTTTGACAGGTGTCACTGTAGTGAAAGCTTTCAGAAAAAATGACTTGCATGGCTATGCTGTGCCTATGCCACCCCTTCTGAGAAAACACAGGTAATCATGAGTAATATATTTGCCATAAATATTTATGCCTAAATATGAATTTTAGATTCTGTCTAAACGAATAAATTGAATAGCATATCACTTTTACTCTATTCGTTTGAAAGACATAGCATTTTTTTTTGTTGACTGGGATATCTATATAACACACCAAACATATAATTCGCAAAATTTGCTAACGATACAAGACAAAAAAGACCTATGTATAGTAAAATGTCCTAAACGTTATACGAGATTTTATGTTAGGAAGTGATAAAAGTATCTTATTTTAAGTATCACGTCGTAAATACTTTTTATGAATTTCTATAATATGAAATAGACAAAATCTTAGCGAAGAATAATCTGTAAAGCCTTAGGCGAATCAATTATAACCTAGTGTATAACTGCTCGGGGTGGGGCCGCAAAACACATATTTTAGAAGCTGTGCGAGCACAAAGAGCCGCATTGAGAGTACTGTTCTCTAAAGACCCTTGTAATACACTACATTGGAACTGCATAGGGAAACACAACTGCTTACTGTTCGACAACTTTACATCTTCTGTCCTATTATAGTCCTGATTGAAACAATGAGATAAGTGTGTATGAGTCCGTCCGAAGTCATAGGTTCAAACAAAGGCAAAAGGTAGAAGTCCCGAGAAGCAGAACTTTTGTTCCACAAACCAATGGTACGATAGATTCTAAATGAGATCTTATACATATTTATATGTGAAAAAGTGGTTAATGAATAATGACTACGACGATATCAGTGTCAGCGAATGATAATAGTGATTTAAACACACATATGCTGGACCCGTCTCCGATCCCAAGACTAGCTTGTCGCAGGGCTAAGTAGACACACACACACAGAAACACACATACACAAACACAAACTCACTGCATTCTCTGTTAATATTATTTATTAATATATATATTCTTAGAGACCAGGATCCGAGATATTTTTTAAAAAACAACTCTTATTAACCTAAAAGTTTTAATTACAGTGCATTTAACAACAGATGACTCAATTAACAATTAGTTCAAAAACAGAAAAATATCGGACAGAAAACGACACGAAAATGGCAAGGTGTTGGTTCTTTGACGACAGCGACCCAAGTGAGCGAGCGCTCTTTTTTTTTTTTTTTTTGTTGGAGGGGAAAAAAATGGAATTACCCATGCCCAGGAGTCAGACCTCCCTGCTATGTCCGGGTCCCCACATATTGAGCGGGCATCGGCTCGTGTGGTATACGGACTAAAAACAACCCCTTTGTGTTTACAGTTGTCTTATTAAGAATTAACTGTGAGCCATGGCCTCGGTATATGCTGAAGGCTTTCTACCTGCAATTTGCCCTTTTGGGCCATGTGAGTGAGCGAGCGCATGGATGCGCCTCGCTTTTATAGGCAGTCGTAGGGAGTAGGGCTGGCGTTTCCAATACGGCCTCTCCTGACAGGAGACCGTCCCCGGGCTCCCTTTTGTTTTTAGGTCTCCAGCTCCGTTTCCAAAACCGGCATGGAGATGCCTGGCTCCGACTCGTGGACAGGCGAGTTGCTGGCTTGCGGTGCTTGATGCACAAGCGCAGCTGGGGCACGCGGCAGGTCAGCCACGCTAGTGGCAGAAGTGCTGGGCAGATACACCATCTGCATCCCCGAAGTACTAGGCTGCTGGTAGTCATCGACAAGCAACCTGGCGACGACTGGCAGCTCATCGGGCTCCGGAATCATCCCGGTGGCGTCTATAGCAGACTCCTGGTAGTCATCGTCTGCACCTGTTCAGAAACATACGAAATGCACATAGTGCACCAACACAAGTCTGCACAGATAGGAAGCACGACGTTTGCTATATCCGGCCATACACATAAGCAAGTCTGCACAGATAGGAAGCACGACGTTTGCTATATCCGGCCATACACATAAACAAGTCTGCACAGATAGGAAGCACGACGTTTGCTATATCCGGCCATACACATAAACAAGTCTGCACAGATAGGAAGCACGACGTTTGCTATATCCGGCCATACACATAAACAAGTCTGCACAGATAGGAAGCACGACGTTTGCTATATCCGGCCATACACATAAACAAGTCTGCACAGATAGGAAGCACGACGTTTGCTATATCCGGCCATACACATCAACAAGTCTGCACAGATAGGAAGCACGACGTTTGCTATATCCGGCCATACACATCAACAAGTCTGCACAGATAGGAAGCACGACGTTTGCTATATCCGGCCATACACATAAACAAGTAATGAGTAGCCCAAACACATGGAAAGAGGCACGTCGTGAAGCTTATCCACACAAACATACTACCCATAAATCAGCTGCATCTTACCATTAAAGTAATCAGCACACACATCAGGAGTCCACTCGCCATTCCACGGGATCATGTACTCCGCTGCTGCTTGCGTGGGCTTCCCGTAGGAACCGGCCAGAAGTTGCAGCTCATAGCGCCCTTGCGGCAGCACCTTCTTTACACGGTATGGGCCGCGCATGCCAGAGTCAAGCTTGCCAGTCGCCTGCGCCTGCTTCTTAACAAAAACCAAAGAGTTTGGTTCAAAGGTCCTGGGAGCCTTTCTCCCCTGGTTCACATGTGTATCTTGGTTCTGTTGATTCCGTCTGAGGCGCTCAGATGTTTGTTGCCTGCTTATCTCGCGCAGAGCCTCCCGGTTAGGACTGGAACCCTCGAGAGCAACATCTCGAACCAAACTTCGAATGAGAGGTGTCGCTGCATCAATGCCCACCAGCAGTTGCAAAGCTGAATACTGTGTCGTTCTGTGCTTCGTTATGTTCAGCACCAACTGAACCTTCCACATAACACGTGGCCATTTCCGTTGTCGATGATTACATTCAACTCGAATCATATTGAGAACTGTCCTACAATAACGTTCTACCTGCCCATTAGCCTGATGCATTTCAGGCGTAATTAGATGTGTATCACACCCCATTCCCTGAACCCAATCTAAGAACTCAGCACTCTGAAACATCCGCCCCCTATCGGCAACGATTAACTTTGGGGTCCCAAATAAGGAAATCATATTAGTGACATGACGCTTTAATTCTCCAGCATCCTGTCGATACATTGGGTACAGAAGGCAGTATTTTGAAAAAGCGTCTACCACTATAAGGACATAGCGATAGCCCTCAGATTCAGGAAGAGGCCCTAAGGCGTCCATGTTGACAGTCTCGAAAGGGACATCTGGTTTTCCCCAGGAATGAATGGGCTGGAGTGGAGCACGAGCCACTTTCTTATGGGAAAGGCACACTATGCAATGTGAGACATATTTCTGGGCAAAACCCCTTAACCCCGGAAACCAGAAGTGTTTCATGATTAGATCAACGGTCTTTTCGACCCCTGGGTGTTCATGTTCATCGTGAAACACCCGAAGTTGGCTAAGCCTATGGCCCTTGGGTATATAACAAAGGAGTCGGGTGGATTCACCCGTAGGTGAATGTTTGACATAGAGAAAGTCGTTTTTAACGACGTAACGCGTCGCATCCAGTTCTCCGTCAGTCAGTTTCTGCATGAGGGACCGCGTCTCCTCATCGGAAGCCTGAGCAACCTGTGCCCAGTTCAGGGGTTTCTGAATAGTGCACACATTGACCGGATTCCGACTTAAATAGTCAGCATGCGACATAAGTGAACCTTTGCGATATTCCAATGCAAAGTCAAAGTCTTGCAGGTATACCCACCACCGGGCAACCCTAGGTAGTAAATCTTTCTTGCGCTGTGTAAGCTTCAGTGCGTTGCAGTCGGTAACCACCGTGAAGCGTACACCCACAAGATAATGCCTGTAGTGCTGCAGAGCTCGGACCACAGCGAGTGTTTCGAGTTCATAAGAGTGGTACTTGCTTTCCGCACCTTGCGTTAACTTGCTGTAGTAAAAAACAACTCGCTTATGTCCTCCCTCATGCACTTGCATCAGCACGGCTCCATAGCCAATGGAACTTGCGTCAGTGTGCACCTCACTCGGCAAGGAAGGGTCGTAGATCGCAAGAACAGGCTCATTGATGAGGCAATCGATGATATCTTTACGCGCAGCCTCCTGTTCCCTGGCAAGGACGGGACCCCCCGGTCTGCAGAGGTTCTAGTAGGAGGCTCGGTTCTAAAACGAGCGGCAGCAACGATGAAAAAATGGTCAAATTGAACCACCACCAATATTTTCCGAGCCGCAACATCACGGCCACAAAAAGCAATAATGATAGGCGACCTCTGATAGGAGATGGCACCCAAAGAAGAAGAGAAAAAGTCTCTAATTTTGACAGGTGTCACTGTAGTGAAAGCTTTCAGAAAAAATGACTTGCATGGCTATGCTGTGCCTATGCCACCCCTTCTGAGAAAACACAGGTAATCATGAGTAATATATTTGCCATAAATATTTATGCCTAAATATGAATTTTAGATTCTGTCTAAACGAATAAATTGAATAGCATATCACTTTTACTCTATTCGTTTGAAAGACATAGCATTTTTTTTTGTTGACTGGGATATCTATATAACACACCAAACATATAATTCGCAAAATTTGCTAACGATACAAGACAAAAAAGACCTATGTATAGTAAAATGTCCTAAACGTTATACGAGATTTTATGTTAGGAAGTGATAAAAGTATCTTATTTTAAGTATCACGTCGTAAATACTTTTTATGAATTTCTATAATATGAAATAGACAAAATCTTAGCGAAGAATAATCTGTAAAGCCTTAGGCGAATCAATTATAACCTAGTGTATAACTGCTCGGGGTGGGGCCGCAAAACACATATTTTAGAAGCTGTGCGAGCACAAAGAGCCGCATTGAGAGTACTGTTCTCTAAAGACCCTTGTAATACACTACATTGGAACTGCATAGGGAAACACAACTGCTTACTGTTCGACAACTTTACATCTTCTGTCCTATTATAGTCCTGATTGAAACAATGAGATAAGTGTGTATGAGTCCGTCCGAAGTCATAGGTTCAAACAAAGGCAAAAGGTAGAAGTCCCGAGAAGCAGAACTTTTGTTCCACAAACCAATGGTACGATAGATTCTAAATGAGATCTTATACATATTTATATGTGAAAAAGTGGTTAATGAATAATGACTACGACGATATCAGTGTCAGCGAATGATAATAGTGATTTAAACACACATATGCTGGACCCGTCTCCGATCCCAAGACTAGCTTGTCGCAGGGCTAAGTAGACACACACACACAGAAACACACATACACAAACACAAACTCACTGCATTCTCTGTTAATATTATTTATTAATATATATATTCTTAGAGACCAGGATCCGAGATATTTTTTAAAAAACAACTCTTATTAACCTAAAAGTTTTAATTACAGTGCATTTAACAACAGATGACTCAATTAACAATTAGTTCAAAAACAGAAAAATATCGGACAGAAAACGACACGAAAATGGCAAGGTGTTGGTTCTTTGACGACAGCGACCCAAGTGAGCGAGCGCTCTTTTTTTTTTTTTTTTGTTGGAGGGGAAAAAAATGGAATTACCCATGCCCAGGAGTCAGACCTCCCTGCTATGTCCGGGTCCCCACATATTGAGCGGGCATCGGCTCGTGTGGTATACGGACTAAAAACAACCCCTTTGTGTTTACAGTTGTCTTATTAAGAATTAACTGTGAGCCATGGCCTCGGTATATGCTGAAGGCTTTCTACCTGCAATTTGCCCTTTTGGGCCATGTGAGTGAGCGAGCGCATGGATGCGCCTCGCTTTTATAGGCAGTCGTAGGGAGTAGGGCTGGCGTTTCCAATACGGCCTCTCCTGACAGGAGACCGTCCCCGGGCTCCCTTTTGTTTTTAGGTCTCCAGCTCCGTTTCCAAAACCGGCATGGAGATGCCTGGCTCCGACTCGTGGACAGGCGAGTTGCTGGCTTGCGGTGCTTGATGCACAAGCGCAGCTGGGGCACGCGGCAGGTCAGCCACGCTAGTGGCAGAAGTGCTGGGCAGATACACCATCTGCATCCCCGAAGTACTAGGCTGCTGGTTGTCATCGACAAGCAACCTGGCGACGACTGGCAGCTCATCGGGCTCCGGAATCATCCCGGTGGCGTCTATAGCAGACTCCTGGTAGTCATCGTCTGCACCTGTTCAGAAACATACGAAATGCACATAGTGCACCAACACAAGTCTGCACAGATAGGAAGCACGACGTTTGCTATATCCGGCCATACACATAAGCAAGTCTGCACAGATAGGAAGCACGACGTTTGCTATATCCGGCCATACACATAAACAAGTCTGCACAGATAGGAAGCACGACGTTTGCTATATCCGGCCATACACATAAACAAGTCTGCACAGATAGGAAGCACGACGTTTGCTATATCCGGCCATACACATAAACAAGTCTGCACAGATAGGAAGCACGACGTTTGCTATATCCGGCCATACACATAAACAAGTCTGCACAGATAGGAAGCACGACGTTTGCTATATCCGGCCATACACATCAACAAGTCTGCACAGATAGGAAGCACGACGTTTGCTATATCCGGCCATACACATCAACAAGTCTGCACAGATAGGAAGCACGACGTTTGCTATATCCGGCCATACACATAAACAAGTAATGAGTAGCCCAAACACATGGAAAGAGGCACGTCGTGAAGCTTATCCACACAAACATACTACCCATAAATCAGCTGCATCTTACCATTAAAGTAATCAGCACACACATCAGGAGTCCACTCGCCATTCCACGGGATCATGTACTCCGCTGCTGCTTGCGTGGGCTTCCCGTAGGAACCGGCCAGAAGTTGCAGCTCATAGCGCCCTTGCGGCAGCACCTTCTTTACACGGTATGGGCCGCGCATGCCAGAGTCAAGCTTGCCAGTCGCCTGCGCCTGCTTCTTAACAAAAACCAAAGAGTTTGGTTCAAAGGTCCTGGGAGCCTTTCTCCCCTGGTTCACATGTGTATCTTGGTTCTGTTGATTCCGTCTGAGGCGCTCAGATGTTTGTTGCCTGCTTATCTCGCGCAGAGCCTCCCGGTTAGGACTGGAACCCTCGAGAGCAACATCTCGAACCAAACTTCGAATGAGAGGTGTCGCTGCATCAATGCCCACCAGCAGTTGCAAAGCTGAATACTGTGTCGTTCTGTGCTTCGTTATGTTCAGCACCAACTGAACCTTCCACATAACACGTGGCCATTTCCGTTGTCGATGATTACATTCAACTCGAATCATATTGAGAACTGTCCTACAATAACGTTCTACCTGCCCATTAGCCTGATGCATTTCAGGCGTAATTAGATGTGTATCACACCCCATTCCCTGAACCCAATCTAAGAACTCAGCACTCTGAAACATCCGCCCCCTATCGGCAACGATTAACTTTGGGGTCCCAAATAAGGAAATCATATTAGTGACATGACGCTTTAATTCTCCAGCATCCTGTCGATACATTGGGTACGGAAGGCAGTATTTTGAAAAAGCGTCTACCACTATAAGGACATAGCGATAGCCCTCAGATTCAGGAAGAGGCCCTAAGGCGTCCATGTTGACAGTCTCGAAAGGGACATCTGGTTTTCCCCAGGAATGAATGGGCTGGAGTGGAGCACGAGCCACTTTCTTATGGGAGAGGCACACTATGCAATGTGAGACATATTTCTGGGCAAAACCCCTTAACCCCGGAAACCAGAAGTGTTTCATGATTAGATCAACGGTCTTTTCGACCCCTGGGTGTTCATGTTCATCGTGAAACACCCGAAGTTGGCTAAGCCTATGGCCCTTGGGTATATAACAAAGGAGTCGGGTGGATTCACCCGTAGGTGAATGTTTGACATAGAGAAAGTCGTTTTTAACGACGTAACGCGTCGCATCCAGTTCTCCGTCAGTCAGTTTCTGCATGAGGGACCGCGTCTCCTCATCGGAAGCCTGAGCAA
This sequence comes from Argyresthia goedartella, assembly GCA_949825045.1. Lineage (NCBI taxonomy): Eukaryota > Metazoa > Arthropoda > Insecta > Lepidoptera > Argyresthiidae > Argyresthia > Argyresthia goedartella. Next base: position 2,794,285 of record OX463815.1, read on the forward strand.
CCTGTGCCCAGTTCAGGGGTTTCTGAACAGTGCACACATTGACCGGATTCCGACTTAAATAGTCAGCATGCGACATAAGTGAACCTTTGCGATATTCCAATGCAAAGTCAAAGTCTTGCAGGTATACCCACCACCGGGCAACCCTAGGTAGTAAATCTTTCTTGCGCTGTGTAAGCTTCAGTGCGTTGCAGTCGGTAACCACCGTGAAGCGTACACCCACAAGATAATGCCTGTAGTGCTGCAGAGCTCGGACCATAGCGAGTGTTTCGAGTTCATAAGAGTGGTACTTGCTTTCCGCACCTTGCGTTAACATGCTATAGTAAGAAACCACTCGCTTATGTCCTCCCTCATGCACTTGCATCAGCACGGCTCCATAGCCAATGGAACTTGCGTCAGTGTGCACCTCACTCGGCAAGGAAGGGTCGTAGATCGCAAGAACAGGTTCATTGATGAGGCAATCGATGATATCTTTACGCGCAGCCTCCTGTTCTGATCCCCAATGGAAATTCATTCCTTTCCGAGTGAGAGCAGCAACACATGCCGTTTTTTGAGCAAAACCGGGTATGTAACGCCGAAAATAACTAGCAAGGCCCATGAACTGGCGCACTTGCTTGACATTTTTCGGTTCCGGAACCTCAGTCAAGGCTTTAACTTTATTATGACTCGGCCGTACCTGACCTTCACTAACAGTCCGGCCAAGGTACTCTATTTCAGTAGCCAGGAACGAACATTTTCGCAAGTTGATGGAGAATCCAGCGGTTGTCAATGTTGCAAGAACGTTACGTAACAGGACGAATCCCTGAGCAATGGTCCTGCTGAGGATCAAGACATCGTCTATGTAGACCAGGATATCACCAGATTCGATGTACTCACGGAGGGTTGTTGAGATGATGCACTGATACACCACAGGCGCGTTGGCAAGCCCATACGGCATTTTTAGGTATTCGAAGTGCCCTTCGAGTGTCACAAAGCCAGTAAGAGGTACCGACTGCTCATCTACGGGAATCTGGTGGAATCCGGTCGCCATGTCGAGACTACTAAAGAACTTGTTATGTCCTAGTCGGTCTATGTGATCATCAATCCGCGGCAATGGAAAACGATCCTTAACCGTGATCTCGTTCAGCTTACGAAAATCTACACACATGCGGTCAGATCCGTCCTTCTTTTTTACAAGAAGAATCGGACTCGCATATGCGGACTCTGATTCCTGAATGACACCCTTATCCAACAGGTCCCTTATGATCTCACGAACACTCAATGTCTCAGCGTGAGAGAGACGATAAGGTCGGTAGTTGACAGGTACATCACTACTCATTCTGATCACCATACTGCCCGTACTTACAGTAGACGTGGCAGTACCTGCTATAAGGTGCTGTGAGAACTCATTATTTATTGCCAGCAACTGCTGCACTTCATCACCAACTAGAGGCGTATTAACAGAAATGGGTTCAGCAGACTGAATAGTCATCACCGTTTCAGGGTTAGTTTCCCTAACTATTTGTTGAGAGTCCCGTGTACGGATGTAACGAACACCCTCCCTGTTGAGCACGTCTGTACCAATGATAACTGGAGTATTCATGTACTCGGAAGCCACTATGTACAGGTCAACCTTAAGTGTGATACCGTCAAACTCAATTGGCAGGGTTACATAGGAAGTGCTTTCTACTTCCTGACTTCCTAGACCTTTTAGTATACGGAAAGATGGCTTCCGCGCACAGTCAAAATGTTTCAGTAGAGAAGACGAGACGAGAGATATCGTAGACCCACTATCTATCAACACATCAACTGGAACGCCCTGTATAATAGCCACACTCACGTCATTGTCATTCGATTTTCGCGACAAAAGTTGACGTTATCTTTGTTACGAGATTCTGAGTTAATTTTCGCGAAACAAGTCTCAATCTTATGCCCGGTTTTCTTACAGAACCCGCAAGTAATAGATTTTGTAGGTACAAAAGCAGGTTTCGGATTCGCGTTATTACTAGAACCACTGCCACTGGTTGACGGTTTCTCCCCCGTACTCAGCCTAATTTTCTTACTACAGTCGGATTGCTTATGTCCTTCTAACCCACAACGAAAACACCTCCCGGTCTCAAATTTACGCTTCCTACCAGCCGTAGTTGTCTTGTTGTTCGAATGGTTTGAGTTTGGTGGTGTACTACGCGACGCGTACACATTATTGCTACACACAGCCGGTTTTACATAAATCGAGAAAAATTCGACTAACTGGTTCGGCAACATTTTAGCGTTAGTAGCTGCAGCTCGAATGTGTGGGTCAGTTATACCGCGCACTACAATGGCAGATATCAGTTCCTCACCAAGACCTCTAACAATGCGTAGACGGAGTAATGAGCGACGCGCATACTCAGCATAAGTACTATAGGCGTCGGAATTCGTGCTCATTACTTCGTACAGGATATTCGCAATATCGGGGGTTTTTGGGCATAGTGGTATAAATTCTCTCTTGAAACTACTCCATGTTCGGTCATTGGTTACCCATTCACTCAACCATGTACGTGCGTCACCTTTCAGACAATTACCTATACGCGAAAGGCACTCATAATCACTCCAACTATTCAGTGCCCTTGCACGATCGACCTCCTTACACCAGTCATCAATGTTATGCAAATGAGGGTCGAAGTTGGAAATATAAAAGTGGTGCGATCTCAAAGTACCTATCGACCGAATTGCATCAACAAATTGTTCCGCCACTGTACTATTACTGGGGGCCATAAATACCTCATTTGTGAGAATACTTCCCGCCGCAGATCCGGTAGGTAGATCTCGTGCTGGCGGTACCCCGCTTGGCAACAACTCCGACGAAGCGCTGCGCGCGTAGACTGCTCGCGCGATGGTAGGGGTAGTCGTCGCCGGCTCGGGCGCTTGGCGCCAGGCAGGCGGCAACTCAGGGCCGTATGTCGGCGGCGGCGGCGGCAGCGATTCGCGAACCGACGAAGTCTGTTGCGGTGGCGGGGTGAATTGATTCACCGACCCAACCGTCCCGCGCTCTTCCAACGCACGTAGACGAGCCAACAATGCGGACATTTCGCGTCGTAACTGGCCCTCTGGAGTACGCTCCCTGTATCGACTATGGTGTCGATCTCGCGAGCGACTCCTATGGCGGCTACGTCGTCGTTCGCGGTCCGACATTTTTCAAACACACAACGCAAAAGTGAACGTGGAAAAGTGAGGTAGAATCACTTTTACTATCCCACTTCTGATCTTAGAGACCAGGATCCGAGATATTTTTTAAAAAACAACTCTTATTAACATAAAAGTTTTAATTACAGTGCATTTAACAACAGATGACTCAATTAACAATTAGTTCAAAAACAGAAAAATATCGGACAGAAAACGACACGAAAATGGCAAGGTGTTGGTTCTTTGACGACAGCGACCCAAGTGAGCGAGTGCATGGATGCGCCTCGCTTTTATAGGCAGTCGTAGGGAGTAGGGCTGGCGTTTCCAATAATATTTTTTTCGTTTTTTATCTACCATTTGCAAACAGTTATTTTTATAATTCTTGTTCAGGCTTCTCAGCACCTAATGACCTCGTAGGGGCCCATGAGCTACGAGGTAGCATGACGATCAGGTGCCAAGAAGTGATGAACGTCGGCGATTCACCGAGCTGGAGTTATGTGGGGTAGATCTAACCTGGTCTGTGCTTCGGTCCCGTCAACCTCCTGTCTCTCTGCAAGGCCCGGGTGCACCCTAGGCTCTTCTTGGTAGACAGGTTCTTCAGCCAACCAGGTATGACTGGCGGGCCAACGTGATGAGCACAGTGTCCAATACAGGTTATGTTTCTACTGGTAAATACAAATCGGGCACGAAAATCCGAACTTTATCTGGTTCGAGAGACAACGGCACACTCAGCTATATTAACAATCCTGAGGGAATCCCGAATACATTCCAGATGCCCTGCGATGTAATTTCAACACCCTAATCAAAACGCGTTTACATTGCGAGGGCTTTCACCTGTCAGTTGTCAAAAAAAACTGCCAGATTGACAGCTAACGTCAAATTAAAAATGACCGTTCAGAAACCATCGATCGAATATCGATTTGGAATCGAACAATCACCCGCCCGGACAGGCACCCACCTGTCCCCTAATCTACGGGCAGCCGAGACAACGTTGCTACCGCTCGTTTTAGAACCGAGCCTCCTACTAGAACCTCTGCAGACCGGGGGGTCCCGTCCTTGCCAGGGAACAAGTTAACAATGCGCCCCCGGCGCCAACGTAGTGGCGGTAGGTTAGCATCCTTAACCAGAACGAGGTCACCAACACTAGGGGGGCTAGTTTTGTCAGTCCACTTAAGGCGCTGTTGTAAGATATGCAGATACTCGAGCGACCAACGCTTCCAGAAATTCTGAGTAAACTGCTGCAACATCTGATACCTTGACAACCGATACAATTTCACTCCCTCGAAGGGGTGCTCGGGCAACGCGTTAAGTGGCTGTCCTATCAAGAAATGGCCTGGGGTCAGAGCCTCCAGGTCATTTGGATCCGAGCTGAGCGGACACAACGGTCGCGAATTGAGAACGGCCTCGATCTTACAAAACAATGTCGCGAGCTCCTCAAAGGTCAGCGCGGTCTGACCTACTATACGCCCTAAGTGCGTCTTAGCTGACTTAACTACGGCCTCAAAAATCCCACCCCAGTGGGGGCAAATCGGTGGGCTGAAGGTCCACTGTATACCCCGACGGGAGAGGGCCGTTCCAATATCCACTTTATTTACATTCAAAAAGTTGACTATCTCTCGTAAGTATCGTTCCGCACCTATGTAGTTATTGCCGTTATCAGAGCGGATCAAAGTTGGAAGTCCCCTTCGAGAAACAAACCTATCCAAACAAGCAATGAAAGCCTCTGTCGAGAGATCAGCAACGAGCTCGAGATGTACCGCCTTGGTGGATAAACAAACAAACACACATAGGTACGCCTTGTATTGCTTAGCGGTACGCAATCGTGAACTCTTCACCATAAACGGTCCTGCAAAATCCGTACCAACACCTGAAAACGGTCTGACCTCATTCACACGATCAGGGGGCAAGTCCCCCATGAGAGGTTGCATCGTGACAGCCTTAAGTCGATAACAAGGCATGCACCGAAACACGATGTTCCGTATGGCACGGCGGGCAGATAAGATCCAAAACTCCCGCTGGAGCGTGGCCAACAACGCGTTCCAGCCGGCATGCGCGTTTTTAATATGACGATCAGTCACCAGCAATTCAACTAACTGTCCCCCCTTGGGGAGCAGAAGTGGGTGACGAGCCGAATACGACAGATTCGCATTGCGCAATCTTCCTCCTACCCGAAGTAACCCGGTCGAATCAACAAAGGGGTTGAGACGCGCGACGGCTCCCTTCAATTTCGAACGTCCACTTCGTATAATCTCCAATTCTGCCCCAAACTTCGAGGACTGTACCAACCGGACCAAATTCAACAGCGACTCGTTTCGCTCTGCCGGAGTCAGAATAGGGTTCAACGTTCGCTGTTCGCGAGGAGTACGACAATTTCGAGCAAATCTCCTAATCCAAGTGGACACGTTTATCAACTTGACAAGTGAGCTATACCGGTCCAGCAGAAACCCGGCGTCAGGGTCCTCAGCCTTCTGGGTAACATGCACGGCCGCTCTGGGGCCATGATCCGAAGATACTACTACATGGCTGTGGGGCCAGTCCGATTCTCTCTTGGCAAGCCAGGGTGGTCCCCACCACAAATGGTGTCTAACGAGTTCAGGAGCCTGACATCCCCTGGATGCACAATCAGACGGGTTCAATTCTCCTGGTACATGTCTCCAGGTCAGTGGGACCTCAGACGACACAATCTGGGAGACACGGTTCGCAACAAAAACCTCTAAGTTATGGACCGAAGCCTTCAGCCAGCACAAAACAATCTGGCTGTCCGTCCAAGCGTACACCGTATCCTTCAAAACCACTGACCCACGCAACACTGTTAGAGTGTGATTCAAAAGTTTGGTCAAAAGAGCAGCCCCGGACAGTTCCAGTTTTGGAATCGTCATCCTTGTCCGAATAGGCGCTACCTTGCTTTTTGCCAAAACCAAACGCAGGTCGACCTCCCCGGTGGAGGTGACGGTTCGCAAATAAACCGCTGCCGCAAACCCTCGTTCAGAGGCATCACAAAACCCGTGAAAGGTTGCCCTGTAATCCCCAGCAGGGACCAATTTCCTCGGTAGCGATACATTATTTATGTCCGATAGCGAGGTGAACATTCGCGTCCAATAGTCAACAAATCACCTGAGAGGTGGGTGTCCCAGGTCAACTGAGCCGCCCATAGCCTTTGCATAAAACATTTGAGAGCAAAGGTGACTGGAGAAATCCATCCATTCGGGTCGAACGTTCTCGCAATCGTTGACAGTACTGACCGCTTCGTCCAGGCCTTCGGTGTATCTAAAACTACCCGATAGGTAAACTCATCATGGACGGGCTGGTACTGAATTCTAAGCACTGACAACATGTTAGGGTTGTCAGGATTCTCAAAAACGTGCGGGTCTTGTTGAAACTCATCTGGGAGACCAGCCATCAACTCAGGGGAGTTGGACATCCACTTGCGTAGTTCATAGCCGCCTCGTTCCAGCAATTGAATGAGCTCGTCACGTCGGTCCAGAGCTTCCTCTACACTGGCTGCCCCTGTGCAGACGTCATCGACGTACAAATCTTGCTCCTGGATAGCGGCGGCTCTAGGATAGCTCACACGGTCACGCGACGCCAACTCCCGCAGGGTACGCATCGCCAAATACGGGCTAGACCGTAACCCATACGTGTTCGTGTTTAACTCATAGACCTTGACTGGCTCGGCCGTGGTCTCACGCCAAAGTATCAACTGATACCTTCTGTCAGCCGGATGAATTACCGTTTGCCTAAACATCATCCGAATGTCTGCGACAAATACAATCTGGTGTCTCCGAAAGCTCGTGAGAATATCCGAAATATCACGACTCAACTTGGGTCCCGAATGTAGACACTGATTCAGGGACATCCCGTTCGAGGTAGGTGCTGACCCATCAAAAACAACTCGAATCTTGCCGGTAGGGGTTCGCAGGACGGCATGGTGTGGAAGGAAACAATGATCCTCAGATCTCCAGTCCACACCCGATACCGACATGTGTCCTAACGACTCATACTCCCTCATGAAATCGACGTATTTTTGTTTAAATACGGCGTCCCTTGACAACCTACGCTCCATCGACATCAATCTCGTCTCAGCCATCTTCCTAGATTCTCCTAGTGGCGGTCGATCGGCCCTGAAAGGCAGTCGAGTTACAAAACGACCAGAACGAAGGCGACCAGTACTATTCTGGTAAAACAACTCGCACTCTTCTTCGTCTGCGTCGACTCGACGAACGGTAGGAGGTTCCTCTATCTCCCAGAAACGTTGGATAGCGTCTGACAACGCTGAGCCAATAAGTATGCCATCTGACTCGGCAGGCCTAACCATTGGCAATGCCGGACCCATGATCACGTGACCAAACTTAGTATCCACAGCAATCAACCCGTCCGGCTGAAGAACTCGCCGATCCGACAACAGAAACCTACCCAGAACGTCTGCTCCCAGTAGCAGGTCGACCGGGGCTGGAGTGTCAAAATCGGGATACGCCAACTTGAGTCCTGATGTCAGGAATCGAACGGCCGGATTCAACTTCACCAAGGGGTGTCTGCCCATGACATGCGTCATTACTAAAGCTTGCACGGATGTTTTTGTCAAAATGTCATAACGTGGAGAGAACGTGATCACCGATTGACCAACTACATTCGTAACCGTAACATTCCCCACGCCCCGTATTGATTTATTATACCTATTTACCTTGAGGCCCAACCATTTTGCTAAATCATTCGATACAATGCAGCCCTGAGCTCCAGAATCTAATAGGGCGCGAACGTATGTTGGGTTGCCCGCCAAATCCCAAACAAGCACAGAGGCGATCGGTAACACCACCGTCTCCGGTTGGGGGGCAACAAATTGTTGGGCCGCAAATTCCTAGCGAGGGCCCCCGGGGCCCCAATCTGCCTGTAACCGATCAGGTATGCAGCTATACGCCAGAGGGTCCCATTGTACAAATGGCCCACGCGCCGGTTCCATTGCCACCCTACGACGCCCCGTAAAGGGGGGTGGGCGTGAATTCAACCGTGGCCGCTCCATGAGCGGGGGGGACATCACATGTGACCGACGAGGACGAGGCGACGAGCGGGGCGACAACTGAGGCGGCGTCCGAACCGCACCCGCATAGCTCGAAGGTGTCCCATGCCACCCGCCCGTTACGGCCTGCTCAACACACCCAATGTCCCGCTGAGTCGGATGCTGAGTCGCAACCGAAAACTCAGGGCCCCCCATGTAATGATCCTGAGTGCGGCCCTGTACCCTAGTACTGCCCTGTGCACGTGGGGACGTTGGCCCCTGAGTTGCGCTCCGAGTCGCAAACGAATTCTCAGGGCCCCATGCCATGTAACCCTGGGTACGGCCCTGTGGTGGCTGTGGGCCGGACCGGTTCATGCACAACAGATTGTTGTGGGGCCCACCACAATATCCGCACATTTGTGTGCGCGTGCAGTCCCTAGCCATGTGTGGCCCGAGGCACAGGAAACACCAGCTCCGCTTCTTGGCCATCTGGCGCCGTCCCTGAACCCTAAGTTCCCCGAACTTATTGCAATTGGCCACAGCATGGCCAATCTGCCTACAACATGGGCAGGTCTCACCATGTGGGGTCAATGCACTCACAGTCCCATATGACTGCCGGTTGGTGCGGTCCTTCCTCGTCGGAGGGCCCCTACTCACTCACAGCGCTCCCGGCAGCTCTCTGTGGCTCCGAAGGATGGGTGACCGTCAACCCCAAATTCTCTGCCCGTCGAGCCTCCTCTTCCAAAAATCCGACCAAGTCGGAGAAGGCGGGCAGGTCCTCGGCCGACCTCCCGTGAGACTGTTCGAAACGAGTCTGCACGTCAGCGGGTAGGCGGGAAAGTACAATGTACAACAGTAGGTACGACCATTCACCAACCGGAAGTCCAAGATTCTCTAGAGCCTTGGTGACGGACAACAGTGGGTTCAAAACCTCCGTCTGTATGGCCCCGACCTTGTTCACAACCGGGATGCTAAACAAACGGTTCAGTTGGGCATCGGCCAACCTCCGTTTGTTGTGGTAACGTCTGACCAACAATTGCCTGGCCGTCTCATAGTTACCCTCCGTAACTGTCAAATGAGCGACCAGCTCCCTAGGCTCACCCCTCAATGCTGCCACCAGCTGAGCCATCTTGACAGACTTGGTAATGTCCGATCGCATGTGCACCAAACTGTCGAACAGATTGATGAAGCTCATCCATTCACCGGACACGCCGTCAAAGGTAGGCATAGTTATGGCAGGTAACCTGGACCCCGATCCCTGATGCGGCAGAGGTGCTTCAATGTCACCATCATGGCTGGACTCGCGCTGTCTACGTATGTCCGCAGCCTTCTGCGTGATAGCAACTGCCATCTCCATACATTGTTCGACATCCCCTATCAACCGTGACAGCCTGTCAGGTGCACAACCATCAACTGATTCCGCCTGAGCGGACAATTCGAGCACCCTATTGTAACGTTCCTTAACGTCCATAGACCGCTCCAATACCACATCATGCCTATCTAAACGATCTATCAGACCGTGTGCGGAGGAAAACCATCTGAGTTCCTTAGAAACATCCTTCTGGATTTCAGATAACGACATGATCGGAACGATACTTACTCACAATTTGCAGTAACTCAATTTTATTGGACCCTCCAGTTTATAACCCAAACGAGGGAACCCTAAACTATAACTTAAACAATGTTGTTTTCCTTAAACAATAGGAACCGAGTTTTAAATCTATATAAATTCTGTAAATAACAATTTAGTTTCCCTTTATCATTATAACACACACAGATAGTCAATATTAGTTCAAGTTATAAATTGCTATAAACTGAAAACAATGTAATAGCCTGCTATCAATAGATGTAACTACCTATGTTAACCAAAACATTCATTCAATAGCATTACTAGACCACTAATAGATTGACTAACTGGTAATTCAATGCAAATTTCAATTCAATATCTGTCTGTCTACTATCAGCAATAGACCTATAGCTTACAATACTACCAATCTATGTGGATATAGGAACAACAACCAAGTTACCTAACCGCCTATACCTACAGATTGATAGTCCCAAATCGTGCCTTCCTGGAGCCCTTGACGGCTGCAAATCTCAGGAAGCCACGCTCTAGCTACCAAAATGTTCAGGCTTCTCAGCACCTAATGACCTCGTAGGGGCCCATGAGCTACGAGGTAGCGTGACGATCAGGTGCCAAGAAGTGATGAACGTCGGCGATTCACCGAGCTGAAGTTATGTGGGGTAGATCTAACCTGGTCTGTGCTTCGGTCCCGTCAACCTCCTGTCTCTCTGCAAGGCCCGGGTGCACCCTAGGCTCTTCTTGGTAGACAGGTTCTTCAGCCAACCAGGTATGACTGGCGGGCCAACGTGATGAGCACAGTGTCCAACACAGGTTATGTTTCTACTGGTAAATACAAATCGGGCACGAAAATCCGAACTTTATCTGGTTCGAGAGACAACGGCACACTCAGCTATATTAACAATCCTGAGGGAATCCCGAATACATTCCAGATGCCCTGCGATTTAATTTCAACACCCTAATCAAAACGCGTTTACATTGCGAGGGCTTTCGTCTGTCAGTTGTCAAAAAAACTGCCAGATTGACAGCTAACGTCAAATTAAAAATGACCGTTCAGAAACCATCGATCGAATATCGATTTGGAATCGACCAATTCTGATTTTAGACTGCAATTAGTTTGTAGATTTTTCTCCAGATCTTAACTTACTTCGGGGCGGTCCCTTACCAGTGCTGGTAGTTATTGTAATATTTTGCCCAAAATCTAGAACTTACCTAAATTAGATATAACAAAACCTGTAATTACTATTCCAAGTTCAAAAGTATTTATTATTTGAAATAGTCAAATAATAAACACAAATAATACACTTGAAATTTGAAGTTTGAACTTGGTAATAGGTATGTATGAAATTCGTATTTTTGATACTAAGGTCTGTACATTTTGTATTACACGTAATATTATCAGGGCGAAGTGATGGGTTACGGCAGGTGAAGGCGAAAGGGGGCAAGCGAAGCGAAACCCCCATTATTCTTCGTGTAAGGTTGACATATAAGAGTGATAAAAAATAAATTGCTGATTAAATCCAGTAAATTAAAGAAAAAGGTTTGTGACGTCGCTGTTTCTAGTTCCCACTACACAGAGTATCCTAGTGTGGGGACCGAAGCAATATATGTGCCTGTTTGTAAATGTGATGTTATGTTATAGTGCTTTTCATTTAAGCGGAAAAACGTGTTTGTGTGAGTGAGACGTGTGGATGTGAGAGCTCCACACTTCTCACTCACACAAACGTATTTTTCCGCTTAAGAGCGGGTAAGTCACCAGAAAAAAAATCATCCGCTCGCCCCACCCTCCCTGAGCATTTCAATGCGACATACGCTCAAACTCGCTCAAATCAAACGCGGTAACCATAGTTTAAGCGAAAATAGAAGATAAATGATACTCCTTGTTTTAAGTAAGTCTTGTTGTGCGGTTTGAGTCTAAGATAGTTTACCTATCGTCTATTAGGTTCTGATACTGATAGACCATATAACAATAATTTGGAATTAGGTATATAACAATAAAGATAATGTTTCTAGCTGACCCGATAGATGTCCATTTGTCTTCCTTTTTTGGGGTTCGGTAGCTTAAAAAGGAAAAACGGAACCACTATAGGATCACTCGTATGTCTGTCTAACTATAGGTGTGTAAAAGTAATATTAATCGACCGAATTCTAAACAGATTAAGTTGAAATTTTGTACACTTGTGTATTTTGCTACCCAAACACGAACGTGTAACGTAAGCACAGTAATTCGGAGGGCAGCTTTGTGTTGAGTAAATCAGAAAATAAAAAGAATATAATATTTTCAAACTGACATGAAATTATTATAATTATATTTTTTTCGATACTTTTTCATACAAACTTACAAATGCACTTGGTTAGATAAAGGTAAGACATGGAGTATAAACGCAGCCGCACCAATATCTGTACACAACATTTTGCTATCTAAACACACTAGAAAATTAAAGATACCTAATCCCCGTGCAAGAAACTTGAATACCATTGTGCGTTGGTACGGAACCCTTCAAACGCGAGTTTGACTCGCACTTGATCGTTTATTATACTTTTAGCGAGTATTGGTCTCTATCAATAAGAATAGGTCCGCTCATCTCAGCGGAGCGTTCAAGACTGACCTGTGAAACGAAATATGCGTCAAGGCGTGTGTGACATGAGACGGAAGATGAACTGTTGCGTTTGATAAAGGCTAGTATTTAATCGCACATCAAAAATACTAAATTTCACAGCAAAAAAGGATCAACAAAAACAATGTTTATGTTTTAAGTATTTTTGTTGTTCTTACATGTTCATTTTTTATTTTTTATTTTTTTACTTTATTACTGTAGATATTTACATATACTTAGCAAACGTCATTTTTTGCCTTTTCTCTACATTGGACCACTGTGGGAGAAGAAGGGCGTAGAAACTCCCACAGATTGATTATTAGATCTCTTTTAAAATAGGTTGTGCTTAACTAATACAATTATGTTTTTTTTTATTTAATAAGCAGGCAATAATAAATAATTACAAAATTATTAACAGCGAGGTATGTGTTGAACTAGATTAACTCCATACAGTCCTGTCATTTAAGTAATCTCGAACATTGTAATATCCCTTTTTCGACAAAGTCGCTTTAACATGCTTTTTAAATTGCTCAAATGGCAATTTCAAAATCTCCCGAGGTATCTTATTATAGTAGAGAATGCACTTACCCTTGAAAGAATTGCTAACCTTCGCGAGTCTAAATCGGGGCGCACACAGTCTGTGATTATTTCTTAGGTTAACATTGCAGCTATCGCTAAGTTTGGTAAATGTTGTAAGGTTCTTGCGTACATACATTATATTTTCGAAAATATATTGACTAGCTACAGTTAGTATGTCAATTTCTTTAAAATGCTCTCTTGAGGAGTCTGTTCATTTTATATTATAAATTGCTCGAATTTCTGTAAATTAAAAATAGTTTGAATATCCGCTGCTTTCCCCACAACAAGATACCATAGGACATGACACTATGAAAGTAACTAAAATGTACTAGCCTATATGTAGCCACATCCGTGCTTTGTCTGATGTTCCTAACAGCGTAAGCCGCAGAACTTTATTTACCAGCCAATTTATCTATGTGGGGTCCCCACTGCAATTTGCTATCAATGTTTATTCCAAGAAACTTCGCATCATTTACTAATTCTAACGTGCTGTTGTCTAACAATAAACTGGTCTCAACTTGCCTGACATTTGGAAGTGAGAATTTGATACACTTGGTTTTACCAGCGTTTAGCAATAAATTATTAACTGTGAACCAATTCAAGGTTAAAGACAATACACCACTAACATCATCAAAATCTCCTTTTTGTCTTTAAATTTTGAAGACCATCGAAGTATCATCAGCAAACAACACTATGTCAGTTAATTTCTCCATCATGAAAGGCAGATCGTTAATATATACCAGGAATAAGAAAGGGCCTAATATGGAACCTTGTGGAACGCCAATTTTTACACCTGATCCATCAGATTTAACGCCGTTTACTTCTGCCTTTTGAATTCTATTGCTTAGGTATGATCTTAGTAGATCCAACGGTTTATTTCTAACTCCGTAATGATTTAATTTAATTATAAGCGTATTATGATCAACACAATCAAACGCCTTCGACAGGTCGCAAAAAACTCCGATAGCATCCTGTGCGGCCTCCCATGCAGAATAAAACCTGCATCCGTAGTCGATTTACCCCTAGTGAAACCGTATTGTTTGGCGTGGAGTTGTTTTGTACGGTTGACAATCTAACACGAAGGAACGCTTCGCTCACCCCCTTCACCCTTCACCTAAGCTACCGCAGCATTTTGCCCTGATATTTGCTTGATGACACGCAATACGGTAACACGCAAAACTCCAGGATAAATTTTTGAATCGATTAAGTTAAGTAATATAGTTTTTGAAGTAAGGAAATGTATACTTTTTGAGATATGATTTCTTGAAGTTTTGAGGTTATATTCATCTAATTTGATAGGAAAATGAGTATATTTTAGTATTTGCATGGAAATTGATCTAAAGCATACATTTCGGTTTCGTGAAACTAGATGGGGTCGACTCGCTCCGCTCCGCTTCACTCGGCTCCGGGTCGTTCATAACGTTGTGACCTAACCCAACCTATCTTTATTATTTGCACAGAAAGTGACCTAAAGCAAACATTTCGGTTTAGTGAAGCTACATGGGGTCGCCTCCAAAGGGATAGCCGAAGTCGTCGTAATAACAAGGAAAAGTACATTCGCGTAGCTACGAGAGAAACGGAATGAAGATACATAATTTTTCGACCACAGACGAACATTAACGTCAATACCACAGACAAAACGTCATAATTTTGTCTCTGAATTGTACTAATTTTGTCTGTGAATTGTACTAATTTTGTCTGTGAATGATACGTTTCGTTTGGGCGATTTTCGTAGCAAAATGCGTTTCGTTCACCAATTTTCAATTTGAATTTCCAGAAAAACTATGCATTTCGTCACGAAAAGAAAAGCACTTTGGTATGAAAAGCGAGTGCCAGCTGTCCATTAAGCATCTCTTTTTATCCAAATCTTAATCGATATCAAAACCAACCCTCCGCTCTTAAACGAAAAACACTATAATAGAGTATTTTAGTTGAAAAATAGGTAATCTTAAATGTGCGATTAAATAAGAAATTCAACGGTATAATTTTAATTTCATATATTGACTGGCCTCAGTTTTTTTATTGTATCGAATGCCTAGGCATTCTAGACATTTCCTAGACAATATGTGTAATTAAGATCATTGAGATGGGTATTATTTCACACATCGACTAAAGAGGCCCGTCATTATCCAGTTATTCAATACTCCATTTGCGTCGACAGGGGGCTAATCCATCGCAAGTAGATTTTATTAAACACTTCTATTTCCCTATGTTTCTGATGTTTTCAGATTATTTTCGTAGACGTTAAAGACAAGGAGCCTCGTGTTTCGTGTCGGTCGCGGTAATCAATGCGTGACAGAATTTCCGACACGTATTCACAGCATCTTTTGTCTCGAGTGTTCTGAATAAAACATGACGATATCCCAACAGAATCGACTCCTTCTAACATAACGCCAGTATAGTAGTGACGACAAAGAACTGTGTCGATGTTATGTTCCTCTATCAATATCACAGACAGGCTTTGCAAGTAAGTGATCGTGCAAGCTAGTGTTTTGTTATATTAGCCTGTTATGCAAGGCTAAGTCATCAACTACACGAGATATATATAATATGAGGTTTTTTCCCAAAAAATAAAAAAGAGCCTCGTTCGATTTTCAAACATACTAATCGCATTAATCTCCCGCATACCGAGTTAATTACAACTTCTTTTCAGAGCATTAGTGATGAAAACAGTACTATGACTCCATGATCTTAACGGCTTTTTCATTTGGGTAGGAGAGCAACTCTAGCCGTGTTTGTTTGCTATTCTTATCTAGGTTTTTAAATGTAAACACAAACAATTAGTTTTTTACATTCATATTTTATAGGTACATTGAAAGCGAACAAATAGTCCCGGTAAAATGATGGTTCCTTACATAGCAGACAGCGAACAACTTTTTATATCTCATCTGTTCATCTGTCTACTTCTGACGTCACATCGGTTCGGATTCCACGTTACAGGAGACGCTAGTGATGTTCGCAGCCGTCTCCAGTACAGCGTGAAAATCGCCTGTGGCAACAAAGCCGTGCCAGTCACCATGATCGCAGCTACACCAGATATCCTAAAGCACTGAATAAACTTAAAATTGAGAGACGCGCGGGGAGATTAAAAATGGAGCGAGTCGCGGCACAATGAAAATGTTTTTCACAGGCCCCTTTCAGTGGGAGCTTTGTTTGTGAAACGAAGTTTTTTCTCCCATACGGCCCATAGCTATTTTATCTCTCGGGAAAATATTGCGTAATGAATATGCTTCGGTCTGGTTTCAGCTCACTGTTCGAGATGTAAGAAAGTGGCTTTTCCGAACATCATCGGCTTTGAGAGAAAACCTGTATGCATCCATAAAACCACTTTAAATCCTTCGTCATCGGGAATCAAACCCGCGTCTCCTGCAGGACAGGCGAGCTTGCAACTACGAGACCACGGACTTAAGGATATAATATAGGTACTCGTTTACATATTTTGACTGTAATCTTTGTATTCCAACCCCTGGCTTTAGGGGTTGAAGAAACGGTATCCCTGTTGCGCTGATTTGGCCAATATGAAGAAAGCAAAAAGCGGATGGATTTTAGCAAACAAATTCTTGCATTTAATACGGGAATATTCTTATGTACACGAATTTGCGGCGGAAATATTAAGTATATCATTTTCACCTCAGCAGCTCGACCAAGAGGCTTTAGTTGCGAGTAAACAGTTTGCAAAGTTGCATTTTGCTCACTGAGTGAGACAAAGTAGCTTTTTAATTTTAAATGGCGAAATAGCAAACGGCCAACGGGCATCGATTTATTTTATAAATTCGATGTTCTTTGGCTGTTTGCGATTTCGTCAATGTCACAGATACTGATATCGATTTTTAAATCAATTGCAGTATCTATGTTATTAAACTCCAAATAATCAAGCTTATTTTAGTCTCTCTCGTAACCATTTTAAATGATAAATAATACAATTAGATAAATAATCCATAGTGTAAATTATTAGAAGTTTGTCATGAAAATGTTATTTGATGTTTATTGTTTTATTTTTACCCGACTGTGCCAGAAGGAGGGTTACCTTTTCGAGTGTATGTATATTTCTTGGCACGCTGTGTAGCCTAAACGGCTTGAAAGATTTAAGCTTTAGAGGTGTCGTTTGATTCGTCTCAAGTGTTAAAGTAACACTGGGTATATGAAATTAAAAAAAATGGCCGATTTTTGCTACATATTATATGTCATAAAATATATATTTATGTATTTTAAAAACCTATCGAGTGGGGTATCAAAATAAAGGGTTTCTTCATAGATTAATATAAACTAAAAGATTGAAAATGCAGTCGGGTTATTTGTTTTTATAATAATTCCACTTGCTTCATTCTCATATTTGGTATGTTCTCAATGCTGTGATGAAAAGTTGTATGTGCAACACGAGACCAAATTTATTTGCATCTCGTGCCTTTGAGTCCCTCGCTCACTCAGGATTCTTAAGTAGAATCACTCGCTACGCTTGTGATTAAAATATAGCGTCCTTCGCTCACTCGGGACTCAAATAAGCACTCACAGCAAAAATCAACTTTGTACTCTTGTTGCACAAATAACGATTTCTTTCGTCTTCGTGTTTCATTGTAATCACGAATGGCAATTTAACACTTTATCGGGTTGTGGCTAATATGTATTCCAAGCAATTTATTTTTATTTTGAGTGGTACAATTTATTATTATTATTTTTACTTTATTTCAGATTCATATCCATATATATGTCACCGGAAAATAATACGATCCGCAAGTTTATAAATTTCCTAGGAAATTTATAAACTTCCTTCTAGATTATATTAGGCTAGGTTAGGTTAGGTTAGGTTATGTTAGGTTAGGTTAGGTTAGGTTAGTATGTTTATAAACTTGCGGAACAAAAATTAGGAAATTTATAAATTTACGGATCGTATTATTTTCCGGTGACATATACATTACACTATTACTATTGACACTTACATTATTTTAATTATAATTATATTTTATTTTATGTGTACCATACAATGGTGCCTCAAAAACGGGCTGTCCATCCTGGCACTTAACACCATCAGGATGCTGCTGGGACTGTCGCGGGTTCTGCGCATCAAAGAAGCCACACGATTTCGAATAATTGCAGCGAAACCGTCCACCCTGGCTTCTGCGAACATTCCCGACGCACTGCACCAAGTCCATCCTTTATCCTATGTGAACGAATATTCAAGAGAAAAAAGTTTTCTGCTACGTGACATTGCATATGCAAATACAAATACAAACTCAAAATCCTTTATTTACAAAAACATTATAAACTTAAGCTTACTTATGGTCTCCACACTAGGTGAAACCTGTGTCGTGGAGGCCATTCATAAGACATTTCAAAGATGAGACTAACAGTGGAGTTATCTGTAGCAAGGATAACGATATATAATGAGCAGGTATAATTGAGAATTAGAGAAAAAAAAACAGATTAATCAAAGACACTTATCCAGGGACCAACGGCCCTTATATATACATAGTCAGGTCATAAGTTCTGTCACACAATAAAAACTTTTGAATTTAGAACGCTGGCCACAAAAAAGTTTATTGAATTCGAATTTCGAATTTTTCATGAAAATAAAAATATGTACTTTTTAGAATTTTCCTCATTTTTAAATATGGAGTGGACACTTAAAGAAGACCGTGTCGCAGTTATTGCGTTGCATCGTTGCGGTTACGCGCCAATTCAGATTTTCGACTTACTGAAAAATTTGAATATAAACAAAAGATTCGTTTATCGTACCATAAAACGATACAATGAAGACTCTAGTGTAGATGACAGGTCAAGAAGTGGTCGCCCTCGCTCTGTTAGGACTCCAGCAGTGATAAAAGCTGTGAAGGCGCGAATTCAAAGAAATCCCATACGTAAGCAGAAACTGTTGGCCCTTCAGATGGGGTTAAGCAGGACCACGGTGAAAATGGTGTTAAATGAAGACTTAGGGCTTAGGGCATATCGAAGAAAAACAGGACATCGTTTGGACGCTCGTTTAATGGACCTGAGACTGAAGAGATGCCGCGCTTTGTTGAAGCGGTACGCGGGAAAAAAGCATCGGGAAATTCTTTTTTCGGATGAAAAAATTTTCACCGTAGAAGAGAGTTACAACAAACAAAATGATAAGGTGTACGCACACAGCAGTGAAGAAGCGAGCAACCGTATTCCGCGTGTCCAACGAGGTCATTTTCCATCCTCGCTCATGGTTTGGTTGGGAGTCTCTTATTGGGGCTTAACTGAGGTACATTTTTGTGAGAAAGGCGTAAAAACGAATGCAGTTGTGTATCAAAATACAGTCCTCAAGAACCTTGTGGAACCTGTTTCTCATACCATGTTTAATAACAGGCACTGGGTATTCCAACAAGATTCTGCGCCAGCTTATAGAGCGAAAAGCACACAAGACTGGCTGGCGGCGCGTGAAATCGACTTCATCCGGCACGAAGACTGGCCCTCCTCCAGTCCAGATTTGAGTCCGTTAGATTACAAGATATGGCAACACTTGGAGGAAAAGGCCTGCTCAAAGCCTCATCCTGATTTGGAGTCACTCAAGGCATCCTTGATTAAGGCAGCCGCCGATATTGACATGGACCTCGTTCGTGCTGCGATAGACGACTGGCCGCGCAGAATAAAGGCCTGTATTCAAAATCGCGGGGGTCATTTTGAATAAACTTTATTACCATAAGAATCTATGTTTTATTAAGTTCATTTTGCTATATAAATGTTTACATAAATAATAAACATGTCTAAATTATTTCATATTGCACATGTGACAGAACTTATGACCTGACTATGTATAAATATAAATATAAGTTCATCTTATGTGAAAATTTATGTACATACATATACCTATGTGAGTGAATGGATGTGTGAAAAGGTGTGTGTGTGTGTGTGTGTGTGTGTGAGTTTGTGTGTGAGTAAATATTGAAATAAGTAAATCATTATAGGTTTGACATGAGATAATGAGTAAGAGTATTCGATTACCTATGTAGATAACTAACAAGACAACTAAACGATTGCTGGAGGTGATTCGAAAAAATAACTAACTTTTTTACTTGTAAAAAGGCGACGTAGATCTTTTTTTAACAGTTGATAGATATTAACTATTTACAGACCAAAGAAGAGTTTAGTCGCGGTATATGGACCAGCAATCAATTCTTCTTTTAGTTCATGTTCAAAAACCCATAAATAAATTCTCGCTGTTACGATGGCTCTACCAGGCGCGTGTATCATGCAGTAAAAGTACCAACTCGATTCGTGGTATTTAAATTTTTCTACACAACCGTATTAAAATAAAATTCGTAACAGCTCACACAGTGACATGGCTGTTACATTAGTCGCTGTAGCAGAACAGGGCGAAAACTGAGCTTTTTAAAGATTTTTAAAAACCACTGATTATTTTCTTTAATATCAAACATACGTTACAATAATCTTTTTAGATCCCAAGAAATGGTAAGTTGTGAATAAATAGGTGAAAATCATCTATTTAGTAGGTTTTTTTTTTTCGTAAAGTTGTCATTGAGATATTGAGATTTCAAACATACGCATTCGCGGAACATTATGTATTTCATAACATATTTCTGCGGGATTCGGAAAGTGTCAAAGTGTGTTAACAGGATTAGCGCTTTAGAGACGGGCATTTGACAATACCCAGCGTATTCAGTAGTACTCGCCATGGGCATAGTTTGTCAGATAACAGCGACAGACACGAAATGTGCAGCTGGATCTGTCATAAACAGACACGGAATATTTCACAAATTAATATCATTGGGGAGGGAAACGAGTATATGAATCTAACGAGCAATATCGGTATTTATTTGACTCAAGGGGCCACCTAAGCGGAAATTGGCATCATGTTCCATTTTAGTATGCTTATTTAGCGACTATTCCACGATTCTAAACCAAAAAGGCATACATATGAAATAGGTAGTTTAATCTTTTTCAAGACATTAAGATGTTGGCAATGTTTTTTCTGTTCAAATCAGTTTCACAATTAAAGTTGTGCATCGTAAACTTGACATTCTACTCCGTTCTGTTTCACCCCGAATTTGATTTATTATGTTACCGTGTAAGATTACGCCGTGACCCGTACATGAAAAACCATATTCGTTGACTCTAGTATAAAATAAAGCCCCTTTAATCTTATTTACGGAAAGCAACACCGTCGCCCGGATTAAGTCGTCAGCGTTACAATGTAACATTCAATTTCATTTTTCCCGAGTGTTCTTCAAAGTAGCATCGTATGACCTATTTGAAGGCTTCAGGGGAATATTGTGCCACTTTGAATGACGTGCTTACATCGATCTGCTATTCTCCCCACCGAGTTATTGCTTGGGAGCATACTATTCATGGCGTTATCTGCTAGGCACATCTGTGTGCAAGTAATAATATGTGGTATCGATGGCACGAGGGTGCGTGAGTTAGAGGTATAGGTGGTAAATACGTAAAGCAGATTTATAGGCAGTTACGTATTTATAGCGAAGATTCTCTTTTCTGATATCATGATACAAACTCATACAATAAATGAGAAACATACCGTTTTTGAGGATTTTGAGTCAGACAAATATTTCTACAAGCTGAAAATGACTAGACAATCTAGACATCCGATATTCTTCTCTCTCACGTGTTCGAGTTCATAAATCAACATACATAAATATACATAATACCTAAAATATCTATGAGGTTTTCTTCCTGTATCTGGATCAACAACAGCTCAGCTCAAAGTTTTGTTCTCTTTGGTTTTGGCAATAAAGACCACTTTTAATTCATTCTTGGCGTGTCTCTTGTTAGGGATATGTCAGACAGTCACTATAGTTTGATTAAAGGATTTATGGTTTTGGATTTTATCATAAACCGTTACCGTTCAAAGATTCCCGTACAATCTGGGTTATGCATGCACACGGATAAATATGTAGAGTGGCGTTTACATATGCAAGACCACATTTTCTATGTCATCCACCCGAATATGAGGGTTCATCTACTAAAATTTAAAAGTACACAGCTAAATTGACCGCGAGTCAAAATAGTTACGTTTTTGGGGAAATAAACACATTTATAGGGAACCTGAATATCAGATTTTCTCAAAAACTTTAGTGTTCATATACCTATATAGCGTGTTGATGAATAAACATAATAATGCCTAGCTAAATTCAAAATAAAGAGATCAATGCAATCGTGCTTGACTAGAAAACTAATGCTGACGACATTAAAAAACAATATTATTGTAACACATTAGAGCAGAGAGCCTAAGTGACACAAAGAGACATTTGGATGATAATGATGACCAAATCATATACAATGTAGACACCTGAAGCTTAAAAAATAAATTATACATTACCGCCAATGAAGCGGGTAACAAGAGAGAAATGTTTTATACATAACCAAAACTGCGCCGTATCGTTAGCCTAAAATGTCGATAGAATTTACCTTGCTCGTTTAATGAAGAACCTGCTAATTCAGTCAACTGTGATGATTACAAGCTGTTCACAGCTGTGCTGGCAGAGTCAAATGGGAAATCTAAAATAGTTGTTGTAAGTTAGTTGATAAATCGACAACTACTTGACTTATGCTGCACTTTTGGAGGTATGTAGGTAGTTTGTTGGCCTGAGACGTATACTTAGCAAGTTCTTTTTCAAAATTTCCGTAAACCTTGTATGTGAATAAAAAACTACTTGACCTATGAAACTGTTATTTGGCAGGGGCCTAATTCCGGTACACAATGACAGCTCCATGACAATTACATGACGATTACGGTCAACTTTAGATATCCAATATTCGGCGTTTGGAGAATATTTTTTTTAGGCCATTATGGTACAAATTAAGTTAATTGGTAAGCATAATAATTTAGTACATCAACAAAGGGAATGGGATTACAAAATCGTCAGATATTGGATATTTAAAGTTGACCGTAATCGTCATGTAATTGTCATTGTCGTTGGGTACCGGAATTGGGCCCCTGGTTGGTAGTTTAAAGATGTGAGACGCCATCCAGTAAGTTTTTATCGAAATTTTCCCCCAACAAGTAGAAAAGGGGGTTTGTATGAAAATCGAACATAGCCGAACTACGAATGTATTAATTGTATAAGCCTATATTTGGTAAAAGAACATTTTTCACTGCGCAGCTCAGTTTTTAAGATATAAAAGAGTTTCTGAAGGAATCGCTTAGGTCCCTGCTCACGCACTCTCACGTTTTATTGATTGCATTATACCTTCTTTCTGAAATTCTACTACCCAATATTTATTGTGTGTCATATCCTGAACTATTTTAGATACCTACTGACTGGGTGGTCTCACAGCAACGCACAGTGATTTCTATTGCGCACGAGTCTTCCATCGCACCTGTGAACAGCTTGCAGCCATCGCAGTCGCATGCATGACGTCAGACGAGTAATGGTCGGCAAATCATGCGTGACCACTCGTCTTCTATAGCGTGGGAATAAAGTCGACTTTCGAGCAAGAACTCCACGCTTGCCTGCTCTACCTGCGTGATGCGCAATGAACAGGTCGCATCGCATTATATACTCACCTTTATCAGGTCCCGTAAACATCCGAGATCAGAATAGTGTTTGCAAAGTATTATGTAAAAATCTACAGTAATAAAAAAAACAGTTTTGTTGTTAAGGTCAAGTTTTTTGTCTGTAGGATCAGCGAGCATTAACAATGTATAATGTTAACACTTGTAGGCTACGTATGTTTGCCAAACAACAATGAACAAGAAGTTACTTTTACCTTAACTCTATTTATCTGTGTGCTTAAACTTACTCACACATCTGTAGACAAGGCAAGCCTCGAGATAAGTGAGAGAGTTTGGTGTTCGCGAACAGCAAAATGAAAACAAATTCCAAGATTTAGGGGATTACTTGCCAACCAACTGAGCAGGTTGTAGGAATACATTAACGTCTATTTCTGGTGTATCCCTGCAATCAATACTCGTAAATCTATTTCGAATTATTGGGACGCGATATTTCAGACACTCCGTCTCCGTGAACTGGAATGACAGATATTCTTTTATGAATCGAACTAGACTAGGACACCAACTCAATCAGAATTCATTGAATCAGGAATTCAGGATGAACCTCAATACATTATGCGAGGGGGCGCATCACGCACGTGTTGTCTGGATTAATTGAATGTCTACCGACCGACCGAGAACCCGTCCGTCTGCTGGTCGGTGGGGCCCCTTGCTATCTCCCTGCGACTACAAAATACTTGACAAACATCCACAAGGACGCGAACTTGGCTTACCTACAAAATTTTTGTATATGTTACTTACTTACCCCTCGTTTGTGACATTTTTTTGGATGTTCCTAATAGATAGAGTGTATAGTGTGTGCTTGATGTTGGTTGTGTGGGCACGAGTCGGCGGTCGCGGGTCGCACGACGGCAGGCGCGCGGGGAGGGCGGGGCGGGGCGGGGCGTGTCGCCTCGGTCTCGCCGCCACGAGTTTAGTACAGCGCTCAGACAGAGTATCGGGCGCGCGGCTTCGCAGCCGTCGTCGTTTATCTTTATATTCTTCGTTTATTTTCTTTTCTATTCGTTTAATTTACCGCTCGAAGCCCACTAGGAATATGAAATGCATTCTATCGCGTGATTTTACAGTGTTTTGTGCAAAGGTGTGGTAAGTTTTGACTGAGACACGTGTGAAACAAAATTATTGCCGGTTCCGGAGTTTTCAAAGTGTTTATATACGTAAACGACCTTGAATTACGACAGGTAGAGCTGACGGTTTGTCAGAGACGTGCTTGGTGTCAAGTTTGGAGAATTTTGTATGAAGAATTGATTTCAATTGTAGTGAGAACGGCTCTACCAGTGGCTCTTGAGTGGATGATACTCTTGTAACAGAGCACAAGGTTGCCAAGTGATTATCCAATAAGATTCTTCTCAAAAACCAGTGAGAACAACGTAGGACAGTGAAATAAAATGCGAAAGATGTTCTAACTAAACATAACCTTTTGAACCGGCGCCTATTTTCCAGGACATGCGCACTACAAGCCACCAAAATTTAATAAGTTTCGTATGATTTAACAAACAAACAGTGATCGCGTTAATATCTGTAGCTTGGTGAGCAGTGGATACTTATATCCGAATACACAGTGCAATAGTGGTACTCTTGAAGGATCCTACCATCGCTTACCATAGACTCAGAAGTTGAATCAAGGATAACGTTCACTTGTGAGATTTCGGAGTCTTACCTGCGCGCGCACGAGGTTTCTTTACAAAGGTGAGTTTTGAGTTGACCGATTGTGACGAGAAACGATGCTGGCATGCAGGTGCGAGATAAAAAGTGTCTTAAAAAATTGACTGCGAGATGACTGCGGCAAAGGATTGTCTGACATGCCTGGCGCAAACAACCGGCGACGTCGGTGGCGGCTCGTGAGTCGCGACTCGCGACCTCTTTTTTTTGTAACACCAGTTACCAACTTGGTTTTGCTTTCGGTGGTTCTATCATACATGACGTCATCTTTGTCGGTAGCATCCAGCTGCGGTTAGGTGAGATGTTGCATCTCCTTCGCACATATTCTTGACCTCGCCGAACCTCTTGAACATTTTCGAGAGTTTGCTTTTAGAGTTTTTTCCTGGTTCGCACTAAATATTTGTGGAATCCATTGTGCAGTGGAATTTTTAATTAAAACTTTTCCAATGAAGAATCGTTTGGCTCTACCCGGCCCTTCTGGCAGGTTTTAATGAAACCTTTTATTTTGTTTTATTTGGGTGCGTGGCTAATGTAGGCTGCTAATTCAATTATCACTGCAGGAAGAAGGATATATTCAAGAGGCTGCTAGGAACATTTATTCAGATATTAATATCTCCTTGCTTTATCGTCGCGATGGCGATGGCGTGCATGACAGCATAACTAATCGCTAACAAATCTGCTGCTTACCCTCGCATTTAAACTACTCGTTGCTTGTTAATTAATGGCTAACTGATGCATGGCTTGAGCTTTTAACTACTTACTTTGACATGGGAGTGGACGCTTTGAATTGCTTTAGAGTTAAGTTTTTATTTGGTGCTGCTGTTCATAATATAATAATAATAATAATAATAATAATAATAATAATAATAATAATAATAATAATAATAATAATACCTTGGACACCTTTTACACACATTGATCTAGCCCCAAACTAGGATTCCCTGTATCTTGGGTACTAGACAACGATATATATACTTATATAGAGAAATATTATACTTAGATAGATAATGGAAAGTTTTACATAGACACAAGGCATGACAAACGTTGAAGAGCTTGAGACTCTTTGTCCGGTCCCTAGTAACAATTTAGAAGTAATCCTGATACTGACTTAAGGCGCGTGTTTTGGTAAAATTAGCATTTCGATGGTGGTGGTTTCTACACTGATGAGCAATGGAAAAGTTTCACCCAAAAATGCCGACAAATACCCTGATATCTCCTAAGACATAATCGACCGAATAATAACACAATATTTACCTTTTTAATTGGTAATATTCTTATGCGCTGTTAAATGTGTAATTTGGTGCTATGTCACTGGAACTTTTTCATTGCTCTTCAGTGTATATTAAAATAAAGTTCATAACAGCGCACACTGCAAAATTACTGTTAAATCCGGTAATGTAAAAATAATATGTTATAAAGTATGTAAGATTAAGCCATGCTCTACCACTCTGGCTCTTTGCGGATCGATGGAGGGGTTTTACGACTACTACTACCAAGTAGCGATAGTAGCCGGCCCCTATAGCTTAAGCACTCATTTACCGTGGCATTTCTAGAAATGCCATTTCTCGTTATAATTTGTTTTTTTTTTACCATGGCATTATGGGCTCAAAATCGCGATGCCTCGCGCGTGCGCGTAAGCTTAACGTGTTATACGAAACACTGAACGCCCGATAATGAACTTATAAGATACATTAATTATCTCATTGGTCAGGTCATGGACAGGATTCGAACCTGCATCTCTTGAGTGAGACGCAAGCGTGGAACCCATTTGACCAAATGACAAAAAGAAAAAAACCTACAAAAAAGAAAAACATTGAATTATTTCGGTGCGTGATAAATTATATAAATTATATGATAATTGCCCACGTACACCCTCGAACAACTCTTGTATTCGAAGTATGGTGATGATAATGATGGCTACATCTTCAGCCATCATTATCATCACCATCGTCATCAGCCTGTTAGGAAACCCACTAGTGAGTATCGTCATCAGCAAATCTGCGCGTACGATTGCCAGGTCATCATGTTTGTTAAAGAAATAAATATTTCTAATATTTTACGGTTACTATAAAATGCTAAGGTAGCAATACCAGGTGGTTGATTCTATGCGTTGATCCTGCAGCATCAAAAACGAGCTATCGTCAGATACAGAGTTATATTTGCTTTGTTTTATTTCTGTTTACTTGGAGTCTTCTGCTTCCAGATCCTTGATCTTACTCTCCATATCTATCAGGGATTCGCTAAGCAGACAGAGATCATCTGCAAAGTCAACGTCCTCCATTGATGGTGGCGATACCTCTCATTTCATTATGATTCTGATGTACTCTCAGCACCACTCCATCTATCACCACGATGAATATAAGATGTGTCAGTAGGCATCCCCACCGTACACCGGTGCCGATTGCAAACGGGTTTGTGAATTTTTCTGTTGTTGACCACTTTGAAACTTAACCCATCTTAACCGGCCTTTATAATGTTGTAAATTTTGGCTGGGACTGCTTTTTCTGTAGTGCATCCCAAATAAACTGCCTGTCAATACTGTCGAAGCCCTATTCAAAGTCCACGTACGTTATGTACAGTAGTTTCCTCTACTCAACGGATTATTTGATCAACACAAGAAATATCTTTCGGATTGAGCTCTCGAATGCAATTTGGATACTTTAAAGTATGAATTTTGACAGCACTTTGCTGACCGTGCTGAAAAGTGTGATTCCGTACCAGTTATTATAATCGGAGCGATCTCTTTTTTTGGGCAACTTGATTAGCAGTGATTCTGACTAGTTAACTAATTAGGTAACAGTTCATGTCTAAGTTGTTGGAAATATGCTCACATGTATATGTGACCATACCTGTATAGGTATATTTATTTATTTTATTGTATTTGGGACATCAACAGCAAATAATATAGATAAGTTACAATATTAAACAATACAAGAATAAAGCTAGTTACAGACATCCACAGAAGATACAGAAAAAAGTAGAAGACAATCTTAGCAATAAGAATAAAGAAACTTACCCAAGAAAAGTGACCTACTTTTAAGAATTACAAGTCAGTAAAAAATAAGAATAATATGTACCTACATTAATGAATGGAAGTATGTAATATAAATATATACATGATAAAGTGCAATGGGAGGAGTATAACTGTGTTGTGAAGGCGTGTCTGTGAGTGTGTGTGTGTGTGTGTGTGTGTGTGTGTGTGTGTGTGTAAGAGCACTTGTTTCCCTCATCATCTATCAACACATTCATGATATCCTGACGGAACTTGGCTTTAGAGGTTGAAAACGGATCTAAAGCGTTATTTTTTTATTGAATTCAGAGGCAAAGCGAACTATATATATACTGATATAATAAACTGACTTGGTTTTACTGAATAAACTGCTCAGCTTGACTTGAGACTTGCTTGCATTATTTTACATGATTGCATGTTTTTGGTGAGATTTATTTTTCAAAAAACACCGACTATTTCTTAATTTCAAACATACAGTTTTAATATATTTTGAATACCTTTCTATTTTTAATGCAAGAACCATATCAATATTCTTTTTAGATCCTAAAATACTAAGTTTTAGGTGAAAAACATCTATTTAGGTATTTTTTCGTTTAGTCCCATTGACATATAATTTTTTCAAAGATACCTTCCCTAGACACATTGAAGAAAAGGAGGGCTTCACAACATATATTTTTTCGGAATTTAGGATGTGTCTCCTTTAAGAGGTAAAGCGCAAAAATGGGCATTTGTCAATACCCAGCGTCAAAACCTTCAGCTATTTACTCTCTATTTTGTGAAAAGTTTGAGTTATTGAAAACTACTCCATCGTGACAGTAGTGCACATAAGATTTCCAATAAGAACTTAACTAGGCACTATAAAGATTAATGAAGTATCTTTACTTTCTTACTAGAAAGGATTGCCTCTCATTGAGAAAGGTCATGAGCCGGAAATCGGGACTGAACCGAAAGGCCGGCTAAGGTGAAACAAATTTTAATGCCTTTCCTTTTACAACCTCAGGATTATTATTTCGCTTGCATGAAATAAAAATGAAATGGACATTTGACATTTATAGATAACTTTGATCAGGTGCTGGTTTTATCACATTCAATTCCAGTTAAACCTCATTGGTAGCTTTAAAACAGGTAATCCAAGCTAATATTTGAAGATTTGAACAACCGCGCTCAGACTTAAGTCTTCCCATATTTGCTTTTAGTGTGACCGTGGTTGCTCCACAACACTCAAGGATTTCTTCGTTCATTCACTTCTACATTTTACTCTTATACCTACATGCATCTTGGACGGCTATATCGTCTTTGTGATTTTAATGTTATATTTTTATCAAATTGTTGGCTTGTGGAAGCTTTTTCTATTTACAAGTACTCTTTCATTAATTTTTTGGTTGTATAATTGCTTTATTAAGCAATGCAGTTATTTTGTGTACATTAAAATAATTAAATCGACTCGAGTCATAACCTTACATTAATTTCAAACGAATTCATACATTCCTGTAGTGATTCCATCTTACGTCAGGGTGGAAGTCCGTCGATATGCATTATAGATGTAGCTGAGTAATTATTATTGATTACATTAGCTCATTACGATTCTGCAATGTCCGGATAATGTCAGGTAGAGCTGTCGCTAATCTTCGTAATTAAAAGTATATTAAGGCATAGGTTTGTAAGTATTGGTAATATATAAACTCAATATTAGGTCCATTTGCTTTTAAATAATTTCGTTAACGTAAGCATCCTTATAATACGAAAGGCAATATTTTAAATAAAGTAACTTCTTGAATCAATAAATTATTAATAGATACTTTACAAAAATTTAAACTTGCTTGACCCGTCAGTTATTGCTAATACTACTCAGAATTTCTCATTAAACACAAACAAACCATTGAGAGATAAAGCGAAGCCTGAGTCAGAAGTTCCACTCACATACGAGGTCAAATGTCATGGAAACATTCTCGGCAGACTAAGCAAAGTTATTTACGAACGAAGCAACTTCGGTATTGCGATATGTGGTGTTGCGGAAGCTAAGAAAAAAACTAAATACATACCTACCTAGTAATGATACCTATTCCTAAAACAAGATTTAAAAGTAGCAGATACAATAATGATTATATAATTCTGCATTTGGGAGAAAATCGGAGAAGACAATGAAACACTGATATATACGTTAAAATACTTCGTTGTTTACGTGACCATTTCTCACGTTCGCCCTTGTGATGCGAATGGAAGCCTGACACTTGTTGAAAGCGAGCAAGTAGTTTGGATACAAAATAAAGTATCCATAAAAGCCGAAATGGCTAATGCAACAGTAAACCGGAATAAGGGATACAGGGGTAAGGTTGATAGGGATATTGCCAGCAAAAGTAACTAACAATTCTTTAATGAGCACAAATATGTGAGCAGTTATATTAAAAGAGAACTTATGTACTTACGAAGGCGAGTACCTCTAAAAAGATTGCCAATAACTAAGAAGAGTACATACACCATAGGTACACTACTATTATTATAGTTGGGAGGGAGACACAAATCGAAGTCGTCGCATAGTGTACTACAAAATCTAGTAAAAATAGCTTTTATGCCAACATTCGGCGTAAT
This sequence comes from Argyresthia goedartella, assembly GCA_949825045.1. NCBI lineage: Eukaryota > Metazoa > Arthropoda > Insecta > Lepidoptera > Argyresthiidae > Argyresthia > Argyresthia goedartella. The sequence continues at coordinate 2,824,948 of OX463815.1, forward strand.
AAAAATAGTAGTTTAGATGGCTTCAACAACCAGACCGGATCCGGGCCACTCCCGACATTTGATTCCTCTGCCGAGCTCGGACATGAGCAGATTTACTTTATGATGTCATCGATAAATGTTGCCACCATGGCAGCCTGTTGTCATCTGACCTTTGTTTCACTTGTGCTTTTGATCAAATGATAAATATCTTAGAAAATCGTAGTTTTTTTTTAATATTTATGTACCATATTATTTGTTTTGTTCGGATGTTCCCAATAAAGTGGGGTCAAAGGCAATTGTTTTGTTCGGATGTTCCCAATAAAGTGGGGTCAAAGGCAATTTTTGTATTATATGATGGATGTACCCATTTCTTTATATGTATATTGCGTTTGCCCCACGTACTCGTAACTCGTCCTTGGACTTAAAAAGTGAGTGTGGTTTTGAAGAAAGAAAAAAACATTCCGTCGCAATCGTTAACGCACAGCGCGTGCGCAGCGCAGGTAGATTTTTATACAAGTCTCGACCGCTCTCCCTCTCGCCAGAGATTGGATCGGTTTTATATCTTGCATGTTTGTGACTTGTGTGGCTTTTTAAACGATCATTGATTCTGCGTTATTTGTTGGAAATCAAGAGATATTTTGAGAGCAAGTTAGCAACCATTTAGAATATAAGGAATTGTTTTGTTCGGCTCCTTAAGCAAGGCGTTTTTTTTAGTTTTTTTTCTGTTACAGTTTCATTCACCAGTTAGTAAATTTGATCAGCTTTTTATCTCCACGTAGGCAGCAGAAATCCGTAGATCCGTTTATTAAAACAAGCCACGTGTTTTCAAGGGATGCCTATTATATCAAGTTGGAATAAAGTTTCAAACTCACAGCACATACATTCGATTCGTCGCGATGAACTGAGAATACTCAGCAGTACCGAGCAGTTACCCGTCATTAAATTATTAATCTATTTTCAGGGCAGGGTAGGCAGTTTATTTATAAACCGATATGTACCCAGCAGCCTTCGCTTGTCAGCGACAGCGGTAATTAGTCGATGTGCTTCGCCCCCATGTCTCCTACTCCGGCTCTGCCCCGATTGAAGTTAACTAGCCGTGGTGATCGGAGCTGGTGAGCAATGTACCACGTTTGTAAGTTTCATCGGTAAAAATTGCCCACCCACATTGAACAAAGCCAGCAAACGCCAACCCTCACTGAGATCCTTAAGATGATTCATGTTTCAAAATCAAATTGGGATTATGTTACTACGAGTAGGTTCTTATACTTACTTTACATCACTTTCGTAAAATACTTTAGTAAGTAGTAGTATTTGCAAATAAAATTCCCATTAAACGATAGTCCACATATCTTTACCCAAAACTGTGTTTGTTTGTTATTTAGTTTATTTCATAGAACTCCAAATAGGCATGAGCATTTATAAACCCGGAAACGAATCCCGATTTCAGATTTTTCAACTCCATTCTAATTTGGTACAGCATACGAACTTCTTTTGTCTGCCTCTAATCCGGTATTCACATTGGAAGCCGCGCGCGAGTCGCCCATAAATCCCAGTGCACATTAGAATTTTCCTGCTCCAATGCATTGCACTCTCGTCTTGAATACACTGTCCTTGTTCCAACAAAGCTAAAGCTTAAAAACTTTTTGCTACATATTTTACGAAAGCGATAAAGAAGTCCCCTAAATATTAAACATCAAGGAGAGCTCCCCCAAGGATTTGAAATCTGTTTGTAATGAATAAGATTCTCCTGAGAATCCAACTGGGTCACGCACGACATTGTGACGTCATTCACTGTTATATTATTCGTTCACTGTCGTTAATACAGTGCTACCAAACTTTGTGTTATTTTGGTATACCTTTTAAGAGGCTAATTTTTGTGTAATAAAATACAAGAACGAGCTTCGCTCAAATAGGTAGGTATCTAAAAACATATAAGCGTTAAAATATGAGAGAGTACTTATAGAAGATACTTAAAACCAAGGTTCATATTGCTCTAAACTACAATTACAAATTATGCTAGAAATAAAAAAACGGCTTCTTCAAGGCATCTCGAACCCAGGAAATATACCTGTCTCAGTATGAAGCTCGCTTCTAACTTGAACATATACTAGGATTTAATACAATTGTAGGGACAAATATAGTTGATCTAACGATTCGTAAATCCGGTATTATAAGGTGTCGGTCTCGAGATGTTGACATAGGACGAAGATTGTTTAGGGGGGTTATCTGTATAATTAGCAAGTCATCAACCCTTCTGCTTTCTGCCGATTTTGGAGGGTAACAAACAATCGCCACCGCGTTTTTCTTCGCAAGGTTTGCTTCGAGATTATGCAAAATTTATAAACTTTACCGAGCATTCGCATTAATCTGACTGTCAACTTTAAGTTCTTCCTGTAAAGCAGATAATCAGCCTAAAATCTCACTTCCATACGTTGTTTCACAACCGCTTCATTGATGCAGAACTACATTTAACTAAAGCATCGATGAAGCAAATGAAAACGGTCTCAGTTTCAAACCGGTCAAGGTTTATAATTGGATGAGTGGTGGTCTATGAGTTCACGCCTGTCCCGATATCGGAAGCGGTAAAGCGAAGGTCTGACGCAAATTAGTTAGCAACTATGCAGATGATACTTGGACGGGACCCTCGTTATCTAATACTTAACAGCTTATACCGGCTTTGGATTAGAGTCTGTTTTATCTTTTGATGTATAAGCTTGCCTAACCTTCGAGATTAGCATGGACTGTCGGTTTACAAGGATTTTTTTGCCGCAATCATGCATGTATCTACGATTTTATAATATGTTGTTGGTATCCCTAAGAGTGATTCTTACCCAAGTTTGCAACCCTGAAAACTGTACGGGGGTTGCTGTAGTTTATTTAGAGAAATCTACCTTAAGTAATCGTTACAAGGATATAATTTGTACTCTACTTTTGTTAAGTAAACTTAATTTCATACAAATCGAGTACAAACAGAGCTTTCTATGTAGGTCCATTGTTTGTGGAGATACAGCCAAGTCAAAGATGAGCAAGTTTTTCCAGAATGTAAAAATGTATCGGTAAGGTTATTATGAAAAGGAGCATAAGATAGAGTAGTTAAGCCAAGCCTCTTTCTGCAAGTGTTGGAGCCTAAGCACCCTTTCTTGCATTTGCAAGGCACCATTCTGAGCAGGGTCTGAAGATTCTCTGCGCACATTGTTTTTGTCGACCCCCAACCTTTTTTGAGGTCCTCCAAGAATAATATTTGGCAGCCTCAGTGGTAGAAGGGAAGCGGGAAAGGTTGACTCTGGCCGTTACTGCCGAATTTACAAATGTTGTATCGTAGGGTGTTCAGCATTCCCTTATCTCTCCGTAGAGGTTCATCAAGATCTTCTAGACAGTATTTCGTTCTTCCTGGCTGGAGTTTGGATGGAGGAAAATGCTGGAGAGGTCTGGATAATGGGGATTACTTTTGAGGACTTTGCACAACTTCATCTTGCCTTGCCAGAAAAGGGCAGAGGTGGTGTCATATCTACTGATGGCAATCAGAATCCGTCGTAGAACCTGCATTTCTCCACATGTGGGGGAATTTTCTGGTTAACTTATAAAATTCAAAGTCCTGACTAACTGCCTCACTGGCAGACTGATATATCAACGCACAGCCTAAAGACATGAAACTGTGTACAGGGGTTCCTTATACAGGTTGACATTTAATTAGCCGACCATATTTTGGGGAATAAAAGTACCCATCAGTATGGACGACTTTCCCCACGAAACATATGGTCGCAAATGGAACAAAATTTTCGTCCCTGAGTACATTGACGCGATCGGCTGATTACAAGTTACTATGGAAGTCGTTTGCGACCATATCTTGCGTGTCTTGGGGAAAATTGTTCATAATGAAGGTTATTATCATTTCCCAAAAAATGGTCAGCTAATTAAATGTCACCTTGTGTAGCGTAGGGTTGCACTAAGGCATTTAGCGAAATTAGAAAGAAAGAAAGAACGAAAGAAAGATTTATTATAAAGACAGTGAACACACTACAATTACAACAAAGAAACAAAACACAGAGATAAATAGTTGCATTGACACATGATATAAAATGAAATGACAGTCGTGGTGTGTCACAGTCATTATAAATGGCGTCTGACTCAGCATTATGTTGAATTTATCCCCTAAGGCCGGGAAATGGGGGTTTAGAGTTTGAATGAAAATCAAAAACTATTTGACTTATAAATGTTGTAGGTAGGCTGTTTATAAGTATGAGACGTCGGTTCTGCAAAGGTTTTCTTATCAAAATTTCCCCCCACAAGGCAAAAAGAGGCAGTTTTGTCGGTTGGTGCCAGAATAATGCAGTTGTCGAGCACCACGGGGGTAGCCCAGGGCTTGCAGGGTAGCAAGCTCGGTTATTAATTACTCTCAGGGTTATTACTCTACAACTTATTTAAAATAGTAGTCAAATGCATGTTTGCCACGTTTGCCTTTTTTGTTTTGATTTAAACTTTAGTACAGTTTAAGTCATTCTTCTTAGGTTTTTTAAACAATATTTTCAATTTTTTCGATAATAAAAGTTTTGTTGCTGACAGCAGTTCCAATTCAATACATAGTCTTCGTTTGAACTTATGAATGTTCTTTTGGAAGCAGTTTCCCTCACTCTGTTCATACTAGACACCATATTGAAATCGATTACTTATCAACAGAAATAACAATCCATTTTGAAACACTCCAAACGTCAAAAAACGTTTAAATTTCAAATGTTTGCCAAGTGTTTACCATAACAATGAATCGGTGCTCGATTATGGCGTGGCAAACTTTCGATTTCTCAGCGTACAAAACTGGCTGGATATTTGTACGGATTTGACGAATGATTTGAATGCTTTTGACTGTACCTACCATCAATGACTATGATATATTGATAAGTAACATAAGATAGTGTATTTCTACATGTTCGCATAGTTCTTATCCCGTTCGATCTACTTCTCCTATCCGTCATGGTTAGCTGGAAGAAATCTCTTGTTAGAGATAAGCTCGCCTTTCTATCTTAAGAGTTTAATGTATGTTTTAATTGCAGAACAATAAATAAATCATGAATTATAAATGAAAACCTCGACTTTTCCCGAAAGCATTGCATCACAAAGACGCCTGCAGCGGTCGTTCGACGAATGTTGCAAATTAGAATACTCGCACAAATAAAATATCCTTGTATGTATGATTCATACTTCTCGATGGAAGGTCGAAAATTGCTAACTTTGGCATTAACCAATGCGACCTTCGAGTCCATTTGCGTGTGTAACCAAGTTTTTCTAGATATCAACTTCAAAAAAATGTTGAAAATTGCACTGGGTGTAAATTAAAGTAAATTTTCCACTGTAAGAAATAACATAAGTATAAATCCCGCCTGCTAAAAGTCCGCTGAGGCAATAAAAGTTGTGTCTGAAAAGAAAAAGGAAAGAAGCACGGACGTCGTAGTTATCAAAGTCGAAGCTGGCTGTGATTTAAAATTACAAAATAAGAAGTAGACGGTTTCAAATTAAAATATTTTCTTTATAACTTAAGAACCCTGGGTGATTTTGATGCAATACAAATTATGAAATATGCATAATAACAACAAATATGACGGAATGATGTTAATTGGCGGCGTGTTCTCCATCTATGTAAAAACTTGCTACAATTTCTGAGCAGATAAAAAATACATAATCGATGTGGTTTCCATTATCAAACATTATTTACTCTAAAACTATATTGTGCCAACTTCATGAATATTGTTGGAAAGAAACTTGGCTTATTTCCAATACACGATTCCACACAATTAACTCTAAGATTTAACAAGATTAGAATAAAAGCACTTTGTTGGGACGGTTCTTCAAAGTTATAATAATAATGCCAAGGTTATTTAAACGAAGCTCAGTATTATCTCGGTACATGTATTATGTTTCTAACCTACTCAAATTCTGCATTTTTTCGTGTGAATCATGAATTATTATGAGTCGCGGCGGATTTTTATTTTCCTGCTTATCAGATGTTTGGATGCCAACACCTAGTTATACTTTATCTTTTGGCTCTCACGATATCACTTCGCAAATATATTCCATTCTTGGAGCTGTCAATATGTCATAGATAGAAATCAAATCAATCGTACATTTTATCTTATGGTTGACAGTGGTACCACTAGAAACAAGAAACCATTTCAAGAGTCTTTCTATTAGCTAAAAAAAAGTCGCTGTTAACTCAAATGTATCTTTCCCGTTAAAATTCTTACTTTTTTTTGTTCCGAATAAACAATGGTGGACCATTAGGAACATTTTCTTTTAAGGCATCATTATTTTGCACAATAATATAGGGGAATGAGGACTGAAGCGCCCCGGGGATTTGAAATAACTTCTTGTTGGCCGGCCCGCGCACAAATAACGAACACAAATAAATACCTTCTAAGTGACAACGCAAAAGTATCTTTAGCCTAATTTAGGTTCATGATCTTACTTCTCAGTAGAGTTTTAATAGGAGTTCTGCTATTTAAATGGATTGGAAACACTGACTTTTTTATTTAATTACCAGGATGCAACAGACATTCGTTACGGTTTATGAGCTATCAGAGAAGCGATATAAATTCGTACAGAAAACCGACGTTATCAGACGAACCAAACCTCACAGGGTGCTGCTCTAAATTTTATCTCTTCAAAACATAGAATAGATAACCAACCAACCCAGTTTTTTCGTATCACCTTAAGTTACTTAACTTAAGGTGATACGAAAAAACTGGGTTGGTTAAGTTACTTAACTTAAGGTGATACGAAAAAAATAGGTTTTTTTGTAATCCATTTACTCCACTATGAAATCAGATCTGTATCTGATTTTTGGGTAAACGTTGATTGAGTATTTGATTAAGATTCTCACTGAATAAAAACGCGACTGAATGACATTTTCTCGATATAATTTAATTAAGAAAATACCTCTAAATTGTTTAACCTGTAATATTGAAATCTTAACTAATTTAATTACGAAACTACATTCAAAATGTGGATATAACGTATTCGTAAACTCTCCTTGAGAATATTTTTGACAAAAAAGCGTAGATTATTTTGGCTTGTGTTTAAACGATTAACAAAAAAATCGAAAATTTACTTCAAAGAAATTCGAAATGACTGAATGATGGGTAAATAAATGATCACCAAACTTCTTTTTATGTTTTGTGTACTTAAGTTTATGCATTAAGTATTTTTTGTTGTTCTTACATGTTCAACCTAACACGAAGGATAAAGGGGGCTTCGCTTCGCTCCCCCCTTTACCCTTCACCTAAGCTACCGCAGTATTTTGCCCTGATGTTTCTGCAACTTTTGTTGATCTTTTACCTATTTTGGGTACGAAATAAATATTTTTTTGATCATTATATTTGTTGCCGTTTATTTTTAAACAATTTTGTGGTTTGGCGCTACGTTATTTTAGTTTGAGTCGAGCGCATTCTTTGCGCTATCTTTTCTTTCTTATGTGGAAGTAATTAACGCTGTCACTTTCGTTTAAATTCGTATTCCTATTGTATATTCTTTTTCGTATCAACTTAAGTAACTAAAAAACAGCTTAACTGAAATAAATATTTTAATTGACCCTTTTTAGGTAGGTAACCATCAAATGAAATGCTGGTAGGTATGACGATGATAATCCGAATATTTTGTACTCAATTAGCGGATACCCCGCTAAGTGCAGTTTAACTAGCAAGCGCGGTTGACGTGCGTAAAAGCCACGCTGCCCGATAAACAATGGTTAACCTTGTTATTGAGCATTTCTATGAGCTGGGAGTCTGGGGGCACCCACGAGGTCATGCGCAGCGACATTGATTTACCGTACCTCTTTTTAACAGTGATCACAATTTAATCATGAAGAATTGGGCATAGATTCGGCTAGCTAACCCAAACTGCAAATTCTTGGAAGACAAAGTTTATAATTTTTATTAATGAACGGTCAAAAGCGAGGCGAATTTGCTCACGAAGGGTTCCATGCCACCATATTTATGTGGTGTTGAATGAAATTGTGCTCCCCATTTTTAAACGATACATTTTTCATTATTTTTTCTGTAACATTTAAGTTAAAACCTTTGTTACAATTTTTTTTCGAAAAATTCTAGGATCAGTAGTTTTGGATATAAACTTTCAAAATAATGAAAAAAAAAATCGAAGTCCTCACAACAAGTCGTCTGATCTGACATGAATCAAGATACAGTTTTTTTTTTACTTTTTTATTTACTGAGAAAAAAAGTACCCCCCAAATCCAAAATTGTTTTTTTAACGTAACGCGTTCCTATTTAGGTCACAGATATACATAGGTGTATCAAATTAAACTTAATCGGATCAGAAATCGGTCGTATAATATTTACACCATGATCCTATATTGGTTCCGATTTTACTTTTTAAGATACAGTACCCTAAAAATTACATAGAATTTTGCAAAGTTTTTTATTTTTATCGAAGTAGGTATTCAAAATTCTTCCTAGCGACAGCTTAGTTTGCATAGTACTCGTATACTCATAGTATAACCTACTGACCATGACTTAAAGGATGATGTCGGAGAGACACGCTATAAACGATGACATCATCAGGCTAATGCGTGGTATTTTGCATCGCTCGGCACATCATAAGGTATTTATTAGCACGGAAGCCATCGGACTACGCTATTCTCAACAATAAACATGAGAATTATCCATGTGAGGAGTTTTGTTATCTAATAAGGACAGTTTATTTGCATTGTTATTTGATTTTAGAAGTTACACATAAGTACATATGTCTGGCATATATATGCCAGACATGTTTATGAACTTATTACTTAACGAGTAAGGTTTGACTTTACAACATTGTTATTATCATAAACTTAACAAGAAATTAAATAAAGGCTGCTTCTCTAAACGAAACACTTAAATATGACGCTATTTGCTACGTGGATTTATTTCTGATATTTCAGTGAGAGTTTCAGCAACTATTTGCGTTTACTCGGAATAAATAAATATCTAAATACAAACTCTACATAGAGTCGTCCGTATCATGAATGAAGCTTTTGATGAATCATTGTTGATTAAAAACTTCATAATGAGAAATTATTCTTATCCTACCCTCATCTTCATGTGCAATACATACGAAGATACAATATCTGTAAAAAGCTTTATGTGCATATGTGTATATGTGCATGTGTGCATGCATGCAGGCGTCCATGCGTGCATGTGTGCATGCGGTATATATAATACAGCTATATCAACACGTTATTTCGGTTGGGATGGTTAATGGCACTAATTTAATTGTCAAATAGGTGCCCTTTCTATCTTAAATTCCGAAACAATTATTCTGTAAGCAATGCTACAAAGGTATTCTGCATAATATAAATTTCATAGGAAGTGACGACGCGCAGCAGAACTTTTGCACGGAATTCCTCCTGGAATGTTTCGGGTGCATTCCCCAAATAGTGGAAGCGACATACTAGTATCCCGAAAGTAGACGTTAAATCCCAAATGAGGGGACCCATTGAGCCGTCTCTCACATCCCTAATGGATACAAATTGCACTATCGACAAACACTTAGTCCGAGAGTCGTGACCTGAGTACACTTGCGAGAATGCTATTCTTGGCTAAGAAATTAGTGAATTAGCAGCTAGGGTTTAATGAAACAACCTAACTAAATATTCATCTATGCGACTAAAGCATTTTCGTATTCCATTTACTCGTTTGAATACATTTGTGTGAAGCCTGAGTTTGAGGATAGAGGTAATAGATGCATCAAGCGCCAAGGGATGGGTTGTCTTTCTCTCTGTGCGCTAGTATTTAGAATCTCTTTGACGTTGCATTTACTGCACTTGTGAGGGTAAGGGTGTTTAATCCGTTTTGAATCGGAAACTGAAAATTATCCCGCCTGTTTAGTAAGCAATTACTTCTATAGCTTTATGTTACTACGTACACCCAGTATTATTATAAACATACGTATAAGAATGGTCTTCCTAAATACAAATTTATTGAAAAATTCAATTTTCACTATAATGTACGAATAACTATGCCAAATTCGGTTATTATTTATTGCAAAGAACGAGTTTTAAGCTTCAAAATATGTCAATATAGGTCCCATCCCAAGCAAAAAGAGAAACTAGGCATACATATAGCTTTTATTTTATATTTGCTTCAATATTGAAAAAGGAACTCGTTGAAACAATGTTTTTATTAACAGCTACCCGCAAAATTTCAGCTTCTTACGATAATTTTTGATTTTCATAAAAACTGTTTCTTGTACGATGGTACGAAACGATTTTTTACTTCTTAACCTCTGTACGCCGGATGTCTCCCAAAGAATACATTTTCCTATAGGTTTTGAATTATAATAATAATAATACCTTGGACACTATTTACACACATTGATCTAGCCCCAAACTAGGATTTCCTGTATTTTTGTTACTAGACAACGATACACATACTTATATAGATAAATATTATACTTAGATACATAAACAACCATGACTTGGGTACAAACATCCGTTCTCATCAAACAAATATTTGCCCCCACCGGGATTTGAATCCCGGGACCCTTGGCTTCGTAGGCAGGGTCACTGCCGACTTGGCCATTCGGTTCGTCATGAATTATATTACCATGGCGTGAGTTTTAAAATCGTGATGCCTCATAACCAGTTATAGGTCTCCAGGCGCTAACAAATAATGATTATTTATTATTATAACAGTACAAATATCTATATTTCGCTGAACGGCCGAATGAATTAATTTTTCAAAATGGCATAACAACATGAAATAAAAGAGTTAAGAAACAAGTTATGCCCCTTTTTAGGAGCTTATTTTTTTGAGAAAACAAATTTTTCAGCAATGTATATCAATATTTAAAAATGTTCATATTTCGTGGCAGAGTGCGCGAAAACTGTAACTGATACATACCACTTTTCATTTATCGTGTACGATTTTCTTTAAAACTGTAAAACACCGCGCTTCGGGGCACTTTCAGGGCTGCGGGGAGGCGACGCAAACCCCGAGGAGGTGGGGGAAAGGGTTCATATATTTTAACTTCGCTCTATAACCTACAAATCCCGATAAATAAAAGAAATGCATTAATTATACCACTTTTGCCTCACATTGCAATCTAAAATCCTTGTATTATTAGTGCTACCCTACGCTTGAAAAGTTTCATGACTCTAGGTCGACCAGCTCATAGGCTGAGCGTTGTCTGTCAGTCTGTCAAATAGTGTTTTATTAAGTAGCTACTGCTAGCTATAAGTATTTCCACATTCGGCAAGGCCACTTCTAGTTTCATCTGGTAGGGTAGTCCCTGCTGGATGTACCATAACAACGTCCAGGTCCAAAAGTTTTTCGGATCTTACTCTTACAGGGCTTTGAACACAATGAGTTGATTTTCCACTTACACCAATGAATGTAATAGTAGTTTATGTGACTGCTACATAATGGAGGGCATTAATACTCGAGAGTGTTTCATAATAATATCACTCGATAGTTTTAATGCCTAATTATGTACAGTTACATACACTAGTTTATCTACACACATATCATAAGCTCTCTTTGATGTGTTCAGGAACCGCATGTTTGACCGGCATTGTGGCATTGATCATTGCTCTGCAGTTGTTTAGCTTGTTCTTTACTACCAATTTCACAGACAAACAAGGGGCGGCACGCAGGCAGGCGTCGGCGTTCGAAATTTGAATGTCATAATTTGACAAATTTTTGTACATTATAGTCATAATGTACAAATTTTCAAATAAGAAATGAGTTTTTACCAAATAGTTTTACATTATGCTGGTCTTAACGTGCGGTTTTTAGACGCAGTAAACAGGGTTTATGATACGTGTGTAGATAAACATATTTTAGAAACTATAGGTCCCATAAACATATGTATATCCAAAGATTGTTTTGTAGATAATTTTATAAAGAACCTGTTATACTTTGACTGTTTTCTCCTAGCTCCAGCCGTTTTTAATAAATTGATGTACATTATTGAAAAAAACTGCGATTTAGGTCACAAAAGACGGGAGAGGGAGGGAAAAATCAATTCTTTCAATATTGAATGAAGCACGTCTATAAAAGGTACCGTATTTCAGGTTAACAAGCCATACTATTAGCAACGCATGCAATTTGAAACGTATGTAAATATTTTATCAAGATGTTGACAGCAACCCCTATCTCAAGTATCTCCTCTACCAAATGGGCCTTTTTAATCTAACTGTTGTGGATCCTTAGGCCGTACATTGGGTATTAATCACAGGGCGTACAACGTGAAAGCTTAAGGAATAAAAAGTCATTCTCTCTTTGGAATTGCCAATGAACAGGAAAGCTGCGCTGCGTTTGATTTTCTCTTCGCTTATAAATCCATTTTAACCGCCTTCGGCGTCGAACCTAATGACCCAGGCCAAATCAAACTGAATCCTAAAACTAAGAATTTCGTAGGAAAGTGGGCGACAAAGGGCATAGCTCTGTCCCTCAGTTTCCTACGAAATTTCCGTTCACGACACTACTATAAAACCAGCAAAGCAATAAATAAGCGTGCATTAAATCCTATCAAATCGCAATAAACGTGCGGATGGACACGTGACAACACAGTTTGAATGACAAGTATGAAACGCCTCATCTAACAGTAGGGCTGGAACGAGCACTGCATGCTCTCGATATAGGGGAATCGATACTCGCAAACCAGCCTCCACGCGAGGTAAGAACTAAAGCACTATATGTATGTAAATATTGTTTCAACATCTTAGCTCTGCAGGTAATATTGGGTTGTCTATGCAGGTATGTTTGAACAGAGCCCTCGAAAGATTCGGTTGCAAATGGCATGCCGTAGAGATCAATGTATCGCTTTAGCAGCTGCATCCTATTACCGAGGGAGGTAAGATTTATTATCTGTGTAAAGTTGGCGTTCTACGATCTAATTTTTATGCAACGAATGTATGCACTTATCCTTTGCGATTGTGAGATAGAACTGGGATTTCTCGTTTATTTGTGTGTTATCCTAGGTGCATAATTGTAGATTTACTGCAGTTTCCTAAGCTGGTTCGCTACATAAATTTGCGGACAGCTGTCAAAGTTAAGTTCGTTCAAACCTTGCGGACATCTTTTTTAATTGTATTGTAGTTACTGGATGATAATAGTAGTTTATGTGACTGCTGCAAAATGGAGGGCATTAAAACTCGAGAGTGGGAGCCGAAGGCGAGTTTCATAATAATATCACTCGAGAGTTTTAATGCCTAATTATGTACAGTTACATACACTAGTTTATCTATACACATATCATAAGCTCTCTTTGATGTGTTCAGGAACCGCATGTTTGACCGGCATTGTGGTTCTGCAATTGTTTAGCTTGTTCTTTAGTACCAACTTCACGCCGACGGGCGTCGGCGTTCGAAATTTGAATGTCAGTACCAACTTCACAGACAAACTAGGGACGGCACGCGGGTGGGCGTCGGCGTTCGAAATTTGAATGTCATTATATGCAGAAAAACTACACATAATGACCATTATGTGTAGTTTTCCAGATAGGAAACGAGTTTTTACCAAGTAGTTTAACATAATGCTGATCGTAACGTGCGGTTTTTGAACGCAGTAAAGAGGGTTTATGATACGTGTGTAGATAAAGTTTATTATGGCTCTGCAGCTTATAAGCAACTATCCTTGGAAGTAACCTTTTTACAATATATGACACCTTTCTTAAGCGTGAATCGACACATTAGGGAAGTCCGTATCACTTTAGAATTTTCTGAGCGCTTGAACAAAATAAAAATATTATCAATGCTTCGGTTAAGGTGAAAAGGATGAACCAGCTGTCGGTCTTTTACTAGGACTAGTACATTAAATTCGCAGAGATTTTAAATGTTTTATCGTTATTTGATATAAGAGAATTGGTTTTCGGTTTAAATTATCTTATCTTTATTAGGGTTTGCTTAATTATTGACCTCCTTTTTGCCCCATACAATTACGTGCGGCGGGCGCCTACATTGCAGGGAGTCATTATATTTTAATGGAACACAATAGCGATAACAATGATTGGATTCAGGAGCCCAGAAACCATAAAATTGAAATCAATTCAGCTCAAATGGTTATAGGTTACATAAAACATGTAGGTACTTGTGGCCAATAAAGGAAAATCTTTTTATCTTTAATATTACGTCAGCGAAAGTAGCTGAGGGTATTTTTATTTATGTAGTGTACAACATGAAATATTACGGTCACTCGTAACATTGCCAACAAAAATGATCGGTGTCTAACGTAGAGGAAAATTACGTGACGTGGAGGTAACATCGGAAGTCTCTAAACCGTTTATGAACTTCAGCAGGATCAATTGACGAGCTCGTACGACGGTGTAAGGTTTCAATAAGCCAAACATATAACTATTTAAAGTGTGACTCGTCTCGTCATATGATCACGATTTGGGATTTACAAATTATTACCTGCGATTCAATCGAATTTGAACCGCACTGTTATAGGATTTGGATACGAATTGGCAGTGGACGAATACGAAAAATTCTCGTTTATTTGTACGGGCGCGCTTCGCCTCGACATTCGTCCTTATTATTCAGACAGAAGAGTGCTCTATCTTTTGTAGCAACATAATATATTCGGTTCGGAAAATAAATTGCGAGTGTTAGTAACTCTGAGTGAGCCTGCGAACATATTCACGTGAAACTGTTGCGCCGTTCGTCTCCTTATTGGTTAGGTGGTTAGGAACATTGGATTTTATGCACCGGCGAATAAGGGTTGTATTTGTTTTCGTGGGATTGTTATCTGGTAGCGTTTTCCGATCGTTTGGTATGGAGTATTTGTCGCTGGTCGCCAGAAACGTGTATCTCGGTGTATTGACTTGTCGCAAGCCCCAACGTTTGTTCAGCAACGAGTCAGAGGTAATGAGTTAGAGGACTTGAGGAGGCTGCTCTTAATGGGGCTGGAGGCACAATTTTCCGCTACATTAGACATTAAACGACTTGTTTTCTCGACTCTTAAGCGATACAGATAATTAATCAGAAATTGAAGGCTAGCGTTAAACTAACGGGCTGCTTCAGTTTTACACGAATTGGAATGAAAAATAAAAAAAAACATCAATTTGGCAGATTCCACAACAAGCAGCTGATAGCGAGCGTTCGTTGCGTCACGGCAATAAAACACAAAAAGAATATTTGTTGCTGTCAGTATTGCCTCTTCAGTCTGCATATTGACTGGATCTCTAGAGTTTTTGAGCCAGTAGTTAATAATTGCCGTTATGGCTATGAAATTGTAGTTCATTTTAGATACCAAGCCGAGCGAGCTAATGGAACACCTTTCAGCGTCTACAAGCGTAAAGTTTGACTTTATGTATTAAAGAATAAGGGCGGATTTAGGATGAAAGGGAGGATTTTGTGAAGTGCCAGACGCGATGTTGAATGGCGAGATAGAAGATTCACAGGGGCGCGGGCGGCTTCCCGGGCGGTGTCGCACAATTAACGTTTTTATTTTTTTCAGGGCAAGCGTTCAGGGCTGTTGTTTCTGTGGGGGTCATTGACATTTACGTGAAAGAAATGATAAAAAATGATGTTTTGTGTAATGTAACAAAATTAAAATGAACTTCCTGTATCCCTTTATTCTATGGCAATCATTGGACGACTGCCAAAGCATTAGCGAAACCTCTCCGATATTCTTAAATAATGGAGCTTGAAAGCGAAGTTGTAAACGATAAGGAAAATGATGTCACAAAAGGCCTGTTTGACATACAACGACCGACTACCGAATACATACCCATCATATACAGGATTTTATGGATATTACAAGTGAATATATAAATTATTACTTGTATTATTGTTTGTGTTATCTAATAAAACTTGAAAACTTAAAACTTGGTCCTAAAACGAATATGCAGAATACCGTCATGAAGTAAGACCAAATGAGATAATAACTTAAAATCTCATAAATTCTCATCATATGACTAACCACTCAAACTAAAGGTTCTACACTGATTCCACTACTGAAACAACAAAATTTCGCCTTGTAACAAATATTATAATGCACCGTAATTTGCATTTCGCAACTTATGAACCAAATTGCACCTGAGAAACCTATTATGGAGCAACAGCTATTAAAGTTGTTGCCTATATTGCTGGAGGTTTCTAGGCGTCCCCTCAGCTCCAGCTAGGTGGAAATCTTTGCAATGTCGCAAGTGTCGCGGGCAAGACAAATGAGCAATTTGCCGTCTCATCTCTGACGTAATGTTGTAAATGGTAGGCGAGACAGCGAGAGCTATAACCTGTGGCGGAAACCACACGAGAGCTCTTTAGAGCGTGGCGCGAACACAGCGGCGTCTTGTTGCTCTCTTTGTTATCCTTGACTGACCACCACACGGTGTAAAATAAGCTCGGAGACACATGACTATTTATGATACTGTATGTTGTCGTTTGTGTTACTTTCCGCAATTCCTGTCTAATCTTAAGACTGCATTGTTTTGTTGACAACAGCGTTCAGGTGGCATTGGGGACATTTTTACGAGTGGCCAGTCATTCTGTCTGATAAAATAATAACATGAATAATATAACAAGTACTCTGAGTTATTAACTGGCTTTACCCATAATGAAACTGCTCCAAACCTGCTCTGAGTAGGATGATTCTGTGTATTGTTGTTGTACACAGAATCATCATCTGTTCTATCGAACAGAGCTTGAACGAGCTGCCGATGAACGTCATAAAACAAGTCGGCTTCGTGAGAGTATATAACTCACAGGTAAAACGTTCCTTGCTTCGTAGCAAGTTCCCTTTCGAAAATAAAACTCCGAAAGTGTGGGTTAAAATAACTCAATTTGTATGAAATATCCGCCACAAAAGCAGCTAGTTACGTCTTTTATTTTATCGAAACAGTAGCTTTTCGTGCCAGGTATACCGGGAAATTTATTGGTATCCTGAGGGTTCTGAGGGTTGCAGTCCGGTCCGTTCGCTCGATTCCGGCCGTAAGATATAGGTGAGGTAGGATTTTATTTTGCCGAAACGTTCCCTTATTAATTTGCTGTCGGCGCCGCATGAACCGAAGTCGATGTTTGCGTTGAAGTTTGTGGACCTTCACAATTCGATTCGTTCCGAAGTGACGTCGCGCGTGTGGAAATTTAATTATCATGGCCAATGTTCGTAGGAGCGTCGTTGCTATTCAAAACGCGTTTGCTTGCCGTCCGGTGACGTACGAAACTACTGAATGGACCGATGACCTCGAGGATCGGTCTTTACATCATGGAAAGTAATAGAATATACCGGTCTAGTCAAAAATTATAGGTATAGGTACAAAATTTTATTGCGATTCCCTTGTGTTATCGTGATAATTGGTAAATGAAATCAAATTTGGGTCAAGATAATCAATTTCTATTGTATTGAAATATTTGCGGGTCATTCGGTTGTGGAATGCCGTTTAAAAGTCGTGTGAAGAAGCATTACCTCTCTCTTAGGAGTTTTAGGTAGTATGCATGTAAGTATATAATGGTTTATGACTATAGTATACACAATAGTAGTTGTAGTATATTATAAGTATTTGGTACATTATTATGGTCATAATATAATTTATTTTATTTATTATTTTATATATTGTACATATAGGTCTACCTCTACTCAGCAAACAAGCTTTCCCATGTTAACCTGGTTTTCTGAAAGAGAGATCTCTTATTAGAGATAAGCTCGCCTTTGTTCACTATTTTTATGTAAACTCTTGTTTTTAGGGTTCCGTACCCGAAGGGTTCCAAACGGGACCCTATTACTAAGACTTCGCTGTCCGTCCGTCCGTCCGTCCGTCCGTCTGTCACCAGGCTGTATCTCAAGAACCTAGCTAGCTAGAGAGTTGAAATTTTCACAGATGATGTATTTATATTGCCGCTATAACAAAAAATACTAAAAAACAGGATAAAGGAAATATTTAAGGGGGCTCCCATACAACAATTCTTTCAATACCACATACAAACTTATGGATGCACCTGGTTACGTACATGGAGTGTGAAAGTAACCGCACCCATAACTTTGTAAACAATATTTTGCTGTGTAAAATCCAAACTATTCACACCACACCATCGCTTCCATTGAACGATGGTACGGAACCCTTCGTGCGCGATTTAGACTCGCACTTGACCTGTTTTATTTTGTATGATTTGTGTGCAATAAAGAAATTGTGAATTATGAAATATGCTTCATAAATAAATTACTGAATCTCAAGCTCCTATTCAACAAACTTCTTTCGCTCGGTATCTAGATTTGATAGAAATCTAAGTAGTAGACTTTCCGGATCAATGATCTTTATTACTTTCCACGTTAGCGCAAAGAAGATAAAGCAAAATTCTTATTCAAAGGGACGACACGATATTGGACGACCAGATTCCGTTTCAGAAATTGAGTTATTCATTTCCTCCTTATCTGAAAAAGAGCAGTCGAATAAAATAGCCGAATATTGTTTGTTTCGCTTCATACTTCGGCAGCGACATTGTGTTTCTCGGATAGGATTGGAAGAGAACTGTGAAAATCCCCTTCAGAGGGATGCAGATGTCCCTCATTTGTTATTCAGATTCAAGCCGGCGACATGTCTCCGACGCACCCTGACATCTCGATGAATATATAAAAACAATTACGGAAAAGTTTTGAATAAAATACAGTTCTACTTGAGATTAGTTTCACAGCGACTTCGGTTATGAGTTGTGAATAAGTTATGTCGTGTTTACTAGGCTTGGTTCTGCAATTAGTATTTATCTAATACAAGTATAATTCTCTCACATAGATTTCACACTTCAACTAAGAGATTTGTAGAAAGTTCAACGTCTGACGGATGCATCTTGTGACTCTAACCATATTATTTCTCATACACTTCCAGATTTCTACCACACCCCAAACCTCCAAATAATGGCTTCTTATCAACGGGTCCATATACTCAGAGTTTTTGGAATGTGATCACTGTCAATTCTATCCACTAATATCGTGATCAGATTCCCCTGCAATTTCCAAAAATTATATTATATAATTTCTAGTTATTACCCGGTGAACATCCCCTAAGTAAGAGGCACCGCACCGCATCGTGTGGACTAGCCCTATGAGCTAAATCTCACTCATCGCAGCGAATATGGTTCATACAAAATAGTTAAAATTAAATACAGCCAAGCCTCTATCAAAAGCGTAGGAATCTTAATAATATCCCTATATACACTTTTGATGGATATTCCTAACAGCAATACTTTGAACTATTCATATAATTTCAGTTTTCTATTCAATAGGCAATAAATAATATTAAAAAGAAACATAAACCTTGACTTATGATATCAATTTGAAAATTCCATTTATAAACCATATTTCTTAATAATCTGCACCATTAGGGTGATATTTTTTATACACTGCGACTGGTCAAACATGGTACTTCAATAACTGCATTTAAATGTTTTGTGTTCCAGGTTTTATTATAAGACTGAATCTTTATTAATAATTGACATATTTATTTTACAACAAATACCTATTACTATGCAATACATTGAAACTGACATCCTCAATAACTAAAAAAAAATACAATCAAAATACTATCCACACACGCTTCGTCAAAATAAGACTAATTGCACATGTTTGCTGATTTGAAATGATTGAGTTTGGTAGTTTCCCCTGCGAGATGAAAAAAAAACAAGAAGAAATATCTTAATTTGTAGAAATGATATGGAAAAGTCAAGTAAAAGTGGCGATTGTCCTAAAAAACGAAAAAAAACGAAACTCGAAAAACGTGATATTTTTACTGAGCAAAACAGCAACCTGCAATTAAAGATGTTTTCCCATAACCTCGGGAGAGTCCAATTTTCACCAATAAAGAAATGGCTAAGAAAATTGACATACCTATAATTTATTGGGTAATTCGTTTAATTTTAAAAACCGGTATATTTCATTATTTGAAATACACCCTCTGTGATCATTTCAGCTCTCTACCTATTTCGGTTGATCCGATAGAGCCCGGTGACGGACGGACGGACAGACAGACGGACAGCGGAGGCTTAGTAATGGGGTTCCGTTTGGCACCCTTCGGGTACGGAACCCTAAAAACGGAAATAATTTTATATTTTTTTAAAGTCCGATGGCACTAGTGTCAGTTTTATACGGAACCATACTGCGCGCCCTCCGATCAACAATAGTGTCATTTCAGAGATTATTCCAACCTGCGGCTGCGGTGTTTTTATGTTCCTAAAAAACGTGTTAACTGTGAGTGATAAAATCGTATTCTCGGTGGGTTTCTTGGAATTAATTGAAGCTGAAAGAGAGAAAAACTGACGAAAATATTATGCCGTTATTCATGTTTTTTTAGTAAAAAAGTCATATCATAGGTTATGATACCTACTATTGTTTTCAACTTTATCCTATAACTACATTATCACCAAATAATAAAATAGTTGCATCCTGCGTTACTATCCTTTTTTGCTATAATTCTCAGCATTTTCGTGTATGTGGTTAGTAAAATATAGCTGCAATATACGACTGTATTTTACATTAAGCTTCTTGTATTTTAAATAGTTGGTACAAGTAATATCGGTATATAAGATGAAATAAACAAATGTGTTGCTCTGTAAACAAAGAATATTTTATTTTATCAACTCTGAACCAAAATTACAAGGTAAAGTACAAAAAAACAAGATTATAACAGAATTCTCACCTGTAAACAAAGAAACGACATTTAAAGTTTACACTTCACCACTTCATTCGTTTCTATTCAATTCTTTCTGTTATTTTATTAAAACGCATCTTTAGTTGAAAAATATTTCACCACAACAAAACATCGTCCATTTTTATGACTTCACGATTGACAGCTAAACGGCTGTCACAAATGTCCCTGTCGATGGTCGCGGTTCCATAAACAAAACCTAAAGAAATACTCATTTCTTTATATCTCCCCCCCTAAGGCAAGAAAATTTTCAAGAAAATTTTCTTCGGTGTCTTGATATTCAGCTTCACTTTCCTCTGTCTCTTCATCATTTAATACCATAGCTGGTATAATCTTTGTTATATGGAATAGGTTTGATTCCGCCTTTCTATGTCCAGTGTCTATCTTGAATATTGTATTTGATTTCTTCTCTATTATCTTGTATGGTCCAATTCTCAATTCATCTAATTTCTTTCTATTTAACTTATTGCCATTTTCTACATACACCATGTCTCCAACTTCAAATTGCCAATCTTTCAGTTTTTTGTCCACTATAGTTTTATTGTAATCATGTGATTTCATTGTGTTTTCAAGTGCTGTTTTTCTGTCTTCCATCCAATTATTATAAGATCTTTCTGGTTTTAATTCCTTTGGTAAAATTGATACATCTGTTCCATATAAAAGATACTTCGGTAAAAAGCCAGTAACGGTGTGATTTGTTTTATTGTATCTATCAACACATTCTTGTGCTATCGTTTTCCAAGCTTTTTTTTCTCCTCTTTCATTAATAATGCATCTTATTTTATTGACTAAAGTCTGGTTAAGTCTTTCATTTAATCCATTTGAAAATGGTGCATTCACAGCAGTAAATACCATCGTGATTTGTTTGTCCTTCAGGAAATCCTTGAATTCCTTAGAATTTATCCCTGGATATTGATCAGTAAGTAGTAAATAAATGTCTTCCTTTTCCGTAATATTTGTGACCAACTTTATAAAATCATTTGCGCTTTGAGTCTTCGAAGTCGATATGAAAGCATGACTTGTAAAGTGATCCACTAACAAATGTAAATATCTCTTTGTTGATCTGGAACCTCCAAATCCTCCAATTGTGTCAATTGATACTATTTCAAATGGTCTTGTTGCTGGACCTAGATGTGACATGAATCCATATTTGTCTGTGCCTCTTGTTTTATTTTTTATACAGGTTTCACAATTTCAGCATACTTTTCTGATGTTTTTAGTTAAATTCTTTGCTGAATATAATGGGCTTATAGACTTTTGCATTTGCCCAATTCCGACATGACAAAGGTTTTTATGTACTTCTTCCATTAACTTAATGCTCATTCTCTCTGACAATATTATCTTCTCCCTCTTCTTGTCAACTTTAAAATATATTCTTTTCTTTTCTATCAGTTTATCTTTATTATTTTGTAAATCATTATTCTTGTTCTTGTCAGCCATAATCTCTTGTAAACTTATTAAGTTTACAACTTTTAACTGTTCATCTTCGTTTTCATCCGGCTCCAAGACTGGGTTTCTGCTTAGGCAGTCTGCTTCTACATTTTGTTTCCCAGGTGCATATTTTATGTTGAAATCATACTGTGATAAGTAATATGTTAAATCACCCAATTCTTCGTCAGTTCTTGATCGAATATTCATATTTTCCAAAGGTTTGTGATCCGAGTATACTGTAAACCGTTTAGCCATCAACCAGTATTGCCAGTATTTCACAGCTTCTTTGATTGCTAAACATTCCAAGTATATTGCTTTCTTCTTCTTCTGAGATGCATTCAATTTCTTTGAAAAATATGCCACTGGTTTTTCTTTCCCATCTGTTTGTCTTTGTTTCAAAATTGCTCCAACTCCTTCTATAGAAGCATCCGTATAAATATTTATAGGTAAGTCTTGGTCATAAATCTCTAAAACCGGTTGTGAACAAAGGAGATTCTTTATATTATCAAAAGATTTCTGGCATTCCTCAGACCAAATGAATTTCTGATCTTTCCTTAATAAATTGTGCAATGGATCCAGTATAATGGCACTTCTGGGAATTTAATCATGATAAAAAATTATTTTTCCAATAAATTGTCTTTTTGGTACGGGAAAGTTACTTATTGATATCAAATTATCTTTCAATGGTCTTACCGAATTACTTCGTATTATATGACCCAGGTATTTGACTTCGTGTGATGCAAATGTGCATTTTGTAAATTTCAGTCTGAATCCTTCGGCTTTTATTGCTTTCATCAATCGAGTCAAATGTTCTATATGTTGCAAAAAGTCTTTTGAAAAAATCAGTATGTCATCGATATAATTAACTGTAAAGTCCGTTAGCTGATACTTTCTTAGTATATTGCTCAAAACTCTCTGGAAAATTGCTGGAGAAGTCTTTAACCCAAACGGTAGACATGTCCATTGGTAATAGAATAGAATAGAATAGAATAGAATAGAATAATAATTTATTTTCGAGACAGGCACTATATATAATACAAAATTTCTAAAACAAGCTTGTGTGTCGCAAAACGGACCCTGACTCAGCATAATGCTGGCTGGTTTGCAACCAACGCTGGTCTTCCTTCAGAGCCGGTCGGTGATGCCACGGACAATCTAACCACTAAAACAGGATTGTACTGAGTAAGGTACGTATAGAAGAGAAAGAGAAAGAAAAAAGAGTGAAAAGAAAACGGCTTAAAGATTATAAAAAACTAGGTACTTAATACTAGCAAGGAAATAATTAATTAATTTGAATACAACTTTTTTGTGCGCTCAATTCCAGTGCAATTTAAAAATTGAAATAAATGATACCTACTAAATAATACTAAATAATACTCGTATCGTGTTTATGACCCTCCTGCTTTTTTTGGCTTTCAAATAAGAAACGTTTAAGTTGTATTCTAAAACTATGTGAATTTTGCAAGTTCCTTATCGGCGGTGGGATATTATTCCAGCATTTCGATGCAGCGTAACGGAAACTACCTCTGAATGTGGCAGAGCTGTGCCGCCGCATCGAAAGCTGTGCCGAACACTGGCGGGAGCCGCAAGATTTGGAGTTCGACATCCGTGTTAGCTTCTCGTAGAGGTACGAAGGTGCTTCATGCTTAAGTACACCGAACAAAAGGCACGCAAGATGCAACTTACGTCGGTGCTTCATTTTCAAAAATAGATATTTATTTAAAAACGGCGTGACATGACCTCTGAAGCAGAAACGGGCACAGGCGTTCTGGACTCGCTGAACTAGTTTTTGTGTTCTGGCTAGTAGTCGAGGACCAAAGACCACATCACAGTAGTTCAGCTTCGATAGTACAAGCGACTCTACGAGCCGGATACGCAGATCTTCTCTTATGTGAGGCCTCAATCTGTACAGTACCTTCAGTCTATAGAAGCAGTTCCTAACGGAGTCAGCAACATGCTTTTCAAACCGAAGGTCGCAGTCCATGTGCAGGCCTAGATTTCGCGCCTCATATACACGTTCCACCGGATTACCCATGAGCATGACATTTAGTGAAGAACTAAGTCTAGCTAACTGATATTTGTTTCCAACAATCAAATATTTGGTTTTACTCGGATTAAGCAGCAGACTGTTATTTTGCGACCACGTTGCTATTCTAGAGAGGTCTTCATTCAGCTTTGTTATAGCATTATCAATTTCAGAGGGTTTACAAGAAATGTATATCTGTGTATCATCTGCGTATATATGGGACTGACAATGCATGATACACTTTTCCACATCAGCCGAGTAAAGTATAAAGAGAAGAGGCCCCAAAATAGATCCCTGAGGTACGCCTTGAATTACGGGTGCTATATCTGAAAGAAAAACCGATCCGTCACTGCGAGATAGCTTGGTACGCTGGTGACGGCCACTGAGATAACTGCTGAACCATAGAAGGGCATTATGGTCAAAACCATAATAACTTAATTTAGACAAGAGAAGATTATGATTTATGGAGTCGAAAGCCCTGGAAAAATCCAGCAGTACAACTATACTACACATCCCTTGATCTTGCGCACAGAGGATGTTATCTGTAACATCTAGCAAGGCAGTTACAGTTCTTCGCCCCTTCCTGAAGCCCGACTGTACTTTCGGTAAAATGTTGTTTCTCTCTAGAAAATCAGTCACTTGGTAGCCAACAACTTCTTCCAGCACCTTCGATAGGCATGGCAATATGCTTATTGGCCTAAGGTCTTTCAGTTCAACTGGATTAGAGATCTTAGGTTGAGGAAGCACGATTGCTTGTTTCCAAACATCAGGATAAGTAGATGTGCTTATAGACTTGTTTATTAAAGAAGCTATTGTTTCCAGTATGTCCGGCAACGTCATTATAAGCATATCCAGGCTGATGAGATCACATCCCACTGCCTTAGATTTCAGACCACGGAATATGTTAGCGACTTTATCCATGCTAACTGGTTCCAAATGAAAGATTGCTTCGCTAAATTTGTGAAATTCGAAGTAAGTAAGGTGTGAGATACATACATCCGACAAACCTGGAATGTCCAGGAAGTGATTGTTTATATAGTTGGGGTCTTGATAATGAGCAGGCAGTTCAGTATTTTTTTCAGGTATAACAGTATTTTTTAAGAAATAAGAAATAAGAAATAAGAAATTTATTTGCAAAGATAAGGGTAAAAGAGCTCTTAACCTCTCCTTTCCCGGGAGTTCGAGACGTCAAAAACGACAAATACCGGAGTGTTTTTGAGCGTGCGGGCTGCGCGGCACTTGACTAATATATCAAGTGATTCTGTTGGAATGGTAACACTTAGAATTATGGGAGTTGTATATCTGAGTAGTTAATGAAACCCTCTTTTACACAATATGTAGAAAATGTCACTGTGACCTTAGTTTATTTTTGTACTGGCATGAGAAACACAGACTTCTATGAAAATGCTCCCTCTCGACACAAATCTAGCCGACATCAGAAAATTATCAACAACATGTACATGTTGTTTGATACCTACGTAATCTACACAAAATAACCTTTTCAAAACAATAAAAACATTAGGGTGTTCTTATAGAAACTTTCGAATATTTCAGCGTTTCAAATTTTCATAAAATACGGAAAGTAAACTGACGCATCGCGCGAATTATGCAAATCTTGTGAAATTATTTGTGAAGAGACTAGACTACCTAGCGTTATATTTCTTAGTTTCTAGGATAGGTAATTTATTCAATAAGAGGAAAACAAGTGGTATTTGCCACTAAATCATAAATGATAAGTGTGAAGACGCCATATCTCGCAAGGAAAGAATAAAATAGGTAGAAATCAACACTTTGTACTATTATTGAATTTATAGGCATTAGGTGATACTTATCATTCTAGAATTAGTGGTTCTAAGTAGAAGACAAACTAGGCTTTCTAACAGTGTATCGTACTATGTACCTTTTCATACAAAAATAATTCAAAATCATGCATGTTATTTCGTGTCACGGTGTGTTGTTTCTGGGCTTTCTCAAGGTCAGGGCAGGTGTACGATATGCGTTTATACAGAGTGTGCAAAGATGGAACGAAGAAAATGTTTCGCCGTGATTTGATTCTAGGTAAAATAGCTAAACTGGTGTTTCGTTCGTGTAGGTATGGTGTTAGTTTGAGTTAACTAGTATTTAGTTGTTATGTGTATATGAAGTGTTTCCACGCGGCTCCGTTCACGCGCAAGTACAGATACCTACTGTTCTTACAAAGTGTAATATTGTGTAATATTGTGTTAACTAGTGTTATGCGAGATCAGATATGTACTTTTGACAATTTAGTGTAAGATTACACAAATTTGTAAAAAATAAACAATTATTTGAAATGTGTAATTAGTAATTAGCTACCACATACCTAATGTGTAATTGTGTAATTAGGTTTTGGAAAAATAAAAAAGAACAAAAATTTATATAGTTATATATTCACATTCTTTATTGCCCTGTGCATAAAAATGTACTTAAAAGAAAATTTATAACAACAGGCGAGCTTATCTCTAAAAAGATATTTCTTCCAGCAAAATTTATATAGTTATATATTCATATTCTTTATTGCCCTGTGCATAAAAATGTACTTAAAAGAAATTTTATAACAACAGGCGAGCTTATCTCTAAAAAGATATTTCTTCCAGCAAACCTGGGCGAGACATAATTGTTTAAAAAACAGGACAGTACTAATGCACAATGAAACTGTATACATTATATTTACACACACACGAGTACACAATTATGGAAAAGTAGTAAACAGTAAGTAAGTAGGTAAACAATTCTATACAAGTTCTTAGATAATTGTTTGACTGATATTTGTAACTTTTACCGTATAAAAAATGGAATAAAGTACACAATTACGGAAAAATTAAAAAGAATTTTGTTGCAACTGTTAAAGTAAACAATTTCTATACAAGTTATAAGATAGTTAGGTAGTTGGCCACAAATAGAAATTGTTATTTACACAAACGCATAAATATTAGACACATAAAAATTCCACACAAAAAGATAGAAACATTGCAACTCTTAAAGTAAACAATTTCTATACAAGTTATAAGATAGTTAGGTAGTTAGCCACAAATAGAAATTGTTATTTACACAAACACATAAACATTAGACACATACACACATAAAAATTACACACAAAAAGATAGAAACATCCGGATCGCTAACGCTATGAAGGAGGAGAATTACAATCACACACTGATGGCTGATTTAGATGTGTCTAGCAAGACATAAATGCCCACAGGAGTCATTGAGCGATTTTATCTCAGCAGGGACGTGTGCCCTTTTGCGATTCATCGTCCCAATGACATCAGTAGCACGGGATTTGAGGTACCTCGTCAAGGGCATTTGGTTATATCAATTGTCCATGAAAGCGATTGCGACTCATCAACTTCCTGAAGGCAGGCATTCCCAACACACCAGTCTTCCACCAGTTTGATGCTGCAACGTGGAAGTTATATGATATGGCATATTTTAGTAGTTTTAGTTACCCACTCAAGCAAGCGATACACCCGACCGAAACCGGTCCAAAGCGAGGTGTGCGTAGTTTTAAAACCCCTATTACAGAGACATATTAACCAGCCATCAGTACACAGTCAGATATCAGTCAGTAGGCATGCCGGCAGCGCCTTGATGTCGACGGCTGCGGGGAGGAGTCGCCCTCGCTCCCGCTCCGGCCCAGAGAAGCTGGTTGCTTCACCATCTATAACATAAATAAAATAGGCAAATTAAATATAAACAAAATAACAGACTGGCAGTCAGTGACATTTGCAGTATAATTATTTGTGTCCTTTTAGTATAAAACTTCACATTTCCCAGGTAAATATTTAATTATACTTGGTAAAACTATATTCAGACCGTTTAGGCTGCTGAATGGAACAAATTAATGGATATGTATATATATAAATATAAAAGGAAACGAAGCAAAAACGATGCGAGTGAAATTTCAATTATTTACCTTCATCTGACCGGAGCGGGAGCGCACATACACCAGCTTCTCATCGGATAGAATGCGCACCGGCGGCGACCGACGCGCAAGCTGGGCATGATAGTCATGATCCATTCTGAAAAAAGTAGCTAAGGCATTAGGATCAAAACGTACACTCTGTGCACCTTTACAAATTTGTGTAATTTTGCATTTTTTTGTCATTTTACACTAAATTGTCAAAAGTACATATCTGAACTTGCAGGCAAACGAATCCGCCTAAAAAGACAAGTTAACACAATATGACACAAATTTGTTATTTTTTTATTTTATTTTTATTTTTATTTTTTTTATTTTGATATTTTCACTTGGGCATCGTGTAGGGTGTCTTACGAGCATAATTTTATGTCATATGCATGTTTTCCCTAGGACCAATATTTATAGAGATATCGATATTACAAACATAATATGACGTATATCTCGAAATCGGTGAGGTGCACGAGGAAAATGTTTATAACCAAAAGTGATAGCAAAAAGCAGCACTACACGATTCCGAAGCAAAAAATAACAGTCAAAAAAAAATATTTTAACACAATTTTTCTAAGTCGCTGGATGCTGGATTTTTCCATTGATAAAAAAAAGGGGCTTCCGCCCCCTTATCGACACTGAACTCCAATCATAAACCCGCGGAACCTTTGATATGGAAACCCCAATCATCACATCACCCCGAAACCTATGATATGGAGTTTCACCGAATATGACTGAAAACACCCGCACCCTGTAGTGAGATTCTGTCTGTGTGTGAGTAAAATGGCGTCGCGGAATGCTTATGTGTGCGTGTGAAGCATGTGAATTGGATGCCTGATCACGTTTCTGACGGAAAATCAGCAAATTGGTACATTATTTTGATAAAGAAACCTATAAAAATGGATTCCTTATAAGATTTCCAATAAGATATGTGTATTTTTTATTGAAATCTAACTGTATTTCTCATTGGAATTACAAATAGCATTGGGGGGAATCCGTCTGGTTGCATGACGTATCATGTAAATTTGCCGATTTTCTGGACATCTTGATGAATTTTACTATGATTTGTGGTTTGTTTATCGCAAATAGAGTTGTAAATATGAATAAAACAAATACTTACCTCAATTCACCAAAAAAACCACACTTTTCTCTCAATAAAATTTCACCACCACATACGTTGGGAGCGTCCGGAAGAAAGTGATTTTCAAAACGCGGTTGAATTATTTTTTTCTACGGAAAAGCATAAACTAGCACACAGACCATAAAGTTTGTCTAATTGGGTGTCCACACATGATCGAACCGTAAAAATTGGTCCAACCGTTGGATAAAAAATACCGGTTTCAAAAATATTAGTCATCCCGCTGCTTATGCTGACAGCGGTACATAGAGTGATCGGGGCCGCGCTGCTTATGCTGACGGCGGGAAAGGAGAGGTTAAATAACATGAAAGTTCAACGCCTTAATCAGCTATTAAATTGTAGCATGCAAATGTTTGAGATCTAGTTTTAGTCTATTCTCATTAAATCACATAAATTGTATAAATTAAAAACACAAACAAAACAACAAAAGCCAAGACCAGTTTCACCTACGTTTGAAGTTCAGAAATTCGTCCACAGAGTAAAAACAGTTTTGCAGAAGCCAATAGAATAATCTGCGTTTAAAAGTGTTGAGTGGCAACGTTTTTATGTCATCTGGTATTTTGTTATACACAATCACACACATTGCTGAGCAATTTTTTAAATACAGTGTTGTTCTTGGTGTGTGATTAAATACAAGCCTGTTCGGGTTTCTAGAGTTCCTCGAGAAATAATCATGAGCTTTTACGAAAAGTTCAGGATTTGACTTAACGAAATTACCGATTTCAAGTATATAAAGACAGGGTACCGGTAAGATGTTTAATTTTTTAAATGTTTGTTTGCAGGACTCATATGGTGCCATACCACAAATAGCACGCAAACATTTTTTTTGGGCAATAAATACTCTGTTAATTTCAGTTCCGTTACCCCAAATTATCAGACCATATCTTATGACGGATTCTACATACCCATGATAGGCAAGCAGTGCGGTTTTTTTCTCGGCTGTTTTGTGCAAACGTCTTAGCACAAAAATAAATCTGTTTATCTTATTACATATTTTATTAATTTGATCTCTCCAATTCAAATGTCGATCAATTACTATACCTAAAAATGTCACACTATTAGCCTCCTCTAGAGTTTGTCCGTTATAATTTATATTTAATGTCATGTTCCTGTTATATTTGTCAAAGTTATTAAAATTTATATACATTGTTTTATTTAGATTTACTTGCAGATTATTATTATTTAACCAATTAATTATAGAGGTAATAGTTGTATTAATGTCAAATTCATGAAGTGAAATGTCATCAGTAATCACGCGAGTTACATTTATTGATATATCATCAGCGAATAAAATGCAGCTTTGATTAGTGACTTCCGGCAGGTCATTTATATAAATTAAGAAAAGAAGAGGCCCGAGTACACTGCCCTGAGGAACGCCAAATTTATTACATTCTAGCTCGGATTTATAGCATTTAACGACGTGGCTATCATTAAGACGACTTATTTCTACACTCTGCACCCTATCGTCCAAGTAAGTCTGTAGCCAGTTTCGTGCTAAGCCTCTTATACCATTAGCCTCGAGTTTCGATAGCAATAACTCATGTGCAACAAAATCGAATGCTTTGGACATATCAAAAAATAGCACTGTACTATAGTTTTTGACGTCTATATTGTGAACAATTTGGTCTACTAGTTTGAAAGTTGCCAAGGTGGTCGATTTATTTTTCTGAAAGCCATGCTGCTCTGATTTTAATACATTATATTTTGTGAAAAAATCATTTAATCTTACATGCATCGCTTTTTCAAAAACCTTTGACAACACAGGCATGAGTGTGATTTGACGATAATTTCCTATTTCTGATCTCTCACCCTTTTTGTACAACGGCTTTACGACAGATATTTTCAGTTTGTTAGGAAAATTTCCTGTTTCTAGAGACAGGTTTATCAAATAGTTTAATACAGGCGATATCTCCAAGCAACATGCCTTAATTATTTTGGTAGATATACCATCAAAACCTTCTGCATTGGTGTTATTTAACGACATTATTAGTTTTGACACAACGTTACTATCATAAGGCTTAAGAAAAATACTCTCACTTATCCGATGACTTCCGCCGGTGAGAGCCAAGTCATGGTTAACCTTATTAGAGATTTTTATAAAGTATTCATTGAATGTTTGAGCTATTCCAGTTGCTTCCTGAACTATAGTACCCTCATGACTAATTTGATGTATGAAATGTGATGCTTGTTGATTTCCTGATTCATTTTTTACTACATTCCACGATGCCTTACATTTATTTTTACTAGTTTGTACATATTTATTATTTGCTTGTGTCTGTGATTGTACGATACATTTTTTTAATATTTTTGAGAATTTTTCATATCTGTTTTTGTTATATTGTGTTCTTTGTTTGTAAAAATTATATCTTAGAGATCTTTTTGTTTTACAGCTGATTCTTAGTCCTTTTGAAATCCATTTTGGTTTGACCTCCATGTTCCTTTTTACGATAATTGTTGGGAAACAAAGATTATAAAACAAACAGAATAATTCATGAAATTTTTCAAATGCCTTATTGAGGTCAGATTCTTCGTAAACTTCTGCGAACGATAAGCATTGGAGACATTCACGAAACTTCCTAATGTTATCACCACCATAGTCTCTTTTATGAATGTATGTAGCCTTAGGCATAGCTTTTTTATTTTTTACGGGGATCAAGAGCAATTGTGCTGTTTCATGGTCAGATAATCCCAACGGGATCACTGATCCTACAGCATGACTGATACTACTGATTAAGTGGTCAATGCAAGATGCTTGTCTGGTGGGCTCGTCAATATGAAATGTCAATTTATAATTATTAATAATATCTGTTAAATGTCTGGTATTAATGTCAGGTTTTAATGTATTAATGTTTATGTCACCAGCTATAACAATTTGTTTTGTTTTCATTTTCCTTTTTATGGAAAAGAGTAATAATTCCAAGGGATCTAGAAATTTTTTTACCTCCGTAATCCTATATATGCATACTAATATAATGTTATGATCTGTTAGCTCAATACCACAGCACTCAAATACACTAGACACAGCCAGTTCGTCAACCATTTTTAAACGTTTATATGCAGTACTGTTTTTCACTAAAATGCAAGACCCGCCTCTTTTCTTATTTCGAGAAAAGTTGGTAGCTAGGTCATAACCTGCTAATCTTATATTTATTTCATCACCTGATTTTACAAATGTCTCCGTTAGACAGATTACGTCTGGTTCATTACCCGATTCTGTCAATTCCGCCATAGTCATATCGATTAATTCCCTTTTTGGGAGTACACTTTGAATATTTTGGTGCAGGATTATCAGTTTTGAGCTATTATTGGTCTCGAAAAAGCTGGTTACATGGTGAAGTATGGGTCACTCTGATGCTTTTGTTTGACTCATTGGTTGTGCTTGTTTGTTTTTTAGCTACTGTTCGAAAGTAATACGGTATGGTACCCTTTTGTGAACAGTTTTGAATACGTGTGGTTTTGGGTGTTTTTTTTGTTTCGTCTATTTTATTTGTGTTGACTTTCCGGAAATAATATGGTATAGTTCCTTTCTTTATGTGGTTTTGTTTTTGTTTAGGAGTTATTTGTTTGTTGACTGTATGGTTTTTTAGATTTTTATTATTTTTATTATATGTGAGATATTCCCTGTCATAATCTAGTTGATCCACACATTCGTTGATGGTGGAGCAAGCAGATTTCCATTGGCCTCCATTTAGATTCTTTTAGATTCTTCCAAAGCAATTTAGGATTATGAATTTTATTATTGATGTTTTGATTGAAATATGCGGTTTTTTCATTAAAAATAGCCTGATAAAGAAAGAAACGACATTTAAAGCTTACACTTCACCACTTCATTCGTTTCTATTCAATTCTTTCTGTTATTTTATTAAAACGCATCTTTAGTTGAAAAATATTTCACCACAACAAAACATCGTCCATTTTTATGACTTCACGATTGACAGCTAAACGGCTGTCACAAATGTCCCTGTCGATGGTCGCGGTTCCATAAACAAAACCTAAAGAAATACTCATTTCTTTATAGGTATACAAAGTTTTTAGACGATATTAGTCAAAAGCTTTGGCAAATAATGCTAGCTTAATACCGTCTTGGTCGCTGTGGAAAAGCAACCTATCCAATGAGTTTTTTTTTATTATAAGCTATATTTAAATATAAATATAAATTTGGGTTTTGCCAAAAGCCCGACACCCCGCCGTCCACCCACACTGAGCCAGCGTGGTGGAGTATGGCTTAATCTTACTCGTATCCGGGTAATGGCCTGTGCCCCGGTGGGGACTTTAATGGGTTACATTTATTTGTTTATTATTTCTATTTAATTTCAGATATCTTTAATAACGAAAAGGTTCAAGAAATCGCGCTCAGGAAGTTATATAGTACAAGACATAGTCATTTAGTACAAGACAAGGAAGATAAAGAAAACTTAAATTACAACAACGCAGGTAGTAAATATAAATACTATTTGACTGCCTTGACGACTTTGACGACTATTAAGTTAAATGCATTAATGTTACAGCTTACAGAAGACTAACTTATTAGTGCAAGCCATTAATGGAAATCTATAACAGAGTAAGAGTATCGAGTAAGTTAAGTTTTCTCTGTAATTGTAATTTCTATGTATTTTCTTATTTGGATACAACAAACAAAGTTACTAAAGTTAAAACCATTTTATTTCATAATTGATTCCAGTTGTTAGTGCTCCCCCTAGTTCCGAACTGCTGAACCACTTTTTTGGAACAATACGTTATATGGGTCTTTATGGGTCTTTACCTAAATATTACAGGACAAAATTGAGAAAATTATGGATTTAATATGGGTGGCACAGTTAAGGAAAAAATCTGTAGTTTTTGCGCTAGTACGGACCCTTCGTGCGCCAGTCCCACGTATAAGTGCTGACAGTACAGATATCTGTAGTTTTTGCGCTAGTACGGACCCTTCATGCGCCAGTCCCACGTATAAGTGCTGACAGTACAGATATGACGAAATTAATCAATCAATCAAATCAGCTCACATTTACACACTGCCGGGTATATGCCTTCTCTTTACCACGCCATTACTCCGGTCCTGTGCCTCCTGCAGCCACTGCTTGCTAGCTATGGCGATGATATCGTCCGCCCATCTGGCTGGTGGTCTGCCCACTGGACGCCTTGCGGTTCTGGGTAGCCACTTTGTTACCGCCTTGGTCCACCTTCCGTCATCTCTCCTTGCCAAATGTCCTGCTCAACCCCACTTCAATCTCGTGATTTGCTCGGCGACATCGACGACCTTATTACGACGTCTTATCTCCGTTTGTGCGACTTTAATTTTCTGCGTATTTGCCTTAGTTATCGTCCATGTTTCGGCACCACGTAAGCGTGGGCAGGACAAATTGGTCTAATAAATTGGACAACCCTGGTCTTTATTTAGGTTTTGTGGAAACTTCAACTTAAAGAATCTTCGCTACCTCGGTGTTAGAAAAATTCTCCTGAAGGAAATTTGGTGAGGTTTTCTCCCTTTTCTCGGACTTCTGACAGCCCCAGGAAATCCCAATTTATTTTATTTGTTTCTATTAATATAACTCGACCAATATTTCGTCAGTACTTAAAGTTCTTGCATTAAAAGTAGCTAGGATCGTTGTGTGGCAGCCGGATCTCTGCCGTTACCGGCAGGGACCACGTGGAGGTGTGAATTAGGAATTAGAGCTACTAACCAATCACAGCGGGAGATGACAATACTTGTAGCACTACCATAACCCCCAGCGCATGATCAGCAGCTCCTTTGAAACGGTGACTCCAAATGAATGGCTGCTTTTTTGCATTCCAAGATGGCGGCCGCGCGGTTTTTAAGGTGTTTTAATGTGGATGGGTATGGTTTTGGGTTGCGGGGGACTTTTCAAAAATCTTTAAACCCATACCCATATTTAAAAAAAAAACAAATTTAACGCGGCTGCCATATTAGAATACGAAATGAACGCGATATGTATTATCATAAACCAAAAAAATACTTGAATCAAACCCATATTGCAAAACAAAAATAATGTTTAACTTAACACCCCTCGCGACGTCTATTGATTAAAAACTTTTTGAAGGGTTACCTGCGTTTGCTTGTGTTCTAAAAAAAACATGTTACTCACTTGAAGCCACATGTCACTAGTGGACATTCATATCAACAAAATTCTAGAAGATTGAGCAAAAGAAGGTCAAAATAACCCTTCACTATAAAATGATGATCTATTTACATTGTTTGACAATTTTTACGTATATTTAGCATAAGTCCTAAATAATATCAGATGCACGAATAGAAAATTCACGATGAATGCTGCCGAAAAGGTCTTGCTTATTATTCTCCTTAGGTGGACCTTGAAGCCTTTTATTACACTGGGCATGATTGCCTTTTTCTAGTCATAGAATTTCACGATGACTTTAATATAATCTGAGATCTAACCACTTTATAAAACGAAAAACTATTTATAATCAATAATGGTTTACGTTGTGTTGTGATTAAAAAAAAAAGCTAACTAAATGCTGGTAAAACGAAATGAATCAAATTCTCGCCGCCAAATGTCAGGCAAGCTGAGACCAGTTTTGTGTTAGACGGCAACACGTTAGAATTAGTAAATGACACGAAGTTTCTCGGGATAACCATTGATAGCAAATTGCAGTGGGGACCCCACATAGATAAACTAGCTGGTAAATAAAGTTCTACGGCTTACGCTGTTAGGAACATCAGACAAAACGGATGTGGCTACATTTAGACTAGTATATTTTAGTTACTTTTATAGTGTCATGTCCTACGGTATCTTGTTGTGGGGGAAAGCAGCAGATATTCAAACTATTTTTATTTTACAGAAAATATCTATTCTAGAAATATATAATTTAAAAAGACAAAGTGCATAAAAGTCACTTTACCTAATGTAAGAAAAGTTGAGAGTAACGTTGAATAGGGGAAAGACAAACTAAAACTAGTAGATGAAACTGTATTTCTCGGCATCACTATTGATGGCAAACTGCAGTGTGGTCCCCATATTGTAAATTTAGCAGATAGACTTAGCTCCGCAGCATATGCAGTTAAAAGAATCTGGGAATTGACCGACGACGTTGCAACTTATATATTTTAGTTATTTTCATAGCATTATGTCCTACGGCATACTGCAATGTTGACGGGCTGCTGACATTGAGACCATCTTCATTTTGCAGAAGAGAGTGATCCGATTTATTTATACGCTATGTAATAGAGAGTCTCTGAGAGATTTCTTCAAAGAAACCAACATCCTAACAGTTGTAAGTCAACATGTCTATGAAAACATAATGTATGTGAGGAAAAATATCAGTAGCTTTAAAACCATTGATAGCCGCCACAATGTGCAAACTAGAAATATACATAAACTTTCTTTTCCAATGTTCAGACTCACAAAAGTTAGTAGTTCTTTTATGGGACACTGTATTCGTTCCTACAATAAAATTCCGCAAGAAATACATAACTTAACTGAAGCTCGATTCAAAAAATGTATAAAGCACACTTTGTGCCCAAAGGCCTACTACAAAATTAATGGCTTTTTACAAGACACCGACATCTGGCATTATACCAGTTCATTGCACCCTATATATTATGTACTAATAATAAGGCACCTACTTTATGTTTTATTATGCTTGCTTGATTATGTTATGACGTTCATTCGTTCAAGAAGAGCTCAGTGAGTTGGACATCCAATGCCAGGATCTCAGTGCCCAGAGAGATGAACTACAACACCAAGTCGACTCATTTTACAAGTGTCATGATGTCCACCACGTAGCATTGCAACACATAAAATCACTTGAACAAAAGCTTGCAGAGGCACACCACGAGCTTCAAGTTTTCAGCGAGCGGGAGGAACAGCGAGACAGTGCTACAACCAGGGCCTTCTATAATGAGGTCATGAGCCAAACTGGCATACCAACTATTGACCTAACAGCTTGTGATCTCACGTGTGATAGTCCTAATAGATCACAATCAGTAACCACTATGAGCTGTAGTAAAAATAAATTAAAGAAATATGTTAAATTAAATAATTATACAAAAAAAACACAAAAACTAGCTAATAGAAATAAAAAATTTTGTAAAAATGTAAATTGTAGCAAGGAACGTGTCGAATTAATTAAGGAAATCGATGATTGTAGATTATGTTTGGAAAAAACTACAGAAAAGTACGAATGTGACACACGGCGACTCCAGTCAGATATGCATATTTTAAACTCATCATTACAAAGTATTACACGTAAATATGAGTCAGCACAATACGAAATTAAGGAACATGTGTCGGCTATGAATAGTTTGTTGGAGACGTGTAAGTATAATTATGACACTTTCATATCTTTGACCGACAATCACATCTGTACTGTGATTGTAAACAAGCTCCAGCGGACTGTTCCGTGCCGACCGTGTGTCCCGCCGAGCAGCCGGCCGAACAGCTGATACTGACCCAGGCGCCGCCGTCAGTCGACTTGAGTACTAATAGTGTTATCAATAACGCCTCCTTCTCTCGGACAAAGGATAGGTATATAATGTACAGCGATGAACTTGGAAAAAATATGGGTTTACAACTTAGTCAGCGCGTGGGCCAGGCAATATTAAATAACTGTATGCCTGGCGCCACATATTCACAAATATTGAACAAAGTGTTGTCATCGCAGTTTTTAGAACCAACCACCCTAATTATTTTAATTGGTAGAAGGGAAAATGTATCTAAAAAACTAGTTACTAAATACTTTTCCAAATTAAATTCTTTACAAAATGTAGATAGAATAATCTTGTTTGCGTTTCCCTTCAGCCAATCTTTGTCACAACATGAAAATCATATAAGACATGATTATAATACATTTATACACACATTGACATGTCGTCATACTGAAAAATTTCATTTCATAGACACCAATATTTGTATTGGAAAATATTTTTATTTGACTAAGGATAGGTATTACCTATCTAGGTTTTATACAAAACAGATAGCACAGTCACTATCTTATTTTATTTTGAACTCAGTCAAGTTTTTGACTAATGAAACGCCTGCTTCTATTGAGCAGTGTAATAATAATGACATGTACTCCTTGGAATCTGTTCCAAGCTCTTTAAATTAACCCATAGGACAACAGAGAGTAACTCTGGCAGTAATATTAATATTTGTATAAATATACCTTCATCTTGCCCATTAAATCAAGTTACTAGTAATGAAAAATGTAAAAGTAAGAATATTTTAAACGTGGTTCATCAAAATATACAGGGCATGTTAAGTAAAGAACTGGAAATTGAGTTATTCATGAACTGTAATAATATTGATATTTTATGTATAACAGAGCACTTTTTAAAGAGTTATCAGTTCATGTTCAACTTTAATAACCACCACGTTGCAAGTTCGTTCAACAGAAAAACAGCTGATCGCGGTGGCTCCTTAATACTTGTAAATAATAGTTTTAAATATAAGGAACGAGTTGACATAGTGAGCCTGTCTGTTGAGCGTACCATGGAAATAGCCTGTATTGAACTTGAACAACTTATTGTAATGAGCGTATACAGACCACCAGATTCATCCTTTGATTTATTCGAAAAGAAAATGGATGAAGTGTTGATTAAAATCAGCGATAAAAACAATTTTTTTATAATTTGTGGTGATTTTAATGTTAATCTGTTAGAGGATAATAATATTTGTACTAGATTAAAATCTTTATTTTTATGTCACAACATGAACTATCTGTTTTTGGAGCCTACTAGAATTACTGCAACATCTGCTACCTGCATTGACAATATATTTACTAACATTACGCCCATTTTCAAATCGGTCATCAATAAATTAACCTCTGATCACTCTGGTCAGATAGGTATATTCAATATTAAAATAAAAAAGGACCAAAAAGAGGATATTACATGTGTGCCCGTTAGTGACACTCGGCTTGAACACTACAGGAATAATATTTTAGATAAACTATGGGAAATACCATACAGTGACGATCCAAATTTGTTGTACAACTCAGTATTTAACCTTGTCAAAAATGAATATGATACGGTATTTAAATCAAAAACTATAAAAGTTAATAACAAAGCTTTGTTTAGTGATTGGGCGACAGTTGGAATTCATAGGAGCAGACGAAGATTATATGAACTCTATGAAGAGAAATCATATAACAAAAATACGGCCTTTCTAGATTATGTTCGTAGTTATTCAAAAATGTTTAAACGCGTTTGTGCCGTAGCTAAATCTAATTTCATTAAAAACAAAATTGAATCTAGTAGCAATGTAATGAAAACGACTTGGCAAATTATAAACAGAGAGACTGGAAAGGCCAAAGCTACACATAATAACTTCAAGCTTAAGATAGATAATCAATTGCTAAGTACAGACCTAGAAGTAGCAAAAGCTTTCGAAAATTTCTTTACGGACATTCCAGTTTCAACAACCAAGTCTTTAAATTCATCTCCCGCTGCTGCTGAATCTATACTTAAACAAAACTTTGAGGAATGTAAAACAGATTTTAAATTTAGGCACGTAAATAATGAAGACATTGTAAAAGCGTTTAAATCCCTGGAAATGAAAAAGACAGCTGACGCCCATGGTCTATCAGTAAAAATTATTAGTTCCATTGTAGATTGTATTGCACCTCACCTTTGTTGTATATTTAATCAATGTATAGATAGTGGTGTGTTTCCTGACTTGATGAAACTAAGTAAAGTTATACCTTTATTCAAAGCTGGTAGTACATCAGACCCCACCAATTTTAGGCCCATATCGATACTACCAACGCTTAGCAAAATATTTGAAAAACTCATACTTAATCAATTGCAAAGTCATTTTTATCTCAATAATTTAATTCATATTGCTCAGTTTGGTTTCACAAAGGGTCGTTCAACAGCCGATGCTGGTGTTGAACTAATCGACAATATTTTTGATGCCTGGGAAGACGCAATGGATGCAATAGGTGTCTTCTGCGATCTATCCAAGGCTTTTGATTGCGTCCATCATGACACACTTGTCAGGAAGTTACGCCATTATGGTGTAAAAGATCAGGCACTTGGCCTTCTAGAGTCATATCTAACAGATAGGGTTCAGATGGTCGATGTTAATGGGAAAAGATCACCTGGGTCTTCAATAAGTATGGGCGTACCGCAAGGTTCAATTCTTGGTACTTTCTTGTTTTTAGTATATATTAATGATTTACCTTACCTTGTTAAAGCAAAACATGGGT
The DNA here is from genome assembly GCA_949825045.1 of Argyresthia goedartella. Classification (NCBI taxonomy): domain Eukaryota; kingdom Metazoa; phylum Arthropoda; class Insecta; order Lepidoptera; family Argyresthiidae; genus Argyresthia; species Argyresthia goedartella. The sequence goes on from OX463815.1 coordinate 2,865,253, forward strand.
TAGTATTGTTTGCCGATGATACTTCTTTGATATTTAAAGTTAAAAGACAGCAATCAAATTATGACGAGGTAAACAATGCTATCTCTAGTATAGTGAACTGGTTTACTGTTAACAATTTATTACTTAATGAAAAGAAAACTAAATGTATTAAATTCGTGTTACCCAATGTGAACCCGGTAACTACAGACATATTTATAAAAGGACAGAGATTGGACCTTGTGCAGTCGACTGTCTCTTTGGGCATTACTTTAGACGCCAAACTACAATGGGATCCTCATATAAATAAATTGTCGAACAGACTGAGTTCGGCAGCGTTCGCAGTTAAAAAAATTAGAGCTCTTACCGACGTAGACACCGCTAGACTAGTCTACTTTAGTTACTTTCATAGTCTAATGACCTATGGTATTTTATTGTGGGGTCACGCTGCGAATGCTAATAGTATATTTATTCTGCAGAAACGGGCTGTTCGTGCAATTTATAGATTAGGGCCTAGAGTGTCACTGAGGGAAAAGTTTAAAGAAATCAATATTCTGACATTTGTGTCTCAATATATCTACGACAATCTTGTGTATGTAAAAAGAAATATAACTAATTTTCAGAAGTACAGTGATATACACAATTTTAATACTAGAAATAAAGACAAGTTGGTTGCTTATGTAAGCCGACTACATAAAATTAGTAATTCTTTTAAAGGCAATTGTATACGCTATTACAATAAGGTCCCTACTGATATTAAAAACTTACCTTTAGACAAGTTTAAAATAATAATAAAACAGAAATTGTATAAAAAAGGTTACTACAGGATATCTGATTACTTAGAGGACAGATGTCCATGGGAATAGATTGTTTGAGTAACAGGCTGTTTCGATATATAATTAGCATTCATTTTGTAATTTGACAATATTTTATTTAAAAAAGGAAACGCAAAAGATGCGACGACTGTGGAGTTCCTTCGGTGAGCTCTTCTCCACAGATTCCGCCATTGGGTTAGTGAACTCACCCAAAAAAATGTAATGACGGATCTAAGTGATGTAACAACATCCTATGGAAATAAATGATTTTTGATTTTGATTTTGATTTCATTAAGTCTCAATTTTTGTGCTAATGAATAAACTAAACTGAACTGAACTAAAACGCACAGACTCCTTAAAGAGAGCTTTCTTAAAGAAATTGACATACTAACAGTAACTAGTCAATTCATTTTCGAAAATATAATGTATGTACACAAGAACATTACAACGTTTTCCAAACTTAGCGATAGCTGTAATGTTTACCTAAGAAATAATCACCGACTACTTGCTCCCCGGTTTAGACTCGCGACGGTTAGCAATTATTTCAAGGGCATAGCATTCTTTACTACAACAAGGGTTAGCATTCTTTACTACAACAAGATACCTCTGGAGATCTTGAAATTACCTTTTGAGCAATTCAAACCATGTTAAAGCGACTTTGTCGAAAAAAGGATATATTAACCTTGCTGTTAATAATTTTGTAATCATTTATTGCTGCTTATTAATTATAATAATTCAAATTGTTATATTTGTTTTAGTTAAGCACAAGCAATTTTTAAAAGAGATCTAAAAATCAATCTGTGGGTGTTTCCACAGTGGACCAATGTAGAGAAGTGGCAAAAAATTACGACTGCTAAGTATATGTAAATATCTACAGATTACAGAGATTGATTGAACAATGAATGAACATAATGACTGACGGGAAAACTAGTGGCATTTAATAGTTTTACAGGATAGCCAACTTAACGGCAAAGGAAATTTGAGCAAACAATGAACATTCTATTTTCACAAAAATTTCAGTATTCCTGTAATGATGGGAATATCGACATTTAATTAAGAACACAAATATCTCGAAAAGGTTATTCTCAGTTTATTGCCCTTGAAAATCTTTTACATACCGAATTGACCGTGATCAGATTTCAATAACTCTGTTGACAAGAACCCTACCAAATTACATCCTAAATGATTGTCTACCAACAGTTTGCTTTTAATTAGGAGAGCACAAAGCGGGCTCCTTACTTTTCCGGGTACATTTCAGCAACTTTTCAGTCTCTTTTCCGTTTTATTAGGATTAAAAGGAAAAAAAATAACCCTTATAGGATCACTTTACCGTCCGTCAGTCTGCCTGTCCATCCGTTGGTTAACTTTTTTCTCAAAACCTTTTTCTCATAAACGCGTGAAGTTTTCAAGTTCAAATTAATATCGATTAGTCAAATCTGTGGTTTCTTTGAGTTGTAAAAAATTAAACCTATAAGTTCAACGCGACCATTTATGTCATAATTTTGCTGAAATTTATTGATAGTTCATAAGAGAATCAAAACCTATATAAGATACTTCCCGTTGACCTAGAATCATGAAATTTGGCACGAAGCAAGGCCTTATAGCATAAGGATGGGAGAAAATCCAAAAACTGTAAATTTCTGGCTGTCTGTCTATCTGTCCGTCTATCAAGACCCTTTTTCTCTAGAAAGCGTGGAGGAATCAAGTGGAAAATAATATGAATTGCACATATTCCTGACCCCCTGGAGCTGTGACAAAATCAAACTTCTTGGTCAACGAAATCAAAAGATACGGCCGTTTATGCTGCAAATTTGCCAAATTTGCTTGATAGGTTCTGCTAAGGGCATCAAAACTGTTGAGCTAGAATCATGCAATTCCTTGAAGCATAAATAAATAGAAAAATCCGTAGCTGGTTAGCAGTACATATCAAAAAATATTGGTGAAGCCACGTCGTTGTACATACTGTACAAGTATAAGCGTCTGTTAGAGCGTGATGGACGAACTATTTAAATATACATTCGAGTTACATACATACACGTGGACTCGTGTCCGAGTCGCATTTGCCCGTTTATTTATTATTTTTCTATTGGATCAGTGACCCGCCTTGCTAAATGGACGACTTGACGCGGGTGCTTTTACTGGCTGACACACGCCTTTTTAATGTAAATTTAATGCTCGCTAAATGTGAATACGATCTTGCGTTTTCTTTTAAAAATAAATTAATTTCCATCTGCTGTTCCTGCGCATGCGCTACAGTAAACCTCATCTTTATGAGCTCAGATGAACGAAACTCTTTTATGTTAGGTACTATGCTATGACTTTGTTTGTTCTTCTAGGAGGTTGGCGGTCAGCATTTCATACTCATGTTCTATTCTTCGCCAATAACTTCATTATATTAAAATAATTCGTACTTACTTTGACAACTGATGTGCAACTGAATGTTCTTTCGGGTCAGCTCAATAGATCGATGTTAATGGAAAACAATTGTGTTTTATTACACTTGAAAGGTTTGATGGCCAAATAAAAGCGCTCAAGCCCTCTTACCTTAAAGAAAGGTCTACGTTTTCACGATTACGTCAGTAGATACCGCACCGAACCTACATAGTGAGTGCCCTTTTAGAATAGTCGCGAAACTCTTTTCATTCACTCGCTACTTACTTGCTATAGGATCAGGGGCAAATGGGTTGGCAGCTTAAGGTTACTTTGTAGAAAACTGTTAACAGCTTTTGGAATGGACTTGTTAAATTACAATTTATTTTTATTGTGATTCAGTTAGGATTCAAAGGGCGGCAATGAATGTAAAAAATTTGGATATATGAGTTCTTATTATAATTAGATGATGTTGATATGTAGCCAGCAGACGAGGTATTATAAGTCTTTTAGGGTCAATATTTGTGGTGCGGACTGGGCTGCGCTTTCCTTATGCAAAACCAAATGCTGAATTTCACTACAAATTCTCCTCCGGCTACATTAAAACGCGGCCCATTGTTCCACAACCGTCTCTCTCAGTTTGTTATTTCAGTCGCTTTTTGTTCGAAATTCATTTGTAAACCGAGCTCTGCCTGACCTATTCTCTCCAGGAGCAACTCACTACTCTCAATGGCGCCGGTAACAAACTTCCTCAAACTATTTTATTTACCACGTTATGGGACGGTTTAATATCGCAGACTGAATGGGACTTATGACCGTGTAGACGAAGCAGTTTACAAATACCTTTATGTGTAAATGTATATGGAGGTTTATTGGGGGTATCGGTAAAACTCTCTTTGGACCGCTTTTCGTTTGCCTTTAAGTCAAAGCTAGTGCATGACGACGGGACATTCATATCTTTTTGTTGTTCATTTCAATCGGAGTCAGGCGGAACCCTGGTTTGCGCTAGCTATATGCAAATTATCCTAGAACTTGGTTCATTTATAGTTTTTGACAGCGAAAGTAGACTACTTTGGAGTGTATTTAGAGATGACACTTATCTGTATCGCCAAGTTAAGCAAATTCACATCTGCCGTAACACACTTGAGTTTTCAAGTCTCTTCGGTTTTGAAATGTCGCCGTTTATGTAATTCTAACTTCAAGGTGCATGTGTCGATATGCAGTTGTGCCTAATCTCGATGTAATTTTGGAAAATTATGAGTTCTGATTCCCATATCCTTCGTACGTTGTTACGTAAAGCTGTCTTAAAACACTGCGTACCATCGCTCGCTGGCAATCCTTGAGTTTGGGCTTCAGATACTCGGTCAATGACCAAGTTTGTGCGCCGTAGTTAAGGATGGGCAGGATGCTCATGTCATCGACTTTGCGCTTCAGGGAAAATGAAAAATGTCTTTCAAGGACCAGAAGCTCTTTCAGGTGTTCGCAACACGTTGTATATTGTATACATATTTCGATATATTTATTTTTTATTCGATTTCTTTGTCCTGCCTATTTTCGAATGATACTATCTTTTCCCTATTAAATGTACTCGTCGACATATTGTATCTCCCGCTCATAACTAGTTAACTAGGAACTTTATGCTTTACGCCGTTGGTCATTAGTAGAGTTTTAGATCGATTCATGTTTAGACCAACCCAAAGGCCCGCCGAGCTCAGTTTTTGAAGCAACGTCTCCAGTTCCGCAGCCGATGAAGCAGACAGCACTATATCTAGGAAGTATTTGTAAAAAAGTTTGTATTCTCGGTAAAACGACCCTGGTTGCCCAAGTATCAACACTTTTCGGGTCATGGACCTGCGATCCACTAAACATTCAGGGAAAGTTGGCCCGTCTTCTAGCGATATCGACTACCCAACGAGTATTATAAACTTTGTGGGATATTAAAAGTTTCATTTCTCCTCCCGGAGCTTATCAAAATTTTGTACTTCTTCTTGAAGTTGATATATTTATTATTGGCACAAAATCAGGGTCGAATTCCCTTTAAAGTATAGAACCCATTTGGCGAAATCCCCAGTTTTACCCCGATTTTTATGTTTAACACGTTATGTAACACTTATTTAAGAACGCCGCCTCTCTATGTATCTGTTATTCCTATTGATTTTTTGATACAGTTTACAAACTAGTTTTTTGACGAAATCTGAAGTGATTTGTAGACATTTAAAGATACCAGCAGATTTCAGAGAACAAATACATTTGATACATGGTTACAGGTTTAATAACAAGATTATAAAATCATTTGTTTATTCCATATTGAAATCGTGGTAATATTTTTGCAGGCATTTGTACCTCCCTTTATTCCTGTCAGATTATCCTAGATTCAGTTTAAAGTCTGACCGTAAACATAATACCAAGCCGCGGCTGTCCAATGTTTGTCCGAGGAGTGGGGTGGGGGGCGTAGAGGGGGGGGGGGAGAAAAGGGGGTCGTGGGAGAGGGGGGGATGTCACGACGGTCATTACGCCTCGGAAATAGGCACTTTTCCCGTCGTTAGTAACTCGTTCGCTGCCCTGTCACTGCCATCACAGAGGAGACGACTTCTCGCCTATAAACATTCGTATGCACTGCCTGCTTAAGTTCACTCACAAATACAATCAAAGGTAACATCATATATTTACTATTTATATTTGGTTTGAGTTCCTAATCATAAAGGGTAATTGAGGGCCGGCCAAAAGACGGCAGGTTTACATTCGGACAAGAGAACTGCAGTTTCGCGCTGGTTCCAAAAAGAAAAACAGTATGAATTTTGATATTAAATTAAAGTAAAACTATCCATCTGACAACTGTTCAAGTCCTTTCCATCCTACCTAATGGCCAGTCTGTGAAACAAAAAGCAACAATCTTTTTTCACTCCGAGCGTATTGCAGGAGTTTAATTTCTTTTCTAGGTATTAATTGAAAGTGTGGAGCCCATTACGAAGCTTAATTGTAGCTTTGTTCCTGTTCACAGAGGAAAAAGATTTTGTTTCAGCTTCGTAGTAAAGCCAATAGCTGGGTTTATTAAACGGAGTTTTATTGTAGACTGTAGAGTAGTCGGATGACGAAGCCGGCTTTAAAATAAACCCTCTGTTACTAAGAATAATAAAATTACCGCATACAACTCACTACAGTCAGGAATACGTTGGAAGTTAATAAATGCAGCATTCCTCAGCTTTTTGAGCAGACGTCTCTCCCAAACCGGTTAACCAAAAAGCAATATGGCGGCTGGGAGGCGGGGGAAACAATAATTCACATTGACATTTGCGTTCGGTCGCGTTCGTCGCCGTTCGGTTCACGGCGAACTGCGCCCGACCTTCACCTCGATACTGGGATTAACCGACAAATGATTCAAAAACGAAGCATCCGTAACCAAGAAAGTAACTACCCATTGTAAGCCGCCTCGGGTTTCTTTGAAAATGTAGAGAGGAAGTATACTCTGTGACCTGACCTGGTTACCTTAATCAGCTCAATTCCCAGCTCAGCGAAGCACCCATTAAAAGTGAGTGAGTCTGTGACAACTCTGTAAATATTTCAGTCAACTCCTGAATGATCAAAGCTGCAAGAATCGTATGGTCTATCCAAAAAATATGGATAAAAGTAACGAACACAGGTGTAGCAAATGATTGTGGTGACAGCCCTGTCATCAAGACAGACGCGACGCCAACCATCGTTTTAAAATTAATAGTTGTGTTTGAAAAGTAAAATAAAATCGTGAGCGAGCATCGTTACTTCCATAAATTGATATCTATTTATGTTGCGTTAATATTGAGATACCTATAATTTTTCGGTCTAAAATAAATTCCAATTATTTGGAGCTAACATTAATGGCATTACGAAGAAAACGTCGTAAGTTAGTAAACGTAAACTTGCTAATTGAAAAAGAAAAGGATAAACTTGTCTAATTAATTATTAATATTGCCTTAACGCTTCTACTCTTGAAGAATAGGTGCCAAGGCGACTTTTCTCATTAGCGTAATATGTTCTGAGACGGGTTCTCACTTCGCTAAATAGCGTGAACATTTAGAGATATTCTTGACTGTGAAGTCATGTTTTCGTAATGGCGGGGATTCGGATGAACAAAATTTCGTCATTCGTCTCGCCGAACATCCTTCAATGAACAATTGATGGAATTTTCAATGGTTGAGCGAAGCTGACCGCTCCAAAAATATTCTAAATAGCTGACTATATTACGTCGACATGCTTTAGTCTGCTCCAGGCTTGTATCCTAACAAAGAAATGAGAAGAGCATACAAAGACTGGCCGACGCAACCAGGTGTGTTAAGTTAATGTTTATCGCAATATGTACCTCGTGCCGTTTTGACTTTGCAAAAGTGTTTCAAGGATATTTTTCTTTAAAATAATACTCAATTTGTCGTTTATGTTTAATATTTGAAACATAAACAACCACAACCACAACACAACAACACAACACACTAAATGCTTGTAGAACGACATTGCTTGTAGACCGACATTATTACAAGTTATTGAATTTTATATTTCTGAATCTGGAGCAGACTATTTTAACTGCCATAGGGGGCGTTGGAAATAGTCCCACCACGAATAGAGTGCTACATTCAGCCTATTTTCGTGGGGATGATCGCCTGGGGCTGGCATGTAAATAAGATTTAAATTTTGAAGCAGAGCTCGCATAGTGCGTGACTCGTTTTTACGGCAATGTTTTTGTGGCATTTGTCACGCTTGCATACCGACGATTCTGGTTTCGGTTCTATTCTTGCCATCAACGATAACGAACCCTCTGAGGTGCTTGTTTATGGTTAGAGGCATAACCAAGTTACCAAGCTGAGACCACGTGCGTTTCTGTTGCCGTTTTGTCGGAAAAGCTCATATTTTCGTTAAATGTGGCGACAAAGACCTGTTTCGTCTGGCATAGACCAGCTAACCTCCAGTAGTGGAATTACGCTACGGGTATCAGTTTTTCGAGTTGGTGATAACAATATGAAACACAAAACAAAACAAAATCATGTCTCTCTATTTCAATAATTTGGTTCGCTTGGCTTGACTGACAAACATCAACATCAATTTAAAATTTCAATCCAAATAAGACACCGGCACTTATTGAATATGCTTCGCCGCCGCGAAAAAAATATCGCGTAAATAAATCAGTCTTTATCCAACCCTATACCCAACAGTGATCCCTCTTCCGTATTCCAAATGGAATCACATCAAATTGTATGTAGATGAGTTGGTAGGTAAGGCTGCTTATTGCATTAGGCGAACCCGAAGACATTGCGCCCCAAATTGCATTATTTGATACAGAGATACTAAACGTGGTCTTGTGTACCGGTAATATAGTCATATCCTCGGCTTACTTAAACATTGCTTGTTATTGTAGCTGCACTCACTGCTGAGTAAGAGAGGCCTCTTTTTCAATATATGCAGCGGATATTCAAACTATTTTTATTTTACAGAAAAGAGCTATTCGAGCAATTTATAATTTAAAACGCACAGACTCCTTAAGACAGCTTTTTAAAGAAATTGACATACTAACTGTAGCTAGTTAATTTATTTTCGAAAATATAATGTATGTACGCAAGAACCTTACAAAATTTCCCAAACTTAGCGATAGCTGTAATGTTAACCTAAGAAATAATCACAGACTATGTGCGCCCCGGATCAGACTCGCGAAGGTTAGCAATTCTTTCAAGGGTCAATGCATTCTCTACTACAACAAGATACCTCTGGAGATCTTGAAATTGCCATTTGAGCAATTTAAAATCCATGTTAAAGTGACTTTGTCGAAAAAGAGATATTACAATGTTCAAGATTACTTAAATGATGGGTCTGTATGGGGTTAATCTGGCTCAACACAGACCTTGCTGTTAATAATTTTGTAATTATTTATTCCTGCTTATTAATTATGATAACGACTAAATATTATATTTTGTATTAGTTAAGCATAAGCAATTTTTAAAAAGAGATCTAAAAATCAATCTGTGGGAGTTTCTACGCCCTTCTTCTCCCACAGTGGTCCAATGTAGAGAAGTGGCAAATAATGACGTTTGCTAAGTATATTTAAATATCTACAGTAATAAATTACTTTGAATTTGACTTTTGAATTTACTAAAATTGAGCAAATAGTACAATAGTGCAAAACAAATGTTATGTATAACCTAACCACAATAGCTCCCATGATCACCTCCTAACTCCACCCGGTACTCCAATCGATTGCCAAGGCGATGCGCAAACTGCCCCAATGAAAAACGTTAGTCAGGTACGCACAGTGGTCCAATGTAGAGAAGTGGCAAAAAATGACGATTTCTAAGTATATGTAAATATCTACAGTAATAAAGACATTTGGAATTTGGAATATGCTATTTTTACGGTTTCACTCTCTGGTTTCGGACAATCAAACTGGACTGTATTCCTCTCATTGGCGGTAAACCACTGAGCGGTGAACTAACTCCTCTTGCTGACAAATACATTTGTACCAAATCATGTCTATTTATGATTTTTCTTGTCTTGCAAATAAAAAAATGCGCTTGATTGAACGAGATCATCGTATCCGCTAAATTCAACTCACTTGCGTGCTGGGTGTACGTCTCTCCCAATGCACGCCTTTTGTTCCGGTCCTTTGCTATTCTGGTCCACTGCTTCCCAGCCATCTTTATAATTTCGTCTAACCATTGGTCGGTCGAGGTGTACTGAACTGTATGAGCATTTTGTATTGTTCACTACATTACTATGTAGAAACCGTGACCGAAATCGGTCGAACCACATCAATTTGTTAACATTATATTATGTCATTGTAGAATTAAGATTTATGCCGTTTTTTATCAATATTGAATTCTATTGGAAAAGAGGAAAGAGACACGAGAATTATCGCTCTAAGCTAAATCATACTATTGTAACGACATAGATTGACAGACTTCCTGTGTTCTTCAAAAATTAACTAATGCCATTACGTAATGTTACGTTGCTTTCGTACTCGCAAGCTGACGAAATGTCCTCGCTTACTCATGCACTTATGATAATGGAACACACGACACAGGCGTTTTTAATCCTTTTCGGCGCTTTTATAACCCGGCCAACCCCCAGTGTACCATCAGGGCTGGGGTGAATGTAACGATAAAAATTTCAAAAGCCACACATATGTGTGGACGGAAATAGCGCGCCCGGTCCGGGTGTATCGGGTGAAGTAAGGAGCGTCACTACAGGCCGAGTTACGGCTACAAGAGGATGTTACAGGAATCTGTCCCATGTCAACCCTCCCTATATGCGAACGTGGCGCGCGCGCTTCCTTTTTTTATTACGTATAGTCATTTATTTGTTTTGTTTTTGTCCTCTCCACTGCACTCACCGGCAAATACATACATACATACACACACACACACACACACACACCCTCGCACACAACACAAATACTTACCACATCCACACGCAATCACTGTTTTTTGATACATTGTTCTAGTTATTGTTGCTCCTTTAGCTCAACTTCATAACCGTCACTTAATTATTGTAAACTGTGTACATAGTGAAATCCGTAATTGGCCTTATTTTAAGTTTATGTTTCCGACTAGCTGTAAGAATGGCTGTGTGATTTTTGTTCATTAATAAAATAAAATAAAAAAATAAAAATAAAAATAAAATGAAATAAAAATAAAATAAGTAGGTGCTTTAGGCGTGTCTTTCGCGGGATTTGTGACGAACACAGCGAGAGCTGCAGGAAGCTCTCGCTGTTTTCCCTTCAAGCTGTAAGGAGCTATTGGTGAGTGAAAAAAGCTGTCGAACCTGTGTTGTATTCGGTGGTTTTTGCGATACACTTTTGTCGTTAAGGGTCATTTCGTAACAATAGTAATTCTGAATGATTTCCCATAAGGCTCCGTACTTTTTGAGCCGATTTGTACCTATATGGGGAAATTAAAACTAAGTTGTTCGATTGCATTTACATAATAAAAGTAGTTCACCATCGGTTTGACGTTAAAATATTAATCGAGGAGAATCCATGGACACCTTTTCTTACTACGAATCTATCAGCACTGATGTAATGGGTATGTCAGTGCTGATAGTAGAACCGAACCGAAGTAGAAAAGACCTAAGTTCGTAAGGCCTGTACGGAATCCCGAAAATTAAAACGCCGAATGGTTGTTTTCCCGAAATTATGAAATCCCGAATGTACGGATTCCGAAAATTAAAACGCCGAATGGTTGTTTACCCGAAAGTATGAAATCCCGAAAGTAGGAAATCCCGATAGTACTAAATTTTAAGTATTTTTTTTTGTTCCTATATGTTCAACCTAACACGAAGGAGGAAAGGACGCTTCACTTCGCTCTCCCTTTTAACCATTCACCTAAGCTACCGCAGTGTTTTCCCTGATATTTGCTGTGTAAATCAGTATTTTTGATGTCGCTTAGGTGAAGGGTAAAGGGGGTGAGCGAAGCGCAGCCCCTTTATCATTCGTGTTAGGTTCAAGATGTTAGAGCAACAAAAATACTTTAAATTTAGTACTATTGGGATTTCGTTCTTTCGGAATTTCCCACTTTCGGTAATTTTGGTATTTTGCATTTCGGGATTTTGTACTTCGTCGGGATCTAGACCTTTGGTTTTTGAATTTCGATGTTACAGATTTCCAAATTATAAATTATTTATTGCAACATTGAGGTTTTACAGTTCTTAAAGTTAGGAGGTCCCGACAATGAACCGTGTAAGGGCACTGCAATTTCTTACAAACTAACTTATATCTAACCCAGAGTTTCATAAAAACGTACCTGATACGAGTCGAGAGAGACGAGACGAGAATTTCAGTCGTAGGTTACATGAACTTTCGGTATCATAATACGTACCCGACGTAATGCGGGTCATATCTTTGTCTCTGTTACATGCTTAGGTTTTTGCAAAGGAATCATATTCTGTCCAGGAAACTGTAGGCATAAATATTACGTGGATTTTCGCTAAAAGGACGGGATGGAAAATGAGCGAAAATTTAAAATGGCCCCCTTCCGGCGGCGGTGGTGCATGCGCCAAAGTTTACAATTCCAAAATGCTTCTCTATTCTATGATCTATGTCTAGTGTAGCTGTTTATTGAACTAGAACGGGGTGAACTTGTCTATGTAGGAACGCGCTATTTCGTGTGCTATTAGAAAAATAACCCTAGTTGTAATTACTTTATATCACTCCTTAAAAAACTGACCTTACTTCAAACGAGACCCAATACCAACTGAACGTGTGCGAGTCAGAAAGGCGCTTGGCCAGCTTTCAGTCTGCACACGTGTCTAATCTACGCATCTTCTATCTTGAATCATACCCAATCAACTTCAATCTCTTTTGAAAAACTGACCAATCAGAAAATCGCTTATACAAGCAAAGTCGCGATACGATATTTGACTGCTAGTTGAAATAGATACTCTTAGGAACTGTCAAAGCGGTAATTTTGTTCACGAGTTCTATGAAATACTAGGCATGTGACGGTATAGTCATAGTAGAAATATACAATTCTGATATTGTAAAACGTATTTTTGAAATAGGTTCAGCTTGAGACTCGTTTCTAAATTGATTGGACTACCTTGTCAAATACCGTATGAAAGACAGCTCAAATAATCGTGTTGTGCTTGTAATTTTTTTCAAAAGCGATTGAAATTCGATCTGATGTCAGAATAACATGATGTGGCTACTTTTGTTCATGTTGATTTGGTCTTCAGGCGATTACGTTAATGGCGCGAGAGCAGCACGCGCCGTCTGTATACCAGCGACGCCATTGCCGTCACCCGAGCGCCGGATATCCGCCACGCCATCGCCACGCCATTCTGCGCCAGCTATGCCATTCACAGCCGTCGCGAGCCACACAATACTCGTCAAGGCGGCGAGCGTAGGGCTGGCAACATTTCTAACTGATAAAATGCAGATACAATATCTCCGCTCTATTTGTTTGTAGACGGTACATCACTGATCTACGATCGTGAGTACGATGGATATCTCCAAGATACGTTTCATTACAATCTCTAAGAATTTGTTCGATCGGATCGGATCGATTTGGGCTATTTAAAAAGAGAACAATTTAAATTACCACCAAATATTTTTTTCCTACGCATGTAAATGCTACCCAAAATGGGTTAATGATCACCAAAAGTTGCAGAAAATATCAGGGCAAAATACTGCGGTAGCTTAAGTAAAGGGTAAAGGGGGTGAGCAAAGCAAAGCCCCCTTTATCCTTCGTGTTAGGTTGAACATGTAAGAACAAGAAAAAATACTTTAAACATAAACTTAAGTACACAAAACATAAAAAGAAGTTTGGTGATAATTTATCCAAACACAATGTGGTGGTCGTTTACTAATTCTGGCGGTCGTTTCGAATTTATTGATAGTAAAATAGGGGCGTTTTTGGTGATGGTTTAAACATAAGCCATTTAAAGCATCTTGAAGCGACTTTGTCGAAAAAGGGATATTATATTACAATGTTCAAGATTACTTAAATGATGGGACTGTATGAGGTTAATCCAGCTCAACACAGACCTTGCTGTTAATAATTTCGTAAGTATTTATTCCTGCTTATTAATTATGATAATGATATTATAATATTTGTATTAGTTAAGCACAAGCAATTTTTAAAAGAGATCTAAAAATCAATCTGTGGGTGTTTCTACGCCCTTCTTCTCCCACGTGGTCCAATGTAGAGAGGAGGCAAAAAAATACGTATGCTAAGTATAAATAAATATCTACAGTAATAAATAAATTTGACTTATGACTTTCATATTATTATGAAAAAGATTACTGAAACATTTATTCTGTACATAACTCTCACATCTCGCATTTGCCAAAACAACAAATTTCGCAATCTATTTTCCAATGATCCCAGTTGACCATTATTTTATGGGTTATATATATATACCAAAAAAAAATTGTCATTACAAATTAACCAAATATTATGGTCACCAAAAATTTCACACCCTATTTTATGCTTAATTACATGGGGTGGCCTCACTCCGCTCCGCTTTGCTTCGGCTCCAGGTTGTATTATAAAGTTGTGACCTAAAATAAACCTTACTTTAGTGTGGCTAGTATTTAATCGCACAAAAAAATACTGATTTGCACAGCAAAAAATTATCAGCAAGAACACTTTTTATGTTTTAAATATTTTATGTTTACTTAAGTTTATGTTTTAAGTATTTTTGTTGCTCTTACATGTTCAACCTAACACGAAGGATAAAGGAGGCTGCGCTCCGCTCACCACCTTAACCCTTCACCTAAGCTACCGCAGCATTTTGCCCTGATATTTGCTGTGCAAATCAGTACTTTTGATGTGCAGTTTAATATTTCCCCTTCAGTATTCGGACAAAAAGAGAGCTATAGAAACCAATACGGTTCTGTGAAACTACATGGCATTAAAATTGACAAACATTTATTAATAATTAATTAACATATTTGGGAGTCAAAAAATATTTTGTTAAACAATATAATTGTTGCCTTATTCTTCCTAACAGAAAGGAGCGTTTGGCAAAATAATTATCTCAACGATGAAATGGCACACACAGCCCTAACCGGTACCATCTCCAAGTACTCGCCGTATAATTGAAAATTTTCGTCATATCGCGCACCATTGTTTCTTTAAAAATACCTCCCGACCGAGATAACTTGCGCTGTGGAAGATACAAAGATTCTGTTTACAGTCACAGTCAGATTCATGAGGGTGATTGATACGACACGTAACTTTAAAGGTAGATAAATACTTGTTTTATTACGAAAGATTTTTACAAAATATGTAAATACTTTCGCATCGAACGCACCTAAGTGTCGGTACATCGTTCTGTGGTTTTAGGGTTCCGTACCCGAAGGGTGCCAAACGAGACCCTATTACTAAGCCTCTGCTGTCCGTCCGTTTGTCCTTCAGCGGCCTGTATCTCATGAACCGTAGCCCACTACATTAAGTTGACTGTATAAATTTTACCCACAATTATTAAATGTATATATCAGAATATATTCTTGGAATTCTGTAGGAAAATTGTGAATAGAGAAAATAATAGAAATAAAGTAGCTTAAGTAAAGTATGATATCAACATATAGTATATGAGTGTAATCATTCAAACAGCATGAAATCAATACATATATATAATTAAGGAAATTGATTCTTTTCTAAAATAAATTCAAAGATATCTTAAGATAAGTGTTCTAAAAACTTGTTTTGTATTGTATTGTATTAACCCTGTCTAAAAGAGATAAGGTAGGTGGGAAACCCACCCATAGTAAAACAAAAGATGACGAATGATAGAAAGAATAGCATGAAGAATAAAAGTACGAGAGGCATAAATGCGAGAACTGGTATGAAAGGACAGCAGTTAGCAAAGACTCTGACTCTGTTAGAGGTAAAAGAAAAAAAGTGGGCGTACGGTGTTTTAGTCGGTAAGGGTCCAACACTGCCAGGGCCACCCTTCCCTGGCGTTCATGAGGATTTTCAACGTGCTCTCAAAAAAAAAAAAAAAGAACCGTAGCCTACTGCGGGGTTGAAATTTTCACAGAATGTGTATTTTTGTTGCCTCCACAGCAACAAAATGAATGAACAAAATTTTGTAAATTAAAGGTTCCCATACAAGAGAAGTAATTTTAACAATACCAAATACCAAATACCAAATGTCTTTATTACTGTAGATATTTACATATACTTAGCAATCCTCATTTTTTGCTACTTCTCTACATTGGACCACTGTGGGAGAAGAGGGGCGTAGAAACTCACACAGATTGATTTTTAGATCTCTTTTTAAAAATTGCTTATGCTTAACTAATACAAAATATAATATTTAGTCATTATCATAATTAATAAGCAGGAATAAATAATTACAAAATTATTAACAGCAAGGTCTGTGTTGAGCCAGATTAACCCCATACAGTCCTGTCATTTAAGTAATCTTGAACATTGTAATATCCCTTTTTCGACAAAGTCGCTTTAACATGGATTTTGAATTGCTCAAATGGCAATGTCAAGATCTCCAGAGGTATCTTGTTGCAGTAGAGAATGCATTGCAACACCACCCGCTACATATTGAACCATAACATGACTCAAATATGATCAAAGATTTCGTGTCGGCGTAACTCATGGCTCTGGTAGCGCAATTGGTTTGATATCGGTTTCGCAATCTTAGGGTTCTGGGTTCGTATCCGCGTCCGGACATAATATTATTGTCTTTTGGTATTTGTTTTATTATTTTTAGTTTTTAAGGTTAACATTTCTTGTACGATGCTCCGGAGCCCTTAGTGTGCCGCCGACACGCACTTGACCGATTATTTTTGTCTATACTAACAAGTTGACTTTGTGGTTGTTGTTATCTCTATTCTGCATGTATTTCCAACAACGATATTAGGGGCTGTCCATAAAACACTAACCGTGCCCAACAATAAATCGATTCGGTGAAGAAGTTACCAACAATGAACATCCGGCCAGCATTAGTTATTTGAACAATTAGGATCTACCCTAATTGCTCAAATAAAGAAGGAATGTGGCAGCTTCTAATGTCACTTCTTGAAATAATGTTGCCATCTGCAGTTCATAGTGATTTTCTCATCAATTCTAAATAAAATGACAGACTGGTTCTTACCAGTCTGTCATTTTATTTAGAATTATCTTGAATTGCTTAACGATAATAATTTTCTTGAATATTTTACAAGTTAAATCTTTGATTTGTGCGTTATATTAGGGTTCAGTAAGTTGGTGCTAGCGGTGCACCGCGACATTCAGCAAATAGCTGCAAATGATGTTAAAAGCATGAAAATCGGAACGATTGATCTTTAGACCATATGAATAAATTTGACTCGAAAAAGAAAACGAAAAAAGGAGAGTAATGAAGTCATCCTTTTTTGTAAGGAAAACTGTTGTTATATGAAATTAAATTAAATGAAGCTTGCTGAGCCAATTTTTTTCCCGCATTCGAACCTCATAAACCTCAACGGCTGGTGCCTTTGTGCTAACTTCTCGGTTCGTATATATAAGCCTTTGCGAACTCGTAGCAAAACTACTATTTATATTCCACATCATTACATTTCAGTCACTTAAATTAAAAAAGAAATCATTTTATAACATACCAATAGTTTTTTTTTTTGCAAAATATACATAAAATGATACATAATATCATGCTCTCCGACAATAAGAAAGCAATTTTGAAGATATTTGAAATTATTTTTATAACATACCAAGTTTGGGCTCCTCCAGATACGATATGTTTTTTTTTTTGCAAAATATACCTACAAAATGTATATGCTATCTAACCCTAAGAAAGCAATTTTGAAGATTTTTAGTATTTTTATTTTTTTGAATTTTCATGAATTAAAAAGCATGGCACTTCCTTAAATTTCAGTATTTTACAAGACTTATGGTTGGAACTATACTCAACGTGTTGTTTTTATATAATGGTGTGTGATAATTACGATGACAAACGATAAGTTCATTACCCTCATCCCTTTTCGAGATACTCAATATTTTTTATTTATCTATGTACACTAGAATTCAAAATGCAGAAGTAAACGGCGTTAAATCTGATGGATCGGGTATAAAAATTGGCGTTTCACAAGGTTCCATATTAGGCTCTTTCTTATTCCTGGTATATATGAACGAACTTTCTCCATGTTAGAAAAATTGACAGACATAGTGTGGTTTGCTGATGATACTTCACTGGTCTTTAAAATTGAAAGACAAAAAGAAGACTCTGATGATGTTAATGGTGTATTGTCTTTAACCTTGAAATGGTTCACAGTTAATAATTTATTGTTAAACACTGGTAAAACCAAGTGTATCAAATTCTCACTTCCAAATGTCAGACAGGTTGAGAACAGTTTAGTGTTAGACAGCAATACGTTAGAATTATTAAATGATACGAAGTTTTTTTAGAAAAGTCATTGATAGCAAATTTCAATGGGGACCCCATATAGATAAACTCTGTGGTGGTGATGGATAATGCCCTCCACCACTTGCATAAACTCGAAACATTACCCAAGATGTCATACACCAAGCAAAGCAAAAACGTTGCTTTTCAAACGGATATGGTAAAAGCATCCTTGCTAGCATTGGCAAAAACGTGTAATATTGTGGGAAAAATATGCGGTGGACGAGATGTCAGAGAGATATACGGTGCCATGGTTTTAGGCTTGCCCCCTTACCACTGCGAACTGAATCCTGTAGAGTTCGTTTGGGATCAAGTGAAAGGCTATGTAGCTGCAAACGATAAATATTCAAAATTAAAGGTGTAAAATATCTGTTTTGTGAAGGAATTAACACCGTTATGCCCGAAAATGTACAAAGTGCACCCACATGTAATCCAAGAAAAAAAACAACTTATTTTGATACTTATGTCAAATGGTTTTTTAGTTAGTCTGAATGATAATGATGACGATTCATACGAAAAGTAAATGAAAAAAGTGCATTTTTAAACCTTTCTTAATTTTGTACCTAGTTAATGAGTTTTTTTTTTCCATATTTTTGTCAGGGTCCAGTAGCTCTATTCTCTATCTCTGAAATCTAGAAAAACCCACCAAAACCCTTTTCAAACAGATGTTTGAAGGATGCTCGCTTTCTTAAAAATGACGCTTGACCAATCAGAGCGCGAAGATATGTCAAATGAGCTGCTATTTAAAGCGACTGTTATTTGAATGTGAAAGGAATCTGGATCTGTAAAATATACAAAATAGAGTTATAGGTTTCTGAATGAACAATACTATAAAATGCATGTCCATCTACAAATTCTAGATTATATATTTTTAATCTGCTAAGTAAAGGGCCTCGTATTTTTGATAGGTTAATATTTTTCTCAATTTATGGTAGGTACTACCAGCTGATATCGTTCTATTTTGAGATAATAGAATGAATGAAATCGTTCTTCACTCCATCACATTTTTTTTTAACCAAAAGTGGCAACGACGAACCTGTAATTTTGCTTCTTTATTTGAGCTATTTGGGCAAAGTTGCCTACAATTCAACCCAGTTGTTCTATTTAGCCTCTATTTCCGAAGGTATAGGAACTACCGACTTCTTAATAGTTGTATGTATACGTTTCTAGGTACGTCCAATCGTCCATAATAGAGGTATCTCAGAGTGAAATGCCCAGAGAGCGTGTCCGTTGTTGATAAGCGAAGGGTGGTCTTAGAGACGACGAGAGAACAACAGACCCTCACGCTTGCGCGCTGCAGACTCATAGGTCGCTTGTTATCTAATAACCGTGGTTATCAAACAAAACATAAACATTTATCACGCCTTTTCCAGAACGGGTTGGCAAAGGCATTATCCGCCCAGTTTTTGCGTGGTTTTATTCTTCTACATTAACAATACACTTATAGCATTCATACTCAAATGCGGCCTCTTTAGATTTTACTCTTCCATTTACTTTGTTGCGTATTTTCTTCCCTCTTGTGTCTTGCTTTTGTCTTTATAACCATACAGGTCTAATAGCCATGCAAGGACCTCAAGGACGAATTCACGATATGTCATCAAACCTATGTTAGAAAGAGACATTCTAAGTATGAAATAGTACATTACTTCAGAGGGAAGAAAGTGACAGTTCCATACCGAGATTATGGCATTTGCGCCACGAGCTTGCGAGGGGCGCAAACCATTTGAGGTATGGAACTGTACTTTATCCTGAGGTATGTATAGTGCTTTTTATTACACCTACGAGGAAAATTATAGACATAAATGCATCCATATTTTACAAAAAACACAAAGATAAATGCTAAATCAATCGAAGTTTTTGCGAAAATGCGCGGGCTTTTCCTTTTTTTATTCGCCCGTTTCTGGAGTAGGCTAAGATCATAAGGTCATGCAGCCACTTCTTCCGTGATTCCGCGCGTTTTATATACAAAAATAATTTCGTTTTTAATTTTCTGTATGCACCAAGGAAGTTGGTAACTGGTAAAAAAAAAACTGTATGTGGCCAGTAACAATTTACTTGAAATTTAATTAGTAGACAGTTAAAGTCTCTTTGCAGTATGACTGCTGACAAATAAAAAAAAAAAACCGGGTATTTAATGGAATTTCATACATACTTCCCACCCTTGGGTCGGAAGGATTTTTATACAAACTTCCATACCTTGGGATGAAAGGATTTGAAGGGCGGGATAAAGGCGTTTCTTCCCTCTAATTGGTATAATTAGTATGTATTTTCAGAGCAGGTGTGATAAAAAATATAATATGGTGTTAGACGGGAGTCAGTCTCAGCCTGTTAGTGAGGGGAAACACCGATTAATCAAATAAATCGATATATTCTTCAAACATCTGTGAATTGGATGCAGCAAATTCGGATAGATTTTGACATTCTTTTTTCAATCTCGGTTCTTTCCGATTGTTTTGTAAACATCCCTAGTGTTTAAAACGTAGATTTTATGAAGTTTTAGGTTATCTGTCATATCACTTCTAATATTTTATGAACTATAACACAGGCATGATGACATATCGTGGATTCGTCCTTGAGCTTCGTGGATATACTTTTATGGTTCTACTATGGCTTTTGTAACATATATACCTTGTACAGCAGCCAACAGCGTGTATTACTCGGTGGCCCAGCTGCCGTCGGGTTGCCAAACACTCAGCCTAAATCAATGGTAGAGGGCGACTTGTCTACTGTACTAACATTATTTATTATCGAATGGCATGACGCTGAACCAACACAGAAAACTGTTGTGGTGTCACAAAATAAAAATGCGCGAAAACTTAAATAATGTACTGTGTCTACTTTGATAGCTAATATATCTAGATACATAGCTGTGTACAATGTGCATTGTCCCGTTCATTATACTAGAAATTGTCGTAAAACTAATATTTGAAGGTCCCTAAACTAACAGGACACATAATAATTCCAGAATGATGTTTTTTGTGGAGTTACTGCCTGTAAATGTGCCTCTTGCTCTCCGTATTGGAAAAGGCGTATATTCATAAATAATGATAATAATAATAATAATAGTAAAAATATGGGAATTTCATCATTATTATAATATCATCACTCATGCACTTGGCTTAGGCCCGTACCGTAAAACAACCTACTTGGAGACAAATAAAACAAATACATATAATAATATTAAGACTAATAATAATAATATCAATGTAGCCCATCGATGTCTCCACCGAGGGGCACGGGCCTTTACTCGGATACGAATAAGATTGAGCCATACTCCACCACGCTGGCTTAGTGCGGGTTCATGGAGGGGTGTCGGGCTATTGGCCAACCCGACTGTCAGATGTTTTCAAGCTGCCCTATTAGGGCTTCGGACCAGCCTTATGGCTACTACCACCAGTGGCGGTAGTAGCCGGGACCTACAGCTTAACGTCTCATCCGAAACACGGACGTTTCTGATTTGCGAATACCTCTAGGCCACGCACGCTTCTACTTCTACATATATAGGTATGTATTTACAAACAATTCCTCTGTCTATCGAAGACAACAAACACAAACTGACTGATAGTCATCTAACTATCAAGTCATCTTCAAATAGTAATTGTATAGTTTGTTGTTTCCCAGCTTCGCCTGAGGCTCAGTAGTGTAATAGCTTAGCACGCTATTAGGTTTTTTAGCTTAATTATCGGATTGAGTTTCACTGTCGCATCTATTGAACAGACCGTTGGTTTATTGTTTATGTAAGTACGAGTAAATGTCAGTAAGAATTAACCGATGAACATATCACATTTGGGCATAAATAGTAGATTAGTCTTACCTATATCCTAGAAATAGTGTTTTCATGAAATGGCGAACCATTTTAGGATCTGGCTTATCATTTCATAAAATGGTGAGAAAGGGTTGAATTTCATGAAAACATGTCGTCTTAAAAGATTTTCTATTCAGTACTTTGTGGTGTGTCGAAAAAGCGATATACAGATCGAACTAACACGAAGAGTATTCGGAGGCTTTGCTGCGCTCGCCCCATTTAGTCTTCACCTAAGCTTCCGCAGTGTTTTGCCCTAAAATATGAGTGGTTGTACCTCTTTTTATCCGACTATGACATAGCAAAAAGAAGGGGAAATGATATGTATGTATATATGTCATCTATTCTCTCAGAACATAGAAACTACTTTTCAGAATTTGACAAATCGTTGACGTATCGTTTGAAGAGCCTTGATCGTCCCACAGGGAATCGTTATCTGAGGATCGTCTACTACTTATAGGCTCTGTGATGATCAAAATGTCGCCCTCTAGAAGGCATGTATCTTATTATATGTCTGTGAAGGCGTTTAGTCTTGGATTAAGATGATACGAAAAATATAAATAAAAGGAATATGAATGTATACGAGAGTCACAGCGTTAATTACTTCCACGTAAGAATGAACTCAAATCGACTCGAGCTAAAATAACGTTAATTTTGTTTAAAAATTATTAAAAAATAAACTACGCTATTTTGTCAAAAATATTTTCAAGGAGAATTTACATATAAATAATATCCACATTTTCAATGCAATCCCGTAATGACACTAGTTGGGATTTCAGAATAACAGGAAAAAATAAAACAATTAAGAGGTCTTTCCGTAATTAAATTCTTTTGTGAAAATTTCATCCAATCGCGTTTTCCTTCAGTGGTAATCTTAACCAAATACTCAATAAATGTTAA
Organism: Argyresthia goedartella; assembly: GCA_949825045.1. Classification (NCBI taxonomy): domain Eukaryota; kingdom Metazoa; phylum Arthropoda; class Insecta; order Lepidoptera; family Argyresthiidae; genus Argyresthia; species Argyresthia goedartella. The sequence goes on from OX463815.1 coordinate 2,887,969, forward strand.
CTTAAAAATCAAATCTGTAGATGACGTTATAGTGGAGTAAATGGATGCTAAAACAACCCAATTTTTAACGTATCGCCATAATAAAGATTTTGAACAGGGCCGTGTTACTAAAGGGTTTAATCAGCAGGTTCCAAATATATATATATATATATGTTACTATCTCTTGCTACGATTCGACTAAATGCAACGGAAGCAGCGATCGCTTGCATTAAGTCGAATCGTCATGAGCGTATTGACCGCCCGCCGATGGTTATTACGTTTCATACTCTTTATTGCTCGATGTTTAGTAGTCGGGGCTTAGTTTTGAACTTATTGTTTTGTTAATTGGATACCTTCACTTACAACATAATACAGTGTAAAAGATGAAGAAATAAAGGCTTTCAAGTTTTATTTCAAAAATGTGCCTGGAAATGTAAATGTACCTCAATGCTGGAAATGCACATTATTTTCCTTTGCTTACACATATGTTTATTTAGCGGCCGCCGGCAGACCTTTGTGTCAACACTATGTGTCACATTTTAAAGCAGGCTGGAAAAGAATATTAGTTTTGTCATGTAGGGCTTGCTACCATACCGAATAAAAAATATCATTTGAGTGAATTAAATTAAATAGGTTCATCTAATCGAATCAATGGCACCCGATCTGAAAAGCTCATTGCAGATGGCGCTAGTGAAGTTGGTTGATGTGTCTATTTGTCATAGTTGTCAAATATAATTTACTCGTTCTTATAATATATGGTATCTATAGACCTTTACTCATTTAAGATTAATTTTGCCAGTGTCAAGGGTATTTGAAAGTTCACTTGTTTTTGATGAATGAAACTCTTTGCCTACAACTACGCCTGCGCATAAGCGGCCATAGGTGCCGTTATAGAAAATTGCTACAGCAGCTTTGGCCATGCTACTCTATAAAATGCTCTGCATTGGTTATATTATAAGGTTTTGGACCTGGTTTATATAAGCCCTCTTATATTTTTATATGCCACTGTATTGATAAATCCTAATATCATTTTTAATGCAGTCTAGCGAGCATAAGCTTTATCTGTCTAAATGTCTGACTCTGTAGAAGAATAACACATTGACAGAGTTTTTATCCAAATGACAACCCTTGATATTTTACACCATTTTTCACAACACAACCTAGTCCCTAGCCTTAAGGGATTAGCGTGATGACATCCACATGTTTTGGTAACAGAACGCCACGGTAAGGTAATCGTCCGAACAGGGCTCGGTCTTTGGACATTGCTAAGTAGACCTCTCCTGAGGAAAGTAGCTTTGAGTGGCGCGGCCCATGTAGTCTGCCTTTACTTGAGTTTTTTTTGTATTAGTGTTTTTTATGTTCATGTTATTGGTAGATCAACAAAGCATTAAAAAGTGTTATTCTAGGCCATAATCTCGAGTGTTCCAAGAAGCGATTTTGGTTGGTTAGATTAGGTATGAACCGTATTTTATACCTGCACTACACGTCCACAAACTGTCTCGTTTCTTTGTAGATATATATACCTTAATCTTGCAGAGCCACAACCGCTGCGCCACAGAGGTCTTTCAACGTCGAAAGTTAAACTAGAGTTTGTGATCGTTAGATACGTCACAAGATCATTCCATCTAACAATGTTCTCATACTCATCACCGGATAGGAAGGAAGGTGGCAGGCGGAACCCTGCAGAAACTTGAAATACTGTCTTATAATAACGAATTAAATGATTGATACACTAACTATATTTTCTTGTTTTCAGGTAATTTATTCGAACCCACTGAGAGCCACAGACTGTTAAAGAATTTCCCCTCAGCCTTGTTTGCAGTAAGTAATCGATTCGTTCATAAAATAATTAATTATCAAATGGAATTATCGTGTTACAATTGCCGCATTCCAAACGAGGATCCATAATTCATTCGAGAATCTTCACTGCACGGGTCCTCTCTATCATTCATCTCTAAACGATTTCTCATCGAATGAATATTCATTTAAAAGTATTCCCTAATGCCAGATAAAAGGCATTAGGGAGGGCAAAAATCGTGATGCTTTCATGAGCTCACGAAAGTCATTTAGAATTTTTGATTGTGACGGAAACCTTTCGCGGGCCTTTGGCGGATAGATTGAAATTCCGTTAATTTGGAGGTCTTTTGTTTTAAGAAAATATTTGGAGCACTTTATCTTCAAAAAGGAAAATGTAAAAAATCAACCGCCTTTAGTTTCTACATTATAAACAGATGTTTCCAACACACGTGGTTAGGGGAGGGTTGCGGAAGGCGCAGAGCGGGTCAGGTTAGCTTCAAGGTGGATTTGCATTGTTTTTTAGGCTTCCGTACACGACCCTTTTCCTATGCCTCCGCTGTCCGTCTGTCGGTCAACGGGCTGTATCTCATAAACCGTAACAGGCAGAGAGTTGAAAATTTCACAGAATGCGTATATATGTTAACGCTACAGCAATAAATAATAAACTATAGGTAATAAAAAATAAGGGGTTGACAAGAGCCATCTTTTTTGCGTTTTTTCTTGACGATGGTACGGAACCATTCATTTGTTATTCCGAATCAACCGATTTTAGATTCCATGATTCCATTCTAAATAAATCATAAATTCCAACAACTAGTTATAAAAATGAAAGTTAAGAACTTCGAAAATTATTAAACTGTAGATTGTCAAGATAAGAAATTTATTGCTAAATTCTGTTGAATAATAAGTGATAGGATAGCTTGCTGGGCTAGTAAGAATTTAATTTATACCATTTAAGAAAAATCTTCACTTTATGCCCATTTTAACAGGCTAAGAAATACCGGATGTAGCATGCACATCAGGTATTTCTCCACTGTTTGGTGAACAAATCACGATGAGACGCCGAGTAAGCTTATCGAGTCGAGTCTCGAACTAAATAACTGGTTTTAACGTATAATAACACGTTTAATGGTGGAAACGTATGCGCCCGCCGATAACAATCTTTCTAGGGGGACTGTTGCTCGCGTCTGCAGGAAATTCTTGAACAATACTAAGCAGGTTATAGTGGTATGAGTATGACACATAGACAGACGGCCAAGTTCGAGCCGACTATAACTGGCTGCCGTCTTGGCATGCGCGCGCGTCTTTTTCAGCAAAAATCTTAATAAGATACCTGAGCACATTAAACAGCTACCAGTTAATAGGTTTAAGTGGGATCTGTTTAAATGGCTAATAAAAAAATGTTTTACTCAATAGATGAATTCCTTAATCATAAATGTAATTAATTGATAGTTGATGTAGACATATCATTATTATTTTTGTAACCAACTGAGTATGGTGCAGGGTGGTATTTTTGCATTATTATTGTTATTATTAATGTTATGTATAATTTTTGACCAAACTCAATATTTGCATGGTAAAATTAATAGCTGATAAGGTGTCCCTTAATATAATTCTACCGCCTACTGTACCCTTATCTTAGCAAATAAACATCTTTATCTTTATCAATTTAAAAAAAATATATATCATACCTTGACGATTTACAATTAAAAAACGTATTTTTGTTTGCTAGTTGTTGGAACTTGTGATTTATTTAGAAAGGCACACAACAAAACATTTTTTTGTAAAATTGTTATAAGATATAATTGTGTATTAAGTGAAATATTTAAGGTATTTTTATTCGGAAAATCACATCTCAACCAATGTGCAACCGAGAACCTAATTTCGAGCATAAATATGTTCGCTCTAACCTCCTTTACTCCCAAAAACTTTTTGTCGCACCGTACACTAAATACCCTGTATACATTGAACTGTCAAGGAGCGCATACGCAAAATGGCTGCCATGTCACGGCGCGCTGCGGCCCGTTTCATAAAAATAACGATAACTCTGTTTTTTCTATGGGACCTATACCTGAATGTTACGTGGTTGGAAAGAATATTAAATAAGCTAAACCAATAAGAATAGTTTAGTCCAGTTTAGCTTAGCAATACATTCTAAATTCTAATTTGAAATCAGGTTGCCTACTTCAGACCGCGGTCATATTTGATTACGTGACAGACAGGCCCTTTTTTACGCGATCATATTTGATGACTTGACAGACCAATGGTTATACAGAGTGTTCTTTCGTAAAGTTACGCCTGACTCTGGGGTGGTTATTAACACGACAGAGAAACATTTTTGTTAGTGAAGAACACCTAAAAATCATTTTATCTACACACTTATCATAAACCCTCTTTACTGCGTTCAAAAACCGCACGTTACTATCAGCATTATGTTAAACTACTTGGTAAAAACTCGTTTCGTATCTGGAAAACTACACATTATGGTCATTATGTGTAGTTTTTCTACATATAATGACATTCAAATTTCGAACGCCGACGCCCCCTGCATGCCGCCCCTAGTTTGTCTGTGAAGTTGGTACTAATATTCAAATTTCGAACGCCGACGCCCGAAGTTGGTGCTACAGAACAAGCTAAACAACTGCAGAGCCACAATGCCGGTCAAACATGCGGTTCCTGAACACATCAAAGAGAGCTTATGATATGTGTGTAGATAAACTAGTGTATGTAACTGTACATAATTAGGCATTAAAACTCTCGAGTGATATTATTATGAAACTCGCCTTCGGCTCGTTTCATAAACCCACTCTCGAGTTTTAATGCCCTCCATTATGTAACAGTCACATAAACTACTATAATTGTGCTACCGTGCACTCAATAACTGGCACTCGGCTTGCGGTTCGTGGACCAGCCGGGGTGTTCTCACGTTGCAGTTATTTGAGGACAAATTGAACAAAGCAAATTGTGAATCAAAATTATGCGACGGAAGAATAAAACCATATTTAGTAATAAGCGATAGGTGAACTATTGTCCCTAAGCCGGGCGTTACTTTACTAAACAAAACCCTGTATACGTATCAGCACGTCAGAATATTAACAAAAGCAAATCTAAAACTTCGTGTTAGGTTGAGCATGTAAGAACAACAAAAAATACTTAAAACATAAACTTAAGTATTCATTAAATATTTTAAACATACAAAAGTGTTTTTGTTGATCCTTTTTTGCTGTGCAAATCAGTATTTTTAATGTGCGATTAAATATTAGCCCTAGTAAAATATCTGTAATAATAAACAATATCACTAAATTTTAAGGTCAATGGGAAGTTAAAAATATCTTCGGTAAAAAATTTTTAAAAGTATATTTTTTGGTGGCTTCTCATTCCTTTGTTTTCCAATAGAAAAGTATTTATATATATAGTTTCCTCAAAAGCAAAAAAAATCACAATTTTTATGGTTCTGGGTCAGATGTCTTTACATGGAAATTTTTAAGACTGTAGTTTTGACCATTTGGCTGTACAACCTGTGTGACAAACGACAGATGGACGGACGGACACTCGTGTGACAGCAATAGGGCTCCGTTTGGACCTTTCAGGTACAGAACTCTAAAAAGACGATGTATAAAGTACTAACAGAGCAACATAACTTTGATTTTATATAGGTTAAATCAATAACAAGTACATAAGTTCAAATGTGGTGCAAAATTGTAAAAAAAAAGTTGTGATTAACAGTTTCTTTTCTATTGAGAAAAAAATTCAAACTGCATTTACACGTTAAAGTATGCATACTGACAGTCATGATTAACTAGCTAAGTAAAATAACCAACAGCATGTCATACTCATTATTTTGCAAAAAGCTGTTTTGGTTAAGGATTTTTGGGTTAACGTTTATTGAGTATTTGATTAAGATTTTCACTATAGGAAAACGCGATTGGATGAAATTTTCTCGATAGAATTTTATTACGAATACATCTCTAAATTGTTTTATTTTTTCCTGTGATTCTGAAACCCTAACTAATTTTATTGTGGAACTGCGTTTAAAATGTAGATATTATGTATTCGCAAAATCTCCTTAAAAAACTTTTTAACAAAATAGCGTAGTTTATTTCTAAACAATTATTCTGTGGTTTAGCGCTACGTTTTTTCCTTTTTCCCGATTCCGTCCCTCTCACACTTCGGGTCTTTCCGCCTGGATTGACGGGGACCTTTGCACGGACGAGGTATCGCCTTAAGCTGTTTTGATCTAATGCGCCACCTTAAACTAAAAGTTCTTGAAATGTCATGAAAACATGCGAGCTTATCTTTGTAATGAGATTCACTCCAATCACATTCAATAAGCCAAAACACAAGCTCTAACTAATCTCTACTGACACATATACGTTACGATAAATTCTTGGGACGGTTATTTTCTTTGTACAAAGCCTAATTTCTGAAGATCTCCTTCTCATATTTGAAGACTTCTGTAGCGTAGCGACAGGGTTCGAATCCTGGCCGAAATAAAAGCCCTACGTCTCGGATGTTTATATGTTTGTGACGCCGCTGTTTCTGGTTTCCACGACACAAGGCCCTAGTGTGGAGCAAAAAAAATGAACAAAAATGCAAAAACATTGCTAAATTAGTCCTGAGCCCACCCACAGTGCAGCGGTTAGAAGACGAACGACTGCGAATCGCACAAAAAGGTTCGTTGTGGATGTCATTAGTACGGGTAGATGGTAACGAGTGGACGTTTGTGTGGACGGGGCCATTCTTCATATCGTGGGCCATTGCTCTGTGAAGGGTGCAGCCCTACTCCCTTCTATCGTACATATAAACGGCGCACCCTTTCATTATCCCATTCACATCACAACTATCTTTGATGCTTAAACATGGGTATACAATTGTACATTTGCGAATAGAATTTTACGTCGCTTGATAAAAGGTTCCGTTGCTTTTCCCAGTAAAGTGATGTATGGTAGTGCTTTGGCTTTTATCTTTGGGTTTCGTTTATCCGCCTTTATTTAAAGCTCGATAATACCAGGGAGGTTTTAAAGACGTATTGGCTGGTTCGTAGACGGTCTTCGTGCAACACGGTCTTGCTAGTCCTTGTTTGGACGAAGGGTTAAATGGTTCACTAACAAAATAAATGATGTTTTGTCTCTTCGTAATGAACTTTAGGTGAGGTACTGAGTACCTACGCTATTTGTTAATGAAATCTCTACATATCGTGCAGCTTTACTCAACTAAATAGCGTTAGTAATATTTATTTGCAGATGTATACGAGACATATTTTATATTCCACACCGCACCCGAGTTTCATTTGGTATGAAGGCACTCGTTTGTCATGGAAATAAAGAAGAAAAGTCAGTATTTCACAAACAATTCTTTCAGATATTAGGAACAGGAAAATGCTTTTAACCTCGCCGCGACATGACAATCTAACTCACAATATACCGATATTTCATACAAGAACGTATGGATGTAGTACGTCGTAGATATTGGGATAAGCAGCCATAATAACACTTTAGAGCTGAGCTGCTGCCACTTATAGAGCTTCCAGTACCACAGTAAAGTGCTAGTAAAATTACAATGTTAAGTAGTTAGTATCTTATTAATTTAATTATTGCTGTAGCCGTAAATACTAAACATAGATCTACAGTTAAACAAGGCCAGCAGTGAACTTTTCGGTCATATCCCCGCACAATAGAGACCAAAACTGTAAAAGAGTAGTTTTGTTTGACCGTGCATGCTGTAGCTAGACCAATATAGATATAGAATTACCTCCTCTCCAGTGCCAGCAAAAGTCACGACGTGACGGGTGCGGTGGAACCAATTGACCAATTGATCACATTCAATTGAACCACATGAACGGACTCATTGTGGACTGCTGACCGACTCCAAGCACACCACTTGACCTCTGATACCCACACATATTTTAACCAGCCCAATCAAAAGCCATAAAAAATAAACCAGTGCTATGAGCTGTAATGGAAATGCGAAAACTCCAAAAATACATGATCTCGACGCGTCACCTCGCACACAATTCGCTGAAAGAAAACGACTGACCACTTAAAGAAAATAACATAATTATTTTTGAAGAACAGTAAACGGTGCGTGAATTGGGGCGACCGACCCTTGGAAATTATTTTCAAGTTTGCAAGGATGTGACTAATGCCGCTTTATACGGAGGTATAGACATACACAGCAGTATACCGAAAAGTTAGAAAACACACGATTTTCAGTTCCCTTTCAACGAAGCGAACTCTTCCGTATAATAATAGCGTGTCACTGAACTGCATTGTGTGCTGCTGACCTTTTTCTTACCTACGACTACCTTGCTCAACGTTTAACATTTCCATGTCAGAAAACAGGTATAATATCCGTTAGGAATTTCCGATCGTTATTAAGAACTTGGGTCCAATTAGCGTTTTACCAAAAATCCCATATGGGTACCGTAAACATATAATAACTTACAAACATAGACATAAAACACGGCACATGACTACGCCCTCTGCGGTGTTGCGGTCGAGCCTGTGCTTCCCGAGCGAGAGGTCCCGGTTTCGAATCCCGGCTGGGGGGGAAGAAGAAAAAATCCCCAGGTCTTGGATGTTATCATCTTTGTGTCGCTGCTGTTTCTGGTTCTCACGACACAGGGCATCCTAGTGTGGGGCCAGAAGCAATGTATGTGAGTGTTATGTTACATACCTTGCTCATGGTCCTACTCGAGAATACCATGTGTCGTGGGAACAAGAAACAGCGACATGACACTATATAAAGATCACATATATACCTGTTTTTTTAAGCTGGCTAAGATTGGACTGCGGTCGGCTATAGGTCTCCTTCGGCGTCACGGGCCTAAAGAAATTAATAGGTACAGTTCGGTCCATATCACACGTCATCAACTTCATGCCGTCCTTAGCCTATTGACGCGTTGACGCTGAAATCAGACGTCGCGTACAGTGTAAAATAGGAGATCCAGGCTTTAACCAATATAACATTTATATGCAGGTCAGTGCCGGCTATAATACTGTTGACTATATAAACCTACTTAGACTGTACCTTCTCTGTACTTCTCCTTTGTGTAGGGACCGCGGCTTGGGAGTAGTTGAGACTTGGGACTAGTTGCGAGGTAATATATCATTGACCGCTATACAAACTACTGATGCTTATTGTATTTAATGAATGATGCGGTCGCTATATACGAGTAAGCCTGTGTAACGTCCATAGGCGTCATGTTTACTGTTCAATGTAAATGTATTTTTTCTCAGATAAAATGTTCACCCTTTTGTCTTTTAGTGAGGAGGGTAAAACAATAGACAGAGTACCCTTCTATGAACAGCGATCATTAAAGTTGAAAATGTCTTACCCGTGATTCGAGACCATTTTGATGATACCGTTTGAATGGAATTAATTGTGAGGGTAGACGCAACCCTCGCCCTGGTCCAGAAAACGAGATATTAGGCGATTTACTGACTTGTTTTTTCTGTAGATGTTTTGCAACCCTTAATGTAACAACCCTATGATGTTGCAGAATGTTAAAATAATTTAATTTGATACTCCGTATATCATTTGAACATTTCCTAAACACTACTCCACGTTTCCCTCTTCAATCTACGACGCCAAGAATATTATTGTTCTCAATATATGTATAGTATGTACAAAAGAGCATACTTTCGGTGTTTTAGCCAGATATTCTTACAGTGACATGTGACGCATTTTATTAATTTAAATTTAAAAATATCTCACTGTGTAGGAAACTATCAACACTAACTTTAATTAACACCGAAACTGTGAGATCTTAACAATTTTTTGTTAAGATGGAGGGCGGTGAGCCAGCGTGTTGCAGCACGGCTCAATTTTACCCGGATCCATGACCCTCGGTGGGGACGATAATGGGCTACATTTATTATTATTGTATATTTACTATTGAAGAAAGCTCATTACCTGTTATAATGGAGCTTATGTTCTAATAAAACCGGTCAAGTGCGAGTAGGACATCGGACTCGCACACGAAGGGTTCCATACCATTGCACACGGAAAAACGTAAAACGATAGTCTTTTGTGTGAGCATACCTTTTTAATTTTTAATAATAAAATATGAGAACAATTTAAATGACTACCAAAATATTTTTTTCCTATAAATTATCACCAAAAGTTGCAGAAAATATCAGGGCAAAATACTGCGGTAGCTTAGCTGAAGGGTAAAGGGGGTAAGCCAAGAACAATATGAACAAACAAAAATACTTAAAACATAAAACATAAAAATTATTTGGGTGATCATTTATCCAAACACAATTTCGTGGTCGTTTACTAATTCTGACAGTCATTTCGAATTTATTAGTAGTAAAATAGATGCGTTTTTGGTGATCGTTTAAACATAAGCCATAAAATATTAAATACTAGGTAGAACTACATTCAAGGCCGTTAGTCCAAGCCTAAATATGTATGTATTGAACTATGTACTCAGTCTAACGAAACTCTTTGCTAATTGAAACCCGAAGTTGGTACAAATTAAGGAACTTATTACAGAAATAAAATAAAATTTGATTATTAATCGTCTAATGACAACTAACTAAGCACTAAACTCAGTACCTGTAATTAAAGATCTTTTTTCGATAAGATCGGGAGAGTCCAATTTCCATCGATAAACAAATAAAACAAAATGGCTGAGAAAATGGCCATTCCAATAATTTCTTCTATGGGTTGTTTACTTCTTTAATTCTTAAAAACCGGTATGTTTATTTATTTTTTGTTATAGAGGCGATAGAAATACACCCTCTGTGAAAATTTCAGCCGACTACCTATTTCGGTTGATCCGGTAGAGTCCGGTGATAGACGGACAGACCGACGGACGGACGGCGGAGGCTTAGTCATAGGGACCTAGTAAATGCTATGAATGACATCTAACATCTTACTGTTAGGAAGTAAGTGTAGCAATAAACTAAATGGAGTGGTCCATACAATAAATTGGATCATACCATCGATATTATTAACTCGAAGATGTTATCCACTGGATTAAACCAATAAGTCGTTGTCCTACAATAGACTTTACTAACTAAAATACATGCATGGCTCCGGTATCCTGTGATCTGTTCCAGTTTTAGAGGTATATAGTATTCAGTAGGAAAGCAGTGGCAGCGTAGTAGCAGCCTCTCATATATACAATCTTGTGGTTGGTACTCTTAGACCTGCATATTGAATATTTGACATCATTGGAACGCGGCAATAAACCCGGAAACAGAATGACGACGGGGGGGGCATGTTCCAATGAATCTTTCATTCATTCATGATAGACATATGTATTGGTATGTACCTACGAGGTTGACGCACCCTTTTTTTTTTAGTGTGAGTGTGCTTTAGAGAATACTGAAATGTGCTTGACAACTTTACAGCTCTTGTCAGAATAGAGTATTCGTTTGAAATGCAAAGAGTTTCGTTTATCTGAGTTTTGAAAATTCCACAATGTCATATTATCACCTATTAGTAACGAGGCCGCATCGTGTTTCTGAAAACAAAAAATAAAAAGTCGTTGAAGTGCGGGTAAGACTCGCACACGAAGGTTTCCGTGCCATCGTACAAGAAAACTTAAGGACTTAAAACTAATAAAACAAAAACCATCTTTTTTTTCTGAACTTGCTTTTTCATACCAGTTTCATATTGCGAATCCGACGTCAAACCAATCGCGCCGCCGACGACTGTCACAAGCCGCGAAAATGCAATGATATTGACTAATGCAGACAACGAGACTTAATAAAATACGTCTCTTATATGGGGACCCCCTTTAATTCATCAAATCTCGTGTGGTTGATCATTTGTTGCTATAGCAGTAACATAAATACACATTCTGTCAAAGTTACAACTCTCTGCTTACTACGGTCCTTGAGATACAGCCTACTGATAGACAGACAGACAGATGAGGCTTAGTAATAAGGTCCCGTTTAGCACCCTTTGGGTAACTTTCATTTATTTATTTAAATACTAACTGTAAAGAAACTACGCTATTCGACAGGTGCGTTGGTGAAAAATCACTTGTTATTTAGGATTCACTAAAATGTAATGTAGAAACGTCCGTGGCCTAGCGATATATTCGTACATCGGAAACGGTCGTGCGGGTAGCAACATCTGGCTGAGACGGGCACTGGATGGGTGTCCGTTTCTATGTGGCATTTTTTTCGGACGCTTCCGTGTTTCTATGGTCCCGGCTGCTATCGCTACTCGGTGGTAGTAGACGAAAAAATCCCACCATTAACGCACTGAGTTAGCGTGATGGAATATGGCTCATTCTTAGTCATATCCGGGAGAATGCTTGTGCCCCTGTCGGAACATTAATAGGCTAAATTTATTATGTATTATTTGACACATAAAAATCTTACTAGGTACCTGGTATACCCTGAAACTATTAAGTTTATTTATTTTGTTTAGTTACGGATGACACTTTAAGCTATAGGTCCCGGCTACTATCGCTACTTGGTGGTAGTAATCGTAAAGTTGTGTCAGAGGTACTAGTAGGGCAGCTTAATATCTTCTGCCAGTCGGGTAGGTCACTAGACCCACACCCCTCCATCAACCCGCACTGAGCCAGCGTGGTGGAGTATGGCCCAATCTTACTCGTATCCGGGAACAGCATTACTTACTTAGCATTACTGCATTAATTGTTATTATATGTAGAGTAGGGTTAACATTAAAAAATTTTGCTCTAATTTAAAACATGAATAGTTAAAACAACGGATTTTACATTGAGCAATTTGTTTTGCTTTACATATTAAAAAGCATGGCGGTCACGATTGTCATAAGTGCACATTTACATTTTCAATTATCGATAATAATTCATTCGGTAGCACCATAAAATCTTAAATTTTATTCGGTTGCGCTTCTCAGTTGAATATTGACGAATGACGTCACAAAAACGCTACGGGCTACAAGATCTTTTTATCATGGTAACTGCAAGTTTCTAAATCGAACATGATTTTATTCTCGTTCTCTTTCTGTCAAGACGGCAGCTGATTAAAATCTTTGTCGTCGACGTGGCCGAGTATTTATTTATACAGCGGAAAGTAATGGCCGGCTATATTTTTCTATTTCGTTTACTGCGCTATAAAAAGTCCTCTAACACGTGTGGCTTTTGAAAAAATCCTTAGTGCGAAAACGAAAGTAGTCTAATGTCCGAAATATGTTCAATGTTGGCTCTCTTACACGTTTAGATGAAGAGTAAATTATATTGCCCTCAGGTCTATACAATTTTACAACACCATATTTTTCAATGCAGTCTACCCAGGATGGATGTAAAGGCCTGTGCTTAAAAGTGCTTACATGAAACTAACTCAATTAAATAAATTATGTTACTGAACTACTTTATACACTACAAACAGAAGTACAAGAATATACACCTGAAATAAATAAGCCTAACTAAAAACCTACTAAATTTTTTAAAGAGAAAAGTAGGTACCTCAGTTCATTACATCATCATTAAGTTGAATTATTTTAATTCTTACCCGACTACTAGGTTTATTGAAACTATGCATTGCAGTAATGTTATTATAAAGCAAAGTTAGGATTGGTAACAATTTCACTAGAATTCTCTCAAAAATACAAAGCGGACTTGAGTGCGTACTTGAGATTCGGACCTCGCAGGACAACTCCTACGATGTCTGAGGCCAACGCTCACGGCTTGATGACTATCTCTCCGAGTGGAATACACAGTTCACAATTATCTACCACTTATCCACTTCCCGTATGCTTATTTGGGACCTTTATTTGCATAACAATATTTTACATAATGCTGATCTAAATATTTAGGAAGCCAACAGCATTTGTCATTAAAATAATATTAACTCGAAATAAAGCCAATGGATATCTTATATTAGGTAACATATCTTAGTTTTGCTAAGTTTTTTCTTATAATTATTTATTTTAAAAAATCTAGTATTTAATCGCACATCAAAAATACTGATTTGCGCAGCAACAAAGGATCAGCAAAACACTTTTTATGTTTCAAATATTTAACGAGTACTTAAGTTTATGTTTTAAGTATTTTTCGTTGTTCTTACATGTTGAACCTAACACTAAAACTGGCGATATTTGCTGTGCAAATCAGTATTTTTGATGTGCAGTTTAATGTTCCCCTTTCTTATTATTATTTATTTAAAACACATAAATAAGGTTTATTTGAGTTAGGTTACCACAGTACATGTCGTAGGACTCCCCTATTAAGTATATCGTCATACCTATCCCTTTTTGTGTGACTGAAGCACAGAATCGCGTCCACTTTTAATCACAGCTTCTGCTTCTACGCTCCATTTTGCGTAACGAGGTGCCAGCCCGTCGCCGCCACAGTAGGATTTATTTTATTGATCTTAGCTCTGTCTACCCCTTTTGGTGTATATATATGTTTGGATGTTTCTCTTCAACCCTTCTCGGGGCCATTTTGCACCATTTCAATTTCAACCTCTATTGGGCCGATATTATCGCGGGCATTTCGCGAATTGAAATTCAATTGTAAAGTTACTCGAAGCAACCCTGGCCGAAATCTGAAACGCGACGTCATTTTAAGCTATGGTCTAATTAAAATTAATTCTAAATTTATTATAATAATTATTCCATACTAGCGTGAATTTGTACACAATTAAATTTAATGGGAATCTTAATAGTTATCGTAATAGCTATCTACCTTCCGCAATAATGTTCCACGTTAAGTGTTGGGGTCTCAACTAACAATTCAATACTGTTTGAAATATCATTTGCAAATCGTTGTCCAAATATCTCTTGGGTGTTTTGGTGTTATTATTTATTAGATACATTTTGATACATTATAGTATTATAACTGGTAAGTTTTCATGATGTCTAATTTAGAAACAAATCCAACTATGATTATAAATGTGAATGAAGCGATGTTGGAATGTTTGTAAGTTTGGATGTTTGTGTGTTTGTGCCTCAATCATGCTAAAAGGGCTGAACGGATTTGAATGAAATTTAGCACAGAGATTGTGAGCTAGATAATAAAAACAATACTTTTAATCCGACTGCACTAGAAGGAGGGTAATGCTATCTCGGTAAATAATACTTTCTAGGAATACGCAGATGATTGCGGGCATCGGCTAGTAATACAATTAATACAACATTATCGGACGTTCCGTTATTATCTTTTACCGAGATAACGCTACCCTTCTTCTGGTGCAGTCAGATAAAATGTATCCTATATGTTGATCTATGCAAATTTTCATTCTAATCCGTTCAGCCGTTTTAGCGTGATTGAGGCACAAATACACAAACATCCAGACATCTGAACATCGCTACTTTCACATTTATTAATACTAGTTGGAAATATAAGTTGGATTAGCCAAGGTCTTCTCACTGCTGGGCAAAGGCCGCTCTTCCCCTCTTCCACTTTTCACGCTCCTGGGCTGTTTCCCACCAGTTCTTGTCGTGGTCGTGGTAAATTAATCATCGTACAGGTACCATCGCTATCGTATCGCTGACCATGGTCAGCACCAGATTCGAACCTGCATCTCCTGCGTGATAAGCAAGCGTGACCAGACCACGGAGCTCTCGGAAAAAATACATAGTTCTATTAGAAATGATATACTGCACAGCCAGATACCGAGCCAGTATTTCATGTGGTTGATAAATACCACAAAACTTTAGGTACGTACATACCTACAAAGAATATTATAATTTTCATCCTTTATTCGCCCGATCCTAAGTTAAAGCCCTCTATTCACTTAAAGCGAGGCAATATCACCTATCCTATTCATCGTATGATGAATAGAACTCTTCTTTCATTTACAGTGTCCACCGGCTGGAACATTTCCTATGCTCCTAAGAACATCGTTAACTAAGCTTATTTATATCGAGCATAAACTCTGTTGTGTACGGTATGGACCATATTGCGTCTTGGGCGCGGCTCTGTCATAGCCAATTGAAACCAATTTACTATCGCATCCTCTAGCTCCAACTAGAACAGCAATAAACATAACAGCGGTTCTACACATTTGACGAACTCTTCGCTTCGCTGCACATACAGTACACCCATAGGTACATTGTGTTTCACGAGGCGCCATCAGCTTTACACGTGTGCTTCCTAAATAAGTGCGTGCGAAAAGTGCCAGCTATGCAGTAAATTGATATTTTCTTTTTATTTCTCTCAAAGCTAGCGAAATACTCATTTAGCTCATTGAAATATTTTGTGTAAGACTGTGGGTTTGCACTTATCACGAAAACTATAAAGTGGTGATTCGTCACGCACTGACCACTTTATAGTTTTTCTGCCGTGTGTTGTTCGATACATCACATGTACGCAATAACTCTTTCAATAGCTGCTTCTGCCGCATTTCACTCGTTATGAGTGTGATTTGAATTCGGCATCTATTTAAACGCTAAACAAATAATCCTCGATATATTGATCAAATATTTAAAAACTGCAACAAAAATACTGACTGCACCTTAGAATTTAACCACAAAACAAAATAAATTTTGCAAACTGTTCAACTACATATTTAAAACGTTGTACTAAGTGATTATCTGATGTCTGTTTGTAAACACAACAATTATTTTATTAACTACAAAAACAAACCCAACTTAACTTGAACCAAGCACCTATTATTATTTTGGGCCCATAAGTTTTAAGAACGGAAACACCATTTAATCCATCATTATTATCTAATCAAAAAATAACCTAAATGCATGCATAATAACAACAAAGAACGAAAAAACAGATTTTGTAAAAAAATAAAAATAATTAAGCGGATGGTATTTAATCACATATCCTGTTTGCAAAAATGTACAACAATAACAGTTATGTTTCTTAGGTTATTTATTACACGTTCAAACATTTTATGTTTCTTTTGCACGTATATTTTCAACCTAAGCTACTGCATCACTTCGCCCTGATATTTGATGTGTAATTCAGTATTTTTGATGTTCGGTTTAATATTTCCCAATTAAATCTAATTAAAGCCTCAAACTTTTCATTGTTTGTATTGTATTAAGGTGGGTCTTGCTTTAGCATGGCGTCCGCGTTTTTGCTTTATGCCAACAGGGATGTTTTATACATAATATTCATTAAAACAAATAAGAAAACTGAAATTTAGCTATAGTAGTAAGCTTTTTGGGTTCAAGAATTATACAATTGTTAAATATTATTTGGTAAACTAAACATTAATTGGTGTAGTGCAGCAAACGACAAGAATTTCAGAAATTCCGTTATATGGATGAAGAATTTTAAGTGAAAGTCAGTATTTTAGTTTGACTAAGAATATTTTTGTAATGAAAACGGAATTTGTGTTCGAAAAGCCAGATATTTGTTGTGAACTGTGTAAGAAAGATTAGCTTGTTTTGATAAGATTTACGATTTTGTCGGTGGTGCTTTTTTGTTAATCTAGAGGTTCATTTGTAGCGTAGTCAGTTTTTTTATATATGATAGGTTAATCAGTGAAGATAATTCGTTGACATAATTTTATTTTGAGCTACGTTAAAATACTCCCCTTTGAATTCGTCTCAGTGCTCGCTGCTTTTCTCGTTTCCATCGGCGAATGTGTGAATGCGGTGATACATGCACACGAATGTCCTAATTGCATTCAATTACAATTAGATATTCTTGTTGGTGACTATGCTGTCATATTTAGGTGCTTATTTTTCAACTATCTGCCTTAGTGGTCATTAAGCGTTTATTTATCCACGGGCATTAGCGCCCGCAAGTCATCTGCGTGTTCTAGGAATTATATTCACCCTACTTCTAATACAGTCGGATAAAAAGTATCCTATATGTTGATTTAGTTCATAAACTATATCTGTGCTAAATTTAATTCAAATCTATTCAGCCGTTTTAGCGTGATTGAGGCACAAACACATACATATCCAAACATCTAAACATCGATAATATAAGTTGGATTATACGGCATCGGCTATAAATTTACTACTGCTTTTTCTGTTCCATTCAGGAAACCTTATTTTATTCAGACCGCTGTGTATAATTCATTTACTTAAACATACGTAGTAATTCATAAACCCTAAATTAACATCCATTGTTGCGTTCATTTATCATCATTGAAATACCTGAAGCCTGTTACAATATAACTTACAATACGTACATAGTAACATTCCTGAGACATGAACTGACTATTCGATAATTTGGCAATGTATTTAATATCCCTGGAGGATCACAATATTAATTTGCACATAAGGGTCTCTGGTTATTGGTGCGAATGGAGTACCTAATAGCGTCTCATCGGCGATAAGATCGGCCGTTAGTTTTAATCAATAGGGCAATACGGCATTGAAACCCTATAGAATACAATATGTACTAATATCAGGGTCAACTGTTTGGGGAAGCATAATAGGATTTAATTGAATGCTAGTAGATTTAAAGTGATGCTAGACTATGTGCTGGTTTCTCCTTGTTTGTGTAATCAGTGCATGTTGTCAGTGTCACCGTGTACCTACTGTTAAATTATTATGTATGCCTCTACATCTTCAACCACATCAAGTAACTTTCATTGACTACGATAGAACTACAGAACTAGAGCGTGTAAATAACGTCACAAACGCAACAAATGTACCAACATGGAAATACGATTATTTAAGTCATACATGTTCATAGAGGCTTAATCAACAAGAATTAATAAAATTAAACAACAATTAATAAGTATGTCAGATAACTATTATATTGCTGAGACTGTCTGTCGTCAGTTTAGACTGATTGATCGCCGCTCGCGACTTCAATTAATATCACATGACAGTTCCACAGAGAATACCAATGGCAGTTAAGATAGGTAGGTATCTTATTTTTGGAATCGTTTGATTGTGTAGTATTTGGGATTATGGCTACAATCATTGGGTGTCTAATATCCTTGTCTAAAAGATTTGAAGTATTAGTATTATATTATATGCAAAATAAATCCCTAATACATACTTACATACCCTTTATATACATATAAGATCAAATTTACATGAGATAAAAACGTATATATTTTTCAATAATTTCTGCAGCTTTTTATTTTAAGTCCGCGAGACCATCATCTCATGGTCTATCCAGACCGGTTATTTTATCTAGATTCGCAATCTGCTAAATCTCTGCATTTTGTATTAGTTCCAACTAGCCCCTCAATTCCAATTAGCCCCCTTTTACTGGTATCTTCTTTTGCAGTGTGATCGTTCCGTGCTTTCGACGTATCACGAAATAATCCCGATACAAAAGCAAAGAGCATAAGTAAGCTATGGCAACACCACTGAAAACTCACACGGAAGCGACGCAATTTTGTTTACTTGGATGATATCATATTTTTTTTATTTACAAACTAAACTACTACACCGATTTCTGATATTCGAAATATAAGACCAAACTGAAGGTCTTTTGAATAAAAATAAAAATTTTCAAATCGGTTCATAAATAACCCTCCCTCGTTTATCTGAAGGCCGAGCAAGAGACAGTGATGTCACTTTGAGTACTACGCCCAAGTTTGAGTTGTCGGATGTGCATCCGGACCTAACAGTGCCTAACTGAGATTGAAATTTAATATTATTAAAGGTGTACCGATATTAAGCGTGTTGCCATGAATATCTCCTTAAATGTTGATGTGATTTTACTGACATTCAATTATCCTGTGTAAGTATTCCTGCCCCGCTAGGGGCTCGGGTAGAAGCAATAAGTTCATTAATAACTATTGTATTATACTTAATTTCATTTAAAATGCTTTTGACAGAACCATGAATGATGAGTTTGGTAATTCGTTCAACAACTTCGTGTGTAAGCGTTTATTTTCGAATGAATGTATATTGAAATGTTACATTTTATCTGTCAGAGGAACTTTTAATTTTCCCTTTTACATAATGCTGATCGATTGATCAATATCCCCTTGAACTAGTAAAGTAAATAATATCAGGTACTTACATTACTATCCCCTTCTCTTTTTCCTTTTTAAGAGGTAGTTAGGTGAGGTATTTTTTATCAAGATCATAAACCAATGCTCGTTTTAAAATTAAATTCCACGCAGGCATCGAGATCTATTATGCTATATTCTCCAGTCAAATGAAAATGGAAAACTAAAAACCTATGAAACCTTAATCGAATACCTGGTCGTTTTATGAGTGTTAAGCTATAAAGCTATGGCGTTCCAGATATGAAGCCATATTGATCAAATGTAAGTGACAAAATATAGTTCATACTTTCATCATCCATCATATTCAAACAATCACTAAATTTTGCGTTTAATATTACGACATTACAAACTCGGTATCTGGATGTTATATCCCAAAATTTTGTCCGCTATTAATTTCCCCCCAAAACATCATGTTTATGTTTTCTTTCTGCTGTAATATCATTATCAGCAATAATTACTAACTTTTTACAAATAATAAAACATTTAACGTTTGCATTTACAGCTGTCTGGAACACTTCAACTGAATTGATGAGATGTTATCGATCTCGAGATATTGAGGTTAAGTGACATTTAATTACGGTCCGCCCCCTCCTGCGTACCATTTGATATGCTTTCCTGGGAACATCACACTTTTAAAAACTATTCCCCGAACATCTCAAAGTAACCTTGTTAAAGAACGTAAACGTTTAAGTGTTTAAAACAGCTGACACTCGTATTGTTAGCCACACGCTCGATAAGCCAGATCCATCACAAAAACCACTCCAGCGGAAATAAAACGAAAGCCGTGCCAAGAGATCGTGCGTTGCTCAACAAATGTGCACTGCAGTGTAAATCACAGACAGCCTTCACACGGCTACGTGCCGCGAGCAACAAGTCTCCCAGCAAGTCAAAAATAAAGACGCCAAGCGCCGGTCTCTATGGAGCACAATTAAGATTCCCGACGAATCTAGAATATCTTGCATACGGGTTTGAGGCACCCACCGCACTCGCAACTCGCTGCGAAACGCAACTGTTTTACAATCGCCATAAATCGCACTTCACGCCGCACCGAGCACGCAGCCCCGTATGAAAATACGTCCAACCGCCGACCCATTATCGACCCAACAGCGAACCCGTCACGACTCAAATTCCTTGGGCAATCTTGTCCACGGAATCGCTTAGCGCTCCTCACGTCACCAACTCCTCTTGTGCCCGGAAAGGTTATAAGTTTGACTCAAGTGCACTGTTCTAAATTAAACTCTGGAGTGATGTTGCCAGAGGTTGTGCCTCTCAGACGGGCACACCCACATTTTTGGCGAGTAACATGTTCCGTTTTCCGGCACGTTTTCACAATTCATTGAAAACTAACGACACCGAGCGAGTAAATTCAGCTCGGTGATCCGCGTTTATTATTTATGTTGCTCGTGTACACGGAATTTTAATCAACTGAGCAATTTAATTCAGTGACTTCTCAAGTTATGCTCAGATGGTTGCCAGACGGATAAAATATGGTAGGTTTTAAAACCTACCATATTTAAGTTGTGTTAACACAACTCTTCATAATCTCAAACTTCAAAATGTAATCCAAAGTTCTACTTGTACTTAACGAATCATCGAATTAAAGTCAGCAATGCAGTCTAGCTAGAGAAAAACAAGATTATTAGAAGACATCTTATTTAAAAAATGTCTTTACGCCGTTCCCCACAACTCGACGAGAAATATACTAAAGTGTTCATACAGATATGTTACATTTGCTGTGGTCGCAAACTTCACCTATCAGTAACGGTATTGCGGTACGTAACCTAGTGTAGGTATGCGAGACATTTTCCCTAGAATGCTACCGCTATAATGTTCTTATTGTCATTCGTTGCCTCATACTTATTTGAATTTCTAGTAACACGACGACGACGCTCCCCGGTAAGTCTCCGCTTTGCTGGAACAATTGACGATTAAAAATTGTTGACAAAGTTGGGCTCGTTCCACAGACCACTTTATCGCGTTTAGTTTATGCTTCTGTGGTACTTCAGTGCAGGTTACAGTAGTTTGTTTTATAAACGTTGATTTGTTTAGTTCTTTCTCGGGCATGTTTGTTTTTACAGTTGATATAGTGTTGAAAATTGACATCACTGATAGGTTGTCATGCGCTGTCTCATCTGATGACTTCATCAGGAAATAAAATATTTTTTGTGTTTCATTTTGCACTGCCAATGAAACCGCTTCAGAAGTTTCCATAATGAAAACTATAATCTTAAATTAAGTTCATAAAATAATAAACACTTTAAAATAAATCTCGCAAAGATTGTGGCATCGCATTTCTGATAAATATCACTGCACTATTTGAAAGTCAGAAGAAAAGTGTAATGAATCAAGAGGAATTTGTTTGCTGTTGGAATGAAAGTGTAATTTTATAGGATTCCATTGAAATAAAAGGGATATAGAGCTTTTATTATTTTGTTTTTGTCGTCGGGTAACAGACCAGCGTGCTGAGAATTTAAAGTAGCTTACAAACATCTATAAAGTGAAATGAAATGAATGAATCTTGCTACTATTTTACAAGAATTGTTTGTAGATTATACTGTTTTGTAAAATATCTTAGCATCGAAGACGAAGATACTCTGGTATGTAAATGATATGTGGGTATTAGGTAGCTGATGCCCTAAGAGTTTTAACGTCGTTTTCGAGTGATTACTTCATTGCACAAATTCAGGTAGACGTTGGGCCTTTTACTTCATAATGCAGAAAATAGCCTAATATCGGTGATTCTAAACCATATTTATCCGATACTCTGTCTTTCAAAAATATCGTGTCTGTTGTATGAGAGCCCCCCTTAATATTAACATCATTTTTTGTTTTAAAGTGAATAATATAACTCAATATTATAATAATAATAAATCTTTATTCATAGTAAAAAATATATACACAACAAGGAGATAGTTTTGTCGACTACTATCATAACTAGGCTCTCGAGTAGCCTGGATTTATGAATGAGTAGGGCCGCGCCTCTTACGAGGATCGTAACAGTGATTCGGTGGCGTCGTGTTTTAAGCAAAGAATGAAATTACAAGCAAGAAAAAAATAAAATTAAAACATACAATGTTAAGTTAAACAATTTTATAAACAATCATATGTTCCCTCAGAGGGAAGGACACAAAATAAAATTTTAATACCTAACATGCTACACGCCTCAGTTAGAGGATGCGTGTGTGCGAGGGTATATGTGTGTTTGTGTGAGTGTGTGTGTGTGTCTGTATGTATGTGCGTGTGCGTGTATGTATGTGTGTGTGTGTGTGTGTGTGTGTGTGTGTGTGTGTGTGTATGTGTGTGTGTGTGTGTGTGTGTGAGGGTGTGTGTGTGTGTTAGTGTGAGTGGATAAGTACGTGACTAATTGTATTACATTATAAAATTTTATGTTTCATCATAAGTTAAGGATTTTAGTAGTGTAGACACATTTTTTTACATTGATATGTGGGTTTGTTAAATACAAAATTTATGTTATTTATCTTATTATATAGTTTTGGGCCAAGATATAACTAATGCCTTTTTGTAAAACTAAGTTTTGGCAAGGGAGTATTACAAATAAAGTCTTTGCGACGTTTGGACGTTTCATAGAAAAGTGTATTAATGTGTTGATGAATCACGGTGTTTTAAATAAAGAGCTATCTGACAGTTAGGACGTCGCAGTCACTGTATAATTTAGTAGTAGGGTAGCGGATAGGACGTTTGCTGGCCACCTTCAGTATTCCGCGTTGGGCCACTTCCAGTGGTTTGAGATATGTTTTTGTTGCACCCCAACACGGTATACAATATGTAATTATAGATTGGGCTAGAGCAAGATACATTGTTTTAATTACATTTGGGGGGGCAGTGTGGCGGATAGATTTAATTACGTACATTAATTTCCTAAGTCTAGATGTAAGCAGATCAATGTGGGTTTTAAAGTTAAGGTGTTTATCTAACGTGATTCCTTAGTATTTAATTATGTCTGTACGGTCTATGGAGGGGCATTGGCACAGTAGAGGATCGCGGCAGGAGTGAGCCTGGATAGCAATTGGTAATTTTGGTTGATTGGCGGATGTGGGAGAGAAGGGTATAAATTTAGTTTTAGAAGTGTTCAAAGTTAGAAAGTGTCTGGAAAGCCAGTTTGCAACAACATTAAACCCTGATTGAGTTGTCTTTTGGAGATCGGCCCAACTAAAATCATTAAAGAGGAGAACTGTATAATCGGCGTATGTAATAATAGTGCCATTTTTAAGTGATATATTACACATGTCATTAATAAATATGAGGAAGAGTGTGGGCCCTAATATGCTACCTTGCGGTACACCGTATGATATTTGCGATTCGTCACTCGTGTGGGGGTCTATTTTGACCATTTGTGATCGGCCCGTAAGGTATGATTCGAATTAGTTGTGCTGAGTGCCTCTGACACCGATAGAATATAGTTTGGTTAGAATAATTGGGATCGGTGTTCTGAATATTCTTTGAATATTTCAAGCGCCTACCTGTTGCCGTTATCAATATCGAGCAAAAAAACACTTTGTCGTATGAGACCCCCCTTAAATATTTGTGTTATTTTAATTTAATTATTAATTTTAAAGTGAATATGTAACTAAATATTCTGTGATCATTTCAAACGTTACCTCCGAAACAACATTCATATTAAGAAGAAGCTTACTCATCGATGACTTCAACACTGGTCTCCGCAGCCCATACAACTGCCACTAGCCTGCCGTACCATGGATTGCAGGTAATAGCAACGGTACTCAAAAATGGCAAACCTGGAGCAAAAGAGCAATCGTAGGCGTCTCGAAATGATTGGCATGCGATGGCTTTGGGTTCTTGGCGATTTTCACTAAAATTCTGTTCAAAAAGTTTGGGAATTTATCAAAAGCCTAAAAATCCATTAGCTGATATCATAAATGGACGGTTTTGACGCAGACACATACTTCGTAACTTGTGAGCAGTGATGTTGTTCATCAGGCAACTCTCTATGACGAATTCGCTATGTTACTCGTAGAATATAAAAACAGAATGCCTTCTGATTCCCAAAGTGCTCTTTGTATAATTCGAAGTCGCCTGTTGCGTCTGCTCTTATCGCCGGTTCCGCGTCTCAGCACCCGATAACATCGGCGTTAACGCGCTGAGGCAAATCGCTTCCTTGCACATTGTGTTTCTTACAAGTGATTTTTTTTTTGTAGGCAAGCATTTTGTGTTTTGTGCCAGAAGTGTGGAGTGAATATTTCACTGGCTAATGAGTGGTAGTTTACTGAATGTAAACGTCAAATGATTTGAAGACTTTAAGTGGTTTAACAATAGATTTTGACTGCTAACCCTTTAGAAGAATAAATAGAGACTATTTTTAGGCCTTATTTGAGAAATTTGGTCTCTTCTGTCTGTCTGTACCTACATTTCTCGTTTACTGCTTTAGATAGAGCTTCGGGTCTAGTGGTTTCACGCTTGCTTCTCAATCAGGTGACGCATGTTCGAATCGTTGCTGACCATGTGATTATACAAATGATTTTTTTTTGTAGGCAAGCATTTAGTGTTTTGTGTCAGAAGTGTGGAGTGAATATTTCACTGGCTAATTAGTAGTAGTTGACTGAATGTAAGCGTGAAATGATTTGAAGACATGTAGTGGTTTAACAATAGATTTTGACAGCTAACCCCTTGGAAGTACAGTTAAGAATAAATAGAGACTATTTTTAGAAAGTTCCTATTTGAGAAATTTGGATTCTGCTCTTTACCTACATTTCTCGTTCACTACATTAGATAGAGCTTCGTGGTCTAGTGGTTTCACACTCGCTTCTCAATCAGGTGATGCATGTTCGAATCGTTGCTGACCATGTACCAATGACATAACTTAGTCGGACGTTCCGTGTTTCGGATGACCCTTTTTGTGAAAGGCCCCATCTTTGATGCGTTATCCCTCCAAATACAGAAAAAATGTACGTTATGAAAACATCCCTTTCCTCCAAACGCAGTATTTGGTATGAAAAAATAAACTGAATAGAAGTAAAATGCGTTGTCTCATGTGATATTCTAAAAATAATATTGATATGGTTATAATATTGAAAAATAAGTTTTCTAAATATCTTAAAATGTAGTGTTTGAAAATATAAATAATCAGTGAAAATTGTTGAAAAACACATAATTTTCGCACTGTTCTACCGCAGTTGCTGATAAGAACTTAAATTTGAATATGGCTGCGTCCCAAATTACAAAATGTCAACCACCATGAATATAGTTGCTAATTATACCGATATAAGAGGCTTAAGCTGGTAGGACCTGGCTACTATCGCTGGGTACTTGGTTGTAGAAGCCGAAAAAACCCCTCCACCAACCAACACCAGGGGCCCCATTCCGGTACACAATATTAATAATAATACCTTGGACACTATTTACACACATTGATCTAGCCCCAAACTAGGATTCCCTGTATCTTGGGTACTAGACAACGATACACATACTTATATAGATAAATATTATACTTAGATAGATAAACAACCATGACTACGGTACAAACATCAGTTCTCATCAAACAATAACAGCTCCATGACAATTACATGACGATTACGGTCAACTTTAGATATCCAAAATTTGGTGTTCGGAAAATATTTTTTAGGCAATTATGTATGGTAAAAATTAAGTTAAATGGTAAGCACAATAATTAAGTTAATCAAAAAAGGGAATGGGACTACAAAATCGTCGAATATTGGATATCTAAAGTTGACCGTAATCGTCATGTAAATGTCATTGAGCTGTCATTGTGTACCGGAATTGGGCCCCTGTGCTGGAGTACGGCTCAATCTTACTCGTAACCGGGTAAATACCTATGCCACTCGTTGGGTACATTAATTGGCTATATTTAATCTTAATATATACATTGATAGATAAAATAGAACCTATGTTATTATGGTATCATCTAGGATATAACTGCCTGTACACTATACAATGTATAGTTATAGCTTCCATTATCCCCATGCCGTCAAACATAAATTGTACACATATAATATTATGGGCATCCTAGTTGCATTCCTAAAACGACCCTTTGGGTGTCGTCTGGAGATACTAAGTACATTGTACACAGTTAACCGGTCAATGGATGCCTACCTAATTACCTATGCGTGGTCATCTGTGCAATGTTCGAGCCCTAATCCGATTATTGGCATCTGCTTATATGATTTATTCGTATGTATCTACGTGTAATGGTTACTTATACGATGAGAAGCATCTATGTATATTTCTTCTTGCCAAAGCAAACGCATCATCGTGAAATAAACGTAATGTTCAGTCGGACTGCAGTCCACAGATCTCCAATAACTACTCATTGAGTTTTATTCAATAAATGGTTGTTGTTTGCGTGTTTGCAATTGATGTTGAATGAGACTTCTTATAAACTTCTTGCAGTTCCAAGTCTTTGAGTAGCTTCGCTAATGCTACTAACAGTTCTAGTACATTGGAAAAAATTGTTTACTGGAATCAATATTGTGGTCAGTATGATTAACACGCTCAGCGCCAGTATATCTTTAATGATACACCATAGGGTGCTTTCTCACAGGCCAGTGTATACCTATAATTTTTTAGTATTTTTTTTAAGAAAAACCCCATATTTTCTTTATTTTTTAAGATATTTACACCCCAAAAACACAGGCACATTCTCCAGGGCCAATGCTTTTGAACGCGCTACTAAAATGTATGAAACGGTGTATATTGTGGGATACACCGGCCTCCGAAGTCAGGCAGTGTGGTGTATCATTAAGGATACACTGGCCTGTGACAAAGCACCCTATGGTGTATCATTAAAGATACACTGGCGCTGAGCGTGTTAAGTATCCTGACTCCATGTGAGTAAACAAAGACCTTCGTTACAACGACTACGGTGATGTTAGTTTGATTCAAGTAAGATCTTTGCGAAGTTAACTTTGTAAAGTATATCTGTAGTTACCAATTTTCTCGTTTGGGTTTACAAATATGTTGATCAAATCGAATCTGTGAAGCTATGATGACTTACTTGCTTGATTAATTCATTCAACTACTTGGTACGTTCACCACACCACAGCACTGGTAGGTAACTTTACTTTGTGGACATAGGACCATTGTTGACTTCATATTTAAATGAATCGCTTACTTAATTTTAGTTCAAGAGACAATTTATTCAAACATCACACTGAATCTATGTTAGGCGGGCGGCGCCGGCGGCGCCGGCGGTGAAAACTTCAACACCGCGATGTAGGAATAGCTCAAGGGGGTTACCACAATCTTTTTCCGGTTCAAATTAGGTTCAAAACAAGAACATCACCATGGCAACCATTTCCATTAAAATTCGCTATAATGGGCTTTTTTACCTAATTCCAAGACTTGTTTTAAGACGGTCACCGTGATATTATTAAATTAGGTTCCTAATCTGAATCGGCTTAAGACGTTGTGGTAACCCCCCTTCCATCTGTTAGAGAAAATGCCAACAAAAAACAAATTTTTAATCTATGCCCTTTAAAAATAGTATTAAAGAGTTAATTGTACAAAGACTAGCCTTTAAAGTATTATAATAATTGCTGTCCAGTTCATGAACTATTTGTTGAATTAAATAAAAAACATAAGTAGATAATTAATAAATCAATCAAAAGTTAAGACAACTTGTTAGTATAGTAATAGTACTTGTAGATTTGTGTAACGGCGGTCTTATTGATCGAAGGTAGTATTCTTATTTGTTTTAACTCAACCGTAGCTAAAAATATTGATAATTTGACATTTAAATGACATTTAAAGGCCTCGATTTAAGTTTAAACGTAGATGATTTTGCCGCCGCAATTAATCAACTATGGTTAATGTAATACAGTTCATATTTGTTTATTCAAATAAACTTCAACTAAGTAAAAAATTTGTTAGTTGTTTTTTTTTTCAATGAATAAAAAAAAAAAGGTCATGTCCGAGTCCGTGCCACCGTACAATGGTAGGGGTGGTGTGGAGTGAATAGTTAGGATTTTACATTACAAAATAATGTTTAATAAATATAGTTTAATAATAAAGCTATTAGTGTTTTCATACTCCATTTACATTTATAAGTTTGTATGTAGTTTAGAGATAAAAACCTTGGTAATTCCGGAAGGGTTTCTTAATTTTAGACTTTGTATCTTGGAAAAAAGGGGGGGTGGTCATTTATTGCACTTTTTTGATCTTAACTTCTGAAATTATGAAAACTATATAAATATTCGGTCCTTAAGTTCTGTCACAAGGTTTTTGATAGATAAAACTCAGCAATAA
The DNA here is from genome assembly GCA_949825045.1 of Argyresthia goedartella. NCBI lineage: Eukaryota > Metazoa > Arthropoda > Insecta > Lepidoptera > Argyresthiidae > Argyresthia > Argyresthia goedartella. The sequence goes on from OX463815.1 coordinate 2,916,828, forward strand.
ACTTTTTCTTATTCGTATTATACATGATTAAAAAGCTTATTTAATACGAATCAAATTGCAATACAATACATTTTGTACGATTATCGCAATATGACAAAAAACCGTATAACTTGAGACAATCGCGAACCCAAAACACGCCGCAACTGACAAAAATACCACTTACCACAAATTTAATAAAAAAACAGTGTTCCAGATAACCAACAAGTTTTTTTTTATTTATTCTGAAACCTCGATTTTAGACCATGCTTAACAACTAGCATTTGATTTTCTGTTAGCTTTCAGTTCCAACTGCTCCCAAAGAGAACTTTACGTACTTTTTACGTTTTCAGAAAAACGTATAAAAATGATCTTGTGGGCAACAAGTACACTACGTAAAATGTGAATATGAAAATTAGTTTTACCCAGACTTAGTTATCTTATGCTTCAAAATGAAGGTAACGGGTTCAGAGAGGGTTCTGACTAAAATCTCACGAAAGTTTGAAAGGTTTTAAGAGTCATGGAAAAAATATAAAATGAATCACGTCCGTATTTTTGATTGGTTAAAAAAGTGCAAAATCTCTGAAGAAACTAGCATTTGTGTAATATGGCTTTAAGCATTTAAATCCAATAATCGTTCTAATTTATCAGTATTTAATGAGCTATCAAACCATATATAGTATTAAATAAAAATAAACTTGGTATTATTTACTATGCGGCAAAATATTTGTGACAGAACTTATGGACCGACTAGGTATACACAGTCAGGTCATAAGTTCTGTCACACAATAAAAACTTTTTAATTTAGAACGCTGGCCACAAAAAAGTTTATTGAATTCGAATTTCGAATTTTTCATGAAAATAAAAATGTGTACTTTTTAGAATTTTCCTCATTTTTAAATATGGAGTGGACACTTAAAGAAGACCGTGTCGCAGTTATTGCGTTGCATCGTTGCGGTTACGCGCCAATTCAGATTTTCGACTTACTGAAAAATTTGAATATAACCAAAAGATTCGTTTATCGTACCATAAAACGATACAATGAAGACTCTAGTGTAGATGACAGGTCAAGAAGTGGTCGCCCTCGCTCTGTTAGGACTCCAGCAGTGATAAAAGCTGTGAAGGCGCGAATTCAAAGAAATCCCATACGTAAGCAGAAACTGTTGGCCCTTCAGATGGGGTTAAGCAGGACCACGGTGAAAAGGGTGTTAAATGAAGACTTAGGGCTTAGGGCATATCGAAGAAAAACAAGACATTGTTTGAACGCTCGTTTAATGGACCTGAGACTGAAGAGATGCCGCGCTTTGTTGAAGCGGTACGCGGGAAAAAAGCATCGGGAAATTCTTTTTTCGGATGAAAAAATTTTCACCGTGGAAGAGAGCTACAAGAAACAAAATTATAAGGTGTACGCACACAGCAGTGAAGAAGCGAGCAACCGTATTCCGCGTGTTTGGAGGTCATTTTCCATCCTCGCTCATGGTTTGGTTGGGAGTCTCTTATTGGGGCTTAACTGAGGTACATTTTTGTGAGAAACGCGTAAAAACGAATGCAGTTGTGTATAAAAATACAGTCCTCAAGAACCTTGTGGAACCTGTTTCTCATACCATGTTTAATAACAGGCACTGGGTATTCCAACAAGATTCTGCGCCAGCTCATAGAGCGAAAAGCACACAAGACTGGCTGGCGGCGCGTGAAATCGACTTCATCCGGCACGAAGACTGGCCCTCCTCCAGTCCAGATTTGAGTCCGTTAGATTACAAGATACGCAACACTTGGAGGAAAAGGCCTGCTCAAAGCCTCATCCTGATTTGGAGTCATTCAAGATCAAAATCAAAATCAAAATAAAAAATCATTTATTTCCATAGGATGTTGTTACATCACTTAGATCCGTCATTACATTTTTTTGGGTGAGTTCACTAACGCAATGGCGGAATCTGTGGAGAAGAGCTCACCGAAGAAAAGTCGTCGCATCTTTTGCGTTTCCTTTTTTAAATAAAATATTGTCAAATTACAAAATGAATGCTAATTATATATCGAAACAGCCTGTTACTCAAACAATCTATTCCCATGGACATCTGTCCTCTAAGTAATCAGATATCCTGTAGTAACCTTTTTTATACAATTTCTGTTTTATTATTATTTTAAACTTGTCTAAAGGTAAGTTTTTAATATCAGTAGGGACCTTATTGTAATAGCGTATACAATTGCCTTTAAAAGAATTACTAATTATATGTAGTCGGCTTACATAAGCAATCAACTTGTCTTTATTTCTAGTATTAAAATTGTGTATATCACTGTACTTCTGAAAATTAGTTATATTTCTTTTTACATACACAAGATTGTCATAGATATATTGAGACACAAATGTCAGAATATTGATTTCTTTAAACTTTTCCCTCAGTGACACTCTAGGCCCTAATCTATAAATTGCACGAACAGCCCGTTTCTGCAGAATAAATATACTATTAGCATTCGCAGCGTGACCCCACAATAAAATACCATAGGTCATTAGACTATGAAAGTAACTAAAGTAGACTAGTCTAGCGGTGTCTACGTCGGTTCTTACCGACACCGCTCTAATTTTTTTAACTGCGAACGCTGCCGAACTCAGTCTGTTCGACAATTTATTTATATGAGGATCCCATTGTAGTTTGGCGTCTAAAGTAATGCCCAAAAAGACAGTCGACTGCACAAGGTCCAATCTCTGTCCTTTTATAAATATGTCTGTAGTTACCGGGTTTACATTGGGTAACACGAATTTAATACATTTAGTTTTCTTTTCATTAAGTAATAAATTGTTAACAGTAAACCAATTCACTATACTAGAGATAGCATTGTTTACCTCGTCATAATTTGATTGCTGTCAAGGCATCCTTGATTAAGGCAGCCGCCGATATTGACATGGACCTCGTTCGTGCTGCGATAGACGACTGGCCGCGCAGAATAAAGGCCTGTATTCAAAATCGCGGGGGTCATTTTGAATAAACTTTATTACCATAAGAATCTATGTTTTATTAAGTTCATTTTGCTATATAAATGTTTACATAAATAATAAACATGTCTAAATTATTTCATATTGCACATGTGACAGAACTTATGACCTGACTATGTATATATATATATATATATATATATGTATATAAATTGAAAAGTTTATAAAGAGCCCTTTTCAACGATACCACATATGACACATGCTTTCCAGTATTTTAAATAAGATACCTAAAATAACTATAGACAGTTTACTAAATAATATATTCAAGAGAAAATTTATCTTAAAATCATATTACTTTTCCCGTTATGTTTAAAATAAAGTGCAATTGTAGCAATGTATACATAGATAGCTATAGTCATAGATAGTAGATATGTAGATATTATGTAGACATTGTTTCTATTGTATCCAAAGTACTTACCGTCGAGTAGTTAAGCGATCTCACCATGTCGCACAAATCTAGTGTTTTCAGCGCATGGTTACTGTATTAACTAATGTAATTTATTTATTTATTGAATAAACAAAGTTAAAAAAAAAGACTTAATATAGCGTTTTTTTTTTCGTTTTGTCATTTTACCCCCTCCACTTTTTTGTACGCATTTTTTTCATATTAGACTTGAATTATGTTGCGGTAACCTGATATGTATTTTTGCAGAAAATTTTAAGACTACATCTTATTGTTCCTGAAAAATTTCCCTTTACAGACGGACGGACAGTCACGCGAGTGATCTTATAAGGGTTCCTCCCTTTGAGAAAAGGAACCCTAAAAACAATGAGTCGGGCCTATTCCCATACGGGTTGGTAGAGGCATAGTTACGTCCACTTTTAGGCAGTTTTTCAAGGCTTCATTTAGCTCGACAGGGTTTCCAGCTAAAGATATTAATCGCAATAGCGGTCAATGAGTCCCGTCTACCACTGTATGCTTCTGATTCGTTTTGCGATACTCACGTATTACGTGCAACTTTCGAAATTACTGTCGTTTAGCTTATCATGGTAGCGGTCGCCAAATGTTATCGGGTTACGGACCGTTACCTTAAACATAATCATAAACATTGCTTCTGGCCCCATACTAGGATACCCTAGTGTGGGGGGGCTCTGTTAGCTTATTTTGCCTACGCTCATTCGTGGTTAGATAACGGGATAATGCTCTGGGGTAATAACGTCAAAGCTAAGGACTTGTTGATTGTGCAATAGAAATGTGTCAGATTCATAGCTAATATTCAACAACCAAAAAAGATCTTGACTCCGCTGTCCGCCTGTCACCAGGCTGTATCTCATGAACCGTGATAGTTAGACAGTTGAAATTTTTACAGATAATGTATTTCTGTTGTTGCTATAACAACATTTATAAAAAAAAACAGAATAAAATCAATATTAAGGGGGCATACAACAATTCTTTCCATACCACATACAAACTTATGAATGCACCTAGTTACGTACATGGAGTGTGAAAGTAGCCGCACCAATAACTTTGTAAACAACATCATGCTATGTAAAATCCAAACTATTCACTCCACACCATCCCTACCATTGTACGGTGGTAAGGAACCCTTCACTTGGCCTTATTTTCATAATTTCTTTATTGCACACAACTAATATATGGACAACAAGACTTACATAAAAATAGTGTAGAAAGGCGAGCTTATCTCTAATAAGAGATCTCTTCCAGCAAACCAAATTAGGGTGGGAATGGTCGATTGCTGAGCAGGGGTGACAATGTGTACAACAATATAATTTAGTACATATCTAAATAACTAACATATGGTTAGATATATGTTATATCTAAATAACTAATATAAAACAATATTAACTAAATATACGAGGGCTTACATAAATATCATATAATATACTCGTACATGCTAAACATAAATACTATATAAATATATATAATTTTTTAATAAATATACTATTAAATACATACATACTACCTATATTTCTAAAGAGAAAGGTAATGCTTCTTCACGCGACTTTTAAATATATTAAGAGAAGGACTGTCCCTGATAGTGCAGGGGAGTGCATTCCACAATTGAATGGCCCGGAATCTAAACCCATGCTCATAGGACGCGGTGTTATGCTGTGGGGTTGTGAGCAATGAAAGCGCGTGAGTTCTCCGAGGCCTGCTGGAAGAAAGAAATGGAAAACGGTCTCGTAAGAAGGTTGGATAGCGTGGATTGCGTAAAATGTTGTAGAGGATGTTGAGGATGTGAGAATCCCGACGAAGACGTATTGGCAGCCACTTCAGCTCTTTGCGATGCTGTGATACATGGCCGTATTTTCGCAGCCCAAAGATAAACCGAATCCCGAGATTTTGAAGTCGTTCGAGTTTGTTCAGTAATTCTTCGTTAGCACTGACCCAGCAGACATCAGCATAATCGATGAGAGGTAGAAGGAGAGACTGAGCGAGAGTGATTTTGGTCTGTCGAGGCAAAAAGTACTGAAGTTTCCTGAGAGAGTGAAAAGTAGCAAATACTCGTCGACTGACCTCATTGACATGCGATGACCAGGACAGCTGGTTGTCGAAGATAAGACCCAGGTTTTTAGCTTTATCGCTATACACGATTGTGGTACCATTAAAAGTGACAGGTGGAATGGGCTGTTGCTGCAACAAATTAAGAGATTGTCTGGTGCCTATAATCATGGCCTGGGACTTGCTCGGGTTAACCAGGAGTCCGAAGGATGAATCCCAGCTTCTCACCCCCTCCAGATCAGCGTTCAATGCCTCCACAGCAGAGTTTACATCGTTATGAGAGAAGTGGCGATAAATCTGGAGATCATCAGCATAAAGATGATATGAAGAAGACAGGATGTCCGAGATGGAGTTTATAAAAATCGAGAATAGAAGAGGAGAAAGAATACCACCTTGAGGGACGCCTGAAAGGAGGTCACACCATTCAGTGGATGTCTCTTCCGTCCTGATTCGCTGTTGCCGATCCCTCAAATAAGAGTCGAACCAGCTGGCAGAGAAGGAAGAGACGTTCAGGGATCTGAGAAGCTCAAAGAGAATGTCGAAATCTACGCTGTTGAAGGCACTACTGAAATCAAGTAAAGCCAACACGGAAAGCTGTTTGCGGTCCATGGCTAGCTGGATGTCATCTGTGACTTTCAGCAGAGCCGTGACGGTGCTATGACCCGGTCGGAATCCTGACTGGAACGTGTTTAGCAGATTGTTTGAGGAGAGGTAGTAGGAAAGCTGGTTATGGACAATGGTCTCAAGGACTTTGGAGAGGATGGGCAGGATTGAAATGGGACGGTACTCTTTAAAAGAGGTGGGACTGGAGGTTTTGGGTAGTGGGATGACTAGTGCTTTCTTCCACACTGTGGGGAAGACTCCATTAGCTAAAGAAAATTTTATAACGTGTGTTATTGCTGGTAATAGTTCGTCAAGGATTGTCAGTAGCATTTTAAGGCAAATTTTGTCATCGCCTACAGCTTTAGAATTGACTGCCAATAGCGCCTTCTTGACCGCATCGATTCCAACATTACTCAAGTTGAATGGTGTGGTGTTGGGTAAGGACTTAGAGCGCAGGCTCTGAAGCGTGGCTTGTTTGACAGTGGGATCCATCACAACAGGTGGGGCAGAAAGAAACTGGTTGAGACCGTTGAGATCTACATTACCAGCATGTAGGTCCCGGGCCTTACCTACACCAAGCGTTCTCAGGAATTTCCACACCTGAGCTGGAGTGTAGTTCTCAATACATTCGTGTATGTGCCGACGTTTAGCATCGCGACAGAGACGGTTGCAACGGTTGCGAAGACATTTGTAAGAGAGGAAATTATCATCTGTCGGATTCTTGCGGTATCTACACTTGGCTCTATTCCTCTTGGCCATTAGGCACTTAATAGTGTCTGTTAGCCAAGGGGCAGGGTGGTGTCTAACCCTCACTTTTTTTGAAGGTGCGTGCTTGTCATAGAGACCCAGGACTATAGAATTAAAATTGGCGATTTTATTATCAACAGTCTTACTGGTAGTGACAGGGGACCAGTCAATCGACATGGCATCAGACAAAAGGGACTCATGGTTGATATCCTTAAAGTTCCGGATATAAAGGAATTTCGCTCTGCTCTTGAGAGGCCTTATCTTATAAGAAAGATAAATGAGGTCATGATAAGAGAAAGGAGAACTTAGCTGACCGTGTATTGCGACCTTGTCCAAATTGGAAATGATCATAATGTCGAGAAGCGAGGGAGAGCAATGAGGTTGGGAATGGGTGGCATCAAGCGGCAGAATATGCAGATTAAAGGAGTCGACCATGGACTTGTGTCTGGCAGACCGTGGATTGTGTTTAAGGAGACAGGTGTTGCAATCACCAAGAATGAGGGAATCATTATAAAGTGGTGTCCGTTCATTGAGGAGTGATTCAAAGGAATCGAAATAATCGATGCGAAGAGAGGGACTATAAAGAACACCGAGGAGGACCTTGTTGTGGTGAAGAATGATTTCGAGAAAGAGATGTTCAGCAGACTCGGAGTATTGACTAGGGGACGCACTGATCACAGATAGACAGCGACGCCCCCATCGGCCTTCCCGACTCTGTCGTTCCTGTACAGCCTGTAACCTGGAAGGGAATACAATGAGGATGGCAGCGAGGGCTTGAGGAACGACTCTGAGACAAGAATGCCGTCCACGCATTGTTCACTAAAAGCATCGAGCAGGTCCGGATAGCTGGAATGGATGCTTTGTGCATTTATATGTACGATGTTTAGATTTTCCTCCACACCACCAAAGACAGTCTTAATTTTGACAGATAGGGGTTCCTCTATAGAGGAGTCATTGCTTTCCGCACTCAAAAAATCATCGTCGCTAGAAGAACACGAAAGGAAACTTTGATTAATAAGATCAGGTAGAATATCCATATATATATAAATATACTTATCAATATAAAATATTATATATACCTATTAAGTTATAAATATTATAAAATCAAATTAAAATTTCTAATCAATAAGCTTCATGCTTAGACCCAGACCCACCCTAGGATTGAGGAATCAGATTGTTTGTTATATCATCTCACAAGTAACAAATAACAATAACTACTACAGATAGACGAATACAGAGATTTAAATCACACATATAAGTTCTGGATTCTGACTTCTACTTATCACGAACACAACATGGCAAAATATATATATATTTATTTATCAAACAAACAAGACCAAGAATGGAACCGAAACGCAACCAATGGCCGCGGCCGTCCGGTCCGTACATCCGAAAATGAAAAGACACAAACCACGAACCGCACGTCTTTGCTTCAAAGTGACAGATGACAGCTGATGAAATAAAAACCACAGAGAAAGTAAGCACTACGTTTGGTCAGATATTTTTATTTTATTACTCCCCGGCCGGGATTTGAACCCGGAACCTCTCGCTTGGGAAGCACAGCCTCGACCCCGAAACCACAGAGGTCGTCATCACCATGGTTACCATGTACGATTCGGTCCGTGGCAGCGGTCGGGTCAATGACCGCTATCGCGATGCTAACCCGTATACTCTATTTATTACCTCTATTATAATGTTAAGTCACGATGTTTTCCATCACCGTTAAAACCTCCGTATAATGTACATTAGATTATAACTACTTATCTAATTGGAACATGGTAAGCACCGGGATTCGAACCTGCATCTCCTGCGTGAGAAGCTGGCGTGAAACCACTAGACCACGGCACTAGATTAATCGATATGGACTTCAAATTCATCGATGCTTTCAATTATTGTTGATCGATCGATTTAGTCTGATATCCCTAGACTTATTTATACCATGTCCCTAGTGTTTAAAATGTATAAAGGGTTCAGTATTTTAGAAGATTTTGTTAAATTATATTTAGAATGATATATTAGTTAAAGTAAATAGTAAAATTGCTTCTTTTCCCATTATTATAACAAATATCTATTTTAACTGAGAAAAGTTAGACAATTATGCAGTTCTAACTTTGAAAAATTAATTATATTGTTTGCACTCGTTACAACGTTACCTTGTTGAGTTTTGATGAAGTGTCAAATCGTACCTGTTGCAATGGCCTTAGTTTAATTACGTTATTGTCTTTTTTGGCAGTAAAATGGTGCTTATTCGGCAGACGTGTAATAAACAAAGGTATTTGGAAGTAAACATTAAGGTGGGTTGTCAGCATTTTATCGCCCCGTTTATGAGTCTACGGGGAGCTGTAAATGACTATGAGATTTCTGTTCACCGAACTATTAGTGATGTCCTCGTATTTATCCTGACTAATCGATATGTTTCTTGATGTCTGAATAAGTCTATTACTTTACTAACTTGAATTTTTATATTTACGAATTTACTAACTTGCATGTTGTCATTTAAGTTAGTGATACGAATACAGTGTAACAATAATTAAGTAAAAGGCTATTTAGTAGAAGAAAACTCCTTGAATTATGCGTTGCTATAAAGGTATAGTTCACATCAGGTTGGGATGACCATAGGGGAAAGAGGAAGTTGCGGAGGGGGTGACGTCCGGCATACCTCGCGCACACCCGCAAAGGCTCCGTCACCTTCGTCATAGTGCTGTGCGATTCCGCATCGACACCGTTTATCGATTTCGATCTTGTTCACGTTGAAGCTTGTACTAATGATATGGCATCGGTGCCTCTTCGTCATATTTGAAATGGTAAAAAACGAATATTTAATCCATTCCCAAGCGAGATCTATGCCAGAAAAGTACTAGAAAATGGTGACTTTTTTAAAAACCACGTTGAGAAACTAAACAATTAATACTGCGTGAGGAAAATAGGAATAAAAAATAATGCGAATATTTTATCATAGAATTTGAAGACACTGGTGACGAATTTTTCGTAAGGTGCTAGCGATGGGATTTTAAGTGTGATAAATAAAATATTGGTTTAAATGAAAAGGTGATGGATGATATTCAAACTTTATATTTATACAAACGATATAGACTACATCACTAAAATAGTGCCATCCCAACTTGACTTGGACAGTGAATACTATGCACGTGTCGCCTGAATGACGTCCCTGGGTTCACTGCTTCATTAGCAACGAAATAACTATCCCTCCATCTATCCGCTAAAGGTACCAGGCTGTAGTTGCGCCACCTATACTATTAAACGAGGAATATTTGTAACTAAATATATGCTTCGAATTTTCGAAAATGGCGGTAACTTTTTCGATGAAATTAGTTAAATCGGGGTTTATGAGGGCGAATAATCAATCTAATAGGTCTTATAACTGAGAAAAGGCGTTTTTAAAGAGTTTTCATGCTTTAATCATTTCTGAACAATATAATCGGTAATTTCAGACAAAAAAATAAGAAAGAAATTACAATGAAAAAAAAAACATGGTAAATTCAAATTATTTCAATAAAAATATGGCAGAGTTTCCAATGACAATCAAAAACTACATCTTTATTCCTGTGATATTCCCGCCCTAACATCACGTCACTAGTCTATCAGGGAAAAGCCTAACAAAAAAGTTCTGTACAAATGAGGTCGATTCAAAATCCTTCATCCTCCGTGATTGAACAAGCAAGCACGCTATTTTTTAGTCACATGGCAAAGGTATTAAATCATTCAGCCTACACGTAGGTATAGCAGCCTAAGATGAGTGATGTTCAGTCTGATGATTTGTTATCTGCGTGACCAGTTGCACCAACCAACCAACTAGTATCTCGGGTTCGGTCTCGAGATGTTAGTACAATTATAATAGCACGTGTTAGCGTTGCAAAACCGATCATCGACTCCTATCTACCACCGAACGCTCATGATTGAGTTAGCTGCGCTTACTTTTGTGTGCAACGTTCGAAATAACTGTCGTTTAGCGTATCATGGCAACGGTCACCATTAAACGTCGCCTCACACGTTATGTGCGGTGGCCTTGAATGCGCAGTAGTCACTTTTCAATACCTGTATAGGTACATATGCGCAGTAATTCCCGCCAACGTCGCCCAGCGCTCTTTATTCGTGGCGCGAGGTATACCATGGTTATACCTCGCGCCACGAGATATGTGAGGTGGCCTTGAATGCGCAGTAGTCACTTTTCAATACCTGTACATTTATGCGTAGTGATTCCCGCCAACGTCGCCCAGCGCTTTTAATTCGTGGCGCGAGGTATACCAGTGGCAGTCGGTTCAATGACCGCTATTGCAGCGTACCCACTATCAACTATATAGTTCATCCAACTTCAACTGACGACAAGAGATTCAACACAGACCGAATTGCAATGCTGGATTATCCGACGACTGCTTATAATTAAGTGGTGGCTAATCAAAGCAATGTTCATCCGGTGATTGAGCATGGATTCACCACACGATGCCGACCGATTGACGACTTTGTGGCGTTGCGGTTCGAGGCTCTGCCTCCCAAGCGAAAGGTCCCAGGTTCGAATCCCGGCTGTTGAGGAAAAAAAATCCCTAGGTCTTGGATGTTTATATTTGTGTGAATGTGTGTGTAAGAAACACGTTCCCACGGCACAAGGTATCCTAGTGTGGGCCCAGACGCGTTGTATGAGCCTGCATAAAATGTTTATGTTTTAGCCGAAAAATAGCCAAGTGCGAGACGAACACAAAGGGTTGCGTACCAAGATTTTATATCATTTATTTTTAATCTGATAACCACAGCATCTCCGATAACGTCGTAAAGAATCAAGTTTCTTCTTACTTTACTTTTAATTTTGTGTTCAGCTTCATATGTCTAGAAGTTTTTGATATGCTTTAAGTTGAATTTAACTTCCCCCCACCCCGCCCTCCTTTAGATAATTCGAAAATTACAGCGTCAATGGCGTCAAGTACCAACATAAAAATTAGAGTTAGAGTTAAATTAGTAGTTTATGTGACTGCTGCATAATGCCTAATTATGTACAGTTACATACACTAGTTTATCTACACACATATCATAAGCTCTCTTTGATGTGTTCAGGAACCGCATGTTTGACCGGCATTGTGGCTCTGCAATTGTTTAGCTTGTTCTGTAGTACCAACTTAACGCAGGCGGGCGTCGGCGTTCGAAATTTGAATGTCAGTAACTACTTCACAAACAAACTAGGGATGGCGGGGGGTATGCAGTACCGGTACTGAGACCTGTTTTCCATTTCCCGGTACCAATCTCGGAACCAGTACCGGGAATACCGGGAATTTCGGTAATTCCGGGAAGTCGGTGAAATTTTTTGAAAAAAAAATGAAAATTGCACAATTGTTATAAATTTTAATCAAATCTTTAATGACCCACACTTAAATAGGTAATACAATTGAAATACTTTGTATTATAATGGAACAAACTCTTAGGTAGGTAATCAAAACAAAACTAAAATTCTCTATAATGTAACAAATCAAGTATACAATTTAACAAAACATAAAAGTTTTTTCTCTTCTTATAACTTGCATGAAACTTATCTGAAATATCACATTTAGGTACTTCTGAATAAATTGTAGTTAGTCTATATTCTAGACTCTAGACACTTAAAATAAATTTTATATTAAAATCAGTCTCAAAAAGAGATCACTCTTAGTAGAAGTCTCTTCTCTTTGCTTGGACATAACAAGGTAATTTCAGTCAACATAGAAATCAGAATATTAACATTAAGAACATATTTTTATAAAAAGCAGCATTAAACTATTTATTTTTTATTTGTTGGTAATGTGTGCGCAAAAAGCTGATGGCGTCAAGACTGCGGTCACTTAACCTGGTTCTTAAACGGTTACAGATGTATCCAGCAGATGAGAAAATTGCAGAATTGTTATAAATTTTAATCAAATCTTTAATGACCCACACTTAAATAGGTAATACAATTAAAATACTTTGTATTATAATGGAACAAACTCTTAGGTAGGTAATCAAAACAAAACTAAAATTCTCTATAATGTAACAAATCAAGTATACAATTTAACAAAACATAAAAGTTTTTTCTCTTCTTATAACTTGCATGAAACTTATCTGAAATATCACATTTAGGTACTTCTGAATAAAATGTAGTTAGTCTATATTCTAGACTCTAGACACTTAAAATAAATTTTATATTAAAATCAGTCTCAAAAAGAGATCACTCTTAGTAGAAGTCTCTTCTCTTTGCTTGGACATAACAAGGTAATTTCAGTCAACATAGAAATCAGAATATTAACATTAAGAACATATTTTTATAAAAAGCAGCATTTAACTATTTATTTTTTATTTGTTGGTAATGTGTGCGCAAAAAGCTGATGGCGTCAAGACTGCGGTCACTTAATCTGGTTCTTAAACGGTTACAGATGTATCCAGCAGATGAGAAAATTCTTTCGGATTCCACACTAGTTGGTGGAATGGTAGATAAGTGCTTGAAAGCCAAAGACAAATTTTGGCCACGTGCACCCCCATTTTCCCAAAAAACCATTTCAACTCTGACAACTGTTGAAATATCATGATGATCTCCAATACTTGCATCCCTTGGATTTGGCTTTGTCATCGTCGCCTTCTTTATTTCCAAATTAAGCTCATCTTTCTTGCTTAATTGGTGGTTCGGAGACTTCTCTGCTGGAGAAACTGTTAGTTGGTCTGGATTGTCCTCATTTGCGTTGGAAGTCCGATGTAAAAGTGCTACAATGCTATCAAGCATTTCGTTAGAATCAGGACGTTGAAAAGTGCTCACATCTTCATTGGCCCTGTTTGCAATGTATATGTCTGCATTTGTTAAATACTGTAATGTACTTGCTTCGATCAGCCGTCTTTCTTGGTATCTCTTTCTCAATGTTGTGGACATTTCTTTTCCTAAGTTGGATTTCATATTATCTAAAGTTTTAATTGTAAACTTCATTGCAACATCTGCCGTAAGAAGTGTCGCATTTCTTTGGCAGAGTGCTTCGACCGTATTTTTTAAGGTGTCCAAAACTTCATTAAGTTGCTTCAATAGTGCCCATTCCTCTTGAGTAAATTCTGTATCAACCTTTAAATCTATGAGAGCCTTTGTGACACAGTCACGAAGCTTCAAAAATCGGCTTAGCATATTGGCGACGCTGCTCCATCTTGTTTGGACATCCAAAATCAACTGATACTCCTTGCCGAATTCCGATACAACATACTTTTGTAAAAACTCTTCATTCTTTTTAGGAGACTTCTTGAAAAATTTTACTGTTTTTCGTACTTTTGCCAAAATATCATGGAATCTGAATTCGGCCTGTTTATTTTGTCGCTGTGCTTCGAAAATGACACCGTCATCGTCATCTTCATCAGAGCTCTCCGTTTCTGCAACATCTTCAATTGAAAGAGGACGACGAGCCAATACTGATAGAGGTATGTCATCATCTTCTTCAGTATCATCATTTTGTATTTCATTTTGGTCCACAGCTATTGGATTCTTTTTATAAAACACGTCAATAACTGCAAGTTGAACTGCATGAGCAATACATTTCTGGTGATAAGACTTTATAAGTCTCCCTATTTTTGACATCAAGCTGCATCCATCAGTGCAGGTTCCTACAATGTCTTTCTCGAGATCCAGTCCATAACTTTGCAATTTTATGGTTAGTTCTTCGATTGCCTTTTCGGCAGTCATTGAGCCATGGATGCGCAATAGTCCCAAATTTCGAAACTTGTCTTCATTCAGTCGCTGTGAATGAAGATATGAATTAAGGTACCTTCTATGGCCGTTAGAGGTCCACTCGTCAAAGGTCAAAGATAATTTTTCTCCGTCCTTTAATATATTTTGTATTTCTTGTACTAGATTTTTTTTTGCATTTTGCGGTTTCTTGTAATACCATTTCTCGTATTGAATTAGGAGATTTTGGTAAGTGATGTCCATCATTTTTTAAAAGACGCCTTAGATCTTCAGATGTACTGAACGTCCTGAAAGGTATACCATCCAGCGATACCATGCGAGAGACCGTTACTTCGGTCGATGGTTTTGATGTTGAGGAGAAGAAATCAGTAATCTTGGCTTTTTTCTTTGGAGGATTATCTTCAGCGACTGGCGTAGAGTTGGATGGATCAGTCCGATCATTTTGAGCACTTGTCGTACTTTTGCTCGACGGAATGGTTTTGTGTATACCCTTTAAGTGTTTTTGCAGTCCACTTGTGCACCCACCAGCGCACTTTAAGACTGTTACAAATTTTACACCGGGCGTAGTTCTTGCATTTGCTTCTCAAGAAATGATGCCAAACCGATAACGTATTTTCGCTTTTAAAAGGAACTCCCTCGAACTCCATAGCTGTAAGAAATAAAAATGCACCTTATAAGTATTTACAACACACTATTACCACTCGACGGGTTTACTAGTAAGTATCCCATGGTTCCAGCTCCCACCTTCGATCTTCGCACTTCATCATCACATCCGCTCGATGGTACCATATTCCTAAAATTCTTGTCAAAACAAACCCAATGAGCCCAAATTCGACCGGTTTACTAGTAAGCATCATAGGGTTCCTGCTCCTATCTTTGAAGCTCATCATAAGACCAGCTCGATAGTACCATAACAACTAACAACATACCTACTCCAAGAAATCTACTTTCGATTAAAAAATCAATATTCAAATCGGTTCATCCGCTACAGTGATTTTTTTGACCCAAAAAAGTGACATCCTATTTTTATTGAATATTTCTATTAATTACCTACCTAGTTCATTACAAACACAAGAGTAATGCCGGCCCAAGTGGTAAACCATATTTTCGTGGATCATTACATTAACCTCATCATAAGGAATCTATTAGAACAAGGCAGACAATCGACGACGTCGAGTTATAAATGTCGTAAATAAATAAATAAGGATTTTATATAAAAATATATAGAGTGTCTTTTACCAACATTTTGAAGAAATCAAAACGGGATAATATGCGCCTAGAATTGCTTTGCAAAACGAAAAACTCTCCATGAATTATAGTTTTTTGTATACGAATTATTTTCAATATTATAACCTCAAAAATCAAAAACTTTACGTTTTTTCATTCAAGTATACAAAACTGACACATGGGTGTTCTACTCTGGCGTTTGTAATGAACTAATGAATAGAAATATGCAATAAAAATAGGATGTCACTTTTTTGGTGGATACCATTAATTAGGTAGCTAGCTACCTATATAAAAATAGTTTAATACTCACTTTCGTGTTGTTTTCACTGATGAATTGATGATCTCTCTCTTCATTAGTAGGTACTTTGTTTTTACACAAAACAATAACTCCCGATCAAGATGTATTAAAGAATGATAGAAGGAATGAGCGTATTATTACCTTCTAGAGCTAGCAACTGATACTAAATGGAAGGGAAGCCAGCCACGGGCGCACGGGACTTGTGTGTGCGTGAACCGAGCCGAGCCGAAGTTAGCCGAATGTCTCGACGCGAGTAGATCGTGAGTATTCGTGTCCGCGCCGCGCCAGCGAACAGATCACGCGCTTGACAATGGCGCGAATATTTAAAAATAAAAGATAAAAACAAAAGTACCGAAATTATCGAAATTCCCGGTTCTGTCACTACCAGTACCGGTACAGATAAAACAAGTGATTTCCCGGGAAGTACCGGGAATTCCCGGGAGCATCCCCTCGGCACGCAGGCGGGCGTCGGCGTTCGAAATTTTAATGTCATAATATGTAGAAAAATTACACATTATGGTCATTATGTGTAATTTTTCAGATAAGAAATGAGTTTTTACCAAGTAGTTTAACATTATGCTGATCGTAACGTGCGTTTTTTGTACGCAGTAAAGAGGGTTTATGATACGTGTGTAGATAAACGAATTTACGAGTTACTACACGGGGCCTTAATCGTATTTTGTGATTGGTAACACATTGAAACAAACTTACGTATTTTTGAACTCCCATATCCCATGTACATGATGAAATTGATGAAACATAACAAAGATAAAACCGGTCAAGTGCGAGTAGGACATCGGACCCGCACATGAAGGGTTCCATACCATTAAACACGGAAAAACGTAAAACGACTTTCCTTTGTATGAAAAAATATTCAATAGGTATAATGTGTGTACACATTATACCTATTGAATTTTTAATAATAAAAGATTAAATACTAGGTAGGATTACATGCAAGGCCGTCCATCGAAACATTGAAAAATAGTTTTGTGTATATAGAAATTGAGTAACTTATTTACTGAAATAAAATCAAATATGACAAAAAACTTAACATTATTTATGATAATTTGAATGAGCAATTATTAATCATATAATGACAAATAACTAAAAACAAAACTCAAACCTGCAATTAAAAATCTTTTCCGATAATATCGTCCATTTTTTAGGTGAAAATGACCGAAATAGGTAGAGAGCTGAAAATTCTGTGATAATTTCAGCTCTCTACCTATTTTGGTTGATCCGATAGAGCCCGGTGACGGACGGACGGACGGACGGACGGATAGACAGACGGACAGCGGAGGCTTAGTAATAGGGTCCCGCTTGGCACCCTTCGGGTACGGAACCCTAAAAAGTGTTATTGGGATACGCTCGGCTCAATTTGCGCTCTGAAAAAACCTTTGAAGATAGTTGAGAAAAATAGTCTCCATACACATACTATTACACATATAAACACAAACACGGTAATCAGATAAACCACTAAAAATCTGAAAAGAAAAACACATAACAAACTACAGTTGACAGGAAAGCGAGAAATCCTCGCGAGCCTGAAGCTTTAATGCACTAATTACTGCAACCGGATTTGACTGGATGGTGTGAGGGGAGGTTCTGTCCAAACTATAATTAGTCTGCCATTAAACCGCATATCTGTGATTTGATTAATGGCGCTGCAATCGCCCGTGCGTTTGGCGCGAACTGCGTTGCGTGCGACTGTTGATTTTGTTTGTAGGGCCTTATGCGTGAGTCGTAACATGGACCGTGAATGTGAAACTTACCTATGGTAAGGACACAAAATTTCAGAAACAGAAATGAGATAACTGAGTACCTATCAGAACTAACTCGTCCTATCCGGAAACTTAGAACCGACGATAATTGATGGATGCCTTCCAGCCAGATCGATCAACATAGGAGAAATTACTGTGAAGCATTGTGTTAGAATTAGAAGTCTACGTCATGCATTAAAGTACGATGTAATTTAGACCGATGATCTAAGTTTGCATTGCAAAAAAAGGGATATTACAATGTTCAAGATTACTTAAATGACAGGACTGTATGGGGTTAATCTGGCTCAACACAGACCTTGCTGTTAATAATTTTGTAATTGATTATTCCTGCTTATTAATCATAACAATTAAATTTTTCATATTTGTATAGTTAAGCACAAACTATTTTTAAAAGAGATTTAAAAATTAATCTGTGGGAGTTTCTACGCCATTCTTCTCCCACAGTGGTCCAATGTAGAGTAGAGGCAAAATTGACGTTTGCTAAGTATATGTAAATATCTACAGTAATAAAGTACTTTGACTTGACTTGACATTGTAGTAACCACCGGTAAGGGAAAAATGCAGTCAGGTGGACCGTTTTAGAAGGGATCTAAATATACTGAAATTCGCAGTACTTCATCGGGCCAACGACCTTACACTAATTAAAGTCAACAGAGGCTGAAGGAGCCACGATCCATTATAGGCTGAAGAAGTGCTTTTGTGTAATAATCTCTCGTGATCTTTACTATATTATAGGTACTCATTTCAACTTGCTCCTTGTATTTCAATGACTACTTATGTATATGTCACCGTAAGATTGTCAAAACCGTTAGTTATCGTTAGTACAAACTACCGATAAATTGTTAACTGTACCGTACTGCTTACGATATGGCTCGTTTGTTTATAATAAAACTGTTAAATTGTGAACTGGTTTAAATTTGAATTGCAAACGTTATACAAGGGCAAACACTGCGGTGAAGGAAACTTAGGTGAAGACTAAAGGGGGCGAGCGCAGCGAATTATATATATGTCACCGGAAAATAATACGATCCGCAAGTTTATAAATTTCCTAGAAAATTTATAAACTTCCTTCTAGATTATAAATAGGCTAGGTTAGGTTAGGTTAGGTTATGTTAGGTTAGGTCAGGTTAGGTTAGGTTAGTATATTTATAAACTTGCGGATCGTATTATTTTCCGGTGACATATACACACCGTAAGATAGTCAAAACCATTAGTTGACAAACTAACGCGTTAGTCGATCAACTATCGTCAGATAGTAAAACAGACCGACAGGGTTTAGAATTCACGTTTCTTTTGTTCTTACATGTCAACCTAACTTCGCTACGCTCGCCCCCTACCGCAGTGTTTGCCCTGGGCCCAATTCCGGTACACAATGACAGCTCAATGACAATTACATGACGATTACGGTCAAGTTTAGATATACAATATCTGACGATTTTGTAATCCCATTCCCTTTGTTGATTAACTTAATTATTGTGATTACCGATTAACTTAATTCTTACCATAATTGCCTGAAAAAATATTCTCCGAACGCCAAATTTTGGATATCTAAAGTTGACCGTAATCGTCATGTAATTGTTATGGAGCTGATATTGTGTACCGGAATTGGGCCCCTGGTATTTCGTTTGCAATTCAAGTTTAAATCAGTTTACTATTTAACGGTTGTTACCGTTAGTTTATCAATTAACGAGTCATAAAGTAAGTAGTACGCTACAATTTACTATCTGTCGATAGTTGACCGAATAACGAGAAAAAAAAATGTTAGTTTACCAACATATACGTGACATATATATATATATATGTCACCGGAAAATAATACGATCCGTAAGTTTATAAATTTCCTAATTTTTTTTCCGCATGTTTATAAACATACTAACCTAACCTTTTTTTTTTTTTTTGATGCCCGGGGGAAAATCCCTGACGGATACCGCCGAGGCGCGGGGGCGCCAGGGCGGTTATGTGGGGCTTGCACCCACTAAAAACCCCCGGGGTGGCCGTCATGGTGCATGGTGAGGGCAGCTCCGGGACCGCTGGTGACACGCACCGGAACTGTCCCCAGCACCCAGGAAGGAAGCATCTCAACTTCCTCCCACTTCACGACGGGAACGGCCACAACCAATCCCGTCGTAAACTCCTCGCGGCGCACTGTTGCGATCAAGGGCCCCCGCCCCGACCGCTTGCGACCGCCAGCGACCGCCCTGGGAGAGCTTCAGGTGCCCTCCCAGTCGTCGTCTTGGAGTCATAGGCGTTCAGAGTTGGAAGTCTGAACGCCCATAACTCCGGTTCCCTTTTAAGGGCCTCTTACGCCAAGCAGGGATTACTGTAGATGTATTCTTTCTCCCGACCTACAGGGATAGCCATAAGGCTCAAGGGCGGCCCACGCCACCGCCCCTGCGTCGTCTGCGCCTACGAGCGGGATCAGCCCTCTCCCGATCCCGCTCCGCGTCCTCCTTCTGGAGCATTACTGCTTCGCAGAAGGAGACCACTGCGCTTCACGACTCTTGATCCGCCAGCATAGCCGCAACTACTGCTGGCGGAGAGAGGTCTCGCCCGATCCGGGCCACCAGGACTTCTCGCTCGGAGGCCCACGCAGGGCATTCCTCCAGCGTGTGCTGGGCTGAGTCCTGGTCGCTCCCGCAATGGTGACACTGCGCCGTCGGTTCGCGTCCGATCCGATACAGGTACTCACCGAAACAACCGTGTCCGGTAAGCACCTGCGTCAGCCGGAAGGTGACGTACGTCTTTCTTTCGAGCTAGGCTTCGAGGTTCGGCAGGATAGCGCCTACGGCGCGCTGGCGCGAGATCCATGGCTCAGAGAGCCTCTCGCGCCACTTCGCTATTGCGGCTCGCCGCTCTTCCTGCCGAATTTCCGTCGGCGTTCTATCCTCCGCCTCCTCCCGGTGGAGACGCGCATACACCCGCGCGTCCATCTCTGCCAGGAGGTCCAGCGGAAGAAAGCGCGCCAGGATAGTGGCCGCCTCAAGGGATACCGTCCGGTAACCTCTTGCGATCCGAATGGCCACCTTACGTTGGACGCTACAGAGAGGTGCTCTGTTGCGCCGGACGCCCGTCAGTCGAGGTGACCAGACGGGCGCCCCGTAAAGGGCCATGGACCGCAGTACGCCCCCGTAGAGGCGGCGGACTCCCTCCTCAGGGCCCCCAAGGTTTGGCAGCAGTCGGTGTAGAGCACCAGCTGTCCGCTCAAGCCGGGGGACCAGGCGACGGAAATGTTCCTCGCAGCCCCATCGACTGTCCAGGATGAGGCCCAAGTACTTCATGTACTGCCCCACCTGGACCAGTACGTCACCCACGCGAATCGAGGAGCTGGGCGGTTCCCTCCCTCGCGGGAGTTTGTGGAACCAGATCGCCTCAGTCTTCTGAGGCGCCACACGCAATCCCAGCCCCTCGATCTCCTCGACGACGCGAGACACTCCGGTCTCGGCGAGCCTGATGGTACTCTGGAAGTCGTCACCCTCGGCGAGCACCAGGGTATCGTCTGCATAGCAGACCAGGTTCACGCCGACCGTGACCTCAACCCGCAGTACTTTATCGTATGCGAGATTCCACAGGAGTGGGCCTAGAACCGACCCCTGGGGAACCCCGCACTCGACCTCTCTCTGATGACTTTCGCCATCCCGACCCGGGAACGTAATGTCCCTGTTGCACAGGTATGCTCCGACAACTTGCTTCAGGTATGGGGGCACTCGGTGATAGTTGAGCGCCTCCCTGATGCTCGACCAAGGCAGGGAGTTAAAGGCGTTAACAATATCGAGCGATACCGCTAACGCCACCCTACCCTGTGAGACGACCTGGGTCGACAGTGTTCGGACGCGTAGTATCGCGTCCACCGTCGTACTAACCTAACCTAACCTAACCTAACATAACCTAACCTAACCTAACCTAGCCTAATATATTCTAGAAGGAAGTTTATAAATTTCCTAGGAAATTTATAAACTTGCGGATCGTATTATTTTCCGGTGACATATATATATATATATATTAATTAATACATACATAATGATTTATACCACTGGGACTTTATTTTCAGTTTTCGATTTTGGTCTGATGGGGCTATCAATTACTATGTACCTATATAGGTATATACAGAAATCTGAAAAGCAAAGTTGTTTTGAATAGCACAGATTAACTGTGAAATTTATAATTAGTCTATTTGTTATTCTGTTTTTCCTGACCGATTTCCCACCCAAGCGCTTTATCCATCGAATGTATTAGATACTATTAAATATCATAGTGTAGGCAGCTTTTATTGTCGGATACGCTTGATACATAATCAATGGTCTCATTCAGGTGGTTTTGCTATGGCAGTTGTGGATTCATATAAGAATAATTAAAACTGGAACCGACTCGCAAATAAAAAACTCTGCTTTGTACCTAGAAAGTCCGCCATTTGTTGCGGGGGACGAATAGCGTTATGAGGAAACGCTAGTACAGATGCAAACTAATTCTCGTCTAACGTAAAACACATTTAACACAAGACTGGGCAACATAACGATAATTTTGCTCACACACACAATCTAATGCTTGCTTACAAATGCTTATACTTCAAAAGAGGAGTACATATTAGGGCTAGTGACCATTTATCACAGGTTTTCACACTCGCCCCAGCCCACTCGATGGTTGTGTCGCGCTTGTCGGTGCCGTATGCGCGCTATTCGTGCCCGACAAATATCTACGCGCGCGCAGGTACCGGCGGCTATTAGCGTGCGGCGCGCATCGCACGGTGGCGCGCCAGCAGTCTCCGCTGGTGAGGGCGCGGGACAGCCTCAACGCTCTGTTGGCTGCAGCACCCCTGACTGATCTGTTTGGTGATGCATGGAGGCATATTGTGCGAGAATGTGGAAGGTTCTGCGAGGAGAATGTATGACAGGGTTGTGTTATATAATTAAGCTATAATTCCAAATGACTGCAATGACATTTTTATCATTGAATTATTATTATTATTGACATTTTTTTTTTGAACTGACATGTAAAATACTATAATTTATTATGATTTAAATGGAAGTGTATATTTGTTATTTGTATATGTACAATGAATTGGACATTGTCTGTAATGTTGTGCATTTAACTTTAATAATAAATAAATAAAAATAAAAATGGTTGTACCCCGGTAGTCCAATGTAGAGAAGTGGCAAAAAATGACGATTGCTAAGTATATGTAAATATCTACAGTAATAAAGACATTTGGAATTTGGAATTTACCGGAGAACAGCCAAAAAATCTGTACGAAATCAGTCACATAGATCTTTTGAAAGATCATTCACTACTATTGCTTTGCGCTTTTAAAATGTCTTACCAAAAGGACATTTAATATCATGTCCTTGCAAAAGGTTGTCTTTCTAAAAATACATTTTACTTGTAATATTTGAAAGAAAATTATCATTGCGTCGAATCAATAAAGTAAAGTATAACCTGACTTCTCATTAAAAGGAAATGCTTAATTTTTGACGTTCGCTTTATATAAAAGCATAAATTTCCATCAAATATTGGAAGCAAAAGGTAACACTTAATTAATTCGGCCCATTATTCAATCTATCAAAATTTCTTCATCTTCTGTAAATGTAAAATAACATGTTTATAAAATTTAATTGTTTGTTCTTCTCTACATTGAACTACTGTGGGAGCAGAAGGGCGAAGCAACTCCCACAGATTGATATGAGCAAACGTAAAAATAATAAGAATTTTCTTCCAATGACAGACACTTTTCTGTATTCATTCCGCCCATTGAACGCTTACATAAATGGGGTTATCGGGGTCCTGGATCTTCCTGGTCCTGCTGATATGGTTAGCCAGCAAGCGTTCACCCTGCCACCCTGTGATGGCCCTTCCAATGCTAGAAATCTACCACAAATTGTGGCTGAGATGGGGCTTCCATTGTCAACTGTTCTAAGAGATCGATGGATGTAATACAACTACCGCGCGCACCTGTCGGGGTAGTCCGAACTGATCTAGTGCGGACGGGGACTAATGGATCACTTGATTACCTACCTATGCTGCTCGAAACAATGGGTTTAATAATAAGCTCGGGTTTGGCGCATGTAAACTGTGGACTCGGTTTATTCGGTTACATGGCTGAATGTGTTGTACATAAACTACACGACACAAATTTACATTGGATGTTTTTATGGCTGCATTACTTTCATCTCATATTGCAGTCAAAAATATACATAACCCATTATTTCTACAGCTTGGGTAGGGTTTGAGATGCCGATGAATCATCCTTAGTTATCTCAATAGGTTTAAGTATATTTGTTGGTAATCGCTTTTATTCTCTTAACAGCCTCGTGTTCGCAACGAACACTCAAGGAAGGAATGTTGTAAATTGTAAACTTTTAAATAAAAAATGTTGTATATGTAACAAAATATTTATTTAATATTAAGTTGTTAGTACAAACAAACGTCAGGTGCATGTACCTAGAAATAAAATTAAAGACCTTTTCTATTTAACTTGAAATTGGGTTTTACCCGCCTCTCGGGAATATGTTCGCAACGAACACTCAAATAGCATGAATGAATGTAAAAATTAGGCATTACCATTCATTCACTGTCTTCAAATCTCTCTCTCTAACTCGCTGTATGTGCTCCATACTTTTTAATCCGTTTTATCAAATAAAAGTGTGAATTTATACCTAAAACTATTTTATTTATCTTCACGAACACTCGACTTGGAGCCTATTCCTTAGGTAAAGGTAGGGTAGGCAGTACAACATTACATCTTGAATAAATTTGGCTTGTGTTTAAACGATTACCAAACAATTGGAATATTTACTACCAATAAATTCGAAATGACTGCCAGACCCATTCTGGCAGATGACCCATCCCAAATGATCATCAAATTGTGTTTGGATAAATGATCACCATTATTTTTATGTTTTGTTCAACCTAACACGAAGGAAAATGGGCTTCGCTTCGCTTACCCCCTTTACCCTTCACATAAACTATACCGCAGTATTTTGTCCTGATATTTTCTGCAACTTTTACAGTGATAAATTTTTACCCATTTTGGGTAAGAAAAAAATATGTTGGTGATCATTTAAATTGTTCTCAATAGATTCCAGCAGGCATATTTCACAACTATGGATAACGATTTGGTTAAAATTAGGTTAGATCACTTGCTCTTCCTACTCAGCATAAGATTCGGCTTACAAATATTTTTGGAATAATTTTGATACTTATAAAGTTATATTTGTCCACAGGTAAACATAAGGCTGCAATCAACATCAGCGATTTCCTCTGATGGTAATGTTATTCAAGTAGTACAGTAGAAAGCTTGTACGAAAGCTTTTTAAATAACTTTTATTAAATTCACGGTAAAAAAGGCGATTGTGTTAGCGACACTTTTCCTTGTTTCTATGTAAATCGGGAAAAAGTGGACAAAACAAATTAAATGCCAAATAAACTTCAAGCTCGATTGGAGAAGTTATGAAACCTCATTCTTGCGGGTGCTATTGCAATATAATATACATATATTGCGATGTAAATTTCAGCTTGTCGAGGAGACGGGGGTTGATGATTTTTTCCTCCAGAAATATTCACGTTACCTCCTCTCTAACCAACTTTCAAAGTGCCCTTATTGAATTTTCTCAAGTTTTGATAGGTTTTCTGTCGAATTTCTTCAATGTAGATTTTTGTTGGAAGTTGGGTCGTTCAAGTAATTATGTTAGCGAGTTGGATCACGACTTTTTGGCATTTGTTTTCATGCCTTTTCTCGTTATTTTTTTGAAGTTACTTCGATCGTTTTGTGTCTAACTAATATGACGACAAAAATAGAAGAAACATTTATTGACCCAACAAAACAATACATAACACACGGAAGTAAGTAATTTATTCAAAAGAAATACTTTTTGACTACATTATACTCATTATAAAACTATTTCTCATTGACCAAGCGAGCGACGAGGTCAGCGAAGCGTCTCCGATTCAGCTTGGGCTTGCCTTCGTATGTCCGGATTTCTGTCCGGATTTCTGTCCGGATTTCCGGCCGTTTTCCTCTATAGGTAGGATTTCTCGATAGATTCTCGTGAAATTTTGTGACAGGTTCGAAAATTAAATAGATTGTTATCGTCGAATCACTTTTTGGAAACTTTCAAAATTATACTATGAGCTCGAAGAAGAACGAAAATGAAACAACTGGCTAACGAATGCATAGTATGAAAAATTATGCATTTTAATGGTCAGTGGAGTGTCACCACAAACGTACGGATATAAACTAGTTGCTATATGAGCTGTACTGTACACCTCGCGAGCGAGACAAGAAATTTGCGTTTTTTTTCTCCATTATTTTCTACCCCGTCACACTCCCCATCCCTTGAAGTTTATCGGATGAACAAATGGAATAGGTATTATAAAACAAATAATCCGCCTGCATTTTCTTTCAATACTACATACTCCAAACTTATAAATGCACCTGGTTACATAAATGGACCATTTTGAAAATTAATGAATTAATATTCAAAAACTAAATCGACATAACTAAATACTCACTCAATTTCACGATATTCGTTTGAAAAATGCGACCTGTAGAGGAGTACAGCTGAAAATCCGAACAGACGGACATACGAAAGCATGTTTTGCCAGAGCTGAAACTGATACGCTTCGTCGTTCAGTCAATTAAATGAGGTCCCAATCAGTTTCGATACAGCTTTATTACCCGAGCGAGCGAAGCGAGCGAAGGTCCAGGTTCGAGATTGGCCAAAAATGCCGTCTGTCTGTTCTCGCCTACAGCTCGCATTTTGCAACCGATTTTGACGAAAATTGGCACAAGTTCCTTGATTAGGTGAATTTTTTTATCGATCGCATTTTTGATTTTGCGGAAAATAGGGAGGAAAGGGGAAAATTTGCAGTAGCGTTATTCATGGACAGATTTAAATGAACTTTGATAGGCACACTAAGGACTTCATTCTACACAAGATGTTACGAAAAAAAACAAAAGGGGGTAGGGGAGGGGGAAGCACTTTGGGTATTTCAGATCCCCCTGTTACTATGTTGTAGAAAAGGCTAGACACCTGAATTTACTGTGACTCTAGGCCACAATTGAAATAGGCAAATTGCCACAATTCGATAAATTTTAACCAATAGATTGGAAACCACAGCCGTTCAAAGTTCCGTCATGTTGTCACAGACTGACTCATCATTGATCATCAAAATTCTAATCGCGGGGTCTACTGTTCTCACATTACACCTAGTTTTAGGGAGATATTTCATAAATTGAGTATTCGAATAAGTGTTTGATTACTCGGCAGACATTGCTTCCGGATATATATTATTAACAGGATACACTTTATGAATTGGGAAACAGGAACGTCTTTTGTAAAACTTCCAAGCAGGTAAATAACACAAAAAAACGGCTAAGTACGATTCAGACTTCGTACCTTCGTCCAAGAAAAAATGTCAAAAACTGGTCTCTTATATGGAGACCCCTTTATTTTTTTTAAATTGTGTCTAGTTTATTATTTGTCGCTGTAGCGGCAACAGAAATACACCTATGTAAATTGCAACTCTACCTATTAAGGTTAATGAGATAGAGCCCGCAGACGGACGGACGGACGGCGGAGGCTTAGTAATATAGAGTCCTGTTTGACAACCCTAAAACATTAAAACCTTGAATGATTCAAAAAGGCAGCATTGAATAACTGGCTAGAGGTGGGCATAATTATACTTTTTTCTTCTTCATAAAAACCGCGACAAAAAGATAGTCGGATCTACCTTCCTTGGCAACCTTGTAAACAAAAGCCGATTCTGCAATCTACAAAATTCAAAAAGGTTAGGTTTAAGAAGGTATCTATAGTCACTTTTGACGGCTTAGAAATGTTGACAACTATTATGTCATGCGTTTCTTTATTTAAATCATTTTGAAGTCCTTGATTTGACTTCAGGTAGTGTCGGTTATAATTGACAACCTGAAATAATTATATTACGACTGTGGCCATCGGTCTATTTCAGCATATGTCATTGTCTGCATGATGTACGAGGCTCGGCTGTCAAGCAATGTAATGTTGCTATTTCTGATATTCTATAGAATTCTGTGGTTGAAATTTGGGCATCATTCTGAAATTTTGCACTATGATATGACGCAGTGCAGGTAGTTCTCAAGTTTAATTAATATTCAATAGACTAGTGAAATTATTAAGAAAATCAGAAATTGTGGAAAATAAGAGGAGTCATTATAAAAAATATTACATACAAATTACATAGGCACCAATTACTTTGTAAACTAAATTTTGCGATCTCAAATGCAACCTATTGACTTTTAACTAAAATTATCCAGCCTATCCCACTCTCACAACTGAGAAAAATCCAAAGACACCTTATTTATTAAAATCTGCGAGCCATTTGGGCTGTATGTAGCGTGTGCTAACGAAATGGTCGTATATACATAAATAAATATGCTCGGAAAACATTATACCCTCCTTCCTGTGCAGTCGGGTTATAAAGTTCCTCTGACAGGGTGTTATGTTCTATAACCACACGAATACTTTTTGGTACACCCTGAAATTAGTAATTTTTTACTTATTTTTTATATGATATTTTATTTAGTTTAGTTTCGGATGACACGTTAAGCTGTAGTGGTCGTAAAGCCGTGTCAGAGGCCCTAATAGGGCAGCTTGATGACTTCTGACAGTCGGGCTGGCCAGTAGCCCTAGTCAGCGCGACATCCCTCCATCAACTCGCACTGAGCCAGCGTGGTGGAGTATGGCTCAATCTTACTAGAAGCCGGGTAAATACCCGTGGCCCTTGTCAGGGACATTAATGGCCTACATTTCTTCTATTTATTATTTATTTAAGCTTAGTTTATGTATGACAGTCGTTTTGTATACAATTATAAGTTTATGGCAAGATTTTTAATCCATTATTAGTTAGTGAAATTAGGGAAATTAGTAAGTGAGCAAGATTTTTTGTAAATTTCATCAAAGAAAAAAAGCTGAAATAATTATGTTTTTCTAGAAAATACGATTTTCTAGAATAAAATCCAATTCTAGAAACGCCTTTTCCTGTTATAGGTTTTGAATTTTACTACCATTTCTTCTGAAAAGCCCGGGTGCAACGCTGTGCCCCACAGGCTTTTCAGAATTTCGAACCGCTCGAAAAGCCAGAGCGCTACTGCGCGACGCAGCGTTGTACCGCAAGGGGTTTCTCAGAGCTCACATTGACAAATCATCCTTTGAATAGCCCTTGGAGTACAGTGCCTGCGGCTTTCCGTGAATTTGCTTCTATTTAAAAAACTGCTACAACGCTACAACATGCCTATGCTTAACTTAAGTTATTCAAATTTAAGCTTTTTATAGATCAAGTTTGTTCAAGTTACGGTCTGAGGATTTTACAATCCTCAGACAATCTTTTTTCCGTAGAATTTTTGTCCTCCTCTATTGTCATTGTCAAATCTTATCAACTCAAAATCCTCATCGTGGAATAATAACACTGTTTTATGTAGTTAAATATTAAATATTATATAATATTTAATAGCTGCATCAAAACAAAATGACCACAAATCATCGATGAGAAGTTGTGACCTTGAAACGCATGTGTTTCCCAAAACTGCCTAATAATATTGGATCTCTTTGTTCCACTCATCAATAGTACTCAATGCTCTCTTTCACGTCTAGCGCATGCATCACACCGAACGCGCTTGGTGCACTTATCCGCTTTCTCTTTCACGCTTAGCGCATGGGTCACACGCGTTGCACCCCACGGGATATTTAGACGATGAATTGTCAATGTGAGCGCTGAAAAATCCCGTGTGATACAACGCAGCGTCGCACCGCGCTGTAGCGCCCTAGCTTTTCTAGCGGTTCGAAATTCTGAAAAGCCCGCGTGGCAAAACGGGGCCCAGCTTTGTACCCCACGGGCTTTTCAGAAGACGCGTCCCGCATGCGTAAAGCTGCATTTTGTGTATAAATCAGCCCTGAACGTGCTGTAACCGCATAGTTCGTGTCCTCCCTTCTACTATTTCGGGAATTGAACGTGAACAAAATTCTTCATTTCTTCATAGCTGTAGCGATGGGCCAGCCCACTGTCACTCGAAATGGATTATTGCATAACTGGCTGTGCCTCTGCCAACCCATATGGAAAAATGCGTGAAAATAAATTTGTGTGCTATGTATGTATAAAGGATTTATTTTGTAAAAAAGTATTTAATAAGGAACAGTTCCCAAATAGATAAATATTATTTTCTAGTTTAGTGAAGGCCGAAGTCTGTGTACTATTCAGCACCTAACAGAGCTGACTAATATACAGAATGCGGCTTTACGCGTCCCGCGTGCCCCATTTTTAGGGGGAAACTTTTCTTTTCGTTTCCTATTCTTAATGTTTACGATGAAATAATCCTATGGGCAAACAACCACGGCTTAAAAGTTAGATAATCTGAAAAGGTCTATAAATTTAATACTTAATAGAACAAATGGGGAAGAGGGGGAGGCCTTTGCCCAGCAGTTAAAGCACAGTAATGGCTATACATAAAAAAAGTTCAACAAAACCTGGTTTACTCCCAGTAAATGTGTTAATTTTCTTAAAAATCAGATAAAATATGTCAATAAAAATAAAGGTAAAGAACTGTAGGTATCTGTAGTGTTACTACAAAAAATGTTACGCATAGTTTAACCTCAAAACAACGTCAAATCCCATACTTTTTTGTCTTTAAACAAGTGTTGAACAAAAATCTGTATTATCTGCCACTCTGAGTTAAAGGTAACGTTAAAATACTGGTTCAACACAAAATACATATTGTATGTTATCGCAACATGCGAGTACGTGGGTAATACAATTTGGAGGTATAACTTTTCAATCTAACTTTTGGTAGCTACATTCGTCAAAGGCCTCACGCTACGGTGGATTAAAGAGCGATTGGAAATCCCGAGTTTTACATTAGTCCAACGGGTTCTAACATTCACGATCAATCAGGTATACAGTAAGTTTTGTTTTATGAAGTTTCTTACCTGATTTTACATGATTCTGCCACGCTGACTCCAAATCTGTCGTCAGTTATTCTCTAGCAGCTCCATAACCAAGCCTATCGTGGGATATTCCTCTTTAACATACTAAACACTTGTAATAGCTTCCCAATGTTGTCCAAGTAGGCCTTTTAATAGAATCAGACGCACTTAAACGGCATTCTCTAAATATTTATTCACCACAAACAGCACAAAAACTATTTGGATCGTTTACATAAGTTCTTCTTAATGTAGAAATATCGGTTTATTTATGAAATTTAGTATTTTTTTGCACTAAACAATAATTTAAGTAAGCCGAGTAACGAAATTTTAGGAAGTACCTGTATCAATAAAACTAGAGCTGCTAGAAGGAAACTGAGGGTGGATTTGAAATCAGCGACGAAACAGTTATGAAACTTCGTAAAACAAAAAAAAAGTTTCATTTCGTTTACCATAATTGGATTAGCGTCATTTAACGCGATAGTATGGGATATTAAAAACAAACGGCCAAGTGAGAGTCGGACTTCCGCACGAAGGGTTCCGTACCACCGCACAATGATATCAATAGTCAATAGTCAATAGTCAAAGTACTTTATTACTGTAGATATTTACATATACTTAGCAAACGTCATTTTTTGCCTCTTCTCTACATTGGACCACTGTGGGAGAAGAAGGGCGTAGAAACTCCCACAGATTTATTTTTAGATCTCTTTTAAAAATAGGTTGTGCTTAACTAATACAAATATGAAAAATTTAATTGTTATGATTAATAAGCAGGAATAAATAATTACAAAATTATTAACAGCAAGGTCTGTGTTGAGCCAGATTAACCCCATACAGTCCTGTCATTTAAGTAATCTTGAACATTGTAATATCCCTTTTTCGACAAAGTCGCTTTAACATGGTTTTTAAATTTCTCAAATGGCAATTTCAAAATCTCCAGAGGTATCTTATTGTAGTAGAGAATGCACTGACCCTTGAAAGAATTGCTAACCTTCGCGAGTCTAAAACGGGGCGCACATAGTCTGTGATTATTTCTTAGGTTAACATTAC
Source organism: Argyresthia goedartella (assembly GCA_949825045.1). Classification (NCBI taxonomy): domain Eukaryota; kingdom Metazoa; phylum Arthropoda; class Insecta; order Lepidoptera; family Argyresthiidae; genus Argyresthia; species Argyresthia goedartella. The sequence continues at coordinate 2,948,588 of OX463815.1, forward strand.
AGCTGTCGCTAAGTTTGGAAAATGTTGTAAGGTTCTTGCGTACATACATTGTATTTTCGAAAATAAATTGACTAGCTACTGTTAGTATGTCAATTTCTTTAAAAAGCTCTCTTAAGGAGTCTGTTCGTTTTAAATTATAAATTGCTCGAATAGCTCTTTTCTGTAAAATAAAAATAGTTTGAATATCCGCTGCTTTCCCCCACAACAAGATACCATAGGACATCACACTATGAAAGTAACTAAAATATACTAGCCTAGATGTAGCCACATCCGTGCTTTGTCTGATGTTCCTAACAGCGTAAGCCGCAGAACTTAACCTACCAGCCAATTTATCTATGTGGGGTCCCCACTGCAATTTGCTATCAATGGTTATTCCAAGAAACTTCGTATCATTTACCAATTCTAACGTGCTGTTGTCTAACACCAAACTGGTCTCAACTTGCCTGACATTTGGAAGTGAGAATTTGATACACTTGGTTTTACCAGCGTTTAACAATAAATTATTAACTGTGAACCAATTCAAGGTTAAAGACAATACACCATTAACATCATCAAAATCTCCTTTTTGTCTTTCAATATTGTGCCACATATTGTGCCCATATTTAAACCACACATTTCTCATAATTTTTCCTCTAATATTTAAGTAAATATCTATATTAAATATTTTCAAAATGTATGGTACCCAAACACGAACGTATGACGTAAGCAAATACATTTTGAATTTGGGGAGCAATTTTGGGTGCAAATCAGATTTAAAAAAAACAACTGAGTCGTGCGACATGTCAAATAAAATGGCGTGTTGTGACAATTTAAATTGTATGTCTTTCACAACTTGATAATACTGAGTTAAAGAAATATTTTAGAAAAAGACAAAAATATACCACTCCCCTCCCTCTCCGAATCTACTAATCCTAAAATACAAAATAGGTTTTATATCTTTACTTAAACTTTACAGTAAAATAATGAGAATTGTAAGCTTCGAATAGTGGCGGCACGATTGGGCGACAAATCAGAAATTTAAAAAAAGTTTTCTAAATCGTATCGTGTGACATATCTAATGAAAGGGCTTGTTACGAGGATCTCAATTTTTTATTTATTTAAGACAGTAGTCAAAATATAACCCTCCTTGTATACAAAACTACCGATCCAAATTAATCTGAAAAAATAGTTGTATAGGTCTGTATTTAAATACTAGAGGAAACATAATGTGAAAGTATGTTTTAAATAGGGGGGACACAATTGGAGGCAACTCAGAAATTTAAAACAAAGTTCTCTAAACCGTATCTTCTGACATTTCTAATGAAAGGGCTAAGCCTGAAATGCTTAGTAAAAATATATTTAATAAAAGAGAAAAAAAAATACACACCAATTTCCGAAACTTGGTAGGTACTGATCCTTAATTTTAAAAAAAAAACTTAATAACTTTAGGGTTTTACATAAATATTACAGGAAAAATATAGATAAATGTTTGGTTTGAAAATAGGGGATTTTTTAACTCTGTAAATAACATTTTGCTTAGAAAAGAGACAAACACAGAAAAATTTAAGATTCCTCAACCCCATTCAAGTAACTTAAATACCATTGAGCGTTGGTACGGAGCCATTCGTGCGCTAGTCCGACTCCCACTTGACGGTTTATACATGAGTGATCCTATAATGGTTTCGTTTCTCCTTTTTAAGATACCGAAACCTAAATACGGTCGTTTTTAGACAGAATTATGATTCATACCAAATTATGATGAAATGTTATAATGACGTACAAGTTTGACTCGCAGTTTAACGGCTATATCATTCGCAGTGTACCGGCTATCTATGCTATAGTTTTTTTTATATGGCAACACCCATTCCTATTAAAACTACATCTAACTACCTTGTGGATTTGTGAGCTGTAGAACTCGCGACCGTCACAGGGAATTATTAAAAAAAATAAACGCATTTTCTTCGAATACCACATATAAAATTATGAATCACTCGAGTGCCGGTCCTAGGTGTACGTTATATAAGTCTTGACTTAAATATTACAGAGTAAAAAAACAAACTGTATCGTATGATACGTAAAATGAAAGGGTTTGTTGCGAGTATCTCAATTTATTTTTCATAATTTCAAAATACTTAGATAAAAAGACCATCCTTATAATCTCCAAAACTACTGATCCAATCTTTTTGAAGAAATTTCTTTATATATAGCAAAAATTATGAGAACAGTATGGTTTCAAAAGTGGGAGCGCAATTAAAGTCATGTTACGGTACGGGACCCTTCGTGCACGGGTCCGACATGCACTTGGCCATTTTTATTTAGACAGTGCATATCGCTTCGTAAGTTTGTGGAGTCTCTCTGTATGTAAATAAATTCTTTCGTTGATTATATATGTATATGACTATAATATTGCGCATTCTAGGAAAGATATCGATCTTTCCTGGAGTGCGCAATATTATAGTAGTAGTGCAAACAGTACATATGTAAGTATTGTAGTGTTATGCTACTTACGTGCTATTTTCCAGTATGTTCAGCTGGATACTTGCTGAGCTGTACAGCTTGATATTTGGTTTCACCTTTATTTTCATAGGACCCTGTAACGTTTTAAACCATAAGAACACATTAACAAATCATTTTCGCTTCGTATTTTCACACTATCAGCACTTCTAAATCGATAGCGAAGGGGTTTACCTTTGGTGACCTTGTATTTGGCTTTCTCCGAAACTCTGCAATCTCGGGCTTCGTGCGCGCTGGTGCGCTACCCTTTTATCTTTCGCTGTTATGTAATTTTGGCTATGTGAACTTGTTGATATTTCTATTACGAGCCTGAAACCAAAATCTGACATTTATTATGTTGTTGTTTATCTGGTTGTCATGGCAATGGCCATTCAAACTCGTTAGCGGTCTGATATGTTTGCTTCAATGCTTTTACAAAAATACTTTTTCTCTCTTAACTCACGAAAATTGCTTTTAATTTAAATAATTTTTAGAACTCTCCAAAAAGGGTATAAGAGCGGAACATTTCTGAAATTCTGGAGTCTCACTTCAGCTCTCAAGCAAGAAGCATCACCTAAAGGCCTTATCCCGGGGTCGCACTGCCCCGGGATCCTGTGAGCCTCTACTACTACGCCTCCTGACTTGGCGAGCCTCTACCCTGGCCGGCGCTTCGTTGGGTCTCCACTTCACCTGCCCGTTCTCTGCTACACCTGCCCGTCGGTGACTTCGGCCGACACGTTGCGGGCCTCTACCCTGGCCGGCGCTTCACTACCAGGGCCCCTACTCCTGCTGCCCGTCGGGGTCTGATGACTGATTGGCCGCCGGCCACGCTCTCCATCTGCAAGTGCTACGTCGCCCACCAGTGCTTCCACTGACCGGTTCGCCAGACCGGTTCCACTACTCCTTCTGCTCCTACTCTCCGTGTCCTCCGCTTCCTTTTTTTTTTAAATCGGATACCTGTATTTTCTATAAAACCTGTCTCATTTCATCCACCCTCATCTTCCTATCATTTTTCTAAAGTCATTGTATATAACCCTAATAAACTGTCATTTCTAAATTTTATCCTGGTTGTTTTCTGTTAGGTTCTGGTTAGGTTCATATCGCTAACCGACAGTATAATATATATATTTTGTGAGTCAACATAAAATAGGAATTAAAAGGACACGACGCCGCTTAGAATAATTCAATACACTGGCTGACTGTCACACTATTCAGAGATTTTATATCCGTCGCAGGCAAATTTTATGATCGTCCTAACAGTTCAAACGGACGATAACGAGCGACGATATTTTACAAAATATCACGGTATTTCATACTTACCCATAAACCTATAGGCATTGTTTTTCAAATATATGTCTACAATTAATATTTTTCATCGTTCACCACTTCAAATGGTCGACGCCGTATCAAATGTACGAATTATTCAATTGACGTGATCACATTTTGATACTGTTTGTCTCCCACGAGACATTACTATGCTATGACAGGACAATTCAATTCATATCACAAATCGTACAGTCAGCATAGAGTATCTGAATAAATCATGTGGATTAGTGAACGAACAATACAATTCAAATACTTTAGACTCGTAATCGGGCATGCAAATGCTGCTCGGCATTTTTTATGTTTAACTCTATAAATTAACTTTACATTTTATGAGTACGTTATGTTGCTATTTAAGGATTTATAATGATAAAAAAATAAAAAAATAAGGACTTAAATGTCTTTCTTAAAGTTTTTTGAGATTCACAAACTGATTCCTTCTCTTCAGTTCTTATAAGAGAACTTTTTAAATGCCGTCTTTTGCATACACTCTCGTACTACTTACCATGAATTTAAGCTAATCACATATAACTGTTGTTAGAGGTCACACTTAATTAGTCAAGTATTTGTTTATGTATATCAAGTTAAAATCAATGAAATCCCGGTCGAAGAGTAACACGCAATACCCATCGGAGTTTTCTGCTAAGAGGATTACTTTAGCTTCAAGTGCTACCTAAGATTTTTCCCGGACCGGACGAGCAGAGCAAGACTTGTTCGTTTTGTTTGAAGGAAAAAACTCACGACAAATAAAACGGATTTCCTGTAGCCTGAACCTAAAGGTGGTTAGGTGACTGAGGATATAATTCTGAAGAACCTTTTTGTTAGAGTCTATATTTATATGGAATTAAGGGCTCGAGGCTCTACTCTTGCTGAACATGCTGTAGGGTCATTACGCAACTGGTTGCCTTTCTTTGGGAAACATCTGCTTGAGTATAATATGGAAAATGCGTTATTTACCACTTCAATGTGTCCTTTAGCTACTTCACTCATGAAATTCTACCTCCCACCAGCTACTTACGAGAATTTAAATATTCACGAGTATTACATTTGCTACACTGCGGGCGATGACAGCTTGATAAGGAGAAGACATAAACTGCGTTGTAAAGGTGAACATACACGAGGCATATACGATATACGAAGATATGTGACACAAGGAATTCGGTCTATGCGTGGCCAAGTGCTCTCGCACCTTAACTAATTATATACTCAGGTAAAAGTATATCTTATTTAAACTTATACGGTGTGCAACTTACTTAATACAAATGCGTCCCTAAATAAACAACTTTTCACTATGCATTACAAAAACTACATAATACTTATAGTTCAACGCCGCCTCCAAATATTTACATTGCATCATCTCCAAGAAAACAATTTACTCGGCGGCTAACTAGGGAAACTAATTTCTAACACATTGGGAACTGAGCCTCTGCATTACTTATATGAAAAGCTGAAAAAGCCCACATTAAGCCAACGCGAGGGCTACTAAATTTAGCATTCTGAAAAGCTTTAGAAGCAAATAAGGTAAAAGGATTCATTTATAAAGAACCAATTCGTATTGCTTTTGTTGTCGGACTTTGGTGATTGGGTGAGTCGTTGTTATGGAAACATTTTTAACATATAGGAATTTGGTAGTCATTCATTACATGGTATAGTTATTTGTGTCACAAGGGAGCAGAATTATGTATTTACGGCGAGGGCGGTACATTGAATCCAGAGTGAAGGGAAGGATTCTACGATAGAATCCTGAGTGTAGCGAGGGATTCTTAGTTGGAATCCTGAGCGTAACGAAGGATTCAAGCGTTAACGCCCATGACGAAAATAATTTTGCTCCTCAGTGACACATACAACTTTTCACACCGACTATGAGGAAAATTTTAATTAAATGCTCTAAAAAATTAAATAACTATACTTTGAATTCCACTTTCACCACTTTTACAGTAATCGAACAATGTAAACAAAACTTTTTTTATAATGGTGGATTGTGAAGGATTAGGGAAAGGTAAAAAAGGAAAAAATATCGAATCGAATATTACAATGGTTTCGGATATCAATATTCATTATATTACAATAACAGTCATCGATAGTTTTGATTTCAGTAAAACAAATAATTTATTGTGACATTTTTTTAATATTACGAAAAATTTATAAATTTTCATATAACGTTATTAAAGTTAAAACTTGAAACATGTTCGTTTTTAATTGACTACGTCATCGTAGTCGTTTGTAATGTAATTTCATAATTACATTCGATTATTTTAGTCTGTGTTCAATAGGTACATTGCGTAAATGCTACATGCCAATGAATAAATTAAAAAAAACGGTCAAGTGCGAGTCTAAATCGCGCACGAAGGGTTCCGTACCACCGTTCAATGGAAGCGATGGTGTGGAGTGAATAGTTTGGATTTTACAGAGCAAAATATTGTTTACAAAGTTATTGGTGCGGTTACTTTCACACTCCATGTACGTAACCAGGTGCATCCATAAGTTTGTATGTGGTATTGAAAGAATTGTTGTATGGGAGCCCCCTTCAATATTTCTTTTAATTTGTTTTTTAGTATTTGTTGTTATAGCGGCAACATAAATACATCATCTGTGAAAATTTCAACTGCCTAACTATCACGGTTCGTGAGATACAGCCTGGTGACAGACGGACGGACGGACAGCGGAGTCTTAGTAATAGGGTCCCGTTTGGAACCCTTCGGGTACGGAACCCTAAAAAGCAGCTTGAACAGAAAAGTAGCATTTTGCTCCCTCTCGTCGTGGAGCAAAACTTACTTTTCCGAATGAAAGGTATGAATATATTTTTTACGCTTACCATGCCACAACATGGGACGAGTGTCTGGTTTCTATGTGATGGCATTTGTTTCGGGCGCTTCCGTGTTTCGGATGACACTTTAAGCTGTATGTCCCGGCTACTATCGCTGCTCTGTGGTAGTAGTCGTAAAGCTGTGTCAGAGGCCCTAATAGGGCAGCTTGATAACTTCTAGTCGGGTTGGCCGCTAGACCAATATACCTCCACCAATCCGCGCTTACCAGGCTTGGTGTAATATAGCTCAAACTTATTCGTATGGGGGTGAGGACTGTGCCCGTCGGTGGGGACATTTATGAGCTATATTTATTTATTTTTGATTTACCGGTTATCCCTCCTAACCGTACTGTACACATCAAACTTTCTATGTCGATTGTTTATTTATTAGGTACATCTCTTACTAATGTCTACTTAATAAGATCAATGGGTTGCTTAAAATAAAGAGAAACACAACCACACAAAGAAAAAAGAAGTATTTGATCCCGTACAGGGAAATGCTTAGTTGTCCTTACTTTTATAAGAGTAGCTGGAGTCTTCAGCTATTTCAACAAGAGATTTTACCGTTTTCTATTTCTTTCTTGGTAGCGTTTTTCTTGTCTTCACTTTGTTTCGTCATTAGGACGTCCGAGGTCTTGTAACATACCATTTCAGGTAATTTTTCTTCTGAAGACTACGTCGAACTTTGACACCAGGTGTAATTATATCCGTTTAAGAACTTAAGTCTTGTGGGAGTGATCTTAGTACAGTGCAGTTAATAAATCGTCCTAGATCTAAAAACTGCATATGAGTTTTAATTTGTATTTATATTATCTCTGACAAATTGTCAGTATAAGCATCGTAGAATGTTAGGATCATACTTCTCGCCCTTAGCCTCTTTCACTTACTTGCTACATCGGATTGGAGCCGGCCTCGACCTTATTATACCTTTCACACTATGCATAATCATTGTAGTTTACAAATGAGATAGGTTAGGTAAAGGTTAGTTTACATATATTATGTATGTAACAAGCGGGTAATGTAGTGGTTTCTGTATGACTTTGCCTCGACCCAGTAGTACATATACATATAATAATATATATACCTACAATATGTTAGAGAGAGTCAACGGTGAATTAGTTATGTAGGTAGTTAGGCAGGTTTCCGGTTTGGAAATATTTACAACAGTGAATTGTAAATATACACTGTTGTATTGGTATCAAACTGTTGAGTTGGAAAACGGATCCCCAGATTAAATCTCACACGGATTAATAAACATAATAAACATAATAAACATTTACATACAGGCACATACATTGCTTCTGGCCCCACACTAGGATACCCTGTGTCGTGGTAACCGGAAACAGCGACGTCACTCACATATAAACATCCAAGACCTGGGGATGTTTTTTTTTTTTTTTCATTACCCCCAGTCGGGGATCGAACCCGGGACCTCTCGCTACCATGCGGCAGAGCCACAACCGCTGCGCCACAGAGGCCGTCCTAATGAAATAGAATATTACTAAAGTCCAAGTCAGGATTCAAGGCCACAGGGGAAAGTGGAAATGGCGGAGGGGGTGACGTCCCGCACAACTCCCGCGCACCCGCAGAGGCCCTGCTTCGCCCTTGTCACCGTGCTGCGCAAGCCCGCATCAACCCTGTTTATAGATTTCGATCTTGCTCATGTTGAAGCTTATTACTTGTACTCGTGTATTTAAAAGGGAAATATTAAACTGCACATCAAAAATACTGATTTGCACAGCAAATATCAAGGCAAAATGCTGCGGTAGCTTAGGTGAAGGTTAGTTCGTGTTAGGTTGAACATGCAAGAACAACAAAAAATACTTAAAACAAAACTTATATTACATATAAAATATTTAAAACATAAAAAGTGTTTTTCTGATCCTTTTTTGTTGTGCAAATCAGTATTTTTGGTGTGCGATTAAATACTAGCCTATTTAAAATGGTATCGGCTGCCTCTCCGTTCAATTCTCGGCTAATCCATACTAACAATAAGCTTAATATCTAGCTAGAAATGTACAGGTCAATTGTGACATCGAGGGGAAGAAAAATTTCCAAAAACATTTCCAGAAACTAGAATTATTAATATATAATAATATAATATATGCCTTTTTTAATGTATTCTGTGGTGGTTAATAGGGACCCAGTGTCAAAAGAAACAGAAAAAGATATGGAAGAATTTATATATAGTATTATACTAGTGATGAACGAAGATTCCTTAAGTATTTCTTGCGACGTCGTATAGGAACAGGTATGTGATGGATGATTAAAATATGGCTTGTGTTTAAACGATTAACTAAAAATTCGAAAATTTACTACCAATAGATGAATTGGCAGAATGACTGCCAGAATTAGTACTTGATCACTAAATTGTGTTTGGATAAATTATCACCAAACTTCTTTTTATGTTTTGTGCACTTAAGTTTTTGTTTTAAGTATTTTTTGTTGTTCTTACATGTTCAACCTAACACGAAGGATAAAAGGGGCTTCGCTTCGCCCACCCCCTTTACCCTTCGCCTAAGATTCCGCAGTATTTTTCCCTGATATTTTCTGCAACAACAATGTGGTCATCATTTTGGGTAAGAAAAAATATATTGGGGATCATTATATTTGTTGCCTTAAAATATTAGCTTAAATTAAAATGTGTTAATATTCAACATTCATTTTATCGTGTAGATACCTTTTTGGTAACTATCCTCATCGACTACCTCAGAAAAAAAATGGCCATTAAACTTGACATGGACAGGACAGTCGGGAAAATTAAGGCAATTCAGATATGATCGCATTATGTTTATGAATGTTTAACGTTTTAAAATTTGTTTATCGCCAATCCGGCGTTTTCAGGGTTCCCTAAACACGCTGGATTGGCGAAGGGTGCCTCACGGGACCCTGTTACTAAGACTCCGCTATCCGTCTGTCTGTGTGTCCGTCACCGGGCCTGATGAATGATGAGTTTGAAATGTTCACAAAATGTGTATGTGTGTAGACGACTATCCTCATCGACTACCTCAGAAAAAAAATGTCCATTAAACTTGACATGGACTGGACAGTCGGGAAAATTAAGGCAATTCAGATATGATCGCATTATGTTTATGAATGTTTAACGTTTTAAAATTTGTTTATCGCCAATCCGGCGTTTTCAGGGTTCCCTAAACACGCTGGATTGGCGAAGGGTGCCTCACGGGACCCTGTTACTAAGACTCCGCTATCCGTCTGTCTGTGTGTCCGTCACCGGGCCTGATGAATGATGAGTTTGAAATGTTCACAAAATGTGTATGTCTGTAGACGCTACAGCAGCCAATAATGAAATAACATTAAAGCGGGTCCCTACAAAAAAGACATGTTAAAATATCCCTCTGCGAATCACCAAATCATCGTCATTCAAATATAATCGATAACTTCGCGTCATGCAATAATCGTTTCGTTGGCGCAATTGGTTTGGCTTCGGTTCCGCTCTCTGTAGGGTAGGGTGGTGCTAGGTTCTAAACGTAATACTTTTTAAGGTTCCGTACACAGAGGGTAAAAACGGGACCCTATTACTAAGACTCCGCTGTGGGTCTGTCTGTCTGTCTGTCCGGCTGTATCTCATGAACCATGATAGTTAGACAGTTGAAATTTTCACAGATGATGTATTGCTATTGCAGCTATAATAACAAATACTAAAAAACTTAATAAAATAAATATTAAAGGGGGCACCCATACAACAATTCATTCAATAACATATACAAACTTATGAATGCACCTGGTTAATTACATGGAGTGTGAAAGTAGCCGCACCAATAACTTTGTTAACAACATTTTGCTACGTAAAATCCAAATTATTCACTCCACACCATCCCTACCGTTGTACGGTGGGACGGAACCCTTCGTGCGCGAGTAAGACTCGCACTTGACCGGTTGTTTGTTTTATTACTACGATGGTACGGAACCCTTCATGTCGGACACACGACCCGCACTTGACCGATTTTTCTTTATTTATTTTTATTCAGAAGGTATCTACTTGATTGTTGTAAAGTTAGTCAAACTTCATAATATCTTTCATACTTTCTTTATTGCAGACAAATCATACAGAAAACAATAGTTAAACAAAAAAGTTGACAAAGGCGAGCTTATCTCTAATAAGAGATCTCTTCCAGCAAACCAGGTTAACATGGGAAAAGTTGATGGATGGCAGGGGTAGACCTATGTGTACAATATATAAAATAATAAATAAAATAAATTATATATAACTATAATAATATACTAAATACTTACAATATACTACAACTACTACTATAAACTTATCACTAAATCAAGTCTGTCGCTCAATTTCCACTTCCAAACTGGCAATAGATTTGCGCAAAAATAGTAAATGTGCCACCAGCCAGCCCGCTTATATACACGATACCCGTTGGAATGTTACGACTTGGCATCAGAGCGATCATAATAGCAAATAATCTCGATACAGCACCAATAACAGACCTACATTCGCACAAATTCCACTCGGACATCGTATGTTGGAAGCAAAATATAGATAATGTGCTTTCATGCCGGTTAAACTTATTAATCTTTAGGGTTTATATTCAAGTGTACTTACTTTGTTATTCCTTTGGTATATATTTTTATAGGGCTTATATTCAAACGATTACCAAAAACGCACCTATTTTACTATCAATAAATTCGATAATGACTGCCAGAATGGATAAATGTCCACCAAAAAATTGTGTTTGGATAAATAATCACCAAACTTCTTTTTATGTTTTGTGTACTTAAGTTTATGTTTAAAGTATTTTTTGTTGTTCTTACATGTTCAACCTAACACGAAAGATAAAAGGGGCTTCGCTTCACTCACCCCCTTTACCCTTCACCTAAGCTACCGCAGTATTTTGCCCTGATATTTTTTGCAACTTTTGTTTTTCATTTATCCATTTTGGGTAGGAAAAAAATATTTAGGTGATCATTATATTTGTTGCCTTTTTATAGCCCAAGCAAGATACTACCAGTGTTAGAATATGATTCTTCTATGTTTTACTGATACCATCGATGATAGGAATCTTAACTTTTTTCTTACCATTTCTTACCCATCCTTTGTCAATTTACTTGACAAATTGATATCTACTAACAATATCAGATTTTATACTAACTTATCTTATTTTAGTTTAGCAAGTGTTTAAGTTTAGTTTTATGTTATTGACGAAGCTTCCTGCAAATAAATGTTACCGTTAAAATTTGGTTCACAACACAACTTTTGAACCGCTAAACCTATTTTAATATCAGATTATAGTTACAACTTAAAGGTTACGTTTTTTAACTGTTCCACGTGTTTTCCTATTGTGCAGATCTCATCACGTGACATTAGCGAAATTATTGTGGCAACTCACGATAGAAGCCGTAACCCAAAACCTTAACTTAACTTAAGAAAACCGCTTCAAAGTGGTTCCACGTAGAGGGCGCTAACTGCACAGAGTAAGTAAGCAAAAAATAGTTTCGTTTATAACCTCTGTACTGTCAAACCCAAAAATGCAAAATGGCCGCTTCTGTCACGGGGTCGCACGCGAAGTCCGCGCGCTAACGTCCCGTTTCATTAAAAGGTTACAAATTAATCACATAATATGTAAATAAAGCAAGTAAAGAGTCTTGAATCAGAGAGAGGAATTGTCAATATACAAATAATGTTTTTGTTTGACAATATGAATCCGGCCTCTGTGGCGCTGCGGTAGTGGCTCTGCCTACCATGTGAGAGGTCCCGGGCTCTATCCCCGGCTGCGTTAAAAAAAAAGAGAAAAAACAGGTCTTGGATGTTTATATGAATGTGACGTCGCTGATTCTGGTTCCCACGACACAGGATATCCTAGTGTGGGGCCAGAAGCAATGTATATGTGTTTTTATGTAAAAATGTAAAAATATATATAAAATGATAAAATAAATTAAAATATAAAATATTGAATATAAAATAAATTCCCCATTGAGATAAGCCTAAAATGTTTTCAGTAAGACCGTCACTTTAATGATAAATAAAAGGTGGTCTTGCCTATAGGTGTCCTCAGCAAAGTTATTCAGAATTATCCCAATGTCCCTTGGCCTTTCCCTATAAGTGGTATGGCATCACCAGTCTGTAAAGCACTAGGCCTAGTCCTAGTCCTACTCACATTCACATAATTATTTCTCGCGGCCTTCTTCACCTCATGCAGAAAAGTGGCAACGAACAATAAAATTAAAGGGACTCGCCATACATGGAACTGAAACCTAAAAATATTTTTTTCATCACACCTATATGTGTAGGGTGTCTAGAGATAGGTCTTTAAAAATGACGTCGAGGTTCCTGAAACAATTTTTTCTCAAAGTAAATCGCAAAGAGAGAGAACCTTCCAAAGTGGAAAAAATTGTGTCCGTTTAAAGTAAGAGAGTGAAAAATCTAAAAACAATACATTTTATATATCTCAATAAACAATTTCAACGAAAATCGGTTAGAACAAAATAAAAATAGCAGTTTTAAGATATAAAACATTTATTAAAAACCGCGATTATAACTTTGTCATTCATACAAACACTATAAAAAAGTAATTTTTTGCCGCTGAAGAATAATAGGGATAATTTGGCTAGGTGTATCAGGTGCATGTGAAGTGAGTACCTTCCTAATTACATTTTTTTGGCTTATATTCTACATTTATTACGGAACCCAAATGTTCAGTCCGACACGCACTTGGCCGGTTTTTTTATTTTACTATTGCTTTATAACCAACTCAAATAGAGGTCGGAGACTTAGTCACATATACGTGGCGAATCTAAATGTTAGAACTTTGTTATCCGATACAAAACTTACTGAGTTGAGCCTTGCTATTAAAAGGGACATTATTGGAATTTTGAAATCAGGAGAGCGCAAGAGAAACTAGTAGAATACCCTGAATGTATTATGTACCACACTCAAGGAAAGAAAAGACAATGCGGTGTTGGATTCTTAATAAAAGGTAAGAACAAAGAGTAACGTCTCTAGAAGTTGCACTGCCGAACAACAATGGTTTATTTATCATTCAAGCCTATGCTCCCATTGAGAAATGCGAAGACGACGAACTAATCAGATTTTACAAAACATTGGAGGATGCGTTAGAAGCGACAAACGCGAAGAAACTTATTGTAATGGGTGACTTAAATGCCTAGATAGGAAGAGTACACCAAGGCGAAGAATCAGCATTTGGAAAAAACAGCACATGGAAGACTAGTGGAATTTGCTCTCGAGAAGAACCTGAAATTTACAAATAGTATGTTCAAAATTGGACCAAACAGAAAATGGTCTTGGGAATCACCGAAACTTGTACCGAAATGGACTATATTCTCACAAACACTAACACTTCTGGGAACAGGGAATATTTATTCAGGGAATCCTAGTTTGGGGCTAGATCAATGTGTTTAAATAGTTTCCAAGGTATTACTACAGTGTATAGTTTCGACATAATACAGCATCTAAATTTCAATACAAACCACAGAATGATAAGATATAAAATATATACAGGAAAAGTAAAAAGACCCTTTCATATTCAAAAGACAAATATGAGAGACTTGCCTGTATTAACGAAAGAGGGCGGAAAATACTGGACCGAACAATTAACAAATGCAATCGAAAAGTCGTTCGACGTGTAGACTCGATACAACAATTTTGAGGATATAATAATCAAACTGGTAACCCAACTACCAAAAACAATGAAAAACTAAAAAAATAACATAATAAATGACAAATTAGGAAGTATGCTACAAGAAAGGAAACAACTTTACACTGAAAAAAGAAACAAATAAGTCAAGGTAAGAATTACACAAATAAGCAAAGACATAAATAGAGATATCTCTAGCAATACTAAAGCTCATAGAAAGAAAACCTTTGAGACATACATTACAAAAGCAGGAGCTATAAAAAAGGTATACAAGGAGCTTAGAACATCATCAAGTGGACAACGAATATAACAAGCAAAAAAGGAACATATATATCACACCGACTAGAAATAATAGAAGAAGCCACTAAATTCTACGAAAAATTATACTCCACACAAGAAACACATTACGAATCATTTACTGCAGAAGAAAGAAACAATTATGACTTTATACCCGAAATAATAAATGCCGAAATCGACTTCGCAATTAAAACACAAAAGAAAGATAAAACAACGAATTGCTCAAATCTAAATCAGAACCGATACAAAAACCTCTTGGTACCATGTTCAATAATATACTGACAGCTAGGAAAACCCTACAGCAATGGTCAATATCTACCGTTACTCTACTACACAAGAAAGGCGATAGAGCAGACTTGAACAATTACAGACCAATAAGTCTAATGAGTAATATGTACAAAATGTTCTCGAAAATAGTGTTTAACCGACTTACGAAAACTTAAGATGCGTATCAGCAACCAGAACAAGCCGGATTTCGTAAAAAAATCTCAAGTGCAGATCACATGTTTGTTGTTACACAGTTAATAGAGAAAACGAAAGAATACGGAAGGACGCTATACAAATATTTCATAGACTACGCGAAAGCGTTTGACCCATTGGAACATTCTGCTATCCGGGAGGCACTTACCAAACAAGGTGTCGCAAATATATATACCGAACTGCTGAACAACATTTACTCAAAAATATAGCGAAAATAAGACAAGAGAAAGAAGGAGTGGAATTTAATATAAAGAAAGGTGTGAGACAAGGTGACCCATCGTCACCTAAGTGCAGTTTCTGACCAGTGTTAGAAATGATATTCAGGAATATAAACTGGGATATAAAAGGCAGTGTTTGCGAAAACAGTTTCGAACTGGAGACCATGATCCGACAACTAGAAAATAAAAGCAGAAAGGTCGATTTGTCACTTAATGCGTCTAAATATTTTTTATTACTAATGGTGCCAAATAATTAGTAACTGTAAACGGATATGTCATCGAATACGTCAATTAATATATATATATATATATAATTCAAGCCAAGCCATTTTATTCACAGACCCGACAGAAAACTAAATAAACAGGAGGATCGTAATCGCTTGGAAAAGATACTGGAGCTTGAAAGAGATAACGAAAAATAGCAACTTTGATATAATAATTATAAGTAAGTTGTGTAACATAGTGATAATGTAACAAAATGGAAATAAGTATGTTGGGCATAAAACTACGAGATATGATAAAAAACGAAACTATAAGAAAGAAGACGAGAATAACAGATATAGGACAAATAATAAGAAGCCTTAAGTGGAACTGGGCCGGACATGTCTGCAGAATGTCAGAAGGTAGATGGGCTCCGAAAATACTGGAATGGGTACCCAGAGATGGCCAGAGACAGAGAGGAAGACCAAGAAAACGGTGGGAGGATGTTTTCAAGGTGACGAGTGGAGCAGACTGGAGAAGATAAGCTAGAGACAGACACAAATGGAGAGAAATGGGGGAGGCCTATGCTAAAATAGCGACTTCCACAACTTTATAAATAATATTAAGTAGTAACTATATTTTATTAATACTAGCAATAAGGCATGCAAAAGAAATACTAAATTGCAATGCAATAAATTTATAAATAATTATGTAATGTGGTAGAATAAAGGCTATTTTATTTATCTTATTTTATAACAAACTCAACGTCGCTGTTCAATCAGTAAGGCAGGCCTAAGAATATTGTAGTCCCAGCTGGAATAAATAAACAGATATTATTGCAATGAACCACAAAGTGCAAGCTTGTTGCGATGCCAACATGTTGCAGGTTCTTAGTGCTACGTAAATTTATTTTATGCCTACCAAGTCAGACGTTTTGTATGTAATTCGTTTATGTGTTACATTCTGGACATGTGTCTACTTTTCTCGACTGTTTCTTGGTATTCAGTGACGTGTGATAACCGAGAGTCTATGTAGATTCAGCAAACAACTTCGTCGCTGTAGAATCAGTAGAACAAGTCTTGTACTAAAATAAAACACCTGGACGTCGATTTTATGACGCTCAATACAGTTTTTTTTGTCGCATATGAAACCTAGGCAGGCCACACGGTATTTCGAATACTGAAAAAAGTGTTGCTGCCTCTTTTTTATACTCGTAACGGCGAGCCCCGTGAGCTTTTCTACCATGCCTCGTTGGAGCCAATACAACTTGGTATCCATCTGGTTTCCATAGAACAACATCCGTGCGGTTTTGTATTTGGCAATTGATCAAAGACCTAAAACCGTTCATGTTGACATGAACGCCAGTCAGACTTCACTTCACTCGTACATTGTTAGTATTATTTATGTTCGGTTTGTATGTTGTACTCTCTTGGCTTAGTGAATGATACAAATATGTCATACTTGTTTGGATTCTGAGTATTTTTAAAGGTACTTGAGCTTTATAACATTGTTTGAACAGAATTGTATGTTTGGTTACACCCGAATCCAATTAAATAGGAAGTGAAAGGAATACCTAACTTTAAATCAGTTGTTAAATCACAACTCAGTAGCTAATCAACAACAGTTTTCAACTAACATAAAACTAATAAAAAACTGTCTTCTAATCCGAATATTATCTATTCGAACATAAAAGACGGACTAATTTCGGACCAGATGTTATAATTATACTCGTAGCTCGGAAACATTCTTTCAGCCGATTTTTTTCGTCACACTACAGATTTAATCCACTCCGGCGCAGCTGTCGCAAGATGTCTTTTCATTAATAGTGGGATTACCCGTATCTTTAATGTCGATGGTTATTATTATTTCTATGTGTGTGTGATGTGTTTCTGCCACCCCGTTAGGGAAAAGGCGTGACGTAATGACGTTAATGGTTATTATTTAGAAGTATTCAAAGTCAAAATTACTGTAGATATTTACATAAAATTATGTTTTATTTAACCCTGATAGTGTCTCATTGCTGGGCAAAGGCTTCCCCTATCGCAGACCACTCCTCCCTGCCTTGCGCCGCCAGCCTAGTATGGCAAAAACTTGTCCAGGTCGTCCTGCCAGCGAGGTCTCGGCCTGCCTCTTCGCCGGTTTCCATCTGTTGGCACTCGGTTGCAAGTCTAGCCCATGTAAGTATATGGGCATTGGACCACTGTGGGTGAAAAAACTTCCATAGTTTTTTTTTATGATTATTTTTTTAACATTTATACTACTCATACGTTGCCTCTGGCCCCACACTAGGATACGCTGTCACGTCATCACACACACATATAAACATCCAAGACGACAAGTTTTTTTTGTCCCTAGCCGGGGATCGAACCCGGGACCTCTCGCATGATAGAAAGAGCCACAGCCTCAGCGCCACAGAGGTCGTCCGGTAGTTTTGTGTGTGTCAACTAAAGGTTCAGCCCAATTTCAGCCGAGAGCGAGCTAATTTCCTAACCGTGATAGATGTTACGTAAATATCAGCAAAATCGATAACGACTTACGAGTCTTAATAGTTCATCAGTTGTACGTCTAGTCTCTGCCTCCAGCTTCCCGCCCCCCCACCCATGGCCCCTTTCGTTTTCACTTACAAAGTAATTTTCGCTCAATTAGCTGGCACAGAATACGCTTCCTTCGCATCGCTGGGCAGAAAGATTGCTTTCTCGATCTATGTTTATGTAGGTGTAGAACCTGTACGCTGTGGACTCATTGGACGTTTGTGAAATCTCTGTTCCTGGCTCCCACGATACTGCCTATCCATAGTGATAGGACAATAAGAAAATTATGCAGTCTGCTAAAAAAACGTTTAACGTTAAAAAACAGCTTAAAAATGCATTCAGTTATAGCCCTTTTGATAAAATTAGTTGATGCTGGCAGGCCGACAGAATTGAAGTTTTTATGACCCACACAGTGATGCTTGTGGGTTTTACGAGCTGGATTCATTGAAGATATTAAATTATTTATAGATTTATGTTCTGTTTTGATGTTACAGTGTACTCAAAAAGAATACAAATCCATCAACTGTACGTCATTAGCCGCATTTTGTTTTTTACTGTTTAAATACACCGACGGGCAATGAAAAAGTTCCACTGACATAGCACCAAATTTCTCCTAAACGGCAAAGGCTAGCTAAATGACGCCGTTTGCAATATTGAAGTACTTTTAACAGCGCATCAGAATATAACCAATTAAAAACGTAAATATTGTAAACGTAATATTGGTTCTATGTCTTACGAGACATTAAGGTGTTTGTCGGCATTTTGTGGGTGGAACTTTTTCATTGCTCGTCAGTGTAATAATTACTTATGTTTATTCACGGGGCTATCTTTTTAGAGCATCTTCAATGAAAGCAAAGAGCTTTCCCCTTCGTTCTGATTGAATTTACAACAAGTATTTCAAACTATCTTCAGATCGGATAGGTGACAATCTTCAAGTTTCAATTGAATTTTGAGATAGACGTGGAAAAATGTCCATATTGGTATCGGGCACGTGTCTTCCGGATTCAGAGTCTTTCCAAGGCATTTCTTTTTATTTTATTCACGCGAAGATGCCGCGTTTGCATTACAATTCCAAGCTGGCGAGTTTGGTGGCTGATCACCAAACTCGCCTAACTTTATTTTCATTTATCTATTGAATATGAAAGAAAGAAAGAAAGAAAGAAAGAAGTTTATTTGTAACAGGAAACAAAAATAGGAGTCAATATTAAACAACTAGGTACATAAGAATATTTCCTGTCACAAGCCGGCCTCAACTCAGCATATGCTGAATGCGATTTGAGTGGTGGTCAATCTTTTCTGCATTGAACATAAACGTAGGAAATAATAATATTTTGTGGTATGATTGAGATAGAATCCTTAATATTCCGTCATTAAGTTTATACAATGCGTAGAGATCTCACAGATTTATAGGTCAGGCAATATAGAATAGTAGCGTTGTTTTTCCATTATTTTCATCTCCCCACCCTTGGAGTTTATCGGATGAACAAGTGGAATAAGTAACTTGGCTGCATTTTCTTTCAATACGTACATGTAGTATGAAAGGAGCCGCACCAATAACTTTGTAATCCCATAGCTCCGCCATTTTATAAAAAATTCAAAAACTTAATCAACAAAAAGATCCAGGTAATTATCGAAACTGCTCACAAAAATTCAGAATCCACAATTAATTGGCTGCATTTTCTTTCAATGCCACATACAAACTTATAAATGCACCTACATACGTACACGTAGTATGAAAGGATCCGCACGAATAACTTTGGATCCCATAGCTCCGTTGATTTGAAAAAATCCAAAAACTGTATCACCAAAAAAGACATGTAATTATGTTCACGAAATTTCTCGGCAATTAGTTAAGACAAACGGTTAGTAGAGCAGAACAGCGGCAAATCTGGAAATCCGTACACAAGAAATCATTTTTGCCCAAGCTGAAACGGAGACTCTTCGTCGCATTATGCTGGACTGTAATTAAATAAATACCTCTGCTGTATCTCCTCTAGATCAATGTTTTCCAAACGCCTCTCACGGGGCTAACATCCCCTTAAATTTCACACGTCTTGCAAGTCAAGCATTGTGCAACCAACAAGATACGTCATGTCATGAGGGCGGCGCAAGTCGCCCCTGAAACTTTACATGGCTACCCAATCGAACTAGTCGAGTAATGAGTATGTCCTGATATGAGAGGCGGCGTATACCACTTCTTTATCGAATCCCGCGACCGCCCTAAAGAGGCTTCGCGACCCCCTGGACACACTGCTCCTGAGAAATCAAACTAAGATTGCTTGCATTGCATTGTATGACGGCCTCTGTGGCGCAGCGGTTGTGGCTCTGCCTACCATGCGAGAGGTCCCGGGTTCGATCCCCGGCTGGGGGTAATGAAAAAAAAAAAAAAAAAAAAAAAAAAAAAAAAAAAAAAAAAAAAAAAAAAAAAAAAAAACAATCCCCAGGTCTTGGATGTTTATATGTGTGTGACGTCGCTGTTTCTGGTTACCACGACACAGGGTATCCTAGTGTGGGGCCAGAAGCAATGTATGTGCCTCTATGTAAATGTTTATGTTTTATGTTTATTGCTACAGCAGAGATGGTCCTTAATATTGGGTGCTTACCTATGAAATTGGCGAATTTTTCTTACAGATTCAGGAGTTCATAATTCGAGAAATTCAATAGCTATTTCCAGTTTTTTTATTGTTTTAAATTTTTTTTCAATATTTTACATCTACTTATTAAATTTTCTTTTAATTTTCGGTTAGATAACTAAAATGTTATCTTCAAAATCAGTGTCTCCTAAATGTCATCCATTTTCATGATAATATTCGTAATATTTTTTTACAGCTGACACTTTTCAAAAATTTTATAAAATTTTCTGTTAGCTAAATGTTGTCTCATTCATACAAAGTTTATAAAATTAGGATCTAGTACTGTAGTAGTACTGAAAATTGAGTTAACTTCAATTTCTCCATACAAAACGCCAATTTCATATGTAAGGACCTAATAAATGTCCTAGTGTACTCGCTCTTATAGCGCGCCATCACATTCCGAAGGGCTTCTGCACCGCCGCCACCTCCTAATGGCTCCGGCCGGCGGATTCTCCCAAGTGCCAGCAACATATTGAATCTTGATATAATCTCACAAGTGCCTCTCACACTCTAAAACGGTAGTCAGCTCTTCTAAAACTTTTAAGTTGGGAAGTGGTCGTGCTTAGTTTTACTTCGCAAAAGGCGGAAAAGTATTAGGTTTAATATCTTCTTTTATTGATGTGCTAGTTTTCGTATATTTCTCTTAAATATTACATTTCCATTTACATGTTTTGGTTCTTTTTGTGTTTCGAAATATTTGTCCACTCCATGTCGTTGAACCAGCAGAACAAACTCGTAAAAGTGATATGATTTGAAGAAAGTAATTTCAGTCGGCAAAAGCTAGCAATGTCAACTTGAAAAAAGTAGCAGAAACTTGGCCCGAATCACTTGAAAGTATCCTTGCCAAGAGACCCAATACCTCAACATTCAATATTCTATCCTAACTTTATTCACTTGGAACGGGTGCGAATGGTCGTCGAAAAGAAATATCGGCCATTCTGTGTTATCACAATTGTGGTCCCGCTTAGGAAAAGCGACCTTTTTAGACTTGTCCAATAAAATAAAACCAAAATGCTTCTTCATCGGTCTGGAGAATGTAAGAGGGATTATTTTGTAGCGATATTGATGAAAGACTAAATAAGTTACGCTTTTACTTTATCTTTTATATCTAACAAAATAAAAATAAACTGTTAGTTCTTTTAGAATATTGATTTGTTTTTAAGATCACCTCCTAGATTAATTAAATATGGTAAAAAATTAAACTATAAGAAGAAACTTTCGGACATGGCACAGTTATCTGAATTATAACTGAATCCGTTGTTGATATCAGTATTTTCTGAAGAGATATTGGCGAAGAAATTGCAACATTCTACATGTATTACTGGAGCCGCAAAACTGCCAATATATATCTTGTGATATTTCATAATTTATAATTATTTATTGCACAAAGACAAATAAAAAGTTACATCTATTGAAAACATATGTACAAAGGCGAGCTTATCTCTAAAAAGAGATTTCTTCCAGCAAACCAAGGCATGATATGAAAAATTACCAAAAAAGGCTAGGCAGTGCACATTATCAAATAACTTATCTATAATAAATAATAAATAAATAAATTAAATATCTATAAAATATGTAAAATAAAATGTCTATATACCAAACTACTTAATAAGTACCAATAGATACATAAACCTGTATATTTATATATATAGTAATATTATACATACTATAACTACTATCATGAAAGAGAGAGGAAGTGCTCTTTTACCCGATTTTTCAAAGAGAAAAGAGTGGGACTATCTCTTATCTTGCAAGGAAGTGCGTTCCACAGTCGGACCGCCGGCAACCTGAAGGTGTGCTCATACGCCGAGGTGTTGTGCCTTGGTGTGGCTATATGATATATGTAGATATCTTGCCTATCTCATCATCATCACCCTCACGCTCAAGTAGGCTAGCCCCCAAACACCTCGTCTCGAGGACACTATTACGGAATACTTCACTCCCGCGCCAACGGAGAATAATTAGGACTAAAGGTGCACTCCGAACTGACTGAAAATCATCCGAAAATTGTGGAACAGTGACAGTGTTCTTAACACATGCTACACTAAACGAAAATTTCATATAAAATACGTAGATTATTTTGCTCAGGATTGAAGTAAGTAAATCAGAGGCCAGGAAAAATCGGAGGACGAGATAACGTCTACAAAGGAACAGAACGAAAGATACAAACGAATTCTCGTCGAAACAAAGGCACACAATTATTATTTATGTCTGTGCAATATGATACTATTCCGCACGCAAAACAATGGCAGGTAGAAATACTCGTAAAGGGAGAAACGGAGAACGTTCGACTTCACACGGATAACGCGCGGAGACAGCGTGTTGTACGCGCGGAAAAATACGCCGTGTGCAAAGGCTTACTTCTTTAGCAGAGACATGGCGTCTCCACTCCAAAAACTTGTTGGCCCACTATTATGAACGATCAGGCGCGTTTCAGTGAGAGAGCTAATGGCTCGTCGGGAACAAAGTGTACAGAGAATAACAACAACTATTCAAATGCGTTCTCGTTTTCAAACGAGTCTGTTGGTGACGTCACAGTCGCCTGCATTATTTATGTAGCCGCGGCTTTTGTGAACTGAACAGACAGGCCGTGGAACTTTTGCATTGCTGGAAGGCGCATCTTTTATTGTTGAACCAATCAAGAAAGGCAAGTTTCTCAAGTTACTAACGGCGATATGTCGATACCTACACATAGTATGCACACACAAATTGTATATGAAGCATGAGCTGAAGAAATGATTTTATTTAGCGGCGATAGGCTTACGTGCTATCACGAAGGATGTATATATGTCACCGTAAGATTGTCAAAACCGTTAGTTGATAAACTGAGGTTTTTTTCTCCTTAGTTGGTCAACTATCGACAGATAGTAAGCTGTAGCGTACTGCTTACGCGTTAGTTTAGCGTTAGTTTATAAACTAACGGTTTTTTAACCTAACACGAAGACTAATGCTTCGCTGCGCTCGCCCCTTCTAGTCTTCCCCTAAGCTGCCGCAGTGTTTGCCCAGTTATTTCTTTTGCAATTCAAGTTTAAACCAGTTTACTATTTAACGGTTTTCCGTTAAATAGTAACCTGGTTTAAACTTGAAGCGCAGCGAAGCCCCCGAATAGTCTTCGTGTTAGGTTGACATGTAAGAACAAAAGAAACGTAAATTCTAAACCCTGTCGGTCTGGTTTACTATCTGTCGATAGTTGATCAACCAACGCGTTAGTTTATCAATATGTCACCGTAAGATTGTGAAAACTGTTAGTTTATAATCCAACTTTTTTTTTCCCGTTAGTTTACTAACTATCGATAAATTGTACCGTACTGATTTCGATAACGCGCGTCCGTTTATAATAAAACCATTAAATTGTGAACTGGTTTAAACTCGAATAGCAAATTAAATACCAGTACCAAACACTGCGGTAGCTTAGGTGATGACAGAGGGGGCGAGCGCACCGAAGCCCCTGAATAGTCTTCGTGTTAGGTTGACACGTAAGAACAAAGAAAACAACATAAATTCTAAACCCTGTCGGTCTAGTTTACAATTTGTCGATAGTTTACAAACTAACGCAATGCGTTAGTTGGTAAACTATCGACAAATTGTTTATAACTAACTAACTAACGGTGATATATATATTTGTTAACCTAAGCAATACTTGCGCCAACCAATTAACCCAGAGTTGAATAATAAACTCCATTATTCTGACATTACTTACACATATTTGCCACAATTATTGAATGATTTTTATCATTATCTCTAATTTTTCGGGTCGCAGCAATTAATTAGTCTTATTGTTATGGAAAAATGCAAAAAAACACAAGCAAGCGAGCGCCAGCATCCAGTTGTGATGACAGTTTAGATTGTGTCGTTAGATTTAACCGTTTCCTGTCTATTTCAAAACACTATCATTGGTACGCACACAAAACAATATCGGGAGGCCCCGATTGCTGAAACTAGATGGCCATTAGGGCGCGTTATACTCGTCTCAGGAACATGAATATGGAAAATGGCTTTGTGTGTCCTATTTAGGGACACAAACGCTAGGTTGATTACAACACAGACAGAAATCTGCAAAGATTCATTTCATAGTTTTATGCATAGAGGATGTCCTAAAAGATATAAGATAAGATAATGATTTATTTCACAAAAGAGTTTACAGATTCACATAATAAAATAAGTAGTTTCTAAGGAATCAAAAAGGTAGTAAAGATTACCGGTGGCCTCACACTAGGTTAGACCTGTACCGTGAGAGTCCAGTTCTTTGACATAGGAATACAACAAAGCATTGACTGACGGCATGAGTTTATATAAACTACTTACTCTTTAGCAGATATTAAATTAAGCTAATTAATAAATTACTTAAATCAAGAATTTTATAAAATTGGAGTTAAAGTTAAAAGGATACTAAATAGAAATACATAAATTTAATAAAGGGAAAGGAGGGATATGGTTCTAAAAGTTAGACGGTAAATACACTTGGGGGGTTACCACAACCTTTTTCCGATTCAAATTAGGTTCAAAACAAGAACATCACCATGGCAACCATTTCCATTCCAATTCGCCATAATGGGCTTTATTTGCCTAATACCAAGACTTGTTTTAAAACGGTCACGGTAATTTTGCGGATCAACTTAGGTTCTTAATTTGAATCGGCATAAGACCTTGTGGTAATCCCCTTGAAATAATTATATGCAATTGACGCCTACAAAGTCAAAAGTGATCAGAACTCTAAAGATGGGTTGGTTGGTGGTAAATTGGGTCCCGTTGGGCACCCTTCGGGTACGGAGCCTTAAAAATCGCAAATTTCCTGTGTCTAGCCAAGGGCCCTTTTTTGTTAAGGAAAACGCATAGCGATAGCATATCGATAGCTCACCATGCCGTAAAATGCCGAATTTAGCTTGTCGGCGGCGCGTGTCTTATTTGGAGACAGACTGCCGAATACGGCATTTAGCGCTCTTCGGAGCAATTGAGATACGATTGCTATGCGTTTCCCATAAGGGAATTGAGCCCCAGGTCTACAGCTCACAGAGCCACTAGCATAACTGGGTATATAACTACTATCTATACTGGGATATAACTGGGATATAAATACAGTCTATCGTCTGCTCTATTGAATGAAACAATTGCGTCAGACCTTGGGCGATAAAGATCGCGCTTTGCGTTGCATGCGTCATAATTTCTTCTTGGTGGTGTGCCAATCGAATGTCGCCATTATTGTAAGCACGTTATGGTATCTTCACGTGTCCTGGAGTGGCGGTCTCGTCCCCATTTGCTATTGTCGGAGGAAAAGGTATATTTGTATATATATATACCTACATAACTACTATTTTATTTAGCTCAATCTAGCAATTACATCAGAAAATTTTACATAATAACTACCTATTATGCAGGTTGAAAATGAATCGATCAAAGGCTAAGACGGGCTAACCATACTGATATCGCATGGTTTCTTGGCGCCTGAGTCAGGCCAACATCTCTCTCTCTCTCTCTCTCTCTCTCTCTCTCTCTCTCTCTTGACCATGGATGCATCTCTGTTGTTCCCACACGCCACTACTCCCTCCAGGCGACACTCGGGCGTCAGAACCTAATTATATTTTTCATTTCTTTTGCAGGTAATTGTCGTAATACTCGCGCTAGTAAATGAGCAGCACTAAAATAAGGTAAAATAAAAATATTACGTCACTGTGAGAATGAGAAAAGTAAAGTAAAGTTTTCGAGCGTGCGTGGAAAACTTCTGTTTCCCGTTTTTCTCGCAACATGAGGATTGGCGCTAGTGATCCAACCAACAGGGAAGCATTTGCTCTGCTTATCCCTCTTTGTAAACTGATGGCTATGTAAGTTCGGCTACCAATGCCCAGATGGCGCCGTGCGTATAAAAGTGATGTGAAAGGAATTTTGGTGGAAGGTGATAGATATGTCAATTTACGATGTGTCGGGTGGGTCAGAAAGGTAGTGATATTTATACCGTTTTATCCCTTTGGGATATCAAAACTCAATGATAAAATATTCGAATTATTTTTATGTGTGGTTCTAGAACGTAGACTAACCGTATGTTTGAGTAGGTGGCTACGCCTAAGCTTCGATTACTGCTAAACGTGTTATTCTTCAATCTATTTTAAGGGGTTCCGTACCTAAAAAGAAAAAGGAAACCCTTATAAAATTTCAAAAAAAAATTAAATTCAAAGAGTTTATTTCCATAAGAAACACATAGGTAACATTTGGAGAATGTCAAATCTTAAACTAACACATGTATAAGGTACAGGGAAATATAGAACTCAATTAGAATTCCATCACCTCAATGTTTTAGATGCTGGAGGAAAAGAGGCGACTAGATCTATAAGATCACTAGTTCTCCATCTGTCTGTCCATCATGTTTATTACTTACTGTAACTAGGATTGTCACGACCGCTCCATAACGAGCAATTTGACCCCTGGAATGTATCATTTCCCAGGTACAAATAATCCTCTCATAAAATAATCACCATCTAAGACTCTTTATCTACAAATGACTGTGTACCTCATTATTTTGAGTACCAGCGTCCTTCCATAATGAAACGAAATAAACCGGCCAAGTGCGAGTCGGACTCGCGCAACGAGTGTTCCGCACATACCGCACATGTTTTTAGGGAACTAAAAATTTACGATTTTTGGCTGTTTTCCTTTACTTTTGCTATAAAAACTCTCTTCTTGCCAAATTTTCGTTATTCTAGGTCAACGGGAAGTACCCTACAGGTTTTGTATACTTATACATTATTTATATTTGCTAACATAATTATACACAATACTAGCTGACCCGCTCTCGCTTCGCTGCGGGTAGCTCTACCCCTACTTTACCCTTACCTATCCCTACCCTAACCTACCTCTACCCCTAACCAACACTTACCCAACCCCTACCCTACCCTACCCCTACACAACCACTACAGCAAGACCAAGCTAACCTAGCCCTACCCGTAAGTCAACAAGCTACAGACCTACCCTACCTACCCCTACACTACCCCTTCCCTACCCCTACCCTACCCTACCCTACCCTACCCCTACCCTACCCCTACCCTACCCCTACCCTACCCCTACCCTACCCCTACCCTACCCCTACCCTACCCCTACCCTACCCCTACCCTACCCCTACCCTACCCCTACCCTACCCCTACCCTACCCCTACCCTACCCCTACCCTACCCCTACCCTACCCCTACCCTACCCTACCCCTACCCTACCCCTACCCTACCCCTACCCTACCCCTACCCTACCCCTACCCTACCCCTACCCTACCCCTACCCCTACCCTACCCCTACCCTACCCCTACCCTACCCCTACCCTACCCCTACCCTACCCCTACCCTACCCCTACCCTACCCCTACCCTACCCCTACCCTACCCCTACCCTACCCCTACCCTACCCCTACCCTACCCCTACCCTACCCCTACCCTACCCCTACCCTACCCCTACCCTACCCCTACCCTACCCCTACCCTACCCCTACCCTACCCCTACCCTACCCTACCCATACCCTATCCTACCCTACGTTTAAACCTTCCCTGGTCTACAACAAACATTTCAAAACCAAAATCAGCTAAATCGGCCCAGCCGTTCTCGAGTTTTAGCGAGACTAACGAACAGCGATTCATTTTTATACATATACAGTGGTGGTCATATAATTAAGAACGACTATTTGAAAACAAGCTTTTTTCAAACTTACGAGAATAACACTTATTGCATATCGTTTTGTATCTCTCTCGGTATCGTAAAACTGTTTTACACAATCGTAGCATACAGTTATAATATGATAAATTCAACAATATTATTATATAAGTAAACTTTTTGTATATAATATATCTTAACATATTATTGCAAACTTACTGGCTGGCCACATAATTAAGAACGCTGGATAGTTTATTTTTTTATTCAAATTTAAATAGAGAACACTCTGTAACTAGGCCACTATTCGAGTAATTTTGGCGCCATTTAGTTCTGTAAAAGTCAAAAAGTTGATCGTTTCATAATAAAAAAATGGGAAAAAATAAAAGTTGTGATGCATCTACAAGGGAAGTAATAATAAAACTTCGCGATATGAATTGGTCATATAAAAAGATTGCCAATCATTTGCAGTGCTCAAAAACGATGATATTCCACGCTGTGAAGCATTTTAACACACATCAAACAACTTTAAATATTCCTCGTGTACCTAAACAGAGAAAGTCATCTCAGCGAGACGATCGAAATATCGTGCGTTTGGCAAAACAATACCCTTTTAAGGGGTCTAATGAGTTAAAAAAAGAATACTTTGGTGAAAATAACCCTTCAGCGATCTCAGCGCGCACTATCCGAAGGCGATTGGTAGAAGCGAAGTTGAACGGAAGGATAGCATAAAAGGTGCCCATGTTGAAACAGTGTCATAGGCAAGCCCGGCTTGCATTTGCTAGGAGGTATGAAAGCTGGACAGCAAGACAGTGGAAAAATGTTCTTTTCTCTGACGAAACAAAAATTAACAGAGTATGTTCTGATGGGAAACGATATGTTCGACGCCCTCCGAATACAGAATTCGACCCCAAGTACACAAAAATGACATTAAAGCATGGTGGTGGAAATGTGAAAATTTGGGGATGCTTCTCTGGTCATGGTGTTGGACCTGTTAAACTGATAGAAGGAAACATGGATCAATTCCAGTACAAAAATATACTCGAAGAAACTGTGTTACCATATGCTGAAGACGTACTTCCGATTATTTGGACATTCCAACACGACAACGATCCGAAGCACACTGCACGCACCGTTAAAGAATTCCTCACATCTCAATCAGTTTCTGTCTTAGAATGGCCACCGAACAGCCCAGATTAAAATCCCATAGACCATCTTTGGTGCGAAGTCAAGAAAAAGGTTTCAAATCGACGATGTGGTAACCTAACTGAGTTATATAACGTTTTTTTAGAAGAATGGCGCTCTATTTCTCTTGAAAAATGTCAAAAATTGATAGAATCAATGCCTCGTCGGTGTAAGGCAGTTATTAAAAGCCATGGTCACGCTACAAACTATTAACTTAGAATAAAATGTATTAAATTATAATTTTTAACATTGTCACTGTCTTATTTAATGTGATTTGTAAAATCTAAGTATCTACGGAAACAACTCTCGAGCAGCTTAAGAATCGTTCTTAATTATTTGTCCAGTATTTTTACTACTTGAATTTGTAATTATCGATAATCAATTAAATTTGTAAAAAAAATAGTAAATGTTTTAAATATTTACTCCTAATCCCGTTTACTTTATCGATGTAGCTATTTCATAACGCAACTAATTACTTTTAAGAAGGAACTTAAAAGTACACATAGCATAGTTTTGAAAAAAAATATCTGGTACTACAAATCGTTCTTAATTATATGACCACCACTGTATATAGATTATCAAATTTCCAGCATAAACGGCCGTATCTTTTGATTGCGTTGACCTAGTAGTTTTAATTTTTCACAACTCTAAGGTACCACAGCTTTGCGTAATTTATATCAATTTCAACTTGATACCTCCACGCGCTCCTGAGAGCCAGGCTCGGGACATACAGACGGACAAGGAAGTGATCCAACCAGTATAAGAGTTATTTTTTCCTTTTAAGGTTGGGAACCCTGAAAAATACAAAGGCTCCTTAGAACGCGACCTTCTTGAGGCGAATTATTCAAAGAAAATGTTAATAAAGCTACCTCTATTAAATATTAATTCATTGTGTTTGGATAATGCGTGCGCCGAGTAATCTTACTCATTGTCCTGTGTTTGCTCTGTGATCCCGAAATTCTTACATCTGACTTTACCTTCGAGCTTATGCATTTCTTATGACGCCGCCTTAGAAAGCTTTTGAGACAAATGTACATGGAATTTAAATGGAATATTCAGTATTGTAGCTTCCATTGTAGAAATTTACTATTCACTGCGTAAGCAGAATTGTTGAGTGCGTTTGCGTCATAGACCTTTTTGATTCTGACCCTGCTTTAGCAAACGTTTTTGATGTAAAACTTCTGTGTCGTTATAAATATTTGATGTGGGGTAAAATTTATAGACTATGTAACGGACGCACAGTTAAAGGCTTTATAGCGCATTAATTTTAAAACACTTTTTAATAGGGCAGATTATGTCAAAAATGAAGTCGTAATAAAGATCGTTAATAAGAGAGATAAATCGATTAAAAAATAGTTTTATTTTTGTTTGAAATACTCCGATAGAAACAAGCGCTGTTTTATGTTTGTTTTTAAATATTCCTCGTTCAACTGAACAGGCCAACATCTTTCAACCATACAGCCAAGTCATCCATAACCTAACCTAACCTTTAAGTTCTGTAGTCAAAAGTGTCACGAGTTCTCACGTGTACGGTATTTTTACGCTTATTTTTTATCTTTTTTATACGTATTTAAAATAAATATAACATGTGACATTACTTGTTATGTTTTAAAATTCTATGTATATCTTTATTTGCCTACCTACGTACTTACATACATACATATATAATGTACATTTGTGATAATTTATGAAAATTGTAAGGCTCTCTTAGGTCTATCTGAACGAACGGAGAAGTATCATAAATAACATCGTATACCTTTGCAGATGAGTAAAGGTGTTATCCTCAATACGCACAAAATGTAAAGCAGATTTTGCTGTATGCCTTCGCAACTCTCAGAAAGGCAAATAATATCGCAGTTACTGAGCAGATCTTTAATAAAAACCGTTCCATCATTACCGTGTTGAAAGAAGTAAATTGGAACGAGGAATCTATTTAAAGGAATCGTGATCACAGCTGTGGATTGCATTTAAATGTTTCACTTAAGTCGCCAAATGGGATGGAAACGGTTAAGAGGGTGGTGAAGGAATTCTTTCCCGGGCATTAAAATATGTAATGGGCAAAAATGGGGGAATAACAGATGGCCAACGGTGCGGCGGCGAATGTCGAGACGGACCCCGGGCCTGTAAGAGGCCCCCGGGGCGCTGCCAATGTGGGCTCAGGGAAATATCGCTGTTTGCCTAAAATATTGTTATTTACCTATCACTTTCACGCCAAATCCGAGGATAATCGGGGACTGTATAAGAAACAAAAGTATTATCTTTGGGAACATCCACAGATGTGGAGCTGCCACACTCTATTATTATAATATATCTAAGGGCTGAATGTATAACGGCTATCTCAAAGTTTGACTGTCATTCTGAAACATATTTAATGCAATTAGTCGGTTGGATGGAAAAATATGCATATTTACTTCAGATAAGCAGCTCCTGATGAATTTGGCCACAAGACGTTGTTGTCTTTCGTCTCATCATTACCCAAAAGTAAAAGCACAGTTATGCAATGATGTTTAATGTTTATGCAGTCATTTACCGTTCGTTTATTTACGTGCGAGGATGTCAGCCCAATGCCGCCGCTCTTACATATATATCACCTATATAATTATTATCTTTTCATTTAAATACATTTCCTTTGTAATAAATGTTACAATAATGTAATAATCTGTTACGTATACCTATTATTTATGCTTGAGCCTTCCGGGAAATTGAAGAATAACATTGATGCTCATTTCTATCTACTTATTTCTTCATTGTTATCTTTGGCGGTGTATTTCTATTTGTTATATATGGGGGTGTCTATGCGGCGAAAAGGAAACGGAGAAGGGAAAACAAAAACAGCACAAATACAAATATATATATATATATATATATATATATATATTTATCTAAAAAACAGTGACTGCGATAACTTATTTTAACAACATGTGATTCGGCCTTCCATCTAGTTTAAAATGAATTTCACGAAGCTAAGAGTCGCGAGATCAATGCGTTACCCAAGAGCCTCCAAATCTAGACGATAACTCATTCTGTGAATCTTGAACAATGAAAAAACGTACACCGACAAAAATCAATTGAGACCGGCAATATTTACCCGGGAGCCGACTAGCGACATCCTACTTTCCACCCTCCGTGACAAATTATCCCCGCTCCGGCGCGAGCTCTCATTGAATGATTGATTTATCTCCCATTCTATGGTTGTGCTAACAGGTGATCTACCACTTGATTTACTAACTCTAATGCTCCTCCGGTTCACTCGATCCTAATTCACGGGTCGTTCCCTCTTCAAAGTGATGTGACACGGCGAATAAGTTAATGCGGGTCCGTGGAGACGTTCTAGTTCATTCCTAGCTTCAACAGTTTAACAAAGTTACGCTGCCAGTCGATTTTGCAGTCCCACTTAGCTGTGGCTTGGCGCTTTTGTTACGGCTAAATGGTTTGCTTGGTTTGATGGAATAAGAGACAAAAAGGGGGTTTTCTTGG
Source organism: Argyresthia goedartella (assembly GCA_949825045.1). Taxonomy (NCBI): domain Eukaryota; kingdom Metazoa; phylum Arthropoda; class Insecta; order Lepidoptera; family Argyresthiidae; genus Argyresthia; species Argyresthia goedartella. The sequence goes on from OX463815.1 coordinate 2,981,454, forward strand.
CGTGTGAATAGTTTTATATCGACACCCCTATAGATACATCCAATTCGGATAAATGCGTTGCTACGTGGGTCTGGCTTTCAAGCAATTTATTTTATGAATTAAGTTAAGTTCATTTCGATTCATTGCAACTCAGGAAAGGCTTTCCCTTGTTCAGAAGAATACTACTACAATCCCTACATCCATCTTAAACATTGGCCTGCCCTGAAAGTTTAGAGTAACTTATGGTTTCTTTCAGTAACAAAAAAAGTACAAGTGCTGTTGTCCCAACACTCATACCTACGACCAAAACACAAATACGGAACCAAAGAGTACAACGCAAGTTACTCTGTACACATCAAAGAGGAAAGTCTGAGGTGGACTTGAAAGGACTGAGGGGTAAGGGGCGAGGGGCGGGCGGGAGTGGTGTTACATCTGCATAAATAGGTAAAAGCGGCCACGTAACTGGACGCTCGAGTGTTACTTATATCAACTATGGGCACTGAGCTCATAACGGTTCTTCGATTTACGCTTCGTCGAAAGTTTTATCGATACTTTGTCGACAAATGAAAAGTCAACTGCTCGGTAGTAAGTACTATCTGTTAGTGGTTTACGTTGGTGAATATAATGGACTTTGAAATCGCGATGGGACTTTTACGATTATTCTTTAAAGAAATCTTACCGATGACCGTTACCGATCAACTGTTTGATTATTAGGTTAAATTTGTCAATTGTTCCAATGTAAGGAGATGAAAGAATGGATCACAAAACGGGACGTTCGAAGAATAGTTAAACTCGTCAACTATTTAACGCTTAGCTGCGTGGACGGTTATATAAATAGATAAAGATGGTTGAAAACATAACTAGTTAGTCTGAAAAAAAACTAGTTGATAAATTAACCAGTCAAGAAATCAATTAGCACAAAAAATAACTGGTTGAATAATAATAAAACATATAACTGTTCGATCTTTAAATTTACGCCAACTGTTAATTTCAACAGATCGTTCATTCCACGCCCATCTCTACTTTGAAATGATAAATTAATTAATTAGCGTTCTCTATTATACATTGAACAGAAATAGTCGTATGTAGATGATGTACTAAAAAGAGCCATTGTGTGATTGTATTACTGCATGATCAACCGATACATTTTTCCGTTGGCGTATCGTTTATTCGGTGTAGTGTGTTTCGGAGAAATGTTACGCGCATTGACAGTCACGTTGCTTTAGACTTTCCATTCAACTTGCTCATTTTGCTATTACTTACTTATATATAGCTAAAATACTACAATTTGTATAATGGTAAACGTTACGTACGTAAAACGTAGATGAAATGACATAAAACGTCATTTACTTACGAATTATACAAAGGGTACCCAATACTTTTGCCATGCGGTGTGCTAGAAACTTAAAACTGACGATTCTTCCTTTGTTTATCTGGTGGTTTTGCATAATAAAGACGACGATGTCATCCTAATGATATCCTACAGTACTTATCACAAGATCATAGAGATTACATTTTCTCCTTGTAGTTTCACAAACTCACAACACATTGTTAGTTTATAATATAAATCAAAACGCTGCAGGGACCTCTATGGTTTCAGCCTTCTTCTTTTATTTGTTTACCTTATTTTGATAGTATTTAGGAGCAAGTCTAGACAGGTATACAGGGTATAAAAGCTATTACAGACAGGTGAAGTCAAATTCTAAGGCGTTGATATTTTAGGAACATCATTCGGAACAACTTTAACTACGAAACAGATTAAATTTTCACTTGTCCACACATTTTTTGACAAGATCACTCGTACAGGTGCACTAGCTCAAGTGCCACAGCACGTTCCAACCCGCCTGGTCGGTGGCGTGGGGGCGGGCGCCTTTATTTTCTATTTCCGAGTGAAGCGACGCGCGGTCGGCCTGAGACAAACACCGCAGCTAATCGCCTAGGTAGTGTCCTGCCACCCTCTAGTGTTGTCTAATTATGTCTTTATCGATATCGATGGATCGACCTCTGTTAATCTCTCCTTACGTACTTACTTCATACTTGCACAAAACATGCACTTGCACAAAACAATAGAATACAGGAGATAAAAACATAAATGCGAAAAGGCGAGTATATCAAGGTCTCTTGCAGCAAACATACCAACAAAGCTGGAAATATGTTTTGAAAGCTCGTCATTGTACATGCACTTTCTAAAAAAAATGTGTACATAAAAATCTTCTCTCCAACCCTAAAAAAACTCGATCTGCAAGGGATTTTTTTATTGCTTTTTATCACGAATATAAGAAATTCGAAATCAAGAAAATATTTTCTCTCTTTTTCTAATGCAATATTATATTAAGGCAAAAACTACCTCATCGTAGTGTTATTAGGATCGATGGTTCGGCATCAGAATGCGTTATGAAGGTTCTGATGATGGTGATCCGAAATTAATTAGTCCAGTATAAGAGCTCATATAACAGTTTTGCAACTCTCACTCGTATTTGAAAAAGTTACTTAAAAACTAACCGGCTGGGGAGATAGACAAAAACCTTAGATGTTTATATGTGTGTGACGTCGCTGTTTCTGGTTCCAAATACACACGGTATTCTAGTATGGGGCCAGAACCAATGTATGTGGGAGTATAAAAATGTGTATATTTGTTTATGTTTATCGATAGATAATCAACGTCAAACACTAACTGTCTTGATGTGCCGCAGGAACTAACGTGTACTTTTAGTGGTGTACCCTACGCCTTCGCTACGTGCCTTGACTACTTACTTGGGATCAGTTTGCGTATCCATGTGTGTGTGTGTTTGACTGTTTATGTATGGGTGACGGCCAGAGGAGATAAACGTGTTTCTTTGACAGGGTTGTGGTGTCGTAGAAAAGGTGTATAAATTTTGAATCAATAAAACGATGTTATCTGCTAGAAAGCGACGGAGAGTTTTTGGCTAAATGTATTTACAAGTCTGTGCCTCAGCCAATTCGTATGGGAAAAAGGCTTGCCGCTATGTATCCTTCTTTCAAAAAGACTTCTACCAGCTGTAATTATAGAGAGATGAGGGGTAGTCCACATGGCTTAGTTATCTACTTAATTTTTGTTGTAAGGAGAAATAAATCAGAACATATTTCGAAATTAATCGAAACAATAAACAATTTGTATGCATAATTCCTCCCCTGCTTGATCTACTTCTCCAGTCCAACCATGGTTTGCTGCAACAAATCCTTTATCTTAAAAGTTTTCTAAATTTGTCACTTGCAGTACAACACAGAAATTATGAATTATTATGGATTGAGAATATTGTTTCAATCATTAAGGCATACTACACCTGTAATATGTACAGTCGAGTTCATTAATATATGAGCATTTCCAAGGCTTCAAATATAAATGCACATGGAAGGGTACTTATATATCTGAACAAATTCATCAATCAAACATATAAACACATATCGCTGTTCATATTAGTCTGAGCACGTCTTTCAGTAATATCTAAATAACTGAAAACTAATTAATATCTGTGCTAATGATTTTCCAAATAATTTACCCATTAAAAAGTACTAAAATATTTACACGAGGGTTTTCATGCATTAATACACATGTAGTGGTACATAAATATCTGTACAATGGAGTTCATAAACTTGAGCAGCTAAATTCATAATTTTATGTAAACATTTACACCTTATTGTAAATGTCATAAATTGTACAGATATTTTTGAACCCTCAGTTAAGCTCATATATTAATTAACTTGACTGAACTAACATGTTTAAATTTGATGTGGATAGTATAAATTATTAAATACAATAATAAAACGAAATAACTAAATAAATAAATCACTTGGGTCCCGCAGCCTGCGGAAATATGCAATAACACAAAAAGTTCTAAATCCACCTTAGAAAGTGGAGACGAATTAATGCATCAAAAAAGTTATGTCAATAAAACAAATATTATATTTCGGGTCCATATATTTAACCATTAAAATAAAAACGCATGTCTTCTTAGCTAAGTATACCTACATACCTACTTTAAGCAAACTAAAACACCTTTATATTAGCGGGTTACACATAATAATCCTAATATAATTAGTTTAGTACATTTTTATTGCATTCGTTAAGTCTGCCTATTTTTATTGAAATTAGTACTTAGTGTAACCACCATCAGCGTTTATAACCGCCTGCAATCGGTCTTTCATCGATCGTATCATGTTTTGACAGGCATCAGTCGCTCTGTATGCCTCCCAAATTTCTTTGACATGTGCTCGTAAACTATTGCGATTTCGAGCCTTTGTAGAATCCCAATCTTGCACCATCAAACCCCATAGATTCTCTATGGGGTTCAAATCTGGGCTTTTCGGTGGAATTTTAATTAATTTCAATTCGCCCAGCTCTTCCTTTTCTTCAATCTACGCCTGGACAAGCCTTGAATTGTGGATACATTATCTTGCATAAATTTGACCTTATGGTTGTCTGGATAAACAATTTTTGCTGTAGGCAAAAACGAATCTCTTAATATTTCCAGATATCCTTGACCATTGAGACGTCCACTTACTTCGCACAATTCTATTGGCCCACCTGCGTTCATCCAGCCCCAGAATCCTAACGAAATTCGCCCGCTACGGCGATCAGGGCGGACATTTTCTTCGTCATATCTTGTTCTTGGCATCCGCCAGATAGACAGACGCCCATCCGCAGACGACACGAAAACCTTCTCGTCCATAAAGGCAAATCCTTCAAAATTGTGTTCCAGATAGCGATTTGCAAATTGTAAACGCAACGATTTGTGCCTATCGGTTAATTTAGGTTTCCGAGCAAGTATGCAGTTCTTAAGACCAGCCTCATGAAGTCTGCGACGTACAGTTAAGCTCGACACTTGTAGGTCAGAGGCTCAAACTGTAGTGTTAATGAATCGTCGTTGTTTCACGCGTTCAACTAACTCTCTATCCTGGGCAGGTGTTGTTTTTCTCGGCCGCCCTTTAGACGCGTGAGGTTTTACATCACCTTCATCAACCCACCGTTTTACCCATAAGTAAACCGTGTTCCTCTGCAACAAAAATAATACATGTAATAAATAATGTGGGCCTTATGTACTGGAAACTAGACAACGAAACACATACTTAGTACCTACGTGCAGAGATACAAAATATTACCAAGAAGATTTGCACGAATTAGAATCCTGATCATCACGTGTAAATACAAAATAAAAATTTTAAACTTACCATTACGCCCAATTCTTCAGCTATATTTGATACGCTAACACCCTGCTCATACATCATAACTATTTTGTGTTTTGTATGGTCCGATATTCTGTACATTTTGATGCAGGTATAATTTATAAATATATTTTCCAATTACGCATACGAATCACAAATTTTATGTGATTGACAATAGAGCATGTCATATTTTCAAGAAATGGTAAGTGGCCAGTTATCAATGTCGATAACAACCTCTTTAAGAAGATTGCAACTCGAAAGTATCAGAAATGAATCATAAGCCGCTAGCTAACATTAATGACACTTCTATGACGTCACACTCAAAACGAAAGAGACAAAAATATAATTTGACAGTAAGGTACTCTTTTCGATGATTGTCATTTTTCAAAATTCGAAGTGTTAATGTTAGTAGGTACAGATATTTATGTACCACCACATGTATATTAATATTTGAAACCCTCGTGTAAATATTTTGGTACTTTTTAATGGGTAAATTATACGTTCGTCACTTCATTCTTCAGATATATTATTAACTAGGTAGTCCCCCTAACCTACAAGGCAACATTCGCACATTTATAGCCCGAATTTATTCGGTTTTTTTTTTTTTTTTACTACCCCCCACTTTGCCTGGCCAGTGCCGGCCGGTCAAGCCTCCATTCCTTTGTCGTGCGAGGCAACGTGCACACACTTTATTTGAAATTCGTTATTCCAAATTTTTTATCTCAAGTAACTACTGAAGTGTAGCTTTGTACTAGAATGCCGAAACGTACGGCCGAAGAACAAATCCTACACTATAAGGAGAAGTTAAAAAAGATTGAGCAACAAGAAAATGAAAGGCGGAAACACATTTTGCCGATTTATTTCTCCACTGACGAGGAGGAAGAAAATTATGGTAAGTAGATACAATTACTACAACACTATTCAGTGACATTTAACTGTTATACTAAAAGCATATAGCCTGGATTCGCAATAGAACGATGGCGTGTCTGGGAGTTGACACCGAAGTCAACTAGTCTAGATTCAAAAAGAACGATGACTTTCCCGACAATATGTTCGTAAGTAGATACCTAATTACCGAAAAAATATGGAATTAGTGTAGCTACTTTTCACAGCGAACGGTGAGAAGCGAAAATGGCTTTTTCTTACCATACAAAACCTTACATAATAATTATGTTATATTTAAAATTAATTTACATATAAATACATTTTAGACGTTGTGGTCGATGAAGAGTTTCCGGACGAACCCACGCCTACACACGAAGTAGAACTCGAAGTTCTTCCGTGTAGCGAACCTGTGCCCATATCCGATAAGATCCTGGAGCCTAACGTAGCGGAGACGACTAATGCAACCGATATGATTCCCGCACCCAGCCTAGATCCGCTCATTCTCAGCGCATTAGGTGAGAAAACTGAAGATCAAGCAGAATTTGGTGAAACCATACACGAAAATCTGGCCCAATTATGGCTACCCCTTCTAAAAAAGGGTATGTCAAAGGATGCTAAGGAAAAAATCCTCAAAACATATCTAGTGCCTGAAAATTGCAAATTACTCCAGGCTCCAAAATTAAATCCGGAAATATCAGCCGCGATTCCAGAAATGCACAGATTACGCGACAAGAAGTTGAAACAGTGAGACTCTAACCTGACCAAAAGAGATTGTTGGCAGGCTCAAGATACATTTATTAATCACAGGGTCGTGAGTCGAATATTGGTGATATAGTTGAAACGCTGGATAGGGACTCGCCGGGAATTTGTAGACTTCAGCTCCTTGGTAGACTCAATCCAACTGGTCCACTTCTCCAGACGTCAACAAGTGATTATGCGGTTAGCGCCAGGAGGATATTATTCCTCGGCGTGGAACCCCATGGATTGGGGATAGTAGGGAAGTTTCAAATCAACTACTGCACTTTACAGCAACTAAACGTTCAGCTCCATTACAGTACTAAAGGGACTAGCCCATCGCCGCAACTAAAGGCGTGACTTAAAAATTATTGATGCAGAAGATACAACCTCATGTTTCAGAGCTCAAACAATGTCTGCCTCAAAAAAACAATCAGCTGCCAGACGAGATTCCAGACCCGAATTTCCGAATTTTTATAGTTTTAGTTTTTAACTGGCTAATCCGCCAGTAGCCAATATGGTCAAGGAGGTAGTACGTTACATACCCGTCTTGTTTGGGTAGGATTTTACCTGATAAAATCCTCTAAGATATTAACTAAACTAAACTAACTTACCAAATTAACTACTTAAGATAAAATTCTCTAAAGCTCGCCATCTACAATGTCAGAGAAATATATAACTAACAGTCTAGCTCAACTACATACAAACATCACACATTCGTACCAACAATCAGACATCAGAATTCATACTAAGTTCATACAAGAGTTCACACTAACATCGTGTAAACACAGCCTTACACACAGGGTGCCATTATTATAGCCAAATGCACACCCAGACTAACTGTCAGAAGTTGAAAAATAAGCAAGATCCCTTGAACTAAAATAAGAACCTTAGTACATAAACGCCCCGATAGCTTAGCTACTATCGTAACGCAGAATAACACCATGAGGGGCAGCTCCCTCAAGTGTTCAAGACTTCCTGCACCGTTAGTGGGTACAGAAAATAATAATAGAGTAGAATATCTATTCTACAACAAAGAGTAAAAAAGTAGAGAATTATAGTTCAAGAGGCCATAAGCTAAAGTAACAGACATTGCAGAGTAACGTTACACCATAAAGAACTTTTACATAGCTATAGATATAGATGGTTTTTAGAATACAAGGGTCAAAATACTTATTACATACATAAAGGAATCGTTAACTACTATTGAATAAGACAGAACGCTGTCGCAGCCTATCTTCAGACAGAAGGTGCTCTCAGACAGTCACAGATCGCTCGGCACAAGTACAAGCGCTAAAGAGTTAGTATTTAGTTAAAAACTAACAAACAGACATCTTATTTATTATTTAATAGTCCGAAAAGTTTCCCTACTAAAATCTTCACAATTTATTAATTTACTTTTCGTACTGAGAATTTGGAGGAAAATATTTATCAACAATTATAATATGACAACGGCCGTCAGACTGCGACCATAAATAATGTAGAAATGAGGTAGGTACCCAGATAAACGATCAAATATACTCCTGTCAGACAAAAATAAACACAACAAAATATACAAGCTACGAAAGAAATCTAGCGTTCTACGGCGCTCTTATGGCCTAACTACTCTGACCAGACATAAAACTCTATCACCAATATTCCCTTAATCCGGGCGCCATTGAAACAGTGAGACTCTAACCTGACCAAAAGAGATTGTTGGCAGGCTCAAGATACATTTATTAATCACAGGGTCGTGAGTCGAATATTGGTGATATAGTTGAAACGCTGGATAGGGACTCGCCGGGAATTTGTAGACTTCAGCTCCTTGGTAGACTCAATCCAACTGGTCCACTTCTCCAGACGTCAACAAGTGATTATGCGGTTAGCGCCAGGAGGATATTATTCCTCGGCGTGGAACCCCATGGATTGGGGATAGTAGGGAAGTTTCAAATCAACTACTGCACTTTACAGCAACTAAACGTTCAGCTCCATTACAGTACTAAAGGGACTAGCCCATCGCCGCAACTAAAGGCGTGACTTAAAAATTATTGATGCAGAAGATACAACCTCACGTTTCAGAGCTCAAACAATGTCTGCCTCAAAAAAACAATCAGCTGCCAGACGAGATTCCAGACCCGAATTCCCGAATTTTTATAGTTTTAGTTTTTAACTGGCTAATCCGCCAGTAGCCAATATGGTCAAGGAGGTAGTACGTTACAAAGTTAGCTTTCAGCCAACAACAACTGGGCTTGGGAATTACTGCAATGAATAGAGCAATAAACATTCTTCTCACTAGCTCTGATGAAAATAGGAAGATCCAAGCAATAAAACACCTCAGCGACGCTTCCCGTATATTGTCGGACCGCCATTTTATGGACACCAAAACAAGAATAAAATTGATCACACCAAATCTTGATCATTCTTTCCTCCATCTCGTCCACGACCAAGAGAGGGACGAGACGTTGTTCGGAAAAAATCTGCCTGACAAAATCAAAGCCTCAAAAGCTATTGAGAGACAAGTTGCCCAAATAAAGAAGCCAAATGTCGCCAAGAACAAGTCGTCGGCTCCACAGTCGATGGCCACACGCCCACCTGCCAACCAGGGAAACTGGGCAGGACCTTCCCGGTACCCGTCGAACAGGGGGGGGCGGGGAGGTTACAATTACAGGAAGCCAGGGCCACCATCCGGGCCAGCGCGGCGCCCGCAGTACCCGGCCCAACCGCGCTTACCACCGCCGGGCTCGAACAAGCCGCGTGCGGCTCCACACCAATAGCCCAGCAGGTAAGTGTACATGCCGGCAGAGTACAGCATTTTTATCAGTGCTGGCGTGCCATTACAGACAATGAAGTTGTGCTTAAATGGATTCACGACGGTCTCGATATTCCATTCCGTACAGATGTCATACAAACTGCTGTACCTAATATGATATGGTCTAAAAAAGACAAGATCGATACGTGTATTGCCATAAGAAAATTGCTAGGTTTAGGTGTCATCTCCGAATGTAACCAATCTAAAGATCAATTCATATCAAAGACTTTTTTGGCACCTAAGCCTAATGGCGGTCAAAGATTTATACTTAACTTAAAATGTCTAAATAAGTTTATTACTCAGTCTCATTTTAAAATGGAAGACCACAGAACGGCATGCAAATTAATTCCAAAAGACGGATTTCTAGCCACAGTAGATTTAAAGGAGGCTTATTTTTTGATACCAATAGCAAAAAGACACCGAAAATATTTGCGCTTTCAATTTGAAACTCAAAACTCAGAATTAATAACATATGAATTTAATGCAATGCCATACGGACTTTCGGTGGCACCAAGAGTATTTACGAAGATCATGAAAGAAATCATTACCAATTTGAGACAATGCGGCTGGAAATCCGTCATATACCTTGACGATATTCTATGTATCGAAGATAATTATCAACAATGTCTTGATAATGTCAACGAAACTCTAAAATTATTGTCATGCCTCGGATTTGTCATAAATAATGAGAAAAGTTCTTTAGCACCACAGCAATGTTGTACATTTCTAGGCTTCATTTTGGATTCTCGGGATTTATCCCTACATCTTCCAGTCAAAAAACGTCAACTAATTGCACAGTTAGTTGAGAAGTTTTCACTCTTACCCACCTGTACCATTCGTGAATATGCTCAGTTAATCGGAGTTTTAGTTGCTGCTTGCCCAGCTGTTAAATATGGTTGGTTGTATACGAAGGTTCTAGAGAGGCAAAAATATCTATTTTTGAATAAATACTTTGCTTATGAATGCAAAGTAAAGCTACCAAGTATAATTTTGAAAGATCTTGATTGGTGGAAGAAAAACATATTTGTAACGTCCAACCCTATGCGAACTAAAGATTACAAATTAGAAATTTTTACTGACGCATCTAGAACAGGATGGGGAGCATTTTGTGACGGTACGCGAGTAAATGGTGGTTGGAAAACAGAGGAGCTTGATTTCCACATAAATTTCTTAGAGCTCCTAGCAGTATTTTTGGGACTAAAAAGCTTTGCTGTGAACTTAAGTAACTGTACAATTTTGTTGCGAGTTGACAACACAACTGCGATAAGTTATGTTAACAGAATGGGAGGAATTCAATTTCCACATTTAAATGACCTAGCCAGAGACATTTGGCAATGGTGTGAGATACGTAATATTTGGTTGTTTGCATCCTATATAAACACCAAGGAAAATCGAGAAGCAGACGAAGAGTCTCGAAAAATTAATCCAGATACTGAATGGGAATTATCTGACTCGGCTTTTCAAAACATTGTTCATAAATTCGGTCAACCAGAAGTCGACTTATTCGCGTCTCGCACCAATGCGAAATGTACATCCTTTGTATCCTGGAAACAAGATCCAGATTCAATAGCAGTGGACGCATTTACCGTTAACTGGCACCAATGGCTATTTTATGCTTTTCCTCCATTCGCTCTCATTTTAAAATGTATCAGGAAAATCATTGATAATGAAGCATCTGGAATCCTGGTATTCCCTATTTGGCCTTCGCAGCCGTGGTACCCGCTCTTGATGAGTATTTTGATATCCGAGATGATTATCTTCAAACCTGACAAGAATCTTTTGCATTCTCGTTTCAGGAGTTATCATCCTATGCACCAACACCTTACATTGGGTGCCGCGATAGTCTCAGGGCAGCGTTTACAAGACGCGGAGCGCCGATGTCTTCACTAGATTTAATGCTTGCTTCAATAGCCAATAGTACGATGAAACAGTATAACGTAACATTTAAGCTCTGGTGGCTTTTTTGCGAGAAAAATAATATTCAAGTTTATAGTTCTACCATTGATATGGTATTACAATTCCTTTCAGAACAATTTGAAGCAGGAGCTTCTTATTCCTCACTAAATAGTCACCTTTCTGCTCTATCATTGTTGCTAGGCAACAACATCGGTTCCGAAGAGACAATCAAGCGATTGATGAGAGGCGCATACAGACTAAGACCTTGTGCTCCTAAATATACTAGCACATGGAATCCGCAAAAAGTGTTAGATTTAATTTCTCAATGGGTGCCTAATATATCACTATCATTAGAATTAATAACAAAAAAGTTAGTAATATTACTAGCATTATGCACAGCACATAGAGTGCAAACATTATCTTTGATTAAAGTAGACAATATTAAATTATCATCTAGCGGGGCAACTATAGTAATTTGTGACGTTATAAAAACTTCTGCACCAGGTAGAGATCAACCATTGCTGGTTCTCCCACATTTTGAAGAAAATGTAAATATTTGCCCTGCTACGGTACTCAAGGATTACTTATTAATGACCAGAAATATTAGAATAAATTCATTAGACAGTAACCTTTTATTGACACACAGAACTCCACATAAACCTGCCTCATCGCAAACGATAAGTCGATGGATTAAACAGGTGTTATCAGAGAGCGGCATCGATGTAGGCCAGTTCAGTGCGCACAGCACCCGGCATGCCGCGACTTCTGCGGCTAGTGCAGCCGGCATCTCCGTCGACGTCATCCGGAAGACTGCCGGCTGGACTAGCACCTCTAATACCTTCGCTAAATTTTATAATCGTAAAATCATAGATGTAGGCTGTTTTGCAAAGTTTGTTTGTCTCAATAATTGATACAAGATAATTAAGATTATTATAATACAATTCGATTGTAATTATATTAGTTTATTTTCCAATATGTAAAGATATTGATGAAACTTATCAAAATAAATGTTCCACTTTGACTAATTATTGACTTCGTTATTATTTTTCGCATTAAGTAATTTATGGGTATGAAAGTTAAACAACGATTAAGTAAATTAATCAGATTAAAGTAAAACAAAACTTTCAACTCTTAACATCTACCTAGTTAATAATATATCTGAAGAATGAAGTGACGAACGTATAATATATGATCAATCGAACTTCCCAAGTGAAGTTCCATCATTATTATACGAGTCACTTCATTCGAAGATATAGGAACCCGCCCACCCATAGCCCGGGAAGAAAGTTTTGTAGGAGCAGTAGCTCTCCAACTGTCTCTAAAGGAATGGAGGCTTGACCGGCCGGCACTGGCCGAAAACCGAATAAACTCGGGCTATAAATGTGCGAATGTTGCCTTGTAGGTTAGGGGGACTACCTAGTTAATAATATATCTTCGAATGAAGTGACTCGTATAATAATGATGGAACTTCACTTGGGAAGTTCGATTGATCATATATTATTTGGAAAATCATTAGCACAGATATTAATTAGTTTTCAGTTGTTTAGATATTACTGAAAGACGTGCAGAGAGAGAGAGTCAGAGAGTCATTTTTTTTATTGAATATAAATAAATAAATTATCTTATTCAACGTCAAAATTATACTTACTTATAACTACAAGTCAATTTTTTTTTTATATAAAAAAAAGACTACACCGTTTCGGAAGGTGGGCCTCGGGGTTAAGAAGAAACGGCAAGAAACTCCCCCATACCTTTTTTTTTAAAAAGTGACTTTACAACAGGTACTGGTTTCGGTCTAAGGAAATTCGCCGGCGAGTGATAGACTTGATCCATCGCCCCTCGTCGAATTTCTGTGCGCTGAGATGGTATGGACCATGCAGTTTTGTCATTTAAGTATTCCTTAATACTATAATAGGACTTTCTTATCAGCTCATTTTTAACATAGTTTTTGAACCTCTTTTCAGGAAGGATCAATGATTCCTGTGGTATTTTATTGATGAATGATGTGCCTACTTTACTTAGTCTAAATAATGGTAGTGCTAACCTATTTTTATTTCTAGTGTAAATTGTATGGCTATCACCTACAATTTTAAATAAAGCTATGTTTTTTCTTACATGCATGATATTCTCGTATATATATTGACAGGTAACCGTAAGTATATTAATTTCTTTGAATTTTTCTCTTAATGATTCTCTAGCATCTAATTGATATATCGCCCTGATCACCCTTTTTTGTAAGAAAAATATCGTATTTATATCTGCTGCTCTCCCCCAGAGCAATATTCCATAAGACATAATACTGTGAAAATAACTAAAGTAAACCAACCTGGCAGTTTCAACATCTGTAAGATATCTGATTTGTCTGACCGCAAAAGCGGCTGAGCTAAGTCTTCGTGCGAGATTAGTTATGTGAGGACCCCATTGAAGTTTCGAATCTATAGTGATTCCGAGAAAGATTGTGTCTTCAACGAGGTCCAATCTTTCAGATCCTATTCTAACACTGCTTTCAACCTGTCGTACATTAGGCAAAAAAAATTTGATACATTTAGTCTTCTTTGAGTTTAATAACAGGTTGTTTATATTGAACCAACTTAACACATGAGAGAGTGTACTATTTGCGTCGTCTAGAATTTCTTCTTGTCTTTTCACCTTGAAAATAATAGATGTGTCATCAGCAAATAGAACAATCTGAGTCATATTTTCCACCATATAAGGCAGGTCATTCATGTACACTAAGAAAAGGAACGGACCTAAGGTAGAACCCTGGGGTACACCAATATTCATATGGGTTCCAGTGGACTTGCATCTGTTTATATCTACTTTTAGTAATCTTTCCATTAAATAAGATTCCATTAATTTTAACGCATTATCTTTGATACCATACCATACCATAGTGTTGAAGTTTGAGCAAAAGAGTTTGATGGTCCACACAGTCAAAGGCCTTGGATATATCACAGAAAATACCAACTGCATCCTGTGATCCTTCCCACGCACTATAAATGTGTTCTACTAGCGCTACTCCGGCGTCTGTTGTTGATCTGCCTTTAGTGAATCCGAACTGTTTTTTGTGGAGTAGCCCAGATGCATTGAAGTGAGAGAGAAGTTGACTCAATATGACCTTTTCAAACACCTTGCTCAACACTGGCAATACAGATACAGGTCTGAAGTTGGCAGGGTCTTGTTTACTACCGGATTTGAAAAGTGGTATTAATCTGCTCATTTTCATGAGGTCAGGAAAAACTCCGTTTGCTAAACAACTATTGAATGTGATTGCCAGGTATGGTGCAATCACATCGATTACTGATTTAACCACGTTAACCGACATGCCCCATAAATCTTTAGTCTTTTTCATGCTTAGAAGTTTAAATGTTTTAACTATAGTTATAGAGCCTATTGGCTTGAAGTTAAAGCCATCCTTGTTTTGGGGCACATTTTCAACCAAGTAATCTAAAGACTTTTCAGAAGAGGATGGTAATGCTTCTGTTGTTATTATTGGTATGGTGCTGAAGAACTTTTCAAATGCGTTAGCAACGTCCTCGTTTGATGAGAGTAATTGGTCGTTAACTTTTAAATTAAAACTAGATTCACTAGAACTAACCTTGCCTGTCTCTCTTTTAATAATGTTCCATGTAGTTTTAATTTTGTCGCCAGAAGCTTTGATTTTATTGTTAAGATGTAGGCACTTGGCTTTGTGGCAGTCTTTCCTAAAATTTTTAGAATAATTTTTGACAAAGACGTTAAACTCAGGACTGTGATCATAGGATTTTTGCTCATACGATTCATATAGTCTGGACCTGCTCTGTCTGAAATCCTCTGTTGCCCATTCAGAGAATTTTGATTTGTTGTCCGGTCTCACTTTTGTCAGATTGAAAACCTTTTCAAATTCCGCAGATACAGATTTGAAGAAGCTGGAATATAATGTGTTCGGATCTTCACAGTAAGGTGTTAACGGTAGACTTGACACTAGTCCACTACGAAATTTTTCCATTTTCTTCAAAGTTACTGGTCTACACAATACTTTAACGGGCTTTATAGCATTACTTTCTTCATATACTACAATCTGACCAGTGTGGTCTGAACTTAATGCCTTAACTATTTGTTTATCGTGAATACTACATTCACAGAATACGTTATCTAGACAAGTAGCGGAGGTAGCCGTTATTCGTGTAGGCTCCAGAAAGACATTGCACATATTGTAAGACTTAAATACTGCTAGGATCCTAGTGCGAATAGAGCGGTTTGCGGTGTCTAGTAAATCTACGTTAAAGTCGCCGCAAACTATGACGCGTTTGGACTTGTTTCTGGATGCAAGTTGAAGAACTTGTTCCATCACTGATTCAAAGACTTCAAAATCTCCTTCGCCCCGCCTGTACACACTAACAATAGTATATTTTTCCATCTCAACACACGAGACTCCAGCATTCATTTCGCTAGAAAGACTAACAATATCCTTTCGCTCTTTACACTTAAAACTATCTTTTACTAAAATTAAGGAACCACCTCTAGTTTTAGTCTTTCTATTGAAACAGCTGATCACTTTATAATTTGGTATGCTGAACTGCATTGCACACTCTTGCAGCCATTGTTCTGTCATACAAAGTATATCTATTCTTTCGCTTTCTAAAAACATTTCTAATTCTAGTTGCTTGCCAGAAAAGCCTTGTATATTTTGGTGCATTACCTTTAAGCCGTGCTTTTCTGCTGTCGGTTGCGGCAGTTTAAAGATACAATAGTATCGTTTGTACATATTGCCTTGTCAGTAGTTACATGCTTCTTAGTACGTGTACTAATCGTTGTGGTGACCGTTATACAATTACTTACTTCTGTTATACTGTTTATAACAGATTCTAAAATAAATGAAGCTAAAGACTTAGCTATTACGTCAGTGTCAATTTTAACAATAATAACTTTGATGTCCTCACTTTTTCCGTCAGTGATGTATTTACAAATTAATAGATTTGTGTCAAAGAATACAATTTTTGTATTGCGTACAGTCATATTATACATATACATATTTAACCTATGAATAGCGTGCTGTTGCTTTCCATTCATTGTATTTTTGTAAGGAAAGGCACATAGAACAATCTTGCCCACTTCTAGATTAGAGAGAGCATCAACAAACTTTATCACAGTTTGTTTCCCTACACCTATACTATTCTCCATATATAATATTACGGTTGAACCCTCCTCATATTTGTAGTTTAAAATGTTTTTGGCCGTAACTTTGAAGGGGCCATCGGGCATGCAATAGTTAATAACCGTACCTACGCAACAAGCACGAAGAGCTGGTCCCATACCTACACCTAGCCTGTCCGAGAACATAACAGTCCTACGAGGTGTCACGTGTGAGGTCCCGGCCGGCGGCGTCGCTGTGCACGTCGTTGCAGGGCTGTCTGGCTCCTGGCACTGGCGCTGGTGTGCAGCGGCAGGCTGCGGCGTCAGTGGCGGCGGCGCACGTGTGAGCTCGGCGGTGACGTCACTCGGGGCAAGCTGCTGGTCGCTCGTCACCATGTGCGCAGTGAGAGGACAGACCCGCGGCTGATGTAAAGGGTCAGTCTCGGGCTCTGCGGCGGCGTCGGTGTCGTCACTGGGTGCGAGCTGCTGATCGCTCGCAGTATACTTGCTGCGTGGGCTCGCCGGTTGTGGTGGCGCGCTGAGGCAGGCCCGCGGCTGATGTAAAGGATCGCCTCGGAGTCCGCTGGCGGCGTATTCCCGGTGTCCAGTGCGACGATGGTGAGCTCTTCGGTGGGCGCGGTGGTCTTTTGCTGAGACTCACATATCTGGCAGTTTTCATGGATGCTTTGCTGTGTCTGTTGCGACAACTCGAGTACTCTCCGTAGATTAGTATTGCTGTCCAGTATTATTTTGTTAAGTTCCACGATTTGTTTTTTTTATGTCCATGAATACTTGGTAACTACATCTTGAAGTTCTATCTCCAGTCGCAATATTTTCAATTCTAAATCAGTTACTGTATTCTGATATTCCTCTGTCATTTCCTGTAGCAGTCTTGCTGAATCTTCAAATTTCTTATTTTCCGGTGTAGGGCAAATGTTAAGCTTTTGGATCTGTTGCTGTGTCTTAATGATAGCTTTATTTATTTTCCTCGATTTTTAATGTATTTTCTTGTTTTTAGTAGTGGTGTCGATTTCTGATCAGAGGTTAAGTCGATGATGATCGGGTTTGGCTGTTGGACTGGCGAGTTCTGATTTTGTCCGACCAATTCATGACACAGAGAGAAGGTTGTTTCTGTGTCTTCCTCTGTCTTTTGGTCTTTTAGCTGCTGGATGATTTGGTTAGCTTCAAGTAATTGCTGTTCAAGCGCCGATATGCTCTGAAGGCTAGACTCATGAGTACGGTAGCACTGATCGAGGGAGTCCAACAGATTTCTGAACTTGTCTCTTTCTGCGCTGACATCGATCAAATCATTGTGCAGCTGGGCCAATTGACTTTTAAGAGCTTGGTTTGAGTTCAGGATTTTCTCAATCTCCAGCTCGCTATCAGCTCTCTCTTGCTCATATTTAGCATTGAGTTCTCTGGATGCTAATAGATCTTGAAGAGCATTGTGCAGCTGCAGCGTGATTTCAGCTCTCCGTGTGGTTATTTTCGACTCCATGCTGGAACATAGAAATGGTATGCAACAGTTTTTTTATATCAAATTGTTTTTTTTTGTTTTTTAAGAAAATTTGTAAGCTGAGAGTATGGTTACCCTACTGCCTATTAGCCAGTTTGTATTGGTTAATTTAATGACAAGTGTAAAATAATATAAATAAGTTGATGGAATGTGATGGGAATTGCAACAATACTACTATTAACAATAACACTATATTAGTAACAATACTACTATTTAGTAGGTAATCTAATATTTGAAAGGTCTTATTGTCTGAGGTATTTCTATAGAAAAGAAGTAAATGTTCCTAAATTTATATGACAGATATTTTAAATAAATTAAGACACAAATTTATAGGTGCAATGCAATGCCTTCTCTGTATATACTCGAGTATAAACACAAGCAAGACACTGAGTTCCCAGATTACTATGTAAGTACTGGCCTAATGTATACTTACAATTTACCTAAATTTATACTACAGAACATTACATAAACAATAGCAGTCTTACCTACAAAAAATATCTAATTTATGTTTGTGCATCTGTTTGAGCAAAATCCTCTTTAAACCTTAATGAGCGTTTTATGTTTTTGTGATTTATAAAAGTACAGCAAGTCAGTTTCAAACTAAAACTCTGTTGTAAATTATTTTATTCCTTTAGGGTCTGTGCATGTCCACTGAAGGATGAGAATCCATAACCGTAAACTTAATTAAAAAAGAAAATAAATGGTATAGTGATGTGTCAAAATTTACTATGCTCAAACAAAAAAAATATATAAAACAACCAACATAAATTCTCAGATAAACGCAACTCTTTGCTTGGATTCACAACTGACTGATGTTTGTTTTTTACCTTTGGTGTACAACAAAGAGAATATAATGTGTGATATTGCCTAAGGTTTTTATTGAAGCCAACATACAGATTTTATTTTATAAATCACAATTTTATGATAATGGATTGTAAGACTGTTTCAGCTTCATATTATGAGTGTTTTAGAGGAATTGAATCTGTATAAATGACACTGTAAACCTATACTGAAGTACAATTTGTTATTTATTAGAAGAAAATAGATTCTGGACTTGTTTTTCTGTTTGAGCGGCTACCATCCAGTTATGTCCCGGAGACCTATCTCATCACACCAACATTTCCTGGGTGGGAAAAAGGGGAGAGGACCTTGGCCTTTGAGTGGGATGTTATGGGCTCGTTCTACTGATAATAATTATGCTAAATTGTATGAAATTGTGAACTAGTCAGAAAACTGTTTCTAATGTGGTATTCAAATTATTTTTTCAACTAGAATGCGAGTCTCAGTTCAATTATTGCTAGAAACTGTACTACTGGTAGGTAATTATATGGTAGTGTTAGTCTATTAGTTAGATAAAACAAAGAACTCAGCTGGATATGTAGTATTCCGTTGCGGCATTCAAATTCATCGGCAGTTGACAGTTAGAGTGGCTTCAGTGGCAGGAGCAAACTTCTGGTTGTAGTGTGCAGCTCAAAACATTGTTCACAGTTTTAACTATTCTAAAAAGTAATTACACTTATATTTAGTAAGTATTATAACACTATTTAAATTAATTTAAAAAATATTTATCAGCTATCGTTTCGTGAACAGCTCAGCTCAGCTCAGACTAATATGAACGGCGATATGTGTTTATATGTTTGATTGATGAATTTGTTCAGATATATAAGTACCCTTCCATGTACATTTATATTTGAAGCCTTGGAAATGCTCATATATTAATGAACTCGACTGTACAATACCCTAGTTTTACCTTCGCTTTTAGAAAAGAAAAGTAGTCTTAACAACCTACAGTTTATCACACAACTTAGCCATACCTGTTGTTTGTACTCACGTATTGGGCAAATATTTTGAGCATTTATCACATGTGTAAGTCAACTTGGTCATAGTTTGAGGCGGCAGTCCCTGTTCCCCTGATTTATGTGTCGTCGGGAGGCCGCCTCATAAAGTGCTGCCACCTGGGACCCTAACTCTAAATATTCATTTGTCAGGCTCTACTGTAAGTTTTAAAAGGATTGCTAATTTCTTAGATGGGTTTTGTTTTCTTGTTCTGTTTTCGGGAAGTTCAAGTGGGGATGGATGAAATGTTTAGGAGACCTTATTGGTAGAGTTATGTCGACTCACTCCAAACTTTTAAAAACCGCTAAATACAGTTTAAACACAACTTAAATACAACACGGCTATGTTAAATCGGAACCTGGCTGACAGGCAATAACCTGGCCATGCTTGTCATGTTATTTTGCCGAGCTATATTGTACTTAGCAGTTGTCTAAAGTCATATGATGTTAATGGTGTATTGTCTTTAACCTTGAATTGGTTCACAGTTAATAATTTATTGTTAAACGCTGGTAAAACCAAGTGTATCAAATTCTCACTTCCAAATGTCAGGCAAGTTGAGACCAGTTTGGTGTTAGACAACAGCACGTTAGAATTGGTAAATGATACGAAGTTTCTTGGAATAACCATTGATAGCAAATTGCAGTGGGGACCCCACATAGATAAATTGGCTGGTAAATTAAGTTCTGCGGCTTACGCTGTTAGGAACATCAGACGAAGCACGGATGTGGCTACATCTAGGCTAGTATATTTTAGTTACTTTCATAGTGTGATGTCCTATGGTATCTTGTTGTGGGGGAAAGCAGCGGATATTCAAACTATTTTTATTTTACAGAAAAGAGCTATTCGAGCAATTTATAATTTAAAACGAACAGACTCCTTAAGAGAGCTTTTTAAAGAAATTGACATACTAACATTAGCTAGTCAATTTATTTTTGAAAATATAATGTATGCACGCAAGAACCTTACAAGCTTTTCCAAACTTTGCGACAGCTGTAATGTCAACCTAAGAAATAATCACAGACTATGTGCGCCCCGTTTTAGACTCGCGAAGGTTAGCAATTCTTTCAAGGGTCAGTGCATTCTCTACTACAATAGGATACTTCTGGAGATTTTGAAATTGCCATTTGAGCAATTTAAAAAGCATGTTAAAGCGACTTTGTCGAAAAAGGGATATTACAATGTTCAAGATTACTTAAATGACAGGACTGTATGGGGTTAATCTGGCTCAACACAGACCTTGCTGTTAATAATTTTGTAATTATTTATTCCTGCTTATTAATCATAACAATTAAATTTTTCATATTTGTATTAGTTAAGCACAACCTATTTTTAAAAGAGATCTAAAAATAAATCTGTGGGAGTTTCTACGCCCTTCTTCTCCCACAGTGGTCCAATGTAGAGAAGAGGCAAAAAATGACGTTTGCTAAGTATATGTAAATATCTACAGTAATAAAGTACTTTGACTATTGACTATTGACTATTGTGCAAGTCACCCTCGAAAGTAGATGATTTCCGACGAGTGTATAAGTCAACGCGAGTCGGAAATCGTCTTACGCACCTTTACCATATCCTTTTACTTTAATTGTACGAGGAAATAAAATAAAAAAAATAAAACAAGACATTAAATCGTTTGTGTAAATAGCTGCCACGTTTTATCGGGATATATGTACACTCAACATATCTATCTAATAGAAGGTTTGTGTAAATAGCTGCCACGTCGTATCGGAGTATATGTACACTCAACATATCTATATGATAGAACGTTTGTGTAAATAGCTGCCAAGGCGTATCGGAATATATGTACACTCAACATATCTACACAGTCAGGTCATAAGTTCTGTCACACAATAAAAAAATTAGAATTTAGAACGCTGGCCACAAAAAAGTTTATTGAATTCGAATTTCGAATTTTTCATGAAAATAAAAATGTGTACTTTTTATAATTTTCTTCATTTTTAAATATGGAGTGGACACTTAAAGAAGACCGTGTCACAGTTATTGCGTTGCATCGTTGCAGTTACAGGCCAATTCAGATTTTCGACTTACTGAAAAATTTGAATATAACCAAAAGATTCGTTTATCGTACCATAAAACGATACAATGAAGACTCTAGTGTAGATGACAGGTCAAGAAGTGGTCGCCATCGCTCTGTTAGGACTCCAGCAGTGATAAAAGCTGTGAAGGCGCGAATTCAAAGAAATCCCATACGTAAACAGAAACTGTTGGCCATTCAGATGGGGTTAAGCAGGACCACGGTGAAAAGGGTGTTAAATGAAGACTTAGGGCTTAGGGCATATCGAAGAAAAACAGGACATCGTTTGGACGCTCGTTTAATGGACCTGAGACTGAAGAGTTGCCGCGCTTTGTTGAAGCGGTACGCGGGAAAAAAGCAACGGGAAATTCTTTTTTCGGATGAAAAAATTTTCACCGTGGAAGAGAGCTACAACAAACAAAATGATAAGGTGTACGCACACAGCAGTGAAGAAGCGAGCAACCGTATTCCGCGTGTCCAACGAGGTCATTTTCCATCCTCGCTCATGGTTTGGTTGGGAGTCTCTTATTGGGGCTTAACTGAGGTACATTTTTGTGAGAAAGGCGTTAAAACGAATGCAGTTGTATCAAAATACAGTCCTCAAGAACCTTGTGGAACCTGTTTCTCATACCATGTTTAATAACAGGCACTGGGTATTCCAACAAGATTCTGCGCCAGCTCATAGAGCGAAAAGCACACAAGACTGGCTGGCGGCGCGTGAAATCGACTTCATCCGGCACGAAGACTGGCCCTCCTCCAGTCTAGATTTGAGTCCGTTAGATTACAAGATATGGCAACACTTGGAGGAAAAGGCCTGCTCAAAGCCTCATCCTGATTTGGAGTCACTCAAGGCATCCTTGATTAAGGCAGCCGCCGATATTGACATGGACCTCGTTCGTGCTGCGATAGACGACTGGCCGCGCAGAATAAAGGCCTGTATTCAATATCGCGGGGGTCATTTTGAATAAACTTTATTACCATAAGAATCTATGTTTTATTAAGTTCATTTTGCCATATAAATGTTTACATAAATAATAAACATGTCTAAATTATTTCATATTGCACATGTGACAGAACTAATGACCTGACTATGTATATGATAGAACGTTTGTGTAAATAGCTGCCACGGCGTATCGGAATATATGTACACTCAATATATCTATCTAAAGAACGTTTGTGTAAATAGCTGCCACGTAGTAATGAAATAGGCACGAGAAAAATATATGTTTAATAAACATATTTAATGAATATTTAAAATAAATTTATTTTAATCTAAATTAGTTAGATTGTAATTCAATGAAGTATTCGTTTTGTTGTACTTTTTATATGAATGATACTTATTTAAAAATCTATACTCACATAATTAAAAAACTCTTTGCGCCGGTCTGACGATGACAAAAAAACTAGAAAGTAAATGGCACTAGTGTGGAAAAGAGACACCAACTCTCGCTTTGGCTGCTTGTAAAACGCTGATTTTGAGCACTTGCATTGTAAATCATATAGGTATTTTTTAAATTTGTTAAGGGTTACAAACAGGAAAGGTTACATACACATATAGGATACATACAAAATTACTTAAAATCTAACAAATCCCTTTGGGTATCCCACTTGTTAGTTAAGTGGTGGAAGAAGTGAGTTCCTAGTGAGCAACAAAGTCTATGAATTAATCGTCTCTGGTCTTACCAAAAATAATACATAAAAAAAGTAAAATATTATATCTAAAGTGACTATCAAGAATCTGCGTGTAAAGTGCAACCAACCCACATTGAAAAACAAGTAGGTACTACATATTATGTGAATGTTACTCATATGATACACAGTGGAAAACTAATTAATTGTCACATCAATCCCAAACTATAACTAAGAAGTATTATTATTGTCGACTTTGGAGAACAACAGATTACGTATGGCGTGCTTGAACGGATTGACAGATGAGCTAAACAGGTCAACTTCTGCAAAGTTTTTGTCATGACCTGCACAAAGGCGCCCTTTTGCCAGAAGAAAAAACTACTTGTGACGAGGAACTCTCAGAGGAATGTGGTATCTAATGAGGAAGACAAGCTCTAGGCAGTTGTAGTCACTGGTGCAGATCTGCTTGAGAACGACAGCGTCCGCGAGAGTGCGACGAGCACTGAGGACATCTGTCTATAGTGGGTGGGAAGATTGGTTAATGACTTCTTAGGAGACCTGACACGGTAATTTCGACTGCAAAGAAATTTCTTCCGCATCATTTCGAGTTGTGCGTCATAAGTGGCGATGGGATCGATCAAGAGAGACGTAAAGGGTGAGGACACAGATATCGATATCTGTGGGTGAGGAAGAACCTAGGTTTCTTGAAGCTCTTCGTAATACGTAGCACAAATACAAGCATCTGGTAGGCTTTTTTTGTGATATGTGCGATATGCTTGTCGAAGGTCAGCTTTTCATCAAAATAGACGCCTAGGTCACGTATACATGCTACTCTTTGCAATGCTGGCCACCTATGTGGTAGTCACTGCTATTACGTTCGTTCACCTGTTTCGTGAATCGTATGTGTTCGCACTTATTATATGCTAGGGACATGTTGTTATTGCCGCATATTTGTTATTATATGCTAGGAATATGTTGTTATTGACGCATATATTTTATTATGTGCTGGGAATATGCTGTTATCGACGCATATATATTATTATGTAGTAGGAATATGTTGTTATCGACGCTTAAATGTTATTTTGAGCCTGGCCAGGCTAAATGGTAACCAAATTTTTTTTAAACTAGAAGCATGATATAAATTATTATGAAGAAACTTGTGTCCAAGATGTTTTGTACCTCCACTTTAACCAATATTGGTTGAAGGAGTTTAATGTCATTTTATAAACGACTCGCGTCCCGTGGGTTCTTCGCTCGATATCCTGTACGTTAACGAGATGTGCCATAGATTTGTTTTATTAACCTATTGGTTTGACAAAACGTTTACTGGAAAATATTTCGTTATGTATATTCGTTAGGTGTATAGCTGTGTGATTAGTTCGAAATAACTTAACCAAAGTTATTGTACTCTAATTCGTATTGTTACTCATTATAAAATGCATTAATTAATTTCGACGAAAACGATCTCATTCTGAGTACGGTTGTGGATCGTTAAGTATACTCCCAGGTGAGGGTATAGTTTTGAAATGTGGGGATTTTGGATGACATGTTGCCTTATCTATTTCAGAACACCTAGTGAGGATTAGTGGCTTGTTTATTGTCAAGTTACTACCCCTTTGTGTAAGCACGTGTATGACGTGTAAAATGTATTTAAAGGCCTATACTCCTCTGCCAGAATGTTGACTATGTGCAACTATTGGTTACGTTACAACATAATATTTACAGATTTTCAGGATTAGGGTGGCTACTTAATTAGGTTTATTTACACACTTATCATAAAACCTTTTTACTGCGTCCAAAAACCGCACATTACGACCAGCATACTATTTGGTAAAAACTCATTTCTTATCTGAATATTGATGCATTATGACCAAAATGTGTCAATTTTCGACATATTATGACATTCAAATTTCGAACGCCGGAGCCCGCCTGCGTGCCGCCCCTAGCTTGTCTGTGAAGTTGGTCCTACTGAACAAGCTAAACAAGCGCAGAGCAATTATCAATGCCATCATGCCGGTCGAACATGCGGTTCCTGAACACATCAAAGAGAGCTTATGATATGTGTGTAGATAAACTAGTGTATGTAACTATGCATAATTAGGCATTATGTATCAGTCACATAAACTACTATTATGTACGTCGAAGAAGATTCTTGGTTGTTGCTAGCTCTTTGTCATTGATATTATATATCTATACTCTAATATCACATTAAAGCACCGACAACTTACGATATATCTGGTAATAGTATTTTATTGCAATAAATATTAAAATACTAATGTAAGAGCTGGGTCAGTGCGGGTTGAGGGAGGGGTGTCGGGCTAGTGGCCAACCCTAAGTCAGTTCTGAAGAAATAGCAAGTTGTAGCATGTTTAGGTAAAAAATAACAAGTCTTTGCTAAACAGTTCCCATTGACATAGAAGTTTTAAAAACCCAGATTAAAAAAGGGATGTCGTCATAACATATTTTTTTTCGGGATTTGGAAAGTGTCTCCTTTAGGAGGAATATCGTTTCAAAGATGGGTCCAATTATTATATTTAAATGTATAGTGTAGTTCAGTAGTGTCATAAGGGCCTCTGACTCAGATTTGCGATTAGTACCACCGAGTTGCGATAGATACCGTGTCATCCGAAATACGGAAGCGCCCGGAACAAATGTCATATAGAAATGGACACCCATCCACTACCCGTTTCGAACGGATGTTGCTACCCGCACGACCGTTTCCGATGTGCGAATACCGCTAGGCCACGGACGCAATAGATATTATGCAATATAAATACATCTAAATAATATGTAGCTGATATTAACTTCATATTAACTCATGCTTGTATACGTTGATATACAAGCATATATGTTGGTAGTCCAGCGATACGAGTAATGTTCGACATTATATTCTAATAATTGGCTGGACGGGTCTTTCCTCCCGTAAAAGGAAAGTATTACGTATTATTCGAAAGGCCGGACGTTATGTCATACGGGAGATAAGGTAACTCTCCTCTCTTTCCCTAATCAAATGAACCAGACGATTATTTCGAGACATTTATCTGGGAATGCATGACAGTAGGTTTTTTTGGCTTACAAATACATGTGCTGGTATGTATAAAAATATTATTACTCTTAAAACAATAAATATGATCCTGGGTACACTAAATTGCAAGCCAATTTTAACTTAGTTGAAAAATTTGATACGTGATGCAAAAGTCAAGAATAACATAGAAAGATACTCGCAACTATATGCAGATTAACCTTTTATAAGGTTCCACTGTCCACTTCAGGTATTTTTTTTTATGCTTTTTAAAGGGTTAAGGCTTGAACAAGCCTCAACAATGTATCTTTAGCTTAAATTCTAGGCCAAACTAGTTGGCAAAAAACGTGGGTTAAATATAGTTTAATAGAGAAGAACTTGCACTGAAAATAAATAGACTAAATGAAATATTTATACTATATTAACCGTGATATTTTCAACTAAATGGGAATTCGTTCAGAGACTTAATCAGTTTTATATATGAAACTCACATGCAGAAAAGGTTTATTAATAGAAAATAATATATTTTTTATTTTACTTTTGAAGTTATTACCTCTACAACGAGTGAATTTATATTTTATGTAATTTGTTAACTCGCGGAGCCGCGATGCGCTCAGTCTGTTTCGAAGCGTTTCGACGGGCATTTGTTTTCTCCATCCAAGGGCATTCTAAAGGGCATTGGCTTGTTCAAGCCTTATATAATACACAATACTCACGCCTTTTCCTAGGAAAGCGGTAGGCAGAGACCTAAGACCGGATAAAATATTGGCGTCTGACACTTTCTCAGCATTCTTAAGATTCATAGAACTTCTCAGCTACTGGGTCGTATGATGAAACAAAGTAAATATAAAAAACAAAAACCTATCTCCGTTACTTTTGTTCCTACAAAATCTCATTTTTATCTACCTTGATGGTTTTGCAGAGGAAATAGAAACGAAGTAAAGGGCTCCATACAGGTATTATCTAGTTAGAATACAGCGTTTCATCGTGCTTCAGCGAAATCAACCTAATTATAGTATCTCCGGATTTCACACCAACCCTTCACAATTAGATAGAGGGGTAGGGATTTCAGGTGGTTTGATATAGAATAGCTTTCATCTTATTATTCCACCACGTAAATTATACTGTCAATTTGTAAATTCTAAGATCTTGATAGTTCCGCGCCTATTGTCAAGTTATGTGAGATTGTATCGCGACAAATGCGAGCTTGCCTCGATATAACGCGCGATTTCGCTTATATAACGCGTGAGTGTGGATACTTTTTGAGCAGTTTTTGCTGATATTTCAAATGCCAATAAATGGCGTTGAAGGGGGTGTCTACCCACTTTACTTTTGCGGATGATGCGTGTGGTGTACATAGGTAGAGGAATAATCATTTTGTTCTGTAATATGGTAACGGTAGTGTTTCTCTAGAGGTGAATATAATTATTATGAACATACGTATGATGTTATAAAATGATCTCGCTATCAATAAATTGTTTAATACTATGACGTATGATTTACTTGATCGATATCATCGGCCTTCTCACACGCCACGAACCATACAATATCCTAATATCCCTATTGAGTAGAGTATGTTAATATGTCTTCAGAATCTCCGTAACAGATATTAATCAAGCGGTCCTAACTTCACAATGGGTCCCGGTCCATTGTGTCCGACTATAGTGCCTTGACGACATGCTCGTAGACGCAGGGATTGCCACATTTACCTCCTGCACATATGTCGCCGTAAGATGATTACAGCCAATCTAATTATATCCCTAGGGATAAAATTATATACCTTAACTTAGTTATACGGGAGCGGTTCATTACTATTATACTAGGGAGCTATTATACGATTGCAGTCTAGTTATATAGTCATCTTACTAGACTGATCTAGTAACATAGTTATAAATCAAACGACGAAGACAATTAAACAAAGATTTTTCATAATCAACTTTAAATAAGAACAGATTCTATGACAATATTGCCCAAAATTGAAAATTGAATAATCAAATGACGTTTTATTTCATTATTAATAAGTATTTCTCGAAAGTATTGGATTAATCAAGTATGCATATTAAAATAAAATCAATTACGATAAAATAAAATGATCCCTATGACGAAATAGCACAGTAAATATAAAAAAATACTTATATTTAGCTGTACTCGTACTGCAGTTTTACCTTTATTGACAGAAGATAATGCAGTATTTGCACTATATCGTGTGTTTATATATACTTTTTAGTAAACACAGATCACTCCATTTTCACGCACATTTCACGACACTCCGAAAGAATCACATTACATCGTACTAGTGCCGGTAACCACATTCAGATGTCGACAGTAGCTTAAACACAAATACACTAGATTTCTCTAAAAACTGGTTTAAATTCTGCTTAGAAATAGCATAATTTCCCATAATTCTATTTTGACGAAAATCTGAACTCAGATTAGCAAAATGAGACGGTTAGTTTGAGATCCAAAAGAGAGGTGGTGCAGTGTAGCTGGAAGTGAGTTGCACCCAGGGGAAGAATATTGAAATTTAGGGAGCTGATGATAGACTGGAGTTTGGCAGTGCAAACATCATTTGTAAGTAAACATATATTGAAATCACCTAGGATAAGTGTGTCACTGTAAAGGGGAGATAGATCATTAAGGATGCTTTCAAAAGAGTTGTGCCTGTATCACACTAAGGTAAGGTAAGGTATCACGATAAAGAGGTGTTCAGCGGATCCAGAGTACAGATTAGGTAAGTGACTTTGCAAGAAATGGCGGAACGATGGTTCAAGTTCAAGTTCAAGTTCAAAGATTTTTATTCATAATAGCACAAAAATTGAGACTTAATGAACGTCATAACATAATCAAGAAAGCATAATATAACATTAAGTAGGTGCCTAATTATTACATAGAACATAATATATAGGGTGCAATGAACTGGTTTAATGCCAGATGTCGGTGTCTTGTAAAAAGTTAATAGTTTTTGTGTGTGTGCTGTATACATTTTTTGAATCGAGCTTCAATCAAGTTTTGTATTTCTTGCGGAATTTTATTGTAGAAGCGTATACAGTGTCCCGTAAAAGAACTGCAAACTTTTGTGAGTCTGAACATTGGAAAATAAAGTTTATGTTTATTTCTAGTTTGCGCTGTCAATGGTTTTAAAGCTACTGATATTTTTCCTCACATACATTATGTTTTCATGGATATATTGTCTTGCAACTGTTAGGATGTTGGTTTCTTTGAAGAAATCTCTCAGAGATTATCTATTACATAGCTTATAAATAAATCGGATCGCACTCTTCTGCAAAATAAAGATGGTCTCAATGTCAGCGGCCCGTCCCCATAGTAACATGCCGTATGACATAATGCTATGGAAATAACTAAAATATACAAGCCTAGCAGTTGCAACGTCAGTCAATTCCCTGATTCTTTTAACCGCATATGTTGCAGAGCTAAGTCTATGTGCTTATTTTAAAATATGGGGACCCCACTGTAGTTTGGCATCAATAGTGATGCCGAGAAATACAGTTTCACCTATTAGTTATAGTTTGTCTTTCCCCAATACAATGTTACTCTCAACTTGCATTACATTAGGGAAAGGAAATTTTATGCACTGTGTCTTTTTAGAATTCAGAAGCAAGTTATTGGCAGTAAACCAGTCTAGTACTCGCAAGAGAGCATTATTTGTTTCCTGTAAGTCATTTTCCTGTCTCCTAATTTTAAAAATTTGTGACATGTCATCTGCAAATAATACTATCTCTGACATGTTTTGTACCATGAATGGCAAATCATTTACATACACGAAGAAAAGGAACGGACTTCACCTGAGAACCCGACGATGTTGTCCTATTAATGTCAGCTTTTTGAACCCTCCCTTCTAAATAAGATCTCATAAGCTAAGAGCTATTGCCTTTTATGCCGTAGTGTTTTAGCTTTAATGTGCAATGTTTCGTGGTCTACACAGTCAAATGCCTTGGATAGGTCACAACAAACACCTATAGCATCCCTACGATCTTCCCACGCATTAAAAATATGTTTAACTAACATGACTCCAGCATCTGTTGTCGACCGCCCTTTTGTAAATCCAAACTGGAGAATTTGATGCGCATTGAAGTGCACCAGTAACTGACCCAATATGATCTTCTCAAATATTTTACTCAATACGGGTAGAACCAAAACGGGTCTGAAATTTATAGGGTCATGCCTATTGCCGCTTTTAATAAAGGTACTAGCCTGCTGTGTTTCATGAGATCAGGGAAAGTACTCTCATCTACACATTTATTGAAGATTTTAGCTAAATGAGGGGCAAGTTCGTCTATCACTGAGCTAATAGTTTTTACTGACATGCCCTAGAGATCGTCGGATTTTTTCAAATTTACATTAACATAAATGCTTAAATTATGCCATAGGGCCCAATAATGAGAAATTTTGATTGCACTTTTGAACATTGACTTTTAAAAATGATGCAGCAAGATCCGGAGACGAGTCTAAAGAAGCCGTAGTAACAATTGGACCATTTGTAAAGAACTGTTCAAACGCGGCCGCGATGTCATCGTCAGAAGTTATTAGTTTGTCTTCAATCTTAAGTAAATAGCTACGGTCTCCAGATTTTGTTTTACCTGCTTCTCTATTTATGATATTCCAAATTGTTTTACTTGTATTCGACGATTTTCGTTTTTATGTGTTTGCACTTAGCATTATGGCAGACGGCCCTAAATATTTTTGAATATAATTTTACATGTTGAATAAAAATTGGGTCATGTGTAGATGTTTTTTTGCCATAAAGTGCACAAAGCATATCCCTTCTTTTACGAATTTCTTTTGTTGCCCATTCACTAAACCCTACTTTACTATCGCTATATTGTATGTTTATTTAATTCAAAATTGTTTTCAAAACTTTTGTTGAATAAGTCCGTATAGTGATCATTCGCTTTTTGAGTATTATTTTGAGTAGGTAAGCAATTTTTTTTTTGATTGGTCTACACAAGACTGGTTCCAGTGATTTCGAATCTACTTCTAAGTTGACAATTTGCCCACTGTGATCAGACTTAAACAATTTACTGTACATTTCTTCAAATTTCGCATCCGCAAAAGACGTTATTATGGTAAATAGCAACACCACCACCAGCCTTTCCCCTCCTATCATTCCGATAGAGCCCTATATTCTACTTCCGACGAAATTCTAGCCTTTCCCCTCCTATCGTTCCGATAGAGCCCTATCCTTCCGACGAAAATCTGAACAAAGATTAGCAAAATCAGACTCATTTTATTTAAGATATGGGGGAACGAAGGCCAAAATCTTTTTTTGGCAGGTAATTGATATGATATTTAAGTGCGTTTTCTTTTTTTTTCCTAAAGACATACAGTGGACCTTTTTATTTCGAAGATCAGTCAACTCCATTTTTTATGTCAGAATATCGAGCTGATTACGCAACAGTATTTGTTATGAAAAAATCTGTTGGGTGCATACTTTTCGAGAGAAAAAATATATAAGAATTTATGACGAAAAATTATGATTGATCTGTCTATCGTGTCTCTCGGGACATTTTAAAACAGGTTCGTAAATTAAATATTCATTCATCGTGATATATAATATTGAATTAATTTCATTCATTCAACAATCGATTATTTCCGATCTCGGCAGTTCATTCTTCAGCATGAACCTCATCAGTATTGGTAGGCTATGTTTGGAAAATTACCGAATGAACTGCCAAGATCTAATAGAATTGAATGTTGAATGAATGAAATTGATTCAGAATGATGAATAAGTTTTTCACAAGCTGTATTTCACAATGTGTAAAATTATTCAAAAAATGCTGGTTCGACTCTTACTTGAGAGACCGCCAGCAGCGCATCAATTCTGAAGAGGTCACTACGAAATGGTGCAAGTTCTCTACGGGTGTTCCGCAGGGTGGCATCCTTACTCTTCTTCTCTCCTCAGTTTTCATTCATTCCATCTAGGATGTATTATGTTCCTCGTATTATCTTTAAGCAGATGAAATTTATTGGCATTTTCCCCTGTGTGATCTGACTTCGACTATTGCGGCTTTGAATGCTGACCTCAACAATATCAGGAAATGGGCTCTTTCGTATGGGCAATTAGTCATCCTCTCTCAAGTCATTAGTCATCATCAAGTCTCAGTTGATGATACTGGGTACACGGCACTTACTTAATTTGTTGCAGAATAGATCCGTTGCTCCCGTGCTATATGACGGTACCATTTTCAAAAATAGCGAGAAAGCGCAAAAATTTGGCGTTGTTTTTGA
Organism: Argyresthia goedartella; assembly: GCA_949825045.1. Classification (NCBI taxonomy): domain Eukaryota; kingdom Metazoa; phylum Arthropoda; class Insecta; order Lepidoptera; family Argyresthiidae; genus Argyresthia; species Argyresthia goedartella. Next base: position 3,014,317 of record OX463815.1, read on the forward strand.
CAATTTATTAACCTGACCTCACAAACATGGGGCGACCAGCCCCATGTTTGTGAGGTCAGCAGACGAGTCTTTGTATCCTTTCATTCCCTTCGGCGTTTGCAGTTCTTCCTGCCTAGGCAGACTAAAATCATGCTAGCTCAGACCCTTCCTCTGCCTTTAGACTACGCCGATGTTTGCTGGGCCCGTGCGTACGAAGATCTACTGAACAAACTCGAGCGACTCCAAAATCTTGGGATTCGATTTATCTTCGGTCTTCGACGTGATACTTAGTACGACCACGTGTCCCATATCACAGGGAATTACGCTGGCTCCCGATCCGACTTCGTCGTGATATGCACATTCTCTCCTTCCTTTTCAATATTTTGAGAAATCTGCGCTAACCTGCATATTTTCGTGAACGTTTTGAGTATATTTTCTCAGGGGATAGACTTCGGAGATCTCACACGGTGTCAATTTTGTCAATTCCTCAGCATAACACTGTTGCTTACGAGCACTCGTTTAAGTTAAGGGCAATATGTTTGTGGGATGCACTTCCTTGCGCTATTAGGGATTGCACATCCTTGTATACTTTAACAAAAAATAAACAGCATCTCCTCTCTTCCACATAGTGTCTATCTTATAGTATGTATGTGGATCTATGAATTTATTGTATTCTATTAATTTATTTTATAGTACATAAGTTTGTAGGCTCTATTGTGATTTATCTAGTAGTATATTGATTTTATTTATTTCTTTTAACTCTTAATTGTATACTAGCACTACCTCTCTATATTTTATTTTATTCCTCTCTTCACAGGTTAGCTGTAAGAAATTAATTTTTAGAAATAAGCTCACCTTTGCATATTTTCCATTGTGTTTTCTATGCAATAAAGGATTATTTTTATTATTATTATTATATTTCTCAGCAGAATTTAGACCAGTTTTTAGTGAACTGTAGTGTATTTATGTTTAAAGTAGTGTCTATAACTGAATGTGGTAACCTACATCGATTGATTATTTTGGCATATGGAGTTTTGTGATCAAAGCCAAGTTATCAGGATATGGAGTAGGTACGTATACCGATAGTAGAGGCAGAGAGACAGTTATCATAAATACTTAAACTGATTTAATTACGGCTAGTGTACTAAATATCAAGAGACTAATTAGTCTCAGCAACATGTTAACATCGACAAGATAATCAGGAAATCGGAGCTGCCTGCAAATCAATTGGGTTTAACCGCAGTTGTACACAGAGGTTGCGCCCTATCACTTTGTATTGCGGATTTACCTTCCTACCCTATCATTTGTATTGCGGATTTACCTTCCTACCTCCTACCAATACAACCCCATTTCGGGGCATCGCGATTGAGCACCTCATGTCATGGTAATCAAATTAAAAACCCATAACGGGAAAATCACCTCTATAGCAGCATCAGTCGTTGAGGAGCTCAAAATTATATACTATGTTTGTTTTAAATTTTATTACCATAAAGGTAAAACAAGTTATTCACCTAACACAGGTATTCATCATTTCAGCCCAAAGCTGTCCACTGCTAGTCATAGTACTCACCCAAATGAGCCAGCGTTAACTGTCCTCCATCTCTCCCATAACCTTATTTTGTGAAACCTTACATTTAATGCGAATGTAATCTCGTCATCGCCAATCCAGTACTGGTCTGGGTACCACGTCCTATGTACCAACGGGTACTATTGTCATATGAAACCTGAACAGTTCAAAGTACTCGCAACAGCTACTGATACATCTCAGAATATTAGTCTCTAGGCGCATTCAATACCATCTGTATTGAATGCATCTAGAGACCAATATTCTGAGATCGGTAAACACAAAGCCCGGAAGCGACGTGTTGTCGACAGGGATCCTAATCACTGTTTTTGCAATCTGGCTGGCATTATACTAATTATAGTAACTAAAACACTGATAGTGGTTAAATTATATCTGGAAACTAATAGACTTTTCAATAGTAAGTGGGAATGAGGTTAGATACCGGTATCTACTTACTCAAATTTGTAGAGATGTAACTGGCAACGCAGTTTTATTGCACCCTTCAGGAAAGAAACTAAAATGTTGCATGTAAATAACGCTTCCCGCGTTAACTACAGCGTCTTGGGCAAGTTGTAGAATGGCAGGAAATACAGAACGAATGTCTTTATTTTTGGATGCTGTGGGTTTATGACGTCAGTGCAATGTCTCGCATCGAGTCACATCGAATGTACTGTCAATTTTAAGTTTTGTTTTATGTGCACTTTAAGTTTCTCTGCATATATTTATTGGTGCATAAAGCTGTTTTCAGAGAAAACAAACTTATACTTACTATTATATAATATTTTATTTATCATAATTTCGACCTACATTATAAAAAGCTACCTATATAACACGATAAGGAAGCTATACAGAGGTAACACACCATTAAATGACAATGGTAATAAAAAGTACTGAACAGAGTTAAGCAGCAATAATCTCGACAGCAGGTAATATGACAGCGGAAATTGTTACAAATTGACAAAAATAAACATGCGTGAATCCAAGAAAATCGAGACGGCCGCCGCCGCCGCCACCGCCGCGTGCCCGCATGAAAATAAAATAAAATAGATCGGCCAACCCTACCTGCGAAAATATCTACAAACAATGTTAGCGAAAATTCAATCTCGCAAAATAGAAAATATTTTTACGGTCAATGAATATGAAAGTGTAGACGGGGCATTACAGCGCAGGTTATGTTGTCTTAGCACTAAAGTTTAGTGTAGCGCGTTGAATATAACTCTCTTGGAATCGCGATATTCATGGCGCGCTCTAGACTGTACGGTATAATTCGTTTACCTTGCCCGCAACATTGAATGTCAAAATACATTTGAATATAAAAAAGAAAAAAGGATCCTACTATTTGCAGAATACGTTTATATACAGATAACTGAAAAGCGTGTGAAATATTAGCTGTAAATTAAACAATGATAAACAAAATTAATCAATGAAGTAAATTCACATTACGTTAACATAATGTGAATTTACTTCATTCAAACATTGTTTGGAATTCATTTCGTGATTTTGCAGCCAAACACAAAATGGCGTGTAACTACCACAATACCAAAGAGACTGTTAATAATGGCATTGTTCAAGTTAAATTCGGTTTCGTTGTACAAAAGTGATGTTTGCCTCAAGTACTAAGTCAAGTTTTGCCGGGTAACTTGATACCTTTGGTTTCTTTGAAATTGTTCGCTGTATTGTCTAAAGCCTTATTTGGCAATAAGCCGTTGAAATATTTTACAGACATTCTACACCGTGTTTCAAAATATATTTTATCACAACATGTAAACACATAGAGCGATTGCAAGTAACAATACTTGTGTCGTTCAACCAGCTATGTTTTAATAGCGTAATGGGGACATTATGACATCAAACAATTTTTAATACCTATGCAAATATCGTATATCGTGTATTTTTATTTAAAATTTTCATTCGAACGGATAAAGAAGACTAGCGGTATCTGAAAGATGCACCTGAAGCAATAACGAACGCGGGAACGGAACAGATCGGATCGCATCTGCGCTTATTAATCTCTATACAAAATGATCGGCTTGTACTATTACGTTAAGAGATTCGATGTGCCTTTGTCGCGGGCTCATTCAGTGTAATTTTAAATGGAATCCCTGGCGTTTCCTTCTCAGAAACCAATTCTGCAGCACAATACATCCCGGCCACAATAGCTGTTATTATGGCTGCAGGATAACTGTAATCGGACCGCGACGATTAGTAGTTTATGGAAAATGTGAGGGCGTTCAGAGGTCATATGGTGGCGTGAGGATGCAACGAAAACATTTGGAGTAGAAAGAGTTGAGAGATGTGTGCTGGTTAGAAATAATTTAGGTGAAAACCTACTCATTACGATTGCGGGGTTCCAAATTAATTGAAACTTATTCAAGATCCTGGATAGGAGTTGAGTTTGAGATTCAATATAGAAGAATGTTATAAAAACCATAATAGTTCTAAGTGTATTTCTTGAATATTTATCAACAAAAAATCGTCACGCCTTTCCCCGTACGCGGTGGCAAAGACAAAATTGCCCACGTTTAGCCAGTTATTCAGTACTCCAATTAACGATGTTTCCCGTCATCATCATCATTCCCAATACCTTTAGAATATCCTTATAATGTGCGATCAATTACGAAGTAAGCGTGAAACCACTAGACCAGATTTCTAAAAACAATATTTAAAACATTCATAGTATCCTTTGCAGAGCCTCCCATTTTATTAAACCTACACATTATCAGAATACCTAAACTTGATCTGGCATAATCCCGACATATGCTTGTCTCGCCAGTGCGTCGTGTCGTGACGTACACTACACACACAGACAGCGGACAGCGCATGCCCGTAGCTCTCGCAATACTAACCGGAAGATAATATAGGTACAAGGCTTTTATACTTTTCCGAGTCCCAATAATAGGTCTTTGTTGGATAATTCTAAATTAAATCACCGGGTATACGTCACGGATAATTTCAGTTGGGGCGCCCGCCGGTCCATTATACTCTCCTAATGATATTACAGCAGATCCGACACACCAAAGAATTGGATAAGCTTGATATTATTCAGGGATTATCATCTGATTTTCTGAGCGTTCGACTGAAAAAAGAAGACCTTTGTTGTATCCAAACCCTATTTCTCTTTGAAATATCTCTTGAAGGGACTGATTTAATGATATGCTTTTATACAATCACTTTATAGATCGGATGCTTCTAAAGTATGCATATGTGAATCAATTTACAAAGCTTTCATTTATCTTGTTAAGGCTCTTTATTTTTGAATACAGGTAAGGAAAAGTCGAGGGATTATCTAATTAATATCTTTGGGAAATAAAGCGATTGAAAGGCTTATAGAATTTGCTGTGTTGCAAAGAGTGCACGGAAAATATAATCATATTCTATGTGTACAGTCTGCATGGATAAACTATTTGAATATCTGGCTATATGTGGGCAAAATTTTGTTTTATGCCAGCCCGACTGACGATTTGTTTACAAACTGGGCCGGGCTATAAGCTAATTAGTACCTGTGTATGTATATGTGGACTTGTCTAGTTATAGTCAACTCCTTTACAGTATATGTGCACAACTAAATACAAGCAAGCTTGTAAAACAGCGCACATTGTAACAGAGGTTTTGGTACTCGAACTTTGAAATTTCCAAATGAAATAGTCTAGTTAAAAGAGAGTTGAGTTGAGACCGAACGAAACGAGTCACGCGAAGTTGTAAAGCATGAAACTGTAACGGAAAGTTTGTAACAAATCAAACCGTAAAAACTTCGTTTCGATGGAGGCTTCCGATAAAACGCTGGGGCCCCGCCTATCCACCGGATTCAGTTCACTTCACAACTGAGTCGCAGTTAGCGCCGCGGAGCGCTTAAGCCTATTGGGGCTAGGAATAATATTTTGTTTTTATCTTCTTGTATTCTTAAAGATTGTTAATGTTAAATCTATGTTAAAATCTATGTTTTTTGTATTATATGAATTTTGTAAGCTTTTTTGTACAATAATCATGCTATTAAATCTGTCATTTCTTTGTTTCTCCTGAAAATGAATACTCTGTTTATTTAACAGGTGTTGTAACTGTGAATAAAATATTTATCTATCTATCTAATATTTATTGCGAACAATATTTTTTTTCAGACTGAAGACATAATACATTCAGAAAAACATGTCAAGTATTTGCTGCTTTAAATTCTGGCTAAACGTGGGCAAAATTGAGCCTCTGCCACCACAAATAGAAAAAAGCATGGTTCTATGTTTTTATATTGTAAAATTGGTCCCCCATAACCACTTCACATATAAGTTCCGCGTCCCGTGATTTCCATACTACCTACTCCTAGCCAAAATTGGCGCGCAGACATGTGGGATGTGGTACACACAACATCAACCTACAATGAGTGACGCTGCGATGACAAACCTCCAAGCCTGTTATTTAAAAAGGAACTAAAAAGCAAACCCCTAAACAAAAATATCTTCACGCTTTTTTCCAAAAGAGGTGGCTAAGGCACAGTGACCTCAAGTTCAAAGAAGCGTTCAAACTGGCTAAACATGGAAGACAGACGTTGGAGTATGGGCAGGCCCAGAAGAGGTTGAAGGGATGATTTGGATAAGTTGCTACCAGGATGGATCGATAAAGCTTTAGTTAGAGATGTGTGAGCTCGAACTGGTGAGGCCTTTGTTCAGCAGTGGGCCACCGTGTAGACTAAAAATAATAATTAAAAAACATGGATCTGTGCCTCTTCCACCCTGCAAGCGAAATAACGTAATGTGTGGGGCTAACGCACAAACTTCGCCGGCATAGGTGACGGCTTCATTTTGACAGCTTCGTGCAAGAATGAACTTTATCATTATGACAATACGGCAAGTCAATTCAAGCGTCGGTATCGGGATCAAGCTGACGGGGCTTGGGCGGTAGGCCCACTGGTCATGATAAAAAAAACTTGAAAGCCGGTAGCAAAACCGTTAAGAATGTCGCTATCGGTTTGAAATGAATCCGAGACACAACTTCTACGATTGTACTTAATTTATATGGAGAGCCATCTGCTTGTTTCTTCTTCGTTCGATTCAGATTGCTGTGTTCAACAACTGCATTGAACACAATGAAAGACAATGTGTTTCAAGTAAACACGTTGCTTACTTTACAGCCTTCAAACAATTCTGGATATTTATGACTTATTTTATGAGGACGCTAGTCTTCTTTAAATTTAATAAATAACCCTTATTTTGAACTGTTTGGCAGGGTTAAAATTCAAACGTAAAATAAAAATTAATACAAGTTTACGATACCTCCGTGAAAGCCTTCCAAGACCTTAATAACTAAAGGTATCGTATTCCTGACATAGGTCGATAGCACGCAGAAAAAGCTTACATTTTAGAAGCAGCAAGGCGTTAAAAGGGAATCTGAGACGCCGTAAACCAGAACAAAGGTGGAGTGGATTTGTGGAGTGAGTAATAAAATTTGTAAACGGGGCATGATACGGCCACTTGAGCGCCGGTGTCGCGGGCGGCAGCCAAAAACGTAATGAAAATGAGATAATTCGCTCCGAGCGAACGCTCCCATCGTAACAGCCCTTGGGGGCCATAAAAACAGTCTTAAAACATTTTGAATATAGTTTTCATGAGCCTCTGTAAAACGCGAGCAAATTATTTTTTTACCATCGCCACTGCGTTCAAGTCTGTGGGGAGGTTTTCGTGTTGTTTTAAAACGGTTATTGTAAAAAATATGGAGTCTAAGCCTATTAGCTTATTGCTTAACAAGCCGTTCTGACAAGCTTACCAAGAAATATAAATAGGTATGTACCCAATACTTACACATACAAATCAGCAATCAAGAATATATGTAAAACAACTTATGGTTAGTGAAAAATAAAAAGCGAACATGTACGCAAAGCTGTACACTTAAAACTTGCAAAACTGTAGAGTCTAAAGCTTACCGCACTTCGTAGCCTACTCAACTGCGAAACCGTAGCTACCGTAGGCTCGTAGCACAAAGCGTTACGGCGTAGCATCTGGCCAAGCGCCAAGTTACCTGTTGTGGGCTTCTCTGGCGTCGTCGTAGCCGCGAGCTGTGCTAACTGTTGCATGTCTCGTAAAAATACTATGTCAAGGGGATATCATATTGCATTGTTACTACTGAATCAACAGTATCTTTAATTCCACTAATAATACAAATCCCAATAAAGTAAGTACTAGTAATAAGAATCAAGAATCTGTTTGTGAAAATGACACTGCATACACAAGGAGTTACGTACCTGGTCCTGACAATAAATTGTAATGAGGCTGTTTTGTACATCACCACTCATTAAGTATTATGCAACATCTCAGAACATTTACTCACAAGACATATAGATAAGGTGTATAAGAGATACGTATTGCTAATAATAGTTATTTATCAGAAATAGGTACAGTACGATTTCTTCAACTTAACTGCTCGACGCTTGTCGGTTTTAGTCGCTGAAAGTGATCAAGTTGTCTGGCAACTTAAGATTTGGCACTGAGGTGTGTAATGAAGAGTTTATTAAATTAACGACCGGTTTAGCCCTGTGACCCTGCCTACGAAGCTGACGGTCCTGGGTTTGAATCCTGGTAGGGGAAATATTTGTGTTGTGAGCATAAATATTTGTTTCCTTGTCTTGAATGTTTTCTGTGTATTTACAGTATTTATCTCTGTTAAATATATCGTTGTTTTGTACCCATAACACAAGCCTTTGGTGCGATTTGTGTAAGATTGTCCTCCAATATTTATATCAAGGGACAAATCTCAAAACAGTTGATTGATTTACGATTAATTAGTATCCAAAAGCCGGGAAGTGTGAGTGGTAACGTCAAAATAATCGTATTGTATGCGTTTTTAAAAAAGGATGTCTCTCAAGCTGTAATCCTCACTTTTGAAATATTCATGAAAATGAATATGTATACGCATTGCTTAATCTGTATACGAGTATCGCATGTACAAAAGCTTTTAAGGCCTAATCTCTTTCAAATATTGGAAATTATTATTTAACAAAATTTATACCATCTAGGGCTTTCCCAAAACAGTTCGGGTGGAGTTTCAAGCACTTTTAAGCACTGTCATAATGTAGAGAAATCCTCCTCTGGCAAACAGCCAGCGCCAGAACCTGTTGATTTTTATACAAAACGGTGTGCGATAGTACTTTTGTGGATTACCTGCCACGTCTGATGAATGTCTTTGGCCCGAACGCACTGCAGCCCACTGAAAGTTTGAGGGACCTTGATGACATGGTGTCATTATCTCTCGCCTGACATGACATTTAAGCGGCTCTTTATGTGATCAGGGGGGAGAATATCACAAAATCTTTTAATTAGCAAAGTTATCACATTACAACCAAACTCGGTCTTCATTGGTCGCTATCTTTGTCGAGACTGCAGCCCCTGTAATCTGTATCATTCACAATGTGTGCGATAGTATTTAATTATTAATTATTGTATATACATATTATATATATATATATTTTTATAACTTTTTATCTCTAGGATGTGGAATGGTGCGTGATTCTAAAATTGTTTCGTGTCCTGTGCTAATCAAAAATACCATCGTACAAGAGAACTGATGAACGAAAAGAAACAAATATAATTTACGAACTGGGTTTTGAAACCAGTCACTACTGTTTGCAGATCCTCCGTCAAACCAATGGACGATGCTCAATAACTATACGTAGTACTGTTTATGATTAATTTATGAAATTTTGTCCTATTTTAATAAACTAATTTGAATATTTCGAACAATAAATATCTGATTACTTTTTTATTATTGATTAAAATATCAACCCTCCTGACATCACTTGATCAATTTTTTTATCGTTTACTTGCGGCTGGTGGTTTCTTCATGAAAAAATCATGTCACTAACATGTCATTATTGAACATTCATAACAACAAAAACAATTGCAGACAATTTAGCAAAAGACGGTTAAAATAACTCTTCACCGTCAATGGATGGACTAATTACATTGTTTAACAGTTTTAACGTTTATTTAGCACAGGTTGCAAATAATATTAATTGTAAAACTACACCTATAGAAAACACACAATGAATGGTGCTAATGTGAAAGGTTTTTGGTGGCTTATTTTTCTCCTTGAATGGATCAATTTATTAATCTAGGCATGATTGCCTTGTTCTTATCTTAGGGTTTCACTAAGACTTCATTAAAATCTAGATTTCACCACTTTATAAACCAAATACTATAATGACAATATTTGTTATGGGTGCTGACTGACAACTGAGTTATTGACAGATGGGAAAACTATTGACATTTGACAGTTTTACAGGACAGCTAACTCAACGGCGAAGGAAAATTGAGAAAACTACGCTGTAGAGAAAATTTAAAGTAATCCTGTAATATTTTTGATGGGAATACCGCCATTTATTTAAGAACACGATTATATCGAAATGTTTTTCGCAGTTCGATACCCTTGAACATATTTTACAAACCGAATTGCGCCACCGAAGATAACAAAAGCTTCCGCAAAATGTCCATTTACCTATTTAATATCATCACATCTCTTATCTGGGGAATTAATACACGTCTCTTGTATGGGAACCCCCTTATTTTATTTAAAAAAACTCCTGTACATTATTTGTTGCAGTAGTGGCAACAGAAGCAGACATTCTGTAAAAATGTCAACATGTGTTCATGACATTCAGCCTGCAGACAGACATAGGACAGACAGAAGGACAAACAGATGGATGGACGGACAGCGGAGGCTTAGTAATAGAGTCCCAAATAGCACCCTTCAGATACGGAACCCTTAAACCGATGAGCTAGCAACTTAATTCCCAATCAGTATAGTAAATAAATATGGGGCGACTTAAAAAGCCTTGGTTAAATTCTCGCAGGCTGACAATTCATATCACACAAAGGCTATAATTTGTTTAATAACTTTGCATTTTGTTTCAGGTAAAATCCTTAATCTGGCTAACGGGTTATGGATTTATACGAGCAGGATATTATGAACCAGGTATATAATAATTTGATTACTAATTTGCATGCAACTAAATAGTATATAATAGGAACGGCTACGCAATATAATAGGTACGGCAATAAAAATGTGACTAATCAAAGATGTTAACTTTTATACTATAATATTTTTATCGGAATAACTGAATGTGCCTTCCCATATTCTGGTCGATTAACAGCCGATGTTTTAATTCCCAGATAAAGTTTATCTGCCTGTTTATCTCAGAAATGTGTGCGTCAAAAATGTCAAATAAAGCTACATGGGTATTGAAAAATCGCCCTCTAATTAAATAATGCCAAGTCAAAAGTTGTCAAGACATCCCATATTTGATATTACAATCTCAGACTGTTTTCCCTAAAATATGCAGGCGAACGCTACAAAATATATTCGCCACGTTGTGTCATTTGAAAAATTCTAATTAAGGTCGACCAGCTGTCGTTTTTTTAGAGATCCGCATAAGATCCATTTACTGAGTTTTTTAAGTACCCACCTAAGGCTATGAACTCAATACCGACCGACAGTTTGGTGTTCTTACAAATTTGATACATCGCTGGTTAGCGGCCGCTCACTGAAAGCCTACGAGAACTAAGCCACAAACTCAAACTTCTTCAGCGGCGATTCAAACATCTAGAAGTGAACTAGAGAGTAATATTGAACATGATCTAGTTTAAAGCAGTTTATTTATTTTTTCACATGTACGGTGCTGCACGCAGCTATTTTTAAGTGGCCTTTTCTTATAGTGAACCACCACCGCTGAGAAAACAACGTATGTTCCTTTAAAAGCTCAGCTGTTGGACTGCTAGGACTTTGTCACTCTGCGTGAACATATAGCTATAATATATTTCACTGGTTTGTCAAATTTGGCAGAACTTCTGAGAATTGATATGAAAAATTGTATTCAAATTTTCACTAGGAAAGAGTGTATGAGCATTGCTTGGGCTCGCACTTGACCGGTTTTATTAAATTTTGTTAGTCCAACAAGATCGTCGCTGACGTTTAAGATGTTTCGGAATTTAAAATAACGACAAAGTTTTTAATAGCATTTATCAACGTTAATACAGACTGCATATACGAGTACTAAGAGTACTTACTCTTACATAGTACTCGTATAGGTAAACTTATACCTATCTATTTTATTGAATAAAATTTTACATCAGTTTGGTAAGTTTTACAAATTTTGTAAAACGTACCAAGCAGATATAAAATTAATCATATTTTCAAATGAAATGAAATGAAATTAGAAATTAAATTGTTCATTTCATAGATAACATAAACTAAAGAGATAGAGTTAGGGCAGGGTGAGATCCTAATGTGTTATTTATGTTTCTGTAAAAATCTTGAAGGGTGTGTAAGTGTGTGTAATGGGGTTTAAATGGGGTGTGTTTAATGTAATGTAAAAGCAGCTATTGTAAAAAAAATATTAAGTAGACTTTTGGTTTCTTCATTACAGAGCTTTTTAAACACTTAGATATGAAGTTTTACTTGAGTTCCTATTTAGGGGATAAATATTGACGATGCGATTAATTTTTGTATCAAGACGAGGACCCAAAATTAGGGAAAACTTTAAAGTAAAGGCGAAGCTGTATGTTGTCATTAACACGATATATAACAGCCTGTCATTGCGACGAGTGTCTACTGTACTACGGGGTCTAAGATAAGTTTAGCGTGCTGACTGAGGACGATGTGGTGAATAAAGAGTTGACGGACAGTGAGGACATCATATGATTGATAAAGAGGATAACCAGAGGAAAGTATTGGCTTAAAAGTACATACTTTGATTATAGCTATTTGGGCTCTCTCGATATCCAACATATCCATCTTGCCGGCACCACTCCAAGACGAAATGTAGTAGGTAATTACAGACTGACAGAGTACTAGATAAACCTGTCTGATAAGACTTAGGTCAGCCACGTGCCTGAGGTTTTTGAAAAAAAAGTTTAAGAGGAGATCATTGCAACGTAACATCACAGAAGAAGATTCTTCCATTTTTAGGGTTCCGTACCCGAAGGGTTCCAAACGGGACCCTATTACTAAGACTTCGCTGTCCGTCCGTCCGTCCGTCCGTCCGTCTGTCACCAGGCTGTATCTCAAGAACCTAGCTAGCTAGAGAGTTGAAATTTTCACAGATTATGTATTTCTGTTGCCGCTATAACAACAAATACTAAAAAACAGGATAAAAGAAATATTTAAGGGGGCTCCCATACAACAATTCTTTCAATACCACATACAAACTTATGGATGCACCTGGTTACGTACATGGAGTCCGAAAGTAACCGCACCAATAACTTTGTAAACAATATTTTGCTGTGTAAAATCCAAACTATTCACTCCACACCATCGCTTCCATTGAACGGTGGTACGGAACCCTTCGTGCGCGATTAAGACTCGCACTTGACCGGTTTTTAAGTTTAATGTCGCACAAATCATAAATATAAATGAGGAAGAGTGTGGGACCAAATTTATTACCCAAAGGTACACCTGGAGTCACCCTTAGGTTAGCACTTATAAACCACCTACCTTGATACACTACTCTCTATTGGATAGATAGTCCTTGAATAATTAGAGTTGAATGTCGCGGATTCCCATTCTCTTACTTAGTAGTTTGGGGATAGAGACTGTGTCAAAGACTTTAGCTAGGTCGAGAAAAATGACTATTTGTCCATACCTTTTACGATGTGACCCGTAAGTGCATGGACAGAGTCGTCTCGGTAGATTTTCCAAATCCAAAGCCAAATTATTGATATAGAGAGTAAACCTTTTCCCACCAAATAGTAGAATCAAAATAGGTCTGTAATTTTTAAGTACATCTCTATTACCTGCTGTATTTATCGCGTTAACCAAAGATTTTTTAATAAATGTGGGGATTCAGCCAGTATCAGCCAAATATTGAAGATGTAGGTCAATGAGAATATGTCTGAAATCTTATAAGATTTTATTAGGGATATTAATTCATCCCGTTGAAATGTTATTTTTAAGGCTTATGATAGGTTTTTTCACTTCACGATCATCTGTGTTGATCAAAACAAAAGATTGGAAATGTTGGTCAAATGAAGGGACGGCATACTAACCTTATCACTAGATTGGAACGGGTTGATCACCATACCTATTTTAGTAGCTATTTCCTTGGCTACATTTACAAAAAAAAGTGGTTCACATCATCAACGGTATTTGTATTCGTTGTAGAAGTAGGAAGTTGTTTTAACTTTTTGGTATTTAGTATATTTTTAATTACTTCCCATATATTTTAAGTGTTTTTAAGCAAATTATTGCAGGTGTTTCTATACCGGTTATAAATAGTTTGTTATATTAAGTTATTAGGGCCCTTTTTTATTTTGCAGGCAACTTATCTCTATTTTCCATAAAGCTTAAAATATCTGTGGTGGTCCAGGGTTTTATGATGTGCTTTGACAGATCTTTATAGTCTCTGAATTCACATCAACTGCTGGTTTCATATTGGCTATAAGGTAATCAAAGGCGAGTTTTGGGTAATTATATGGATAATTAGGCTGGAAATCAATATTTTTCAGATCCAGTTGCTCATTCCTTAGACCTTCATTGTTCAATATTGTGCGCTCTCTAGAACCCGATATTCTATTGATTTTACAGTCAACTCAGAGAAGAGAGGCTTGGTGATCTGTGACCTTATAGTTGGTAACGTGTGCAAATGCCGATGCTTTGTCTTTAGTATAATATGATCGAGATATGAACCGTATTCATGAGTAGGAAGGGTAATAGTCGGCATTAATTCATGAGTGGTACAAAGGTACAAAGTACTAATATTTTTTTAAATAGATAAATGCTATTCTCGTACTATTTAGGGCAGAGGTACGTGATTTAAGAAATAAATCAAGGTGTTCGTTTATTGGAGAACGATAAATGGCTATGATGGCCGTCTCCTTACCAATTCATTAATTATCAGGCAGTAACATTCAGCAAAATTCTTCAACTGTGATTGTGACATCAAATCATTCCTAGAAAAGACAACAACACCGTTGGTCTTAGGGTAACTCTTGTGAAACTGTTGTAATCATCGAATTTCGGTGTTATTATGTTAAATGATAGCCAGCATCTTCGCATGGGGTGCTTGAACTAGTCACTCGCATTTTAAAGTTTAACGGTGACGGGTTTGGCATTCCTTTTGAGGACGAGGCTCTTCAGCGGTGGCGGGCCCGTTGTCCGTGGGGAGATGTTCCGGAGAAGCCCGGCGTGCAGCGCCCCTGGGATGAGGAGCTGTGCAAGGTGTCCCTTGAAGGGCTGTTAGCGCAGAGCTCGGGAGCGGAACTTGCTCGTCTGCGAGTAGTCTCCCAGCCGGAGTCAGGTGCTTGGCTGCATGCGTTGCCGTCTCCGCATTTAGGAACCCTTCTGGACGACAACTCCCTGCGTGTAGCCGTGGCGCTTCGTCTGGGTTGCGATATCTGCGAACCGCACCACTGTGTTTGCGGTGCGTCGGTAGATTCGCGGGGACGTCATGGGCTACACTGTGCTAGAAGTGCAGGGAGACTCTCTCGCCACCACTCGATCAACGACATCGTCCGGAGGGCTCTCGTCTCTGCATTCCATCAGTTCTCGAACCACCGGGTTTGAGTCGCAGCGACGGGAAGCGTCCGGACGGTCTCACCTTGATACCGTGGGAGAGAGGTCGTTGCCTTTTGTGGGATGCTACTTGTGTGTGCACGTTCGCGGCATCCCACATTGGCTCCACCATGGTGACACCTGGGGCTGCAGCGGAGTCGGCGGCGTGGCAGAAATGCCTAAAATACGCACAGCTGATGGGGAGCTACCTGTTTGTTCCCTTGGCCGTCGAGACCACGGGTATTTGGGGTGCTCAGGGCAGGATGTTTGTCAAGGAAATTGGGCGACGCTTGAGGGACCGAGGTTTTGACAATCGTTCCGGAGCTTTCCTGATCCAAAGGATCTCACTCGCCGTGCAGCGCGGTAATGCTGCCAGTGTGATGGGTACCTTTGGGTCGGGCATGTCCTGGGGCGGTTTATTTTTTTTAGTATTTTGTTTTTTATTATGTTCAGTTTTTGTGTGTGTGTATTTTTTAATTATTTGGTAATTTTAATTTCTTAGCTTATTGACGACGCACTTTGCGGATTTTTGCAAAATAAAATAATAAATTTAGCCAGAATTCGGTGAGAAACATGATGTCACAATGAATGTAGGCGTTCCAAGAACACCAGGTAGTTTTTCATATTACAACCTATACTGCGAATATTTTGTGTGAGAATCGTCAGACAGCTTAGGTACCTGAGAGCCAATGATTCGTAATCCCCAATATCACATGGAAGAGATTCAGAAACCCTAATACTGTCTATTTGGTTAGTTTAATCGAGCAGAATGAGAGTTTGGAAAGATATATTAGGGATGAGTTACAAGTTGCATTACAAGAGAGTAGTGATTGTATGTATTGCCTGCAAAGCGAGTGTTTGGGTATGTGAAGTAATTGCTTAGTGAGAGAATAGAGTATAGGAAATGAGTATGTGAGATAAAAGTTGGCGTTAAATATATGTTTTGTTATAAATAAATGTAGTAACACAGAGCTTGCAGTCATTGTAGTTCCATCTATTTTGTGTGGTCCGAATCAGAGTCAATGCGAGCACAAGGCTCTCCATCGTATTTATCTAGGTAAATTGTACCATACGAGGTGCAGCAGTACTTGAACTTATACTGACTTGGGAGCACACGCTCCTTACAAAAGGTTTATTGGCTTTGAAGGTGAGAGTTTCGGAGAGTTCAAAACAACCACTGCAGAACTTATTGCATAACAATGTTTGTAACTGAATAATTCGAGATAGGTCATGTTTTTGTACTGGTTCAAATATTTAAATGAAAATATACACGGAAATCACGTTTTATTATTTAAACGTGAAATATTGACAATGCTCTCATAGCTCGGATTCGATTACCGAGGATTAAAATCGCCTGCAACCAGACCAGAGCTTGACCGGAGGGCTTTCGAAAGCAGTTACATGTATATCCGTCCATATAATATGCATTGGTACAAATCAACATATTTCTGTTGCAACATTCGAACAAATGGAATGGAACCTGCATTACTCCGGAAATCATTGTTATTATTTAGTTTTTAGGGTTCCGTACCATAAAATGGAACAACAGAACCATTATAGAAACATTCGTCCTGAGTGTGTGAAAGAAATATAAAACCACCGAATTCTGAACCGATTAAGTTGAAATTTGTCTGCAGACACTGCACACACACACAGAGACACAGACGCAATACATAAGTATTTATGTGACCCAGGAACGTGTTACTTACTTGTGTTGGTCGCATAGTAAGCAATACATTTTGAATGTGGGGGGCAACATTGGAGGGTTAACCAGAAAATAAAATAAAATACTTTTTAAATGTTCGTATGACTTATCAAATGAAAGAGGTTGCTGCGAGGATTTCAAATATTTTTTTTCATAACTTTGAAATACTTAGTTAAAAAAATATTTAAGAAAAAAGACAAAAAAGGACGATTCCCTCCTCCTCTTATCTCCAAATCTACTGACCTAAAAAGTTTGAAAAAAATAAGTAATATAGAACTTTACTTAAAAATTATAGGAAAAAATAGAAATAAATGTGCGTGTTACCACAAAAAAAATTATTAACCTAAAACAAATATCAAATCCCATACATTTTTAAATATAAGGGGGCACCACATCTTTTAATACCATATACAAACTTATAAATGCACCTGGTTACATACATGGAGCATGACAGTAGCCGCACCAATAACTGTGTAAACTTCATTTTGCTATCTTAACACACATAAAAATCAAGGATACGTAATATAGCCCCCATATTAATGTTTTGTGGGTACGAAACCCTTCGTGCGCGTGTCGGACTCTCACTTGACCGTTTATTTGATTGTTTTTTTTTTTACGACAAACGACCTGTTTCGTTTCCGTTTGGATCTCATCGACGTGCTTGCAATAAACCTCCATGAATAGTGCATATAGTGGCTACGCGTTAGCGTGGCAATAGCGGTGTTCGACTCCTGCCTACTCTCGTGATTGGTTTAGCGATACTTAACTAGTGCATTAAAAAAAAAAACAAAATTAGTTTATTCAAGTCACATTTTAACACAAATAGTAGGACTCCCCTGGTAAGTTTACAGAAAACCTGTGTTAGGGGAGAGCGCACCTTCCACATTGGAGCGTCGTCGGCAGAGCCAAGAGCACGAGCAACTAAAAAGTCGGAAAAGTGCTTGACTTCAGATAAAAATTAAATTAAATAGACCTATTTATCGTCGTATATCATAGGAACTGGCTGTTAAAAGAAGTACCACTCTCCCGACGTGCCACTCATGCTTCAATGAGCATGCAACGGTCGAAATTACTGTCACTTAGCGTATTATGGAAGCGGTCATACATGGTAACTATGGTAGCAGACTGTTGCCATGGTTACCAAGCGTGTTTCAGTTTGCAGTGGCAGTCGGGTCAATGAACGCTATTGCCACGCTAACGCGTACCCACTATGGTGATGAAAATTCAAATTCAAAACTCTTTATTTTCTGTTAATATTAACACATGTTTAGAAAACGTAATTTTTTGCCTCTTCTCTACATTGGACCACTGTGGGAGAGTAGGGCGAAGCAACTCCCACAGATTGATTTTTAGATCTCTTAAAAATAAGGGTTTGTTTAACTAGTAGATACAAATATTACATTTTGCAAATAATATGCAGGAACAAATCATTACGAAACTATTAAGCGAGTTCTTCATTTATGTAATCTTGAATACTTTAATAACCCTTTTTAGATAAAGTGATTTTACATGGTTTTTGAATTGCTCATATGGCAATTTCAAAATCCCCAGAGGTATCCTGTTGCAGTAGAGAATGCATTGACCCTTAAAAGAATTGCTAACTTTCGCGAGTCTAAACCGGGGCGCAAATTATTTCTTAGGTTAACATTACATTTACATTGCATTACTGGCTAAAAGTGGGCACAATATTGCCTCTATTACCCTTTATGGGAATAGGTGTGATGCTATGATTGGCTTTGTTGCTGATGGTACACCAATAAGTTCTCGTGTCAAAGATATTGCTTTTTATGGTTCCATACCAGAAGGATGCCAAACAGGATTATATTACTAAGCATACGTTGTTCGTCTGTCTGTCTGTCTATCTATTTGTCTGTCTGTCCTTATGTCCTGTCAATTGACGGTGTATCAAATAGCGGCTTATATTTGATAAACCGTCAATTGGCCGAGCGACCGCGTAGCATTTCCGTTTCAACTTGGGAATAAATGCGTTCGTATGTCTGTTTGGCTTCCCGGATGTTCTCCTCTACAGGTCGTATTTCTGAACCGACTCTCGTGAAATTATGTGAGTTTTTTTGATAGTTGTTTGTTTTTTTTGTCCTTTTTTTTCTTTTTCAAAATGGTGGAGATATGATGGGGTTACAAAGTTATTAGTGCGGCTACTTTCATCCTCCGTTTACGTAACCAGGTGAATTCATTAGTTTATGTTATTGAAATAAAATGTAGCAGGGTTATTTATTTTTATAATAATTCAACTTGTTCATCCGATAAACTTTAATATACTTTATTGCACTAACAGTGAATACAGAACGAATATAAAGAAAAGAACATGCACAAAGGCGAGATTATCTCTAACAAAAGATTTCTTCCAGCAAACCTAGCATGGAGAGGAAAAAAATAAACTACAAATAGACCTATGTGTACAACAATAAATATGTTGATAAAAACTTACCAATATCTGCATAATTCTAAACATAATGCTATATATAAATTTGTAACATACACATAAATAGACACAAATAGATGCTAACATTTATCATGGAAGAGAAAAAGATGGTGATAGTGATTGGTTCCAGAGACTGATAGCTTGTATTCTGAACCCATTCTCATAAGCGGCAGTGTTTTGTTGCGGAGTTGTAAGTAGTGGCCGAGTGGGAGATCTCCGTGGCCTAACCGAAGACAGAAAAACGAATCGATCCCGTAAGAAGCCAGTATAGCAAAGATTATATAAACTATTGAAGAGGCGAATGAGGATATGGGAATCCCGTCGTAGGCGAACCGGGTGCCTTTTCAACTCCCTGCGATACTATGAGACATGGTCAAACTTGCTCATACCGAGAACAAACCGAATACCGAGGTTTTGAAGCCGCTCGAGTTTGTTCAGTTGCTCTTATTTTGCGCTTGCCCACTTCAAGAGGTCGGGGGTGTGACGGGGTTGAAAAAAAAATAAAAAAATCAAATTTCCTGTGTCGCTCACGAGGTCTACAGCTCACAGAGCCCCTAGCAGGTAAATAGTTTAAATATTCACAGATTATGTATTTATTTTGCCGCTGTAACAATAAATATAGAAATTATTAAAATATTAAAAGGTCTCTTGACAACTTATCTAGGAACTGCTATTATTGCTCTGTAGCGCCAATTAGTTGTTTTTGCCTTATGGAGTTTTATATTGCCATACAATTTATGTTTGAATACTATTGGCGGAAACTAAAGATGAACTTAAATCACTATGTCCAAGCTCTAACCTATAGGTGTATTAATTTCTTCACAGGCTGAAATAAAATATGGTGGAAGGGAGGCTCCACCCCATACAAGAGATTATTTTTATAGACATTTTGTTTTCATCGTTCATCGGTAAACTTTAGTTAGCAATTAACGAATCCGATCTTGTCAAAAAAAAACTATTGCATGTTTTTAGTTTTATGGTTAGTTATATGTCATAATCCAAATAATAATCATTACAATAATACTAAACATATTAACTGTTTATATGTATCGGGTTAGATTGCATTTGTGTAAATAAGTTTCTCAATTTCTCCCGTCATGCATATGAACAGACAAAACTTTTTCATATTTTGTTTTAAGCCCCTGGAAGCTGATTCTAGTTTGATAATTTGAGTTTGTTTTTAAGGTGCCAAGGGTGTTTTTGCAAATGCATTGTGCCAAAACACCCTAGGCACCCGACAGCGGAACTAAGAGTTTCTCCTTCAACTAACTTTTAGGGGAATAGTAATTTCATTGTTAACTACCGCTCTTAGCATCGCTGATGTACAGAGGTCTAACAGAGCAACATAACCTAATAGTTTTTTATCTACACACTTATCACAGCAAATTAAGACCAGCTTAAAGATGAAAGAACTGTTTTGTTAGAACACTAATTTTATCTGTGAAAATGATATCACTGCTTCATAAGAACATTGAAGTCGATGCTCTTATTACATTCATATTTACAATATCTATGAAAAACAAAGCAAGCTTCATAACGAAATCGAATTCGATGCTTTTACTACATTCAAATTTTGATCAAGTCTGACAGCTTGTTTTGAGCTCAATTCTAATATCAGTCGGGATGACGTGCTATTCGAAAATAAATGGATGTCATCATAGAGAGCTTATAATATGTACGTAGATAAAGCAGTGTTGGCTCGTTTCATAAACCCACACTCGTATTTTAATGCTTTTCATTATATATAATAGTCACTTAAACTAATGTTGCATCAATTATATAAATAACAACTACATAAACTAAAATCGGGGGAGAAATTGTAAAAAAACATATGCAGAAAAACATATTTTGTTTGATAACTTCGGGAGACTCTTCTATCGAGCAAAGATAATTAAATTATGTTTACATGTCAGCTAATGGAAGCTGCGGCTCATGATCAACAAGCTAGTATTAAGAAACGACTGCTTTAATAACGCTATTTTGCATAACTTTAGATTTATAAAAGGCTGTTTTGGCCTACCGCGGCTCCTTAACGGGGTTTTGCGTTCTTCCTTGTAAGATGATACAGAACCCTTCGTGTGCGAGTCTGACTTGCGCTTGACCGGTTTTTTATGCCTCCATAGGTTCGATGCAAAAATATCACATGTGTATCCTATTCGTCACAGAAAAAGTAACAATAAGATCGAAACCAATTATTGCTTGAGTAAAAAACGGTTTATTTTACAAAGTTACATTTCCGACAGAGAATAATATAAAATCATCTAACCGTTTTCCCGAAAGCCGATAATGTAAGAAAAACGTTTTCGATATCAAACAATTTTCCTGGTACCGCGAGTTATTTGCAAACAAATAGAATTGTCCGACGCACTGTTGAACGGAGGAACTTATCATCTTAGAAACTTTAAAGTAAGTACTCACCCCGTATCAAACAACAAGCTCGGCTTCGGCTTTTATCGCAGATTGATTTCAAAATTAATTAGCGATAGTACAGGCGGATGCTTTTATTAAATATCTTGTCTTCGCGGGACATCCAATTTTAATCTCCAATGTTCCAAACAGTGGGTAGGGTTGGTACAAAACCATCGCCCATATCTAGTTAATTAAATCTCCTCAGTAGGGTGCCACAGCGGAGTTTTCTCAGCGTTTACATCTATAGAAAATCAAGTAAACCCAGCAGCGTCTCATATTAAATTTTCCTGGAATATTCGCCGAACATGACCGAGGTACTGCAAAATAGTTTCAGCGTTTATAACTTTGCCTCCTAATAAAGGAACCTTTTAGAAATTTAATTATATTATAAGAAAAGTATTCCGCTCAACCATCACTTTCCTCCTACCATCATGGTTTGCTGGCAGGCATATCTTATTTGAGATAAGCTCGCCTTTTTACAAGTTTTTTTTTTCTATTATAAGTTATCTGTATGTCTGTTTTGTGTAGTACAATAAAGAAACTACACAAAAAATTCACACGAGCTGTCTGTTAATACATTTTTCAAAACCGATTGAAATTCTTAGCATTTCACGATAAGTGTCAGAATAACATGATTAGGCTAAAGGTACTTACTTGTGAGTAATATGTATAGTATTATAGTATCTGTGGTAATATGGAGACAGAATTTATTATTTGCTCAATTGTGAAATACTTCCCCTTTTGTAGAGTAAAAATATTCTACTTTAACTAAAAATAAAAAATAAAAGAGTTTGAATTAAAAAATATCGAATCCATTTTATATATTTTGTTATTTTACTGTGCTTAGTAAACGATTTGTTTTTATGAGTGGGTACTTAAGTACCCAATAACGATTACTGATCAAATTATCATAGCCTTTGCAATCTTTGGTTTTAACATATGTATCTACTCGTAATGTCCATTTTGATCGATTTATTACGTTCGGGCACTGAATTGTTTTCGTGGATCAGCCCGTAGGCGTATTGCACCAGGTAATGAAATGAAAGTACTGTAATTAAGAGTGTGTGCGATGTAATAAAATGTAATACAGTTTAAAATGGCCGTTATTTTAATATCTGATAATAAAATGACAACATTTATTTCCGCTATCCCATTCACTTAGGTTAATTACTGCAGAATGGAATGTAAAGAATGTTACCAATGGCGTTAGTTGAAAGAAAATGTCATCACCATTACTGTTTTGCCAATGTCCTTTTCCCCCATGTCAATTAAACGGCTACAGTACTGTTTTCGTAAAGCCCCGGGGCCGACGGGCACAAAGGCTGGTTCTCACGGCCTCCATTATTGAAAAAGAGGTGATCAAAGTCAAAAGGAATGTTTTCACATATTGTAGTCCCTTTACTTTTGGTGGTTTTTGCACGTGCTTCGCTGAATTTCCATTTCGAGAGGTCGCGTCGGGATGGCATATTGTAGGTGAAATGTGTAGGAGGTTTGGCTACCAAGTTGTAGATATATAGGTACTACCTTCATTGAAATGCTTCATTTTATCTCTTCGATGTTATCGGCATATATCGGCATCGCGTCAAATCCCTTTTTTGCTGTGTATGCCGTTAAATATAGAAGTTTTCCATATATATAAAAAGATATTTCTAAAACAAAAGAAATAGCCTTTTCTAGATATTGAAAATAGTAGTATACCTACAGCTAGATATGGGGCAAAGAGAAACGTTAGTACTAGTACATATAGACCTATATTTCCACGAAGCGGATTATTCAGGTAAGAACCGCATCTGCGGAGGCCACAATGGATATTTTTATTTATTCAATCGCGTGTACGTACATTCTTTTGTTACAAGTTACTTTGATAGATTAGTAGCGAGGTAAATCTTTTCAAAGAAGATAATCCTGTACTATCCGGCCACTTCACCGATACTGCGCTTCATTCTCGCCGGATACAATGTTACCACCCTCCACATATTTTGGGAATATCAAAGAAATTCATACCACACACACTAATAAATAAATACACCATTGGTGAACCCGCACTAAGCCAACATAGAGGAATAATCGAATAATCGAAAAACTCACACTCGATTTTGCAATGGCTTTCGGTCTGTTAGGTAGCATATTAAAATTAAGATTACGATAGAAGACATAGATATCCGCAAATGGTAAATCACAGACAGATTAATTCATTCATTCGTTTTGAAAAGTTTTGTGACATTGATTGAACCGTACCTTAAATACCTACCAACCAACCAAAACACCCAACATTTTATATTAGCTTGTTTATGTCACCATATACCCTACATCACCGTTCAACATGCTAAAGGCGACAAAGAGCCCCAAACAAATTTATACTCAATAACGATAGAAATGAGCCATCAAATTACATCAAAATTGTTTTTCCCCGCCGCAAGACTGCGCCCGCCACACATCGTAACAAAATGGAAAGTTCTCACATCAAGCAACTGACGTATCGACTGGCGTCTCGTCTCTGTAGAAAAAATAAATTCGTGCCTCGCAACACAAACGAAATTAAACCGTATGCGGTCATGAATATTGCTCCCGATGTTCTTGGATAACGTAGCTTTTGTAAGGTTTATTTTGCAACGTTCTCGCGTGTTGTTTAGAATCCTCCATCTACGGCTATTGGTAAGCAATCCATCATTCATTGATCTGTTAATGGAACAAAAGCGAGTATGCATAACAAAACTGAGTGGAGTACACACGGTTTTCCAGCGGCTTTAGAAAAATCTTTTGTTACGTTGTCGGAGTATTCTGAGCTGCCCATAGTTAAGAGTTTGGGCGGTTATTCGATATTATTCGACTCGTGACGTCATGCTTTCTAGCAACCCCTTTTTCAATTTTGGAATTTTCAATGCTTTTGAATTACTATTTATCACAAACAAATAAAATAATAATAATTAACATTATGACAGTGCCGTGTCATTATATTTATGAAAACCTAATGTATGTCCACAAAAATATTGATAAATTTCCTAAGAATAGCGACAGGCACAATGTCAACACTAGAAATAGGAATAAACTAGCTACACCTACTACTAGGCTCCATAAGGTTAATGTATCTTTTAAAGGGCAATGTATTCGCTTTTACAACAAAATCCCAACTGAATTACAAGAATTGTCTGTAAATAAATTTAAAAATGTTGTTAAAAATCACTTATGTACTACACGCGCGAGTTAACTTGGCACCTGGCTCGCCCCGCCCGCTTCCCCGCCCGCTACCCGCGATCGCCTTGGCAACGACCACCGCGGGTAGCGGGGCGGGGAAGCGGGCGGGGCGAGCCAGGTGCCAAGTTAACTCGCGCGTGTTATAAAAAGGCTTACTACAAAAATCAGATTATGTAGAAGACAAGAAAGCTTGGGAAGGTGTTTGCTCCAATTCTGTAAAAAATAACGTATAAAGCTGGAGGTTTCTAGTCGCCGCTTTGCCTCCAGCAACTAAAACATTGAGGCGACGGAATTCAAATTGAGTCTATATTTCCCTATAAAGATATAGGGAAATATAGACTCAATTTTCAATATAATCTTAAACTAACACATATATAAGAATATATGTGTTAGTTTAAGATTTGAAATTCTCCAAATGTGTTTATGTGTTTCTTATGGAAATAAACTCTTGTTGAATTTTGAATTTTTGAATAAGAATAAAATTACGAGTACGGATTTAATATGGCGTTGCTAGATTGTCTTGGGTCCTAAAGTACTCATTTTCTTATGAAGTATTTTTTGTGTTTAATACTTATAAGGTACCCTTTATGTACGATTCATTCGTGTCTTAAAAGTACCAAAGCAGGCAAATAGGGTTTCTGGGAAGATGCTTTCCAACAACCCCGAATTTTAATTTTATTGTGCTACTTAGATTTTTAAGTACACTTTTTTTTCGCCAGTAGTAATTAAGTACTATTTACTATTCATACAAGCCTAAAAAGTACCAAATTAGATAATTGGGTTGCTGGGAAGATGCTATCCAGCAACTAACATGCTAACAGCAACATATTAAAGTACTCATTATTTTATAAAGTACATTTTTTTGTAGTACATACTAATTATATGTTTAAGTATGTACAGGTTTATGTAATTATTGGTACTTACTTAGTATTTTGGATATATATGAATTTTATTTTCCGTAGATATTTTATTTTTCTTTAATTTACTTACAGGTGTTTTATTATAGATTAGATATTGGACAATGCCAACCCTTTCATGATAAATTTTGCTGTCAGGCTTTGGTTTGCTGGAAGAAATCTCCTTTTAGAGATAAGCTCGCCTTTGTGCATAAGTTTTCTCTTAATGTATATTTTTAAATATCTGTGTTTAATAAAAAATAATGTACAATTTAATCAAAAATTAAAATTGAAAAATGGGTTTGCTGTAAAGCATGACGTGACTCTTATCTCTTATATAGTAATGTTATCCTCTATGTCGAAACAGTATCGCACATACAGGTATTTAGATTCGGCTTATGTTTAAACGATTACCAAAAACGCAACTATTTTACTACCAATAAATTCGAAATGACTGCCAGAATGGATAAATGTCCACCAAAATGTGTTTGGATAAATGATCACCAAACTTCTTTTTATGTTTTGTGTACTTATGTTTATGTTTTAAGTATTTTTTGTTGTTCTTACATGTTCAACCTAACACGAAGGATAAAGGGGGCTTCGCTTCGCTCACCCCCTTTACCCTTCACCTAAGCTACCGCAGTATTTTGCCCTGATATTTTTTGCTACTTTTGGTGTTCATTTATCCATTTTGGGTAGGAAAAAAATATTTTGGTGATCATTATATTTGTTGCCTTTAGATTCCTGATCATTATAATAATAATAATAATAATAACTATTTACACACATTGATCTAGCCCCAAACTAGGATTCCCTGTATCTTGGGTGCTAGACAACGATACACATACTTATATAGATAAATATTATACTTAGATAGATAAACAACCATGACTAGGGTACAAACATCCATTCTCATCAAACAAATATTTGCCACCACCGGGACTCGAACCCGGGACCCTTGGCTTCGTAGGCAGGGTCACTGCCGACTCGGCCATTCGGGTCGTCAATCATTATAAATGCTTTACGTATTGAGCCTTGCTTTAGTTCTTCTATTCGAATTAAGTTTTATAACACCACCACCTCTTAGTAAATAGACTCAATTGAGTGTTACTAACTGATTGCTTCTTAACGTCGCAGGCGAAGTGAATAATTTGTCGCTATACAAACGTTTTTATTTGTTAAGGTTGAAATTAAATCGAATCTTCCACGGTAAATGATGAAGAAGGTCCTACAATGGCCAAATTGGGGATTTATTAGTGAAGGCGTAAATTAGAAGTACCCGTAACCGGCGAGCTTGTTGAAGATACTTATGTATGTTGAGGAAGCGAGAGATGTATGCCAGGATCGTAGCAAGTGGAGGTCTTTAGTCTCTGCCTACTTCTCTTGGGGGAAAAGGCGTGAGCATATTTATGTATGTATGCCCACGGTGAATCATGGTGAGCATTGGTCTGAGCGGTCGCCTTTCCTACATCAATTTATTAAATTTATAATAATAATAATAATACCTTGGAGCCTATTTACACACATTGATCTAGCCCCAAACTAGGATTCCGGTATCTTGGGTACTAGACAACGATACACATACTTATATAGATAAATATTATACTTAGATAGATAAACAGCCATGACTAGGGTACAAACATCCGCTCTCATCAAACAAACATTTGCCCCCACCGGGACTCGAACCCGGGACCCTTGGCTTCGTAGGCAGAGTCACTGCCGACTCGGCCATTCGGGTCGTCAGCGATTTCACAGCGAAGTATGAAGGTAGAGCCAGTAAACAAGCAACCTGTGATAGTGTTTGTACTAAAGAATGATAGTACGCTCCTTCTTTGTATTTTTTACACATTTTGCTGAGGCGCTCTTTGGAGTTGCAATTAAAATGATTAAAAAATAATAATTTAATCACGAAAAATGCGTTATAACGTGTTTCTATGACCCACATATAATTTATTTTATTCGCCTGCTTTAATTGACAAGGTCTAGTATGGCAAGCGTGTTATTTAATATGCATATTTCTCCCTAATTTATTATTGACTCCAGCTGTAAAGCGACTGTCTTACTTTTGTACACGCTTTGTAGAATGTTTAACTTCCACACCTTGGCAGTCAATCGCTCGTTGGCTTCGTAGCCGGAACCCCAAGAGATAGGTGTTCAGAGAATTCGTATGTAATTAATCCTGATCAAACGCTTATCGAAATCTGTTTAAGGTGTGTTGTCCAACCCTTCAGTATCCAATAACCACGTTCCTTAACTGTTATGAAGTCTTGGTAAACGGCTTCGATTGCTTCTCCGCAATTTGGAGGGATCTCCAAGCCGAATTCCATTCGATCCCTGCTTTGATTAGCTTCTATACTGCTCATATTGGATCCAAAATAAATGCAAGTAAGTTTAAACAAACAATATAGCCTCACGCCTTTTCTAACACGAGCTGGCTGGGGCATAGTGGCGCCCGCTTTTAGCCAGTCATGCAATACTCTTTTTTCCGTACATGGGGCTAGCCTATCGCCGCAGCTTGGAATGTGTAAAGTAAGTTTAAATAAGCAAGTAATGAAATAGGTACGTATACGGTTTTATTTTTGAGTTTATGACAATGCGAAATATTTCAAATTGTCAGTAAAATTATATGGCGATGAAACATTGTGTGCCTTTACTGAGATCACGCTCCAGGCCACTAATTTATGTCCTAATAAGAATTTTACCATCTACTCGTAAGCAGTGAAACTTTACGGCGCGGCGCACACTAAAATGTGGCAGGAGTTAAACGAAATCAAGTAGAGAAAAGGCAAAGAATTTAAAATTCTACGAAATAAAAGAAATAAACACATCGTACATCAGATGTATAGATCCATCAGTATTGCTTGAAACTAAACAATCGCAACGCAATAACCGAAAATAACATAAAGTGAAAGTTGTCTCTGTGGTAACACCACATAGTGTAGTCAAACGTAATAATCGCTTTAGTGACATCCAAACATAAACGCACAGACTGGTAAATAGACCCAAATATTTAGTTGGAGGATCTGTATTTAGAGCTGCTGCGGGCTAAATGTTAGTGCACAAACTTGATAGGTTGCCGAGTCTTCATAAGCTGAGGTGGATGTTAGATCTGAGTCTGTCTTGTTTACTAGATCAAGTTAGTTTGAACTGAAATTAGTTACGTGGACTTTTGAACGTGAACGTAGAGTTCCTTTGCTCTCGATGTTTGTAACTTGGATATGAATGTTCTGGTACTTGTCAACTATTGTATGAGTGTTCGGTTTAATATTGGGGGTAAATTTTCAGTTTTATTAGAAAACTTGTTGATGAAAATTAAGTTTGCTACTTTTACTTTCGGCGCTATTTGGATGACATTCAAATGACAACAAATATATTGTTTACCTATGTAATTGTTGACTCCCTACGCACTTTACCCTTAAAACGACAACGAACACCGAAAAATAAACGTGTACCAAATATCCAATTTATATTTTATTAAACCCGCATCGAAAATAAAGAAGCATTTATATCTAATAAAATGATGCCTGAATGATAAAAGGCGTCAAATATATCGTTTTCCCATTAAAGGTATACGTTTTGATTCCCAAATACACTTCGTGGCACAAAATGTGGCCCAGAGGCTCAATGCAAGATTTTACACAAACCAGGCGTTAAATAAGGGATGTTTTGATGACGATAGGATATAATTGACCGCTTTTGTTTATTTTTTGTAAATATACGCAATTTAGGGAAAACTAAGTCCATAACGTTTATTTTTACGTAAATCTAAGAGTTAAGTTATGTTTTTGATCTTAGGTTTGTAGTATAATTTTTCTAAGGCTTTTTATTGTTTGTTGGTCTACTCCAATATCAGAAAATGTTAGAAGAGGCCACTTATGGCTACTCAAGCTGCGCAGGCGATCTTCTCAGCCGGTCATGGATTAATACAATGTTAGTTGGTTTCATTTCATAAAGTACCGTGTGCTCGTGAGGTCGAGGGTCTGGAGCCTTTACGCGGCGACAGATTATAGGCAGGGTTAGGAAAACCTCCGGCCATAATGGCAGGTTTGTTTTAAGAATGTGTAAAGAATTATCATTTCATGGTACCATGGGCCAACAATCAATAAAAACCCGTAAAAACATTCTACAGGCCTCAGATCAAAAAACTAGTGTTTAAATTAACTCTTGGATTTACGTAAAAATACATGCCTACTGACACAAGTTTTTGAGAAAAAGTTTTTCCCTAAATATCCACTTAAATAAACAAAAGCGGTCGCTTATATCCTATCATAATCAAAACAACCCTTAATTATGGCTCAGTTTGTGTAAAATCTTGCGATGAGCACCTGGACCACGCTTTCTGCCACTGAGTATAAGTTAAATGTTGACCAAAATCAATGCCCGCGTGTAATTTCATAGAACCTTATCGGTTGCTTTTCGTCACTTTCTGTTCGAATACTACAGTTAGGTTTGTTGAGTCACAACTGTCGAAAACAGAAAGTTCGGAACTTTGTTTGGTCTAGAGCAATAAAATATGTACCTTTACAATAAAATTTGTATAATAAAATATTTGCTAAATATATAAAAAGAAAGGAAAAGTAAAAATATTAATGAAGTTAAAACACGAATGACGACCCGAATGGCCGAGTCGGCAGTGACCCTGCGAAGCGACTACGGGTTGGAGTCCCGGTGGGGCCAAATATTTGTTTGATGGGAACGGATGTTTGTACCCTAGTCATGGTTTATCTATCTAAGTATAATCTTTATCTATATAAGTATGTGTATCGTTGTCTAGTACCCAAGATATAGGGAATCCTAGTTTTGGCCTAGATCAATGTGTGTAAATAGTGTCCAAGGTATTATTATTTTATACGTAAATATTTTAGATTCAATCAAAATCAAGTAGTAAAGTAGCCGCACCAATAACATTGTAAACTACTTTGCGGTTAAAATACAATCTATTGACTTTTCACGAAAATAGTTATAGTCTATTTCACTCACTCTCATGGTCTGTATAGATCCTCTTTACTAATCCGTCTCCTACTTTGAGGAGTCCAAAGTTGGTATGTTTTGAAAATATTTCGTGGATTTTTAGAAAACAGGCGACCGAAAGAAATAGTGTAGTATATTTTTAGAACCGGCTTATGAAGCCCTTTAATTTGATACCCTACACGTTAGGTTTCAGATAAAGAAAAAAGAAAACGCCACACAAAAAAAATATATGACGTCATAACTTCCCCCCAAAGGGGAAAATCTAGAAAAGCTCTGAAAAAAATCTTTTTATTTAAGGACACGTGTGCCGAATTTTGTGAGGATCGCTTGAAAAATGTAGCCCCTAGACCGGAAACGACAGACACACAGACATAGAGACAGACAAAAGCAAAATCGGCCTCCTATCTTGTCGAAATGGAGCCCTTCGCTCGCTCGGTCAATTATAACATTTGGGCAGAAGGCTGCCCGCGTTGCCTCATTTGGCGAGGCTTAGCCATTGCCCAAGGTAGGCTCCAGCCCTCCGGTCATTAGAGGCGTTGACCAGGCGCGAGGAAAGTTCTTTGAACAGCGCTCGCGCCTCTGGTCCCCATGGACCGAGGCTTTATATTACAAAAGGCACAAGGCCCTGTCCTAGGGCTACTTTTTCGCGCATTTATTGCCCTCTGCGGTGGATGCTCGCCAGCCTTGTGGCCAGCGTGTTGACACAAGCCGCGATGTGGCTCGTTTGTGTTGGAAAACAAAAATTAAATAAAAGGGGTTCATTATATCCTATCCTCGTCAAAACATCTCTTAATTAATGCTCAGTTTGTGTAAGATCCTGCGCCACATTTTCTGCCGCAGATTGTGAGACACGTCTTGTTTTTAAGAAGTCAAATGGTTTATTCGACCGACTTAAACTTAAATATATGGGTAACGAACGT
The DNA here is from genome assembly GCA_949825045.1 of Argyresthia goedartella. Classification (NCBI taxonomy): domain Eukaryota; kingdom Metazoa; phylum Arthropoda; class Insecta; order Lepidoptera; family Argyresthiidae; genus Argyresthia; species Argyresthia goedartella. Next base: position 3,045,923 of record OX463815.1, read on the forward strand.
ATTAGGTATAATGGATGTGTTTGGTGAAAATTTACCTAATTTGGGATGAAAGTGTATTTTTTAGCTGTTAACTTTACTTAATTCAATAAACAGTAAAAAATATGCCAATTAAAATCAACCAATGAATCTGGCCTTTAAGTTGTAGAGGAATTCGACGTGGTTGGCCAAATCAGTTATCTTTATAAATATTTGTTTCTGCTTTTGTACACACTATGTAAGTACTGTATATATTGTATGTAGTTAGACTGATCTGAACACGAAGAATATGGCCCGAAATAAAAATAGAAAGGAAAACAAAAGGCAGACAAATTAAGAAAATGTCACATACAGGGAGTGGCGAAATTGAAAACAATAAGCGCTATTGAGGATCTCGCGCAGGACCGCAATCTAACTTGCCAAATTAATTTATGACAACCGTAACAAGAAATGGAAAGTTCAAACAAAAAAGAAGATAACGAGTACAGTAATACAACTTTTATAACATGGGGAAAGCTAGTCAAGAAGACAAAAGGATGAAAGAAAGGTGTGACTTGATTTTATCTTGATTTGGCTTTTCTTGTCTTGTTCTTATAAAATGTTCGAGCATGTTTATAACTATTTAAATATCTGGAGGCCTGCTCGGAGGTGGATGTTGGTCGCACCGATAACAAATCATCAGACTGCACAGCACTCATCATAGCCTGATAAACTGTTATACCCATGGGTAGGCTGAATGATTGAATACTTGTACCATGTGACCCACAAAGTTGCGTGCTTGCTTAGTTAAGCAAGGAGTATTTGGTTTCATTTCAACCTCATTCAAACGAAACTTTTTGGGTAGGCTTCTCCCTCCGATGCACTTAATATTGTCACGTAATGTGAGGGCGGGAATCTCACGGGAGTGATGACGTAATTTTTTATTCTCATTGGAATTTCTGCCCTATTTTTATCGAGATAAAATGTAATTACCAGTTTCGCGACTTCTTGGACCGAAGATGTTTTTTTTGGGTATCGGAATTTCTGCCTTTTTTCATTTTATTAAAGTTAAAATACCAATCACATTGTGCTGAAATTATAAAAGCATGAAAAAACTAAAGAATATGTTTTCTCTTTCTAGGTATGCGACCTAGTTAGATCGATTTTTCGCTTCTAAAAACCCCTATATGGCAAATTTCATCGAAATAAAACAAAGGACTCAAAACTTATATGGTTATGAATATTCCTCGTTTAATGGCCTACATACGGCCTCGCACTATTATATTGGATAATACACGGTAGTAACATAAGTTTTCAGTAGCCATTATCTTATACGAGTATGTACTATTTGGAAGCAGTAAATTAGGATATTGAAGTGTAACTCACCAGAAAATGGTTTATTCTATAGCTTTTCCGAGTGTAACTTACTACAACATTGTAATTTATTTTCTTCATAATCAGGTGAAGACATACGAATTATCTTACCTGTAAAGAAAGTCTTCAGACGGTATTAACGAACTTCGTGGAACTATTAATTACTTTTTTAATTTAATTATAAAACACTTGATGGCTTTAATTATGATAGAATGAGGCGAAAAGTATGAATACTTAAGAGTTGCCTAGCTCTTTCAAAACGTAAGGTCAAAGGCATCGCTATGTGTATAAACTAATCTTATTATTAAGTGTAATAAAGGTGATAAGGTCAAGCAAGCAATCCACAATGAATAAAAATGCCTACTTGCGAGTCGGACTCGCGCACCGAGGGTTCCGCACAAATCTCATTTTTTGTGAAGGACCTACCAACTTTTCGGTTTTCGGATTTTTCCTTTCCTTGTGCTACAGGACCTTGTTTCGTGCCAAACGATTCTATGTCAACGGGAAGTACCTGTAGATTTTGATTCACTTGCGAGTGTCAAGAAAATTCAGAAAATTGTAAAATATTGCGTTGACCTAGAAGTAAGGTTTTTCCACAGCTCCAAGGAACCACAGACTTGTATAATTGATATTAATTTCAACTTAAAACGCGTTCGTGAGAAAAAGGGTCATGACAAACAGACGGCAGGCGGACGGACGGACGACGAAGCGATCCTCTAATGGTTCCTTTTTTCCTTTTGAAGTACGGAACCCTAAAAATAGTGCAATGGCACGCACCCTTCGCTAAGATCCTTCCTTAGTACTTAGTCTTTCTCAGCTAGCCTAGCTTTAGTAGACTTACACTGGTACTTGAATTCGAACTTACATAACTCGCACGATATGAAGTTAATCGCAACTGGAGTCAAGCACACAACTCAGAAACATAGCCATGAGCGCCTGGTTTAATCTTCGTTTGAAAGTTCAACGTAACTTCATCACATATTTTTACTTTGTATGGGCGATCTAAGCGAAAGTTTGCAAGTATCGATTTCATATAAAAAGTCGGCACATGTGCCATCGCACCTCGGGGAAGTTTAGAAAATAAGAGATAGTATACTCTTAGAAAAAACTATACTTGTGGCAGTATTGTCACGGTTTGTTTGTCTGTCAATCGAATCACATTTTAGTATATGCATTCTTAGGCCATTTTATACTATCTTTTTAAAAGCCCCTAAATTTAATTTTAAATACATCACGGCCATCTTAAGTGGGTACCTGGCTCACAGGCAATAATTATAGAGCGCTTGTCCGTGTAACTTGACTGTGCTGTATTGAAGTTGTGTTTAAACTGTATTTAGCGGCTATAAAAGTGTGGTACAAGCCTTTCTTTGTCTTAGAAAGAGTTACTTAATTTTTCAATTAAATATTTACTTAAACTGGTGGATCATATTATAACCATAGACTAATAATGACGTAAAACGTGTAGGAGGCACCGTACTTTTATTTTTTTCTAACACCTCCGGGCAAGCCTGTCATAACTTATTCAGTTACAGTACAGTTAAACAACTTTGAACAACTTAGAATTAAAAAACTGCAGCTTCATACAAAGTTGGTTTCTGCTTGTGAAGATTTTTGACGCGGCTGCCTTGGGGGGTGCAGAGTCAGGGCTCAGAATTAAGAGATGACGTCAGACGTCGTGAGCACGGCGTTCCGCAACATTACTCTGTAATAGAATAACTTATACCTCCGAGCTCTAGAGGCATGGCGCGGGCCGTCGCTCTGGCAAGCAACTGTTTCAGAGGATAGACGATTCTTTACTATTCTGCTGGCTTGAGATTTATAGTAGTTTATGTGACTGATACATAATGGAGGGCATTATGTACAGTACATAATGCCTAATTATGTACAATTACATATACTAGTTTATCTACAGACATATCATAAGCTCTCTATGATGTGTTCAGGAACCGCATGTTCGACTGGCATTGTGGCATTGATAATTGCTCTGCACTTGTTTAGCTTGTTCAGTAGTACCAACTTCACAGACAAACTAGGAGCGGCTAGAAGGCGGGCGTCAGCGTTCGAAATTTGAATGTCATAATTTGTTGAATTAGATTCAGATAAGAAATGAGTTAAAGTAGTATAGTATTATGCTGGCCGTAACGTGCGTGGTTTTTGGATGCTGTAAAGAGGGTTTATGATACGTGTGTAGTTAAAATAAATAACCGGGCTACTTTTTTTAAATCTGACTTGCAAAAGACTCATTCTAAATTCTGTTTATGTTTTGTACAACAATTTTCTACAACTACTAACGATTCCATTTGCTCCTAAGTTCGTTTGATATGAACCTAGAGTAACTGATTGATATCTTTCCTTAAATAGGCAAGAATTTCAATTTCAATCAAAAGTGATCGCTCTTTTTCATTGTTTCGACTTTTTCACCATTTTACAACAGGGGAGAAAGTAATTTCGTAAAGATGTTTTAATTAAATGAATAGTTAATTAATTAATTAATCTCAACGGCTTCCATCGGTACCGATAAAATCATTTGATCTCTCAAAATAAAAGTTACCCGGGGAGAATTTCCGGAAAGCCTTACTTTTCATTAATTTAATTATAGAAGTCACATTGTTAAGTAGAATATGATAAAAGATGACTTATTTATTTATTATTACAAGGCTCGGAACTCGTTAAACACGTCGTCGTTCATCTCTCCGAGGACGTTCGTTTAAATGCACTGTTTTTTTCCCGTAAATATTCCACCTAGTATTGAAAAACATCACAGCCTTTCAACAGGACATAAAATGGATGAAACAGAATTCCCTTATAAAAGAAACATCCACGCTATCCTGCCTCTAGTGTTGACGTCATATCTCATCGCAGAAAACCACGCTCTTCAACTATTCAGTGCTGGGGCCGAGGGAACTTGTATTATTATTCATTAATATAATTAATGGAGTTACCGAACTATGTAGCTCGCAATACGGCAGCATCGAGCTTAGCACAACCGCAGAGAAGGTGGTAATAGCAGCTCGGTGTTTTCTTGTCCTTTTTGAAGACGAAATGTGTAAAAATAATAGGTGGGTAATAGATGGGCAAATTACTAACTAGAATTCCAGTTCGGCCGCGTAGTGGGACCCTATCTTCTCATAGGAGCTAGTTCAAGCACGGTGTTAGCAATTCAAGTAGTATAAGTACATTAGAGAAAGGGAGTTACTACAGCGTCCTATGCCGATTCAGTTTAGGAACCGATTACCATGACCGTCTTAAAACAAGTCTTGGTACTGGGTAAATAAAGCCCCTTATGGCGCATTGGAATGGAAATGGTTTCGATAGTGATGTTCTGGTTTGAACCTGATCTGAACAGCTGTAAAGGTTGTTGTAACCGGAGTGAGTGTCAGAGCGAATATGATATCCGTTTGACAGTTGAAAATGGCAGTGCGACCTGTCGCCTTTATTAGGTACAGTAAATGTAGGGACTTACAATCACCCAAAAACTTACATGTTTGCCTGCAAACATGTAAATACTTACATGTTTGCAGGCGGGATTATCCATAACAAGAGATTTCTTCCCGCAAACCAAAGATGCACAGAATCTATAAAATGCTCAATTTCCATTTTAAGAACGGAGTATACGAACTCTGGCGCCTTTCAACTTATATATACAATAGTATATAGCCATACCGAAACTCAAAAATGAAATGAAAAATCACAATTTTATGAATGAACAGTAAATTTACATTTTCAGATGGTGCCCTTTACTAGGCCTCTCCGAAAGTCTTACAAAAACACTTTAGTTATAAGACACTGGCCTATTATAATTTACTGACTGATGCCCACAACTCATCTGTGTGTTCCTAGGAATTATCATTTACCGAGATAAAGTTACCCTCCTTCTGTTGTAGTCGGATTAAAAGTATCCTATATGTTAATCTATCTCATAAACTATCTCTGTGCTAGATTTCATTCAAAAATGGTTCGCCCTTTTAGCGCGATTGAGGCACAAACATCTAAACATCGCTACTTTCACACTTATAATATTAGTTGGATGTCGAAAACTCGGTTATTTAACCCTTCAAGCGTATTCTTCCGGCCTACGGATGAAAACCCGTTATAGGTTTTGCTTTTTATTACCAAGGCATAAGGTTCATAATCACGATGCCTGTCAAAATACATCCGTTCCAATTTAAAAAAAAACCTCCAATAAATTACCAGTATGATAAAACTATCGTATGGCAATGAAAAATGGATCTGCAACAGGAACATTTTCGTGCGATGATTTTTTACGACTTCAAATCTTACTTGAAACTGGATGGATCGTTTAATCGACTTGGACTAGCTTTAATGGATACTTCCCATCTAAAGCAACTGTGTACCGCTGGTATAATCGACTTGGATTAGCTTTAATGGATACTTCCCATCTAAAGCAACTGTGTACCGCTGGTATAATCGACTTGGACTAGCTTTAATGGATACTTCCCATCTAAAGCAACTGTGTACCGCTGGTATAATCGACTTGGACTAGCTTTAATGGATACTTCCCATCTAAAGCAACTGTGTACCGCTGGTATAATCGACTTGGACTAGCTTTAATGGATACTTCCCATCTAAAGCAACTGTGTACCGCTGGTATAATCGACTTGGACTAGCTTTAATGGATACTTCCCATCTAAAGCAACTGTGTACCGCTGGTATAATCGACTTGGACTAGCTTTAATGGATACTTCCCATCTAAAGCAACTGTGTACCGCTGGTATAATCGACTTGGACTAGCTTTAATGGATACTTCCCATCTAAAGCAACTGTGTACCGCTGGTATAATCGACTTGGACTAGCTTTAATGGATACTTCCCATCTAAAGCAACTGTGTACCGCTGGTATAATCGACTTGGACTAGCTTTAATGGATACTTCCCATCTAAAGCAACTGTGTACCGCTGGTATAATGAATTTAAGTGCGGTCGACTAACGTTGAGGGATGAAGAGAAATGCGGTCGTCCTTTTACTGCGGTAACGGAAGAAAATAAAATTTTTTATTCAACAAAAGACGCAAATCACATACGAGGAGATTTTATTAATTTTTATAAGGAAAACCAACATAGTGACGAATCTTGGATTACTAATACGATTTAGACAAAGCGCCAGTCAACAGTATGGCTGTTTCTAAACGAACACGAGGCTCCGAGGCCTATTTATCCACGAGACAACGCGCCCGCACACTCCGCGATCAAGACGAGGGACTTCCTAGGCACTACGCCGGTTAAACTGTTGGGTCATCCGCGTAAGGCGCTACGCAGACAGAAGACGGCGTAAGGCGTAAGGTAAGTTTGATCTTCGCCGCGTTCGCAAACAGATCGCGGCGAAGATCAAACGTACCTTACGCATTATGCCTTACCCTGTCTTCTGTCTGCGTAGAGCCTGAGGCAAAGACGAGACGACGCCGTGGCACGGATACGGCGCGGGCGCAGGCGATGTGGTGTTGCCAACAGAAGCGGCGAGGAGAAGGCACTATACAGGTTGATTTTGTTCTGTAGTGTATCTACACTTCTACTTCAGGCGAATTACTCGTCGGTATCTGACACTGGATGTATCTACTCATGTGATTAGATTCCATTTACTGTTTGATACAATTAACTTAACATCACTTTGCCTTAAATTAGCTTTGTAGAGAGTAGGATATAATTATAATGAATGTGTGACTTAATATTAAACACAGTTTTGTATGCATTATACTCATCATGTATGTCAAGCGTCGCTTGCACGCCTTTCCGTTCGTGCCTCATGCTTATAACAATACTAATAATAGTATAATACATGCAAAACCAAGTAAAATATTATGTCACACATTTATCATAATTTTAACCTGCTCGCTACATAACATCCAATAATATTAATAAGTACATCTATATCTACATACCTAATTGGGAAAGCTCGTGCTCAGTCATATATGACACTGAGTAATTCACCTGAAGGAGAGTAGACCTACTTAATTGAGAAAGCTCAGGTGCTTATCCATATATGTATGACGCTGAGAGGACCTATCTCCTTCGCCGAAAGAGGAAACATGTATTTACAAAAAAAAAACAGACAATCTTCGCCTTATCCTCGCCGTTCCTGTTGGCAATACCACATCGCCTGCACCATACCGCGCCACGCCGCCGCCTTGCTTTCGCCTTTTCTGTGAACATCACGCCTTACAGCCCTGATTTCGCACCCTGTGACTTTTTCTTATACTCAAAATAAAAAATCTGCTCAAAGGGACAGAGTTTTCATTGACGGAAGAAGCGCGAGAAGGCTGTAAAGAGTTATAAGCGACGGACTGAAATAAGTTCTTAAAAAATTGCTATAGACGCATGACAATGTAATATATCTATATTATATATTATATTATCTGGTGGAGTGTTCTTAGAAAATATGTATTAAGAAAAATTGAGCCTGTAGTTTTTTTTTACTTTTATCGCAAATATTTCTGAGTGTCCCACGTGTAAGACCTTCATACCAAATTTCCTGATTTTAGAATCATGAAATTGGGAACGGGGAGTACCTTTTAGGTACCACAAACGGCGATATATTTTGATTGCGTTAGTAGTTTGATTTTTCACAACCTCAAGATACCATAGACCTGCGTCACATACACACACACACACACACAATTATTTAGATAAAACTAATCAGCAACAACTTTTAATATTACATCTTATTACAGTACTATTACAGTAAACACTGTAACCTAGATATAACTTAATTGGAAGAAGTGTAGATTGGTATGTATGCGTGTATACCTAAAATAGGATCTAAATCTAAATCTAAATCATGTATACCTAAAATAGGATCTTTGTAATAGGTAATATTTGACATTTGTCTGTTATAGCGTCATGGGCTTCAAAATATCGATTAAACTGATTGATATATCGAAATACACTGGGCCGGTCTTTCAAACAATCAACAACCGGTCATAAAAATTTAAGCAAAGTTTAAATTACTCGCATGATATCGCGGATATAGCGAAAGCTCTGTCCGTTTGGCCACAGTTTGTATTTGTCACGGCTTTTGCTGAGTGCGTAATACACTGATCTCTCGATAGGCGGTCGTGTGTATCCTAGCCTATATATTATTCATAACGTTTTCAGCGAGCGATCTGCCCCACACAGAATATCCGAGAGGCATATTCAACGGTTTTAGCCGGCCTTTTCGGTTTCATCGCTAACTAAATTGTTTTGGACGTTTCCGATCGCACATACCAGTATATAGTATGTACCGATGCGATGGGATTTCATATTGACGTATTGATCCCCATCTAATAGAGTTCAGCTCATTTTGCTCGTAGGAATGCATGACGGGGCTCCGGATATACATCGAGTTTGGCCTAGTTTTTTAATATGAACAGACTCGTATTTGCGTAAAACTATTTTACAGCGCTACCTGAATTTCTTTGTTGGATCGGGAGTATTTTTCATTTGCTTTGTGGCAGCTATGCGCCTTGATAATTTTAGTGTAGTATGTTGAATTGTTTGATGAAACTTTCCAGTTATTTTCTGTACGTAAATGTACATACGAGTATGTAGGCGTAAAATTCAGCCATCCCAATATGGATTTCGTAGAATATTATTTCAATTCGTCTTAAACTGCACAGTTTACATACCTACACATACATATAATTGTAATTGTGGAAACCAGGAAAGAGTTTCTCACATTGTTGTATGGGGACTGGCTACGTTGAAAAGTGTTACTACGGTAAGAGATGAAACCGGTGACCATCGCCATAGTAAATAATTACAAAAAAAAAGTATTTATTAGTAATGAATTCCGTTAGCAATATTCTTTGCGAGAAATCTGAGTTTAGAGTTCCAAAAAAATATTCACCGGTGGGTATGGTCGAGGCAGCCAATGGGCACTTACGACGCTCGGTAACGTCAAATTCAGTCAAATGCACATCTTCGAAGAGCTATTTCTCCATAAGGAGTCACTTCCCAAATCCCGAAAAGAATATGTTATGATATAGCTTATTAGAGATAAGCTAACCTTTGTACACTATCTTAGGTAAATCTTGTTGTCTGCGTATTATTTGAGTACAATAAAGAAATGATGAATTATGAGTAACGGCTCGTCGGAAAGAGCGCTGTGCACTCCCACGAAAACCACGAATATATATTTATTTATAACACTATACATACATTATATATCAGTATCAATAGCAGTTTACAAGAAACTATTAACTACGCGTACAAAGTTAAGAAGCTCAGCGCTCTTTGGGACCAGCCGCCGCGAAGACATGCCTTTTCTTCAATCTGTGTGTTTGAAAATATCGTATGTGAACCACTTTAATATGGCAAAAAATATAAATAAAATAGATGTCCTTCGCATAAAATTTGCCAAAACTTGCTATTACGTGGGATTAAAAAAAAAAAAAACTTGCGTCTAGACATATGTATTCAAAATATCTTAAAACTGTGTGGTTGTAATTGAGTAATAATCTGTGGTTTTGAAGAAATAACTAAAAATCACGAATTTTAGCAATGTTCTACCGCAGCGGCTCACGTAACTGCTATGTTGTAGTATGAACTTTATTTCAATATGGTTGAGTCCAAATTTTTGATTTGCTGATTTTACAGCCTTCAAAAATCAATTTTGCTTATATTTTAATAAGTGGCTTAATTTTTAGGGTTCCGTACCCGAAGGGTTCCAAACGGGACCCTATTACTAAGACTTCGCTGTCCGTCCGTCCGTCCGTCCGTCTGTCACCAGGCTGTATCTCAAGAACCTAGCTAGCTAGAGAGTTGAAATTTTCACAGATTATGTATTTCTGTTGCCGCTATAACAACAAATACTAAAAAACAGGATAAAAGAAATATTTAAGGGGGCTCCCACACAACAATTCTTTCAATACCACATACAAACTTATGGATGCACCTGGTTACGTACATGGAGTGTGAAAGTAACCGCACCAATAACTTTGTAAACAATATTTTGCTGTGTAAAATCCAAACTATTCACTCCACACCATAGCTTCCATTGAACGGTGGTACGGAACCCTTTTTGCGCGATTTAGACTCGCACTTGACCGGTTTTTTATTACCTACTGTTGTTAAAGCCTCCTCTTAAGTTTTAAAGTCTTGCGCTAACAAACACAACAACATAGTGTCACGCCTTTTCCCAAACGCGGTGGCAAAAGAACAGAAGTGCCCACGTGTTTCCAGTTGTAAAATTCCTCATTTTGCGAGTTTGCGTATAAAATTAGTACAAAAATAACATTTCTGGCCTTGTTCACAGAACAGAGACAACATTGTTGGCTGGTTTTGATATGGTTCGGTCAGATATTAACAGATGGCACTTAATGCCGTGCGGGCGTTTTGTCGGTAAAAGCGTGCTTCATGCCGTCGCGTCGATAAAAGCGTGCTTGACGTAGGCTGTCAATTGTGGTAGATGGCAGACTACTCCGCCACCGGGCGGAGTTCCAAACTTAATATAACTAAAAGTATTTTTTCTCTGTAATTAATTTATTTCCTCGCAGCACTCGTGATAAGCACTATGTAATGCCTCTGCCAAAAGTGCACTAAATGGATTCGTCTCTTAGAGGGCTCACTATTGCTCACTTTCTGGCTTCTACAACAATGTACTGATCTAATAGAAATAGAAATAAAAAGGTATTTTACGATTCCTTTTTCTTTTGTTGACAGGTTGGAGCGGCGATGATGTCCTGTCCACTTCCGATGCCATTACTGCCGGCTTTGCATCCTCAGCCCGCACTGGCGTCCGACTTCCCAATACACATAGGAATAAAGGTGATTATTGCATGTTGTCTTTCGTTTGAATATAAAGGTCATCCGTGTTACTACATAGCTTAGCCACAAAATAAATGAGAAATCAAATGTTTGTCTTTAGACGAGTGTTGAACAGGAGTTAATTTTTCGTAGTAATATTTTTTTGCATATTTTGTACGAGAAAACGTTTGCAGCGAACGCGTCGATGTGAAATCATTTAGGTCCTTAGAAAATTTGTATTTTGAGACGTGGACAATAAATATACGTTTCAATTTTATATATTTATAAGTAGGTGTCTAAAGTAACCACTACAATAATTATTATATATATATTTTTTGATCATAATTACAAACAATGATTTATAAACATACATTGCTTCTTACCCCACACTAGGATACCCTGTGTCGTGGGAACCAGAAACAGCGTCATCACACACATATAAACATCCAAGACCTAGGTATTTTTCTTTCATTTATCCCCAGCGGGGGTTCGAACCCAGGACCTCTCGCATGGTCGGCAGAGCCGCAATCGCATCGCCACAGAGGTCGCAATGAAAAATATAAGCCCAATATACGGAACCCACATAGAAGTCAGCGTCCAAACCTTGACATTATTATATGGCTACGCACTGTGTGGTGTGGACACACTAGACAAAACGTAGAATTGGTTCCGTACTTATTATACTTCACGTAAGGCTCAATCAGTCCCGTAAAAAGGGAAGGTGTAATTTAATTTTACCTTCCGCTTACAATTTGCGCGTGCTTACATTTTTTCATTCGCTCTTTGACGTCGTGTTTACTCCACAAAAGTTCGGATGGCAAACAGAATATAATTTTAAGCCGTTGTTCCTCCGAACATTTCAGGCACCTCACTTAAATTGCGTATCAAAGCTAAGTAAAGTAAGCAGACTAGCAAGTATACTTAACTTGGAGTTGGGCATGGCGACGTCACAGGCGTCAATATTTGAGGGAAGGTCTTAGCCTATTGCGTTTGCGAGATGAACCTTCTTAATTTATAAGTATTGATTCGTAGCTAAGTTTAATTAGTTTCTGTAGACTCGAATTCCATTTATCAAAACGTTTCGCGTCGAGATGAATTGTGCGGGTACATCTGTTGGTACAACTGATTTAAACTTCCCTGAGTTCCACAATCCTAACTAATAAGACCAGAACTCATTGATTGGTTTTAGTTCTCCACCAGAAAGCGGGCACTTTGTTTTTATAAACATTTCTGTTTCAAATATTATTCACATAGTTTTAACCCGCTCCATTTTGCACGGCGCAGTCATCAAACAACTATTAAACTGAAATTTTTAACTCATATAATATGCACTTTGGCCAAAGTGCATTATCATAAAAAGCAAGATTACTATACGCTTTGTTGCATAAGTTAACTTATTAAAAGCCAATTTCCTCAAACGTCGAGTGTGGGTAAAATATGAAAAATTTGTTGTTGTGAGTTTGCCCGCTAGAACCGGGTAGTTTATGAACTATACTTGAATAATGGTACGAGTGCAGTTTCTTTTTCACTCTGAAGGTAGGTGAAACTTGCACTAGTTTGCGAACCAAGCAAGGTCTTTGTTTATGCTGGGACTTCTGGGAGTGTTGTGTGTTAACCTAATTTACCCTGTTGATTCAATTCCTGCCGGAGGCGGCCATATTTCAGCAGTCACGGTCGAGATTTCAATTCATACATAATATTTGAATAAATAAATATGCATGAAACCAATTTATAGAGGGCGTGGGCGGTCCGACGTAGCGCGATTACGGGCGGAGGCGAGAGGCACAATATCTGGCGCGAGCTCATTAGTTGATACCCCGCTGCTACGACAGCGTAGCGGCCTACGAGATGCGCTACGCCGCGTTACGAAGGTCGGGTAAAGCTTTCATAAAAATAGACTATAGACTATATAAAAAGCGCTTCGTGGTCTAAAGGGCTTCACGCTTGCTTGCCACGCAGGTACCATGACCATGTAGGTACAGATTGTAACAACGAGATAAGAATGTATCCTAAGTAGATTGTCGGACGTTCCGAGTTTCGAGTGACACGTTAAGCTGTAGGTCCCCGGTAGACGTTACTTGGTAGTAGTTATCGTAAAGCTGTGTCAGAAGCCTTAATATTTTTGAAAGGCAGCTTGAAAATTTTTGACTGTCGGCTTGGTTACCCAGCCCGACACTCCTCCGCCAACCCACACTGAGCCAGCGTGGTGGAATATTACTTCAATCTTACTCGTTTCCAGCTAAAGGCCTATGCCCCTCGCTGGGGCCTTCAGTGTGCTACATTTAGTACATTTTTTAATTATCTTTGTCTATAAAAAACAGCAAAATTATTGTTTTACTACAGCATTTGTAATTCGGTACTTTCCTGTAGAGTCAACTTAGATATTTTTGATGAACTGTCAAAACGCTTACTAAGTTCGGAAGTTATATTAAAAACTGCAGAATAACGTCATAAAATTTTGAGGTTAAATGTAGGTCTAATTTTCATAAAATTACGTTTATTAATTTAACTATCCAAACTATCGGACCATGGTGTTATTGACCAACCTTTTTGCACATAATGTCGATAAGTATGACGTATAATATATCTGTTTGTTTACCCAGGAATGTACCGCATTGGGACACGGTATATTTTCACAAGGGTTTTTTTTCTCTTATATTAGAGCGGAAATAATGAACAGTGATCTCAGGATAGTATTAACATCATGGAATATTTTCATCTTGGCTAACGAGAAGCGACGAGGTGGACAAAAAACGACCAAATATTAGTGCGGGGCTACATTAAATGTCAGGAATTATGGCATTATTCTGCCCAAGTATAGCGAAGGTACGGATAGCTTAAGATTGGACCAGTCAGACAGATTTGAGACAATATTATGTTTGACGTTTTAGTAATTTTGGTCTACGTTACAAAATTCAATTTCAAATGGGATTGCCATATACGGTACCATTGGTATGTCGTAATTACCTACCAGGACTGTGGTAAACTCGTGTGTAATATTATAAATAATAAATAAATATTAGAGGACAATCTTACACAAATCGAACTAGACCCATAGTAAGCCCAATAAGGTTTGTGTTATCGGTACGAGACGAGGATAGATACTAATAGAGTTAAATACTTATGTAAATACAAAGAAAACATCCAAGACTAAGAAACAAATATTTATGCTCATCACGTAAATATTCTCCCTTGCCGGGATTGGAACCCAGGACCGTCAGCTTCGTAGGCGGTGTCACTACATGCTAAGCTAAACCGGTCGTCGCATTCGCATCTTACAGTTATTAATGTTTTGTTTGTAACATTCACTCCTGTTATTTTCCTCGATTCCTCAAGTCTTCATTGAGATCGCCGGTTATAAACACTTTAAATTAGCCCTTTTACCATCATGTACGAGTACAATATAGTAATTCTCCATCATTATAAATTCTTATCATATTTACAGATCTCTATAACAGCTAACAATCCAATCGCTTGGGAAGCACAGCCTCGACCACTTCACCCAAAGGCCGTGAAAAGTTGATGTGTATTCTGAGAGGCACATATGCAAGTGTATGTTTTAAGGGTTCCGTACCCGTAGGGTGCCAAACGGGACCCTGTTACTAAGCTTCCGCTGACCGTCCGTCCGTCCGTCTGTCTTCAGGCTGTAGTTCATGAACCGTGATAGTTAGGCAGTTGAAATTTTCTCAGATGATGTATTTATGTTGTTGCTATAACAACAAATACTAAAATACAGATTAAAATAAATATTTAAGGGGGCTCCCATACAACAAACTCTTTTTTTTTCGTATTTGCTCGATATTGATAATGGCAACAGGTAGACGCTTGAAATATTCAAAGAATATAGAGTTATATTATTCACTTTAAAAATAAATAAATAAATTAAAATAAAGCAAATATTGAAGGGGGACTAAAACGTGTTTTTTTTTGCCGTTTTAATAGAAAATGCCGACTCGCACTTGGCCGGTTTTTTTATATCAAAATTCCGTTGCTTACGTCTCTGTCTGTACCCCTAACACGGCGTGATCCCTACAATATAAACGTCGCAGTCTGCCGCCACAATAAGCAACGCTCCCCGGTTAATGGCCGCCGTCCGTCATGTCGGTCGGCGCGTCTGGGTCGCAGGAGGCTCACCGATATCGGTGCCTCTTGTTCTGCGATATAATGAGGTTCCTCAACAACCTGAGAAGTTAATGGCTGGTTCAGATATTATACATTGGCAGATTTGTAGTGCAGCTGCTTATGAGACCAGATTCCTTGGAGGGGTGGTGAAGAAAATAACAGCACATCATTTAATAGATCTGTGAGCATGCGATCCTATAGGGACAGACGTGTGGTGTCACGATGCATTTATTTATTTAGGAACTAAATCCATAAAACAACAAGTCACAACTCGATTAATTGTTATGTTTCTCTTTACTGCGTACAAAAACCGCACGTTACGATCAGCATAATGCTACTTGGTAAAAACTCATTTCTTATCTGAAAAATTACACATTATAACTATTATGTGTAATTTTTCTACATATTATGATATTCAAATTTCGAACGCCGACGCCCGCCTGCGTACCGCTCCTAGTTTGTCTGTGAAGTTGGTACTACTGAACAAGCTAAACAAGTGCAGAGCAGTTATCAATGTCACAATGCCAGTCGAACATGAGGTTCCTGAACACATCAAAGAGAGCTTATGATATGTGTGTAGATAAACTAGTGTATGTAACTGTACATAATTAGGCATTAAAACTCTCGAGTGATATTATTATGAACCCACTCTCGAGTATTAATGCCCTCCATTATTTAGCAGTCACATAAAATACTGTTTGTGACAAGACTGTACAATATTATGGTGTTATTGTTTGAATATGATTGTCGCCAGGCAACGAAAACTGAGTGATCGCGTGTAAAAGAATTTGAAAAACTTCCTTTATCTACTCTATTCAGTGCTGCTTCGTTTCAGTCAGCTAAGTTCATCTGTCAATGTGATGTATGCCCCTATGACAGCAGTATGTCACCAGCCACCGCTAGTCGGTTCCTAAAGGCTTTGTGAGCTGTGAATCGTCTGTACACGAACATCGCACCTGACTGAAAGATACATTAAACACACCGCCGTGACATGTTACAAAGTAAAGTAGTTCGTCTTAGTTTGCCGGGACATATTAGATAAGGGCAACAAATATAGTGATCACGAAAATATTTTTTTCCCACCCAAAATGTGCAAATGATCACCAAAAGTTGCAGAAAATATCAGGGCAAAATACTGCGGTAGCTTAGGTGAAGCCTTTATCCTTCGTGTTAGGTTGAACAAATAAAAACAACAAAAAATACGTAATACATAAACTTAAGTATACAAAACATAAAAATAAGTTTGGTGATGATTTACCCAAATACCATTCATTAACTAATTCTGGTGGTCGGTTCGAATTTATTAGTAGTAAAATAGGTGCGTTTTTGGTGATCGTTTAAAAATAAGCCTTAGGTACAAAGGTACAAACATAATAATGTGTGCTTAATATTATATAAGGAAAAGTTTATAGGATTGACTTTTAAAAACCATTGTAATTTAAGCCTGAATTACTTTTTGCATTTTAGTTGATATTTGCAGTGATGTCAGAACAATCTCGTCTCCATAAACCACAAACTTATTCTAATATACTTTATCTATATATAAAAATGGATCGCAACATCTCGCGAACGGCTGGACCGATTTGGATCAACTTTTTTTTTCGAAACGTTCCTACGGAGAGAATATATTGAAAAAGGCACAGGGAAAGCCAAAAAACTGAAAAATCATTTAGTATGTTGATTTTCTATGGGAATGCAAGACAGCGGCAGACGTGCATCCAATTCGAAATTTGAATTTTGATTTTTCCTCTAAAATTCAAACCGCCAGTTCCCTTGAAACGCGTATGCGGAGCTGTGCCACGGGCAGCTATTACAATATAATATGAATTTCTATATAAACGGCAAATTTCAAGCTGCGTTCTCCATCTCTAATATGGGCCTCTTCGATGTCAAGAACTCTGTTACGGACCCAAAGCACGCCTTGTGAGTTTTGACATCAATAAAGTATTATAGTATATAGTATAAGTAAATTTTCTGCTAATTCCTCAGCAAGCAAATATTCAGCTGTCTCGACTAATTTTTATTCTACCATATTCTCATTTTCTTACATTAACGAGGTAGTTCTTAGATAATCTACCATAAAAAACCATAGAAATGCTGCCAGCGTCATTGGAACCTTTAGCACGGAAATGTCACAGAGCGGTTTGTTCGGTTAATTTTAAGTTTTGACATTTTATAATTTCTAATTGATATTTAAATGCATGTAGACGAAGCGTGTGTGGATATTATTTTGATTGTATTTTTTTTTTAGTTATTGAGGATGTCAGTTTCAGTGTAAATCTACCATAAGGTCAGAGTTATAAGTAGATTATTATATTTCAAGTCAAAAAATTCAAAATTCAAAAAGAGTTTATTTCCATAAGAAACACATAGGTAACATTTGGAGAATGTCAAATCTTAAACTAACACATGTATAAGGTACAGGGAAATATAGAACTCAATTTGAATTCCATCACCTCAATGTTTTAGATGCTGGAGGAAAAGAGGAGACTAGAAACCTCCAGCTTTATACATTATTTTTTACAGAATTGGAGCAAACACCTTCCGAAGCTTTCTTGTCTTCCACATTATCTGATATTTTTTAGTAAGCTTTTTTACATAAGTGATTTTTAACAACATTTTTAAATTTATTTACAGACACTTTTTGTAACTCAGTCGGTATTTTGTTGTAAAAGCGAATACATTGCCCTTTAAAAGATACATTAACCTTATGGAGCCTAGTAGTAGGTATAGCTAGTTTATTCCTATTTCTAGTGTTGACATTGTGCCTGTCGCTATTCTTAGGAAATTTATCAATATTTTTGTGGACGTACATTAGGTTTTCATAAATATACTGACACGGCACTGCCATAATGTTAATTTCCTTAAATTTACAACCAGTGAGTCAGTCGTTTTAGTTACTTTAATTTTAGTGCCAATTGTGCCAAAACATTAACAATAAAGGGCCAACATTAGCTCAGGAAAGGAGCGAATCCCAACGCAGAAAGCGACTTTAATCAACGGATTGCTCGCGTTGACCGTTATGTCTTATTTG
Organism: Argyresthia goedartella; assembly: GCA_949825045.1. Lineage (NCBI taxonomy): Eukaryota > Metazoa > Arthropoda > Insecta > Lepidoptera > Argyresthiidae > Argyresthia > Argyresthia goedartella. Next base: position 3,064,147 of record OX463815.1, read on the forward strand.
TGCCACGTACAACAACTTTATTTTTTCATGTGGCAGACAATGTTTGTGAAAGTTTTCCAATAAAGGGCCCTCTCAATAAGTTTCTTCTGTTGTTGGCGGTTATTGTGGACTAACCTTTTATCAGTGCCTTTGTTCTATGTAGATATAAAGATAGCAATTTAATGTGTGGACCTTGTGTGCCGATATGACCAGCATAACGATTGAACCACTCGGCTAAATTATATGTATTTGCAAAATTAAAAAAATTGAAGTTAACTAGGATAGTTTTCATAAAAATTACGTAATACATACATTTAATTAACTGACCATATTTTAGGGAATGATAGAACCGATCATTATGATCAACTTTCTCAAAGAAACAAATGGTCGCAAATGAAAAATAGTTTTCGTCTCTCAATACATTGACCCGATCAGCTGATTACAATTTACTATGGGAGACCCATAAATTTATTTCGTTTACCACCATATGTTTCTTAGGGAAAGTTATTCATAATAATGGGTACTATCATTCCCCAAAATATGGTCAGCTAATTAAATGTCACCTTGTATAGGTAGGTAGTGTAGGAGTAATACTATGGGTTGCTTCTCGCATAATATAACAATTAACATATTTCCGCTATATGTCAAAGTTAACGAATAAGTTTTTGATAGTGTGAGTCACGTAATTGGTGGGTCGCGTGTCAACACTTGCGCTGTTCACGCACAATTTGGAGGCGGACGGGGCGCCCCCCCCCCCCCCCCCCGCCCCCGCCGCGCCGCACAGTGGCAAATGAGGCGACGGTATGTGGACACAATAAATTAAATGAACGCCGCTTTTATCTGTGACGGTTGATGTGAAATGGAATTTCGTACGGCGCGGGCCGTCGTTGTTTTTGTAACTAATTTTAATTAACCCAGCTTTATACATATTCGAGTTTTTGAAACAAAACGGTGAATAAGAAAAAAAATGTTTGGTTGTGAAATGCAATTGAGATTTTATTTTCATCGTGTCATTTTCCTTTTTCAGAGTTCCATCTGGTAAAAGGAATTTTTCAGGGTTTTATGTATGTTTAAACGTGTACCTATTTTCCTACAACAAATTTGTCATATATGAAGGCACTAGTAAAGTGTAGATGTGAAAAGCGTGCGACCATGTTATAATTTGTTCTATCACAATGTCGAGAGAGTATTTCCATAACCGCCCGATAACTGTAGATAGCCCACTGTGCGGCGGAAACTGTCGGTCGGAAAGCCTTCCGGTAGCATCTTCCGTCTGGAGTCGGCGCCGGCGCTGAGTTTCCGGTCTTTCTTGACGGCTTAACGCAATTGGCCTTTTCGTCATTATTCTAAAATAAAGTGTTGTGGATCAAGGAATTGAGAGCTGTATGTCAAGTTCGTAACAAGTGGAGTTTTTTAAATAAAATCCGCCATCGTGGTATCGACGGACCCTGTAACAAAGGTACACTGTTGAAAGATGTCAAAGACTTCGAGCCGTTGCCAAGGTACTTCAAGGCATGCCGACGAAAGATTAAATATCGTCATCTAATATAAGAAAATACTTTTTCGAAAGTGTTCTATGAGTAAATGTACTAAAGCAAGTTTGTTGTGCAAACTGAAGCAACTATGCTGAACAGTTTCTCAATGCAGACAGCTTAGCGAAACATTTCTGAATAAATAATATGTTCAAGCCATAGAAAACACTAAAACATTGTACAAATAAAAAATATTCGCGATATTCGACTTTATAAAGTGTTCCCGGGAGTTGAGTTCGCTCATATGAAAATTCTCCCAGTCAGGAATAGTTTAAATTCAAAGTTCGAAATTCGAAAATATTGGACAAAAAATAATAGAATATTCCATCCACCGATAGCTTGTGAAAAGCATTAAGCATTATAGACAAACTTATACTTATATTAAGTTTGGATACTTAAGTAGATATAATTATATTACCCTTTTGAGAATGATAAATTACAAGGTTTTACTATCTAGGAATACACTAAAATTCTTAGTACTTAAATAAATTAGTGTTCACGTAAACTGCAACGGTTTATTTTTGCACTTTGGCTTTTGATATAATGTATTTTTTATCTAACTCTAGATGGTTAATGGATAGATGGATAAATGGATAGACTGTTAACATTTATTATTCTCGTGTATTTACAATTGTTTTACAATTTCAATTTTAATTTTATCCTGATATGTAATTTACAATTACCAATTAATATGGTTCAATGTTTCAATTATCCGATACCGGGTAGCAAAAAGAAATGAAATTGCTGATTTACTCGGCGATCGCAAACAGAAATTCAGCGATATCTGCGGACGGAACAAGCTTGAGAGTAGAGCCACAAGTTAATCTAATTACCGGCGCGCTTTATCAAACGTCGATGGGTGTAAACGAATTTTACAGAGCTAGCTCAGCTCGCCAACGGAACGAAGAAAAAATGAACCCTCAAATCCTTACAGGGCCGCAACCCGACTAAACTGGTTACCGATTACTCTCTCGATTTAACCGTGCAGCGCTACTCCGTGTAATTTAAAACCAGCAAACGCTTTAAACGAAAACTTGCAACCAGCAGCATCCGCTAAGCACTCAAACTTTTCTTACTAAATTATACCCTAGATTAAATTAACCAATTCGATTTATTGCAGGGACTCCTCCCTTCCTGAACTGCGATTCAAGAAAGCAAATCCAGTGACAAAAACACTTTGTTCGGTTAGAGTTTAAGTATTTTGGAGTGAAATAAGACCGTGTTAAAATTCGGAAGTGACATCGTACGAAGCGGCGTCGGTCGCATTTCGTGAAATGGTCAAGGTAATTCAGAATCTGTATGAATTATTCACAACTCTAATTTACGCTACGCTAACCCTCCTTAAATTTGGGGCTTCTGTTTGTAAATATGTTTCTAAATCACTCACCAACGAAATCACATCGGTTTCGGAACGCACCTTTCTCTTTGTTTCCTGTTTGTGATGTGGTTCACTGTTCACGTGTTGGTGTTTTTAACACTATGCATCATCGTATATCAATGTCATCATTACGTGTGTTTGTTGATATGTTAGTATTTATTTTCGAATATTACTTCTCGTAGTTTTACTTTTGGGCATAGCTAAGTAGTTGAACAACGCATTTGGTACTGGAGTGATAAGGCTGTAGTGGTAGAATTTATAGAGTAATAAAGTCCCTAAAATTGTGAGTGAGATTCTTGACTGGCGATGTTTTTTAATTTTTATGTGTGTTAGTAGAGAATAGTGATGTACCTGATCATCACAGCGGCCGAAAACTGTAATTTGTCGATAGATCTCTATGACGGGGATTGTCGATGAATGTATTCCTATTGAGGTAGAAATACGAGAATCACTTTCAATGGGGAAGATTACGCAAACATTTTTGGTAGCGGGCACTGTACGTTTGTAACTGAAGGAGTTTTATTCATCTTAGGTTTGCAACTTGATAAACATTGTATTGATAAACAGCAATAAAAAACATTATATTAAAACATGGATATTAACAATCCATTTTTTTGAATAACGGAACTCTTTGCATAAATTTGCTTTACTTACTTTTACTGTGTGATTCATTTGTTAGTAACCTCAGATGAACGAAACTCTTTGCTTACTTACTCTGTGTTTATAACCTAAAAACTTTTAGCGCCCTCAACGTGGATCTAATTTGACAGTTTGCTTCCCCATCAATTTAGAGGCAAAGTTACAAAATATGTCTCGCAGTTTTATTTCATGCCAGCTCCTTTACTTTAGTTGAATTTAGTTGAAAGCGGTTGAATGTATTATCGATAATCTTGCACCTTATACTTGTATAGATATATATAGGTATAGATCATGTGCCTGATATAAAGATACATTAATTCACAAACCTACCAATCCGACAATGATTTATGATTCTAACGGAGTCCTTGATAATTTATTTAAGTTCACAATAAATAACAATGAAATATAAAATATTTTGGCTTGGCAGGCAAAGTTAGAAGATAATTGATGGCATCATTTGCAGACTACTACGTGTTTTTGAAATAAAATATTGAAATTGTCCATTTTGTCCATTCGAACACGCAGTAGTCCGCTAATGTGTCACTTATGTTGCCATCATTAATTTTCTAGCTTGTCCTGCCGAGGTACACACGTCATGGAAGAAAAGCTCATTGACATGAGCACTCGCTCAATTTATTTTTATCTACGGCAGAAATTAAAAAGAAAAGAACCACAAACCCAAGAAACCATGAAATAAATAAATATGATTTGGAAGACTTGTGACTTATGTGAGAACTTAATTTTTAACATAATATTATGTGTAAAAATCGTTTTTAAAACCATACGCTTTTTGACAGTCTTGAACCGACATGCCGTTAACCAAAACGTGGCGATTCTGTATATATACTTAAATTTTTACCTTAAATCTTACCACACACTTTACTTCAATACATCCATACAAGAATCACATCCCAGAATTTTGCTAATTTGTGGAATATCCATTTCCGTGTTCGAACTGCCACTTCCGTCCACTCTTTTACTCTTTACCTGAAAAAAATAAAATAAAATATGAGTAAGGAATTTTATCATTTTTAATTTTGCGTCACAATAGTTACTCTTAGTACTGTATCGATACTATTGGTCCTAACGAGTATCGACAAACTACATTGTAACTGCTTCGTCAAGCAATATTCTAAGTAGGTGTAAACATTTCATTATTGCACGAGAATATAGGTATTTCTTACATTTTCTAACTTCATACACCGTCAAATCCAAGATTTTCTCATTTTTTATGCTCGGTAAAAGATTTGAAAAGGATTTGGGGCGAAAATGGAGTTAGAATATTACGTAAATTTTTAACAAATTTACCTAAAAAAACGAATTATCCTCGATTACGTTAATCATTGACACTGTGCTTATTCACTGCACCAACAAACACTTTTATACACTATAATTTCTGTTCTTTCTTTAATAAACACTTATATTTTGTCGAAAATTAATTTCACAACAAGTTTATAAGGATGCATTGGATCCATGTTAAAAAAGGTTCTTGTCTCATGTCAGATGTGTTGTGCCGGCCCTTTCACTCTTGCAGCTTTACCATTATATTTGTCCTTGTCTATACCTGCTATCTCTGTTCATCTATCGTCAACGACGAAGGAGTTTCTTGAGTGATGCTAATCTATGGACTTACTTTGTACATAAAAATAAATGTGATACTAATACCGTTATGTTTAATCGTTTCCTTGAACGCCTTATCTCGAGGTGACCTCAAGGAATGCCTCAAGGTTTCAAGGTCAGTTGACAGAGCTTACGTCGAATAAGGTGGAGTCGAGGAGGTACGTCATCAATTATTTTCTTTACGCTGGTAGCACTGGCTACTTCTGTTCCTTTGCAAGCAAGTTCACACAGTTTTGTAATGCTTTTGGCAGTTTTTGTTAGTAATTATAAAGACTTTCATTCATCTCAGATTAAAATTGGCTGCGACGGATCGTAGCACGTATTTTTTTACAAATATACAAATGGCCGCCACTGACGGTCGACATAAAGTGTCTCAGATAAACGAAACTTTTTTACACTGTATAAAGTGAAATCTGCACCAGAGTTATCAAGCAGAGAGTCTCATTCATCTGAGAATCTGAACCAATACATTTACTTTGGGTAATATTCTCCATAAAAAAAATCGAGAATATTGTAGACACCGGACATTGTTTTACAAACCTAACAAATCACCAAAAAAAAAGTCATAAATATACAAATTTTGACATGTCGAAGGAAGGCTTAAGGTTCATAGAAATGAATTTCACAGTTCATTCCTCCACTCCGACTCCACTCGACTGAGAAAAATCCTCAAGTCGAGGCGATTTTTAACAACTGAGCATAGCTATCTCTTGAGTGAGGTTGAGTCGAGGTGAAGTCGAGTGGATGAAAGGACTAAACTGTGATGTTAAATGCGTACCTACATGGTTATTTTAGGGCTTCTGATTGGCCAGATTTTATGATACATACCGGTTTATTCTGCAGACCACTGTGCACTATTCGTAATCCCTTTCATTAATATTATGCCTTTTGTAACAACTAATTATAAATGAAATTGTTCGAACTGCAGGTTTAATTCCCGTGTCTTATTTTAATCCCGTGCATTTGATGTGCTCAAATTAAATGCGGTTAGTTCATTTGTAATTATGGACTACTTTATCCATTGGTTCAACTATGTTTTAATATGGAGGAATGTTTATGAAGTTTATCTGATCAAAGCATGAATCAACCTGTTATTAAAAACAAAACCTTTAACATTGTAATACATTTTCTATTACACCGCATAGCATACAATACTTACATGCCTATCCAATTAAGACCAATAATAAAAGTGAGCTCTTTTCAAATGCTGTACTTTTTCCCTGTTGAAAAGTCAGCAGGTAACTAGTGAGTCAGAAGTATCTGAAGATAACTCTACATCCGTCGCTATTTCTGTACCATGATTAAAAATTCAGTCCGATATAGATTATGGCGCAGCGTGAGGGCATTTTTCTTCCGCCCGCTGCCTACCCCGCTCTCTTCCCCCCCCCCCTCCCCCCCACCTTCCTGCCTTCTTCCGCTTGGTATCACATCTCGCAAACGCGTTCTTTATCCAATTATCCGAGGATAAATCTCACCTGTGACTGCTGAGGAAATAACGTAGCAAAATGTTATATTAGAGGAAAGTTATACTTTCATAAATCCCACATATTTTTGTTTGACTTAGAGGCTAATGGCGGTATTACGAACTTGGGGGTAACGTGTTTCAGTTGTTTTAGGTTAGTTTCAGTAATAGAGCAGTTGCTAAAAGGTGTTTTATAGCTTTATATTTGATAAATGACTTTCTTGTCTGTTCCCAATGGTAGTCCATAAGGAGTCTTTATTACAAATATCTACATGTACAGTGCAGTACTGCGACCATTATAGATCATTTATTTTAGAGTATATTATTGACCTTTAAAATCTAAATGCATTTCCAAGAACCATGTGGTGTAAAACGTAAGTGGAATTGACGGCTTTGTTTATTTTCAGTGCTAAAAATAATTTACGTACGATGTTTGTGTTTGGCACTTTTGATGTACATAAAGGATACGATACGATAGCTCATACGAATTGATTTTAGGAGCGCATGTTCGACCGGCATGGTGGCATTGATAATTCCTATGCACTTGTTTAGCTTGTTCAGTAGTACCAACTTCACGAACAAAGTAGGGGCGGTAAGCAGGCGGGCGTCAGCGTTCGAAATTTGAATGTCATAATATGTAGAAAAATTACACATTATGGACATAATGTGTAATTCTTCAGATAAGAAAAGAGTTTTTACCTAGTAGTTTAACATTATGTTGATCGTAACGTGCGGTTTTTGTACGCAGTAAAGAGGATTTATGATACGTTTGTAGATAATAGTAGTTTATGTGACTGCTGCATAATGGAGGGCATTAAAACTCGATAATAATATCACTCGAGAGTTTTAATGCCTAATTATGTACAGTTACATACACTAGTTTATCTACACACATATCATAAGCTCTCTTTGATGTGTTCAGGCACCGCATGTTTGACCGGCATTGTGGTTCTGCAATTGTTTAGCTTGTTCTTTAGTACCAACTTCACGCAGGCGGGCGTCAGCGTTCGAAATTTGAATGTCAGTACCAACTTCACAGACAAACTAGGGACGGCACGCGGGTGGGCGTCGGCGTTCGAAATTTGAATGTCATTATATGTAGAAAAACTACACATACGAAACGAGTTTTTACCAAGTAGTTTAACATAATGCTGATCGTAACGTGCGGTTTTTGTACGCAGTAAAGAGGATTTATGATACGTGTGTAGATAAAGAAATTTATCTCACTGAATATTTAACTTAGTCGATTTTAAAGATAATAGGCTGATTACATTGGATACAGTATAACCTTATTATGATAATGAATATACCTACTAATGACGGTGATACAACGGGGGTGATGCTTACGAAGGAGAGCTCTTGAAATGTCAGCTCTGCAAGGGCCCATACAACTATGCATGTATCAAATAAAATCCGCCCAATTCATGGAAATTTCATATTTTCCAGGGACTGGGCCGATGTTATATATGTTCTCCGTAACTGTTTATCCAGGACGTATAATGAATTGCCTGAACACTTAACGGATCAAAACGAGATCATTGATCACTTCAATAATATACCGGGAGATGATTGTGTTCAGATATCAAACCTTACTTACTTCGAGTATCACAGGCATAGGTTATGCTACGTACCCGGGTCGAAGAAAGGGATGTCGGATTTTTTTTATTCAACATCCCATCAAATGCCTATGATAGTGATGGAATTAACATGAGCACGATACTTTTGAAACTCCCTGCAACACTGAGGGCTACAATAGCGATTATGTACTACCTTCTGATATCCTAAACTCTGAAAAAGGTCGATTATCCGACTAACTCCCAAAAGTAATGATCCTGAAAGCGTGAAGGACTTATAATCCGTCCATCCGAAATAATCGAAAGAGTAGTATCTAATCAAATTATTTTTTTTCTGGAGAGTAACAATATTTTGCCATAGCTACAGTCTGGTTTCAGAAAGTATAGTACTGCCATAGCCCTATTGGATGTTGTAAATAATAATTTAGCTTCCCGGGACAATGGCCACGGCAAATTCCTAGCTCTTCTTAATTTTTCTTGTGCTTTTGACTATATTAACATAACCATGATGCTCTCCAAACTCAATTATGACGGATTCGACAGAGGCTCAATAAAATCGATTGAGATTTATTTAGACGGTCGCTATCAACATGTGACTATTAGTATAAAAGATGGATCCCGACACTCGTCCAAATGCGGTCCATCAAGCAGAGGTGTCCCGGAGGGCTCAATCCTGGGTCCGTTGCTCTTTATTTGGTACCATGCCGACGTCACGGTTTGCAACATAGCAGGTGCCATTTGTATGCTGTCTATCTCCAGCTACATAAAGATTCATATTAAGTTAACTTCGAAGAGATGGTTAGGCATATGAGGACCTTAGTATTTAAGGTATCCCTCTCGTCTATTAACAACGTCTTGAACCTCAGTCGAAGTATTTAATTGTTGGCTCAACGCAACAAATACAAACCCTGACTGATCTTGAACCGGATATCAATATTTTAGGAGGACCTTTGGAACAAGTCAGCGAGGCACGTAGTCGGCATGGTTATGGAAAGTAGCGTAAGATTGGAAAAGCATGTAGTAGAAGCTGTAAGTAACTGCTTCTACCGCCTTAAAATTACTTACCCTCTGATTCCTTTCCGAGATTAATTATGGCTTGCTGGTGTACGTTCCGTGCTTATATAAACGAACTGAGAGGTTACTCCAACGAGTACAGAATGCCTGCGCGCGATATTGCTTTAATATCCCTCCCGTATTTATGTGACACCGTTCTTGAATGGTGCCAACTTCGCTAAAATAAAGGCAAGTCACCACTTTTCTGATTGCTAGACCAGAAACCAGAATATCTCTGTAAGAAGTTGACCTGGAGACACTCGTGTCGTCAAATCGACAGAAGCAACACCAGCATCCTTCCTGTCCCCCGCCGCCATGGAACTGCAGCGTTTCGTGGCAGTTTCAAATATCTGACCACGCTATCTACGCGACTACCCTCTAACATTTAATCATTATTTGAACTGACATTCCTGAATAATCGTGTACCTTATTTAATTCAATTTTCCTTTGGTGTGTTAACTTGATTATATATATTTATTTATTTGAAATATTATTAGTCATTATTATTAGATATTATATAATCATACCATGTATACTATTTATTAAGACAAATAATTCGTTAAACACCAATAACTTTACTTCACACGGACCACTTGGTGACACGCAAAATATTGACTCGATCTTTGTAAACCTGGGGTTAGGCAGAATACCAGCGTCCCAGGGTTTCCTGTGGCATTATGTTGAGTCTGGAATCTTTTGCTGTCGCGGCATGCGCACACGGCAACAATGCCACACTAGACCAGAGCCTGCAGTGTCTCAAATATAGCAAGCGATTTACGACCGATATCGGTTGTAAAATGATAACTTTGTGTATTCTACAAATAGTAACACTTACAGTGTTATTTATAAAGTTTGTAAAATTTCTCTCAAACACTCATAATATGGAGATAAAACAGTCTTACAACCCGTTCACATGAAATTGTGATTTACAAAATTAAATCTGTATGTTACAACTTAAAGTAGCTCAGACCCTTCCATAACTGTCCGATAAACCCATTTAAGGCAATATCACACATTATATTCTCTTTGGTGTACACCAAATACCAAAAGCAAACGTCAGTCAGTTGTCAATGTCTGAATTTATGTTGGATGTTTTTTCTTTGTTTGTTGGAACCATGCAGGTAGTATGTACTACGGTAGTACAAACTACTTCCATGGTTGGAACACGGAGTAAATTTTGACACATATACCTCACATAAACGAAACGCTTTGCATACACAGAGTTTTTTTTTAATATTAAGCTTACGGCTTTGGATTCAGCCGACATCCACAGACCCTAAAAGAATTGCCAACTTACAACAGTGTTTTAGTTAAAATTGACTCGCTGTACTTTTATAAATCACATAAACATAAAAAGCCCGTTAAGGTTTAAACAGGATTTTGCTAAAACAGGTCTACAAACATAAATTAGTTATTTTTTATAGGTAAGACTGAATACTCTTTTATTTTGCAAAGTTGTCACTTTAAAACCGACATCGGTCTTATAGCGCTTGCTATATTTGCCCTGCGGCCTGACGCCCACTATTACTTCTGTTTTTATTGTGTAAGATTGTGCTAATAATACATTCTGTTCTATTCTATTCTTTTCTACATTGTGTACGGTGGATACACAACAAACGTCACCCTTTTATGCCCATATACACGAGACGAAAGAGGACAAATAGTATGGAATGATGAACGGTAATTTCAGCAGTGCATAAACGACAATGCGCATCTCACCGCAGCAACACATAGTTGTCGCATAGGGTCGAAGATTCAATTCCATATGCCCCCGCGGCTCAGCAAATGAGATCGGCACTCCAAACGGTCAGACGGAGGAGTCCTCTAATCTGGAATTGACGCGCAATTCGTCCTCTTAGCACTTATGAGCGAATTTAAAATACGATCAAGTTCGCGACCTTGCAGTTCGTGTTGTTGGGTTCCGCAGGAAATGTATATTGGACGCGGTAGTATTCCAATCTGAGGTAACCAGATTTTATACAGCATAAAACATAAACATTTACATATAGGCACATACATTTCAGTTTCAGTTTTAAATACTTTATTTTCATTGGATTTTACATAGAGAATCTAATATAAAACCTCTTAAAAATAGTCATTAAAATTAAAAATAGTTACCTGCCTAGGTGCATTCGAAATGTTGTCCTCAATGTGAGGAATGCACAAGAAACACATTGCATACTCTTTTCAAAATTCAAGTACTTATGTCTAAACAATAATTGTTTGGTCAATTTACATGAAAAGAAGCTGTCAAATGGAGCTAATTTACTGCCAGACCAGTTTATCATTTAAATAATCCTCAACTTTATAGTATGCCTTTTTAATTAATACATTCTTAACAGTTTTCTTGAATTGTTTTTCTGATAAATTAATAACATTGGAGGGCAACTTATTGTAACACCTAACAGAAAGCCCCTTGAAGCTAGAGGAAACTTTGCTTAAACGAAAATGAGTATAAGATAATTTTAATTTGTTTCTAGTATTAACTGAGTGAAGATCACATTTTCTATTAAAGCTACTGATATTTTTGCGGACATACATAATATTTTCATAAATATATTGAGAGGGAAGAGTCAAAATATTAATATCCTTAAATTTATCTCTCAAAGATGATCTAGCCTTCAAGTTATAAATGGCCCTAATGGCACGTTTCTGCAAGATAAAAATACGTTCAACATTGGCAGCGCCGCCCCAAAGGAGTACTCCATATGACATTACACTGTGAAAATAGGCATAATATAAAAGCTTTGCTGTTTTTTCATCAGCTAGTTGCCGGATTCTTTTAACAGCAAAAGCCGCAGAACTTAATTTAGAGCCCAGTGTTTCAATATGTGGACCCCATTGCAGTTTACTATCCAGTGTTAAGCCAAGAAACACTGCCTTCTCGACAAAGCCCAGTGTCTCCTTGCCCAGGTTTAATGGTGCTTCTACTTGCCTTACATTTGGTAGACCAAATTTTATACAATTAGTTTTCTTAGTGTTAAGATTTAAATTATTTTTATTAAACCAATCTAGTAGCACCGATAGAGCAGAGTTCGCCTTGTCAAGAGATGTAGATTGTCTCTGTATATTAAATATTATAGAAGTATCATCAGCGAACAATACAATATCGGCAGATTTTTCCATAAGGTATGGCAAGTCATTAATATAAATAAGAAATAAAAATGGTCCTAATACTGATCCTTGAGGGACACCCATTTCCATTTCACATCCGTTTGAAGCAATACCATTAACATTGATTTTTTGGGTTCTGTTCGACAAATAAGAATGAATTAATTCATTTGACTTATCTCTTATTCCATAATGTTTAAGTTTATTGAGCAAGGTCTCATGATTTACGCAATCAAAGGCTTTAGAAAGATCACAGAATACTCCAAGAGCATCCTCTGAATTTTCCCAAGAATCATAAATATGGGATATAAGAGCTATGCCTGCGTAAATAGTTGATCTACCTTTCGTAAACCCAAACTGTTTCGCGTGGAAAAGCCCATTAGAACTAAAGTGATAAAGCATTTGCTTGAGCATAATCTTTTCAAAGAGTTTACTTAACACTGGTAATATCGCAACTGGCCTATAGTTATTAGGATCACATTTTTCTCCTGTTTTAAATAATGGTATAACCTTAGCTAATTTCATGAGATCTGGGAACATTCCATTTTTGATGCAAACATTAAAGATGTGTGCCAACAATGGAGCTATACTTATTATAATGGATTTAATAACCTTAACTGATAGTCCCCAGTGGTCCTCAGTTGATTTTAACTTAAGTTGACCAAATGTTTTAATAATAGTATAATCGCTAATTTTCTTAAATGAAAAACCTTCATTACATCTGCTAACATTTTCTATCAGCAGTTTGGTTGCTGCTTCTGGTGATGAATTAAGCCCATAGGTTAGTTGGGATGGAATTTCCTTAAAAAACCTTTCGAAAATGTTTGCAACTTCAGCTGGTGAGTCTACTTTTTTATCATCTACGATGAAACAAATATTTCTATCTTGAAATTTAGACTTTCCAGATTCCTGATTAATCATCTTCCAAACGGTTTTAATTTTATCATCTGATTTAACTATTTTATTTTTGATATGCAATATCTTAGCTGCTAGGCATACCCTTTTAAATGTCTTTGAGTAATTTCTAACATACTCATGAAATTCTGGACTTGGCGTTAGTGTTTTTTCGGCAAACAGGTCATAAAGTTTTCTTCTACTGATGTGAATCCCCGTAGTAGCCCAGTCGCAGAAAGATTTACAATTATTACGTGTTATAATTTTAACATTAAATACGGCATTAAACTCTTTTTCTAAAATATTAAACATTTTTCCATATAATATATTGGGGTCCTTGTCACATGGAGTACTAGTAGATATATTTATTAAAGACTGCTGGATAATGGTTTTAAATTTCAAAATCTGACTATTTGTTATTGGTCTAAATTTAATTTGTATCATTTTGTGTAGCTTAGTGAACGGTATTTTAATAATTTGCCCATAATGATCAGAGGGCAAGGCATTGATAATACTTTTAAATTTAATGTCACAATCTTTGCTACAGAAAATGTTATCGATGCAGGTTGCTGTGGTAGGCGTTATCCGTGTTGGTTCTTGAAATACATGTGATAAGTTAAAAGATGAAAATAAATTTAATAATTTACTTTTGAGGGTAGACTCTTCCAATATATTAATATTAAAATCTCCACAAACAATAATGTATTTTTTAAGCTTAATTAAATTACTGAGTACATCTTCCATGACATTTTCAAAAGTTGTATAGTTTGAACCAGGTATTCTATAAACACAGATTATAACTGACAGAGTCAGCTCAACACATGACAGCTCTATAGTGCTTTCGATAGATTGTGATACAATATCTCTCCTATCTTTTGCGTTTATAATATTATTAATTAAAATAAGAGAGCCTCCACGCTCATGACTTTTCCTAGTAAAAGCACTTACAATTCTATAGTTATTAAATCCTATTGACAACTCATGTTCTTTTAACCAGTTCTCAGTTAAGCATAGTACCTGTATCTTTTCGCTTTCTAAAAACAATTCAACATTTAAAATTTTGCCAGAAAAACCTTGAATGTTCTGATGAACAATATGAAGCAAGTTTGGTTTTTCTTTTGTCTTACTTATAAGTTTCAATTATATTTACTTGAAACTTTAGATATGTCTAAATCCCTATCCACACATCTCGGTTGCGGACAAAAGTCCTCGTCTCTATTTATCAGTGGTGGACAATAGTCCTTGTCATCTCCTAACTGTGAACAAATCGAATTGCCCACATCTAAAGGCGGACAAAAGTCCTTGTCAAGAACATTGTTAGTAATTGTACTAACGTTAATATTTATAAAATTGGTTTTACAAGGTAAAACAAAGTTAAAATTACATGTTAACAACTTAGCAAGAATATATCTAAAAGAAGTTATAAAAAATCTTGTTATAAAGGACTTATTAATATAACTATTTATGTCAATTACATTGACAAAATCAAAACTTTTTGACAAATGCAACATTAAACAGTTTTTCTCATATATGAGTGCATTTGATTTATTATTTACATTTCTGAAGTATGGAAATGTTACTAAAGTCAACTGTGTTGGTCGCTTATTACTATGAATCCTACCTATCCAATCAAACAAATTGTAAATTTCAACCTTATCTACGTTAAGACTACTGCCGTACATTAATACTACTCTTTTATTATAAATGTCATAGTTTTTAATAATTTGCAAGTACAGTTCACTATATGACATATTTGGAAAACATAAATTAGTTATTATATCTTTACTAAACCGGTTCACAATGGATCCCAAGCCTCTGCCTATCCCGTCACATACTATAACTGAGGAGGAGGGGGTCGACTTAGAAAAAGAAAGCTTTTCGTTAATGCTTAATTCATCATGATTATTTTGTTGCTTATCTAAACAATTGTTGCAACTGTAGTTGTTCAACAGCGAGTTAAACCTCTGTTCATTTTCATTGCACAACTCAACTAATTGACTCATCGCTATTGTATGGTCAGACAGCTCGGTTTGTGCTAGACTATAGTCTAGGGAGATTTTCTCTAACTGATTTTCTAATAATAATATTTTCTTCTGAAAT
Organism: Argyresthia goedartella; assembly: GCA_949825045.1. Classification (NCBI taxonomy): domain Eukaryota; kingdom Metazoa; phylum Arthropoda; class Insecta; order Lepidoptera; family Argyresthiidae; genus Argyresthia; species Argyresthia goedartella. Next base: position 3,079,489 of record OX463815.1, read on the forward strand.
ACTTGGGCTTCCTGCTCATAACTGCCTATAGTATTTACTAACAATTCATTATTACAAACTAAATCATCCTTCAGCCTTAGATTACTTTGCCTTAAAGTATTAACAGATACCCTATATTTCTTTAATAATTTACAATTTTTAGTCAATGATCTAGATAGTCTTAAATATTTCTTTGATTGTTTCCTGCTTTGGAACTTGCAGGAATGGCTATGGACATTTTTACATACTAACATTTCATTATATAAATTCAGTGTTGAAGCTAATTTATATTTACATAATTCTTCCTCTAATGAAATTATTTTTGATTGTGCCTGGTCAAGTACACGCCTAAGGTCCTCAATTTCATAAAGGGATTCATTGTGGACTAAACGGCATTGGTCCCCCTCCTCCAAAAGCCTCTGAAGAGTGTCTCGGTGGTCAGTTGTGTCCAAGAGCGCAATGTGTTGTTCTTTTAGCTCGCTCTTCATTTTGCTAAGCCTATCCAGAAGCTGTTTCATTTCCATCTCACTCTCCTCTCTTTCCCTTAATAGTTGAGCATTTAGGTTTTCCTGGGTTTTGAGCTGATCTAGGGTATGTCTCAGCTTTTCCTCCAAGCATTTAAGTGTAGCGGCACGGGTCATAGTGGATTTTGCCATTTTTCTTGATTGTAGTAACGACGACGGGTGAAATTCAAATCAGCTGATCGTTGTCACTCGGTCCAAGGGCTTCATCCAAAAACGATTATGTTCGCATCAATACTCTCTTCCAATAACAGAAATTCATTTATCATTTATCATTTATCATTGCTTCTGGACCCACACTAGGATACCCTGTGTCGTGGGTACCAGAAACAGCGACGTTACCCAACGTATAAACATCCAAAACCTGGGGTTTTTTTTTCTTTACCCCCAGCCGGGGATCGAACCCGGGATCTCTCGCATGGTAGGCACAGCTACAACCACTGTGCCACAGAGGTTGTCAGCCTAAAGGTAGCTCTTTTCATGTACACAGCCAGGTATTACATGATTGATATTTCGATTCGAGCAATGCCAGACGTAATACCTTTCTTCCGCTTTTCGCCCCATCTCTGTCTGGGTCGACCACGCTTTCCCTGTATTATTTATCAATTTTCAATGGGTAATCTTATCAATTGCCCAGGAGCAGTCGAATTACTCGTAACAGGATTCCGATTTGTCATTCCAATGTAAATGGGAACCATCTCACCGACGGAACTCTAAGGAGGGAAGGCATTCATCCCCATCCCGCGAGGATACGATCCAGATCTCATTTCCTCCGCCAACATCAAAGTGAGGTATCAAACCCGAACGCCGACATTTTTTTTACGACTCGGCAATATTTTAAACGGGGGACTAGTTAGTCAAATATTTGTAGCCGTATCAAATTATTGTCACAAGTAGACTCTTTTTCAGTTATCTCCCTTCTTTCTTGCAATTTGCTACAGAAAAGTGTAGTTATATTTTAGAAGGTTGTTAGAGACATCATATTCAAGAACACTTCACAAATAAGCAAATCGCCCAGCCCAGAATCTGAAGAAAAAGCGAAAAATAAGTTGCTCTGATCAAATCGATTTCTAAGATAAAATTGTTCAGAATAATATCCCTAACCACCAACTACAATATGACTACACCTGTCTATGGACACTCTGTATTACGGTGGCGGTCTACAGATTGCTTCTTTGTCACCCTCGTCGGCTGAATATCGGATATTTTCAACAAAATTGTATTTAATACTATCTGGCAGAAAGGTATCTTCAACGCAATGATACCAGTGGCCAGGTTAGGTTCTATAATACCAATACCTACCTACCCTAATAGGCCTCATATATAATTAAGAATAATAATAAAAAGAAGAGCTCCGTGGTCTAATGGGTTTCACTCTTGCTTCTTACACAGGAGATGCATGTTCTATTCCTGACCATGTAAAAATGAGATAATTAATTTATCTTAAGTACATTATACGCTCGTTCCAACGGTGATGGAAAACATCATGATAAAACCTTCATTACTCCATAACTGCGGCGATGGGCTAGCCCCCTGTCACGCGGATGGATAAATGGAGTATTGAATAACTGGCCCAAAGTGGGCACAATTATGCCTCTGCCACCCCGTATGGGAAAAAGCGTGACGCTATGTTAGGAAGAGAAACTTACCTATCAAAACTTAAAATTAAAAAAAATTATATTGGTGTTGACTGCTGCAACATTCGCAGGGAGTACTCAGCGGCAATTTCGTGTGTAAACCGAGCACGGCACACACATAGGTGTTTGCGATCCGCTAGGAGCTAACAGGCGCGGCTTTTGTGCAAACATTTAAACAACAGATTTCGTTGCGGCAAAGACGGAGAAAGTCTTCTATTCTTTTCTTTGTTTAGAGGGTGTCTTTTCCGATAATTGACTAAAACGATCCAAAAGACGCCCACTTTGTTCTACGAGGCGACAACGTTATAATTGTTACCGGTTTTCATTATTTATTTATTTTGTTTAAATAGCAATTCGAAGCTGATTATAAACAAGACTGTTGAAACTACTTTTACTAATTTTGAGACCAACTAAGAAACTTAGAAAACCTAACTTCATTTTCTTGACATCTTGCAACTCTGACGATATGAGCCACAAACGGAACGATGAAAGATGATAAGAAACAAAGCAGTTTGATCTAATCAATTCTAGATCTAATTCAGAACTGATGCAGAGTGCGTTTCACATAAGAACCCTTCGCCGCGCCGCCATTAAGTTGGCAGTGTCTACAACCTCGAGAAAATACGAAAAACGTAAATTATACCTACTAGTATCGGTAAAGTGTAACGACCTTACTAATAAAAAAATCCTTAATATCCTTTTTATACGTCGAGTAAATGTCAAATGTCAAAGCAAGACAAAACGCTGCATAAGTTAAACCGTGAATAACTTCTTTTATTAGTAAGGCCGTAAGAGTTTTTTTTCCTAACTTTTGGGTAATACATTTTTAAAGCTAGCAACACGGGTTCAATTGCCTTTTAACGGAAAATTGTTATGGGAAACGCACTACACCTAGAATAGTGAATAGGCATGACAAATCTGGATAATTTATATTCAGCTCTAGCGTAAGATGCAGCCCTTTCATGATAACACAGCCAGATGGCGCTCCGAGATCTAATCGCCCGCCGGCATTGTATAGAATAGCAAACTCCCAACTTAAGGCTGTACGCCCCAAAACAGCCTTTGACACGTGCAGATAAGATACAAGAGGTCAACCCTGGAGTGTACAGATAAGTCAGTGAATCTGCTGAGAGCGTCTAATGAAAGGTATTCTGACATCTGATATTGCAATCTTTGCTCAAAGTAAAATTGCCCGCATCGGGTCGAAGTCAGTGGTGACCGTAACATCTCATGTTGCGGTGACAGTGGAACATTAATTTCTTAATTACTAAAAACACGAACACTTGTACTAGAACTGAATTAATGATTTTTCACTTTACATTTAAAAATAGACTGGCGCATACTCGTATGTTAGTTCCACTGCAAGCAACTCACAACGGAGAAAGGAGAAGATACATTGAATTTAGCTATTTAACCTTTTTCAAACAAGTTGGTGGAAGACGCATTACTTTGTTAAGAAGCATGTTGTTTTTTTTCATCGGCACCAATAAAACAAATTTTTTTAATCTTCGTCATGTGCCTAAAGAATGAAAAACAAGAATATACTATGATAAATAAAAAACACTATAATTTTGAGTGGTTCGAAAATTGACCTCTTTACAAAATATCTGATTCGGATTACTCAGCAACCCCCTACATTGCTGAGTAATCCGAATCCGTAAGGGAACTAATATCTTTGAGACAATACAATCGCGTTATATTCGGGTTATGACAACCGCTTTCATTTGAAGAACAAATGTTTGAAGTCAGCATTTGTCTCCGGTCTTGAGGTTTATGCTCCATTCCCTCTACAATTATTTTCAGTGGGATTCAGATAGGTACACTTGACAGATAAAATCAGTTAATAGTCTAAAATTAGCTGTTTACATGGGAAGACGTCATTGAGTCTAGGTAATTATCCTTGACAAAGTTAGGAACAGCTGAGGTATTCGTATTCTCTGCTTTTTATACCCAAGGTTCAAAAATTACCGGCCGGGGAAAGTCAAGTCAAAAGTCAAAGTACTTTATTACTGTGGATATTTACATATATTAGGTCCTTCCTTACATATGAAATTGGCGTTTTGTATGGAGAAATTGAAGTTAACTCAATTTTCATTACAAACATATTTTTATTTTTTTTAGGAATGATAGATCCTAATTTTATAAACTTTGTGTGTATGAATGAGACAACAGAAAATTTTATATAATTTTTGAAAAGTGTCAGCTGTAAAAAAATATTACGTATATTATCATGAAAATGGATGACATTTAGGAGGCACTGATTTTGAAGATCACATTTTAGTTATCATTCTGAAAATTAAAAGAAAATTTATTAAGTAGATGTAAAATATTGAAATTAATTTTAAAACAATAAAAAAAACTGGAAATAGCTATTGAATTATGTACTCGAATTATGAACTCCTGAATCTGTAAGAAAAATTCGCCAATTTCATAGGTAAGCACCCAATACTTAGCAAACGTCATTTTTTGCCACTTCTCTACATTGGACCACTGCGGGAGAAGAAGGTGGTAGGAACTCCCACAGATTGATTTTTAGGTCTCTTTTAAAAATTGGTGGAAGAAATACTTCTACACTTTCATTGCCAACCACGCCGCAAGGATACATAGCTTTCAAATCCTTCAGTAAGAAAACATGCACTTGAAGGTATGCGTGTAATGTTCTACTCCAGTGCATCAGATCTCTCGACGGGGCCATACATCACTTAGCCATCCGGAGCGGCCCACCTAGGCGCACGCGCCTACCCTTGCCGGCTCCAAGTTAATAACTTGAGAAAGTTTCCGCCGCTAGGGGGCGCGGTGGCGGCTTATTGGGAGATAACCGAATAACTGGTGCCGGTACAAGTGTTTTGACTTCACGAGATGTTTCAATATAATGATCTGCGTATAAGTATACAGAATTTTAGATAATAGTGCATGCCGTTAAGAAAATATACCTGGGTCGTGAAATCGGTTACATCTAACTGTCAATTGGTCAAAATTAAGTTATCATAGATTTTGGCTAGGCCGGAGAACAGCGACTTTTCAACAGGTAACTGTTGGTGTTGTTGTATACACTCTTTTAACAAAACTTGTAGTTACTGAGAAAAAAGTGAACTAGCTATTTATTTCGGACGCCCGGGTCTAAGACTACTTACGCAAAGTTGGAACCGGTAAACTTAGCTTCAGTTAGTTCGTGAATTTGCCAATCATTTGACTGTGTGCTTACAGGGGACTATTTATTTCACTATGCCAGTTTGTTAGTTACTCTTCGGCCCTTTTCCCATAACGATACGCCTAGGCAACATGAGTCTCGAAGACTAGTCGCCACGACTTATCTCACAAACATTTGCATGTAGGATACCGGTAGCATAGAGTGCGACACTCCATTTAAATGTATGTAAGATACTTCGTGGCGACTAGTCTCCGACAGTAGTTTTTTTTTTTTTTTGTTGGAGGGGAATAAATGGAATTACCCATGCCCAGGAGTCAGACCTCCCTGCTATGTCCGGGTCCCCACATATTGAGCGGGCATCAGCTCGTGTGGTATACGGACTAAAAACAACCCCTTTGTTTTTACAGTTGTCTTAGTAAGAATTAACTGTGAGCCATGACCTCGGTGTATGCTGAAGGCTTTCTACCTGCAATTTGCCCTTTTGGGCGATATATATGTGTATATGATATATATGGGAGGAGTTTGCCTGCTTACCCGATTTTATGAGCGGACATCAGCTCATAGTCAACGGGCATGATAGCGGCATGTTAGGGGGGCAGATAGCCCCCGCTACTAAGAGGTGGTTATATATAATTTTTAGAAACCTATCCTAATCCTAAACTACTTTATATTTTGGGTCATTTAGGGGGGCTCTGACCTCAGTCCGGGAGGTTTAAAGGGGCAGGGGGAGATTGTGTGTTCGTCGAATCAAGACGGCGATCTCTTTCAATCCAAATTTGGTACCTGATACGCTGTAGTGCTTCGGGAACACAGCCTTCGTCTAGTTGACGTGCCTGAGGGGCGGGGCCGACAGTCGCTTAGAAATCTCGTTGCCCATTTATATTCTAATGGGAGGGGGCCTAACATACACCAGTTGGTTTAGGAAAAAACCCAATCTCAGGGAAATATTCATGTTTTTTCTTTGCAGGTACATACTTACTTTGCTTAATATTAATATCTCTACTTTTTTTGTTTGTTTTAGGTAAGCACTTTCATCTTCTCAAGTAGGCAGACATCAAAAGGTAAGTTCATCAGTCCCTACTCACTAAATTACCTTATTATGTAGATTTAATAAACGTGATGATTGGTTATTCGATGAATATGTTGCGAGGGTTTAAAGTATAGCATAAATCCAGCAAATTTAACCCTTTAATACCCTATGCGAAAATGATAATTTAGTTTTTTAACTCTTTTTTTTTCCAAATTTTATTACATTTGAAAAAACTTAATTACTTTGTGTAACTCTTTGACTGTCGTTTCTTAGCTAATGCTTCATATGGAATATCTTGAAATAAAAAAAAAACACTTTTCACTGGATGATAAAACTTAGACTAATTTTCAATTTTATAACAGCGACTTTGTCCAAAAATATTATAGAACTGAGCGCACAAATTGGTCAAAAAACTTTCCTGTTTTATCAGCTATCGAATGTTGTTATAATGTTTACCTTGACCTTAAGCCCAACAAAGTTATTGCAATAATAGTAAAGTAGGTGTAGGTGGAGGTCGAGTACCCTAGAAGGAACAAGGATCACTTTTGTATGGAGAATTCCAAAATGTACTTTTTTTTCTCCAAGTCGCTACAAAGTTTTCGCCTCACAATACAATAATATTTTACATTTTCAAAGATTTTTTTAGCGTATACATCAATAATTGCTACAAGAGTGGGTTTTACTTTTGTTTCATATAAATGTGAATCTTGTTTTTACTGGGTTGCACTCCACTACGAGTACCTCGCTATTTTTTTGTTCTAAAGTTTGTGTTAATCAATTTACCATATTGGAAAACTGATAAAAGCAGGAAGTTTTATTCAATTTGTACGCTCAGCTCCATACAATCAACATAACATAATATAGCGTCACGCCTTTATCCATACGGGCATACTTTTAGACAGTTATTCAATACTCTATTTTGCGTGACAGGGGGCTAGCCCATCGCCGCAGCTATGGGGTAATGAAGGTTTCCCCAAGATGTTTTCCATAATTAAATAATGGACTTAATCATAATAAATTACCTATCCCATTAGTACATGGTTAGCTCCGGAATTTGTGAGAAGCAATCGTGAAACCCACTAGACCACGGAGCCTAATATATTTATTTTTTTGATAAAATCGATGCAACAAAATTTTAAATCAGTTGAAGTATTATCTTCACCCGTGTTGATGGTCACACTGCTTCAAAATTAAGAGAGCTTTTTCAACTAGAAGCTATTCCATAGAATCATTGAAGTACAACAAACAAACTAAGTAAAATTTAGTTTTTTCGTAATAAATAACTTTATGACAAATTAACGGAAATGGTAATAAGTTATGGGGCAGCAGGGTTAAAACTGAAATGGGCTCTACTTAACCTCTCACAAGGAATCGAATATCTTATCACCCTGTATAGATAGAAGTCCTGCGGAAGGCTGAACTCAGGAATATTAATTAATTATTTAAATAACGGCTTTTGGTTTATTTACGCAAACAATTACGTGTCTACACAACTATAATGTGAATGTGGTTATTGAATATGAGCCAACAACCACCTGGTTGGCGAGTTCGGCAAAATCTATGTACCTAATTAAAATATGCCCTTACGCAGTATAAAATAAATTACTGGCTGCAGTTTCCGCTTAATCGGCTTTTTAGAAAACTCAATTGACTAGCAAATTATTTCGCGTCGCGGGCATCGATAAATATTTAAAATAATGCGGCGGTTGCGGTCCCGTTGGACCAACCATCCGATGCGAGTTGATCTATCCAAATTGATACGTGTTCGTTTAGGAAATAAATAAAATGTGCTGCAAAATTTTTATAGTTAGGCAGAATTTTCTATCACTCGCATATTATCACTATATCGAAAGAGGTAAAAACGGATTATGTTGAAGTACTCATTGCATTATTTCCCGACGATTACGCTTGCAGGCAAATGGGGCCTGTGGCGATTTGTTAAATAATAATCGTGTATTTTGTATTTAAATTTGTCTGGCTTTAGTTGTTCGAGGTTCTGGGCAATGCCATTTAGTTTTATTTACCTCAATTATATAGAGTATCAGCATAGCCACAAATGAAATGTATAGGTAGGTACCTATGTGTAACAATAGGCTATTATTCTTGGTAGACAAAGCCGCGGATATTGTACTGAATTTAATATATCAGAATAAATTAGAATAAACGATCTTCCATGTATCGGATTTATTCCGGGGGCAGTTTATTGATCTGAGCATTCATGACTCATCTAGACTGGTCTTATTATTTTATTACCTTTTATTATAGGGCAATCCTACTTTGTCGGACTATTAATAAAACTAATTAATTTGTACAAGACAATTACTACTGAGAAATAACAAAACAAGAGATCCAATTTGTACTATAATTAAGACGTCATCGGAGAAGGATTTAATTAAAGGGCTTTTTAGAAGGTCCCCGATGTTCAATGGGATGGTATACCTTTGTACCCAGAAATTGTTCCGCTGTCTTAACGTTTCTTTACTCAAGGAATGCGCCCTGTGAACATTTAATTGTACAATAATCTTGTTTATTTATATTGTTTTATATGGGCTCAAAGGTTTTTACAGGAAATTAGGTGTAAATGAGATGATAACAAGGAAACTGACAATTTATTTTAATAGGTACCTATATAAATGTTTTGTCGCCTATATTTATAGCCATGCCGTTTCCTTCATTATTAGGATGGCCTTATCCACATGCTGACGTGTTACAGAGACCTATCGCGAAAAGAGCGAATACAATCCTACAGTCCTAGCCCTAGTCCTACTTTCTTTGAACTATACTTATGTTTGATAAATGCTGCTTTTGACGAAAAAAGGGCTTGACGATTATAGACTTGACCAAAGAAGCGTTTGACGACAATAGTATTTGATGAAAGTCGTCGCTACAAGCTATACAGAAAAATGTTGAGCAACTCAGTATCGCCACAAAAAGTCGTCGTGTACTGTCTTACATATACATACCATATGCACTGGACTTATATTGATGAATATTATGTAAATGTCGTGGCCAGAGCATCAAATTGATCATTTCATGATCCAGGCGCAGGCACCAGCTGCTAGCGGGCGGCACGCACCGCACGGTGGCGGGCTGGCATTCTCCGCCAGTCCGAGTACGCGACAGCTTTAACGCCCTGTTGGCTGCTGAACTACTGTTTGATCAGTTTGATGATGCATGGAGAGATATAGTGCAAGAATGTCGCAGGTTCAGAGATACGAAAACATTTTCGCTGGATTATTGAAATTTAATTTTGTTTATTGATCTGAATTGATTTACCTATATTATTGTGAATTAAAATTGTAATCTGAATATCTATTATTTGTAACTGAATTTTAATTTAATTGTAAGTAATTAAACTATATTTGAATTGAAATCGTACCGTGTTAATATATCGTGTATGTTTGTGTTGATCCGGTATTAGCTGTATTGGCACAAATTAATAGTGTAAATAATAAATAAATTATGATTAAAAGTTTTAAAGAACGAACAAGTCTTTCAGGGCAAAATACTGCGGTAGCTTCGGCGAAGAGTTGTGAAGACAAAAGAGTGCGGGCGCAGATAAGCCTTCGGATAGTCTTCGTATTATTTCAAGAGGCATATCACCAAAAACCTCAACTGCTGATTAGAAATATTATTGAAAAAGGGCTTGTTTTCATGAAATTCGACCCTTTCTGACCATTTCATGAACTGGTCGGCCAGTTCATGAAATGGTTGACCACATCATGAAATGATATTTTTTTTATCTGGCCACTGTGGAGGGAGAAGACAAAGTTTGAATTCTCAATCATGATTAAGAATTATTATTTTATGACGTATGATTGAAAATCGTAGTGGTTATATAAATAACCATTCTGTACTGAGAGCAAATCTAAACGTTCATATTTACAAACTTGTTCCAACTCTACTCACATTTCCTTAAAGGTAAAATCAGTAGAGAGATACTACATTTTCACCCTGTTTAGAGTAATTTCGTAAAATGTTTCCACTGGCATGAACACCGTATTAGCACAAAACTTGGGGCAAGTTCTCAAACTTTAACCAGCTCTTGCAACATTCAACGTCATCTTAGAGCTGTTGATTTTAACATGTAGCAACATTTTAGCAGGAACAGAGTGCTCCCGGGAGTTACATTTACACGTTGTACTCAACCAACGCAGAAACTATAGGCAATATTTGAGTATATGAATACTTAAATATAGCATACAGTAACCAACTATGTAACTGATGCTTTCGATTAATTCTATCGTCTTTTGTCTATATTAACCCTTTAATACCATTATTAATTTCAAAATACACTATTACTGAGGGGTAATTCGTTGTTTATTTATTTAAAAAAGAAAACGTATATGTATTTCGTATTTATTTTCTTCACTTAAAATCTATCTTTACCTAATACTAATGCAACAGAGCAGTTAATGTAATGTAACAAATTGATAAAATAAAAAATCGACATATTTCTTCACATTTTACTTAAGCTATATTATACCTATATTAACCTAATTAAACATTATTATAAAATATTGTTTCCAGTGCTATTCTTATGAATTCACACAGTGTACACGAGAAAAGATCTAATTTATTGTGAATGAGGCGTGAGCAGTGCCTTCTGGATCAGGTTGGTGCGCGCGCTGCCACCGCACCGCCAGCAACTGTGGTGGCCACCTTTGCTGGACATGCTACCACAGTATACATATAGAACAGTACTAAATCAGAGGCCGTTTAGGAGCGTTCGTTACCTACTTTCGCTCGATGCGCAGGGCTCCAACAAACAAATACGTCGTTTAAGTCTTGACTTGTACGACCTAAAGTTGGATAGCAGTCTTACAATGGTAATGAGATGACTACCAGGTCCTATAGACGTCTTTAATGTAACTAATTAGTCGTGCGACGAATATGTCATAGTAAACTGGTCTTAGCAACGTTGGGGAGACTAAACGATACGACGTTATATTACAGTCTTAGCTAAAACGTTTGTACGACAACGCAATAGTCATACTAACGTTATAGTCCAATAAACGTTTTGAACACACCAAATTGTGTTTTTGGAAATCCTTTATATGACATTTATACAACGTGGATGTTGTATAGACGTTTTCACAGTGACGTTTATATAACAATCAATATCTTGTTTTACAGCGGTCAATTAAAGACTCTTAAATAACTTGGTTGTTTATTGACGACTCAAATATAACCTTTATATTACGTGATGTCCGTTTAATGTCATGTCCTGACTTTAATCAAACTTGCAGTCGCATTTAAGTCAGGTTTTGACTTTATAATGACTAGGCGGCCATATTTACGGAAGTTTGATGAATTTTGTTACGAAAATGGAATCAAAAAAATCGTGGAGACGATTAAAACGTAGTGGAACTTTCAAAAGGAAAGTTAATCGTGAATTTCTTTTATTAAAAAACACAACACCTACCATCGTGGCATTGGTCACAAATATTGAAAAAGAAAAGTGTACAACACATGAACAACAAAAAGGTTCAGTATCAATATTTATTTTATTACAATAAAACATCATGTGTGTATTTTTTTTCGAATTTTTTGTTTATTCGTAAATGTAGTGTTGACTGATTCGTTTATAATCACTAAATTTTGAAATAAATAATGTTAAGAACTATGAAAATGTATTTAAATTTGTTTACAGTTGACGTTGTTCAATCTGTTCCTTGTGGGTCAGCTGTGGGAACGCATGGTATGCTTTTTTCATAACGTATAACCTACCTTCCAACATTAAGTTTCAAATATATAAGGTGTATTTTTATTCCCGTGAAGATCATAGGTACTTATTAAAATAATATTTTTTTCCTTGGAAATATGGGCATGTAAAAAAAATATTGAAATTCCTGCTTAATGCGATCACAGATTGGTATGGCAAGGCCAATTTCTTTTTATATTTTGACCCATGGTTCTTGGAAAAAAATGTGTGTTTTGATTTCGTACATTGACAGATCGTGCATTTATAAAACTAAAAAGTCCTATATTCATAATAGTTTCTTAATATCGGTAAAGTTAATTTGTTTTGGTATTTTATTTATCAAAATTATCTTTAAAAATGTAATATAGAGTGTTTGATTTTCAGATGACTATAGTAGTGATCATTCAGAGCTTACAAGTACAAAAGAATCATTAACTGAATCTTCTGATACAGATGAAGACAAAGACGATACGTTTCGAGAGGATTTGAAAAAATGGGCTCTTGACTTTAATATTTCTCATCATGCCCTCAAAAGTTTAAGCGGAATTGTGAACAAAAGACTTCCTAACATTGTTCCTAACGATCCTAGAACTCTTCTTAGAACAAATGACATCAAATTATCATTTTTCTCAGTAGGAACTGGTAAATATTGGCATAATGGCTTAACGTTGCAACTAAAAGAAACATTAGAACGTATTGATGACGTTCCAAATACAATTTCATTGATTTTTAACATAGATGGCCTTCCTCTTTATAAAAGCTCACGACATCAAGTATGGCCTATTCTTTGTCAAATTTATGAAAAAAGACATCTTTCGCCAATTGTTGTTGGTATATATGAAGGAACAGGAAAACCCACCGACCTAGAAGCTTACTTATCACATCTTGTGACGGAGTTGAAGATTCTTCTTCAAAATCCTATGGAAATTAATACAAAGGAAGGCCTTAAAAAAATCTGCACTTTTCAAATTAAAGCTTTCATTTGCGATTCTCCAGCTCGAGCTTTAATCAAAGGTAAGCAGCTCATGTGAAGTAAGTTTAATGCGACATTCATTTAAATTGTTATTTTGCAATATTTTTTTTTTTGTTTCAGGAGTGTGCAACTTTAATGGGAAGCACGGGTGTTTAAAATGTACAGTAGTTGGAGAGTACTCGCAAACATCCCACACTGTTGTTTTTTCTAAAATTGATTGTTCAAAACGAAATGATGCTGATTTTAGATTAAAAAAATATGGCAATCATCATAAGTATGATTCTCCTCTACTTCAGCTGGAATCAATGGATATGGTTGAAGATATACCTGTCGGTGATTCTTTACATTTAATAGACTTAGGTATAACAAAACGGCTGCTGATTGGTTGGCGAGATGGTAATTTTGGGAACAAAAACTTAACAAAATTGTGCTCAAGAGATATATGTAAAATATCTGAATTCTTGCTTTGTTGCAAATTGCCGACAGAAATTCATAGGTCGATTAGATCTTTGGAAGTCCTGGCATATTGGAAAGCTTCTGAATTCCACACATTTCTAATGTACCTTAGCATCATTATTCTCAAGGATGTGTTGTGTTCAGAAGTATACTACCACTTTTTAACTTTTTTTTGCGCAGTTACCGTATGTTCTAATGAAAAACATTTTAGATACCTTAGACTTGCAGAAGAAATGTTAAAGTACTTCATTACAACATACGCGAAGATTTATGGAAATGGATGTTTGACTAGCAATGTACATAATCTTTGTCATTTGATAGACGAAGTAAAAAGATTTGGTATTTTGCAAAACTTTAACGCTTACCCGTTTGAAAATAAACTTTTCAGCATTAAAAAAATGGTAAGACAAGGAAACAAACCTTTAAGCCAAATTGCAAAAAGGCTTACAGAGCTAAGACATTTAGAATTACAAAACTGTGCCCACCAAAATACACAATATCCTTTTTATAGTACTAAAATAAATAAGAACGGTGTTGTGTCAATTATACATTTTAAAAAATTTATTTTGTCAACTGAAAGTCATAATAAATGGTTTTTAAGCACAGACAATAAAGTCATTGAAATTATATCTATCAATAATGATGGTGGAAATATACAGATCCATGGGAAAACCTTGGAGAATTGTACTGATGCATTTGAAGCTCCAATGAAATCTTCATTACTTGATATTTATATGTGTGATGTGAATAACACCATTAAGTCGGAGTCTACATATCTTATAGAGAATATTAAATGTAAAATTGTTGGCATTCATTATAATGAGCGTGTATATTTTGTACCTCTTATCCATACTTTGTGAAGGATATTTTTTAAATAAAACAAATGTATGTACTTGAGTAGACTTTTTTATTAACATGCAAAATCATCAATGTAAAATTATATGCATATTGACACAGTAACTTGGCTATGAAATTGCATTAAAAATAGAATTAACAAAAACCACTGTCTTTGATAATTATATTTTTATTGCAATTTCATTTCCCTACCCATTCCCAAGTGCCCTACCTAGTTATAGAATAATTTTGTACTACCTATTCAGTCATGAATCATTAGTTTGGGTCTTTATAATCACAAACCTAACAAAAAGTATGAATTACTTTATATATAATATGTATGTAACTTCTTAGTAACGTCTTAAATTATATTTTCAGGTATTTAAAATCACAGAGGTAATTACTTGTAATAGAAGCATAAATGATGATTGTACAATTATAAATTTGTTGTACCCTAAAACTAATAATTAGTAATAAAATTATGATTTTCTACCTTACACAAGAAAAAGTTATCTGAGTTAGACTCAAACAAGTTGAACAAAAAACCAATAATATCTTTCTCAAAATCAAATTATTTAAACAAACAGAACATACTTAAATAAGATGTTTGTACAACTATTCAGTCTTAAATAATTTGTTTAAAATTACAATAACAAAAAATATTCACTACTTTCGTGCATAAGTATCTAAAAGTAAAGTCTTAAATTATATTTTAAAGAATTCAAAATCACATATCAAGAGTAATAATCATTGAACATAGTACCAACTTATCTTTTAAATATACATGGTTATTTTTTAGTCAGTGCTCAAATTTTAATTATTTCGTTATATGGCTATCCCCAAGAAACTTTTTAATCTACCTTACAAACATAAAATACAATTGTTAGTATGAAATGGGACGTTGAACATAAACAATAAATCAAAAATAACCTCGCATTTTTTTCAACCATCAATAAAAAAATAATCTAACTACAAATCTGTAGGATGTTTTGCAGCCGTTGCTGGCAATTAAAATATATAAATTTTCTTTAAATCCACTCGCATATTAATACCAAAAAACTCTCTGAGTTCAGTAAATCAAGTTAAACTAAAATCAAATAAATCTGTCTAAAAATTAAAGAATCAAGGAATAATATGAAGTAAATTAAAACTATTTGACACACTGTTCACTTTAAACTATAATATAAGTATAGGTAGTGTTATCAGTCGCAGTGTGCTAGTCACCAAAGCAGCTGCTAATGTAGGTATTGCTGGCACTGCTGACAAACTGCTGAACAGTGCTGCTTGTATTGTTGTTGGTGGTAATACTACTTTTATTATCTGCTGATGGTGCTGCTGGCTGGATTGAAGAAGTTGTCGAAAAACCATTATTGTTAGTTTTTAATGCTGGCTGGATTAGAGCAACAGTGGGGTCAGTTCAAGAACGATTTTTGTCAGTGGTTGATGCTGGCTGAGTTGGAGTAGCAATGCTATTAATGTTTTTAGTAAATGAACCATCGTTGTCAGTGGTTGATGCTGGCTGGGTTGGAGCAGCAATGCTATTAGTGTTTTCTGTCAATGAACCATTATTTTCTACTGTGGGAGATGGCTGATTTGATGCAACGACGTTGTTTGTAGTAATGATTGATGAACCATTGTTGTTAACGGTTGGTGCTAAAATTTCAGTTGGCAGTTTTGACGTTTTTTGCGATCTACGTCTACTTGACGCAGCTCTTTGAATATTCTGTTTGTTTCTACTAATCGAATGGCGCATTATATTTTTAAAGAATGTTTCGTTTTCTTTCCTTGTATAATTAGCATCCGATTCATGAATGATGCTAAAAAAGACCTCAATGATATTTATAAAGGATTTGAAGCAAAGTTTACTAATCTCTTTCTTAGAACCGCCACCCCAAGAACATTGAGTCATTAAACCCCTACTAAACATGGCATCTGCTAATGCATAAGCATTACTGACTCCGCGTCCTTTTCCCTTTCCACAAACACAAGACAGTAGATCCTTAATATTGGATTTATACCTGGGATTTTCTAACAGTTTTTCAAATTTGTTTAAATCTTCCTTGTTAGATATAATCTTAAATTCAACATTTTCTGCTTTTTCGCCCGCCATCACATTACGCTCTGCAATTGTGTCCACCTGTGCACTTAAAAATGATAACTTGCGCAATATTTTGTCCTCCGAGCATTTTAAATAATCTAAAATTATTTGTTGGTTCTGCTGTAATACTTCGGTTATTGCTAAAATGCTCGAAATTGCTTCAGAGTTCGGAGAATTTTCATTTTGCACCTGCAAGGTAACGACCTCTTCTGATGTTTGAGGAATATCAGCAATATATTCGTAGACGACACTATTAGCCTGTTTATTATTGCTTGACTCTTCTTCGATCGGCGCCGCTGAAGTTTGGTCCTGGAGATAAAAGAAAAAGTGTTATGAGGTGAGGTGCTTATACAGACCGTTTGAAATACGAATGCTTATGGACTCCAATGTGTCTTAATTTTATTATAAGCAAGTAGACAAGCACTTCTTTATGTTTGTTGAAGTAAACACCGCATTCTTAAATAATGTAGTGTGTATTTCTGAGTGCATACGACCCAGACCTAATTTAATGAGAGTCAATAGACTTCATCTCGCTTAGCCTGTAATGTAGCCGGCTTAAATTAACTCTCTCTGCTCTTGAGCTGGATTAGGGTCAAAAGTTAAACCTAATTGTTAACAATGATCGATTTCCGCTAAATATTAGATCCCAGTAATAATAATATTGGTACTTACTGTCACACTTCCGCTTGCAATTTCATCAAAGTATTGTTGAATATCATTTTTAGGTTTTGCCTTTGGCGTTAGTGGTGTACTTCCTTCAATTTCTGTGTCACTTTCTTGTAACATATAAGCTAGCTCAGCTTCTGCACTTTGTTTAGAAAGTAATCCGGTCCTCTTGACCTGGCATTTCATCGTGAGCCAAGAATCGTCAGGACAAGATGATTCTTGTTCTAACAACTCCTCCACTCTCCATTTTGGCCAATGTAATATTCTATTTTGTTCCCATTTGTCAGGGATAATCGATAGTGCAAATTTTCCGCGCTCCTTTGTTTGTATGATTTTAAATGGCATGTTGATGCTGCAAAAAAGCAAAATATAAAATAAAAAACACAAACCATAGGGTGTATCAAAAATACCTAGGTAATTATTGCTCTATCTATCGCCTCACGTGACTATGTTAATAAAAATAACAACAACAACTCATAATCATATCGTTGTGAGATAGTATCTGGATATCACAGAGGTTAATACTAACTAACTACAAAATGTAGGAATTATGGCCATGTAGGTATCGCCGCAAATAATAGGTACGCGGCAAATATTTCATGCTAGCTTTCCGCCCGTTGCTTCGCCCGCGATAAAAATTAGCCTATGTCACTCTTGAGCCTCTAAACTAACAACACAAAAATCATAATCATAACATAAAATCGTTACGACGACGTGAAGAAACGACAAACAAACGCACTTTCCCATTTCTAATATTAATAATACTTAAGTATGGATTAATATTTCAAAATGCATATTACCTACAATATCTACATATTTTTCTGACAAGTATTATGTTTGCGACCTACTTTAAAACTGTTGTGTTTAATAAAAGTTAAAACTAACAAATAATCTCGGTCGCCGGCGCGACGGGAGCTCCAGTCACCTGCGTTCACTCACGATGAAAGATGTTCCGCTACTAATGGCGTATTGCGGGGCGGGTGGGAGGTGGATGTTTGTGTTATGCTATACCTATCTTGTTTACTTTAAATTGTACTTGGATGTTAGATGTGTACCGACCTATATATAGGTTACTTAATGAAATTTATATTCTAATACACGCGAATTAACTCACAATGGGATGGTACATAAGAAAACAAAGATTAGTAATACATTTTGAAATTGTAAGTATGATACTACTATTTTTCAGCGTTATCAGGAACTGAGTAGAAACAATAATCACATTCGTCTAGCAAAAAATGATTGTACACGGTAAAATTTAAACAGTTCTGGCACCAAAAATGCTTAAAATGCATTACATCTCCAATTACATTTTATTTGATTCGATGAAGAAATGGCCGCAGTGTGTGTAAGTCAACGATACTGTGGCAACCATAGCACTCGTCCGATAATATAAAATGAGTTTCTTCCCATGGCCAAATCAATCTATTAAGAAGTCTAAAATCTGCTCTCGTTAGAAATTTATCTACATCTAAGTATTGAACCATATTTTCAGGAATGTTTAAATGTTTTGAAATCCGCACTGCACATTTACTATAAAGAGTTCTTTCCTGAAATTGATTTACAAATAATAAATTTTGGTGAATATTGACAATATGAAAAGGGTTTTTTATGTTTTTGAGGAACTCTAATAGCTAGCTGTCATGGCGACCATCTTCATCATCATCAGGTCGTACAGAGATAAGTGTGCGACAAAAGCAACATGTCAGACATTTTTAGAAAAAAATCTATTGTTGTTAATAAAATTATAATGATTATAATGATTTTAACACAAAATTACGAGGGGGCATGAAAATCTGAACAGTATTCACATAGGTATATTATCATAAAACTTCAGTTCCCAGTCGAACTAAATAGCATGTGAGACAGATAAGGCAAGTTAGATATGAAAATTAAATAACACTCACCTTTTTATTTCCTTGTAATTATTTATTTTACACTAAAATCTTGAAACAAAACCACAAACACGTTGCCACGAACAATAATATGAATAAGTCCTACAGGTGTTGTCTCTTAACTCAAATAAAACGTGTTAGTCATTCAATAACACCTGTACGACCACAATACTACAAACGAGTCGTTGTAAAGTTAGGATGCGACTACTGCGCGACGAAAGTGGTTATCCCATAACATTTGTACGACTTTTGAATGACGTTAAAGAAGTTGGCTCAAGTCTTCTGTATGACCATTATACGACCATTTAGGTCGTATAACTTGGGCCATTTTCGCGTTTAGTAAACGTTATTATAACGTTAGTATGACTTAGCTATTGCGATGTATGGTATTCAGATAACGTTTACTTAACCTTTATACGACGTTAAATTGTTACTTGGGGTGTCACGTTTGTGGCTTGCCATACCTAAAATACAAATTTTGCTTTTAAGTAGGTACCTATGCAAAGTATTCTGTTACATTCTAATAGACAATATTGTTTACACAAAGTAATAATATTACAGATCGTTAGGTATTTGTTTCTAGTTTCCCACTTTATCGAATATTTTAATACTTACCACTATACTATACCTAAATATTTCCTTGTAAGTATGCAGTAGGTGCTTAGTTTCAAGCCTATTCGGCTCCTTTTGATATCGTGCGTGGCACTGGGGCCGGGCGGCTCGCTGTCTTCATACATAACACGGCAACGGCGCGGCCCCGATTGAAGCAGTCCCCATCATTCTCGAAGGCTATGTGTGCGTGCGTACCGAACACGCGCGCATGTGTGCAGCCGTGCGATGTAACTATGTTCGATGATTATCTACTGTTCTATATGTATACTGTGATACTACTCACACACACATTCGAACCCGGCAACAAGTCCGGATTATGGATTTTGGTATTCATTATCTTATAAATATAAAATACCAATGTGATATCTCTCCTGACGCGTAGCTCGTTGTACTCCACCATACCTTAAATAAATAGAATATGATATATTGAGGGATAGAAGGGTTACAATCCGTTCTGCCTGAGGTACAAAAAATTTACAAACTAATTTTAAATACGCTCCAGCGTGAGATTATATTTAGCCTCACGTGGAGCCCAGATGACTGCATTACATTCAACTTACATCTAACTAACGCGTTATAGAACGCTATGATTGTACTAATGTTCATGACCTCATGAGCCCTACGGATTACAAATCCCAGATTTCTAAAATCATTTTTGCAGGCGATAGTGTGAACGCTGAAGTTGAAGTTAGACTTAATTTGTACCCCAAGATCGATGACCTCCCTAACTCTTTCTAGTACCTCCCCCTTCCCTTTATAGCTGTATTTAAATTAACATTTAAACATTTACATAAGGGCAAATAAAGTGAAATTATTTATATCTTTGACAGCCTTCGTTTTTGACAACATGCTATTTGATCTATGTCTTTATCGATGGCTCTTACTGGGCTTGATACTTGGGTTGAATAACGTCAAATTCAAAATCGAAAAACATCTTTAAAGTTTGGAAGATTGGAAGGAAAAACATTTCTTTAGACTGGTAAAACCAAGAATGTGGTCTTTGTTCTACAAATCTCTGAAGTAAGAAGAACTAAGAGGCCAGATACCCGGGCCCGATTGGCCCGAGTAACGTTGAAGAAAGAAAAAGTTATTTCTCCCTCCGTCTAAAATGTTAAGTTTGTGTTCCCCCCAAGGAAATCAATGCCAACGAATCAGTGGTCCCACACATTGCGTCCAGACCACCGATACACGGACCTGACCACCACTACACAGGCCTGACTGCTATACGGCCTGGACAACGATAGCCGATGCCAGGTAGACAGCGGTTATCGTTGTCCATTGCCAGACTTCACTGGACTACCCCAGTCACCGCGTCGCCCAGGGGTCAGCTTTTTTGTGGTCGTAATTAGGTAACTAGGATAGCTTTTATAAATATAAAAATTTATGTTTAATGCAATCGGACTCATTCTCAATTGCTCTCTTTCATTTTTTTAGGCTCTTATCTTCATTAGGTTTCCGTTGGGAGGGTTATTCACACCAACCCCTCGCAACGTGACAACACATATATACATACAAGAGCTAGGTATATTTTTTTCTGTATACCCAGCCGGGGATCGAACCCGGGACCTCTCGCATGGAAGGCATAGCCAAATATGCAGCGCCACAGAGGTCGTATTGAAGGGGAGCGTTTGCCCTAGAGAACGTTATCGCTACACATTTCAATTTATTAAAATTGTAGCCTGTACTCCTGGCTCCACGCTACTACCCTCTCAATATCACGCTGTATCTTTTCACAGTCAAATTGGCTAATTGTCTGTTTTAAGCTTCAAATCGTCCGCAAAGAGCAGACAGCTAGTATTCCTTACTACCCTTGGTAAGTCATTAATCATAATGAGGAACTGATAGGGACCAAGATTACTCCCGTGACTTACGCCTGACTTGGTGTGGTAGGGTTTGGATCTGTGACCGCTATACTCTACAAAATGTTCCTGTCATGTAGCTTGCAAAAAAACAAAAATTGCGGTGTACGTCCTATGGATGCCCACTTTTTGAGAAATATGTTATTGTCCACTAAATCAAATGCTTTTTTGAAGTCAAAATAAGCGGAATCGAAATGTACCCGTGAATTCACCACTAGCACTACCTTACACATCAGATTGAGCAAGTTGCTGGTGGTGCCGCGCTGCGGCATAAAACGATGTTGTTCACTTGTGATTTGTGAATTAACTTATGATAGTGGGCTTTTCTGGACAGCGGACTCAAACACTTTTGCAGGTTTTGATAGCGCCGTGCCTTTAGGTAGGTATTGGAATCACGTGTGTAGTTTTCCATTGTTTCGGAAACCCCGCTGCGTTGAGACTAAGGTTAAAGATGTGATAAAGCAGTCCCGCTAGTACGTACGACATTGTATGACAGTCTCTATATACGTAAGTCAGAATCCCATCAGGTCCCGCCGATCATTTGGGTTTTAGTCTCTTCTCTCGTTAACTCTGACAAATTAAGGCTCTTGAGATGTACCCGTGAAGCCGCATTTTATCCTACTGCCTCTGTTACCGCTCTTTGTGTGTTAAGTTCCGCTTGCGATGGATTATACACAGAGTGAAATTATTTCGCAAACTCCGACAGACACTGTGTTTCCTCCAACACGAGCCCATTTTGCTAAAGTCTTATCGTTAATCCAAATTAACATGATATTCATTTGTAAGATTATTCTATAGAACGACCGACCGATTGTCATTCATTATGCTATCTGTCTCTAAAATGTTGGTTCATGTCTGAACCAATCATTCTTTCCTTTCTCTGTCGCGGTCGGTCGTTCCATATTTTTAATCAGTTATTCGTAATTTTCTATATCGTATTAACGTAATTTTCTATTTTTCAATAATTGTATCATGCTCTCGTGTCAATAAATCAGTGTCATTATCAAAATCCATTCATCTTTTAAATTTCATCATCATCAACCATCATCAAAGCCCTCTGGAAGGGCAGTTGCAGTCGCGGCGACAATTTTCCCACGTAAACGTGGGGGGTGGCCTACATTAACCTTTTCCAGTTGCCGTAGGCGATCGAGCTGGGAGCTCAGGTCTGGCTGGCATTGGACCCATCTTGCTGCCGCCCTCACGCTTGGCGTTAAAGTGGACAGAACCACGTGCAACATCTAGGTTGGGAGTTCGGCATTTGGGAGTCACAAAGTGATACCTACCCCTATCTCATCGTGGTGGACCCATGAGTGGAGCCTTAGTTCAGCATTTCGGTGTCCTACGGTGGGTCCTACCTTTTCATCAACAGTTATGGCGTGCCCACGGGGCGATTCGGACTAAAAGCACAGGATTGTCGAAGCATCGGGTCAAGGCGCTAACTGTTTAAATGTTTTTAAAACTCAATTCAGTGCGTGGTAAGCATTTTCATATCTGCATTTGTGATTCAGGTAAACATTCCATAAAAGACATCGCGTTGTGAACTCAAGCTTGTTCGGCCACTTCACATCGCTAATCTACGAGCATTCACTCATTGTAGCACAAAACTGGTTTCATTCATTCAAAGTGTGTTTATTTATGTCGTAAGTTTAGAATTTCATTGTTAGTCTGTCTCTCGTTTACTATTAGTAAATATAAGGCTGTGTTTTGAAGGCAATTGTGTCGTATCAAATAGCGCGAGCTGCCTCGGAGCAGTACAATTCATTGAGATATCAATCGTCGATATTCGATAAAATTAGAAGTTAAACCTACCCATTGTCCACCAGTAGGTTCCTATCATAAGTAACGTAACGGTCTTTTGAAAACACGTTTGCTTTCATGTTACTTTTGAATTCGTATTTTTAATTGAAAACCAATACCAAAATAAATATTAATTGCTAAAGAGGGGCCTGTTCTGTTTTATATTATTAAATGTGATAAATATCTTCAATGAAGCTTTTTTATTGTTATAAAATAGGAGATTTTTCTTCTTGTTATTTTTATAACACAACCTGAAATCAAATTACCCAAAAGTCAAAGAAAGCATACGATATTCATCACATTTAATAATATTATGAGACCTAAAAACATTAAAAGGCCCCTCTTTTGCATGTTTTACTTTATTTATATATTGATTTTAAACAAAAAATACGAATTTAAAGTAACATGAACCCAAACGTATTTTCAAAAGAAACGATTACCAAAAAAACGAAAATTTACTACCAATCAAAATGACTGCCGGATTAAATGATGCCAGTGATCACCAAATTGTGTTTCGATAAATGATCACCAAACTTCTTTTTATGTTTTGTGTACTTAAGTTTATGTTTTAAGTATTTTTTGTTATTCTTATATGTTCAACCTAACACGAAGGACAAATAGGGCTTCGCTTCGCTTCACCTAGCTACCGCAGTATTTGGCCTGATATTTTCTGCAACTTTTGGTGATTGACCATTTACCTATATTGGGTATTAAAAAAATATTTTGGTGATCATTATATTTGTTGCCTTTTCAAAATATCCATCAGAGAAAGAGACGTACTCTGCTTTGTCAGTAAGCGACAGACTACTGCTCATTCAAGGCCACCGCTCATAACTCGTGGCGCGAGGTATACTATTATGAACGCTATGAAGGTCCGTTTTCGCGCCAAACTGTCAACTGTCGGTTCAAAGCCGCGATTTTTGGCATTAAATTACAGTATTTTAATATCATAATATGCTCGACTCGACAATTCGACATGATAGACGTGAAAATAAAAGCGAAAGTAATAATTCATGATTCCTATTAGTTGAAGAGTTATTGCTTAGAGAAATAAAACTTACCTGAGTAAAATGACACCAATACTATTATGGGTGTGCATAGACAAGTACACGGGGTACTTTAATATATACAAAACGCAACATAATTACGGGCCGTATCACTGTTTGGTAAACACTGACGAACTAGGAAGGTACACGGGAGGATCAGGCTGATGAGCTTCCTTTAAATAGGCTCGGTACAAACTCAAACGTGATTTGGCTCGGGTCGGGATTATGTACGTAAATATCCGGTTGGAGGTAATTCTAGATTTATGCATTATTTTATTATACCTACTGATTTAAATCCCCTGTTGTCATGAATTGTAACAACATTGAATGTATGATGCAAAAACTGAAAATTGAACTGGATTCAATTGCACGCAAATTCAGTAAGCCAGTGCAGTTATTTGCTGGGTAAACATTTCCTTTCTTTTTCCTGAAGCACAAAGAGGATGTGCGCTTGAGAGTTAATTAAATTTAAATATGCGCGAGCTATATCCGCGATACAGGAGGCGGCCTGCATCCTCTTCTCTTTGCCTCAACGGTGAATAATTTCCACTGATTCCAGCTTTGGCTTTTATGTAATTCTTCTAAATGCGATATGGCTCGCCTTTGTGGCTTAAGACCATAATCTGGTTGGAGATAGAGAATTTGATGGTATGGATTATGTATTAGTATTACATCAACCAAATACACAAACTCTGCTCAAGCAAAATGTAACTTGAACGTCGTATTGGCGCTGCCTTAACCTCACACCGAGTGTTTTTTTCGTGAAGGAAGTATTTAACGCCATAAGACATTATAAATAACATAAGACATCAGAGAATATTTCTAGAAAATGTCGCCCCCGCAAAATCACACCGCGTGAGGACATGATCATTGTTCGTTTGGCTAAACTTGACCCTTTTAAAGGGTCAAATGACATAAGAAAGGCAGTATTCGCCCAATCATTGAAATGTATCCGCAAAACTAATCCACAGGCGATTAGTCGAAAAAAACTATTCGGAAGAGTTTCCATAAAAGTTTCACTTCTTACCAAGCGGCATAGATAAGCTCGATTGGCTTTTGCCAAAAAGTATTTTCCTCCTGAACTGTCGATCAATGGAAAAAAGTTTCGTTTTCGGACGAAACGAAGATCAATATGATAAATTCTGATGGAAAACGCTACGTTCGTCACCCTACCAACCAAGCTTTGGGTGCTAAGTATACAAGGAAAACAGCAAATCACGGTGGGGGAAATATCAAAGTATGGGGTTGCTTTTCTGGTTACGGTGAGAAAAATTTAAAGGACACTTGACCAGTACCAGTACAACAATATATTAGAATAAACCATGATTCCTTTTGCTGACGATAATCTCCTAGTTACATGGATATTCCAACGGGATAACGATTCGAAACACACTTCTAACAGCGTGAATACATTGATCGGGGATATATGTCTGACAGTATTAGATTGGCCCGCAAACAGTCCAGATTGCAATCCGATAGAAAATTTGTGGTGCATTGTAAAGAAACAGGTGTCAGATACCAAGTATAGAAATACGCAGGCGCTTTACGACGGATTTGTGGAGGCATGGAGCAACATCCCTCTGGAAACATGCGAAAAACTCATTCATAATCACGGCTATGCAACTAAATACTAATTTCTTTATTAATATAGTAATTTTATTTGTTTCATTATACTTTCAAAATTATTTCTTGTTTTTATTAAATGATTTTGAATTTTATAAAGGTTTTTATTTTGTTTCTAATTAGTTCCCCAACTGCTAGTAAGCCAAAATGACGACATGTTTAGGTAACGGAATAAAAATTCTTGTTGATTACTCATATGATATTTGTTTTGGATTTATTTTATACAATAATAATGTGGCTAGTATTTAACATACACCACTGGTGTATGTTAAACTTTAATACCAAAAAAAAAATAACAATTCAGTAGCGTATTCTAAGCATCATGGTTGTATGGAACTGTGTTTCTAATAAGCTGACCACCACTGTATATACATCCCTAATTTGATAAATCGAAAACCTAGCGCCTTGCTGAAGGCAAAGCCTGAAAATACAGTTACCGGCGTTTAAATTAAAAGCTATTGTTTCCAATACGTTTTCTGCTCGGTCTTTTATTGGGAATGCTCTGTGAATGTAACTTCATTGAATGAATTTTGTCTACCGAAAGAGCAATCAATGCATGAACTGAATTGTTCAGTGCTGCATACTTTTTATGTTATTGTTATTGCAGATGCATCTTTTGATAATTTTTGTATAAATAATTTTGATTATTAGTATTTCGTTGTTTTTAAAAGTAGTTTACCATAATTATTTTTGTGGATACTTTTCCAGCTAATAATAGTGCTTATATGTATAATGTATTCCTGAAACATTACAGTATCCGTGAGAATGTTGTTAGCCTTAAAATGCTGTGATCATCAATAACGAGACATTGCCAAAAACTGACCACCGAACAATAAACACCAACTTCGCCTAAAACTGTTGGGTCGATGTCAGGTAAAACATGGCTTCCATTGGCAATGGGCCCGATGAGTTGGCACAAAAAGAAGGAGGTTTACACCCACAACGCCTACAACTGTCACGTTTCAAATTTAATTCCCACCGATAATTCTATCCGAACTACCTGTGTTAACATGTTCTTAACTATGGAGTCCTAACAAATTAATTGATTTCATGCTTAATCGCGTGCAGTAACCATCGACCGGAGCTATCGCACCGAGCTACACAGTAAGTCCTGAAGAACAAGAGATTACAATAGAAATAGTACGTAACCTTTAGGGAAGATTTATTCATAGATGCAAAAACTATCCATACACATTTCGTAAAAAAACACCTTTATAAATCATAATGGAATCAATCTTAGTCATAATATTAATTATGTGTCGCGGAAGCCTGCAAAAAGGGACACTTTTGTCCCATAATGTCTTCAGACACAAAATCATAATAACAATCATCATATCATCATGTATATTAAATTAGCAGAAGTCAGACCAGGGTTTGCAGCTAGGTTTATACGAGTTAGACATGCCTGTCCACCATTCTTAGCCATTAGTAAACAATTAGAAAGAAGAAGATATTTATTTTATGTAACTCAATGGGCACTCCCGTAAAAAAGATAATTTTTGTCTCAAAGTACACATACGTTTTCCGGTTAGATCTGGTATGCTCGTACCACGAACAATTTAAATAACACTAAAGGTAAATTGATGTGTTCGATGGGAAACTTTGATATGGAGAGTAATTTGCCAGAACAATTTTTTCTTGGTTTAAGAGCGGGCAGCAGAATGCCAATAGACTTTGTTGATGAAATTAAGTAAACGTTGAAAGTAAAGGTTATGGGTTTATGTCTTGCAATCAGCGATATGAAAATGTGTGACTAAAGTTTATGAATGTATCTGTAGAATATTCGTACCCGTTGTACCGGATCAAAATCGCTTAAAACGCCTTCATTATATTTATCATTAAAATAAAACCCAATGAGTCGCATTTTTCCGTCAAACCCCCAAATCTTTTCCATCTCGTGCGGATTTAACTTGAAGGAGGCATGTGCTTGTGCGTTATTTCTCGGGTCGCAGATACGGTGTTCTCCCTAATTTAACTTAGGAGAAGAATTGGGAAGTCGACGATCCAGAAAGACATATGAAGTCGTAAGGAACCGGCGGATGAATTTATCGCAGCCATTCCTTGGTCACACGCCTCATCGCTCTGCGGGGTTTGCGCTGAATGGGCCCCGCTACAAATTCGTAGAAACTCAAGCACTAGTGCAACTTTACAAGTCTTCAATTTAATTGGCTTAACAAAGTGACTTACTTACATGTACATATAGCTTTGTACAGCTAAAAAAAACGCACGCATCACGCCTTTTTCTCATAAGAAGAATTGAAACAAATGAAAAGAGCACATCCCACATCGGCTCAACCCCGGGTGCTGCTGCTGAGTCGGAGACGCGGCAGAAGTGCATCAAATACGCGCAGCTTATGGCAAGTTACCTGTTTGTTCATTTAAATCAAATCAAAACAAATCAAAAATCATTTATTTCCATAGGATGTTGTTACATCACTTAGATCCGTCATTACATTTTTTTTGGGTGAGTTCACTAACACAATGGCGGAATCTGTGGAGAAGAGCTCACCGAAGAAACTCCACAGTCGTCGCATCTTTTGCGTTTCCTTTTTTATATAAAAAATTGTCAAATAACAAAATGAATGCTAATTATATATCGAAACAGCCTGTTACTCAAACAATCTATTCCCATGGACATCTGTCCTCTAAGTAATCAGATATCCTGTAGTAACCTTTTTTATACAATTTCTGTTTTATTATTATTTTAAACTTGTCTAAAGGTAAGTTTTTAATATCAGTAGGGACCTTATTGTAATAGCGTATACAATTGCCTTTAAAAGAATTACTATTTTTATGTAGTCGGCTTACATAAGCAACCAACTTGTCTTTATTTCTAGTATTAAAATTGTGTATATCACTGTACTTCTGAAAATTAGTTATATTTCTTTTTACATACACAAGATTGTCATAGATATATTGAGACACAAATGTCAGAATACTGATTTCTTTAAACTTTAAAACTTTAAAATTTGGCCGTCGAGACCATGGGGGTTCGGGGTTCGCTGGATATTACCTTTGTCAAGGTCATTAGGCGTCGCGTGAGGAGCCGAGGATTTGAAAACCGCTCTGGGGCTTGCCTGGTCCAGAGGATCTAGGTCGCTGTGCAGCGAAGTAACGCAATCAGTGTAATGGGCCGGGCGATTCCTGGGGCGGTTTGTTTGTGTAATTAATTGGTGTAATTTGAATTATTTATTTTGTTTCGACGGCGAGTTTTGCAGTTTTTTGACTTTGTATTTTATTAAAACTTCAGGTTAAATCTGTGTTGTTGTGAAATAATTAATGAATTGAATAAATTATATTTATCATTCTTATACTGAAAACTAAATGGGAATAAATATGGTGTCTAGCTTTTACTTGTTATAGCTTTACAAAGTTGATACCAGTCAGATAAAAAAAATAAAATCGTACCTATATTTTTAATCCTTGGAAATCCTCTGGTTAAATGCGTTTAAAAGCAGCGTACAATTAAATAAAGTTACTTTGTGTAGCCTCTTCTCAGAATCCCTTTATTTAATTTGTGTTATTACTATTTTCTCTGTAACTAGACAACACAGGAGAGCTTTGAAACAAAAAAATAACTATCCAAGAGAGTATCGGATTCGCGCAGTAATGGTTCTGAACAATATTAGTAGAAAGACAAAATTAGCTTACAATTACTGTTTTCATTGTTAGGGTTCCGTACCTAAAAAGGTAAAAAAAGAATCCTTATAGGATCACTTCGTTGTCTGTTCGTTTGTCAAAACCTTTTTTTAAATAATATTAATAACTCAAGTCTGTGGTCTCTTAAAGTTGTGAAAAAATTAAACTTATAGCTCAGCGCAATCAAAAGATACCAAAAGATAAGCTATACATATAAGTCACAATTTTGCTGAAATTGCTTGATAATGATGCAAGGGAATCAAAATCACGAAATTTGGCATGAAGCAAGAATATATATCACAAATGAAGGGAAAATCCGATGTAAAAACCTATTTGATTTCTCAGAAACGCGTGGAGGTATCAATTTGAAATTCATATTGATTTATCAAGTCTGTGATGTCTTGAAGTTGTGAAAATAATTAAACTTATAGGTCAACGCAATCAAAAGAAACCGTCGCAATTTTGTTGAATTTGCTTGTTACTTGCAAGGGAATCAAAACCTATAGGATACTTCCCGTTGACCTAGAATGAAGTTTATTTTTTTTAAAGGAAACAAAATTGAAACCGTAAATTTTGTAATTTCTTCATAAAAAGGGGATTTGGTGCGGAACCCTCGGTGCGTGAGCCCAACAATATATATGTAATTACCAGAATGATTGAACTAACGAGCACACAATATGCACTCACCTTTACAGCTAAGATAGCTATATAAGAGGCTATATAAGTCATATGAGGGCACATGATCGATGCTCCACAAACCAACCAGGGAACTCATAAACCAGTCGCCGTGGCCGGATACGGATTGGAAATCATAAAAAACATCATCTAATGATTTATTTCCGTATTAAAAAGCAGTCCGGGGGAGAAATTTTGGCGCTCCAAATTATCGGCTACGTATAACAGCCGGTATCCCTTTTGTTAAATTTTTAATTAATCTTGGAAATTTTGTAGCATGCTAACCCCGCTGAGGTAGTGCCTACTGCCTATACACTCGCGAACTTATCCATGATGCTATATTATGTTCTAGCTCATATATCTACCTACTTACAAGGGTAATATAACGATGTACCGTACGTAACTCAACTACAAGCGATTACCCGGACTTAGGCCTGCTTATACAAGGTTCGGCAAAATTATTTGAAAAAATCTACGTTACTTGGTTGTCGATATTTTGTCAAAGTGACAGAAAAGTCATTACAAGGTGCATTATCGTCAACGTTCTATTTAATATTATGCAGATCCTGTATAAGCAGGCCTATCCCCTGGTACTCGCTCAACGTTGAGTTAGATAGATAGATTATGAGATGGGATGCCTGATGGAACATAGGTGGGTGACTATTGTGACTATTTCACCCAATTCCCAGTGTTTGGGCACTGGTTACTGTTGGTTCAACAGATGTCATTCTTCTTATTCTTTTGATGAATTCTTGTCTGAATTGTACGTCGCTAAGCTTTAGTCAAAGTCAAAAGTCTTTAAAAAGATATTTACTTAAACTTAACAAATGACATTTTTGCCTCTCCTCTACATCGGACTACTGTGGGAGAAGAAGGGCGAAAAAACTCCCACAGGTAGATTTTTAGATCTCTTTTAAAAATATATTGTTTTAACTAATACTTATATTATAATCTTAATTATTATAATTAATAAACAGGAAATAAATAATTACAAAATTATTAACTTCGAGTTCTGTGTTGGGTTATATTTAAGTTTGTTACGTCAGCTACTCTTTACTTTAATACTATCCACCCCTATTATACGCCATATTATGTCTGAATCCATAGCGCGTTCTCCCAACAAATGCTGACTAGTTTCTTCCAGACCACAATGAGGACATTTGGGGTTTGATACAAGCTTTAGTAATGAGAGAGGTAATGAGAGGCAGAGTAATGAGAGGTGTCCATTAAGTTTACAGTGCCCGTGACAGGTTCCTTGCTTGAGATAAACATCTTGATAATGCCTGAAGCCTTTGGTGTTCTTCTACTCTACACCCGCATCGCGCGCGTAGCTGTCATATTGAAAATATATTTCATGCGATCTATCTATTTAAAAATGGATATCCTCCGGCATATGGCTCTCTTACCTAAAGTGTGAACTTAATTGAAAAAGAGCGTTTTCGTTTTGACTGATTGTTATGTTGGTCACATTGCTAAGTTTTAATAATAAAATATATAATAAATGCACATATCTGTAAAAAATGGGACTCCGAAATACGTAACCAAATACCTAATTATTTTTACTGGGATCATGGAGACTTACTTTGCAATTCCGCACCGCGCTCAGAGAGTATATGGGCCGCTAAGCTCGCAAAGGAAACTTCTGTGTGTTTATATAACTTTGTTTGGGGAAGCAGGTAAGTTTCGAACATTGAGGTTTTAATGATCTAATATTAAACGTGCGCTGTGGGTAGGTATTAATTAAGGATTCTGAGTAGGCGCATAATGCCTTGCCTATCAATCTGCGGTACTATCTTGGTGGGGAGGCGTCTCATTAATTTACAAATTTGCAGTATTGCATGTGTTTACGCGGATAGAAACTAAGTATTTGATCTAAATGTTTGATGGATTCTGGTAATTGATTAATGATAGATAGAGCGGTTATGTTCGTCTGGTTGGTACTTATTTCACATTGTAATAATTTCCCCTTTCCTCTAGTGTCCAGACAAAACATTCCGGTTGGATAAAATATTAAAAGAAAAAAAAAAGTTATCGATGTCACTATTAGTAGTGCTTTATTATATTAGGTGGTAGTTGAGTAACTAAAAACTACTGCATGCTGATACCATGTAAAATTACAAATCCAACTATCCTAAAACTTCATGTAATACGTTAGTAGCCAAATTTTTCCAAAGGAAATGCTTGACTTTGTATACCTACATTCTTCCATGTTATTTGCTTCAGTTATCTCTATTGATTTTCAGCAAATCTAAACTAACAATATGCCGGATTGCAATCTTCTTTCGGGCTCCCTTTTCGAGTTACAATATGTCAGATATCAAGCATTTTTCCTTTTGATAAAATTGACACGTTCAGCCCCTCAACTAAGCCATTTGAGGTTTACCGACTTATACGACTACTAGCCGTTGCCCGTGGCTTCACCCGCGTGGATTCGTGGAAAAATAGCCTCACTTCGCTCAGTCGTACTCAGAAATAAGAAACATAATTTGCGTATCATGGTCTACATTATGTAATTTCAGTTTTACATGTTGTAACCTTAAATAGGTATGATATAGTATGTACGCAACTTTATTACTAGCCACCTATTTATTAACTTATTTACATATAACAGGTTAATACTTTTGTGTTATATATTTAAAAATATTGGACTGTTATTTAACATTACGTTATTTGTATGTAGATTCTTATGAAGAATAGTAGACAATATATTATTAGAACACCCGAATACAACCTATCTTTTTATAAGTGATAACCACAGCATCTCCGAAAACATTTAAAGAAACACGATTCTTGTTCGTTTAATTTCAACTTCTTGTTTGTTCATATTTCAGTTTCAAACAAACGCTAACCCCCCTTTTCCTGTGGGGACATAATTAAAAAAAAACCTACAACCTGAATGCCAAATTTCAGATCCATAGGTCAAGTGTTTTATTTTCATTCAAAGTTCATCCCCCATCACCCTCCTCCCCCCCTCTAAGTGGGGGGAATAAAAAAAAATCTCTTTTTAACTGACATCTCGTGCCTATAAACGATCTACTCGTACCCGCAAAATTTCAGCTTCATAAGTCAAGTAGTTTTTAGGGTTTATACAAACTCTGTTTATACAGTCTGGTGCTGCCGCATATCGCTGCCGGTATCAACCTGAACTTCTGGCCAGCCGGTCCGATCTTCCGCCGCCTGGGTACGTTCTTTATTCGCCGTACCTTTAAGGGCAACAAGCTCTACTCCACGGTGTTCCGTGAATATCTCGGTGAGCTGTTTACCCGTGGCTATTCGGTGGAGTATTTTGTTGAGGGTGGCCGTTCACGTACCGGTCGCCTGCTCGACCCGAAAACCGGCACGCTGTCGATGACCATTCAGGCGATGCTGCGCGGCGGTAATCGCCCAATCACCCTGGTGCCGATCTACATCGGTTACGAGCACGTAATGAACCCTCCATGTCCCTCCTTTAGGGGATGAATTTCGTGAGCCCCTGGATAAGTTTTCACGATTCTGTACGTTGTATGTTATCAGCCCTTAATGGCAAATTTGAAAAATAAGTCTTTTTAACTGAGATGTCGCGCCTACAAATTACCTAACTGCAATATTTCAGATTCATGAGTCAAATCGTTTTTGATTTTCATACAAACAGAAACCCCTCCGTGCCACCAACTTAAGGAAATTTCGCCTAATCCTTTCTACCCTACGCTACATAAGGACAAAGTTCTATGACTCTAAGTATACCGGTTTAGACTTAGCGTTGCCTGCCAGTCACGCAAATAGCGGTTTATTATGTTGATGATTACACATAGTTAAAAAATAAACATATTTGGCAAGTAAATAAACAATAGTAATTTATAGTTGAGAATGTTCCCTTTAGGGACATCCATATGTTTACCGTTAGGGACATCTAAAACTATGAGAAATATGTTGCAAAAATTTCTCGAAGACTCCATTGAGTCTTTGAGCAATGCAGATTTGTTTTCATCGAAATTCTTACAGACTAATTTAGATAAAAAACAAATCTGCAGTTCTAGAAAATCTACTTCCCTAGCCGAGAATATCACCTTATCAGAATACACAAACCACCATATGTTAGTGTGTCGCTGATCAATAAAATTTGGGGAAATAATTACAAAATGGAGGAAAGTGTGAGGAAGAGCTTCAGTTCAGTCGCTTAGGGTCTTATCAAGAGGGAGTGGTAAGGAATCACACGCGATTAAATTAGGATTCTTCCTGGCAAAATCCAATTTCACCGAGCTTAAACTAGCGATTTCTGATAGATTAACTCTGAACCGAGCCGGCTCGCCGAGTGGCTTGATTGATTTTGTGATTTTAGAAATTGCCTCAATGAGTCTGTGTCTCGTCGGTTTTATTTTAAACCTAGAGATAGAGACAACAAGTGGCTCATGATTTCAGTGTTGATTTTTATATTGGGTGAGTTTAGGATATGTACTATCCTAAACAAATTTATGATTATGCCAAGGTAATTGAAATAAAGTGTTGCTAAAATACCTAAAGTCTTGATAGTACCGTGGTAGACCTCGCTTGATTGCAATTTCAAGCTTGTAGGTTTGCTAGAAGTAGTGACTTTGACGACTCAGTCAGTGACAAAATAACGGACCTTTGAACGGCTGTCGTTTCCAACCTAATGGGTCGAATTGACTGAATTTGAGGAAGTTGCCGGTTTAAATTGTGGACTTATTAGTCACAAAAAATTCAGGCCTTTATCTACAACATCTTTATTACGGGGGGGTCGAAAATACCCCGAAGTGCTTCCTACTCCACTTCCCCCTTTTGTTTTTTTTCCGCAACATCTTGTAAAGAATGAAGACTTTATAGTGTGCCTTTCAAAATTGATTGATATCCGTCAATAAATAACGCGACAGCAAACTCCCCCCCTATTTTCCCCCTAATCAAAATCGCGATCGGCTGCAATAATTATATAAATCAAGACTTGTGTGCCAATTTTCGTCAAAATGTGACCTGTAGGCGAGAACAGACAGACGGAAAAAGGCCTTTTGGAAAATATCGAAACTGGACGCTTCGTCGCTCGGTCAATTATATGTTACTAAGATCCTGCTCCAACATAACATTTTAGTATTTTAGAAATAGCTCAAAAGAACGTGTTGAAGCGCATGTAAAACCAGTGTATTAAATTAGTATTGTATATGTCAAACTCCTGACACTAAAACTCTACAATATAGCTAAATATTCTACCCAGTAGAGAACGAGCACATATCATTAAACCTCGCCAAACGACGAGTGTTTGAGCCTTTGTCTCCCATTTCGCAGTCGCCCTCAAAGAAAAAGAAAGCAACATGCTAGGAACAAAAGTTCATTTTTGCGCAAAAACTAGGGCCAGAATGAAGCGTCACTTGTTGCTCGACGATGGTATGCGACACACGTCGTTCCGCCGCGACGTCTTGACATGGACTAAACGGTGTTTAGTTAGAGAATGTTACTATGTGCGGGTAGTTAGGTATAACTGAGTGACGTGAAAGTGACTGGTTTCCATGGAAACGTGATTGGGTTAGCAACCACAGAAAATACAATTGTATCGCTGCACGGGGTAAAAATAGAGATACATATAAAATTATGCATGAACTGACCGTCTAGCTAGCGCCTCCTATTGGTCACGTGAAAGGTTGGTAGATAGGTGTGATTACTCCTGCGAACATGAATTACTCCTTTTCCTTCATACTATCGAGGAATCTCGGTTATGAATTTTCTGCACAGTTTTTTTTTTGCTTCACGGTTTAATTCCGAATAAACATAATATACCATTTTCATGCATTGCTTATGGCCCCACACTAGGATACCCAGTGTCGTGGGAACCAGAAACAGCGACGTCACAAGCATGTAAACATCCGAAACCTGGAGTTTCCTTTTATCTTCCTTCCCAGCCGGGATTCGAACCCGCGACCTCACGTTTGGAAAGCGCAGCCTCAACCGCAGAAGTCATCGTCCTGTCCGTCCAATAAAGGTCAACCTGGGGTCTAGATAAAATTAACCCACACTTTATTAAACACAAGTAGCAGCCTGAAGTCGTTTCATCCTATCAAGAAATGGAAGATCCAACAGCGACATGTTGTTATTTGATTACCTGATAGAACTCTCTATGCTCTATGTGAACTCTTCCGACATGCATGGCAGGAGACGAAACTGATACATTTTCCGCAACGCAATAATTGAAAATAAAAACTCGAACGCCAAAAAATGAAAACAAGGAGGTGGCATTTCACCGTTTTGGTGCAACTTAGTATCTGCCAATAAAGTTTAATTCCTACAAACAGGACGGATTACTCTGTTAGAAGCATACAATGAAGCCGGGGTAAGGTGCACTGCTACTGATTATTTAGTTTTATGTTAGTCAACTGAAGTTAAATGGAACAGCCCGTATAATAGATCCAAGATTGTTGATTCATTCAGCAAATAAAAAAAGTTTAAGAAGTCTCAAAGGACACAAGATACAGGTTTTAACCGTGGAAAATTCTGGAACCCTCCATCAAGAAAAAGGACACTTACATCATCACGACGGTATTATGTGCAAATAAAGGATATTTACAACCATGCTTAAGTGAGCGAATAATCAAAATGTAATTTAATTTCTCATTGATTTCACCGATTCTGTCGCAAATGTAACTTAATAAAATAAATTATGATATTTCACTCTCAGTAGATTTTATTCCATATGATGACTGTAATATGTCTCCCTGTCAATTTCATAAAAGATCTTCTGCCGTGTTCAATGTATGTGAATGAGAGTTTCTCTCTCAAACGGCAACCAAAAAAAGGGGACTTAAATATCGTACCTAGCATGTTGGATTTCGTAATTTGTTTAATTAAATACGTCACATCAAGACTTGAGTTACCTACATTTCACAAAGTAGCGTGTATAACCCTTATATATGTGCTCAAGAGGTATTGGGCTCTTTACGCGGCGACCAGTAAGTGGCAGAGTTATGCACATATATAACTCCGGCTGTAGTGATTTGATAAAATGTTATAAGGAAGTGTAAAGTGTAAAAAATAAGAAAAGGGGTCTCTTATATCCTATCCTTATCAAACATCCCTTAATTAACGCTCAGTTTGTGTGTAAACTTGCTATGGGCATCTGGGCCACATTTTCTGCCGCTGAGCGTTTAATCAAAGAAATACTCAAATATGTATCTTACTATTTTAGAGAATCCTTCAGTTTTCTACGAAGTTAGTCGGTTAGTCACATTGTGGTAGCAAGAGAGGATCCTACAGAATTCTAAACATCCCAAGAGTATGATGCTTTGCAATTATTCTAGCATTTGGGTTTCACTTGCTGAGTTACTACCATCACATCACGATGAAAATTGTGCTTGAATAGAATTGCAAAGATAGAGAATAATATATAGCAAAGATTTTATCAAATTCTTTATTTTTTATTGAAATAGGGCTAGAAATAGGAGACAAGAAACATAGATAAAGAAGTATGTGTGTAATAAAGAATTAAAGTTCTTTTGATACTTTCTATGCCTCTCTGCTATTTATTTATTTTTTATTTATTAGGTATGTAAACAGATGATCATCACTTAATATATAAAAAAGGAAGTTTAGCATTCAGTACTAGACTGTCAAATTCAAATTCAAATTCAAAATGTTTTATTTGTGTCACATAAGTTTCAGACAAGCCTTTACAAGGTCAAATAATTAGGATCTGCTATGGTTTGTCTACCTTAAAGGTGTCCAAATCAAATAAATAGTATCATTATTAAGACAATCAATACGTAAGTTTTAAGTAATACAAAACATAATAGCAAGTATAGATAAATGCAAAAAAATATTAAAAACATATGAGTCAGAAAACTATTATTATGAGTACAAATTACAACATTGATATTTTGTCAAAGGATAATAAGTAAATGTCAAAATATCAATAAATACATGCGTAGAAAAAAATATATCCAACTAGTAGTTGGATATATTTTTTTCTAGGAGAACCTACAGCGAATAACATTATGTCATGACTCATGAATGAGTAAAACATAATTCTGTTATTCGTTCGGATGTGCCCTTAATATTTCTGGTTTTGGTCTGTAAAGTACCTGCATAGTATAATATGCCTTTGCGACTAGCATATTTTTCACTTCCGACCTAAAATGCATGACGTTGAATATATCTCTTATATAAGTGGGCAAACTATTAAATATTTTTGGAGCCATTTCTAAGACGCCTTTATTACATAGGCATATAAGGCATATAAGATTTCTAAAACTACCAAAAAGATGTCAGTTGGATTTTAAATATGATGGTGTCGCAATAATGCAGTTCAAATTTATCGGGATTAGCCCTTTTGTCTGAAATGTATAATAAATGTTTTTGTCAATTTTATAACTAAATAGTTCGATGTCATCCAATCAGTTATTTTTTTTAATTAGGCATTTATTTGCGTCGCTTGGTTTTTTTTTCTTTCTTCATAAATAACGCCGTACTATTATCAGCAACGAGAACAATGGGGTAATTTATTAATTTTGGAAGATCATTTGTTTATACTAAGAACAACAAAGGGCCAAGCACGCTACCTCGTGAACTACGAACTCAGTTTGACGTGAACCTGTATACTTTTTCAGTAGTGCACTTAGGAGAAATCCTCTCTATTTGTATGGTATTTTATACAAATATGACCTTATTTTATTACGAAAGGTCCCTCTAATTATTAGATTATAGCTATTTATTGAGGTTTTGAAGTTTAGAGAATTGTCGTTTCGAACTAAAAAGTCATCCAAAGTATACACACCCTTGAGATCAATCACATAAACAGACTAAAAATTAAAGACATTTTAAAAACATATAAACAAACTAAAAACTAAACACAATTTTCACTTTAAAACTATAAATAACTATAAACATAGTTTAACGAGACTAGAGATGATATCAATATGACTCAGTGCTATTTTTTAAACTTTGGAATGAAGTATTATTATACTTCATTCAAAAGTTTAAAAAATAGCTAACAGTAAAATCGATAAAAAAAATATTCATATTATTATACGAATAAAATTTGAATCGACTTATATAGTAAGCAAATCCACAAAATCATCGAGATTTCAGAGTAGCGCAATATGAAATATTTCACCTGGTAATGTAAGGAAGAGGTATGGTCGGCGGTCGTTATACTAGGACACGTCTCGTCGGGAGATGCGGATTCCACATTTGATAAATACGTTTTTAAATTAAGAAATATTGTTTGTCATCTTGCTGCATTTTCCGTCTGCGCTGAATACATTTTCATTACTTGAGAAACATTTTAGAAAACTTTTCTGTCTCCGCAGACTTATCCTTATCAGCCACTATAGACCATTAGGATGAAGCATTTTTTTATAATTCAGTAGCTGAAACACGAGACCTAACTCTTACTGATGTTTAAAAGGACTCAGTAACAGACTTGGGGTGCAAGTCCTTTGGTTAGCTTGTAAATAAACACTCCTAAAATTTAATAATTCCGCGGAATTTTAAAACCAACTCAGTATCGTATTCGAGTATTTGAGTTGAACGTAGGTTGCATTTTAATCTATTTTTGCTTTAAGGGTTCGATTTACAGGTATTCGCTTACAGGGGAATTATTTCCTACTAGAGAAACAATGCCGAGCGGGAAGTACTAGCCTAGTAATTGGAAATCTTGAGTGGCGATCGCTTACAAATTGCGCTATTCACTACTGTCGAATTCGAATCCGCTTTCCCGAACCATTTAAATACTGCTGAAACTTCCCTGCATTTGTTTTGGATTTTATATAGATAGTTTTTGAAGGTACCTTTTTCAAAACTTAAAAAAGTAAAGAATAATCAAATTGCCGGGATTTATTTATTATCATACAAAATAATCATTCCACGCATTTATTTTTTAAAGATTATTTCTTTCAAAGGTTGTCCTTAACTGCGGTTTACATGGACCATTCTGGAGTTATTTCCAATTTTCGACTGCAATTCCATTCCAACCGTCAATGGCGACTGTTATGGTGCCATCATAACGGACTATTTATGACCTGAAATTGTAGCCGGTGATCTCTAAAACAATGGGAACCACTCTTGTTGGTACCAAATTTTCTAGAGTTGTCCCTTGCGACAAGGTACATGAGACCATTTTTGGTTAGATCCTGTGACAACACATCCCTAGACTTTTTCCTTTGGGGCTTTGTGAAGTCC
Source organism: Argyresthia goedartella (assembly GCA_949825045.1). Taxonomy (NCBI): domain Eukaryota; kingdom Metazoa; phylum Arthropoda; class Insecta; order Lepidoptera; family Argyresthiidae; genus Argyresthia; species Argyresthia goedartella. The sequence goes on from OX463815.1 coordinate 3,119,839, forward strand.
AAAGTCTGTGTGGATAAGCCGCGTACGATTGACTCGTGTTATTAGCCAAATACCACTCGAAATGTACGCATGCGTCATCGATAATTGGTACTGCAGATAGACCACCCTAACTGCAGTTACCGACCACATTTGAAAGAAACAATCCATTTAAAAAAAACTGTCACTCCTGTAAGGTACCGTACCATCGTACGGCAAAATTTAAGGACAAAAAAAAACAAAAAAAAACTCTACGAACTTGGTTTCGATACCAGTCTCTAGAATCAATAACAGATAGTGGAACTGATGTCAACCCAATTGCGCCATCGACGAAGTTAAGTTATATCGCGAAAGGTCTTGCATGGGAATTTCAGCCATGAAATATGGCGGTAATTACAGACAAATATTTTTTTCAATTGACCCAGTAATTTGGTAACTAGAAAGATTAGCGAGAGTTTCGAAATTTGGTGATTCCATAGATTTTGATGTGCTCTTTCCAAATTTTTACTTTGCCTCCTTATATATTTGCTGCTCGCGCCGCCACATTCGAAAAATAGCACCTAAAACAGTAATTTAATAATATCTCCTCTCCAATTAATTTTACGTTATAATAGTCTTCTAATAAAATGAACTAGGGAAAATTTCACATAGTTGTTGTCGCAACCTCTTTTTGTGAAGTCAATAGATTTAGCGTACGAACGCTTTTTTTTGTGGAGGGGAAAAAATGGAATTACCCATGCCCAGGAGTCAGACCTCCCTGCTATGTCCGGATCCATCAGGGTTATCTATAAAAACAGGAAAAAAGTCACCTTTGTTGTTTGGGCTCCCCTTAAACATTAATTTTATTTTAATTTTATTTTTTATATTTAAATTATATAATATAACTCAATATTCTGTGAATATTTCAAGCGTCTACCTGTTGCCGTTATCAATATCGAGCTAAAACGAGCAACTGAGCAAAACAATCACGTTTGTTGTAATGGGAGCCCCCTTAAATATTTATTTTAATCTGTTTTTTAGTATTTGTTGTTATAGCGGCAACAGAAATACAGCATCTGTGAAAATTTCAACTGTCTAACTATCACGGTTCATTAGATGCAGCCTGGTGACAGACGGACGGACGGACGGTTGGACGGACAGCGGACTCTTAGTAATAGGGTTCCCATTTTACTCTTTGGGAAGGAGCTATAAAAATCCCCAGGGCAGGCGCGAACGAACGTTTTATCAAAATAAAGGGTATTATTAGTATAGAATTCATATTCTTTATCAGAAAATATAGATAAACAGACAGATACAATAAATTTTATAGGCAAAGGCGAGCTTATCTCGAAAGAGAGATTTCTTCCAGCAAACCTAGGTAAAACAGGAGTGTTTCTGAAACAGGACAGTCCTAGTGCGCAATAAAACACATACCTACAAAAATTACTTTTAAAATATAAATAAAATATACCTAATAAATGAAATATATACCTCAACTATATAAAATACAATAGATAGCATGCACATATGTAAACAATAAAGTATCATACATAATATAGTAATTGTAAATAATCGGTCAAGTGCGGGAAGGACTCGAACACGAAGAGTTCCGTACCAATTGAACCCTAGTCATGGTTGTTTATCTATCTAAGTATATTATTTATCAATATGTATGTGTATCGTAGTCTAGTACCCAAGATACAGGGAATCCTAGTTTGGGCCTAGATCAATGTGTGTAAATAGTGTCCAAGGTATTATTATTATTATATTTTTATGAATTTTTCATTTCACTCTTGTAATAAAGAGGTTCTGATACACGGGCTTACGCCAAGTGCTTATCTACTAAAGATCACGGTCCTTGCCCATGAATTTCCGTACAATTCTACATGTATTTAGTATTGTTGCTTTTTGAAGAAGTATGTGTGTGGATCTGGGTATATTTATTATTATTGTACAAGAAAGCTTAACCCCTAAAAATAATAAAACAAAAAGAGAATTATTATATCCGAATGTGGATTCGAACCCAGAACCCTAAGATAGCAAAACTCATGACAAACCTATTGGGCCACTGCAATCTGAAAAATTTACGATCATATTAAGATCACGATATGGTTTGTTATTTCGCTGGGGGTGTTAAAACACGTTTCTTGTATGGGGATTCATTATATTATACTCTATACCTATTATTGAGTTACAGCCCGCTAACGGACTTACAGACAGACAGACGGATAAACGAACAGCGAAGGTTTAGTGGTAGGGCCCCGTTTGGCCCTTCGGATACGGAAACCAAGAAATAATTAGTGTCAAATTTGATGACTTTTAAAATTTATTTTTATTTTTGCCTTCTGAAGTCTTGCAGGCTTTCCTACAAACTATAAAAGTTGTGAATACAATTTTATTAATTGTCCATGGCTGATATTTTTGTTTATTATTATCTCCTAATCCTATTTAATTGCCACCTATCATAACATAGCATCACGCCTTTTCCTATACGGGGTAGCAGAGGCACATTTTTACCTACTTTTAGCCAGTATCCAATACTCCGTTTTGGGTGACGGGGGCTAGCCCATCGCCGCCGAAGACTTCATTACTCCGCATCGCATGGAGTAATGAAGGTTTCCTCATTATGTTTTTCATCACCGTTAGAACCTCGGTTTAATATACATAAGATAAATTACTTATCTCATTGGTACATGGTCAGCACTGGGATTCGAACCTGCACCTCCTGCGTGAGAAGCAAGCGTGAAACCCGCTAGACCACGGAGCTCACATAATTACTATTTTATTATAATACGAAACAGTTTTTCTTACATAAACCAGCCGGAAATATATTTTTCACGCCTTTCATTTGGAAAAGTATGTTTTGCTCCATGACGAGAGGGAGCAAAATGCTACTTTTCTGTTTAATCTACTTTTTAATTTATTCATTGACATGTAGCATTTACGCAATGTGCCAATTGAACACAGATCTTGATAAAATAACCAATTGTAATTTCATCGTAATCAAAAACTAACATGTTTCAAGTTTTAACTTTAACAACGTCATATGAAAATTTTTGAATTTTTCGTAATGTTTAAAAAAATTATCGCAATAAATTATATGTTTTACTGAAATCAAAACTATCGATGACAGTTATTGTGATATAATGAATATCGGTATCCGATACCATTGTCATATTCGATTCGATTATTTTTACACATTGGTAAAAGTAGCACAGGAATATATTATCTGTGGTGACCTTTTCCTAATCCTTCACAATACGTCATTATAAAAATAAAGTTTTCTTTGTTCGATTAATGTAAAAGTAGTGAAAGTATAATTTATAGTGTAGATATTACATTCTTTTTAGAGCATTTTATTCAAATATTCCTGATAGTCGGTGTGAAAAGTTGCACGTGTCACTCAGGAGCAAAATTCTTTTCGTCATGGGCTTGAACGCTTGAATCCTTCGTTACGCTCAGGATTTTATCTATCGTAGAATCCTTCGCTTCACTCTGGATTCAATGTACCGCCCTCGCCGTAAATACATCATTTTGATTGATCCCTTGAGACACAAATAACTATTATTTGTGTCTCAAGGGAGTCACAAAATGTTAGTAAAGTGTTTCTTTACTAGCACTCTGTTACTGTGTGTTACTTTTGTCACATATCTCAAGGCATGAGAGCGAGAAGGAGGAGCTTGCTGCGAGAAAAAAATAAAAAGAAAACATACAAAAATACCAGTTTCATTATTATGTCATCCTTCGTTAAAAGTTGATTATGTAAATAGGCTAGAAAGCCACTGGCCAAGGTACATGTGTTTTATTTCATACAAAAATCTTTCAAATCACCATTTTTTAAAACTCCGGATAACTTTCCAGACAAAACTACCAAATGACTGCTAAATGGTACGAGGCCCATAATTGTGGCTAATGGGGTAAATATTTAAAAGACATTACTAACTGCCAGGTAAAATCTGTCTTGGCTAAGGGGAGAAGAAACAATATTCTAAAGTTCGGTTTAAAGTTTTATTCATCATTATTTTATTTCAGTTTTGTCAAAAGTAAACCGCTGAACTGCGAACCTCATCAAAATTATATTTAGTAAATCCTAAACCGTCCAGGGCATACTCATAAGCCGCTTACGTAAAACAATATTTTAATATTTCAGTAATTTTCAGCGATGTTAGATGCGACTTCTTGCTGCTTTACATACATCAAGCAAATTCATATATTATGTATAAGTGCCATAATGGGGAAGCCATGGGGTCAGCACCCGTAGTTTGCCGAGCGCGGCGCGGGTTCTGTCGCGGGAGGGTGAGGGACAGAGCTATAATATAGCGCAAAGCGCTGTGTCTATACCTAGTCGGTTCATAAGTTCTGTCACAAATATTTTGCCGCATAGTAAATAATACCAAGTTTATTTTTATTTAATACTATATATGGTTTGATAGCTCATTAAATACTGATAAATAAGATCGATTATTGGATTTCAATGCTTAAAGCCATATTACACAAATTCTTCAGAGATTTTGCACTTTTTTAACCAATCAAAAATACGGACGTGATTCACTTTATCTTTTTTCCATGACTCTTAAAACCTTTCAAACCTACGTGAGATTTTAGTCAGAACCCTCTCTGAATCCGTTACCTTCATTTTGAAGCATAAGATAACTAAGTCTGGGTAAAACTAATTTTCATATTCACATTTTACGTAGTGTACTTGTTGCCCACAAGATCATTTTTATACGTTTTTCTGAAAACGTAAAAAGTACGTAAAGTTCTCTTTGGGAGCAGTTGGAACTGAAAGCTAACAGAAAATCAAATGCTAGTTGTTAAGCATGGTCTAAAATCGAGGTTTCAGAATAAATAAAAAAAAACTTGTTGGTTATCTGGAACACTGTTTTTTTATTAAATTTGTCGTAAGTGGTATTTTTGTCAGTTGCGGCGTGTTTTGGGTTCGCGATTGTCTTAAGTTATAAGGTTTTTTGTCTTATTGCGATAATCGTACAAAATGTATTGTATTGCAATTTGATTCGTATAAAATAAGCTTTTTAATCATGTATAATACCAATAAGAAAATGTTTATTGCTGAGTTTTATCTATCAAAAACCTTGTGACAGAACTTAAGGACCGACTATGTATATATATGAAACATGTGTATTTGTAAAGAGTAATTTACACCACTATAAAACATTAGAAAGCAAACGTCATGCAAATAAGCTATGTGCCGAGCAACATAGAAGTGCTTACTATGGCAAGAGTATATTCAATATGTCAACTATATATATATAACAAGCTTCCGCAAAATGTTAGAGAAACCAAGCATTTACATGCCTTTAAAAATAAATTAAAAACTTTTAATTCAGTCAACGAATACTTCTTACACATGAGAATAATAAATAATTTAATTTTATTATGGACTGACATTACAATCATATTTTATTAACCTACATTTATTTGACTTGTAATTAATTTGTGTACTAAAATTTAATTTGCATACCTATGGTTATATCATGTGAAACTAACATTAGATATTTAAGACACCTTATGTATACCATGATAAGCAAATAAAGTTTCTATTCTATTCTATTCTATTCTATTCTATTCTATTCTAGTCTATTCTATTCTATTCTATTCTATTCTATTCTATTCTATTCTATTCTATTCTATTCTATTCTATTCTATTCTAGTCTATTCTATTCTATTCTATTCTATTCTATTCTATTCTATTCTCTTTCCCGCGGCAAAACATGCATGCTACGGATGCGGATGAGTAAGCATTAAGAGCTTTCGTGGTACCCCGCCTGAGAGCGTTGATGAAGTGAATTTTATAACATACAGCCACCATATAGCGGGATGGACAAATACTAAAAGTAGAACGGTTAGTGTGGAAGTGGATATGAAATTATGAAGTGGTTACTGACTTTCGGAGGTTTAGTTGGAGTTTTATTGTATTTTATCTACACACGTATCATAAACTCTCTTTACTGCGTACAAAAACCGCACGTTACGATCAGCATAATGTTAAACTACTTGGTAAAAACTCATTTCTTATCTGAAAAATTACACATTATGACCATAATGTGTAATTTTTCTACATATTATAACATTCAAATTTCGAACGCCGACGCTCGCCTGCGTGCCGCCCCTTACTACCTAACCTACGTTGGTACTACTGAACAAGCTAAAAAAGTGCAAAAAGAATTATCAATGCCACCATGCCGGTCGACCATGCGATTCCTGAACACATTAAAGAGAGCATATGATATGTGTGTAGATAAACTAGTGTATGTAACTGTACATAATTAGGCATTAAAACTCTCGAGTGATATTATTATGAAACTAGCCTTCGGCTCGTTTCATAAACCCACTCTCGAGTATTTATGCCCTCCATTATGTAGCAGTCACATAAACTACTATTATGTGACTGATTGATGATATTGGAACTAGGCTCACGAACTTGTTAAAGTGATTGCGTGCAATTGTTTTATTTAAATAATTTCATGCTGCTTTGAGTATAATTTAGTTCAAAAAATCACAAAAAATCAAATTTTTTAGTCTCTATCTCTATGTTTTCTTACATTGCATTTACCAACACACTTGGTAAATTACATTACCAATCAATGAATCCTGCGGGTGTAATGTCGTACTTCCACCGCTCAATACAAGCATTACAGAAGCAGCGATATGCTTTCTTACACCATTTAAGGAAATCGATTCCCAAGACATTACTTATTTGCTCTAGCAGACACGAGTGTTAATGTGCGAATTGTGCGTTATATCTCCAATTTTCACTTCTAAGTAGCATCTCAGATATCAAAGATGGATAATTCGTCGTAGGTAGAAGCACCTCTTTGCGCTAATCAAGGAGATGTGTCGAGATGTTATCAATTATTACAAACTCGTATCTAATATGCTACAGGCAGGCGTGATAATCATAGAGATGTACATATATATACGTATATGTATTTACATAGATGCGCACATATGCATAAATAAACACACACATACATATGTACGTGCATATATATAGCTACGTATATATTAACGTCTTTTTTGCAGAAGTGGGGTAGAGGGATACTAAGGACCTCCCATACATATATGTAGTTCATATCTTGCAACAACCATAAAGGGCGACTGAAAATAAAAATCTTTTGAGCGAATGACCATGAATAGCGAAATTTCTTGAAATGAGCGAAAAAAATACTGAATTGCGCGACAAAATTACTGATTTGCGCGACTAAATTACTGAATGGCATTTATTGCCATGCAGTAATGCCGAATGCATTTTTGAATTTAGCCGCCGCTTATTGGCTATAAAAAGACTGTCTGAACGAAGTGACGGGTCAGGGTAGGTGAATGTTAAGGGGGTGAGCAAAGCGAAGCCCTCTTTATCCTTCGTGTTAGGTTGAACATGTAAGAACAACAAAATCCAATGCTCAAATAAATTAAGGTTTTGAAGTTGCTGTTTTAAGATTTCTAGTCGCGCTATTCAGTATTTTGTCAGACTAAGCCAGTATTTCTAGTCGCACTCATTTTTTGTCCCTATTAAGTAATTCAGTCCGGCAAAACCAGTATTTTTGCCTATCAAAAACTGTATTTATAATTGTCCTATGCAAGCTCGTGATAAACATTTAAAAAAATAAACTACTGTTCAACACTTGTTTAAAATCAAAAGTGTATGGGTTTGACATTTGATTTGGTTAAACGCTGTTTAATATTTTTTGTGTTAACACGGTTAGATTCCTGTAGAGCAGTATATACATAGGGCGCACTGTAAGTTTACGGAACTGGCCAATTACATAAACAATATTTAAAAATTTATTGCAACATTTGAAAATAGAACTCTTTGGCTGTAGAATGCAGTTTGTTTCATCTGACTGCCTTTTGTTTTTGCCTTGTGGCGCCATTTAAAAAATTGTGTGTCTGCATCAACATGGATTTAACTCGGGAAAATTTTCGTAGTATGATTTTCTACGATTTTAAGTGTAATTTGACAGCTCAACAGAGCATCGCTCGGCTTGAAACAGCTTTTGGCAATGAAGCACCATGCAAGACAACTGTTTATAGCTGGTTTGCAGAATTCAAGCGTGGTCGTATCAATCTCAGTGACGAATCTCGCGATGGTCGGCCGTCCACCGCTGTGACCAACAAAAACATCGATGCTGTGCGCCGTATGATTGAAACAGACAGGCATGTGACCTACCATGAAATTCGCGCATCCTTAGAAATAGGCATGAGTCAAATACAATTAACCCTACACAAACATTTGGGTGTGAGAAAGCTGTGCTCGCGGTGGATCCCACACAACTTGACCGAGGCTCAAAAAACGGACCGCGTCACTTGGTGCAGTGCCATGCTTACCAGATTCAACGAAGGTGCGTCAAATTTGGTGTGGGACATAGTAACAGGTGACGAAACATGGATTTATTGCTACGATCCCAAAACAAAGCAGCAATCGAGCGTATGGGTCTTTCAAGATGAGCCGAAACCAACCAAAGTGGCGCGCGTGAAAAGTGCATCTAAGCGGATGATTGCTTCTTTTTTTAATAAAACTGGACACGTGGCTACTGTTGCTTTAGAGAATCGTCGTACAGTGAATAGTGACTGGTACACGACCATTTGTTTGCCGGAAGTTATTGACGAACTCCGTAAAAATAACCGTAAACGCCGTATCATCCTGCACCACGACAATGCTAGTTCTCACACGGCCAGACAGACAAACGACTTTTTGAAGGCGAAAAATGTAGAACTCATGAGTCATCCTGCATACAGTCCCGACCTGGCACCTTGTGACTTTTTTCTGTTCCCAAAAATTAAGAACCAATTACGCGGCCCACGATTTTCATCACCAGAAGAGGCTGTCGAGGAGTATGAAAAACACGTTTCAGAGGTCACCACAGAGGAGTGGCACAAAAGTTTTCAAAACTGGTTGCATCGAATGAAAAAGTGCATAGACGCCAAGGGAGATTATTTTGAAAAACAATAAATTAATTTTGTACCTTTAATAGTATTTTTTCATATTCATTCCGGAAACTTACAGTGCGCCCCACGATAACCGTACTTGGTAGAAATGTTCTCAAGTGTAGAGCATCATAAAGCTGCGTGATCACAAATTCGGGCTGGACCTATACTGTGGCGAGATGAGATGGATGCTCAAGTTAGGTCTTACTTAGTTTGAGTAACGCTATATTATTACATGTTAAGTGTTACTCAATTGTGAAGATGATTGAATCGAAATTGACGTCTCGAATGGCGGAGTCGGCAGTGACCCTGCCTTTGAAGCCAAGGGTCCCGGGTTCGAGTCCCGGTGGGGGCAAATATTTGTTTGATGAGAACGGATGTTTATACCCTAGTCAAGGTTGTTTATCTATGTAAGTATAATATTTATTCATATAAGTATGTGTATCGTCGTCTAGTACCCAAGATACAGGGAATCCTAGTTTGGGGCTAGATCAATATGTGTGAATAGTGTCCAAGGTATTATTATTATTATCTCTATTATGATATAAGCATGATGTTGTTTTAAAATTATGTAAACTAGACTTGGTATGTAGGTACGCATTTCTAAATAATAAATTGATTCTTTGTTTCAGGTAAGAAGTGCGCATTTCCACTAGGGTTTGTTAAGGACAAATAAGCGGAATAATCTACACAATGCTGTACTGTAAGTGCCTTTAGGTTTGCTATTACTATAAGGTTTGTGAATATACTCGCCTAAGGCGGGACCTAAGTAAACTTACTACTTGGTTAGTAGCAACCGCTGCAAAGTTTTGGAGTTGTGGTCCATTCGACCTCTGTGTTAACGGTTCATGACAAATATTCATATTTAATGTGATCCCCGGACTTTTAGCCTATTTACATAACAAACATTCTTGCTCAAAGGACAGTTGACGAACAATTTATTTGAGATTGTTTGATAAACGAGTAGGTAATGGCTTTTCGGAAATTACCTACTGAGCGATAAAAGATAAGAGCTGAACTTGATCAATTATACTTTCATAAAAAACACCTCTACCTAAAATATGTGGGTGAGAATAGAGATTGAATACGATAGAAAGATATAGAAATTAAATGTTCTGTACTACTAAGTTACGATTTTTTGTAGGAAACTAGGGCCAACTTGCACCAATCTTTTTACAGTTACAGTTTGAACACAACTTAAACACAACACAACTAAGTGAGTTCCCACTTAACATTACCTGGCTGTCAGGCTTACTGGACCGTGTTGTGTAAAAAACGGCAATTAGCGGCTCCCAAAAATCTGTTGAAATTCGCCCTTAAATACTTATTATTGACTTACTAATCTCTTGACAGTTAGATATGCATGTGCGACTGTAAATCTTGTCACAGTTTGAGTTCTCAATCGTTTTCCGACTTCAAAAAAGGAGAAGATTTTCAATTAGTTTTTTTATTTTATTTAGTAACATGTTTAGACAGGTAGCAGGTAGTAAGTAGGACAGCGATGTTTTTTATGATTAATGGTACATACAATATAAAGTTCCTAAAAAGTTATTGAAGAGCGTGAATTTCGGCCAATACCGCCAAATTCACGCTCTATATCACACTACAACCTTCATCACGAATCCCTATCCTCTACAACTCGTCCAAACGAAATTCTGTTTGTACCGTTCCGTGAGTGACTTCAGAAGCGCTCCCCTGAATTTAGGGGCGGTGGTCGGAGCCGCCGGTCCAAGCCAGGTATTACATTAAATAATTAATGCTGCTTATAATAAATTCTGTTTTTAATTTCATCTGGCGCTGACGCCAAAGAGCGTTGTGTCCGTCGTGGCAGTGACCCTTTTGCGTAGAGTTGGGCTACTGCTTTCACGATAGTAGGTACGAGTTCATATCATATTTCGTAGTAGGTAGTTTAAATCCCTAGAACAGCTATGACCAGCAGACCGTGGTTGTTTGCGTAAACATAATATTCGGCACGCTGGCATCTATTGGAAGTTTTCGCTTCAGGTCAGGTAGGGATCGCGCAAGAACTCTTAGTATTTTCACTCTGCATTTAATAGGGTTATCAGAATATCTGTTTTGTTCAAACAACGATACTCTATTTATAAAATGACACCGACACCATGTCAATCCAAATGCATAAACGTCTACCGGCAATAATTAAAATAATATTTAGACCAATAGCAACTGAAGCATGGACTTTAGGTCGCTAATTCGTAGTTCTGGAGGCGGACAATTCCCCACGGGAATTGGCTGACCAGAAGGCGCTGATAAGTGAGAAGAGAAGACTCGTGATGCCTCTCTGTGTACATTCCACAAGCAGCACAAGCACACGATCCAATATGGAGAAGGAATGGATTCAGTTTAGGCTGCTACCGGGTTCATCACCTATCGACAACATGGACGCTAATAATACACATCACTAATCGGACCGCAGACTGGAACTAAGTTAACGCCACTCGTCCAGTGTTGTATAAAGAATATTCTCTCGAGTGTACGAGTACGTGCCGGCCATCATGTAACTGTTATTTATGCTAAGGACTACTCTCTAGATATTCAGTTCACAAACATCATATAGGCTTTAATCTATAGATATATAGGCTTTTGCAAAATCAATGGAGCCCATCCAACCGAGACTCCCGCTAAATATTGTAACTAGTTATTCAATGAGGCCGTTACTCCATGTTCCCCATTTTACAAGCATTATTTAATTAATATCGTGTTTTCTGTTACCGTGAGTTTTTATATTTATACATGGCGCCAAATTTATGCCTGCCTTTAGTTTGAGTTGAATATTAGAAAATACTTTGATGAATGATTTGATGTGTTTTATAAAAATATGCACTATATTTGTCAATAAAACGATTCATTTTGAGGCAGTTTTATCTTAGACCGTGTAAAACGACAACTTAGTAAGTTCAACAGTCACTCGTAAATGTACCATCTTAAAACGCAGATATCTAGTATGTTTTAGTAACGTACTGTAATAATTTTGTAATTATTTATTCCTGCTTATTAATCATAATAATTAAATTTTTCATATTTGTAATAGTTAAGCACAACCTATTTTTAAAAGAGATCTAAAAATCAATCTGTGGGAGTTTCTACGCCCTTCTTCTCCCACAGTGGTCCAATGTAGAGAAGAGGCAAATAATGACGTTTGCTAAGTATATTTAAATATCTACCTTTGACTTTGACTTTACTAAAATTGAGCAAATGGTACAATAGTGCAAAACAAATGTTATGTATAACCTAACCACAATAGCTCCCATGATCACCTCCTTACTCCACCCGGTACTCCAATCGATTGCCTAGGCGATGCGCAAACTGCCGCAATGAAAAACGTTAGACAGGTACGCTATATGCGTAGTCTAGAATTCTAGATAGAGAGATATAATTGCAGCTAACCGCAAGTTTGTATCTACGGACTATCACAAAAACTGTGCATGCATCTCTAGTAAAAAGTGCATTTTAACTCACAGTTACCATATAAGGTAGCCAACAAAGCGTAAATGCCATGGTCACCCATCGTAACGGCGACGGCGCGATCGGGCGTGCAAGACTTTTTTCTCGTAATTTCTTCCTAATTAAAACAATTTATTCGGTTTTGCTCTTCAGGCGATTTACCTATTCGGATGCCGCCGTGTTTAGTGTTCTCTTTTGGTCCGTTGGTTATTTTGAATTTTTGTGCAGGACGCGTTCAGATTGGCTGGCTACTTGCAACTCTACGAGACGTGGAACTGTCCCACTGATGCGCAAAGGCCTTCCCGCTTCGAGCCCACATAACCGAATCTTTAGAGTTCCATCGAAACAAATACATGTCATAGATCCGGGCTTATCTCCAGAGAAGAGATATAATTTGATCAACCCGTATGCTCCATTTACATGATAATTCGAATCATTGACGGGAAATATCCTCAGAAAATGTCTATTAGGTCTCTACCCCAGATATTTTACAATTTCATTGTGCACAAACTATAGGTACATATTCAAGTCTGCGCTTGAATTAAGTCAGAAATTAATTACATAAAACATTCCTAATGTAAGATTAAATTTATATCGTGAAATGATCCGGTCCTGATTTGTGATATTATTCACAAAGTTGAAGTTCAAGTGTTCCACTTTCTCTTACATCATTAGATTATTATTTATTAACATAAACAACACTCAGGACTCTCAAGGATCCGACGGAGCTCAATTTATTAAATTTCATCAAAAGGACCGATATTAAAATTTGCAAAATAATCAGTAGGTTCCATCCAGGTACAAATACTTTACGCGATGTAATCAAAATGTCTGAGTACTCTGTACAGAGTGAGTAGGTTTATTATTTGAATACTAATACATATACAGTGTGACATTTAATTAGTGTAGTGTCTTCGGGAATAGCTTAAATATGTAAGATTATGAAATTACGTCCTTGCTTGAGACAGACGTATCACAACAATGTTGTTTCATCGCTACCCGAATACAAACGTCCACCACACCAACACCATTCTTCATATACACTTTACTTTAAATAACAATACCCACCGCCTTTTTACACCTGTTTAACTTTTTAACTGTGTATAACAATGATTCTTACTTAACCTACAACATAGAAACAATATCAATGTTAAAAGCGTATCTGATTACTGGTTGCCATCCTAACAGATCTACCCGGTCGGTCCACTAGTGGTATTGGTGGTACTGTTCGGCTATTAACAGAAGTGATGTCCGTTGGAGGTATCTGTGTCGAAGACTGTATATGTTCAGGCTCTAATTCCTGAACGGCCTCTCTGATATCGCCTCTAGTACCTAGTTGTGAGGAGAGTCTGACGGAATCACCCATAAAGATACATTAGATCTATTTTAGAAATGATCCAAATGTCGACTACACGTCTGCCCTTGTTTCCTTAGTTGCGTGACCCTATTAAGCTATATATAACGCCAGGAGCCCACTTATCTCTTCTGTAATATTCTTTCTTCTAAACCTGGTGTCCTTGTGGGAAATTGTCTTGACTCACTTGCTTTCTCTGTCTGTTGTCTCTGAGCTTCGTGTACTTTGTTTTCTACCAAGCGACCCACAGTAGATCCAGCCTGGAATTCAGAGTTCTCCGCTGTAAAATCGCCGCTGGTGACTTGCCCTTCGTCACATGTTTACTGTTTCTGTAAGGCATCAAAGAAGTTTGAAAAGCTGCCTCAACATCCTGACTCTCTTTTTTAATTGCCCGTTCAAATAACTTGACCGCTCCCTCTGCGGCCCTGTTGAAAGCTGGATAGTGTAGTGAAGCGAATATGTGTCTCATACCATTATTGTCCATGATCGCCTTCAGCTCTTGACTTGACCTGTAAAGGGTGGGCCATTGTCAGAAAATACCTCATATGGTAGAACAAATCTGTCAAAGGTCTGTCTGAGTTTCTTCATATCTGCTGTTGCGGTGGGCCAAATGAAAGCCTCAAACCATTTAGAAGATGCATCAATTATAACCAGTGATCGGAATATGTAGAGCTAATTTACCTAAAGTTTATGGAACAGAGGCGAAAATGGAGACTCCCATAGAACTATATAAAATATATTTTATATATATATATATATATAAATGTAATATAACTATAATTTTATTTTTTTTTATTTATTCATAAAATCTTACAGTTCAAAGGTGTATATAACAAGAACATAAATTACAGATAGGCTACATTATTTTCATACAGCAGACCAACAACCATGCTAAGCATTAAAAATGCCTGTGTTATGATTACTAGCTGCTCACATTAACACCGTTAGAGTCTAAACAAAAGTTACAAATTATGTCATGTATGAGAGCATAATATTATGAAATGTGTCCCTCCCTGGGTCGCCGGTGAAAATGCGTGTGAGTGTTGTTTTTGTTTTGTGTGTATTCAGCCATTTAAAATGTATGTGCGGATTTTACTTTATTATAGATAAAATATTTTCAGTTTGCTCGTAGTTTAGTGTTAAAAGCCAATTAGTTATAATTTGCTTACATTTAAATTTACATAGACCAAATATACTATGATCTTTATTGATAATGTTATAGAGCCTGGGACCCTGAAAGACGAGAAATCTGTTCAAAAAGAAAGTTCTGCTTCTTACAGCAGAACAGACAGCATAATTTCGTCGATTTATACCGATTTCAGTTGAGTAAGGAGTGTAAGAATGTTGTTTTAGTGTTGTATGTAATATGTACAGTTGTCTGACGGTTAGAGTGTCTGAAATTTCATGTAGAGCTCTGGTTGGGAACCTATAAGGTTTGAAGAGACAGATTTTTAGTATAAGTCTTTGAGCTTGTTCCACTGCTAAGATGTGAGTCTTTGGGGATCCACCCCAGCATGTAATTCCGTACGTCAACAGTGATTGGACTAGAGCCTTGTATACTTGGTTAATTAGTTTATTATCATTAATTATTGTCACGGTGCTAAGATTGGTTTTAAATAAATAAATTATGTTGTTAAATTACAGTAAAAGAATTAAACTCGATTCGGTTTTATTCAATGTCGATAAATTTTAGTAGAAATTACTTTTTTGCCTTCATTGCTTAATAAAAACCATTTTTAAAGATATCATTAATTATTGTTACAGCATGAAACATAACAAATACAGAAAAAATAACTACTCTAAGTGCCTACGTACATTTATTATTATCTACAAGGTCATGCTCAAGCCTAACACTTTTACAGCATTTATTTGAATACATTTAATTACATACCAAAACCGGAACAAATAATCCCGGAAAAAATAATTTTCCACTTATCGTCTCTGTTCCACAAACTTTACTAACATTAGCTCTACCTATTTCGATCACTGATTATAACGAAGAAATTATTACTATTGGCCCTAGAAAATCCATGTGCAGCCTACTCTAAGGCTCTGCATGGCATGGCCATGACTGAAGTGAGGCCCGCTGTGGTGCTGTATGCAATATACATTTTCGAAAAGGTTTTTATCCCAAATATCATCGCTAAGGCCTCCTTTTCTGCGATTATGCCATCTCTGCCTTGTTTAGCACCCTGGATGCCTATGTGGTGGGTCGCTCGACTATGTCTAGTCTGCCAGCGGCAGCTCGGGGTTGTAGTGTGCCAACACTTCACTGGAATCCAATAATTGTTTTATCTTAGTAAATTCACAGTCTGCTGTCCATCCAAACTTAACTTCTTTATGTCAAAGACCAAGGAAATGACAAACAGCACTGAGCATGCATGGACGTAGATGTGTCAAGAGATGTCTATGCCCAAGAATACATCTACTTGAGCCAAACAGTCTCTTTTCAGGCTAGACAAGACAACGAGATCGAAAGACGAATTGATAACGCCTATTGAAGAGCTATTGGTCGATGAAAGAGCTGATGAAAGGAAATCTTCCTTTAACTATAAAGCGTAAACTTATGGGCATGAGCATTCATCCCATCCACACCGAGTGGGCCAAATTAATATCTCTCCGGATTCAAAATGCAAAACGAGGATGTGGTCCCCCAGATCCAGGAAGCACTGGAGTGGCGAGCTGAGGGACCGCGACAAGAACTGATGGGAAAGAGTCCAGGAGCGTGAAGAGTGGAAGAGGCGAAGAGAGCAGTGGGAAGACTTTGGCTAATCATAAAAACATAATGTAGAACTACTATATCTCCCATTTGACTTATTTTGATTTAGTCAATAAACCATTATTTACTTAAATATTACCGATTTTTCTGCCAATCTTGCACAGTTTCGGGGTGATTTTCTGAATATAACCACCGATGAGTCGGGAATAACTTAACAAAACAACACTCTGTATGTATATCACAATCAACTTTACTAATCTAGATCCTTAAAAGCGTTCCTTTACTACCACTCATGCATCTTATATGATTAATGTCGTGTCTCTGTCTTGTTGCTCGGGTAGACATCGTGCCCTAGGCTAAGTCCACTCATAACTTCCTAATTTCTTTATTGCACACATATAATATACAGAGAAAGTTCTATCATTGTGCACTTTGATTTTAATTTATAATGCTAAAGAAAATAAGCTAGGTTCTTACTCAGGTAGAGTTACCTACACCATCACTCGAACACAATGCAAGCACATAGGTAACTTCGGCTATCATTGCAAAGGATCATACAAACCAACTACCATTTTAGTCACTGCCGATCAGGGACGCGGCTGAACACCTTGACTTCGTCACCCGACACCAATGTTAAGGTCACGCATACGTTGCGTTGTTATGTTACATAATACCTGTAACGTAGACGGCTTGGCGGCGTGCGCGCAAGGTCAACGACCGGGGCCCCGTGGAGGCAGGCTATCGCGGTAGAAAAGACAGGTTGGGAACTTGAACTTGAAGGTAGAGTGGTCTTTGGTATGAGCGAATGGCGAGCTGGCGATGACGTTGTTCTAAAATATGTCCTGTCCAACGATCATCAGATGGTGATATTTCTGTTTAAACCTACGCGGGTACTACTGAACTAATATCGAAAAATATTATATGTATAACTGATAAATCGCAGTATCTTTCTCCGAATTATTTTTTGTTGTAATTGATTTGTTAAGTGGCGATATACTCAAGGCGAAGCAGTAAGGCAAAACAGCCTTTTGTAAATCTTAAGATTCGCAAAATAGGAGTATTAAAGCAATTGTTTCTTTAAAAGTCAAAGTCAAAGTCAAAGTACTTTATTACTGTAGATATTTACATATACTTAGCAAACGTCAATTTTGCCTCTTCTGTACATTGGACCACTGTGGGAGAAGAAGGGCGTAGAAACTCCCACAGATTGATTTTTAGATCTCTTTTAAAAATAGGTTGTGCTTAACTATTACAAATATGAAAAATTTAATTATTATGATTAATAAGCAGGAATAAATAATTACAAAATTATTAACAGCAAGGCCTGTGTTGAGCTAGATTAACCCCATACAGTCCTGTCATTTAAGTAATCTTGAACATTGTAATATCCCTTTTTTGACAAAGTCGCTTTAACATGCTTTTTAAATTGCTCAAATGGCAATTTCAAAATCTCCAGAGGTATCTTATTATAGTAGAGAATACACTGACCCTTGAAAGTATTGCTAACCTTCACGAGTCTAAATCGGGGCGCACACAGTCTGTGATTATTTCTTACATTACAGCTATCGCTAATTTTGGAAAATATTTTCGAAAATAAATTGACTAGCTACTGTTAGTATGTCAATTTCTTTAAAAAGCTCTCTTAAGGAGTCTGTTCGTTTTAAATTATAAATTTCTCTTATAATTATAAGCTCTTTTCTGTAAAATAAAAATAGTTTTAATATCCGCTGCTTTCCCCACAACAAGATACCATAGGACATCACACTATGAAAGTAACTAAAATATACTAGCCTAGATGTAGCCACATCCGTGCTTTGTCTGATGTTCCTAACAGCGTAAGCCGCAGAACTTAATTTATCTTTATGCTAGCTTATTGATCATAAGTATCAGCAGGGATTCGTGACTGTAAATTTTATATCGTAGTCATAATTTAATTATTTTTGCTGGATAGAAAAGTCTCCCAAAGTTATCACAGAATCTGTTTTTCATGATATATTTTTTTACAATTTCGCACCGGATTTTATTTAAATTTGGGCACTTGTTACTATTTAATCGTTATTAACCGGTCCATTACCGCGCCTACGCGCGAGGCTCCGCGATTTTGAGCCTTATGGCGACTCCTTAAGTTGCTTTGCTCTGTTAGTTCTCTACACTCTAATCCTATTCCTCTTAATGTAAGCTGAATGTGAAAATCTAAGTTCCACTGCCAGGGTGCCTAGCCTAAATAGGTTAAAGATATTTTACTTATTACAACATATAACAAAGGTCGTCTTTATGACTGAATTATGACTAGGAGTGGATAAATTTTGATCCTAAAAATGTATCCAAATGGTGTTACATACATATGTCACCGTAAGATTATCAAAACCGTAAGTTTATAAACTAACACGTTAGTTTGTAAACTATCGACATGTTTTAAACAAGACCGACAAGGTTAAGAATTTACATTTCTTTTGTTCTTACATGTCAACCTAACACGAAGACTATTCGCGGGCTTCGCTACGCTCGTCTCCTCTAGTCTTCACCTATGCTACCCCAATGTTTGCCCTGGTATTTCCTTTGCAATTCAAGTTTACAATTTAACCAGATCACAATTTATTATAAACTATCGCGTCATATTCTAAGCAGTACGGTACAGTTTAAAATGTATTCATAGTTGTAAACTAACGAGAAAAATAACGTTATATATATATAATAATAAACTAACGGTTTTGACAATCTTACGGTGACTTATACATCCTACGAACGAACGAGCAAGATTTTGAATTCTTGGAGAAACGCTAAGAACTTCTCTATTAGGCCATAGCCTTAGGAATTCGCATAATGGGTACACTGTGATGTAATTGTTGGGTTGTGGTTTCATACTGGTACAACTAAATGTTGCAGATATTTTATCCCTTATTAATCCTCTACTATTATGATCACACTAGCTGATACCCGCAACATCATCTGCGTGTTCCCAGGAATTAACATTTACCGAGATAACGCTACCCTCCTTCTAGTGCAGTGGGGTAAAAAGTATTCTAGATGATATTCTTGCTCTGTGCTAAATTTCATTCAAATCCGTTCAGACGTTTTAGCGTGATTCAGGCACCAACACAAAAAACATCTTAACATCGCTACTTTCCCTGAATATTAGTTGGATTATCATTATTTTGATTGGACTTTACCTATATCATAAGCTCTCTTTGATGTGTTCAGGAACCGCATTGATCATTTCTCTGCACTAGTTTAGCTTGATCAGTAGTACCAATTTCACAAAAAAACTAGGGGCGGCACGCAGGCGCAAATTTTAATGTCATATTATGTGAAATATTGAAACATTATGGTCATATTGTATCAATTTTCAGATAAGAAATGAGATTTTACCAAGTAGTATATCATTATGCTGGTCTTAACGTGCGGTGTTTGGACGCAGTAAAGAGGGCTTATGATACGTGTGTAGATAAATAAAATAACGGGTTGTTAGGGACAATTGTTAAAACGTTCAATGTGAAACCGAGTTGTTAATAGTTTATTTTAAGTTACTTGTCCCCTCTGTATAGGTACCGGTATCTCTATCAGTTAATAGACACATATTCTGAACCAAACCGCTCCTCCATCACATGATAATTGAATTAAGGTTACCTCACAACACACTGATACAAGCCGGAATAAAGCCGACATCTAAATCGCACGTCTTCAAATACATGCCAGATTAGCATGTACAATTGCTAATTACCTTTCGTTGTACATGCCGAATAATGGGAACTAATTCATACTATTGCAAACAAACGGATTACAGTGATGGCATATTGTTGCCACTACAGGCAGTTGTGAAGCTGAATTCGAACCTGTGGATTAAATTAACGTTGTTTGTAGGTGAACATTCTGCGATATCTCTTATAGTCCCAGAGTAGATATATTCTTTAAGATTTACATGCAACAGAACACTAAACATAAACATTTAAAATTACATACAGGCACATACATTGCTTCTGGCCCCAGAAATAGCGACATCACATACATATAAACATTCACACAGGTATGCGTAATGTGGTTATAACTTTAGCCGTGAACTTAAACGGAAATGCTACATGTTTACTAAATGTGCTGCTGAAGCTGGCTTAGCCGGTAACTTACTAATTATCTATTGCCCACCAACGACATATAGAGAGCTTATCTGTAACATGAGATCTCTTCCAGCAAACCAAGTAAGGATGAGACAAGAGAGGTTGATTTTGGAGCAGGGGTAGACCTGTGAACAACGTAAACCATGTTTTACCTACCTAATACTTATGTAGTATAATATGCAACCCAAATTATTGTACTACATACACGAGAACCTACATAAATATATAATAATATATGATACATAAAGATAAGTAACATAAATATATATATATATATATATATATATATATATATATTACATATTAAACATGAACAGAGGTAATGCTTTTTTACACGACTTATATTTTGAGAGTTGGACTGTCCCTGATTGTGCAGGGGAGTGCATTCCACAGCTGAATGCCCCGTATTCTAAATCCGTGCTCATAGGACGCGGTGTTATGCCGTGGAGTTGTGAGCATGGATGCTGTGTGAGATATGCGTGCTCATAGGTCGCGGTGTTATGCCGTGGAGTTGTGAGCATGGATGCTGTGTGAGATATCTGTGCTCATAGGACGCGGTGTTATGCCGTGGAGTTGTGAGCATGGTTGCTGTGTGAGATATTCGTACTCATAGTACGCGGTGTTATGCCGTGGAGTTGTGGGAATGGATGCTATGTGAGATATCCACGCTCAAATGATGCGGTGTTATGCCGTGGCGTTGTGAGCATGGATGTTGTGTGAGATATCCGATTATCAAAAAAAAATGCATGATGCAGTTATCAACTATAAATAAGTTGGCCTAACCAAGCAGAACTACACTCTTTTGTATAAAATTGTAACCGTATGCTGTAAATATTACCACAAGCACATCACGTCACGCGTCGTTAATCTTCGAAAACAGAATGAACACTGTTAAGTAAATAGTCGTGACGTAAAAGGTGCCTAATCCCGGATAAGCGTGTACAATGAGCTTTCGAGAAAGCTTCCTTCATCGTCCCCTAATGATGTAGGCCGGACCTAAGGGAAGATCAATGGGACTCGACGGATTTACAGCGGAAGATTTTTACAAAATAAGGCCTCGTTTTTACGGTCGACTGTGTCAGCGCTTGGGGTTTAGTTAGTAGGCCCTTCGCGTGCCATCAGCTTTTAAATTCAAGGGAGGTCACATTTTGTGAGGAGTTAACGATAAGAAACGACATTTATTACTTGTTGGTTGTTTTCCAATCACATTTTATGTTCGGAAAATGTAGGTATGATGCTTTTTGATATAATTATGAAATAATAAAGTTGCCTACAAAATCAAAGCTATCGTTAAAATGTAGTGCCTACTATCAACAGAATGGACACTGCTATGTGCGTAGATACATATAACTCATGCTTCGAGTAAGTCAGCATACCGACTTGCTGCACTCAGGCTAGCAGATTATTATTAGTGAGTAATGAGCAATGTCAGTGTAGTGATGCATCATCCGGTGATCGCGCGGACAGGCTCGCGTCGCGGACCGCGGAGGAGCTGCGAGGATGGTGGCGGCGGCGGCGGTGGCGGCGGTGGCGGCGGCGGCGGCGGAGTCTGAGTGGCGAGCGTGGCGCAGGCGCCCAGGTGGCACAGGTGAGCCCGCCCCATGCCCCCGCCGCCGCGCACCTGCCGCCGCCGCCGCTCAGTCCATCGCCACACGCCGGCCCGGCGACTCGTGCTCTGCGCACCCCGTCACTTTCTCCACACTCTCGCGAGCCCCTGCGCGCCGACGTCTCTCGCTTCTTACGAAATCAGTTTCCCACCCTCTTGGCGTCCCGACACCCCTGCCGCTCCCCGAGGTTCGGACGTTCTCAGTTCTCAACTTTCGCACTTTTCGAAACTCCGAAGTTCACTCTGAGACTTCCCGCGTATTTCGGTGCGGCCGAGTGTGCGATAGCGCGAAGTTGTTGGTTGCTCCGAAACGGTTCGGCTTATCGGCGGCTCCAGTGCCGTCGGATGCGGTCGTGAGAGGGTAGTGCGAGGCCTCGAGGAGGTCGCCGCCACGCTGTTGCCACCGCAGCTCGGGTGCGTGTCCTACGTGACGCCGTGCGCTTGCTGCCCGCCACTGATCCTGCAGCCGCAGCTGCATCCCCAACCGCTCCCGCTGCCGCTGCCCCTCCAGTACGCCCTTCCCATCCATTCGCTCGATTCCCAATTAGCAAAACACCAGCGTCTGCTGATCTCCAACATGGTAAGTTTCCCAACAAACTGCTCTCACTAACTTGTGTTGTAGGTACTTACTACTGATGAGTCCCCCCGTGGCCGCCGCCGCCGCCGCCGTCGAGGGCACTCGACCGTAGATATAAGTTTTCACGAGTGAGAGCGACGAGCACAAAACGTTGGCAAAGTTGAGAACAAACGGGAGATCCGATAACAACTCCCGCGGGTTGGCGACTAATGTATCGCGATGGAATGCCGAGTGCCGCTCTATTATCACACTTTGTACACTAACCTAATATAAACTACCCACTACGTGCCTTCGTGTGGGTTTGTTGAGTCAGAAATTCAGTCAGATTAAATAATGGGCACTATACAGACGTTAGACCGTAAATCTAGTTTTAGATTGACAAGGAAAGTTTTTGCTGAAAAATAACTTCATCGTGCGAAAAACTGAGAGCGACTACAAATCTGAAAACAGCAACTTAAAAACCTTAATTTGAGTACCTATATACCTTACTTGAAATATAAAACGAGAAACACTTTTATAGCACTTCAGCAACCACATATATTTTTGGAACTAAACGTGCTACAAGTTATTAAATATTGGCAAAAAATATAATTATCACCAAAATATTTTTTCCTACCCAAAATGGATAAATGAACACCAAAAGTTGCAAAAAATATCAGGGCAAAATACTGCGATAGCTTAGGTGACGGGTAAAGGGGGTGAGCGAAGCGAAGCCCCCTTTATCCTTTGTGTTAGGTTGAACATGTAAGAACAACAAAAAATACTTAAAACATAAACTTAAGTACACAAAACATAAAAAGAAGTTTAATGATCATTTATCCAAACACAATTTGGTGGACATTTATCCATTCTGGCAGTCATTTCGAATTGGTAGTAACATAGGTGCGTTTTTGGTAATCGTTTAAACCTTAAATATTTGGCAAATTATATATGAATAGTAAGCTGCCTTAATCTTGAATGGAGTGTTCTAAAATGGCAACATTAATACGAAAACTAATATATTGAGCAATTACTCTCATATATTTTTAGGGTCGAAAGTAAATGTCAGTTAGGCAAGCAATACGGTTCTGTGGAACTATATGGGGTCGGCTCGCTCCTAGTTGTGACCTAACACAACCTGATTTTAGTATTAAGACAGAAAGTGTAGTTGAAGCATATTTTGTTTTACAGCAACTAATTTAGTTTTGAAGAATTAATATTTTTTTGCAAATTCACTATTTTTTTCGCACATTAAGTAATTCCGCTGGTATTACGCGACCAAAATAATTAGGCGCATGACAGGCATCTTCCGTTTCATGCCACACGCCTTGAAGCATATTTTGTTTTACAGTTGTGGCATGAGACGGAAGATGCCTGTCATGCGCCTAATTGTTTTGGTAGCGTACCTAACTTAGTATATTTATACCTAGTCCTGAATAGGTTTTGCGCAGCTTACTTTTTGTAGCTCCTTTGGGATTTTTTCATCGACCAACGTTGTTTGTCACTTAAGTGAATTATTCGCTAATCGGAATGTTTTAAGATAAAATCAGTAACTATTCAATCGACATTCCACCAATTAGATTTTTTTTTTCCCTTTTTATTATCACCCCAAAATAATTAGCAAATAACCGAAACGTTTTATAGCAGACATCAATCAAAGTGTCAGATAGCATTGGATAAATCTGAGTCAATTTAGTTAATAACAAGAAAATTCGCTTCATTCTTGGCCAACCTACACCTACACATGGCATTTATCTGACTACAACTCCTGCATAATGTCAAAATGATACTCTCTTGGTCAATATTCACGACCAGGTTAGGGTAGGAACCTAACATATTAAACATATACACAGTAATCCGGCCAAAACCGTTTTAAAAGATCTTAATCTGGTTTTAGACTTAAATTATTGTTTGAGCTGTTTATCATTAAAAAAAATACTGAAAATATCGGCAAGTTTCTATGAACTTAAATGTATCTTTGATTTTTGAAATCATCTACTACTTGTCTGCCTACCGCTACGTAAACGGTATAAAACATAAATCTCTACATACCTGCTCATTACAAAAAAAAATGATCTCTACTAAATTTTGTCAAGCCTAATCGACAGTTAATCGTACCTACAACAGCACTCACTAGCATTATCCATTTCGATTAAAGAAAAAATTGGTCGCCGTTACTAGTCGCCCCTCAGCGATGAAAGTAAACACTGATGACAGAAGTTCTACTTAAATGGAAGTAGCATCAAAGTTTTCTCGTTAAGACCACCCGTCAAAGGTTCTATATCTACGTTATTTTGTACTTATTATTACTCACAAATCTGATTTGCTCTCTTCGTTACTCGTCCTCACCTCGCGCTACTTTGATCCGCCTTTGGTTTCTGATCTGAAGAGTTCTTATATTTTTGAAGGATTTATTATGCTTTTTGTAACGATAAAGTAAGTTACTTATTCGTCTGAAAGAGGTGATTAATTTCGTAATTGAATGATGTCGTCGAATGTTTCTTGTATAGAAATATGTCTTACGACTTGAATAATAATCATGCAAAGCTAAATCATAACTACGTTTGCCCTTATTCTATTAGCACTTTACTATAACAGAGTTGAGCCAAATCTTACTTAACATTAATGATAGAAACTTCCAACATGAGCAATTCTTAGAAAAAGGTTTGTTGGATTTATCAAGCAACCAACTCATCATATTTTGCAGACTATCTTCTTCATCTAGATTTATAACCGCTGCCAGATTTGTTGTTGTAACATATTGATACGTCATGTTCCAGGACTTGATTCAGTTATCAGAACTCTGAAGTGTAAACTAATCCATGCAGCGTTAGGTCATCCGGATGCGCCTGCATTCTCGTTCTCGCCACATTCACACTGTTAGGCCTAAGCGTTCGAGCATTGCATTGCGTGGTGCAGCATATTCTGACATCATTATATAAGTTTCACCGGTTACTTGAAAGCGGCACGCGGCGTTGGCCCGCCCGAGCGTATCGGTATGTGTATAGGTAGCCCATCCGATGTTCTCTGCAACGCCAATTATCACTATTTGCCACACTCTAATGAGCGGATTACTCATCAATATACTAAATTCTATCACGAGATCTACTGTATCATCAATTTATAATCTGGAATGTTTTCACCTATTTAATTTTATGTTGTAATTGTGCGATCTGCCGATAAAAGTAACGTTGAAAATTGTCGAGATCTAAATTCGATTTCAAGAAAACACACCAATATTTATTTGATTTATAATTATCTCAGAGAGTTTTCGCCTTACAGTTTGTACGCGCTGCTTTTCCTACGCACACCCACTAATTATTTCTTATTACCTCGATTGAAATCGATCGAAAGGTAATTAAGAAAACTCAACTCTTTTCAACAAAACATAAAAGAAAAATTATAATTGTATCCCAATGAAATCGCACCTATCTGAAGTGTCGTGTCTATCTGCACTTACACCTGCTTAGATCAACACAATCACACCATTCTTAACTTTAAATTTTCCCTACCCTAGATTAATCCCAGGTTCCATAAAATGGAACAAAATCATTGTGTTGATTTCATTGTCTCAGAAGCTCGATTGCGTCATCTGACATCAGTCTAATAGTTTGTTTTGGAAACGCTATTTTTGTTTTGTCGTTCAAGTCATGAGTGATGTGATGACTGATTACGGAACATATTTTTGATAAATAATAATACATACAATATAATATATACAATAATAATACATATACAATTATCTGTTTCAGTAAAGGAAAACTGTTTTAATCAAAATACAAAGAAATTTAACTAAAGACGTTACATATATATAATTAACCGAAATTAATCAAAATTTACTTTACTTTGCTTGCTTTAAAAGTAAACAATAAAAATAAACAATAAAAAAAATAAAAAAATCTGAAAACTAGTGAATGATAGATAGGAGATCAATACAATTGCCTAAAATATGTGGAGTGAAAAAAACAGCGCACAAATTGTATTTTTTTTTAGATACACGTCGATTGGACTCTGACGCTTTTAACCTGTTCCAATATGGCTTAAAATCATAAGGTCATCGCGCTAGCCTACGAACCGGAACGCTTGTATAGCTAGTCTCACCTCTCGTGCACGCAAAAACTATAAATACACGTACTTGTGAGTGAGTACCTACTAACCATGGTACTTTGTATCATTCCACTTCTGTTTGAGTAATGAGGTTGATTTTTGGTTGTTGCGTTTCGGTTTTGTTTCGGTTTTGGACATCACTATTGAGTCGCTGGGTATTGTCTAATTCGGTCAAATTTCATTCTTTAAAGCGCTATTCCTTCTAAAGGAGATACTTAACAAATCTCAAAAAAGTATATTTTATGAAGACATCCCTTTTCTTCAATGTATGTATGTTGTCATAAGCTCTCTTTGATGTGTTCAGGAACCGCATGTTTGACCGGCATTGTGGAATTGAGTAGTTTAGCTTGTTCTGTAGTACCAACTTCACAGGCGAAGTAGGGGCGGCACGCAGGCGGGCGTCGGCTTTCGAAATTTGAATGTCATAATTTGTAGAAAATTTATACATTATGGTCATGATGTTCAATATTCAGATAAGAAATGAGTTTTTACAAAGTAGTTTAACATTATGCTGATCGTAATGTGCGGTTTTTGGACGCAGTAAAGAGGGTTTATGATAAGTGTGTAAAAAAAGTAATATTGAAAGATACAATTTGGCTACACAGATACTGCACAGAAAGGTGAAGGTCATTACAATTTTTTAAGTAGGGTCAACCTTTTTTTCATAAAAAGTACTTTTATATTGTTATAATAAAAGCTTACTATGAAACCGATTTGTTCAGAGCAACTTTATTTTTCACTCCACCTTACACCTTCGGTTGAAGTTGAGAGGGTTTTCAAAATAAAAAAATATAAGAGCAATTTGCAAGGATAAATTTGATCAAAGCTGTAAACTACTTTAAAAAAAACCTAAAATTTTACCCCTCCCATGTGCCTACTTTAGAGATGTTTGTGTTTTTGTTGCTTCTCATCGCGAAATCTGGAGAACCAGAGATGAAGGGCGGCAAAGACAAACAAGAGCAAAATATGAAGTTACTGAAACAACCTCCTGGATTTAAGGACATTTATAGGAAGAATGTATTATTCTGTATAATAAGCTGCCTGACGACTTTAAATTAATCAAGTCCTTAAAAACAGTCAACAGACAAAGTGGCTACTACAACACTGTTTTTATAGCATAACATAATATTTAGTATATAAAAAACACATTTATAGAAAAATTATGAAATTTTAAATTTAAGTTATACAAATGTTTTTTTTTATATTCACATTAATATTGCCTTTGCTCTTTTACCAATTATAACTTGGACACTATTTACACACATTGATCTAGTCCCAAACTAGGATTCCCTGTATCTTGGGTACTAGACAACGATAAACATACTTATGTAGAT
Source organism: Argyresthia goedartella (assembly GCA_949825045.1). Taxonomy (NCBI): domain Eukaryota; kingdom Metazoa; phylum Arthropoda; class Insecta; order Lepidoptera; family Argyresthiidae; genus Argyresthia; species Argyresthia goedartella. Next base: position 3,147,990 of record OX463815.1, read on the forward strand.
AAATATTATGCTTAGATGGATAAACAACCATGACTAATAGGGTACAAACATCCGTTCTCATCAAACAAATATTTGCCCCCACCGGGACTCGAACCCGGGACCCTTGGCTTCGTAGACAGGGTCACTGCAGACTCGGCCATTGGGGTCGTCATCGATTGAAATCTAATAATCTAATAACTATTATGATTTTGCATGCTTATACACAATCTGAATACACTGTACATATTTTAATGTTAAGATTCTATAATCTAACTGTTTTTCTTGCAAATAAACTTCATTTCATTATATTTCATTACAAATTAGTCCGGCCGAAATTTATGGAGACGTCAAAAATAAAGTTGCTCGTTATATTAACAAGTTGTAATAACCTTTTTCTGTGCAGAAGTTACATTTTTTGACGAAGTTTTATTTTTTCGTCATCCTGCGCTTACTGACATGAATAGGAGAACGTTTTGTTTTTTGCTGGCACATTTCATTACAAATTAGTCCGGCCGAAATTTATGGAGACGTCAAAAATAAAGTTGCTCGTTATATTAACAAGTTGTAATAACCTTTTTCTGTGCAGAAGTTACATTTTTTGACGATATTTTATTTTTTTTGTCATCCTTCGCTTACTGACATGAATAGGAGAATGGTTTGTTTTTTGCTGGCAACACTCGATCGCAATATTTTCGGGAGTGCCATCATCGAAATCATGTTACTCCAAGTTCAAACAAAGAGATTGAGACTGCTTCCACACTCGCATCGCTTCGCAAGTCGTGTTGTTCTGTCAGTCCTCTATATATATAGATGACATCGGCTATGAGCCTTTTTAATTAACATTTGAATTCCTATTCCTCTAAATGTAAAGCTACCTTTATAGGTGAAATTAAAAAGATCTGCTATCGGGGTGCCCAGCCTTACCTTCATGAATTCATCTTCATTCAATTCAATGTATCCCTACTTTAAGTTTTCATAAAAAACAACTATACCTATCTATAGGTTAAGGGCAGTCAGACCCTGCACTATTAGGGATAGCCCTTTAATTTTCACTTTTGAGCAAAGATTGAAAGTGCATTTCCTTTCTCTTCCATAATAGGTATCATATCTATGTAGGTATGTGTGATATATTATAGTTTATATAAGAGCATGCTATCTATTATATTTTTTATGGTTGAGATGTATATTTAATTTATTAGTATGTACATAGTGCTTCATAAACTATCCTGTCTTGTCTAGGTTTGCTGGAAGTAATATCCCATTAGAGATAAGCTCGCCTTTGCTTATAACGTTTCTTGTAACTCTGGACATCTTTATTTTCTGTGCAATAAAGAACATGATTTTGAATAATATGTACAGCACAGTACATATATCCAGTGTCTCGCAAAGAAGAACAGTTTAAGCAATCTTATATTTAGATCAAACGTTAACAGTTCTATTGAAACTTTCCTCGCATTTCCAAAGTTTATACAAACTCTTACTATAGTTGTCACAGCGACAAATTTTTCTCCCTAATTACTTAGTGTCATGGCGATTGTGCAGGAAATGCTGCGAGATGGGCACAAAGGACTCCGGACGTTCATTAATAGGATCTTTCTAACTGCAATTTCGCTGAATAAAACCTCGTTCTTCGCGGAATTATTAATGTTGGAATAAATTCAACCCGCGCCATTATAGTTAATAATTTGTTTGCTTTTGTAGGTAAACCGTCTGGGAGCAACAATGCAATTATTTTGCCGTAAACCGTTTGCCCGATAGCTTGACAAAATATTGAATTTGGGGAATTTATGCAGAGATGAGAATTAAAATGTCGGGGTCGTAAGGGTTTGAAGGTGCTTCTTGTAAATCAGATCGGAGCTGACAGATCAGCTGACAAAGAGCAAGTAATGGAAATCGTGATAAATAAAGGTAATTGTTGGCGTTGCATTGCTCTATCGCTTGCGTTTGCAATCACATCCTTGCGAACCTTTTGTGCAAATATATTTTCTTGGATTTTCATTAAAAACCATGAACATCAAACAAGGTCTTTGTTTGAGATCTGCAGCTATTAAAAGTTGTGTTTATAATGTTGCTTAAATACTGGGGTAAAGAAAATATCACTTTTATAAGGAACTCTAAGCCCATACAGTGTAAGTGGTGGTAAGTAAAGGGAAAACTAACAAGTTAACATTATATCTAATATGATTCTTCTTTGTTAAGAAATGTGAAAGCAGCGGGAAGGGAAAAGCATTACATTTTTGTTAAATAAATAACGAAGAAATGAACCTGCTCTACGTTAAAAGACCTTGTAATAAGCTTATAACGTTACTTAGACCTACTTTGTGCGATATTCGCTTTGTTCGAAATAGTATTAAAAAACCTCGCTTTTCTGGTCCAAATGGTGTTCTTAACAGTTAACGTTCCATAAAGGATTATTTTATCTATTTTGGTCAGCACACAAACATAATGCCCAAACAAAGCTTTTTTAGGAGTCCAGATGTAATCTACGATATAGGCTATCCTAAATTACCTTGATTTTATTTTATTTACAACCACATGCTCAGTTTTTTTTTCCTAAGTCGGCAGGATACGCATTTTGAAGGTATAAAGTTACCAGGCATATTATCGAGTAAAATATGAACTTTCTTAAAGATACAAAACATATCTACAATATTGAGCCGCAATGTTTTCTTTGGTAAAGCAGTATAATAGTTCTGTGCGGTAACCTTCGATCTGCCGGCGCGGGTTTAACTCAAGATACAATGGCGGAACCATATCCAGAAATAGCTGTACAGAAAACAAACAGACGGCCTTACACGTAGTATGTAGGCAGGTATAGGAATTAACGGACAGTGAACTGCTTCTGGTGAAGATTTAAAATACACGATTACGATTTATTATTTATAAAGCCGTGAGAGGAGTCAGCGATATGTTTCCAACTATGCATATTTGAGGTTCAGTTATCATAATTGGCCATCGCTCGTACCGATAATGATGCGATGCGATTTCATCGTACGTTGAAACTTTGTTTTGAATTTCGCATTAATCGCGAGATCGTCAATTAGGGCATAAACTAGATGCGTATTGCTGACTTCATCGTAGGATGAGATTGCATCGCAATAGCGTGCGACTGATAGACAATCAGGATAACGCCAGAGATCAAAAATAATTTTGTGTTGGCGCGAAAATGATACACTCCAGTTTTTCTGATGTTAACTCTTTTAGCTCATCGCAAAATAAACAATGATTTTTGGAATTTCGTTTCATTATGTAACAAACGTTTGGCCACGCTTCGCTGAAGGTATTTCAACTTCATACCTGGATAAACCGTAACAAAATCAATGCCCGACTGCTAAATGGAAACAGATTGACTGACCCGTGCGATATTTGAAACAACAAAAATGCACACAACTGTGGGGATGGTATGGTTGTGAAAGGCTCGTGAAATTAATAGGTCGTTCTTCACCGTCCTTACAGCATGAGCACATGGTAGGTACGGTACTTATTATCCATCCGATGCTCTTAAGGCGATACCTCGTCCGTGCAAAGGTCCCCGTTACTCCAGGCGGAAAGACCCGCAGTGTGAGAGGGACGGAATCGGAAAAAAATGAAAAACCGTAGCGCTAAACAACAGAATAATTGTTTAAAAATAAACTACTCTATTTTGTTAAAAAGTTTTTTCAGGAGATTTTGCGAATACATAATATCTACATTTTGAACGCAGTTCCACAATGAAATTAGTTAGGATTTCAGAATTACAGGAAAAAATAATATAATTTAGAGGTATTTTCGTAATTAAATTCTATTGAGCAAATTTCATCCAATCGCGTTTTTGTTTTGGTGAAAATCTTAATCAAATACTCAATAAAAGTTAACCCAAAAATCAAATCTGTAGATGACTTCATGGTGGAGTAAATGGATTCGAAAAAAACCCCATTTTATATTCGTAGCACCTTGTGATCATTTTATAAATAGTCAGTAGCGTTGGGTATTTGCTAGCATTATCCTAGAATACATCGATGCTCTGCGTGTTCATAAAAATTAATGCGTACAAAATTGAAGAACGAACTTCATACAGTATTTATTTTGAAGTGACAAGTAAACCAACTAAGTTAGCTTTGAAAAATATTACAATAAATAAACTTTAAAAGTTTATATTGACACATCGTAGAATAATGATTAAAGCCAATATTTCCAACATGCATTTTATTGAATAATTCTTAAAAATTGAGAATCACAAATATATTTTTAACGATATTTCTATTTGGATCATGCACAGCCAGTATTTCAAACATGCCCACTTAATCAGTTTTTCTTTAATCAAATAAATAATATAGAGGATATAAATATAAAACTATTTATAACACACCCACTTAATCAGTATTCCTATTCCCAGATAAACAGTCAGACAGGTACATGGATCGGGCCATAAGTGTTGTCACATACCTCAAACTTCGAACCTAAAACGCGAACCAAAATTTTGCTTTTATCTACCTGCATCTTACATTAAAATCACACATATGTGTGTACGGTATCGTACAGTGTTGTAATAAAATAAAGTTGCTTCATCCAGTGTTTATTGTGAAGTGACAAGCAAACGAGCTTTCAAACAGAATACAAGAATCTTTTAAAGTTTGTATTGACACATCATAGAATAAAGAATACTGATTATAGCTAGTATTTCCACCAACAGCCACTATTTCCATTATGGTGTATTGAATAATTCTTAAAAGTTGAGTTTCACAAATATATTTTTAATGTATGACGTTTTATTTGATGTTGCTGATAAAAAGAAAAGAATTTGACGAAGCAACTGCACAGTTAAACCGTTACGAGATCTCCATCGTTCATGCAGCAGCAGCACTAAAGATAGGAGCGCTATATGCTTGTCCTAATGTAAGCAAATTGCCGTCACAAGCTTTCAGCGTCCAGTCTCGGCTATCATTTCAAGATAAGCGTTTAAAAGCGCCGAGAAAAGCTTTCAGTGGGTGGGACGATTACCTACCTGGGGTGTTTCCATACTTTTTACTCTTAAACGGTCCGGCGACGACAGCGTAGCGGTGGCCTATCGATTAAAATGAGAGTGATAATTCTTTTGGTTTTTTTTGTCTTAGTAGTTTGTGCTGATTTGCATTTGCATTGGAATTGTAATTGAAACTAACTACATATAGGACAATATGAGGGAATAAAGAATAAATAAATAAAACTTTAAAAATTAAAATAAAAAAAAATATGCACCTAACTAAACTTTAAAAATTAAAATTAAAAAAAATATGCACCTAACTAACAGTAAGTACATAATTAGTACCAAAGAACTTCAGAAGTTTTGATATAAGACTAAATCAGTCATTCTAAATTCCCGATATGTACCACTAAAAAGCTGTACCTACAATACAATATGAAACACGGATACCGCAATTCTTTGTCTCGAGCGTCTCATGAATCTAGGAGGACGTGCGAGGGGAACGTGCTGAGGCCAAGGGGGGGTGTGTCCGTATGTACCAGCGCAATGCCGCCTGCACTTGCATTGGCCAGGAAGCACAGCGGAATGCAGTCAGTCGCGTTACTCCCGCGGGGAGAGGGGGAGAGGCGAGGGGGGGGAGGAAGGGGGCAATGCTCGATGCGCTCGCGCCACTCGCGACTCCATTCAGTTCACATCTCGGTGATGCTGTATTATTTACCATTCGGAATGTAGGAAGTTATGGGAGGTCTCGAAGGGTCTGTTCGTGAGTGCCTAGCGCCCATTTGCAGATACGAGAGAAAAGTGTGGGCCACGGTAAAAGGCCAAAAAACATAAAAACAATGAACTAATACTTCATAGCTAAAAGCAACGTAGTGTTGATCTCTTTGACTAAATGTAAGGAATTCAGAATATCAGAGCTATTCAGAGAACACCGCGTTCGAAGTCAGTGGAAACGTCAACGGAATCAAATAAATGTTATCGAACTCAGCCCAATAATTTATGTACATGTAGGTGAAGGAACAGAACTCTGTTAATACGATAGGTAGATAGATCCAATGGGTATCAGTAAAAGTAGTCATATTAATCCATGGATTTATAGGTACATTAAAACTTTTGAATGATCCAATTTCTCTAAAAGCATTGAGTGATCCAATGCCAAATAATAATGCCTGATTGCAGTATGCTTTAAACAATTTGTTTTAAAAGCCAGGCGGCTCATGGAACTATACTCAAATGTTCACACATTAAAAAAAGAAAGAACGAAAGAAAATGGTCTTTAATGCCGAAAACAAAGAGAATAAAACATAATAATAGTAGTTTATGTGACTGCTACATAATGGAGGGCATGAAAACTCGAGATAATATCACTCGAGAGTTTTAATGCCTAATTATGTACAGTTACATACACTAGTTTATCTACACACATATCATAAGCTCTCTTTGATGTATTCAGGAACCGCGAGTTTGACCGGCATTGTGGCTCTGCAATTGTTAAGCTTGTTCTGTAGTATCAACTTCTCACAGGCGGGCGTCGACGTTCGAAATTTGAATGTCAGTACCAACTTCACAGACAAACTAGGGACGGCACGCAGGCGGGCGTCGGCGTTCGAAATTTGAATGTCATTATATGTAGAAAAACTACACATAATGACCATAATGTGTAATTTTCCAGATACGAAACGAGATTTTACCAAGTAGTTGAACATAATGCTGATCGTAACGTGCGGTTTTTGAACGCAGTAAAGAGGGTTTATGATACGTGTGTAGATAAAAAATATTAAGTAAATCTATACTAAAGTAAGTAAATGCAGGCTTAAAAACTACTCTAAAAATAAACTTATAACTAACAGAAAGCTATTTTGCTGCTTAAATAAATAAATCATTTTAAAACACAGTAGGTAATATATATATTTTAGATGGTTTTGATATAATATTTATATAAAGTAGGTACATAATTTGTTCTGGCTATAGGTTATACACTCAGCAAATTCTGCCGGAAATATAAGGTATAATATGATACATACAACGCGGCATTTCAGCGTATCCCTGGTAGAAAAAAAAATGTTTTGTTTACGAAAGCGCAGAGGTCGCTTTGATAAAAAAGGAACATTGTATTTATTTTTTTATTTGTAGAAAAAAAAAGAAAAATGTGTGTCCTTTTTAGAAAAATGTATGTAATGTTTGTGTTGGTGATTCTGCTATGTATTTTTTCAGTATTATTATTTATATCGTTTAAATTTAAGTAATTAGTACATACACATTCATAGGTTTACGACACATGCGAAAGATTCTCTGGAAAGATTTTGCGTTTGCGCAAAGGGTTTGCGTCATAAAAATTATAATACATAAGTTTATTTAATAATCAATAATAATAAAATATGGCAGATATACAATATATCATATAAATGAATATTAAAGTGATAAATATGAAAATAAATAATACATCTGAATTAATCATAATAGTAACAAAGATGAGTATAAATTAAAAACTACCTATTTAGCTTATATTTTTTTCCAGATTTTTATATTTGGTATAGATTTTCCGTCAGTAGAGCTTGTTTAGTCAGGAGCAAAGATTTCAGTTTAAAAAGCTATTTCTTGACATATTTTCCTGTATCGGGGGAGGTAAATCTTTTCAGATTTGAATCTGAACCCTAATCTAAAATTTGCTGTCTTGTGAATTGGAATCGTCATTTGTTCTCCACCTTACTATTTGTTATCTGTTGGTTCGTATGGACCACTTAATGAACTAGACTAGCGAGATGCAGCTCTCTCCGTCCATTCATTTTTATAATCTTCATTTCAGTCAGATAAGGTGTTATGTGGGTTCGCTTGGGCATTCCAAATCAGAAACGTGTATAGGTATTTTGGACTCGCTTTATAGCTGGACTGGTCTTTTAGGAAAATCCTAGGGCCATACACGGCATCGGTATAGTTGAAAATTTAAAGAGCTGGGGATTTAGGCAGTGTTACCCTAACGTCCACTTTTATAAATTCCCGGATCCCGTATATAACTTTAAGACGGAAAAATGCATTCCTGATTTTTTGGTTGATGTGTTCAACGAACTTTAGTTCCTTATCCATTTGTAGACTAGATTTCTTGCCGATGAGACTCTCGCAACATTTTTGCTATTTATCGATACCTTTATACGACATTTTGGCAAGAAGTAGTTCAGTGCTGAGGCAGTGAAAAGCTCGAGAGAAGTCTAACAAAACTAAAATTTGCTCTTACCAGCGTCTGAAGCTGTTAAAATATCATCACATACCTGGGCTAGGGCTGTGGCAGTACCGTGATTACTACGAAAACCTGATTGAAAAATATAGTTTAAAAAAACTAAAAAACACGCTTTTAAAGCACTTCGAACTAAAAAGTTAAAAATAATTTTCAATTTAACCTTAAAACAATAATGAATAAAAAATACTATTATTATTGTGAAAAAAAAAGCGTCGGGCGCTTTGTTCCATATCTTTCGTACATCGAGCGCCCGACGCTTTTTTAGTTTTTTTTAACTATATTTATTTTCATTTTTTAGTTCGAGTGCGCGAGCCGGAGAGTTAGAGGTTGTGTAAGAAATTAATTAATCCTGGCGATCTTAATCAGGATAATGAGATAAACTTATGAAATTATTACATTGTCGCTGATTCTAGATACGTGTACAAAGTTTGAATTGAATCTGTCCGTTTAAAGTGGGTCAAAATCGAGTCCAAAGGAGTCGGTCACGTACATACAAACAAACAAACAAACATACAGGTGAAGCTCATAAAAGCGTGATAAAATAGGAAGAATAGATAATTTTTCCAGGAAGGCAGTTAGCTAAGAGCAAAGATATTAGAAAGGGCTTTTTGCCGTTGTAAAATTTTGGTTCTATAGGTAATAAACTAATGGCTCGTAAATCTTTTAAATCTTCGACTGTTGCACAGTTTGGCAAGGGTTTATTTAACACTAGCTAATTTCCAGGCTTCGGGAAAGGTGCTTTCAGAAATCGATATCGGCAACATCATATTAATCATTGCTATTGATATAGAGTCATATCAGTTGTCAGAAATGTTTATTGAGCGAGCGTGCGAAGAGTCTTCTTTTCAGGATTGGTCAAAAATGCATACCTACGTAGTCCCGGATGTGTGTCCGGTTGTTCCCCTCTACAAGATTCTTGTCAATTTTTGTGAGCAGGTTCGATAATGAGATAGTTTTTTTTTGGTGAATCAGTTTTTGGAAATTTTACAAAATGCATACCTACGTAGTCCCGGATGTGTGTCCGGTTGTTCCCCTCTACAAGATTCTTGTCAATTTTTGTGAGCAGGTTCGATAATGAAATAGTTTTTTTTTGGTGAATCAGTTTTTGGAAATTTTACAAAATGGCGGATATATCGGTTAAACTTTAAAATAAATTGTTACAGCCGAAACGGCTTAATAGATTTTAACAAATAAGGGGTTGGAGCGATCGCAAAAATTACATAAACTATTAAATTTTAGTAAAATGACAATTGGTTGGGTTTAAGATAGCAAAATGTAGTTTACAAAGTTATTGGTGCGGCTTCTTTCATACTCCATGTACGTAACCAGGTGCATTCATAAGTTTGTTTGTGGTATTGAAAGATGATGCAGTCGGAATATTTGTATTAATAATAATTTCACTTGTTCATCCAATAAACTTCAAGGGTGCGAGGGCGTGGAAAATAATAAAAAAACGCAAATTGCCTGTATTGCTCGCGAGGTCTACAGTTCACAGAGCCACTAGCCACTAGTCTTATTGGGATCGTTAATATGTTGTGGAATACTTAAACGGTTATTTTTAGATGTTTGTTGCAAAAACTTTAATATTTTATCAGGGTTTTGCTTATTGTTATTTATAAAGTGAGTAAAAAGCCTCTTTATTTCTTTTATGTGCGCTATTTACAATTTTTTTCAAAGCTTTATAATATCTAAAGTGTGACTCACGTTTTGTAGAGTAAGCTCGGGCTAAAACCCTTATCACGTAATGACATCATTTGTTTGATGGTGTCTGTGATCCACGGACAAGCATTTTGTGTTGTTGTTATCTTGTGAAGGGGTGCATGTTTTTCACAAATTAAACATATGAACCCACTAAAGGCATTCAGCATTCGTTTATGGTGAGTCGTAGAGTGTTTTTTAGGGAATAACATAAAACACATAACATAGCGTCACGCCTATTCCCATACGGGGTGGCAGATGCACAATTGTGCCCACTTTGAGCCAGTTATTCAATTGTCCATTTTGTGTGACATGGGAGTAATGAAGGTTTCCTCATGATGTTTTCCATCACCGTTAGAACCTCCCTATAATTTGCTTGTGATAAATTGATTATCTTTGTTTAATATGGTCAGGAATCGAACCAGCATCTCCTGTGTGAGAAGCAAGCGTGAAACCCAGGAGACCATGAAGCTCTTTAAGGAAATAGTCGGGAAAATTTGGCGCATACTTATCCTGTCCGTCTCCAGTCCAAGTTTGATTAAAAGCTAATAAATCTGGCTTATATTTATCCATGCGTGAACTGTAGTTCATCCCGTCTTGCATTAAGCGATCTTATCTTATACTTAACAGCCCGAGTCTTATCTATCTCAAATTGCGTATTTTACTATTTATTCGATTTATGATAATAATATGCAACAAATATGCTTAGACCCATAGGAGTACTTATTTAAAAACAAATTGATGTTATTTTTACTAAAGTATGTTTTTTGTATGAATATTTATTTATTTGATGGTGTAGTGTAATATATAAAGCATATTTATATATCATGTATAAAGCTTGATGAAAAGTTTTATACATTAAACGGCACAGTATCAACCAAATATGAAGCCACATTCTTGTGATAAAGATAATAAATAGTACTTTCTTAGATCAATCACATTTGAGATTAGATTCAACATAATAATATAACATAAATATGTTTCTAAGCGCAATTTTCGGTTTATTTTGATAAATAAAGTCTACATTTAATAGGCAGACAAAACTTGCGTCTTCTTCAGTGCGAATATTCATAATCTTACTTGTGTCTGTCTTACGCATCAGCACATTTGCATTTATTACCCCATCATGTTTGTAATCTTTGGATTTCACATATAGTAAGGGAGAAATTTTTGGTAGGTAGTGCAGATCAGTAATCAGGCAAACTTGTATTAGTGTGTGTAATGTGTGTAAACGCTAGTCCTCTCTGACGAGATAGTAGATCGGTTGCCGCGTACGGCAGGCAAGTCCCAGGTGTCTTTGCGGCGAGGGCGGCGCAAGTTTTGCTAATGTGCGGCTTAAAAGGACTGTGTTGCGAGCCAAGACTTAAGATGTTTATCCATACATTTAGATGTCTACAAATTCTGAAATGAGTATCAGTCAGTATTTTGGCTTATAGGCCATTAACAAGGCACGTAATCGATATGATCTTAAAAAGTCGCTACCAGACGCTACAAAATCTGTCGGTTAAAAGGGACTCATGTAGGTATAGGTAGTTTGATATTTATGGAACATAGAGAACTTCTCTGTCATCTCTGGCTCTTGATTTAGGTTAGTACGTACTTAGTTAGTAGTTAGGTTAGTAGGAGTACTTGTTACATACCTACTCGATTCAGCAGGTGACGAAAACCGGTGAGTTTCTGTGTAGATAACTGATCTGGATACGATACTGAGTCGAATTAAAAAGCCTGATAGTAAAGAAGTAAATACACACCTACTTAATAAATGAACGAATGTTCCTAAAAAAATACCAAGCTTTTGCCTCTAATAGCGATATGGTAAATACCTTAATAGTGAAGATTGCCTCAATGTAGAGTTTCCAGAAAAAAACGTCTGATCCGATATTGCAATAACATTGCGTTCAAAGTACCTATCACTTTATTGTATCCAAAAAAAACACTCGGTAAGCACTTTGAATCTAAGTATAATGTCCAATACACAAATAAATTAAACTTCATTACACAGGCAAGCGTTTTGCAAAGCTCTCCACTACATTCCCCGAATCGCGTTCGATAGAGCCCGCCCTATAAATCGCTCAGCCTATTTGTCTGAGATTTATTTCGTCTCTCCGCGCGCAAATCCCGTGAACACACGTTCGCCGAAATGTAAACCACATTCGGCGCGACTTACACACACACTTGTAGACGTACGTATTTGGTAACAGTGTTTAAATTGGGGCTAAATTTGTACCCTTAAGTAGGGGGTAATAGTGTGAAGTTCGCCCGACACCTTATGTAATCGAACCAAGAGCTGGGACCTCCGAACAAAGTTTTATCTTCTAACTTTGGGAATCTCTGACGGTTGTGTTGAGAAAAGATATATAGATATCTTAGTTGTGGCCGTTGCGGTCTGGCGGTTGTTTTGAAATTTGCGAAAAACTTGTTTTTGAAAATGTCTGTACATATATCATTTTGTATTTATTGTGTGATAATTTGTTATTTTATAATTAACGTTATTGCTTCCGCCCCATTGTAAATATCTGCCATACCTCAGTTATCTATCACTATCGTTGACAAGTGATTGATAAGTTTCGTTGTGACTAAAGTAAACAATGTTTTTGGACTTTTCATCTAGGTTTGTTTAATTTCCATTATCTCCTTAATCGAAATAAAAATAACTATCAATTATGATCATAAGGCATTTCGTACATGGAGCTACGCCACAGGGACGCGACTGCGACTTCCCATATTTTCAGCCATCCGTACATGGGTCTACACGACGACATACTTTAGAGATGCATGCAAATTGTTTACAACCTTATTTACATGCCCATAAGAGTTTCGTCGCGTAGCTCTATATACGGAAGGCCTTAGAGTTGCATGTGAGAAACTAGATCTATGGAATGCCAATGGCCTACCAAAACACATATCAGAAGTAAAAGTCTTTCTAGAGGAAACAATATCGACATCATGCTAATAACGCAGACATACTTAAACCAGAAGAACCATTTCAACATACCCAAGTATAAACTCTACGACAATTTTTAAAACCTGGCGAAAGCTCCGCCCGAAACAAGAACGTAGACGCGCTACTTGCCACGATCTACTAATTGGAAAGCACAATACACACATCTCAAAAACAGAAGTCATCATGGCAATAAAGATCCTTCCTAACCACAGATCCCCTGGTTTTGGCCTAATTACCGCGTCCTTAAACATTAGCCAGAAGAAGCAGTGGACTTGCTGACGTCCTTTTTCAATGTTATCCTTCAGTCAACGTTCATCCCGAGGCAATGGAAAGTACAAATAATATTGATTGTCAAACCAGGAAAACCACCCACTGATCTCAAATCATGTCGTCCAATAAGCTTTCTCCCTTAAAACACTATAAATGAAGAGCTAATACCTGTAATTTAAGAAAAAAACTTAAAACACAACATCAGTTTGGCTTCAGGCAAAAGCACTGCACTAGTCCACAAACTTGTAGAAAAGATAAACTGCATCTTTGAAAAAAAGTAGTAGGTATTGTTCAACAGTATTACTGGACATCTAACAAGCATTCGATCGCGTGTAGTATGAACGACTACTCTACAAAATAACTCTGTACCTTCCTATTAAAAGACTGCCCCTTCAACTCGGCTCAAGTCATACCTATGCCACATATTCTTCTTTGTCAAACAGGGAGAGAAATCAGCTAAGCTTCACCCAATGCAAGTCGGCGTGCCACAGGGAAGTGTGGATTGACCGATCCTCAATATATTATATACTGCACATCTTCCAGTCGGCAATGACGTTGTCACTGGAACCTTCTCTGACGACAGAGTAGTACTAGCTTCAGATTTAAACCCCTGGGTTGCATCCGCCAAAATTCGTTTGAGCATAAACTCAATCTCAAACTGGCTCAGAGACTGGAGAATAGAAGAAATCTGTTCAAGGTGCCTTCACTACCATAAAAGACACATACATACCCTCCAGTTTTGCTGAACAAGAAACAAATAAATACCCCAAGAAGATGTGATTAGATTCCTCGGCATCTACCTGGATAGACAACTCTCTTGAAGGAAATAAAATTTTACCAAGCGTAAAACTTTGGGTCTTAAACTCCGGAATATCTACTGGCTCCTCAACAAAATGTCAGAGATGTCGCTAAAAAGCAAGACACTTGTATAAAACTGCATCATAGAGCCCATACATGTTTAATGCATGTCTTGATCACGGTACCTTTCCCGATTTAATGAAAAATCGTAAAGTTGTTCCTCTGTATAAAGCTGATGATAAAAAAGAGCACAATAACGATAGGCCTTTATCTGTTTTGCCGGTATTGAGTAGAGTGTTTGAAAAGACCATGCTCAATCAAATACTTTCCCCATTTTAATCGCAATATTCTATTACATAAACAGCAATTCGGATTTACAAAAGGACGTTGTACCACAGATGCTGGTGTTGCTGTATTAAAATATATTTCAATGCATGGGAAAAATCAAAATATGTCATTGGTGTCTTATGTGACGTTTCTAAAGCATTTAATTGCGTAGATCATGAAACTTTACTCATAAATTGGAATTAAAAATAACACTACGGTATTAAAAATAACGTTGTGGAACTTAAGTTCTTATTTTGATAGAAAAATTCTGAAGGTTTATATTAACAGAACCAAATCATTAGGATCTCGCATAAAAATCGATTAATGATTTGTCTTACATGATTCAGAATTTGTCAAAGATTGTGTTATTTTCTGATGCTACATCTCTTAGATTTAAAGAAGATCGACATGTATAGGTAATCGCCGCTTCATCTCCGCTGCCATTACACGTTCCGAAGCGGTAGGTAGTAGTTTGTCTTGCATTATAATGATTGAAACGACGTTAAAAAGTGTTCGCAAGAATCTATTTTGAAATAAATATTTCGAGGTATGAAATTTGAAGTGAATAAAAACCTTTGCTCATCAACTTTGGGGAATGCCTGTCAAATCAAACATTGCGATTGTTCAACGATTTCAGTCTAAAACATTCAGAGTGGTTTTAAATGTCCCATGGTGAGTCACAAATAAAAAATCCAACTTGACCTAAACATCCCTACGGTTCAAGAAAAAATCAAGATATAAAACCATACTTGAGTGGCTTCAAACGCACTAGCGAAAAAGTTGATAACAGAAACTAGAATCCTTTAAAATACTGGTAAGAAGTGAACCTCAAGATCATATTGATTAATAAAATGAATAGGATGGGACAATGGCCCCAGTCCTGAAAGTCGGTCTACATAGTCTCAAATAAATTGCTAAATTTTCTAGATGACAGATCGCAGGAAGTCAAAACTATGGACATATGAGTTCCGTCGCAGTCACCTAACCGTTGGGTTTTATATTTTCGATTTTTTAGCACAGTATCTCTGTGACCGACCGACTTCCTCTGTAAGGATCACATGGAGCCTACGACAGCTAAAAGAATGTTCAAGCCAGTCGTACACTATCCTATACTCTAAACAATATTACAGTTGCTCATATGGTGATATCTACTTCATCATTAGATTATAACGCGTTTAGCTTATTATTAAGATAAGTTAATAAATAAATGTAGCTCATTTATGTCCCAGCCGAGGAGTACAGGCCTTTACCCGCATACGAGTCAGATTGAGCCATAATCCACTACGAGGGTGTTTACGACTACTACTACCAATTTGCGACAGTAGCCAACTTAACGTGTCATCCGAAACACGGAACGTCTTCATCATCATCATCATCATAATCATCTATTAAGGTGTCTTGTCGTCACCTGTCGTGGCAGCAACCTCTAGTACTCTGTGTCTTGGGCCTTGGTCTTCATGTCCTAGTACGATCCACTATAGCTCGAAGTAAAGTATCGCCAAAAGTATCGCCAAATAAAGATTTGGCCTGTATATTTTCCCATAGGACGCTCTCGTTGGCGTTTGCTCTCAAGCTTGCCCTCTATTACTGTAAAGAGGAGACCTTCGTGTCCTAATATGTGTCCTTAGCACTAGGCTCTCTGTTTGCTATGGTTCTTGTGATAGCTCGGGCCTCTGCGGCCATTCTTGGACCTCCGCGTTTGCTCTCCTCTCTATCCAGTTAATCTTTAGCATCCTTTGCCAGCACCACATTTCTTAGAATTCCAATCGCCCCATGTTGTCATATTTCTGCTCTCGCAGCCATACAATGCTATACTCCATACGAGTGTTTTGAGTGGCTGTCTCACTCGTATGTTGATTTTGTTGCTGTAAATATTCCTGTTGGTTGTGTAAGCTCTCATTGCAAATTCTATTTTAGTGCGTATTTGATGGCTTTCTTTTTTCGCCTTCACAAGTACTTTTATTTTATTTTCGTTGATTTTAAATTTGTGTTCTAAAAAACTCTGTTCATGGCTTCTAGGTTTGCCTTAAGCCATTCTTCAAGCCATTCTTCAGATTCGGCAATAACATCTGCAAATCGGATCCACGGTATATTATGTCTGTTGATCTTGACTCCTCTGGAGAATTCTCTTATTTTGTTTATAACCTCTTCTATGTAGATGTTGCATTAGAATGGTAATAAACTGCATCTCTTTCTGAGTCATTTGCCGAAATACGGGACGTCCGATAATTTACTTATGATTTGTCAATTATCTCATTGGTACGTGGACAGCACTGGATTCGAAACTGCACCTCCTGCTTGACGAGAAAGCGTAAAACTGACTAGACTCCGGAGCTATTGCATTATTTATAAATGCTAGCAGGCTACAAGTACACACTACACTGTTATATCTGAGTCAGTTCTTTACCAAAACCATACAAATGTAGTAGTCAAATGAATATACGGCGGACACTAACAGTGATAATAAAAATTGCTCTGAAACTGCGGTGAAGCATTAATTGTCACAGGTGCCGATTACCGATATGACAACACTATTCCAGTTTTTCTTTTTGGAAACAGTTAGTTTCATTTTATGGCGCATTTTGAAGTAACTGCTATAAAACCTACAGATGCGCAATAATGATAATTCTTAACTGTGAAAAAATTCTGAAATACCGTCTGGCTTCTTTAATTTATGCAGACAGTATCGAAAGAAGGCTCCCTCCTCATTTAAAAAAAGTTTAAGCCCTATTTTTTCACAAAACTTCGCGGTTTTAAGGAACCTGAGCTATTTACTATCTTAGGCTACTTTTAACAACAGCTGAGCGCTATACGAGTTATATTCAGTATCTACAAAAATCATAGTGTTTTGTTAAGTGTATTTATAGGAAATTTTTGAAAACACATTAGCTCTTTTACTGTCATATCGTAAATCAGTAGGCATTTTATCAATACTCGTGACATTGACGGGTGTCTGATAAAGTACCATGATAAAGTCAGGCCGAATCGCTGAAGTATCGATTTTTCTCTTTTGCTCGGCTTGTACCAAACTTTTTTATATTTTCTATCATCGAATTATCAACATAACTCAAATCATTGATGAAAAACTGAAGAACTACTTCAGAAAACATATCTCATATGGTTCATGGCGATGCGCGCAAAGACGAGCCGCGACTACACCTAAACATCATTAAAACCCACCCAAATATATACAAAGATTAATACCGATACCGCTACATTCTAACAAACGATTACCATCACTTACCATTACTCAAAACTCCATGCCTACATGTGGTAAAACCGCAACAACAAACAGTATCATTTCCCAATGTTCATTTACTAAAGCAACGAGTGGTTTAATTTAGCACTTCCCTATTGGTGTCCGGCAGGTACATGTGTCTACTAATGTTTAGAATAGCGTTGGTTGTGCTTGGATTATCTTAAATCAGTTCATATACTTATTAAATAGGTAAAGATCGTTACTTTCGCAAATGGTTGAATTATGATGTCCTTGCCTCTTCTACTCAGTATGGAAAAAGCGCTATGATTGGTGACATAATACGTACGTGTCTGCCTACTCTACTACAAATCCAGTCACACAGGCTTTTGTAAAAAACCATCGCGTAATTATCAAGCCTATTTATGAAAACAGACTCATTGAAACATCATTATTTCCTATGAAAACACTTTCACACAAGAAAAAGAAAGTTCATATTTAACCCTAACAAAAACTAACAAGCATAGTTTATCAGTATCACTGTATGAATTCTGATATTGTTAACATCAAAGGAGTGTATCATTTGGTGTAAAAGCGGCTATCAAGCGTCTGACTCACTTGAGATCTTCAAGTTCAAAAGGTCCGTAAAATCCTTTACGTTTGCCCCGTCAATGCGAGGTTATGGGATTTTGTTGTTTTATCAGTCATGCCCCAGTTCAATCTTTCCAGAGGGTAGAGTTACCAGAAGGAAACATATTTCTTAGAAATGTCTTCATTAACGCGATTGTCGAAAAATAAATACTTACTATATGGAGTGTAAATTTATTTGATCAAGGGATTAGTTTTTGAAAACCAAAGAGAAATACTATCTTTTTAACATGCTCCAATGAAGATTTTCCCAAAATCACAAAACCCTGAAATCTCGGAACAAATCCTGAGACATGGTAACCCTACCCGGGGGGCTCTAAGTATCTCGCGTGTGCTGGCAACTTCCTTATCGTTCAACCCCAATTGTTTAGTTAGGATACCCAATGAGCGATTGGCAGTTATCCAAGCGAACTGGAGGCGGTAGAGAGGTTTAATTTTTACACAATTAGGATTAGCAGAAATATTATTTACCAGCTATACTGAGGTTTAACGTAGAAACAGACATTCCGTATTTGCAGTAAAGGAACCGAGCATTTTTTAAAAATTGCCAGTATTATGGTGAGCATAATCTGCCAAAAAATCGTCAACACTCATATATCAATGTCGTTTTTGATACCCGACAGTACAGTGCTCTGTCCGTGCAGTACATTTCACTAGCGTTTATTTGTCCATGTAACATTTGTCATGATATCGGTGGCAATATAAACAAAATGGCCATTGCAACAATAGACCCGGGGAGCACAGTGAGCAGTGAAATAATAAATCCATGAACAGTTGTTTTTACGAGCACATAGACAGGGAACACCTGTCTGTAATAACACTGGTGTTGTCAGCGACAATGTGTATCTGTTATAATAACAATATTTATTGCTTCATGCAAACAAGAACTATCACCTTAAATAACTACATAGTAACACGGAACAATAATGCTTTCGACTTTGATGGCACCGCAATCATATTTTGGTCCTCTGGTAGGTGAATCGCAAAGTTTAAACATAGCCTACTACTTATCTACCTGTCTTTAGTTGTTGTATTTAACATTTTACTTTTAAAAGAGAAGGATGTCACACATGCAGTCGGAATTGGACTATGAAGCCACGTTAGGTTGGAACCGAAAAATAATATCACCAAAAAATTCAAAACGTACTTCTGCTATGCCATTGCAGCTGTTGAGTTGCGCCTTAAACCGATCCCATTCTGGTATGTAACCAATTACGTAGCGCATGTAACCATTAATTGGTACAATCATCTGCAAAAGTTTGCCCCTCGGAATCGGCCCACTAAATTGTGAAAACGGAGAAGCATGACACGAATAGCAGACTAACTAGAACGGGCTGGGACCCTATCAAATTAAGACTATCTAGTATTTAGCAGTATAATAGATAATCATTAACAAAACTTGATTGAGTATTAACAAAAACAATTTATTTGTTTATTCACCTCAATTGACAGTGATTTTTAGGGTTCCTTCCTTATGATTCCTCAAGCCTGTCTGTCCGTCCGTCCGTATGTCACAGCAACTTTATTCTGAAACTCTATATAAAAATTAAGGGGTACCTACATGGAAATGAAATTAAAAAAAAATTTTTTTCATCAAACCTCTATGTGTGGGGTG
The DNA here is from genome assembly GCA_949825045.1 of Argyresthia goedartella. Taxonomy (NCBI): domain Eukaryota; kingdom Metazoa; phylum Arthropoda; class Insecta; order Lepidoptera; family Argyresthiidae; genus Argyresthia; species Argyresthia goedartella. The sequence goes on from OX463815.1 coordinate 3,167,642, forward strand.
TTCTTGAAACCATCTTCTTGAAACCATTTTTCTTTAAAGTAAATAGTTAAAGAGACAGACCCTTCCAAAGTGGAAAAAAAATGTGTCCTCCTCTAACTTTTAAAGTAAGAAAGTGATAAAATCCAAAATATATTTGTTGTGTATCTCAATAAACATTTTCAATCATAAATCATCATCATCATCATCAAAATAAGCAGTTTTTTTAAGACATAAAACATTTATTAAAAACCGCAAATATATCTTTGTCATTCATACAAACACTATGAAAAACAATGCAAATATTTGCTGATGAAAAATTATAGTGATATTTTGGCTTTTTTGGCTTACATTTATTACGGAACCCTAAATGTGCGAAATCCGACGCGCACTTGGCGCGTTTTTTATTATCAAATTGGTGTTAATTAGATTAAGATCCTAATTCGTCTTTAATCTAATTCACACCGAAATATATCAAACTATCCTTTGTCTCCAAGTTACTTAACACCTACTTTCACAAAACTATGACAGCCGATACAGTCAGTTAACTTTTGCTTACCTAATTAATAAGCTGTTATGAAGATCAAAGACACCAGTTTCTGAGTTGTTAGTTAAGCCTCTTCGAGAACCATTTAACTTCGCACAGAGACTGACAGCTTAAGTTTCGGCCGATCCCTTTAATACATTGTAGCGTGCGACTTCCTTCAGTGATCGACACGTCTGTGACTTAATTCTGACGTAAATTAAGCATGTTAGCACCCAATAACCTCAGTAATACGTTCCTATTTCTGATTTAACAGCATCCGGTAGTTAAGACCTTATTCGCGCAAATACAAAGTTTATCTTTGGCATTAACGCCCGATGCCAAATAAAGTGGTATTTGTAGTGTTTACCGAATGGTCTTTAAGCCGTTTTTGGTTTGATGCCCAGCAACTTAGATTGAAGAGAATCTGTTAACACTGACTAAGGAATGAATGTTAATTAGATCCTTCATTCCCTCTATTAATATTTGTTCGGAAAGGATCGGATTCTCGATTGGGACTCCTTCGTTTATTTAAACGACTAAGTACGTTAATTATCAACTCGTTTTGTTTACTTTAGAAACGAGAACGTCTCTGTTCGGCAAATATTTTCACTGGAAACAATAGCTTTTCTCTAGCGGTGTAATTTGTTTGACACCGTCGATTTTCTCTCCTTCAAGAGGAACCCAACAACCATCGGATATGTTGTGTTTTAAATTTAAAGCGATGGGTATTGTTAAATGCCAATATTTGTACCGCTATTTCTCATAAAGAAACACTTCCCAAGTCCCGAAAAAATATATTTTATGAAGACATCCTTTTCCTTCAATAAAACTGACTATCTCTTGGAATCTAAAAATAATATATGAAAGGTGTGATCTTTTGACTCTCGCGTCCCTCAAGGAGGTATACTTTCTCCTCTCCTATTCTCAATTTTCATTAACGCCATCTCGGACGTCCTGTCTTCCCCAAATCATCTCCAGATTTATCGCCACTTTTCTCCTAGCGACTCCTTCACTCAGCTGTGGAGGCACTGAAAGCAGATCTTGAGGATATAAAAAGCTGGGCTTCATCCTTCGGACTCCTGGTTAACCCGAGTAAGTCCCAAGCTATGATTATAGGCACCAGATATTCTCTTAACCTGTTACAACTAAACACAAAATTCAAAACTCAAATCTTTTATTGCAAATAGGCAAAAATAATGCACGTTTACAAGTCAGACACTAACTTACGTCTCATTATACATGGATAAAAATAAAAACTAAATCAAATATGTTTAACTAACCTAATGAGTGCATGACTGATTAAGGTTTGAGTTGAAAAAGTAAATCTCCCTTTCAAGTGGTGATTCAAGGCTGAATCTCGCTCAGGAAAACTCCATTCACTCTACCAGAGCTTCGGAAATATGCCCCTCAGAGAAGATGGCACCAAGAATTTAATTAATGTAATGTAATGGGCAGTAATTTTTAAATGTTCGACGTTTTTTTTGTTATTACACAATGTACACTATACAAATAATCTAATCTATTGACAATATTATTTAATTTAATATTAATATTATAACATCGTATCTATAAGGGCCAATAAGAAATAAGAATGAATAAAAATAAAATAAGAATAAGAAATAAATTAATATGGACAAAGACAAGCTGTAATGAACATAACTTATGAGAATCCAGACTGGAGCAGTCCCCCCAAGCAGCACCCGTGCACGAGTATGACGCTTTGTGCACCAGCCATCACCCCCCCTCGCTATATTTTAGGGAGGGGAGCAACCAGCTACACAGAGAAGCCCCAAGCAAAGAAATTTTAGCGAGCAACAGCCTATTCCAGCTGTCACTTTCATGCCATGATTATAGGTACCAGACATTCTCTTAACTTGTTGTAGAAACAGCCAATTCCACCTGTCACTTTTAATGGTACCACAATCGTATATAGCGATAAAGCTAAAAACCTGGGTCTTATCTTCGACAAGCAGCTGTCCTGGTAATTTCATATTAAGGAGGTCAGTCGACGAGTATTTGCTACTTTTCACTCTCTCAGGAGATTTCAGTACTTTTTGCCTCGACATCCCAAAATCACTCTCGCTCATTCTCTTCTTCTACTAATCGATTATGCAACTTCTGCGCAAATACGACCATGTATCACAGCATCACAAAGACTGGCTGCCAATCCATCTTAGTCTGGATTCCCACATCCTCAATTTCCGCTACAATATTTTATAAAATCCACGCTATCAAACCTTCCTACGAGACCGTTTACAAATGTATTTCTTCCAGCAGGCCTCGGGAGAACTCACGCGGTTTCTATGCTCCGACCCCACAGCATAGCACCGCGTCCTATGAGCACGGGTATAGACTCCGGGCTATTAGCTTGTGGAGTACACTCCCTTGCACCATCAGGGACTGTCTTACTCTCAATATATTTAAAAGTCGCGTGAAGTATTTTTTGTAGAATTAGAATTATAGGCAGTTTGTATGTATTTATTAGTATATATATTTCATATTTATTTATATTAGATGCATATTTAATGTATGTTGTGTGCCTACACTACATGTGTCGTAACCATATCGTAGAATTGACTATATCATGAATAGCCAACCATGGTTGAATTAGAACTTTCATTGAACGCAGAAATATTTTAGGGCAAAACACTGCGGTAGCTTAGGTGAAGACTAAATGGGGAGAGCGCAGCGAAAACTCGTATAGTTTATGGAATGGTTATAGGTATGAATGTATATGTCACCGTAAGATTGTCAAAATCGTTAGTTTATAATGTAATCTTTTTTTTTCGTTGTTTTACAAAATATCGATAAATTGTAAATTGTACCGTTTACGATATGTCGCGTTAGTTTATAATAAAACCGTTAATTTGTGCACTTGTTTTAATTTGAATTGCAAAGGAAATACCAGGGCAACCTGCGGTAGCTTAGGTGAAGACTAGAGGGGGCGAGCGCAGCGAAGCAAAGCCCGAATAGTCTTAGTGTTAGGTTGTCATGAAAGAACAAAATAAACGTAAATTCTAAACCCTGTCGGTCTGGTTTACAGTTAACGGTTTTGACAGTCCAACGATGACATAGGCCAGTGGGGAGACCACCTGCCCGATGGTCCGACGATATACTAAAGTCGGCAGGATCTCATTGGATGCGGATGGCACAGGACCGCAGGGGTTGGCGCTATAGAGATGAGTCCTGTGCCCAGCAGTGGGTTGATGTGGGCTGAGCATGATGACGGTGACATATATAAGTACCAGAATAATTATAATTAGGTTTTTTTGTATGTCTACCCGTGCTAAGCGATCAACCTTTCTTATCCTGACTTGGTTTGCTGCAAGAGACCTCTTATTAGAGATAAGCTCGCCTGTGTACGCTATTTTAATGTGTATCTTGATATTTTAATTATTTGTGTGCAATAAAAAAAAACGGTAAGGTTCTTGGGTCAAATAATAGGTTTTCAAAATATAAAAAAATAATGTAGTACGAAATTAATTAAATGATTTATTGTCAGTGGTTTTGAAGAAATAAAATAAATCTTAATATTTTCGCACTTTTCTGCCGCATCAACAGGCTTTACAGCCATGTTACGTATCGTAAAAATGTGAAGACGAAGATTAACACCCACTAACTTGTTACTGACCGCGTCCTGCGACTTGTTGATACAGCTCAAGTTCTTTCAGTTCAAGTTAGGTTTGATAGATTCTCCCCGAGTTTGTTGGTCTACCATGTGGCTCGGCAATATCATTTTAGCGTGAGCGATACTTTTGCTTAAGCAACGTTTTTCGCTGCCAGAATCTTCGGTCGACTTGTTCCGGATATTGAAGCACGTAATCTCGAAGAAGGAAGTGTCTCCACTCGCAATTTATCGAACGATGAATGGTCCAACCATTATTTCCAACCCTTAACCTCTCATCCTATTAATATCTACATAATTTATTGTAAATTGCCTTCTACAAAGAGGTCCTTTGCTGGTTGGGCAGGATGAAGGTGGAAAAAATGCTACGTTAGACTGTGCTTAAACTATATCTATAGTAATAAGCAAACTAAGAAACCGCTTGTAAATATTTCTTATTGTAATTGATTTTTCTCCGACTGCAGCGAGGCGGAAAAGAGGAGAGTTATGTGTTTTTATTTATACACTGAGCAATGAAAATGTTCCACCCACAAAATGCCGACAAACATATCTCTCCTAAGACATAGAACCTAGCTTCATTAATTCTGATGCGCTGTTAAATGTACTTCAATATTGCGGGCGGCGTCATTAAGCTAGCCTTTCCCGTTTAGAATTAATTTGGTGCTATGTCACTGGAACTTTTTATTCCTCGTCAGTGTATATGTATCTATGTATGTCTGTTCCTATATTCCTTCGTAACTACTCAACGGCTCAACCGATTTTGATAAATGATACATCATTAGATTAGTCTTGACGGCACAAGTGTCACTAGGTACAAAATATAATAAAATTAAGTATAATTCACCAAGTTAAAAACATAAATATCCGACTTCAAGTTCAAGTCCTATTTCTTCCTCCCTGGTCAGGATGTGAATGAAGTCCATGTACATGAAAAGTCCTCGCACGGAACCACAAACCAAAACGTCATCGGTGTATATATTTTTTGTGTTTGTTGGATTTTTCAAAAAGTGCTTAATAAATTTTAACAAAATTTATATGGGACCAACTCTGAAGTATTACCTACCAATAAAAACAAGAATCACAAAAATCTATTCATAATTGACGAAAAAATCGCGTAACAAACATACAAAAAATACAGTCGAATTGAGAACCTCCTGCTTTTCGAAGTCGGTTAAAAATGGTGGATTTTAATGTGCGGGCTAAAAAATATTTTGTCGATACCCTCCGGTCGTGTATCAAAACATGAATCCACCTTAGTTGTAAACTTATCGACCTTAGTTTTAAACTAAGCTCACAGATTTTTCGTAATGTTATACTAAAAAGCAGGAAACAAATGACGTAATAAAAAAAACAAAAAAAAAAACCGATTGCGGTACACTAAAAAGTATAAATCAAGCAGGTAAGACTTAATTATTATAAATAAATTAAAATTAAATGGGGCGGGACCAATTCTATCTAATACAATGCGTTCCGCTGCATCATTCATTGAGGTTACGAAAGTTTTTAACATAATACAAAATTCTTTATCGAACACAGTTATTTAAAAAGATACATTAAGAGAAAACATATGTATAAAGACGATCTAAAAAGAGTGTATCTGAATAGAGATTTCTTCCAGCAAACCAGGCATGAAAGGAAAATGTATCATGAAAGGGTAGGTAGTATCTAATCTATAATAAAATATAAGTTATTTATTTATTTCTATAAAATACTAATATTAGGTACAGTAATAAGGTAAATCTGTCGTGCAAAACTACAAAGGACCTAGGTACTAATAAATTAACTGCTTTTGCATGTTTACAGATGTTAATGTTTCGATTGTTGAAAGCTATGCACCAGATTGCCGAGAATAAACCAATTGTTACATAGAAAAGTGCTAAAATTGAATTGCAGTGAAAGTTAGTAAATCAAAACAAAAAAGGTTTTAGAGGGTTATAATTTTTCTACGGTTTATTTGAAATTTGAGAAGGGTTGTTCAGTGCTAGTTCTAAGATTTGCGCAAATTTTAGTCTTCTGCGTTTGGTTCAGTCCATCCATGTACTATATGTACTGCCTTTATGTAAATTGATTAAAAATAATACATAATAAAATCAACAGACATACATACAATTGTGTCCGTTCTCAAAAGAAAAACAAAATTAAGTAGAGTGCCGTCTATATATAAAGGTTATTCAAATACACCATAAAACATTCAGAGAACAGTTGGCTCCGAGCGCGGGGATATAAGACGACCTACTCTTTGAATTATTTTCATAGGCCTCGTCTAAAAGCCTTTTACTGTACTGACATATTATTGTGAAGGGTCGAATATTTACCGCGTTAGAGGTGGATCGATCAATTTTGGTAAAATGTGGGGCAGCTTGTGTTCACCTTGCATACATGTAGTTACAATAATTTAGGGTAACTTAAGATATTTTTTAAGAACTGTAAAGTGCATCCGCAGCAGTATTTTGCGACTAATAGTAATTTTATATTATAGTGACCTTTGTTTGATATAACAATTAAACTCATATTTACATGCACCCTAATAATAAGGCCGTGTGTATCATAAATTATACGAATGATGAAGCCATTTGCGATTCCCCCGTATCCGTTTCCGTATAAAATTAATTGGGCCGTAACGCGCGGAAGGATGCGAGACGGCAACAACTCATGTAGAATGACTGTTGTAAGTTCTCAAGTCTGTCTTCGAGCTTGGAGGCTTATCTGTCTTACTTGTGGAGAATTTAAGCCTTCCCTGTCATTTTTGCGTTCTAGGGGCGACTCTGATCCCAAGTATTTATATAAGGCTATCGTGGTTGGCCGTTTCCGACCTTAACATAATAGCTCTTACCCACTAGTGACATGTAAGGTCTCTGAAACATATCTCAAAAGATCCTATGGTAAGTTGTGAAATCTCTTAAATAAAATGATTAAGAGAATCTCTGTTGTGAAATTCTTGAAATTAGTTGCCGTCTATATTTTCCCAGAAACAGGACTTACGATAGAACTATCTACCTACTACCCTAGACAATTACACGTGTCTGCATACGAAAACCTCACGTGGGAAATCTTTGCCCAATAATGCCATTGTTTATTGTTACAATTTAATCTAATTAACCCTTGACACGAGTCCAAATGTGTTAACAGGCGGGACCCAAAACCTCAGCTCAAGCGACTTGCGGACAGGGTGGAGATTTCCTCTTGCACAATAAGGGTGGTTTTCGCTTGTGGCGTTATCTCATTAGGATTCATCGTGCGCTCGCGACTCAGCGGCCCCGAATAAAGCATCTGTTAAATGTCTCGTGCTGACTAAAATGCTCGTAATTATCTGTTAACATTCCCAAGTTTGACCCCGCGGAGATCTTGCGCTGGGAGCGGGACCGCTCGGCTCCCAACCAAGTTCGCGCGGCCCACCGGAGGCGTTTTACTTTCCTAATAATCAGGCTCATGGAGGTTTTTAATGAAAAAGATTGTACGCCGTTATTTAGAAACTTTGTAAAAGGGATCTGTTCAAAAGTTTGTTTTGATTTAGTGCTCAGCTATTTTGACGACGGTGTTGTATCCTTTTGTTGTGGTGTTTGTTTTGATTAAAATATTTGGGTCAGATTCTGACACAATTTATGACAGAATTTGACCCAAATATTTAAATCAAAAACAAGCACCACAACATAAGGATACAACACACAAAATATTCTATTTTATTGTCTATTTTTTGGCCTAGCGTATCATACTCTAGAGTTCTAGGCAATGGCTGTGGCAGTTCCCAACCAAGTTTTGCTAGGCCTTAGTTGACGATTTGATCACTTATCCCGGCAAGCCTCGATAGTAAGGTGCAAAGCCGCGATATTTTTAAAACAACTTAGATATAAAAAAAACACTGTTCGTTCTCTCCGGCGCATGGGTTTAGTGAGACCAGAACATAACTAACGGCTTGTGTTTAAACGATTACCAAAAACGCACCTATTTTACTACCAATAAATTCGAAATGACTGCCATAATGGATAAATGTCCACCAAATTGTGTTTGGATAAATGATCACCTAACTTCTTTTTATGTTTTGTGAACTTAAGCTTATGTTTTAAGTATTTTTTGTAGTTCTTACATGTTCAACCTAACACGAAGGGTAAAGGGCGCTTCGCTTCGCTCACCCCCTTTACCCTTCACCTAAGCTACCGCAGTATTTTGCCCTGATATTTTTTGCAACTTTTTGTGTTCATAATTTTGGATAGGAAAAAATATTTTGGTGATCATTATGTTTCTTGCCATAACTAACGCCGCGAGTTTTTGGCGAAAATGATACGCCGTTTATATGCAAAGTCAGCTTCATTCAGAGCAGTCAATAAAGCGTGTCATAAGTCGACATTAATCACGACTGACAGTATAATTCCGATGGACGTTATCGGCTCAAAGCAAACCGAATACCTTTAAAGGTCTTTTCCATAGATTTGCAACGATATCGATTTCTAATTAATCTTTTCCCCGCGTTTTTACTGTTTCTCTGGTAGATTACAGGTAAAACGTAATGGTTGGAGGAATTTTCGTACGCTACGTTTACAGAATGCGAACAGAAAAACACAAAAAATATAGCTTCAGGTATGAGCGAAGCCAGTAAGCGAGCTCATTCCCGTCTAAATAAACACACGGCGGATGCAATCATTCCGTTCGTAGTGGTATTTGAATATGGCATTCACTCTCGTATTCCTACACAAAAATTCCTCTCCAATGACTAAACGGTTAAAGCCAACGTAACAGTCCTGTGACTCGCGAAAAAGTTTTGTCAGTCCCCTGACCTCGAATTTCACAGCCGATTGCCTACTAACTTGAGAGACTTCAGTGTAATTTTCGGATGATGCATTAATTTTTATGACGTTTAAAAGACTTTTCGTTTTTAATGACCCTTATCGTTCCGTCACTTAATTTAACTTGATAATTATTGTCTTTGTCTGTTACGGAGATAATATTGAATAATGGAGTAAGGATTTAGATTTAATGATTCATTTGAAAGTTAATGACCTAAAATGTTCATATTCTACATGTTTTTTTTGGTTATGGCTGGTTTGTGTATGTACAATAAATACATTACATTATGATGTATAACGTTAAATTTTTCACTCATAGAACGGGTAAACTTACAAAAGAGAAAAATTCGAGTAAGAAAACATTAAATGCAACACGTATTTCACTCTCCACCACATAATACAATAATAAACATATGAAAAATACTCAGCAGGAGGTGAAGATGTCATTTAGCTATTCCACAGATAAACGGTATTTAAACCGACACGGTGTCTACCCGTGTACATGAAAGCGTTATAGCATAAAAAGTACACGTTGAAAGACGAAGAAAGTGCTGCTTCGGAAAAAATCGGAAAAAATCACGAATTCGCCCCATCCCCGTTTAGTTTTGACCGATACGCTAATAGACACTGAACGTGCTATGAATTGCCCAGACTCGGCTTTATCTACATTTTTTGGCCCATGTTATTTGTGTTGGCAATGTTGTTACCACTTTGTGCTAATTTAAATCTATCAAAATGAATTATAACATTAATATTCGACACACAAAGCAGGATGGCTCGCCGAATCCCGAGGAACTCGAAGGTATATTGTAGTTGTTGTTGATGTGATACCATAAAGAAATATTCCATAACCACGAACATATTTTACGTACCTTCCCTGAAAAAGGCTGGGTCCATTGCATGACTGCTAAATAGTATGTGTGTACTTTCAGATCTGTGTTCAAACTATTTTTAGAAACGTTTCGTCATTCCGTAACTCTAAGCTATTTATAGTTACAAAAGTTAACTTGAAATGCCGTTACTCGTAATGGAAGCTTTGAACTCTCTATGAATTCTAATAAGACACTATATGTGGTATAAACATAACACTTTACCAGACTACAAAGCACACTTTTACTTAAATGTATCGTTGCCAAGTTTTACGGCAATAAAGATTATGAATATGAACCTAGGCCATGTAACTATTATGAAATGGCAGTATGTATAGTTATTTAAAAAATATTTACGACATACATTTTGCATTATTAAATTCCCTGCTGGCTGTGTTGCCAGGTCGCTCGGTAAAGCTTCTCTTTATGGCTCAATTTAAAAATGTGTTTCATATTATCTACAGGGAAAATATGAATCTTAGTCTTACCTTAATATCATTCAGTAGTGCTGCGAAAGTTTATTTTAAATGACACGAAACAGCAGAAAATGGTTATCAATAAATCGATTGTCAAAAATGTCGAACATTAACTAACCCAAATTCTAACTTGGCTACTGTTTTACTTACTGAGCGACAAGTGGCAAAGTCAATTTTATTTGCTAGTTTTATAACGATTCCGAGTGCCTAGCCCTTTCAAAAGCTATGCGTTGCTTTCCACTCCAAGTAAGATAATAAGACTGATGAAAGAATACCTTGAATTCCAGCGGAATGTTCTTAATAAAAACTATCTTGTTTTGGGATCATCACTTGTTTCGTTTCAACTTACCAACTTGTATTGTAACTGTTACAAATATCTCCTGAAGCTATTTGTCTGGCTTCTCTTAATTCTTACGGTGAAAGAAAGAGAAAACCTCGCGAAAACATAGAATTGTGAACACACTCGACCAAAATCAGGTAGATACGAGTATATATACATATGAATGTTTGTTTGACTGTGTCCAGATTCTTTGCTTTGGTATCGAATGATTAAAGTAAACAATTTATTTATTTACCTTCGGAATGTCGACTTTGAGGTTGTCGTCCAAGAAAACTAATTCTTTGTTTGAGACTACTTCGTATTAATTTGAACTAAGAACTGATGGAACTCAACGTCATTCTTTGTGTAAAGAGATTTTTCTTGATACTCTTTTCTGTTTCTGTTGTACGACTCGTAGTGTGGATATTATATTTTTGACATAATTATTATGCCTTTCAGGTTTTATGAAACACAATTTGACATAAGTTGTGTATTATGATCGATCCTTTGTTAAGTAACTAATTGTCTTAGTCGTAGGTAATTAATGGTAAGGTGATTAATTGTCTTCACTCCTTAAACTTTATAATTAAGTTTAAAAAGTGAATTAATTAATATTCACAATAGCTATGTTAATTAACCTTAATATTCAGTATTTAATCCTCATCCTTATTGTAATAGTTACACAATGTACACTATTAGCCGGGCAAGTTTCCATGGCTGCCTGTTCCACTTCTAGTTAATAGGGTTGTCACACAAAAATCTATATTTATATATTTACTTAGGAGATATTATCGTAGGCGGATGCGGATTCAATTATACTATACAGTCAGAGTTAAGAAGTTAGGCCAAGGTTATAAGGGAAATCAGAAGATATATTATAAAGCGAAAGTAACAGAATGCATTTGTTGAAAAATAGTGTTATCTATGCAGCCAAATCGTGTGCAAAGTACCACTTTTTTCGCACTAGTGCTTTTCTTTTCAGTTTTTTTTTTATTTTTGTCTCCGTCGTCAGCCTGACGCAAATTGTGTTTAATATATGAGTAAAGTTTACAATTAGTCAATTACAGATTATTCAAATAAAAGGTACAATAAAAGGAATACTTCATTAAACGCGTTATTAATTACTTTGGATTTTGATTTTGGTCAAGAATGAATGTTAAATATTAATTAAATGTATGGCTAAATGTACATTTAGCGCTTTTTTGCGATACGTATTTGCCCACGCGCAATAGTATATACCCCGCCCCCACTCAAGTCCGATATCCGCAGCGCCACCATGTCGGCTTGCCAGTCAGATTAGAGTATTTAGTTCCACTTTCCATCGCAAGACATGGGTGGTGGCGCGGACTTTAGATATTTTGAGCGCGTATATATTTAAAATAAGGGGAATATTTAACTGTAGCTCAAGATAAACTTATGCAAACGAATTATCTTCACTGATTAAACCGTATATCAAAAAACTGACTACTCAACAAATAAACTATTTGATTAACAAAACAAGCACCACCAAAAAAATCATAAATCCTGTCAAATAAGCTAATCTTTCTTACACAGTTCACAACAAATATCTGGCTTTTCGAACACAAATTCCGTTTTCAATACAAATTATTCTTAGTGAAACTAAATACTGACTTGCTTTCAAAAATCTCTATCCATTTAACGGAATTTCGAAAATTCGTGTCTTTTACTGCACCACGCTAATTAATGTTTACTTTACCAAATAACATTTAAAAAAATTATCATAAAAAAGCAAACTTTTTTTATTAACTGTTTTGATGAAAATTATATATAAAACATCCCTATTGGCATAAAGCGAAAAGGCGGACGCCCTGCTAAAGCAAGACCTGATTTGATTTAATTGGGAAATATCAAACCGAACATTAATGAATGAAGCACAGCAAATATCAGGGCGAAGTGGTGCGGCAGCATAGGTGAAGAGTATAGGAGGTGAGCGAAGTGAAGCCCCCTTTATCCTTCGTGTTAGTTTGAACATGTAAGGGCAAAATAAACATAAAATCTTTGAAAGTGTACGAGCACTGAGAAACACTGTTTCTTATGCTCATAAGAAACAGAAAAAATATGTTTCAAAATCTGATTTATCAGTCTTTGTAGATAATAATGTTTGATTAAGTGGTGTTTTCATTATTAAAACTTATGAGCCCTAAAAAATAATAAAATAATAAAGTGCCTGGTTCAAGTAAAGTTGGTTTCAAGTTTTTGTAGTAAATTAAATAATTATTAGGTTTACATTCAGATAATCACATTAGTATGACGGTTTTACATAACAAAAAAAGTTTGCAAAATTTATTTTGTTTTGTGGGTCAATTCTGAGGTGCAGTCTGTATTTTTGTTGCAGTTTTTAGATATTTTGATAAAAAAGTCGGGGATTATTTGTTTAGAGTTCAAATACATGCCTTAAAATAAGCACGCCACTTTACTAATTTCTTATTTATTTCATATATATTTTTATTTCCTCGCATAATGCCTAGTAAAACATTTTATGATACATATGCCTTTTGCCAAGTTTCATGGGAACAAGAAAGATACATACATTGGTGTCCTCGACCAGGCGCATAGAAAAGAAAACTTTCGATATCTGCTACATTTGATGATTTTTGACTCGTGTCGACTTAAATACTCGGTGCGTTGCTCGCTTGTGAATAAAAATGCCACTCGTCGGAAATCAATCTACTTTGCGCAGTAATAGCTATTACATAATTTGTAAATGTGAAAAATGGATAAGCTAATCTAGAAATAAAATAAACAAACAAAACAAATATACCGTCACGGCGTTGCCCAAAGCATATCCAAGTATCGGTCATGCTAAACTCCGTAGGTCTTCAAACATTCGCGATAATCATTGTATTGGTGGCATACGGCTGCTGATCAGCGAATATGTAAGGTGGGCCCCTTGACCCTGCGGTATATCGGTAGCCGGACAAAAAAAATCATAGGTTTTGAAATTTAAGAAGGTTGGTACAAAATTGCGGGCTATTTTTCTATGGCCGCACTCCTGACTGGTAAATTCTGTTTAGTTTTTGTTGTCGGTAGGCGAGCACGATTTAACCGAATTTCTCTAATTATCTGGATCCATGTAGTAGGAATTTACCTTCCAATAGACGGCACGATGTACCGAAAGATTTCAAAACTCCGCTACCCCTGGTCGAAAACTTCTGACAACACATCTTCCATTAGTATTGTTTAAAGTTTATTAAGTTCCTGAACGGTACACGACTTAAGTCGACGTTGGCTAATGAACGGAACATGCTGGAGATTATGAACAAGATTACAAATGGAATGAAAATGCCATGAAGAAAGATCTCCAAAATTATGTTACGTTCTGAATCTGACAAGCCTGTACATTACAACATAAATCCTTACTGCCCTGTTATCTATTACTATTGTAAAGTTGCGCTGTAAATACAATGTACTTACTTCCATTACACACAAAACAATTGCCCAAAGCTATGAAACTTTTATTCATAATACAGACAGGACACTCGAAGTTCATTATGCGCTGGATTACGTGAAATAAAACAATTTTGTTCATTTCAGTACGTCCAATTCATTAAGCTTTGCAAATACAAAAGTTGAGACTCATGTCTGCCACAAAACAAACGCCATCGCATTCTTAGCGAACATGGAAAAGCTCAAATAATTAGCCTTTATGCGTTCAACTTTCCAAGAGACAATGCTATGAATAAAGTTTCTGCACCATTATCTTTGAAGTTAGTGCAAACAAACCCGGCACTTATGCTGAAGCATTAAGATTCATTAGTTTTTGGTATATTAGGATTTGGAAGTTTCGTATGTTCTTCAGTGCATTTGTATTGCTCAGTTAATTTGCTAACCATTTTACAGCTTGTGTCTTCTCTTAGGAAGTGCGGCCTTGATTAGTTTGTATGTTAAATCATAAATTAAAGTTCTATGTTCTCTATTTCGTTAAATTTCGGCCTTACTAATAAAAAAAGTTATTCATTGTTTAACTTATACAGTGTTTTGTCCTTTTCATAAGTTGAGTAAATGTCAAAGCAAGACAAAACACTGTTTAAGTTACACGGTGAAAAATTTCTTTTATTAGTAAGGCTGAGGAGTTTTAATCTCAATACTGAATACCAAGTACCAGGAGGTAATTAGTTATTGCAGCCGAAGTGTAAAACAAAATCGATTTTACTACCATGTCAGTATGTGAGGTGAAATGTAAATCTTATTATACAATTCCACATTAGACATTTTGTTTCTCAGGGGACAACAGGTAGGTATTTAATTAAATATAATCAGCGGTTGAACCTGCCTAAGGCCTGCGGGATGTAGTCAGTTGCTTCGTCGCCGATCTATTTTGAGTGTGCAAGAATACATAACTAAACTAAAGGGTCCTTTTGTGATATTGAGATATCTATTATAATCGACTCGGGCAACTCAACTATCAATTTTGCGTATAATCGAATCGGTTGCGGTTGGAGAGCGACTATGAAGACACTACGAAATTTAGTTGTATTGTTGTTGGTGTAGTCATGCAATTCTATGTTTGTTTGATTCTACACAGTTTTCCACCAGGTTGCATAGTTTTGTTTCGTTCAGAATTTTAAATCAAGGTACAAGGACTTTCTTGGAGCATGTTAAAAATGATTTGGCTGTAGAAGTGTTTAATGTTCAAGTAGCTAATATAAAGTATGTAGATTTAGCCAAGAAAATCTGACAAAAATTCGATATTGAATCAAGATACAAAGACTCTGGAGCACTTTAGAAATGATTTTTCTTTAAAAGTGTTTAATGTACAAGTTGCTAATAGAAATTATTTCAACTAAGCCAAGAAAGTCTGACAACAATTCAACCATTTATAAGAAAATAATGTATCATCGCAAGAATACAACCCGTCACCGCCTCGTCCAAATAATCCACACATTACTCTCTCAATCCGTTTTCAATAGGCACGAGTTGAGCTCAGTATTTGCATGACTAACTATGTACGGACCTCAGAGAGGTCCGTCGGTCCGTGGTCAACAATAGAAGCGTTTAGCAATTCGCTCTTATAATGCAGTTAGTAGAGATTGTGGTCCACAGTTTGCCTCCCCTATGAGATTCGACTGGGATGCTAAACCATCGCTTGTGAATTCTGCTGTGTGTTGGTGTCACCGTCTTAAGTTGGCTCTATCGCAAACGCCTCGTAGGAATCGTTGAGTTGTGTTATTCCGATCTATTTCACAAAAAAATATATAATTCCAATTGACAAATCTTCACTATCCACCCATAAGTCCCAATTTGTCAACTTCAACATCAACCTTGAATTGGTTCACAGTTAATAAAAATAACCATTGATAGCAAATTGCAGTGGGGACCACACATATCTAATTTAGCTGGCAAATAAAGTTCTGCGGCTAACGCTGTTAGGAACATCAGTCAAAACACGGATGTGGCTACATCTAGGCTATTATTTTTTACTTTCATAGTGTCATTCTTATGTTATCTTGTTGTGGGGGAAAGCAGCGGATATTCAAACCTTATTTATTTTACAGAAAATAGCTATTCGAGCAATTTATAATTTAAAACGAACAGATTCCTTAAGACAGCTTTTTAAAGAGATTAACATAGTAACTGTAGCTAGTCAATTTATTTTCGAAAATATAATGTATGTACGCAAGAACCTTACAACATTTTCCAAACTTAGCGATAGCTGTTATGTTTACCTAAGAAATAATCACAGACTAGTTGCGCCCCGGTTTAGACTCGCGAAGGTTAGCAATTCTTTTGATGCTCAGTGCATTCTCTACTAATAATAAGATACCTCTGGAGATTTTGAAATTGCCATTTGAGCAGTTTAAAAAGCATGTTAAAGCGTCTCTGTCGAAAAAGGGATATTACAATGTTCAAGATTACTTAAATGACGGGACTGTATGGGGTTAATGTAGCTCAATACAGACCTTGCTGTTAATAATTTTGTTCGCAAAGTTTGTAAGCTACAGCGAAGTTTGCAAAATAACTCTTTGAAATACTTACTCCATTAACAAATATGTCTTGATTACATTTATGATATAAGTTTTAAGAGATTATTTTTAGCCTGCTTAATATCTGTTAATACTTCTGAACTAGCTATAACCTAGGATTGAATCTACACTGGCTTATATCATTTTATGTCTCAAGTAAATAAAGATTTTTTAAAAAACAAAAACAATTAATATTGTAGTATTTGCTTTGTTAAGCACAAGCAATTTTTAAAAGAGATCTAAAAATCAATTTGTAAGATTTTTTACGCCCTGCTTCTCCCACAGTGGTACAATGTACAGAACAGGCAAAAAATTACGTTTTCTAAGTATATGTAAACATCTACAATAATAAAGAACTTTGTTTTTAACTTTGCCAAGGCCCTCAGTCCCTAGACTGACTGACTGATTTAAGTAATAATCATTGCGTGCTATATAATGCAGCTCCTTAAAAATTACAGCTACTTCTTCAAACATTCTTGGTTGTCTACTGTATGAATAGGTCAGCCACCAACTTTAAGCAACTAATAAATACTTTTTAAGCGACTATACACTGTAATATGGTAAATATGTCTCAGATATGATGTGATAATTCTAAGGGTGCTATTCCACCAATCGATTGACGTTGATCGACGGTAGAATGGATCAGTCGACGTCGATCGACAGTTTATATTACACCAATCGATCGACGTCGATCGATGCCGTCGATCGATGGCAGAATGACATAGACCACGTCGATCGATGTTTAAGAGATTTTCAATATCACTAGACCTTTTTCGAAAAGCATCCAAAAAACCGCTATAAATAAAAATGTCGTGTGAATGAAATGCGCCCTGAATAATGTTTGCGCCTTCGTAATAATACGATTAAGGTCGTACAGGCCAGCAATCACAACGCGTCGTCTTCGGATTACATTTCTGGAGATACTGACTAGTTCATTCGACGTTTTATCGACCAGTATCCATCGATCAGCCAAAACAATCACACTAGTTGATCAACGGCATCAATCGACGGTCGATCGACGGTAGAATGCATCAGTCGAGGTCGATCGACAGTTTCTATCGACTTCGATCAATGGGTGGAATAGCACCCTAAACCAACTAAATTTGTTATATTTCTACGCGTTTCCAGCTTGTAATAAGTATGTCAACCGCATCTATAAAATAGTTTCAACGACGTCTAATTTTATACATATACTAGCTATACTTTTATACGTTAGCATTGCTAAATGTACTATAACTCGGTTCTATGAAACTACATGGGGTCGCCTCGCTCCGCTCCGCGTCGCCCGGCTCCAGGCTATACATTAGGTTGTTAGTTAACTCAACCTAACTTTCGTATTCGGGCGGAAAATAACCTAAAGCAACTAATTTATGATAAACAACATGGGGTCGCCACATCCCGCCCCGCTTCGCTCCGCTCAAGATTGTACATATAGTTGTGACCTAACACAACAATAGTATTCATACAGAAAGTGACGCATAGTTGCTGTTCAGTGAAGTGACGCATAGTTGCTGTTCAGTGAAGTGACGCATAGTTGCTGTTCAGTGCTGTGAAATTAAATAAATTAGCCCACTCACAATTTTAGTCGCTGAGTTATCAATTCAGAAGTTCACGGTAGCTCTGTGTTATATTAATTGTTGTTATTGTGAATTCGCGCTGGCTGTTAATTACTATAATAGAAGCTCGTTTCCTACGTACAAAAAATCCGTTAGTTTGCAAGTGCTACAGAAAGCGTTTGTTGCTGCACTCATAGCTTCCCATTCTCATTCGTCTTTCTAGTATCTCAAACTTCTCACTGTGGTGTGGTCATCACCAAAGTATAGGTTCGATGCTTTAGTTTCTGATGCGGGCTTCCACAGACATGCCACTGTGGCACGACACACGGCAAACAGCTCTGAATATAGACAAGAGACAAGTGCCATCAAAGAGATGAGCCTGGCCCGTTGGGATAGCATCCGTTCATTACCGTGACGTCAATACCCTGAATATTGTAGGGTGAACTAAGACCACCGAAACTCCTAAGATGGCGTAATTGTGTTTAATCCTTGCGGTCGCGACTGTATTTTGTCATTTTTATTTATTTATAGCCATTTTGGGTGACACTGACACACGGCTAGTTAAAGTTTACACAATATTTTTCAACATACAAGTCTACCAAATTAGATAGAGCAATATGAACCAGTAACACGATGTTTAGTTATTGTTCGATAAGAACGTCAAAGTCGAAACGTTAAAGTTAAATGTCAAAACGTCAATCGAAAGTAAAATAGTAGATTATGTGACTGATACATAATGCCTAATTATGTACAGTTACATACACTAGTTTATCTACACACATATCATGTGCTCTCTTTGATGTGTACAGGAACCGCATGTTCGACCGGCATTGTGACATTGATAATTGCTCTGCACTTATTTAGCTTGTTCAGTAGTACCAACTTCACAGACAAACTAGGGGCGTCACGCAGGCGGGCGTCGGTGTTCGAAATTTTAATGTCATAATTTGTCGAACATTGATACATTATGGTCATAATTCATCGATTTTCAGTTATGAAATGAGTTTTTACCAAGTAGTATAACATTCTGTATGTATATACATAGTAGATACATGTGTAGAGCGTATAAATATACGCTCTACACAGGCTACAAAGAACCTCTGACGTGCTTCAGCCTTGATGACATACCACGGTTATGTGGCCTCTTTATTAAGATACGGCCTAATTCTATGGGGTAACGCAAGAGAGTTTAAAAAGTTTTTATTTTACTAAAAATATGCATTAGAGCAATCTGCCATGCACATCCCTCAGAGTCATGTAAGCTTCTATTCATTAAACTTAAAATCTTGTCGTTGCCAAGTCTCTACATATTTGAAATGGCATGTTTTGCTCACAGTCAACCAAATATTTTCAAAAAAACAAGGATGCATACACATTTAACACAAGATATCCAGATAAAATTGTAACCCCACTATGCAGGACCGAATTTTGCAATAGAATTCGTTACAGAATGTTAATAAAAATATGCAGTCAATTAAAACGTTGCCATTGACACTATTTAAGTCCACAATACAAAGATGGCTCTTGAAGGAATGTTTCTATAATGTAGATGAATACCTTAATCTGAAAATTATTGATATCTAAAGAATTACTTATTAATATAATGTAAATAGACTTCAAATGACATATTTCTGCTGGTCCTAACGTGCGGTTATTGGACGCAGTAAAGAGGGTTTATGATACGTGTGTAGATAATAGTAGTTTATGTGACTGCTGCATAATGGAGGGCATTAAAACTCGAGTTAATGCCTAATTATGTACTACAGTTACATACACTAGTTTATCTACACACATATCATAAGCTCTCTTTGATGTGTTCAGGAACCGTATGTTTGACCGGCATTGTGGCTCTGCAGTTGTTTAGCTTGTTCTGTTAGTACCAACTTCATGCAGGCGGGCGTCGCCATTCGAAATTTAAATGTCAGTACCAACTTAACAGACAAACTAGGAGCGGCACGCAGTCGGGCGTCGGCGTTCGAAATTTGAATGTCATAATATGTAGAAAAACTACACATTATGGTCATAATGTGTAATTTTTCAGATAAGAAATGAGTTTTTTACCAAATAGTTTTACATTATGCTGATCGTAACGTGCGGTTTTTATACGCATTAAAGAGGGTTTATGATACGTGTGTAGATAAACGTCTTTATTTCGTAATTTTTGCCTCTTCTCTACATTGGACCGCTGTCTTATCATTTAGCTAAGTAGTATAAGGATATAACGTGATAATTATCCATGATAACATTTCTTTTTTTTTTAGGTGAGTCCGACTTCACTACTTGATTGCAACAACGGGCGTTGCATTGCGTCCGAAACGGTGAGTCCAAAAAACACTTTTTAAGCTAATTAATGCACATAGTCCTTAAGCTCAAAGTTGACTAACTAGAAAATCTTAAAGAAAAACACCAGAGCGTGTTGGGGTAATCAGTACTAGGTACTTTTAGCTCGGAAAGTATCAAAGCGGAAAGTCATACTGTTTGCTAAAAAGTTTCTGGAAGTTGTTTTCAAAGTGCGATGGGTATAAATTTAAAGTTTTTTTCTCGTTTTCCCGGGCCGTCCGGGTTCTGATGCATCGGCCCTGTTGGCGGCCACTCGAATCCCGCAACTGTTCACGGTTCGGTGCCAGACTAATTACGGCCCAGTTTTTACCCGGCCACACTTCAACATGTTCTCACTACGGTCGCTGGTGAAAAATCGAGTAGCGCAAAGCTCGAAAAGCGTCTTTAAAATTCACATGGCTGAGTCAGTTCTTCATTGCACCGCAATTTGAAAACTTGGGAGCTGCTCCGCAAAATGGTGGTTTGAGACAATTGTTTTAGAGTTCATTTTTATTGCGCGGTATGAAACATTTGATTGGACAAATGAAAAGTAAGGTCGTGATATAACAATATTTTAAACTTCATGCTCATTGCAATATGAATGAATGAAGGTAACGAACGCATTAAACGCATTGCAATATGAATGAATGAAGGCAACGAACGCATTAAAAGTTGAATTTTCATGTTGGAAAACTTCTCATGATTTCCTTGTGCCTTGAGTTGTTAATGGCAAATTACTGTGCAATTATTTAAGATTATTCTGAAGCTGAAATGCTCTGCAGTTCGTTGTTACATTTTTTGGGGCCATACCCTGAAGGGAAATAACTACCCTTAAAGCATCACTTCGTTTCCGCCTGTAAAAACCTTTTTCTCAGGAACGCGTGGAGGTATCAAGTTGAAATTGATATCAATTACTCAGATCTGTTAACCCTTAGAACTGTGGAAAAATCAAACAAAGGGCTACGCAATCAAAAGTTACGAGCGTTAATGCCGCAAATTTGCTGAGTTTGTTTCGTACTCGCAAGGGACACAAAAAGTTTACGTATTCTATCTGCTAAATTAGGTGGCAATAGAGTTTACTCACTGACCTTTAAGGCCCAAAATCACACAAAACCACTGAAGAGCGCCTTGGCAAAAAAAATATAAAATTATTTCCACTTAATTCATCGGTTTTAATAAATACACGATTAGATTAATTTGCCTCCATCAAAAAAAACCTGAACATAGTCTATATTAAAATGGAAATAAAATAATTTCAATATAGCATTACTGATATATTCTTAAAAAAAATATCCCAAAATTTTCCTCTTTTAGAACTCCTTATCAATCCTTAAATTTTATCAATTACATTTTATCCGTTTTTCGCTAAATTCGAAATAAAACCAGATTTTTAACGTCGCAGGGCAGCCCGATACTATTCCGCGCCGCCCGCTACCCCGCTAGTTCCGCTATGTACCCCGCCAGAAGACTACGGGCGAATGCGGCGCCCCTCACCTCAACAGCCAGAACTGGGCCTTAACACTGTGTCGCAAAATGTAATTTTTTTTCGCTGAATTTGTCGCTAGCAACACAAAGTTTGCGATAGTTTTGTGTTGACGAGAAAACTGTACTACGAGATTCTAGCGATATGTCGCTAGAATCTCGTAGTACAGTTTTCTCGTAGCGTCGTACCACAATAGTTAGCGAATCCAGTTTAGCGATGATTGTATGTAATCGACAGAATTAGCGATATATAAATTATATAAATTGGATTGGATTTTGGTGAAAAATGGCCACGTTAATTGGCAGATAGTTGCCAATTAACGTATATTGTATCTTTATCTGTATCTGTATAGATATACAGATACAGATGAAGATATTAGGGTACTTTCTTCACACAAAAAACGTTTCGTGCGGAACATTCGGTGCGCGTTTTTTTATGAAACTTCAAATTCTAATTTTTTGTTTTTTTTTTCCTTTACTTGTGCTATAACCTTGCTTCTTGCCACATTTCATGTTTTTAGAGTTCAACGGAAAGTACATTATATATTTTGAGCATAAACGGCCGTATCTTTTGCGTGCGTTGCCCGAGAAGTTTTATTTTTTCACACTTCTAAGGGGTCACAGACTTTATATCAGATTCAACTCGATACCTCCCACGCATTCCTGGAAAATGCTCTGTACATACGGACAACAACATGATCCTATAAGGGTTCGTTTTTCCTTTTAAGGTACGGAACCCTAACAACTTAATATGTGCGGAACTCTTAGTGCACGACTCAGACTCGCACTTGACCGGTTTATTGTAACTAAACGAATCGATTAGTTGTTAGGAATAATCATAATAAGCTTTTCATAATTCATAATTTTTATAGTGCATACAAACGACATTCAGAAAAAGTAATAACAGCTTTTCTTCAGAAGTTACTACTTTTACCGCTGAATGTTAATATTTATGATATCTGATAGTTCCCTTCATATACCTATTGTACTTTATAATCTATTTTTCAAATTAGTAGTTATTCCTAATGACTTTCTTGGCTAACTGTAACTATGTTTTCTTTTCGGTATAGTCTGAGGAATGTTTGAAGGTAATGTATTAAATTCCATCTATTTATGTTAGAAGCATTATTTTATTGTCGAAACGATTAAAAAGTAGTTGAAGCGGTCGCCGTAGCGGCTATCCGTCGAACATCGCCATCTTCAGCAACTATTCTATCAAACTTGTCGCAAATGTCTTCTAGTAAAGAGGTATACTGCTGTTCTGGTGTGGTACTGTCCTCTTGTAAATACAGGCATGATGAGACAGGGATATGTTACATGTACTGCTCTCGCTAACCGGATACATTTATTGCAAATTGAACAAATTAACTGGTTGACGAGTGGATAATACATTTTAAATAAATGGAATACCACATTTGGTAGGCCACTGCCGACATATTGATGTCGGTTGGAATGACACGTGAAAATATTAGTAGGAAGAATTTAATTTCCCCAACATGTTAGCTAGTTTGGAACCTCACAAAACTGCAAAATGTTTACGGTATTTGGTTTGACGGAAGCATGATAGTTATTTAATAAATGTTTGGTTTTCCCGATTGAATAAAATTTCAATTTCAAAATCTGCAGATCAGAAACGTTCACATCAACATTGATCATTTGCACAATCTGATTGAAAAGGGTTTAGACTGCACTACACAATGTAAGAAATGCCTATGTCATTATCTCTGCCAACCAAATTTAAAATCAGCTAAATATTATATATATTGACTACATTATGTCCATTTATTAAATTTCACGTGATGCATTATGTGCGGTTTGGCATGAAAATTTTGCGGGGTTAGTAGGGACAATTCGTGGCATATAAAGCTTTCAATCAGTTCAGCCGATACCTCGGTATCCTGCTGAATCTGATTGCATGGCCTGCCCTTTCCAATCTTACTCAATGAAGTGTTAAGTCAATGTCGTTAAACAACGAATAAAGTATGTATGTTCCCACCCCGGTAAATTAATATGACGCAAAGCAAATGGTTTAAAAATCCAATTTATAAAAAATAAAGGTTTTTACCAGGTTACTAACAATTACATGGTCATTATGCTCATGGTCTTCACACTAGGTATAACCTGTATCGTGGAGCCTAGATGAAAATTTAGTTTTGTGTTGCTGCGAGTCGCAAAATATAAATAAAAATAAACTGCTACAAAAAGAGACTAAAGTAATGATTAAACGAGGCTTAAAGCAACTTGCTTATTTGACGAAACCATTATAAATAAATGGACAACAGATAGAAGTAGATAAATATAATATTAAAATAAATAAATGTAGCCTATTAATGTCTCCACCGAGGGGCACAGGCCTTTACCCGGATACGAGTAAGATTAAGCCATACTCCACCACGCTGGCTCAGTGCGGGTTGTTGGAGTGGTCCGATAATGTAATTAAGATAAAATAATGATCTCATTGGGTCAGGATTCTAAACTGCATCTCAAGTGTGAGAAGTAAGCATGAAACGCATTAGACCATGGCGCTCAGATAAATAAAAATAACACAAATAACAAGGTATAAATAGAAAAATATAAAAAAGTCAAAAAATGGTCAAAAGTGGGTCGGGCTCGCACAGGAAGTGTTCCGTACCAGAAGCACTACAAATAATAAAACAAAAAACAAAAACAAGATTAAAATTATGCCCGATCGTGGATTCGAACCCAAAACTTAAGGATTGCCCAACGGATATTAAACCAATTGCGCCACCCCAACCATGTGATTACCCACGAAATCTACGATCATATTTGAATCATGATATGATTTGTTATATCGCTGGTGGTGTTAAAACGCGTCTCTTGAATGGGACCCACTTTAATTTAGATAATCTCGTGAAGTTCCATATTTGTTGCTGTAGTGGCAAAATAAATACACATTTGTGAAAATTTCATCTCACTACCTATTACGGCTCATGACGTACAGTCCGCTGACGGACGGATAGACAGACGAAAGACGGACAGCGGAGGCTTAGTAATAGGGTCCCGTATGGCACCCTACGGATTCGGAACCCTAAAAAAATATTTATAAGGTTTTTAGCCAAGTAGCGGTGCTGTTGTCATAATCTTGAATTGGAGCCATTTTTGGAGTCTTATTTTTTATTTTCGGACTGTGCTGGTTTACACTTTGTTGTGCTTACAGGTTATATTGTAAGGGTGTCATAGCGAAGAATCCACACCGTCTAGCGAATGCATTATTCATTTGGTGCCTGGGGTATATAATTATTACTTTTTCAGAAGACATTATTCCTCTGAGTTCATGGTAATGCTGTGCTGGAGAAGTAGAGTATTGAGGCCCTCAGAATGTAAAGTTGGCACACTGACATCGTCTACGACAATGGTCTTACTTGTCGATATTTGCACAGCATTTGAAAAAGATCAACAGATACATGGTGTAATGACGACCCCAGATGTGTAATAGAAACAGGCCCTTCTGGCTGTATGTAAACCTGGAGAGTAATCATAATAAACTAGAGACACGGAGGTATTGTAGCAGCAGCCCATACAGATAACGGTCTCAATTGCATGGCCCCGCGCACTTGTAGAATCGCTACACAAGCGCAAGCCGACGCTCGACGAGTTTTTGAATTTTTAAATTACTCATTGTGCGATGGAATATTGCTCGACACATTCATTCGTAATCACACAACATCGGCATTCAAATATGAACCAAAACACATAGGCTTAGCTCTCAAACTGCAGGGACGGCCGCGAGAGCTTATCATCTTACGCACCGCGAATCCAGCTACACTAGCGAGCTCGGATCGTCATTCCCTTGGCAGCAATTCTAGCAAATATCGCTCTAAATTATTGACGTGTAAGGTCCAAATAGCTGTGCCGTGTGCCATGCTTGACATCTAGCTAGCGAACCATTCGTACCCTTATTCCCGCGAATTCCCGCGTAATCCACAACTCGTCCTAGTCCTAGATGAATGCAAGGAGCATTCACTTTGGGAATATGTTTTCAAGCACTCTAGAAGTGCTCTGCATCGAAATCAAGACAATAATAAACACAAAACAAGAAATCCTTCAGACAGATGAAGCTACTTCATACGGTTCCTTCGAAAAAAGTCATAATAATATCGAATGTATAGAAATCACTCACGTGGAATTTACAGAGATAGAGGAGCTAAATAGAGCGTGAACAAAAGTGTCGGTGCAATCTATACTCTACTGAGCAAATCTGCAATCGCTCATATCATATCATACATTCTTGCTCAAAGCAGTATGGAGAGAATGCATTGTTTGATTCGGGTATAACTTTGTTGTCATAACGTTTTCTACTGCTTATGCGCTGAGTTACGACTTTGTTTGGATCTACGTATTCATTCCATACCATTACAGGCTAGTTCGGTCGTTAAATATCTTTATGACGCGGTCAAAATAGTTAGCTTAGGAATCTCATTGCTTAGTAACGAAATTGCATGCTAAACAGTAAATTTGATATGGTAGTGTAAGCTGTACTAATTAGATGCCTTTGAGGTATTTGTAATTTCATCAAACATTACAATTGACGCTGACGTCAAACCAATCAGTTGCATTTCAAGCGCACATCTGTGGGCTGCTTGTTACTCCAGTGTGGAAGTACTCTCAATGTCTTCGTTTGACCTTGGAGAAACATAATTTTGATGGTAGCACTATTGGAAATGTTTCGTTGAGTGTTGCCAGCAAAAACAAAACGTTTTCCTATTTATATCAGTAACAGTTGAGACTACGAAAAAATGTTCAAAAAAGAAAATTTAGCTACACAGATAGTGCACAGAAATAGTCATTACAATTTTTTACGTAGAATCAACCGTTTTCACATAAAATGTAATTTTTTAATACTATGTAATAAAAGATTGATTCAGGAATTTTGAGGGGTTGATAGGGAGATTATTCTGAGGAATTTTATTTTTCAATGCTTACAAATCAGCTGACCGCCCCCGGCCGAAAATGTATGTCAAAAACAAAGTTGATCATTATAATAAAAAAATACTTTGTTTGAGATAACGTATGACCATACATAAAACGTTAAATGACCTTTTCTGAGCAGAACCTGTGTAACTACTATGTGCATTTTTTGATATCAGCTTTTTGCGTAATCCCAACGATTACTTCTATGAGGGACGGTATTAACGGTGACTTGAATATGTAAATAGGAAATCCTTTTTTTTGCTGGAAATACTCGATCGCAACATTTTCAAGAGTGCCACCATCGAAATCATGTTTATCCAAGGTTAAATGAAGATCGAGACTGCTTCCACACTTACATCATCTAGGATCCCTCGGAAACCACGTTGTGTTTGAAAGGCAATTAATTAATTAGAATTTCGAGATATCAGAATGTTTAGTACTTACTTAAATAATGTTTGATTTAATTGCCGATTTAACTTCCAGGAATCTGATATCATCCGCCTCGAACCCAAGTCGGGATACTTAAAAGTATATTGTAGTTTAACTGTACATATAGAAGCATGGTGTATTGTCTCACAAACATCAGTGGATTGTGGAAGTCATCGGCAGAACTCGTTCCAGGCCGCTCGGCGTACCGCGTCGTAGAATGTTATTACCTCGGTACTTGGGAAGCGCGCGCGCAACGAGCGGGACAGGGACAGCCTCACGCGAAGTTAGTGGGATCGAGTAGGAAGGAGGATGCAAGGGGTCAGCGAAAGTGCATTGCCACGGCTGCGGTGCGCTGCACCGATGGGAAAAGCATTTCTGGATTTAGAAGACGAAGGTTTGTGCATTTGAATTAGATTTGCTAAGTTCAAGAGTCCCTCGCGCATTGAACCCAGTTCTATGCTGCAAAGATACTTCCACAAATGTATTGGGGACTGGTCACAATTGATTTTACAAGTTTCTACAAACACCTTGTAGGCACTTCAGATATTTTTTTTATCAGAAGGCAATATCAAAAATTAATACACTAAAGCGATGGCCCTAATGAAATGAAACATTTATCAGATAATTCTCAATATATGATGATGAGCTTAACTAGGTTTGAATGCCTAATGAGAATTTTAATAATAAACGAAGAGTGCCAATACGTGGCGCATTAGGGGCGAGGTACGACTCTTTCAATTTTAAAGGTAAGGTAGGTAACAATCGAACTGTGTCAAGTGGTATTCCCGAACTCTTCACTAGGGGTCGGAGGGCATGCACGACTTGGAACAATGGTCCAAGTTATTCGGCGGAATTGGGAAAATTACTGTAAACTAGTCTTTACATGCTTAGAATGAAGACGACATGAGATGCGAAAGAATTTCCAGGAATAAAAATAATTGTTAGAACCATTACCCGTATTATTGTTGACTACTAGATTTCAATGCTTAATTGCAGGAGGTCTTCTTAAAGTTCAGATTCCTCTCGCTTGTCAGCTTCCGAAGAGATTACAAAACTAGTTAAAAATACAGTAAAACATGGGGAAGAAAGTAAACCCTACAAGCTTGCTGCCCTTGATCAAATTTAAAACATTTCGTTTAAAAGTGTTTATTTCCGGAGAAAACCGGAAGTCTCAGAACCCTGCAGAAGTGGACGGTGAATGTCTCTCAAAAAAAATTGTTCCAAAATTCTTGGTTTTTAAAGAGCTGGTAACGGAAGCCCTTTCAAGACATATTTTAATAGGGTATTGTCATGCCCGAATCATTGTCGTGTTCGCTTGATTTGTTGTTTTCTGTAGGAAGGGCTCATTCATTTTCATAATTTCTTTGGAAAAAATATTTTATACCAAATGTTGAAGCCTTTATATTTTTAGAAGGTAATTCTGAAATAATAAAAATATAAGAAGACCGTATAGGGTAACTATGATCTTATCTGTGGTATTAGTACGGTTAATGACTTTTACAAAAAATAGACAAAAATGAATTTACTTTACAATAACAAGCGCAGGTTTAATTATGTAAGTAAATATTGTACCAACAATAAAATAAATCACACATTTAATATGGAAGAGCCACGAGTACAAAAAGGAATATGAATTGCTATAATTTCATTACTCCCGCGTATATTTTTCATCCAGCACGACCAACAAGAGAGCAAACGCCGTGTGAGCGAGTGTAGAGTAGTCACAGGTAGCTG
Source organism: Argyresthia goedartella (assembly GCA_949825045.1). Taxonomy (NCBI): domain Eukaryota; kingdom Metazoa; phylum Arthropoda; class Insecta; order Lepidoptera; family Argyresthiidae; genus Argyresthia; species Argyresthia goedartella. The sequence goes on from OX463815.1 coordinate 3,196,650, forward strand.
CTAGATTACATCGCTTTGTACATGTAGTTTAATATGCAACGAATTTAATAGTTAATGTCCTCGCGACGACGGTACTCTCGTGTGTTCTCAATTACTACACACTTATTCCTTGGGGAGGGAGAGTTGGCGTCGGTAGATGAGGATTTATGCGTACACTTTACTGCTGATGTAGGCTACCGTTTTCCAATCTAATTTTTGAGAGCAAAGTTGAGAAAAACATTTTAAAAGATTGTTTTGAACATGGCTGTACTCTGTGTCATAGAACAGATGCAGATTGCCTATATATACACTCGAAGTCCTCATAAAATTTTTACTTACAAACATTAAGGGTGCATAAAAATAGTTGTGTCAAACGACTCGTAAATATTACTCAGATACTTTTTTTGTTTAAGATACAAGGGAGTGCAAAATGGGTTAATTCCGTATCTAACAGCAACTGCAGACGACGTATCGCGTGAGTGGGCAAGCGAGACAGCGGGCGGTTTTATCTACTAACGCTCACTGTCTCGTTTACTCGCTAAGTAACTACGGTCGCCTACTCGCTCACACACTGTTAGCATTGTAGTTACCTACTACGCTTGCTGTCTCGTTTACTCGCTAAGTAACTACGCTCGCTGTTTCGCTCACACACTGTCAGCACTTTGTAGTTACCTACTAACGCTCGCCGTCTCGTTTACTTGCTAAGTATCTTACCTACTAACACTCGTTGTCTCGCTTACTCGATGAGTTACTACGCTGGCTGTGTCGCTCACAACCTGTTAGCTCTGTGTAGTTACCTTTATACGCTCACTGTCTCGTTTACTCGCTCAGTAACTACGCTCGCTGTGTCGCTCACACACTGTAATCACTGTGTAGTTATCTACTAAGGCTCACTGTCTCGTTTACTCGCTAAGTAACTACGCTCGCTGACTCGCTGACACACCGTAAGCACTATAGTTACCTACTACGCTCGCTGTCTCTTTTACTCGCTAAGTAACTACGCTCGCTGTGTCACTCACACACTGTAAGCACTATGTAGTTATCTTCTACGCTCACAGTCTCCCTCACACACTCACGCGACACGTCGTCTACAGTTGCGGTCGGCGGCGGCGGCGGCGATGGAATCACACCCTTCATATTTTGTAACGTTGCAACTTCGATTTACTAACGACAAAAAATATAGCATAATACCATGGGGTTTATGGTATCCCCGTTGTGAAACGAAATTGCCTTCATAAAACAGTTTTTAATTCGTGTCATAGTACATCCATTAAGATAGCCATGAAACCCTATCTGAAAATGATATCTTTTTTATGTTATTTAAATGTGAAAGTATAGAAGCACCCTTTGAGCATTAGGTAGGGGTTACTCAAAAAATAAATGGGTTTATAAATCTATTATGTCCTCTTTTTATGACGAGTTTTTGATATCGTCTATTGATTTGCTATTTTGTAAAAATGTCTAAACTTTTTCAGATATACCGGTAGATAGTCAGGCACAGATATACCTGTAGATAGTCAGGCACAGATATACCTGTAGATAGTCAGGCACAGATATACCTGTAGATAGTCAGGCACAGATATACCTGTAGATAGTCAGGCACAGATATACCTGTAGATAGTCAGGCACAGATATACCTGTAGATAGTCAGGCACAGATATACCTGTAGATAGTCAGGCACAGATATACCGGTAGATAGTCAGGCACAGATATACCTGTAGATAGTCAGGCACAGATATACCTGTAGATAGTCAGGCACAGATATACCTGTAGATAGTCAGGCACAGATATACCTGTAGATAGTCAGGCACAATGTACATTAATGCGTCATAAACTTATGAAAAAGTTTCTTATGAAAACATTGGAATCAATGGCAACCGTACTAGAACTGTCGGATTTTAAATTATTCATATGTAATACTAGGTGTACGTTCCAAAAGCAGATACTTCTCAAAGAAGAACGCACAAAAAACTCTGAGGCAGCACTTTTTCAAAGGAAATACTTATAACTAATAATATATACGGATTTCAAGTTGTCAGTTACCAGTTACTTTGATAGTGAGTTCACAATGCCCTAACAACTTAGGCTACCTGACCTTCAAGACTAGACTAGACTTAGTAAGTCTAATTTGTTATGCTAAACTTAGCTGAATTATAATACGTCTAATTAGGCACTTTGCAATAGTTAAGTCCACTTACGCTAAGAAATGTATTTAAGCTAGCACAGATCAACTTGTAAGTTAAGTTAGGATTGAGTTTTCCAGGTGCCAGCCAGATGGACTGATGACCTTTGTGAAGCACACAAGTTAGGCAAAGTTGATGATCTGTAACTTTCACAAGAGTGTGAAACTTGGTATCGGCAATCGTGCTTCTGCCACCCCGTATGGGAAAAGGCGTGACGCTACGTTTGTGTTTGTAAAAGTTGTACAGATGTTATGCATACCAATATATCGGTAGCTGACAAATCAATCCACAATCATCATCACTTCATTAGACACTACTGCCGGAGTTCGTACCTCGTCCGTCACATCATCGTAACTACCCCTTTGTCACTCCACGCTGTTTAAGACACTGTAGAACACGACATGGTTCTATTGTTTGATATTCCCAATATGGAACTGCCGTGCCAAAAACGCACCTATTTTACTACCAATAAATTCGAAACGACCGCCAGAATTAGTAAACGATCACCAAATTGTGTTTGGATAAATGGTCACCAAACTTCTTTTTGTGTTTTGTGTACTTAGTTTACGTTTTAAGTATTTTTTGTTGTTCTTACATGTTCAACCTAACTCGAAGGATAAAGGGGGCTTCGCTTCGCTCACACCCTTTACTCTTACCTAAGCTACCGCAGTATTTTGTCCTGATATAACGGATAAAAATATTTTAGTTGGCATTTAAATTGTTCTCGAAACTAACTATAGTCTGTTATTGCATTCGACGGACATGTTTGACAACTCAAAATGTACAAATGTCGCTAGAACTTGCACAGTGCTATATACATGTTGATGGCCAATAAATACTCAGATTATAAGCAAACCTCAAACTCTTTGCATAAGTAGATGAATGTTTTGTTTATGCTGGATTATTACCATACCAAATTAAGTAGGACGTCACCATAGTCATAGTTTGTCCCAAAACAAAGACATCTTCAATTAAATTGCACAAAAACACAACAAAATGGTTATGTCACAAACAAGATGTGATCAAGACGATGAATCATATCCTTTATATAGTCTGTGAATCATTTCCTCATTTTATTACGGAAAACATTGTTCTGTAATTTCATGTTAATTGCCACTTACGGTCAAAAGTGGACCTAGCTAGGTATGCGAATCTCGCAAGGGATGAGAAGAAATCGTGCTTAGAAGCCAGCATTCCTTACGTAAGTGCTTTTTATGAAGTTTCTATGTTTATTTTACATAATATTTGCACATACAACACAAACATTGATTCTGGTCGCTTACTACGATACCCTGGGTCGCGGGAATCAGAAACAGCAACGTCACACACATAAACATCCAAGACCTGGGGTTTTTTTCTTTATCCCCAGCCGGGTACCGAACCCGGGACCTCTCGCATGGCAGGTAGAGCCAGAACCGCAGCGCCACAGATGTCGTAACCAGACTAATGTACTTATGATGTTGTTTTAGATAAACGAGATGTCTTAGATGTCTTAACCCAGTGTTTACAGGCCCAGAAATATGACGTTTGTGTATATTTTGGCTAGTTCATTCAAATTTGTAAGATGGAACAAACTTCCTAGCGCCATCAGAGACAGCCCGTCACTTTATTTTTTTTTCCAAGTCGCTTAAAAGAACACTATCTTTCTCTTCCATACTAGAATTGTGTAACTATATTGCTTTGATATATATTTTGTAGGGGAAATATTAAACTGCACATCAATAATACTGATTTTCACAGCAAATATACTGATTTTTACAGTAAATATCAGGGCAAAATACTGCGGTAGCTTAGGTGAAGGGTAATGGTAATTTATCCTTCGTGCTTCAAAATATAAGAACAACATAAGTTAAACATAAAAAGTGTTTTTGCTGATCCTTTTTTGCTGTGAAAATCAGTATTTTTGAAGTGTTATTAAATACTAGCCATTTTGTAGTATAATTTTCTCTATTTGTATTAATATTATGTATTTATTTACATATTAGTAAGTAGTTTATTATTTTAATAATTTAACGTTGTGCACATAGGTCTACCTGTTCTTTCATGTATCCTGCCCATCCTAGGTTATATTTTTAGGCTTTTATTATACTTATATTATATATAACGTATTTTATACGTTAGTAGGTGGTTATATAATTTATTACGCACTAGACTGCCCTTACTAGCAATATATTTTCCTGTCCTGTCTAGGTTTGATGGCAGAAATCCCTTTATAGAGAAAAGCTCGCCTTTGTACACCTAGTTCACATTTTGATATATCTTATGTTTTTGTTCAATAAAGTACTATGACGATGCAAATTTCGTTACATAAAAACTCTTAACGATAATATATCGATTGCTCCCACCCAAGGGCGGAAAATCCCGTATTTGGCTGGTCGGCGGCGCCTATTCTGTTTGGAGACTGACTGCCACAAAACGGCATTTTGCGGCCTTGGAAGTAGTCGATGTGCCATCGCTATGCGTTTTCCATAACATAATAGGGCCCCTGATGTTACACTAGTGCAGAGACTTCTAGAAATTCACGCGGGATGCCTTTCTTTCATAAAATGGTATTATCGTGTTCAGTAACAATATTTCTTATTTATAAAGAAACTTCTTTGTAAATATTGTTATCACGACTCTGACAAGTGTCAATGTGGCCGGGGTAGTGCGAAGAAGCTGGTTCAAGTGTCAATGTGGCCGGGGTAGTGCGAAGAAGCTGGTTCAAGTGTCAATGTGGCCGGGGTAGTGCGAAGAAGCTGGTTCAAGTGTCAATGTGGCCGGGGTAGTGCGAAGAAGCTGGTTCAAGTGTCAATGTAGCCGGGGTAGTGCGAAGAAGCTGGTTCAAGTGTCAATGTGGCCGGGGTAGTGCGAAGAAGCTGGTTCAAGTGTCAATGTGGCCGGGGTAGTGCGAAGAAGCTGGTTCAAGTGTCAATGTGGCCGGGGTAGTGCGAAGAAGCTGGTTCAATTGTCAATGTGGCCGGGGTAGTGCGAAGAAGCTGGTTCAAGTGTCAATGTGGCCGGGGTAGTGCGAAGAAGCTGGTTCAAGTGTCAATTTGGCCGGGGTAGTGCGAAGAAGCTGGTTCAAATCACTATATAGGTGTTTCATTACATTGGATTTATGTGGGTACCGGTCAATCCGGATTTTGGTAAAACCGTAAAATAAATTGTTGTTTGGGTACGGTGTCATGTCTTTTATATATTAACAAGAATTTAAGTGAGTGAGAGTGAATGTAAAAAAATGTTAATATCCAAACAAATCTAAAAAGGGTTAATAAAATTTGTAGGGAATTCTAGAAAAACTATCTTAAAAATGCCATGAAATTTTATTTATAGATACATTTGTTTTTTTTGGTGTAGAGTCACTTATTGACTATACGTAAGTACTACAGTCTAGTTAGTGTTGCGATGGCGGTCATTGACCCTACTTCTACTGCCAATCCAATCAGTCATGGTCACGGTCGGCGACCTTAATTTCGAAAGTCACACGGAATAGATAAGTATCGCTAACCCCATCATTAGCGTACAGTGGTAGACACGAGTCGATGACCGCTATTGCAACGCTAACCACGCCACGTTTGTTTTTTGTTTGAGAGTGTAAAGCTGTGCATGAGCTATCGATCTCACCAAACCATTCACAGTCCGCGCCAAATTGCTTTGGCTTTGCGTGAGAGTAAGGTAGGGGTTAACCTCTTTTTATCAAATAGAGAGAGAAGAGACCCCACCTTCCCCTTGCCCAAGGCCAAAGAAACTTGGCGCGGACTGCACATATTGCATTTTTGGATAGTAAATCCACGGCGGGCAGGCTAAACCGGCTATTAGCCCTCGTCGGCTCACTGTATGACGGACGCGGCCCGTGGGACGCGTGCCTGGCTAATTCCGCATTTGTTTGCGGCACTCCCGAAACACGGGCTAGTTTCAAACATTCAACCAACCGAAGAAATACAGGATCCATCTACAGGTCGAAAACACAACAACGAGTGTGGCGTAGCGGGAAGGAAGGAAAGGAGAGCTCACGAATACGCCTTTAAAAGATATAAGGTAACATAGAAGACAAGGGGTCACGGAGGGGCGGAAAGGTAATAAATCGATTTTTCTAGGGCAGTTAATTATATTAGGTACACTTTTACATTTTCGGTCGAAGATAGCCGAAACAAAAACAAAAATGTTTGATGTTCAAAAGGTGGTCAGGCAGTTCATAAATGACCCCCCTAGCTTTACTGAAATTATTAGTCAGATTAAATTTTGCCGAAGCGTACAATTTACAAACGCAATGTTTCTGGTTTTTTGGCCAATAACCGCACAGTTGATGTACAAACGACAAAAAAGTAGAACTGGCGCTACCCCATGACGAGCGGGCCCCGAGAACGAAGATTAATCGTCGGTGAACGGAATTACCACAGTTGCGACCACACACGAACCACCAAATCGCAACTATCCACCTTAAGCTTAACAACATAGAGTGCAAACTACCGTCATTCTCGCATCAAGTGTGCGAAGCTGTGGTCAAACGGACATACAACAACTTCACACTTCAACTTACGCCCTTATTGATATAAGAATAGGAATCATAAAGGCTCGTTATACTGACCGATGTGCGGAATTGTGGTCAATCCCGGTCCGTAGTGCGATATACTGTGGCTAAAACAGTAATTTGTTCAAGGGGTGTAGTGTTAAAGATAAACGGATCTAATAACTATAGACCTTGCACTATCTACAAACCCTATCTGATATGGTACATCTGAATAAAATCTACCGTCTTCTTCTATCGTAATTATATTAATTTAAACAATTTGCTTTAAACGGACCTGATTTTGTTTGAGATAAAATCAAACCTCTTAAATACTTAAACTCTGTTTAGTTCTTAAAGGTTTAATGAAATTTATTATCACTAAAGACATAGGTCACTTACGTGATAACATAGATAAAAATACATTTAAATGTCCGTCGTCGACATAGTTCTAATAAGTACAATAAGAGGTGACAGCCAGTACAGTTCGGGTAGGTATGTCAAAAAAATTATGAAGTAACTATGTAAGTATCGAAGGACATAAGGTTACATTCCCACTTGTCGATAAAATATGTTGAGTTAATAGTCTTTTGAATGCATACATTGTTTGAGCGTTTCTTATAGATGAGGGTAGTTGGTTATAAAGTCGCGCTCCGCCAGTAGTTATCATCGTTTTGCCGTAATTAGTTCGATGTCTGGGTATGACTAGGAAGCTTCCTCGCCGCGTACAGCGGCCGCCTATAACATGTTTTCGCTGGGTGAACGTTATGTTAGTATGGATACTACTGTTGAGGGATTTTCGAATAAACATACATACGCTATAATTGTAAAGATTTTTAATATCCATTAATTTTGTTTCTGAATAAACTTGTTTTGTTGGTGTGTAATAATTATAATTGAAAAGTAATTTAATTATTTTATTTTGTTGACGCTGTAATTTAGCTAACCTTGTTTTTGTAGCAGATCCCCATATTTCGATTAAATAAATTAAGTGTGGTTTAACTAGAGAATTAACTCGTAATTTAAAAGGCAGGCATCGTACGATGCTACGAAGTGAGCCCCGGAGTGCTACTAGTTTGCTAATTATATGCTCAATGTGAATATTCCAGGTTAATTGGATGGTCAAGATACAGGCCGAGATATTTTTCATGAGTTTTCTGTTGGAGGGGTACATTGCCTATGGTAAGTGGAGGGTGCGAAGGTATGGGTTTATGTTTGGCTTTAAATAAGACATAGCAAGTTTTCGAGATGTTGATGGTGAGTAAATTGCTTCTAAGCCAGTTATACAGGGTGTTCAGATCTTCTTGTGCCTGTGCAACCAGGTCATGTATAGATGGACCAAAATAGAATAAACAGGTGTCATCCGCATACAGGCTAATTCGGCCATGTAGTTCAGTAGTTACATAAGTATTGTCCTACCACCCACTAAACCTAAGTAATGGAATGATATAGGATATGCACTTTTTCCAGTTTAAAAATGCATAGCCACTACTTCCAGGCGCAATTCAGCATCAGCTAAAGTAGCATCGCTTTTGTTCACTCGCATCTATATTTCAGTCCTTCTGTACTAATTGCAGTGCTAGAGTCTACAGTGCAGTGGCAACAATCACTAGGTCTTAATTAATTGTGTTTCTTGCGGGTATTTTTTAACATGCAGGAGTTTACACGCAGGCTGGCGAAACAGAGTGTGATTAATTTTGAGTTTTTTTAGCTATACCTCCTACTCATATTTGAAGTTCGTAGGTCATTATGTTGACACTATTGACAAATATTGTTGTCCAAAGAGATCATCATAACGATTTTGATCTGACAATAACTTTTCCTTACCATTACAAGGTAACATAAAAAAAATAAACATGAGTTCAATAAAAAATAATATTTTCACTGTATAAATCAAATCGATCATGGTAACCTAAGTAGTCTAGCAACACAAACAAAGAAACCACCTGACAGAATATAAATGACTGTATTTTATAAGGCAGAAATCCTTCCACAGTGGCGTCATATTGGTAAACTGCGGTATTGATGGCCCCGATGGGCCCGTTATTGGGACCGGAGGGTTCCGTATATGCGGAAGAAGCCTAATGACGGCATCCGCTACAATAGCACATGCGGCCCTTGCTATTATTGGTGTCTGACCTCACCGCTACAAGCGATTTGTTAAACGAGATTCGAACCTCTTTCTGATCTGGGCTATTTTTCTCTCTCGTCTGTTATCGGATCTCGGTATATGATTTGAGTTTTCAGGGGGTTCCATAAAGGTTGTGGTACTAAACTGGAGTATTAGTGCGCCAAGCTGTCTCAAACAGACGGTAGAGCTCGTGATAGTACAGCTAATGCTTTTGGAGTCAGAAAGCCCAAGGACTTCCTTTCCTTAAGCTTCTGGTGCCGGTAGACCTCAAGATAGTGTTTTTGGCCAAATATTACTGACCGGAGAGCATCGTCTGCCGACGCTATAGGGAAGCGAGACCGAAGAGGAAAATCCTTAGCTAGGCTAGCTGATATTTTTTGTGTGTTTTATTAGTAGTTTATGTGACTGATACATAATGCCTAATTATGTACAGTTACATACACTAGTTTATCTACACACATATCACAAGCTCTCTTTGATGTGTTCAGGAACCGCATGTTTGACCGGCATTGTGGCATTGAGTTGTTTAGCTTGTTCTGTCGTACCAACTTCACAGACAAAGTAGCGGCGGCACGCAGGCGGGCGTTGGCGTTCGAAATTTGAATGTCAGTATATGTAGAAAATTTACACATTATGGTCATAATGTTCAATATTCAGATAAGAAATGAGTTTTTTCAAAGTAGTTTAACATTATGCTGATCGTAACGTGCGGTTTTTCGACGCAGTAAAGAGGGTTTATGATACGTGTGTAGATAAAAAATATATGTATCTCTAGTTGTAAGGTATATTTTGATATGGGTTTTCTGTTCACCTGAAATAGAGATTATTATTATTATTAAAACTGCAGTTCGGTTAGGATTTAGTCAAAATTTGAGACGTACAAATATCACAAGTTTCGCGAGTCATTTTCTGGTGAAGAAAGTTGTGAGGTACGTGTAAGGATGTAGTTTGAGTGAAATAAAACTTTAATATCGTCACCGTGTATTGCCGACTGGATGAGTTACGTGGCAGAACTTACAATTGTTCACGGTACTGCGTACACGGTAATGTTTGATACGGCTTGGAAATGGTATACTTGCTAATGATGACCCGAATGGCCGAGTCGGCAGTGACCCTGCCTACGAAGCCAAGGGTCCCTGGTTCGAGTCCCGGTGGGGGCAATATTTGTTTAATGAGAACGGATGTTTGTACCCTAGTCATGGTTTTTTATCTATCTAAGTATAATATTTATCTACATAAGTATGTGTATCGTTGTCTAGTAAACAAAATACAGGGAATCTTAATTTGGGGCTAAATCAATGTGTGTAAGTAGTGTCCAAGGTATTATTATTATTGTTATTATGTACAACGCGGTAATTAAAAATTTATCTCCTCACTAAATTTCTTATTCATAATCGAATGTCGAGATTCGCCTCTAATTTGCGACGCCACGGCTTCGCCTACTCTAAGCCTGGCTCGTTGATTTAATCCGGAACAATAAAACTACCAAGAGGGACGCTCAAAAGCAAAGTAAACGGAGGAGACTTGTTGCATTTTAAGTTAATTAAGTCGCGGAACGAATCTGATACTACGGCGGTCTCTGAGGACTGTTTGTTGCCGTGAATAGTCCGTGAATTGCAGTTTCATTCCATTGTCAGTGACTGCTAAACTCCTAGTTAACTGCCACACGCTTATGCGTATAGATTTATGTTAATATATTAGTTTGGTGGCAATCAAAGTTTTTGAAAATAGTTTGCAAGAAGATCATCTAATCATTATAAAAAATAGAATACAAATATTTGTAAATGGAGCCTTGCATCTAAGACTTTTCTTTTCGTATGGCGAGAGAACTGATTTAGACAGTTAGACACTTTTTGTGTTTTTCTGCCTCTCAAAACGCCAACATTGATTGTCTGACTGACAGATAATGCACAGACTAAACCAGTGGAGCTAGAATTATGATACTGTATTCTTATGTACCGTGAGGGAGCAACAAAAGGAATGATTTTGTGAAATGCCTCCCCTAAGGGGGGCAAAAGGATTAAAGTTGGTATGAAAATCAAAAAGCAGTTCATCTATTAAGCTGAAATTTTTCAGGTGGGGTTTTTATAGGTTTAAGACGTCAAATAAACAAGTGATTTTTCAAATTTCGTCCCTCTAATTGGGAAGGGGGAGATGAACTTTGTATGAACGTACAAAAAATATTTGACCTATGAAGCTGTGAGACGTCTCACAGTAAAAATATTTTATCGAAATTTAACTTAAAAACTACTTCACTTGTGAAAGTGTGGCAATAGGAAGTTTAAAAATGCGGGACGTCAGTTCATTGGGAGTTTTTTTAGTTCATCTATTAAGCTGAAATTTTTCAGGTGGGGTTTTTATAGGTTTAAGACGTCAAATAAACAAGTGATTTTTCAAATTTCGTCCCTCTAATTGGGAAGGGGGAGATGAACTTTGTATTAACGTACAAAAAATATTTGACCTATGAAGCTGTGACACGTCTCACAGTAAAAATATTTATTTTATCGAAATTTAACTTAAAAACTACTTCACTTATGAAAATGTGGCAATAGGTAGTTTAACAACGCGGGACGTCAGTTCATTGGGAGTTTTTTTATTCCTGCCCTAAAGGGGAAAGAGGAGAGAGGGGTAAGGGGAGTTTGAGTTCGTGTTAAGTTCTTTGAAGTTACAAGTCAGGTAGGTAGTTTATAGGTCTTACGGCCGATTTTGCCTTCCCCAGATAACATTTATCTGTCCATTTAATTAAGGAATTTGACAGAATTTGTACCTGTGAAATGGCAAATAAAGTTATCTGACTGTTTATTTGGAGATGGAACAATCGCCCTTACACAGATTTTCGTAAAGGGCCATTATAAGGGGTAGAGAAATTACACTTGGCCATTTTCCGCGCGACTCCACGCGAGCGAATCCCTGCGCAAGTACAAGATAAAATTCTATTTTTAATAGCCTTAGGGTAAAACTGCAGCTACATTTACCTCACAGAAAATTCTTATTTGCTGCTCGTCAGAGTACCTGGGCAAGGTCCATTTTCTTGAGTTCTAATTGAAATGCCATGTTTTTTCAGGACCTGAGAGCTTTATGATAAAATAGAAGAGACTGTCTGACACTAACGCAAACAGAAGAAACTTGTTCCATTTAAGTTAATTAATCTTTGCTTCAGGTGAAATAGTTTCAAGTGGATATAATAGGGATATACGTATGGGTATATCTCCCGTTAGAGATAACCTCGGCTTTGTACACTTAAGTGTTCTGTATGTTTTAGTTGCAGTTACATATTGAAATTATACAATAAGTGGTACATTTTTATATTACTTATAATGGATGTGTGCTTCACTTAATAACAGATGATTATAAGCCACTTCCTACTTGTGCCAACTTAACCTCAAGTAGTACAAAGATGTCATTGAAATACTTTTTGTGTACTTTTTTATTTCAAACATGGTGGAGATGTTCGACCCGCACATTTTTTGTTTCAAGAAAAAGTATGTTCATTTTCTTTGACATAAGCAAGATGAAGTCTCGTTTGGGTCTAAAGTAATGTTTGTCTTGGGAAGTTCTTGAAGAAGATTGAAGTGAAATAAGAGAAAAGGAAGCACTCTAAGTAGGGATTTTTGTCTTACTTGTTTTTGAGTACATAGTCGGAATCAGTGGGTTTACTTATACTTAGGTACTAGTAGTCAATTTGAGTGAACCCATCTCCATTTTTTTTTAGGAAAAGACGGAATAATACCAAAATCTTAAGTCGAATCTCGTTTTTTAATCGAATAAAAAAAACTTGCCTTCGCCTTAATCTGTAATCATTTTGCCTTTTTTTTCTTCTAAAGATAATAATAACAGCCGGAATAGAAAAAGGGCTTACGTCGAAAATCTCTCAAGACTATAAAAGCTATAGGTATAATTCTTGAATTCTCGGTTTGGGGCCGGCGATTGTGATGCGTGCGACAAGCTTCCTAATCCGACTTAGCTGAGTCAGGGAGTGGAGGAAGGCTCTATACAAACTGCTTGGTTCTCCTTAAACCAGACAGAGATCAACTACTTTAACATCCATAAGGTTCCAAATCGCGAGCCGTCCCAACTACCCTCGGTTTTTGAGAGGTTAATACAGTGGCTTGTTTCTGTCCAATAGTTTCAAACCAACATCTTATAGTTAGAGCAATGATAATATTCACTCCGCAACAGTTGTTCCAACTTCACCAGAAATTATACCATAACTTTTTGACAGCTAATCATTATATAAGTCACGCGAAATATAATTGCTAGTAATATAAGTAGCTGAGTTAAATAACTTCCGCCACTAAGGCAGGAAGTTAGAAGATATTTATCGTCTAAAAAGTTTTCTCCCTCAGCCGATTCAAGATCCGAGTATTTTCTTCTGGAGCGGCAGTGGATAAATTATTCATTATTACTGCGAATAAAAAATAATTATGTTTATTTATGAAGAATTTCTTATAATAAAGAACCTATTGTTTTCCTTAAAGAAATTTAGCCAAAGCGAATTACGGTGTCCAATGTAAAAAGATAAATGAGACATTTTTAGAATGATAAAGAAACTGTTTAACCTTTCTATCTACTACTACTACTACTACTACTACTAGATTTAGACGACAAATATCCTTTTAAGATAAGAAACATAATATGATGGTACAAAGAAACACACAACAAAGATACCTTAGATGCTTAGACTAAAGAAGTACTGAAGCGAATTGTGAATCAATATATAAAACAATAAATAATCATCTTCCTTAATTCTTAAGAATGTCCTGGCTAGTGCACAAGAACAAGGAAGAAGCCAGCGTAAATGTAATAAAGCTCCCGCGACATTTATGCCAGGTAATTTAATCCCATATATTCCCGGTAAATGTGAGCACTGCAATACTGTAGTACATAAACATCGAGTGTAAGATGTATCGTACACTTACATCTACTCTCCCTAACTATGTTTGTATCGCATTACGCATTACACGCGGCAACATTACACATCACATCACGGAGACAACAACTTGACGCCGTAACCCCATGAGCGTAGAAATGTTGAAACAAGAAAATGAAATTCGCGTTCTAATTTATGCTCACCCACATAAGCGTATTAGGAGCGATAATTTAAAACGTAGGTACGCAGTCGCTGATATGTAGCGGTAGTAAAGCTTGCCTTCCGCGCTTCGCGTATGACGCATGCTGGTAATTAGTAAGCGAACTGGATTCGTGTGACGCAATCTCAGATAAGGTAAATCGATTATCATTTGAGAATATGATTCGCTATGATCACAGGAGATTACTAATTTTTTAGGTACTAGGTACATACTTTATGGATAGAAAAGTGTGGGCTTGTTCTCATTCTGCCATCGGAACTGGAGTGAAATCGGTATATATATAAAGAAGAACCCGTTTAATAACATAACTGCATATTTTTGACCAACGGCATGCGTCTACGCAATACTACGCAGACGCTACGGCAACGCTACAAGATTGCTACGCAGCGTAGTCGATCGACCGTAGCAGTTTAACAGAGCTACAAGATTTTACAGACGGCCCGTTATTTTTTGTCTGGCGTTACGGGGTTTGAAGCAGTTCCCTGTGAAACTCATAAAGATCAGTGAAGTGAACCACAAAAGGGCCCAAGGCTCAAACAGATGCCGCAACGGCAATGGTTGCGGACGGGCCGGCTGCAGTGGATCTGCCGTAACTAATGTTACCGCTCGTCTGTTTCAGTCCTAAATGCCTCTTATTTAAGACACAGCAAAAAAGTATCAGCAAAAACACCTTTTATGGTTTAAGTATTTTTGTTGTGCTTACATGTTCAACCTAATACGAAGGATAAAGGGGGCTTCGCTTCGCTCACACCCTTTACCCTTCACCTAATCTACCGCAGTATTTTGCCCTGATATTTGCTGTGCAAATCAGTATTTTTGATGTGCAGTTTAATATTTCCCCTTATTAACTAAAGTCCTAACTGTATGGTTTATGAAAAAATATCCCTCGAACCCATTCTAACGTAATAACTTACGTTATCACTTCACGAATGTCACCTTCGCACCAACAATTATTGCAGCTTCGTAGCTCCGCAAATGGCTAATTGAATTTGTTAGCAGAACGAATGTGTGCGCACGCAAGCTCTGACGGATAGCCGGCTACCGCGCCTGTTTGTACCGAAAATGTCGCGCGGTGTGAAATAGGCTTTACCCGACAAACTGCTGACTAGGTGACCACGAGTAAACATGTCAGGAAAAAATGTGTAATTAGTTGTGTGGTGTTGTTGGTGGCAGTGTACACGCTTTTGTTTGAGTTGAGCTGACGTTATTCTGAATCCGTGGTCCCACAGCTATGACCCACAGTGGGGCCACGGTTGACAGGTGGTTTTAACTATCTCGCATTCAGCATTACGTCTACTTATGACGATCCGAATGGCCGAGTTGGCAGTGACGCTGCCTACGAAACCAAGGGTCCCGGGTTCGAGTCCCGGTGGGGGCAAATATTTGTTTGATGAGAACGGATGTTTGTACCCTAGTCATGGTTGTTTATCTATCTAAGCATAATATTTATCTATATAAGTATGTGTATCGTTGTCTAGTACCCAAGATATAGGGAATCCTAGTTTGGGGCTAGATCAATGTGTGTAAATAGTGTCCAAGGTATTATTATTATTATTATGTAAATTGGTTTTTAAAATTGCACTGGAAAATGATTATTTCTCGTCGCCTGAGAGCTGCCGATAGAGCAAAAATTGGCGCTGTTATTCACTGTCAAGTCCTTTATGAATATGCAAGAATCAGGGACAGGGGAAGTATCATAATTGAATGTCGGATGTATGAGGATTTACTTTACAATAGATGTAGACTCATTCTAGGCGTCAAATTATCCATTGGACACAGACGAGCAATGAAAAAGTTCCAGTGACAGAGCACCAAATTACTCCTAAACGGGAAAGGCTAGCTTAATGACGCCGTCTGCATTATTGAAGTACATTTAACATCGCATCAGAATATTACCAATTTAAAAAGTAAATATTGTAAAAATAATATTGGTTCTATGTCTTAGGGGATATTAAGGTGTTTGTCGGCATTTTGTGGGTGGAACTTTTTCATTGCTCGTCAGTGTATTTAAACTCCTTTATGGAGAAAACTCCAGCTTACGCTCAGATTTCAGTTTTCTGAGGTCTTTTTGATCGTTGTTAAAATTCTAAATATACTTATGGTTGTGCTGTACCTAGAATCCTATTAATGCTCAAAGTAATAATTGTATTTCTAGAAAATCATCGTCAAAAACCTTATAAAAATATTAAGCTTCTGTAACGGAATGAATAAAACCGGTCAAGTGCGAGTGGGACTTCGGACCCGCACACGAAGGGTTCCGTACCATTGTACACGGAAAAACGTGAAACGATACCTTTTAATTATTAATAATAAAATATTAAATATTAGGTGGGATTACATTCAAAGCCGTATATCGCAACATGGAAAAAAGAGTTTTATGTATGTAGTGTGTAAGTATTGAACTATGTACTCAGGTTAACGAAACTCTTTGCTCATTGAAACCGGAAGTGGATAGAAATTGAGTAACTTATTTACAGAAATAAAACCAAATATGATAAAAACATAATATTATTATTATTTGTCATTATAGCAAATGCTCATCGTATAATGACAAATAATTAAGCACAAAACTTATTTAAAGTTACTCGCAATTAAAGATCTTTTCCGATAATATCGGGAGAGTACAGTTAAAAATGAAACAAAGTGGCTAAAAAAGGGCATACAAATAATTTCTTTTAATTCTTAAAAACCCGTATGTTTTATTATTTGTTATAGCAGCAATAGAAATACACCCTCTGTGAAAATTTCAGCTCTCTACCTATTTCGAATGATCCAGACGGACAGACGGACAGACGGACTGACGGAAAGAAAGAAAGAAAGAAAGTACTTTGATTGCACACAAACAAATAAACACACCTTATATAAATAAAAATGCAAAATAAAACACAATACTTTATTTGACTGCTAGTCGAAATAGATACTTTTAGGAACTGTCAAAACGGTAATTTGTTAATGAGTTCTATGAAATACATTCTATGTGTCGTCATAGTCAAATGCTGTCTTTTAAACAAAAAACAAATGTACTTATAAAAAACAACGTGTGGACATGTACAATTCTGATACTGTCAAACGGACGGACAGACGGACAGCGGAGACTTACGACTTGCGGCACCCTTCCGGTATGAAACCCTAAAAATTATCTATTTCTAAAATATGAGGAATATTTAATTATAAAAGGCGCAACCTACAAAGTAATGTGCTGAAATATGTACACACAGCAGCACACACAACATATGTATACAAAAACTATCCCATTTAAACCGAAAAGGCAAGCGGTTTCCGCACTTACAGCGGCCGCTCGCAAAAGCGAAGAGGCGCGAAATTTAAATTTCTCGCCACAACAAGTTTGCCGCTGGCAAGCGACGACGACGACGACGACGCGGTGCTCATTCAATTACAACTAATAGCCCCTGATTCATGTTTGTATCGCTAATTAGTCGCTTCGAGTTTTGTCACTCCCTTCGCCGCCGCGCCGCTGTATTCAATGATATTTTGTTTAATGGCTTGTTCCCGCTTTGTTTGCTCGCAGCATTCAAGTAGCGCGTGCTCTCTTGCCTTTTTGAATACTTGGTTTTCGGCGTGCGAGTGCCAGCGTATCAAATTATATTACATACGTTTCTCAGTAATAAGTTGGTGGAGAGGTCTCGAAATCTCTTTCAACTCGCCAAATAAGCTCTGAACGCTTTGTAGTTACCCGCCTCTAGCAATACTCTGTTTACATTAACATCTGGAAACGACGACTCTTGTGAGCGAAAATAATCCCCTTGGGCGAGTTGCTGAATTACTTCTTAAAGTATCAGTCCCGTCTGCGTCAATAGTGGGTAATATTCAGCAAAAACCTCAATATTTGCCTCGTGTAAGAAACATCAAAGCTTACTACGAACAATGTCCACCACTACTTTGGAAGTTGGAAACGCTAAGCCCTGAAACAAACCGCAACAACAGCGAACCGTACAGTCAACAATGAAAGTTTTGCGCTAAAATTTAATTTAGAAAATGGAAACATGATAAGACGAATGTCAGAAACTTTGGGTTTAAACTCATAAACTGGGCACACTAAGAGCTATTATCGAATAACTTATTGATTTGTAATACGCTGCTGCAAAAGCTATTTTGTATGTAAAGGATAAGACTCGTATTTCAACATCTCCTCACCGGCTAGGTGGTTCTTGGTGGACTTCTAATGACATTGACTGTTCATTTCCGTCCAGAGATTCCATTTTAATCATAATAACTCATTTAACCGCTTAGCCAGTCCTTTAATGCAGTCCCGTCCCCACTTTATTCCTCTGGTGCACATTTACCAGAATTTACCGAGCACACATTTTCACGGAGTTTATATCGCAAAGAAAACAAGAAGATACTTCGCTCTTAAACCAACAGAAGCTTGCGACGACAACTGTACGTATAGGCCGATGCCAGAAAACTTGTAAATCTTGCCGTTTGACCGCAAGGTGCGCCGGGTACCGGAATTAGGATCCTCTCACTATTTGTGAATCCGGCCGCGCAAGTTTCACTCCGCTTTGTTTGCCCATGTAGCCAGCGCTACGTGTTATGTTTTGTGCGGAAACTTTTTGTTGATACCAAGGAGTTGGAGACTATAATCGCTGTTGCAAAGAGAATATTGCACGTTTCATGACAAGCGTGCTGGGAAAGTTGTCGTTGGGTATGGCGACCTTTGTTGAGTCATCATTGCTGTTAGTCCATGGAATTACGAAGGAAAAGTTTTTGAGACTAACAGGTAGGTACCCTTTGTTGCCTGTATTACTACTAGTCTTTACTACAAGTAGTAACACAAGCAGTAAATATTCCTGTAGTACTACCAAGCGGTCCAGTAGTAAGTTGGGGAAAAATCTACCCGTCGTGCTAACATTAACATTTTAATAAAATATTGTAGTATTTTATCAGCCTTTGTTGGCCGTGGTTTCGTCGTCCCTTCAACACAATCTTACCATAAAGTACCTGGGCAACAGATTGTTTTTTATTGCCTGTGTTAATACTGGTAGTGAGACAGTAGTAACACAGGCAAAAAGTGTAGGTGGGAGAGAACTTCATCAATCGGTTAGGAAAGCGCTTTTAATAATAAAACAACTATCCCCTACTGGTTTCTGATCTTTGAGATAATGGATAATCTGATACCAGAGCTAAATCTGGTTGTACTTGGCACCACACGGACAGGGTTATTTTAAACGGAAGTGTGCTTTTGGTTATAAAGACGTCACGCTACGACAAACACTTAATTTCAGTTAGAGAGAAAACACAAACGCATCGCCAATCTAACATTTAGCGTTTATTCCATAAAATTGTGGTGAAGAAGGGGCCGTTTCTAAAACAATGCCTGATAGTGGAACAAACACAAGGGTCCTCGATCGCCGAAGAGTCGATATGAGTCCATAATAGACGCTCTCTACCTCTGAGTACTATCCACCTCGGACGGGAGTGTCTAGTGCTGTGGGAGTGTATAGACATATGTACATATGTATACCTAGTCGGTCCATAACTTCTGTCACAAATATTTTGCCGCATAGTAAATAATACCAAGTTTTATTTTATTTAATACTATATATGGTTTGATAGCTCATTAAATACTGATAAATTAGAACGATTATTGGATTTAAATGCTTAAAGCCATATTACACAAATGCTAGTTTCTTCAGAGATTTTGCACTTTTTTACCCAATCAACAATACGGACGTGATTCACTTTATCTTTTTTCCATGACTCTTAAAACCTTTCAAACTTACGTGAGATTTTAGTCAGAACCCTCCCTGAACCCGTTACCTTCATTTTGAAGCATAAGATAACTAAGTCTGGGTAAAACTAATTTTCATATTCACATTTTACGTAGAGATCATTTTTATACGTTTTTCTGAAAACGTAAAAAGTACGTAAAGTTCTCTTTGGGAGTAGTTGGAACTGAAAGCTAACAGAAAATCAAATGCTAGTTGTTAAGCATGGTCTAAAATCGAGGTTTCAGAATAAATAAAAAAAACCTTGTTGGTTATCTGGAACACTGTTTTTTTATTAAATTTGTGGTAAGTGGTATTTTTGTCAGTTGCGGCGTGTTTTGGGTTCGCGATTGTCTCAAGTTATAAGGTTTTTTGTCATATTGCGATAATCGTAGAAAAATGTATTGTATTGCAATTTGATTCGTATAAAATAAGCTTTTTAATCATGTATAATACGAATAAGAAAAAGTTTATTGCTGAGTTTTATCTATCAAAAACTTTGTGACAGAACTTAAGGACCGACTAGGTATAGGTATAGTTCAGGACATTTGATTTGTGAGTCTGTTATCTACTTGGCTATCTTTTATTCTGCGTGAACCCTTGCCGGACAAGGGGCGCTCGGGCACGCTTATCCATTGTTATTAACAACAAAATCTTCACCGGAGTGACTTGATTCATGTTTGCTTAACATGCGATTATACTGCTTTTTTACCAGGGACTATAATAGGTTGTAAACATTTGTCAACTTATGAGTAACTTCGGCGCTCGGGTACAGAAATGGCTACACTCACAGACAAGGGCGAGTTTACTACTTGCTATTGTTTGGTATTGAGGAAAAGATCTTAGTCAAAATTACAGACTGACAAATCAAATGTCCTGAACTATACAAGAAATCTTTTGTTGGTAGGCTCCTAGAATCCAGCATCGTGTATATAGAGGTACTTATTTTGTTTCTGTCTGAAATCTAAAGCGTATGAACTTGACGTTTCCACAAGATATGGTAGGCATAGCACATCTATTTTATCTTTAGTGTTCGAGATAACATCAATGTCATGGTTAAGTCATCATGGAAATAAAAATATATCAACATGAAGCTTCATAGTACGATTGTTTTAATTTTTCCGCTGGACACTTATTAGCTCTTTTGTCATCATCTTAAATAATAATAATAATAATAATATCTTGGACACCATTTACACACATTGATCTAGTCCCAAACTAGGATTCCCTGTATCTTGGGCACTAGACAAGGATACACATACTTATTAAGATAAATATTATACTTAGATAGATAAACAACCATGACTAGGGTACAAACATCTGTTCTCATCAAACAAATATTTGCCTGGACTTGAACCCTGGACCCTTGGCTTCGTAGGCAGCGTCACTGCCAACTCGGCCAGTCGGGTCGTCAATCAACTAACAGTTTTCAGATTTTTCCCTTTCCCTTAATCTTTGCGCCAAATTTTAAGTTTCCAGGACATCTTGAGCAGCAACTAAAACCGAGAAGTCTGTATGTGCCTGTATGTAAATGTTTATGTTTATGTTATGTTATGTCTCGAGCGGTAAAGTTAAAGTAATCGTAAGCTGTAACAAGATCAACTGAAATAGCCGAATGTAACTTGAAGAGACAATCAAAGCGTTAACGCACAACAAATAAGACAAGAAAAGTAGCACAGTTCAACATAAGATACTTACGTAATCCAACCCTTTCGTGTTACACGATTTACTTACTTACAGATAGTAGCGTTTCACTACTTTTACCATATACTAACCTTACACTGACGAGTCACAGTAGTCAGTAATTATAGCATTCAGAACAGATAGAATGAAATCTATGTTTCCTCTGTAGTTGTGAGGGCGAGTATAGTCGCTGAGCTTTCCTATCCCATCCTCAATCTGCGTATATACTATACAGTATACATATACTTGTACATTTCTACTATTGTATTGTACGACACGGTGGCGCCGGGCCTCAACCTGTTGCACAGAACTATTTTATTACTGCGAATGTGTTCGTGAGTCATTCTTTACGGCTCTTTTGTTCGGTATGTTTCGCCGCTCGCTCGCCCTGTGTGGATGATTGGTACTTACTGTATAGGCTTTAGCCTTAGCTTTAGCTCCCTTAGGGCGATTAGCCAATATGCAGGCAAATTCTGTATTTTTAAACCATAAGCCCTAATACTTGAAGTAAATCCGAAGCAAATTGCGATGGATTACTCCAAATTATACGGGAATATTGAAGTAAGATGACAAAATTGGGTTTTTGCTATTGCCATCCGTGGCTCTGCTAAGCTTAGCATTGGAAAACATTGGCAAAAGCTAAACGACTGCCTCGGCAATGTACAAAAACTTTTCATTAGCCAAAAGCATTTATATTTCATAAATTACTGCGTCTTTATTTATTTTGTATTTCTTGTATGAAATAATTATAGTAGTGTGCTTTATTTTTCCCGATATGTTTATAAAGGTATACAAAAACGTCAGCATACTTCAGTCAGACTCAGACAACCTTCGACGTTCAAAATATTACATAGAAACTAGCGATATCTGTATGTCTGAATATGCAATCACAATGGCATTAGGGCTTGCAATAACAGTTATTTACGTTCATCAAATCGCCTTGAAGTTTTAATATCATGTACCTATTTTGAAAAAGTTTTATTGTTTTCCTTTTTGTGACCCTTTTTTTATTAATCTGTAACTCGACTTTGGGAATAAATAAACAAATTCTCTCACAGGAGTTTTACGGTTTTATTTTCAGATGTGCAATTCTGATAAGTTCCTGAAACTTTTAAAACATGAAATATCGGTATTCAGCTATTCAGAATTATGTAGTCGTCCAAAAATTTATTTAACCATGTATTTTGATATGGTTTAACAATAACGCAGTTAACATACTTTACTTTTGTTCAGACTTTAACAAAACATGTCTTTCAATTTACGACACGTAAGTACTGCGTAGATCCTCTCCCTCAAAAGGCTGCATTCTTTTGTCAGTCAAATAGACACCCAATGCAGTTTTTCGATAGATTGAAGTCTTCGCGGCTTCCACAATGCTTGCGGAAATTTCCCTCGAGGCTTTCAATGTAAAAAATGAAGTATGTCTTTTATGCCAGTCACATCTACACTTTTCTATCCATTTCTTACTGTTTAAAAATAAGATTTCAGAAATATTATCTAATAAGGTTCTGAATTTACTAATAATTGCGTAATAATAATAATAGAAATCGAATCCACATATTTGATTGCTTACATATACTTCCACACAATTCGGTACGCAAATAAAAGGTAGATAAACGATTCCGAGCTAGTTTTCTAATTTTATATTACAACTTAAATAAAGTCTCTAAGTCCTTTAGAAGGACTAAGGCGCGTAGGTGAGGTAAGTTGAAATTTTCGAGCAATGGGGGAAGACATGCCACTGTCTCAAATATTGTATTGGACACGCTATTCTGTATTAACATCATTGTACGGGTCTTTGTTACAGGTAAATTTGAGAAAATACACATGTACCTATATCATAAAACTTTTTTTTGTTGCCAATAAGTGCTCTTTTGCTATGGAAAGCCCTCCCAATGTTCTAACCATAATTCCCTTTCTTGAGCCACGTCCGTCCATGCTGGTCTACGACTCCATTTCAATTTATAATGATAAACATATTTTGGGTCTGTTGGGTTCCTCGATAGGTTTTAAGGGTTAATTAAAGTAAGCAAAATTCCTCGCACCACTTCAAATAGTTAAAAGTATTAATTACTGTTAACTTTTAAACGGATTCCTTTAATTCAAACAGATTGGGCTAAGCAAATTGTTAGCTGTAAGTGAAAATTGAGTTTTAATTAACTAATTCCGAAATGAGTTTTGATTGAAATGTTTAGACATCAAAAGCGAAAATGAGATCCTTGTGGATCCACTTCAGTCGAGTTCTTGGTCTTAAATGTCTTATGGTAATGAATTCGAAATCACTGTTATTTTATAACAAGTTAGTTAACTACTGGCATTGATGAACTCTAGATAATGCCTATTAACGAACATCTCACATAATACACCGGCCTAGGTTCCACTACGTCTACAGTTACAGACGATGGTGCTAAGACGAACTATATACATCCTACAGTACACAATAGACCAATAATTGTTTAGTGTAAGATCTTATTATAAGGTCCATTACACGCTATTGCTAGAGATAATCCGGCGGAATGGGCGCGTCGCAATGCACGCAACTGCAGCTTGCTTGGCGCCCAACGATTGCATTGTCATCACATCTCAGAACCGTCTACGTGACCTCGTTAACTGTAATCCTTAGACACCTGCTTTTTATAATACCCCCGCCATTCTCGTCCAAACAGTTTTATTATATTCGCGTCGGAAACGTATTAAATCACGTGTGTTTTTCACAATAGCAAACTGCAGTGTAAATAAAACGGGGATGTTATTCGTTTTAATAAACATGGAGCGTCTCCACTGAGCGTGGTGTATTCGCAACAAAAACTGCTTACTCAGCGGCCCGTTGAAACTATTCTCCGGCTTTATAAATAGGGGCTTTCATGCGATGAAAAAACGTGCGCTGGCACGACAGATCGCGTGTAGCTGCTCGCGGGATGAGCGGGCGCGGCGACGGGCATCGATCGTCTGCACCTAGCCTTATCCGCTTTATGATGATGCGTATGACAGGCGGATCAGCGATTCCAACGATAAGACCATTCCAACTAAAATTACTACCTTCATTGTGTTATTACGGGTAGAAGCAGCGCTTTCATGTCAGTAGACGCTTTTTCATTTGAATACTTACCAACAAGCATTCCGAAACAGAACAGACAGCTAGTTCGCTAAAATATTTGAATTTTAAGCACGTCGTTGCAGAAAAAAAGTTGATATTTTGTGTTCTTTGCCGCCTCGCCGGTCTTCGGGGAAAGTCAACGGAAAATGCAATCAGAGCAGCACTCATCTCACTATGACAGACATTTACGTGAAACTATGCAATTAATCACATCTGATCATTACACGGTTTCTTTGATATCCCAGTAACTTTCTTACCAAAGCAGTTTTCAGCGCTTGGCATGTCTCAGCCTACGAAATAAATATTCTCTCTTTGTTAATCTTTAGAAAGCAAGGCATTTTCAATTTGTTCCGCGTTGACTAAGGGGGAGCGCCTTCATCAAAATATTATGTTATGTTATGTTTTTAGGATTCCCGTACTGAAATGGAATTCTTTTGTGCAAAAAATTCGCTTAACGTAAGCGAACCTAATGATAAATATTTACTCAAAGGATTCGGGTGGCATCTTGAGATACAAATATTGTCGTACGCTTTTATTGTGTTTGAGCAATCGCTCGCCCGGCAGCAATTGCTTTTAAAACGATTAGGGTAAAAACTAGCTGAGGCAGTGAGCTAAGTAGTTGGCAGCGCTGCACGCGCTCGGAATAGCCCATCCGGGTGGACGATTCGACGGAAATGACGCGGAAAATTGCTCAGCCGCCTCATGTGGACGCAATATCCTTCGACGACTTCCAATTATGCAGATTATCTCGTCGATGTACCTGTGCATGGCAGTTACTTGCTGAGACAGTAACTTGTAAATACAAGTTACTGTCTCAGCAAGTAACTGCCGAGTGCATAAATATGCACTCGGTACATTACCTCTGTGGCCCAATTCCGGTACACAATGACAGTTCAATGACAATTACATGACCATTACGGTCAACTTTAGATATCCAATATCTGACGATTTTGTAATCCCATTCCCTTTGTTGATTAACTTAATTATTGTGCTTACCAATTTACTTAATTTTAACCATAATTGCCTAAAAAAATATTCTCCGAACGCCAAATATTGGATATCTAAAGTTGACCGTAATCGTCATGTAATTGTCATTGAGCTGTTATTGTGTAACGGAATTGGGCCCCTGCTCTGTTTCAATCAAATTTCAATTCAAAAAGTATTTATGATAGTAGTTCATGTGTCTGATACATAACGGAGGGCATTAAAACTCGAGAGTAGTAATTCTTAATTATTTGCAGTTACACTGGTATATCTACACACATATCTGTAAGCTCTCTTTGATGTGCCGCATGTTCGACCGGTGTTGTGGCATTGATCATTGCTCTGCACTTGTTTAGCTTGTTCAGTAGTACCAACTTCACAGGTCATAATGTATCTATATTCAGATAAGAAATGAGTTTTTACCAAGAAGTATATCATTATGCTAGTCGTAACGTGCGGTTTTGGACGCAGTAAAGAGGGTTTGTGGTACGTGTGTAGATAAAATGTTAAAATGCGCTGTGTTAGTATTATAATAAATTATTTTATACATATTACCAACATAATGAAATGATTTCATTATTTACACACATAATCCATATTTTCATAATGATCCGAAGATTATTTAAATATTTAACCTGGTTGTCATGAAACGGTGGTGAATCGCTGATTAATCAATCGTACATTTCAGATTAATCAATAAATGTTGGAGGACCCACACGAAGATCGGTTTTAAAATTTCAATTTGCATTTTTATTTCACATATTGAATTCACAAGAGATTAATATAAAAGCAGAAATCGACTTTAACGGTAAACATATTTTAAACTTTTACCTACTGACCTGTACTTTTATTATTTTCGGCGAGGGGATCAACCACATTGTTGTGAAGAAACCTGCATCAGAGACACTCTAACTCAGAAGTCCATCTATCAGTGAGTCATCTTTGTAGCGATGGGCTGGTTCCCTAGACAAAAACCCATTGACTCATAGGCTAAAAAGGGCCAATTTTGCTGCCTCTACCACCCCGTATGAGAAAAGGCATTGCTATGTTTGTTATGTTTTAACAGGAAGGACACAACCCGAAAACAAGCTTCCGATAACGACGTCTATGTGGTTAATAATATAAATCGACGTAAAATGTGCCATCTTCAGAAAAACTGTTAAGTATCTAGTTTTTCTGAAGATGGCACATACACCTTATTAGTTAGTTACACACCTGCGTTCAGGCTTGTCCCAACCTCTCATGATACGAGCAATAAGACGTTTACTGAATGTGCATACGTGAATCGGAGTATTCTGCATAAACAGAAGTAGGGGTTATTGCGGAGCGCAAAGCCACAACGATATCCCGTTTACTTGCTGCGATATTACGTACCCTCCAACATAATGTTTAATGAACAATACCGAATGCCGCGAAGGAGATAGAATTTCATGGTTTGTTATTTCTTTGAGATAAATTGAAGGCAACGAAGTACAGCTCTGCATTTTATGTAAAGCCGACTGCGTATTCTTTTCTTTCATAAATATACCCTGGATTATAGAACGACCCGATTGGCCGAGTCGGCAGTGACCCTGCCTACGAAGCCAAGGGTCCCGGGTTCGAGTCCCGGTGGGGGCAGATTATTTGTTTGATGAGAACGGATGTTTGTACCCTAGTCATGGTTGTTTATCTATCTAAATATAATATTTATCTATATAAGTATGTGTATCGTTGTCTAGTACCCAAGATACAGGGAATCCTAGTTTGAGGCTAGATCAATGTGTGTAAATAGTGTCCAAGGTACAATTAACAAATTAATTTACAATTAACATGAAATCATGAAATTCTTATACATATAGTGCAGCATCTACTGGACTATAACGTAACATAACCATCATTTCAATGATAGGATCCGTCCAGCCAGATAGGTCAGAAGC
Organism: Argyresthia goedartella; assembly: GCA_949825045.1. Lineage (NCBI taxonomy): Eukaryota > Metazoa > Arthropoda > Insecta > Lepidoptera > Argyresthiidae > Argyresthia > Argyresthia goedartella. Next base: position 3,223,931 of record OX463815.1, read on the forward strand.
GATCCTGCTCCGGAAATAGCGTTAAATTGACCAATTCATTACATACAGAATATCCTAGATGTAATCTAGCTACATCGCGATCACAACATCTGCACACCTAGATTCATTACCATATTTATTACTGTCGGAGACATTACATTCCAGCTAGGTGCATAGATATTGTGATGGTCTTGTAAATGTGTTCTGATTTAGAATAGTAATAATAATAATACATTATACACTATTTACAAACATTTATCCAGCCCCAAACTAGGATTCCCTGTATCTTGAGTACTAGACAATGATACACATACTTATATAGAAAAATAAATGTAATACTTAGATAGATGATCATGACTAAGGTACAAACATTCGTTCTCTTCAAACAAATATTTAGATAGATAGATAGATAAACGTTTATTGCATCAAAGCAGCACACATACAAATTAAAAGTGATACGGAGGTGCAACTATAAAATAACTTAAATGAAAGCAAAGTTATAAAAAAAAAACTCATAAGATTATTACTAAAACAATAAAACAAAAAGAAGAATATAGGTCGGTATGTAGGCGCGCTGCATTGACGCGAAAAGGTCAAAGCTCAGTGTTTATTGCTCGTTAAGAGCAGCACTGGTTTTCCCCCCACCGGGACTTTTATTTGCCCCCACCGGGACTCAAACCCGGGACCCTTAGCTTCGTAGGCAGGGTCACTGCCGACTCGGCCATTCTGGTCGTCGAATAGAATAGAAATATCTCTTATTTTTGTTCAAAAAAGTATTCATTATTAAAGGTGTATGAAATAAAAAAATTGTGCAACGCCAAACGTTTCTTTGTACTTGTAACTTCAAAGACTGCTATGCTATGCGCGAAATTTACCCATCTCGATGCGAGAAAGTCGGACTGTACGAGTGAATGTGCACGTTCACTCTACGCTGACATATTTCAGCGTGTCCATCCGTACATTATTCCTTGTGGAGTGCCTTTTTCCGTCCAATAGGCCTTAAGGCACGTACTGCTCGTATCGTATATGCACTGGCGCCTTTGATGCCTTTGAAATATGATTATATAATTGAAAAATATTATACACCCACGTGACGGCATCTCTGAAGGGTATCCCGGAAAGCGAGTTATAGGAAGCGTACGCGCAAAGGGGATCGCTTTAAACGTCTACGGTCTACTGAGTATTGTTATAGATTAGTTCAATTTACAAACAACAGTCCTACTATTTCTTGATCAAACCACTTATAATATGATTCGCGATAAGATAAAGTTTTATCATTTCTGACTGACATTCGAAGTTCTGTCGCTTTGTTAATTTTGTAACACTATAGCGGTCAGCGAATTCCCAAGAATACGTCAATGAAGAAGTCATAGTGACGCGGATTCCATAGAATTCGTTCCTTGATCCTCTGTTTTGGACGGAAACTCTATAGAATTCGCATTTCCATTGCAGTTATAGGTAGCCCTGCTCTTTGTGTCCATATAGGTACTTCCACAGGTTTGATAGTGTCATATTAGACCATTTTCGCACACATAGAAAAATTATCTCTTCCTTCTCACTCGCTCGCCTTTATTCCCATACAAAATTATGCGTCCAAAACGTAATACTTGACATTCGGTCATCGTCCGCGAAAGAGGTAAAGAGCTAAATAAATGCGATTGACTTCGGGTAGCTTGGGTACCCAAAGTCCCATTATATGTTTGGAATGTTATTACCATGGCATAAGGTTTTAAATACGTGGGGGCTTGAGGTCTTACCACAAAAAAAATAATCTCCTGTTCAACTCTTGTTTAAAGACAAAAATGAATAGGATTTGACGTTTGTTTTGAGTTTAAACTATATGTTTAACTTTTTTTTTTGTGATAACACGGTAGGTGTTTTCTGACAGCTCGGTTACCAAAGAAGCTCGCCAGATGGCATCGTTCTATTCCCGGCGATCTGCCATAGACTAGAAATTATTGTGATCTGTGAGCTGAGTCTGGCATTTCAGATTTAATAATAATAATATTAATAATAATACCTTGAACACTATTTACACACATTGATCTAGCCCCAAACTAGGATTCCCTGTATCTTGGGTTCTAGACAACGATACACATACTTATATAGATAAATATTATACTTAGATAGATAAACAACCATGACTAGGGTACTAACATCCGTTCTCATCAAACAAATATTTGCCCCTACCGGGACTCGAACCCTGGACGCTTGGCTTCATAGGCAGGGTCACTGCCGACTCGGCCATTCGGGTCGCCATTTGTACTGTGGTCTGAATTATGTAAAGTAAAGTCCTAAGCTCGCTCTAAGCCGAACCCAATTTCATCATTTCGAACCGACCGCAATGTTAGTGTTACCTCAATTCAGACTTTTCGAATTGCTACCGTTGTGCTATGTGCTATTAGCTAAATTGACTATAGATCTCGTAACGCATAGTAAAATAACATATTATTTACATTCTGGCACAAACAATACTTCTGGGCCCATGCAAGGATACCATATGGGAACCAGAAAAGCTTTTCCATAAACCGAGGAAACACTAAATCACATGGGTATCACAGCAACACCGCTGCCTATTCCTTCACGCCCTCTAGCGAGCTATTTGGAATCGTTCTTCTGTATTGAACTTTTAGAAACGTCCTCATTGAAATAGCATAAGATGAACCGTTATGACTGTGGATAGTATAAATAGTTTACTCTCGGGGCTATGGAGTGAGGGCGCTCAATTTTTTTTTTTTTAAAGTAGAAATAAGTTTATTCAAATAATACACCAAACAGAACTCAGAAGATACGACGACAAGTAGGCATAGAATATAACATCATTACAGAAATTAGTAAAGTATACTATTAAATAATCACTGTCTATAAAAAATATTAACATATGTAGGTATTTCTGTTTCACGAGATCAAGCTGTCACCAAAGTATTGCTGCTCCATCTTCGCATTGACAGGCTCTGACATGTTTTCGCGTGCCTCTTACTCTCATGGAAACTGCTCTTAAAACTGAGATTTGTATTTTATTATTAAGTTTATATAACAAACATACGCGTTCGGGGTCAAGGGTCCCGGGTTCGAGTCCCGGTGGGGGCAAATATTTGTTTGATGAGAACGGATGTTTGTAACCTAGTCATGGTTGTTTATCTATATAATTATAATATTTATCTATATAAGTATTATTATCGTTGTTTAGTACCCAAGACACAGGGAATCCTAGTTTGGGGCTAGATCAATGTGTGTAAATAGTGTCCAAGGTATTATAATATTATTATTATTATTATAAACAATTCCCAGTTACAAACCATTTCCAAGTGAAGATATTTTATTACATCGATATTTCAATAAAGAAGCTTTATTTCTTTGCGGTTTAAGAATGTCTCTGGCCCCGTGCTTGCTTTTGATGCCGTTGGGTACACTCAGGTATTTCCCACTTAGTGCCAGGTTCACACTCCGGTCACGTGCATCGCAAACCTCGCGTTTGCCGATTAGTGCACGGCTCCAGACGTTAGTGGTCGTTCCACTGTGCGTTATACCATAGTGTCTAGCAATTTGCTAGATTATTCCTTTCCAATTTAGATAATATTCACTGTAAAATCGCTTTCGGTAGTTTTGCCATATTGTTTTTCTATTGGTTTAAAAAGGGAATTGCATAACAGAATTGATTTCTTTATAGGCTGCATTTATTTTACTTAATTTCTATATGACATGACAGCGCTGGCGACCGTGAGACCGTGTCTGCAGCTCCAGAATGTAACCGTTTATTACCTGATATTATTATCAATTATTCAAACTGAGACATAGCTTGACACAAATCCGAGTGTTTCGCAAGTATCTCACTGTTTAATAAAAATAATAAATGTCTCCCAAATCTCGCCAGTCGTTTGACACTAAAACCTTCCAATTAGACACCGATTGATGGGGAGCGTGGCCATGGACTGTCGCCGATCAAATTTCAACCACTTTTCCCTTTTCCCCTTTTTCCTGTTATATTTCAAAGACGCGGCGACGTCTTTCACCTACACTTCCCTCCAACCCAGACCTATTGACAGATGTATCCTGAGCCCCCTCGTTTACCAAGATTTTATTGGCCAGTTATCATTTTATTTTATGAACATCCACTCTTGTTTCATCGTTCTTAAGTCCGAGACGGTTTTTGTCGGTGTATTATTGCGGGAAATCTTTTACTCGATGTCGTTCGCAGGCTTATATTGTGAAAGGGTTGTACAGAGGTGCATAGTGCTTCGTCCCTTTTGAAGTGTAACTAATGTATGTGTTTTTTTTATACTTCCACACAACAACTGAACAAATGGTGAGAAAAGCTGCTTACAAACAATCCTGTAGATCTTGAGTCGGACAAAAAGAAAGATTCAGTTGTATCGAGACGATTCGATCAAAGAATATTACGCTTGGGCGTTATTGTCGGACGCTTGATCTTTTCTTCGGCTGTTGCGCCTGAGCCGAAGAAAATCCTTTTCCTCGGTACATGTCGTTCTTTTCTTCTTAAATTGGGGCTGTCCCGCCGCCGCCGCCGCCGCCGCCGCCGCGCCGGACACGTCCAGGTAATAACGCAATAAACCGCAGAAAGCTTCCCCCTAGAACCGATCGAGTTTTCCTTCAACGTTTCGAAAACGAGTTGTCTCTGGCAGATTTTGATTGGTGCAGCTCGGGGACTGGATTTTTCAGACTGCACCTTATTCCTTTAATGTTCCGGTTGATTTTATTTTGTCCGATCGTGCCCGGAGTGTTCGTATAGTGTTCTGCAATCGGTCAGATGGTCCAAGCGGTGTTTTTCGCGGTGCGCCCCCAACAGCCGGCCAACACTTTGTGTAATTGAAAACTCGATGTGCACTTTTGCACGTGGCGTACATTTAGAAATAAATCTTTCACTGCGCTCTGCGGTTCAACTTAAAATGTAATTCCAAATTCCAAATTCCAAATGTCTTTATTACTGTAGATATTTACATATACTTATCAATCATCATTTTTTGCCACTTCTCTACATTGGACCACTGTGGGAGAAGCAGGGCGTAGAAACTCCCACAGATTGATTTTTAGATCTCTTTTTAAAAATTGCTATAAGCTTAACTAATACAAAATATAATATTTAGTCATTATCATAATTAATAAGCAGGAATAAATAATTACAAAATAATTAACAGCAAGGTCTGTGTTGAGCCAGATTAACAGACCCATCATTTAAGTAATCTTGAACATTGTAATATCCCTTTTTCGACAAAGTCGCTTTAACATGGATTTTAAATTGCTCAAATGGCAATTTTAAGATCTCCAGAGGTATCTTGTTGTAGTAGAGAATGCATTGACCCTTGAAAGAATTGCTAACCTTCGCGAGTCTAAACCGGGGCGCAAGTAGTCTGTGATTATTTCTTAGGTTAACATTACAGCTATCGCTAAGTTTGGGAAATTTTGTAAGGTTCTTGCGTACGTACATTATATTTTCGAAAATAAATTGACTAGCTACAGTTAGTATGTCAATTTCTTTAAAAAGCTGTCTTAAGGAGTCTGTGCGTTTTAAATTGCTCGAATAGCTCTTTTCTGTAAAATAAAAATAGTTTGAATATCCGCTGCTTTCCCCCACAACAAGATACCATAGGACATGACACTATGAAAGTAACTAAAATATACTAGCCTAGATGTAGCCACATCCGTGTTTTGTCTGATGTTCCTAAGAGCGTAAGCCGCAGAACTTAATTTACCAGCCAATTTTTCTATGTGGTAACTTTAGGTCATAATCGTAGTTCCCAATCATTGATTAGTTAGGGTAAGTTGTGCAATGAAAATGAATACGCGAAGCTCTTAGCAAATTGTGTATGATTGTTATTATAATCAACAGGATTTGATAGAAAGGTTTATTCATATTTTAGGAGAACAATATTTTGAAAATTCTGCAAAACTTTTTTTATTTTTCACTTCTACAAATCAACTGACCGCCCGGCTCAAAATTTTTTGAGATGTCAAAAACAAAATTGTTATTATTAAATCGGTTTAATCGAAAGTTGTTCAGTCACCTAGCTAGCCGATAAAATATACTACACCTAAATATATGGCTACATCTTTACTCTGTTTTGATTACGAGATATGCGAGAAAAACATTTACATTCGCAACATGATTCCAAAAAAATCTGTGATTTCTACACGTATGTCTTCAAGTTAAACCTAACCTTAACGCCTACAATGTAATGGTTAACATACTAGTTAAATAAGTGTATTTTAAAGCAAGTTATATATCCTTTTTGCCTTTTTAACCAACGAAGACTGTGCGGCGTTTTGGACCCAGATATATTTTCCAGACCATTCCATTTGCTAAGATCTGGGTAATGCGACTGCAGGGGTAGCTCTTAATTCACCAACATCAACTAAAAGAAAGAAAATGAATAGTATGATATCATCCATGTAAAATTAAAACTTTTAAGCCCCGCCCAAGTAACACTTCAAAGCAGTATAACGGCCGACTTACAACATTTCTCAATTGTTTTCAAATTTTGAGTTAGTTCTATAGTATAATTCATACAAACGTTTATACGGCTACTGTAATGCTTATTTGGGCACAAACCAACAAACGGCTTTAGATCCTAAATAAATTCACAATAGTTGTTAAATTGCATTACAGCTGCATTATATTAGCATTATTGTTGTCAAAAAAGGTATCAATCGCATGTAAGAAGCATTATTATGGTCAATGAAGTTTCCAATAGCATTAAAGAAGCATTATTACGGTTAATGAATTTGCCGATCGCATTACCATGCAATCAACATCTTCATTAGTAAAATTACTGATAATGAAGATGCTAATTGCATTACAAAAGCAAAATTAAAAAGTTGCAATAATGCTTTCTATTCTAATAGAAAGCATTATTGCACCTATTTAATTTTTAACAGTTAGAACTTTAATAAACCCTACATCATTGCAAAAACATCTGTAATACCATACGGTACAAAATATTGTACATTAACGTTGTAATTTATAATCTAGTTATTTAAGTCACTGTGCAATGCCCCAAACGGGGCCCATATAACTATGGAGTACCTACTTATAAGTGAAATGTACCTATTTATATGACACAATAAATACTGAACACTGAATACTGAATTTATAAACTGCTTGTCTCGCAGTATAAACTGAGTGAATGACAGTACCATATGTGTTTGCATCAAAACAAAATTTTATAACACTGGTTAAGTTTATGACTCTTTTGCTATTTCATACCTTCAAATATTACAGCACAATGTGGTTAGCTGTAAATGTCTAAACAAAAATCTGCACTTGTTTTACCTATATTAAATTACACGTACAATGAAATCACAACCTAATTTATAATCGTTATATACTCACAGGGTTAGGCAAGACACATAAAGTTAATGATATATAATATCTAAGATACGTCCACCATGAAAATTGCTGTTGGTTTTGATCATATTTTAATAATTTCGTGGTTTTCCCCAATATGGCCGAAAAATGGTTTTAAAATTACAGTAAAATGAATGTAAACACAAAACAGCTTTACGCATAACAATAACTCACGTGTATTTGACTAAACAACTGTTAGCTGCACAACAGAACTCAGTTGATCTTTAAAAATTCTAGCTAAATGCTATCATATTGATTCATGTTTACGCTGTTCAGCAATAGAAGGATTTTACTTAACAATATAAGTGCTATTGCACTACTAATGGCCTTCCAAACAGCTTCGGGCTGTAAAACGAATTTTCGGTGCTTTATAATGGTAAAAGTTTATACTATTAAGAAGCATTAGGCATTTTCATACAACTTAAAAATGCTGCGGATCCTTTGTCACTAAAAAAAGGTTACGTAGCTTTATAATGGTTCATGTTTATGCTATTGAAAGCATTAAGCATTTATTGACTACCTCACAATGCTATTGTAGATCCAAATGCACTGAAAACAGCTGAAAGCTGTACAGCTGCATTGTGGTTTTCTGCACTAAAACTAAAAGCTTTACAAAAGCAATTTGCTATGCCATTATCCAACCGTTATACAGCTTAAAGCATCATAATGGTTTTGAAATACGAATATAAAGCATCAAGATGCTCGGTGAACTTTAAGACCTTCAGTTCTACATAAGTGTTATATTCGTTTGTTAAATGCTTCCTGTGTTACTTGGGCGTTCTCTATGAGAAATGTGTATTGTAGTACAGGTAAAGTATACTAGTATGTCACCAGAGGCAATATGTTAATGATTATGTGTGTTCTACTCTGGTACCAGTTGGGAAAAACCCTAGTTGCTTTTTAGTTGGTAACATTTCAAATTACTGCACTTATTTACCTTGACGACACGTGAGCGTAGGACTTAAGCAAGTTATCCACATTGAATAATAAAACCTTGAAATCAGTTGAAATTGTAAGTAGTCGCATACTAATATAAACATGCCACCTTTTTCCCGGAAGAGGGTTAGTCAGAGACTAAGCAGAGTCTAAGAGTTGTCACATATTCTGCTTTTTTTTACTTAGCCGAGATAATAGTGTCCCACATAATCTGCTCAGTTGTGAAAAATAAAAATGGCTATTTTAACATTCTTATATAAAAGTAGTACTTTTAAACTGAAATCGTCGTACGTTATATTGACTTTTAAAGAAGTATATAGAATACTTATATGTATATAAGAGTTTATAGTTAAATAATAAACATATAATATGCAGTGCTGCCTAGTACGAGTAACTTATCCACCTTTTGGCTTGATTTCCAGTTGACCCATTAAAGAGATAACTAGTGGTTCTGTGGAAGGAGTAGATCTCGCTTCAATTTTAAAAATGATCGGATTGGATCGGAAGTCCGTCCTTATCTAAACGCTACAGAAAACTTCACCCCCTTTTCCCCCTCCATTCCCCCCTTTTCGTTTTTTTTCAGAACGTCTTGTGTATAATGCAGTCCTCTTAATCTTGATTGAAATCCGTCGATAAATAACGCTATAGCAAACTTCCTCCCTTTTCCCCCTATTTTACCCCCAGTAAAAAATTTCGAGCGACTAAAATTGTTAATTAAATCAAGGAACTTGTGTGCCAATTTAAGTCAAAATCGGTTGGAAAATGCGACCTGTAGGCGAGAACAGACAGACAGACAAAATCATTTTTGGCCAAACTCGAAACTGGACGTTTCGCGCGCTCCGTCAATTAATGGTATACTTGATACAGCAAATTGTCGATATGATAGCCTCTAAAAAGCCGCCCGTTTTCAGTCACTCGTAATCGTGTAATCGTGTATTAGTTGCTTACTCATCGAGCACAAAAATAACACGAACTCTGCTAACTGGAAAACCGTTATAAGAAGGGATCCGGCTAAAGCGAATTTTAATTAAGGGGCGCCCTTTTGTCAACTGTTCCTTTTAATTTTGATGAATAAAGAAAATTATTTATTTGGCGGCGTTAGCGCTAACCGTGATTTATATTCCCAGTTAACGGACATTAATAAGACCCCGCCTACCTCCAGGGAAATTTCTTCTTTGTAATTTGTGGAGTCTGTCTCCTCGTGTTAGTGGGTGACTGAGGGAAGACTTGCTTAACAGCCTGTAGGCAAACCGTTCCTAACAACTAAAAGTATTGGAGACCTAAAAGGATCAAAAAGAAAAAACATATTTAAATAATAACTAAGCCATGTATCTCTCATTATTCTTTGATACTTATCTCGCTAATGATCTGTTTACTTTATTTCAGGTATGTTTTTACGTTGTGTTTTCGGTCTCCGCCCTGTGGTGAGTCGTAAAGCGCTTTGCGTGGGGACATTTAATACGCAGCTGGATGAAGAAAATATTTTGGGAAAATGTTGTAATTAAACATACATATTTTATGGCATCCCTTTTTTGTACCTGATTCCTTATTCACCATCAAAGATACTGCAAATACATGCAAGCTTAGTTCTTTATTCCCGAGACTTAGACAATTTCATTATATGGCGACATAATAAGTTATTGAGAGAATAGTATTGACTCTCAATCGAAATGTGAGTGTAAGAGAGCATAGCTCTCGTAGCACATTTGCTTATTGGGTAAATTATGTGTGGCTAGCGCGAATAATTACGCAACGAAAAAGTATTCGAATTGTACTGTCAGTGGCTCTTAATTACAATGTCATAAGGTTAATTTCATCTGAACTCTTATCGCCGTGCTCAGAGTCGTTTAATGAACCATTAATCTGATTCCAAATTTGAATTTACATACAAATCATTCACTAAGTAATCCCTAATGAATCATTAAACGACTCTGGGTATGGCGGTTACACTTTTTCGTCCTGTCAAGTATTCTTCATAGTATAGTATAAGCAAGCATGAGCAGGCGCATCAGTCGTGAGTCCAGCACGCTTCTAAATCTTTTAATCTCTTTACAATGGTCCGACGTCATAAATTTGACATCCGCGACTTTTTTATTACGATATTCGAAAACGTGTCCCTCCCCATTCCCCACGGCATGATAAAATCGTGTTTTATGGACGGACCTCCCGTCAGTTCATTATTTCATTTTATCGATTAAACTGACATCTGAGCCAAGTTTACCATACCGCCCTGGACGAAAAATGTATGATGCCAATAAAAATTGCAATTCAGGACAGTTTCAGTGAGCATTCCGCCGTTTTCGATGGAAATATTGAATGGAATCGATAGCTCTAAAATAAAATATACAAAGCAGACGTGCCGTGAATAAGTAATTTCTTTTAAATGTCTTTTGTTGAGAGACGTTGCATAGATACACAAAAAATGTTTGTTGAATGGACAAAAGGTCTCGGGTTAATGTTCACATTGTGATTTCAATACATTTTCCTGGCGCAAGTGGTCCCATTGAGTCGGCGGGGCAGGTTGGGGGTGAAGTTCGGAGGTCGGAGGGGGGAAGGTCTCGATGAATAGATAACATCCATCTGGTAACCGAGTCGACCGCCCGCGCCGCCACGACAGCCACCCTTGCTTTTCTTTCCCTTCACCTGCCGCAAGCATTGTGTCCTCTATCACAAATTAACGATCTTGGGGGAGTCAGAGTAGGATTCCTCGTTTCAGAGTTGACTGATAATGACGAGCCGGGGTCAGGGGTTTTTGGTATTTCGGCTATCAATGAGCAAGATGGCTGTCAAGACATTTTCTAGGGTTGTGCATTTTCTGTTATGAGATCGTTGATTATATTTTCCAATGCACAGATTACAGGGCACATATTAATTACTTACAAGGGTTTATCTTATTCTGACCAAAAGTTCAATTACATGCTTTCAAGATTTCATTCATTTTCACTACAGCGAGTTGTTTCAGCTCACTCCTACATTTCTGTAGCTGTAAATCATCAGCAGCTTTATACACCTTTTAATTATAATTTCGTGTCGTACCGTCATAACTTCGCTATAGTTGTCCATAAATGTCGCACATAAACCGTATTTTTTTCATTGTAAATGTTCCAACATAAAGTGGGGAAGAACTTTCCTGTAACAGCAAAAATATACTCTCTGTTATCGTGACACTCGCTCTTAATACTGATTTTCTTTTCTTCTCGCGCGACTCCGGCATTTTATGCTCATCTTAGAACTTTTGCAATCCACTTATATCAGCCGTGAAGCGTTAAGCAAATACAAAAACTTTTCCATGTTTAATCTGTTCCCCTCTAAGGATATTCATTGAATTTCGCAGGCGGGAGTTACTTTAAATAATCCGCGGGGACATACATAATTTTATTTATATTCGATTTCAGTCAGCGATTTTTGTATGCTTTTCTCATAGTCGCGGAGTTTCCCCGTTTGGGGCGACTTACTCGCGAGTTGCGAGTGAATGGGCCGCGCGGTACGAGTGCCTTGTGAAATTGAGTATGCTCATTTCTTTTGGAATTTTGATAAATAGCAGCGTACGGAATACTTTTATTACGTATATGTATAACGGGTTCACACGCCCCAACTTGGGCAAGCGCTGGATTCTTATCTGTTGGACGCAGCACTTTGATGACATTACAGAATATTTAAACGCTCTCACTGTCTGTTGTTTCCCGTCGCACATGTTACATTTATGCGGATGAATATTACCCTACACGAGTCGAGTAGACTTTTGATTTACGCGCATTTGTTTTCTTTCGTTAGGATCCCACGGGACAGAGCACGCTCCGTCACAAACGAGTATCTGTAGGAAAAAGCGGATTGATTTTGTCCGTTTATTTAGACAACATTCTCAGATTGGCTATAGGTATATGATGATGTAGTTACATGTCTATTTTCCGGGTGGTCGGGCGGTAAGGGAAAACCTCAGGGAAAGTTATCCCAATCATTGAAATCGGGTTAATGTGATCGAGACTGGGGTCAACCCCAATCACTTATTCATCAGTCCATGAATACTTAAGACAATTTATGGCTACTTAGCCACGCAACAATCTCTTTACTTTAATGATACAGCATATTTTTAGCTACAACGGTAGTTTTAATCGTCTTCTTCTTTGGGTGCCATCTCCTATCGGAGGTCGGCTATCATTATGGCTATTTGTGACCCTGATGTTGCGGCTCAGAAAATATTGGTGGCGGTGGAATTTAACCATTCTGTGAGTTTCTGAAGCCAGTGGGTTCTTCTACGTCCAGGTTATCGGCGGCCTGGTATTTTTCCCGGCAGGATTAATTGGAGAAGGTGGTCATTATTTCCACGCATTATATGGCCCATGTTCTGCAGTTTTCTGATCTTAATCTTCTTTAGTAGCTCTAAACCCTTGTGCATCCACTGCAACACCGTTTCATTCCTGACTATGCGTCCAAGATATGTTTACACATTTCGAAGCCTTCCAATCTTTTACACAATGTTTGATCTAATGTCCACGCTTCTACAACGTACAGGAGAACTGAAAATATGTAACACCACACTAGGCGGCACCTAGTGGAGAGTTTGAGACTTCGGCAGAGAAGGTGACTGGTGACTCATTTTGATAAAAGCAGCCCTGGCCATATGACATCTGACTTCTACATTGTGGTCATCTAGTTCGTTCACAATACAAACCAGATATTTATATGAGCGAACTCGCTCCAATGGCTGGTTCTTGACGTGGAGATTAGCAGCTGTCTGCATACGACCGAAAATCATGAATTTAATCTTCTATTATTAATGTTCTGACCATTTTGCGCACTGATCGTCTCAACCAGATTTAGCAGTTGTTGAAGATCCTCAATTGAAGTGGCAGGGATAAAAGTATCATCGGCATATCGGACGTTGTTGAAGGGTCGCCCAAATACAACAATCCCCTTCTGTTGCATTCTCTTGTGCTTCTGAGAAAATCTCTTCAGCGTGAATGTTGAGGAACGGTGATAAAATACATCCCTGCCGCACTACTCTTAGAATTTCTACATCATCTGTGAGTTTGCGTTCTACTTGTACATTTTCAGTCTGGTGCCAGTAAAGGTATTTTATTATTGACACTTCCTTGGAATCGAGACCATTTTTTTCCAAGATCTGGATAAGTTTGTCATGGTTCACTCGATCAAATGCCTTCTCGTAATCGATTAAACAGACGTATACGGTTTGATTCATGTCCCAGCATCGTTGCGGCACTTGGTAGGCAAAGAATGCCTCTCGTGTACCGTAGCCATTTCGGAATCCAAATTGTGTCTGATATATTTTCTTCACATTGGTAATGGTATATCTTTTGTGAATAACATTTAAAAAGATTTTAATGGCCCATCAGCGAAATGTTGCGGTATTCATTACGTTTTGCTGTTCTGGTTTTAGGTAGAGTTATAAAGGTGGAATGAAGCCATTCTGAGGATATGGTACCACTATATTACACTGCATTAAAAAGGTGCACAAGTACATCGAGTTGTTCGTATTCCAGGAGTTTAAGAGTTTCGCAGACTTAATTGCATGGGAAACTTCATCCTTCATGATTGGTGTTACTTGACCTTATTTTTTCACATCTTTGATCATGAAATATCTCCTCGACATATTCTTTCCATATTCTTGGACGATATTTCATATTCATGGCGTAGTTGTTGTCTCCAAAAGAGTGGTACAGTTTGATCTCTTCTTTTGCCCAATTATTTCATTGATCTTTTTGTACAAATTGAATGCATCGTGTTTTGTTTGTAGTAACTTTACCTATACGCATTTGTAATTTATCCAATCTTCTTTGGCCTTGATGCATTTTTCCCTATCTCTTTGTGGATTTATTTATGTTTCGTAGAACCACCTGTATGTTTGACGAGTCTTCGCTGTTTCTTAAGCTTCAGGATTTCCCCCGTTATCCATACTTTCTGTTTGACAGCTTTGACCTCTGTAAGCGTTTACTTTGCTGTATCTATAATGACATCTTTGATTTTCTTCCATACTTGTTCCGTAATGGACATCTGTAATTCTATTTTCTGCTATAGCTCATGGAAATTGTTATGAAGTCCACAATGAAGCATTCTCCAGGTGTCTCTATTTTTCAGCTTGGAGACATAAATTTTCGGGCTCGCTTTAGGTGGTTTCAGATTTTTCGATGTTAAATAATCCAATGAGAGAGTTGTGATCAGAGCCGATGTCGGCTCCAAGGTAGGCTTTAACAGATTTAAAATTATTGCGGTATCTCTTTTGAACAAGAATGAAATTATCTGATTTCTCACTATATTTTTCGGTGAATCAGCCGGGGATATCCATGTATAAAGACGACGAGGTGGTAATTCAAAGAAAGAGAAACCACGAGAGATTCTTCCTGGCAAAATATAATTAGACGGTTTCCTCTGTCGTTTCTCACTCCCAAGCCGTATTGCCCTACGACATCTTGTATATGACCTTCACCGATCTTCGAATTAAAGTCACCCACGACGATTGCACATTCTTGACTTTTGAATTTGCCGAGAAAGGTCTTCAGGTCTTTGTTGAAGTCTTCCACAATAGCGTCGCTTTTATCCGCTGTCGGTGCGTATATCTACACTATGTTAACATTTATTGGTTTGACTCTTAATTGGAGTAATATTACTCGGTCAGTTTGGGCAGAAGTTGGTAATTGATGACTTAGTTTTTATTTAATTATGTTTCTGTGGTGGTTGTCATCATTAACATTATAATAAGTAATATTTTTGTCAGTAGTTTGTATTCCTGAGTCCTTCCACCTAGCCTCACTTATTCCAAGTACATAAATTTTCGGTCTTTTAATTTCTTGTTGTAGAACAAGAAATTAAAAGACCGAAAATTTTAAAACTTCTCTTCTAAGAATATGCTTTGAGCATACCATGTCGCAATCTTAATAGCTAACCCGGGGATTCTTCGCACCCTCTGACCATTCAAGATCTACCGGGGACTGAGGTACGTGGTTATATTTTGCTTAGCCATAATAATTTTCCTGGGAAGGGATTATGCGGTGGTTTACCGTTTGCCTTCCGCATCGCAGTTTGCTACGGACGACTATATCAATAATGATCAACAACTGTTCTGATCCCTTCGTCTCCACTCTCGGGTCTACTGCAGTCGCAGCCTCCCGCTGCAGGAATGGGTGTGCTTATTTACTGCCGGTTATAACTGCCATGTCGCGTGGTACTCATTTTTTAGGGTTCCGTACCCGAAGGGTTCCAAACGGGACCCTATTACTAAGACTCGGCTGTCCGTCCGTCCGTCTGTCACCAGGCTGTATCTCACGAACCGTGATAGTTAGACAGTTGAAATTTTCACAGATGGTGTATTTATGTTGCCGCTATAACAACAAATACTAAAAAACAGGATAAAAGAAATATTTAAGGGGGCTCCCATACAACAATTCTTTCAATACCACATACAAACTTATGAATGCACCTAGTTACATACATGGAGTGTGAAAGTAACCACACCAATAACTTTGTAAACAATATTTTTGTGTAAAATCCAAACTATTCACTCCACACCATCGCTTCCATTGAACGGTGGTACGGAACCCTTCGTGCGCGATTTAGACTCGCACTTGACCTTTTTTTTTTTTAATTTACTCAACTTATGCAGCTTTTTCCCGGCAAGTCTTCCACAAGACTTCCCACCACGTTCTCGTAACCTTGCTGCTATATGGTCGATGACTTTTTATTACATATATTCACAGCTAACCATCAAATCTGATGGCCGTTCATTATCATAATATTATACAAATAATAATAATATAATACTCTTGATTTCAGGTTACAAAAAACCTTTATCTATACATACCTTAAAACTAAAGATACATAATAATTAAATACTGTTGTCACCAATATCAATATGTAGTGGGCATTTCCATTGTAAATTCCTGTGAGGTAGTTCCTACTAGACCTCTGATATGCAATCAAGACTGTTGATACTGAAGCACCTCATCACAATTAGAGGTACTCTCATTGGACGTCAATGCCATCCCAGATCAAACGCATTCAAAGTTCGTATTTCCCTTCAAACGCAGCCACCACTGTATTCGAACGGAGCTTCCTAATTCACTAGTACGACTAAATGTGTTTATGTAGCTTATGCATTTACCTATGTATGCCCATTAGTGGACAGCTTCGTCTGCAATCGGAATCCAATCCCAGCGCTTTGCCCCGAAACAATGTTACAGCATGGGCTCTGTAATTGACAGCTGTTTCGAATACGTGCTGATAACCCAGGCCACTCTGTTTTGTGGCCGGCTTCAGCCCGGGTCTGTGCTCGTTTTAAGATTGACTCGTGGATGCGAGCCGAGAATACCCAGTGATTTAGAACGCACGCCCCCGTGACAACTCCGAGATTTTGACGTGTACGCTCTGGCTGAATTTTCTGTACGAAATTGTCATTACGCTACCGGATTGGAGGGCGAATGCATCCTCCAATCCGTAGTAATAGTAATATAGTAAATATCCGTAGTAGTAATATAGTTTGCTGTAATTAAACTTCTTTGTTGCCTTCTACCCGTAAAGGTTTAATCGATTAGGATGCTGATGGTTCAAGATTATTCATTTATTTGCTTATGAAATTAGGTTAACATATCAGTTGTTGTATTATTAGATCTTATTCAGCTATATTTATACAGCATGCAAATAATAGTAAGGTCAGATTTATATGCTTTCTTAACAAGGATACACAAACAATTTAACCATGAAATATAAATTGGTGTAAGAACTCGGATAGTGCATAAAAAAATCTAAATTCTAAATAACGTTCCTTTAAAAATTAAGAAATGAAGACTTTGAAAGTCATTGGGCAGTTTGTTATATATTTTTACGCTCATTTCATAAATTGTCGACGTAGTCAGCTTATAGTCGAAATATATCAATGAATAAATTAAAATAAAGAATATGCAGAACGTCACAAGCCCAAGGCCACAAGATTCTGAGTGCGTTTCAACATCGACAGACGAGAAGTGGGTCTCGCTCAAATAGTCTCGGGAGGAATTAATAGGTTTATCTTATGGCGGGAGGGAGTAGACAATGTAGCTGTCTCAACGCTGCAGCCTTGACACTGGCGATTTAAATCATCATCATCAAACTATTTATATTATTTACAAATATTCATATTCATATTCTTTATTGCACAGAAAACATAGATAAACAGACAGTTACAATAAATTTTATAGGCAAAGGCGAGCTTATCTCTAAAAAGAGATTTCTTCCAGCAAACCTAGGCAAGACAGGAGTGTTTATGAAAAAGGACAGTCCTAGTGCGCAATAAAACAGTATACATACGTACGAAAATTACTTTTAAAATATAAATAAAATATACCTAATAAAAAATATATATATCTCAACTATATAATACACTAGATAGCATGCACATATATAAACTACAAAATATCATACATATACTTACATAAATATGATACTAATTACGAAAGAGAAAGCAAATACGCTTTCAATCTTTTCTTAAAAGTGAAAATTGAGGGACTATCCCTTATAGTGCAGGGAAGTGCGTTCCACAGTCGGATTGCCCTTAACCTAAAAGAGTGTTTGTAGGCGGTAGTTTTATGCCGAGGAGTTGACAGGAGAGACACCGTGTGGGATCTCCGATTACTATCCCTGGGGAAAAGAAACTCAAAACGTTCTCGAAGATATGTGGGGTAGCGGGGATTTCGCAAAATATTGAATAGATAAGAGAGAATGTGAATATATCCGGAAATATATTCGCCAATAATATTCGAAATAATAAACCACAACAATATTGCTGCAAATCTGCAGCCTACAAAACGTCGCCGTTCGAACCTGAAAGTTTGTGCAACCGAAACAAATCCTCAACAATCGCTGTGAAAAGTTTAAATAAAAATATCTGGAGCGTCGCCTTGGGGCCAGAATGTCACTGGCACGAACTACGTCGCAGGCGAGAGATCGCTAGTGAGGTGCGGTGCGGCGGAAAATTCGCCGCTTGACACCCCCAGCTCAGTGGGCCGACGAGGCAAATTTTTCCGCTGCGATTATTTTAGCAAATATGCCATAGAGAGAGTGTGGACGCTCCCTCGTGAGAAGATTGAATGGAGTGTTCGGGATGAGACGTTTGCTTGAATTATTCATAGATGACCTACCGCGCGGCAATATATGGGTAATATTTTATATAAGTACGCACGAATTTAGGGGGGAGAAGGGGTGGAAGGGGTGGGGGGGAGGGAGGGTAGTCCCCCCCTACAATTCCCCCTTTGAGGGAAGCCGTAGTTTTCAAGATATCATGGTCCAAAGATTGAAGAAAATGTCTTTATGGAGGTCCAAAGATTGAAGAAAATGCCTACATTTTTTGGATTTCGGGGGAGTTGGAGGAGAAGAGGGGTTGGAGGAGGGGTTGCCAAGAGTAGGGGGTCGCCTCGCTCCGCTCCGCTTCGCTCCGGCTCCCGGGTCTGCTGTAACGTGTGAACCTAACAAACCTATCTTTAGTTTTTAAACAGGAAGTGACCTAAATCAACCAATTTGGTTCTGATAAACTCCATAAAGTAGTTAGTAAGTAAATAAAGCCAAAGTCGTCGAGACAATCACGGAAAAAACGAGAGCGCAACAGAACATTCACGAAACACGGAAGGAAACGGAATGAAATGAGCAAGTCATTATGTCAGAAAATACAAAATGGCTGAAGCAAATATCTACCATTACAACAAAATCTTGTAATTTGTACTAAAATCATGTACCAATATCCAACGTTGGAGCTTTTGTGTTTGACATTTGTCGTTCCGACATTGGGCAAGTTGTAAAAATCGCGTAAACATATTTTATAATTAAAGTGCTAAATAGCTGTTCCTCACTTAGAAAATGGTATTAGAGGATAGCTAAGGACCACCATAACCACCTAAGTACTCCAAACTTCAAACTTCGTGCGTACTTATATAAAGCCCAACCCCAGTATATAGATGACATGGAATCTGCTTGGTTGAACCCAGGAAACAATTTTCTCGTTTTTCCGGTGCTGACAAAGTATCAGGCCGAATGAACAAAGATGAGTATAACCTTACTTTCAATATTTGAAGGAAAGTTTATCATTATTGATATGAGCGAACGTCGAAATAAGCATTTCCTTCCAACGACAGGAGATACTTTACTTTATTATTTCACATGGAAATCTGATGAGCTATTCAAATCTTTTCTAGGTCTACAACAGCCACTTTATATGGGAAAGTCATTGACATTAGTCATGCATGAGTTGCCAAGGTTATTCATAAAGCTCACGTTTTTCTTAACCAGGTACATGTACTCAAAAATTAAAGATAAAATCATTTGTGTGAACTGCATGCAATGCTAACTTACCCACTTCTAACACCATCTGTTGAAATTACTCGTGCAACATCTGTAAGAAACTAAAATCGGTATGAATACCGACAATATTGCAGAACTCGACATCAATTTGTTAAATATCCCGCGCTTTCTGTTAGTTATTATAAAAGCTACTGGCATATAAATAAACTCGGATTATGGGTTAAGAAAAAATAACTTGTAAACAAAAGAAGTAACGAACGCGATCCGCGATTGCCATTTGTTATTTCCATGCGAGGGTATCCCCGCCCCAATGCGGACGCGTCATTCTGTAATCGCCTTGACTGTCACTATTATGTCTCTCTTAGTTGTCTTGTTATATTTTGTTTCTCGAGTGTGACCTTTTAAGTTTCCTTCTAACATTCCGGTGATATTGCAGTGCTTTTGGTTTTTGTGAAAATGTTGCTTAGTTGGCGTGATATGTTTTCGAGGCGGCGATATGCTCATGATGAGAGGGAATCAACTGAGAATGAGGTAATTATATTCGGTTGTGACGAAACATATGGCACCTGGACGAAGACATGTTATAGGTCTTTAAGTTTAAAGATATCTTGTTTTTTAGCTTTATTAATTTTCCATGAAACAAGTAAAGTTGGTCCTACGGGGGTGGCAACCATGGTGGCAGGACTTATGAATTACTTTTTTTTGAAAATATGAGAGATATAATGTTTCAAACTTACATTTATTCTAAATGGTATTTCAATGAGACGGTAATCGGTGAGGATGAAGACTTAATTAATTTCTGACTACTCCATCTTAATAAGCGTCAAAATAATTGATAACTAACCAGGACCGTTACCGTGCATAATCATATTAACCATTCAAAAAACTTCATTTAATTTTCACATAAAAAACTGGATCAAATGAAATTGAAAACTTCACAAAGCATTTTACTTGCCAATCCATCATTACGTTAAATATGGACCGCGCAACACGACCATTGTGATGTGCCTAGCTTTTCAGTTTCTAAAAACTATTTTGTTGTGTTTTTGGAGGGGTTAGCGAAGTAGTAATGTGCTTACTCTCACCCACGTGCGCTCTGTCACGGTACAAACATTAATCACTAAATGGTTCCGTAGGTACGTTCGTACCTGGGAGCTCGTCAAAGTTCGAGAACCGCTCTTAGTGATAGCACTTTTGTGTTTGTGGTCTCCGCTTACTTGTTTGCCGTTTTGGTTTAGTCACCGTGTGGTATGTTGTGTGTTACAGGTGATTTATTGTGTACGCTTAGAAAATACTTAGAAGGGTCAAATTCACAGTGGTCTTAGGGACACCGCTCAAGGAGACGAGGGACATATTCATTTGGCTATTTGCATTCTGGCTAGTAGCCGGGCTGCGGGAGACGGGAAGAGTATTGCAAATTAGATGTTCTACCAATAATAATCCACTACAACTTTTCTCTTTTCTATTGTCCACTTAAAGGTGAGGTTCCGTATCCGACCGCATACACAGATGACGTGTCGCGTGACACTCGAAGTATTACTTTACGAATATATATTTTTCCAAAAATATTGAAATAACTTTTTAGTGGTGCGGATTTATGCAGCCGTCGTGCCCATTTGTGCCGCACAAAACGGCACGAATGTCATAGTGAAATAATGTAGATATAAACTTGAAAATTGCATTGTAGGTGCATTAGGGCTCAAACGTGAATACTTTCACAGAAGTAATCCACACTTATTCTCTATTTGAACTATTTAACAACCCATGAGGAACTAACACAAATATCGATTTAATTCAATTAGTTATGGCATAAAAACCTGGTTAAACCCGTTGGAGCACTGGTGCATTTGTGCCGTTATTCCTCTACTTCAGCCAGACAATAGGCAATGCTCTCATGTTTTCATTTCTGTTTTTGATGCACATGCATAACCGGCCACGAATGGTCAAGAAATAAAACTCAATTCTATAAAAACAAGCGTATAAATCAAACAACGTTCCCAATCCGGAAATTGATCCTGTCTGTTAGACTTTCCCTACCGTATACCGTGGAACTGTTTGTGAACTGGATAGCCTATGTGTCTATTTTAGCTTTTTGTTGTGTTTAAGGTTAGCTATTTTCAAAGCCAAACTTGACTCGCCTTGATGCTTACGCAGTGTATGATAACATTGGCGGTGGTGATGTCGCAGTAGGTTGGTTAAATCCGACACTTAACTAACTCTCTAGACCGTTACTAGTATTTTGATTTAAATAAAGCATCGTCAATTTTTTTTAACAATCTGTCTTACCGAAAGCCGGCGTGTTGGAAAAAAAGATGGCGTCACGACAACAGCTGATTTGCACAGCTTATATCAGGGCAAAACATTGCGGTAGCTTAGGTGAAGGGTAAAGGGGGTGAGCGATGCGAAGTCCCCTTTATCCTTCGTGTTAGGTTGAACATGTAAGAACAACAAAAAATACTTAAAACACTTAAGTACACATAAAAAAATATTTATTTTGTCTTGTTGCCTAGGAAGGTTTAGGCAACTTGTCAAACGTTTCGTTCACTCACTTGACTGACGGAATTTTAGTGACTTGGTGAAACGGCGGTATTTAATTAACGGTCTAGAGAGTTAGTTAAGTGTGATTTAAACAACTAACTGCGACAGTGACACGACCTCAGCAATTCCGTATAAACGTAGGTTAATCTGGTGTTTGTTCACTATTGCTTTGATTAGTGATTTTTCTACTAGATGAGCAGATGAAATTGAGTGGTTCAAATTTTTCTATTCTTCTATTTTGTTCTCAAATTTTGTTTCAGCCTTAATGTCTAACTTTTAGGGAAAAGTACCTTCTGCAGAATGCGATGAATGTGGTG
Organism: Argyresthia goedartella; assembly: GCA_949825045.1. Taxonomy (NCBI): domain Eukaryota; kingdom Metazoa; phylum Arthropoda; class Insecta; order Lepidoptera; family Argyresthiidae; genus Argyresthia; species Argyresthia goedartella. Next base: position 3,246,344 of record OX463815.1, read on the forward strand.
TAGTTGGGGATGTATTCCATTTGTTGGTGGAATGTGTCCGGAATCATGCAATGAGATATCAATCCCTATGCGGCAGATCCGATATAGATGTAAGAGATTGCAACATTATTTTAGCATCTCCCATGTCGGATGAAGCCAGGATGCTATATAAGATAGCTAAGGTAGGTATAAGTAGCAGGTGTGTTAATTTATAATTAATATATTTGTGTCAGTTTGAGGGATCATGATGAGGGTGACTTGGTCGTTCTTAAATGTACCAAACCCTCGTGAAACAAATAAAGATTAAGAAAAAAAAACGTCTAACTTTCGGTGATAATTCAGAAAGTGATATGTTGATGAACACAAAGACTAGCACTTAATAAATCGCGATCCGACGTTTAGTAGACGTGCTCAAAACTAAAATGTACGGAACCTCCAGAGTTTCACTGAGCAAAGGGAAACGCTCTTAATCGTAAATGCATCGGCAATATACTCCTAAATAGACTCCGTAAAAACCACACCTCGGATGTCTTTACAAGAACAGACACCTGTGGACCGCTTCATGCGGTATTGAAGCCATTTTATAGCAAATTTCAATACCAGAAAACTTCGCAGACTGTAAGCATACTAACCCTTCTTAAGATGCCTCAATCTTTTAAGACGCGTACCTACGTCTTACCTCATTTAAAAACATTGCATGTAAAGCGCGGTGTATCCGAGCGATATATTCACTTTCATTCTTTGTTTTTATCCTGACTTATACCTCGGGTTCAATGTCGATAACACGGCCTCTGTGGCGCAGCGGTTGTGGCTCTGCCTACCATGCGAGAGGTCCCGGGTTCGATCCCCGGCTGGGGGGTAATGAAAAAAAAAAAAAAAAAACAATCCCCAGGTCTTGGATGTTTATATGTGTGTGACGTCGCTGTTTCTGGTTACCACGACACAGGGTATCCTAGTGTGGGGCCAGAAGCAATGTATGTGCCTGTATGTAAATGTTTATGTTTATGTTTATAAAATGCTAGTACAACGGTCCATATGTTACCCATACGAGAATTGAGTACGGGGCTCGACGTGATCAGCAGTTAGGAGCCTAACAGCCACGGGACCAGCCGTGGTAGATAGCTAATTGGTATTTAGAGCTCCGGACAGGCAAGCACCGGCGGAAATTAAAAGTGATTGTGTAGCCTTCCAATCGCCTGAAGTGCATGGTGTTGTAGTAGCATATTCAACAACGTTACACTATTGATTGAGTACATAGCTCTGTATTAAACCCTGTTAAAATGTGCGGTAAAAATACAAACTTACGATTTTCACCCTGCAGTTAAAAAGAGCATAATGTTCATAAATTAATTAATGATAATTTTGGGCTTACGTTTAAACGGTTGACAATAGTCATGCTGGCTGGATAATAACGTAATAGTACATTACGCTACAAGGTAAGTAAGTGAGCTATTACGGAACGAGATGCAATTTGGTGCCCGTGCGAGCTTAGCTCGCAAAGGGCTCTAAGGATCGAGTGCACCCGAGATATTTAGACGCCCGAGCGAGCGAAGCGAGCAAGGGCGTATATAGTTCGAGGGTGCAATAGCTACTTACAACCCGAGAGAAGTATACTATTTTACACCTTTCTTGCGAGGAAAATAAAACACAACAAATAAAATAAAACAATGTAATTTAAATTCATATCAAAAAACTAATGAGGTACCTACATATTAATTTTAATGTGATTTTAATAAAAAGTTGTGTGTGTAATTTCTGAATTAGATATTGGGAAAGTATGTAAATTTTAATAAAGTTACATACTTTCCCAATATCTAATCAGAAATTACACACACAATTTTTAATTAGGTAATTAATTTGAGATAAACTTTATCAAACTTCAAATAATATCGATTGAATTACCGCCAATTTTTATTTTTTTTGTGTTGGTTGAGTTTTTGACCAAGGAGGTTTGCATAGCTTGAACTGTAAAGTTGTATAAAATTCCATTACATATCAAGTATTGCTTGTTCTGCAAAGTAATTTGAAAATGGAACGTAGTTTTCAATGCAGACAATGAATGAATGACGTAAAGACTAACTTACATTCACTCTTTGAACGTAAGTAAGTAGGTCTTTACGAGCAAGGCAGGTGTAAATATTTATCCAACACGCTTGGTACGCGTTTTCATCAATTAAAACTGTATTTCTGACTCATCTTACTCTTTACACTTCCACCCAATTGGAACCATTATGCAATGCCAAATTACTTTGGGGTTCATCTACTAAATGATAGTAATAGCAAAACTAAATATTTTACGTAGACTATATACGTATCCTCTCTTATTTCAACACATAAAATTTATAAGAAAATGTATTCCCGGTTTATCTGTCGCTAGTTGCACGTGCTCCTGCAATTCAGTAACCAATTTTTGCATATGAATCCATCCATTTACAGTTTTCTATTTTTCATCGCGTTAACGACTAGACGATAGCCCATATATGCAGTGACTATTTGAAAAGAACTGGGGCGATTTAAATGACCGGAAATTTTCCCTTACTTTTTAAAGTGAGTTTCTTTTATTTATTCTACTATTTGCATGCCGATCTGAATTAATATAACTATATATTTATTTAATTTTGATAAGAACTTAATTTAGAGCTCCGTGGCCTAATGGGTGTCATGCTAGCTGCTCACACAGGAGATGCAGGTTCTATTCCTGACCTGTACCAATGAGATAAATAATTTATCTTAATTACGGACGTTCCAACGGTGATGGAAAACATCGTAAGCAAACCTTCATTACTTCATAACTGCGGCGATGAGCTAGCCCCTGTCACGCAAAATAGAGTATTGAATAACTGGCTCAAAGTGGGCACAGCCGTGCCTCTGCCACCCCGTACGCCATGTCTGTATATTTATTTAACTCTCTTTTTACGTTTAATCGGTGAGCGGATGCTGGCATTTGTGTTTGATTAAACAGTTTTTTGTTTAAATTAGAATGTCCTTCAATATCAAATATAAGCGATTCCCAACACAATGAATACCTCTCAAAGTTGCAACATCATCTAGTAGTTATGCAATTTACTTTTTAGGGTTCCGTACCCAACGGGTAAGAACGGAACCCTATTACTAAGACTTCGCTGTCCGTCCGTCCGTCCGTCCGCCCGTCTGTCACCAGGCTGTATCTCAAGAACCTAGCTAGCTAGAGAGTTGAAATTTTCACAGATTATGTATTTCTGTTGCCGCTATAACAACAAATACAAAAAAACAGGATAAAATAAATATTTAAGGGGGCTCCCATACAACAATACCACATACAAACTTATGGATGCACCTGGTTACGTACATGGAGTGTGAAAGTAACCGCACCAATAACTTTGTAAACAATATTTTGCTGTGTAAAATCCAAACTATTCACTCCACACCATCGCTTCCATTGAACGGTGGTACGGAACCCTTCGTGCGCGATTTAGACTCGCACTGGACCGTTTTTTTTTATTATTTTTATTTGCCAAGGACTTCTTTCCTTCCCCACTAACTCACAATCGTCATAATCGACGGAAGACAAACATTCTAAGTTAAACAAAAAACGATCTGTCTAATCAAACACAAATGCCGGCATCCGCTCACCGAAGTCACAATGTGCAGACACCAGTATCGGAAGATTTATCCCAAGACCCACTGTTTACACGAACATTTCGCTACGAGAAAGGCTGCATATTTTAAACCAATGCCGGTACCGCCTCCGCCCCGATATGTTTATCTTGGTCTCATCTCGACATATTTATTGGGAAAAGCCACGATAGCAAACTTCCTCATTTCCTATTGGTCCGCAGAAAAAATCCAATCGACTTTACTTTTTATACTTACAAATCCAACGAGCTTATCGATGCTTTTATCAGGAAAAGCTTTTTAAATGATCGTAGCATACCTCGCAAGTACATCTTTCATCTATTACGTTTTATATTTTTGAATTTACTTTAGCAAATATCAGTGAACAACTCAAGAGGCTATTACAAACAGAATGCAATTTAAAACTGCAGCTTCTAAAGCCAGGGCCTGCGTAACATTCGCACAAAGATATGTTTACAGTTTACATTGTCAAAGGACCGTTTACCGTTCCATTAATAAAATTGTTGGGAGGCAACCATGTACGTGAATTACTATACAGGGCCGTCTGGTGTTGGCATTTCATCAACATGGTAATCGTGCAAAAATAATGGCAGAAATACGGCCGCTTGCGGGACGCACCTGCCTAGAATTAAATAAAAATAACGTACCGAATAATAGCTCCGCAACGGACGGAATATATAATTTATCTGATATGTCAATGTCATTACATCTTCTCGTCATGAAAGTCTCTCATAATAACACGACAAGTTTTATCTATTAGAATCACTCTGAGTTTGTGGATTACCTGTCGGAAGTTCACATGGAAGCAATATTATTCGAATTTTCGTACAGTAGGGTTTTCAAAGGCTCCAATATATAACCGACTGTAGTGTAGATTGGCAAGTCAATAAAAAGATTGCGGCCCGCAATTGGTTGTTTATTTCCCCGGCAACAGCTCATCGCTCGCTTCAGCCGAGTTCGGACGTAAATACCAACCCGATTACACCGCGTCGGGAAGTTCTGCAATGCAGTTGCCTATGGAAGCAATAAATGCAACAAATCCTAACACTCTGGGGAGCAGCAGGCTTGTTCCGCTAGGCTTTGGATTACAACGTTGAAAACGAACTCTTTTGCAAGTACGAGTTGCCGTGTTTGTTTTCTTTCAAAATTGTTTTTTGGGGAGTTCGGTACCGTGATAGTATTTCCAGAAAGATTTTTCAGGCTGAATTATTTGAAAGAGCATTTATGGGGTAGGTGTTTCGTTACTTTCATTTTCCATCGTCCAGTTTTTTTTAAATTTAAATTATAATGTTTTTATAACCGTAGATATCAACATACTGCCACTTCTCTATATTGGACCACTTTAGGAGAAGCAGGGCGAAGAATGTCCCACAGATTGATTATAAGATATTTAAAAAAATTTGGTTGTGCATAACTAATACAAATATTTAAATATTAATGATTATCAATAAGCAGGAAGAAATAAATAAAACAGCAAGTTCTGTGTTGAGTTAGATTAACCCAATACAGTCAATTAAGTAATCTTGAACATTGTAATATCCTTTTTTTGACAAAGTCGCTTTTACATGGTTTTTAAATTGATCAAATGGCAATTTCAAAATCTCCAGAAGTATCTTATTGTAGTAAAGGATGCACGGAACCCTTGACAGAATTGCATACATTCGCGAGCCTAAACCAGGGCGCAAATAGTCTGTGATTATTTCTCAGTGGAAAATATTGTAAGTTTCTTGCAAACATACATTATATTTTTGCAAATAAACTGATTAGCTACATTTAGTTCCTATGTCAATTTCTGTAAAAAGCTCTCTTAATGAGTTTGTGCATTTTAAAATATAAATTTCTCGTATAGCCATTTTCTGTGATATAAAAACAGTTTGGATATCCGCTGCTTTCCCCCACAACAAGATACCATAAGACATGACACTAAGAAAATAACTAAAATAGAGTAGCCTGATGTAGCCACAACTGTGTATTTTGTCTTATGTTCTGCACAGCGTAAGCCGCAGAACTTAATCTACCAGCTAATTTATCTATGTGCAATTTGCTATTGATTGGTTATTCCAAGAAACTTAATATCATTACCAAACTCTAACGTGCTGCTGTCTAACACTCTGCAACTTGTTTGACATTTGGAAGTTAGAATTTAATACAGTTGGTTTTACCAGCGTTTAACAATAAATTATTAACTGTGAACCAATTCAAGGTTAAAGACTATACATGGCTTGCGCTAAGTTGTGTTCACTAACAGCTGCTTCGCACGTAAAACTATCTACTTATCTACTAATATCTTTAGTACCGATTAGTTAATCGTACAAGCGTTCCTATTATACAATTTCATTGTAAATCCATTGTTTATATATAACAGTTATAAAACATCGAACAGTGTCAGTGTGGGGCCACCACCCAATGACCGCACTACTGTCCTTTAGCGTGTCACCTATAGTATAGGTTACCTCAGCTTTATGTCACAACACAATATGTTAAGCAACACTCGTAAAGGTAACTACGATACGGAGACCATGTTTTACAGCCGTCGTAAATTTTCTGAATACCTACTATCTACAAATAGACGTAGAATAGACAGCAACATACTGACAAAAACAGCGTGCTTAGGCGGAACAACAGACCATTCTCGACGTTTTTAATACAATAACGTGACCGACGCCGCATAATGCGTACCGCAGCGTTGTATGTTCCATCTCGAAGCCCAGGCTTTGGAGTCTTAGCACACGGTAGATGCTGAACGCGCGAACGTCGCGCTATCAAAATCGCCAATTACCACTTGACATCAATACGATTTTAATACGCGCGTTCTCTGCGAGTTATCCGCGCGTCTAGAAAACGCGCTGTGTACAAAGGCTCTTAGTCGTTTTTGTCTCTCTCTCTTCGTCTCTTAACAGAATATTTATGGTATAATCTTATTTTCTCATATTTATATCTATATTTATAAGAATTAAACGACGTGCATTATGTAGTCTCGCTAAAACTCGAAAATGGTGGGACCTTTTTTATTAAAATTCATATTTTGCTTCATTCTCTGAGGTTGAGGGCCAAAGAAAATAAGGGAACAAGGCAAAGAAACTGCCAATAAATCGAAATTTCTTTTGTTTGGGAACGTCAACTCTTTCCAACAGATGGCGTTAGTAGCGGATTTTAAGTTTGACTCCGCGATGCATAGAATACCTAATTAAACAAAGAGTTTCGTTAATATGAAGCGTGTCATGCTCAACATTAGATCGATATGATGACAATGGTGATCTCAGGAGCTGATGATGAACAGTTTTCTGACCGGGAACTATAGTGAAGGTAGCTCGGTTTCGCATCGCAACGCGTTTTAGGTATTCTTTGTAAAACCAAATATGCATTGCGTTGCGAAGCCGCGCAACCGTCGCTTCATAAAATGTTTCTAAACATTTTTATTTCAAATGAAAAACCGACTTTCAGAGTTTATCACACATCAACTTCAGAACTATTGCTTACACAATTATACATCTCGCAGCGGCTATGCACTGAAGTGTTAGGTAGTGTAGTGTTTAGTTTGAAAGTTTATTGAGTTTATGAACTAAGATCTATGGCTTCGCAGCGGGATCGGAATACATAAATTCTCGGTGAGCTGACTAACAAAAAACAGATGGGTGAACTGGAATTTGACTCCACCAACCAGGAAATATCGGAAAATTTCATACGTCATCAAATAACTCGTTTATGTAGGTACCTAAGTATTTATAGGCTCCCATTAAAGAACCACAAGAAAACTAAGATAGACATATAGGTTAACATACAGTTTAGCTCGCCCAGACCTTACTTCAGGTGTCAGAGTGGTCTAAATTATACAACAACACGTTTGATATTGCGTTCTGGGTAGTGAACTCGTCACATTCTCGTACTTTGCATGTGAACACGTATTTCTGCCGGCAGTGTTGTTAAACGTTTACAGCGCCTGACATTATACACACTTGTATCAAATAGTGAGGTCATCCCAAAGGGCCGGCCGCGGTGACCGCTGTCATAGTCAGCTGTGCCCGACGAGCTTCGCACGTACAGTATATCTACCTACCCACATGTCGGAACAAAATTATATGGGCTTTTGGGAATGTAAAAAACGTAAGGCTTATGTATAAACGATTACCAAAAACGCACCTATTTTACTACCAATAAATTCGAAATGACTGCCAGAATGGATAAATGACCACCAAATTGTGTTTGGATAAATGATCACCAAACTTATTTTTATGTTTTGTGTACTTAAGTTTATGTTTTAAGTATTAAGTATTTTTTGTTGTTCTTACATGTTCAACCTAACACGAACCTAAGCTACCGCAGTATTTTGCCCTGGTATTTTCTGCAACTTTTGGTGTTCATTTATCCATTTTGAGTAGGAAAAAAATATTTTGGTGATCATTATATTTGTTGCCAAAACGTAATAACATATTTCCTGTACAACCATATTTGGTTTAAATTATAGCTTTTGTATTCAATGTAGTGAAAATGCGAAGATTTCAGAAAAAGACATGGTAACATAAATGGTAAAAGATCGCATCGTTGTGATTTTAATTATAAAATTGCACTTTAACCACATGGTTTATATAGATTGCAAACTTCTGATTGTTTAGAATACTTTCTGCGGTATCGCGATAATGAACACCCTTTATTACGAACAAAGTTGCTGCAGCATATGCTGGAGACGGTTTCTTTATTACACACAATTTTCTAATATGTTTATATTAAACTGGCAATTCACTAAAATAACACTTTTATAATGAAATATGAAGTCTTCTTAGTTTTTACTATGTTATGCTTATGATTAGTAAATATGTAAACTTCACTGTAACATGGTTAATTCGAAAGGATATCTCGGGTAGGCTGTAAGTATTTGTCAGTAAATTCCGACAGATATTAAGAATCTTCTGGCCAAAAACGATCACGAACGCGGAATCGCGGAGACTCATGTACCGGAGCCGTTGGAGGCGGAGCTGACCACCAGCAAGCGGCGATGGCTTAGCCACGTGGTGAGGATACCTGAGGAACACCTGTCGGAAGTAGCCCTCAACTGGTGCCCGAGAAAGAGGCCGCCATTGTGAGCTCAGATTGGGCGGAGCTAGAGCAGACATGGCGCAAGATCGGTGCAAATGGAAATCTGCACTGAGAGCCCTATACCCCTGCTGAGGGGTGACAGGGTGAGATGATGATGATGACAGTTATCGACAGTTATCTGCAGTTCATTCATCACATTATCGACAAATAACACAGGTCAATAAACCAGAACAATCAGGCAAACCTTATTGTATATGTTAGAACGATTTCAAAATAATCCCCTTACAATGTAAGGTAGCAATAAACGTCAAAACTACTAAACCTAGACATGGTTTTCATTAGACCGGGGGATTTATTTGGGTTCCTTCTTCAGGTTGGTAAACAATAATCAAATAACCGGAGCGAGCGAGTCGTCAGGTAGGCGTGAAACCTATTTGCATAATCCGCCTCAGACACAGAAGGTATTATAAACAAACTTCTACTTTTACATATTAAATTAAACATTCTCGCCAACTAAATTTTACATAAACGGTGGAAATGAATTCGATGTCAAATTGTTTTAAAATGTTGATGAGCTGTACGCTATACAGCCCGCGCCACACTTCTGGTTCTGAGTGAGGGCAGGGGGTAACCTCTCTTTCTCGCATAGTGTGTAACAGATTGCGAGTTTACCCCCACCCCACCCTCGCTCAGAGACAGAAACTTGGCGCGTACTGTACTTACAGCTGCTGTGCCTCCCAACATTGTTTATTTTCTCAGACTGTCCTACTAAACTAGCTTCTGTATCCTCTGCGGTATATCTGACCTGAGCCATCATTTATGAAAATAATATTTGTATTTCTATAAACGATAATCATGCCCTGTGACACACCGAATAGTAACTAAATTAAAAAACATATAGTAGAACCAAAATTAAATTTGCTATTCAAACTGCTGAGACTAGTTGGAGAAATCTCGTCGTAAAGTTATCTTTCAAACTAATCCTTTGAACTCCGATTCACCTTGCACTACAAATTCGAAAGGTTTCCGATCCTACTTGGAAAATATTATCCGTAGCTCGCCTACCCTTTTCAAGACGGTACACAAACGGCTCGACGCATTGTGGCCGCAGAAGCCTCTTTCCTCCACAAAAGCCCCCCTTATTATGCTCGCGTGTAGGATATGAGGAAATTGGCTGAATGGCTTTATATGAAAAAGTCGCGTAATCTTCCTGTGGCACAGGCTACAATATCCTCAACTCTCCACGTGATCTGCACCCGCTCCTTGTCAATACAGCCCTCGAAGTTCAATCATCGCTGAATGCGTCTCAGCTAGCTGATACGGCTTGCCGTACAATAAATAACTAGATAACTGACATCCGCTGTGCAGTGATATAAGCCTTAATTACCGCCGCAATAGCAACCGCCCCGAATAGCAGAATAGCTAGGAAAACGGAAAAAATCACGCAAAAAAATATACAGATTAAAAAAAATGATAATATAGGTTTGGAACTCCGCCATCCTGCGCAATGAGGGTTTTCTGACTTTGTACTATCTGACAGCTGTGACAGCTGTTTAGACCTGACGCCTACGAGGCGCCGCCTGGTGGCAGAAAAAGTATCGAAAACCCTCATAGACAGATCACTAATCATTGACTGTTACCGTCCGTTCACCGTAAGATGTCCCCTGCCGTGATGTTTTCACTATTCCTTGTCAATCTGTTGTTGTCAGATCGTCAAAGTGTAAAGTGTTCCGCTCGTTTTTGTGTTATGATTTAATATTTTTCGAATTAATCATGCCAAGCCCTTTAAACGCAGAGCAAGAGAGATTGTTTTTGCTTTGTTGTAGGTTGCTGCCAATTCCCAAGCCAGGGGACATCTTATGGTAAACGGTCTGTAGCCGAAAAACAATACTGGCACTTCGACATTTGGCACATGGCGCGTCCACACTGGACGAGCCGCGGCGAGCGCGTCTGACTTTAGACTTGCCTGATTGCGTTAGCTAGTAGATATGGGATGCGAAGCAGTGATGAATAAAAGCACGATCTTCGATCGAACATCGACGACCGCTGTGGCGCAGCGGTTGTGGCTCTGCCTACCATGCGATAGGTCCCGGGTTCGATCCCTGGGTAAAGAAAAAAAAATCCCAGGTCTTGCATGTTCTTATGTGTGTGACGTCGCTGCTTCTGGTTCCCATGACACAGGGTATGCAAGTGTGGGGCGAGAAGCAATTTATGTGCCTGTATGTAATTTTTTATGTGTTTGTTTATGTTTACATAATATATAAGCCGAAGCACAGTGATGGGACAGTTCTTAGCACATACTATACCGTCAATTTGGTGGAGCACTAATGAAGATATATATAGATATAGGAAAAGCACACTCTTAAGCTGAAAGAATGAAACCTAGATTTAGGTTTACAAGAATGGCGTGATCATATATCAAGAGTAAGATGAAGATAGCGCGCGTATCTCTAAGATCAGTGAAATATCTAATAACAAAATTAATTGCACTGTCTTTGCTTTGTATTCTAAATTAAAGTAAATAGTTTTTTTTTTAAAACGGAAATAAATGTAACCAAAATACAAGTCTAAATATATATCTTTTATTTTGCCAGTGGCAAGTTTATTTAAAAGATCACAATTTACCATCGAGAACCTGGAAATGAGCATCTTGAGAATAATTTGTTGCTCATTAGCACTACCCGGGAGGATGTGAAGGTCTGTTGAAATCAAGTATTTCCGTGGGACGTGAGCAACTCCTCCGTGACATAGCAATCGTTTGTATAGTAACATTCAGGTGTAAAACGTGTACGAAAATCGTAAATATCCGCTTTTCGCCACAAAACCATTTATCAACATTTTTCCAATTTCGTTTCATCTTTGCTAAATTAATCATATAATCTAAAGATCACACGGTTATTATTTTTTAAACTATGAAAGAAACCGAAACTTAACTTAACCCTACTAAGAATAGTACGAAAAAGCAAGGCAGTTCAGTTTAGGTCCTGCTATAAGAGTTGGTATTAACCCACCTGGTTCTATACATGGAGTATGAAAGTAGCCGCAACAATAACCCGAAGAACCTAGATTTAGATATTGCCTCAGTGCTTACTAAAATAAAACTTAACGCTTATCAGACGAAATAATTATATTAAGAATAAGGAAACATACTTTTTTGTTTGATTGAGTCGCTTCCATTCGCTACATTCATCCAGTGTAGACTGGCCTCACAACATAGAGTTGTCAATACGTAATAAAACCGGTCAAGTGCGAGTCTAAATCGCGCACGAAGGGTTTCGTACCACCGTTCAATGGAAGCGATGGTGTGGAGTGAATAGTTTGGATTTTACACAGCAAAATATTGTTTACAAAGTTATTGGTGCGGTTACTTTCACACTCCATGTACGTAACCAGGTGCATCCATAAGTTTGTATGTGGTATTGAAAGAATTGTTGTATGGGAGCCCCCTTAAATATTTCTTTTATCCTGTTTTTTAGTATTTGTTGTTATAGCGGCAACATAAGTACATCATCTGTGAAAATTTCAACTGTCTAACTATCACGGTTCGTGAGATACAGCCTGGTGACAGACGGACGGACGGACAGCGGAGTCTTAGTAATAGGGTCCCGTTTGGAACCCTTCAGGTACGGAACCCTAAAAACCAATGGACACCATTTAAGTTCGAGAAAAATTATGTGTCGTTGTGAAATTATTTTCTTAGATAAGTTATCTTTAGAATAGATATGGTTTTTAGTGATACAAGTCTTTTATTTACGGTTAAAAATATCCTTCTGAGTTCAGTTATATATTTTACAATGGTTCACTGCCGTTTTTTTTCCGGCAGCTAATAAAAAAACGAATTTATATTTTTTTCTGACTAATCAGGCAATATAAACCCCGCATTGATCTTCAGATCCATTACTATCAACTGGTAAAGAGCTGATGCTCCTTCATAAACTGAACACAATTTCTTGCACTATAATGAAGAACAGTCGGTCATGCCATCTTTCAAAATAACACTCCTCTGCACCGGGACAGACTGTTCGTGAACAATTGACAGGTATTTTGTATAGGTATATTGTATCACCAGAGGCCGCATCCACTTTTCTCGAGACGTTCGCATTTGTTGTAATATAGACTCGCATAGTCACAGGAGCGATCAGTCGAACACCTCCGGACATAAATTCGGTATCATTCACACGAGGAGCCCGAGGTGCCTCCACACGACACACACCAGCCGGCAGTTATGAAAATTCCAACGGGGATAACAGGAATTTCGACTCACACCCGAGATTTTTGCTGAGCTTTGCGGCCGTCAGTTGCGTCGTCGCGCGAATATTTTAAAGAAGTGAGTTTGTAACATTGTATATATTTTACTCGGCATTTTATGGAGGCGGGAATGTGCCCCGCTTTGGTTTATTTGCAGGCCTCTTTTCTCATGAAATTACGCTGTTTCATTGCTTACCTGCCGTTTTGAGGTTCTAGTTAGTGGTTTGGATATTTTTGTTGTGGTGTGTTTACCTTCTGCAAGCTGTGAACTGCTCTGCCTCTATTTTATAATAATTTGATGAGACCTACATACGTATCTTGCGAAGTGATTGTTATGAATCAATAAGAGAAATTACAACATATTTCTACAATCCCGTATGTGTCAATTTGTTTCACTGGCTAGAACTTATTTCAGAACTGACGGTAAATGCCTCCCGTAAATCATGTAAACCCGTTTTCGGTTTTCCAACGACAACATATGAAATGAAAGTATGTTATTAGAAAATAAATATTTACTTTTCCCTCGGACCTTCCAATCATGCCTGAGATGATTGAAAAAATTATAGCGATGCGATTTTACGCTTTGAATAAATTTTCGATAAATCCGTATCAAAAAGGGTTATGTTGTGGTGGTTACGATTTTCTGCATTGCTTGAAATTTTCTTGACAAATACCATGATGATTACCAAATACATACCAACTGATGATTACTAATTAATAAACATACTAGACAAAACAATCCTAGCAAATTCGCACCATGCGGAAAGAAATATTAAAAACCATAATTATACATAAAGGCACATACATTGCTTCTGGCCCCACACTGGATACCCTATAGGAACCAGATCTATTTCCAGAACCAGTTCTATTCTGATGATCATGAGTGAGTGAGTGTCATAAATGCGAAACTTTGCTTTCGCTTAACTTCGGAACTAAATGACCTACAGACTTGAAATTTTGGATTTTAAGTATGTGATTATAGCTTACTGGATGACGAAAATTTCTGCATTCTGGTCTTATCCAGAGGTTCTCAAATAGGGGCCTGAAAATGCGGCGAAATGGTTCCAGTAAAGGATGGTACGGCAGTGTTTGCTTCGCGCTCGACTTGGCGGGGGCACTGCCGTGCCCACCGATTAAAAACATAATTATACATAAAGGCTCATACATTGCTTCTGGCCCCACACTAGGATACCCTATAGGAACCAGAAACAGCGACGTAACACACATATAAACATCCAAGACCTGAGGATTTTTTTCTGTATCCGCCGGGAATCGGACCCGGGACCTAATATCATCATCATCAATCATCGATCATAATTATAAATTCAGAAATACAGAAAGTGACATTAATTTGTCTTCGCGTTGCAGGCAGAAGATCGATCCCAATGCCTTCCAGTTTAAGCAGAAGTATTTCGTGACTAACGGTGACAAAAGCCTTCCTAAAATCAATAAATATTCCTAGGGCTATGTGTTTTTAACTATTTTGGTTTTGATTGTTGTTATTAGGTCAACTGCTGCTGATACTGATACTGATGCTGCTGATTTGGGACGGAACCCGTATTGTTTGTCGTACAGAAAATTGATTGAAAGAAGGTGATTCTCGAGGCGGTTGTAAATAATCTTTTCAAAGACTTTTGATACTATCGGTAGTACGGAAATTGGTCTTTAGGATCGTTTTTTTTCCAGATTTGTTTATTGGTCGGACTTTTGCCTTTTTAAGTGAGTCAGGAATTTTTCCTTCTTACAAACAGATATTGTTGCTTCTGCTAAGAGGCTCAGTTATTACGCTTTTTATACATTTAATAGTTTTAGAACTCATGCCCTCGATGCCTGTGCTAGTGTTTAGTTTAAGATTATCGATATTTTTTTCCTACTTCAGTACTATTTGTTGGGGTAAAGAGTGTATTGGTTGTTGCAAACAACTTTTTTGGTATCTGTGGGATATCGTAAGATTGGGTTGTAAGTATGTTGGGTTGTATTGGTAAGTCCCAGGACCTGACGGTTGGTAACATCGACCTTAACGGTCTCAATCATTTTTTTGCTGTCCCCCTCGTCCAGATGGATCCATCTGTCAAGGATGCCACACTCCGTAACTTGCTTTCCAGGACTGTCTCCTGCCACTCTTCTTTCAATCTGCGTCATGTTGGAATCGCTGCAGTCAGGAAAGCAGTGCTAGCAATCTCATCAAAAGCCGTCGGCGATGACAAAATCTGCTCTCAAATGTTGACAAGTGTTCTTGGAGAATTGCTGCCGGTTATCACTCACATAATTAATGCTTCACTCTCTGACTGTCACTTCCCTAGTCAGTGGAAACGTGCTCTCGTGATCCCTTTGCCTAAAACATCCAACCCAACTTCCTTCAAAGAATATCGTCCTATTTCTATCCTGCCCATCCTTTCCAAAGTCCTTGAATCCATTGTACACACTCAACTATCCACCTATCTTTCCTCCATGAATCTCCTTAATTCTTTCCAATCGGGTTTTAGGCCGGGTCACAGCACTACCACCGCTCTACTCAAAGTGACAGATGACATCCAACTTGCGATGGATCAGAAGAGGATGTATGTGCTGGCACTGCTTGACTTCAGCAGCGCTTTCAACTGCGTGGATTTTGATATCCTGGTTGCGATCCTCCATTCACTTAATGTCTCCTCTCATGCCGCCCGCTGGTTTGACTCCTATCTCAGAGATCGACAACAACGCATCAATTCTGAGGAAACATCCACCGATTGGTGCGATCTATTCACTGGGGTTCCTCAGGGTGGCATCCTTTCACCCCTTCTGTTCTCGGTTTTTATCAACTCAATCTCTGATGTACTTACTTCTTCATATCATCTTTATGCAGATGACCTCCAAATATACCGGCATTTCTCTCCGCGTGATGTGACTCCGGCTGTGGAGGCTCTGAATGCTGACCTCGAGAATATCAGGAAGTGGGCCCTCTCATATGGGCTTCTGGTCAACCCGAGAAAGTCGCAGGCCTTGATCTTGGGAACCCGATACTCTCTTAACCTGTTACAACTTCCAATCGCTCCTCTAATATTTGATGGAACCGTAATCAAATACAGCGATAAAGCTAAAAATCTCGGAATTGTATTCGATAACATGCTGTCTTGGTCGCCCCATGTCTCCGAGGTCAGCAGACGAGTCTTTGCATCGTTTCACTCTCTTCGGAAATTACAATACTTCCTTCCACGGCATACTAAAGTCACTCTAGCCCAGTCCCTTCTACTTCCTTTAATTGATTATGCCGATGCTTGCTGGGTGAGTGCGAACGAAGAACAACTGAATAAACTCGAACGACTTCAGAACCTCGGGATTCGGTTCATCTTCGGGCTGCGCAAGTATGACCACGTCTCGCAGTATCGCAAGGAACTGGGTTGGCTCCCGATTCGTCTTCGCCGTGATTTCCACATATTGACTTTACTTTTTAACATCTTGAGAAACCCCAGATATCCTTCCTACCTTCGTGAACGTTTTGAGTTCCTTTTCTCCAGCGGCAAGGAGCGGAGATCTCACACGGTGTCTCTTCTATGTATTCCGCAGCATAACACCGTCGCCTACGAGCACTCGTTCAGGCTGAGGGCCATTCGGCTGTGGAACGCACTTCCCTGCACTATAAGAGACAGTCCCACTCTTTTCTCCTTTAAGAATCGCTTGAAAGAGCACTTACTTTCTCTTTCATCATAGGTATTGTATATATAAGTATGTAATTGTAATTATCTATTTATTATTATTATTTGTTTATTCTTATTTTATCTACTATTTCTTTGATTATATGTATTTTTATAGTAAGTATCATATTTTATTGGTATTTGGTAAGTATTTAATTGCACTAGACTACCCTTTTCATTTTATATGTATCCTATCCAGATAGGTTTGCTGGAAGAAATCTCTGTTGAGAGATAAGCTCGCCTTTGCCTTTTAATTTCGTGTATAATTGTATTGTTGTAATGTTCTGTGCAATAAAGAATTGTGAATTGTGAATTGTATGTCATTTACCAATACTGAGCCTATACAAGAATTGAAGTACTCGCATATATTCTTAGGGTCATTTATGGAACCAGTAGGGATATCTAATTTAGTCGTTACAGATTCTGTTTTCATGTTATTGCTGGATAATGTATTTATAAGTTGCCACATTTTTTTGGACTCCTTTTACAGTTTTGAAATGATTTATAGTAATATTCATTTTTAGTGTCAATAAACATGTTCAAGAAAAATTTGTTGGAACAAAATAAAAAAGCAGTTTTTAAGATATAAATCATTTTTTCAAAACCGCAAATATGACTTTCATTCATACAAATACTAGGAAAACAAAGTAGTTATTTTCTGGTGAAGAATGATAGTGATATTTCATATTTGATAGTGCTATCAGGTGTATGTGAAGTGAGTACCGTCCTAATTATTATTTTTGGCTTATATTCTAAATTTATTACGAAACCCTAAATGTGCGAAGTCCGACACGCACTTGGCTGGTTTTTTAACATATGAATCCCATAATCCCGTGGCTCTAAAAGTGAGCTAGCTGAAGGTGAAATTTTACGTTCCGCTAACGCGGTGCCCAGTCTTAAGTGAGGTGTTACTACTGGGAATACATAGCCCTGGCTGAATTATTTTGCATATCACACCTCTAGTTACAAGAAGCATTTCTGAGCTATAATTGACGGGCAGAGCTGACAGTCTCCCTTCAGAGGGCCGCCTGTGACGTCATTACATCCCATTTCCATTACTGCTGGTGTATAGGGGGTGAAAAGTACTGATACCGGACACATTATAATTTCGCGGCACGTTTCATGTCTTCCTTTATATTTTATCACAATACCAATAATAAATAGCGTATCTACAATCTGCTTTGAGACTACTGTGGGAAAATCATGATAATAATTCATATTAATGTAGCCCATTAATGACCCTACCGAGGGGCACAGGCCTTTACCCAGATACTAGTAAGATTGAGCCATACTCCACCACGCTGGCTCAGTGCGGGTCGATGGAGGGGTGTCGTTCTAGTGGCCAACCCTTCTGTCAGATGTTTTCAAGCTGCCCTATTCGGGTCGCCATCTTTGCGACTACTACCACCGAGAAGCGATAGTAGCCGGGACCTACAGATTAACGTGTCATCCGAAACACGGAAGCGCCCGAAACAAATGCCACATAGCAACGGGCACCCATCCATGACCCGTCTCAGCAGATGTTGCTACCCGCACGACCGCTAGGCTACGGACGCTTCAAATAATCATGATAATCAATTAATTTAAAAACCTATCCATAAAGTTCCAGTTAGTATGAAATCAACTTAAAACACATAAACGATCAATTGCAAGTCGGACCAAGGGTTCCATGAACACCTGTAGAGACCAATAGTGTACGGAACATAATAATGTTTATCTACACACGTATCATAAACCCTCTTTACTGCGTTCAAAAACCGCACGTTACGATCAGCATTATGTTAAACTACTTGGTAAAAACTCGTTTCGTATCTGGAAAACTACACTTAATGGTCATTATGTGTAGTTTTTCTACATATAATGACATTCAAATTTCGAACGCCGACGCCCACCCGCGTGCCGTCCCTAGTTTGTCTGTGAAGTTGGTACTGACATTCAAATTTCGAACGCCGACGCCCGTCTGCGTGAAGTTGGTACTACAGAACAAGCTAAACAATTGCAGAACCACAATGCCGGTCAAACATGCGGTTCCTGAACACATCAAAGAGAGCTTATGATATGTGTGTAGATAAACTAGGGTATGTAACTGTACATAATTAGGCATTAAAACTCTCGAGTGATATTATTATGAAACTCGCCTTCGGCTTGTTTCATAAACCCACTCTCGAGTTTTAATGCCCTCCATTATGCAGCAGTCACATAAACTACTAATGTATGTATGTCATGTATATGTGTAAAGTTCGTCAATAACGGGAATCCAGTCTCGGAAATCAAATCGTTTTCATAGTGAAAGTTGTTCAGAATGATGTCCCTAATAATCCCCTAAAACATGAGAACACATTTCTGTTACACCTAGTATACAGGCACATACCTAGCTTCTGGCCCCACACTAGATTATCCTGTGTCGATGTCCTGGGAACTAAAACCCGTGACTTCACGTTCATAAACATCCAAGACCGGGTTTGTGATCTTCTTCCTCCCCAGGGAATCAATAATTAAATCATCATCACTGCATATTAATCACCGGCTATTTACTTACGTGTAGGCTGAATGATTGAATATATAGATAATAATAATAAATAATAATAATAATAACTTGGACACATTTACACAGATTGATCTAGCCTCAAACTAGGATTCCCTGTAACTTTTTTTTTTTTTTTTTTTTAATCTGATTTATTTTATAAGCCATACATCTTATGATTAAGTCAGCTTAAAAATAATTAACAAAGTTGGGTACTAGACAACGATACACATACTTATATAGATAAATATTATACTTAGATAGATAAATAACCATGACTAGGGTAAAAACATCCGTTGTCATCAAACAAATATTTGCCCCTACCGGGACTCGAACCCGGGACCCCTTGGCTTCGAAGGCAGTGTCACTGCCGACTCGGCCATTCGGGTTGTCGATTTAGACACAGATTTAGGCACAGGCCAGAATCACAAAAAAAGTGTGATTGCTTGTATGAAGATGTTTTGGATCGTTCTCATTTGTCTATTTGAAGCGGCGTTTTGTCTAAACTGGGACGCGAAGCTGTATTCGTTTATATCTGGAGAAGCTTATGCCCAACAAAATTATATGAATTTGAACTGAGTTGATGATGAGATGCTTATGTACCTTAAAGGGACGTATAATTTTCTGGTCGTAAGCTATGAGAAACCTAAAAGCGCGTATACAAAGCCGAGCCCACGGGCAGCTAGTATATAATAAGTAAGTATTAATATAACAGTTAAGTAATTGTACAGGTACATACATAGCATAACCCCTTTTCCCACAAGAGGTGGCAGAAGCATAGGTCAGCACCGGGATTCGAACAGCTTCTCCTGAGTGACAGGTGAGGGTGTAATCACTAAACCACGGATGCTCTTAGATACGTTTACGGATGCTCTTAGATACGTTTATAGACCCTAGTCTATAAGTAGGTATGTATTTCCAGCAAGAATATTTTTTTTGTGATCAAACTTAACTTTGCTTTTTGCCAAATTTCATGATTCTAGGTCAACGGGAAGTACCTTTATAGGTTTTGATTCCCTTGCGAGTGTCAAGTGAATTCAGCAAAATTGTGACATAAACGGCGGTATTTTTTGATCATCTTGTCCTATATGTTTGATTTTTTCACAACTTCAAGAGACCAGAGACCCGAGCAATTGATATCAAGTTTCAACTTGATAGCTCCACGCGTTCCATAGAAAAAGGGTCCTGACAAACTACAGGCAGAAAGACAGGCAAACAGACAGATATTTACAGTTTTCGGATTTTTCCCTTTACCTGTGCTGTAAGACCTTGCTTTTCGCCAAATTTCATGATCCTAGGTCAATCGGAAGTACCCTATAGGTTTTGATTCTGTTGTATCGCGCTATTAAACAAAGGCAACAAATATAATGAACACCAAATTTTTTTTTTCCTACCCAAAATGGCTAAATTAACACCAAAAGTTGCAAAAAATATCAGGGCAAAATACTACGGTAGCTTAGGTGAAGGGTAAAGGGGGTGAGCGAAGCGAAGCCCCCTTTATACATCGTGTTAGGTTGAACATGGAAGAACAACAAAAAATACTTAAAACATAAAGTTAAGTACACAAAACATAAAAAGAAGTTTGGTGATCATTTATCCAAACACAATTTGGTGGATATTTATCCATTCTGGCAGTCATTTATAATTTATTGGTAGTAAAATAGGTGCGTTTTTGGTAATCGTTTAAACATAAACCTTAAACAAATTCAGCAAGTTCAGCACATTTGGGGCATAAAAGACCGTATTTTTTGTTTGCGTGGACCTAGAAGTTTGTATTTTTCATAGCTCCAAGGGTGCACAGACGTGAGTAATTGATATCAATTTCAATTTGATACTTGCACGCGTTCTTGAGAAAAAGGGTTGTGACGTACCGACGGACGAACAACAGAGTGATCCTATAAGGGTCCCTTTCTTCCTTTTAAGGGACGGAACAAGGTCAAGTTGCGGGCCCAATCATAAACCGGGAATTTGTCAAATTTTACTTGTCAGATTTGATTACAGACCTACATAGCTCGGGACAGGTAAAATGAAATAAAAGTAGTAGAAATAATAAAATAAAACAATTATGTTTGTTGCTGCTCAAAACGCACAGACTCCTTAAGACAGCTATTTAAATAAATTTACATACTAACTGTGGCTAGTCAATTTATTTTCGAAAATATAATGTACGTACGCAAGAACCTTACAAAATTTCCCAAACTTAGCGATAGCTGTAATGTTAACCTAAGAAATAATCACAGACTACTTGCGCCCCGGTTTAGACTCGCGAAGGTTAGCAATTCTTTCAAGGGTTAATGCATTCTCTACTACAACAAGATACCTCTGGAGATCTTAAAATTGCCATTTGAGCAATTTAAAATCCATGTTAAAGCGACTTTGTCGAAAAAGGGATATTACAATGTTCAAGATTACTTAAATAATGGGTCTGTATGGGGTTAATCTGGCTCAACACAGACCTTGCTGTTAATAATTTTGTAATTATTTATTCCTGCTTATTAATTATGATAATGACTAAATATTATATTTTGTATTAGTTAAGCATAAGCAATTTTTAAAAAGAGATCTAAAAATCAATCAGTGGGAGTTTCTACGCCCTTCTTCTCCCACAGTGGTCCAATGTAGAGAAGTGGCAAAAAATGACGATTGCTAAGTATATGTAAATATCTACAGTAATAAAGATATTTGGAATTTGGCTCGATAACTTATATTATAACAATATATTATATCAAAGCTGTTGCTGCCCGGGACCTTTAAATAAATAGTCATGTGTGTGATGTATAACCAAACTACACTGACGAGCAATGAAAAAGTTCCAGTGATATAGCACCAATTTACTCCTAAACGGGAAAGGCTAAATAGCTTAATGACGCTGTCTGCAAAATTGAAGTACATTTAACAGCGCATCAGAATATTACCAATTAAAAAAAATACTTTTTTAATTTATGAAACTAGGTTCTATGTTTTAGGAGATATTGAGGTGTTTGTCGGCATTTTGTGGGTGGAACTTTTTCATTGTTCGTCAGTGTATAAAGCAACCGACCAACTGTACCTTCACTGCACTATCCCATTAACCCCGCATCCAAATTAAAGGTGTCCGTTCACTCCCCGGAAGCGAACTGCTCCGGGGCGGCGCATCCCCACAAAGAATAATTATCTCCATAGTCCTCCTAATAACAAGTATCCCAAGTGCATTATAATAGAAGATTTTCCCTATATTGACCTCATAATCCAAAGCTCCGGGCCTACCTAATGTTGATTATAGTCATTTATATTTATATTTTTCTTCGTATTATTTATTAACTGTCGACATACCGTCGAGTTGGTCTATTACGACAATTCGCGTCAAAACAAACTTTTCCGGCCCCCTACAGCGACGTCACGAGACATAATAAGCGGATGATTGTAAAATAATAATCTTTTCAACACACCTGCTCGTAAAGTAGGTCTTATTACAGCGTATTTACACTGATAATGCAGAATATTACCCATGCCGTGCCTTTTACATTACATTATCGCACTAGTGCCTTTTCATTACATATCTTTTTAAATATTAGCAAGAAGTATTAATGTTTCGAAAACAGCTAAGTAGTTATTTGCGTAAATATAAAATTAAAAAAAAAGGTGATAAATAATTTAAAAATTTCATGAAACTGCTTGTTAGCTTGTTGGTATTTATATTTTGACGGTGTATTTTTACCTATAAATACCCAATTTCAAAATTTATAAATATGTGGCTGATTAGCTACTTTGCCGGTGCCCTTATCTCAGACTTGCGCGCGCATGCAGCGCTGAGCGCGCGAAAAAATAAAATTACGGCCGCCATCTTTTAAATGGGTTTCTGTTTGTTAAGTTTATTCACAGTATTGCATTTCGTTAGTTTTATTTACTTTTCCTCGCAAGTGTGTTGAAAAACGTCGTATGAAACACGTGAGCATTGGTCATTACACTTCTCGTCTCCATTAAGCCTTCGCCTTCGGCTCAGGCTTAAAAACCGACTCGAGTGTAATGACCAACATACCACACTTGTATCATAATGTACTATTATAACTGGATTTATGCAATCTCCAAAAAACTTCCCAACCACGCTGCAGCAACAGTTAAAAAAGTCTTATAATTTTCAATTCCATCGCAACAGGGGAAGTAGGGCGATGTTTACGTACGGCCGCGGTGAGCTCCGCAAATTTGAATCTACGGCGAGGGTTGCCGTACCACTTATCTATGACTATATGATACCTACCTATGTACGTATGAATATACATTAATTGTAACGTCTCAGTATAAAAAAACAATAATGCCGATTGAATATGATGATGCCAATAAATTCCTGATTTTAAATAATTAATATTTTGTGGTAATAGCTGCAACGCAATATCCTTAACACAATCTTACGGTCAAACTTTCGTTACGGTTCGTTCACAGTGTGCTTCTAATCATCGACCGACTGTCAATTTTCGATATATTTGATATTTCAATGAGCAAGATTTTAATTATAAAAAAAAAACATTTAAACCCCAAAAGAAAATGTACAATTTTTTTTGTTTTAGTAGGATTACGCCACAGGTTTCTGAATCACAAAAGTTGCAAATGCAACTGCTCTCATTGCTGGGCTACTGTAATAGCCTGTATTAATGTAAAGCAGGCTCGTGCCTCTAATGTAAGTACCTATAGGTAAGCATAATACAGTTAACATACATTTAAAGGTGGCAAGTACCTATAAATTAGGATTAGCTAAATGTATTACATAATACAAGGTGACTTTTAATTAGCTAACCATATTTTGGGAAATGATAGTACCCATCATTCTGACCAACTTTCCTCAAGAAACATATGGTCGCAAACGAAAAAATAATTTGGATCTTTCAAAGTAACTTGTAATCAGCTGATCGGGTCAATGTACTGAAGGACTAAATATTTTTTTCCTCTGCGACCATATGTTTCTTGGGGAAAGTTGTTCATATTGATGGGTACTATAGTTTCCCAAAATATGGTCAGCTAATTAAATGTCACCCAGTATATATCAAAGTGGTGTGTGGGTATGTGTCTGTGCGTGCGTGTGTGTGTTTGTGAAGTTGTGTAAGTGTATAATAGTGTGTGAGGGTGTGTTGTGTGGTGTGTTTGGAAAGCGTGTGTATATGTCTGTGTTTTCGTTCGACCTACCTACTTGTATGAAAATTATTAGGAATAGGGTTTTAGAAGGTTTTCAGTTTCATCAATTTCGTGGCGTTTCAATTCATTCGGCGCAAAAGTACGCGCGCACTGTGCTAAATTTCGGCTGCTAACCGTCACAACGCCTGGCGAAGTACGCCAAAGGCAAACACTCTTTGCAAATAGGTAGATAAATTATTTTTTATTTAACTTCACATGGACCCATGTCTTGAATTTTATTATATTTATTTTTCATGAGGTGCAAAATCGCGATGTCTTAAAAAAGGATTGGGTCGGTGAGGGGTTGAAACACACTTGGCTACTAGACACGTGACTAGGCACTAAGCAGGTGTTGTCAATACTTTAAGAAGTTTCTGCTCCTCCAGCGTAAACTCATCATTTTTGTTAGACCAGCTTTAGCTTCATCTGTATCGAGATAAGTTTAATTTATTGCATTTACGTTAGATAAACCTATTTAAAAAAGACACATAGTAGAGGTTAGTTACATGCATAGAGAAATTCGCTATATGTATGAAACAAAAAGGTGTAGCATCAAGATATTTATTTTCCGAAACTCAAGCAGGTAGATCAAGGAGTTTATATTTCTTTCCTGAATTCGATGTCGAAAGTATTTGCTGATTGTTATCAAAGATATGTCTGACATTGACAGTAAGGGACGGAGCTTTGTATGTATACGTTAATCTCTCTTCCCTTTCCAAGCGAAACAAGGACAGGAGATTGTCGCATAGCGCTGTCCCCTCCCTTATACTTCGCGCTAATTTCGCACTAATTTCGCTGCTCAGTCTGTTTCGAGCTAACTGTCAGCTGTAATGTGAACGCGCCCTCGCTGGCACTGACAGTCCTGCAGCCGCGGCCCGCGCGGGGGCTAATTTCACAAACTTCTGCCGGCCCGAGTACAAATTCCGAATGGGCTCTAAAGAGTGCGAATTTGCATCGGGAATATTTTTCGTCAACAATTAGCCCGTTAGAGCCTTTGTCTACCGCCGGGGCTCGGTTTAATGGCATTTTAAAAGATTTCAGACCGACACGACCGAGGCTTATCGCGGACGCCGACTCCCTATTACAACAAACCCTTTATTAACTTTACGATGGCCCTTAACGAATAACACAAATAAATATGAAGGTTTACCTTTTATAGGCGGTGTTTTTATGACTTTAGGAACTTTTTTACAATCTAACCTCTTCCGGTTATGGTAAGGTATTGGAATATATTTAGGGCTTTACATAATTTCATAGTAGTATGTTGGAGTTAGAAAACAATTCGTTCATCATTTTAGAGGCGCCTATCTAAAGCTCATAAATTATCGTCAGCCCTGGTTCTATTCCTTTAAGGGCCTAATACGCATCGAAACTCTTTGCTTGCAAACTTTATGCATCGCACAGCTGTCATACAATAAGATCCGCTAACTACAAAGAGGTTGAATGTAATAAATTAATCTACAAAGAATGAACTTGAGTGATACAGATCTATGACTACCAATGCCATCTCTTGATAGAAAGGTGAACTCCAGTACAAAATATTTTTACGTTCTTTGAATTTTCCGTATTTTCTTTTTACTTAAACCTCCTCTGGGCTGAGGACTATACCTAGAGAACCAAATAGGCATTGTTCAAACCAGTCGGGCCATTTTAGAGATTTTGTAAGACTTTTGCAGAGCGATTATTTGTTTTACGTATAGATAAAAAAAGATATATATTTGTTACGTAACAAGCCTGACATAAATAATGAAAAATATGAACTATCATAATAACCATCCTGGTAGTAAAATTGCTCACCCAGCCTATAAATCCACTGGCTCATTAGGTAACCGCGTCAGTTCGGGATTTCACTCGTAGAACCTATTGCGCTGTTTGAAACACTCAAATACCGACCTCCGCCACTAATGTGGATCACACGAGTCATTGGTTTGTTTGTTAAGTGCACATAAATAGGATGTTCTCAAACCGTTTGTTTGTGTCTTTTTGACTTAAATCTGCTTTGCTCACATACGAATTTCCAATTGCAGCATTCCAGAAATGAATTTTATGCTGAGTTTAGCACAAATTCGTATTATGCGACGCATAAATACTTCCCGAAAAGCAATTATAAACAAAACGTAATTCTCTTTCATAGGTCTATCCCTTTTGGTAGGGTAGTAGAGCAACATTTTAATTAGTCAAATGAAGTCACAGTTTCTAATGACGACATTAAAATAAATATTCATGCATTTATAATATGAAATGTGCCTCCTGACTTACGCCTTGAACAGGTACTTGTACCGCTTCATACATTTGACAAATGAGCATTCTCCGACTTCCCGAGTAAATAACAAGATGGCGCTCAGAATACAAACCATACCTTTACCAGAAGATTATTTTTTAAAGATGGAGAAAAGACAGGTAATGATTAATATTTTCATAATTCATAATTATTAATTGCACAAAGATAAATAAAAAGTTATATTTGTTGAAAACATATGTACAAAGGCGAGCTTATCTCTAGAAAGAGATTTCTTCCAGCAAACCAAGGCATGATAGGAAAAATTTCCAAGAAAGGCTAGGCAGTGCACAATATCAAATAACTTATCTATAATAAATAATAGATAAATAAATTAAATGTCTATAAAATATGTAAAATAAAATGTCTATATACCAAACTACTAAATAAGTACCAATAGATACATAAACCTGTACATATAGTAATCATATACATACTATAACTACTATCATGAAAGAGAGAGGAAGTGCTCTTTTACCCGGTTTTTGAAAGAGAAAAGAGTGGGACTGTCTCTTATGTTGCAAGGAAGTGCGGTCCACAGTCGGACCGCATTTGATTTTTAAAGTAATAAAATTTAACAGTTATTAATGCTTATTTTATTTTTTGCAATGATAAAAATTTAAGAAACCAAAATACATATGAATATTCTATAGTTTTTATTTTGTATCATTGAAATGATTTGTCTATTTTTTATTTTGTTTCATTGACACCTTTATTCTATTTCTGCCTTTGATGAATATTCAGCCCCAGCTTATACTGTGGCCCCGGGCCCCAACCTAATTCATATCAACGTTGGTCTCACAAACAGTTATCTTAACATGCAATGAAACCTCACAACAATTGAAATTATGGTATGAAACTAGACAATACACGCAGTAGACACAACACTAGAACGACCACCAGCGTCTTGTACCACCATCACCATCCCCCGCCACGGGACTGCGGCGTTTCGTGGGAGCTTCATGTATCTTGCCACAAAATGTTGGAATAATATACCCCCTCCACCCTGAGAGCTCAAATCAAGATTCAGATTCAAAAAAATTATTCGAGAAAGGATATATATTATTACAACAAAAAACAAGATACCTGAAGCTGCCATGACAAAGCACTGCGTACTGCGTTCTAAGTACCACCCAAAATTTGTTCCGATACCGCAATGTGTTAAATATATTTATAAGTTTCGTTGTGTACGTCATTTAAATTCATTACGACATTATTAATTAATTCAAAGTGACATTATTATTCAATCAATTAAATCCAAATATTTATTTATTCATTAATCCGTAATACAATTCATATTTCCCTTTTTTTCCGAATTGACATTTTTATTTACATTTACATTTAGCTTAGTATTTACGTTGTTTATCTTCCTACACTTGCCACCTGGCCACATATATATTTTTAAATTCAACTGTACTTTTGGGTCCTAGACTGAAAACCAGCGTCACAGGATTTCCTGTGACACTATGCTGAGTCTGAGCCCTTTTGCTGTCGCAGCATGTACACATAACAGTGAAACCACTCAAAACTTTATGTCCCGTATCTTTAAATAATATTTTTATGAATTTGTAATTAATTATATTTTTTGTCTTTTTTTGTTAATTTTATGTCTGTGTTTTGCATTGTGTTTTACTTTTATTTTAATATTTTTATGTGTTTATGCTGATACAGTAAATAAATGGCTTTCTGTTCTATTAAATTTTAAACTTATTCTTGAAATATTTTTTCTTGTGAAATTACAACTCGTAACTCAAAGTGCCTGGAGCATTGTTATTCTTAAATCTCATTGAGAACAATTCCATTATGGCATCGTTGCTCACATCTGTAATCATTTCTTCGTCCCGAGAAAAATGAGTTCTGTGATTTCACTCGAAACCCGGTTGACTTTTGTTTAATGGAATGATAATACAGTGTGCCTTACCTTAACATTGTGTGTGTACGTACCTATATTAAAAACAAAAATTAGATTTTAAGTTTAAATGGCTACATGACGTATGTTGTAGGCATGTAAAATATAGGAGGTTATCTTTAAATAACCGTAGAGAGTATAGTAACTATGGTAGTTTACCTAAAGATACACTAGTGGCTCTGTGAGCTGTAGACCTCGCGAGCGGTACTTTCTTTTAATAAGGCATATAAACTTATGAATGCACCTGGTAACGTACATGAGTATGAAAGTAGGCGCGTACCAATTAATTTGTAAACTACATTTTGCGGTCTTAAAACCAACCTATTGACTTTTCACTAAAATTATATAGCCTGTTACTCTAACGGTCTCTACACATCCAACGACACCGCATTTGTTAAAATCCGCCAAGCTGTTTGGATTGTAGCGGTTTTTATGAAATTTTAGAACCCCAACATCTCCGCCATTCGGAAAATATTTCTAAAAACTGAATCGACAAAAAATACCTAATTTATTATCAATTATTATATTATTATTATTATTATTATTAATATTATTATTATTATATCTGCTAACAAAATTTCACGAAAATCAGTTGAGAAATGTGGCCTGTAGAGGATAACATCCGGACACACCTCCGGAAATACGAAAGCATTATTGCCTAATCCTGAAACGGAGAAAATTCTCTTAAATAAAATAATATTGCAGCGCCATTAACAAGTACTTACTTTCTACAAAGTATATGCTGGGTGGTTGTGGTTTATATTATAATTTTACAACGAGATCTGCTCTAAATGTAAACTCTCAGCTTTTTCAGAAATGTCATACGATGAACTTTGTTATAAAGCTTTATTTGTGTACCTAAACAAATTTAATTATAGTCTTTGAATAAGCCGCACTGCGGGCCTCCTCCTATCTCTTTGAATAACCACAACTTTGGATAAAAGACTGATTTCGCGAAGTATGGCAACAAAAGACCTTCAGGAAAATATTGTAAAGGGAAAAAATCGACCTCCTCGTAAAGTTGTAATACAGGCAGTTTCAGTGTCAATAAAAAATGCGGGGTTGGGATTACGAATACGCGTAATTTAGGATTATGTTTCGTATCTGTGGGAAGTTTGTTGAATTGTCATCGTCTAAAAGTGAAAAACGGTTCACCCAGACTCGCGGCAGCGTGTCAAAGCCAAGTTCAAAACTAATGACCTAACTTCAAAAACCTAACCCACATCCAGATGATCTAGCAAGTTTAAATTTAGCATTCAGCTGGGTAATTGTCTGGTTAAGTACCTTAGATAAAGATTTTTTACGATTTGTAATATTTAAAGAAAAACTGTTTTTATTAACACACTAAGCGCCTATCGAATTTGTTAAAGTAAAAATGAATTTCAGTTACAAAATCAACTAGAGATAGAGCTGGCACATTATCGTTTAAACAGTCCTAATGTTATTTGAACCGCTTAATAGTACAGTAAATTCAGAGTCATGCAGTTAGTAGCAGCCAAAGAGACAAAATAGATCGTAGCACATCCATCTTGACTGTTACTAATTACGTAATAAACGCTTTATTCATAATACGAGCATATTATCATTGAATATATAAATGTCATCTATCTGATGACCCGAGCTACGAGGTTCGTGGTGCCGGGTGGGCAAGGAAGCGCCGCAGTACAAGGCGTCGTCGACATGAACGCTCTGCAGCGAGCGGCTGCCGCGCTCAAGCTAGTGCGAGTTCCCGCATGCTGTCCAGTTGTCTACCGATTGCATTATTTGCTATTGTCATATGTCATTCATTTTCGTATTCATTGGAATGCTAAATCAGTTTTCTTGCTGAATTCCGTGCTATGTAATTTTAGAGTACGTTGTATTGCAATTAATAACATAGATTAATACAGGAATGTGAAAGTTCTTCATTTGTTTTTTTTTAATGTAGGTGGTTTGGTTACCAGATCGTGTTTTACCTTTCGGAAATAAATACTTAATAATAATAGTAAATAATAGTAAAAAATAATAGCAAATACATTCGTAAATGTTGATTACTTAGGTATTTTATTATGTAACACAGTGA
This sequence comes from Argyresthia goedartella, assembly GCA_949825045.1. Taxonomy (NCBI): domain Eukaryota; kingdom Metazoa; phylum Arthropoda; class Insecta; order Lepidoptera; family Argyresthiidae; genus Argyresthia; species Argyresthia goedartella. The sequence continues at coordinate 3,276,812 of OX463815.1, forward strand.
GGCGTACAGTAGATGTAAGGGTGGATGACTCACTTATACTACACTGAATTATTCCAATGCGTCCCGATGGAAGTTGGTTATTTCATTCTATAGCGTTTTCATTATTTAATTCCGTTGATATACAACAAACCAACAAACTGCGTGAGTCTGTAGAAGAGTATAGATGTCGTATCTGGCAAGATTTATGCATCTTCACTTGCGCCAAAAACTATGAACCATACTCAGATGAAGAGTACCGCGCAAGTATGCTTCATTCGACAACTTAAGGAGTGGTTCTGAATTAAAGGCTGCAGAAGACTTGCATTCCATTAAAATCTGATTGATTAAAATTAAAATGATGGACATTAACTATATTTTATTTACAAAAAGTAACGATATCTCACCAAAAACATACATGTAAAAATGGGAGCCAAGTTCAATATTAACAATATCGTGGCTGTCGATATCGCCGACAAAAGAATTGTGATCTAAATGAATGCCAAGTTATGTGCCTATGATATTCCTGAAATTCTAACCTTACGCAAAGTAGATAACTTTACACAAATTGAAGTTTAAATTTGACTTGGGTAATTTTAACATACTTCTTACGTCATTTTATATCGATGTGGTCAACGTGTCTTCCCTTCTAAGATTTGGTGTGCCGGCAAAAACTAGCCAAGTTAAATCTTTATATAGTCTGGATATTCTTGGTTTATTGTTATTTATCATCATATTAAATGACCTGGAATCTGAGCTAAAACACGCTAAATGCCTTTTGTACGTGGACGATCTCAAAACTGGTACTTCCCGTGAACTCAGATGAGTATTGTAGGCTACTACAGGAAGATCTAAATTCTGTTTATCGATGGAGTGTGTAAAACAAACTCCTATTCAATATTGAGAAGTGTTGTATAATATTTGTCACGCGCTCTCCTCGGTATATTAGCGCAATATACCGAGCACTAGGCACGGAGTCTCTTGATTGTATTCGATGAAGGTTCTCGGTGACCCTAAACTCAAATTCCATGTGCACATAAGAACTTTGGCCAAGGAATGTTTCAAAAAATTAGGGTTTGTTGTATGGAATTGTAAGGGATTCCATAATTTGGGTATGGTCCAGCTTCTTTACACGGCCTTAGTGTTAACCAAACTTGAATCTAGCTCGCTTGTTTGGAGAAAGTTCATATATTTGCTTATGCTCGAGAATGTATACAAAGCTTACCCACGATACCGATACAATAGGTACCCTTACCTGTATCCGTCCGCTTTTATATTGAGTCTGCTTGGATACAACTCATTAGAGGTGAGACGTGGCACCGAACAACTCCTGAATGTGTGTCGATTATTGCAAGGCGACATTACAGAACGGTATGCGCTATACGTGCCTGCTGTTGAGCTGCCTAAACCAGCTGCTAGCGGACTGTTCGCACCGCACGGTGGCGCGCCGGCACTCTCCGCTAGCGCGGGCGTGGGTTAGCCTAAACGCCCCGTTGGCTGCAGCGTCACTGAATGCAGACCATTCAGTGGTGATGCATGGAGGGAGATCATGCGAGACTGTGCCAGTTTCTTCGAGATTAATGCATTATAGTCTTTAATTGATAATCATACAATATTGACATTACCAATATTATTCAAATCATGCAATGTCTGTTGACATTTTTATTGTCATTGTTATAATGGTTGAATTTTAAATTGTTATTTATTTTGAATATGAATAGATAAAATATGATTATGAATATGAATTGATATGTCCTTACGCTATTTATGCAGCGATTTGGTTTCTGTACTGCCTTTCTGCAGAGCAAACTAACATTAATAATAAATAAATTTATAAAATTTTGTTGGTTTCATTTATTTGAGCAAACTATAAACAGATTTATTCCAAGCATGTAGCGATTCGATCGAATTTCGTTTATTCAATGGACAGACCAACGAGGTCGGTCCGACAGTCGCTAAACTGAAAGTTATCCAATTTATCACAAACTATCTAATAAATTTTACAAAACTATCGGCTATTATTACCGAATCCGCGAACTCCCCGAGGTCACGACTCGTGGGCCGAAATCGTGGGTATTGTGCGAAATGAATTGTTATTAATGACCGCGACGCGCGCCCTGTGCCTTGTAATATAACCCGTCATGCTAGGTGATGGGATAGCCTCTTGTCACGCCGATTGGAGTATCGAAGAACTGGCTAAAAGTGGGTGCTCTGTGTCTTCGCCACCACGTCTGTGAAAAAGGAGTGACGTGTAAGTGAAGGAGCGGAAAAGCTGCGGTGTCGATGGTATTGCAAATATTTTATTCATATTCATTTATTGCAATCCCTAATAGCAATAAGATTTTAATAAATAGTGGTAGATCATTTATTACAGAAAAATCTAAAAACGCAAACATCTGCCTACTTGACCTTTAAGCATGCCAACTTTATGTGCCCGCTTTTCGAAGTGGTGTCACCATGCGTTAGAATTTTCTATACGTTAAAGTATGGGCCGTTGTTTTTTTTTTTTTATAACAGCTACTGCCAGGTCAACGTACACGTGTACTTTATTGCACGATTATCTGGGAGTAGCTAGTTTTAAGTTATTATACCCGACATTAACGAATTTACGGTACTTATAGCAAAGCAGAATTCATATTATGGCAATGACCTTAAACACCACTGATAAGTCACAGTAAAGCAATACGCAATTTCTTTTACCTGGATGATATCATATTTCCAGTATTTTTGATTTCGAAACCAAACTATTGGACCGATTTATAATTTTCAAAAAATGCGACCAAACTGGAAGTCATCTTTTCAAATAAAAAAGGATTTTTTAAATCGATTCATAAATAGTACCAGTTTTGAGGTACCTTAAAATACAACCGAATTGAAATCCCCTCCTTTTTTGAAGTCGGTTGATAAAACAGAAAAAATAAAACCAATTTGTACGTTATACAATAAGAGTTGTTAAGGAGTTTAACAACTCTTATTGTATAACGTACAAATTGGTTTAAGATAATTGTCAGAAGCAAAAATCTCAAAAGATTCTTACAATGAAACCAAGCAAGGCTATCTTCTTTAGACAAATCGTTAATAGCTTCGCGTTTCTCCGCTTCGGATAGTTTTCATTACAGTAAAAGCAAGTCGCTAATGGCAATGCAACGAAGGGTCGTATTCTCTAAGTGAAGTAATAATCAGCACCGTATATACGTCCTAGGCCGATCAGAAAAAATGAATCTTCAATCTATACGTTAAATATTGAAATTCTCCAGGGATAATTAAATTTTGTGATTAGCGTCATTAAGGTTTGTGTTTATCTACGTAAAATAGGATTGAAAAATTTCCATGATCTTTATCAGTTCCAAATTCATAGAAGATTTAGATACTTCCTCATACCAGACTTTTTACATGGCGCGCGAGAGCGGTCGAGAAACTCGTAGCAATTCGTAGCGGTTTACGTAGCATCGCTTCGATCGTCTACAAACTACGTAACGTCTGCTACTAATACTCGTAGAATAGTTTTTCATTTGGTTTGATGTTTCTAAGCGTTCATTTAGTAGCTGAATATTTTGGTACCTAAAATAGATCTGCATTATGCTTTATTCCCTTACCTACAGTTGGTAAAGATTAATAATAATGTATATCATCAATCTTTATGGTAGTTATGATATTGTAATTATTTTGTGGAGCAATATAATCATAAACATATACATAATTTTTACTTTTATGACGATGCGTGACGATCAGTGGTAAATCATAGCGTATTGCTACTTTATTGCTCTAATATAGGCCAATTTATTTCAAGTATTTTTCATGATACGCACTTAGAAAGTATCGTAAACTCGACTGAGAGCCAAAATCACCCTAGTATAATACCGCCCGGTTGGCCAAATCCTAAATTTAACTAGCCGCAAAAATTCACAACAACCACGTCTGACCTAGATGATATCTCTCCTTTAATATTTTCTATGAGTAGATAATCAGCTTTCAGCTCTTAAGTTTGTAAAGTGCTCCGTTCTACATGTTTCCATGCGAAAGGGGAACTCTTTTCTATTCATACACTGCGATACTCTTTTACGATTCGCGCAAAAACACGGGAAGCGTTACCGAAAGATAAACCCCAGGGCGGTGCGAGCTGTTGAATTTTACGATTCCGCTAAGCCGCCTTAAACTCGGGCCCTTCGTGAATATTTTGATTTATTTACAGGCGGGTAGGCGTAAAAGGGTGGTCCAAAAAACAATATACCCGTCACTCAGGTGCGGCACATCGCCTGTTAACATAACACGACGCGAGAAACGTATTGGCGAGCTGCTCTTACAGCTATCTTCTTATACTGAATCTATTTCAATGAACATCCCTCTGAATGTTTGGTCTGGCGGATTAGTTAATTCGACAATTATTTAGTATCTGTGGGTGTATATCTGTGAGTTCCTTTAATTGGCTTTGTATTACTATCTAAGACTAATATCATGTGTTTGCAGCTGTTGGTACTCCGTATAAATAAATAAATATATAGTATTTAATTGTAACACAAAACTCAATTAAAATAATCAAGTAAATTAGTCTAGCAAGATTTCGTGTCGTAAAATCTAGATGTTCATGTGAACATACGCGCATTCTCGCAAAACATAGTTAAAATCTCGGTGGCAGGCAAATTGTCGGTAGCAAGTTTTATACTTAATTCATTAGCGTGTGATATAGGAGCGGAGGTGCACTCGCCGGGCCCCGACACTTCATTGTTATGCTAATTTAGGTATGCTCTATGAATATGGGGAGCCCCGACGCGAGCACTTTTTACCTCAAAGCGCTAAATTAATTTGAATAATACCGTCGATAGGCGGGAGGCTCCCCACCAAAACTCTTTTATGCGAGTTCCCTTCGCGAAAACTTCTACGTGCTCGAGGCACGATGTTTTTCGACTCAAGAATTTTCCGATTTATGTATTTATGTTTAGAATCGGATAAAGACTACCTTTGGGTGTACATTGTGCTATTTCGATCCATTTGTGATGTTTTCATATTCTAGATTTATGGGTCTAAGTCCACTTTGCCCTTCTTTGCAACAAATCTATGTATATAATAAAACCGGTCAAGTGCGAGTGGGTCGTCGGACCCGCACTCGAAAACTTCCATGCCATTGTACACGTAACGACAGTATATCTTTTCAATTCTTAATAATACAATATTACATACTAGGTAGGACTATATTCAAGGCCGCATATCGAAACATTGAAAAAGAGTTTTGTGTATGTAGTATGAAAGTATTGAACTATGTACTCAGGTTAACGAAACTCTTTGCTTATTGAAGCCGGAAGTTGATACAAGTTAAGGAACTTATTTACAGAAATAAAATCAAATATGATAAAAAACTTAAATATTATTTATTATAATTCGAATGAGCAATTATTTAATCGTACAATAACAAACTCACTAAGCACAAAACTCAGTACCTGTAATTAAATATCTTTTCCGGTAATATCGGGAGAGTTCAGTCCAGTTCACCGATTGACAAATAAAACAAAATAATCTCTTGTATGGGTAGTTAGATAGACCCTGTATGTTTTATTATTTGTTGTTATAGCGGAAATAGAAATACACCCTCTGTGAAAATTTCAGCTCTCTACCTCTTTCGGTTGATCCAGTAGAGCCCGGTGACAGACGGACAGATGGACGGACGGACAGATGGACGGACGGACAGCGGATACTTAGAAATAGGGTCCCGTTGGGCACCCTATACTAAGTATCCCGATGGGCACCCTTCGGGTACGGAACCCTAAAAATGAATCCCAAAATGGGTGTAACGGCTAACCTCGCAAATGTCTGGACCGATTTGGATGTTTTTTGTAAGCTATTCGTTTTGTTTAGAAGTTTTGGAAAGGTCCTTGCGGAGATCCTTGGAGATAAATTTGATAAATGCAAGGAACAGCCGAATAATCTAAAAAAACATTGGATTTTTCTATAATAATTCAAGGCGGCGGACGACGGGCTCGCTCATTTAATCCGAATTTTGATTTTTGTACTTAAATTGAAGACCGCCAGTTCTCTTGAAACGCATATGAGAAGCCGCGCCACGCGCCGGCTGCGAGTCTTTTATAAACAGATCTGTACTATTGAAGAAAAAAATACTCCAATGATGCAAATGGCTGTAGTACGAGTATATCCAACAAAGTATTGATTGCATTTTGTTATACTTAATACTAATTGCATAAGTCAATCAAAGAAAGGTACTCCTAAAGCATGTATGAATGTACTCGCAACATGCTTTCGCTCCCAACGAGACCGATAAAATAAATTTCACTTATCTCCTAATCACGTCCCGTCGCGCGAGTTTCATGTGTTTGAGCAGGTAATGGCGCAAGCACTAAGGCAGAATTGGCTTCACCGATCCTACCGAGAGAAATCTGTAGAATCCGCTCCGAGCCGCTACTCCGGGCATGCACTCCAAATGGCGTGTGTACGTGTTCCTCATATAAAAGTACTAGCGCTTTGGTAATTTTTAAGTGCGTCTTTCCCGCTGCAACGCTCACGGTTACACAGACGAGGTCTCTGCATATTATAGCGGTAAGGAGGGAAAACCACTCCTAAACTAATGAAAGCACCTCCGTACAAGTTCGTGCCTCACTCCAGCCAATCCGCTTACTTACCGATGTGAAAATTTAATGCATTTCGAATATGTAAACATATTGCTTCATATTTTTCCTGTGGCTTTCACTTTCCTAATCTGGCTTGAATCCTTGTGATCGATGGTTGCTTTTGGTCACAAGTATATTAGTGGATGTTTTCTCATGGAATGATAATAAAGATTCTTGTTGAATACTAATTATAATTATAGGTTCAATAAGTTACAAGATCGTGGCAAAGCGGATTGTCTTATTCCACAATCGATAACCGCCGCTTGAGGCGACTCTGTATAAGAACATTTACGTCAACTCAATTTTAATTTAGCTCCACCCGTTCCATCGAGCATGTCAACAAACGCTTGATAAATCCATAAAATTGCTTCCAATTCAACGGGGAGTGTAAACTTACTTTCTTAATTTAATATTTCTAATTATTCGCAGTCTGTGGACGGTCTGTTTTGGTTCGAAAATCGCAACGGTTTTTGCTTTCATTAATTTTATTTGTCTGATTTAACTTGTTAGCAAATTCTATGATCGGCTCCCTTGGCTGCCACTTACTGAGGGGGAGTTATTGAAAAATAAATGACCTCCAATGTTTATGTAAAAGAGCTTAGTTTCGTTTGCGTACAATGGGGCGGCGCGACTGCGACAACGTTTTGTGTAGACGAGCTTTTTAGCCTACTCACAATACGGCCCGACTTGGTAATGTAGACAACAGTGATTTGATAAATGAGTTGAGCTTTTTGCGTTAAAGGAACAAGCTCTGAACGTTTAGAGACGCGCTTTGAGCTTTTACAGCACGTTTACTAAATTTTCTACAAGAAATTACAAAGGCATTTTATTTTATGACATGATAAATCAGAATACAATATAACAAAGCAACGTTGATAGAATACAAAATGATTTCTCATCTATTATAGAGAACGTCTTTGATAATATGAATGTACAACGAAAATTCGATCTAAATAAATGCCGATCCACACAGGCTCAAGTTCAGCCATCCTAGTTACTCCGCATCAGCCTAACCTTAATTGACAGTTAAAGTGAGAGTGGTGTTAATTGATGGCACAGGGCGCTCTCAGTCCGCAAAGCGTATTTGAGGTAGCGAGGCCGAGCGCAAACATCATCGGCACCAGCCGATTGAGGGCGCGGATTGGGCGCTAGCGGTCGCTGGCGGTCGCGCTATACGCCCCCAGTATACCGCTAGTATTGTCGGCACAAATATCCGGACCGCCATCTATTGTTTACGCTGCAGATAAGCCTGCCCGCGGTTTAGCTCCGCTTGCCTCTAGCTACACAAACAACGTTATGATACCCACCTAATGTCGGCAGTCTCATGCAGTAACAAGTTAACAGCGATGCCAACGCTATCTTCTCTCTCGGAAATTACGTTAACTCCCGCAAAGGATTTAATAATAGGGGAAAATTAATTATCGTAACACTGTGTCCCCTGGGATTATATCCGATTCACGTCCCGCTTCCACCTTCGCCATTAAGATGCACATATTGTAAATGTTGTTCCACATATGTAAAGATGCACATATGTGGAACAATCTGTGAAGTTATCATTCAATTGCCTATTATTGAATGTTTACGTAAGTGTAAGCGCCATACATTGAGTGTAAGTTGCCTTACACGAAATCGCACATGATGAAACGTTAAAAAAAAAAAAGGGATATTACAATGTTCAAGATTACTTAAATGACAGGCCTGTATGGGGTTAATCTAGCTCAACACAGGCCTTGCTGTTAATCATTTTGTAATTATTTATTGCTGCTTATTAATCATAATAATTAAATTTTTCATATTTGTAATAGTTAAGCACAACCTATTTTTAAAAGAGACCTAAAAATCAATCTGTGGGAGTTTCTACGCCCTTCTTCTCCCACTGTGTTCCAATGTAGAGAAGAGGCAAAATTGACGTTTGCTAAGTATATGTAAATATCTACAGTAATAAAGTACTTTGACTTTGACTTTCACTTTGTTATAGGTTGACGGGTGGCCGGCTCAGCTTATCTTAAACCTTTCGCCGACAGGGTGAGCCTCAGAGGTGCTTTGCTAATAACCTGTGTCACAACAGCAGGATAGGCAAACAGTGCTCCTTGCTTTTATTGCAACTCCGCACTCTGGCCCACAACTGCGGTAAACACAATAAGCTAGCTGGCATCGTCGTAGCCCGCTGTATTGTTCATATTATACCGTTGATCTTGCTTTTGGTTTCGCAACTTTATGTTTTAGGGGTAAAGGATGATTTTGATCTGCACTGTTTGATGAGTAAACGTTTGAAAAGCGTATTTCATAGGTGATTTTGCAGCAAGTACGTTAATTCCTTAATGAGACATACTAACGATGTTTTCTTTTTTTGCAGGTAAGCCCATGCCACTTGCAAGGAAGTCAGTCGAAACCAAAATAGCCCATCTCTCGCTTTGCACGTGTCTTCATGTTTCGTCTGTCTTCGCCAGTTAAGGTAACTGAGCTGCTTCATTTCCTTTTCAAAGCTTTACACAGATTATTTGCAATGAATTAGAGAATATATTTTTCGTTTTGCCTGCGGCGGCCGGCTCGTGAGCCCTTTAGCGCGGATGATGAGGCGAAATGAACATCGCTTCGGTCAACAATAATGAATGGGGAATAACTCGCATTCAACTCTACCACCGTCGATGTCATTTGTCACAATCACGTTCGGTCAGCCGATTTTAATTCACCGATATCCACCCGGATCCGATTTTTACGCAGTTTTTCGTCGACCTGTAGCCCCCCCCCCACCCCCCTCGCTACTACACTACACGTCGAACATAAAATAAAAGTCATCAAGTACAAGTATTAGCTACGATAAAAAGGAATCGCTTCGCACCTTATGATTAACTAAAACCAACGTCCCCGAAAACATTAATATCGAGGCAGGGTTTAGTCATAATAACCGTAATAAACATGGCCTCTGTAACGAGCAATAGGCGGCGATGCGTGCTGATGTTACAATGTTTTTACACACGACCTGTACATGGGAAAGCTTTCTAATTGCCGGAACAATACTGAGCCGGTTATTCGCCGTCGGCATTGTTTTTGTCCGCGCCGCCGCCGGTTCATTTTACCCTATCCGCCCCCGCCCCCGCCCCCGGCCTGGATATTAATGGAATTTGAATACGCATAGCCTTTGTGTTCAGGTTTACGCGTAATTTAAGCTTGTACCGACCCCGTGAGTCGGCGTTCTGTTGGCAATCTTAAACGGGAATTTCGCAGGTAAGCGATTCGCGTGACCTCTGTTGTGGAAATCAGCCCCTCACTGCGGTTTTGTTAATGTACTTTACAGTGATCTGCTCATTGGTCCTCGACTATTTAAATTTACGCATTTATACACAGGCACATTCATTGCTTCTGGCACCACACCAGGATACCCTGTGACGTGGGAACCAGAAACAGCGACGTCACACACATATAAACATCTAAGGAAGTGGTACTGGGGAAGTGATACAAAACATGATAAAGAGAATTATGTAATTCGTGATTGAATCAACTGTAGTTGCCTCGCAACCTACATTTTTACATATTGACTGCGAAAAATATACACATCTTAGGACAGAGATTGATGAGCAGCGTAGTTTATCTTTTGAAGTCTAAAACTACACTCTCTACAAAATACTAACTAAAAACTAGCTATTTCGGTTGCCAGCAAACATAAACAGCAAATCCACGAACGGATGACCATTGCATTTATACATTTTTTATCAGCAATTTGGTGAGGTACAGCGAAAATCCGGATAACTCTATGTTGGTCCAAACAAGCCCGGCGAGTTTCAACCTATAGGCAGTAGGCACCTATAACACAATCAATCATACCCCAGGCAGAAAAGTAATAACATTTGGAGTGCCTCACTATTGATTTTGTTAGAATTGAAAAGACTGATAAATGTGCCAAACATACAAACTTATGTTTATAGATTAAAGATGGACAAACGGAAGGTAATACAGGGCAGAGAAATGTAAACGAGTGTTATTTGTTTCCTTCGGCTATTAAGTTGCCATTTGGCCTCTCTGTATCAGACTATATTGAATACAAAAGTATTTGGAGCTTATCTTATTGATTGATTTGATAGGAAGAGCTCCGTAACGTTTGCGTGATGGTTGTTTCGTCGAAGAGTCAAATGCATAGTCTTTCTAACATCTCTTATCTCACAGTACAGAATGCCAGTCAGGAAATGTAAAAAATGGTTGGTACGAGTGTACCGAACCGTGTAAGGGGCCTAGGAACCCATTAATAGAATTGAGCGCCTCAGATTCAACCCGGGGCGACATCCATTACAGAAATCAAGGCTTTTTGGTGTATCTTACAGATATAGATGGTATTATGTTCAATTTTGTAAACCCTTTATTTTAGGCCAGCATCAGGTATGAAACTCAAATGTTATTACTATCTAATGTTTTAGCAAGAATAACTGACATTTAATGTGCTCTATAAAAAAAACAAAAATATTTCATCGTGTTATGCTAAATGAGTAACTCGTATATGCACTTTGATTATAACAAAAGCATCGTTCAATCACTGCATGAAACTGGTCAATATATTTGCGTTTCCACTTTAAATGTAATGTCTGAAATATTCATAGCAAACAAACCGCAAAAACGAGCGCAACAATCGCTTTACCGCACGACGTCGCTTATGGAATTTCTGAAATCCTCATTTAATTGGGCGCCTGCGTCGCCACAAATTAATTAAAATCGCTGCGGGATTTTATTAACTTATTGCAATTATATTTAAAGGGCCCATTACGTTACCTGCGCAGCTCGCGCTCCCGCTCTCGGCTAAATTATCGCTCAAGTGGATAGCAGCGCCCCCCCGCCCGCGATCCCGACCGATCAATGGATCAGTGGTATAAATAAATTGTGTCATTTCAATAACCTTAATTTCTTATGCCATCATCCAGATATCGAACGATTTCTCGGGTTTTGAAAGCTTCTTGTTGGAATGGTATTATGATAAATTGAGTGTATAAACATAAAATGGTTTTTGTAACGACTCTGTTGATAGGATTTGATTTGTTTATTTTGATTGTACTGAAACTATGTTTAGCTACCGTGCTATACAAACATTGATGGATGTCAAAATTATTGTTCAAAAACCGCCTTGTTCTTAGGGTCCGTCGACTAGACGACACCGCAAACTGACGCCTGATAACGGAACGCTCAGCTATAGCAAATTGATCGGCAGGTCTCTTGCGAGTGGCAAATGCGGCGAGGTAAGCAAGGGTCTGCCAAAACCACCTCCGCATTGACAAACGGCCACCGGCACTTCATTAATTGTGGGACGCGCTGCCCGCGCGACCGCCTCTAAATAATTCACACCGCCTGACTCACACTCACACGCCGTAATATACAGTGGACACGCCGAAAGTTACGGCTTTACACCTTGATGACACCGCTCCGGTTATCTAACTTGAAGTTTTTGGGACTGCGCTGGGCCGAGTTATACTCAAGTGTTCCACAATGAATGGGCCTTCGTCACAAATTGTTTCTAGGGCATAATAACATTGCACATAGCTTGCATACCTGCGAGGTGTAAAATTGTATTCACTCCTTAGATAATAATTCAATACTATTTGCGTGTCTGTAGATTAATCCAATGCCCGTCTTTCCAAGATCACGAATGACAAACTTCTTTTAAAACGTGTAAATATTTCATAGCTCCTTTTCAGAAGCTTCATATAATAAATCTAATCAATCGTAACATTTTCAAGAACGTCATACAATAATTAATGTTCGATCATTAAACTTTTCAGTTAAATCTTTGTTATGTGTAACAGATAAAAACACTTTAGGAGTCAAGTTGCATAATATGGCTTTGGATATCAAAGCCCATCACGTAATAAGAAAAAGATGGGCAAAAACCATCTGCGTTGTACTGGGCGCTCGTAACGGAAGCCGTTACACAACTCGGGTCCTAATTGATTCCTCGCGCCTCCTTTTCTCAGTGAGCATTATCGAGCACAGGTGCCGCCAGCCGAATGTTTACCTCGGCGCGATCCTAAGTTGACAATATCCCCCACCCCTCGTCTCATTACCAACATCACGAAAACGAGACGTCCCGGACTTTCACCTTCTATTACTCTGATCAGCGAGATATTATTATTATATATTATTTATAATCTTTATCGATATAAACTAAGAACAACCGAGAACTTATGATAGAGAAAGCATCTTAATTTATAATAGTTTTTTTTTTAAACACAAAAAACCGTGGCCGACCCAGGAAGAGAAGAAGTGATGAGTTGGGTCTATGGGATAAGGACTGGAAGGAGACCGCTCAGAATCGGATAGAGTGGAGAAGGGTCAGAGAGGCCTTTGCACAGCAGTGGGACATAATAGGCTCGTAATAGTAATAATAATAATAATTGTCACAAGTCCGACGCTGCTAACGTCATGGCTCGGTGTGTGCGAATCGAGGGGTTTTCCGTCGTTCGGTGAAATATGGCGAGTCGCTCGCCGATTTGTATGCGCGTCCAATTCTCCCTTAGTAATTTATCTGAGAGTGTTTTGGCCGAGACGGCAAAGGGGTGCCGAGAGTCGAGAGTTTGCTACTTTGAATCGCCTCGCGTGTCCTCACTCTTTCAATTTAATTAAAACTCATTCGGGAATATTAAGAAAGTTGTTTAGTTCTCCTTCTAATTTCTCGCGTTTTATCGACTGCCAGAGTTCCAAGATGCTTGGACGAAAAGTGGCTTCTCGCAATTAGTATAATGGATGCAACGGTCTTGGAGCGAAATTAACGTCGTTCGTCTATAGAAAATACGATGGGGAGAACTTGCAACAAGTGCAGTGGAGGCCCGCGTCCACTACGCTCCAGTTAACCCACTCATGCCGTTTTCACACCGAGACGCTGTTATCCGCGGTTTCGTATTACTATTATTGTGATATCGGAGCGAAACAACGAAGGCTTATATCGCGCTCTATCTCTTTTTGAGCTATGACTGCATCTCGGTCATCCTCTTTGTCGCGGTTCGAAGTGTCGTTCGTCGTGTTGGTAGAAGGGCTAAATCTGCACTGATACTAACATTAAAAGATTGAAGAGTAAAACTTGAGTGACACCCGTTTCATAGTTCAAATATGTAGAGAAGTGTGCACGTATAAGTAACAACGCCGATATGTTATATTCCATAAACCGCTTAAGGCGTCGCAGTAGGCCAAAACAGCATTTTGTAAATCTCAAGTAACGCAAAGTAGGAGTATTAAAGCAGTTGTTTATTTATACTAGTTTGTAGATCATGAGTGTCAGCTTGCATTCCCTAGCGTTTAAACGAAATTAGGTTATTATTTTTGTCCGAAGTGATCAAAAAATCAGTTTTTCTCAATAACTTTAAATTTCGCACCGGATTGGAATTAGTGTTCTTGTTATTTATTTGATTTTGATAAAAATATTAAGTTTTGTTTGTTGCTCCGTTAGTCTTCTTAGTATAAACATCGGCTACGAGCGTTTTTTAGCATTTGAATTCTTATTCCCCTATACTAGAGGTAAACAAAGTTTCTGTCTGTATTCTATCCCAGAACGCAAACAGAAACTTTGTTTACCTCTCGAGTAAAAAGTGTCTTTTGAACAATATGGCAAACTTGAATAGCATGCCACACCACAGCAAGTGCGGCAGTGGCAGTGGCAAGACGCTGTTTCGGTTCGTTAATTGAAAACTTTTACTGGCGCTTCCGTCGCTTCGTCGAGTCTATTGTCTACCTACACTGTTGTTCTGAATTTTTTCCTCCACGAATCTTGGCTTTTCACAAGTTTCTTGTTAAACAACTCTACGGTTTTCTATTTATATCGGGCCCATCCCGACTGCTAAAAATGAGGCGGAATGGACAATTGCTGTTTCTAGGTTCCTTTTCATTTATTTTATCACCTTTTCGTTTTGCCAGACCGAAACTGTTTTATTGTGACTTTAGCAATATTCAGTGTTTCTGCTGTGGTATCTAATCCATTTGCAGCCTCTCGATAAAGCTTACATAAAATACAGTGTGGTGGTAATGAACCACTTTACTTTACTTTAATCCGTAGGTCAATTCATAAAGTGTATCTCTAGTAAGTATCAATTCTTTTCCTTCTCAAACAATCTACCTAATGTCTGTAACGCTCCATCACTTTAACTTTCTATCTGCTCCATGTCTTGCTATATACTCTAGCACTTATGAATTCTTTTATTTTCTTTACTCGTTGATGTTTTATTAGGGACCGAATTGTCTCAGACTTAGAACCGTTTTTCGTTTGTGTTATAAGCGACTTGTTGCTGCCCCTAAGACGGCCGGGCCGGATCTGGCTGTCTCCTCGAACTAACGTTCTTCCATCCTTATTTTCGGGTAAAACAAGGGAAAAGTGTTTTAGACGACAATATCGCTATCTGTTCGCTCGCACATAATTTGTCGTACGAGACTTGATGCGGACGCTCTCGATTCGCCTTTGGAGTTATCTAGTTTATTTAATCCTGCGAACAATTCAGGAAAACTTGACACCGCTGTCAATTCTTTCTTTATTTCCTTTGAATCTAACAATTTTATACTCATAGTTATAAACAACTTGAGAACTTGGGTAACTTGTAATCCAAGAGATACCTTATTATATGTACTCGAATACACCACGACCACTTCAGAATCGGATTTATCGTCAAAATACAGTAGGCAACATAACAATTGATTTATACCGAAACCGTTGTTTAAAGTGAAAAACAAAGATTTAAGATACTCCTTGTATACTCAACTTGAACCCTGCACTGCGGTGCAAAGGGCACGCGCGTTTATCCTGCAATCTAGCCTCCGTGACTTTGCACTGAGGTCTTTTTGTCTCCTCCCTCCCTCAATCCCGTCAGCGGCAATCTGTTCGGCTAAGTTCGGCTACGCCGCAGTGAGTTATGGCTTCAAGAACTTACCACTTCGCCCCAGAGTCCACGACACACCCCGCAAACTTAAAACATTCGCAACAATCGGAATTGTCGATCATTTGTAAAATATTATGAATCCCATCTCACTTTTTTATTATTATTATTTAGTAATTTAATGCCAAAAAATCATTGATGGATTGACTAGGCACTGGAGGTTGAGATGACACATTTTAGTACATATACGAGTAGTAGGTAACACACCTGATTCTATATAATAATCTGAAGTCTCCTACCTAACTCAAAATCAACATTTGTTTGTAAGTACATTACCACTTATTTCGAGAAGTAAACGCGCAAGACCACAACAACGTAATGTTAACGCCGAAAATATTCGCCCCGACCGAATGAAAATACAATGTTAACATATTGAAAACGTAGTGGGACTAGTGAGGTGCGTGATTACGTCGCCGGGGTAAACTACGAGCTTATGACTAGGAAAACACAAAAAACTTTTTCAATTACCCATTCAACGACTCCATTCAGGAGAAATCCGCCTCTCTCTGAACAAACGTTGCTATGAAAAGAAATCACCGAATAGGTGAGCGTGGGTAAACATTTGAGTAAACATTCGCGCATGTAAACTCGACTTACTCACGAAAAAAACTTTTAATGGCGTCCCCGGAGTTCCCGTCAAACATTTATCAACAAAAGAACGAACGTCCCGGAGGCGATGGAACTTGAAATGTATGGAAATTACCCAGTCACAAACGAGAGAACAATTCACTAACGGTGCGGTGGTATGGGCATGTTTTTGTTAGCTGTTTTGGAATTATGATTAGTTGTCTACCGCGGAGCGAAAACTGTAACCAACTAATCTGCGTATCATATTTTCATGTTAGATAAATCCACACAGACACTTTGGTGCATATCTGTGCCCTTGTATCTACTTCTCTACATATACCTGTATCATTAACAGGTGACAACATTATTGGAAAAAGTTCCTAACGCCATTAACGGCCTTAGAATGTTGAATTTTAAGTAATTGAATGTATCCAGTGACACTTGCGCCATAAAGACAAATCTTATGACGTAGCATTAATCAAAATCAGTTGAGCTGTTGAGTAGTTATCGACGGGACACGGGTCAAATAAATAACCCTCCTCTTTCGCGCTTCGTTGAGGTCGGGTAATAAAAAAATATGATTATTTAAATGTGTAGTTAGTCATCCCCGACGAATAATGAGGCCAATACCAATAAAATAAACATTTAAATCCATCCAGCTTTGAGGTGCCACAGACAGGCGACGCTTCAACTTATAACACCCATCCTCTTTTTTCGTAGGGGCTTAATAAAAAGAGACGTAGTCAGATATCTACTTATTATTTCAACAGAATGATCGTCGCTCTTTCTATTTGTCTTTTCGACTGTTCCGGTGCATAGTCTCCTCCATTACTTGGCACTGAAAGGAAAGTTTTGTATTCAATTTGGTATTATAATTCCCATTTGAAGCTGCCACGCACCATCGCCTCGACATCGGCTATGTAAATGGCCGCTTCCGAGACTTAGTCGCATTTTCACCTAAAAACGATTCTCCTCTGAATAAATTCGCTTTTTAAATTTTTACTTGAATGTTACTCGCTCTTTTATCAAAGTCACTACATCTGTCTTTATAGGGTTTTTCTACTATAGAAAAAAAAAATTTTCTTAGAAAATGTAACATTTCCCAATGCACAGGCTCAAACAAGCTTAACTTAAACAGTGTTTCCCGCAGTACTCGCAAGTGTAAATATTTCCATTCGGTTTACCTGACGAGCATTTTTATTCAGCTACGCGTGCTCACTCCGTTGGGAGACAGGGAAACCGGTTCTAGCTTCTCTTAAATTTAAAATGGAAAGTTATCCCGGGGCTCCCATAAAGTCTGTGTTTTCCATAGAAATCCAGTCAACTCGATGCTAACTGGTGTCCACGGCAAATCCACGTGGATTTAGAAGTAAATGCATCAGGAGCCTCGTCGGCGAATGCCTCACAGAGCGGTAGTAGCCCTGCCGAAGCCGTGTCCCGGACTACGTCTGCTACGTCTTCTCTCGACGACGCGACAGGTTTTATTTTACGAGATGTGTTCCGCGACCGTTTCGCAGATACTAAAATAATAAGAGTTTTACGTCGCCGCGTATTATGTAGGTTTTATGGCCCCGAGCTCGGCTGGAGTGCTGTTACAGTGGCTTACGAGAGCTCTTGTGACGAAATAATTAACTCGGTGTTGGTCGTATTAGTCTCCGCTGCGCGATAACGCTGCTTATAATATGTTAAAGTTCTGAAAATAATTTTTCATTATGCGCTCTAACTTGATAGAAACTGATACTATGTAGCAGCTTTATTAGCTATAAATTTTAAAACTCTGCAGTTTCCGTGTGGAAGATACAAGAATACAAACAAGTTTAGAAATTAAATACTTACTTATATGCGTTGTGTGGGCCTCAACTTGGTTAGTTGGAAGAGGCCTCTTGTTAGAGATAAGCTCGCCTTTGTACACTTCATCTTCTTCTCATTCGTATCACTCATGACAGAGTGGTTGTGGTCGTCACTTCGTTTGGGTGACCCGCCTCACAATTCGTCGCCAGTCTTCTCTGAGGGCTGCTTTTCTGGATCGTCCACAGCTGATTTAATCGCATCGTCCTTTGCACACTATTTTTATTTTATTACCTATATGTATGTGCAGTAAAGAAATTTAAAATTATGATCTCCATATTTCATGCAATCAGGCACTTGTACATGGGCATGGTGCCTTTAAAGAAGATTATTAGCACTAAAGGCACAAAATCATGGCGTAAGATAAAGGCTTAGAACCGAACGTCTATATTTGGGGCCCGAGACAAGGGACCGGTAACAGATTACCCGCAAACACGTTTTAAATTCATTTCCCGACCCGAGCGGGCGATCGCTCCCCAATAAAATGTGGGGACGAGCCGAGCCCGCGCTACCCGGGGAACTCGGCGAGAACGGGACATATTTACTTTGTCTCCCCACAGGGCCGCGGCCACTTCTCCGGTCAGGTAACGTTCGACGAAAGTGGCAAAATATTTGTGCGGGCCGTTACCCCGAGTAAAGATTAAGAACACTACAGGACCACTTGAAATTGAGAACGCTTTTGAATTGTGTTCCTAGTCGCCTTCGAGTTTCAAACCGCTACTTTCGAGATTCAACTTCTGATAGTATAAAATATAGTAGAATATTATATAGAAATTTTAATTCTCATCAATTCAATAATTTATTAAAACAATATTGTGTCAATCTAGTGATTCACTTTAGATTACAAAAACAGTTTTTGTTTAGTCTTACACTAATCACTATAAGCCTCAATATGTTTAAAAAATATCGGTAGCTTTGTTTTTTTACTGTAGCTGTTAACAGCACTCGTCGCAAAATACATTAATTAATTTATACCAGCAACAACATCCGCGCAGTCGATGCATAAAATTCAATAACGTCGAAACACGAAACCAAAAACAGTCAAATATAAACTGACGAAATAAAACAAGTACTCTGGACAATGTGCACGCATTCGGCTAATTTAAATTGCTTTTGTATTAAACACATTTTCATCAAATGTTTACGCTGCGCTTAATTTTATGCAAATCTGCGTGCAACAGAATACAGCGGTTCCATTCTGCTGGTTGTTATTTCAGTGGATCAACTACTCGACTGCTGAACTGAACCTAAGGCGGCAGATGTCCAGTTGTCCAGCCCACACTAAATCAGTTAGCGCGGCGAGTTTTCCAACAAGCACTTTCCAATTTTCCGTTGTGTCACTAAAGGTCCCTGGTAACGGTCAAACGCTTTGTACAGCACAAAAGCCTTTACAAGTCGAAACTGGCAAGTTCGCGTACGATTTTATCGGATTACACAGACGGGCGAGACTGCACCAGACCCGATTTGAACTCGTGCTAGGATAACACTCGCCCATTACCTTGAGAATGTTATGGTGTACGTTTCCGTTATAAAAGCATATGTGATCAACTCGGTTTTTCAGGTATACAGTATTGAAACCGTTTAAAATGTTTGAACAAGGTTAACAAGTTAAATTAATAATTTTCGTAGTGTCATCCTTCTTCTGGCGTCATTAATACTCAAAGTTAAGGCACTAAACTCATAAGAACTCATAATGAGTTCATAATATATCTAAAACCTATATGCTTGATCCTCATGAACTATAATTTAAAACATAGGAGACACATATACTGGGTGGGTGGTGATAATAAATACAAGTATAACCTGTAATTTGAACGAAACGTTCGTTCATATCAATAATGATCTTTTCCCTTAAAATAATAGAATTAAAAGGTTATAATTATCTTTTTTATGCGGCCCACTGACACGCACGCATTTCAATAACAAAAAGGTGGTAGATTCGACATGTTTACTTTACAGAGTGTAATAAATCGTAAAGGTCTTTATTATTTCTTTATTAAGAATGTGTCTTTCTTCAAAGGTCTTATTAATACAATCTAAGGTTAAGCATTAAACGCATAAACGCGAGTACGGCTACATTTAGAAAACTAATTTGATGATAGTATCAAAATACTGCAACTGATTTGTAGTAGAAAAGCTTCATAATACCATTTCGAAACTTGATTGCAACCAATACCTATCCTCAACGCAATTATATTTAGATAACTATATACGGGTTATTCATTAGACATGGACGTTAAATGGGGCCATTTCATTTGTATCCAATAAACATGAAACGCCTGTCATTACTCCAGAGAAGCACACAGACCTTTGGCAACGAATCCATTTTGCAGCGAATAGTTCCTGACAACTGAAAGACCTTTCAGAATATATAAAGCATTCAGCAAATACGGTGAAATTGTCTATTTTTGACAGAAACCATAAGAAACTAATTTCTTATGGTGTCTACTTATTAAAGCAAAATCCTTCTTTCGTAGAAGGAAAAGGACGCTGTTCGAGTATTCCTTAATAAAGCAGTCGTACAAAAATAGATAAAAGATAAAAAGACTGTTGAAAATCTCAAATGGTAAATAATTTTTAAAATATAACCCTCAATCCTATCTATCTGATGTTGTTTCTGTAATTCAAACGATAACGGAACTTTCGCAATCTTTCAGTACAAAAAAGGAAAGCGGGGAAGAAGGACAAAATAGCCTTCGGGGTGACGAGGAAGTGGAGTGCGTTCATTTATTAGTGAGGATGAATATTTTTCACAAAATCTACGAGATATTTTATGTACGGTCAGTTAAAAGGTTAAGCGAAAGTGCAATCTGCTAATAAAATATGCTCTTTGTAACAAGAATCAGTTGACTGCTATGTTGGGCTGGGTTCAATTTTATTTACTATCGAGAGTAAATGAGCGAAGGATTTTCGACAAGAGTATATCTATTAAAAGAGTAAGCTTGCGTCTCTCTTGCAATGTAAATGACATGACATATTGTGACCATTTCTAACATAGGCATTTGTAATTTTGCTTCGAACGAAGACCAAAGTTCAAAGTTAAAAGTTCAAATGTCTTTATTACTGTAGATATTTACATATATTTAGCAAACGTCATTTTTTGTCTCTTCTGTACATGGGACCACTGCGGGAGAAGAAGGGTGACAAAAATCCCAAAGATTGATTTTTAGATATAAAAAATATGGTATTCAATTCAAACGTTTATTGCCTTAAATAACAGTTACATAAGATGTTACATTTTGGCATAAGTACAGTGTAATTTTATCTGTAAACGGCATAGAAAATTACTCCTTATAGCAAATATAGTATACTTATCATCAATACATAGGATCAAAATAAATTATAATTTCATAGAATTAACAAAAATACACAATAAATAAATTAAAATTCAATTTAATTAAAGTAAGTCAACACTTAATAAAAGTTCAATTGTAATTTACCACGATTATCACATTTCTCATTAAATTAATTTAAAGCGTAAGGACACATTAAAAAAAGATAATTCTTCAAACCCTTAAGAAAGCTATTACCAGAGAGGGACTTATTTAAGTTGGCAGTTTATTGTAAGCCCTAATCGCCGATGGTCTTGTAATTTTACTGTAGGACGCAGTTCTGGAAGCCTTTTCCTCGAGGTGTAGCCTAAAGCGTTCTCTTAGTCGACTGTATTTCCGTTCAGGGCTGATTGAGAACTCTTTTGGATAACGCCGTATTAACTTGCACAATTCAAAAATATACATAGCTTTTTAATATCAAAAATAGATCGCGATGTTCTTCTGTTATCTTTAATTCCGCTAAGAATACACACGCACCTTTTTTCAGAACGAAGATTTTATTTATCTTCACTCTACCTCCCCACAATGCCAATCCATAAAGAAGCCTAGAATGAAAGAAAGCATAGTATGCCTGCAGGGGCGCATGAGTGGTGGTAACTTCTTTAAGACATCCCAGAGCATTTGTGAATCTACTTAGTTTTCCCTCTAGTATTGCAATGAGTCTCTTCCAATTCATGAATTCATCTGCCCATATACCCAAGCGTCATAAAGTAATACAATTTTTTCAACACCAAGTTCAGTGTTGAGAGACTAACCCCATAAAGACCCGTCCCTTTGACAAAGTCGCGTTTACATTAAATTAAACATTTTCATACAGGCATATACATTACTTCTGGCCCCACACTAGGATACCCTGTGTCGTGGGAACCACAAGCAGCGACGTCACACACACACATAAACATCGAAGACCTGTTTTTTTCTTCTTTTCTGTATCCCCAGCCGGGGATCGAACCCGGGCCTCTCGCATGGTAGGCAGAGCCACAGCCGCAGCGCCACAGATGTTTTCATTATTTTCACATGATTTTAAATTGCTCAAATGGCAATTTCAACATCTCCAGAGGTATCTTGTTGTAGTAGATAATGCACTGACCCTTGAAAAAATTGCTAACCTTCGCGAGTCTTAACCGGGGCGCAACTGTCCGCGATTATTTCTTAGGTTAACATAATAGCTATCGCTTAGTTTGGAAAATGTTGTAAGGTTCTTGCGTACATACATTATATTTTCGAAAATAAAGACTAGCTACTGTTACTATGTCGATTTCTTCAAAAAAATATCTTAAGGAGTCTGTGCGTTTGAAATTATAAATTGCTAGAATAGCTCTTTTCTGTTAAATAAAAATAGTTTGAATATTCACTGCTTTCCCCACAACAAGATACCATAGGACATGACATGACACTATGAAAGTAACTAAAATATACTAGCCAAGATGTAGCCACATCCGTGTTTTGTCTGATGTTTCTAACAGTGTAAGCCGCAGAACTTAATCTACCAGCTAACTTAACTACGTTGGGTCCCCACTACAATTTGCTATGGTTATTTCAAGAAACTTCGCATAATTTACTGATTCTAGCGTGTTGTTGTCTAACACTAAACTGGTCACAACTTGCCTGACCTTTGGAGGTGAGAATTTGATACACTTGATTTTACCAGCGTTTAATAATAAATTATTAACTGTGAACCAATTCAAATGTTAGAGACCATACTCCATTAACATCATCATAATCTTCTTTTTGTCTTTCAATTTTGAAGACCAGTGAAGAATCATCAGCAAACAACACTATGTCAGTCAATTTCTCCACCATGAAAGTCAGATCTTTACTATATACCGGGAATAAGCAAGGGCCTAATATGGAACCTTGTGGAACGCCAATTTTTACACCCGATCCATCATATTTAACGCCGCCTTTTCAATTATATTACTTAACAATGTTACTAAAAACAACGCTGTATTTCTAACTTCGAAATTATTTAATTTCATAAGTTGCTACTTATCATGATATGCGTATCATGATCAAAACAATCAAATGCTTTCGACAGGTCGCAAAAAACTCCGATAGCATACTGTGAGGCCTCCAATGCAGAATAAATATGAGATATAACGGTTATACCTGCATCCGTAGTCGATTTAGCCCTAGTGAAACCGTATTGTTTGGCGTGGATTTGTGTTGTACGTTTGATTGAGTACAATCTTTTCATATATTTTACTTAGTGATAAAATGACAGATATTGGTCTGAAATTTGAAGGATCACCCTTTTCTCAGTAGTAGTAGGTATCAGTTTACTGTGTTTCATGAGGTCTAGGAAAGCTCCATCTTCAACAAATTTATTGAAGATATGAGCTAAGGGCTATAACTAGATTACTGAACCAATGACTTTGACTGATATACCTCACAGGTCTTCAGTATTTGTTAAGTTATCACAACGTTTTGACAACGTTTTGACAAACAATACGTATATTCCCAGGATATTGTCAATGATGAAAAAAAACTACATTACTGACGCTATTCCTATTTTTAACAAAGTCTCTGCTTCATATTTAGATGAATTTGGACGCTTTGTTGTGAGTAAGGTTACATTGTTGAAGAATTATTCGAAAGCTTGAGCTACCTTAGCGTTGGATTTAACAACATACCTTTAAGCAGAATTAATTGTCCCTTGGTATAACTTTGTCAGTTTCACAGTTTATTATTTGCCAAATCGTTTCCATTCTATTATTTGAATTTTGTATTTTTCTATTAAAGTTTTTGCAGGTCTACAAACCAACTTGAAAGTTTTGGAATATTTTTTAACATAGTCATGAAATTTTATATCCAAGTTATAGGTTTTTTGTTCATAAAGGTCATACAAGATAGCTCTTTTTATAGCTCTTGTTTAACAAGATCATCATCTATCTTTAAGCAGAAATCAATCTCCCTTGGTATACTTCGGCAGTTTCACGGCATAAACTATTTACCAATTTATGTTTGCCCAACCGTTTTCATTCTCTTATTCTTATTTTGAATTTTTATATCAATGTGTAAACTTTTTGCAGTTCTAGAAACGATCTTGAAAGTTTTATTTAATTTTTTCTCGTCTTTTACGAATTCCAAACGTGTCCCGTACATTAAATTTAGAATTACCGTTGTTGTCACGGACTTTCTTTAGTTTAAAAACTTTATGGAATTCTTTGAATAATGTTGAAGAAGTCTGAATAGATTGTATTCGGGTTTGTTCATTAAAATCCGGTACTGGCAAATTTATATCTAAGTTTTTCGTATAGATCTCTAGTCTATGTGAAATTATAGGCCTATAAAATGATAGATCAGTGTTATTTTTACTAGCAATTGGGAATGAAACTTTTTGAGCGCTGTGATCGGATGGTAAGCAGTTAATTACATTTTTACTTGTGAATGCACAGTCACAAAAAACGTCATTTAAGCAAGTTTGGCTGGTTAGTGTAATTTTAGTCGACTCTAGACATATATGACATAAATAAAATTATTTCAATATAGTTAGTAATCGTTGTTTCATCGTTGTATCTACAAGCAAATCTTCATTAAGAACGCCACAAACAATTCACTTTTTTCTGTTATTACAGAGTTTAGTGAGGGCTTCCACCAGAATTTTCTCAAATATTTCGAAATTGCCATGACTTTTTCATCCCTCGGAGGTCTGTAGACATAAACAATAATATGGCTATCTAACTCCACACACGATACCTCTATTTGTTTTTCTACAGTAAGTGCAAGAACGTGTTTTCGTCGTTTAATCTTAATATAATTATTTAATAAGATTAAAGAACCACCTCTATCAGCAGTCTTTCTATTGTAACAACTGACAATTTTGTAAGACGATTTTTTCCTTTAACCAGTGTTCTGTAATACAAATAAGATCGGTGCAGAATTATTAAAAAATAATTATATAATAAGTTCTTTCCCAGGTAGCCCCTGCATGTTTTGATGGGTAATATTTAAGTGGATTTTCCCTTTGTCGGATTTTTTTTTTTTTTTTTAAATCTCTGCAAGATATTACACATTTTAGATCTCCATATGCTGGCTTGATATTTGGTTCATGTAATCTAGAGATTTCCTCTTTTGTCTTATGAACTAATTTAACTTACTTGGGCTTGTCTGTGCTCAATAGAAACAGTCTGGTTAGCCAAATTTTTGCCTATAATTCTGAAAAAATAAGAGCGGCGCAGCTACCAGTCGTTTGTAAAAATCTAGAAGTTAAAGTTACCTTAAAGTTACCTTTGGTCAAATAAACATAATCACTAACATAATTGCTGGAGACAATCAGGTGAATCAATCTTTTATTATATGACATTGTATGTTATGTCATATTTAGCTTATATCTAAGATCATTTTCAGCTTGTGGCAAGCTTTTACTATATGGGAATGTAAACTAACAGTTCTATTAACATTCAGTGAGCATAGTGTTTCAAAATATTTTGTTAGGTCCTATTTGTTTACCTAACCCCTATTTCCAAAAATGAGTACTTATTTAGTTTGCTTCAGGTGTCAGATCAGTATTTGTTATTTTTTGCAAAACATCATGAAAACTAGAGTTTGGTAAACTGTTTGGTAAAAGTTATTCATGACTGAGTGTCCTAACTTATTCAATAATGTGCCTTAGTTTCTTCCTATTTCATTACAAAACATAACATTTTTGCTTGTGATACTTTTGTGCGAACCTGAAATCTTGGGTCTGATACTTATTTCAGGGCTCATGGGTGAAGCTGGTCTCTTTGGCTGTTGCACGGAATGTCAAATGATTGTCCACCAAAGAGTCATAGCGTTCCTGATTACCGTGAGGCAGTTTAAGAAGCTAATCCATGGTCAGAGAGTACTCCTCAATGTAACCCAAACGAATGAAAACGAGTCAGCACTAATCCCTAGTTAACTTGACATTCCATAAATATTCAATTTCGATTATACTCGTAGAACGTCATCGTTGACCCGCGGGATTAGTGCATCACTCGCTTTTTATCTTTCGGGCCTAAGTATGTCACAAATGCATTCCCTCAGCTCTGTCGATATCTACATAAACCGGGGTAAGATCTTCCTTTGACTCACACGAACGTATAAAGAGGGTGTCACATTTCACGTTCCGGCATGCACCAGACGTGCAAGCGAAATAATGCTCCAAAAACATCCACAGAGCATATTCTAAGCTGTCTTTTGTTTCCGGCGATACTTTTGGGACATGAAAATTGTAAAGCATTCACGGAAAGTAAACGCAAAATCTTTGTGTTTGTTGCAAAATTCTGCATCATCTCGAAAACAAGAATATTGCAACAAAGGAAATATAAATATTTACATAATGTAAATCGGCTTTAAACTTGAAATCTAAAATAACGAAGTAAACACATAAGAAGCACTTATGCCGAAGACATCGAGTGTTCTGAATATTTATTTAACTGATGCTTCGTGTTCGATATACAAAGTTGGAGAGGTACGAGCAAGAAGGCTCGAAATAACAAACGAAATCGCGGCCGTGTATCGACGCAATATAACATTTGGCTGGCAAAAGGAAAATATGAAAAGGCGGAATATTGCTCGACGAAATTAGGATCGCTTTACATTCCGTACGCACCATTGAGGGGTAAATTGTTACCTTCATACATTGCGATAAAGAATCTATTTGTTTTTTCTCAAATCAAGTGGCATCCTCCTAACATTGCCCGATTCCGGGATAACACGTTTATAAAAGCAAGCATGGCTGATCATTTATTCAATGCGAGTCTGAGTCTGAGATAAGCTTCTTGCGTAGGCCCATTAACAAAGTGACTGACTAAGAAAGTGGAAAGACGTCCAACTAAAAGCCTAGAGCCCATCTCAAAGTACTGGGAGTGGCCTGGAGAATTGAATATTAGTATTAACAAGACAAATGTGCTGTAGGAGTTTGTTAGTTTCTCGTTAGCAGGTAGGAGGAGAGGGGTCGTAGAGCTAAAGAGGAGGGGTCTTCTTGTCATAGCATCTACAAAGCCGATTTGCACACATTCTGTGGGCATACTTAGGTAACTAATAGCTACTTACGAGACCTAAGCCTTATAAATTCCTGTGATTTTCGAAATCATGAAAACATGTTTTGGCTAGAACACGTCTGCAAATTTTCTCACGCATTCTCACAGTGCTGCAAGGAACGGTAAGAATAACGAATCGCCACCATTAACACGTTTCTTATTGTGACATTAGGCTTTATTGTGCCCCACAAAAGTAACTCAATCGCAAGGGAACAAAACAGAGTGGGGTCCAGATTAATTTTATTGACCATAATTAGAAAACTTCGATGCTAAGCGAAGAATGACGGCACCTATTCAACTATATTACTTTGCCTCTGTCTGTCGACTGTATGCGCGAGTTTTTGTTATAATTACAATCTTCTATCAACCTGTCTCCTGGGCTCCTCATAAAGTAATGGAAGTCATAAAGCAAAGAGAATACTCGCTCGTTTATTACAAAGGGCTGCCCACTGTGCGATATTTATTCGAATAGTCTCAGATGCAAATGAACGTCGCCCCGCTAAACGGTACCCTTTATTTCTCCCGGTCTGTATCTGTTTAGTTTTATAGTTCAACTTCTACTGAGGCTATATTCAAGTTTTAAATGATACCGTAAAATCTCCTATAGCTATATCTTGTATGCGTCGTGTTTATCAGTGGATTTGTTCCGTGAAACTGTGACATATTTTGCAAAGTTTCTTCAATTAATTGGTTGCATTATTGGATCATGGTTGCGGCTTAAAGCGGCTGTTAGGGCAGGGCTGGATAGTTTAGTTTATCGCTCAGCGGAAGTTAAAATGGTATGCGAGTTGCGCTCTAGTGGCGGTTAACGGCTGACGTCTCTATTCATTACGAAAGTAAGCAGTCTCTACTTTAACTTTGTTCAGAGAAACTCGTTGCTGCTTGCTTTCCCTATAAACTAGACTTGTGACGGCGAGTAATGTCGCCTGATATTGTTCTGGGACTAAGAGGTTTGCCTCTTACTTGTGATGAGAATTTTTAACTTTAACTCCCGCCATATTCGCACCTACGTTGATACTCATAGTTACCCTGGAAACGAATGCGAAAAACTTTCTCGATCCGAAACTACAATTGAACACCTTAATCTTGACTCTAATCACATTTAGGGAATTACTCGACGAATTTTCAGCAAACAGGGGTCGTTAAGGTTTATTAATGACTTTGAAAGGTCTTAATATCCGACATTCTGCAAAGAGTTTTGGTCGGTAGGTAATCGATACTTCCGAAATATCGATTATGAAGTTAGCGCGGAAATGATCCGGTGAGGCGGGGTCTTGACAAATGCGCGCCATAAGCGCCGAACAAATTGGTGCAATTAATTAAGGTGGAGGCAGAGGCGCATAGCCGGCAAATATTATCAAGATCGTTAATTTCTATATCACTGTTTCTGAAGTGGATACCCCTAATAACCTATCTTCAAGAGTCATAGTTTGTGTTTACTAGGCTGTAGTTAACAGACCTATTTGAGTATGTTTCCGAGTTATAAATATTCCCAGAACAACTTTTTTAATTTTGTATTTTTTTAATTAAAATCATGAAATTAGGAAAACATTCCCTACAACGTAAAACATTAACGATTGAACTCCCTCCGAGTGACTTGAGATCATAAAATAATATCAAATGGAGAAATAACATGTGACTCCTAATGAAAAGTAGTATTCGTCATAAAAACGTTTTATGCGAGTTTTCAACGAGGCGTTGTTAAATTGTGATATACTTACTCGTACACACAAATGAAAAATGAAAATCGAAATGTAATCCTTTGGTACAGCAATAAAATGCTCAGTGCTTTTACGTACTTAGATAATCCGCAGTTTTTTTACTCTTCGGTATTAAACCCTGAATGAAAGCTATATGAGAGTTTTTCCATTCCCATCGTAAATTTCTTAGTTATTTATAATTTTATTCGACTGCAGATGTAATAAGAAATAATGTTCTTAAAATTTACACGTTACACATAAACACTAGTGGCTCAGTGAGCTGTACGCCTCGCTAATCTGTCTTCGCATGCTTAAACATTAATGAATGTTCACCGCGCAACTTCTCCTTCTCCTTCTCTTCTTCAGTTGGTTAAAGTGCCTGTACCTGGCTAACTTGAGCGGAGCCTTTGCAAGTCTTGATATTAATTCTGGTGATTATTTCATTTAATTGAGATCCGCATATTCAAATCCGCAAATAATTTTCTACACTTCTTGAATACAATTTTATTTAATATTTCCGGAGATATTTTCTTCTCAATTTCCATTATTTATGATGGGGTTCCTAAAAGCCGATGACTTATCAACGTTTATTTCGCAAATCTCACCCTATCTTATTTTTATTAAATGGCCTGCTGACCTTTTCCGAGGTAAATTTTGCCAATGTGAAGAGTAATTGAAAGATCACAATTTCGTCCGGTTCTCAAACGAAAACCCGGAAATAAACGTCTTGAGACTATTTTTTGCGAAAAAATATTTCTGATGACTCGAGTAATTGTCCCCCCAAAAACAATCCTTGAAGAGATTAGATACATCAAAATATGGCGAGTTTGGGTATTGATTTATGTGAGAAAAGAAGCCCCAATGGTGACCCACTCAGCATCTGTTTGACCATCTTACATCATATCATTTCCATTTCATACAAAAGGGTCCGATGTCGGTCGCCCTGATCTACTCGTAAGTAAACGGAACCTTTCATCTATATTTTACTTCAGAGATCCTGATATGATGAGCTCTCGTATCGCACTCGTTCAAATGACATATTGTGGAGACGTTTGAATATGTACATACTTACATATATCCCAACTCACAGTTTTCTGCCGAGAGTTAAATCAAATACGCCTTGCGGAAAAGCCAATATACGGAATTGATTCTGTTCGACCCTATTTCACTTCTTTTGTTGACCCAAGATAAGCTTTGTTGTATGTTATCAATTGTCTTGATAAAGTTTTGGTAACATATTGAAAATTATTTACTTTGCCTTTGTTTTGTGTAAAGTGTTCTAATTGTATTACCACCGAGATAGTATGATGATGCACAGGATTTAAACCCTCACTTGTGCCTGAGTTCATATCCCAAGATCTGTAATAATAATAAAGATAAGTTTATCTTTGCGTTTAGAGGGCTGTATGAAATTATATGGCAATATTTATAATTAGGGTTCCGCACCATAAAAGGAAAAAGGAACTCCTATAGGATCAATTGGTTGTCAGTCTGTCCGTTTTTTTTTTCGGAAACGCTTGGAGGTATCAATAAATATCGATTAATCAGATCTGTTGTCTCTTGAGGAGGAAAGAAACTTTTAGATCAATGCAATCAAAAAAGACCGTTTATATCACAGTTTTGCTAAAATTGCTTAATATTCGCAAGGGAAATAAAACCTATACGGTACTTCCTGTTCTCCTAGAATCATGAAATTGGGTACGAAGCAAGGTCTTATATATAAAGGAAAACATCCGTAAACTGTAAATTCCAGTCTGTCTGTCTGTCTGTCATTTTTCTCAGGAATGCGAGAGGTATGAAGATAAAATTAATATGGACTACTCAACTGAAGTTGTGAAAACATAAAACTTATAGGTCAATGAATCAAATCTATAGGATGCTTCCCGTTAACCTAGAATCATTAAATTTGACACGAAGCAAGGTCACAAATTGGTCAAAATCTTTTTTTGACAATTACTTAGAGATCATAGTGCGAAAAAATTGTATCATTATTTTATTTTTTATTCTGTTGTTTAACTTTATCTAATGTTAGATTAGAATATTACCTAAATAAGCCCGATGTAACTTTACGCTGTGTCCCATGATACGGATTATTCTAGTATGGGATGCTACCCACTAAGTGTAAATGTATTGTGCCTAGATGAATAAACTTACTTACTTACTTAAAATTAAAGGAAAAAAGTGAAAACCGTAAATATATAGTTCCTTCACAAAAATTGCAATTTGTGCTCATGGCCGGTTTTTTTTAATGATGACATTTTTTTTTGGTATTCTTATAACCCGGTTGCAAAGACCTATAAGCGAACACCTCTTTATGGCCACACACGAATAATGATGTCTAAGATGAAAAAGCTAAATACGAGTATGGATAGGTTGGGGCAGATAATTATTGGCTTATAAAATCATTCTCCATTAAATGAAACATTTTGAAGACAAGCATTCTGCCTTCTCTCCTCACCTAATTCGCCATTTCCTGAGAACATTTCCATCCACGTTGTTTCTTTGTTGTGAAAAATGTTATTTAATTTTGGGCAATTATTACATGAGCTTTACGAAATTACTCCAAGGAATAGGACCCCGAGAACGTTTTATTTCTGTGAGTTTGCTTCTTTTCCACAATGAATGCTTTATGCCGAAAAATGGGATTTCCCGCTGTTACCGTAATCTGCTTTTTATTACAGAGTATTGCAATGTTGGTTGTCTTATTATACAGTAGTCACAGTAAAATATGAACCGCTTTCAGGTCGTTACGGCGTTATAGTGGATCATCATAGAAGAACGAGCTTCACGAGTGAAGAAGAGGAATGTTCATATGTAACGGTGTCTTGTATTTCCGCACTATGTTAGGCAAATTGACTAACTCTTAAGCTACCATTAAACAGCAATTTTAATGAAGGGCATTCGACGAAGTAATTTCGGTTTTTAAGTATAATATTTATTTCGGTGCTCCTAGTCCAGAGTCCCGAAAGGAATGAACTATTTAAACGTTAGTCCTAATTTCCAATTACCACATGCAGTAGATATACATATGAATCAACAAGAAATTTGACATACCATATAAAGAAAAAACGTCAGCTAAAAGGCGTCGTCCAGTAAATAAAAGGACCACAATGTCTGATACAGACTCTAACTCGACGTTTGCAGTTGATAAACCTATCACAGTGGACACAGATGAGTCAGATTATGAAACAATGAATGACTATATAGCTGAATGCTTACGGGAACATGAAGAAAAAGAAAATTTTGAGCATGATTCATTACAAATTCCATTTGGACTGCACGAAATTGAATATTTCATAAAAAAAGATCAAATGATTGAAAATGATGACTGGATAATTGCTAAATTTGCTACGAAAAGAACTGTAAAACATTTCGTTGGTAACGTGATAAACAAGCAGATTCCTACCGTAAAGTTTGTCCGGAAGGTAAAGGAGTCTAAATCTGAAAAAGGAACCACTTTCACGTACCCAATAGTAGACGACATTTGCAGTATGCAACACTTAGAAGATGTTGTAACAATACTACCGAAGCCAAAGATAACTCGACGCGGTCGAATCGTTTTTGATGTCGATTTCAGTAACTTCAATATTCAATAAGTAACTAATGCCAAACATTTACTATAATAAAAGTGCAATATTCCAAAATTTAATTTTAACAAAGACCGTTGAATACTATTTATGCATATTTAGATTACCTTCTTTATTAAGTAAGATTTATGTGATTTTTATAAGACTGGGGTAGTAAGTGAGAATATAAAACCGTGTTGCAAGGACGTTACCGCAATATTTTGAGTAGTATTTATAAGTTTATGGTACCTATATAGGTACCCTTTTAAGTGAAATTTATGTGATTATAATTAAACTGGGGTAATTAGTAAGACTAAGATGGGAATATAAAACCTAGTGTGTTATTATTATTAAAGCAAAAATATTAATTTAATTATTGTATATCTTGTAAAGCCCCGCTGCACATGCAAACACTCGCATTGCAATTCACGATCCGCGTCCGTGCGTGTACGTGCCTGTGTCTACACATGAGAGAAAACGTGGAGTGAAATACTGTGCCATAGGTTTCAAATACTGCCACTCGCACGGGGCTCGTGAATTGCAATGCGAGTGCTTGCATGTGCGGGGCGGGGCTTAGAAACCTGATTTATAGAATAAGACTATACAGTCTACGTTACGTTACGAGTATCTACGTAATACAGTAATCTCATTTAAATTTAACCACCTATAACATCCGCCTAAAGATATAAAAATAATGTTTGAATTTCTATTATGTCAGACAGAAATAATTAAACTTATGTTATCGTTCTGATAAAGTTGGTTTAATTTATCTATAATTAATAAATATTTTTATTCTTTGTTTACTGATGAAACTACACAAAGAGCTTACCTCCCTAAGAAACTTGATTTTTATAAGACTCAATCAGTAGTAATCACGTACCTAATTATTTAGTGATCTCATTTTTGATACCTACTAGATTTATATGAAGATTTTAAAATCGTGTATGTCGACCTATTAGGATGATAAATAATATTCGTCATAATAGCATATCTCCTTAGAAAACTTGATTTATACAAGACTATTTAATACATTAGTAATACAGTGATCTCACAAAAAAAATTGTACTCCTTATAATAAATACGCCCTCTTAACTTCGTTAAGAAACTTAATTTTTAATTAGTAATTAGTGATATCATAACCTACCTAATTTGGTTCCTATTATATTCGCCTGCAAGTTTTAACATAATGTAGGTAGGGTATGTACAACAAAATAATACCTATTAATTTAGATAATACATGTCCATTTATTTCAGTGTTTTATTTTCTTTTACATATAAATAAGTACGGTGGAGTTCATTAATTATCAACAAAAACAGCTTTACGTGATCCCTGACTTATTAAGTACTACAAGTACTGCGTTCAGATACATATTTATGAACGCTGGTATTCTCTGATATTAGTGAACTTGACTGTACAAGTAACGTGGCGATATATTCTCAGTAAAACTGTTTTGCTTGTCTCCAGTTCTTAAATCAAAAGGAAACTATGTGTCTTTATCAGTTGTCTTGCAAAGCTTAGTATATCTGAAGTAAAAATAAAAATAATAAAAAATCTCAGATTTGTGACAACCCTAACATTTTTGAAAGGCAAAATGTTGTTTGTATGGAGAATCGATAGATGTCAGTGTAACTTTGCCTAGTCATTTTCATCAGCCATCCAGTAGGTAACTTTTGATGGTATCACTTAGCTTTCTAAAATAAACGCCTTCATTGCCCAAAGTCTAATACTGACAAATATTTCATATTTTTAAAAGGCATATTGTTATATATAGTGGCCAAAAGTTGGTGAAGGCAATGTTGGCGATAAGTCCAGTTAACTTTACCCGCCATCAAAATCAATAATATTTTGGATGAGATCTCGGATAAAAAAATATCTAACAACACTTACACATGCGCATTATCATAAACTTGTAGATTATGAAAGAAAAAACATACGTCCCTATAGTATTTTTTTACAAAAAGTAAGAAAAACCGAAAGAAGCGGGCAATGTTGGCATGTTTCACGGTAATGAATGCAGTTATATTATCTATCGGAAAATGTACATAATAGAACGCAGTTAAAATGTATGCACTGCCCTCCTTCTCCTCCCCCCTCCTAGGTGAGCGTCAACCTACCGCGTGAAAAGTGTGTAAGAACGAAATGATCATTGATAAATTTTATCTACACACGAATCATAAACCCTCTTTACTCCGTACAAAAACCGCACGTTACGATCAGCATAATATTAAACTATTTGGTAAAAACTCATTTCTTATCTGAAAAATTACACATTATGACCATTATGTGTAGTTTTTCTGCATATAATGACATTCAAATTTCGAACGCCGACGCCCGACTGCGTGCCGCCCCTAGTTTGTAGTTTTTCTACATATTAAGACATTCAAATTTCGAACGCCGACGCCCGCCTGCATGAAGTTGGTACTACAGAACAAGCTCAAGAACTGCAGAGCCACAATGCCGGTCAAACATGCGGTTCCTGAACACATCAAAGAGAGCTTATGATATGTGTGTAGATAAACTAGTGTATGTAACGGTATATAATTAGGCATTAAAACTCTCGAGTGATATTATTATGAAACTCGCCTTCGGCTCGTTACCCAACCCACTCTCGAGTAATAATGCCCTCCATTATGTAGCAGTCACATAAACTTTTATACTATATTAATTTATTATGACGCCATCCGCAGTGAATATGTTCGCGTAGAGCGCGCGGTCGTTGATGTCTTTTGCAGAGGCATAGTATTGCCCTGGTAATTAAGTAAATCACAACCCGAACAAAATCTATTCAGAATTCCATAAAGTTTTTAATTAAAGAAAGTCTGTGACAACAACGGTAAATCTAAATTTAAGGTCTGGGAAACTTTTGGATTTCGTAAAAGTAGAGTGATCTTGTATGAACTTTATGAACAAAAAACCTAAAAGTTTTATAGCACAATTTCATGACTATTTTAAATTATTCCAAAAGTTTCAAGTTGGTTTGTAGAACTGCAAAAACTAAACATATTAATACAAATTTAAAATAAAAGAATAAAAACGGTTTGGCACATAATTAACCGTGAAACTAGCAAAGTTTTACCAAGGGACAATGATTTCTGCTTTAAGATAGGTGATGATGTTGTAAAATCCAACGCTGAGGTTGCTCGAGCTTTTGAAACATTATTTACAAATGTACCCTTACTCACAACAGAGCGTCTAAATTCATCTCCATATGAAGCAGATACTTTGTTTTAAAAAAAGCGGTCAAGTGCGATTCGGACTCGCGCACGAAAGTTTCCGAACCACCGTACAATGGTAGGGATGGTGTTGACTGAATAGTTTACAATACATAGCAAAATGTTGTTTTCAAAGTTATTGGTGCGGCTGCTTTCATACTCCATATACGTAACCAGGTGGTTTTAAAAGTCTGTGAATTTGTTAAAAAACAGCACAAGCGTCAGTAATGTAGATTTTAATGTTATTTCATCATGTATATCCACAAAATATTGTCAAAACGTTTAGATTGCTTAACGAAAAAATACTGAAGACCTGGGGGGTATATCAGTAAAAGTCATTGGTTCAGTAATTCTAGTTATTGTATATTCAATAAATGTATTGACGATGGGGCTTTCCCAGACCTCATGAAACACAGTAAACTGATACCTCTGTTCAAGTCGGGAGACAAGGGTGACCAATATCTGTTCTTCCAGCACTAAGTAAAATATTTGAAAAGATTATACTGAATCAAATGTTCTCACACTTCAACCGTACAAAACAGTTCCACGCCAAACAATACGGTTTCACTAGGGGTAAATCGACTGCGGATGGCAGGTACCTCACATTATATCTCACATTTATTCTGCATGGGAGGCCGCACAAGTTGCTATCGGCGTTTTTTTGCGATCTGTCGAAGGCATTTGATTGTATTGATCATGATTCCCTACTAATGAAATTAAATAATTACGGAATTATAAATAAAGGGTTAGATCTGCTAAGATCTTACTTAAGCAAAATAAATCAAAAGGCAGAAGTCAACGGCGTTAAATCTAGGGTAAAAAATTGGCAATCCACAAGGTTCCATACAACGTTTAACCCTGTCTTATTCCTGGTATAAATTAACGATTTGCCTTTTATGGTGGAGAAATTGATAAATTTGCTGCTACACATAGATTAAGTTCTGCGGCTTACGCTGTTAGGAACATCATACAAAATACGGATGTGGCCAGGCTAGTCTATCTTAGTTATTTCTTAGTATCATTTCCATTGGTATTTTATTGTAGGGAAACTAGGGAATATTCAAACTGTTTTTATATTACGGAAAAGAGCTATTCAAGCAATTTAAAATTTAAACTGCACGATTTAAAACTTAAGAGAACTTTTTAAAGAAATTGATTAACTAACTGTTGCTAGTCAATTATTTTCGAAAATATAATGTAAATACACCAGCAAATTTTTCAAGGGTCAGTACATTCTCTGCTACAACAAGATTCCTCTGGAGATTTAGAAATTGCCATTTGAGCAATTTAAAAACAAAAGCGACTTGGTCTTAAAAGGGATATTACAATGTTCAAGATTACATAAATGACGGGACTGTATGGGGGCTAATCTAACTCAAAACAGAAGTCGCTGTTAATAATTTTATAATTATTTATTCCTGCTTATTATTTACGATAATTATAGGCAACCAATTTTTAAAAGAGATCTAAAAATCAATCTGTTATAGCTCTTTGTCTCCCACATTGCTCCAATGTAGTATGTTAATATTTACAGTAATAGAGAAATTTGAATTTGAATGAAAATCTATTTCTAAACAAGCATTTTTGGAGGTTTAATTTTGGCTGTATTTTTAGGGTGTCCTAAGACCGATTTTCGGACCGCTTAGGTTTTTTTTTTTTTTTAGCTATACCGCACACTTATCTTTATATGTGACACAAACTATATCGTGTTACGTAAATAAAGTTTTGAATTTGTAGGCAAATAAGAAAATAAAAAATAATTCTAAGCTGTATCGTGTGACATGTCGAACAAAAGGCTTGCTGCGAGAATTCTCCCTCCCCTCCCCTTATCTACGAAACTACTGATATTTAAAAAAACGTATAATTGTTTACCTATATATTACAGGAAACTAAAGTGAAATATATGGTTTAAATTGGGGACATAATTAAGGATAAACCAGTTTCGTTCGTGCGAGAGTACGACTCGCACTTGGCCGTTTTTTTGTCTTGGACTATTTGTCATAGTAATCAATAATAGTCTCCCTTAGACCTTTCACACGATGTACCGTTATTGCTGGTGGGGACGCAGTTCATGCAAAACCGCCCCTTCGCCTTTGCAGCATAAACAGACCCAGAAGTTTGGGGTTTTCACAGCTTTAAGGGACCACAGTCCTGACTACTACCTACTACATGTGCATACATTGTAGAAACCAGAGTTGCGTGAAAGTACCGGGAAGAGAACATGATTTTTTACTACGCTCTATATCGTACATATTGCGATAAATTTTCGAACTGCATTATTTTTGGCATTTTTCATACATTGCTATCTAGAACTCTTGAACCTATATACCTATATTTAAAATAAGCTTCTCAGTAATCTATGATGCAGTGTAGTCGTCAGAAAAGGCATAATTCCGAACTTTGGCAGCACGCATCAGTACTGCCGCAGCAATGCTATCGCTATCTCTGTCTCGCACACGATACTATCTATACTTGAAGGTAATGCTACTATTTGACAAGCCTCGCGCAAGCATATCGCAGGCCTCAGTAGTAGTATAATATTGGGCACTCTAGGACACTTTTTACAAGTGTGAGAGAATTTCCCTAAATCTTACTGGCAAGCACTTTTCCAGTGTGCAAGGGTCGCTGGCATTTCTTTCAACCGTATTGGACAAGCTTGGAGGAGGAGGGCTAACGCAGTGAGTCTTAGTGAGATTAAGGGCATTATCTCACACCTGAAAATGCCCAATACTATACTACTGAAGCCTGAGATAAGAGAGGCTTGTCAATTAGTTGCAAAGGCCCTGATGGAGCGACATTGCTGCGCAGCAATGCTGCCGCTGCATTGCTGCATGTCACTCTATCACCGCGACAAATCAAAATGCACGGTGTTAAGGGACTCTCTGCTGCCAAGGTTCACGGAGTTCCGAAAATGATTTTCCTTAACAACGGGTACTTCTTCGTATTTCCCATCACGAATGTGATCCAAGAGTTGAGCTGCCGAGAGTTAGGTGACGTCAGAATAGCCAGATGCAAAATTCGTTGACACGCCACGCAATACGACTCACGTCAAATTACGAGTAAACTCGCTCCTAAGGCCACGTCTACTCATTTGAACATTTCACTTTATTACACAGAGCCGTGATTTATACCGACGCCACCGGTGCGTCTAACTGCTAAGGCCTGTCATTTCGCCTTCTCAAATTGAGATTGATTCACAGAACGAAGGACTGACGTGTTTCGTATTCTTTTTTCCTATATAAAACTACACGTCTTTGTTTTCTCCCTTGCAACATTGCAAAATTAGGCTAAAATTACTGTCTTTGTTTTTGCAAGTCTATAAGCTTATATTTGTGCACACATTTCGGTTTGATTGATTACTGAAGCCCCCATTCCGTCATCCTAAACAGCGGAACCTCACGCATAATAGCTGTATCTGCAATAAGGTTCGCTTTTGTTACGCGGACAAAAATAATGGTTAGTTATATTTTTTTCCATAATCATAGTCTGCGTTTATCTGTACTATTGAGATGACGGAGGTTGTTGAGTTGCTCACATTGAACCAAATGGAATTGATAGGTAGATGATGATGACCTTGATTAAGATAATAATTTTGTATAAAACGGATGCCATGAAATTTTCAATAAAAAAAAATCTATTGATAAATCTAAACCAACCAAACCGAAACAGTGTGGTGGAATATGGCTTAATCTTAGTCATATCCAGGTGTAGGTCTGTGCCCCCCGGTTAGGGAATTAATTGACTACATTTTTATATTTATAAAAGTCAAAGTACTTTAGTACTGTAGATATTTACATACACTTAGCAAATGTCATTTTTGGCTCTTCTCTACATTGGACCACTGTGGGAGAAGAGGGCATAGAAACTCCCACAGAATGATTTTTAGATTTCTTTTAAAAATAGGTTGTGCTTAACTAATACAAATATGAAAAATGTAATTGTTATGATTAATAAGCAGGAATAAATAATTACAAAATTATTAACAGCAAGGTCTGTGTTGAACCAGATTAACCCCATACAGTCCTGTCATTTAAGTTATCTTGAACATTGTAATATCCCTTTTTCGACAAAGTCGCTTTAACATGCCTTTTAAATTGCTCAAATGGCAATTTCAAAATCTCCAGAGGTATCTTATTGTAGTAGAGAATGCACTGACCCTTGAAAGAATTGCTAACCTTCGCGAGTCTAAAGTGGGGCGCACATAGTCTTTGATTATTTCTTAGGTTAACATTACAGCTATCGCTAAGTTTGGAAAATGTTGTAAGGTTCTTGCGTACATACATTCTATTTTCGAAAATAAATTGACTAGCTACTGTTAGTATGTTAATTTCTTTAAAAAGCTGTCTTAAGGAGTCTGTTCGTTTTAAATTATAAATTGCTCGAATAGCTCTTTTCTGTAAAATAAAAATAGTTTGAATATCCGCTGCTTTCCCCCACAACAAGATACCATAGGTCATCACACTATGAAAGTAACTAAAATATACTAGCCTAGATGTAGCCACATCCGTATTTTGTATGATGTTCCTAATAGCGTAAGCCGCAGAACTTAATCTATGTGTAGCAGCAAATTTATCTATATGGGGTCTCTACTGAAATTTGCTATCAATGGTTATTCCAAGAAACTTCGTATCATTTACTAATTCTAACGTGCTGTTGTCTAACACTAAACTGGTCTCAACTTGCCTGACATTTGGAAGTGAGAATTTGATACACTTGGTTTTACCAGCGTTTAACAATAAATTATTAACTGTGAACCAATTCAAGGTTAAAGACAATACACCATTAACATCAACAAAATCTCCTTTTTGTCTTTAAATTTTGAAGACCATTGAAGTATCATCAGCAAACAACACTATGTCAGTTAATTTCTACACCATGAAAGGCAGATCATTAATATATACCAGGAATAAGAAAGGACCTAATATGGAACCTTGTGGAACGCCAATTTTAACACCCGATCCATCAGATTTTACGCCGTTAACTTCTGCCTTTTGAATTCTATTGCTTAGGTATGATCTTAGTAGATCCAACGCTTTATTTCTAACTCCGTAATGATTTAATTTAATTAATAGTGTATTATGATCAACACAATCAAACGCCTTCGAAAGGTCGCAAAAAACTCCGATAGCATCCTGTGCGACCTCCCATGCAGAATAAATATGAGATATAAGGGTAATACCTGCATCCGTAGTCGATTTACCCCTAGTGAAACCATATTGTTTAGCGTGGAGTTGTTTTGAACGGTTGAAGTGTGAGAGCATTTGATTGAGTATAATCTTTTCAAATATTTTACTTAATGTTTGAAGGTCAGATATTGGTCTGAAATTTGAAGGATCGCCCTTATCTCCCAACTTGAACAGAGGTATCAGTTTACTGTGTTTCATGAGGTCTGGAAAAGCCCCATCGTCAACACATTTATTGAATATATATGCTAAGTGTGGGGCTATAACTACAATTACTGAACCAATGACTTTGACTGATATACCCCACAGGTCTTCCGTATTTTTTAAGTTAAGTAATTTAAACGTTTTGACAATGTCCTGGGGATATACATGATGAAATTTTAAATATACATTACTGACGCTAGTGTTATTTTTTAATAAAGTCTCTGCTTCATATGGAGATGAATTTAGACGGTCTGTTGTGAGTACGGGTACATTGGTGAAAAATGTTTCAAAAGCTCGAGCAACATCAGCGCTGGATTTAACAACATCATCACCTATCTTTTGGCAGAAATCATTGTCCCTTGGTATAACTTTGCCAGTTTCGCGGTTTATTATTTGCCAAAATGTTTTCATTCTATTATTTGAATTTTGTTTTTTTTATTAATGTGTAAAGTTCTACAAACCAACTTGAAAGTTTTGGAATATTTTTTAACATAGTCATGAAATTTTCGATCAAAGTTATAGGTTTTTTGATCATAAAGGTCATACAAGATAACTCTACTTTTACGAATTCCAAACGTTGCCCAGTCATTAAATTAAGATTTACCGTTGTAGTCACTGACTTTCTTTAATTTGAAAACTTTATTGAATTTTGTCTGAATAATGTTGAAGAAGTCTGAGTAGATTTTGTTTGGGTTCTGTTCACTAAAATCCGGTACTGGCAAATTTATATCTAAGTTTTTCGTATATGTCTCTGGTCTATGGGATGTAATAGGCTTATAAAATGATGGACCAGTCTTATCCTTAATAGAAATTGGGAATGAAACTGTTTGACCACTGTGATCGGAAGGTAAGCAGTTAATTACACTCTTACTTGTGAATGCACAGTCACAAAAAACGTTATCTCAGCAAGTTTCGCTGGTAAGTGTAAATCTAGTCGGCTCTAAAAATACGTGAGATAAATTAAACGATTTGAATAAAGTTATTAATCGTCGTTTCATTGTTGTTCCTAAGCAAATCTACATTAAGATCGCCACAAATAGCTTTTTTCTGTTATTACATAGTTTAGTGAGGGCTTCCTCCATAATATTCTCAAATATTTCGAAATTGCCATGGGTTTTTTCATCCCTCGGTGGCCTGTAGACACAAACAATATTATGGCTATCTAACTCAACATAGGATACCTCTATTTGTCTTTCAACAGTAAGTGCAAGAATATATTTCCGTTGTTTCACCTTAATATTATTTTTCACTAAGATTAAAGAACCACCTCTATCAGCAGTCTTTCTATTGTAACAACTGACAATTTTGTGATTATTTATGTCAAAAGACATCATATTTTCCTTCAACCAGTGTTCTGTGACACAAATAATATCAATATCAGAATTTTTTAGAAATAATTCTAATACAAGTTCTTTCCCAGGTAGCCCCTGGATGTTTTGATGGGCAATATTTAACTGGGGCTTACATTTTGACATATTTAGTGGCTCTTGTATGCTAGAGATTTCCTCTATTGTCTTATGAACTAATTTAAATTACTTGGAACAGATTCCAATGTTGCATGCAAAGTATAATTAACCGGTGAATTCCCAATAGGGGTGCATGTCATATGACTCTTAACATAAGCTGATGTCAAGTTGAACTTGGTTAAACCAACTATAGCTGCATCGCATATATTATAAGCTAACAATATAGCTACTAATTTTCTATATTTATTAGACAGGTACAATGTATCCTGTGACAGAGTAAAGTTATGAATAAAATTATTCATGTCGAAATATAAAATAGCATCGCTGTGATGACATGTTAAATTAAATAAATGAATATTCATTATAATATATCTAAAATGTATATGCTTGATCTGCATTGATGCTTCAGCTGTTCATTGCCATGTC
Organism: Argyresthia goedartella; assembly: GCA_949825045.1. Lineage (NCBI taxonomy): Eukaryota > Metazoa > Arthropoda > Insecta > Lepidoptera > Argyresthiidae > Argyresthia > Argyresthia goedartella. The sequence goes on from OX463815.1 coordinate 3,319,812, forward strand.
CTCGGCCTTTCTGTCTAGTTCATTAGGTCCACCTTGCGCCTACCCGTCTTACCTTAAACTTGTATTTATTGTCATTTGTTTTGTTTCAGAGGGGCTCTGACGAGCTTCTTTCGCAGAGTGGCGTCACCGTCATGGCGCCGGCTGCTCCGCACCATGCAGACAACAACAACCAGGACTCTGCGGCGAAAAAGGTAAACTTCTTATTTTCATGTTGATTTACCAAGTACTAGTATACGGGTACGTAGCTATAGTGTGTACGCGTTGGTGTTGCGGTAGCGGTCATCGACCGACTGCTACAGTGAACTGAATTATACATGGTAACAATGGTAACGGTTTTCGACCGCCACCATGATAGACTAAACGACATTAATGTCGAACGTAGCACGCAATAAGTAAGAATCGCTAACTCATGAGCGTACAGTGGTAGGCAGGAGTTGATGACAGCTATTGCAATGCTTACCCATTATAACTGGTAATATCAGCTGGTAAATGTTCACTGACAAACTAATACGCGTGTCAATTCCATACGGGCATATATTTCGACCGGGCATATTTCGTGATCGTAACAAATCAGATTTCACACAAACTTTAAAATCATAATCTTACAATTTTTTAAATTCTATGGAGCAGCAATGTATAGCGTTTAAATAAGTTTTCACGTCCAGATTGTTTTGACGTATGACGTATTTGTTTATTTACGTAAGGTAGGTGATACCTACTACAATGGAGCCAAGATTAGGTAGCATCATCTGTCAACAGGAGGGACAGAACTATGAGTCAGTCTCCCGTCCCTTTCTAGGCGAAATAGGTAGAAGCAGACTGACGAATAGCTATATCCCTAATATTGACAAATGTCAATTGCGACTTGTAAGAATGGCTCCACTTTAAGTGTTAAATTTATTTCTCAATTATTTGGTACTAATAAAATCATCTAATATTTTTTGATTAGAATGTTATTAATAAATATGTTCTACATACATACTTTACGTTGTAAAATATGTGCGTAAAAATGTGTTTTTTAACCTCAGAAAGACCACAGAAATTTTGAGGCATCGCAATTTTGAACCTCATGCCGTGGTAATAAAATTCAAAACCTATAACGGGAAAATGGCATCTTAAGATGCCGTGGGTCGTTGAGAGGTTAAGGGCACGAAAGTACGTTTGTTGTACTGAGAAAAGGAGTTTGCGTGACTCACACATGGCGCTCGATATTATCAGAACTAAGGACATAATGGTACATTGATAAAATGCTCACAAAAGATCATCTGCAATGAAAATTATTGCGTATCATGTACGCATTAAGAAAATGTCATAATCGCATTCTAAAAACGGCCGAAGTGTAATTATACCGTTGCTTGAGGTGACATAGTCTAGGACCTAGGAGCGATCATCTTGAGTATCAAAATAGTTAACAGAAAACTAACGATGGTATGGTAATCCTTGCCAATTAAAAACCGTGAACATCTTATTGTCTTACTTAATTGATTGGCAAAGCCGGGTTTTGGCTGTTTTATGAATTTTATCAAACAGAACGAAGAGCTTCGAACCACAGAAAGTTGACGCTAGTAGTACTCTTCGACGGTGGAAACCGTGAGCTATTGTATTGTATACTGTTAATTATTTTCACGGGCGAGCATGTCCATTCAAAGCGAATATCTAAATCGCATTAGCATCGTTCCCTGGCCGTGTTGCGTAATTAAGCGAAAAGCGATAAATCCACGGAATCGCGAAACCGAAATAATTATTAAAATAAAAGGGCCTTCCTAAAAAGCCATCGTGCCATAAAGGGCTCTCCTGGGAGACTTCGCGGGGCAAATTTTTATTAATCTATCCCCGACTTAGCGATACGGAATAGGGCTTTTGCCAATCGAATTGAACGGCTGCCTCTGAAAATAATATTTGTCCTCAAATTTATTTTGAAGTATACCCGCAGTCTATTTTTGTATTCATGATTAATCCAGTGCCGCTCTGGTTTAATCCACGCATCCAATTTGGATTTAAGAATTCCCATAAGTGCATTTAATATTTATACCATACCATATTAATGATCCATAATATTTTTTCTGTTTAAAGCATTACAATTAAAATAAGCATTTTTTTATTCCTGGTTATGAATGAAGGAAATAATTATATATTATTACAAAATTTACACACGCTGCACGATCACCAACCTCACATTTACTTATTTATCCTTATTAACTTTATGTCTTTAATTTTCACAATATCAGATTTTTTTTTCCAACAAATAATTTTTTATCGACATTTTTACACGAAATATTTAATAATCTAAAAATCATGAGTACGCATTAAAACTTGAATTGTTATGCAATGGAGGTCAGCTATAGTAAATTGTTATATAAGGGAGGTAAGTCATCAATTACAGCTGAGATGCGAGCGAGGGTGCTTATAGTTCGAGGTTGTAATTGGTCACTTACATCCGAGTGCAAAACTCTACTTTTCATCACTAATGTGAGGAATTTATTTTTCGTTAAAAATATATTACCGTCAATGTTTTCAAGATTTTCGGGGCGCCAATATATTATTTTTCAAGCTATTTTCTTGCTGGCCAGTACCATCGTTTTAAAAAGAAAACCTATTTAGTGTATCACTTTTCGGCGTCTTGCCGGTGTCTTGCTGTAATATGAGGTATTGTCCCAAAAAAATAAAAAAGGACTCTTGTTCGATTTTAAAGTTAACTTACCGCTCTAGGGTGATAAATCGTATTTACCTCCCGCATGCCGAGTTCAATATCTTTCAGAGAAATAGTGATGAAACATTATATTAATATTTTATCAATATAATTACATAAAATATCCTCCCATTTACCAGTAAGCGTTGAAACGTTTAATGCGATGAATATTGTCAAATGCCTTGGAATAGATTTCCTCTTAAAAGAGATTCTTTTCAAAACCCGAAAAAAATATTATTTAAACATCCTTTTCCTTAATGATTCCATTACGAAAACATTATAAATCCATGGGACCAATACAAAAAAGGTGTTTGACACCTAAAACTTGCTATTTCTTGGGATTTAAAAAGAACATTTCTATTTTTCTTGCGTCAATAAATATGTTATTAGAATGTCTTAAAGATTGGAGTTTAATTTAAGATAATATTTAAAATTATAATAATCGATGGTTTTTGAAAAAGAAATAAAAAATATAAGATTTTTGCACAGTTCTGCCGCAGCGACAGTTGTTATGAACTTTATTTTAATATGGTTAGATCAAGAGTTGCTAACTTTACCGATACACGAGTCGTCAAAAAATAACTACATATACTACATTCAAGGTAGATCATCGTGATTTACCACCCTAAGTGTAAGGGCAGTAAGTAAATTTGAAAATTGAATAGCTCCTTTCTTTGTTTTTTGGGACCTCTATCGTCTACAAGGGGGTTGTAGTGCCTGCACCTTGAGCGGGGCCTTTGTGCATGTCCCCTTCGCCTGCAAATCTACTTCAGCCATCCCAACTCCTGCACCAGCTGGAGAAGGAGGCCTGGGTGTTCTAGGAGCTCGTGGGTGTTTGTTGTGTCTCCTAGGATAGCCATCCTTGTTTCTGTTGTGGATGGACATGCCAGTAGCATATGCTCTACCGTTTCATCCACTTCCATGCACCCCCTGCACAGGGGGCTGTCCGTTGCACCTGTAATTGTCAAGTATTTGTTTAGTGTACAATGGCCTGTAATAAGGCTTGATAGTATTTTTATATTACTGCGTGGCAGTCTCATTAAGTAATTCGTAAATTTATGGTTATACTTGTCTATAAAAAGTTTTGTGTTTTTGTAGTCTTCTCTGCTAGACATAAGGTTTTGTTGCTGTACTGTGGCTTCTCTGAGCCTTTTTCGTAGAGCTTCCGCTGATAAGGGCGAGAATGGTGGAGGGCCGATTGCTGGTCTTTCTGCCCCTAACTTTGCTAGTTTGTTTGCCTCCCAGTTGCCCTGCTCACCCTGGTGACCTTATACCCACTGGACTGTGTTTTGGGACCTCATATCATATTTGAAGCAAGCCCTGGCGAGACGCTTAGAAGTGTCACACTAAATTGGTTTTCTTTATAAAACTATCGCAATTGCCAGCAAGCAAATCACATGGAAAAATAAAAGAAAATTGGCGCTATGCAAATCTTGTTTAAAACGTTGTTTTATTTTATTTTATTAATATTGGAAAACCAACAGCTATCTTTAAATTAACAATAGGAATCTTATATAAAAGCTAAAAAGCCAATTATAGGTTTTCACCGACAAAAAGACACAATAAACAAATAAAACAGTTAAAGCACTCTTAAATAACCGAATCGGTTCGAATTATACATAGCCCTATACGTTTTAAGATGACATGCAGTAACAAGTAACATTAAAAAGAAAAAAATTAATAAATAACAGAAAGTCGAAATACTTAGCCATTCTAGTCATAGAAAAAGTCTCGGTACAGTGATCTCCTCGCTGGATTAACACCAGTGTTAAACAAGTCAAGATCAATATCTCCACGCAGATTGTTGAATCTCTGACAAGCACGCCAGAGGAACGTATTTTGTCTGTAGTTAGTGTTTGACTTAGGGAGCGAGAATAGCGCATTATGACGCAATAGCCTACGGGGCGCTGTAAATGATAATTGAGCAAGTAAATCAGAGCAATCAATGACATTAGAGGTAATTTTGAGAAGGAATACCAAATCTGCAACCTCGCGTCTGAGTTGAAGAGGAGCCAGATGATGTTTTCTACAAATATCGAGGTAAGAATCTGAATTGTATTTAAATTTAGTCAGATAACAGAGATAACGCATAAATTTACGCTGAATATTTTCAATCCGGTTAATATGAATATTGTAGCGAGGACTCCAAACCTGTGAAGCGTACTCAAGATTACTTGTAACGTACGTACAATAAAGAATTTTCAAAGTTTTAGCTTTTTTGAAGTGTCTTGAGGAACGCATCACAAAATCCAGAGCCCTCGAGGCTCTAGTTATAATACTACCAACATGGGCATTAAATGTCAGTTTAGCATCATGGATGACTTCCAAATCCTTAACGACTGCATCCCTTTTTAACTCTCACCCTTCACAATATAATTAAAGAAAAGTGGACTCTTTTTACGAGAGAAGGAGACAATATTGCATTTGGAAGGATTAAGGTCAGGCTGATTGACATCGCAGTAGTGTTCTAAACGGAACAGATCTGCTTGCATAGCTTCAGCATTGGCATTTGAGCTTATTTTGGCAGAAATCTTCATGTCGTCAGCGAAGGATAACAACCTAGCAAAGTTATAACACAAGTCAATGTCGTTCACAAATACCACAAAAAGTAACGGACCCAACAAGGACCCCTGTGGCACACCGCTAGGAACATTAACCCAACTAGACGTATAATTATTAATAACAACAGCCTGTGAGCGATTGTCAATATAGGAAGCAAACCACCGCAGTAGGTCACCCCTAATACCAATTTTAGATAATTTATTTAACAGGAGGTCTTGCTGAATCCTATCGAATGCCTTACTCTTATCGGTATAAACGACATCAACCTGCGATCCACCGTTCATAGCAACCGTCAAGGCATTGTTAAATAATACGAGGTGGGAAACTGTGGAACGACCCTTGAGAAAACCAGCACGGTTTTCTCAAGGGTCGCGTATCACTAAAAGACTGTTTTAATGCTCCATATAATTGATTATAGATGATCCTTTCAAACTCTTTGGAATCGATGCAGAGTTTAGATATAGGGCGATAATTAGTGACAAAAGTCTTCGGACCCTTCTTATGCACATGGGTGATAAAAGCTTGTTTCCAAATATTAGGGACGCAATAGATTTTCTAAATAATATTGATATTGGCACCGAAAGGGTATCTGCACAGTTTATCAAAAAGATGGCTGGCAAATGGTCTGGTCCAGCAGATTTAGAGGGATCGAGTTTCTTCGACAAATCGATAACCTCTTTAATATCTATAAAGATAGAAGGAATGTTAGACACCGTATCAGAGCAATCGTCACCGGACACGTCATGCCTACTAGAAGATTGAGATTGATTTAAAAAGTTGGACTGGAAGTACGATGAAAAAGCATTACAGATAGAATCGCCTGAATTAAGTGTTTCATTACCATATTTGAGGCTGAATCGTTAGAAGAATCATGTTATAATATATATATATATATATATATTATAACATGATTCTTCTAACGATCTCACCCTGTCCCTTAGCAAATTAAATGTATGTAAGTCTGATAAATTCTCATATATTAAATAGATAGATTAGATAGAATAGATAGATTCTCATAGATAAATTCTTTAATAACCCTTATTAATGCTTTGGAGTACCACTGAGGGTAGGTTTTAGTAGTTACAATTTTGTGTGGAATGTATTTATTCCTTAAATAATTGAAAACATTATAAAAATAATTGGATGCCTCTTCTAGGTTAAGATTGCTCAACACCGTATCCCAGTCAATTTTAGCCACTTCACTATTAATAGAATCATAGTCACCCTTGAAAAACAAAAACTTTAAGAGATATTACATATGCGTTCTGATAATATATTTTTAAATTATGGTTATCATAAGTCTTTTTAGGCTGCTAGTTATTAAATACAAATTTTCACCAATGTAATAAATACAATAACCACAGACAAAAATAATGCGATTGAAACCCTAATGGGAGATATTAAATTGAGCATTCTTAAATAAACATAAATAAGCGCACTGTAAGTGCGAGCGAGACAACAAAACTGCGCAGAGATAGTGAGCATGAAAAAGGTGAAGAGCAACTGTAACCTAGTAGCGAATGGGGAACAAAAGCGCGTAAGTAGGTGCAAACGACTCCGGCGGCGCACCAACACAGGCAATCGGTTAAGAATGTCAGGAGAGTTGAACATTTTTTCCCTGACAATTATTAGCGGGTTATATTCAATGACAAGCCAACTTAGAAAAATAAATAGTAAATAAGTAGCAAATAGTGGTATGATAACTAATATGAAACACTCTAAATAAGCTTGCTTAAACTAGCTTCGTTATTCACAATGAAGACGCTGGTTGAGTCATTTTTTCGCACATAGATTTTACAACGCTTCACCCACACGTATTGGTAAGCCTTCTCTCTTGAAGTAGGTTTAGTTTTAGATAGGAGCTGTTTTTTAAGCGGTGTTAGGTGATCGTTGAAATAGATGTGTTGATCACTGTCGTCGAGTCCGGGAATATCAGCCGCAGTCAGATGTTTTTTGGCACGAGCGGCAAACAAAAAATCTTCTTTTATATATCTATTATTGAAGATAATGATAATAGACTTCTCCTTGGGATTTTGAGTTGGGATCCTGGCGATGTAATTAATCTGCCATTTGGGCACCTGATAATCGCCTGCTTTGCACAATTCTTCAGCAATGTGGTAGAGGTTTTCTGACTATTTCAGAGGAATACCTTTAACTTTGATATTATTCATCCTTGCTCTTTGATCCATTTCCGCCAGTTCAGCTTTAAGAGAGGCAACCTCAGATCGAGTAGTCCCGGGCTTCATTAAGGACTTGAATTTCCGAGGAATTGCTTTCAAGTGCTATGATGCGGTCCCTATGTTCCTCGAGAGTAGCTGAATTAAAGTCACACGACATTTTCAAACCTGAGATATCAGATTTGATCGACTTGATATCCTTGTAAACAGTTGGAAGACAAAATAGCTGTCTCTTAACATCCTTTATCTCCTCCAGTATTGTTATCAGCGATACTGACTCCGCCGAGACGCCAGGTGTGATCGGTGTAAAACTCGCTGGGTTGTCCGGTGCGACCGGAGGTATTTCACTGGTATTAGCAGAAACAGGAGATGCTACAGCGATGCGTGGACTAACACTTCCACACTTACACTGAGCGAATCTCCATGTGGCTTGGCGCTCAGAGCCAAGTTTACGGAAACCCTTCTCCGTGATACTGGCGCAGCAAAATCCAAAATTCCTCTTACAGTACGTGCAGAAAACACAATTATTAAAGATTTCGTCACACAACGCACAATTCATTATAACAGATTACGAGAAACTTAGTTGAGGTTAATCAATGTTGGGAACCCCTGAAAGTTTGCGAGAGGGTCAACTCGGGCTATTCGTACGAGTGCTTGGAGCTGACTGAGTAGCTGAGAGCAGCTGAGTTTTGAATATAAAATAAATATTTCCTCGCGTTAATGATAAAAAGTAGCATTACACTCGGCTGTAAGTGAACAATTACACCCAATTGTTGACCTACCTCCCTTGTATAACCATCTACTATTCCATCAAAAATGTTTTGAAAACAAGTGGTATTTTACATGATATGCGGGAGGTAAATACGATTTACCACCCTAGTTAGGTAAATAAATTTGTAAATTGAGCGAGGGTCCTTCCTTTGTCTTTTGGGTCAAGACCTCACATCATATTTGAGGCAAGACCTCGGTAAGACTTTGAAGACAAGACAAGACAAAAAATTGTGTTTTTTTTTTAACTATTGCAATGGCCAGCAAGAAAATTGCATGAAAAAATTATACATAACAATTGGTGCCACGCAAATATTGTTGAAAACTTTGTTGGAAATATACACTCGTGAGCGATAAACTGGAATCACTTCATCGTACGCTTCTCAAAGCAAATCTCCACAACTTCCATGCTGTGAACCATTAATTATGTTATATCAATTGAAAGGTAGTTTTGTTAGCTTTCATGTTATATAAAAAACCGGTCAAGTGCGATTTTAACTCGCGTTCCGTACCACCGTACAATGGTAGGGATGGTGTAGAGTGAATAGTTCGGATTTTAAATAGCGAAATGTTGTTTACAAAGATTTGGTGTGGCTACTTTCACATTACATGTACGTTACCAGGTGAATTCATAAGTTTGTATGTGGTATTGAAAGAATTGTTGTATGGGGGCCCCTTTAAATATTCATTTTATTCTGTTTTTTTTTGTATTTGCGGTTATAGCACCAACAGAAATACATCATCTGTGAAAATCTCATCTGTCTAACTATCACGGTTCATGAGATACAGCATGGTGACAGACGGATGGACGGACGGACGGATGGACGGACCGACCGAAGGCTTAGTAATAGGGTCCAGTTTGGCACCCTTCGGGTACGGAACCCTAAAAAGAAAAAAGAATTCAATTTCTTAAAAAAAAAATAGAAAATTAGATATTTATTGCAATAGGTCGAAGTTGTGGATGTCTAAATGAATATAAATACTATGAAAGTATATTTTTTTAGTTAGATATTATGTTAGTTCCCTCACAATATTTTGTGTTACCCCCTAGGCCTAATGACTGCCTTTAAACGGTTTTCATTGACCAAATGAGTTACCTGATGGAATCCTCTGGGATTTCCTGCCATTCTTCGTCTAAAGCAGTTTTCAAGTCGTCTATCGACGCCGGAGCTGGACATCTCCCTCGTACCCACCTTTTCAGCTCACCGCATATATGTTTAGTGGGGATTCAGGTCAGGACTGATGGCTGGCCAGTCTAGTGTAGGAATTCTGACTTCTTCAAGGTACTGTCTAGTCACTGCAGCCGTATGGCAGCGAGCATTGTCGTATATTAACAGAAAATCTTTGCCAATAAAGCCGGCATAGGGGCGTACATGGCCTAGCCTAGAAGAATATCGTTGATGTATATATATTTCTGCGGTTAGCCTCTCTCCCCCGACCTCCAACAGGTATGAATATTAGCCCCGTTTATGTTTCATTAGAAAACAGGATTCACCCCCGTATGCCACTGTTTCCGCAAAACAGCATTGTGTGAATTGCTCTCTCGGTCTTCTATAGACTCCATTGAAAGCCGCTACCATACCGGCACATCTTGGTTTCGTTCGAGAACAGGACTCGGCTCCAGTGCTCCAAATCACAATCTGAGAGATCGCGAATACACTGAAGCCAGGCTTGTCGGTGGGCTGGAAACAATTTAGGTCCTATGGCTGGCCTTATTTGGGTTAACTTCGCTTCTTTGAGTCTTTGCCTCGCTGTCCACTCGCTGACAGCCTTCCCTCGGACTTTTCTGAGCTGCCGCTGGACATCCACGCGGGCAGATATCGATTTCGGAGGGAAGTTTACAATAAATCGGCCATCTCTTACCGAATTGCAACGCTGTCGTTCAGTTCCTGGTCTCCTTTGGTTCCGGACTAAGTTTCCAGTCTCCCTGAACCTTTTGAATACCTTCGAGAGACAAGACTAGCTCAGCTTAATCTGTCGAGCGATAGTATGCAGAGACTCTTGCTGGATTAGGATGACGACTTGAGCGGCTTTTATAAGTGTGGTTTCCATTTTCTTTTGCTTCATTGCTTCATTGTTCCCAGTCAAGTGACACATTGGACTGATGACCAGCTTCCATAAACGCTTACTTTTTATACGGCTTCAGGACTCCCAAACAACATGGTGTTTTGGTGTACATTGACATATGTCGAATAATCTTTGATTATGATATTTAAAGAGGTTGAAAACGAATAAAATTTTACATTTTCATAGTTCATTGCATAGAAACTGCAAAACTTCCGAGCAACGCGTGATGAAGTGATTCCAGTGTATTTTGCTCGCAAGTGTATTTTTAACGTTTTTTTAGGGTTCCGTACCCAACGGGTAAGAACGGAACCCTATTACTAAGACTTCGCTGTCCGTCCGTCTGTCACCAGGCTGTATCTCAAGAACCTAGCTAGCTAGAGAGTTGAAATTTTCACAGATTATGTATTTCTGTTGCCGCTATAACAACAAATACTAAAAAACCGGTCAAGTGCGAGTCTAAATCGCGCACGAAGGGTTCCGTACCACCGTTCAATGGAAGCGATGGTGTGGAGTGAATAGTTTGGATTTTACACAGCAAAATATTGTTTACAAAGTTATTGGTGCGGTTACTTTCACACTCCATGTACGTAACTAGGTGCATCCATAAGTTTGTATGTGGTATTGAAAGAATTGTTGTATGGGAGCCCCCTTAAATATTTATTTTATCCTGTTTTTTAGTATTTTTTGTTATAGCGGCAACATAAATACATAATCTGTGAAAATTTCAACTCTCTAGCTAGCTAGGTTCTTGAGATACAGCCTGGTGACAGACGGACGGACGGACAGCGGAGTCTTAGTAATAGGGTCCCGTTTGGAACCCTTCGGGTACGGAACCCTAAAAACAGGATAAAAGAAATATTTAAGGGGGCTCCCATACAACAATTCTTTCAATACCACATACAAACTTATGGATGCACCTGGTTACGTACATGGAGTGTGAAAGTAACCGCACCAATAACTTTGTAAACAATATTTTGCTGTGTAAAATCCAAACTATTCACTCCACACCATCGCTTCCATTGAACGGTGGTACGGAACCCTTCGTGCGCGATTTAGACTCGCACTTGACCGGTTTTTTTATTTTATTAAGCAGTTGCTTTTTGTAAGTTTTTTATTTCCTATATTTTATTATTCTATATTTATTATATTAATATATATATATATATATATATATATATATATAATTCGCATTAGTGATGAAAAGTATTGCACTCGGGTGTAAGTAATCAATTACACCCTCGAATTATAGGCACCCTCACTCACTTTGCGTGCTCGTGCTCTTAAATATATCGGATGTAATTGATGACTTACCTCCCACAATCTACTATTTTATCACTAATGCTGTGAGAACAAGTTTTATTTAACTTGTTATGCGGGAGGTAAATGCGGACCATTTACCACCTTTGGGAGGTAAGTAAATTTGAAAATCTAACGAGGCTCATTTCTGTGATTTTTGGGACCTTTTGAAGAACTCATATTTGAGGTAAGACCCCGACAAGACGTTTAAAAGTGACACACAAAATTGGGTTAATTTTTAAAACGAGCGCACTGGCCAGCAAGGCAATCGCATGAAAAATAATTGGCGCCACGCAAATCTTGTTGCAAACATTGTTGGACCTCCCTTGCATTACAATCTACTGTTAAACCTTTAAAATATTCATAATATGATCGTAAAGGTATATCCACTTTCCAATATCTCCGTTCATTTTCCTTTTCATCATTTCTCAACCTGGGTGATTTATTAGATTTGCAAGTTGCACCGCGCCCTGTTATTGAATACTAGATTGGCGTAATGCGTCTGCAACCTGAGAAGTGAGAACTTGATGTCTTTTATATTATAGCCAATAAAGTTTTCATTTCTTTGATATTGGCACATGATGTGACTGTTTAGTACCGTATTATTTCTTATAGCTGTACTTAAACTAATACATACTGAAGGTTGTGATCGTAATACCTATTTACCTATATTATTACTGTAACAGAAATGGATGAATTTTCGTAGGTACTTGAAATGTGTTTCTGTTGTCACCTTATTAGTGCATGAGGGTCTTAACCTTTTGCATACAGAATTCTTAGCATGCTCGGGCTTAATTCGGGTTTTAATTTTTTGCTAGTTATATTGCAATATATAATAAAAGATGCGAGGGGCAGTATGCATCTTACTTTAAAGAACGCGCAGTAAGTTCCCCATGTAAATGGACCCCGGTCTGCGAGTAAAAAATATTCCATGAGAGGACAGTTAATTTAAAAAAATAAAAGCTGAGCACATAATAGAGAACTGTTTACTGTAAACGGACTGTGTTTTGGTTCTTTTTCGCGTCCGGACTCAGTTTACATAAATACGGGTGGCGGCGTCGCTCGCGCTTTACATGCACACTTTGTTCGGCGCAATGCAAACAGGACGGTTTTGTTTGCAGGGCCCGCTGCCCGCTGCCCGCAAGTACTGTGGCCAACGCTAAATGGATTGCATCATTCATTTAAACTTGAACGCTGTATGTCACAGGTTTTTGTGTGGATATTTTCCACGGAACGCTTTGGGAACTTGGATTGGGAAATTGTACTTTCATAAATGTACGTGACTAAGGGAGTTGTCGGCCAATTAGTGGAAATTCAACGTGAAAGGTAGTCGTGAAATGAAATGAAGGTTATTTGGAAGAAACATAAGATTAAAGGATTTTATCATTAAAATATTCTCTAGATTATTTGATTTCAATTGGTAAAATAGCAAAGGCGATACTAATATTTTTCAAAATTGATTACCATTTGTATAATTTAAATTTTTAATTTCATATTTTTTCTATAATTTTTTAAAATTTAAATATTATTTAATGCAACAGTCTTGAAGTTATAATGAATTAAATTTACGTAAAATGTATGTAAAAAGTTGCATTTGTGTTAAGATCAACGGGTGTAGAGTAGCTGGCAAACACAATGTGCCATAGTGTTATCTGCCCTACTTAAGATGAATACTGATATCATTGGTACATGATCAGAATTGGATTCGAAACCGCTTCTCGTGTTCGTGAGACAACCAGACCACGGAGCTCTTTCAAGTCGAAAACTTATTTAATTAAATTTAAGGTATTATCCATAAATATGGCCTTTAATTATAAATATTTTATTCATAACTATATTTATGGACATGTTAATTCGAGCAAGTTATATTCGCAACTAGCTGAACCGACAGAAGTCTGTCAAAAGCTACTCAACAAAAAGAACTAAAGATGTTTTCAAATTTTCGGCTGCTGCCGTTGCGTTAAAAAAACTAAACTCTTCGTTATTTAACCCTTCGTCTGTGAAAGCGACCGGAATCCGGTTTTTATTTTTCATAGGTTTGAAACTTTATTACCAAGTATTTTTTTTATGGCCCCACAGATGATTGGGCACGTAAGAATAGGCTCAGCCGTTTGCGAGTTTCGCCGTGTCCTTCGAAACACTGAACGTCCGATAATGTACTTAAGATACAATAATTATCTCATAGGTACATGGTCAAGTTCCGAACCTGCATCTCTTGTGTGAGAAGTAAGCATGGAACCCAGACCAAGGAGCTCTTGAAGAATTGAAATTGAAGAAGTATTTACATAATAATAATATGAAATATTTATATTTTTTTAAAGTATCATTTATTTATTATTTTCATTGATTTTTTATTTATAAATATTTGTGCCATAATTGATAAATATATAAAGCGTGACAATCAATCTGCATGGCAGTATCCGACAGTTTTCATTCAAGTAATTTAGGTAGTTACATAAATTAAACAGAAACCCAGCTTTTCAACAACAGCAAGAAACGTTTTCTAAATGTTTGCCTCTGGCATATTGTCCCCTGTCACCGGTCATTATGTCACGACGATGCTTTTACTGGGGAGGAAAAAAATCCCGAAAGAAAAATACTCCCATCAGAATATTTCCACCCAGACAGATGTAATTAATGAGTATATCTTCAGTGCTTTTATAGCTGCTCTTATTCTCGTATCATTCATAAATGTAGCTACCGAATAAAGCCCGCGTTTTAATTACGATAATGAACCGTGGTTTGCCGTTAATTAATGAGACTACTGATATTGAGTTTGCTTTGAAAATTCACGTATAATAGTGAAGTCGCTTCACTATACACTATACGTGAATTTCCGCAAACACAAAATCCGGCAATATTCTACAACTACATCACCCAGGACTTTTTTTCGTAAAAGTAAATGAGATGAAAGAGTTCGTTCACTCTACTCTTCGCTATGCTGCAGGGCTTTTAAAATTGCGCAGTAATCTTCATTTTTACTTAATCTAGTTTGAAACCCGACCTCATTCATAATTAAACAGGGGGCGTCCCCTCAACGTTTATTGCTATGCCAATTTATTAATGTGTTTTTCTTTCTTGCAACGGAAAACGGTTACTTTTACTTTTTCACCGCTTCCTAGACAGTTATTTTGCATCTGACGTAATTCTCGGTGAATTTGTTTTAAAATTTTAATTTATGTATGTCTTGATAGATTAGAGAAGTTTTTAATCTAAAAAGGCACACAAAAAATCAAATTTGCAATTAAATTTAAGAAAATTGATATATTGTCTGATTTTTTGTGTATACACTTATACACTTATAACCGATAATCGTCTGTTTCGCTAACGAAGCACAAGATCAGAGGCCGGCGCGGCCGAGTGAAAAACATAGTAATAAACCCTCGTCTGCCGGCCAGTCGTTAATGTCAAAATAAAGTAATTAATTATGTTCCTCTTTTTCCTCCACGTCAAGGGCTCAGTGCACACTCTTCTGTTTAGATCAATCAAATCAGAGGTAACGGCTATAGAGGGCCCACCCTTGTGAGTTTAGTGGCACTTGCTTTTTACGGTTATGCGTTACTAGCTTTACGCGAGCCACTTTCTTTTCCTTTTTCTGGTACAAGTATGTTAAAGTGTCATGATGAAGTGTGTTCGAGGATATGGAATCTCGCGGCGCTCAACAATCAAAAAAACACTCCCGCCTTTAAACAAGTTTTTTACTCCCTTGATCGTTTTTTATTAATTAAGTTGATAGTTTTTTTGGCTACTTGTTCATAATTATTTTTGATAAAAATCCTTTGATTAATTAGATAATTGGTTTATTTTCACGACTACTCATAGCTGCTAATATTACACAGTATGTCTATTTGATTCAGACATTATTGAATCTATTAAATTGATTAAGTCAAACTTAAAATTCCAGCTAATCCAAATTAACTTAACTTAACCTTTGTTTTTTTTAAAAAAATCAGTCTATAGGCTATAGACTGAGTTTTAAATATAATATCCTTGGACTAGGTTTAATATTTTGTCAACTAACAATAATCTAGTCTCATCATCATTTAGGATGTAAAACAACAAATCATTTTGTCAATACCACAAGAGAAGCTGTTGCCTATTATTCAGGTCCTTAGCCTAGTTAAGGTAACAGAAACAAACATTTAATGTAAACTTTATGACAAACAAAAATATTCTTATTCTTATTCTTATACGTACTTCATTGATAGAAATAACTAAGGATCTAACTTAATGCTGACGATGATGACTGACGACCCGAATGGCCGAGTCTGCAGTGACCCTGCCTGTGAAGCCAAGGGTCCCGGGTTCGAGTCCCGGTGGGGGCAAATATTTGTTTGATGAGAACGGATGTTTGTACCCTAGTCATGGTCTTTTATCTATCTAAGTATAATATTTATCTATATAAGTATGTGTATCGTAGTCTAGTACCCAAGATACAGGGAATCCTAGTTTGGGGCTAGATCAATGTGTGTAAATAGTGTCCAAGGTAATATTATTATTATGTAGGGTGTAAAACAACAAATCATTTTGTCAATACCACAAGAGAAGCTGTTGCCTATTATACAGGTCCTTAGCCTAGTTAAGGTAACAGAAACAAACATTTAATGTAAACTTTATGACAAACAAAATTATTCTTATTCTTATTCTTATACGTAGTTCATTGATAGAAATAACTAAGGATCTAACTTAATGCATATCCATAGCGCTTAGTTGGTCGGTATGGTTCCAATGCATTATACATATTTACATAAGGCAGGTACATATACTTCTGGCCCTACACACACTTTGGCTACCCTGTGTCGTGCTAAGCAGAAACAGCGACGTCCACAAACAAGTGAACAGCAAAGATGGGCATTTTTTTCATTTCTTCCCAACTGGGATACGAACCTAGGGCCTTTCGCTTTGGGAGCACAGCCTCGACCGCAACACCTCAGGGATCGTCATTATACCCGACATACAATATAGCCCTGCCCTATAACTACTGGCCGGAGGGCATTGTATGTATGTATACCGACGCTTTAGGGAAGTGAAACTGACATTGTAATAAATTATCTCATCCAAACTGTAAAAAAGGAGCCAACTTCACTGACAAAATAATTGAGGTCTAAATGGGACCCTTTGATAGAACTTGTCCTGTAGATAATCCTGAACTCTAAAAGCCTATTTCGATCTCAATTCTTTAGTCAGCGAAGTTGGTTCCCTTTGGCATTTATATTTTGGATGAGTTTTTTTTGTATATTTTTTTTTCGGTGTTTTCAATGCGTAGTTTCCTTTTTAATTTGTGTGTTATTTTATAATTGTTCTTGAAACTTTGAAATATGAGAGCGTATTTCCCATTCAGCATAATATAGCTATAGTTTCCAGTTTACACTTAAATTGGCTTAGTGTGAATAGTTTGACGATAGCAGGCAGTCGTATTCTACTAAAAAACTTTCTTGTTCCCTTTTTAGGGTTCTGACTCATTAACTGAGACTTCCCTGTCCATCCTTCCGTCCATATGTTGCAGGGCTATATCTATCTCTAGAACCGTTATAGATAGAACTTATAATTTTCACAAAATATATAATACATATCCAACACTAAAAAAAAGAGTAAATATAAACACCGAGGGTCACAAGGCTTCACACAAATGAATATTGACTTAAAAGCTATCTCCATACAAGAAAATTGGAGAACTTGGTGCAGTGGTAAGGAACCCTTCGTGTTCGAGTGCAACTCGCACTTGGCCCGTTTTAACCGAATACAACAAATTAAATGATGTCTACATGAGTCAATGAGTCTTAAAAATGGCAGTTATCGAAGGTTAATAAAAATGAACGGTTTGGTTTAAATTTCTGAAATTTGGTACCCCTAGAGTAATGGTTTTGGGTTTTAATGCAGAGGCTAAATTTCATTTTATGTAGATCAAATATGAGTATAGATTATAGAGGATAGATTATGAGTTATTAAACTCGAAATAGTTCCTGTAATATAGGGCTAACACACGGCTGGTGCGTCCCGACTTGGCATGACACACTGCCGTGTGTCTTGATGTATTTTTAGTTTTAAGTTATTTTTTTTCTTTTTTATTTTCTTTCTTTCTTTCTTATTGATAAATAAATAAACAATAAATTACCCGAATATATTAAAACAGAAACAAGCAACAATACATTTACGAAACTTTTAAAACAATTATTGATATCAAAATGTTACTATACCTTAAATGAATATTTAGAAGATATATTTACTATACCTACCTAAATCCTACTATACCTATATACCAAATTTACAAAAACTTCACTAGAAGATAAACTTAAAAGATATTTAATATATAACTAAAGAAGAAGGCCGCACTAAGTGATAGGGGTTTTTTAAAAAAAAAAAAAAAAAATATAACTAAATATATACTGAAATAGATAATAATATAATATATACGAAAATGATGATGACTTAAGATAATAGAGAAATAAATATGTTTAAATATAAATATAAAAGTAATATGTACCATATAAAAGTAATATGTACCTACCTAAATAAATATTTAAATTCTTTAGTATTATATAAATTTAACTTAGAAGTAAGTCATTATGTAAGTTTCAAGCGTCCTCCAAGAGGACACTACATTGCCATGCCCGTGTCAGGGTCCATATTTGGTACTTTGTTAAATCTGTTCTACCATCTTTGTAAACCTATGGAGTGCAATAAATGATTGAGTATTGAGTATTGAGTATTAATATCAAGATGGGTTTTGTTAAACTGAAATAAAAAGTTTATTATCGTTATTACGTTACTCGATGTTCTGAATGACGGTGAACATTCATCTAAATACAGAACTGAAATTCATCTAGAACATAAGGCATTGATTATTTTCTCCCTTTGTGCGATACATATTTTAACACGCATAAACTCAAATAACAGTACTACGTGACCAACACAACTAGGCGCATGACAGCTAAGCGTTCATTGGAATTACGGAGGGTACACCGGAACCGTGGTTCAAAGCACATAGTATATACTTAGTACATGCTAGTAATTTATAGGTACAGTTACGTACACTATACTTACGTATTGTAGGAGGGTTACAGACGCCGAAACCGCAGTCCCTCACGCGCCAAGGTGTGTTGGTCGGATAGTATGTCAATACATCTAAAAAAAACAAAATATGTCAATGTTATCGACACTGCCCGGCAAATTCGGTAATCAATCAAATGATGTCATAAAGATATTCATTGCGAGGGCACTTCCTGTTTTACTGCTAGTTTTAGGGGTACTAAAACGATTTGGCTATCTTATTTTACGATTCTCCACAACCAACCACGCAGCGAACGACCCTGTTCAAAGAAAAACTTCGAAACAAGCGATTTTCAACTTTAGTTAGTTATACCTAGTTGGAGTGGGCATATATTTATATATACAGTATTTTTGCATTCATTTCGTAAACCTAATGTTACTAATAATAGTAGGTAATGATCTCATTGTTATAAAGTTAACCATTTTATGATATTTTATTATTGTGCAAGTTAGATGTAAGATATTGCAGTGCCCTCACTGGGTTCATTGCCGGTTCTTCAAATTCTATATATATATATCACCATATACCACCACAATGTCGCAATAAACGTTTTGAGTTTGAGTTTGAGTTTAATTTTCACGAATCGCTCGATTTTATCGATGACTCCCATGGTGGCAAAATGTCGTATTTGCCTTGTCGGTGGCGCCTATTTTGTTGGGAGACTGATTGCCAAATGCTGCATTTCGCGCCCTTCGGAGCAACCGATACACTATCGCTATTCGTGCAAATAAGCAGAATCGGGCCCAATTTCGTGAAAACCGAAACCATCAATCACGGGTTTGTTACCCGATAAACCAAAAATACAAAGAGCCTGTTTTTTATTTACCAGTCGATTTGAAACATAGGTAAGTAATTATGAATATGTTTAGCGGGCGAATATAATTATAATCTAACTTTTACTTATTCGTCATGAAAAGATGACGATAAAAGTTACCTCCATTATAGGGGAAGGTACGAGTAGGCAATAAAGTGAGGAAGTGACTGGCGATAGCGAGCAACTCCGCCTTTATTAAAACTTTTTCTTCTGCCTTCATAAAGTACTTGCTAATGATAAAGGGATTTTTATATTTGTATAGCTTGTTGTGCTATTATACGGATTATCTGCATTTTGCTTGTTACATGATGTTATCACTTTAACAAAAGTGTAATCAGTATACATTCAAGTTTAGTTAACCCACAACAGTAATGATCTAATAAAAGATGCCATGTAATCCTTTAAGTTATCTGCTTCCTTTCGGAAGACCTCTTGCGTTGCGGTTGGAGGCTCTGCATCCCAAGCGAGGGATCCCGGGTTCGAAACCCGGCTTGGGAAGAATAAAAAAAAAAAAAAAAAAAAAAAACAGGTCTTTTATATTTATGTTTGTGACGTCACTGTTCCTTGTTCTCACAGGGTATCCTAGTGTGGGGCTAGAAGCAACGTATGTGCCTGTATACGTATATATATATATATATATAATGATTTCAAGAAAAATTTCAGATTTTAAATAACTAATTGTTCATGTATTTCTGTGGTTTTGGGTGAAATAAATGTTTTTGTATTTTGCATTATATTTTGTATTTTAACTGTAGCAACTCTCTCCTGACTGCGACATTAGGATTGAATAGCATAGTAAGCATTTAGTATGATTTATCGTGTTCGTTCTCTGTAATTTGGAAAGTAAACCCAATAAACATGTCTACCTAACTACGTGTTTTTACTCCGTTCCACCCCCAACACCCCATCACTTTTCCACACTACCGCGAAACACTTAAACAACCACATGTTCTCGTCTTTATCACAGAATAGGAATATACATATATATGTCACCGTAAGATTGTCAAACCATGAGTTTATAATCTAATGTCTTCTCTCTCGTTATTTTACAAACTATCAATAAATTGTAAACTTTTCCGTACTCCTCACGATATGACGCGTTAGTTTATAATAAAACCGTCAAATTAAACTGGTTTAAACTTGAATTGCAAAGGTAATAACAGGGGAAACACTGGGGTAGATTAGGTGAAGACTAGAGGGGTCGAGCGCAGCGAAGCCCCCGAATTGTCTTCGTGTTAGGTTGACATGTAAGAACAAATTAAACGTAAACTCTTAACCCTGTCGGTCTGGTTCACAATTTGTTGATAGTTTACAAACTAACGGTTTTGACAAATTCCAAATGTCTTTATTACTGTAGATATTGACATATTTTTAGCAATAGTCTACATTGGACCACTGTGGGAGAAGAAGGGCGTAGAAACTCCCATAGATTGTATTTTAGATCTCTTTTAAAAATTGCTAGAGTTTAACTAATACAACTATATATATATATATATATATATATATATATATATATATATATATATATATCATAATTAATAAGCAGGAATAAATAGTTACAAAATTATTAACAGCAACGTCTGTGTTGAGTCAGATACATTCCCGTCATTTAAGTAATCACGAACATTGTAGTATCCGTTTTTCGACAAAGTCGCTTTAACATGGTTTCTAAATTGCTCAAATGACAATTTCAAGATCTCCAGAGTTATCTTGTTGTAGTAGTGAATGCACTGACCCTTGAAAGAATTGCTTGCGTATATACATTATATTTTCGAAAATAAATGGACTAGCTACAGTTAGTACCTATAATAATTTCTTCAAAAAGTTCTCTCAAGTTGTAGGTGCGTTTTAAATTGCTCGAATAGCTCTTTTCTGTAATATTAAAACAGTTTGAATACCCGCTGGTTTCCCTACAATAACATAACAATGGACATGACACTAAGAAAATAACTAAGATAGACTAGCCTGGCCACATCCGTGTTTTGTATGATGTTCCTAACAGCATCAACCGCAGAACTTAATTTTCCAGCTAATTTATCTATTTGGGGTCCCCACTGCAATTTGCTATCAATTGTTATTCCAAGAAACTACGTGTCATTTACTAATTCTAACGGGCTGCTGTCTTACACTAAACTGGTTTCAACTTGCCTCGCATTTGGAAGTGAGAATTTGATACATTTGGTTTAACCAGTATTTAACAATAAGTTATTAACTGCGAACTAATTCAAGGTTAAAGATAATACTCCATTAACATCATCAAAATCTTTTTTTGTCTTTAAATTTTGAAGACCAGTGAAGTATCATCAGCAAACAATACTATGTCAGTCAATTTCAAGATCGTTAATATATACCAGGAATAAGAAAGCGCCTAATATGGAACCTTATGGAAAACCAATTTTTACTCCCTATCCATTAACACAGCTGACTTCTGCCTATTGAATTCCATTGCTTAGATATGATCTTAGAAGATGCAACGCTTTATTTCTAATTCCGTAACTATTTAATTTCATTAGTAACGTATCATGATCAACGCATCAAATGCCTTCGACAGATCGCAAAAAACACCGATAGCATCCTGTACGGCTTCCCATGCAGAATAAATATGAGATATAAGGGTAATACCTACATCTGTAGTCGATTTACCCCTAGTGAAACCGTATTGTTTGGTGTGGAGTTGTTTTGTACGGTTGAAGTGTGAGAGCATTTGATAGAGTTTAATCTTTTCAAAAAATTTACTTGGTGCTGAAGAACAGATATTGATCTGAAATTTGAAGGATCACCCTTGTCTACCGGCTTGAACAGAGGTATCACTTTACTGTGTTTCATGAGGTCTGGGAAAGCGCCATCGTCAACGTATTTATTAAATATATAAGCTAGGGCTATAACAATTATTATTGAACCAATGACTTTGACTGATACACCCCACATGTCTTCAGTATTTTTTAAGTTAAGTTCTATACATTTTGACAATATACTGGGGATATTCATGATAAAATTTAAAATCTACATTACTGATGATAGTGCTATAATTAAAGGTTTACGTTTTGACAGTACAAGCGACCGGCGACCGGGAGCCGGACAATTTTTTCATAGGTATTGAACTTTCTTACAAAACAATAAGGTTCAACATCGCGGGCCATTTTTGTATGGCATTTATGGAGGGTTTATTATTATTTACTATACACTTATTAAGCTGGATAAAAAGAGAAAGGCAGTACATTGAACCACATTCTATTTACATAATTATTTGACCTCTATCTATACTAATAAAAATTCATTTTTATTAGTATAGAGGTCAAATAATTATTCTTCGTTCACGATGAAACTGAAAACTATGATATTAGGCGCATTTACCCTATGAGTAAGTAAACGAGTAAGCATCCGGCCGCCCTCAGAACGGATCGGCGACCGACGCGACGTCGAATCGGCCGCTGCCACCTAGCGCGGCGACCGATCCGGTCGCCGATACGTTCTGAGGGCGGCGCGTTGACTGTTTACACCATGCGTTGGCTTGCGAACAAATGCGGTTTTTAATTAAAGTATCTGCTTCATATGGAGATGAATTTAGACGCTCTGTTGTGAGTAAGTACATTTGTAAATAATCTTTCAAAAGCTCGACCAACCTCAGCGTTGGATTTAACAACATCATCACCTACCTTTAAGCAGAAATAATTGTCCCTTGGTATAACTTTGTCAGTTCACGGTTTATGATTTGCCAAATCGTTTTCATTCTATTATTTGAATTTTGTATTTTTCTGTTAGTGTGTAAAGTTTTTGCAGGTCTACAAACCAACTTGAAAATTTTGGAATATTTGTTAACATAGTCATGAAATTTTATATCCAAGTTATAGGTTTTTTGTTCATGAAGGTCATACAAGATAGCTCTACTTTTCCGAATTCCAAATGTTGCCCAGACTTTCTTTAATTTAAAAACTGAATTGAATTCTGTTTGAATAATGTTGAAGAAGTCGGAATAGATTTTATTCGGGTTCTGTTCATCAAAATCCGGTACTGGCAAATTTATATCTATGTTTTTCATATGTCTCTAGTCTATGGGATGTAATAGGCCTATTAAATGATGGATCAGTCTTATTTTTACTAGCAATTGGGAATGAAATTGTTTGACCACTGTGATCGGATAGGAAACAGTTAACTACTTTTTTACTTGTGAATGCACAATCACAAAAAACGTTATCTACAATCGACAATCTCATGGTGACATATTTAAGGACTATTTACCTCTGCTAAGATCTTCGCATGCAGCTCTCGGTTTCTGAAAATTCATACGTTTTTTTATGCAATCAGATGTCTTCATGTCGTGTTAAAAATTAAAAAGGAATACGAGTGGTGTTCGATTGTTAGGTTCTTAAAGTAATTAAATTGTAAACATGAAGAAAAAGATTTAAAAAGTTGCAACTTAGTATCAGCAATCATGATAGTTTTCATAACAATATTGATAGGGCGGCCAATTAAAAGTTTTTCCGATTGCCGGCTCTCCGAATGCAATACTACCATAAAACGGCAACTGCTATTTGATATAGTTCTGCTGTGAAGTGGCCGTAGACTATACTAGAAGCTTTTAGTTCACAATAGGACTGTAATTGAGGATCTTATTTTTCCACCCAAACAATTAAGGTTTACAAGCAATCAGTTCACTAGTAGTAGCCAATCAAGAAACATTAACCGAGTGCATTAAATGTTTTTGTCAAATAACTCTCTCTTTCTTCGTATAGTACGTACAGTATAGTCTTAATAGTATACTTACTTTAAAATATGAGGACAGATGAAAGAATGTCAATCTTGACAGCATCATGTAATCACCGGGTCGTGTTCATTGAGTTGTGCCGATCAATATGGCATTAGCTATAGGCCGTCGAGACACCTCGTGCTCGGAGGCAGCCAACCGCGAAAGAGTCTTTCAATAAACACGTCCGGTGTGATCACCAGGAAAATTGACCGATGCCGGAAAATCTTCGCAAGAAAAAGTCACACGTTATCTGCCTCTCTCTTCTATACCGTTGACCGTGCCGAAATTTAATATTTATGGAGGAAATGTGAGACGGTGCGGATGATTTAAGTGCCCGTAGAAATAGTTCTTCACGGATTTTCTAACCCTGTGAAAGTGTTGTCCTTTGGGGTAGGTATTTTAGGTATGTTTTACGTGGCAGTTGTTTTTCTTTTCATTGGTAGGCACACAGTGAAAATATCGAAAACATACCCCGCGGTGGGAGCGTACTCGCTCCGATTTATTTATCTTTCAGGATTTTTTTATTTGTTTGCTTATGGGGACTGGTCCCTTTGATCGTTGTTGTTCCAGGAATCGATTTGTCTGTAAGCATTCCTTTAGATTCTGTCTTTTCGTTATAATGTCGAGATAATACGATTTTCGTTTAACAGAAATATAAACTATGAAAAAGAAGGACATCTATAGATCACGTTGTTATTAACTTTGGCTTATTCGCAATAGTATTCAACAAACCTGTCTGCAAAACAATTTTCAGTACAAAACCGATCGATTTGTCGAGCTAAAGATTACCAGACCACAATGGAAAAGTTTGCGAAGTGCTTCGACTTTTCGCCAGTAGTTTCGCGAGTTCGCAGGGCAGCTGCTCTGAACTTTGACGCGGCCTAGTAATAGGGGGCTAAAGGGGTCTGAATGATTCAGCGACTCGTATCAGCGATGAAATCTGAGCTGTCAGTCAGGTGCCGTTGTTATGAGCGGGTGAGCGAATCCAGCGGAGCGTTTTCGTTTCAGCTTGGGCAAAAATGCTTTCGTATGTCCGTCCGTCTGTCCGGATTTCCGGCTGTTCTCATCTACAGATCACATTTCTCACCGATTCTCGTGAAATTTTGTGAGCAGGTTCGATGGTTTTTATGTTTTTGGGGTTTCGTACCTTAAGAAAACCTGAACCATTATAGGATAAATGTAATATTACATGACCGAATTCAATGCCGATTAAGTTGAAATTTGGTACACATATGTATTTATCTGACCCAAACACAAACGTGATTCGTTACATACAGGCACATACATTGCTTCTGGCCCTACACACTGTGTCGTGGGAGCCAGAAACAGCGACGTCACCACATATAAACATCTAAGACCTGGGGTTTTTTTTTACCCCCAGCCGGGGATCAAACCCAGGAGCTCTCGCATGGTAGGCAGAGCCACAACTGCTGCGCCACAGAGGTCGTCAATTTGGAGGGGCCAATCAGAAAAAAAACAAACTGTGTTGTAACATGTGAAATGAAAGGGCATTTTGCGAGGAATTGAAATATCTATAAATACTTATCTAAACAAATATTAAGAAAAAAGACAAAAATAGACCATGTCCCCCTCGGCGGCTGCTTGAGTACTCCATGTACGTAACCAGGTGCATTCATAAGTTTGTATGTGGTATTGGAAGAAAATGCAATCGGCTTATTGGTTTTTATAATGATTCCACTTGTTCATCCGATAAACTTCAATGGGTCGGAGGTGTGAAGGAATAAAAAATAATGAAAAAAGGCAAATTTCCTGTGTCACTCGCCACGTCTACAGCTCACAAAGCCACTAGTATAAGTATAACATATGGAAAATATAAGAGTTTAATTGTGCCTATAGTCAGACTGAGATGAGTCTTGCCAGTAGGGTTTACGTTATTCCACAGATTTTATAGAAGAATGCGAGTTCAATAACAGCTTTAAATGTATGTTTTCCCATACTTCAGTTGAAACTTATATGAACTCCTAGCAAATTGGACTTATTAAGACGAACTGTTCATATAAAGAAACAATCAAACCACATTATCTATAAATATTTCATAAAAGCAACCGCGCCATCCTTGAGAAATCCATTGTCGATATTAAAAACCCTCGGATTGTTCTTTCTATGGTGTATTCTCTGATATCATATCGACATGGCGACTGTAGTAGGCATACTCCATGTCGCTGGCGCGGAAATCGGGCAGTCGCAATCAAAAGGCTCTCGCGGGAACAATAGCACCCACATTGGGGGCTGGGCCGATAAGCCTCGACAATTATACTACATCGACTTTTCAATTATCCCACCCCGTCCACCGAACAATGCCAGGCTTATTTGTGTTAGAGTCGGCATTTGTACTCCTTTCGGAGAGGTGTGTACGCTTGGATTACGAAGTGCTCCTATTGAGCGGGACCTTGTTGCTGTATTATATAGTGATAGCGGTCTGTCTACATGTAAACAAAAACGGAATTAGCTGGGCCTGGTTGGATACTAATTTACTATAGATTGTAGGCCGACCCTGCTATTGCTTTTCCTACTGTAGATGTATGTTCACAGTATTGTATGCAACTTTCAATTTCGTTTAATTGTTTTAACACTGCATGAACATAAATAGGTGTCGTATTTGTTGACAATCAATTCTTTATAAGTATTCTTATTAGATTTTCCAGTGATGTATTCACGACAAATAATGCAAATGTCACGATGCATATTAAACAAAAACGAGATGGGAAGGCAAAAGAGAAAATTTTATAATTTTAATAAATTCTTACTGCGTCAGACAATGGAAAATTAACTTGCCACGAAATCCTTGATTTACGCACTTCGACGCCTGAATCTGAACACTGTTTCTTTTTCTTTCAGGTCAAACTAGAACAGAACGTCGGCAAACCGTCGCGCGTCATTCACATACGAAACATACCCAATGAAACGACAGAGGCGGAGATCATACAATTGGGCCTGCCCTTCGGACGGGTTACAAACGTGCTTGTTCTCAAAGGGAAAAATCAGGTGAGAGTTTCAATCGTTCTAGTTCTGGAAACTCCCTAGCCGGTTGACGATGGATCTAGCTGATACTAAGCATTGAGTTTTATTTTATGAATTAGGAATTTATGATTAAGGTTTCCATAGTCAATGTTTGACTGACACTTTAAGTCATACTTGGCACTGTATTTCGTAAGGAAACGACAGCGGCTAATATCAGATACTTAAGATAACATTGTAAAAACCACAAGTTTGTTAACGCCACCTCCGGTTGTTCACTATGTAAGTAAGGTTTGTTTTTTCTTAATTGTTCATCAGACATCAGTATGGTATGAGAATCATAATTATTTTAAGGGGAATCATAAAACAATTGAATAAAAACTAACTGAGCGAATGGCCACGAACAGCGGAAAAACTTGAAATGAACGAAAAAAACACTGAAGTGAGCATTTTTATTTCTGGTAATAATGAAATTCAGAACGGGCTTACAAAAAGTAGGAATTTCAGATATTAAAATTCTAGCCGTGCGACCAAATTACTAAGTGAGCGACTAGAAATACAGAGAGGGCAACTTCAATAACGGAACACAGAAAGGCAAATTTGGCTAGAGAAGGTTATTGTGGCTAAATTTCAATTGGATTATAGGTTAGGTTAGAACTTAGAAGAAGCAACCCCGGAGCGTAGCGGAGCGGGGCGAATAAAGAAAAGCCAAATTTTGCTAGAGTAGGTTATTGTGGCTAAATTTCAATTGGATTATAGGTTAGGTTACAACTTAGAAGAAGCAACCCCGGAGCGTAGCGGAGCGGGGCGAATA
The DNA here is from genome assembly GCA_949825045.1 of Argyresthia goedartella. Classification (NCBI taxonomy): domain Eukaryota; kingdom Metazoa; phylum Arthropoda; class Insecta; order Lepidoptera; family Argyresthiidae; genus Argyresthia; species Argyresthia goedartella. The sequence continues at coordinate 3,347,776 of OX463815.1, forward strand.
AAGAAAAGCCAAATTTGGCTAGAATATGTTATTGTGGCTAAATTTCAATTGTATTATAGGTTAGGTTAAAACTTAGAAGAAGCAACTCCGGAGCGTAGCGGAGCGGAACGAATAAAAAAAGCCAAATTTGGCTAGAGTAGGTTATTGTGGCTAAATTTCAATTAGGTTATAGGTTAGGTTACAACTTAGAAGAAGCAACCCCGGAGCGTGTACAAAGAAAAGCTTTTCATTTTGTATTTTAAGTAACTCAAATTAATGTTTGTAAGTTGCTGTTCTGTTGATTTTTCGTCACTCGCAGTCGCTCACTTAGTAAAACAATAACCTAAATTAATTATTTTATGCCAGTTAAAACTTTATTTTACTGTCACTCGTTTAAATACTACCCTTATTTTAATGGTTATATATTTTTTATTTATCATTCAAAATACATAATCCGTGTAGGGTAGCTCAAAAGCCGTGTCAAGTCCAATTCTGTAGGCCTCCAGCTTGATTCAGCAATTCTCGTTTATCATGAAATTCAAATTCAAAATTTTAATTATTTTCTGTAAATATTAAACATATGTTTAGATAACGTAACCCAGTCTTGTGTCCATTAGGCTGATTTGAACAAAAGAACCAACTAGCTCGGCATGTAAGTGGGCATCTCTAGGCGGAATAAAAGGCACAACAAGTGGGCGGGCGGCGAAGCGAGGCGTCGGCAAATAGGCCACGCAACTATTATGGAGGCGACCTCCCCCTAGTATCAGCTGTAGGTGCCAGTTACTGCTTCATGTTGCCTGTGGCCTTGGTGCCTGAACGCAGGCTTTTAATAAATACTCGCGGTGAATCAACGTAGCTCGGTACAGTCCTCCGATCATGCTAGTCTGGATGGGTTTCTATTTCTATGTTGGTACTTAATATATGGTAAGTAGTATTAAAGGTATCTTGCTAAACGTCTTTGAATGATTCTTGTATAATATCAATCTCGTAATCACTTTGTATAATATAACCAACAGTTTAACGTTCCAAAAGGTATAAAGCTACTTTCATGAATCCCAAAAGACCCAGGAAGTACTTGTAATACATCTGCAAACCCTTATTCTCCAAGATGCGTCTAACATTCGATTTAAAATGATTTAAGGTAGGTATAAAGGTAGGCGTCGACAGGCCTGCATCGGGCGCACCGCGCTAATCGCATCGGACGGATATTTCAGCGTAATGCCGGGTGGGTGCGGCCATTGTATGAATTTGAATGGCGTCATCCGCACCGAACGGAAAAAAGAATGTTCGCTGGCATTGCCGGCAGTCCGATGCGTCCGATCTATGCAGTGGGGATCAGTGGACGCACTTGTATGGCAAATCATACAGATAATACTAAAATCGGTCTGATGCGTTCAGTGCGGTGCGTCCTATGCGGGCCTGTCGACGCCAACCTTTAACCTACAAAATAGGAATATAATTTCATTCCATCATCGGTTCCACAGAAGCGTCGCACGGCTCCGCGAATTGACCCCAAATGGAGATTGCATCTATAATCATATTTAGCGGAAATTAAGGGATATCTACGCAGAAAATAAATTTCAATTTGACTCGAGAAGGGTTCCGCCCGATGAATGAAATTAAACGTAACCCTCTCTTATCACAGCCTAACCTTACATAGGATTGGTGTCTTCGTGTTGTATTTATTTTTCGCCTGTGTATCTTGCCTTGTTATGATTCATGTAAAAAAATAAAAAACGCCATTTATTTATTTTAAATGGAGATGAACATATAGGGAACTATACCAAATTAAAGCGGCAGATTCAACGTCGCCCAAGTTTACGCCGGGAACGCTAGCCGCACGTGCAACGCGAAGTTTATGGGCCACGTTGACAAATTAAAAATGAGTTAGTTTACAGCCGAGAAATAAAATAATAATAAAACGAAAAACCTATTACGAGAGGGCAAGGCAGGCGGAAGACCGCCGCGACAATGTTATCCCGTCTAATAAATAGCCCGTATGACATCCCTCCCGCCGTATATAACGCGCCGTGAAGGAAAACAATCTCTTTTCTACCACGAGAAACAAGTCGAATCCCTTTTTACGAACTATGAATCTCCGGGCTTACATTTTTGTTTGTTATGAATTCCACTTCGCTCACCTGCCCTTGGGCACTGAAAGTTGCTTGTCTTTTGTTTAGATCTCATTAAGAAATGTATATTTCTGGAAAAAACTTTGCATTGGATATAACTCGGATAGGTAGAGGGATGACTCACGCGCTCGCCCAGCGACACTGCGCAATAGCGGTAGAGGGATGACTCACGCGCTCGCCCAGCGACACTGCGCAATAGCGGTAGAGGGATGACTCACGCGCTCGCCCAGCGACACTGCGCAATAGCGGTAGAGGGATGACTCACGCGCTCGCCCAGCGACACTGCGCAATAGCGGTAGAGGGATGACTCACGCGCTCGCCCAGCGACACTGCGCAATAGCGGTAGAGGGATGACTCACGCGCTCGCCCAGCGACACTGCGCAATAGCACAGGCAGTATCTTGTACCAACAAGTTCAGATACTTAATGCAGAACAATGTGTACCTTATATGTACTATAAGTACTATAGTGATTTAAGGAATATTCGCATTCGCATTCGCAAGTTATGGGAATATTTTTGAGAATGCGATACACATACGTATATATGCTCACGCCTTTTTCCCGGAAGAGGGGTAGGCAGAGACTAAAGACTTCCAGTTGCTATAATCCTGGCATATATTTCTCGCTTCCTCAACATTCATAAGTGGCTTTCCTACAGTCTCGCCGTTTACGGGTACATCTAGTTTGCCCCTTCACTAATAAATCGCCAATTTGTTCTTTGGAGGACCTTCTTGGGCATCCTCGTCCAGATGGCTCCAATGACATATGTTTCGAAAATCTCCTTTTTTTTCATCCTTTCAACCTGACCGTGACACTCTATCTTCTTTTAACCAATGAATAAATCTGCACTTGTCGAAGAGTGTAACGCCAGTCTTAACTCTTTGGGAAGAACATCAGAAATAATTATCGCATGGGTCATGAAGGGATTCAAGGTAACGAAAAAGCAGATGAGCTGGCAAGAAACGGTGCTGATAAGCATTTTATTGGACCAGAACCAAGATTATCTATATCAGCGACTGTCACAAAGAACATCTTCAACATGATAGCTACGCGAGATGCAAACCAAGAATGGAAGAACACCAAAGACTGTAGGCAGTCTAAGATGTTTATCTTAAGGAAATACCCCAAAAAGGCTAAGTATTTACTTAATCTTAATATGGAAAACTTAGCAATACCGTAGTTGTGGTGACAGGTCACTGCAAACTAAATAGACACCTATCATTATTAAGGTTCGTACAGGACCCATCATGCCCTCACTGTGGCTTGGATGAAAGTAGCCAGCACTTCTTGGGAGAATGCGTAATGTATTCAAACATAAGATGACGAACACTAGGGATGGAAAACATTAAAGCAGATGATTTGTCAAACATAAAGTTTAGCGACATCCTAGGATTCATTAAACGAACAAGAAGATTTGGGGAGGGACATCTGTTGACCCAACAGTAACCAGTGCCCAAACACTGGGAATTGGCTGATATAGTCACGATAGAGGACCGATATCCCGCCTGTGGGCGTCCTACCTCATAATCATCATCATATCTTCTTTCAAGCCACAGCGTTCCCTTATGACTTCATTCTTTAATATATTTTTTAATGTTACTCCTCACATACTCCCTAGACCTCATTTTGTCTGCTCATCACCGAGTGCAGTGCCTCATTGATTTTATTTCCCGCCCTCACTATCATTTCAATATCTATTTCAAGTTTCCCATCTCTTGTAAATATGCTACCCAAGTATATAAACCCATACACTTGTTCCACTTGTTCATCATCAAGCATAATCACGCATTCAGATACTTCTTTATCTTCTTCTAACAACATAACCTTGGTCCATACACATTCACTTTCATTCCCTTCTTAAATTATCCGTTCATACCATCTGCCGCAGTTCACCCACCGACGACGCAATAATAACTTGATCATCTTCGTATAAGAGGCGTTTGATAAGTAACTCTCCCATTTGCATTCCACAATAACACTCTTTAAAATCATTCAAAGATTAATCAGCCATGGCGATGCCACACAGCCCTGCCTCACACCACGTTCGATGTTAAACCAGCAAGCTGTTGATCCTGACACGTGCACTGGAGTCGTTATAGAAGGACTTTAGAGCACGAATCATTTGGCTATCCACTCCAGCCGGTATTTGGTGTAACTAATAAATGTACAATGCAAGGACCCCTTACACTGGTGCATGCAGCAGCGGCCAAAGGGGGGGTCGACCCGGGGTGCATCTTCAGAAAAGGCCGTGGTGTACAATACTGCAACGCGCTGTTGACTGGATTTCAGAATGCAGCCAGCGCGCTACGCCTGCGTTGTTCCACTCCAACAACAACCGAAGCGCTACATACAACTCCTGCTCTATAATTTTTAGTGCATGCGATGCCCTGTTCCTCTGTACCTAGCTACCTAAAACCATCCCTTAAAATACACCCTGTAAAGTATATCCTAGAGAGAGTGATATAACTCTCAAGGCGTCAAATCTAACCCACGAACTCATAACTAAAGTGACTACTTCATTCCGACAAGTTCATTAAGAGTTTTTGCATTTAAAATATCAAGTTTGTTCAGGTTGAACTAAATAACCTATGTTATACAGTTAGTTACACATATAGGTTGTTTATAATGAATCGATTGGGCAGTACTATTTGTCGACACAGTCTTGCGCGTCCCACCACTATTGTGAAACCCACGCCATTGAAACAGATATATTGAAAGGTAAAAACCTTTCAATATATCTGTTTCAATGGCGTAGCATACGCGTCAATATAGTTATATTTAATTGTTTTACATTGTTTAAATTCCTAATGATTTTTCCAAATTCCAAATGTCTTTATTACTATAGATATTTACATATACTTAGCAATCGTCATTTTTTGCCACTTCTCTACATTGGACCACTGTGGGAGAAGAATTCAACCAGACTCATCAAGAACATAGGGTCTGGTACTTACTTTACCCTAGAGCTGCAAGATGTCATCAGGCCGTCCGCTGGGTTGAAGAGATGTGTATTTGATTTATTGGTAATTTTTCAATAGAGTCTGTCTGTCAATACTTTGTGAGTGTATGGAAAGTAAGCCAAGTCAAGTCGAATCAAATTAGCTTTATTGCTCTAGATATTTGTATATTCTTAGCAAACGTCATTTTTTGCCTCTTATCTACATTAGATTATTGTAGAAGAAGCAGGGCAAAGAAACGCCCACAGATTGGTTCTCAGATATATTTTAAAAATTGGTTGTGTTTAACTAATACAAATATTACAATATTAATTATTATTTATAATAAGAAGGAATAAATAATCACAAAAACATAAACAGGGAGTGCTGTGTTGAGTTAGATTACCCCATAGTCTATAACCTCTTGAATTCCTCACCTCCTCATCTCAACCTCAATCTCAGAAATACATGACATACATTAAATGATTTAAGTAAAATCGTTGTTCCACGGTTGTAGCTATAAACAAATCTACACTAAGTTTGCCACAAATAATCAACTTTTTTTCTGTTGTAACATAATTTTCTTAAACATTCCGAAATTGCCAAATTGCGAAATTTTTCATCCACCTAATATATTCGCCAAAAAGCGGAACAACACAGATGCCTCGCATTTTAGGGCGGGACCCCTTTCTGTTTTCAATATATGTCAATTGGTAAAGAAACCAATGATCGGCTTAATTCGGATAAGCTCGGCAATTCATGATCAGAAAAATCTGTGCGCGATGTCAAATTCGAGCCTTACAAAATGGCGCCAGATTTAATAATCGGTCAAGTGTAGGTCGGACTTGTACACGAAGGGTTCTTGTACCATCGTACAAGAAAACTTAACCACTAAAAATAATAATAAAAAAGAGAAAGAATAATATTATGTCCTCCAAGCTCGAGCTACCTCATCGTTAGATTTAATAACATCACTATCTCATAGCTATCTTTCAGCAGAAATCATTGTCCCTTGCCAGTTTCAAGGTGTAATATTTGCCAAACCGTTTTCATTCTATTATTTGGGCATCAGAATAATATTATGTCCAAACGTGGATTCGAACCCAGAACCCTAAGATTGCGAAACCATATCAATTACCAATGACACATATGCCCGCCTTTGCTCCCGCTTGGTGGCGCTGGCGTAGTTGGGGGCAAATGGTTTTCATTTTCATATTTCAAATAAACTTGACACCGGCAAGATTAACCTCGAATGAGGTTACGATGCCGTATGTTACAAGAAGAAGTAAATATAATTTGACGAGTTTGACAGATAGACAGGCTCCTACTACACGAGGGCAATGAGCTTTTCAGATAAGGTGCCATTGCGCCACCACAACCATAAGAAAACCGTGAAATCTACGATCATATCTGAATCATGTTATGGATTGTTAAATTGCGTGTGGTGTTAAAACTCGTTTCTTATATGGACCAAAAAGTTGTCCATATGATAAACTTCGGTTCAAGTTCTATTTTCAAAAAGATTAATCTCCACAGGTACGTGATACTCTCTTTTGAGAATTCCAGGCCGCATTTTATTTTCTGCCGGTGGAAACTCTATGTTTCCCATATCACTTCAAACTAATCAATGTAGAGCACTCGACATGCAGCGAGCTCGTTTGAATACTTCACAGGACCATGAGTGGATGATCAAAAGTATCGTGCCCGCTATAGTGGGCGGGTTGGGGTCCGATGTCAAAGGCGCCATCATCGAAGATTAACCAAACACTGAAGGTGGTTCGATTAATATTGAAATTGCCGTTGACACTGCTGGCGCCGATATCAAAATGTCGGCATCGCGCATGCGGAAAACCGCTCTAAGGGTGTCACATGCATATCCTTTTACTTTTCAACGCGTGAACCGTTCGTTTTGACATTATCACCCGACACTTAGAAATAGAGCCGTACCTTTCACCGGCAATAGTGAGGGACATCAAACTGAAAATTCATAGTAAGTGTTTCGCGTGTATCTGTAAAATTAGTGATTCGATTCGTGGTAATTCGATTGAAGTTCGGGACACAACCATGTTAAAATAAACTTTATAAAAGTTCACTCTGCAACATGGCTGTTATATAGGTATATAGTACGTCAGTCGCTACGGCAGAACAGTGCCAAAAGTTAAATATATTTTTTATTTATTTTTCAAAAACCACTGATCATATCCTAATTTCAAACATATAGCTTTAAAATATTGTGTTTACCTATTTGTTGACGCGAGAACCATAACAATAAGAAATAGCGAGTTTTAGGAGAAAGAACATTTTTTTGTATTGGACATACCTATATACTGATTTCAAACATACACATTGAAGTTAAAGAACGTCTTAAAGGACGGATATTTTTCGGGATTTAGTAAGTGTCTCCTTTAAGAGGAATAGCGCTGTGGGCATTTGACGATACTCAGCTTAGGGGGTCCCTATACAGGAAGCCGTTTGTTGGCGATATTGAGCTTATTTACTTATTTTTTTTTTACATTTTTACATTTTTATACTGTTGTATGGAACCGTTTTGTACGAGCCCAACCCTCACTTAGCCGGATTTTTGACCTTACTGAAACAAACGAAATTTCAAGCCCAGTCCGCATGTATTTTCTATTCAGTTTGCGGTCAAGCGGGTTCATTTACCAGATGTATTTTGCACTTTGGTCAGCCGTGTTCAAACGCCACAACCAGAATCTGCGGTTGCGGTCGCGACGGGAGCTGGATACACTCGGATACGAATGCTAATGTGCATCTGAAATTATTTCTGTGTATCTAATGCGTTGGCATTATGTCATCCTTGTGCACATTTATATTTACCTCGGTCGATAGCTACACCAATTAAATCGCTTAGTTTGATGCCTCCGTGTGACCTGAATAAGCACCAGGAACGCAAACATTGTTGAGCGCCTCAAACGCACCACATGGCGCAGCGGCTGCCTCTTGGATGTACATTGGGAGACGATCCCGGGTCAACCGAATGCTATCTATTGATTAACTCTTTTAATAGGATTATTCATTGCTAGGAGTTAAAGGCTTATTAGACTATTGTCCATGTCAAGTTTAAGGGCTATGTTTTAGTGAGGTAGTCGATGTCAATAGTTACAATAATTCACCAAGTTAAAAACTTAAAAAAAACGGCTTAAAGTTCAAACCCTATTTCTTCCTCCCCTGTTAGGATGTGAATAATAATAATAATAATACCTTGGATACTATTTACACACATTGATCTAGCCCCAAACTAGGATTCCCTGTATCTTGGGTACTAGACAACGATACACATACTTATACAGATAAATATTATACTTAGATAGATAAAAAACCATGACTAGGGTACAAACATCCGTTCTCATTAAACAAATATTTGCCCCCACCGGGACTCGAACCCGGAACCAGGGTCACTGCCGACTCGGCCATTCGGGTCGTCGAATGAAGGCTATCTGCATGAAAGTCCACATCAAAACTTTTGCTGCACGTAACCACAAACCGAAACGACATCTGTGTATAAATTTTTTGGTTTTGTTGATTTTTTCAAAAAGCGTTTCAAAGCTGAAGTGTGACCAATAAAAACATGAATCATCAATCAATTCATAATTGATACAATAATCATTTATTTTAATATACTTTTTTTGAAACAAATATACAAAAAAAAGTCGAATTCAGAACCTCCTTCTTTTAGAAGTCGGTTCAAAATGGTACACGACAAAATGAACGTCATCAGTTTTATATTTTTTTATTTAAACAAAAAATTTAATAATCACAATCAAAATCCATAAAAATGAAATACATCATTGCAAGAAACACTAAAGAAATATTTGTCCTTCACTTTGCCACTAATAATTAACTTTTTTCAGTTTTTACTTTGTTTAGTGAGGGCTACTTTTGCTTAGGAGCCTATTTGCAGAGTTAAGATTTAGAGAAACGACGGTTTAGTAGTTTAACTGAATTCCTTACATTGGCGGGAATTTACGTACTTGGAAGGCTATACAACTGCGACCTATCAGCTTTGAGAACACACCAGAAACAAGAAGAATTTGGGCGGTTGCAGCGTCTTTTATAACACAGCCATTAATTACAGCCTTTTTAAATACAGTGTGGCCAAACAACAAGTATGGCGGTTTCACAGATTAGTTTTTGTACAATCGATTCTCAATCGAATAAACCAACAGTGTTCCGTAAACCAGTGTTCCGTAATACAAATAACATCAGTGTCTGAATTATTAAGAGATAATTCTAATACAAGTTATTTGCCAGGTAGCCCCTGCATGTTTTGATGGGTAATATTAAAGTGGGGCTTACCATTTGTCGGAAACAGTATAATTGTGTGACGTTGCTGTTTCTGGTTCCCACGACACAGGGTATTCTAGTGTAGGGCCAGAAGCAATGTATGTCCCCGTATGTAAATGTTTATATTTCTCTCTTTTTCTATTCCTGTATTATTTGATAAATTACTGGGTATTCATTTTCTAGTATTTGAACATGTTTTCGAAATAATTTATTCGTTCAATATTGTCCAGTATATTTCTAGCTAGTTTTCGTGCTTGATAATGGATAATTGGATTTTACCTTTTCATATAGACGAAGAGGCAGCGATGCCGTTTTAAATACACAAGTACAAGTGCTAGCTTCAACGTTAGCAAGATCGAAATCGATGAAAAGGGTTGATAAGGGCTTGTGCAGCACTGTGACTGGGTCTTTACGGGTATGTGGGAGGTGTGCAGCACATCACCCCCTCCGCAATTTTATCTTTCCCCTCTGACCATCAATCTCGACATGGACTATATCTTTGTTGAACGGTAGCGTTTTAATGTCGTTTGGTATTTTATTAACTAGTGATATTTTTCAAATTTCTTTGTCTAACATAAAAACACTGTATAATGGCATATGGACGGACATGACTATGATATAATAAAATAGCTCAGAAGCAACCAAATCTATTTATACTGCAAGCGTGGACAAGATACTCTTCAAGTCTTTATCAAAATTCATAAACTCAAACTGAAAGTATTACAGACATAGCTGAACAGTTCATAAAATACAGTAATGTGTGCCGGTGTGTGGTTGAAGTCAAGCCTTGTTGGGGTTTCTTGTTTTCCTCGAAAAATATTCTTGAGCTTTTACAAAAGCTCAGGACTAGATTTAAAAAAAAACTATTTCAAGTACATAAATACAGGGTATTGGCAATATGCTTTTAAAAAAAATACCTATTTCAAGTAAATAAAGACAGGGTATTGGTAATATGTTTAATTTTTTAAATATTTGTTTACAAGACTCTTAGGGAGGCCTTACCACAAATAGCACACTCCCATTTTTTTGGGCAATGAAGACCGATAATTTCGGTACCATTACCCCGAATTTTTACACTTATTCGATATAACCGTTTAAGTGTAAATAACCCGTTCAGTGTCTGTCAACGGGCCTCATCTATCGACCGGCTAGAGCATTTTTAATTGAGATCTTTTCATTGTTTTTTAAGTGAAACGTAAAACAACCTTAGGTTTAACTGCCTGGTTCCAAAGCTGTAGTTATTCATGCTCATATTTGTTCTGCAGGCATTCCTCGAAATGGCAGAGGAGATATCGGCAGTTGCGATGGTGGCCTACTTCGGCGGTTGTGTCGCGCAGCTGCGCGGGCGCGCTGTCTATGTACAGTTCTCCAACCACAAGGAGCTCAAGACCGACCAGACACATAGCAATGCCGTGAGTATCCCTCCACTTACCAGGAGAATCGACCGACGAGTTTTCGAGAAATCATCACCATGTTGACAATTTGTATTTAAAATCGACCACCACTATATCTTCCAAATTCTATATTGTTGGCTTGTTTAAAAATGACGTACAGTCGTCGACATCACTGCACTAGATCACGTGGAACTTTTCACTATGCTGCCACTTATGCGCTTCTAGGCTGTGTTCATTCGAATACGAGTGTTATTACAATTACTGCCTATTTCAAGAGTCGGTATGTACTCGTACCTACCTGTAGAATGTTTCTCATTATTATGGCGTGCCTGGGTAGCGAATGATCAGATTAATAAACCAATGAGGCTTGAGAAAATAACCTATCTATATTTTAACCATTTTTGTCAATATTAATATATTTTTAAAGCTCGTCTTTTAATGTTATTATGTCGATTACCACGCAACAACGCTAACCCTACTTTGGCATGGTGGTTCCGATACCTTCACCAGCAGCTGTTTCCTGTTAGATATAGCCCATAGATATTTAAACAAATACATTAAATGAAACCATATGTACAAAGTTCTGGGATAGATAACATACTACAAGCATATTTTAATTGACGAACATGAATATTTCCTAATAGAGAATGTATAATTTTGAATATTTGCAAAACAAACCGCAGAGACAGACAGACATAATCCGCAATTGCGAAATGCTATTTCGCACTAATAACGTAATGAAAGTTCAATTAGCATATTAGGTTGTAAACCATTACAAGAGGATTATCGTACGTTTTCATATCGAGCACAAAACCCTTTCACGTCGGCGTACTAATTGGGAAATTTAACCCCCAAGCGGTGGCCTGCATTCGACCTGTTAATTTAATCTTTGTTAGGGTATCAAGGGCCCACAATTTAGATAACAGTATTCAATAAAGCTGAAGGGCGCGTTGGGGACCGCCGTTGTTCGTATTTGATTGAGTTCTGAAACTATGACTGCTCCGTCGTGATACAGTTTGGCATGGACGTTGCTATTAATAGGAATTTATTGCCGGTGCGCCGTGTAACAACGCTTTGTTATTGAAGCGGGCACCAATTTGTTCTAGATGAAGTTGACAGACCGCCCTACATACAGATTGTGGTAATTTACCGCTGAAAACCCGGAAAACTATTTCTTGGCTACCCGAACCGAATGAATACACTTCATCATAATTAATTATAATTACTGCCAACTTTTGTTTGAACCATGAATTAAACATTAAAAACAATGGAAAATCCCAATAGCGTAATTATTAACAGGAGTAATTAATTACTGAGGCCATAGTTGTAATATAATAATAGTTTACGCTTACGCTACATTATTATGGAGTTATGACAGCTTTTCAGATGGGTTCATGAGGCCTTACAAACAGCAAAGAGGATTAATATTATTTTCGGTAATAGAACACCGTTCCGCAGGAAGATTAATTAGGATGCTAAATTAGTTTCGTTTATCTCAGAAATATATTAAATCTCAAATAATTTGATGGCTGCCAGACAGGCAGCTATGTTTAACGGGTGTCTGGACAAATATTAATACTACAAATTCATTAAAATATTTTAAACCAAATACGAAATATTATAGCCATCGGTCCAGTATTGACTGAGAAATCAGCGATTTACGAAAAATCAAACGGCAAAAACACAACTTTAGCCACAGAATTTCGCACGAATGATTTTTGATAAATAATATACTTTATCAAAAATATACTGATTATAGACTAAATTTTGAGATTTCATTAGCGGGCCTCGGTTTATTACTTTATGACGCCTCCTTTGTTTGAAAATGTTACATTTGCTTTTTGTCTAGTTAATAAAAAAACAAAATTTTATGGCATTGCTGAGTTGTAAAGCCCAACCAGGAACAAAAAACCCGGTCTGAGGGCGCTAAATAACTTTATATATAGCAATACTAAGTATAGTATTCCCATGCAAATTGGCCGCTTCGCTAATTGCGGGTTCGAGTCCCGGTGGGGGCAAATATTTGTTTTATGAGAACGGATGTTTGTACCCTAGTCATGGTTGTTTATCTATCTAAGTATAATATTTATCTATATAAGTATGTGTGTCGTTGTCTTGTACCCAAGATATAAAGAATCCTAGTTTGGGGCTAGATCAATGTGTGCAAATAGTGTCCAAGGTATTATTATTATTCTACACACTTTGAGTAAGAAAGAGAAAAATAATGTAAATATAACAGCAGACATAAATATATTGATAAAACAATAAATACATCTCAGAATTATTAGACTTATTGGATGGTCATAATTTAAAAAAACTTATAAAAACACCTAGAAGAGAGCAATCTTGTTTGGACCTTATATTTACTAATGTTAAAGACACGCTAACCACTATCTCTACCTTTATCTGACCATGACACAGCCCAAATGATCAACTTTAACGTAACATCAAAATCCTATCCAAAAAGTCCTGGCATATAAAAAAGAGATTTTAACAAGGAAAATCTCAAGAAATTGCATGACGCAATAGCACAATTATCTTTAAAAGTGGTTTGTAAAGAACAAGAGATCAAATTAGCATTTGAAAAATTCATTAATTGAATTGTTTGTTTTATGAACTAGCCCAAAAACAAAGGTAAAGATAAATTCAATAATTAGGCAGAAATGGATATCACAATGATTGAAAATAAGCTGTGGAACAAAATGAACTCTACGATATTAATATTATAATCATAAATCAAAACAAAATAAATTGGGATACGATAATCACACTAAAATGTATATCGCAAGCGCAAAGGTTACAAAACAGTAAAATCGTTTTAGGAAGTACTATTGATATGCTGTATTTATGTAACTGTGTATGTAGTCTATATTTCTTAGCAATAGGGTTTTATGTATGTGTAATAAGTATTATATTAGAATATAGTCTTAATTGTACGCGCAATTCTTTCCCTTACCTATCATCTCCATCTCCTATCCAACATGGTTTGCTGGAAGAAATCTCTTATTTAGAGATAAGCTCGCCTTTGTACACTTCTTTTATATCATAAGCTATTTTTACAGTCATGGGAGTGCAATAAAGAATAAAGAATAAAGTAAGAATATTTGCAAAGCATCATGTAGAATAAACAAAGACTTGACACAAAAAGGAATGGAGTAAGAAACTATAAATATAATTAAATACAAAGATAAAATAATAACTAATCCACTGCAAAATAAGAACTTTTTAAATAAATATCTTATTGACATGACAAATAAAATCAATACTAGCTTTGAAGAGAAATGTTTAAAGAACTGCAACAACAGTGGCTCCAGTAGAATTAAGAAAGATTATTGTAACACTTAAAAATACTCAAGCAATAGGCTATGATGAAATAAGTACACATATGATAAAAGATTGCCACTTCTCTCTCAGCCCTCTCTATCATTTGAAACCGGACCTTTCCGGAAAAACTTAAGCTTTCCATAGTTAAGCCGCTGTAAAGGTAACAGAGACACAGCTGGAAATTACCGTTCAGTTACTCTTATACCAATATTTTCAAAAGTTTAACTCTTATACCAATATTTGAGAAGACAATGGCGAATAGACTCAGTGAATACTTTAACAAATAGGGACTGATCAGAATAGAGCAGTTTGGTTTCCAAAAACAAACATCGACAACCCTAGCAGCCTTCAATTTAGTAGCAAATGTAGCCAAAAGTTTTGATTTAAAACAGAAAACCTCAGTCCTGTTCTTTGACATGACAAAAGAGTTACATTTTGTGTCTCATGAGCTGTAAATAAACTGGAGCAATACGCTGTAAGAGCACCAGCATTGCAATATATCCATATCTACAAAATAGACAACAAAGTAGACACATATACAGGCTAGACGATAATACATAGACATAGAATGGACATATGAATCAAAATATAAAATAAAAAATGTGGGGTACCTCAAGGGACTGTACTAGAACTGCTATGATTTATTATGATGTATTTAAATGATACTCCTGATGTGACATGGCACCATTCAATTATATTTGCGGATGACATATTTATCATAGTGACTAATAAAAATAACAATAATTCTAATGGCAATTTTCCTAATTCTAGTAATAATTCGACTAACAATCACAATTCTGACAAAAATACAATTAATGACTATAATAATATTAATAAAAATTATTCAAATTCTAATAATAAGTCAATTGACATTCACAAATTTGACATACATACCTACTATAGAAAAGGTAGTAAACTGGCTCAATAATAATGACCTACACATATATTTAACAAAGACAAGTCTAATGAATTTTAATTATAATAATGACATGGATGTAATCAGATTAATAAATGTGAGGATAGTATGAAATTCCTACTTATTACAATTGACAATGAATTAAATTGGAAACCGCCCATTTTACAAGAATGTAATAAAATTAATCGGTTTCTATATGTGCTATCGAAGTTGAGAAAAACCACGACACGTCAAACAACACTGGCTGTATGCCACGGTTATGTCGAATCAATACTTAGGTATGGAGTAATTTTACAGGGGGGAAAGTAGAGATTTCAGCATTTATCATTCAAAAAAAATGCATCCGGGCCATGGCAGAAGCTGCACCACATGAGTCGTGCGAGCCGCTATCTCAAAATTAAATATATTGCTCTTACCTTCTTTATATATATTTTAAATTTCCAAATTCGTCTATCAAAGCTTAAATATGTTCATAACAGGAAAACAACGGTTCCCAAGAAACACCAGAAATCCAAATAGACTAGTTCTTGATCATACGCCGCGAACAGCAGGATATCAAAATAATTGTTATGCAATGAACATCAAAACATATAACAAAGTGCCAGATGACCTAAAACATTTGCCATTAAATCTATTCAAACAAAAGCTTTTCTCGTGGTTGTCATATTTAATAAATATTTATGTGATGAGCATGAATATTTATTTCTTAGTCTTGGATGTTTTCTATGTGTTTACATAATTATTTATCTCTATTAAATATAACGTCATCTATAACCCATAACACAATCCTTGCTGAGCTTAGTATGGGCCTAGTTCAATTTGGGTAAGATTGTTCTCTAATATTTATTTATTTTATTTATATTTTTATGCACTTAGTGAGTTCTTTACTAAAAAAAGAAAATTGACAAAATTGTACTTTAAATTATATAATAATATTTGCATGCTTAAAGATTTATTTCATTAAGGATCTACAAGTCAATTAAAAACTTATATTACCTAAATCTTAAGCAAATAAATGAATCAGATTCTTGTGTTCTTATTCAGTGTTTCATTATTTGCCCAGAACCTAGGACACTTATGACTACATATTATGATGGAACATATTGTTACACGTCGGCGATAATCGACGCCAAACTACTTTTTACGTGATTATGTAAGGGTTATGTGTTTGACCTGTATGTACATATGAATTTGTGTGTATATCTGTTCCTGTGTACCTACCCTTGTAAATACTCAACGGCTCAACTGATTTTGATAAATGTATATCATTATATTGGATTTGATGGCACGAGTGTCATTGGGAACGTAAAATAAATAAAAAACAAAATGGTCCGCCATTTTTATGAACTTTAATGTGCGGGCTTAACAAAAACGTTTTTTTACAGATTTTTCGTAACTTTGTGCTAAAAATCAGGAAATAAATGACGTAAAGAATTACAAAAACCCTACTGCGGTACACTAAAAAACACAAAGCAAGCAGATGAGACTAAATATAATTATTGAGATTCGATAAAAAAAATACGTATATTTTTCTTTCTTTAATTATGGTCTAATAGATCATAGTCCCCTAGCCTCATAAAATTTATATAAAGTGATTGGGTTCTTCTCATCCTCCTTCGCCGTATCACCGTCTAGTGCCCTCTATCTATCCCAAGCAAGATACTAAATTTAATGAAATTATTGGACTAACTAACTAGCGAATCAAGCTGACAACTTTGACGATTGATCTCTATTGTGAAATTAAAGAAAATAATGTTTATTTACAACGTACAACGTAAAATTTGTACATCTACAATACATTCTTAAAATAATTCATCAAGCTTCCAATAGTTTTGTACTTAATTCTATTGTAAATAGATTTCAATGCCTTACATTGCCAAATGCATACACTATAATGCCTTTACATAGCAAGAGATCAGGTGTCACTTTATTGGTGAGAATGTAGGGTAAGAGGTACCTCTTCCTTTTATTACTTAGCAAATAATGTGATACCTATTCAAAGGGTAAACAGGAAAGCTCGTTGTAAAATTATTCCCGGAATGAAAGACCTAATAGACATTCATTTCATGCAAAATAACGCTAAATAAAATTAAAAAACATTAACGGAACCTTGCGGCTAAAATTTGGTTCACTTGTTTCCTATGTAGGTTAATAATAACTTTTGAACCTCTGAACTGATTTTAATAAAATATATCGTTGAACCATTGCAGTGAAGTCTACTACTAACTATAAAAATTGCATAAAAATCAGTCCACGTTAGACCTTTATCCCGGTTTAAGCTGAGAACTTCTTTCGATTTACTGAACTGATTTTAATAAAAGATATCTAAGATTTTTCACAGGGAAGTTTGATGCGGTTTTCAGTAAACGATGGTAGTAGACCATCGTTTACTGAAAACCGCATCAAAATACTACCACCTGTTTGACCGCTAGGGTTCGACGGACAGTTACAATGTTTAAGATTACTTAAATGATGGGACTGTATGGGGTTAATCTGGCTCAACACAGACCTTGCTGTTAATAATTTTGTAATTATTTATTCCTGCTTATTAATTATGATAATGACATAAGTATATATTTTTTGTATTAGTTAAGCATAAGCAATTTTTAAAAAAGATCTAAAAGTCAATCTGTGGCAGTTTCTACGCCCTGCTTCTCCCACAGTGGTCCAATGTAGAGAAGTGGCAAAAATGAAGATTGCTAGTATATGTAAATATCTACAGTAATAAAGACATTTGTAATTTTGGAATTATGGATATACAGACACAACGACCTACAAAGGCTTCAAACTTTAATAACACCTCACCTGGTCGTTGAGGGTTAAAAATGTGGAAGTGGATCTGTGTCTCAGTAGTACATTCGTTCTGACTTGTATGCAGGATCACCAAAATCCGTCCGCTCGTTTGAGCGCCTATGCCACAGACCCCTCTTTTTCGTCATTTCTGACTTGTACCGCATCACCAATATCCATCCACCCATTTGAGCGCTAGGGTGCCACAGACAGACATACACAGATACACATCCTCACACACACACACACACACACACACACACACACACACTCACACACACACACACACACACACACACACACACACACACACACACACACAGACGTAAACTTCAAACTTATAACAACCCTCTTTCGCCGTCACTGACTTGTACCATATCACCAATATCCGTCCACACGTTTGAGCGCTAGGGATACACAATCTGTGGGTACACACAAAGACACCCTCATATACACAAACTTTCACACACACACACGCAGGCAGATATACGCCTCAAACCTTATAACAACACTCATATTTTTCGTCGTCTGGGGTTAAAAAGTCTAAAATTTGGTTGACTTGTGTCCCTATTAAGCTAATAAGTTTCGAACTACTGAACCGATTTTAATAAATCATCGCAGGGAATTAAAATATCATTTACAAAAAACCGCATTTAAATCCGTCGACTTGTTTGAGCTCTAGAGTGCCACAAACAGACATACACTCATACAAACAGACAGACAGACACTTCAAACTTATAACACCCCACTTTGTCGTCGGTCATAAGAGTGTAGAAATAAGCACCATTGTAATTAATTACATGAACTACTTGTGTCAATACTATTAAGATGAAATTAGAGATACATTTGTTTATTTACACTCAACCAGTATGAATTGCTGTTTAATGTCAATAGTGATCGTAAATAGATTGTGTCAATATTGTGGCTAATCAATGGCACGGTTAAACTTAAACGCTAGTAATAATAGTTAAGCTAATCCATCATCTCAATTGTGAATTTACGATTGTTTTGTATTAACATCGTAATAAATTACCTATATCAACGAGATGTAACATTGTTTTGGATATAACCTAAATATCTTCTCTCCCACAATGGTCCAATGTAGAGAAGAGGCGAAAAATGACGTCTGTTAAATGTATGTAAATATCTATCGTAAAAAAGACATTTGAATTTGACATGACTACATACATGATTGAATGTATATGATAGACTTGTTTGCATGCGTTATAAATTTCGCTCTTGACTGTAAACACGATGCAATCTAGATACAAATTTATAACGTTTAGATTGACGCATAGAAGTATACTCATTTAAAATTATGGCCAAAGCACCTGCATCGAGCAGAGGGGTAAACCCATCGTCACATCGTACAGAAATGCTTATCTGCCCAAATTGTGTTACACTAAATTCTCCAGCTTAAAATGACCTAACTTTGTCATTTAAACCAATATCCGAAGGGGTTATCACGGGGCGTCGCTCCTGTGTGTCCCGCAAACATTTATGTATTCGCTTAAATAATACAGATAGAATAGACGTAGACCTAAACATACACGGCACCGTGGCGGTGCCGTGATTGCTTCCCTTGTATGAGGACCTACGCTCAAAGAGCGAGTGATGACCCTTTGGTCGACTCTGTGGCTGTTTCATTTTGCCGGTCATCAAAATGATACGAAAACGGATATCTATTGGATAGCAAACACATCGTAAAAATTATTATAGACTCCATGTATCATCTGTGAATCTTCACTGTATATAAATAGATACTTTTCTATGTTATTGTCAATTTATCATTAAGAATGAAATATGTGCCTTGGTTTTGATATGAGGCACAATAAATCTTAAGTTACTAATGTCTAACGTTTCTCAACTCGGTTCGGGGTGTAATTCGTAGTACATGTCCTTATTATTATATTTTTGACCAACAGTAAAACCTCCATCCAATTTCACGATCTAATTCATCGCCATTTACTACAATGGAATGAATTCCAATAGAAGCTTCGTTCACCTCAAGAAAACTTGATATTAGCATTATTAGTATCTCGATAGAAATTAAAACAAAAAAATTGAACGCCCTGCGTTAATCTCACTGATACGCGAAATTTGCCCGACAGTTATAGAGGTAGGTAGGAGTAGGAGTAGTTAGTAGTAGAGGAGGTTAAGATAAAAATAATATTAGGAAAAACGCAATGAAACAGCCAAAAAAACAAAAAATATTATGTATGGGATGATCAGCCTTTTCCAATAAACGACGGTAGTAGCGAATATTATTTTTCACACCTTTCATTCGGAAAAGTAAGTTTTGCTCCACGACGAGAGGGAGCATAATGCTACTTTTCTGTTCAAGCTACTTTTTCAATTTATTCATTGGCATGCAGCTTTCACGCAATGTGCCAATTGAACACAGATTAAAATAATAGAATGTAATTATGAAATTACATTATAATCGACAACGATGACGTAGTCGATTAAAAACGAACATGGTTCAAGTTTTAACTTTAACAACGTTATATCAAAATTTATGAATTTTTCGTAATATTTAAAAAAAATGTTACAATAAATTATATGTTTTACTGCAATCAAAACTATCGATGACTGTTATTGTGATATAATGAATATTGATATCCGAAACCATTGTAATATTCGATTCGATCATTTTTACACAATAGTAAAAGTATACAGGAATATTTTATCTGTGGTGACCTTTCCCTAATCCTTCACAATCCATCATTATATAAAAAAAAAGTTTACGTTGTTCGATTACTGTAAAAGTGGTAAAAGTATAATTCAAAGTATAGTTATTTAATTTTTTAGAGCAATTTAAATTTTCCTCATAGTCGGTGTGAAAAGTTGAATGTGTCACTCAGGATCAAAATTATTTTCGTCATGGGCGTTAACGCTTGAATCCTTCGTTACGCTCAGGATTCTAACTTAGAATCCCTCGCTTCGCTCAGGATTCTATCGTAGAATCCTTCCCTTCACTCTGGATTCAATGTACCGCCCTCGCCGTAAATACATCATTTTGCTCCCTTGTGATACAAATAACTATTGACTGCTCGATGCATAGAGTATTTAATCAAAGAGTTTCATTAATTTGAGGGGCGATGCGTATTATGCCCAGCAACATGTCGATTGTGACCTTGTTTACTTTGCTATCAATGTTTTCCTTGGCAGTAAATACTAGAAAATAAATGATGGCGATATTTTCAGACTACTGCGTGTTTTATTTGTATAAAATTATTATAGTATTAAATTAATTTTTTGGTTTGTCTTTAAAAACACTAAGTATTACGCCTACATGTCACTTATAATGCCATTTTTTTCTAGCATTTCATGCCTTGACATATCTTATACCTTGATATAAGTAAATGACAATGACAATGATAATCTCAAGTGCCTCTAAAATGACTGACTAACAGTTTTCTAACCACGAACTATGATAATACCAATAAACGCCTTGCGGAGCCTCTTCACGCCCAGCTATAGTTAACCACTTGCGTGCCACGGTCAGCTATACAGAGCTTACATGGCATGAGGTTCATCGGGATTCGGTAAAGGTGAGGTTAATGATTATAATTATTGCAATGTTACACCTCTTTATTGAAAATGTTTGTCGATCTTCAAGTAGGCTTGTCAGGATAACAAGTCGTCAATATTCTGCAAAAGTAATTGCAGTTGGCAAATGTGAAAATGTCCGTTATTAATTAAGATATGCTTGTAGGGGTTGAGAGTGCTTCAATTTCACCCCGGTCCGACAGATGGCAAGCATCACAAAACGCCTTTGTATTTGGACACTATTAAAACTTATAATGAGCAGGGTTCACTTACTTTTGGATCAAAAACTTCTATATGGCATTGTTAGAGTTTTTTCTATTAGAAATAATCACTACTTCAGTGGAAATCACACTTCTGTGAACTTACGGCAGGTTGGTAAATAAAATAAGAGCCCTCTTTAGAAATACCTGTTTCCACTTACATCCTGAACCATAATGCATTTCAAAAATGTAACCTTAGAGCTCGAGTCTCGCCGTTTGATCAATCATGCGACGAAAAAGGTTTTTGCGGGCATTGAATAGAACTCTCCATTTTAGAAGGAACTTATTTGTCGCGCGGCGCACTGCGACGGTCACGGCAACCACCGTCCAAAGGTTTTCGGTCGGTCTTCGCGTCTAGTCGCCGAGGTTTGAAAGATTGCACTCTTTCTTCACATTTCGAATTACTTCAATGCGCATTCAAATAACTGCGGTAATGGAAGATAGCGAACTGGCGAAATAATGGACGCAAAGGCGAGTTGTTGGGGATTTTGATCTACATAAAATGTGATTTAGAAGTCGCGGTCACAAACTAGACAATATTTGCTTCGTGAAAACTGTAGCACAATTCGCGTTGCGTTAGGCGCTATGAAAAACAGACGATGCGCGTGGAAATAAAATACGATAAAAAGGCACGGCGAGTCGGTGAAAGGGAAGAAGGGGCAAGTCAACGCGAATATGTACCGGAGCCTTTGCCGTCGGCAACAGGCTTACTGTGACACGGTCAAAGCCTTATTTTTGTGTCTCACCTGCCCGCTTGTCAGCGTGTGTGTCACACAAAGCCATGCGAGGATGTAGGATCAAAGCCTGCGCCCCCTACTCCCGTGCCCCACCCTCCCTCGCCCATAGAAACGGTATGTCGCTATAGACTACGAACTTTTCTTTTTCCTCATGATAATCTGTTAATCCTCTCCTTTCTCCTTTTCGATATATTTGTTTTAAGTGTTTTTTATTATTGCGTACCGAAGCTTTGTGATTCGTAGGCGTAGCAGTGAATTACTGGAACAAACTTGAGATGTTAACGTATGTGTGACCTTTATTTCATAGACTAAATGACACTGTCAATACACCAAACCGGTCAGGTGCGAGTCGGACTCCTACACCAAGGATTCCGTACCACCGTACAATGGTAAGGATGGTGTGGAGTGAATAGTTTGGATTTTATATAGCAAAATGTTGTTAACAAAGTATAGTGCGGCTACTTTCACACTCCATGTATGAAGCAAAGTGCATTCATAAGTTTGTATGTGGTTTACAGATAAATAAATAATTTTATTCTGTTTTTAGGGTTCCGTACCCGAAGGGTTCCAAACGGGACCCTATTACTAAGACTTCGCTGTCCGTCCGTCCGTCCGTCCGTCTGTCACTAGGCTGTATCTCAAGAACCTAGCTAGCTAGAGAGTTGAAATTTTCATAGATTATGTATTTCTGTTGCCGCTATAACAACAAATACTAAAAAACAGGATAAAAGAAATATTTAAGGGAGCTCCCATACAACAATACCACATACAAACTTATGGATGCACCTGGTTACGTACATGGAGTGTGAAAGTAACCGCACCAATAACTTTGTAAACAATATTTTGCTGTGTAAAATCCGAACTATTCACTCCACACCATCGCTTCCATTGAACGGTGGTACGGAACCCTTCGTGCGCGATTTAGACTCGCACTTGACCGGTTTTTTAGTATTTGTCGTTATAGCGGCAACAGAAATACATCATCTGTGAAAATTTCAACTGTCTAACTATCAAGGTTCCAGCCTGGTGACAGACGGACGGTCGGACGGACGGCGGAGGCTTATTAGTAATAGGGTTCCGTTTTACCCTTTGGGTACGGAACCCTAAAAAAGGCAAAAAAATAGTTTATTTTATAGGGATACCTTTAAATAAAAATTAAATACGCTCAAGTGCGGGTCGGACTCCCATACGGAACCGTACATCATACCAGAAAACTTAGCCACTAAAAATAATAAGAGAATAATATTACACAGTCAGGTCATAAGTTCTGTCACACAATAAAAACTTTTGAATTTAGAACGCTGGCCACAAAAAAGTTTATTGAATTCGAATTTCGAATTTTTTATGAAAATAAAAATGTGTGCCAACGGCTTTAACTATGACGAAAAGTTTCCGGACCGGACTAGTACACCGGACCGACGGACGGATAATATATGTATGTCCGAACGTGGATTTGATAGATTGCGTAACCGATATCAAATCTATTGCACCAACACAACCATGTGATAAGCCTCGAGATTTACAATCATAATTGTGGGCTCGAAATGGTGAGGCCTTTGCCCAGCAGAAAATTTCGCAGCGGGTGGTGTTAAACAGCTGTCATGTATGGGGACCCCTTTTAATTTATAAAATCTCGTGTAGTTATCTGTTGCTGTAGGTAGCGGCAACATAAATACAATTTTAAGTCTACCTATTACGGTTCATGAGAAACAGCCCGCTGACGGCCGGATGGACGGACAAACGGACGGACGAACAGCGGAGGCTTGATAATAGGGTCCCATTTGCCACCATCGGTTACGGAACTCTGAAGACAAACGTAGTTCCTTATTTATTGTTGGACAGACGGACTGACGGACATCGAAAGCTTAGTAATAGCGTCCCGTTTGGCACCTTCCGCGTACGGACCCCTACTGAAAAAATGCTGTATCATATACGAAATAATGTTTTGTTTCAAATTTAATCTATTGCTTTTATCCAGGACCGTCCCAAGTAATAAAGTCTAGAGACATCATACTCAGTGAATAATAGAGAGCCAGACCGAGGCACTAGTTTACAGCTCAATTTCACAGTTCATCACTCTGAATTGTTCACATGACACACCCCAGCAGCTATCAACCTCGTACAATCTCTCCAACAATGTAGAGAATGCTTCATTCAAACATACTACAATATGTTTTAGGTTTACATCTGCGATTTATTAGCGGTATTCAATATTAGCTGGCGAGGCAAACCACATGTCGGAATGCTTTGCTGCAGCTTTCATTCAGGAAAATTACTAATCAAATCAAAGTAAGTAGGTTTTTCTGCTTTCAAGATCTTAACTACCTTCTTAAGGGTCGTGTACCGGTAAAATTTGCGACGAGATTCGCGGTGGTTGACATTTTGGACGCAACCATATTAAATAAAGGTCATAAGAGTTGATGCAGCTGCAAACATGATTACGTCAATCGCTGCGGCGGAACGGTACGAGAATTGTGAGTTTTTCATAAAAATTTCAAAGAACCACTAATAATTTCTTAATTTTAATTATACAGTTTTAAAATATTTTAAATACCTATTTTTAATGCCGTATCAATATTCATATTAGAGCCCCAGAAATAGCAATTTTTACGTGAAAATCATCTCTCCAACGTCTTCAAAAAAAAAAAAACGTCTTCCCAATGTATTTTTTTTTTCGGTTTTTGGGAAGTGTCTCCTTGAATTTGACAATATGTATCACTTTAAAAAATTGTAAATTTGAAAATCAACACAAATGTTTGTATGGCATGAACGTGGCCGTAGTATATTTGTGTCATCCTACAGCTCTCACTTCTTAAAATACATAATAGATCCGCAGGTGAATGATATGTATGTTTTTGGACTAATCTATGTCACTAGTATTAAAGTCATTCAATAAATTCTTATTTATTGGGTCAGTCTTCGTCACGTCACTCTGGCGACAATTCTGCGAAGGCGTGGTCGTCAGACGTTGGACGCACCTTAAATAAAAATTATTGTGTCATCACAATTTCCAATTACTTAACAAAAAGCTTTCTCTTTGAGTTCCTTTCTGAAACGAGCTAAATAGGTAATTTTTGACAGGAAACCACAATATACTTAGCTTATTGGATTTTTGATCTCTTAAATTAAGAAATTGTCTAACAACTACATATAATATTCATGGAGAGGCGTACCCTTTTAGTGAAATAGGACTCACCTACGGTATTATAAACAATGTCACTTTTGTGCAATAAAAGAAAATACCTATAATCTTAAAGAATTAAAATACATAGTATAAAATCTTATAGTAGATGAGTCATATACAAAATCATGAATTACTCGTAATTATCACAAACAAGTCGTATGAACTTCGTCATGAAGGTAACAAATTAGGGTTTCCAGTTAGCTAAAATATAACTGAAACATACTAATCGGACCTTCTCTTTCTTCCGTAGTCGGCTTCAGCGCAAGCGGCTCTTCAGGCAGCGCAGGCGATCTCTAACAGCGCGGGCGCAGCCCTAGTCGCCGGCGCGGGCGCCGCAATTCAGCCGGTCAACGGCGGCACAGAAATACAGGTTCAATATGATGCACGTATCGATATCCTGAACTTACGTTATTCATGAATTGACCTAATGTTATCCTCTTATAATATGATTAATGTGCCTCTTCCGACCCGTCTGAGATATTGCGCAAAACTCAAATACAGCATCACGCCTTTTCCCATAAGCCATTCGCCTCGCAAATGCTCAATTGCGCCCACGGTTAGCTCGTTATTGGTGACGTTCAGTACCTAACAATTAACTAGATTTCCCTAATTAAAATCAATGAAATCAGCCCACATTTACTTATTGTTTGGTATAGGCCTCCTCTTTACTACGCTATCCACTCCGGTCTGTGCCTTCTGCAGCCATTGCTTGCCAGCTATGGCGATGATATCGTCCATCCACCTGGCCGGTGGTCTGCCCACTGGACGCCTTGCGGTTCTGGGTAGACACTCTGTTACCGCCTTGGTCCACCTTCCGTCATCTCTCCTTGCTCCTGTCCTGAGTCCTGTTCAATCTCGTGATTCTGTTGCCGACATCGACGACCTTTGTACTACGTTCTTATCTCCATATTGCGAATACGACGTTGAAGCCTGAAGCCTAGCATGGAACGCTCCATAGCCCTTTGTGAGACTTTAACTTTGTGCAACTTAGCTTCCATTTTTGGTAACATACGTATGCGTGGGCAGCGCGTATTGTTTAAAATCATTTTATGAATAGTACTTGTGTTTTTTTTTATTATTATCTATATATTATTCATACATTTGATAAATCACTGTTTTACTATTAATATTTTAAGTAGATTATATACCTACCTCGTAACTTTAACAACAGCATTATAACTGCCTACACAGTAGCAAACCAACAGGGATACGTCCCTACTCATAAATGCTAATACCCCGAGACGGTCAAAACGGTTTACCGTAAATTCGAAGCAGATTACGAGGCCACTTAAGTATCAGAGTAATGCCCCGTCTTCCAGCGACTTGGGAATCCTGTGCATTTACACGAAGCGGCTTATCAAGAAAATGTTAATAAACATAAAGTTAATCGAGACATCTTTCCCTAATATTTACCGCTTTTGAACAGCTTTTTCTTCCAAACCAAGTAGCGACAGGCGGTAGTAAATGTACATGCCAAATACGTTCTTGGATCGGTATTCGACTTTCCGAGAGTTAATTAATTTTGATTTAATTACTTACACATATAATCTGTGTTGTAATCAAACTGTCGCTCTACTCGTACTCGTGAACTCTTACAGCAAAATAAATTGATTTAATTATATTTCCATTGTTACAGGGTGGTCCAAACACAGTGCTGCGGGTGATCATCGAGCACATGCTGTATCCGATAGTCCTCGATGTCCTTTACTCAATCTTCCAGAGGTACGGGAAGGTGCTCAAGATCGTCACATTCACCAAAAACAGTGAGTACATCAAACAAAACACTACTTACTCTTAACATTTAGAACGCAGTTTAACTATGGCTAATTTTAGTAGTAAGTTCAAATAAGCCATGTTTACGAGACGTCGTCGGTCAAATGTAGCTGGCATATTAATTCTATGTAAAGTCAAGATGCCAACAATGCAACAATGAGTTTCATTCATAAATATTACACGAGTTTGTAGGCCCAGCTTGTTCATGTTAACCTACTCTATCATGACGACCGGTTTAGCCTAGCGGGTAGTCACACCCTGCCTACGAAGCTGACGGTCCTAGGTTCGAATCCCGGTAAGGGCAAATATTTGTGTGATGAGCTTGAATATTTGTTTCTTAGCCTTGGATGTTTTCTATGTATTTACCTAAGTATTCATCTCACTATTAAATATATCGTCGTCTAGTACCCTTAACACAAGCCTTGTTGATTCGATTTTTGTGGACGACCTCTGTGGCGCAGCGTTTGTGGCTCTGCTACCATGCGAGAGGTCCCGGGTTCGATCCCCAGCTAAGGGTAAAAAACAAATTCCCAGGTCTGGGATGTTTATATATGTGTGACGTGGCTGTTTCTGGTTCACACGACACTATTCTAGTGTGGGGCCAGAAGCAATGTATGTGCCTATATGTAAATGTTTATTGTTTACTTAAGATTGTTCTCTAATATTTATTTATTTATTATTATTATATTCCCAGGTTTGACTCTACAACACTTGCAATGGAAGTACAACTCCAATATATGCATTTTCCAAAAATACATGTCATGTTCAGTGTACAAAAAAACAAAAACATTAAACTCCTTCCTGTATTAAGAAAAGATTAAGAGTAACCTACCTACTACCTAAAAAGCTCCGTGAGATTTTATGGGTTTCACGCTTGCTTTTCACACAGGAGATGCAGGTTCGATGCCTGACCATATACCAATGACATAATTTATTTATCTTAAGTACAATATCGGACGTTCCGTGTTTCGGATGGCACGTTATGTTGCAGGTCCCGGCTACTATCCCTACGTGGTAGTGGTCGTAAAACCCCTCCATCAATCCGCACTGAGCCAGCGTGGTGGAATATGGCTTAGTCTTACTCGTATCCGGGTAAAGGCCTGTGCCCCTCGGTGGGGATATTAATGGTCTACATTATTATAACCACCTACACAAATATGGGCACAAGAAAATTATGTGGGTATCGATCACATTACAAATTATGGATCACGTACCGCACAATACTCGTGTTCACGCTAATGGGCGTAACGTCAAAGCGCGTGAACCGACATGAACGTTATGTAAATAAGAGTCAGAAATAAGAGCCAAAAATCTTTTTTTCTCGAACTGACACGCCATTAGTTTTTTGCGGGGCTTTACAATTTTAAGATCGTTTTTGCAACTCCTGACACTGAGTTGAGTCATAAAAATAACTCGTTAATATTCATAGGATTAGGATTCAAAGGATATTTTTCTACATAGTTGACCACGCTAAAAAACCTTTACCATATACCTATACAAATCCCTGTCCGCTATGTCCGTACAATACAATTTGCTAACCAACAGCAATGGTTAGCTGACTAAATATAATTATGTAACCAGACAAGAAAATACTATTTTAATTCATGTCGACGTGTTATATGATAGATTTACTAACAAAACAGAGGCTCGGAATCCAAGGGCGCAATCCGTTTAAAATTTAAACCGTACCCTCATGCATATCCTAAATAAATCCGGGAACGCTGGGAGGTTCTACGTAGAGGTACATATTTGATAAGCTCGCCGGGATGGGCCGACCGAGGCGCTTAGAACCACGCTAATTATTGTTCTACAACTACCTTGGCTTGTGCGTTTCTTGATAAACATTGGGCGTGTATGGATACTGGTATCTGACCTGTTATATTAGTATAAGAGAGATCCAGGCCATTCCCGTCCTAATTTAAACGAAGTTGGCACAGAAAAAAAATCCTCGACGTGGACATGATAGCAAAAGAACCTATGTATCGACATTTTAAGTACAATAAACTGATGCAAATTTCCCGATTTGCTTATTTTCTGAACTAGACAGTATGTGTAAGAAGAAAAAAAGGAAACTCACAATTCTGGAATATCATAAAAAATGTGCATAGATCACGTTTACCTCTAATTGCATCTCTCGATGTTCTCGGAACGAATGACCTGCAGCTAAAACGTAAAAACCTATCCTGTAAAATCCAGGTCAGCACTAATTTGACTTTTAAACAGATAGATGTCGACTCAGGTATCTGCAGGTATGCTCTTTGTTCGAGATATTTGAAAAAGAACTGTGTTTTAGTACAGCCAACAAAGATAACTTTTAATATCCCTTCACATGTTGGAACATAATACTTTTTTAGTTATTTTGTCCCTTTATCTTCAAGCTGGATATTTATGTATAATAGGATTAGGGCCTTAATTTGTTCGACACAATATTTGAAAGATCCGTGTATATCTTATATATATTTTTAATAATATTTGTTTAATAGTTAATGTGGAAGTAACTATTAACCAAACGTGGATACAACATCTGAATATTTCCTGGCAATGCGTTCTATCTGCTCATAAGTTATCGTCGAAGCTGCCGTGGCTGGGATCTACCTCCGCTAATACCGCGTTTCCAATTTCCGAACAGCCTGTATACTCACATACAGCTGATGTAACTATTGTTTGCAAGTACTTAATCGGCTTACATAGGTAATATTACATTAACATTGAGAGCTTCGTCGTGTTATAGTGCTGATCTGCTGCAATTTCTGTGTATAAGTTACCTAATTGTACTAATGTACTCGGTGCTTAGAGCGGAATGCAAGTTAATTCCGCAACCAACAAGTTATCTCAACTTTCCTTTGAGGAGTTTGTAATAAGTTTATGTAAAATTTGATAGTTAATTTTGGCGCTCTAGTCGTAACCTATCTATCACCATTATTTTCTGACTGTAAAAAACCCTAAGTTATACTGGATGCATTACTGAGATAAATATAGAGGGGGATCTTCGAGAGTTGAAGTTTTACGTTTTTATTAAATCGATTGCTTAAAAAAACTATTCCATTTTAAAAATCTTTACAAATTAACCAATCCCACATAATACTGTATTTAAAACACGCAGGTAAACATTGGATGAATAAAAATTTATAAGCATTGGACTAGGTGACGTATATGTGTAGGTGTGCAGTTTTATGTCTATTTAGATTTCTCCAAACCTCATTCACATATCTTATCCGAAGTAAACCCCAACTCGTCCAGTTTGCACGTTTTAAAGTCGCTCGGGTTGTATCGGCTGCGACAGCGTGCAAGTCAAATATCCTAAATTTCGCGTACACGAGCTCAATCCGAACCGACGTACATCGCAGATCCGAAACGTATAAATTCTTACTTCAATTATCCTGTCTCACAGCGGGGAGCAAATAAACCACATATTTCGTTCCCTTTTTCACTTTCTACCTATGTACACGAGGATTTGTTGTATCGAAGGCGTGCCTTATACCGTTTGTCGTCCGAAGTCACTTTGGCTAAATCAGTGTTATTTTTATTTGTTGGCCCGTATTTCATTTGGACGGTAACGGATGAGATACAGTGTTCCGAATGTTTCTGAGATATGTGTGCACATTCTAGCGGTTGGCATTTCTGCCGTTAATGAATCCCCTCAATGGATCAGACCAAATATTTGCCCTCCGATTATTTCCCGCCCGTACATTCGTAGAAGTTGCCAGCCGTTATCAAACAAGAACTGCAAATAAACAAGCGGCTTCCACATTTTACCGAATTTAATATTTTGCCCACATCCATATTTACACTGTCGACATCGCGTCGCAAAGTTAAGCCTTGCTGATATTTATTTGAATATAAACACGCGGATGAGACATTTTGCTAAATGTTTATGCAATCTCTTTCTGAAGAGCGTTCCAAGGGTTGCCAAACGTAGTGGTAATGAAAATCGTGGGGAGTAAACCATTTTGCGGTTACGCGTGGTTATTACCTAATGGCGTTTCGGCAGGTAGGTTCCGTCGGCAGGAGGCGACGGGCGACCGTTGACGGGGGTTACCCATCAAACGTTCGCCTAATCCAGGAACAAATCTCAATGAAGAGCGCGCCGACTCTCCTTAATCCCCTCCCCGTGCCCTTCCCACCGCCCGATTGGCTTTATTAAGGTGTAGACTGCTAGAATTATAATGTTACCCCTGTTTGTGGTAGGTATCGCGCTGTGCCAGCGATGACGTCACAAGACTCACAAGCCACCGCCTTAATTACCATTCGCTCTGCAGAACAATGTCTTCGGCTTTGATTTCTGGCCGTTGATATTTTTATTACCTAGCTTTCGATTCGGTATCCCTATTATGTTCAACGGAGTCGAGACGTATGGCTTCGGGCTTAGCTTCGAGTTTTATAGCATAGACCGGAGCGTCAGTCCAATACCATGAGGGGTTCTGATCTGAGTACCTTCACATAAAGCCACTTATTTTCGCGGGTCCTATAAATTTGTTGTTATTGATATAGCCGCAAGGTTTGTGAAATGGCTCGGGCCGGCGCTTTCAGCTTGACATTCGGACTGAAAGGGTGCATTAATTGCGAACGACGCATTCAAGTCTGGTGGAGCAAGGTTGCGATTTATTCAGATTATACATTAATCCCCCCTCCCCCCTCCCCCCTCCCCCCTCCCATTCCGGAACCGCCGCCGCGCCGGACCCGCAGTACCTTCACTTAATATTTACATAGCGGAAGCAACCCCTTGCAACACAGCGAAATGCGGATTACGAAATTTTAATATAAAACCGCAACTTCCATCTTGCGTTTATTCAGAGATTGACGTTTAAATATTCTATTTAATAAACTAATTGCGCGTTCCGGTTGAATTTTTGATGAACTGATTGATTTGAGATGATTTGAATTTCTTCCGCCGAATCGGAGTCGGGGATGTTTAATTTGTTTTCGGAATTGTTGCTTTATGAATAAACAATAGTTCCATTTATGCTAATTAAAGTGCTAATTTAAGATGTATTTCAATATTTGTTTAACCGCTGACTCGTCGAATGATAATAAGAATTGTTACATTCACTTACCTTAAGCGTTAGTAAAGTACGTAAGGCTTCATTAAATACTATAAACATGCATGCATATAATAACCAGAAAGAAGAAACCAAGTCAATTAATTAAATCAGTCCAAAAAAGCTACCTTTAGTTAAAGATACTTATCTTTAACTAAAGGATCTTTGGGAGCATATTTCCAACAACGATCAACTGTAACCTAATTAGTTAACTAAACAACATTACGTAGCGACCGTATCAATATTCGACATATTTATTTCTTTAGTAAATTGAATGACTGACAATCGTGCTCAGCTAAATCGTGCTATAATATAAGGCCAATGAAGCCATAAAAATAAAATACTAATAATAATAATTGTTTATCTCTGGCAATATAAAACCTATAGAAAATACATAGGTAAATAATTAAAATCTAAAATATAAAGGTACATTTTGTATTTTTCTCTTGGTGTACACGGGGCCAGTTTTTAATTATCCACCTCTCTCATTAAGTGTACTAATGAGCCCATTATCAGAGGTTCTCACTCTCTCCCAGGACGCGGGTACCCGGGACCTGATGACCGCGAAGTAGTCAGGGACCCTAGCGTCGGCGAACATGCCCGAAGCACTTACAGTAGCGAGGCAAACGCAGCTGTTTACGGGGGGCGTTGTTATATTGTACTCTGAGGGTGTAATATGACCGTCTGGTGTAGCTGTTCCACAGTTGACATAAATACGAGTATAAGAACATAATGAAATATTGCGGTGCGAGATAAATTAAAAGACCTTGCACACATATACCACAGAGGTATTTTACTCCGCGGAATTGGGAGAGGTAGTTACTTAGGTCCATATTAATAAACCGTTCTCAGCTCTAAGCGTGAAAATGACAGATTATGTGGATTTGATAGAGTAAAACCGTAATTGTGACATAGCTGAGACAACTCTCAGAGCTGACAGCAGTTAATAAACTGGCCTTAGTCGTTGGCAAACGTGCGCATGGGTGTTGTCGTGTGCGAGAGCCAAATCATTCATTCTATTTATTAACGGAATAAAGATGTCTAATATTGATGTCGTAACTATATCGTAGAATTCACTAAACTCATTCTACGATATGGTTCATGATAAATCATGAAATAGCCAACCATGGTTGCATTAGAACTTTCATTGAACGAAGAAATAATTTGGGGCAAAACACCGCGGTAGCTTAGGTGAAGACTAAAGAGGGCGAGCGCAGCGAAGCCCCGAATAGTCTTCGTGTTAGGTGTATATGCATAAAACAAAAAACACGTAGTACAGGGTATAGATGCTTTTAAGGAGACATGTTTTCGTAAATTGCAACCATTTCTTATTATTATTTCATTAAATAATTGACTATATCGTAAAATGGTTGGCCATTTCAAGAAATTATGAATTCATGGTTGGCTATTTCAGAAAACACGATATAGCTACGATATTGATTCGGTCACTATGAAATTTTGTTAGTTAACATTTGATGAAAATAAGCCCCCATAGATAATTAGGTAGGTACTGATTAAATTAACGGACTTGGTTTTACGAGTACATAAGGTCTCACAACTTTTTACGGTAGAGTAATCTGCCGTGCGGGTCGGGCTGACTTCTTTCGTACGCATGGATCTCATTTCTTTTCAACCGACTTCCAACAGGAGGCGGTCCCCAAGCTGACTGTTCTTTTTTGTATGTTTGTTACGCGATGATTCCGACAATTAGGAATCGATTTTGATGATTCTTGTTTTGATTGGTAGGTCCATACTTCAGAAGTGGTACAATATAAATTTATTAAAATTTTATTTGCGCTTTTTGAAAAAATCAATAAAAACAAAAAAATATACACAGATGACGGTTTTGTTTTGTGGTACCTACATAGACTTCATTCGCATACCGACCGGGGAGGAAGAAATAGGGCTTAAACTTGGAATCGTTTTTTTTAGTTTTTAACTTGGTGATT
The DNA here is from genome assembly GCA_949825045.1 of Argyresthia goedartella. Taxonomy (NCBI): domain Eukaryota; kingdom Metazoa; phylum Arthropoda; class Insecta; order Lepidoptera; family Argyresthiidae; genus Argyresthia; species Argyresthia goedartella. The sequence continues at coordinate 3,382,045 of OX463815.1, forward strand.
ATTTCGGATACTATTTTTACTATAAACTTTTACTATAACTACGTTATTTGTGTGCAATAAAGTATTGAATACACGCTCGTCACGTGTAGAACGATGCATTCCCATGCTCTACCAAATGCAGCAAACAACGACTTAATATTCCTTCAAATAGCATATCACCTACCAGAATCCACTATTTACCTGCAGATCTCTCTATCTCGGTAGTGAATGTAACGAAAACTTGTTTAATCTAACGGATAAATTTTCTGTCAATACTGAACGTAAAAATAAAAGGCTTAGAGAGCGATTCAAGTATGACCATGAATCTATGACCTGTAGAACGACATCTTATAGCAAAAGTACCAGAGATATGGCAGTCTGCGTTTATCATAAATTACCGTTAAACAGAAAGCATCTCTCTTGTAATCAGTTTCTGAAGGCATTAAAACAGTATTTAAAGCTTATGTGACCAGTGACCCTGACTGAATTTTTTGAATACGGCAAATTATATATCTTTGACTCATTAATGAGTGTTTTACGTGTTATATAGAATTTTATATAATATTGTAAGTTTGCACTAATGAAATTTATTTTATTTTAAAAATTAAATTTAATAATGTTATAATGAAAATTCTGCTGATTGATTATGATTGAGATTTTTCTTATGTTAACTTTATTTTATCAAATTTCCTTGAAAATTTCTGATGAAATGGTCATGCCGCCATCGGTAAAATTACATTAGTACATTATTCTTTACTATACACAGTCAGGTCATAAGTTCTGTCACACAATAAAAACTTTTGAATTTAGAACGCTGGCCACAAAAAAGTTTATTGAATTCGAATTTCGAATTTTTCATGAAAATAAAAATTTGTACTTTTTAGAATTTTCCTCATTTTTAAATATGGAGTGGACACTTAAAGAAGACCGTGTCGCAGTTATTGCGTTGCATCGTTGCGGTTACGCGCCAATTCAGATTTTCGATTTACTGAAAAATTTGAATATAACCAAAAGATTCGTTTATCGTGCCATAAAACGATACAATGAAGACTCTAGTGTAGATGACAGGTCAAGAAGTGGTCGCTCTCGCTCTGTTAGGACTCCAGCAGTGATAAAAGCTGTGAAGGCGCGAATTCAAAGAAATCCCATACGTAAGTAGAAACTGTTGGCCCTTCAGATGGGGTTAAGCAGGACCACAGTGAAAAGGGTGTTAAATGAAGACTTAGGGCTTAGGGCTTAGGAGACTGAAGAGATGCCGCGCTTTATTGAAGCGGTGCGCGGGAAAAAAGCATCGGGAAATTCTTTTTTCGGATGAAAAAAATTTCACCGTGGAAGAGAGCTACAACAAACAAAATGATAAGGTGTACGCACACAGCAGTGAAGAAGCGAGCAACCGTATTCCGCGTGTCCAACGAGGTCATTTTCCATCCTCGCTCATGGTTTGGTTGGGAGTCACTTATTGGGGCTTAACTGAGGTACATTTTTGTGAGAAAGGCGTAAAAACGAATGCAGTTGTGTATCAAAATATAGTCCTCAAGAACCTTGTGGAACCTGTTTCTCATACCAAATAACAGGCACTGGGTATTCCAACAAGATTCTGCGCCAGCTCATAGAGCGAAAAGCACACAAGACTGGCTGGCGGCGCGTGAAATCGACTTCATCCGGCACGAAGACTGGCCCTCCTCCAGTCCAGATTTGAGTCCGTTAGATTACAAGATATGGCAACACTTGGAGGAAAAGGCCTGCTCAAAGCCTCATCCTGATTTGGAGTTACTCAAGGCATACTTGATTAAGGCAGCCGCCGATATTGACATGGACCTCGTTCGTGCTGCGATAGACGACTGGCCGCGCAGAGTAAAGGCCTGTATTCAAAATCGCGGGGCTCATTTTGAATAAACTTTATTACCATAAGAATCTATGTTTTATTAAGTTCATTTTGCTATATAAATGTTTACATAAATAATAAACATATCTAAATAATTTCATATTGCACATGTGACAAAACTTATGACCTGACTATGTATTATACTGTAATTTATCGCAATGAAAAAATTACATAAAAATAATTAAAAATAATTTTGTAATCGCCTACAATTTGAATAGGATTACAAAGTTACATTTGCATTTGGGAATATCTAGAAATTCGGACTGATATTAGGAAATCTTTTAATTTTCTAGTTTTGTACGCAATAGACTAATCAAATCAAAATGTCAAGCTAGTGGGTCTGCTATTGTTTTACAGAGCGTCAATGGCAAAATTAAGGAACTTTCACTTGCCGTGTAATTTTGGAATATAAAATAAATGTTGTTTATTAATGTCCCCACTAAGGGGCACAAGCTGGAACGAGTAAGATTAAGCCATACTTCTCCAAGCTGGCTCAGTGCGGGTTGATGGAGGGGTTTGGCAACCACTACCACGTAGCGATAGTAGCCGGGATCTACAGCTTAACGTGTCATCCGAAACACTGAACATCCGATAATATTCTTAAGATTAATTAATTATCTCATTGGAACATGGTTAGGGTTCGAACCAGCATCTCCTGAGTGAGAAGCAAGCGTGAAACTCATTAGACCACGGAGCTCTTCTGAATATATATACGTAGTTATATTGTGAAAATTCAGAATTGTAGCTTTATCCATAACAAACAGTTATGAATAAAGCTAGCAAGGAAATGCCATGAATGGCTTCAAGAACAGGATAGAAGGTTGTACCTTTCCTCGTCTTGGCGGCGTCACTGCCGTGCCCCCAGATAGGTATAAGAGTTAGCATTAGAGTACTCTTTCTTACTTATAGTTGTCAGCACAATCGGAAAGAGACTAAACAAATAAATGGGTCTTCCTCTTTCATGACGCTCTCCTTTATATATTTACCAGCTAGCGAACTTCGCATCGCCTAACAGATGAGAGAGCTGTCAATTGCGGATGATTGCGGTGTTCCAACCCTAATTTATAAAAACAAAATAAAACTATATTTTGATAGTTATTCTGCTATTCGAGGCGGAGACGAATCCAACAAACAAGAGATCATTAAAATCAGTCCAGCCGTTACTGAGCTATTGTGGTGTGACTTATGCGACTTTTTTTAATATCTCTAGGTTTAAATCTCACATGCCTGCAATGCGCGAAAACATTGCAGGCATGTGAGAACATAGAAGATTAGCTAATAAAAGCTGGCCACCTCGATAGCGGCCTCACCTTCAACTTACCTTTAGGGGGATAGGAATTCAAATGTAAAAAATTATCTTAGCCGATGTATTAGGCTAACAGCACAACATTACTTAATATTTTTATGACAATTTAATAAATAATAAGTATATAAATTTAAATCCGGTGCGAAATTGTAAAAAATATATGTGAAAACAGATTTGTGTTAACTTCGTGAGACTTTTCTATCAAGCGAAAATAATCAAATTACGTTTTCATGTTATCGAATCCAAACTGACACTCATGATCAATAAACTAGAATAATCGCTGGTATACTTTCTTACATTTATAGAAGGATAATATAAAAGGTTTTTTGTCTCTAGGGTACAAACTTTCTTATAGTATCTAAGCATAGATACACAATACCTACCTATACATATTTATATACCCTTAAACAAATAAATGTGCCACCTGACCTGACACTTTGCAAATGTAGATAGTTTTGATACCTCTTGTACTAAAGGTAAATTATAATTTAATCTTGTGGGTCGATCCAAAAGTAATTCTAGTTAGAAAAACCAGAGATAGATAGATAGAACACGTGATGATGGTTGTACATCTTAGCATGTCTAAAGGAGTGTTCATTTAATTCAGAATTATTTTTATCTCTTTCTGCTTAACATCTAATTTATTTAAGTGCAAATAACACCCACGTATAATGCGTAATTCACAAAAACTCTTTGCAGGCTTCTATATTCTATTTTAGCGTTCCCAAATGGCGGGCCGACACAGAAAATATGGGGTCTTAAGGAGCGTTTAACTATGTATGAAGGAGACAACGCGTAACTTTTAATTTGGGCTGACATTTCTTTCGCCTCTATGAGTTTTCTCCAACGATATATACAATTTTGGACGTATTCACTTGATGGAAAATAAGGATAAACTACCTTTATTGTTTGTTATTTATTTCCATCTTAACTATTTAGGTGTAGCTGAATCGTAGAAGATAAAGCTAGTTTTGAAAACAGTAAAGGAATTTCAAATGCCGTGCTTTACTCACCTTTACATGGATAAAATCTTAAATTATACTCTTATGTGAGATCCTAAAGGGCGAATTATACTTGTTTATAGTAATTTAGGTTTTTATTACTATTATTTCCAAAATTACAGCACCAAATATTGTGTAGTTATATACTCAGGTGTGTGCTATGTGACATCGGGAAAAAAACAAGAATTTATGTTCTCGCCCCGCGGACGGCAATGATCGTGCGGCTCACGCCTTAAATTAGAGGGTTTAGGGCTTATCCTCTCGCAGTAAATACACTTGACGACGAACTACTGCTCGGACTCGAGACCTGACGTATTTTCCCCTCGTTTCCTCCGTTGTTTATGTCTGTTTTGAGCGGGTCGCCACTTAATTTAATGATTTTTTTGGTCGGCGTAAATATATACTAGAACTACGTGTAATAAAATTGAAAGACAGTCGTAGATGCTCGTGTTGTTCGCCTGAAAGAAAATGGTGGCGATTCTTTGCGCTTCGAGCTCGCTTAACGAGTTAGATGCAGTACGTAATGCCTTCTTCTTTATCACTAGTCGGAGAGCAAGAAATTGATAAAATTCCTCTCTATTTCCAAACCCATTCAGCTGCGGTGGTATGCAGTTATGTACCACAAGCATCACAAACTCCCATGTTCATAATAATTGTAGAACATCTCGGTGCGCCACATCAAAGTTTCAACAATAGCGTCTAAAGTTCGCGACAGTGGCAATAAATTTGTACACTTCAAGTTTATAAGGTAAGTAAGACAATATAGGCACAGAACTTGTTTGTTCGCATATTCGCTAAGTGTTGTGGATGACAAAATAGCTGAGGTGCACCTGGGGCGCAAGGTGTGGAGGGCTTACAGTGTCTCGCGCCCGGGCCCGCGTCGGGCGCCAATTTTAACTTTGAAGTTCTTAGCTGATGTCCTATAGAGTGCCATATATATATATATATATATATGAGGCCCTCTATAGCACGTTCTATGTAGATTCCTAGAATGCAGGATGCTCTTATTGGATTTACAGATTTTAAAAGTGTTTGAAGTGAGTCCTAAGGGAACTATCTACATTTTTATCTTTTCCATGTCCCTGAATTTAACCCATTAACAGTTAGAGAAAAGTAAAGAGTACTTTTAATTATACTAAGCATATTTTTTGTTTGATCACAGATTCATTCCAAGCTCTCATCCAGTATCCAGACACGGTATCAGCGCAAACGGCGAAAACGGTAAGTAATAAAAACTTGGTAGTTTTAGACTAGCGAGGCCATAAAACAAAGTTCCTATTGCCGCACGTTTCATTCACTTTAATGACACACTTTCCAACTACCTAGAAATGAAGTAACGTACTTTTGCGGAAGGGGATAAACTAAACATCGTACTTTTATGGTAACTATGACAGAAACAGATCTTAACTTTAGAAACTTCAGCTGTCTGAGAACATCGTAAAGACCACCAGTTGTGTAGGTACCTCGGGACCTTCTGCCTTAAAAACTGTGAAGTTATATTAGGAGTCTTAGATTGTATTACTGTCATAATCTATTGACTTTAAATAATGAGGTTGATTACTAAATCTACCTTGGCAGGAAATGCTAGAAAATTAATTATTATTACAAAATTTGGAGACTATCGTGCATTTTTTAAATGAAATATGAGAAAACGCAGTATTCAGCTAATATTTCACTTATATATCATTTATTTGGTATATTATAACAGAGCTCCGTGGTCTAATAGATTTCACGCTTGCTTCTCACACAGGAGGTGCAGGTTCGATTCCTGACCATGTACCAATAAGATAATTAATTAATCTTAGGTGCACTACACGGACGTTCTAACGGTGATGGAAAACATCGTGGGGAAACCTTTATTACTCCATAGCTGCGGCAATGGGCTAGAACCCTGTCACGCAAAATGGAGTATTGAATAGCTGGCTAAAAGTGGGCACAATTGTGCCTCTGCCACCCCGTATGGGAAAAGGCGTGAAGCTATCTTATGTGTTGGTATATTTTCCTGCCAAGGTGTAATTTTGGACCAACTTATTTTCCCATTCATAGTTGTTAATGCAATAACTTCATATTAACTAAGCCGTTATAACTTTTTAGGTGCTAAATTAGATATTATGGACGCCAAATTGTTTGCTGGGTTAATCTATAAATAATAACAAAACATTCAAAATCCATGGGTATAGTAAAAATATCATGGTATAAAGTTTTATAAAATCGTGCCCCTAACACAACCTTCATTCTGTAACGCTTTCTGTAATACAAAATGTATGTTTAATTTGGGTCATGAAATACGGGGTAGGTAGTAGGCAGGTATACCGACTAAGTTAATGTATTACTAATGTAAGAGTACTTTGTCGGACACATTTTTGTGGTAATGAAATTCACCACCACCGAGTGCTACTTAAAAATTAACATAACAACCAACCACTAATTTTGTTTGAAAGAACGCACAACGAAATTCACGAATAAATAAAAGACAAGATCTGCGCAGAAAAGTAAAGTTTTCTCTGTGGCCTGGTCACAAGCTTGCAGCAAAGCCGCTTATATTGCAACAAGGCAAAATGTTTTACGTATTTAACAACAATAGTATCGGTAAACAATGGCGGAACCCGGTGACAATGCCGGGGCTGCGGCGCCCGCGCCCCGCCCGGCTGCCTAGTGGGACATCATTTTTCTCAGTCCCAACTTTTCCCATTCGCTATTCATTTGCGTTAGAAGTTGGCCGTAGTCACGCTGACTGCAGCGACTGTTTTAACTTTATTTCTGATGCAGCGTTCAGGGCAAATTAAATTTCGTTTTGCGGCTTCCGCAAACTCACTTTGCCAGTATAATTATCGAGTTTTTGTTTTTTCGCGTGGCCCGCTTGTCGTGAATCGTTGTTGCGTAAGTTCTTTGTTTTTTGCCATTGATTTCATAAATAGTTGTTTTTTTCTAGATTCAAATTTGATGGTTAATAAATTAGTCGCTATTGTTTTACTAGGAGGAGTTTCTAACTAATAGAAGAAATATTCGTAGTAGTTGTATTCTATCTAAAAGGTTCAGCAATTAAATTGTCTTGAAGTACGACGACAAAGTGTCTTTCCCGAACATAACTCATAGGTACATGACGTGCGCAAACTTACTCTCGTTTTAACTACTAGCACACTACACAAAGTATCCTCCAAAATGTTATCCAAACTGTACTCTCAGTAGCTCAGCTTAATTCTCTTTTATGTCTCTCAATATAGACTCACTTTACTCGTCCCAACTCCTACTTCATCCGTACAAAGTGTACCGGTTCGCTTGTCGCTCGTTAGGCAATGGAAAGGCTTAATACCCGCAAACGGGAAAACGGGGAAACCCCTCTAGTGAAATTGAGATATCACGGAGCGCTGAAAACATAGCAACGCTAAGCCCTGTCAACTTCAGCAGTGGTTATGATTGGAGTCATGGGAACGTTGCAGATAGTTCTAATTATGAGTTAGTTTCTACTTATGGAATTTAGATTTCAATTAGTACAAATGATGCTCATTCGTGGTCAATTCGTGTAAGTATTTTTAATAAATTTTACAATTTTATAGCATTTCTTATTTTTTACAATGTTGTTTGTTTGGATGTTTTTGTCTCAAGGGCAACTTTATATAATTGTAAGGTTTACTATTTATACAAATATAGTGTCATTGGACTGTACATAATTTTTCAGTGCAGTTTGATTTGATTCTCAATGATGATGAACTAGAAGCAGGCCTGTTAGGCATTAAAGTTTCATAGACATCTTAAACTAATTAACAAGTATCAAGACATAAGGCAGAGTGTCAAGCCAAGTTTGTGTAAAGATACTGGCATGTACCAGCATTGTCTTATATTACACGAACCATTTCGATCTACTTTTGACCCCTTAGTAACTCTAATTGACCTATGGTGCCTTAACTTCGGTGTTACAAATAAAATTTTACTTTTAATAATTCAGTCCAGAGAATTCAAGTTCAACTTTGACTAAGAAATTATTTTTAGTTTAAAGTTAAATTTGTTTTTTGATTTTTTAACTAAAGATTTGCGTGTTATTGCTTACCTATTTATCATTGTTGTCATGATATTAATTCTGACTACAAGCACCGTATATTCGTTTATTTCATGTAATATGTGTGGTCTTGACTGTCAGAAGAAATATGTCGTCACAGGAAAGCAATGTAATCTGGTTTACCTGGATGACATCATAATTCCAGATTATATTTTACTCCGTACTGATTACGTGCACGATGCCAGAAAGGATTATCACCTCCAAGTCGTCTATTTGACCTGCAGCAGTCGTTATTTCTGTTTCAAGATTATTTAAATGACGGGACTATATGGGTTAATCTAACTTAACACAGAACTGGCTGTTCAAAAAATTGTAATTATTTATTCCTGCTTATTAATTATAATAATTAATATTTTAATATTTGTATTAGTTAAACACAACCAATTTTTATAAGAGATCGTTATATCTATCAGTTTCTTTGCCCTATTTATTTCACAGTACTTCAATGTAGATATAGAAAAAATGACTTCGCTAAGTATATGTGAATATCTACAGTAAAAAAATGAACTTTGAATTTTGAACTCCATGGGGGACTCTGCCCCCACCAAACCCTCGTCCTTTCCTCCATGCCGTTTATGTACAACACGCCAGAAAGTGTTAACAGCTCCGATTTCTCTATTTATCTAGCAGCAGTCGTTGTTTCTGTTAAATGGGGGGGCTCCGTCCCCCCAACTTCCCTGTCTTTTACTACGTACTAATAACGTTTACGAAGCCAGAAAGGGTTACCAGCTCCAATTCGTCTATTTCAATTTCCTTATTTAATTTGGAAACAACAAAGAAATAGTTATTTGTGTCACAAGGGAGCAAAATGATGTATTTACGGCGAGGGCGATACATTGAATCCAGAGTGAAGGGAAGGATTCTACGATAGAATCCTGAGCGTAACGGAAGGTTCAACGTTAACGCCCATGGCGAAAATAATTTTGCTCCTGAGTGACACATACAACTTTTCACACCGACTATGAGGCAAATTTAAATTAAATGCTCTAAAAAAACTATACTTTGAATTATACTTTCACCGCTTTTACAGTAATCGAACAACGTAAACAAAACTTTTTTTTTATAATGGCGGATTGTGAAGGATTAGGCAAAGGTCACCCACAGATAAAATATTCCTGTGCTACTTTTACCAATGTGTAATAATAATCGAATCGAATATTACAATGGTATCGGATATCAATATTCTTTATATCACAATAACAGTCATCGATACTTTTGATTTCAGTAAAACAGGTAATTTATTGTGACATTTTTTTAAATATTACGAAGAATTCATAAATTTTCATTTCCCTTTGTCGTTTAACTTCAACAACGTTTTATGTAACATTTTCGTTTTAATCGATTACGATGAAATTACAATCGATTATTTTATTAAGATCTGAGTTCAATTGGCACATTGCGTAAATGCTACATGGCAATGAATAAATTAAAAAAGTAGTTTAAACAGAAAAGTAGACTTTTGTCTCCTTTTCTGTTTAAACTACTACCTCTCGTCGTGGAGCAAATATTACTTTTCCGAATGAAAGGTGTGGAAAAGTTATTTTTGTTTGAAAGAGCAACCTTCAGTTAGCTCACATTTTTGAAAATGAGAGCTAGGTCCACTAGTGGAACTATGATGTCATCCAAGTAAACAAAAATGCGTATTAGTTTTTCTATTGACTCCTGGGACAGACTTTCGAGCGCTGTGTTCATTATGGGCCTTGGTCCACACCCTGTAAATGTCCTTTGTAAGTAAAATATAAACATAGAAATCATAACTTTAAAATATTTCTTAGAAAAAGATGACTTTTTTTGGACCACAAAGTTTGGCCACCTTTCGATCAAAAACAAAAAAATAACGCCTATTTGTTGATGTATTTTTAATTGTTAATTAGTAGCTTTCTGCTCGTAGTTCTGCTTACATAAACGTATTTTACTTTGTTGCATTCGGACTAAAATTTGGTAAAGTGCGAGTAGGACTCGCCCGTGAACGGTTTCGAACCAACGCATTATGTTAGCTAAGTTGCATGTACCCCTTCACTGTTTAACTTTATTTAACTTATATTCGAATAATGAACTTGACACCAATATTTTTGTCGATGAAATCCCTGGAAGTTCGCTCCCATAGTACAGTCATGAGAATGTTTTGTTGAGATTATTCTAGCGAATCAGTTATCACTCTTAGAATGGTCAGAATTAATTCTTTAGAAACTAATCACCATGAGTTGTATACTAAAGTTATATGTACATATAGGTGATATCTTAATTAGTTAAATGCAGTAACAAGTACAACCAACTAATTAGTTAGCTTCTCGAAAGTTCAAGATGCCGGCTGTGGGTACACCGAGCTTTTAGCTTGAGTATTGGAACTTTTGCTTGTTAAATATTGAAGTAATTTCGAGAGGGTTTAAGATAACTATAAGTATTTCGTCGAATATTTTCTGGAAGCTTTCTAAAGGATTCACGACACGCCATCATATTCAAAGTTTAGCATTCGGGCTCAGATCTAATTGGTAATGACGGAATGAATGACTGACGAATAAAGTATTATTTCGTATAAGATTCGTTCTCGATTTATCTTAGATTTGACCCAGGTGCAAGAAGATAGGAGAACAAGCAGGCGGTTATTACAATGGTGGAATTCAAGAGACAAATCGAAAAAATATAAAAGGAAACCTCGCGTTGGACTGAAGCTTCTCACGTACCGCAAAGTCTTTCAATCCGACTTCAGGTCCTACTAGTGTAAGCCAACCCTAAACCTCAACGGAAATTAGTGAGTTCCCGGTGTCCTATCGCTGACATCGCAAGGCATTCATACTTGCTCCTTGCGTACCGTGAACATTGTTTGTGTAGCTACTTGTAAAGATAGACCTCCATTTGCGAGGGTACTTAGTCAACTTTGCTTGTAAAAGTTAGGTTCCTCTCCCGATTCCGTAAGTTTAGGATAAAAATTTGTTCGGCTATTTCTATATTGCTAGGGTGCTCGCTATTTAGGTATTGTATAAACTAATAATTTAAAGCGATATCTTGTCTGCCTACCCAATATTCTTAATTTAAGCTCTAGTTTAGTATGAGCTGCTAATAAATATTAAGATACTTTATTATGCTTTCAAATAAACGCGCCTAAAGAATCAAAGATCAAATAACTCGTTCTTAAGAGAACGAATGACTGTAAAACGCAGTGCCGCTTGGAAATAAGAAAATCTATTTATTTCTATCTAAATCTAGATCTTGCAACTCCGATGCACCTTCTGCTCCTCTGAGCAAGCCTTCTCTAATGATGAGCGTACTGTGTCATAGCTTATTTTGTGTCTGCAATATCATATTTGCAAGTTCGTCTCTGATGCGGAATGTGAATTTTATTTTGAAACTTTGCGAAGTATTTGCAAGTACGTGATAGGCGGTCGTATGTGAAAGGTACACAAATACACATCGCTGCAACGTATTCCGAGAAAAAATACACCCGATTTTGACGGTCTACTTTATGGGACCAATTTTTTTGCTTACGTTACGTTTAGCCAAAATGTATACTAAATATCAAAGTATCTCAGAGTAGAACTTCGTCTTAGATCTGTACTTTGCCCACATGTCCGTTAAGATCCTGACCCAAAGTGGCTATCTCGGCCGGGTCGTTCCCTAAGGGCACAGGTCTCAGGTTTTTACTGGGATGAAATTAAAACGTCTCCCTGTGCCGTAAGTGGCTGGCGATTTAAACGGTACAAAGTGAAACCGAATAGTGCTCCAAGCACAAAAGGCTGTGCGCGGATGCGGGGGAGTTGAAAATCCCCGATCCCCGGCTCTATGATCCTTGACATAAATCTCTAACCTCGCCATCAAATCTTTTCAGAGGGCGGCTTACTCGCACAGACACGGAATATACTTCGAACTTAATGCGCGGACTAGGTACGTGGTGTGACGTCCTGGCGAAGTGCTGACTCAAATATTTCTCCATCGCGTTTTACATTGGATAATGTAATTATTGTTATTCAACCGCCTAAGAAAATGTTAGCATGAGCTAACATTTTCTTACTCCAATGATGGAGCCAGGTGATTTCAAAATGGTATTTCTTCTACAGTCCAAACTTGTCGAATCAAAGTAGCAAAACACAATCTCTTTGCATATAGTCAAGGGAGGCTAAAGCATTTGGAATGGATTGGTTGGCTTCCATATCAATCAATATCGAACGACAAAGCTTCAAGCAAATCCCGAATGACATTTGCGAATTAACCCGCTAGGTCTGGCGCGTTTCATTTACCGCGGCCAATTCATCATCGAACATTGTTTTCGTTGATCGAGGATAGAAGGAGAATTTTACCTGTAATGCATTTCCTTACCGTGTCTACCAGGCTTTTGTCGCGTATACCGCAATAAACATATTATTTGACATACAGTTTCTGCTTTCTGCTGCGACCAAGTATTGGAATAATATCCCTCCACCAATCAGGAACCTGCGTTGTTTATACGGATTTAAATGCACATTGAGAAAATTCATTTTTGAGTATCAAAAATTCGAAGAGTCTATGCGAAATGACACTAGCGCAATATAACTGACTATATATCATATGAAATTGTGACCTTTAATATTAATACTGTTTTATATTTATAAAGATTTATTTTATACCTTAATTAACTTGTTACCTACTAAAAAGTCTGAATATTCATGTCTAACTATGTTTCTCTTTTAAAATGTTTTTCCTTCGGCCTGTGTTTATAAATGTTTACACAAAAGTGCACATTGTTGTGCGTGTTGTCACCCGTCGGTCACAACGGAAGACCAGCGCTGATTGTTCGCATTCAGCATATGCTGAGTTGAGGCCGGCTTGTGACAGGAAATATTCTTATGTACCTAGTTGTTCAATTGACTCCTATTTTAGTTTCCTGTTACAAATAAACTTCTTTCTTTCTTTCAGCCAAGCGTTGGTAGGCTGATCCGGATTTTGAATAATCATTTCGGAATGTCTATAAATCGAACCACCCCGCACTCCAATCGAAGTCCGACTATTTGAAAACAGCTTTCAATATAAGGCTTTAGGCATGCTTGGTGCCCCATCAGTCGAATGGAAGGACTCATTAGGAGTCGACATCGTTAATCAGAACCCAACACTGCTGCCGTCCCGTCAATAAGTTATGATTGATAGTCGTGATGCGTTGCCACTGCCCACAAGCCCCTCGCCAGCATAGTACAGATGATGTATAACCATTTCAATAATTAAAAGATGAGTTCACTATTTATAGGTGCGACTATACCTATAGTCCTATACTATTATCCACTCAAACGTCGACTTACATTTAACTTTTGGTATTATCCTACCAACATACGTTCGAGTGGTTAAGGGAGGCTCATCAACCTCGTATTGTGTGCTATATAATAATAATACATTACTGCAAAGACCATTAAGTAAGTCATTCTGAACGAGTATGATTTAGCCGGCCGAGCCAAGGCCAGGTCCGGCTATATACGAGGCCAGGATGGCACTTATGGTCGAAGCGTGTATAGTGCATTTTTCAAAAATAAAACCATTTATGTTTTTGTAAATATTTTATTTTATTCTTCTTTTTCTTCTGTTAGTATCGAATTCCGAATTCCTAATTAGTATCAAAATATTTAAAAATACCAATGAACTGAGTTTTCTGCCATTTAAATCGTGCAACATAAGTGCAATTTGGACACGTCAACTTCTATGGTACCTCCTTTTTATTAAAGGCCCTTAACTGCCAATAACCTCCTTAGATTATTAAAAAAAAAAAAAAAAAAACATATTTAAATATTATGATATGTAATGAGATTTCATACTTTACTTACTGGACACTTTTGCGTGTTCCTGGACACTTCCGAAAATTGTCCAGGATGAGTCACTTTCGGATACTATCTTCACAGATGTTATGGGAACATTTCATATTATTTTTGAGAAAATACATTTACATGCTAATTAGTGGCATAAAATCGGTCAACAATAAAGACACTGACTCCACGTTTATTCGCGTTATGAGTCATTAAAGGTTTGTGAGAGCGCTCAACCCTTTTGTTGACCGTATTACACCCACGAGTTTTAAAGGTATTCTATCGATAACCCAACCGTTTCACAATGCTCGTAGAGTAACGAATCCGATCGGGAAAGAACTGCGATTTTTCCCATCTCTTGTACAAAATCCGAGATAGCTTTGTGTGTTTAGGTGCGGTCTTTTGTTTAGATTTTAAAATTGCACTTTGCTTTATGTCAACGTCTTGCCCTCATATTTTTGTGTCAACACTAAAACATCGGCAAATATTGTTGTCGTCAAAATATATACTTTGTTGCAGATAGTTTTCCGATTGGTTTTCTATTCTTTCACACAACTGAACTGTAGTTTTTGACTCGTATACTAATACTATTTACTAAAATAGAAGGTATCATATAGAATTCAGTACTATTTCTACGTTTTCAAAATTACGATTATCAGAAAAGGCGATGCATCTGATTGGATACTAAATGAAAGTTATATTTTTTTCAAGATTCATTCATTCACTCTATATAATCGTACGCATTTTATTTAATATCACTACTTAAATTACGATGAGAGGTGGAAAACGACTCATTTATTCATTGAGTTTACCAGACAAAATATTTGTATACGGCACGGCCGCTTCGGCTCTTGTTATACGTAGGATTTCCCCCGTTTTGGTGGGTTTGTTACAGTTGAAGCCGTTTAAAATTGCATGTTCCATCGCCACTTCACCGCGTTGTGTGAGCTGGTATACACTGTAAGCTCTGTCAACACACCTCTACCACCTACGCCCAGATTCTCCCTTGAAACTTGTTACGTAGCTAACACTGTTCAACACTTGTTTTGTTAGGTTTTCGAAATCGTTTGCTCTGTGTAATCACGCCACTATCTGATCATGCAGTGCAAATTGAAACTTTGCGACACCCAACCTGTTTGTTATTGCAAGGGAGTAGCAACGAACTTTGTCTCTCGATGATTTGACAAAGGCAGGCAAGGAGCGCCGCTGGATCTCGGCTCATGACGTTTACATTTCAAATCCTTTGTTTATCATAGAATACTCCGGATTCTGACACCGTTATTTGAGCCAACAAATTATATTTTGCTAACAAAATTGTTTGGGTAATGAAATCGCTATTAAAAACTTTCTTACTTATTAAAACGGAAGTAGGTATAATTATCAAGTCTGTTTGTTTATTATGCCCAAACCGTTAAGAAATGCAAGGTTAAGTAAGATTAATGCCAGTGTGCTATTATTTTGAAGTTGCTCCAATATTTAGGGAAAATAAAGAAGAATTTATTTCTAAAAAATTGGCGGAATTGTACTGTCTCCTGTCTCTTGTAGCAGAAGCACTTATAAGGCTACGTGATCTTATCACAATACAAAATGTTACATTCATAGTTATTAACTATGAATTTTGTTTGAATAATCGATGTCGCGATGTCATACTAATGTACCAACACTACATATCTATATGTCATCCACAATTAGGGTAACCTTAAGTATTAATTACATTGTCTAATGGGGCGCGCTCGGTTCGCTTGCTGTGGCGACCCTCGATGTGTACACACCCTAATTGTGACCGGGTTCCCATTTCGGACAGTTTTGTTTGTTGTTACTCACGAGTTTAACAATTTATTTAGATACATTCTATTTTAGACAGGTTTTAGGAATGATCGATCTCTAACTCAGTAGCAGCATTTTTATTTCACATTTTACTATTAATTGTTAAAAAACAGTGGCGAAGCTAGATAGGTATTTTTCAGGTGATAGCCGAAACATGTGCTGTGCTTGCATAAGTACTTAACAAAATGGTGTATAATTATTCTGCTGGTATGGTACTGCTGGCATATTTCCGTGAGTTTTCCCGTCTCTACGTAAATCGTTCGCGCATTTCCAACGCTGCTCTGCTAATTTTGCAGCGGTCAGACGGAGAACGATCGTTGAGGCAGCTTAGTTGTGGCCCCGACTCTTGTACGAGATATGCAAAAACTATCAGTTGAGGAATTTGAGGTGTCGCCGACGTAATCCTTGGCAATGCAACAGACGAGCTCTGAACGATGCGCTCTCTTATAAATATTAAACCGTAAGCTCGGTGCCCTCAACAAAAACGTTTATCTCCGCTTCACGGAAAAACCGTCGGAATTAGCAACAGGGGCAGGGGGGGTTGAGGGCGGACCGCACTTAATCCTTCAGTAAGAAGGCTTTGCTTAAACGAGTTCTAACGAGCTCAAGATAAAACAATTAGCGGCAGCGTGATTAAGAGATACGACGGACACTTGTTACGTCTTCGTCTGTTGATCTCTCGCACAAGAGTTACCGCGAGATAGAACGGCGATCGCACCTAATAGTGCCTGGCGCCGATAGCTTGCAACATAAACATTTTCATACATTGCTTTTGGCCCCACACTAGGATAACCTGTGTCGTTGGAACCAGAAACAGCGACGTCACATTCATATAAACATCCAATACCTGGCGTTTTCTTTATATTTTTCTCCCCAGCCGGGATGCGAACCTCTCGCTTGGGAAACACAACCTTGACCACAAAACCACAGAGGTTTTTGTTTCTTGGTTGTATGGGTGGTTTGCTAGTGTGAACGCAATCTAACTTAGTACGGTACGTTTTTTTTTAAGTTACTGTTACCACCGACAAAACATAATATAACATAATATCACGCCTTTTATCATATAACGCCACAATTGCGCCCACATTTAGGCAGTTATTCAATATATTTGGGAATATCAGTCACGATTGCATTGGTCGTTCTGTCTTGATTTATATCTATGACATCGCGAGTGTTTGAGCTTCTAACTAGTTCTCACCCTGAGTGTGGACCATGTTTGCTCTGATAACTGCTAGCGCTTCGTAAAATCCACGCAGAATTACCTGTTTTATTTCAAACACTAAGAGAGGTTCGACTTGGACTCATACCAGATAAACACGGACTAGCAGTGGACGATTTTCTACGAATATATTTAAAAAGGGAAATATTAATCTGCACATCAAAAATACTGATTTGCACAGCAAATATCAGGGCAAAATGCTGCGGTAGCCTAGGTGAAGGGTTAAGTGGGTGAGCGAAGCGAAGCCCCCTTCATCCTTCATATTAGGTGGAACATGCAAGAACAACAAAAAATACTTAAAACATTAACTTGAGAATACATAAAATATAAAAAAGTGTTTTTGCTGATCCTTTTCTGCTGTGCAAATCAGTATTTTTGATGTGCGATTAAATAGCCTTTAAAAAAAGTTTTATTTAGGCTGTAGCCTTTCTTAAATTATATTTCTTATTACATCTCCCATTTCTTGTTGACCATTTCGAGGCGTTTTTCTATAGCTGATTACTTACTGCCCCAAAAATCGAATAAAGCTGTAAAGATCTTTACTTTTCTTCATAAATAATACCTGGTAATTTCGATTTCAACTTTCACAAGTCAATCGTCTAACAAGCGGTTTTCAACCGGTAGGTCTTTACTCTCTGGGGGGTCGCGAAGCCTCTTTAAGGTCGCAGGATTCGAGAAAGAAGTGGATGCCTTTGGGTGCAAAGGCCTAAAAAGTTAACACTCAACATTTCTAGCATTAAATAAAACAAAGGCATTGCAGTGTAGGGGGTCATCAAGCGTGGATCCAAGGGGAGCTGATCATTACTCGACTTGCTACCTATGTGAAATTTTAGGGGCTGTTTGCGCCACCCCTCATGACAGCTTTTATTCCGAGCCCAAATTTTAAAGGGTTAGCTTGCGGCTTGCATTTTTCATTACCGAAATTGCTAGCGATGTTATAGCCGCCCCCATGACTGATCTTGTTAGTTGCACGCCATTAGAATTTCAAAACATGTTGAACTTCAGGGGCGGTTTGCGCCGCCCTTCGTATCTGGCGTAGTGGCTTTGTGTGCAGCTTGGGCCGATTTGGTTGCCCGAGTGTTTCTAATTAATTTAATATATTTTTGTCATCGAATAGGGTACTGTTCTGTTCTGACTAACTCGACTGTATGACTCTGGCTTGAAAGCTTAATCCGCACTTAGGCGCCGCGAAGAATATCAGTACTTAGAAAGAAAGAAAGAAAGAAAGAAAGAAAGAAAGAAAGAAAGAAAGAAAGAAAGAAAGAAAGAAAGAAAGAAAGAAAGAAAGAAAGAAAGAAAGAAAGAAAGAAAGAAAGAAAGAAAGAAAGAAAGAAAGAAAGAAAGAAAGAAAGAAAGAAAGAAAGAAAGAAAGAAAGAAAGAAAGAAAGAAAGAAAGAAAGAAAGAAAGAAAGAAAGAAAGAAAGAAAGAAAGAAAGAAAGAAAGAAAGAAAGAAAGAAAGAAAGAAAGAAAGAAAGAAAGAAAGAAAGAAAGAAAGAAAGAAAGAAAGAAAGAAAGAAAGAAAGAAAGAAAGAAAGAAAGAAAGAAAGAAAGATTTATTATAAAGACAGTGAACACACTACAATTAAAACAAAGAAACAAAACACAGAGATAAATAGTTGCATTTACACATGATATAAAATGAAATGACAGTCGTGGTGTGTCACTGTTATTATAAATGGCGTCTGACTCAGCATTATGTTGAAGGCCAGGCCTTCAACGCTGATTTTCAGTCAGCGCCAAGACCTTAGGGGGTCGCGTTATGAAATAAGTTGTGAAACACTGATCTAAATCAATGCCTATTCCGTCTCTGAATTCGGCAATATCAAATCGGGCGAGCCGTTAGTCATTTTATCACCTTGTCACTCCTCCTAATATATTTTTTACCTCAATTATGACTTCTCCTCCCCCTTCTCCCGCGTTCGCAAATAATCGTTTCAAAGATTCGGAATAAAATTCAGGGGGATTATATTGATACCGGGAAAGAGTGTGCGTAAGGAAGTAAGACGCAATCTCCACACAAGCAAATACTACCTATACTGATAGTAGGAATTAGGTGTTTAAAAGTTATCAAAGCTGAAAATGAGTCGAGGTAAAGTCTGAAATATTAATTGTCATTTCAAATAAGTTTTAAAATGTTCCTAAGTATGGTGCGAAGTGGTGCCTATTATAACTGAACGTATAGGAATTTTCGCCTAGAGTGTGCTGAGAAAGTACTTATATGAAATGTAATGATTTTAGCAGTGTTTGATTCTATTGGTCTTTTCATTTATTTATTTATTTTCTTAGAACGTTTCCACCTTACTGTATTGAAGTACAAAATCGTCTCTAGTTTTTTTATTTAGCGAATTTGTTAATCCTGATCTCTTAATCCGCTTTGCCCTCTTTTTATTCTCGCTCCACCTTTTATGTTTTGAGTGTACGACAAACGTTAAGCGATGAAGACATCTTTATGAAACTCTTTTTTTCGTTCCTGCTTGGATTATTTTTATTGCGAATCTCTCTTTGATCATTCAAAACAAGATTATTTCTCATCTATAGTGCAACTTTGTAATACCTAACTAAATATAGAGATTATTTCTCATCTATAGTACAACTTTGTAATAACTAACTAAATATAGGCATTTTCATTAGAAAAGTCTCGCTCATATTTACTTAATCGAACAGGTTACGAAGTTATCACGTCACCCAGACCGCGTGCACACCCACCCCGCATTTTCAAGAAACGGAATTCACAATTTTCTCGAGGGCCCAATATCTAATTACCGATTGAAATGAACGCGTCTCCCGTGCTTTCTTACGTGCCTTCAACATTTCCATATAAGTTGAGCTTTAAACGAGCCAATCTATTCACGTCTACACATCAGGGGGTCGCATTTGCATATAGAGCAGAAATTTATTAAATCTACAACCAATATCGTTGCGTTCCGATATCGTTCTTTGCTTTTTACTTCTGCATTTTGTCAGATATTGCTTGTGGGTCGCGCCCCTTTAAGAATGTAAACTGCTTTACTAGCTATTCTCTTTATTTATTATTTGATTTGTTTTAGTTAATAGAAAACGGATTCCCGATTTGTCTACTAATCAGTTGAATTCAGTATCATGTCACCTCTATTTGTATTTATAATTGTTTTTCATGACTGAGTTCTCCTACAAAGGCTAACAAGCCTACTGAATTGAAAAGGCATTTATAAATTTCATAGAAAAGACCCATTATTCGCGAGCTTGTCCAAGAAATAAATTAATTTATACGCTTGCTCAGCAACGTTTTCATTTTCATTTCCATATTATAAGCGAGACCTAATATTTTATCGGTATTTTTATCCCACTAATGGCTCTGAACGAAGAGATGTCCTAATTCATTTGAAAGATGACGGCAACAATGACGACCTCATTTGCTCCGCAAACACTCCCGAGAATAAAATAATCATGGATATTAATTTCCATGGATCTTTCGATCTTGCTTCGAATAATCCGACTCATTTTTTAATTCTTTTTCGTTTAATTGAATGTGCATGATAATTAATGATAATTCTGTAAGCAGCCAGACTTGTCTTTGTTACATATGTTAACACACTATGTTAAAAGCCTGAACTATTTTTGTTTTTGGTTGCAAAGTTTCATTCACAATGATTTTATATATTTTTTTCATTATTCTAACAACAGTGCAAGACAAAAGATAAATTCTCAATGCCTGCGGCCTTGTGGCATTTAAGTCGCACGTAACCCACTTTCTTTTGAAAAATTGCCGTTATTGGCTACAATGTATCTCTGTAGGTATACCTGAAATGGAGAAAACATATATTTTGATATTTCCTACTCATTCCTTGCCCATATTTATAGATTCATAATAATAAAAGAAGCAATTTTAAGCTATTTTGATTCCTTTCCCGTCATGAGCCTCCATTCCGCCGACACGACACAGCCATATCAGCCCCAAAATGTTTCATATGCGTGTCTCTTTGACCTAAGGATTGTCCGGCACCAAATAGGCATTAGATATTTCTACAGAAAATATGAAGGGTTTACTTTTATAAATGTCACCTTCAGGACTCTTCGTAACCCAGAGATTAAATAAATAATTTTAATAAAACACCAACTGTAGCTTCTTGCTGTGGTGAGAGCATAAAACGAAGAGAATGGCTTGAGTGCTGTTGCATTTTAATTAATTCTTCTTTTATATCGGGGCGGGCTGCGGTGCGCCCGTATCAGCACCTTGCAGCCCCGAGCCAACAAATAAATGCGGGGAACGATTTTGACACGACCTTGTTTGTGGATATAATCGCGATGTTATAGGTTTAATACCCAACTTTGATGGCAACGACAGAAAAACAGTGATAGCTAAAACTGTAAATTCTTGCCGTCGTCAACATAAACCATCCAGATATATTAGTTACCAACAGCATAACGCATGTTTGTAGTAACTGCGAATCCAGATCAATCGTTTTAATTACCCATCAAAAACGGCACACACGCCAATATTGCCAATTAGTCACAATACCCTGCTTATTATTTAGCAACACAACAAACAAAAAAAAAACATACCGTCACGCCATCTCCCATACTGGTTAGCAGAGGCACATTTGTGCCCACGTTAAGCTATTCAACAGTCCTTTTCGCCTGACAAGTGGCTAGTCCATCGCCGCAGCAAATAGCGACACTTATATACGACATCTTGTCCCCAGGCGCTCGACGGCCAAAACATCTACAACGGCTGCTGCACCCTCCGCATCGACTACTCCAAGATGACGTGCCTCAATGTGAAGTACAACAACGACAAGTCGCGGGACTACACGAACCCGACCCTGCCGTCTGGAGACGGGGACGCGCACCAGCTCTTGACGAGTGAGTTGCCCCGGGCCCGGCTCGCGATGGCCCTGGCCGCCAGGATGAGTTAGTCCCGTTCTATACCAAGCCAGCACGGATCTGGACGCTTCCTTCTGTTGCACCGCGCACCGCGCACCGCGCACCGCGTCGTGTTCTGTGCTGCGGGCTATTCACAACCGGATCTAACCAGTTCACTGTTCATTTAAGGGGAATATGTCATTAACCAAAAAAAATATTGCTGATCGATACAGTAAATAGAAAAAAAGTAGGCAATTCAATATATTTGTTGAAAACATCTGTAGATAATATTTGATGTGTGATTAAATATACAACTGCTAATTAAACACGTCAGGCGACTGCAAAAGATCTTCTTTCATAGTTTTAAAAGTACTTTTTGTGGGGCATTTGGGAACTTCAATTCATTTTTTGTCATGCGCTCAAGTTGTTTGATTCATTAATTGAAGATTTGGAAATCCCACCCTAAAGTAGGTTACTACTTAAAGATATCCCCAAAGAATTGTGACAAACAAAAGTATAACAAGTATTCGTGATACATACCGCGGCGGAGGTAATGGTTAATGCTTAGATTAGAGGCTTAAAGGACAGGCGTGCTCCCTCGTGCTTCAATCGAAGAGAGTGGTTGTGAATAGTTGCGTCACCGGTGTAGAACGAACGCGAATTTCACGCCCCTGTAGACTAGAACTGTCTTCAAAACCACGATCTGATACCTTCAACTACGTATGTATATTATATAGTTTATTTTCACTTCAACTTTTAATCTTGAACATTCGACCAACTTATTTTAAAACGTACTCAACATCAACTCATAAACTAGCTGATATTGTTTCTAAATAATAGTGATAAACAAATGCAAACCTCGCAATCCCGCAAAATTGCTTTACATTTACGGCGTAGCATACTGTTACCGCGTAGCACGGTTGTTACGGCGTAGCCTGTCCGTTACGGTAGTAGAAGAGTTGTGCACAATGAATGAATTATTTTTAAGATCAAACCTAAATTCACTTTACTTATGTTTATACTTTCAGGAGAGAGAGCGATTTAGATTATAATATTATTAACGCAAGAGTTATATTTTTAAAACTAAACCACAAAAGTCTCCCGTGCCAACGGGTTTGTCACGAAGTGTGTTGTGAAGTGTTTGAAGTTTTGCGATTTTGAGTTTCAAAACGTTATTAATTTGTTCGTTATCCCCATACATTGATGACATACGATTACTGCTTCTTCATATGACGATTGTTCAATTTATCACACTGTTCTCATAACTGTATAACCTTCACATGCTTTGTTAGTCTTACCTTCTCGCAGTAATATAAAATGGCCTCTAAATTACATTTGCCATTCGAGCTCGCTTCTTGTTTATTATTCATAATTCATTGCAAATATTCCCGCAGTGACAAATAACTTCTCGTAAATCCATATTGCACCGTAGAGGTTTGTGAGCTATATGGGAGGTTCGTATTCCACCCACCTAAATGTACATAGGTGTATATTTTACCTTCTACGCAGG
Source organism: Argyresthia goedartella (assembly GCA_949825045.1). Classification (NCBI taxonomy): domain Eukaryota; kingdom Metazoa; phylum Arthropoda; class Insecta; order Lepidoptera; family Argyresthiidae; genus Argyresthia; species Argyresthia goedartella. The sequence continues at coordinate 3,405,434 of OX463815.1, forward strand.
TGTGATTGCTTATCCCTATCACAACTTTTATTCATTCATTTTATCAAAGTACTTCCTGCAAGTCATGACCGCGCATTGATCTTTTTTGTGAATATTCATACGTGTGCATGAGACAGTGTGTATTTAGAGACTCCTTTCATGTATGATTCAGACGACCCGAATGGCCGAGTCGGCAGTGACCCTGCCTACGAAGCCAAGGGTCCCGGGTTCGAGTCCCGGTGGGGGCAAATATTTGTTTCATGAGAACGGATGTTTATACCCTAGTCATGGTTGTTTATCTATCTATGTATAATATTTATCTATATAAGTATGTGTATCGTTGTCTAGTACCCAAGATACAGGGAATCCTAGTTTGGGGCTAGATCAATGTGTGTAAATAGTGTCCAAGGTATTATTATTATTATTATTATTATATTAACGTCTAAGCACAAACATGACCCATGCGCATTCATTTCAAATAATTATTAGAGAATAAGTTATATTCTTACGTTTACCGCTCATTAGTTCCGAGAAAAAAGAAAGAATGATGATCGCTCTGCGGTGAGATCCAGTGCATTTTCCCTTTTGCTATTGATCTCCTTATAATATACGCCATGTCGCCATAGTGTGTATCCTAATTTTACAGTGCGTCTCGAACGAACCTGGTGACGAAATTGAAGAACTTTAAATTGATTAGATCGTAATGAAATGTGGATTTATTCTCCGCTTATACTTTTCCCTTCACCAACCCGCACTGAGCCAGCGTGGTGGAGTATGGCCTAATCTTACTCGGATCCGGGTAAAGGCCTGCGCCCCTCGGTAGAGCACATTAATGGGCTACATTGATTTATTATATTATACTTTTCAAGTACTGTGTAGTTCCCTTATTCTTATGCAATGGGATATCAGATGCCTGTATCGTGCAATCGTACCACTAGGGACGACACAACTGCAAAGTTTGAACTACTTCGAAGAAGTGAAGACTTTTACTTTGCCTGACTGAGGATTTTAGAGGATGTTTAGAAAACGGGTGTTGTGTTCTTCCAGGTGGTGGTGTGTTGGGCCCGCCGTTCCTCGGGCTCGGCTCTGGCCTTGCGTCTCCCTACGGAGTCGGCGTCGGCGGCGTCGGATTGCCTGCATTCGGGGCCCTCACCCTGACCCCCGCCTCACCCGCCCTGCGCGCCCTCACCGCACCCCCGCTGCCGCTCGCTACAGTACTCCTCGTCTCCAACCTGAACGAAGAGGTAATCTTCAACTTTCGACACTACTACTATACCCTACTACTGTCTATTGTCTTGGAGTTGAAAGGGGTTATGTTTTAATATCTGCTCGTATCACCGTCTTCCGATGATCAACACGTTTGAATTGTGATGCGTCTCTTCCATACCCTTCTATTATGTTTGTTTGTAGACACGATTAGAATGATCCCCGAAATCTTAATGAACGAATTGAAAGTGGTGAATTTAGGGAGACTTATAAAAGCTTTACTGCTCCACTGTCGCAGTTTTAACAAAAAACACCGCTTGATATAAATCGAACGAGAATAATTTGTAGGGTTTTAAAAAACAAACGGCCGCAGTACACCATATTACAATATTTTATTCAAAATTAAGCAAACAATCGTAACCGAATTGGTAGTTTCATGTTTATTGGCAAATTTATTCGATGCGCTAACGGTCGCTAGCCAGAAACGTGCTGTTCTGTTTACTCTTCACCTAATACGGGTATCACAGTTTGGTAAACGCAATCAACTAATGCATTCACTAATATATAAACAACGTTCCTGGCTATCGCACTGATACTATTATTTTATTTAAACTCTTTAAAAATAAGTTGCTAATTTATTCATAGATATGATGTGAGATATCTTTTATAACTATATAATACTGTCTCTTTTCTCTTTCCTGTTGTTTTAGATGGTCACGCCTGATGCTCTCTTTACCCTTTTCGGTACGTGTGCACATACATTCCATATTATATTAAAACATTAATATGCTCCCGTGCCCTGTCGCCTGAAGGACAAATTGTCAACTAACATTCTCGTCTCCTCTGATAACAGCTTCCGTCAGTCCTGTGTGAGCTTTGCTTGATAACACTTCGTACTTCATTAACACTTGACAATTTGTGTTTCAGCCGATCTTTAGATGTAGCAGAGTTAGAAAGTCTATTGTCTAGTTCTAGTGTTCGTCTTATTTTGTTGATGTTTCTTCAGTCTTTTCGAGCCATCAGTTTCGTATTTGCGAGAGTACAATAAATAATATATTTCTGTGTTTCTTTGATGTATTACGTAGCGCCTAAACCGAACGAGTAGAACTGTTTTGTAAAAGCTCCAAAAAAGGCTCACATTCGAACGAGGAGTAGACTAGATGTACTCAAAGCTCAGCTTAGTAATAAGACCTTAATCGTGAGGTCCCTTCAAAACGCTTAATCTTAAGTAGGAGACCGAACTCGCTCTGTGCTAAAACCGTGACCAGTAATTAAGCTTGTGTATGTTTTCTTCTTTTATTATTTCTTGACTGTTCAGTTTCCGCGTCATTATCTTAATACATATTGTCCATTACTTATATATACAAAAAAAAAACGGATATAGAAATATTCATCACTAATAGTTTTTTTTAAAGGTAATTATTATTTTAGTCGTACTTAAATGAATATGCACTGGAAATCGTATCGAGGGGTTTACTCCAAACAATATCTAAGAAAGCAACATTACTATTTATTCGCTTACACATATATATCGATATATTTGTTCACTCCGGAATGATTTCCGTTGTATCTGACCAATGACCTCCTAAGTACTGTTAAGTCGTTATAATTACATTTTTGTCAATGTTTGGTTTGTAAGACCTACTATGATCTGTAGGTGTGTACGGCGACGTGCAGCGTGTGAAGATCCTCTACAACAAGAAGGACTCGGCCCTCATTCAAATGGCGGAGCCTCATCAAGCTCATCTTGGTATGTCGTTCAAGCATACAAATTATATTCCGACCATTTTAAAATATCGATCCCAACACTACGGTTCAAATCGGTTACACTAAGTTAATTTGTACAGAATGATGTCCCTAATAATCTCATAAAAGAGCATGTACCATCTTTGGTGAAAACGTTGTACGTGCTAACCGGGTGTAACAGAAAGGTAATAGACAAAAGGTTTCTAACATTTTTTGTATGAACTGGCGAACCACTATCTGGCAAAGTATAACGTTTACGAAATTCGTAACAGTAACAAAACAACAAACTGTTCTTTATTAGTAGTTTATGTGACTGCTGCATAATGGAAGGCATTAAAACTCGAGAGTGGGTTTACGAAACGAGCCGAAGGCGAGTTTCATAATAATATCACTCGAGAGTTTAGCTTAGTTGTTAAGCTTGTTCTGTAGTACCAACTTCACGCAGGCGGGCGTCAATTCGGCGTTCGAAATTTGAATGTCAGTACCAACTTCACAGACGGCACGCAGGCAGGCGTCGGCGTTCGAAATTTGAATGTCATTATATGTAGAAAAACTATACATAATGACCATAATGTGTAGTTTTCCAGATACGAAACGAGTTTTTACCAAGTAGTTTAACATAATACTGATCGTAACGTGCGGTTTTTGAACGCAGTAAAGAGGTTTTATGATACGTGTGTAGATAAAATATTTAACTCTATCGATTGACACCGGTTTCATCTCGGGCCGCACAAAACAAGATTTTTAAAATTAGCGGAGTCCAATGTCCGGTGTCATCGATAGAGTTAAATATTATAAGGAACACTGAAATGGGTTCTGAAGCCGTAAATTAAATTCACAATTCAACTTCGTAAGGAGGATGCGATCTCTTTCCAAAACTTTTTTCAGAAAACAAAACAAAGAAATAACAACTGACAACTGTCAAAATTCGACTTTGATGTAATAGACAATACGAATGTTTCACAGACTTGCAAATTTTCTTGATTAATAGCATCGATTAATCGATGCGTTATAGTAAATTTTTTGTTTCTGTAAATTGCCATATCCACATCGATGTGTCATAATGCAGGTCATTGCCCTATATTTTCTGAGTCGATTTTAGAGCATTTATGTTACGTGCGTATATAAAATAAAAATAATCTTCCAGCTATGACCCACATGGACAAGCTCCGTGTGTTCGGCAAGGCCATGCGCGTGATGCTCAGCAAGCATCAGACTGTGCAGCTGCCGAAGGAAGGCCAGCCCGACGCGGGGCTCACCAGGTCAGTATAAAACAATTATTTATATAGTCTTAAATAGAGGTCAGTTTTAAACTAGCTGACCCGACAGACATCGTTCTGTCAAAAACTTCCAACGCCATCTATTACTAGATCCATGAACCATGGATTTTTTGATTTGAAAATGTTTGTTTCTGTTCCCTTTGCGTTTTTATTTTTTCTCTCCGTAAGAACGTTCCTGAGACTTCAACGAACAGATTAAACAAGAAATCCAAAAAGGCCCAGCCGTTTGGAAAGTTGGTTCTTAAACCAACTCATTTAGCGATTCATTTTAGTATATATAAATAGGTAGATAGATATATAAGTAGTCGCTCTTTAATATTAATACAATCTGACGCAGCTTCATGCTATATCCTACGGAGATGACTTTGTTTAATAAGGTCTTGAGTTTGGCTTTGCGCCAAATCAAGGGTTTTATTATTCTAAATGTCTAATAAGATTCAATTAAGAATACTTAAGTACAATACTGGTAATGAGTCGAAAGCTTTACAAAATTGCTAAGATTATAGACACAATTACGTTAAGTTTAAAGGGTTCTTTAATTAAGAGGGGAAACTACAAAATGAACAACTGTTAAAACAGTGGAAATTGAGTCGTACAAAACGCTCGGGTATCAAACAAAGCCATAAACGCGATTGGTTCACTCATTCTGAGCAGTTTTCGTACAATGTTCACCAAAGGAACAGCCAGTATTCTTTCTTTGAAACTACTACTACTCGTTCTCTACTTATATTAAAAGTTTATTCGATTGATGGTTTTTTACACAAACGCTTTCAGTCCATAGTAAACATTGAGCTCGAGAATATTGTAAACTAAACAAAGCGCAAAATACACTTGAATCTAATTCTATATGTAAATCGTAAATAAAATAAGTACACTATAGTACACCAGTCAGTAGAGTAATTCTAATAAGTACACCAGTCAGTAGAGTAATTCTAATAAGTACACTATAGTACACCAGTCAGTAGAGTAATTCTAATATGTACACTATAGTGCACTTGTCGGTAGAGTAATTCTAATAAGTACACTATAGTTCACCAGTCAGTAGAGTAATTCTAATAAGTACACTATAGTACACCAGTCATTAGAGTAATTCTAATATGTTCACTATAGTGCACCAGTCAGTAGAGTAATTCTAATAAGTACACTACAGTACACCTGTCAGTAGATTAATTCTAATAAGTACACTATAGTACACCAGTCAGTAGAGTAATTCTAATAAGTACACTATAGTACACCTGTCAGTAGAGTAATTCTAATAAGTATACTATAGCGCACTAGTCGGTAGAGTAATTCTAATAAGTACACTATAGTGCACCAGTCGGTAGAATAATTGTATGTTACAAAAGGTGGTGCATTTTAGATTAAATTTGATTAGTTTTTTTTAATATTTTGTAGCTATAGGTGCAACTGGGTAAATATCCAATATAGTAACACTAGATATCACGGGACAACTTTTGGCAGCTACAAACCTCGAAATATGTTTATTTTTTTGGTTTCTCGCTGATAAATTATTTACGGTGCATCCTAGCAAAAAGTTTCTTTCCAACAAATTAAAGGTCATAACGTTTTAAGTCTAATGAGTACCAAAACTTGATATTTCGGTTAATCCATTTACTAAAAAACCATGGTCAAAAACCGGAGTTTTTCCCAACTTAGTAAATAACTGGAATACAGGGTGTTTAAAAGATGGATGAAAATACTTAAAGCAACGCTTGTACAGACCATTTAGAACCATTTTAGCCAAATATGCCTATGGCAAAGAGTTTAATGTTTATTTTTTATTCATGATTTATTGTTTTCGGTAAAAATTACCAGATTTTCACAGTTAATAGATAATAATTGCGAAATTAGACAATAATTGGGTTATTTTAAAATTTATTCTAATAAAACACTTAATAAGCATTATAATAAATCTTGATTTTTGCATCTGATATTTCCGTCTTGGTTGTTTCAATCATCAATTAAACAAGTTTTTGGGACCCAATTTAAAATTAAAACCTGTGAATGTTTTTGTGCAAATCTTTTTAAAAACATCATTTGAACCATTCATCATTATTTATCAGTTACGTTTTAATTAATTACTGGCTAAAGACTTTCTAGTGGATGGCATGACCGAATTTTTAGTTTTGCTACTAGTTGGACGCAAAATTCTCTTTATGTTGTTAGACAGTAACTTTTCACAAGGATGCACCGTTAAGAATTTATGATCGAGAAACCAAAAATCTTCTAAAATTCCAAATTTTAGTAGCTGCTAAAAGTTGTCCCGAAATATCTCGGGATATTTGATGTTTACTTAGTTGAACCCATATCTACAAAATAACAAAAACAAATGTGCCACATCTTGTAAATTACCCTATCGAATCTCTAACGACCGGCGTATAGGTATTATAGTGCAAGCGGTTGCTCTTTAGTTTCAATTAAAAATACCGTATTTTCCTTACAGGGACTATTCACAAAGCCCACTGCATAGATTCAAGAAGCCGGGAAGCAAAAATTATCAGAATATCTACCCACCAAGTGCCACGCTACACCTATCGAACATTCCGTAAGTTATCGTTCTATTCGCGGACCTCATTCCGTTGTTCCGGTGAAATTGAATTTTTTGACGTGAAATATTATGTTTTCAGAGCCACCGTTTCCGAGGACGATATCAAGGAAGCGTTCACCAAGCGAGGATTCACCATAAAAGCTTTCAAGTTCTTCCCGTGAGTTTTCTTCCTATACTAATACTTCGAAGAACTTCAGATAATGAGTTCAACAACATTTTCAAATAAATCTCTAATCTTAGATGAATATGATGGAATGATTAGTATTTATACCAACATCACATGAAACTTCTGAAAACTATTAGCAACGTATAGCTACGAACTATGCATTGAAGATGATCCCGATCCCAGTGTAACTAGCAATTTAACAGTTTTCAATTTAACAAACCATATTTGTAGATTTTCAAACAGTCTTCTATATCTAAATTACAGGAAGGACCGCAAGATGGCACTTGTCCAACTGGGCACGATCGACGACGCTGTGGCGGCTCTAATCAAAATGCACAACTACCAACTTTCGGAATCCAACCATCTAAGAGTGTCGTTCTCAAAGTCGAGCATCTAAGCGATGACTAAATCCCTACATCCTATCGGAATATCACACATTAATGACATTCGTCTTTGCTCGTGGCTGGTGATTCTAATTTTTTATTAAAAATTATAATCGGTTTTCAAATGTATTTGAAGCTCACATAAATTAAGATCGCAGCCTGAAGCGTAAAGAAATGTCGATATTAAATCACACCGTACCTCTCACAATATCGAGAACTAACTCGACTGAAAATTAAAATATCTGTATTACGCTTACTCGGATCACTATTACACTAGTTGTTAAGTGCTATTCTATTTTCTTAATAAATACGTACAACTTTACTGTTATTCTTAACTGTAAATTGTATTTACATCATAATCTATTAAGGTATCGTCATCTTTATATATCACCTTGTAATATGTATTCATTGATACTCTTTTATGTACCTAATTGTATATGAAATGAACCAGCGTTTCAAGAGAGGATTTCTAACTATATTGTGTGATATTCATTCCATAATCTTACAATACATGATTGTTTTATTTTTATTCATTGTAATTTCCAGTGCTATTGGCTTACTTTCTAAAAGATTATTATCAGACTCATTTATTAGACAGCAATTAGATTGCGCTAGGTTTATTTATTCAAATTAGCTATGTGAGAACAATGTCAAACATTGTTTTGAAGATATATTTTATCATTTAATTATCTGACATGCTGAAGACCACCTAATATTTTTATTTATAGTTACAATGCATCATTTAAATATATTTTCATTTTATTAGTATCTACTTAATGTGCATAAATCTTAAATATTATATATAGATACATACATATATACAGATATATATTGCCTATTTTAATATGCACAATTATTGTTACTTATTGCAGTTTATTATTAGTTAGTAATTTTTAATTTCTATACGCATACACATTTATAATTTTTCTTTTTACTTTGAAAATGTGTATGTGTGTGCAATATTAGTTTAAGTGGCAATTTAATATATTTTAGGTTTAAATATTTCGCTTCTATCAATGGTAACTCTATGCTTCCACAGTGTATCGTTTCTTGAGGCGAGGTGTTACGTTGTCGTCACATTATTGTCTCAAACATTAGTTAGTTTAATCACGTCTCCTATTGCTAAGCGCCTAGATATTAATCCACTTAGAGAAAATTATGTTCAATCTACATAATAGTGACATGATGCATTTATCTTGATGTTTAATTTATGATAATGGTAGCTACATACAGCATAACATAAAAAGCTCGTGCATTCATTTTCACTATAAGATTTTAATTATAGATTTTTAATTTATTTATTCACTACGGTTGGGGATATACACTAAACAGAGTGATCAGTATCTAAAATAAAATGTTATTTTTTAGAATAATTTCCAGTAAGTAATAATGATTACGTCACACTGTTTCTTATAACGGCCGGCGGTCTAAACAGTATTTGTGAGATCTGATTTCTGTTCTACTTATTTAATCAACAGTATTTACACTAGGTCACAACCTTGTTGTTAAACAGTATTGTAGGAAGTAACTCTCCACTTTGATATAAACTCTACTCGTGTGTATATAAATCATAAAATCTTCATAATCTTATACTTGATCTTCTTGGACATGAACTGGGCTTTTAATTGGTTTCACTACATCTTTGCCTTACTTAAAATTTATTTTAACATGCGTCTAGTCCAATGCAAAAGAGATTAAGATTGTGAATTAAGTATTGTTACGTTTTAAAATGAAAGGTCTCAAAAGTAAAATAACTCTTGAAAGAATGTCGGCCGTAGAATGCCCTAATAAAATACCTATAAGCCCTAATTGTTAGGACCGTTGTTAATTGTTCAGTTACACGTCCAATATGTCGATAGGCAAAGCAAGCAAGGAAACGCCACGCAAAGTTAGGAAATTATGTGGCCATTTGGGAATATTTTTGAAGGCTTGCAATGTGTTAAAAGGTCCGCCAAACAGCCAGGAAAGTCAGTTGCGGAAAAAAACTAAACGAAACGAGATTTGAAAACTCACTTGCCAAAGTACAGGCATTTAGTTCAACTTTAGCAATGCGACAAAATTTCAAAACTGAAAGCAAATATGCTAAAGTGATGATCGATGTAAATTACAAATTAACATGAATTAAACTACATTAAATTGAATAACTGTAGTTCCTATACCACCAGAGTGAAATGGCCGCCATCGCAAAAATATATACTGAGTTATCCCATTCCTAACACAATAATTACAGAAAAGGCATTTTGAACTTTAATTTTAGATGCATCATGCAATCAGTTAAGATAGAAACATATTTACACTAAAATATTTTAAAGTTTATCATATACATCACTTACCTAAGAAATAAAAAATAGAGCTTAGTAAGAAGATAAACAGAAAAAAATTGATCGTCATGAATTAAGTTAGTGAAAAATAATATTACAAAAAATGTATTAATCTGTACCTTCGGATAAGGATGTAAAAGTAGATATTTGGGTTTAGATAACGTTAGGTGACCAGGGTGTGGTGATATTTTGCACGTTTTTGAAAAATGTTTTCTACAGGGTGCAACTGCACCCGCGTTTTGAAATGAGATTAGGATACGCGTGCGTGCGGCGATGCTCGCTGCCGCTGGTAGGACGGGGGACGGCGGCGGGGGGCGGGAGGCGGGAGGCGCGAGCGCCGGTGGTACCGTGACGCTATTGCTATAATTAAACTTGTGTGATTACTATTACTGAACCGATATCACAGAAAAGGAAACTACATATCCACTATACATATTCGGAGTAGAACGCTACACACATTTACAGAAAAAGCTTTTCCTTTCCGTTTGGGCTCGGCCGCTGCTGAGGCAATGAGATATGTTCGCAAAGCTTATTCGCTCAACCGTAGGACCGTGTGTGTAGCGTTTTCTGGCCTAAATCTCAACAACATTATATCGATTAATAGATAATTATATGTATTTTTGTGTTTAGAAAAGTATTTTAAATATTTAGATAATAATGGTAATTATTAAAAATAAGAAATTAGATCAGTGTTTAGAACGAGATGCCAAATTTAAAGTCAATATACGTTAGGTGAATGGTAATTGAAAGTAATCTTAACAATATATTGAAAAGTTAAAGAAAAATGTTACAGTTAAATTATATTTGAGAGTTTTATTGAGCGCAATATATGCAATTTTATTAATTGAAAGTGAAGTTCAATTTGTTAGTTAAAGTTATGCGTTGAAAATCAAAAGTTTGTTTCGAATGTTTCTTTATCGCAATTTCGCATCCTGTATTGGGATATGTTGCTGTTAGCAATCTGTCGTTACTAATGTATAGTTTCATTATTTTCAAAATTCGTCTTTCTTGTATCTAAAAATAACATATCTAAGCATATCATTCTGATGATTATTTATTGCGCTTTATAATATTGACCTCTTGTTGGTGTGCACTCTGATATTTCGTCATGAATAAAGGTCAACATATCACTACGTAGATTTGGCTCAGGCGTCTTTAATCTAATATACTTCGTCTTTAAAACTCTATTATACACCAGTGTAATGTTCTAATCTAATTTTAGTTACTACATTTTAGAATGATGGCAACTATTATTTTCACAATCTAATTTTATAGTAAGGTAATTTCTTTTTCTTTTAATTTCTCATTTAATCTTAAGCTTTTGGTGTGTTTAATTTCATTCTTATTTTTAATTTCATAATTAAAATAATATTATTATTGATAATTCTTTGTTATTTATTTTTTCTCCTTTTTCCTTCCTTCGTATTTTATTTTGAAATACCAATTGTGTATATGAATGCTAAGGTTATAATAGAAAATGGTGCGAGAAATCCCTGTTAAACTATTTAAACCATTTTATTTGTATTAATAATCCAAAACCCCATCCTAACTTTTATATGTTTTATTCAGACTCGATGAGGTTAAGCTATTTGTAAATAAACTTATAAATTTTAATGGGATCAATATAATGAGAAGGTACAATCTTCAATGAGATTGTACACAATTGGTACTTTTAGTCATACTTAGATCTTAACTATACTTAGCAAAATTATATTCACCTACCACTATCATGACAATGTATCTACACTATGCTTTTCTGTGCTAACCTTGTGCAAAAATCGTCGTCGGTCTAAAATAGTAAATGCGCGCTATCTAGACTACTGTTAGACGTATTTAGATTACTGAAAGAATAAACAATATCAAAGGAGTGAGGGACTTGAAAATATTGCCAATGATTATTTAAATTATTATCAAATGGAGTATATATCGCACAGGGTATAATGAGAATAGAATGATGACTGCTCTCGGCGTTCTTGGGGTATGTTGTCACTGTCCGTGCCACGTCCCTGATTCCTTAATCATGAAAGAACTGAAGTCACCTATCCTGAAAACAAACATTAGCAAAGAGATATCCACTTCATTTGAGAATTCGCTTGGATCAAGCGTAACAATTTTTTGAGCGGATTGCAAGTGAAGTGCTCAAAAACTGCCAAATTAATCGCATAGTCTGAATTACGTAGATGGGTTACACATTCAACCCACTGGGTACCATCTATGTTAGTTTCAGCGGAGTGCCATTAAAATCCTATAACCTAAATGTCTGGAGTAGCTGGTACAAAAGGTCAGAAAATAATGACAACGCGAACACGGAATCATAACAAAAGATTTTCATTACCTTATAGAGATAGACGGATGTCACCGCAATGAGATATATCTTGCGCTAATAGATTCCTGAATTGAGAAAAGCGTGGAACCGCGATGTATTTGTTACTTTATTATTGAAATCCACCTATCCACCTACTGTGGACCTTGGCTAGAGGCCCTTATAATACTGGCAGTTAATCTTAATGTAAATATGATACACGACTCAATCTGTTAATAATTAAATTTATAGGACCTATAGTAAAAATTATCATAATCATTAGTAAACGTACTTATTTCAGTAGTCGCTCTAGTAAATAAAAAATAGAAAATCTCTTAGGTAATACGGATTTCTAGTTTCGTTTCTTCCAATATTTGAATTGTTTTCCTTTCATTCAGTAAAATATTTTAAATAAAGGTGTGCAAATTAAAGGGTTGTGTGTAAAGTTAAAAATAGTTAAAATAGATGTAATCGATCGTTCAGAATATAAAAATACCTAGCCATTTCCCGAAGCACATCTGTTTCGTTTGCTTTCATTGTACACCTGACGCAATTAAAATATCTGTACTTTAAATAGTCTTTAAACATGCCAAAGACCAATCATTGGGACAAAATGACAGGGATCTATCGATAATTTATTTTCAACTTAAATATAAACTACAGCTAAGATCAGAGTTTGATAAACACCCTGTAGGTGTGATCAGTAACTTTCTGAACTGAGTGAGTATAAAGACAAGCTTTAAAGAAGCGAAAAGCAAAAATAATCAAATATTTTGATGATTATACATCAAGAACTTTACTTTTGTGAATTTGCTAAAAGCCGGTCTTTGAGAGGCTACTCACTATTCAATATTAAACTGCAGCATTAATGAGATTTTATTATACTTAATATACAGAATAACTAAGTGACTACCCTATTGAATTCTAGATTTATTCTTTGTCATTTTATAATAAAATATAGTTGAAAATGTGTTTTTTAATTTCAAGAAACCCCATTTTTTTGTATATATGTCATTGAGTATCTCTAAATCAACGAGTACGTTATGTATCTCTGCTACTCCGTAAGTAGTAAAAATTCGAAGTACACTGGTGAACGATTAACTTTCTGCTCCTGCACCCAAAAATATAGCGTATCTACTAATTTTAAATAAAAACTGCTATCGGCAAAGAGTATGCTGAAATGGGTGAGAGTTGTAACAAGTTGTCAAAGCTAATTTTCCTTCCGGAAACCGGGCGTAAGTGTTCGATTAGGTATATAGGTTTTGATTATGTAAGTAATTCCTAGATTGTGGAAATAAAAAGTCACACTAGTAACGTCGTAAATGTTGGAACATGGTTCAGTTTCTACAACAAAGTTTGTCCAAAAAATCTCAATTCGTATCAACATTCCTCTGAAAGGGCCTTGATAGACGGGTTAAACAAAAGAGTAAGAAGTTATGTATGTTGTGTATATGTCATGTATTAATATCTCGACAATACAGCGCTCCTTATACAGGATGTTGTTTTGTAAAGTTACGCCCTACTGTGAGTGTGAGTGACCATGGTATTTGTACCTATTGCATGTAAGTTTTGTAACTAAAATCTAGTTTTATTATTCCGTCGCATAATTTTGATTCACAAATTGCCGTGTTCAATTTGTCCTGAAATAACCGCAACGTGCGGGCACGCCTGGCCGGTCCACGTAAAGCAAGCCAGAGCCGCGTGACGCGTGTTCGGTCGCGTTCGCTGCAGCAAAAACTTCTGGCGAGCATTTGCTAGTAGGTATACTACTCCGTATTAATGATAATTTGAGGGAACTTTGAATCTCGTAAGGGAATGGAAACTTAATACCCTGTTAAGGAGAAAAAAATGGCGATCAAAAATTTCCATCGGATCTGGATCGCATTTTTTTCGTAGGCGTTGGTTCGTTTTGAAACAGTTATACTGTTGACTGGCGCATTGTTCCTGGCTAGTACGAGAATTGGTAAATTCGTCACCTGTTATGGTGTCGTAAACATGGTAAGATAAACCTGCTTCGAATTTATCAATCATATCGCGGCATCATTTTACACGCGCCTGCTTATGAGCGTCGCGGTGAGATAGTAAGTTACCCATGGCAAAACAATCCTCCTCGCATGCAAAGGTGGCGGTGTAGAATATCATGGACGCTACCCGATCCAATCTGCAGAATGTGTGCGACGTGTCTCACGAAGCTCTACTTAATCAATTCTCTGTTCACAATTATAATTTTAAAGACCTGAATAATTTATATCAAGACTTTTTTCCTTTGGTAAGCGAAGAATTTGAGAGTATATTCAAAATTGATACAAAAGAAGTTAATACTAGATTTAAGTTTAGTGATTGAGCGACCACAGGTTCGTGGATTAGCAGAGATAGACTTTTTGAACTTTATGAACTAAAACCATGATAGAGGGCTTTGTATATTTTGTACCAGTTGCCATCCGCCATTTTATTTTATTTTCAAAATGACGGCATAAAACCTTCTGAAATAGATAAATCTCATCAATACAAATATAAAGTGTAGATGGAGAAAATCTCGTAAAGCATCACTTTTCCGAGTTATAAGCTGTCAAAAATGTACCACCACCACATGTTTTTTTAGGGTTCCGTACCCGAAGGGTTCCAAACGGGACCCTATTACTAAAACTTCGCTGTCCGTCCGTCCGTCTGTCACCAGGCTGTATCTCAAGAACCTAGATAGCTAGAGAGTTGAAATTTTCACAGATTATGAATTCTGTTGCCGCTATAACAACAAATACTAAAAAACAGGATAAAATAAATATTTAAGGGGGCTCCCATACAACAATACCACATGCAAACTTATGGATGCACCTGGTTACGTACATGGAGTGTGAAAGTAACCGCACCAATAACTTTGTTAACAATATTTTGCTGTGTAAAATCCAAACTATTCACTCCACACCATCGCTTCCATTGAACGGTGGTACGGAACCCTTCGTGCGCGATTTAGATTCGCACTTGACCGGTTTTTCATTTTTAATGTTTTGAGGTTATAGATAAATAAAGGATACTTTGGAGTAAAATTTATTCAATATTAGTTTTTGTTCGCTTCTTCACCCAATGTTATTCCAACGGGAATGATCATGATTACAACACTACAAACGTTTTCTGCACGACTGAACGCTTTGGTGTTGATTTTGAAAGTTCATTTCATTTATACGAGCATTGGACCCATGTCATGTGCATCGTATGGTACATGGTGTGGGCCCGCCAACAAGATTTTGGTTCGAAACCACCCGCTAGGTTTTTAGACGCTCTATTTATGAGTGGTGATGAAGAATAATCACTACCAGTGCCACACCAGCAATGGAACTGTAATGAAACAAATACCAACTGACGGACCATACACAGCTTTCCCGAATCCCTCGGTAACTGTGAAGTCATAGCTCCATATGCCCCGACCCATTTCTCCTATACAATTGACCTCAGACCAGATATTCTCTCCTACTGTATTTTCAAAAACATTAGCCGCCCAGTCAGGGACACAAGTGTACTTAGCGAGCTTCACTCGGATCATAGACCGGTCTTATACCATCTTCTCGACAGGCCATTCGACCGACCGACTGAAACCAGGAACGTTATTAACAACCGTAAATTCAAACAAGCTCTCAGCAAACCGGACCCAAGATTAGATGTCACATCAGAAATTGACAATAGAGCCCAACTAGAAGCCAAAATCTCTGACATAGGCAACAGTCTCAACGAAGCCCTAACAGGCCCCTCTAGTGAGGACCCGGTGCAGGCCAACCATCGCTTTGAACTCCAAGAGGACTTGAGGACTGCTGCTTAGTGCAAAGAATGCGGCACAGAGAGATTATGATAACTGTCCTTCAGACAATCACAGAAAACAAATGCGTCTCGAGATCTTCTGCTTCGGTTGTGGTGAACCTGTCGACATCGTGACGTTGCTGTTCAGACTCGCATCTGCCCTAGACCTGAGCGTCGTGTCGATCCATGGTCGAGACCCCATTCGGGAAACACAATCATTTACTTAGTGAGCAATTTTTTTTTCATTATTACTCAAATTCCGCGTGTTCGCTGATCAAAGGAAAGATTATTTAATTAGTTTTAATTAAATAATCGTTATTAGTTAGTTATTAAATTAGTGGAAAATGCGTGTGGTACAATGTTGTCGATACTTTCCAAACCGAGATTGATTGATAGGTTGGAAAGCTTATTTCACGTGCTGCCTGATGCGTTATTACGTGGTTAATATTATAATAATAATAATAATGATATTATGTTAGGTAATAAATTTTTTAACAATGTCATTGTTCATGTGTGGATCAAGAATGTTTAACAGTAATTAATGTGTCACATCAATAAATTAATAACTAACGATTAATGATTTAATCGTTAGTTATTAATGATATATGAGTTGTGGTTCACTTTTATTGACACTGGTATGTGACCGTTTTGGTAGCGCCGGATAAAGTATATCCGGCGCGTATATATAGTATATAATGGTACACGTTGACTGCATGCTGTATAAG
This sequence comes from Argyresthia goedartella, assembly GCA_949825045.1. Taxonomy (NCBI): domain Eukaryota; kingdom Metazoa; phylum Arthropoda; class Insecta; order Lepidoptera; family Argyresthiidae; genus Argyresthia; species Argyresthia goedartella. The sequence goes on from OX463815.1 coordinate 3,421,879, forward strand.
TGTAGCAGTGCCCTTTGAATGATAATTACGCGACTGAGATGGTAACCTAGTGTGTAAGGATCACAGTGCCCTGGCAATGAGAGCAGTTATGAAATAAAAATGACCTAACCTAACCAATCGTTTGTTGCTGTAAACTACCTCTGATTTTACAAGTTCATAGATTTTAATTGAACCTGTGGTTTAATTTAATTTTTTTGTGTAAAGCAACTCTCTTGTTCTTGTTCTGTGATATTCTTTGAATTGTTTTTATTCTAGACATTTTTTTTTAATCTATGACAAGTTAGCCGAGCATATCTTTGACGCTATTCTTATTTCGATGTTATCGCAAATTATTTGTATTCAAATTTCGCTTACTTTTTGTGTGTTTTCATAAAATCTGCAATTAAAACAGTTAAATGATCCAGTCAACGTTTAAGTATCGCCTTAATCTTACTACGTATTTTACATAGATTTCTTGGTAGAAACTTGTACAATGAAACGTTTTTGCAAGCGAGGAATATGGAGCTATTCTGATTCAAATCGTAATGCTATATATATATATATATAGATATACCCACTCGGTAAATGTTGATCAGACGGGTTGTGTCATCAGTTAATTGTTGATCCGTTGGCAATTGTTGATCGGAACAGTTTTTGTTGATCTAATGTATAACTCTGCATACAAATGTGGCTCCGATCGGATCAACAATTGCTGTCCATCTGGTGGCAAAATTACGAACTATTCATAGCATTTTTTATACAAATCCGCTCCGTCAATTGTTGATCTGATTCAAATGGACCAATCAGGGACGACCTTCTCCACGATTGGTTGTTTTCTATTGTGCGCTGTTGCCACTTTGCTTCACAATCAATATCCAACTTCTTACGTTCTTATGAAGTTGGCGACGATTCTAACAGTAAGAATCGTCGCCATAAAAACTTCGCATTCAAATTATGTATCGTGTGAAACTATGGACGGCTTAATGTTGTCGGCAACGGTGGTCACAAACAAAAAAGAAATTTAAAAAAGCATTAGTTGTGTCGGATATACAACCGTAAATTAAAAGTTGAACTTCTTAATACGTTGCCTTTTTACTTCTTCTTTTTTTTACTGTTATAAAAACAAACTGGTTGTACAAAGGTGTACTTTAAAAGTATATAGGTAGGTATAAAGTCAGACTGCCTATCACAAAACCACGACGAAAGGAGACGGACAAACTCAGCAAGTACCTTGACATGGCTCACGAGGTTACGGCCATGTGGGATTACTGTCCCGATAGTGGTTTCAGCGAAAAGAGTCTCAACGAACACCTAAGAGACTCTCGGATGCTCGGATGGCTGGGTCATATGCATAAGGCGGTACTCCTTGACACGGCACGCATCGTTAGGAGGTTCCTCACTCTGCGACCCCAACCACCGGTAGTTTAAGTCTCGTTTCGCTGCCAGCGGCACACTAGGTTATTTTTTTTATTTTTTATGTACCTTTATCATGTACTACTTTTTATAATCATAATATAAAATCAGGCTTAAGATTGAAATAAAAAAAATGTAATGTGATAATCTTTATTTTGGAAAATATATAGGCATGCTTGTGCATCAGCAATTTTTAATATAGCAATATATACATCGAATGATTGATAGGGGTTGAATTTTGAAAAACCCCAACATACGTGTTTTATCAATTGTGTCTAGAAGTACTAATACTAGGTAGTTTCAATTAAAATCAACCTAGTTAGAATGTGCGCTACGTGTTCACACATACGTACATTGGCGCCATCCCTCTGTACGAATTTGTGCCAGTTGCAGTAGAGTCTGCGGGTCCTTGGTGTACGGAGGCTAAGGAATTCATCAGGGAATTGAGTAGACGTCGCAGCGAGATGGGATGTGATCCTCGTTCCGGATCGTACCTGGTGCAACTTATTTCTTTGTCCATTCAACGTGGTAACACTGCCAGTGTCATGGGGACGTTTGAGCTAGCTACGATTCGGTGTGTCCCTTTGTCTACCTTTAAATTACGCCTTTGGTTTGTATGTGACGTTTGCTGATTTGTTTTTGTATCTGCCTGACGAAGCATGCGTTGCGGATCTAAACTTCTTTTTTGGATTATTATTTGACATATGTACAGTACAACCTTTTGCATTAGTTGAATAAATGATCTTTAACTCATTAGAATTTTAAACTGTAAAATATCAATTTAAAATAAATATGTTAACACTTTTTTCGAGCTAAATACTTAAAACTTTGTAGAAAGATTACTTATTACAATATAAAAAGTACTTTCAGCGTTTTAGAAAATTCTACCCCTATGGGGGTTAAAAAGGGGTTCAAAGTTTATATGGAGAGCAATAAATTTTAAAAGTAAGAGATTTGTAACTTTGGTCTTATTAAAAGGCTACAAAACTAATTTCAGAGTGTTTTCAAATTCATACCCTAAGAGTGTTAAAAGGGGCTTTAAAGTTTGTGTAAAGAGCAAGGCATTTTTAAAGTAGGTATGAGATTTTTAACCTTGGTTTTAGACTGTTCGTTTAAAAACTAGAAAATTTATTTCAACGTTTTTTTTTTTATTTATTATTATTATATCCTTTATTGCTTAAAATATCATTAAAAACAATGACGCAGTGGGAAATATAATTACCCCCTGAAGGGGTTCAAAGAGGGTTCAAAGTTTTTATGGAGAGCAATCGTTTTTCTTAGATGATAAAAAGGTCTACGCGGACGAAGTTGCGAGCAACAGCTAGTTACTAATAAACAAATTAAATTAATTTCATCGTAAGTTGAGTTTTGCTAGCACGCAATACGGAGAACGTAGGGCTATGTAGGGGTTTGTAAAAATAAAGGATTGTAACTATTAATAGAAACGAGAGTCTAAGTTGAAAATATTTCACAAGTTACAAAACTTTGTGAAGTGGGCTCCAGACCAGGGGACTCACTGGGTTGCGTTAAATATTTTTTTAGAATCCAAAGACATTCTAGATAAGTTGCCTAATCCGGGAAAAGAGAAGGAGCTGTTCAATTCGTGGCTATACACTGTCGGCGGCGATATTTTGAGCCTTCCAAATGATTACATATATCTATAAATACCGGCGTATATGTCACAGACATTTTGATTAAAAGACCTCGCCGGAACCGATAATCATCGCCGCCAGCTCCAAACTTATAGTAAACGGGTTGTAAGTTGTATGATTTTTATTAAGTATAGTTAGCATCATAAACATGTATATGTCACCGTTAGATTGTGAACACCGTCATTGTATCTTACTCGCGATATTATAAACTCTCGAGAAATTGTGAACTGTCAAAGCCGTTCACATTTTAACGCAATATTTTTCGTTAGTTTATAAACCATCAATGTCTAATCGTCAAATTGTGAACTGAAATCAAATTGGCGTGCTACGGACCGCATACACAAAAACGAGGAAGGTTAGGTTATTTAGGTTGCTTCAGTTGCCCGAAGGGCAAACCGCCCAGAAATAATTCAGCAAGCAACGGGTGAGAAACAACTTACTGTAATAGCATTGCTCGACTTCAGCAGCGCCATTAACTGCGTCGATTTCGACATTCTCGTTGAGATACTGAAGTCCTTGAACTTATCCTCCGTCTCTGCTAACTGGTTCGACTCTTATCTGAGAGGTCGCCAGCAGCGTATAAAGTCGGAGACGACTTCAACGGAGTGGTGTGGTCTCTTTGCGGGATTCCCCCAGGGTGGAATACTCTCCCCTCTTCTTTTCTCTATCTTCATTAATTCCACCTCAGATGTCCTCTCCTCATCATACCATCTCTACGCCGATGATCTCCAATTATATACCGCCATTTTCCCCCCTGTGATATGGCACCAACTGTAGAATTATTAAATGCCGATCTCCAGAAAATCAGGGTTTCGGTCTCATCTCATGGTCTCCTTGTCAACCCTACTAAGTCACAGGCTATGATTATTGGTTCCAGGTACTCCCTCAACTTGTTACATCATATTTATATTACTCCTTTAACCTATGATGGAACCGTGATCTCATACAGCACCAAGGAGTTATGTTTGATAACCAGCTGTCCTGGTCAGAGCATGTCAGCGAGGTTAGTAGAGGTGTCTTTACCACTTTCCACTTCCTCAGGCGTCTTCAAACCTTCCTGCCTCGTCAGACAAAAGTCACGCTTGCCCAGTCTCTTCTTCTACCCCCGATCGACTACGCTGCTGTCTGCTGGGAAAGCGCAAACGAAGAGCAACTGAACAAACTCGAGCAACTTCAAAACATCGGGATTCGGTTTGTTTTCGGTCTGCGCTAGTTCGACCACGTCTCAGAGTATCGCAGGGAGTTGAAATGGCTCTCGATACGCCTTCGACGGGATTCCCATTTCCTCATTTGCCTCTTCAATATTTTATTGTAATTCTCGCTATCCTGGCTTCTTACGGGATCGCTTCGTTTTTCTGTCTTCGGATAGACCACGGAGATTTCACACTCGGTCACTACTTATAACTCTGCAACATAACACTGCCGCTTTTGAGAATGGGTTCAGACTGCGACCTATCAGTCTCTGGAATAAACTCCCTAGAGCCATCAGAGACAGTCCGTCAATTCACACTTTTAATAGTCGTTTGAAAGAACACTATCTATCTCTTCCATGATAAGCTTTCGGAGGCACCAGATTGTATTTGTCGCAGACATTCGGATGATGTTTAGGCAAACGGTAATTCATCCGGCTGACAGAAGGTATCAGTTGATACTTTGGCGTGAGTCCACGGCCGAGCCAGTCAAGGTCTATGAGTTGAACACGAACACGTATGGGTTACGGTCTAGCCCGTATTTGGCGATGCGTACTCTGCGGGAGTTGGCGTCGCGTGACCGTGTGAGCTATCCTAGAGCCGCCGCTATCCTGGAGCAAGATTTGTACGTCGATGACGTCTGCACAGGGGCAGCCAGTGTAGAGGAAGCTCTGGACCGACGTGACGAGCTCATTCAATTGCTGGAACGAGGCGGCTATGAACTACGCAAGTGGATGTCCAACTCCCCTGAGTTGATGGCTGGTCTCCCAGATGAGTTTCAACAAGACCCGCACGTTTTTGAGAATCCTGACAATCCTAACATGTTGTCAGTGCTTGGAATTCAGTACCGGCCCGTCCATGATGAGTTTACCTATCGGGTGGTTTTAGAAACACCGAAGGCCTGGACGAAGCGGTCAGTACTGTCAACGATTGCGAGAACGTTCGACCCGAATGGATGGATTTCTCCAGTCACCTTTGCTCTCAAATGTTTTATGCAAAGGCTATGGGCGGCTCAGTTGACCTGGGACACCCACCTCTCAGGTGATTTGTTGACTGATTGGACGCAAATGTTCACCTCGCTATCGGACATAAATAATGTATCGCTGCCGAGGAAATTGGTCCCTGCTGGGGATTACAGGGCAACCCTTCACGGGTTTTGTGATGCCTCTGAACGAGGGTTTGCGGCAGCGGTTTATTTGCGAACCGTCACCTCCACCGGGGAGGTCGACGTGCGTTTGGTTTTGGCAAAAAGCAAGGTAGCGCCTATTCGGACAAGGATGACGATTCCAAAACTGGAACTGTCCGGGGCTGCTCTTTTGACCAAACTTTTGAATCACACTCCAACAGTGTTGCGTGGGTCAGTGGTTTTGGAGGATACGGTGTACGCGTGGACGGACAGCCAGATTGTTTTGTGCTGGCTGAAGGCTTCGGTCCATAACTTAGAGGTTTTTGTTGCGAACCGTGTCTCCCAGATTGTGTCGTCTGAGGTCCCACTGACCTGGAGACAGCGTAGTATCGTAGCGCGCCCTCCGACAGAGGGCGCGCTACGATAAACATAGCTTTTCGTGATGCTCCGTGTTAAACTTAAATTTAAAATACAGTTTTATTAATTTGACAATAAATATTATTAATTTGTGCAGTACAAGTGACAATAATCCTATAAAAGTGTTATTTCAACCAGAAAGTGAATAATGTGGATAAAATCGACATAACAAAAATCCAGTGCTTAAAATACAAAACTACCATATAAACAAAGAAGACCCAGTGAACAAAACTGCAATTACACAAAGTTAAGTGACTCAAACATTACTCTGTGTGAAAATAACCAGTGCTAATAAGTTAATCAAGCAAAATTGTGTAATTGGAAACCGTTTATTATACAAATACGGAGGACGCCTCAAGAACACCAATCAGTGCAATCTATAACAGTTGCGAACGATACAGCACCAGATGTCGTTCGTGCAGCGCACGATAAGCGGACGGAAGTAATACGGAAATTTCGCACGATCTTATATCTATACCAGTGGCGTGAGCCGAGTAAAGGCGACTCACATGCGAGGGGTCCATGGTTCAAGTCCCAAGAAAGGCAACATTTTAATTTTTAGTTTTTCTTATTTTTCTTACTTGTACCACCTTGTACCACCTTGTAATACCTCATAAACACTATTCTCGGCGGCGGCGGCGTGAGTTGTGAGCGTGTGATAAAGCTCCATCTAGCGACAAGTAGCAGATTAATCATAATAGAAAAATACGAGGCCAAATACTAGTCTTTCTAATCAGCCACAGATGTCAGCACTGACAAATTTACCAACGCCATCTAGATCTGAATAGCAGGACATAAAACACTCTAAATCTCAGTTCTGTTAACGATGGACGACAATCCAAACTTCATAACTATCCGTAATAAATATAGATCCGCATCAGCCGAAGATATATCGCAGTCTTCACTATTTAATAGCACACAACTAAGTCTGCCAAATACTTCATTCAATAACAGTGAACCAAACACAGCATTGAACGATGAAATACTTCAACTTAAGAACGGTCTTAGTGCAGCGGAGCTAGAAATTGAGAACCTTAATTTCGAAAACCATCACTTAAAAATTGAACTAGAACAATGTCAAAAATTGATAGCTACATACAAGGCATTCAATTTTACAGATACTGTAATGACTCCCATATCAGCAAGAAGGAGAAAAAAACCAAAAACTAAGTGTGTAAGCTCGCAACAGACAATACATAATTTGCTTAAATATAATACTGAAGCTGATCCTCTTAAAAGTAATGGACCACGTATGCAGACTAGTGAGGAGAAAAATGTAGAGGTCAATATAGAGATCAATGATGAGACTAATATTGAAGCTATGGTAGAGCCCAAAATGATCGATCATCTAGAACCAAATGATAATGTAGAGATAATAATAGAAGATAATGTAGAGACCAGTGTAGAGGCTAATATCATAGAGACATATGTAGAGAGTAGTAATCGACCTAACAATGAGCTGCATCGTAAAAAAGGGATGGTAGAGACTCTGAACTCTAAAAACACATTAAAATCCCAGAAATATCAGCTGCCCTATGCGGAGAAAATTAAAACTAAAATGACTTCACGGCGGCGTAAGGTGATTATTTTAGCTGATCAACAGGGAAGACACCTACAAAAGGCCTTACAACAGTTACTTGGACAGGATTTCCTTGTTACCTGTTTTGTTAAACCGCAAGCAAAGCTTACGAACATTATTGACGCAGATAAATATGAAATATCGACACTGACCATGGATGACTTTGTAGTGCTGCTGTCAGGGACGAATGATCATAACCCCTGTGAGTTCCAATTCGAACTTAGGGCCTGGTTGCAAAAAGTACAGAACACAAATATAATCATTCCAAAAGTTACTCATAGTCACTACTTAAACGAAAAGAAGTTAAATTATGAAATCAAATTCATCGCGAGTGCATTTAAAAACTGTACATTTGTTGATCTGCCACTGAAGAATAATGCGCATATACTTAGGTCAGTATTTCTGTCTCAATCACTCCTCAGGGAAATGCTGCGCATAGACTATAAAATAAAGTTTGATGCGCATATTTACGCAGCAAAGCAAGGCCGGATTGAGTCAAGAAAGAGCGAAGATAAATGTACTCAAACTCAAACTGACTCTACATATTATATACAAAAAGAAAGCTGTGTGACAAACCCTCAACAAAACAGTGATGATAATTGCAATACTAATGGAAACGAAAAGTGTAACAATACTGATTTTTTTCGTGAATAATGTTATACATTTATTCCATCAAAATATTGATGGACTTATAAGTAAATCTGACATGTTATCCATTTACCTAGAGGAACTTAGAAATAGCGGAACTTCAGTAGATGTCATAGGCATAACAGAACATAACATGTTAAAAACTGATGTAAATGCACTTAATGTTGTAAATTATACACTGGCTACCTATTCAGCCAGAAGTACAAGGAGTGGTGGTACAGCTCTAATTGTAAAAAATGGACTGAAATTTCAGAATATTGACATAGCTGACTGTAATATTACAAATGCAATAGAGTGCTGTGGTATAATACTTACAGAGCATAATTTAAATGTGATATGTATATATAGGAAATGTAAATATGATGTAGAGTCTTACGATAAATTTTTCGAAAACTTAGATAGGCTATTGTCAAAACTTTGCCGTGGTAGACGTAAGACTATAATATGTGGAGATTTTAACATAGATCGTCTTCGTCAAGATAAGAATGCAGCACATTTTGAAGAATTACTATTAAATTACAACATGAGACTAACATTCAACGAACCCACACGTCTGAGTAGTGGGACTTGTCTTGACAATTTTATTCAAAACATTAGAGGATGCAAAGGCCGAATAATAGAGTTAGCGCTCTCGGATCATACTGGACAGTTATTGGAATGCCCGGTGAGAAAATACTGTACGCTTGAATATTGGTTTGTGGAAAAAAGAGATTTCCATAAAGATAACCTGGACAAATTTAAAGAGTGTCTATCAAATCTGAGTTTCTCTGAGACTTTAACAAGCTCTGATGCCAACGTTGCATATAATGAATTCCATGATATATTTGTGCTTATGTATGACCTGTGCTTTCCAGCAATCAAAATAAGATGCTCTAGCAACGCGCGACCTCGGTGGATCTCTAAGGGCATACGAGTATGTTCAAAAAGAAAAAGGGAGCTATTATGGACATACAGACGTGCTCCAAACGATATCAATAAATATAACTTCAAAACCTATACTAAAAGACTTAAGAAAATAATAAAACTGACACAAAAATCCCAAAACGATTATTATATACAATCCTCAAACAATAAATGTAAAGCTACCTGGAAAATTATAAATAATAACTTTAATAATAAAAACAATGCACCAAAAGAAAGTATCAAACAAATAAAATTCAATAATTGTGTAATTACTGATCCTATGGAAATAGCCCAAGCTTTTAATAATTTTTACATAGATCAAGTAGAGCAACACCAAAAGGTTGAGGTGACTAGCAGCAGATCAAAACTGCCTTGCTTTCCTAAATCTCTATTCTTTAATCCCACCTCACCTATTGAAGTATATCAAATAATAAAAGGACTGAAAAATACAAATAGTACGGGGTATGACCACATATGTACAAGCGTGATAAAGCATGTAGCGTTGATCATAGCTCCAATATTAAGTCACGTCATAAAACTGTGCATAGAACAAAGAGTGTTCCCTGAAAAGCTCAAAACAACAATTATCAAGCCAATGTTTAAAAAAGATGACAGAGAAAATATGTCCTTCTATAGACCAGTTGCACTTATTCCTGTATTCTCCAAAGTAGTCGAAAAAGTAATTTATAATGCTATAAACGCCTTTTTTGAAAGAAACAATTTATTTAGAAGAGAACAAAAAGGGTTTCGAAAAAATAAAACAATAGATCAAGCTATTTATGATTTCCTCTTTCGCGTAGTCACCAGCCTAGATAATAAAAATCCTGTATCAGCATTGTACATGGACATGACCAAAGCGTTTGATTATGTCGATCATTCCATCTTGATAAATGAACTCTACATGTATGGCGTCCGAGGTAATGTGCTTAATCTTATTAAATGCTATCTGTGCAACCGGCAACAACTGACTCAAATGTCCAGAATAGACAAAGCAAGTAAGACAGAACATCATTATTTTTCAGATTCAAGGACAGTACAATATGGGGTACCACAAGGTAGCGTTTTGGGACCACTTTTATTTATTATTTATATAAACGATTTACCTGACGCGGTTAGTTTCCCAATTGTCATGTTTGCTGATGACAGTACAATGATAGCAGAAGGCCAGAATATTAATATCAATTCCTATGAATCTGACATAAATAATTCCCTAGAAAATATTATTGAATGGCTCGGACAAAATAATCTTATAATAAATTTGAATAAAACTAATATAATGACATTTAAAAACAATTACAATAATATAACAAATAAAATTGACATCCACTATGGTACAAAAATAATTGAGGAAATTAATGACACAAAATTTTTAGGATTAACGATCGACTCCCACTTGACATGGAAAACACACATTGACAATGTCTGCACAAAGTTGAGCCAATTTTCATATGCTCTGTTTATGCTCGCTAAGGTAGTTGGAGTCACTGCCTTGCTATCAACATATCATGCTTATGTGGCTTCGACTCTCAAATACGGCGTTATATTCTGGGGCAACTCAACGGATAAAGACAGAGCTTTTAAAGCACAAAAGAGATGTATAAGGGCGATATGTCACTTGAAACAAATAGAAACATGTCAGCCACATTTCAAAAGATTAAGAATATTAACTCTACCATCGTTATATATTTACGAAATGGCTGTTTATATAAGAAATAATTGGGATCATTTTAATAAAATAAAGTCGAAAAGAAACATTAAGTTAAGCATCACGCGGCACTCTACCGCACTATTTCAAAAAAGTGTGTTTGGGATGATACCAAAAATTTATAATACTATACCTAAATGTATCAGAGAAATAGAATCCTTTAATTTATTTAAATCAAAGCTTAAAGAACATTTGCTTAATAAAGCCTACTATAGCGTACAAGATTTCCTCAACGGTGACTGAAAGATTGTTTCAAGAGTGATTGTTTAGTGTATGTTTTAAGAATCTATGTAATTTTCAGTATTGACTATTCAAACGGACATATGTAATGTAATGTAACTTTTATTTAATCTAATCTAAATTTAATTTAATTTAATTTAATTTAAATTAATATTTGTACACCTTTAAGGTAGAATGTGGCAAGAACAATATTTATTTAACAACCCTGTAACCCACATTTACAAATAAAATATCTTTATCTTTATCTTTATCTTTATCTTTAAGACATGTACCAGGAGAATTGAACCCGTCTGATTGTGCATCCAGGGGATGTCGGGCTCCTGAACTCGTTAGACACCATTTGTGGTGGGGACCACCCTGGCTTGCCAGGAGAGAATCGGACTGGCCCCACAGCCATGTAGTAGTATCTTCGGATCATGGCCCCAGAGCGGCCGTGCATGTTACCCAGAAGGCTGAGGACCCTGACGCCGGGTTTCTGCTGGACCGGTATAGCTCACTTGACAAGTTGATAAACGTGTCCACTTGGATTAGGAGATTCGCTCGAAATTGTCGTACTCCTCGCGATCAGCGAACGTTGAACCCTATTCTGAATCCGGCAGAGCGAAACGAGTCGCTACTGAATTTGGTCCGGTTGGTACAGTCCTCGAAGTTTGGGGCAGAATTGGAGATTATACGAAGTGGACGTTCGAAATTGAAGGGAGCCGTCGCGCGTCTCAACCCCTTTGTTGATTCGACCGGGTTACTTCGGGTAGGAGGAAGATTGCGCAATGCGAATCTGTCGTATTCGGCTCGTCACCCACTTCTGCTCCCCAAGGGGGGACAGTTAGTTGAATTGCTGGTGACTGATCGTCATATTAAAAACGCGCATGCCGGCTGTAACGCGTTGTTGGCCACGCTCCAGCGGGAGTTTTGGATCTTATCTGCCCGCCGTGTCATACGGAACATCGTGTTTCGGTGCATGCCTTGTTATCGACTTAAGGCTGCCACGATGCAACCTCTCATGGGGGACTTGCCCCCTGATCGTGTGAATGAGGTCAGACCGTTTTCAGGTGTTGGTACGGATTTTGCCGGACCGTTTATGGTGAAGAGTTCACGATTGCGTACCGCTAAGCAATACAAGGCGTACCTATGTGTGTTTGTTTGTTTATCCACCAAGGCGGTACATCTCGAGCTCGTTGCTGATCTCTCGACAGAGGCTTTCATTGCTTGTTTGGATAGGTTTGTTTCTCGAAGGGGACTTCCAACTTTGATCCGCTCTGATAACGGCACTAACTACGTCGTTGCGGAACGATACTTACGAGAGATAGTCAACTTTTTGAATGTAAATAAAGTGGATATTGGAACGGCCCTCTCCCGTCGGGGTATACAGTGGACCTTCAGCCCACCGAGTTGCCCCCACTGGGGTGGGATTTTTGAGGCCGTAGTTAAGTCAGCTAAGACGCACTTGGGGCGTATAGTAGGTCAGACCGCGCTGACTTTTGAGGAGCTCGCGACATTGTTTTGTAAGATCGAGGCCGTTCTCAATTCGCGACCGTTGTGTCCGCTCAGCTCGGATCCAAATGACCTGGAGGCTCTGACCCCAGGCCATTTCTTGATAGGACAGCCACTTAACGCGTTGCCCGAGCACCCCTTCGAGGGAGTGAAATTGTATCGGTTGTCAAGGTATCAGATGTTGCAGCAGTTTACTCAGAATTTCTGGAAGCGTTGGTCGCTCGAGTATCTGCATATCTTACAACAGCGCCTTAAGTGGACTGACAAAACCAGCCCCCCTAGTGTTGGTGACCTCGTTCTGGTTAAGGATGCTAACCTACCGCCACTACGTTGGCGCAGGGGGCGCATTGTTAACTTGTTCCCTGGCAAGGACGGGACCCCCCGGTCTGCAGAGGTTCTAGTAGGAGGCTCGGTTCTAAAACGAGCGGTAGCAACGTTGTCTCGGCTGCCCGTAGATTAGGGGACAGGTGGGTGCCTGTCCGGGCGGGTGATTGTTCGATTCCAAATCGATATTCGATCGATGGTTTCGGAACGGCCATTTTGAATTTGACGTTGCTGCCAACCTAGCAGTTTTTTGACAACTGACAGACGAAAAGCCCTCGCAATGTAACGCGTATTGATTAGGGTATTGAAATTAAATCGCAAGCCATCTGGAATGTATTCGGGTTCCCCTCAGGATTGTCTATATAGCTGAGTGTGTTGTGGTTCCCCGAACCAGATAAAGTTCGCATTTACGTGGCCGATTGGTTTTCCCACGTAACATAACCTGTGTTGGAACACTGTGCTCGTCGAAGCTGGCCTGCCAGTCATACCTGGTTGGCTGAAGAACCTGTCTACCAAGAAGAGCCTAGGGTGCACCCGGGCCTTGCAGAGAGACAGGAGGTTGACGGGACCGAAGCACAGACCAGGTTAGATCGACTCCATAAGTATTAGCTCGGTGAATCGCCGACGTTCACACTTCTTGGCATCTGATCGCTACGCTACCTCGTAGCTGATGGGCCCCTGCGAGGTCATTAGGTGCCGAGAAGCCTGAACACAGATAGAAAGTCACTATTTCTATGATGCAGTAATGTGCACAGTTCAGTGGGTTAGAACTTGCCAAAGACCGAGAGGGTTATATAATGGTTGTACTCTATAAAGTTATTATTGAAGGGATGCACTGTTGTGATTGTGATCTTGGGTTGGGTCTTATATAAGACACATTGAAATTTGAAGATTGGAGTACTTAGGTGGTTAGGGGGGGTCCTTAGCTATCCTCTGATACCATTTTCTGATTTAGGAAACATCATTTTAGCACTTTAATTATAAAATATGTTTACGCGATTTTTACAACTTGGCCAATCTCGGAACGACAAATGTCAAACCCAAAAGCTTCAACGTTGGATATTGGTACATGATTTTAGTACAAATTACAAGATTTTGTTGTAATGGTAGAAATTTGCGTCAGCAATTTTGTATTTTCTGACATATTGACTTGCTCATTTCATTCTGATTCCTTCCGTGTTTCGTGAATGTTCTGTTGCGCTCTCGTTTTATCCGTGATTCTCTGGATGACTGGCTTTGTTTACTTACTATCTACTTTATGGAGTTTATCAGAACCAAATTGGTTGCTTTAGGTCACTTCGTGTTTAAAAACTAAAGATAGGTTTGTTAGGTTCACACGTTACAGCAGACCCGGGAGCCGGAGCGAAGCGGAGAGGAGCGAGGCGACCCCCTACTTGCTCATTTCATTCCGACTCCTTCCGTGTTTCGTGAATGTTCTGTTGCGCTCTCGTTTTATCCGTGATTCTCTGGACGACTTTGGCTTTGTTTACTTACTAACTACTTTATGGAGTTTATCAGAACCAAATTGGTTGCTTTAGGTCACTTCCTGTTTAAAAACTAAAGATAGGTTTGTTAGGTTCACACGTTACAGCAGACCCGGGAGCCGGAGCGAAGCGGAGCGGAGCGGAGCGGAGCGAGGCGACCCCCTACTCTTGGCAACCCCTCCTCCAACCCCTCTCCTCCTCCAACCCCCCCGAAATCCAAAAAATGTAGGCATTTTCTTCAATCTTTGGACCTCCATAACATAAAAACTAGTGGTTTCCTAAAAGGGGGGGTAGGTGGGGGGACCTCCCCTCCCCCACCTCTCCCCCCCTCCACGCCCCCCTCCCCCAAATTCAATGTGTCTTATACAAGTACTTACCCGTGATCTTTGAAGAGGATGAACATGTTGTTGAGCTTAGAAGACGAATGTGACACTAATATTATCTGAATTTTTATTCTTGTGATAATCTTAGGTGACCAAGGTGGCAAAAAGTCTTTGTCCGACTGTCACATGTGTGCCTTCGTGTCACATTTTTGAACAGATTTTGTCAAAAACTGACATACAAGTTCCTTGTTTTTTTTTTGTTGATCGCGATTTTTGATCAGGGGAATATGAGGGATGTTGGGTGTAGCGTTATTTGTCGACGGATTTCAATCAAATTTGAGAGGCACACTAAGGACTTCATTCTACACAAAATGTTGCAAAAAATGCAAAAGTAGGAGAGGAAGGGAAACCTCCTGACCTGACACCTGAATTTTCTGTGATTGGTAGGCCACAATTTAAACAGACAAATTCCCAAAAATCAGTCAATTTGAATCAATAAATAGAATGGAAACGACAGCCGTTGACGGCTCCGCCATTTCGTCAATGATCATCGAAATTCTAATTTACCTACTTCTAGCAGACCCACATGCATGAAATTCTAAACAAGCCAGGTCTACTGTTCTCAAAGAACCACTAGTTGATATTGTTAGAGCTGACAGACAAGCTTTGTTTATTTGGTGGTATTGTTCTGGGGGTAGGTTAACAATAAATGTTATTTGAACTTTGATCTTCTTCCTTTCTTCAGCTTCCTCAATATCCATTTTTCTTTTATGCTGTTCTGGTTCAATCGCAAGTTTCCGTTCTTTGAACATATTCGACTTAACATTATAACTCTCTTCAAAAAGCAATAGATTTTTAGGTTTTGATAGATTAACAATAGATGTCAATTTGACAAAGGCCTTTTTTGCTTCAGTCTTTTCAGGTTTGGCAAATACAGTCTTATACTCTCTAATTTTCTTATTTTCATCATTTTCATCAACTTATTTTTTTCTTCCAAGTGGACCTGATTCCATCAGAAGTATCTTTTCTTTTGTCATGTTGTTCTCATCTGAGTTATCAAGAGTATTTGTGTCCAAGACAAACTTGTATTTTTCAAAGGTTTTCTTTACTTTCTTTTCTTCAATGCTATCAAAACTCTTTTTCAGTATGTTCTCTTTAGTTTTGTGATCTTTATCGATGTGTTCTTTTTCAGTGGTATTTTCTTTAATTCTTTAGCTAACTTGGCTTCTTCCTTAGCTTTTTTTCAGTCTTATTTTGCTTGTTTTTTTTTCTTTTTCTTTAATCTTGTCTTCTTCCATATTGATCCACGCTTTGCTGGTTAATACGTAGATAAGCTTTTCTGCCACTATTCTTCCTTTGCGTTTAGGTGTATTTGCCCAATTTAGACAGTCCTTCAATTTCAGTGGAGTTTTGTATCAGCAATAGGTTCTAAAACGGTTGAAAGATCAGCTTTACTACATGTGTTGTTTGAGTATTTTTTTGGTTTTCTGTCAAAATTTTGTTCCGGGGTACTTTCGATATACTCATATTTGTCATCTATTTCCATAGTTATTAACTGTGTTGCAGAATTTTTATGATGATTAAAAGATGGGGTGTCATAGATTCCAATATGAACCTTTTTTTGAGTTTCAGTCACCACATCTTCGCCATATTCATTTTCATGTCGATCTTCAACGTTGTGCCTCGTATCAACCAAGGATTGTCCAGTGATTTCTCCTGCAGCGCAGTTGTTTTTATTCGTCACCTTTTCGTTTCTTGAGTTTGTATCATTCGTATTTTCAATTAAAGTTTCAATTTCAACATTAATTTCAGTAAAATCCAGAAATTCGAGTTCGGCTATTACAGTGTTTTCAACCATTTCTGTAGTTTGGTCTTGAATATTTTCTCTTGATACTACGATTGGCACTTCATTAATCGGTAACAATTCTTTTCCTATTCGTATCTGTCCTATATCATTTGCTTTGAGACTTTGGGCTTCATCCTCAATAGGTAACCAAACGTCTTCATCTAGTATGACACTCTCTTCATTATATCCTTTGAAGAACTTATGGATTTCCATCAAAGCTCTGTGGTAATCATTCTCCGGTACTTTTTGTTGGAGCTTGGATAAGACATCTGTCCCTACAATTCTTTCAAAGTCCATTAGAGTTAATTGGCATTGTGGTTCTTCCAGTCTTTGATCCACTTTTCGTGTTTTTTCCAAGACATTTCTTGTAATTGATGGCGTCGAGATTCCAAGGAAACAATCCACAGGCTTTGAATCCCTTGATGACGACCTCTTTTCGTATTTTTTTCAAAGCAATGGCCAAAACTGGATCGAAGTCTGTTTTGGTCAGTTGTTTAGCATAGTTTTTCCTTCGCCATTCTGAGAAGGCTCTCTTCCATTCACTTTTGAAGGGTTTAAATGCTGACACATCAGCTGGCTGCAATATTCTTGTCGCATTTGGGTACAATGCTATTAATACGATGCCCAGCTCTTTGCACTTGTTGTTGTTGGATAACGTTTAGCATAAAATTACTTTGATACAATGTTTACACACTGATATAGTAGCAGACTCTTTTAGTAGTACGCAATCTTGTTTTTAATATCAGTATTTAAGTATTACTCAATTATTAAAGTAATAAAATAGACAAAGAAACTTTCAGCATGTCTTCAGTATCCGAAATCTTGCAGAATCGCAATCCTTAGAGAAAAAAGGCGCAAGCCGTGAAAAACGAGTATAGATTCATAATTCAAAATTAATGCAAGCAATGAAAATTGTAAACAGCCTCTTTGGTGAAGGTGCCGCTAAGAAGGCCACCTATCGTATAGGTTACAAAATATCTGACCTGGCCTGGTATTACATTATCTGTGGTCATAGTTATTCGATCTCCTTGCAGTAAAAATAAGTAGATAGGTGTTTTTAAGGTTCAGATTTGAATATTAGAGAACTTTGGGCAAAAAAATTATATCCTGAATCCTATTTCAATCTAAGTACTAGCGCATCACAAATTTCAACAAAATGAAAAAGATAATAATGGTCCTTGACGCTATTCTAATAGTAGTTTATGTGACTGCTACACAATGGAGGGCATTAATACTCGAGAGTGGGTTTATGAAACGAGCCGAAGGCGAGTTTCATAATAATATCACTCGAGTTTTAATGCATAATTATGTACAGTTACATACACTAGTTTATCTACACACTATCATAAGCTCTCTTTAATGTGTTCAGGAACCGCATGTTCGATCGGCATGGTGGCATTGATAATTCCTTTGTACTTGTTTAGCTTGTTCAGTAGTACCAACTTCACAAACAAAGTAGGGGCGGCAAGCAGGCGGGCGTCGGCGTTCGAAATTTTAATGTCATAATATGTAGAAAGTTACACATTATGGTCATAATGTGTAATTTTTCAGATAAGAAATGAGTTTTTACCAAGCAGTTTAACATTATGCTGATCGTAACGGGCGGTTTTTGTACGCAGTAAAGAGGGTTTATGATACCTAAAAATCTTATTCTATATTCTATGACAAATCGACATCTTATTATAATTATCATAATCAAACAGTAAAATGGACTTAAATTTGATGCGATAAAATACCGCTGTCCAAAAACTATACGTAGTACGACGACACATCGTCGTCGCGTGGTCATCGTCACTCGCGTGTCGCAGCCTGTTCCGGAATCAGCAAATCCTGGGACCCGTAGAGATAGTTGGAAGATCCTAGCTGACAGAATGGGCGTATTTTGAACGAGTCAAGTGAGACTTGACCCGTTCAAAATACGCCCAGCGCCCTGCGTTACCCATATCACACGCTTGAAAATACGCCCGACACCCAGCAGCAAACTTTTTCGATCTGTCGATTCTTTAAAAGCATCCTCTGTAATTATTTTCTCTCTTCTCTGAGAAAGTATTCAAATCAAATGAAATCAAATATAATTTATTTCTCAGAAAAGAAATTTATATAAATTAAGGTAGGAACAAAGGTATTAAAGTACAGAATTAAAAGTGCTTACATTTAGGTTGGGAGATGAGCTGGCGTACTAGCTAGATTAGTAGGTAATCTGTGGTAAGGAATGTCAGGCCCTAAATCCCCTCTATTCGTATCTTGAAGTAGATTCAATGTTCAATTCAATGATTATGAAGTATAACTATTCAAAATAGATCGTACACATTCCGACAACCTATAATATTTTTTTAACACTAACTGTGTATATGTGTGAGGGTGTAAGTTGTGTGTGTGTGTGTATGTGTGTTACAGATTTGTCATTTCATAATCATCCATGGACCAACTCTTCAGTATCTTCATAGGATAGGTTACCAAGATAGGCAGTAATTTTACGGGTTTAATCCACGTGGGAAAGCGAAACCATTGGGATGATGATGATGATGCTTATGAGGTAGGACGCTTGCTGAACCACAGGCGGGTGATTGGTCCTCTATCGTGACTATTTCACCCAATTCCCAGTGTTTGGGCACTGATTACAGTTGGATCAACAGATGTCCCTCCCCAAATCTTCTTGTTCGTATAATGAATTCTAGGATGTCGCTAAACTTTAAGTTTGACAAAACATCTGCTTTAATGTAATCCATCCCTAGTGTTCGTCATCTTATGTTTGAATACATTACTCATTCTCCCAAGAAGTGCTGGCTACTTTCCTCCAAGCCACAGTGAGGGCATGATGGGTCCTGTACGAGCCTTAATGATGATAGGTGTCTGTTTAGTTTGCAGTGACCTGTCACCACACTTACTAGTATTTTAAGATTTCCCTTCTAAGATTAAGTAAATACCTAGCCTTTTTGGGGTCTTTTCTTAAGATAAACATCTTAGACTGCCTACAGTCTTTGGTGTTCTTCCATTCTTTATTTGCATCTCGCGTAGCTATCATGTTAAAGATGTTCTTTGTGACAGTCGCTGATATAGGTAATCTTGGTTCTGGTCCAATAAAACGGTCATCAGCGCCGTTTCTTGCCAGCTCATCTGCTTTTTCGTTACCGTGAATCCCTTCAAGACCGGGTACCCATGCGATAATTATTTCTGTGAAGCATTGGGATAGTTGCACTGATATACTACTTGGTAAAAACTCATTTCTTATCTGAATATTGACACATTAACCGTCTTATTCATAGGCATCTAATAAACCTATTTTAACTATTATGCCGTTATAATTCATTTGTCTTTGTCTGTCACTTTAAAATTTGTGTTTGTGAGAAAAGGACAAAGCACAATTTAGCTATCATGGGTTTGATAAGTTTTATGGATAAGGCGTTATGACTATAATGTATCAATATTTCGACATATTTATGACATTCAAATTTCGAACGCCGCCGCCCGCCCGCGTGCTGCCCCTAGTTTATCTGTGAAGTTGGTACTACTGAACAAGCTAAACAAATGCAGAGAAATGATCAATGTCACAATGCCGGTCGAACTTGCGGTTCCTGAACACATCTAAGAGAGTCTATTACCTTTCTCTGATTATATTTTTAAATGTTATACATACTCATTTAACAAAGAAACCCTTATTTTTTAAATATACTAGCCTCTATTACTTTAAATAACCACTGCACTTATATCATAGTAATATTCTTCTGAAATATCAAAAAGTATTTTGGCTTATAATAAATAAGAATGGCACGATATCACAAAATTGTTGACTGAGAAATAATATTCAATAGGAAATCAACATATTTCTTCAAAAAAGTAAAAAGAAAACGAAAAACTCTAGGCCATATTTTAACATGGTGTTATAATAAGGCCTTCGACCATAACTTTTAGCCTCTATAATTTTAGGCACTTTCAAGTATTCAAGTATTTATTGCAATAAATTACATGTCATAGTGGTGCTACAATAAAAACTAAAAAATGTATCAATGTAATTTTACCCTCTTGGGTGTAGCAAGATTGCAGTTGCATTCAGTCGCAAAGCATTACATACTTTAATCAGTCTTTCAATAATTAGTCAGTTTGCAATAAAGGAGTATTAATTTTAATAAGAATCGGGACATAAAAATGCGTCTTTGTCATGGTTTGTTAGACCAACACATTCTTCGTGATGCCATCTATAGCATTGTATGTAAGGTCACATGTCTGCTAACCTATCACCATGACAGGCATGTTAAAGAACCAGCTTTCAGTAGCAGACTTCGTTGTATTACCTCTCTTCTTACTGTTGGTGTTGCTATTGGTTTTATTTTTGGTCACTTTCCGTCTTTTTTCTTCAATCTGTTTTCCTTTTTTGTATTTTTAAAGTTTTCTTTTCTTTTTATCTGATTCTGTCTTTTTGTTTTTCCTTCCTTTTCTTTTTATCGACAGCTTTCTCCTCTTTCCGTTTAAATAAAACTTTAGTCACTTTTTGACCCTTTAGTTAAGAACTTTTCTTCTATGGCGATTTTTCACTATTCCATATTTAGGAGTCGGTAAAAATTTTTGAAACCGGGATTTTTTACTGCTTGCGCTAAAGGTCATCATCAGCTTCAATTTCAGTTTCTATTTGCACGTTCTGAGGACTGATATTTTCGATATCGACTTCCGAATCTGTTGAGGAGCAAATTCTCAATCGTCTTGTTGGCAATGGACGGTTAATGAATTCGTTCATGAGGATTGCATCAGAAGAAGAGTCTTTAGAAGATATATCAGTGTCGGAATATTCCACCAGTCGTTTCTTGTTTTCCAAGCCGCTGGTTCCAGTAATCTCACCATCAAAACGTTGGTCTTTCCTATAGCTTCTTTTTGGTGCCTTGCAGTAGAAAATCTCGTATGAATTGATGGCTTTAAGTTGAAGTGGCTGGTGATTCTGGAAATGATCGGTTTCAGCGATCAAGTTTTGCAACTCTTCAAAAGTGGCAATTGGCGAGGACCCGCGGAAAGTATCGTTGTCGGAGTTTACTTCTGCTTCTTGCTGCAGCGTTCTCACGAATCTTGGAGGATTTTCTTGATTCTGCGCCGCGCGTTGCGTCAATATGGACCAGTAGAGGGTAAAGTCCAGTACCTCTAAAACCGCTCAACAAACATTCGTCAAAATGATGTTATAATCCTGTCTTCTTATATTATTAGCTCGTGTTCTGAAGGAACTGCAGTACCTCCTGATCCCAATATATTTCAAAAGGTTTGTAGCAAGACTTGTCCAGAGGCAGTTAATGAGTCGTATTGAAGGTAAGCAGTCTAAAACTATATCGTGTCTTTCACCTTCATCTGCGATGCGAAAGTCTAGGTGACATTTGGCACCGTCAGGTGGTTTATTTAAGACCAAGTGTTCGATAAAGCGGATGAATAGTTCTGTTGTCATACTGGATTTTGATGCCATCAGAATTTTTGTTCCTGTTGGTAGATTTTCTTCATATTCCTCTGTTTCTTGACCCTTTAAAGAGAATCACCGGTGGAATTGCGTTGCCCAGTGCATTGGCACAACCCACCACCTTAACATTTTCTCCGTGCTCTGCCGCTTGCAAATGTATCCTTTTTGCACCTTTTTGTGCGATTACTGTTGGTTGTCGATGAAGCGTCAGTATGCAACCTTTTTCGTCCATGTTAAAAAAATCGGGATGGTCATGCAAGTCAAGTTCGTCACACAGTTTTCTTAACTCCTCAAAATGTTCTTCTAATATGGGATTATTGAGTTTCTGTGCGCGAGCTGGATTCAACATTTGAACTTTACGTTGTGCTAGGTCAGGATGGCGTTTCAAAATTAATAATCTTAACCACCCAATTCCACCCGACCTCGTTTTTCGGTTAATATTGTGTTTCAATCCATATTTCTCATAATATGCTATATTATATTATTCTTAACATTTTGGGCGTAAGTGGAATTCCCATTTCGGCAAATTTTATGATTATTTCCACGAAATCTTTCTCCTCTTCGTTGCTTAGTATTGTGTTTCTTCCGAGTTTATTTTTTTCAGAACTCCACTTTTTAGGGTTCCGTACCCAACGGGTAAGAACGGAACCCTATTACTAAGACTTCGCTGTCCGTCCGTCCGTCCGTCCGTCTGTCACCAGGCTGTATCTCAAGAACCTAGCTAGCTAGAGAGTTGAAATTTTCACAGATTATGTTTTTGTTGCCGCTATAACAACAAATACTAAAAAACAGGATAAAATAAATATTTAAGGGGGCTCCCATACAACAATACCACATACAAACTTATGGATGCACCTGGTTACGTACATGGAGTTTGAAAGTAACCGCACCAATAACTTTGTAAACAATATTTTGCTGTGTAAAATCCAAACTATTCACTCCACACCATCGCTTCCCAATGGAATGTTCAATAACAGTGGTACGGAACCCTTCGTGCGCGATTTAGACTCGCACTTGACCGGTTTTTATATGATTTGTAAGTGTTCTTCTTTGTATTCCGTATTGTGATGACGCTTGGTAACTTGAAGATCCATTTTGCACTGCACGCACTGCCGCTGCCATGTTTTCTTCGGTCCAAAATGCTCGCTTAGGTTTTGAAAGAGACATATTAAGTATCTTAAAAGGAGTTTAGGGCCCAAACCGGAAAAAAATAAATTAGAGCACTAACTTGAGCCATTTATTTAAAAGTTAGGGGAGAGTATGAATAGAACATAGATTGAAGAAAGCATAAGGTTACCATAACGTAATATCCCGGCCGGTCATTAACAGACAAGTTACAAATGTCATTTATGAATATAAGAAATAAAGTTGGGCCCAAAATACTGCCTTGAGGGACGCCGTCAGTAATTTGTGCTTCGTCGCTAAAGAAATCATCAATTTTAACCACCTGAGATCTGTTCGTAAGGTATGAGTGAAAGAGGTCTAGGTATAAGCCTCTCACTCCCATGGATTCTAGTTTTAGTAGTATGGCAGAAGTACAATTATTTTCTATTGCAATTCGGCACAGCACTACCCCGTGAAATGTAGGCTGGCCTGGCACGGTTGCCATGTAGGGGTTGAGCCTTAATAGAAGTATTATTGAATAAAAGAGTAGGTAGTTATATGTTGAGTGTCTGAAACACTAGCAGAAAGCGCAGCTTTACAAGGGCGAACGAAAGATGATATCTCTTGAGAACTTGTCTATGAAACGTATCTTTTTTTGGCTTATGGAATCTCGCAGGCGCTACAGTACAATAAATGCAGTCCATACAATGTATTACATGTGTTATTTTCTGTGTGTATTTTAGAAATATTATTTCAATGATATTCGCGAAAGCTAAACATGAACTTAAATCACTATATCAAAAGTTTAAAAGTACACTTTGTGAAGAAACTTTTGAACCGGTGTTTTACGGTATGATAGATTGTGGCATAGATATATTATTATTAATTAATGTCTTGTAAGACGGTACAGCGCTACTTCTATAGAGGTGAGGTGTGTGCGGACATGTGGAAACATACTCCAGAAAAATACCAGCCGTATTCTCAAACTGGCGAAAAATGCAACTAGCAAATAGACCTAAATCTTTTCTTTTGTGAGATATATTACTTAATTTGCTGGGCTTTAAGTTTCATAAGCTGTGCTGCATTTTGCAAGACACGTTACGGAAAAAATAATAGATTACTAATAAAAACAAACCGAGCAGACATTAATTTTCAGCATGGTAACTAATTCAAAACCTTCACATATCCATAGTTACGATCGCGAAGGCCTAGCCCCCTGTCACGCAAAATGGAGTATTGAGTGTCCGCAACCCGCGCCAGGTTTCTTGGCCTCCAAACCAGCTGTCACCTCTCTATGTCTCTCTAGCCCGAGTAAAAAATATTTCCGTAAACATATTTCAACCTTTTATTGTTGTTCTTCAACACTCGTTGAACTATTATTTACAAATCACTTCATTAATTCATTAATAAATACCTAAAAGGATTTGAAATCTACTTGCAAACAAACAGGATCAGCCTGGGTCAACATTGGGCCGAAATAATAAAAACAAAGATAACCTTGTAAGCCTCCGGCACCCCGACGCGTTGCGTGCGCGCAGCAGGAGCAGCGCGTGAAGCCAGAACTTGTTTATGGTTCAACGCTGCTCTTTCGGGAATTTAACACGAACAAAATCCGTGTACCATGATAGCAACCAGTTCGGTTCTGTAAAACTACATGGCGTCGCCTCGCTTCGCTCCGCTCGGCTGCCGGTTGAATTATAAAGTTGTCACCTAACAACCTTTAGTATTCGGAGAAACAGTGACCTATAGCAACGATTACCAACATCAGGCGTTGAGGCAAACACAGATTTTGTTCAAAGTGAAGCCAAATACCAGTATTTGGGTACGGTTTAGCACCTGACAGCGTTGACACATGGTTTTGGCGTGGAATTTGTAGTACAGGGAATCAATGTGTGATCATAGGAATTATCATGATATCTCTTTAGATCTCGAGTTTTGGAGGAAATGGCCTTATAGAGTCAGTTCGATAAACTGTAGATAATATTTGGTAACAATTATACATCAGACAGTTTCTTCTCCCCCTTTTCCGCCACTATGCTATCGTGATGTAGCGTCAACTCATCATTCTTAATTGTAGATGCTTTTTCTTCAGCTTGATCCATTTGGGATTGCCTGAAAATTAACGAAATGTAGTTAAAGTATCTTATTATGCATAAATACAAAATTGCACGCCAACATTAACACGTCGCGGTTTCTGGGGTTCCGTACGCGAAGGGTGCCAAACGGGAACCTATGGCTAAGCCTCCACTGTCCGTCCGTCCGTTTTTCTGTCCATCAGTGAACCGTAATAGGTAAAGTAAACATTTTCCCAGAATGTGTATTTCTATTGCCGCTACAGCAACAAATAATGAACTACACGAGATTTTATAAATTAAAGCAGGTCCCCATCACAGATACTAGTCCCCATACAAGACGTGTTTTAACACCCCCTGCGATAACAAACCATACCAAATATGATCGTAGTTTTCGAGGCTTATCACATGGTTGTGGTGGCGCAATTGGTTGGATATCAGTCGCGCAATCTTTAAGTTACGGGTTCGAATCCACGTTCGGACATAATATTATTTTCATTATTGTGTTTATTTTTAGTGATTAAGTTTTCTTGTACGATGCTACGGAACCCTTCATGTGCGGGTCCGACCCGCTCTTGACCGAATTTTTCTCTTAAACGGGGTGCCACAGACCCCGCTGTGTCCACGTTGAGCCAGCAATTCAATATTCTCTACTCCATACATTACGATTCCGAATATTGTATAGGTGTTAACAAAAAAGTTCAAAAACAACTTAGTACCTAGCTTCACCAAATTTGGACAGTGATTCCTTGATGTCTGTCATAGAGAATCCAGATATTTTCAGTAATAACAGTATTGCTAGACCGCCCACAGTTCCCAGGGCCGCTCCTGAAACCCGAAGAAAGACATTTTTTATAGGTTGTTTATAAAGTTGTTACACATAATGTTCCTTTTACATTCAGCATAGTTATCGTTATTGTTTCAGCACAAGGTTTAGTTAGACTGGATGACAATAGTATTGATATTAATAAGTTATTTATCACCTATTTTATTTAACTTTTCGGCGACATTGACGTTCTAAACCGGCCACATATTTTCAACCTTACGGCTTGGTAAAAGAGTCCAAAAGCAATGAATAAATATCGACACTATGTCGTGGTATAGGTTAAGAGTCCAAAAATGATGTATCGGCAATTGGTTTGGTAATAACGACAGGGCGGCGTCATAAAAGGTTCTAGTATTGTTTATTGAATGCCTCAACTGGGCACCAATTCTCCTTACCTAATCCAGCGCCAACGCAGGTTGCCGCCAGACCCATGTGAGCTCTGTACATTCCGCCGGTGACGAGGCCACCTACCACATACTCCACAAGTGATGTATCGCCTCTATATGCAGACAGTAATGTTGATACCAACCTGAAATTTGGAAATGTCTCTATTAATAGAAGCTTCAGTGAAAATGTTTGTGACATTTAATAATATTTTGAAGCCTAAAAAGAACATAGTCCGTCTTTTGCACGTTTTTATTTTAACTTTTTATGGAACTTGTTTTATAACACCAATCAGTGGAATTGACGTCCTGAATGTCATTGTTTTCGCGCCAAACTGTCAACTGTCAGACATTATTATATTTGAAATCGTGGTCTATGATTGACATCATAATTATACGTGAAAATGAAAGCAAAAATAATAGTAGATTGTTATACAAGGGAGGTATGTCAATTGCACTTGAGATATTTAAGCGCAGGAGCGAGCGAGGTTGCTTATGGTTTGAGCACATGAGTAAAGAAACGGAACAGAGAAAAAGATTCATACAACCACGCCGTCGTAGGTAACCTACTAAAAGCATAGGGCGTATGTGTGCGTGTCATCAGCCCCTGTGTCGCGTACGCGCCGCCAGCGGATAAAACCGGTTTACCCTCTTTCGAGATGATAACAAACGGAGGGCCTGCACTGCATAAATCACGTATTCTTTTTTTCATCACCTACCTTATCGAATTGTTTTAAGTGAAATAAACGTTTTACGTTTTGAAATAGTACAATGGTTGTTTACTATACTGTTTGTATGAACAATACGAGGAAAAGAAAAGATAATTCATACTTCATTTATCCCAAGGAGTCTACTAGGTAAGTAAATGAATACCAGGTAATACCTATCGCACAAACCGTGATATTTAGCTAGGTACTTAATTGTTATTAGTATTTTAATAAATAACTAATTGGGTGAATCTACAAATAAGTATTTTGCTGTTTGGTTTCAGAATAGTCATTTGCATATGCATATTCATGGCTTTATTCCCATAAAGGGGCAGCCAGAGCTGCAGGATCACATTAGCAATCCTACAGCCATGTTCAGCAATTTAATCCCTTTTGCCGTCCCTACTAAAAAAGGTTAGAATTCTGCACGCTCCTTCAAAGGTTTGTCTCTGTTTCTCTTCCCTACTCATGTGGTTTGAGGGTGTAATTGATCACTTACACCTGAGTGTATACGCTACTTTTTATCACTAATGCGGCGAATTTTCGTTAAAAATATATTTCGACTTTTTCAACAAGATTTGCGTGGCGGCAATTTTCTTTTTTTTTTCATGCAATTTTCTTACCGGCCAGTCCGATAGTTTTTAAAAGAAAACCAAGGCACACAATGCTTTTTAAGCGTCTCACCGGGCTCTTGCCTCAAATAGTCGTTCGAATTATCCCAAAAATCAAAGAAAGTTGTATATCGCATTGACCTCCCGCACATCGAGTTAAAACCACTCGTTTTCGGAGCATTGGTGATGAAATACCAGTACTGGTTTCTATTACTTCATATTATTACCTCCTTGGTTGTAAAGGAGTATCTATTGAATACAAACATAGTAGCAACTTTACCTCTGCCCTCCCGTGTGGAGAAAAATCATGACGCTGTGTTAATTAAGGGACTGGCTGTCACAGATTACTGCCATATTCTGATCACAAATGTAGTTGGCATAGTTCTCTATGTTGAAACATACCTATTAGGCATGGCTCAGGCATTTGTGTGCTTAGGTAAGCCGATTTTAAGCATTGTACCCTGACCTCCGATTTCTGAATTGAGAATATGACTAATCAAATACTTAAGTGTCGTTCTGTCTCTGCAGATGTCACAAAAACGAACGTCACAGAACGATACTTACGTATTGACTTGGAGAATTTCTCAATTTCTAAATTGAGCAACATTAAGCAATACTTCACCCTATGGCGCTGGGTGGGTTGCTGGAGGGTATCAGACAGTAACCGATCCAACTGTCACAACTTTTACACACAAACACACATTAATACGACGAATTGGACGACCTCTGAGGCGCAGCAGTTACGGCCCTGCCTACCTGGCTGGGGAAAAAAAACCCAGAGCTTGGATGTCTATATATGTGTGTGACATCGCTGTTTCTGGTTCCCACAACACAGGGTATCATAGTGTGGGGCCGGAAGCAATGTAGGTAGGTGCCTGTATGTAAATGTTTATTATTAGATATATATTAATACATGTAAAATTACTTACATAAACGTTCCTGTAAATAATCCTAATCTCCAAGCCCAGAATGTAGCACCTTTAGCAAATGCAACGGTGACATAGTCTTGAAGTTTTTTCTGTAATAAAAAATACTTGTGAATATCCTGCTGGGTTATCGCAACCTTTATAGCTATTCAGTTTAAGAACAAACTGACCCGCAAAATTACCATGACCGTCTTAAAACAAGTCTTGGTTAATTGGTATTAACCAATACTTGGTACTAACCAAGTTTGGTTAAAACTTTATCGTTTATTGTTTTACCTAATGGTATATTGGAATAGAAATGGTTGCCATGAAAATTATCTTGTTTTGAACCAAATCTGAACCGCCTGTTCCTAATATTGTATGGGGACTATTCAACCAATGTTTCATTCAGTTAACTTTGATTGTTTTTAGATAGCCTTTTTTAACCTAATTCAAAAAGGGGTGTTTTCGTTTTTCAAGATTTTATTAAGTTCCTGAATAAAAAACTACCTTTGCCCTTGATAGATATAAACTTTTTTTTTCTGGAACTCACTTACAAGTACACATTTCCAAGCAAGGTAACGTGTCTTTTATTATGTTTTTACATATAATAGACCTAGCACATACTAGTTTTATTATATGTTCGATTTATCCCTTTATTAGGCCCTTATTCCTGGTATATATTAATGATCTGCCTTTCATGGTGGAGAAATTAACTGACATAGTGTTGTTTGCTGACATGGTGGAGAAATTAACTGACATAGTGTTGTTTGCTGATGATACTTCAATGGTCTTCAAAATTTAAAGACAAAAAGGAGAATTTGATGATGTTAATGGTGTATTGTAGTGTCTTTAACCTTGAATAGGTTCACAGTTAATAATT
The DNA here is from genome assembly GCA_949825045.1 of Argyresthia goedartella. Classification (NCBI taxonomy): domain Eukaryota; kingdom Metazoa; phylum Arthropoda; class Insecta; order Lepidoptera; family Argyresthiidae; genus Argyresthia; species Argyresthia goedartella. The sequence goes on from OX463815.1 coordinate 3,451,121, forward strand.
TATTGTTAAACGCTGGTAAAACCAAGTGTATCAAATTCTCACTTCCAAATGTCAGGCAAGTCGAGACCAGTTTAGTGTTAGACAACAGCACGTTAGAATTGGTAAATGATACGAAGTTTCTTGGAATAACCATTGATAGCAAATTTCAGTGGGGACCCCACATAGATAAATTGGCTGGTAAATTAAGTTCTGCGGCTTACGCTGTTAGGAACATCAGACAAAGCACGGATGTGGCTACATCTAGGCTAGTATATTTTAGTTACTTTCATAGTGTGATTTCCTATGGTATCTTGTTGTGGGGGAAAGCAGCGGATATTCAAACTATTTTTATTTTACAGAAAAGAGCTATTCGAGCAATTTATAATTTAAAACGAACAGACTCCTTAAGAGAGCTTTTTAAAGAAATTGACATACTAACAGTAGCTAGTCAATTTATTTTCGAAAATATAATGTATGTACGCAAGAACCTTTCAAAATTTTTCAACATTTTTCAACTTAGCGATAGCTGTAATGTTAACCTAAGAAATAATCACAGACTATGTGCGCCCCGTTTTAGACTCGCGAAGGTTAGCAATTCTTTCAAGGGTCAGTGCATTCTCTACTACAATAGGATACCTCTGGAGATTTTGAAATTGCCATTTGAGCAATTTAAAAAGCATGTTAAAGCGACTTTGTCGAAAAAGGGATATTACAATGTTCAAGATTACTTAAATGACAGGACTGTATGGGGTTAATCTGGCTCAACACAGACCTTGCTGTTAATAGTTTTGTAATTATTTATTCCTGCTTATTAATCATAACAATTAAATTTTTCATATTTGTATTAGTTAAGCACAACCTATTTTTAAAAGAGATCTAAAAATCAATCTGTGGGAGTTTCTACGCCCTTCTCTCCCACAGTGGTCCAATGTAGAGAAGAGGCAAAAATGACGTTTGCTAAGTATATGTAAATATCTACAGTAATAAAGTACTTTGACTTTGACTTTGACTTTATCTGTTCTGCATTAGTTTTTTGCCATTGTAGCTTTTTGAGGTTAGAATTTTCACAAAACGTGCTAACCATGTGAGACATGAGAGTCACAATTTTGTGACTCACATAATACAAAAAAGTAAAGATGTGTTTAGACACACTTGCAGAAAGTCATAAATAAAAAAAAAACATATTATACAAGGTGTAAATGAATTAACGCAAAATGAGAAACAACTTTGTTAGGGACATCATTCTGAGCAACTTTCATTATGAAACCGATTTGATCAGAGCAACTTTATTTTTCACTTCCTAGTACATTTTGGCCTGAGTGGATCAGCTGATTTGTATGGAGAAGTGAAAAATAAAGTTAAAACCGCGTAAGCTAATATTTTTAAGTAATTTTAAGTGAGTGTGCCCTAGAGAATAGTACGGACTTATTAACTAAATAGGAATTATTAATTAATTAGGAATTGCATCTTTTAATTGATCACTTGTTTTTTTCCCAGTCAGCCACCAAAGTACAAGTAAGTGAGATACAAGCGCCGCATACTTTTTGAGAGTTTTTTTTGTCTGATAATGTGGACGTGATTTATTTTTCATAAGTCATTTATAATTTTGAAAACTTCCTATGAATGAACACAATTTGAAAAAATATATACAGTTGTTTGCTCTACATACTACTTGCAAAATTATGTAGAATAGATATCAACACTTTTCCTACTTACCAGTAAAATTAAAAATATCAGATTAGTTAGGGTTTTTCTGACAACTTTATGTAGAAAAATGAACAATATTTATACTACCTTAAAAATATTTGACCTTTAAATATGCACGCAAAAAAGCATAAAAGAATGAAATACAACGAAAAGCCCCGGCCGTCAGTCCCCGGCAGCCCCGCTATCTCTAGCTCCGGCAGCGGCTCAGGTTACAGCTAGGCAGAGGGTGCTAAGAATCCCCGGCAGAGATCCGGCTGCCAACATACAATGACTTTGGCTACTTTCATTCACGGACACTGAGAGAAGACGATCGGTTCGACGAACTGTTAGAGGAAGTGAGTAAGATCAAATGGGACGTTATAGGGCTATCGGAGGTACGGCGCCAAGGAGAAGATCTTGTAAGGCTTTCCACTGGAGAACTTTTCTTTTACAGAGGAAATGACGACTCTACCTACGGAGGCGTTGGATTTCTTATCAACAAAACTATCTCGTCTGCTGTTCAGGACGTTAAGAGCATATCACCTCGCGAGTGCTACTTGAACCTGACGCTTAGTAAGAGATATGTCCTTAAGGTCATCCAAGCCCATGCGCCTACATCTAAATCTGGTACTGATGACGAAGTAGACCAGCTGTACGAGGACATATAGAGAGCGCTTGAGGAAAACCCTGGCTTCTACACCGTGGTCATGGGGGACTTTAACGCCAATATCGGGGCTCCACTAGAACAAGAACTGTCAGTGGGAAAATACGGGCTAGGTAGTCGTTACCCACGAGGACAGACCCTAGTAAATTTCCTTGAAAAACACCACCTCTACGCTATGTACACTTGTTTTAAAAAGCGTCCTTCAAGGAAATGGACATGGGCGAGTCCAGACGGCCGAACTATACAACGAAATCGACAACATCATCAGCTCGGACAAAAACAATATCACCGATGTGTCTGTTTTAAGCCACTTTAAGACCAGCAGTGATCATCGCTTAGTGAGGGCCAAGTTCAGGTATAACCTGCTTAAAGAACGGAGAAATATGGTTAAGTCACAAGCGGTAAAATTTGATAGCGTTAGGTATAAATTTCTCCAAAAGAATTTCAGCTGGAATTGCAGAATTCTTTTGATGGGCTATTGGAAGAGAACCTGGATGTGGACACACTTTGCGATGATCTCTGTAAAACCATCGTTGAAACAACGAAAAAACAAATTGGCAAGAAGAAAGAAAGTGAAAAGAAGCTATCAGCAGACACGCTCTCACTATTTGAACGAAGGAGGGAGATGAGAAACGCGACAGCTATAGACCAAAAGGAGCTACAATCATTTAATAAAATAGTAAATAAGGCAATCCGGTAAGATTCAAGAGCATATAATACTAAAGTCTAAACTGAAACAATCAAACAAAACAAAGGTCCGAAAGTATTTAGAAGGAAATTGAATAAATCTAAATCTGAAATTTCTAAATTGTATGACAGAAGCGGGAATCTTGTCACAAATCGTGTACAAATACTAAAAATGGTTGAAGAGTTTTACGCCGAGCTTTATGCGTCAAAGTCTCCGGAACCAGAATCTCCAGACGCGTCAGACGCCAGGGCCGAACCTACCGAGCATCTTTGGGAGGATCTCGTAGATGGCTTACCTCCCATCATAGAAGATGAAGTGGGTTTTGCTCTGAGCAGAATGAAACGTGTGAAGGCATCTGGAGGGGACGGTGTGTACGTGGAGATGCTACAGGCAGGAGGTCTCAGCGTACTAAAAGTGTTGACAAAACTCTTCAACAAAGTACTTAGTGAAGGCATCACTCCGAAATCGTGGTACAATGCCGTAGTAACGATTCTACATAAGAAGGGTGACAAAGCGAAACTGTCAAATTATCGCCCCATCAGCCTCCTCTCTCAAGTTTATAAGCTGTTCGCGAAGGTCCTCTGCAACAGGCTGACTCGAGTCCTGGACGAGTACCAACCTGTAGAACAAGCTGGCTTCCGGAGTGGATACGCAACTACGGACCACACACATACGGTCAAGCAATTGATGGAGAAATGCAACGAGTACAACCGGCCCCTATGCTTCGCCTTTGTCGACTATGAAAAGGCTTTCGACAGTGTCGAGCACTGGGCCGTGTTTCATTCTCTCCATCGTTGCGATGTTGACAAAAGATATGTGGATATCGTCCGGGAGCTGTACAGGGCCGCCACGATGCAGGTGCGCTTGCACGCTTTGACCGAACCGGTGCCCATTGACCGGGGCGTGCGCCAGGGGGATACTCTTTCGCCAAAATCTTCACAAACGTGTTGGAAGATATAATGAAGACACTAGATTGGAGCGAAAGAGGTCTCAAATAGACGGCGCGCGCTTGTCACACCTGCGTTTCGCCGACGATCTGATTCTCCTAGCTGAAGAAGTTGAAGATCTCCAAAGCATGAAGCATCCCTGAAGGTTGGCCTTAGAATGAATATGTCCAAGACAAAGATCATGTGTAGCGATCCGGAGCACGTACCTAATGTTATCGTAGGTAACTGCCCTATAGAGGCAGTAGATCAATACACATATCTTGGACATAACTTATCCTTTGGCCAAAGTGCTCAGGCGAAGGAGATCACTAGACGGATCCAGCTAGGATAGGCTGCCTTCGGGAAACTAGAAGACGTCTTAAAATCACAAATCCCGCAATGCATGAAGAGCAAGGTATTCAACCAATGTGTCCTGCCAATCCAATATGGTGCCGAAACATGGACGCTCACAAAAGCCAATATGCACAAAATTAGAGTCGCACAAAGGGCTATGGGGCGTGGCATGCTAGGCATCAGCTTCGTTGACCGCGTGCCTAACGTTGAAATCCGCAGACTTACCAAAGTCACAGACGTGGGTACGCGCATCACGGGGCTAAAGTGACGATGGGCGGGACACTTGGTTAGAAGGGAGGACGGAAGGTGGACCAAGGCAGCCACAGAGTGGCGGCCGCGAACAGGGCAGAGAACAGCGAGCACACCACCGGCCCGATGGTCAGATGACATTGTTAAGGTGGCTGGAAAGCAGTGGACGAGACTGGCGGGTGACCGTAGCGAATGGCGTGCTTTGGGTTTGGCCTATGCCCAACAGTGGGCTGTCAAGGGCTGATGATGATGATGAAATATACACTGTAAGAGAAAGGAAATAACGTTCAAAGTCGTAGGAGATTCCCACTTTAATATTTAAAGGGTAAGACCGGCATACCTTCATGAAAAATGTTTACAATCCCTTTCCGTGAAGATATGCCGGTCTTACCTTTTAAATATTAAAACGGGAATTTCCTACGATTTTGAACGTTATTTCCGTACGCTTAAAGTGCATATTTGAAGGTCAAATATTTTTTATAGAGATAAGTTAGTAAAGATACATATAACACATCAAATAATGTCTTAACTGTCAATAGACGGTCTTGCCTCCGACGATTGCATGGGAAGACCGTCTACACGCCGAGTTTTAAAAAAAGGTTTGTATCTCAAAGAAATTCGATGATATTGCAATTCATGTAACACAAAATTGATACTAATAATATATTTCATCACATGGAATGCTAAAGATCGGTCTAGACTAGAACTTACCAAATATTCGTTTTATTCATCTGAGTAAAATTTTCAATAAAGTGTGCCGGTCTTCCCCAACCTGACCTTACCTAAGTAAGACATCTTCGTTTTGTTTTGTATTTCCCCGAATTTTGTTTCTTTACTTACTTAATTTATTAAGTAATTGATTCCATTTCAGAAAGAAAAACTGAAAGATATGCGGACATTGTTCTTGGGTTTTTGTACGGAACATTGGAATTTCAAACTGACAGATTACTCCATCTAATTAAAAATACGATGGTACTTACTAGTACTGTGCTTCCGACTTGCAATTGAATAAGATAATTTATTTATTTATATTCAATAAAAAAAAATACTCTGACTCTGACTCTGCAAAAGTTTTTTTAAATTTTACATTGCTGCATTCCAGTAAAAAATATCGAAAACAGTTGGATTAACAAGTCTCAGAGATTACTAAACATATTTTTTTTACTTATTCCCTTTTATACTCAGGAATCATTCAGTCTTTTTTTAAGATATTTACTTGTTGATTTAGTCATGGAAAAGACATCAAGTAAATATGGCTCGAGGGCAAGGGTAGTGCCCTTAATCAGCTACGGTTAAAATATACATATTCATATCTTGGGTAAAAAGGGCCGCCCGAGTATCAAATAATTGTGCTCTTACCTTAGCCTCTAATGTTGTCCTAAAAATGGTTGCCTGATTATTCTCAATGAAGTAAAGATATGCTTCCCTTGACCTGACAGTGCCTCCCATGACAGCTCCAAAGAATGCACCCCAACAAGAGGACTGTATCACATTGCGAAGTTCCAGGGACACATCATCCACACCACTGTTGGTAAAATTCAAATCATTAGTATCTGTAATTATAGCTTGGAAAGTAATTGTTCAAAAAGGGAATCAGGGAATGCAATCTCGAGCCGAGATCGCAGTCATGACTCACGAGAAATGTAATTCCCGCGAAACCTTCTCATCATGTGGGGAAACCCATTATTTATTTGAAAAACTAAAATGCAATGAAAACTACTTTTATATAATCATAAGATACAACATTACAAGGTTATGATTGGTACTTCACTATAATAATTTATTTATCAAGTTATTAAAAATAACACTCCTTAATTTACGTTTTATGGAAATAAACAAAATTAATGACGCAGTCAAGTGAGAAAACTATTTTGAAAATGCGAAGAAAAACGTCGCTTATCACTGTCCCTAATCTCTTCAATATCCAACCTCAACCAATTTTAATTGGGAATTGATCTCGTAAATTCAGCCAAGATCTCGTGGGATTGCATTTCGTAGATAAAATTATTAGTAAGCCATAAGAAAAATTTCTTATACATGTGCACATACAGAAAGAAAGCCGATTGCCAGAGCCAACTTACCAGCGCTTGTCTGCACTGGTTGGAGCTAGTAACAGCTACACAAAGGAAGCGGACTCAAGCTGGGACCAGGTTGCTTAGCATGTACATTTTGACTCTCTGTCAACGTCCTCCTCAACGGTTTCCTGGGCGCTGGTTAAGTTAATAAATTGGTTAAACTGATATCAGCCAATCACGTGCCGCTATTTTGAATATTAGCGGCAAGTGATTGGCTCAAATCAGTTTAACCAATTTGTTAACTTAATCAGCGCCCAGGAAACTGGCAGTTAGTAGTACTTGCCATTAGATGCCATGTCTAAAGTGCGAGCATGGCAGGCGGGCCTTGGGATAGCCAGTAAAATGAAATCTTGTCTACCAAATAGTTATTGCCATTTTAAATAAAAGTATTGTATTTTTGTCTGGCAACACTGTAAATTTAGTTACCGATTTACCAAACCGTAAATGATCGTGCCACCCTCTTAGCAAGATAGCGCAAACAAGTTCTAACTACAAAGGAACTAATTTACAATTAATTATACACACAAGTTCTAACTACAAAGGAACTAATTTACAATTAATTATACACACAAGTTCTATCTGCAAAGGAACTTATGGGTAATATTTTATATAAGTACGCACGAATATAGGGGGAGAGGGGGGGGGGGGAGGAAGGAAGGGGGGGAAGGAAGGAAGGGGGGGGTAGTCCCCCCTATAATTCCCCCTTTGAGGAAAGCCATAGTTTTCAAGATATCATGGTCCAAAGATTGAAGAAAATGTCTACTTTTTTTGCATTTACAAGTGATGTAGAGGTGTAAAAGGGGGTAAGTACTTGTATAAGACACATTGAATTTGTTTTTGTATAAGACACATTGAATTTGGGGGGGGAAGGGGGGGGGTAGTCCCCCCTATAATTCCCCCTTTGAGGAAAGCCATAGTTTTCAAGATATCATGGTCCAAAGATTGAAGAAAATGTCTACTTTTTTTGCATTTACAAGTGATGTAGAGGTGTAAAAGGGGGGTACTTGTATAAGACACATTGAATTTGGGAGAGAGGGGCGTGGAGGGGTGGGGGAGGGGAGTTCCCCCCACCTAACCCCCCCCTTTTAGGAAACCATTAGTTTTTATGTTATGGAGGTCCAAAGATTGAAGAAAATGCCTACATTTTTTGGATTTCGTGGGTGTTGGAGGAGGGGTTGCCAAGAGTAGGGGGTCGCCTCGCTCCGCTCCGCTTCGCTCCGGCTCCCGGGTCTGCTGTAACGTGTGCACCTAACAAACCTATCTTTAGTTTTTAAACAGGAAGTGACCTAAAGAAACCAGTTTGGTTCTGATAAACTCCATAAAGTAGTTAGTAAGTAAACAAAGCCAAAGTCGTCGAGAGAATCACGGATAAAACGAGAGTGCAACAGAACATTCACGAAACACGGAAGAAAACGGAATGAAATGAGCAAGTCATTATGTCAGAAAATACAAAATGGCTGACGCAAATATCTACCATTACAACAAAATCTTGTAATTTGTACTAAAATCATGCACCAATATCCAACATTGGAGCTTTTGTGTTTGACATTTGTCGTTCCGACATTGGGCAAGTTGTAAAAATCGCGTAAACATGAATGGACTTAGAAAATGCTATTAGAGGATAGCTAAGGACCACCATAACCACCTAAGTACTCCAAACTTCAAACTTCGTGCGTACTTATATAAAACCCAACCCGAACTTATTTACAATTAATTACGAACACAACACAGGAGTCCAAATATTTTCAACCACCTAGGTGATAAATAGTTCTATGTACTAAGTATAGTATACTTAATCAACAAACAAAAATAAAACATACCAAAACTGTGCACTAAGGACAACAAGAACACAAGAAACATAACAAAATTTGTATTTTTGCTCTCGAATCTAGGCTCTCAAGGCCTTGTCTGCACCTCCAGACAAGTCTCAGTCACATCTGTATTTTTTAGTGTAAGTAGTGTCTAACTCGGCCAAAATCATCTCGGCAACGCCACCATGCTACAGGTTGTAGACAAGGCTCAGTCGTCTCCATTTTGGTTGTGGTGTCCATGCTAGCGTCGAGTCATCTCAGGCTCAACATTAACATTTTTGCAAAGACAAGGCCCTTTCTCAAATGTGGCATGCTAAGCAAACAGTTGTCTGAATAGCATTCAAAATGTTGAGCTCATCAGAAGATTTGATTTTGTTAGAGTGTATTTCGAAATGTGAAAACAAGCTATCTTCTTCATCATCATCTTAGAAATAGAAACAGAAATCATATCGGAGATTTCATTTGTAATAGAATGGTTTGATGATCAAAGATTGTTATACAAAAATTACTCTAGTCTAGAATCATTTTATTATTTGTATTTTGGGGAAAGTCAATAATCATTTGACAAAAAATTGGTGTAATTAGTATCAACAACCAATCCTGCTCTTCAAAGCAGGGCAGTATTTATTTTAATGGGATACTTTCGTATCCATTTAAAAAAATATGGCCGCAGCGCTGAACTGGGAAACATATTGTTGTTATACTACTGCTTTGGCACATCATATAACTCGGCGCCGATTACCCGCGCAGGTCAGCGCTGATAAACTCTGGTAGACAAGTGCTGGCCCACCAGCTTTATTTTTGTACAAGACCTTAGATTTAGAACTTTAAAGAGAAATTGATTTATCGACACTCTGACCAATGTCGTTTCTAATAAACAGGCAATAATAATGAACTTTGAGGTTAGATTGTTCCAATAATGGTAATACTCACTCTCTTACGAATAATCGTTTTATTCTATCAAATCCAGTCTCTGAATCATCTTGGGTTTTATTTCTTTGTGGTTCCAAATAATGTTGGTCATATTTACTTTTATTTCCTGAAAACCAGTAAGTAAATGCTGGTGTATATCTAACTGCTCTTATAGAACGAAACATTTTACTAAACTACGAACTTTCCTTATTGTACATTATCTATTTGATTTGATTCTTCGGTGAATATAGGTTTTTCTTTTTAATTTTCAAATCAAATCCCACTATATCCCGCTCACACAGTGCACAGTGCTCAAGAATAAATAATTTTGTTTTGATTTTGTCAATTTGACAGATTTTTGACAGATCAAGTGTTGCCCTTAAGAAGGGTGCGTTCGGAAACCAAATGAAAATTCACTCGGAGAAAGAAAAGAGATGGAGATAATGACAGTAAGAGAGATGAAATGCGGTTATCGAACGCCAGCGCGAGAATCGTGTTTCCGAACGGGATAAGTTGTCGATTTCCTCAGAAGAATTAAACCAATAGAAGAAATAATGATCAAGTGATAGCGCACTACCTTAATTAAGTAATTGATGGAAACCTATAATTGGCAGTAGTAAATAAGTAATTTAATTAAGATAATTATCTTTAATTAAACTGTAATGCTGTAGGTTTTCTAAATAAATAAAATAAAATAAAATACCCCAATTGTCAAAGTTGTTTTTATTTTTATTTTTACATGCTTACTGAATAACCATCAAATTAGGATGGTCTCCGTAGCTTACAAAGTATCAGTACTTGGAATCTTTTAAAATATTTTCGGGTCGCCATTTGAGTCAAATCATGGTCAGGTGGCCTAATACCAACTCTTAGAGCAGGACCTAAACTGAACTGCCTTGCTTTTTCGTACTATGCACAACTAATAGTGCCTGCAAAAGGATTGTTTTAGTTTCCGCTCCTAAACCGTTCGACTTTTTTTATGTATAAGACTTTTCGTACTTTTTTTTTTTAGGTTTGCCCCTTTTTGTTTAGGTTTGGTTTAGGTTCAGGCAAAGGTCTATTGACCATGCAGCCAATTCTTAAGTCTTTCGTCCATTTCATAAGTCTGATGTTCAATAAAACCTTGTCGAGTCATATTTAATATGTTTGGGTTTATATTGATTCATGTTTTTAATTCATGTTTCAGTCCGGGTTTTTTCCATTGGAAAAAAATGTCTTTATTACAGGTTACAGTCCAATCCTTATAATTTCCAATCCTGAGGCGTTTTATGCTAAAGGACACAGATCTGAATATAATGTGATCTAGGGTCTGATCTTCTGCACTGCACATACATACAGGCGAATCAATCATCCTCATCCTGTAAAGATGAGCATTAAATCGACCGTGTCCCAGTCTTAATCGGTTAATAATTGTATAAAATAGCCTGTTGATGAATTTTCCTTTGGAAAACCATGGTATCTTATTTATAGATGTCCCATTTATGCCTGCATAGTACTTTCTGAACTACCGTCGTTGAGTGGTCCCACAACTTCTGCCAATCCATCTTCAAATTGTCTTTTAATATTCTAACAAGATCTGTAAACGGTAGGGCATCACTCACAGAGCACTGAAACATCCCGTGCGCGCGCGCGTCTTTATAACCTTTCATTATAATTCTAACTCACAACCTATATAATCATTAACAAAAATTATGTGATAAAATTAATCGGTTTTGGTGTACTTTGTGCTTTTAGTCACATTGCTGAACAGGTTCTTGTTTCAAGACATGCTTTTCAAATTAGGTGTACTGCGTTAACAGTATAAAGCCCTGACAGATGATACAGGAAGTCAGTTTCTTTCTTTTGTCCATTGACTTCCCATGATGGAGAAAACCCTTTCTACATTTGAATTTTGGGCTGTAATGGCGAATAAATATTACATACATACTAACTCGTTCGTTGAGAGACGACCCGCGAGCGGTGCGCGGGGTGTCTACTCCCCCTCACCTTCCCTTCTACGCTCATTTCACGGACCGGCCGGCAGCATGGCGAAACACGCGAACGAAAAATAGGTACCTATGTACCAACTTATTTTTGTCAAACTACCGTGGTGGACAGGCACTTTAGCAGAATGTCAGGACTTTTTATTAGAAACCAGGGTTTTTGTCAGGATTTTTAGGTATACCATATGGCAACCCTAGTAAAAGTAGATTATACAACGAGGGCATAAAACACGACATTTCACCCGAGACGTTGATATCCACCCGAGCTGCAGCAAGCCACCACCAATCCGAGTTCACAATTCTATTGCCAGTTTCAAACTTGCATGTAGAAAACACCTTCTGCACCTGCAGAAGTCAGATGCCTGATTCTGCCCCAGTGAATCCCCGCGTTTGCTAATTATATTATCTTAAAGCTAACTCTTTTTAATGTACGTATGTGAATCGGTTAAGTCACTGAACAATCTATAGTATACAATATTTAATATCCCTTATACTCTCAACTATTTATGCAATTAGTGTTTTTAATGTATTATTTATTAATTATAATTATATTTCTGATGTCAATTCGTCTTCTACTTAGCCTATCCATCCACTAAATTTTCCTAATTTTTTCCTATAGTTTATTTATTTTCATATCAATTATATATGCAGTTTTAATAAAAAGTAGTTTATTAACACCCACCCTTTATCTTCTCCTCCTTGATAAGGTGCCGACAGAATACCAGCGTTGCAGGACCTCTTGCAGGTTCTGTGGCACATGCTGACTCGGAACCTATTCGCCGCCTAGGCACACACTTCACGACGTTACTGTCTACTCGTCGCAACAAAATTGTATTTTGTTTTTACTTATTTCTTGTTGTCTTGTGTATGTACTATACATATAAGTTACTGTGTGGTATGTACTTTTACTTTTGTGACGCGTGTGTATATTATTGTCTGCGATATTAGTTGTTATTACTTTCTCCTTCAATTGTATGTTTCACTTTTTTTCTTGTCCTCTCATAATTATCGTGTATTTTATGTTGTGTGTGTTATGGCGTAGTCCGAATAAATTGATATTCTTTCTTTCTTCCTCTTTCTTTCAATTGTGGATAGTTAAGTCAAGGGTGGGCAATGTTACACTCCACTATAGTCTATCCAACATAACAGCCATCTTGACAGATGTCAAACTTAGCCTGTTAGTGAGGGGATATTGCTCATAAAAATCGATTAATCAAAGGGTTAAAGGGCAAATTAAGGGTTTCCAAAAGGGAGCCCATCTGTTTTATGAATCGGTAGGTCCTACCTTGTTGGCCACCAGATATTAATGATTCCCTCCTAGGAAAACTAAATATGTTGAGCAAAGTGCTACATGTGATACCCGAATGCTGAACTACCAAAATGGATGTCGTGCGTGGCTCTGTCAGCTCCAACGCCATGTATGATGACTGCATTAGGAAGGGTTCAGTGCCAGTCAGACCTGAGCTCGAAGCTCGATCGCCGGTAGCACCTAGACGGATATTGGGCCACCACCCACGGCTACGTGGGAAAATTGACGTGGGAAAATTACGCGCGGAGTTGCTGGTTGCTGTTTGCTCAGTGCTTACGGTCAGAAGCATGGACGATGATAGCACAACACGACGGCGTTAATGATGTCATTTAAGATGTAAAGTCAAACCTAGAATATAAAAACATCACCATGTTGCGGAAAACCTATAAAACTATTTTCTTCAACTTGCAACACTTTCTTTAAAAAGTAATTAATGTTATCTGTCCATTGCTGACAAAGTGGGGCGTCGATTGTGCATGATATATTTCTTGTGTTTTGTGGGTGAAAATGCCGAAAACTATTATTAGTGGCGTAAGAAAAGTTATTCACAATCTATCGAAATATTTGACGGAAAGAAAGTCTGAAGGATTGGACTATATTCCTCTAAATAACATCACCAGCCTTGTTGTCAACGTGACTGGTAGGTACGTCATATAGTATGTGCAATGTGAATTGGCTATTGGCTATGTAACTATTTATTTATAAGTAAAATATTTTGTTGAATTTTAGGCATATCCCGATCTTCCGTAATGAAAATACAAAACGAAGGTGGGATGTCACCTGTCTTTTGTATCCCAGGAGTACTTCCTTACAGATATTTTGATGAGTATGATGATCTCACGGTCAGTCATTCCGCATTCATTTCTATTTTGTTTCGGGTTTTCAGATTATCTAACCATTTTCAGAAGTTTTTGGAGCGTTGCGACTCGGCTGACCGCCGAAACGATTTTTATTTTGAGATGAGTCACCGTCGTACGGACTAGGACCTCCCTGAACTGAGAAACCCTGATAAAAGGTACTTACCATTTGCTTTTGATCTAATCAAAGTCTTAGGGTCCCACATGTTGCTATGGACTATCATCCTTGCTGTCCCTCACGTCAGTTATCATGTGTGATGCTTAGTGAACGCTGAGAAACTGTACACCTCCAGATTGTGACCACTGTAATGGTACACGAGAGTCAGTACATTTGATACTTCATTTTGCGTGACATAGGGCTAGCCCATCGCCGCGCTGTTTTGAATACGAGAGTCGGTTCATATAACGTTTGGGGTTTTGAGTAGCTCAGGGTAAGTTAGCAAAAAACAATGAGCCGGGCGCGTGGGATGGTTCGAGGAAGGTTACAGGTCAGGTTTTTTTTTGTCGCATTCCTGCGAGATGTGTAGGGATCAGAGCCGATTTGGCTGCGCGCTGAATAAATTATGAATAACTAAATAATGGAAGGTTATTATGGAACGATACGGAGAAAGCTATTATGTTGACTGCAAATATACAATTGCGTTTGTTTGGTACGATTTGGCGAGTTTGACATCACGAGTCTGAATATCATTCTAGTGATCTTTGTCTAGCGCGCTAGCGGTCGGGAAGGGTTAAATTAATCGCAACAAGCTTTTATGGTCAGCGATCAACAGATTTTGTGTATCGGCAATACCGAATGGCTTGAGTGATAACCTACGGTTGATCATAGTGAATTTGCGTATACAAAGTTTGTAGAACGGCGGATCTGCATGGCATGTTTGGTTGAAATTGGACTCTGTGTAGTTAGAGATAAGAATCTTCGCTTGGGCAGCGCGTGTTCGCAAAGGACGCCATTTTTTCCAGACATGTGGGGTCTATAAATACGATAGCGGGGAAGGGGAGAGCATTCAGTCTCGGCGTTAAGCTACTGTGACAGTCGTCTTTCAGCAGTTCTAAACAGTTTTGGTCTGCCGTGTTACGCGTCAGAACTGGACGAATTGTGATTGCGAGTTTCAGTGGATTTTCGTGAGTGTCTGAAGCGCCGAGATATACCTCGGTTCCTATCCTTTAAATCAACCTACCCCAAATTCCAAAACTATCCTTGGGTCGTTAGATAAGAACTTGTAGGTAATTGATCTGAGTCTGAGTCTGGGCTTGGAGCCACCCTAAATTCCTTTTTCCAAAAACACACACATCCATGATGCCATGAATAAAGTTAATTAAAAAAAATGGGTATTGAATAAATTATTACATTAATCTAAATTAACCCACCCGTATAGTCATGGAAAATGCTAGCTATCGTACTAGCCAAATTAACAAACCTCCAAGCTCAGTTAATAGAAAAAAGAAATTGCAGAATGGCTTACATCAAATAACATTGCCTACCCTACCAAAGCCAGTAAAAGCATGTCGTTGTTTTTTGTAAAACAAAATAAACCTGACCTAGTATACGAGATTGATTATTTAATACAGGAGTATGGTGCCAAAATACTACGACTGCCGCCATATCAATGAGACCTGAATCCGATAGAAATGATATGGGGCATAGTAAAAGGAAAGGTTGCTACAAAAAATGTTGGTTTAGATAATATCACTTTTCTGCAGCTTGTACAAAACTATATAGATATAACTGCTGATACATGGAATAATTGCTGTGAGCATACAAAAAAACTAGAAGAGGAATATAGATGCATAATGAGAGGCTTTAATATACGAGTATTTCATAATAACAATACACGAGTATTTGAATGCCTAATTATGTACAGTTACATACACTTCTTTATATCTACATATGATAAGCTCTCTATGATTGTTAATTTATAGTTATATTTAAAATGTAACTTCTAATAAGTTCGATTTTAAAATAATTTTGGCAATTAGCGAAGCGGTCAATTTTCATGGGAATACTATACTTAGTGTTCCCACTACCACATACTACATTTTTAATTATCAATTTGTCGTGGTTGAACACTGGCAGAGTATTGCACCTCACGTTCGCTCTGCTTTGCGAAGTTAATGTTTTAAAACAGGGGAGGGAGGTTTGAGGGGGATAGGTCCATTTCTCTGACGCTGACTGGACATTAACAAAGAATGTTTTAATGAGACGCTGACTGTACATTAACAAAGAATGTTTTAATGAAGATTTGGACATAAAAAACCGTCTTACTACAAAAAATAATAAAAACACAGTATGATCACCTGTTTAGCAAAATCAACATCTATCAGTAAACAAATGGTTAGCAAGCTTCTAAATTTCGTTACCACAAAAAAGTGTTTAATGAGTATCTTACTAAAAAACGGCTAGATCATTCAGTTAATTTCGTTCGTTCATCAACTAGCCTCAAAGGACTGAATTTCCAGGGCCGTACAACACAATATGAAAAAATATTTAAAAAAACGTTCATAGTTTCATTTTACGCGAATAACATAAGAATGAATACATATTTTGATGGAAAATTGTATGCTTTATGTAATTCCTAACTTAGTAATAGAACTTGGTTAGGTTAAGTAGTGGTAAATCCTTATTTTTGTGTAGAAAAACTGTTCACTTTAATACTTTTATCAAACACGACTAAAAAATAAGCAGCGAAACGGAACGGAACGACACACGGAACTGTCACTGATAGTTCGTCAGACAATTTGTTTGTTTTGGTTCGGGATATTATTATTTATCCCTTGCTCAGGAAAGGAAATTCTTGCATCATACTGCCCGCCCTGCACTAACCCTGGGTAGTGATGACGATCAACAAAACAACACCTAATTTTCCATGATTTCGAAACAGAAAAGGTAAGAAATCTTCATAATCGTTTTCAGCACACATCAACCCACTTCTGATAATATCGTCGGACCATGCCCACTGGATGGCCCTATCTTTCCTCTTGTATTTTCTATCGCTACGGTCCACTGTCCGTCATCCCCTCTAACCAAGTGTCGAGTCCACCTCTACCTTAGCATTTTGGTATAATTTAATTGAAATCTTGTCTTTTCAGCACCAGCAAAGCTGCCATACATACTTGAATCAAATATGGAAATAAAAACCCACAAATGTGATAGAAGATGAACATGAATTGTGGTGTTAACATTAATCCCTCAGTTAGAAACATTAATTATGGAGATAGAAAATCTTTCAAGGAATTGGCGATATTAATGAAATTGTTAATAAACAAATTAAAAATGTTGATATCAAAATGTGGTGTTATTACTGCTTCGCTTATTTCCTTTCATTCCAGGGGTCCTTAATGAATAAAGCCAGCTTTTCACTATGGGATATAATCTAATATAAATTACATCTCAAGATGTAAAATAAATATTGCTGAACGGGCACTAGAAAGACTGGCAAGCAATATATATTTCCCAACTTGAGATGTTAAGCTTGGTTTACCCGAGGCCAGTGCTGGCTGGCTTGGTGTTGGCCTTGTAAAAACATTGTATTGGCCTTATAAAATCAAGCCAGTCCCGTGCTGTCTGCGAGTGCTGGGGTGAATAGAGCACCCGTCTAGCTAGATATACATGAGGCAGTACTGGCTTCCAGTCTCACTGGCACCGGCGCCACTGTCTTCGTGTATCTGCCTGCATCTTGATACATAATTCATTACACCCCATAGTGAAAAGCCGGCTTATCTCCTTCACAAACTGGCCTAACTCCTGCACCAACTCCAGCTTGAGCGACCGCCCTGGATGGTTGAGTAGATCTCAGGCAGATGAAACTTCTCCCAAGATTGCTGTGGCTTGCGGCTAGTATGGTTTTAATAGTGGATGGGCACACCGGTAGCAGACGTACAAATTTCATCCCATAGTGTAAGAGTTAAGAGCGCTGGGCGATGTTAGCAGGAATTACTGCGCATATGTACAGCTATTGAAAAGTGACTACTGCGCATTCAAGGCCACCGCTCATAACGTGTCGCACGACGTATACACTGTCTCCCAGTAGCCCACCATAAATTTCATCATTGGATGATATATAGCTTATGCTTTTTCGATACGGGGTGGCAGAGGCACAGTTGTGCCCACTTTTAGATAATTAAGTCCATTTTTGCATGACAGGGGGATAGCCCATCGCGGCCACTAAGGAGGTTTCCCCACGATGTTCTATGGAGATATGAAGGTTTCCTCACGATAAATCTTGGACTATAATGGAGTAAAAACCGCTTTTTCGTAAACAAAACCAACACAGCAGAACAGCTGGTCAATAATTCCGCCATCTTGACAAACAAGACACTCACTAAACAAGCTTTCTCGGTTGCCTAAATTGATCACATAATATAAGCCATGCCTATCCCTGCTAAGACGCTAAAATCAGTTTTGTGGTAACGATTTTTATAATCATGTGTTGGAATGGTTAAAGTTTTTTGTGGTAAGACGGACAAAGTTTTCATTTGTTTTTGTTAAATTAGGTCCGAAAAACTTATTTTATTGATGATTGAAATTTGCCGTGCTCTTTAATGGTTTGTAAAAACAACAACAAAAAACAAGTCTGACGTTACAGATGCACAAATAAGATTTATTAGAATGCTTAATAAGTGATTTATTAGAATCAATTGTCAAATAATCCAATTATTGTTTAGTTTCGCAATGATAAACACTTAACTGTGGAAATCTGGAATTTTTCTTTAAAAACACTAAAACCATCAATTAAAAATTAACGGTAAGACTTCTCCGGATGTATGTTTGGCTCAAATGGTTCTAAATGGTCTGTACTAGCTTCGGTTTAAGTCTTTGAATCGATCTACCGGACTCCCTGTACAAAGTTATTTAGCGCCCTTAGACCAAGTTTTTTATGTTTCTGGTTGGGCATGATTCGGAATGGCCTCATAAGCGATATAATCGAATAAATTGCGACCCAAAACGCGCTTTAGGGTAGCTTAGATCTGCACCCGTAGCATGCCCCGCGCGACTTGTATTTACCACGCATTCCACAATTTCTATATTGTATTTCTCGAGTGAGTCGCGAATTAGGACATTCAGTAAATACCATTGTTTTCCTTTGGCGCATAATGAATATGTAGATACGTACGGGTATTTTATGACGTCTAAATATCAAAATTCGCGTCTCCCTCGTACAAAAAGGAACATAAATGTCTTCAACGTCATATATTTGATTTTGAAAAAAGTTGGAAAAGCAGAACGTATCTCATTCCATATTGCTACAACATGCTAGCTACCTAACTTAGATATGAAAATGTCAACAAAATTTAAACGACATTATTAGTTTTTAAAGTACTTATTTATTACTGCACTGATTCATACCGTATTTATACACATTTACTAAGAGTCAATAATAAAAAAACGATATTGCATTTTCGTAATTAATTGGAAGATAGTTAAATATATCCTGTAATAAATTCTACAAAATCCTAATTTTAATTTATGTAGGTACTATTAGGTATGTTTACAGTCTCCCCAAGTTATTACTGAACCATTCTGGGGGAACAGTGGAATTATGCAAATTATTTCATGAGTGATTTAAGTTATGTCTGCTGGAATCAAATTAAATTAGTTTTTTGTATTTTACGATAAGCAAGTTAAATGCTTATTTTCTATATATGTCACCGTTAGATTGTCAAAACCGTTAGATTATAAACTAAGCTTTAGTTTGTCAACTATCGAACAATTGTAAACCATACCGACAGGGTTTAGAATTTACGTTTATTTTGTTCACCCTAAGATTGTCAAAACAGTTAGTTTATAATCAAACTTTTTCTCTGTCGTTAGTTTACAAAGTATAGATAAATTGTAAACTGTATCGTACTGTTTAAGATAAGACGCGTAAGTTATTATAAAACCGTTAAATTGTGAACTGGTTTAAAATTGAATTGCAAAGGAAATACCAGGGCAAACGCAAAAGCGAAGCCCCCGAATAGTCATCGTGTTAGGTTGTCATGTAAGAACAAAAGAAACGTAAATTGTAAACCCTGTCGGTATGGTTTACAATTTGTCGATAGTTTACAAACTAAGGAGTTGCGATCTTGGCAATCTTACTGTGACATATACATTTTGTTTTTAATATGGGTATACATAGATATATATGTATATATTTTATTTATAAAAAAACTACCTACGTATAGCAAAAATATATGAATATAAGAGTGAAATATTAACTTCGTGCTTCATCCTTTACCTTACAAGTTCATCACATTATGGTTATTATTTTAATTTACTTTTATCGTCCTACTAAGGGGTTAAATACACAAGTACATGTGCTAGCTTCAACGTGTCGTCGATAAGGACAAGGTGAAGGAGGGCCTTTGTGGGAGTGCGGGACCTCACTCCCCGCGATTTCCTCTTTCCCCTCTGGCCATCAAACCTGACTTGGACTATACTTAAATTAACATATTAGCTATTAAGGATACATTTCTACTAAATACTTAGGGCAAGATTACAACCAGTTTTTGAGAATACAATTAAAATTAACGAGAAGCCTGGCAATGCGAATTACACCGAAGATAAAAATTAATTTGTCTAATACTTTACTTACCTAACTAACGTAAGGCCCAAACAGCTTTTAAAAGGACCAAATAAAAGTGTGCTTAAGTCCCAGTATTGTTAATGACTATTAATGACTAATTGTGATTTGCCAACCATGGGCTTTTTTTAGGTCTGGGTCTGCAAACTTGGAATTTGGTCTTTTTAACCAAAGTTTCTAGGTTAGTTTTAAATCTATTTGGCCCTGTATAGGGCTAACGCTTGCGTGCAGTTTAAAATGTGTACTGGGTCACAATGCTATTGGTACTGAACATAGTCTGGGCCTTATTACAAGGATACATAAATATTTATAATTATGGATTGGCAAAAAAATATTTCTTCCTACAAAAATACACTCGAGTATTATAGGATTGTACAGAATTTAAATGTATTAGACTTTCATCAAAATAGATCGTAGATAAGAAAATCGATATTTGAAAGGTCGTTTTAAAGGTCATACATAAAGTGACCTCCCATACATGTAAAACAAAATATGGTTCGAGGCGTGTGTGACATGAGACGAAAGATGTCTGACACCTAGTTGGCTAGGTGGAGTAGTATAATGTATGAGGTGAATCGGTATGCACGCAACCACTTTGCAATCCTACATGAACAAATGGTTGTTTAGAGTTAAAGAGGCTGGAAAGTGAGCAACAGAAGGGCGTGTGAGTTTGAGGGCCGAGCCGCAGGCAAGGCTTTCTAAGAGACGGGTTCATCTATTGCACTTTTGGCCGAGACATTACATAGTGCTTTTCATGACACTGCGAGGAAATAAAATTAATTAAACAGAAAAATTATTTTTAGATTAATTAGGTTAGAAATTCCGCCTGGCGGAGCCCGCCTTCACATGAACGAAACTCTTTGGTCCGCCATCTATCGCAATTGACAGCACAAGTCAGGCCCGCTTTTGCCGGCCCGACGGCATGTCTGTAAAAACAGACACGACATGAAGCGCCATCTGTTGACATGTGGCAGGACCACAACAAACAAGCCTACGATGTTTTTTCTCCTCCTTTGTTATCCTTGTTCTATTAATTGTTTTGCGACCCCATTACTGTCCATCTTTCGCCACATTTTAGAGCAGTGGAGTAAAAAGGCTATTTATTGGGCAGGTTGTGATTTAGTCAGTCGTTTGGCACCCCTGTTCGGTGGGCCTTTCGGCTTGGCGAAGGCCGGCCTATGAAGGTTTCTCTTCGGATGAATCTCGTCGTATAGGAACTCTTCAGTCAATTCTTTCCCGTCGTCGATTTCCAGCTGAAAATGAGACATTAACATTATTTTGCCTCTACAATTAAGCAGAGGTTTATTTCTTGTATTGTAACTATCGTAATCTGAGAACAGCACGAGCACGAGCATTATTAAAGGGGCTTGTCGGGTGGTAAGCATCGGGTCTCTGAAGGGCTCCTAGTCCAGAGGACATGGTATGCCTAGCCTACGGTAGACACACCAGCAATTATTATGCAGCGCCTGCGAAATCTCTCAAGGCAAAAGAACGAAATTGGTGCTTTTGTCTTAAATGTTTCGCAGGCACCACAGTACAATAAAATTTCAGTCCTTAAAATTTCTTTTATATTTGATTTTTTAAGTCTATTTAGAAAATGAAATTTTAATGATTTGCGTAAAAACTAAAAGTGAACATAAATCACTACGTCGAAGCTCAAACCTATAGGTGTAGTAGTTTCGTCCTATAGTGTAACACAAGGTGTACTAGATCCTGGAGTACGAGTTAATTATATTTAAATCAAATCAAATCAAATCAAGTCATTTATTTGTGAAACATAGGTAGGTAGTAGGATATGTACATTCAGGTGTTATAAAAATATTATGTATCTCTATGTCTAGCCATCGGGCATACAAATATTTCATGCAAGTGTAGGTAAGTTTTAACAGAAAAATCAATTGGATTCATATTACATTACATTTGTCAAATATTACCATAAACTTACAAGTTATTATCAAAAAGGTATTCTGATATGGAGTAATATATTTTGTTGATTAGAAGCTTACGTAATTCCCTTTTAAATTGCAATATATTGTCGAAATTACGTATATTATCAGGTAATCTATTAAATATTTTTGGTGCCATACCAAAAATACTGTTTTTAAATAATGCTGTATGGTGTTGGGGCATACTAATTTTGTTAAGGTGTCTTTTGCTATTAATTTTAGTGTATAGATGCATGTTCGTCTTGACAAACATAGCTACCTCAAGAATATACAGGGATGGCACTGTCAGAATATTGAGCCTCTTAAAATGTTGTTTAGCGCTATCTCTACGGCAAAGACCACATACGGCCCTGACACATTTTTTTTGTGCAATTAATACAGATTCTTTACCTACTGAGTTACCCCAAAAAAATATTCCAAATCTTAGTGTAGAGTCCACATAGCCATTATATGCCATCAGTACAGCTTCTTCACATACAGTTTTTGATAGTTTGTATAGGGCATATGCAAATGTATGCAATTTTTTACAAACTTCATCCATCTGTGTTTTCCATTTGAGATTTCGGTCAATGTAAATTCCCAGAAACTTTGTTACCTCCGTTTGTTCAACACTTTGTCCTGAGTAAGTTATGTCCAGATTCTTAATTGTATTATTATTATTATTTTGAAAATTTATTATTTTGGTTTTACCAATGTTAACTACAAGATTATTTTGCTCAAGCCAGTAAATAATTTTATGTAGAGAATTATTAATTTCATCTTCAAATTTATTTGGATCGTCGCACGGTATAATAACCGTGCTGTCGTCTGCAAATAGCACCATAGGATGCTCTACAACATTGGGTAGATCGTTGATGTAAGCTAAGAAGAGCAATGGGCCCATCACACTGCCTTGTGGTACTCCTTGCTCTATGTCTCTAGGTTTTGATGTGTAGGTTTGTTCCATTTTTGACATCGTACATATCTTATTTATCTGTGTCATTTGCTGTCTTTTATTTAGGTATGATTTTATAAGTTCTATCGCGTTCCCCCTTATTCTATAATTCTGTAATTTACTTATAAGGATGTCATGTCTTACAAAATCAAAGGCCTTGCTCATGTCCATGAATATAGTCACTACTGGATTACTTTTGTCTATGTTAGTAAAAATCTTAGTGAGAAAATCATAGATAGCCATGTTTATGGTCTTATTTTTTCTGAACCCTTTTTGTTCCGGCGCAAATAGATTCTGCTTTTCAAAGTAACCGTATATATTTCTATAGATCACCTTTTCAATTATTTTTGCAAGAATGGGGATTAATGCTATAGGCCGATAGAAATTCATATTGTATTTGTCTTCCTTTTTAAATAATGGCTTGACAACTGCAATTTTCAGTTCATTTGGGAACTTCCCGTGTTCCATACATTTATTTATTATATGACACAGGACTGGGGAGATTATGAGAACAACATATTTTAAAACCTTAGTTGTTATTTCATCATAACCAGCGCTGTTCGTGTTCAATAATTATTTAATGATTTGGAAAATGTCAAAGGATGTCACTGGGTTTAAAAATATTGAATTACAGGAATTGATTGACAATAAATTATTATTGTTATTAAGAGATGTCAAGATAGATTAATTATTATTATTAGATGTCAAGTGAGGTTCACTTTTATTATTATTACATGATAAAATTGCATTATAGTTATTCGTCCTCTTGTCAATTGATTTATTATTATTCGATATGTCAATAAAAAAGTTATTAAATGCTTCTGCTATTTCGATTGGATTTGTGATATTTTTACCATCTTTAGTGATTTTTTCAATATATTCCTTTGGCAAGTTTGTTTGAGATTTTTTTATTACGTTCCAGGTTTCTTTACATTTATTATCAGCGTTTAGAATTCTTTAGTTGTTTTGAGCTGTTTGTGTCAGTTTAATAATATTTTTAAGCTTTTTTGTATATACTTGAAAAACTTCTTTGTTTGCCAAATTTCGGTGTCGTCGATATTTCCACAGTAGTTCTCTTTTCCGCTTGCAGCATAGCCGAATTCCCTTGGACATCCATTTCTGTTTGCGCATTAAGGAAATTCTTACCTTTATTATAGGAAAACATAATGTATAGAGTAGGACGAACATATCATAAAATTCCCTAAACGCATAAATAGGATCGTCGGATTCGAATACTTGATGAAAAGATAAGGAATTGAGGTGTTTCGCAAATTTCAACATATTCTCTTCACTATAGTCACGTTTCATGAATTATTCATCATCAGCATGTCATCCTGTCAACAGACGCTTAGCGCTCGCAGAACAGTTTTCATTTGGTCCTAATTAAATTAGGCTTATGTTTAAACGATTACCAAAAACGCACCTAATTTACTACCAATAAATTCGAAATGACTGCCAGAATGGATAAATGTCCACTAAATTGTGTTTGGATAAATCATCACCAAACTTCTTTTTATGTTTTGTGTACTTAAGTTTATGTTTTAAGTATTTTTTGTTGTTCTTACAAGTTCAACCTAACACGAAGGATAAAGGGGGCTTCGCTTCGCTCACCCCCTTTACCCTTCACCTAAGCTACCGCAGTATTTTGCCCTGATATTTTTTGTAACTTTTGGTGTTCATTTATCCATTTTGGATAAGAAAAAAATATTTTGGTGATCATTATATTTGTTGCCATTAAATTAATACTCACTCGTTTCTCTACAACGACGCCCATCTTCTCGATAATGTCTAGGAACTGCCCCTTGCAGCTGGAGTACATCATCCGTTCCTTGATGCTACAGCTGTAGCCGGGCATGGAGTATATGAACACTGGAATGTGAGAGTAGATTATTGAGAACATAACATAGCATGACATGACATTTACACACAGGCACATTGCTTTTGGCCCCACACTAAGATACCCTGTGTCATGGGAACTAGAAACAGCGACGGCACAAACATGTAAACATCCAAGACTGGGGATTTTTTTCTTCCTCTCCAGCCGGTTTGGAACCCGGGACCTCACGCTTGGGAAGCACAGTCTCTACCGCAACAGCACAGTGATCGTCAGAATCATTAACCTTATTATGTATTTCTGACAGCAAACGCAACACCAGTCTATTAACGATCTGCCTTTTATGGTGGAGAAATCGACTGACATAGTGTTGTTTGCTGATGATACTTCACTGGTCTTCAGGATTGAAAGACAAAAAAAGATTTTGATATCTTAATAATTAATAATGTATTAAGATATTGTCTTTAATCTTGAATTGGTTCACAGTTAATAAATTATTGTTAAACGCTGGTAAAACCAAGTGTATCCAATTCTCACTTCCAAATGTAAGGCTAGTTTACCAGACCAGTTTCATGTTAGACAGCTAAGAGTAAGTGACAGTTTCTTGGAATAACCTTTGACAGCAAATTGCAGTGGGGAGCCCACAAAGATCAATTCGCTGGTAAATTAAGGTCTGCGGCTTAAGCTTTGAGAAGAATTAAACAAAACACGGTTGTGGCTACAGCAAGGCTAATCTTTTTTAGTTACTTTCATAGTGTCATGTTCTATGGTATCTTGTGGAAAGCAGCGCATATGCAAACTATTTTTTATATAACAGAAAAGAGCTATTCGATCAATTTATAATTTAAAACGCAAAGACTCCCCAAGAAAACTTTTTAAAGAAATTGACATAATAACTGAAGCAAGACAATTAATATACGAAAATATAATGACTGTACTCAAGAAACTTTCAACAGTTTCCAAATTTAGCGATAGCTGTAATGTCAACCTAAGAAATAATTAGAAAGTTAGCGAATATTTTAAGGGTCAATGGATTCTCTACTAAACAGGATACCTATGGAGATTTTGCCATATGAGCAATTTAAAAACCATTTAAAAAGGGATATAACAATACTCAAGATTATATATGACAAAAGTGCATTAATTTATAAGAGTTAATCTAACTCAACACAGAACTCGCCTTATAATTTTGTAGTCATTCATTCCTGCATATGCTTTATAAAGTAATATTTGTTATAGTTAAACAAAACCTATATTTAAATCTCTCTGAGATCTGAAAATCAATTTGTTGGAGTTTCCTTGCCCTATTCTGCCACAGTGATCCAATGAAGAAAAGAGACAAAAACTGACGTTTTCTAAACACATGTTATAGAGATGGGCCGACGGTGACTTTGGCCAACTAGCCGGCTTTAAAACAAGCCGACTAGCCGATCATTAATCTCGGAAGAATTCGGGTGACACCGGCAATGTTCGTTACTCACTAACCGGTTTTGTTATGTTGTTTACAAAAATGCCGGCGAAACTGAGTGCGAAGCTGTGACATGAATTGTGACGTTGTGTGTAATTTATAATGTTACTATTACCATGTCGAAAAGGTAATTCCGTGTTTTTTTTTTGACGTTATGGAGAATGATTCCTCCAGAGTGAAGTGCAACCAGTGCCAAGCTGTTATTTCTCGCGGCGGACATGGAAAAAGGGGAAATACGACGAGTTTGAACAATCACATCAAGTTCAAACATCAACAGCTACCGTCACGGTTAAGTGGTGTGATTAAAACTACTCCACCTGATGAAAATCATCCAGTACATTTCAGTTGCAATCTGAAGCTCCAGTGTTGCCTACTCCGTCAACTCCAGTTGTCACTTCACATTAAAAACACCGGAAAAGTCTCGAAGAAGTTTTAATTGCAGTTGGTGAGATGATTGCTGTGGACAACCAGCCGTTGTCTGTTGTGGACAATACTGGTATCCGAAACTTGATGGGGATAGTGAAACCAAAATGTAACATACCAAGCAGAAAGTACCTCACGTTTACAGGCAACATAATACTACATATTTATGATGAAACTAAAACTGAAATTCTTAAAGGGTGTGTTAATTATGTTTATCTACACATGTATCATAAACCCTCTTTACTGCGTCCAAAAACCACACGTTACGACCAGCATAATGATAAACTTCTTGGTAAAAACTTATTTCTTATCTGAATATTGACCATAATGTACCAAAATTTGTCAAATTATGACATTCAAATTTCGAACGCCGACGCCCGCCTGCGTGCTGCCCCTAGTTTGTCTGTGCAATTGGTACTACTGAACAAGCTAAACAGTTGCAGAGCAATTATCAATACCACAATTCCTGAACACATCAAAGAGATCTTATGATATGTGTGATTTGAAATCTTCGTGATTTGAGGAAAGAACTTAACTTACCAGACCACCAGCTTGTCCAAGACGTATCTTCTAGATGGAATTTATCATAATACCTGCTGCCTCGGCTTTTTGAACAGAAACGGGCTGTTTATTTGTGCCTGGCTGAAACAACTGTACATTTCAAAAATCTGACCACTGAAGAGTGGAGAATGGTCGAGAAAAGCCTTGAATTGCTAAAGGCATTTGAAGAGATTACCAAGATTACAAGTTCAAGTTGCTCATCAATATCTGAAGTTATAACTCATCTGAAAACTTTGCGGAGATGCCTAGAAAACAGTTTAATAAGCAGGTTTGACTTAGACCATGACAAAGTCTTCACCCCGGCCACATTGTTGGATCCAAGATTCAAAGCTGCAAAGATGCCACCACTGCGTGGTCGTCTGCGTTATTACTCTCTGCTCTGAAAAACAGCATTAGTGCTGTTTTGCAGCGAAAGTGACGATACCAAGACGCAAATACTTGCAGCGGCACCAATAAAGGTAACCCGGAAACACCAACACATCGGAATTTCTGGCAGTGCTATGAAGATCTGGCCTCAAGAAAAATAGAAGATACTCATGATGATAAAACGAATTGCAGTCCTACTGTGCGTTACCGGTAATAAACCGCAACCGAGCCCCTTTTGGGTGGTGAAAATGTAATAGTTCTAGGTACCCCGAAATATTGCGCAACGCTAAGGTATATCTTTATTGTCGAGCTAGTTCCGTTGACAGTGAGACTGTTCTCCGAAGCAGGTAAGTACCTGGTTTCCCAGGTCGTTCCATGAAACAGTAAAACAGTGTCGTCCGCAAACATTAAAGCTCCATTTCGACAGCATTTAGTTCACACAAGCTGTTAATATATACAGAAAATAGGCTAGGGCCAAGTGTGCTGCCTTGAGGCACCCCGTATGTACACGACATGCTGCCACAGTTTTTTTTATCAACTCGTACAGATTGGGTACGACCCGTAAGATAACTTTGGAATTGAGGGGAAGGCCACGTATACGTAGGTTTTCCAGACGAGAAAGAATTATTGGAATATAGACCGTATCAAACGCCTTTTGAAGGTCTAAAAATACACCTAGACACTTGTTGGCATTGTCAACATGCCGAGTGGCAGTCTAAACTAGTTTCATAACAGCATCTTCGGTACTTCTTCCGCTTCTAAACCCAAACTGGTTGCACGTAAGAAGTTCATAAGATTCAAGATATTTTATTCAAGTTCAAGATTCAAGTAGTTGTTTTATAACTTTTCGAGAATTTTAGATACTGTGAGTCCTTTGCCATGTCCATCTGGGAAGGTTCCCGTGTCAAAACTCAAGTTACAGAAATGCGACAATGGTGTTGCAAGTAAATGGAAAAAGAATTTGAAAAGGGAAGTCGGAATATTATCCCATCCAAGCGCACTATTGTTTTTAACGATGTCGTAATCTGTCCTACTTCCACTGGATCGGTAGGCAACAACATCAGTGAATTTACTGGACCCCGCATATTTGAGACACTATCAACTAGGACTGGGAACTGGGACTAGGACGTAATGCTGTTTGCTAAAGTGCCTATCGATATAAAGTAGACGTTGACTTCATCTAGGGACTCTTCTTGTGTTGGTTTAATATATAGTAGAGCAGAGGTATCATATATACACAGTCAGGTCATAAGTTCTGTCACACAATAAAAACTTTTGAATTTAGAACGCTGGCCACAAAAAAGTTTATTGAATTCGAATTTCGAATTTTGCATGAAAATAAAAATGTGTACTTTTTAGAATTTTCCTAATTTTTAAATATGGAGTGGACACTTAAAGAAGACCGTGTCGCAGTTATTGCGTTGCATCGTTGCGGATACGCGCCAATTCAGATTTGCGACTAACTGAAAAATTTGAATATAACCAAAAGATTCGTTTATCGTACCATAAAACGATACAATGAAGACTAGTGTAGATGACAGGTCAAGAAGTGGTCGCCCTCGCTCTGTGAGGACTCCAGCAGTGATAAAAGCTGTGAAGGCGCGAATTCAAATAAATCCCATACGTAAGCAGAAACTGTTGGCCCTTCGGATGGGGTTAAGCAGGACCACGGTGAAAAGGGTGTTAAATGAAGACTTAGGGCTTAGGGCATATCGAAGAAAAACAGGACATCGTTTGGACGCTCGTTAAATGGACCTGAGGCTGAAGAGATGCCGCGCTTTGTTGAAGCGGTACGCGGGAAAAAGGCATCGGGAAATTCTTTTTTCGGATGAAAAAATTTTCACCGTGGAAGCGAGCTACAACAAACAAAATGATAAGGTGTACGCACACAGCAGTGCAGAAGCGAGCAACCGTATTCCGCGTGTCCAACGAGGTCATTTTCCATCCTCGCTCATGGTTTGGTTGGGAGTCTCTTATTGGGGCTTAACTGAGGTACATTTTTGTGAGAAAGGCGTAAAAACGAATGCAGTTGTGTATCAAAATACAGTCCTCAAGAACCTTGTGGAACCTGTTTCTCATACCATGTTTAATAACAGGCACTGGGTATTCCAACAAGATTCTGCGCCAGCTCATAGAGCGAAAAGCACACAAGACTGGCTGGCGGCGCGTGAAATCGACTTCATCCGGCACGAAGACTGGCCCTCCTCCAGTCCAGATTTGAGTCCGTTAGATTACAAGATATGGCAACACTTGGAGGAAAAGGCCTGCTCAAAGCCTTATCCTGATTTGGAGTCACTAAAGGCATCCTTGATTAAGGCAGCCGCCGATATTGACATGGACCTCGTTCGTGCTGCGATAGACGACTGGCCGCGCAGAATAAAGGCCTGTATTCAAAATCGCATTTTCAAAATCGCATCGGGTCATTTTGAATAAACTTTATTACCATAAGAATCTATGTTTTATTAAGTTCATTTTGCTATATAAATGTTTACATAAATAATAAACATGTCTAAATTATTTCATATTGCACATGTGACAGAACTTATGACCTGACTATGTATATATAGCCTATAATGCTTCCCACTGCTGGGCAAAGGCCTCCCTACTTTCGGCCCATACTTCCCGATCTTGCGCCTTCTCTTCCCAGTCCGGGAGGTACCTCTCCAGGTCCTCACGCCATCTCCTCCTAGGCCTGCCTCTTCGGCGCTGTCTGTCTTGAGGCACCCACTCGGTGGCAATTTTTGCCCACCTATCCGGGTGCATACGGTAGACATGTCCGGCCCAGCTCCACTTGAGGTTGGCGCTCTGTACACCCACGTCAGTGATGCGAGTTATAGAGCGCAGCGTCGAATTCCTGATACGGTCCGTCAGTTTGACTCCTATCATACTACGCTCCATAGCACTTTGGCAAACCTTGAGTCTGGACTTCAGACGATCGGTCAGAGACCACGTCTGAGCGCCGTAGGTGAGAATGGGCAGGATACACATGTCGACGAGTTTCCATGGACCAGTAGCTCTTCCAGGCGTTCGAAATGCGTCTTTCGATCTCCTTGCTTTGCCTGTTTTCGAATGAGACTATCTGGCCCAAGTAGATGTATTCGTCGACATATTGTATAACCTGACCATCTACTTCCACTCTACGTTTCGCGCAATTGGTCATAAGTTGTGTCTTTGAACGATTCATCTTCAGTCCAACCTCAAGGCTTGCATTACTGAGCTCTTGCAGCATCTTCCTCAGTTCAGGAGCTGACGGTGCGAACAGGACAATGTCATCGGCGAAGCGAAGGTTAGTGAGCCTTCTGCCACCGACGACGATTCCGTCATTTGTCCATGATCCCGTCATCTCCTATCTCTCATCTCCATCTTCCTAAAGATCTCCTTGAGTGCTGATGTGAACAGTTTCGGTGATAGTGGGTCACCCTGTTTCACACCTTTCTCGATCAGGAAGGAAGGTCCTGCTGACTGGAGTTTTATATTTGCTGTACTATTGCCGTATATTGATTTAATTACATGTATATAAGCCGGATTTATATTTTGGTTGCTGAGGGCACTGAGAATAGCTTAATGAGAGTTTCTGTCAAATGCTTTGGAGTAATCCACAAATCCCAGATATAACGGCTTATTAAATTCGCGATTCAATAAGTTTTATAAATAATTTATAAATATGGGATACCAAGCTTACGGGTCGATAGTTGCCGATATCACTTTTATCATTCTTTTTGTGCAACAGAATTATGTTAGAGTGGCATAGCTTACTTGGAAAATGACCTCTGTAGAGTATGTTATTACAAAGGTTGGCCAAGTGGGGAAGCTAGACGGGTTCTCCAAATTTCAAAGCCTCTGTCGTGACACTTTTTTATTTTTATTTAGGTAACAGATTTCCTTTATAATTTACATGTTTCTTTTATATTTCCTGTATTATTTTTAGCTGGTTTTGGTACACTTTTAATTAGTTTATTATATATATAGCAGTTATTTCTATATAGTACATAGTCCCCCATTATTTTATAATTGTCATTATTCTTTTTAGTTTTTTTAAACAGTTTATCTCTAGTTCTTATACATTTGACTTTTCCTGTAGTGATCCACGGCTTTAGCGGCTGTCTTCATTTCGGAATTTTGTCACTGTCGTTTTATCATCAGTAATAATAATTTGAAGGTCCTTATCTATAGCTAGCGCTGCCGTATTGACATCATCAGTTCCGTAATAGACCATATAAAATGATCTAAGCACGTTTCCATATGATCAAGGTATTCAGCAGCGTGTTCTGTGATGTTACCAAAAGAGAATGTTGATGTTAATATCACCAGTAAAGATAACGTGATTGTTATTAATGCTTTCTAGTAATTTTCGTACAGATTTTATATAATCAGTTGGATCGGCAAAGCAATATGTATACGAGCATACTACTGTTGTGTCTTTGTCAAGTTCTAGTACTATGCAGTGGCCTTGAACTATTTGATCCTCCTATATAACTGAAATGTCTGCCAATGTGTATACAATAACGCCATCGTTTTGATTGTAGCTGTGTTTCGTACTAAAGGAGTTAAAGTTACAAATACTTGGTATTACGCTAGTCACTAATGTGACACATGACAGTTACATCTATTCGAGTTTCCAGACTAGATACAAAGACCATGAGAAAGTCAAAATTCGCAAAAAAAAATTGTTGACAGACGGAGGTACAAGAAAAGTTCACAATATTGCTTCAGGAAATAAATCACATTGAGCGTTATGTTATAATATAGTCACTGAGGCTTGACAAATTTGTTTAAGTCGGCCTCTTCATCAACACGCAACAGCGGTTTATTTTCCTCAAGCTGGAGGAAAACGTTTCCATGTGATACCCAGCAAAAGGGGTAGCCATGCAGCTTTGCAAAGTCACGAGCTTTATAGTAGTTTTCTAGTCTTTGTAGTAGGGCTCTATGCTTTGTAGATCGGTTCGGTAGATCCTTGTCGCTGGATATGGCTGTAGTTAAGCCTATCCTTATTGGCCTTCTTGTTGTTGAATTTCTTGACTTGACTGACCATGTCTTTTTTTAACAAGACAGTAGGAAATTTAACCACAATTTCTAATATTGTCCTGCTTTGCATAACCACGGTAAATATACCAAATGTCGGATTTCCCAATTTCCAGACCTATAGCTGCTCCAACACTAGACGATATATTCGTGGGGTTTTCTTTTGTTTCTTTCGGCGTTGTTTGTGAAATATTTCTTATTTCTAGCTTGGCGGAACACGTTTGTACTCTAATTCTTTGATATAAAGCAAGTGGTTAGTGCGCTCCTTTCTCAAGCTCTCCAACTCCTTATGAATCTCATGTTGTTTGGAAACTAAAATTTCCATTGAGGATTGAATATCATTATTTTGGGTCTTAATATCAGTTATAGATGCCTGAAGATTTACGAACTTATGGTTTTGCTGCGCTTCAAGATTCGCTAATATATTGCGCATCTCGTCTCTAAATTCGGTTACTTCGTTTCAACGTTTTCTTTTCAAGCGCCATGCGTTAACATTCCGTTGCTCATTTAACAAGTTCGGTAAGCTTCCTCCTACGTTGCTATCTTCCGATTCTGAAGCATTCCCAGCGCCCGGCAGCGGCGGCGTTTGATTAATGACATGATCACTGTGTGCGTAGTAGCGGAGCTCAGCGACTACCAGAGCAGCAACGGCACTAAGATGTGTGTGTGTGAGTCGTGTGAGCGAACAGTGTGAGTGAGTGTGAAGCAGCACTCAATGGAAGTGGGCGGGGTGAAGTAGTTGTGGAACGCGTGGTCGGCGAACAGTTTGAGGTAGTGTGAAGCAGCACTTACTACTCAATAGAAGTGGGTGGGGAGTAGTAGTCGTGGAATGCGTGATCCGTATGACGATGCGATGCGCGTAAGCGATTTAACACCACCTTGAGATTGCTGCGCTCCTAATTTTCGCTGTCTATTATTTTCGCATAATTTGATTTCATTTTATTAAATGAGTTGAAATTACTGTACTGTAAACGTGCACTCAATTTAGCGGTCCGGGGGGAAGAGAAGTTATTGTTAATAATTAGTTATACACATATATACAGTGGTGGCCCGATAATTAGAAACGCCTAGTACTAAATCCAATATATTGGGTTTAAATTGCTCTGGACTTTTTATAGTGATCTTAAAATAATGTTGGTGGTGTATTTAAGTAGTCACACTATTAGTGTAATAAATAAGTGCAAAGGATATTTTAAAACACTTACAACAAAAAGTTTTTCTAACATTATCTTAGACCGAGCATAATTTGCAAAGGCGTGTAGATGGACAACTAATTAGAAACAAAATAAAAAGACATTCTTAAAAATACTTTTTTTTAATGAAACAGTAAAGAAACATTGGTGATCATTAGATCAGTAATGTTTACAATAAATTTCATCAAGTTATTATTTAGTAGAGTTACCCCTGTTGTATATTATGTATGGCTCTACAGCGACGCGGCATTGACGCTTTGAGATTTTCGCAGGAGCTCAGAGGAATACTGTTCCATGCTTTCACAAATCCGTCATAAAGTGCACCCTCATTGCTGTAGCCTGTAGCCTGTAGCACTATTAGAAGTCCAGAGCGGTTTAAACTCAATGTATCGGATTTAGTACTAGGCGTTTCTAATTATCTGGCCACCAATGTATATACACTCGCGAGCATTAAACTGGAATCACTTCATCGCGGGTTGCTCAAGACAAGTTTTTGCCTTTTTTATGCAATGTATACAAATTATGGCATATCAATTGAAAGGTAATTTTATTAGCTTTCAAATGATATCAAAAAGATTTTAAATTAATGAAATTTCCTACCTAAATAAAGGTAATTGTTGCAAATGGTTAAAGTTGTTGATGTCAAAATGAATACGAGGATTATGTTAAGATATGTTTTTTTATTTTCAATGTGTAATTTATCCCCTTTCAATATTTTGTATTACCCCCCCTGGCCCTAATTACTGCTTGTAAACGGTTTCTCATTGACCGAATGAGTTTTCTGACGGAATCTTGAGGAATTTCCTACCAATCTTCGATTAAAGTTATTTTTAAATCTTCTTACGTCGTCGGAGCTGGATATCTTCCTCGTACCCGTCTTTTCAGCTCGTCCCACATATGTTCAATGGGGTTCAAGTCAGGACTGAGGGCTGGCCAGTCCAGTGTGGAAATCCTGACTTCTTCCAGGTACTGTCGAGTCATTGCAGCGGTGTGGCAGCGGGCATTATCGTCCATTAGCAGGAAATGTTCACCAATAAACCCGGAGTAAGCGAGCACATGGTCTTGTAGAATGTCGTTGATGTATCTTTCCGCGGTTAGACCCCCTCCCCGACCTCCTCCAGGTACGAATATCAGCTCCGTTTTTGCTTCAATAGAAATCCCCGCCCATATCATACAGGACCCGCCCCCGTATGCAACTGTTTCCGAAAAACAGCATTGTGCAAATCGCTCCCTTGGTCTCCTATAGACTCTCTGTCGACGGTCGCTACCATGCAGGCACATCCTGGTTTCGTCCGAGAACAGGACTTGGCTCCATTGCTCTATATCCCAATCTAAGTGATCGCGAGAAAATTGAAGCCGGGCTTGTCGGTGCGCTGGAGACAATTTGGGCCCCGTGGCTGGCTTTCTTGGGGTCAAATTCGCTTATTTGAGTCTTCGCCTTACCGTCCACTCGTTAATAATCTTCTCTCGAACATCTCTGAGCTGCCGTAGAACATCGACGCCGGTTAAGTGTCGGTTTCGGAGAGATGTGGTGACAATAAATCGGTCATCTCTCACCGAAGTGCAACGCTGTCGTCCAGATCCTAGTCTCCGGACAAAGTTTCCAGTCTCCCGGAACCTTCAAGACACAAGACTGACTAAGATGAAGCGATGGTACGCTGAGACAACCCTTGCTGGATTAGGATGACGATTTGAGCGGCTTCTGCAGGTGTGGTTTCCATTTTCTTTCAGATTCACACACACACACACAATGCTCACTTTTTGTATGGTCTCAGGACTTCAAAACAAAACAGTGTTTTGTTTGAAAAAAAATTTTTTTTTTGTTTTTACGTTCCATGACACAAAGGAAACAATCTTTTTCTGTAACATTAAAAGAGGTTGAAAGCTAATAAAATTACCTTTCAATTGATATGCCATAATTTGTTATACATTGCATAAAAAAGGCAAAAACTTGTCTTGAGCAACCCGCGATGAAGTGATTCCAGTTTAATGCCTGCGAGGGTATATACATTTCCTTTTTGTTATAAATTATTAATTATACACAGTGGCGCAGGAGGCGCTGTAGTGTTAAGTTGGTCAGGGTAAAGATGGTCATTTGCGGATAGCAAAGTCAGTTGTCATTAATACCACAGCAGTCCCTTAATTCCCAGTAAGGGAATGTGAAAGAAAAGAAAGAAAGTGGTTCCCAGAAAGTGGTATTGTCTCTCTATAGACCTAGTATTTCCTTCTAATTTTCTAATTTAAACGATTCCGAATTTGAATAACAATCAGTATCCAATTTCTAGCGCATGACCTGACAGAACTGTAAGCCCAGAGGAAAAACTTTATTTTTGTAGCCTCCATGGTGTACCACTCCTGGGCAAAGCTTTACTGTTCCACTCAGACAGGAATTTATCCAAGTCGTCCCTCCATCTAGCAGAGTATCCATCTAGCAAAATCTAGAATGGAAGACATTTAGCAGATCTTAACATACAAGATAATAGTGTGACTGCAGTCTATGTTTTTATACATGAGCTAAGTAGAAAACAACAATGGCGGATCTACCTACACTGTGTCACACTATTCTGACAATATGTTTGGATTTGTTATTCAAAATACAATTTCGCTTATTTAATTTAATTTGAAAGGACAATTTAAAGCATGTTTCAGTTGTAATTAATGCGTGGGTGTTTAAACTTGTGACTGTAACTCAATGTGGTATCCTACGTTGCGTGATTTTTTCGGAATATCGTAAAATGTAATCGACTGATCCTTGTTTACTATTTAGCTCAAATACAAAAACTCCGACTTTAGATAAACTAACCTATACTCTCCATATAGTCTCCTTCATGCGTATGTTTGAAAATATACAGATGGTACCTCGCCTGGTCGGTTGGCACTTGTTTTGGTAGCTCTGGTTGTGATATGTTGGCGGCATGCGCTAGATTTATTTTTTCTTCTCCTAGTTCTGGAATCAAATATTAAAAGTACATAGAAGATGTTCAGGTGTCGCAATGTAAGCCTATAGCTCGATTCAGTATCTTCTTTCGACATTTACTGATTCCCCTCAAAATTCAAATTACAATCGCTTTTTAAACATGTAAACACTGTAACGTCTTACCGATATACGTCATGATAAAATTCGCACTTATCGCTGAACAATATCATAGAAAAGACATACTACAACCAGTAGAACATCAAATATGTACAAAAAAGGTCGTTAACTTTTATTAACTTTAACTTGGTTTCAATCGCAACAAGTAGCTTCACAGAGACTTACGACGAAGAAATGACAAATTCATACTACATCGATTTACTAAATGAACCCTCTTGCCTAAAAGAATCAATAACTATCACAAACTTAAAATACAAAATCAAAAAATACTATTTGCACTACAACTAATCAATAAAGCAAAATCAAATAACAATCAACTAATTATCTTATCGCAAAAGAACCCATTGAATGCTCATAGCCCAGAACAAACAAACCAGTATTATAGGTAAACAATAGACAGGCAGGATCGAGCGAGGCTAGCTACAAACCTATGTGTATGCGACGCGCCGATAATGATGTGGAATGTGTAAACTGTAATTATTTACGAGATGTCCATTGTAACTATTGAATTATCTACTACCTATACATACTTCCTTGTATTACTAT
This sequence comes from Argyresthia goedartella, assembly GCA_949825045.1. Classification (NCBI taxonomy): domain Eukaryota; kingdom Metazoa; phylum Arthropoda; class Insecta; order Lepidoptera; family Argyresthiidae; genus Argyresthia; species Argyresthia goedartella. The sequence goes on from OX463815.1 coordinate 3,488,563, forward strand.
ACTTGCGTGACAACCACGAATGTATTGTGCCCAGACAAACCTCAGTGGAACCTCATATAAGAAAGATTGAATGTTTAATTCGAAGGAAAACTAAATGAATATTTACTTTACTTACTTTTACTCATGACAAATTGCGCTTGTGTGAAGTGATCGCGTTTTGATTGGTCCAAGTCTGTTTTAAGTTAACGAACATCTTTAAAAACATCATTTTGAGAGCTATCAGAATTGATTTCACAGATACATAATAAAGCTACTGGCCTCAACACTATAGGCCTAAAGTCGATATGATTGGCTTATTCTTCGTATTCCCATTGCCCCATCACCAAGGATTTCTAGCTGCTTATTATGCCTTTTTCAGTTGTTTTCAAGTGTCAATGACTTTACCTATTTTAAATTGTAGATAATTGTAGGAACCACGTTTGAGATCGTCGATGCTTTGCTTCGCCGTGTCAGTGATTGGGAACGCCACGCCACCCAGTGTCGACTGCCTGAAATTATTTATTTCGAGTCATGAACATCAAACAACATAAACTCCACCGACATCATCGCCATAGCTGGTAGGCAATATATGCGACGCTCAGAACTAAATATAGTTGTAATGGTGTTCCCATCAGTGAGCAATTTTGGGAATTTTCTTTATTACACTATAGACAGATAAATAATGCACAGGCGAACTAACAAGAGATTTCTCCCAGCAAACGAATGTAGACGTGGGCTGAATTATTGAAACTGAAGTGAAGGTCTTTACACAGCATGGTAGAGACTGGATAGAAATATATAAATCATAGCGCACACCTGGATTCAGTGCTATAGTTGGTGTGGTGGTTGTTCTCCTGCAGTTCCTTCAGCGCTTCCTCCCTTTCTGTGAGCGGCGCAGGCGCACGGATGCCGCTCAGATGGGCACTGTAGCCCTTAAGGGACACTTCTTCCTGAAAGGATTAACAATAATATTGTTTAAATAATATTTTAAATGAATTGTCGTGCGTTATGGCGCAAGTTCGTAGGAAGCGGTAGGACTCCTACTATTACGTTCACTGTCTCGCTCACTCGCTATCAACACTCGCTGTTTCGCTCATTCGCTAGGTCACTACGCTCGTTGACTCGCTCACTCGCATTGGCTTCACCTCGTCTGCAGTTGCGATTGGCTTGATAATTGCACCTTTAGTTTCGCAAAATCTCAAAAAAATTTCGACCATTTAATTTTAATTTTATTAACCTCATTATCAGTGCTTTAGGACAAGAGAATAAGGAAAAAGCCAAAGGAACAACCAAAAAATAAAAATAAACTTAGTAATTTTAGGTGGCATCACAGGATCGTACCATACCTTGTTTGTTGCATGCATCTCATCTTTGATATGAGACGTGCCAAATTCCTGTTTCAAGGTTGATTTTGTAGAGGCGTACAACATCTTGTTTCTAACTGCAGAATTGTCCGGTGACCAGCTCAGTAGCAGCCATTCATGACCCAGGGAATTTTTTGTGTCGAATCTGGGGAAAAAATCAAGGTTTTTGACGAGTTCATTGTATCTATACACAAATGCAAGCTTTATGCCCTGTTTCACAATGTCCAGATAATCCCTATGTGACAGATAAATCGTAATTTTACATATATTTATGATATAAAGTCTTATATCTGTATATTATTTGGTTGTGTTATGGGTGTGCAAGCTACTTACCTAAATAAAATATAGCAAGGCATGTCGTCAACAGTTAAAGGAGGTACATATTTGTCAAAGTCCTGCTCCCAGGAACCTTTTGTGGGATAATGTTTAGAGATTGTCAGCTCCTCTGTGAAACATACAAACCAACATAATTATTTCTCTTCACAATAAAAATGCCTGCATGATGGTATCTAAGGGCATTTATTCAATAAGAACATAATAGTAAAGTGGGAATGGGAATTGAATGAGATGGAAGAACTAAAAAGATGAAGTACCTAACTCATAATATATAATAATAATAATACAAAATACACAGACCTTGCCATTGAAATTAAAACACAATGGCAGGTACAATCTGTCAAAACCATCCCAATAGTCATCTCATCCACAGGAGACATCCCATACACATTACACACTAGTCTCAAAACACTAAATATACCCAGATCCACACACATACTTCTTCAAAAAGCAACAATACTAAATACATGTAGAATTGTACGGAAATTCATGGGCAAGGACCGTGATCTTTAGTAGATAAGCACTTGGCGTAAGCCCGTGTATCAGAACCTCTTTATTACAAGAGTGAAATGAAAAATTCATAAAAATATAATAATAATAATAATACCTTGGACACTATTGGATATATACATACATATAATACAGGAATTAATAATCGTAACTCAACAACAGCATGGAACTTCAATAACCGGAAATAACAAGCCGTCTGAATATAATTTAAGGTTGGTGGATAAAAGGGTTCCAAATTTTTTGTTTGGAGACTGGCATACCTTTGTTCCACCATTTTGTATAATCTTGATTTTTGCGGCCAAAGATGAAACCAGTGACAATCGATAGAATAAATTATTATAAACAAAAGTACGAATGTAACTATGATATCCGTAAGCGAAGGTACTTGTGAGAATGAGTTCAAAGTGCGAAAAAAGCGGTCAAGTGTGAGTCGGACTCGCGCACCAAGGGTTCCGTACCACCGTACAATGGTAGGGATGGTGTGGAGTGAATATTTAGGATTTAACATAGCAAAATGTTATTTACAAAGTTATTAGTGCGGCTACTTTAATACTCCATGTACGTAACAAGGTGCATTTAAAAGTTTGTATATGGTTTACAGATAAATAAAAAACCTTGTTTCTGTAATCTTTAGTTCTATGTTCCGCATTTTTTTCAGTATTTTAGACTGTAGTTTTATTTTCATATTAGACATGAATTAGGTAGGTACCTATTGTTGCCGTTATCAGGATAAGTATTTTTGCAGAAGATTTCAGACTCTATCTCTTCTAGTGCCTGAGAAAAGAGAAAGAAAAGACACGCGAGTGTTCTTTAAGGGTTCCTCCTTTTGAGGTTCGGAACCCCAAAAAAAAGATTGACTTTTTTTTCATAAAAAAATACTAGGTATGCACTCTATTTGGATTACAGAGTACTAACCCTAACTAAGAAGGGAGATTCGTTAACTATGAGATTTGGATTATAGTTGATTGTTTGCAACCTCAATTGCGGCGGTGCACCTGGACTTCCCCCCTCCGCCGGAATCACAAGACAGATTTCACACTAAATTTGTATGTCAGCTAATATTATTATCATTAAATGTTTTTTTTTTGCAAATGCTTGGCTTTACTCAAGTTTTACTTTTTTTAAGTTCCAACCTAACCTATAACTGAGTCAGGCCGCCAATTTTGACACTTTGTGACATAAGTCTACATAGATCCTTTTAGGTTACGGTAACTTAAAAGTAACAAAAAAGTAATGTAATTTTTAGTACATCTGTGAACATAAGAATTGAATGTTATGTAGACTTACCTAGTTTTTTAGTGCTAACGAGCAACAAATCAACTCTAAAATTTCCAGGTTCTCAAAAGAGAACCTGTCAAAATACAGTGTGATATCTAAAAAAATATTCCAAAAACCGAATGTGGAAACTCACGTCGAATCTGCAAGCAACTATGTAGTATAATGTTCAACCTAATTTGCTAAATAACAATTGGTATTTGTATTTTAATCAATTCCATATTATCAAAGAACTTGCTCACCAAATTTCTCCAGAATCGGTTGAGAAATGCGTCTTGTAGAGGAGAACAGCCAGACAAACATCTATAGGTATACATATATACGAAACCATTTTTGCCCAAGCTGAAACGGAGACGATTCGCCGCTTCACGCACTCGGTCATTTACAACCCTTTACAAAGTTTATGCTACGTAACAGAAAAGTTTTACGGGTAACACAAAAGTCACGTAAAAGTATCATAAAAGTATCGTAAAAGCGAAATTTCACTGAAGTTATTGGCTATGATTTCTTAACTAAACAGACCTAATTAAACTTACTTTTTCGACTTATGCGTACTAGCGTGCCAGGTCCACACACAAACAATATGGCACATTTTTTTATTTATGAAAATTAGTGTCAAGGTTGCCAGCTTCATAATATAAATCACCGCAATATTTTTTAACATATTCGTGCTTAACAATAGCGGTAACATAAACATAGTAACATAAAAGTCCAAAAACTTAACAAAAATCTTTAAAACGGCATAAAAAGTAAATAAATACTGTTCAAACATTCTGCAATTAAGTAGCTAAACTATCGTACTTTTCCATAAACTTGACACTATGAGCCTGATTTCGAAAATTATTGGTCAAATTGGGGATTGTTTATGAATAGTGTACTTTACATTTTTTGTTTGTATGCAAATGATGGGACATGACTTTATATATAAATTATAATGGACAAATTCTAGAGGAGGCTGATAATGTGACATTTTTAGGTATTAATATAGATCGACATTTAAATTGGAAATCTCACACTGACTAAGTATGTAAAAAAAAAATAGATTTGTATTTGTACTAAGCAGACTTCGCAAAACATCGAATAAAAACACTGACCTTATTTCGTATTACGGTTATGTGGAGTCTGTTTTACAATATGGTCTCGTGAAATGGGGAAACGGTATGGACAAAAATGATGTCTTTATTGCAGAAAAAAAAGGTGTACGTGCCATTTGCGGTATGGCCCCATTTGAATCATGTAAACCTATGTTCATAAAGTTAAATATATTGCCCTTACCATGTTTATATATCATGAAGTGAGAAAATTCGCAAAAACTAATCCACAATTATTTATAACGGCTCAGGAAAATTACCCGAGAAACACAAGAAACTCGACTAGATTAGTATAAAACCATATTCCACGAACATCACTATATATGAAAAATTGTTCTGCAACGTGTATTGAAATTTTTAATAAGATACCTGAGCACATAAAACAGCTACCAGTTAATAGGTTTAAGACAGATCTGTTTAAATGGCTAATAGTAAAATGTTTTTACTCAATAGATGAATTCTTTAATCATAAATGTAATTAATTGATAGCTGATGTAGACATATCATTATTATTTTTGTACCAAACTGAGTTTGGTTCAGGGTGGTCTTTTTGCATTATTATTGTTATTATTTAATTGTTCTTTTTTGACCAAACTCAATATTTGCATGGTAAAATTAATAGCTGATAAGGTGTTCCTTGATATTATACTACTGCCTACTGTTCCCTTATCTTAGCAAATAAACATCTTTATCTTTATCAAATGTGAGGTCATCAACACTGCAAAATTAGTTTTAAAAAGGCTGGCTGTAGTTGCAGCTATATTGTTAACTGAACAAATTACCTAAAATACCACTCTACAGGATAAAATTCCTTCAGCTGTTATAAAGTGTAAACTGTATTAGAATAAGTTACAAACATTCGAAAGTGCAAAAGATGGCAAAATTGGCAGCCTGATTGACCCGTTGAAATTTTGTCACAATAACATACTTTAGCTAAATTTGGCTAATAATTACTTTCAGTTGCATGCTCTATCCTCTGTTTGCACATATACATTCTAACCTAAAGTATAACCTACAATTGGTGTTTTTCAAAATTATATTTTTTGTTCCACTTGAATGTTTTCATTCCATTCCATTCTTATTCTTGCATTCTGTTTCATTCATCATTCATGCTTTCATTATTTTTTGGCGTTCTGCCTTTGGCAGATACAATTTATGAAATTGCATTTAATTTCACGTAAATCTTTGAATTTTAATTTTATTCATTATTAAATAAAAACGCTTTACCCGATATTACCAAAATGATAAAATGGTTCACCTACCCCTAACATCACCCCCCATTTAAATAATAATCTATCTTCAGACGTCCCAAGCTATATACCCCTGCTGAGGAGTTAATGGACGAGATGATGATGATCGATTGACAACGAACTCATCTCTGGCCGCAAAAAGAGAGAATTAATCAGTTATCTAATATTGGTAAAGTATATTAAGTAATATTGGTCCACTAACAGTAGAAACAGGTCACTTTTAGGTAGGTAAAACAAAAAGGTTTACTTACCATTTTCTATGCAAATTTTCATCACACGTATCTTTCCCTCGCGACACTTCGCAAAATACTTCTTCAGTTCTGCATTAGCTATAAATGTAATAGAAGATATTAATAATTTTATGAATATTTTAGATATTGACAATATTGTAAGCTGTAATAACTATGAGTAAGCGTGTTCTAAAATGATCATTTTTGTGTTTGATAGACCAACGATTAGTTATAGTCATTCAACTGATTAGGATTACCTATCTAGAATCAACAATTAAAGGCGACTTACCATGTATTCCTGTTTGATGAGACATTTTGGTATAATCTAATTTATAACGGGCTCTAAATCGCAACTTATTCACCAACCAAATAATTAAAGACTTGCGAAAGTGGTTTATTTTAGCTAATGATTCAATGATGTCTAATTTTATGTGGAATACCAAATCGTGGGAGTTTCTTTTCTCTTGTTGTTTAATGATGACGTTAGAGTTGTCAAAATCGGATGACGTTTGACGTGATATAGGTACTTCTCGAAATGCTTTTACTATTGGTCCCACTCACAGACTACCTACATTATTCGTCGTGATATAGAAACTTAATGATTAATGTACGGAATCTAAAGAATTCATTTGCCTATTGGAGTCCTTTAATATGATAAGATATATATATATGAACCAACTCGCATTACGCAGCACAGTAGCACGTGTATCGATAACATTATTGTGAAGTCGGCTTGTCTGATCACACGTTACAATGTGCTACTATAAGTGTTCCAATGAAAGTAAAATCGGTGTACTTCACCGTGGTCAGAAATATGAAAAACGATAATCTTCTGATCTTAAAAAGCCAGCTGGCTAACGAGTCGTGGGAGGATGTATATAAACAGTCAAACTGCGTTGCAGCATTTGACTGCTTTCACGATGTCCTCTTAAGTGCTTTTGAGGTAAATTGCCCCCTCATTCGCGTCAAAAATAATGTTGACAACAAAACTGATACTGGTTGGGTCTCACAGGGAATCAAAAAGTCCTGCAAAACAAAAAGGGAATTGTTTATCAGGATGAAAAAAACTAAAAATAAAGATGAAGCTCTGATAAATCATTATACGCATACGCTGTATTGTTCAATATTAAACAGGGTTGTATCAATAGCAAAAAAAATCTATCATGAGAAAAAGATCATTAAGTCTAATGACATAATCAAAACTACATGGCAACTAGTGAACAAAAGTGTAAAAGGAAATAAATGGTTTCACTAGACTCTCAGATGGTGATAACACCACTAAATCCGATTATGATGCGCCTGATCTTTTCAATATTTTCTTTACGAATACTGTTAGTGTTCCACCGCAACATTGTACTGTTGCTGAAAGCTGTGAATTACCACGATTTACGCGAGAATCGATGTTTGTCAGACCACTGTCTATGGATGAGTTGACAAAGACTATCGCTTAAAAACAAAATGTCTTGCGGATATGACCATATATCAGCCTGTGTAATAAAATTATTTATCTTTGAAACCATAGCAAAGCCACTACAATTTATCATAAACAAATCCTAAAGTGAAGGTGTCTTTCCCCAAAGGCTCAAAAAGGCCCAAGTTAGACCGATCCACAAAAAAGGCGATAAGTTAGACATTAACACTACAACAACAACAACTATAGGCCCATATCTCTCCTTCTGACACTATCAAAAATATTTGAAAAGGTAATGGGACACAGACTCCGAGCTTTCCTGTCATTGAATAATATCTTATCACCTGAGCAATTTGGTTTTAGGGAGGGTGTCTCCACAGCAGATGCAATTTTTGATATGTGTGACTTTGTGGCAGAAAGTTTGGATCGTAAGGAAAATGTTATATCTGTCTTATTAGATCTGTCAAAGGCCTTCGACCATGTAAATCACAACATCCTACTTGATATAATGGATAGGTATGGAATCAGGGGAGAAACAAATAAATGGTTCAGATCGTACCTGGAAAGTACGACATCCTACTTGATATAATGGATAGGTATGGAATCAGGGGAGAAACAAATAAATGGTTCAGATCGTACCTGGAAAGTAGACAGCAAAGCGTGGTTTTGCCTATCTTGGATAAATCCAAAACCATGTTGAATATTGAATCTGAGACATTAAACATAGGCAGAGGAGTGCCACAGGGTAGCATACTAGGCCCTATACTTTTTCTCTTGTATGTAAACCACCTACCTAAAATCGTAAACGATAAAGTTGTTATGTTTGCTGACGATGTATCTGTTTTTTTTTTAAATTCCAAAGAGACCAAAATGAAAACCTTTCGAATGTGATTTCAGAATCAGTCACCAAAATAGTAAACTGGTTTAAAACACTTAACCTTAACACAAATGCTAACAAAACACAGTTGATTCGTTTCAGAAATTGCAACACTAAACCTATAAACTTAAACTTAAAGCTAGACTAAAAAAATATTGAATTAGTTCCAAATGCCAGGTTCCTAGGAATATATGCCGACGACGAAAACCCAAACTGGAAAAAACACATTGAGATCCTAGAGAACAAACTCAGTAGCTTCTGCTACGCATTACGATCGTTTTACAAAATAGCTACAAAAAAAGCTTACTTCTTATACTTCGCCTTCTTCCAATCTAGAACCCTCTATGGACTAGCAATGTGGGGAAATAGTGTAGACGTAAATAAAATTTTCGTCCTATAAAAGAGATGCGTCCGTATTTTGGATAACCTTGGTAACAGAGATTCGTGCAGGGATTCTTTTAAAAAACTTAAGCTACACACTATAACAGGGTTATATATAATTGAGTTGTGTAAATTGGTTAACTTAATGTTCTTGACAGGTATTTGGTGAATATTGGGGTTTTTTATTATAGAGCTGGCAAGTTTATCAGCGAGTTCGTTGCCAGAGACGCCAATGTGAGATTTGTCCAAAACAAACTTATTTCTCTATCTTGATTGAGCCAAAGCCTACTAATTTAATTCAATTTAATTCAATTAATTCCAATCTAGAACCCTCTATGGACTAGCAATGTGGGGAAATAGTGTAGACGTAAATAAAATTTTCGTCCTATAAAAGAGATGCGTCCGTATTTTGGATAACCTTGGTAACAGAGATTCGTGCAGGGATTCTTTTAAAAAACTTAAGCTACACACTATAACAGGGTTATATATAATTGAGTTGTGTAAATTGGTTAACTTAATGTTCTTGACAGGTATTTGGTGAATATTGGGGTTTTTTATTATAGAGCTGGCAAGTTTATCAGCGAGTTCGTTGCCAGAGACGCCAATGTGAGATTTGTCCAAAACAAACTTATTTCTCTATCTTGATTGAGCCAAAGCCTACTAATTTTCTGCCTATTGTTATAAATAATATAGTTTGTGCTACCATTGTACGTGGGATTTGACAGTGCCATTAAAACGCCCATGCTGTCCGAAATTATCAACCATTTCTTGAAACTGAGGTTAGTTGATTCTATATATTCTAAAGATGCATAAATGGCTTGAGCTTCTGCTGTGTATATACTTGAATTTGATGGCAATCTGAACCCATGTCCCAATTTAGTGACAGGATCATAGTAAGCCATGGAGACGTTTTCGTTACATTTCGAGCCATCTGTATAAATTTGTCTAAACTCTCTGTGTTCATCCAATTGATTGTAAACTGCATATTTATCACTCAGTGTCCTATCTATGTGAATCTTTAACCCACAGAATTTGCTCTCATATGATCCTTCATAACAAGGCAAAGTACTACTATTGTAGATATTATATTTACTCTTATAAGTTAAAGTTTCTTGAATGTTACAAGTTAAAAAGTTATTAGATCCCTGACTTGCTTGCCGGTCTCTAGAGACCGATTTAAAAAAAATGCGCAATGGCTGCCCGGTCTCCAGAGACCGGCGAACAAATGGCCTACATAGGCATGAATTTCTTACTACAGGGAGCGGTGTGACAAGGAGAGTGATATTAATTCGTAACGTAATGAAGTGAGACAGGTATTAAACACTTCAGACCGTATTCAGTCATAGGAAACATTCAAGGAATCGAACGTTGCGAGAGTGCACCTGTTGCGTGAAGTTGCATCATTCGTTCACCGACTCTCGAGCCTAAGTTTTAAGTGATTTGTGTTGTGTTTTATTAAAAAAGGACAGAACTGTAAGTATTTAGCATTTATAATTACTCCTGTACGTTGTTTTCACTGGGGTTTGTCATAATATCGATGACCTAAACTTTTACGGCGGAAAAATTCGCCTTGCTGTTTCCGACAAGACACGATTTATGACTCATTTTTTTCAATTTACGGGTGAAATGTTATGAAATTCATAGCATTGATTCATAAAGTCAAAGCAGAAACAATAAGTATGAGCCTAAATCGTATCTGAGAGCTGCAATCATCAATCGAAAATCTTGAGATATTCTCCGGTCTCAGGAAACCGCTAAGCAAGTGGCATCTTTTAGCCAAAATGGCGGCCGGTGGGCGAGGCTACGATAGTAAGGATACGCCCGTGTGTATGGATTTCGGGATTCTTGATTTTGATTACATCTACAAATTGGTTTGCATTTTGGAGTTGAATGTTTTGTGAATGTGCATGTGACAGGTTTTTGTGTTTGTCGAGTTTTATTTTCACTTTTTACAGTTTATCGAGTTTTTTTTTTCTTAATATTTTTTTGTTGGCAATGGACGGGGCTGATATTGGGCAGCAAAAAAGGTCCTATGACTAGGTGATGGGAGACGCACCGTTTTTAAATAAAGTCGCCTTGCTCTAAAAAAAATAACATTTATTTTTTTCAATGTTGGTTTGCTCTCAAACGTTCTGTTCTGTCAGTCTGTGGCTGGTTTGTTCTAACACTTTTTAACACTTTTCCCATGCTTTTTTTCGCTCGCCGGCTCGCCGCGGCGTGAGAACTCGCGCAGTAAGGGGCAGGGGCAGGATGGCGCAGGTGGAAGTAGCAGAATCCCAGAAGCGGTAATGTATTTATAACGCTTTAATTTATAACCAATCGGATGGTGATACGATGATACCTAGTGAGTCCGAGCCGCACTTAACCGATTTGTTTAAATATTATTTTTGTTTATCTTTATAGTGTTCCATTTTATTTTGTTTTGTTCTATATTTGCAAACAGAAAGCGTGGCCGACCCAAGAAGAAATGGAGTGATGAGTTGGGTCAATGGGATAAAGACTAGCTAAAGGGTGACCGCTCAGGATCGAATAGAGTGAAAAAGAGGGGGGGAGAGGCCTTTGCCCAGCAGTGGGATATAGAAGGCTAATAATAATTGGTTAAAAATTTGTTCTTTCAGTTTTTACTGTGGCAATATTGAGGGTGAAGGACTACCACATAGAGACCCATTAGAGTCACCCCTCCACAAAAGGCGCCAGCGTGTTTGGGATCCCCTGGGAGCGGTGTTGCATTTTGACGAGGTGTCCCCTGCCTCCTTTGCTGAGTCGGCACCATCACCAGAGATGTAAGTAACATTAGAATTATCTTTAATGTATTGTATTGACGTCATGAAATTTGAATCATCAGAAGTTTTATATCATTAGTACCAGATCAACCAGCGTCATCTATTGATGACACATTTGTTTTTATAGGTTCTGGACTATAATTCCATGGCGTAGGTTCAAAATCGCAATGCATTTTACTAGCTCAAATTGTATTGACGTACTGAAATTTGTATTCTAGTTTCGTCGAATGCAGCACAGCCTCATCGCCTGCCCCTCCAAACGAAGAGTCTGAGGCCGCACCTGCCGACGTAGTGATCGAGGACGAGTCTGCAGTGGCTGCGCATGTACCTGCGCCGAGACGGCCTTACCGTTCATTGAATGAGGTGGAAATGGACTACATCTTAAATTATGGCAGTGAAGACTCTGAGAACGAAGATGAATTTTAACCGCGGAATGTGGTTGAGTTTCCCAATCATCCTGGGGATGAGGAAGACGTCGTGGCCGACTCAATAGATCGAGCCGAAATCGAGGCGGAGGCATTGGCTGAAGTTGAGATGTAAGCTGGGCCTGTTGAGCCGCCGCTTGCTCTTTCTCCTCCTTCCGAAGTGGAACGCGAACCAATGTCCGCGTTTGAATTCGTGTGGAGAGAGTTCCCGGACCCTCCACTGCCATCAGCGGAGATGAGGGAGCAATTCTCTCCAGAACATTGTGGACCTACAGCTCCTGTGCCGACTCCCTATGACGCATTCACTGCGATATGGGATAGGCCAATAATGGAACACATTGCAGCCGAGACGAATAGGTATGCTCAGTATTGCACCGAGGTACAGATACAGCAGGGGCTGTTGTATCCTAATAGTAGGGCCAACAATTGGACCGACACCACCGTGGACGAGCTCTATGTGTTTTTCGCCCTAATACAAGCGACAGGGATCATGGTTAAGACTGATTTGACTGAGTATTGGGAGAAAGATAGTCATTCCACTCTTAGCACTCCGAACTTCGCTGCATTTATGAGCCGTCCACGGTTCCAATTGTTGAGCCGCTATTTACACTTTTCCAACAATAGCGAGGACATTTCGCGCCTGTCTGCACCGGCGGCGAAAATCCATAAGGTGGCTCCCATCATCAACCACCTCAACCAAAAATTCCAGCTTCTTTACAGATTGAGCCAAAACATCGCTCCCGATGAGTCCCTGACGCAGTGGAAGGGGTGTTTGAATATTAAACAGTTCATTGGGAATAAGGCCGCTTCCGTCGGTATTAAGACCTACGAAGTGTGCGAGTCCTCCACAGGCTACCTTTGGAGGTTTGAAGTCCACGCAGGCCGAGACTTTGACGCTCCTCTTCCAGAAGCGTCTCCGATTTCTGGACACATTCCGCGTCTAGTTTTGCGACTCTTAAAAGGGTTGGAAAACATAGGGCACACTGTCTGGATGGACAATTTTTATAAAAGCCCAGCTCTGGATAAGGATATTGAAATCGCTGGGATTTGATTCCGTAGGTACGCTACGCACGAACCGCCAGCTAGTGCCGCGGGAGTTGACTTCTTTAGATAAGAAGCAGATCGCAGTTGGGCAAATTTTCGGCGCCACCAGTGGGGACGTTGATATTGTGGTATGGAGGGACCAGAATCGTGTGGCCATGATTTCGATGAAACGAAACCCCTTGGAGCGGAAACGAACCAGGATCTGGTACAAGAAGTTTTTCAGGCAGCTACTCAACGTGAGCGTGATGAATGCGCTCATACTCCACAGGCGCGATTCAAATGACGTCACGACAAAAGTAACTGTGCATAGGGACTTCAGGAAGACCCTCATGATGTCCCTATTGACCTGTCACTGTGACCGACAAGCTATAATTCCGGCGAGTCTACCACCTAACCGGTCAGGCCATATACTCAAACATCTGCCAGATGAATATGTCGAGTTTTACCCGGGCACGAAGAGGCGGCGCCGGCATAGATTTGCAGAGTGCCACAAAAAAAACCTTTTCCACTGCAAGGGATGCACTGTGACACTCTGCATATCCAAATGCTACGGCCTCTATCATTCGCGGAATTATACGCTGTAACTAACTGTTATCTTGTACAATAATTCATTATCTCAATCACTCAAACTCAAACTCAAACTCAAAAGTACTTTATTACTGTAGATATTTACATATTCTTAGCAAACGTCATTTTTTGCCTCTTTTCTACATTGGACCACTGTGGGAGAAGAAGGGCGTAGAAACTCCCACAGATTGATTTTTAGATCTCTTTTAAAAATAGGTTGTGCTTAACTAATACAATTATGATTTATTTTTATTTAATAAGCTGGAATAAATAATTACAAAATTACTAACAGCAAGGTCTGTGTTGAGCCAGATTAACCCCATACAGTCCTGTCATTTAAGTAATCTTGAACATTGTAATATCCCTTTTTCGACAAAGTCGCTTTAACATGCTTTTTAAATTGCTCAAATGGCAATTTCAAAATCTCCAGAGGTATCTTATTGTAGTAGAGAATGCACTGACCCTTGAAAGAATTGCTAACCTTCGCGAGTCTAAAACGGGGCGCACATAGTCTGTGATTATTTCTTAGGTTAACATTACAGCTGTCGCTAAGTTTGGAAAATGTTGTAAGGTTCTTGCGTACATACATTATATTTTCGAAAATAAATTGACTAGCTACTGTTAGTATGTCAATTTCTTTAAAAAGCTCTCTTAAGGAGTCTGTTCGTTTTAAATTATAAATTGCTCGAATAGCTCTTTTCTGTAAAATAAAAATAGTTTGAATATCCGCTGCTTTCCCTCACAACAAGATACCATAGGACATCACACTATGAAAGTAACTAAAATATACTAGCCTAGATGTAGCCACATCCGTGCTTTGTCTGATGTTCCTAACAGCGTAAGCCGCAGAACTTAATTTACCAGCCAATTTATCTATGTGGGGTCCCCACTGCAATTTGCTATCAATGGTTATTCCAAGAAACTTCGTATCATTTACAAATTCTAACGTGCTGTTGTCTAACACTAATTTGGTCTCAACTTGCCTGACATTTGGAAGTGCGAATTTGATACACTTGGTTTTAACAGCGTTTAACAATAAATTATTAACTGTGAACCAATTCAAGGTTAAAGACAATAAACCATTAACATCATCAAATTCTCCTTTTTGTCTTTCAATTTTGAAGACCAGTGAAGTATCATCAGCAAACAACACTATGTCAGTTAATTTCTCCACCATGAAAGGCAGATCATTAATATATACCAGGAATAAGAAAGGGCCTAATATGGAACCTTGTGGAACGCCCATTTTAACACCCGATCCATCAGATTTTACGCCGTTAACTTCTGCCTTTTGAATTCTATTGCTTAGGTATGATCTTAGTAGATCCAACGCTTTATTTCTAACTCCGTAATGATTTAATTTAATTAATAGCGTATTATGATCAACACAATCAAACGCCTTATACAGGTCGCAAAAAAATCCGATAAACACTGATACACGCTCCCTTTCAATCACCCGAATTTTACTTCTGCAACTTCTCTCAATCACTGATACACGCTCCCTTTCACTCACCACCCACACACTTACAAAATTCTTCCGCCCACTTGAGAAGTCTACTGAGGAACTACTTCCTTTTTAAGTAATTTTGTATAGAAAGAATTTCAGTCCATCCAGACAGTGAAGGGATGGTATGTCCTGCACTTGCCGTAATTTTCTTATTATTATTTTTTAGTTCGGTTTGTAGCATATAGTAGTACTGTTATGTGTAGGTATGTACTCAGCATACATATTCGTCTTAGCTTTATTTATTTGTGTGTTTTATGTGTGTGTGTGTATGTGCATTGCTCATTTTTGCTGTGTAGTGTCAGCTTTTTATGTCTTTTTACGTCTACCATTTTATATTTATGTGTTTTATTGTATGTGTGCATTGCCTACTTCTGTGCATACATTAGTGTTTTTTTTGTGTGTAATGTGATTTATTTATAGCTTGAATGAGCTTAAATATCATTGGGTTTGGACAAGAATACAATATCACTGGGACTATCCTGTTGTATAAATTTTTCTGTCTTGCCTAGGTTTGCTAGAAGAAATCTCTCTTTAGAGATAAGCTCGCATTTGCTTAAAAAAAACTAAGTTTTCTGTGCAATAAAGAATATGAATATGAATATCAATACAGGGTGACATTAAATTAGCTGATCGTATGTAGGAGAATGATAGTACCCATCAATATGAGCAACTTTCACCATTAAACATATGGTCGCAAATGAAAAAATATTTTAGATCTCCCACAGTCAGCTGATCGGGTCAATGTACTGAGGGACGAATTTTTTTTTTCATTTGGTCGCAAATTAGGCTAAAAAGTGATAATTGAACTAGATAGGTAATTTCATGTAGTTATTGGATATGTAATATCTCTTCCTACAAATCTATTTAAATTGTTTATATTGTTGAATTGTTAAATTTATTATAAATTGCAGTGGGGACCCCACATAGAAAAATTGGCTGGTAAATTAAGTTCTGCGGCTTACGCTGTTAGGAACATCAGCCAAAATACGGATGTGGCTGGATGAGAGGGGGCGCCACAGTCTAAGTTACGTCGGCTCTTGAATAATTAATTGATAATTGTGTAAAAAACCGCATTAACTTCAAAACCAATACGTATCTATATATAAAACCAAACGAAGAACCAGTGCCATTGTTATCAGTGCAAAGATATTAAAATCCAGGAAGATAAATGAGAAAATAACCAAGCTCAAGACTAAGGAATTATCTGATTTTAAGGAACAATATATCCACCGGTGCTCAAACACAGCACTAAACTGAGGTTAGTCCAACTGATTTTGACTGACAAATAACTAAATAAATAGTGATTTCAAAATACACATTCCATTTTATCTAAACATAACCTAAAAACAGCAAAATCACGGATTGGGAACGAAGCTAGCGACATCTATCAACATACAACAGAATTACTACCTTAAACCTAATTGCCCCAGAAATCAACCATGTATTGAAAAATTGAAATACTGCCACTTGTCGCTAGAGGGCGCCATAAAACCTATATTAAACAGTGCTACCCATCACTAGATGGCGCTGAACAACAACAACGGAACAATAACACAATAACTTCAAAATACTGATTAACGCATCACAATGAGTTGCGTAGCCTGCAAGCAACACGTGAATATAGCTGAACGAATATCATGCTACACATGTAAAAACAACTTCCACTACAAATGCCTGAATATAACAGAAGACTTCTATGTGAAAAATAAACAAAACTATGACTACTCCTGGAAATGCCCGACTTGTAAACCAACAGACAGACGAAATAGAAACGAAAACACCCCGGTACGAAATGCCAACACGCCCAATAATATAAGCAACCCGGAAAACTATCCCTTGAACACCGGCGGTGTCACCATGAGGAAAAAAAGCTCAACAGCAGATACAGATACCTCTTTGTTTAATAACACAAGCTTATTGGGAGATACTATCCGCCCAGAATCTCCAAAACAGAAAGACATTTCCCCCAACGAAATAAGCCTTCAAAGTCTGAAAGAGATGTTTGATATGCAACTAAAGGAAAATAACCGGACCTTATTATCACAATTGAAGTCTACTATTCAAATTGAAATAAACAAAGCAATATCAGAATTAAAGGCAGATATTTCACTTGAAACATCTAAATTAACTAAAGAAAACTGCCTAAGAAAACTAGATATTCAACTCTTAGCTACCAAAATAGACCAGTTAAATAAAGAAAACGAAAAACTAAAACAGGAAATAGAGGACCTTATACACAAGTCCCCCGCCACCTTATCTATAAATTCCCAAATACCACCCGAAAACCACAGAAAGAAAATAGTACTCTACGGTCTAGACGAGTACTACAAAGAAGACGAAAATGACCTGCACTGCCGAATAATTGATATTTTCAGAGACATAATGCATGTAGAGCTGACAGGCTACATAGAAGATACACATCGCATTGGAAAATTTACTAAATCTAACCGCCGACCACTCGTCATAGAGTTATTAAGCAAAAGAATGACAAAATACATCGTAGAGAATAGCCGTTGCTTTCAAGGAACACGACTGACTGTATCTGAATACCTGGACAAAAACGCGAGAGAACAACGAAAAAACATGCGACAAGAAATGTTAAACGCTCGAGAAAAAGGAAAACATGCAATAATACGCGACAATAAGCTGTATATAGATGGAAAGAAAATTGATATAAATACGACCCAAACACAACACAACGAACCTGACACCAATGTAGAGACAACAGATCAACAAAATAACATAAATAACAACTACAGGGGGAGAGCAGAGGATTCCCATCACAACAACTACTTCAATAACTCCCAAAACAGTTCCTTTCGAAGACAAAGATAAATATTTTAATGTAATGTTCCAGAACTTCCAAAGCCTTTATAATAAACAGGATTTACTAGAAACATTCATTAACCAGAACCCGAAATATAATGCCATATGTATATCAGAAACCTGGCTAACAGAAGCAAAGATAGCGCTACTCAAGTTTAGCAGATATAAACTAGCAACGACCTTCTGTCGACAAAATTGAGTTGGAGGCGGTGTGTGCATTCTACTACAAGACCATATAGAATATGAAGAGATAGTAGAGATCGCCGATATGTCTATTGAATATATACTTGAAATATGTGCAGTAAAAATAACAAGTGAAAACCTAATTGTAGTATCGTTATACTGGAATAGGAGAGAGGAGGACGTTTTTTATGATCGATTAAATACAATGCTTAACCATCTTAACAATAAATTCTTCCGGTTTAATATTGTAATAGGGGGAGACTTTAATACAGATATGCTTAATAAAAATCCGAAGACAGGTAAACTTCTAGAATCTATGTTAAAATTCAAATTAACCCAGCACATACAACAGACAACACACCACACAGCAACCTCATCAACATGTCTAGACCTAATATTTACAAATCTAAATAAAAACATATTTCACACCTCAGTAGAAGAATTTGGATTTTGTAATCACTCCGCAGTCATATTACATCTGAAACTACCTAAACCCATACAGAAAATAACTTGGTTTAAAAGAAAAAGATTATTTAACAGCAAAAATATGAAATTATTTAAAACACAATTAAAGAAAATCGACTGGTACAATTTTTTTAATACAAACACCGATATAAATAATAATTATATTTTATTCCATAACAAAATACATAAAATATTAAATGAATGCATACCCATACGTAGAATAAAGATACAAAGTAATAATAAAAAACACTGGCTAACAGTAGGAATAAGAAAATCATGCGAAACAAAAAGATTATTAAAAATCCTAACAATTAAATCTAAATACAATAAAATACTAACCGATTACTATAAAAAATATGAAAAAACTCTGAAAAAAACTATAAATATCGCTAAAAAAAACAATTTTAAGAGAAAAATTACCCAATCAAATAATATAACGAAAACTATGTGGGATATAATAAATGAATGCACCAACAAAATACCACAAAGAGATTATAATAACATCAATCTACAAAAAAATGATACAGTTATCTCAGATCCACATAGAGTAGTAGAAACATTTAATGACTACTTTGCAACAGTGGGCAATGACGCAGAGAGCACTACATCGGAATCTACAAACCGCCCAACGACTCACCAATCCGAAAGAAACATGTTCCTCTATCCTGTAACCCAACGAGAAGTCTATAACTTACTTAGAAACTTAAAACCTAAAAATAGTCATGGCATAGATGACTTACCTCCTAAATTATTAAAACAATGTGCAGAAGAGTTGTCACTACCTTTTTACCACATGATAAATCAATCTTTTACCGAAGGCACTCTTCCAGACTTACTCAAAGTTGCTCTCATTAAGCCAAAACATAAGAAAAACTCTAAACTTGAAACAACAAACTACCGTCCAATTGCTCTCCTACCGACGGCTTCTAAGATATTTGAAAAGGCGATCTGTAATAGAGTCTATAAATTTTGTGAAAAATTTAAACTTTTTAACGAAAGCCAGAACGGATTCCGTAAAAAACGATCTACAACCTTAGCGGTTTACAAATACATACAAACAGCTATAAATATGATTAATGATAAGAAATATGCCATAGGTATTCTACTGGATATGGCGAAAGCCTATGATAGAGTCCGGCACGATATATTGCTAGATAAATTATATGGAATGGGAATACGAGGAGAAACCCATAAATGGTTCGCCTCTTACCTAAGCAATAGAAAGCAATTGGTAGAAATAGAATATTTTAACAAAAATTGTAACGAAATTATAAAAATCCAGTCTGACACTAAAGTTGTAAAAGGCTCAATACCTCAAGGCGGCGCTATAAGTTGTTTATTATTCTTAATTTACATAAATGATTTCCCCAAAATCTTAAATGACCCATGTGTCTTGTTTGCCGACGATATCTCAATCCTTACACCTTGCACAAATAA
Source organism: Argyresthia goedartella (assembly GCA_949825045.1). NCBI lineage: Eukaryota > Metazoa > Arthropoda > Insecta > Lepidoptera > Argyresthiidae > Argyresthia > Argyresthia goedartella. The sequence goes on from OX463815.1 coordinate 3,508,504, forward strand.
CCTAGAAATAAATAATAAACTACAAACTATCCTTAACAATACTACAAAATGGCTAAGTGATCATAACCTGCAGATTAATTTCAAAAAAACAAAATTAATGTTATTTCATCCACCTCAAAAAACATCAATAGACATAAATTTCACATTTAACAACATCAAACTAGAAACAGTGAGTACATTTTCCCTATTAGGTTTAAATACAGATACAAATATAAATTGGAAAGCACATATCCAAAAACTACGTTCTAAACTATCCAGATTTGCATATGCCCTCCGGGAGGTTAAAAAAACAACAGATTTAAAAACAGCCCTTGTTACCTACTACGCCTACGCATATGCATGGCTTAGTTATGGTATCTTATTATGGGGTAACAGCACAGATGCACCAAGCTTATTCACACTCCAAAAGCGACTCATACGCATACTAGTAAATATACATCCTCAAGACAGCTGTAGGCCATACTTTAAAGAACACAAAATACTCACACTTCCAAGTATCTACATATTAGAAACGTGTAAATTTGTCCGAAAATACCCCGAATTATATACAAAACGCCAAGATCAAATGTCGACAAACCACAACCTGCGACCACGAAAGGGACTGGCGCTACCACCTTCTCGACTAAATATTCACTCAACAAGCCCATTATCAATGACCGCGAAAATTTATAATAAATTACCAGAACATTTGACAACAGAAACTAAAGACACCATATTAATAAGATCATTAAAACAACTTTTGACCACAAAATGTTACTATAATTTAAACGATTACTTGAATGACAAATTATAAATTAAAAATACATATAGAACTAACCCAGTAACATAATATGTATAAATACTTAAATAATAATAATAATATAAATAAATAATAACATAATATAAATAAATAAAATATTTATAAATAATATATATAAATAAATATAATACATATTAACAATGACATAGACAATTACAGAAATATCACCTTTTCCATCTAGATAAGTACTCAAATTATAATTTAATAAGGGTTATAATTAAAAATAATTATAATACTATAATGTCGTCCTCTCTCATATTGCTGTGCCTGAACAAGGTCCATAATGTTGTAACTTTATAATATAACTTTATAACTGTGGAATGCAATAAATATACTTGATACTTGATACTTGATACTTGATACTTGGCTACATCTAGGCTAGTATATTTTAGTTACTTTCATAGTGTCATGTCCTATGGTATCTTGTTGTAGGGAAAAGCAGCGGATATTCAAACAATTTTTATTTTACAGAAAAGAGCTATTCGAGCAATTTATAATTTAAAACGCACAGACTCATTAAGACAGCTTTTTAAAGAAATTGACATACTAACAGTAGCTAGTCAATTTATTTTCGAAAATATAATGTACGTACGCAAGAACCTTACAAAATATCTCAAACTTAGCGATAGCTGTAATGTTAACCTAAGAAATAATCACAGACTACTTGCGCCCCGGTTTAGACTCGCGAAGGTTAGCAATTCTTTCAAGGGTCAATGCATTCTCTACTACAACAAGATACCTCTGGAGATCTTGACATTGCCATTTGAGCAATTTAAAATCCATGTTAAAGCGACTTTGACGAAAAAGGGATATTACAATGTTCAAGATTACTTAAATGATGGGTCTGTATGGGGTTAATCTGGCTCAACACAGACCTTGCTGTTAATAATTTTGTAATTATTTATTCCTGCTTATTAATTATGATAATGACTAAATATTATATTTTGTATTAGTTAAGCATAAGCAATTTTTAAAAAGAGATCTAAAAATCAATCTGTTGGAGTTTCTACGCCCTTCTTCTCCCACAGTGGTCCAATGTAGAGAAGTGGCAAAAAATGACGATTGCTAAGTATATGTAAATATCTACAGTAATAAAGACATTTGGTATTTGGTATTTGGTATCTATAGTTTAAAAGTTTTATACAGATCTGTCAATGCCAACGTTTTACTATGTGATTTTAGCAGTTTTTTATTTTGTGTTCTACTCACCAAGGACAAATCCTACCTACATGGGGTTCTTGATTTACCTAGTTGAAGACCTAAAATCCATAAATCAGCTTAGACAAGCTACTGCAGGCACACTGATCGCCCAGAAAAAAGCTGACAACATCACCTATTTTAGAGAAATTTTCAATATTTTTATGAGAATGTTGTGTTGAGGTCACTGTTTCAAATCACTTTTTGTTTTTCATTTTATATGGAACTATGTAATGTTTGTATGTGAATAGGATAATGTTGTACATAAAAACAAAAATTTCAAGGTTTTCCATTGTTTTATTTCTGTAATACAATAGTCTCTTCACAAAAAAGTGATGAAAAATTTCCTATTCTCAGATTACATTCTACCACACCACCTATACTACCGAACTGATCTTAGCTTTTGTTACATCAGTAAAAAGGAAATTTAATGTAGTTTTCAAATATATTATGCTTGTTTCTTACAATTTAGCACTTGTTGTGATTTAGAGGCTAGAACCTAGCGCAGGGCGCGCGGCACTCCACCCGCGGAGCGCGAGATTTGCGCCAAAGCAAGAGACCCTAGATACGAGTTTGACGCGTCAAGCCAGGGAAGGGTTAAGCATTAGTAGTTTAGAAAGAAGGAGATTGCCATCTTCAGACAACAACTTGATAATGAAATTAAGTTTTAAATTATTGAATCTGATCATTAATGGACACAAGTTACACTCAACCTGCATTGAATTAAATGGAGATGACTTAAAGGCTCCTAAGATTAATCTTAAATTTATATTTTGGATCTTTTCAAGCTTATCTACTAATTTTGGATCTATACAATAACAGAAAAAACCATAGTCAAAGTGACTTCTTACAAGGGCTTTGTATAGAGTTAAAAGAATCTTAGGATCGGCACCCCAATGGCTGCCAACCAAAGATCTTAAAGTGTTGGTAGCTCTTAAAGCTCGTTCCATTATGCAATCAACATATCTACAACATGAGAGATTCTGTGTAAAAACTACACCCAAAAATTTTATTTGAGATTGAATTGGTAATAAGTTATTGCCATAATGTAGCTTAACTGGGATGACTTTTTTCTTTGAGAATATGACTACTTTACTTTTAGCTGGACTTATTTCTAGATTTAAATATTGAAAGTAACTATGTAATTTTTCTAGTGCTAAATTTAATTTTTGAGTTGTGTGTGTGTGATGTTATTACCACTGCAATAAATAGCCAAATCATCGGTAAACTGTAAGTTGCTGACTTCTGTTCCTAACATTTCATTAAGCCTGTGGATGTAGAGAATATACAATAAAGGGCTCAAAATGCCACCTTGACAGACGCCTTTAGTTGACAATCTAGGCCCAAAAATATTATTGCAACTCATCTTAACATAAACTTCTCTTCCACTGATAAACTCATAAATCCACCTAACACATTTTTCAGGTATTCCCAAAGAAGAATGAATGGTACATAAAACAGAATGATTAATGTTATTGAATGCTCCTAGAATATCGAAAAAAAATACAGACAAGATGTTTATTACTGTTAACCGCAGCGTCAGTATCATGGAAGAGATGCCCTATACTTTCTCTTGCTGACCGACCGCGACGAAACCCGAACTGATTTCTCGGAAGAATATGATTGGATTCAATATAAATCTCAAGACGTTGTTTCATAAGTTGCTCAAAAAGTTTACCTGCACATGATGTTAATGCAATGGGACGGTAAGAGTCTGCATCATTTGGATCTTTTCCTGCTTTTAGAATTGGAACCAAGCAATCTTGTTTCCACTCTTTTGGAATTATTGATTGTTCCCAGAGTAAATTTAAAATATGAAAAAATTTCACAAGGCAATCTGTTTCCAGTTTTTGAAACATTTTGTAAGAAATGCAATCTAAACCAAAGGTTGTGTCTTTACGTGACTTGATAGCTGCTTTTAACTCATCTATGGGAATGGATTGATAATGTTACTATTGGTGGGGTTTACGGAAGAAGTATTATTAGTTTTAAATTAAAATATAAGAAATATCTACTTACTAAGCAAAAAGGCCTACAGTAAAGTTGTTTCATACCCATTATCAACTGTTTGTTCTAAATTATCTGTTATAGTGTTACATAAGCTGTTGTGGTTTTAATTATATTTTTTCTGCGCATGTAATGCTAAGATCCAGTTGTAATAAATCGTACTTACATAAATACTGAGACTGAGCTTCAGCTAAATGTGATAGTGATGCATCATAATACTTTAATATCTGCACTGTTTTCATATGGTTCCAATACGTTTAATATTTAAGTGTAAGGCATCCACTGAAAATCAGCGCCGTGGCCCAACCATGGCATAAGGCTGAGTGGAGACCTTTTTGGTGCATAATACTCGTACATAAGACTGTAATAATTTTAAGTTAATTTATTCTATTGTATTTTTATGTGCCAAATAAAGTTTATTCTATTCTATTCTATTCTATTCTATTCTATTCTATTCTATTTATTGCATTGGTTGTGAAACAAAGTCAGGTGTATATTTCCTTAAAAAGTTATTTATCCAAAATATTTCATTATTATTATTTAGTTTCGTACTTTTACTGTAGGAGTTATTAAATTTACGCATAGTTTGCCAAATTTTAGAAATTGGAGTGGATCTATTTATTTCAGTACAGTATTCCTTCCAACTATTTAATCTTTCCAATTTAATAATAAGTTTTTTCTTAGCCTGCATTTTTATTAAATTAATATAGTTTAAATCACTAGGATATTGTTTAAATATAATAAAAGCTTCCTTACTTTTTTGAACTGCATTAGCACACTTTTCATTCCACCATGGCAGAGGAGGATGCCGGTATTTAAAATTGCTTCCTGTCTGTTTCGAGCTATTATTATTCATATTTGAATTTTGGGCCTGACTTCTAAACATCGATTGATTAATAGCTTTATGAATGATATCACAATAGTCATAGTAAGACTGTAGAGGATCGTTATGGTTAATAATAAATTCTTTAAGCATAGTGTTGGCGAGCTTTGAAAAGTTATTCCAATTTACTAGCCGTAGATTAGGTCTTTTGAGTGCAGCTGTGTTATTTTGAGAAATAAAGTTGTTTGTAGAAGAATCAGTGATAGTGTTGAACAAAATCTCAGTTATTGTGGGTAGATGATAACTTCCCAGGAGATCATCATATACTGTCCAATTGCAATTAAGGGCTATAGAGGGACTGACTATTGTTAAATCCAAACCATTTGGTCTCCAGTTATTTATACCTACAGTTGTTGGTTGTGTGTCATTTAATAACACTAAATTGCATTCATTTACAGCATCTCTTCCACGAGGACTGACAGATTGGCATCCCCACATGGTGTGATGTGCATTGAAATCACCTGCTACTAAGCATGGTTGTGGTAATGTATTAATAAAATTAACAAATTTAGTTTTTCTAAAAGTAGGACTACAATTTGTCGGGATTTAAAGACTGGCCATTGATAATGAACTGTTATTAAAGTTTATTTTGATGGCAATATTCTGAAGTGAATCATCAAAAAATGTTTTAATCTACTGTATTGTATGTTGTTACGAATGACTATGGCAACACCATTGTGTTTATTGCCACAATCATTGCGTTCTATTGAGTTGCCTTTAATATTTAAACGTTGTGTAGGCTTGAGCCAAGTTTCGCAAACTAAAGCTATGTCAATATTGTTTTCATACAAAAATTGAGTAAAAATATGACGATTACATAACAGACTTTGAGCATTCCACTATACTATCTTTAATTTGTCTGTGAATTTGTACTAATGTTCTTGGTACCTATCACTGGAGTCGAAAAAATCGCTTAAAACATCTAACACATTTTTAGAGGATATTGGGGTATCTTGTGTCTTATTTAATGTTATAATTTTTATAATGCTTTGCACTAAGAAATTCAGTGCCTTGTCATTTGATTTTAATAATGTTAAGAGATCAAGAGGCTTCTTAGGGCCAAGAGGTGGGAAATTTCCATTTTTGAATATGTCAGCGAATGATGGTGTCTGAACTTTTTGTCTGTTTTCTTGTATTTTCTTTTGCTTAATTGGACACTGAGCTGAAATGCCAACGTGATTGCCATCGCAATGGAAGCATTTGGCCTGTTCGATCGGAGTTTTACAAACTTTATATGTATATATGTGTATTTATGACACAATCTGTGGGAGGAGCACTGGTGACACCAGCCCATCAATAATTCAGCAAGATCCTCATCGAAACGAATGCAGAGTTGACTATATAAGTGAACCAGGCCCTTCAGGTATACAGAATCCTAGCCGTGGAAATGAGTCCGTGCCATCAGATAATCAAAACCAAGAGATACTCTCACCGGAAGCCATCAGGCCTTTCCCACAAGCAACCCCTCGTTCAGGAGCAGCCAATAATAGGCGCAAAAGGAAGACGGAGGTCCTGACAGATACCCCCATTAAAATGCACTGGCCGAGGAGCAGGCCCTCAGGAAAAAGAAAAAAGAAGCCAAGACCAAGAAGGCGATCAAGATAAGTGGAAAAGGAAAAGGCAAGGGGAAGGGGAAAAGTAGCACAAAAGAAAAAGAAGGTAAAGAGAATAACAAAAAGTCAGCCAAAAGACAAGTTCTTCAAGATAGTTCCGATGAAGAGAATGAGGGACTATAATGGTTTTGTCTCATATGTTATGATGCCTTCTCTAACTCTGCACCTGGAGAAAAATGGATTCAATGCAGAGACTGCAAATTATGGGCCCATTTGCAATGTATTGAAGATGAAAATAGCCTATCATATGTGTGTCCTAATTGCTTTTCTGATCTATCATCTGGAGAATAAATCTTTGTTATTATGCTGTCGATTCAAGAGACTGATAAATTAAAATTATCTTAGTAATTTTAGAATATACCTACTGAAGACTGATTATTTTGTTTGAGAGGCTGATAACTTAATTATTAATATAATACCTAGACTTCATTTGATTAATATGTGTTAATTATCTACTGATATAAAAGTTTTTTTATGTTTGATAACTAGAAGAATATAAGTTATGTTTTTTTTCTTCATATTGAAGTCTTCTATGTGAAGCAGAAATGTTTAAAAACTATTGATAATTTACTAAAACTATGAATAATAAATATACAATTATTTGACGTATTGTTTTTATTTCTATCTTATTTAAATTTCATTTTATAAATAAATAATTATGTGCGGCACAACCAACCCGACGTAGGGCACAACTAGCCCCAGAGCGGGGTAAGTTGTGCCGCTCTTCCTCTTTCGATAAATATCGATTTCGTTCAAAAAGTATTCAGAATATAGAAAAAATTAACGAAAATTTAAAAACTACAATAAATTTCACCCAATATAAACTATCATTGCTAAGCATAGCATTTGTTGTATTCGATTTATAGACGAATTTGCGAAAATCGGTACGTTGTGCCCCGGCCTCCCCTACTTAGCCATTATGGCCCCAAGCGGTAATAGAAGTATGAAAATAAAGCGATTCAATTTTATTAATAGTAATATCTCTTTCGGCCCCGTTTGGTAATCAATATATAAAGATTCGCGGTAACGAGAACAATAGGCTAGCCCCTAGCGGTAACAACCCCGGTTGAGCATGCCTATTAATGGTTCCGTTTTTTCCTTTTTAACAAACAGAACCCTAGATTAGTCCGTAGGTCATTACTACAGCGTCACGCACTCTGTCGATTTTTCGATAGAGCCCGCGGGACTCTCGTCGATCGAACAAGCCTTTTAGTTTTATTTCTTGTTGTTTTATGTGGCTCTGTCCGCTCCGAAAGCCCACGTATGATGATGTAGCTAGCTGCGCTCTCGTGGGTCACTCCAAATGTTACACGGAATGGTAGATGAAGTAGTAATCCCATTATTTGGCACCAAAAATTAATGTATTACGAAGCAGAGTTGATATGCCTGCCAGGTCTGAGCTCTTAGTGCTATCGCCGGTGGCACCTGGATGAAGATTTAAGGCCACGATCCTCAATTACGATGGAAAAATGTGCGGGCAACCCTCTCCAAAGGGCCGTGATGTAGATTGATGATGATGAAATTAAACGATGATTATATTCTGATTATCGCATCGATTTATTGACTGTGCTTGTATACATTGTGTGAAAACAGAAAATTCCGCGCTACGCGTTGGTAAACTGATATAGCAATTATGACACGACCTATCGCGGTGAGGTCAGGTGTGCAAGAGAAAAAGAAACTGAGTTGTTACATGAACGAAAATTTTTCGCGGCAAATAGCATAAATACTGATAAAGATAAAGATAAAGATATTTTATTTGTGAATGTGGGTTACAGGGTTGTTAAATAAATATTGTTCTTGCCACACTCTACCTTAAAGGCGTACAAATATTAATTTAAATTAAATTATATTTAGATTAAATTTAAATTACATAACAGTACATTATATTACATGTCCGTTTGATTATTCAATACTGCAAATTACATAGATCCTTAATAAACATACGCTACCACCCATTAAGCAATCTTTCAGTCACCATTGAGGAAATCTTGTACGCTATAGTAGGCTTTATTAAGCAAATGTTCTTTAAGCTTTAATTTAAATAAATTAAATGATTCTATTTCTCTGATACATTTTGGAATATTGTTATAAATTTTTGGTATCATCCCAAACACATTTTTTTGAAATAGTGCGGTCGAGTGCCGCGTTATGCTTAACATAATGTTTCTTTTTGAATTTTTTTTTTTAAATGATCCCAATTATTTCTTACATAAACGGCCATTTCATAGATATATAACGATGGTAGAGTTAAAATTCTTAATTTTTTGAAATGTGGCTGACATGTTTCTATTTGTTTTAAATGACATATCGCCCTTAAACATCTTTTTTGTGCTATAAAGGCTCTGTCCTTATCCGTTGAGTTGCCCCAGAATATAACACCATATTTGAGAGTCGCAGCCACATAAGCATGGTATGCTGATAGCAAGGTAGTGACTCTAGCTACCTTAGCAAGCATAAATAGTGCATACGAGAATTGGCTTAACTTTGTGCAGACATTATCAATATGTGTTTTCCATGTTAAGTGGGAGTCGATTGTTAAACCTAAAAATTTGGTGTCATGAATTTCCTCAATTATTTTTGTACCATAGTGGATGTCAATTTTATTATTAATATTATTGTAATTATTTGTGAATGTCATTATATTAGTTTTATTTAAATTAATTACAAGATTATTTTGTCCGAGCCATTCAATAATATTTTTTAGGGAATTATTTATGTCAGATTCATAAGTATTAATATTTCGACCTTCTGCTATCATTGTGCTATCATCAGCAAACATTACGATTGGGAAATTGACCGCGTCAGGTAAATCATTTATATATATTATAAATAACAGTGGTCCCAAAACGCTAGCTTGTGGTACTCCATATTGCACTGTCCTTGAATCTGAATAATAATTATATTCTGTTTTAGTTGTCTTGTCTACTCTGGACATTTGAGTCAGTTGTTGTCGGTTGCACAGATAGTATTTAATAAGATCAAGCACGTTACCTCGGACGCCATACATGTATAGTTTGTTAATCAGGATGGAATGATCCACATAATCAAAAGCTTTGGTCATGTCCATATACAATGCAGACACAGGAATTTTATTATCTAAGCTGGTTACTACACTTAAGAGGAAATCATAAATTGCTTGATCTATGGTCTTATTTTTTCGAAATCCTTTTTGTTCTTTTCTAAATATGTTGTTGCTTTCAAAATAGGCGTTTATGGCATTATAAATGACCTTTTCGACTACTTTGGAGAGTATAGGAATGAGTGCGACTGGTCTATAGAAGGACATGTTTTCTCTGTCATCTTTTTTGAACATTGGTTTAATAATTGTGGTCTTAAGCTTTTCAGGGAAAACACCCTGTTCTACACACAGATTTATGATGTGACTTAAGACTGGTGATATGATCAATGCTACATGCTTTATTACGTTGTACAAATGTTGTCATATCCCGTACTATTTGTATTTTTGAGAGCGTTTAGCTGACAATTTAGCGCTCGTTCTATGGTATAGATTTTTTCATAGTATTTGTGACGAAATATCATGTTAATTTGCATTAACATTCCTCCACCCCTAGGGGAGAAGGTGAGCTGAATACGTTCAAGTTTCATTGATAATAACATTGATAAGAAAGAACACAATACAAACACTCAATAAAAAGTAACAAACATTCAAGATGACTTAAAATTAACAAACACTATCTGTTTAATATTTATGCTCCGGAACGCACCTTTTTTGTTGCGCGACTCGGACCGCGAGTGATCGGAACGGAACTAGCTAGTTGTCACTTGTATAGAAACGAGATGACGAGTTAGAGGTTACTTTTTTGGACAGAGAAAATGTCGGCACATGCATTCGGGCCTTGGCTGTATTTTATTTGTAATAATTGTCTAACACAGGTGTCGGGCCTGGTCGGAATGTTAATTATAATAAGCACGGAACAATCGTCGGGAAATAAGTAGATTCACGTCATCGGAGTGAGTGCTTCGTGTTGTGAAAGGTTAAGTGATTCGGGGATCAATTCGTCGCATTCGGACAGCGACTCTTTGCGGCAAGCAACACGACGGCGACAGCATCGGGCTACGACGAGAGTAAGATTCGACTCCTCTCCCCCCACCCTTGTGCTCCTCATCCCGGTTCCTGCCTCGAATTGAGCTTTCGAATTCCGGTCCACGGCATCAAGGTCAGTACTCCTGGTGAAAAACAACCCTACCAAGATTCCACGCCCTTTCGGTTGAGGCGTGGAATTTAAACATTTTGGTAGCAGGCGCGGTTTCCTAGTGGGAAATCGATTCACGGACGGTTGTAGGGTTGTTTTTTTGCCACATTGTAGCTGGGAGAGGGTGGATACCTCAGATTGGTCGGCAACCATTTTGTGAGTGAGTCGTGTGGTCGGTATACCACAATTTAGGTTCATTTTCGGTTAGTGAACGTATAATTGACGATTTAGTTAACAATTTCAGTCGGGTTCCATAGCATTGCAGTGTTATTTCGGATTACAGAGCAGGGTCAGGCTATTTAAGGGGTATTAAGCTGATTTTGCTGACCTCAGTATAAGTGTGGGTCATATCGGAGGGGCCACTTCTAGAAGGTTCACAGCTACCTTCATTATATTAAAAATAGCCTTTTTTCTTATAATAAATTTTTGTGTGTTATTTTTTATTGTGCTTTATGGTGGCATTCTCTAATTGATTTAGAGTGTATAGTTATAAGGTGTATGTCCACAGGGCGACCATATTAAATATTTTTTAGGATTTAATTGTTTTAGTGGTTGCCTTAGTTTTGACAACTTAGTTTTAATTTCTGTGCCCAGCGCTGACGGGCAAGTGCTGGTCTCTGGCTATACTCAGTTCGGTAGTGAAGTATAAGACCAGAATCTATTAAATCGGTCAACATGGCACCTTCGCCCTTAACGGTGCTGCGGCATGGTGTCCGGGAGGAAATGAGATGGCTCGCCCATACTCATAAGTATGTGGAGCGACCTGACATGGACGATGTCCTGCTCAAGCGTGTGGAGGACGCAATGACACGCGTCGGGAAGGTGTGTCGGCTGGCTGCGGAGGCTGAAGCTCTCGGGCTTACGGATGAAGCCTCGGTGGCTGCAGTGAAACAGCTCTGCGCGGATGCTGACCAAGCGATGGAATGCTTGGGTGACATCGAGCGTCGCGCGGAGAAAATTAAGCGGTCGCGAAGGAATGACCGTGGGGAGGGTAACGGAGACCCACCCCCGAAGGGTGTTGTTGGACGGCTGCCACACCTGGAGATTCCGGCCTTCAGTGGGGCAATTGATGAATGGCCGGCATTCATTGATTTGTTCGATAGTTTGGTCCACGGTCGGGACGACCTGGACAACGTCTACAAGTTGGCCCAACTATTGATGGCTCTGCGGGGTGAACCGAAGGAGTTGGTCGGTCACCTAACGGTCACGGCGGGCAATTATGAGATAGCTAGGTCCATATTGTTTGACCGCTACCGACACAAACGGCGGTTGGTTGATGCGCAGCTGGGGAAGCTGTTTAGCATCCCTAAAGTAACCCGGGATGTTGACATCCGAGTACAGGTGCTCAACCCTGTGCTGGTGGCCACTAAGGCCCTTCAGAACCTTGGTCTTCCGGTAGACCAATGGTCATACATTGTTTTGTATATAGTTTTATCACGGTTGCCTGCAGCTGTTCAAAGTCGGTTTGAACAGCTGCATGGGGGCAGTAGCACGGAACTGCCCACGCTCGTCCAATTGACGGATTTTTTGGAGGGTGTATGTAGGCCATGTGACACACTGGACACGGAGGCCAGTGTGCAGCGCCAACCCGCGCGGATGCGGGAGGGGCCGTGCCCCCCGCCCCCACGGGGGGGTGGGAGGTCGAAACAATTTGGCGTTCTGAATGCCGCGCCGTCGGGTGACGGCTGTGTGCACTGCGACAGTGCCGGTCATGACGTGACCAGTTGCGCCAAATTTAAGGCGCTCGGAGTAGCTGCCCGCAGGAAGATTGTATTCCGCCACCGATTGTGTTTCGGTTGTTTGGGGCCGCACACGCTGAGCGAGTGCTCGCGCGCGTTCCCCTGTGAGTGCTGTGGTGGCAAGCACCACATAACACAACCACCACATCGGTCAGGCCCTTCGTACGGTCACCAGGGCCGGACTCAGGTTGGTCGGCCACAGGGCCCAACCAGGGCCGGACCCAGTCCCCCTCCGGGCAACGGGAGTCACCAACGGGGTGACTGGGGTACCCGCGGACGGGACCCCCCCCGAGGGTAAGGGGGCAGCGCGGGGGGTAACATGCGGGATAGCCGGGGTTCGGTCGCCGCTGTCCACGTTCAGCGAGGATTTCGGGCCGCTGGCTCACCGCGTGTTACGGGCGGATGTCAGATGGCACCTATGAGTGGCGCGAAGGCTGGGAGCCCACCACCTTCTGCGCCACCTTGCCCGTCGCTCTGGGAGGCGAACAGGGAGGCGAACAGTCGGATGTCGCCCCCAATCCTAGAGCGCCCCAGGTTGGATCCGCTCTCCCCCATCCATCCACGGTGGCCACCGGGCACACCGTACACCGTCCGGTATGGTCGGATACCGGGACAGCGAGGGGCCTATTATCCGGGTTGGGACCCCTTGATGTACATACGGTCTGATATGCCGGTTGCGTATCAGCAGCCGAGTTACTCCAAGGCCGACAGAGGTCTCAGCGGGTTCGGATCCCGCGGAGGTTCCCGCTAGGGACACGCCGCCCACTTACAGGGTGCCGCCACTCCACAGACGGTCATGCTCCCCACCGCCTCTGTGATAGCGTGGAGTTCGGACGGCAAATCATGTGTGGCACGAGCACTATTGGACCCGGGGGCCCAGGGGTGCTTAGTCTCGTGCAACCTTGTAAGACGGTTGGGCATTTCGGTAAGGGAGTATCCACATTCCATTCCGGGAATTGGGAACACGGAAGTCGGTTCCGTTAAGGGAGTATGTCGGATTACTCTCTCGTCACGGGTGGATTCATCGGTGAATCTGACGGTCACGGCATTAGTCATGCCTAATGTGATGGGCTCACACCCTCACGTACGGTTGTCGCCCTCGGTGCGACAGTTGGTCGCTGGGTTGTCACTGGCTGACCCGGAGTTCGATATTCCGGGCCCAGTAGACATTTTATTGGGTGTCGATGCCTTGGGATACCTGTTAGTGCCAGGTGTCCACGTGTTGCAGGCGACTGGTCTGGTTTCGGTCAATACCAGACTGGGCCATGCGGTAATGGGTCCGGTCATGCCGGCTGCCCCACGCCTAGCGACTCGTAGTCCCTTATTCGGTTCTGTACTCTCGGAGGTGATACAGAAGTTTTGGGAGGTGGAGGAACCACCTACGGTCCGCCGGTTGGACCCGGTTGAAGAAGAGTGTGAACAGTTTTATCGCAACAATACTGGTCGCCTTCGGTCAGGTCGATTTCTCACACGACTTCCATTCCGGAGTGATCGCCCATCGCTGGGCAGTTCACACCATGCAGCCGAGCCGAACGACGCATGAAGCGTGACGGGATTTTCCGGCAGAAGTACGTCGACTTCATGCGGGAATACGAGTCGCTCGGCCACATGTCGGTTTCGGGTATCGACTGGAAGCGTGAAGACCACTGCATCCTGCCCCATCACGCAGTCTTGAGGACCCCGGAGGGCAAAATACGGGTAGTGTTCGATGGATCGGCATCAACATCTAACGGCATGAACCTGAACCGGTGTTTGCATTCAGGGCCGAAGTTGAACCATGACATCGCGGATGTTATCACACGGTTCCGTCGACACAATGTTGTGTTTGTAGCTGACATCCGGATGATGTTTAGACAGACGGTCATTCACCCTGACGATAGACGGTATCAGCTGATACTGTGGCGAGAGAGCCCAGATCAGCCCATCAAGGTGTACGAGCTGAACACCAACACGTACGGGCTACGGTCTAGTCCTTATTTGGCGATTCGCACTCTGCGGGAGTTAGCGGATCGAGAACGGTTAAATTTCCCTAGAGGAGCAGCAATCCTGGAGCAGGATCTCTACGTGGACGATATCTGTACCGGTGCAGATTCCGTAGAGGAGGCGCTCGCTCGTCGGGACGAGCTAGTTGAGCTCTTACGGGGTGGAGGTTACGAGCTCCGGAAATGGATGTCGAACTCTCCAGAGTTACTGTCTGGTCTTCCGGATAACTACCAGCAGGATCCCCACATTTTTGAAAATTTGGAAAATCCAAATATGTTGTCGGTATTAGGCGTCCAGTACCAGCCAGTGTCAGACATGTTTTCGTATCGGGTCGAGTTGGAGTCCCCGAAGGTCTGGACGAACGGAACGTCCTTTCAACGGTGGCTAGGACATTTGATCCAAACGGGTGGATCACCCCGGTAACATTTCAGCTCAAGTGTTTTATGCAGCAATTGTGGTCTGCTGAGCTGAAATGGGACGACCCGATCGGCGCTTCATTGAGCTCAGAGTGGGACTCGTTCTTTTCGACCCTCCCTGGCATCAATCGGATTTCACTGCCACGGAGGTTGGTCCCCACCAAACGATACACCGCCATCCTGCATGGGTTTTGCGATGCCTCGGAGAAGGGCTACGGAGCTGCGGTATATCTGCGTACGGTCGACTCCTCGGGGGAGGTTGATTTGCGGTTGGTCATGGCCAAGAGCAAGGTTGCGCCGTTGCGCACTCGCCTGACCATTCCCAAATTAGAGCTTTCAGGAGCGGCTCTCCTGACTCGTCTGGTCAACCACACGATGACGGTTCTTTGTGGGTCAATAGCGTTAGAAGATACGGTCTACGCTTGGACGGACAGCCAGATCGTGTTATGCTGGCTGAAGGCTTCAGTTTACAAGCTGGAGATTTTTGTGGCGAATCGGGTTTCGCAGATTTTGAATTCGGATGTTCCCTTAATCTGGAGACATGTTCCTGGGGAAATGAACCCAGCAGACTGTGCGTCTCGTGGGTGTCACGCTCCGGAGTTGGTTGGACATCCCTTGTGGTGGGGTCCAAAATGGTTAACTCAAGCCGAATCGGATTGGCCAATGAGTCCACGCGTTACCTCGGCGAACGGCGCCTTGACAGTCGGTGTCTGTACGACGCAACCAGAGCTGGAAGAGGAGTTCAGCCTTCTGGAACGGTAAAGCTCGCTCGACAAGCTGGTCAATGTGACCGCCTGGATGTTCCGATTTGCGCGGAATTGTCGCAATTCTGAGGCATAACGGGTGCGGACACAGGTCCTGACACCACGGGAACGGAACCATGCGTTGTTCGCATTGGTACGGAACGTGCAGACGGTGCACTTTAAGTCCGAATTGGACATTCTGAGACGCGGACGCGTCCAACTGAAGGAAGCTGTGGCTCGGCTCAACCCGTTTATTGACCCTCAAGGATTGCTGAGGGTAGGAGGTCGGCTGCGGAATGCCAACCTGCCTTATGCGGCTCGCCACCCGTTGTTACTCCCTAGGAAAGGGAAGTTGGTCGAACTGTTGATACAGGATCGACACATTCGGAACGGGCATGTCGGATACCACGCTTTGATGGCGTTTCTCCAGCGCGAGTTCTGGATTCTATCGGGAAGACGCTTAGTGCGTAGCGTCGTATTTCGGTGCCTGCCTTGTTATCGGGCCAAGGCGGCTACGATGCAGCCCCAGATGGGCGATTTGCCCTCGGATAGGGTTAACGAAATCCAGCCCTTTGCGGGTGTTGGAACGGATTTCGCGGGACCATTCATGGTCAAGTCGTCACAGCTACGGAACGCCAGATTAGTGAAGGCATACCTGTGCGTCTTCGTGTGCTTGGCCACGAAGGCAGTCCACTT
The DNA here is from genome assembly GCA_949825045.1 of Argyresthia goedartella. NCBI lineage: Eukaryota > Metazoa > Arthropoda > Insecta > Lepidoptera > Argyresthiidae > Argyresthia > Argyresthia goedartella. Next base: position 3,524,797 of record OX463815.1, read on the forward strand.
GGAGGTGGTCAGTGACCTCACTACGGAGGCATTTATCGCATGTCTGGATCGGTTCGTCTCACGAAGGGGCCTCCCGTCATTAATCCGTTCGGACAACGGCACAAATTTTGTCGGAGCCAGGCGATATCTGCAGGAGGTCACTCAATTCCTGAACTTAACCAGGACGCCATCGGTACGGCTTGCTCCCGACGAGGGATTGAATGGGTTTTCAGTCCGCTGGGATGTCCTCATTGGGGAGGAATTTTTGAGGCTGCGCTTAAATCGGCTAAGTCGCACCTGACGAGGATCATCGGTGAGACCTCTCTACGCTTTGAAGAGCTTGCGACGCTGTTCTGTAAAATTGAAATGACACTGAACTCGCGTCCGTTTTGCCCGCTCAGTTCGGATCCAAATGATTTGGAAGCGTTGACGCCGGGTCACTTCCTGATAGGTCAGCCCCTTAACGCCATGCCAGAATACCCATTCGGTGATGTTAAGTTAAGTCGGTTAACTAGGTGGCAGATGTTACAGCAGATGGCTCAAGATTTTTGGAAACGGTGGTCCCTTGAGTACTTGCACATCTTGCAGCAGCGCCTTAAGTGGACTGACCGGACGAGCCCCCCTCAAGTCGGTGATTTGGTGCTGATTAAGGATACGAACCTGCCATCATTGAGATGGAGACGAGGACGGATCGTCAAATTGTACACGGGTCGGGATGGCACGCCTCGATCAGTAGAAGTCAAGGTGGGGGACTCGGTCCTCAAGAGAGCGGTCGCAACACTTTCTCGCCTTCCTATTGATTAGGGACAGGTTCGGGCCTGTCCGGGCGGGTGACTGTTTAATATTTATGCTTCGGAACGCACCTTTTTTTGTTGCGCGACTCGGACCGCGAGTGATCGGAACGGAACTAGCTAGCTGTCACTTGTATAGAAACGAGATGACGAGTTAGAGGTTATTTTTTTGACATGGAGAAAAATGTCGGCACATGGCATTCGGGCCTTGGCTGTATTTTATTTGTAATAATTGTCTAACACAGGTGTCGGGCCTGGTCGGAATGTTAACTATAATAAGCACGGAACAATCATCGGGAAATAAGTAGATTCACGTCATCGGAGTGAGTGCTTTGTGTTGTGAAAGGTTGAAGTGGTTCGGTCCCCTATTCGTCGCATTCGGACAGCGACTCTTTGTGTCGGCAAGCAACACGACGGCGACAGCATCGGGCTAAGACGAGAGTAAGATTCGACTCCTCTCCCCCCACCCTTGTGCTCCTCATCCCGTGTTCCTGCCTCGAATTGAGCTTTCGTATTGTGGTCCACGGCGTCAAAGGTCAGTACTCCTGGTGGAAAACAACCCTACCAAGATTCCGCGCCCTTTCGGTTGAGGCGTGGATTTTAAACACTATCATCTATAGGTAGTTTACTAAGTTGACGCTGGTCTGACTAGATCACACGTCTGAGTTTTCAACTTAACAGATCTGACACTATTGTCTAAGCCCGTATAAAGTTGTATAAATTACCTCGGCGCCTGTGGGGTTACATTTTCATCCACAATAAAGACTAGTAGTCTTACCTATAAAAATAACTTATTTATGTTTGTAGACCTGTTTAAGCAAACTCCTCTTTACACCTTAATAAGCGTTTTATGTTTTTATGATTTACAAAAGTTCAGCGAGTCAGTTTTAACTAAAAGACTGTTGGGAGTTCGTTAATTATTCTATGGTCTGTGGATGACAGCTGAAGGAAAATAATCCAAGTCCAAATGTGTTATCATTTATTATGTGTTCCAATCCAGCCTCAGATTTATATAAACGAAACTCCTTACTCTGTGGTTCCAACAAACAAAAAAAATAAAAAACGCGGGAAACCATTGAAATAACCAGGCGGGATTTTCGAAGTTTTTATTATTTTCATCGATTACTCGTGTATCAATCGGGGTTTTTAGAAATAAAAGGCGTCTGGAGACAAATAAAAACAAACCAATCATGGGGAAGGCGCGAACAAGAAAGAGAAAAAAATATGAGGCTGAAGAGAAAAGTGAAGGAGACTCCACGTCGTCGTCCGAGTCAGAGGTCGAAAGCGCAGATAAGTACAAACCTTATCTGGTAACAGATTATAAGAGACGATTCCGGTGCTACAGAATTTGTAGTATTCGTAGAGTCTTCCAATGCGGATACACCTATAGGAACCCGAGACCTAATGTCCATATCTAGCTGTATCAAAAGGTTTAATAAAGGAATCAAATATCTTAGGTCAATGAACAAGTTCAAAATTGCCATATACTTCGAAAAAGCCAGCCTTGCTAATGCCTTCTTGAACAATGCTACATTTTTAAAAGACTACCAATTTCAGGCCAATATACCAGCTTCAAGCACTGAAATTACTGGTATAATTAAAAATGTACCCACCAACTTGACAAACAAAAAGATATTCACAATGCTATTAAGTTACAAGAAAATAATATCTGTTTGAAGATTCACAAAAAGGACCAAAGTTGATGATAACTTCATTCAACAGCCGCTGCAGACAGTAGCCATCACCTTCGTGACGTCAGTTCTTCCAGACTACGTAGATTTGGACGGTTGGCGGCATGACATCTCAGCGTATGTTCCACCAGTCAAACAATGTTTCCGGTGTCTCAGGTATGGCCATTTAGCAAAGTTTTGCAAGAACTCCGAGCGCTGCTCCATCTGTAAAGAAGACCACTAATATAAAGTTTGTAAAACTCCGATCGAACAGACCAAATGCTTCCATTGCGATGGCAATCACGTTAGCATTTCAGCTCAGTGTCCAATTAAGCAAAAGAAAATACAAGAAATCAGACAAAACGTTCAGACAACATCATTCGCTGACATATTCAAAAATGGAAATTTCCCACCTCTCGGCCCTAAGAAGCCTCTTGATCTCTTGACATTATTAAAATCAAATGACAAGGCACTGAATCTCTTAGTGCAAAGCATTATAAAAATTATAACATTAAATAAGACACAAGATACCCCAATATCCTCTAAAAATGTGTTAGATGTTTTAAGCGATTTTTTCAACTCCAGTGATACCAAGAACATTAGTACAAATTCACAGACAAATTAAAGATGGAATGCTCAAAGTCTGTTATGTAATCGTCATATTTTTACTCAATTTTTGTATGAAAATAATATTGACATAGCTTTAGTTTGCGAAACTTGGCTCAAGCCTACACGACGTTTAAATATTAAAGGATACTCAATAGAACGCAATGATTGTGGCAATAAATACAATGGTGTTGCCATAGTCATTCGTAACAACATACAATATAGTAGATTAAAAACATTTTTTGATGATTCACTTCAGAATATTGCGATCAAAATAAACTTAAATAACAGTTCATTATCAATGGCCAGTTTTTATATCCCGACAAATTGTAGTCCTACTTTTAGAAAACCAAATTTGTTGATTTTATTAATACCTTACCACAACCATGCTTTGTGGCAGGTGATTTCAATGCCCATCACACCATGTGGGGTTGCCAATCTGTCAGTCCTCGTGGAAGAGATGTCCTCGACGCTGTAAATGAATGCAATTTAGTGTTATTAAATGACACACAACCAACAACTGTAGGTACAAATAACTGGAGACCAAATGGTTTGGATTTAACAAAAGTCAGTCCCTCTGTAGCCCTTAATTGCAATTGGACAGTATATGATGATCCCCTGGGAAGTTATCATCTACCCACAATAACTGAGATTTTGTTCAACACTATCACTGATTCTTCTACAAACAACTTTATTTCTCAAAATAACACAGCTGCACTCAAAAGACCTAATCTACGGCTAGTAAATTGGAATAAATTTTCAAAGCTCGCCAACACTATGCTTAAAGAATTTATTATTAACCATAACGATCCTCTACAGTCTAACTATGACCATTGTGATATCATTCATAAAGCTATTAATCAATCGATGTTTATAAGTCAGGCCCAAAATTCAAATATGAATAATAATAGCTCGAAACAGACAGTAAGCAATTTTCAATACCGGCATCCTCCTCTGCCATGGTGGAATGAAAAGTGTGCTAATGCAGTTCAAAAAAGTAAGGAAGCTTTTATTATATTTAAACAAGATCCTAGTGATTTAAACTATATAAGAGGCCAGACTCTAGAGCGTGTTGACGAGGCCAGGAATCTGGGAATCATATTTGACACTTACCTACGATTTGAAACTCATGTCTTGAATTTAGTGAAGAGTTGTATGTATCGTTTAAGGGTTTTGTACAAAATCCGTAACCTTATCTGCGAAGGGGCACGTATTATTCTGTGCGAGTCACTGATTTTATCTTGACTCAACTACGGAGATATAGTTTATGGTCCGCGTCTTCTATTGAAGACTCAGCGTTTAGTGCAGCGCATACAAAATGCCTGTTGTAGGTTTTGCTTTGATGTACCACCTCGTAGTCATATCACCCCATACTTAAACTCTGCTGGAATGCTCAAAATGGAACTGCGTAGGCACTTACACCTTTCAAGTGTAGTGTTTGATGTCATCAAGTTTAAAAAACCTGAGTACCTGTACCTAAAATTAAAGGTGGCAACATCTCACCCCAGATATGGCATGAGTCCTTGTAAGTCGCAGTCAATGATTATCGGGTCCAGGCACTCTCTCCAAGTGTTACAGCATATGTCCACTGCACCCATAATGTACGATTGAATCGTAATTCCCTACAGCTCCAAGGCCAAAAATCTCGGAGTCATCTTTGATAACCTGCTGTCTTGGTCAGCGCATGTCTGCGAGGTTAGTAGGCGTGTCTTCGCTACGTTTTACTCTCTCAGACGACTTCAGCACTTCTTACCTCTTCAGACCAAAATTACACTCGCCCAATCTCTGTTACTTCCCCTCATTGACTACGCAGATGTCTGCTGGATCAGCGCAAACGAAGAGCAACTGGACAAACTCGAGCGACTTCAAAATCTTGGGATTCGGTTTATTTTCGGTTTGCGCAAATTTGACCATGTTTCTCAGTATCGCAGGGATCTGAAGTGGCTTCCAATCCGTCTTCGCCGGGATTCCCACATCCTCTTCACTCTCTTTAAGATTTTACATAATCCTCATTACCCTGGCTTCTTACGTGATTCGTTCACTTTTCTTTCTTCAGATAGGCCTCGGAGACCTCACACTCGGTCGCTGCTCACAACACCGCAACATAAAACTGTCGCATATGAACATGGGTTCCGACTCCGGGCTATCAAGCTCTGGAACAAACTCCCCAGCACCGTCAGGGACAGTCCATCTCTTAACATCTTCAAAAGTAGTTTGAAGGAACATTACCTTTCTCTTCTGTAGTAGATTATATTTTATTTATATATTGTATAGGTATTTATTGATATTTAAATATAGTATTTATAGGTATTATATTATTATGTAGGTTCTCATTTATTTATATGTGTAAATATGTAAGTAATTTATTATAAATATATTAAAGTCACTCTGATGTTTAGTTTTTTTTATATGTTGTGCATAATAGGTCTATCCCTTCGCATGAAACTATTTTTCCCTGTCAGCCCTGGGTTTGCTGGAAGAAATCTCTATATAGAGATAAGCACGCCTTTGTTTACTAACTATGTTTGTAATTGTCCACTAATGTGTATATGCAATAAAGTATAATAATAATAATGAGGGATATTCGAGCACCTCTTGAAGGTCATATTCATCGCACGGTGGCATTTAGAGGTAGCTTCCGCTTCCAAGCTACCAAATGTTGGAATGATATTCCGCCGCCCATAAGAAATCTAACCTCCAAATACACCTTCAAAACACATATGAAGTCGCACCTGATTCAAAAGCAAAAACTAGGAATTTCTCTTTCCAACATTGGATAGTCGGGCTACCTCTGCCATTTTCATATATTTTTTAGTTAGATATCTTATGATTTTAGTAAACATATTCACACTATACCCATTCTGCTACTCACTACTCACGTGGCATAATATACTTATATACCTATTTATTTAATCTTCATGTATATTTTGTACTATCCTACTCATGAAAGTTTTGAAACATATTTATGTGCAATGTATTTATTTATTTCCACATCTTTAAACACTTGTAAGGATTAATCTATTTCAGACACTTTTTTATTATTGTTTTCATTCACATTCACATTCGGATGTAACTGCTGAGTCTCTGCGTGTCCTAGGTGAGGGCTGAAAACCAGTGCTGCTCTTAACGATCAATAAACACTGAGCTTTGACCTTTTCGCCTCAATGCAATGTATCTCTTCCATGATACTGACGCTGCGGTTAACAGTAATAAACATCTTGTCTATATTTTTTTCGATATTCTAGGAGCATTCAATAACATTAATCATTCTGTTTTATGTACCATTCTTTCTTCTTTGGGAATACCTGAAAAATGTGTTAGGTGGATTTAGGAGTTTATCAGTGGAAGAGAAGTTTATGTTAAGATGAGTTGCAATAATATTTTTGGGCCTAGATTGTCAACTAAAGGCGTCTGTCAAGGTGGCATTTTGAGCCCTTTATTGTATATTCTCTACATCCATAGGCTCAATGAAATGTTAGGAACAGAAGTCAGCAAGTTACAGTTTGCCGATGATTTGGCTATTTATTGCAGTGGTAATAACATCACACACACAACTCAAAAATTAAATTTAGCACTGGAAAAATTACAAAGTTTCAATATTTAAATCTAGAAATTAGTCCAGCTAAAAGTAAAGTAGTCATATTCTCAAAGAAAAAAGTCATCCCAGTTAAGCTACAATATGACAATAACTTATTACCAATTCAATCTCAAATAAAAATTTTGGGTGTAGTTTTTACACAGAATCTCTCATGGTGTAGATATGTTGATTGCATAACGGAACGAGCTTTAAGAGCTACCAAATCTTTGGTTGGCAGCCATTGGGGTGCCGATCCTAAGATTCTTTTAACTCTATACAAAGCCCTTGTAAGAAGTCACTTTGACTATGGTTTTTTCTGTTATTGTATAGATCCAAAATTAGTAGATAAACTTGAAAAGATCCAAAATATAAATTTAAGATTAATCTTAGGAGCCTTTAAGTCATCTCCAATTAATTTAATGCAGGTTGAGTGTAACTTGTGTCCATTAATGATCAGATTCAATAATTTAAAACTTGATTTCATTATCAAGAAGTGTCTGAAGATGGCAATCTCCTTCTTTCTAAACTACTAATGCTTAACTCTAATAACTTTTTAACTTGTAACATTCAAGAAACTTTAACTTATATAAGTAAATATAATATCTACAATAGTAGTACTTTGCCTTGTTATGAAGGATCATATGAGAGCAAATTCTGTGGGTTAAAGATTCACATAGATAGGACACTGAGTGATAAATATGCAGTTTACAATAAATTGGATGAACACAGAGAGTTTAGACAAATTTATACAGATGGCTCGAAATGTAACGAAAACGTCTCCATGGCTTACTATGATCCTGTCCCTAAATTCGGACATGGGTTCAGATTGCCATCAAATGCAAGTATATACACAGCAGAAGCTCAAGCCATTTATGCATCTTTAGAATATATAGAATCAACTAACCTCAGTTTCAAGAAATGGTTGATAATTTCGGACAGCATGGGCGTTTTAATGGCACTGTCAAATCCCACGTACAATGGTAGCACAAACTATATTATTTATAACATAAGGCAGAAAATTAGTAGGCTTTGGCTCAATCAAGATAGAGAAATAAGTTTGTTTTGGACACATCTCACATTGGCGTCTCTGGCAACGAACTCGCTGATAAACATGCCAGCTCTATAATAAAAAACCCCAATATTCACCAAATACCTGTCAAGAACATTAAGTTGCCAGCTTCAGATTGCAAAACCGACATTAGAACGAATATTAAACATCAATGGATGCTTCATTGGAGAGAAACGACAAATAAAAGGAAAATGGTACAGCTATATTAACTTTATCGTCGGAAAATATCTACATAGAAACTTTTACACAACAATTTGTCGTTTGAGAATTGGACATGGCAGATTTAATGATCATTAACATAGATTGAAAATGATTCCTTCCCCAAATTGTACATTTTGTAATTCTGAAAACCAATCTCTAAATCATATATTTTTTGATTGCCCTCAATTCAATATACAAAGACTAGTATTCATTGACAGCTTTTTGAACATTTACAAAGAAGCCCTGGATGTCCCGCGCTCTATTCAGGATCTCCTTAAGAATATGGAAGCATTTTACCCTATTTATAATTTTATCAAGAGTACCATTGGAGTTATTAGAAAAATATTAATACACCGGAATAAACCTATACTACCTGATTTGACAACTCGGATGTGACCTATAAATACTGGAGGAAAATTGATACCTGATTTGACAACACGGATTGACCTAAACATACTGGATTATGAAGTTAAAGAATAAATAAGTTAGACAAGGCTATGTGCCTCGAATATATAATAAAGACTGAAGAAAATACCTACGGAAAGACAAGGCTTTTAGCCTCAATCAATATGAAGAGAAGAATAGAAATTAAAATAAGACCAGGCGGTATGGGCTTAAGCTCTTAGACTTTTCCATAAAGGAAAAAACATTACAAAAAAAAAAACCAAAAAAAAACAACCAACATACGTTTGCTTTTAGCATTTGGTCACAAATTGAGTCAGATTGACGAATCTCTTTGCTTAAATAGATGTAACGTCAATTTTGGATTGCGTACCCTTTTGTCAATACCTAGTTTGGTTTCTTTGGTTTATTTATTACTCACTTACTTACTTACTTTATACTTTATTGCATATACACATTAATGGACAATTACAAACACAGTTAGTATACAAAGGCGTGCTTATCTCTATAGAGAGATTTCTTCCAGCAAACCCAGAGCTGACAGGAAAAAATAGTTTCATGCGAAGGGATAGGCCAATAGGCATATGCACAACATAACCGAAAACTAAACATCAGAGTGACTATAATATACACAGTCAGGTCATAAGTTCTGTCACACAATAAAAACTTTTGAATTTAGAACGCTGGCCACAAAAAAGTTTATTGAATTCGAATTTCGAATTTTTCATGAAAATAAAAATGTGTATTTTTAGAATTTTCCTCATTTTTAAATATGGAGTGGACACTTAAAGAAGTCCGTGTCGCAGTTATTGCGTTGCATCGTTGCGGTTACGCGCCAATTCAGATTTTCGACTTACTGAAAAATTTGAATATAACCAAAAGATTCGTTTACCGTACCATAAAACGATACAATGAAGACTCTAGTGTAGATGACAGGTCAATAAGTGGTCGCCCTCGCTGTGTTAGGACTCCAGCAGTGATAAAAGCTGTGAAGGCGCGAATTCAAAGAAATCCCATACGTAAGCAGAAACTGTTGGCCCTTCAGATGGGGTTAAGCAGGACCACGGTGAAAAGGGTGTTAAATGAAGACTTAGGGCTTAGGGCATATCGAAAAAAAACAGGACATCGTTTGGACGCCCGTTTAATGGACCTGAGACTGAAGAGATGCCGCGCTTTGTTGAAGCGGTATGAGGGAAAAAAGCATCGGGATATTCTTTTTTCGGATGAAAAAATTTTCACCGTGGAAGAGAGCTACAACAAACAAAATGATAAGGTGTACGCACACAGCTGTGAAGAAGCGAGCAACCGTATTCCGCGTGTCCAACGAGGTCATTTTCCATCCTCGCTCATGGTTTGGTTGGGAGTCTCTTATTGGGGCTTAACTGAGGTACATTTTTGTGAGAAAGGCGTAAAAACGAATGCAGTTGTGTATCAAAATACAGTCCTCAAGAACCTTGTGGAACCTGTTTTTCATACCATGTTTAATAACAGGCACTGGGTATTCCAACAAGATTCTGCGCCAGCTCATAGAGCGAAAAGCACACAAGACTGGCTGGCGGCGCGTGAAATCGACTTCATCCGGCACGAAGACTGGCCCTCTTCCAGTCCAGATTTGAGTCCGTTAGATTACAAGATATGGCAACACTTGGAGGAAAAGGCCTGCTCAAAGCCTCATGCTGATTTGGAGTCACTCAAGGCATCCTTGATTAAGGCAGCCGCCGATAATGACATAGACCTCGTTCGTGCTGCGATAGACGACTGGCCGCGCAGAATAAAGGCCTGTATTCAAAATCGCGGGGGTCATTTTGAATAAACTTTATTACCATAAGAATCTATGTTTTATTAAATTCATTTTGCTATATAAATGTTTACATAAATAATAAACATGTCTAAATTATTTCATATTGCACATGTGACAGAACTTATGACCTGACTATGTATTTTGTTGTAACGATATGAACCTAAACAGAACCTAAAGAAAACAACCAGGATAAAATTTAGAAATGACAGTTTATTAGGGGTATATACAATGACTTTAGAAAAATGATAGGAAGATGAGGGTGGATGAAATGAGACAGGTTTTATAAAAAAATACAGGTATCAGATTTTTAAAAAAAAAGGAAGCGGAGGACACGGAGAGTAGGAGCAGAAGGAGCAGTGGAAACGGTCTGGCGAACCGGTCAGTGGAAGCACTGGTGGGCGACGTAGCACTTGCAGATGGAGAGCGTGGCCGGCGGCCAATCAGTCATCAGACCCCGACGGGCAGCAGGAGTAGGGGCCCTGATAGTGAAGTGCCGGCCAGGGTAGAGGCCCGCAACGAGTCGGCCTGAAGTCACCGACGGGCAGTTGTAGCAGAGAACGGGCAGGTGAAGTGGAGACCCAACGAAGCGCCGGCCAGGGTAGAGGCTCGCCAAGTCAGGAGGCGTAGTAGTAGAGGCTCGCAGGATCCCGGGGCAGTGCGACCCCGGGATAAGGCCTTTAGGTGATGCTTCTTGCTTGAGAGCTGAAGTGAGACTCCAGAATTTCAGAAATGTTCCGCTCTTATACCCTTTTTGGAGAGTTCTAAAAATTATTTAAATTAAAAGCAATTTTTGTGAGTGGCCAAGAGAGAAAAAGTATTTTTGTAAAAGTATTGAAGCAAACATATCAGACCGCCAACGAGTTTGAATGGACATTGCCATGACTGTTTAATATTTATGCGTCGGAAACGCACCGGTTTTTTGTTGCGCGAATCGATCGCGAGTAATCGAGACATCACTAGCGAAAACGGACTAGCAGCTGTCACTCGTACCGGAACGAGATGTAAAATTGGAGGTTATCTTTTCCTCTTGGTCTTGCTTGTCTCATCGGTGAGAATAACATGGCGGCTCGGGCCACGTGGCATTGGTGGTATTTCGGTGTACCAATTGTAATACAGGCATCGGGCCTGGTCTGAGTGTAAATCTACCTCATAGCGTCGGGCTATTGATTGTAATTAGATTCGCGTCAGCGGTTGAGTGATTTGTGTTATGAAGCACAAAGTCGTATCGGACGGCTACCACCACGTGCCGGCATCAGCGCGCCGGCGACTCCACGTCAGCAGGCAGCACGACAGCGAAACGACGGCAAGGATTCAATCCATATCCTATCCCAACTGTGCCCCCTTTCCCGAATTCCTGTCTCGAATCGAGCCTACGATCTCCTGTCTACGGTGACAAGGTAATAAACAAATTTCATCACTTCTTTTCTCTCAAGTGGCAAAGGCACACCCCCTCATGACTCCACGCCGTTCGGTTTAGGCGTGGAATCAAACATTTGGTAGCAGGAGCGCGGTTTCCTAGTGGGAAATCATCGATTCACGGTTGTAGGGCTGCCTTTGTCACATTGTAGTTGGGAGAAAAGAATATCTCAGATTGGCTCAAGTCGGCAATGAGTCTGTGGTCGGTATACCACGATTAAAGTTCATTTTCGGTAAGTGAAAGTATAAGTGCCAATTTAGTTAACAGTTGTTATAAAATTGTAGTCGGAAACTACTGTTACCAGCGCATAAAGGATTGAACGGTCATTCTGCGAAGCCTAGATTGTATTACTTACGGTGGAACGTCGGGTTCTATAGTCCTACAGTGTTATTTCGGTTTACACAGCAGGGTCGGGCTATTTAAGGCGTATTAAGCTGATTTGCTGACCTCAAAGGAAGTGTGGTTCATAAGAAGCCACTTATTATTTTGTATTGTTTTCATAATCAAGTTTTGTGGGTTATTTTTGTATTGTGTTTTATGGTGGCATTCTCTAATTGATTTAGAGTATATATTTATAAGGTGTGTGTCCACAGGGCGACCATATTAAATATTGTTTAGGATTTAATTTTAGTGGTTGCCTTGGTTTTTACAACTTAGTTTTAATTTCTGTGCCCAGCGCTGACGGGAAAGTGCTGGTATCTGGCTGTGCTTAGTTCAGTAGTGAAGCATAGGACCAGGAACAATTAAATCGGTAACCATGGCACCTTCGCCCTTGACGGTACTGCGATATGGTGTCCGTGAGGAGATGAGATGGCTCGCCCATACTCACAAGTATGTGGAGCGACCCGACATGGACGATGTCCTGCTCAAGCTAGTGGAGGACGCAATGACACGCGTCGGGAAGGTGTGTCGGCTGGCTGCCGAGGCTGAAGCCCTCGGGCTTACGGATGAGGCCTCGGTGGCTGCAGTGAGGCAGCTCTGCGCGGATGCTGACCAAGCGATGGAGTGCTTGGGCGACATCGAGCGTCGCGCCGAAAAAATTAAGCGGTCGCGTCGGGATGACCGCGGGGAGGGTAGCGGAGACCCCCCCCCTAAGGGTGTGGTTGGACGGCTTCCATACCTGGAGATTCCGGCCTTCGGTGGGGCAATTGATCAATTTGTTCGATAGCCTGGTCCACGGTCGGGACGACCTGGACAGCGCCTACAAGTTGGCCCAGCTATTGATGGCACTGCGGGGTGAACCGAAGGAGTTGGTCGGTCACCTAACGGTTACGGCGGGCATTTATGAGATTGCCCGGGTCATATTGTTTGACCGCTACCAACACAAACGGCGGTTGGTTGATGCGCAGCTGGGGAAGCTGTTTAGCATACCAAGAGTAACCCGGGATGTTGACATCCGGGTACAGGTGGGTGGAGCGACCCGACAGGGTGGAGGGTAACACTGGCTGTCAAACGGCAAACAGCTGATTTCACTACGTCCCTAGAAAAATTTATATTTTAATATGATTTAGTGTAATTCTGAGCCCAAATTAGTGTTATTTTAGGATTATAGTGTAATGTTAAGTATTTCTATTGTTTGCAGTGTGTTTTAGTGACGTTTACTAGTGTCTCGAAACATGTTAAATTTGTGACCGTTGCAGGTTATAAATTTAAAAGTATTTGTTATTTCCGTACACTTTCAGCGCTTTTTGTTACCTTATTGTTAAATTATTATATTTAACAACGTTTAAAATATATTTCATAGCAATTAGTGATGTGCAAACGCTGAAAAACGTTACTATTCCACGTAAGTAATTTCGCATTGTTTTGGTGTGCAATTCCTTGATTCTTATCTCAACTGTAACCATGATGACCCGCAGAGCTGCTGCTGTCGCCTCCCAACAGCAGGAAAATGACAAGCTCAAAGTTACCTTACTAGAATTAAAAAAATCAAAGGAAATGGTCACCGAATTACTCTGTGAAAGGGAGGAAAATGAGAAAGAGCTATTATCAGTACTTGAAAGTAGAGATAAGCTAAAGAAACAATTATGTGTATTAGAACAAGAATGTAGTGATGTAATTGTTGAGCGGGACAAGCTGCAGGTCACCGTAGATAGCTTCACTGTATGTAGTGCAGAGTACGAGCAAGCCCTGAAATCGATTGATTCCCTGGAGAAAGCATTGTTCGATGCCCATGAACAAATACATGCACTCCAGGAGGAGAAGGAAAACACCGCAGCGTTGCAGACCCAGAGCCTCTACAGTGAAGTCGTAGGGATCAGCCCGCAGCTGGTTACTGTTGCAACTGGAAGCCTTGATGATGTCATTGATTTAACTAATGACACATTGCCCACATCAAGGTTATTAAGTTGCAGCAATAACAAACTAGGTAAAATAAATAGGTATATACGGAAAACTCAGAAATTAATAAAACATAATAAATTGTGTACTAAAAACTTAAAAGTAAGCAAGAAAAATGTAAACTTATTACATGATTTGAATATGTGTGTATTAGAATTAGAAAGTACTAAGTTGATGTATGAAACTGACACACAAAACTTACATTTGAAAATCCAAAGCTTGGAGGATTCATTGAGATCACTAAACAGTGCATATTTGAACTCTGAGAAAGTTATAAATGAATACTCATTGGCTATGGATGATTTAATTCAAGAAATGAACCATAATTGTGAGCGGTTTGAGTCGCTGACCAACAACCATACTTGTCGCTGTGAGCAGAAAGGTGGTTGTTTGACAGCGGGCAACTCTACGGGCTTGTGTGACAGTTTACCAACACAAGGTGTTACTGATAATAGTTCTGCCAAGTCTGATATGACCACAACACCTGATATTATAATGTACTGTGATGAGATTGGAAGTGGCATGGGCTCAGCACTCCACTCATACTCTAAGGGACATAGTGTTATTAGTAATTGCTCACCTTTTAGCACTGTAGATAATATTATAAATCAAATTTTGAATGACAGCACTATCACAGCCAGTGCCACACTGATAATTTTCATGGGCAATAGGGGAGATGTGAACAAAAAAAATTTAATAAAATTTTATGAAACATTGAATGGTCTTAGTGTGAAAAAAATTATATTGTTCACATTTCCCTACTGCAACCAATTGACACAAAATGAAAATGTATATAGACATAATATGAATATAACTATGTACAATTTATGTACATATAATAATAAGTTTGATATTATTGACACTAACAATTATGTTAGTAATTATTTTACTATGACTAAAGGTACATTTTACCTTTCAAATTATTGTAAACGACAAATAGCTATGTCACTATTATATTTATATGACATTACAGCCAAAAATTTGGCTTCTAACTCTGCTTTTACTGAGCAGCCTAATATGAATCTGGTATCAGACCAGAATAACAGGATGCATTTAAATTAGTTCATAGGACAACAGAGGACCCAGGCTCTGGCAACATATGTTCTAGTATATTAGAAAACCCTAAGAATAAGGGAAGCTCACATGCTAAGTATATAAGCCTGGTTCATCAGAATATTCAATGTATTAGAGGCAAAGATCTACAAATAGAGTTATTTTTAAATTGTAATAAAATTGACATTTTGTGCATAACAGAGCACTGGTTAACTATTAATGAAATTATGTTTAGCTTTAAAGATCACCAGGTTGGTAGTTCGTTCACCAGACTTAATTCAATACATGGTGGGGCATTAATCATACTAAACAATCATATGAAATTCATGGAACGTAAGGACATTGTTTCCTTATCTGTTGAACGAACTATAGAACTTGCAGCTGTGGAATTAGAACAGTTCATCGTTATATGTGTCTATAGGCCACCCTTGAGCGACTTTGAAATGTTCGAGAAAATAATGGAATCCGTCCTAACTATTTCATCACACAGTACGAAACGATTAATTATATGTGGTGACTTTAATGTTAATCTGTTAGAAAGAACTACTCTCAGCGTTAGATTAATAAATCTTTTCTCATCATTTAGGCTTAGCCATTTATTTATGGAGCCAACAAGAGTGACTGCTACTAGTGCTACATGCATTGACAACATTTTTACTGATGTTATTCCAATCAGTAAAAGTGTTATCAGTGAATTGGATTCAGATCATTTAGGTCAATTATTTCAATTTGATTCTATTAGAGAACCTGTCATTAAAAAGAAAATTTCGTTTGTGCCAGTAACTGCTGACCGGTTAGAAAGAATGAGATACTCTTTAGCCCAGGAACTACCGTTTTTGGCTGCTGAACAGTCTCCTAATATAATGTATAACTTATTCTTTGAAACCTTTATGAAACAGTACAGCGCGATATTCACTTCAAAATCGGTTGTGGTTAGTGGTTCAAACGACTTTAGTACGTGGGCTACTGCAGAGTTGCATAAACGCAGGCAAGCATTGTATGCATTGTATGAGGAACGACGGTTCAACATGAGTGACGAATTTAAAGAACAAGTCAAACAGTTCTCCAAACAATTTAAATTAGACTGTCATACAGCTAAACGTAATTTTCTGAGTAGTAAAATTAAGAATAGTTCCGATGTTATAAAAACGACTTGGAAAATAATTAATGAGGAGGCCGGTCGTAGTAAAAAAGCGAGTCACGATTACGAACTAAAAATCAATGGACAGCTTACGAGTTCTAGCTTAGAAGTTGCAACTGAATTTGAATCGTTTTTTACTAATGCACCGGCTTCCACGACTAATTATTTAAATTCGTCACCTTTGTCTGCTGTTGCAATATTAAAAGATAATGTCTCAGAGTGTGCTTCATACTTGAATTTTAAGCACGTCACAAGTTCAGATGTCGTAAAGGCATTTAAATTGATAAATGTTAAGAAAACGAATGATCTTTGGGGACTCTCTGTTCACGTCGTTAAATCCCTGATCGAATTAATTGCACCTGACCTAGCGGTCATTTTCAACAATTGTATAGACTGCGGTGAATTTCCTGATTTAATGAAACAAAGTAAGATAATTCCCCTCTTCAAAGCAGGTAGTACTCAAGACCCCACCAATTTCAGACCTATATCAATACTACCAACTTTTAGTAAAATTTTTGAGAAATTAATCTTATCACAGCTATTACATCATTTTGAATCAAATAAGCTAATGCATAACAAACAGTTTGGATTCACTCGCGGTCGTTCAACAACAGATGCCGGAATTCAGTTCATTGAAAGTATTTTTGATGCCTGGGAAGAGTCACAAGATGCCCTAGGCATTTTTTGTGACTTATCTAAGGCTTTTGATTGCGTTTGTCATGAAACATTGATCAGGAAATTACATCATTATGGAGTTAGAGACACGTCATTGAATTTGTTAAAATCTTATCTGAACGGAAGAATACAAAGGGTAGACGTAAACGGAGAACGATCACCAGGATCATTGGTTTCTTTTGGCGTGCCACAGGGCTCAATATTGGGACCCTTCCTATTCCTCATCTATATAAACGACTTACCCTATCTAGGAAGGGACTGTCATGATATGGTACTGTTTGCTGATGACACCTCACTTATTTTTAAAACAAAGCGAAACCAACACGCTACTGATGATCACGTGAACAATACCATATCAAGAGTGGTAAATTGGTTTAATGTTAATAATTTGCTATTAAATGAGAAAAAGACTAAATGTGTTAAGTTTCTTACTACTAACGTTAAAAATAATCAGACATGTATAACAATTAAAAATGAGGAATTGGAATTGGTAACCAGCACAGTGTTTCTAGGTATAACGTTGGATTCCAAACTCCAATGGGGTCCACATATTGATAAGCTATCGAACAGACTGAGCTCTGCAGCTTTTGCATGCAGGAAAATCCGTCACTTGACAGATTTAAAAACAGCCAGATTAGTTTATTTTAGTTATTTTCATAGTATTATGTCCTACGGTATTCTGCTCTGGGGCAGTGCTGCTGACATAAATACTATTTTTGTGCTGCAAAAGCGGGCTGTTCGTGCGATTTATAAAATGAATAATAGAGATTCTCTTAGAAATAAGTTTAAAGAAGTAAATATATTGACAGTCCATAGTCAATATATTTACGAGAATATTATGTATGTCCATAAGAACATTGTTAACTTTCGAAGAAACTGTGATATACATAACTTTAATACTAGAAACAAGGACAAACTTGCAGTGCCCACTACTCGGCTCCATAAAATAAAAAACTCGTTCAAGGGTAATTGTGTAAGATTTTACAATAAACTCCCAAGCACTTTGACAGATCTATCAATTAATAAGTTCAAGAAATACATCAAGCAAAGGCTTATTTCTAAAGCTTACTACAGTATTAAAGAGTACATAGACGATAAAAATGCTTGGGACTGAATTGTTCTAATTAATTGTGAGCATCCTCACTGCCAGAGTTTCTTTTACTGGACACTTAGAGGCCTTTTACACCTCCAAAGATTAATTTAATTATACAACTCTTGACTGTGGGGACCATTTACATCTCCTATTATCATTGTATTATTGACTAAAGAGACTATACATCTCTGTTATTTATATTTTAATTATTTTATTATGACATTTGAGACTCTTTACATCTCTCAGAAACAATAATTAAATACTTTTTTTTCTGATAATATGATAATAATACCAAATGTTCTGTAAAAAATGAAATGAAATGACATGTGAAAGTGCCCTTGCGGCCTATTTACAGAATAAACGTTTTGAGTTTTGAGTTTTTTTGAAAACAGGTGCTCAACCCTGTGCTGGTGGCCACTAAGGCCCTTCAGAACCTTGGTCTGCCGGTAGACCAATGGTCATATATTGTGTTATATATGGTTTTGTCACGGTTGCCTGCAGCTGTTCAAAGTCGGTTTGAACAGCTGCATGGGGGCAGTAGCTCGGAACTGCCCACGCTCGTCCAATTAACGGAGTTTTTGGATGGTGAATGCAGGCGATGCGACACCATGGATTCGGAGGCCAGTTTGCAGCGCTAACCCGCGCGGATGTGGGAGGGGCCGCGCCCCCCACCCCCACGGGGGGGTAGTCGGTCAAAACAATTTGGCGTTTTGAGTGCCGCGCCGTCGGGTGACGGCTGTGTGCACTGCGACAGTGCCGGTCATGAGGTGACCAGTTGCGCCAACTTTAAGGCGCTCGGTGTGGCTGCCCGCAGGAAGGTGGTCTTCCGCCACCGATTGTGTTTCGGTTGTTTGGGGTCGCACCCGCTGAGCGAGTGCTCACGGGCGTCCCCCTGTGAGTGCTGCGGTGGCAGGCACCACGTCGTGTTGTGCCTGAACCGGTCAGGCCCTTCGGACGGTCACCAGGGCCGGACTCAGGTTGGTCGGTCACAGGGCCCAACCAGGGCCGGACCCAGTCCCCCTCCGGGCAACGGGAGTCACCAACGGGGTGACTGGGGTACCCGCGGACGGGACCCCCCCCGAGGGGAAGGGGGCAGCGCGGGGGGTAACAGGCGGGACAGCCGGGGTTCGGTCGCCGCTGTCCAGGGTCAGCGAGGACTTCGGGCCGCTGGCTCACCGCGTGTTACGGGCGGGTGTCAGATGGCACCTATGAGTGGCGCGAAGGCTGGGAGCCCACCACCTTCTGCGCCACCCTGCCCGTCGCTCTGGGAGGCGAACAGGGTGGCGAACAGTTGGATGTTGCCCCCATTCCTAGAGCGCCCCAGGTTGGATCCGCTCTCCCCCCTCCATCCACGGTGGCCACCGGGCACACCGTTCACAGTCCGGTATGGTCGGGTACCGGGACAGCGAGGGGCCTATTATGCGGGTTGGGACCCCCTGATGTACATGCGGTCTGATATGCCACCGGTGGCATATCAGCAGCCGAGTTACCAGGCCGACGGAGGTCTGAGCGGGTTCGGATCCCACGGGGGTTCCCGCTAGGGACACGCCGCCCACTTACAGGGTGCCGCCACTCCACAGACGGTCATGCTCCCCACCGCCTCGGTGATAGCGTGGAGTTCGGACGGCAAATCTTGTGTAGCACGAGCACTATTGGACTCGGGGGCCCAGGGGTGCTTAGTCTCGTGCAACCTTGTAAGACGGTTGGGCATTTCGGTAAGGGAGTACCCACATTCCATTCGGTGAATTGGGAACACGGAAGTCGGTTCCGTTAAGGGAGTATGTCGGATTACTCTCTCGTCACGGGTGGATTCATCGGTGAATCTGACGGTCACGGCATTAGTCATGCCTAATGTGATGGGCTCACACCCTCACGTACGGTTGTCGCCCTCGGTGCGACAGTTGGTCGCTGGGTTGTCACTGGCTGACCCGGAGTTCGATATTCCGGGCCCAGTAGACATTTTATTGGGTGTCGATGCCTTGGGATACCTGTTAGTGCCAGGTGTCCACGTGTTGCAGGCGACTGGTCTAGTTTCGGTCAACACCAGACTGGGCCATGCGGTAATGGGTCCGGTCATGCCGGCTGCCCCACGCCTAGCGACTCGTATATAAAAAAAAACGGGTGTCGGAACGGATTTCGCGGGACCATTCATGGTCAAGTCTTCACAGCTACGGAACGCCAAATTAGTGAAGGCATACCTGTGCGTCTTCGTGTGCTTGGCAACGAAGGCAGTCCACTTGGAGGTGGTCAGTGACCTCACTACGGAGGCACTTATCGCTTGTCTAGATCGGTTCGTCTCACGAAGGGGCCTCCCGACATTAATCCGTTC
Organism: Argyresthia goedartella; assembly: GCA_949825045.1. NCBI lineage: Eukaryota > Metazoa > Arthropoda > Insecta > Lepidoptera > Argyresthiidae > Argyresthia > Argyresthia goedartella. The sequence continues at coordinate 3,544,941 of OX463815.1, forward strand.
GGACAACGGCACAAACTTTGTCGGAGCCAGGCGATATCTGCAGGAGGTCACTCAATTCCTGAACGGTAACCAGGACGCCATCGGTACGGCTTGCTCCCGACGAGGGATTGAATGGGTTTTCAGTCCGCCGGGATGTCCTCATTGGGGAGGAATTTTTGAGGCTGCGGTTAAATTGGCTAAGTCGCACCTGACGAGGATCATCGGTGAGACCTCTCTACGCTTTGAAGAGCTTGCGACGCTGTTCTGTAAAATTGAAATGACACTGAACTCGCGTCCGTTGTGCCCGCTCAGTTCGGATCCAAATGATTTGGAAGCGTTGACGCCGGGTCACTTCCTGATAGGTCAGCCCCTTAACGCCCTGCCAGAATACCCATTCGGTGATGTTAAGTTAAGTCGGTTAACTAGGTGGCAGATGTTGCAGCAGATGGCTCAAGATTTTTGGAAACGGTGGTCCCTTGAGTACTTGCACATCTTGCAGCAGCGCCTTAAGTGGACTGACCGGACGAGCCCCCCTCAAGTCGGTGATTTGGTGCTGATTAAGGATGCGAACCTGCCATCATTGAGATGGAGACGAGGACGGATCGTCAATTTGTACACGGGTCGGGATGGCACGCCTCGATCAGCAGAAGTCAGGGTGGGGGACTCGGTCCTCAAGAGAGCGGTCACAACACTTTCTCGCCTTGCTATTGATCAGGGACAGGTTCGGGCCTGTCCGGGCGGGTGACTGTTTAATATTTATGCGTCGGAAACGCACCGGTTTTTTGTTGCGCGAATCGATCGCGAGTAATCGAGACATCACTAGCGAAAACGGACTAGCAGCTTTCACTCGTACCGGAACGAGATGTAAAATTGGAGGTTATCTTTTCCTCTTGGTCTTGCTTGTCTCATCGGTGAGAATAACATGGCGGCTCGGGCCCCGTGGCATTGGTGGTATTTCGCTGTACCAATTGTAATACCGGCATCGGGCCTGGTCAGAGTGTAAATCTACCTCATAGCGTCGGGCTATTGATTGTAATTAGATTCGCGTCAGCGGTTGAGTGATTTGTGTTGTGAAGCACAAAGTCGTATCGGACGGCTACCACCACGTGCCGGCATCAGCGCGCCGGCGACTCCACGTCAGCAGGCAGCACGACAGCGAAACGACGGCAAGGATTCAATCCATATCCTATCCCAACTGTGCCCCCTTTCCCGAATTCCTGTCTCGAATCGAGCCTACGATCTCCTGTCTACGGTGACAAGGTAATAAACAAATTTCATCAATTCTTTTCTCCCACGTGCGGCCAAAGGCACACCCCCTCATGACTCCACGCCGTTCGGTTTAGGCGTGGAATTAAACAATGACAACCAGATAAAAAACAACATAATAAATGTCAGATTTTGGTTTCAGGCTCGTAATAGAAAAATCAACAAGTTCACATAGCCAAAATTACATAACAGCGAAAGATAAAAGGGTAGCGCACCAGCGCGCACGAAGCCCGAGATTGCAGAGTTTCGGAGAAAGCCAAATACAAGGTCACCAAAGGTAAACCCCTTCGCTATCGATTTAGAAGTGCTGATAGTGTGAAAATACGAAGCGAAAATGATTTGTTAATGTGTTCTTATGGATTAAAACGTTACAGGGTCCTATGAAAATAAAGGTGAAACCAAATATCAAGCTGTACAGCTCAGCAAGTATCCAGCTGAACAGACTGGAAAATAGCACGTAAGTAGCATAACACTACAATTTATAATAAATTACTTAGATATTTACACATATAAATAAATGAGAACCTACATAATAATATAATACCTATAAATACTATATATAAATATTAATAAATACCTATACAATATATAAATAAAATATAATCTACTACAGAAGGGAAAGGTAATGTTCCTTCAAACGACTTTTGAAGATGTTAAGAGATGGACTGTCCCTGACGGTGCTGGGGAGTTTGTTCCAGAGCTTGATAGCCCGGAGTCGGAACCCATGTTCATATGCGACAGTTTTATGTTGCGGTTTTGTGAGCAGCGACCGAGTGTGAGGTCTCCGAGGCCTATCTGAAGAAAGAAAAGTGAAAGAATCACGTAAGAAGCCACGGTAATGAGGATTATATAAAATCTTAAAGAGAGTGAAGAGGATCTGGGAATCCCGGCGAAGACGGATTGGAAGCCACTTCAGATCCCTGCGATACTGAGAAACATGGTCAAATTTGCGCAAACCGAAAATAAACCGAATCCCGAGATTTTGAAATCGCTCGAGTTTGTCCAGTTGCTCTTCGTTTGCGCTGATCCAGTAGACATCTGCGTAGTCAATGAGGGGAAGTAACAGAGATTGGGCGAGTGTAATTTTGGTCTGATGAAGTAAGAAGTGCTGCAGTCGTCTGAGGGAGTAAAACATAGCAAAGACACGCCTACTAACCTCGCAGACATGCGCTGACCAAGACAGCAGGTTATCAAAGATGACTCCGAGATTTTTGGACTTGGAGCTGTAGGGAATTACGGTTCCATCGTACATTATGGGTGCAGTGGACATATGCTGTAACACTTGGAGAGAGTGCCTGGACCCGATTATCATTGAATGCGACTTACAAGGATTGACGAGTAGCCCGTATGACAGAGCCCAATCCCTGATACTCTCAAGATCAGCATTCAGCAAGGCCACAGCAGAGTTAACATCACAGGGAGAAAAATGACGGTAAATTTGGAGATCATCGGCATAGAGATGATAAGAGGAAGAGAGAGTATTTGAGATAGAATTTATGAAGACAGAAAAGAGAAGAGGAGAGAGGATACCACCCTGAGGCACCCCTGCAAAAAGGTCGCACCATTCTGTTGAAGTCTCCTCGGACCTTATACGCTGCTGACGACCTCTCAGGTAGGAGTCGAACCAGCTGGCTGAGGTCGGGGAGACATTCAGAGACTTCAGTATCTCAACGAGGATGTCAATATCAACACAGTTGAATGCGCTGCTGAAGTCAAGAAGCGCTAGTACGGTGAGCTGTTTCTCGTCCATAGCCAACTGAATGTCGTCAGTAACTTTGATTAAGGCCGTAACGGTACTATGACCCGGCCTGAATCCCGACTGGAATTGATTCAGCAGACAGTGAGACGTAAGGTAGGAGGAAAGCTGGGAATGGACAATGGATTCTAGGACTTTGGAAAGGATAGGCAGGATAGAAATAGGACGATACTCTTTGAAAGAGGAGGGGTTTGAGGATTTGGGTAAAGGTATGACTAATGCTTTTTTCCACACATAGGGAAAAGAACAGCTAGACGTTGCTGATCTTATTAGAGCAGATGCAATCATCACCTACAGCTTTCGATGAGATAGCCAGCACCGCCTTCTTAACTGTGTCAATTCCGACTGGACTGAAGTCGAAAGGAGTGGAGGTCAACGCCGGGCTGGAGCGGAGCCCATGCGGAGTGGCATCCTTAATGATGGGATCCATAACGACTGGGGGAGCCGAGAAAAATCTGTTAAGACCGTTGAGATCGACTTCACCAACCATTTGATTCTGGGGCTTACCGACACCTAGAGATCTCAGGAATTTCCACACTTCGGAAGGGATGTAGTTTTGAATGCACTCAAAGATGTGGTGGCGCTTGGCATCACGGCACATACGGTTACAACGGTTCCGGAGGCATTTGTAGGCAGCAAAGTTATCGTCGGTGGGTTCCTTTTTATGCTGATATTTAGCTCGGTTCCGTTTAGCCAGCAACCGTTTGATGGGGTCCGTGAGCCAAGGCGCAGGAAGGTGTTTTACTTTGACCTTTTTGAAGGGTGCGTGTTTGTCAAATAGTCCCAGAATAATTGTGTTGAAATGGTGGATCTTGTCGTCAACGGCCTCACTAGAAATGACAGGTGACCAGTCGATTGATGATACATCAGATTGGAGTAATGATGGGTCAATGCCCTTAAAGCTACGAAGAAAGATAAATTTGACTCTTTTCTTGGGAGACTTGATCTTATAGGAGAGATAAACCAGGTCATGATAAGAAAAAGGAGAATTAAATTGACCGTGGGCAGCAACCTTGTCTATATCAGATGATATCATGATATCAAGGAGAGAGGGAGTACAATGTGGTTGACAATGAGTTGCATTTAGAGGGAGAATATGCAAGTTGAATGAATTGACAATAGACCGGAGTTGGGCCGAGCGGGAATCATTTTTAAGTTTAAGGGAAGACATGTATTAAAGTCGCCAAGGATTAGGACATCATTATAAAGAGAAGTCAGCTCATTGAGCAGGGACTCGAAGGTATCGAAGTAATTGATGAGAAGCGAAGGACTGTAGAGAACACCGAGCAGAACTTTACTATGGTGATGTCAGATTTCAAGGAAAAGATGTTCAGCAGATTCAAAGTACTCACTCGGGGAGATACTCACAACTTTGCAGGATATGTTCGAACGAAGGAAAATAGCTACACCACCACCAGCTTTTCCAACTCTATCGTTCCGATACAGCTGGTATCCAGGTAGTGAATACATGGTGGAAGGCATAGAAGGTTTTAGGAAAGATTCAGAAATAAGTATACCATCCACATGTTTTGTGCTGAACGCTTCGAGAAGGTCTGGGTAACTGACTAGAGTGGATGCTTTGGGCATTGATATGAACAATATTTAAGTTACCCTCCAGGCCACCAAAGACAGTCCTCAGTTTGGCGGATAGCGGTTCCACCACAAAGGAGTTATCGCTCTCCGCACTAATGTAGTCGTCGCTTACTCTACAGAATTGGGTAATACTCGCCATGTGTATAGTTTATCAGATAACAACGAACTATTCAATTGCACCAAACAGCATCTTTCATAGTCATAGTCATAACAGTGATTATATTCTCTTTGGTCATAACTTAAATTTGATACTTTAGGGAAAACGTTCTTTTAATATTAAACGTGATCTATCAGTGATCAAAATTATAAAATTGTATTATAGTAAGTCGCTCGGCAGCGCTTACCGATGATCGACGTGACATCTGTGCTAAACTCTCGAGCTAAAATATCAATCTACCCGCGACGCGATGGGCAAGTGCGCAATTTGCACCAAAACGGTTACAAAGAAAAATCCCGGCTTACAATGCTCTAAGTGCATCAAGTGGATGCATGGTAGCTGTGCATCAAATAACCATGATCAGTTACATGCACTATTTTCAACTGATTCTCTCGAATGGCAGTGTAAAGCTTGTTCAGATAAATCAAAGATAAAACGGTTATCGTGCATCTTACCCGACACCGAGGACGAAGGTAACACCGACGCGGACGAGATGCCCCCTGCTAGAATGTCGAAGCAGTGGGTGAAGGACATCAAGCTGGAGATTCAATCTACCATCAGGGAAGAAATCCAGACGACCATAAGAGATGAGCTTCAACGTTCTCTTCAGTATTTTTCTGATAAAGTGGATGACTATGAGAAGTTGCAGCACGCAACTAATCATAAACTGGCCGTGATGGAGAAGTATATCAGTACGCTTTATAACACTTCTACCTATTTCCAGAAGTACACCAGCGCGCTCGAACAGAAAATACGAGACTTGGAGCAAAACGCTAAAAGGTCCAACATTGAAATAGTAGGTTTGGAACAGCTACCTCAAGAAGACCCCAAAAATCTAATTATCAAGCTAGGTGATGTGCTAAAGGTCAGTACGAAAGAAATTGAGATGGCTACGAGGATAACTTCTCCAATTGTGGTAAAATTTCACGAGTCTGGATCTTCTGCACGCAATGAGTGGTTAAAGAGCCGCCAAAATATCCGCAAAATTACCAGTGACATGATAACAGGAGGTACCCAGCAAAGTAACATCTTTATAAATGAAGACCTGATTAAAGAGACCCGCGAGCTTCTGTGGAGGGCCAGATCTGAGCTACGTGATGACTTCAAGTATATTTGGGTGAGCGACGGCTGTATCCTGGCTAAAAAAGCAGACGGGGCCAATGTCAGGTATTCGATTGTATGTTTTGTCTCGCTCTCGCTCTCTTGTCATTTCGTTACTGTGCTAGTGGCATACGCTCTGATTTAATAAACCTATATTAATTAATTGTAGTGTTTAATTTGAAGATACAACAGTTTGGCGACGATTATATGGACCAGTGCACAAATAGAACACAAAATTTTATTGTTGAGAGAAGAGACAAGAGGATTATCAAGGAAATAAATTAATAGAACACGTAGCATCGATGTGAAGTTAGTCACGAGTGAGCAAGGAATCTATTCATTGTTCTGTGGGTGGGATCACTGCGAGTGAGTCCTTGACAGTTCGTTCCGAGCGAACGAATCGTTCGTTCTGTGGTTCGATCAATTGACAGAGGAGTGAAGTGTGCGCGCATTGCAAGCGAATTCCTAAGTTCGCCATTACCAAAGCCATTACCTTTACGATAAAACAAACAAATTGATCATGTTTCTTAAGTTTCAACAATGTCTGATGATCACAAACCTAGAAGCTGGATATACACACTAAAAAAAGAAGAGCTGCAAGTGACTCTAAAAAGTTACAATATACCATTTGAAATAAATTCGACAGTCGAAGAGTTGCGGAAATTATTGTCAAATTATTGCAAAGAAAAAGAAAAAACAAGTGAACACGAGAATAGTGAGAATAAAAACACGAAAATGACGACGTCACAATATAATATACAGCCATTTAATGGAGAAAATTGGGAATGTTTTGAACAGCAGTTCGAGTGTCTTATTTTGTTAAATGAAGTAAAAGAAGAAAAGAAGGTGCCTTTGTTGCTAACTAAGATAACCTCACAGGTATTGGAAGTATTAAATTGTCTGTGTACACCAAAAAAAGTGACGACCTTTAGTTTTGCTGAACTATGTCAAAAGTTGAGAGATAAGTATACACCCAAAAAAGCCACAGCTATAGAACGTGCGACATTCCGTAACAGAAACCAGTTGCCAACGGAAACAATCGAGGAGTATGTTCTACAATTGCGGAAGTTGGGCGGAAAATGTGCTTTTAAGGACCTAGAAGACCAGATTAAGGAAAAATTAATAGATGGGGTATACTCAAAATTAATACAATTTGAACTACTAAAAAGTTGTACCACAGAGATGAGTTTAGAAGACACTATTATAGTAGCAAGAACAGTAGAAGGGGCCTTAATACAAACAAAGCATAAGGAAAGTTCAGTTACAGAAATGTTTTATTATCAACAAGGACAGAAAATGGAGAGAGGAAATAATAGTAAATATAGAAATAAAGCAAGCAAGGTGAATAAAACATTAACTAATAATAACAACAGAGAAAGCAAATGTTTTTGTTGTGGTGCAAACAATCATTATAAAAAGGAGTGTAGGCTCATTAAAAAGTATTGCTCAGAATGTGGACAACAAGGCCATATTTATAAAATGTGTATGAGAAATAAAACAACACAAAAAATTTATTCAGTATCTGAGGACACAAAATCATCGGACGAACAAGAAGTTGAGGCAGAAACTTCAGCGGCACAAATGTTTAATGAGTATGAAATGTACTCAGTAAACGTAAGTAAAGTACCACCACTATATATTACATTAAATATTGAAGGAAAAACATTGGACTTTCAGCTCGACACAGGGTCGGATGTTACAGTCATTCCATGCTCAGATTGTGAGAAATTCTTTAATAATAGACAGATTAGTGATTGTAAAGTGAGATTTAAAAATTTTGACCAAACAATATCAGAACCAGTAGGCATTTTAAAGGGTTTAACAGTAAAATACAAAAATGAACAGAGGAAATTAAATGTTTTTGTTGGAAATAATAAAATACCACGTATTTTAGGTAGGGATTGGTTAAATGAGTTTAATTTATGGCCACCGAAAATGGAAACACAACATATAAATTTTAATAATCAAATTAATGAAAATTCTATTGCAGAAGCAGAACTATATGTAAAGAAAAGGTTCACGGAAGTATTTAGCCCAGGCTGGGGAAATTTTAAAGGAGAATCAATTGAACTAAAATTAAAACCAGAAGCAAAACCAAAATTTCATCCAGTAAGAAGAGTACCATTAGCATTAAAAGAAAAGGTAAAATCAGAAATCTCTCGTCTAATTGAAAATGGTAGAATTGTGCCAGTAGAATATAGTCAATGGGGCACTCCTGTAGTACCAATTTTAAAACCAGATGGATCAGTACGTCTTTGTGGTGATTACAAAACAACCATAAATCCACATCTGGAAGTTGATCACTTTCCATTACCACACATTGATGAAATATTTGAAACTTTAAAAAATGGACAATACTTCTGTGAACTTGATCTTAAAGAGGCTTATCTGCAAGCCCCATTAGAAAAAAAATCACAAGAGCTTACAACTATTGTAACAGAGGTAGGTACTTATAAATATCAATACTTACCATATGGTGTAAGCACAGGGCCTGGATCATTTCAGCGATTGATGTACAATAAATTAAGAGACATTTCAAATACCTCTGTGTTCATAGATAATATCTATATTTGTGGAGAAACCATAAATGACACACTTGCAACCTTATGCAAAGTACTGACGAAGTTGCAAGAGTGTGAGTTTAAATTAAAAATAGAGAAATGTAAATTATTTACTACAAGTATAGATGTTTTTGGTTTCAAAATAACGAAAAATGATATAAGTGTAAATCGAAAAAATATAGAACCACTTTTAAATGCAGAAGTGCCGAAAAATATTACTATGTTAAAATCATTCCTAGGAAAAGTAACTTATTACTCACGATTTTTGAAAGATATGGCTCATATAATAGCACCTTTATATGATTGTACAAAAAATAAAAAATTACAGTGGACAAAAGAATGTACTGACTCATTCAATAAAATTAAACAAAAATTAGCATGTGTTAGTAATTTAAGACATTATAATCCAAATTTGCCACTGATATTAACATGTGATGCGTCACAAGTAGCTCTAGGAGCAATAATTTCCAATAGGGATGAAAATGGAGTAGTCAGACCAATCGCATATGCTAGTAAGAAATTAAATTCAACAGAGGTAAAGTATTCAGCCATAGATAAAGAAGCAATGTCGATTATTTTTGGTGTGACCAAATTTTATAATTATATTTATGGCCGTACTTTTGAGTTAGAAACAGATAACGCAGCATTGGTAAGAATATTTGGTCCCACCAAAGGTATACCAAAAATGGCAGCAAAGAGGTTACAACACTACGCCATTTTCTTGTCAGCATTTCAATATAAAATTAAGCACATTAAAACAAGTGTAAATCCAGCAGATTTCTTGTCTCGAACATTAACCGAAAATTGTGAGGAAAATATGAATATGCATTCATTATGTTCAGAAGCAAATATAACTAACACTTACTATATAAATAATTCAGAAATTGAAATGCTAGACTGGAAATTAATTCAGAAGGAAACAAAGAAAGATCCAATTTTATCCACAGTAATTAGATACTTAAGTGATGGATGGCCCGATGTAAAAAACTTGAATAAAGATTTGTTATCATATTATAATAAGAAAACGGAACTAAGTGTTGACAGAGACTGTTTATTTTGGGGGTATAGAATAATAATACCAACAGAATTGAGAGTGTCTGTTTTAAATGAGTTGCATAAAAGTCATTTTGGCATTGTTCGAATGAAGCAATTAGCAAGATCTTTCTTTTGGTGGCAAGGTTTAGATAAAGAAATAGAAGGTATTACTTTTAATTGTATAACTTGTATGAAAAATCGAAAAAATCCGCAAAAGACCATGCAACCATGGCCAGCACCACCATCTGTTTGGTATCGTATACATGCAGACTTTTTAGGACCATTTTATAACAAAATGTATCTTGTGGTCATTGACAGTTATTCAAAGTGGCCTGAAATATATGAGATGAATAACATTACTGCAAGTAAAACCATTGAAGTTTTTAAAAATATATTTTCTAGATTTGGGTATCCAGCTCACTTGGTAACTGATAATGGACCAACTTTTACTAGTTCAGAATTTAATGACTATTGTAAAATGATAAATGTTAAACATACATACTCCCCACCATACCATCCAGCTACTAATGGAGCAGCAGAACGATTTGTCGAAACATTTAAGTCACATGTAACAAAAATTAAGGAAAGTGGAAATAGTTTAATATCTGCTGTTAATTTGTTTCTCTTTGATTACAGAAATATGCCTCATAGTTTAACCGGTGTGACACCGGCCAGACTGATGTTAGGTAGGGAACTTAGAAACAGATTTACATTATTAAGACCTCCAGCGATGGTAGATAAATCCTATGATTTGATGGAAAAACAAGTTAACAGCAAGGTAGGAAACCGAAAGACAGATTTCGTTCTTGGTGAAAAAGTCATGGTTAGGGATTACAGGAAAGGATATAAACCATGGATTCTAGGGATTATAATAGAGGAATCAGTTCCAAATATTACATATATAGTGGATGTAGATGGGAATAGGTGGAAAAGGCATGTAAATCAATTGCTTAGATGTAGTGAAAGTTTAGAAATAAAATGAAAACATTTTTTAGTTTTAAGAAACATCATTGTTTATTATCTTTATAAGTTCGTAGGACATTATTATAATTGTATGCTTTGCATGATGCCAAGAACTTAAAAAGAAAATAGCTAGAATTAAGTAATGTATTGTAATTGCATTTGTTTTTGTTTTTTATTTAAGTTCGTAGGACTTCCTTAGGGTTGTATGTAATACATGATGCCAAGAATTAAAAAAAAAAAAAAAAACAAAAGCAACAAGTTGATACATAAAATTAGCATAATAAGTTTCTATAATAATATAAAAACATAAATATACCAACATACGAGTACATGGTGTTTAGTATGAGTGTGTTTTCTTCTTAATTGGTAGGGGAGAGAACCTTGTATTCATTTTGATAAGTGGTAACGTGATTCAAGTTTGTATTACAAAATAAGATTTGTACTTATTTTATGTAGGGAAGAGTGTCAGGTATTCGATTGTATGTTTTGTCTCGCTCTCGCTCTCTTGTCATTTCGTTACTGTGCTAGTGGCATACGCTCTGATTTAATAAACCTATATTAATTAATTGTAGTGTTTAATTTGAAGATACAACAGCCAAAATAGCAAGATTCAAATGTGCGAGTGATATAAGTGAGCTCAAAGCCAACAAAGGCTAGTGTTTTTGTTATAAATCTAGGTACAAACTATATTATGTGTAATTAGTGTTTAAATCTAATATATATAACTCGCTTTCAACAAGAACCTGGATTTAGTAAACAACTGCAACTCTGAAGTGAGTACAAATAATTTAAAATCGTGGATCTCAACCCTGAGCAGATATTTATTTCATGTTAACATTAGATCATTAAAAAAGAATTATAATGAACTTATAGTTACCTGTAAAGATTACCTATACCTACTCGATGTCATTATCATAACAGAACCAAATGTACCGTTTTACCTATTGGATATTTATAATATCCTTGGCTTTGATCTTAATAGTTACACTAGACAAAATAGAAAGGGTGGTGGGGTGCTTGTTTATAGACAAACGGGTCTAGCGGCCTCTGTGCGGGACCCACCCTTTATAATGAAAACTGCTGAATGTGTCCTTGTAAATGTAAGGAAAAATAACCAAGACATACTTATTCTAGCTATTTACAGACCACCTAAAATTAACCAAATAAACAAACTATTACAATTTCTTGATGAACTCAAGTTGTTATTAAAATACTTATCTAACTCTAGCAAAGTGGTAATTTGTGGTGATATTAATATAAACTTATTGGACACATGTAATAAACAAGTTTTATATTACGAGGAGATAATGGCTGAATATGGTTTCTCTAGATGTATCAGCAAAGTAACTAGAAGAGAAATAATAAAGAGTAAAATTGTAGAATCTTGCCTAGATCATATTTTTGTCAGACTTCCTTCTTTTGCGCTGTATTCAGGTTTTATTGAACATAAAATGGCGGATCACTATTGTGTCGTTTTAGCCGCTAGCGGCGCCGGGGGGGCGACGGGTGCCCTCGCCGCGGTGCCGCCTGGGGGCGGGGGCGGGGGCGGCCCGCGGCGGGGTGACCCGCTCTTTGAATCCCGCCGCGTATTCAATAATACATTAGTTTATGAAAAGCTCGGCTCCATTTCGTTCGATTCTCTATTGTCCATAAATTGTCCTGTGAAATTGTATAACGAACTGCACAACACATTTATATCAGTGTATGAATCTTCTCACCAGATCAAAAAGATTAAAGTAAGTGGAAGAGATAACAAGGGATGGGTAAATGTCAAGATGAAGCGTATAATACAAGAAAGAGATAGATTGTTTTATGTATGGTACACAGATAAAAATAATAGTATTAAAAGATTAAATTATACGAAATCTAGGAATAAATGTACAATTTTTTTCTCTAAAACCAGGAATGAATTTGAGAATCGAAAAATTGTTGAATGTAATGGCAATGTTAAAAACATTTGGGAAAATATTAATGAAATGTTAGGTGTTACAAAAAAATCGACAGACGAAAGTATCTTACGTCATATGAGAGATAAAAGTAAACAAGAAATTGCCGATAACTTTGCCAGTTCATTCAAGGATGACATTAATTGCATTATACATGATTGTAAGATAACATGTTTGGACCGTAATGACTATGTTAAGGAAGCCAACGTATCAATGAGGTGGAGAAAAGTAACGTAAAAGTAAAGTAAGTTAAATGAGCAGTAACAAATCTCCAGGATCAGATAATATAAGAATGCGGAATCTTAAATTCATAGGCGATAAAGTAAGCTCGGTTATGGCACACCTTGTCAACCTTTGCTTGACACATTCCACATTCCCCTCTAAACTAAAAGAAGCTGTGGTTAGACCTATCTATAAAAAGGGTGATCATAAAGTCTATGGAAATTATCGGCCTATAGCTATATTGTCTAGTATTAAAAAGGTTGTTGAAAAGTGTATCATTAACCAGCAAAACAAGTTTCTCCAGTCATATGGTATAATTAACGAATGTCAACACGGCTTTCAAAATGGCAAAAGTACTTCGACACTACTTACAAAATTTACAGATGAAATTAACGGCTATCTTAATGACAAGAAATTTATAGTTACTGTGTTTTTCGATTTTAAAAAGGCCTTCGATAGCCTTCGGCACGACACGCTACTAAGAGCGATGGCGGAATGTGGCATCGGCGGGCCTCTCAACAACTTGTACCGAGATTACCTCACGGACCGCTCCTACCGAGTGAAGGTGGGTGAGGAGTACAGCTCACCACCCACAGGGACAGATCGCGGGGTGCCGCAGGGGTCGGGCAGTGGTGCATGTAAATAGCCTGTGCAACGTAGTCCACCATTGCTCAGCGTACATGTTCGCGGATGACCTGTGCACGCTGCGGGCCGGCCGCGACATGGACGAGGTCTCGCGTCTCGTGCAGGAGGATATCGACAGTATCACTCGCTGGGCGCATGACAATGGTATTGTAATCAATTCAGATAAAACGAACCTACTTGTTATTCAGTCTTACTCATGTATCCCTAAGGTATCATGCGGATTGGTTGCTCATGGCTTCTCTTGTATACATAATAATTTTTTAAATTGCAATTGTCAGACTATTACAAGAGTACCACAAGTAAAATACCTCGGCATGTTTATCGATGAAAATATGGGTTGGATAAGTCATGTGGATTATATTGTAGGCAAGCTTCGCATATTGCTATGTAAATTTAATCAGCTTAGTTATAAAGTTCCTAAAATATTAAAAACTATTTATCTTTCGTTGGTTGATTCCATTGTTAGTTATGGTATTGAGTGCTATGGTTCGACATTCAAAACTCATTTAGACAAAATTGAAACTTTATAAATTAAATTCCTAAAACTACTGGTAAACAAAAAATCTAAAGCCAAACTAAATCATGATTATAGAAAGCTGTTTAAGATACGCAATATCCTTCCAGCATCGTTAAAATATAAACACGCTGTAGCCGTAAGCAACCATGGCAGTCAGAACCATAAATTACCTAAGCAGCACGGTTTCAATACAAGATCTGTAGCTCAAGGAAAATTTGAAACTTTAAAAGTAATTAACTACTTCGGTGGTAGAATGCTAAAAAGACAGATTCCTAGAATAATGAATGAAATGCCATCTCTTATTAGATTTGAGATGAATAGAAACAAATTTTCAGTCATGTATAAAACATACCTTCTAGATAGTATCCTGAGTACCTAATTGCCTGGCGAGATCTTCAATGTATAAGTTCCTACTTAGTTGACTACCATCATAGTTACCTATATTGTTATCATAAATTGTTTTCGACTATTTCTGTGTCTTAAGTAATTCTTAATATGAAGTGCGACTCCCGACCCACAGACAAACCATACTCAAACTTGGTTTTGTGGGATGTATGTTTAGCCCATAAGTATTTTTTATGCAATAAACTCATTCTATCTATCTATTGGCCATGTAAAATTTATATGAGTATTCAAAAAACTTTGGCGAATTAATCAGCTACAGGTAAATATTAATTTATGTTATTTTGTAGATTTTCTAATGCTTTATATATTTTATTGGATACATTAGGGATAGCGGATGATTTCATTAATTATTTCGGCCCAGAAATAACAGAAATACGTTGATAGTAGCGTATTTACAATATTTTTTCTTTTGTCTAAGAAATATCGATAGCCATGTAAAAAAAAATATATCCATGTGAAAATATATCCAAGTGAAAGGAGTCTCCATAAGACTCAGCTCATTAGTTGAGTAGCTTGCAAAATAGGTGCGCCGCGCTCAATTCTAGTTTTAGTTTGTTTTGCTTGACTCTCTTTGGCGCTACGAGAGATTTAGCAATATGGAATTGTACCTTTACATTGCCAACGGCATACTGGGTTCTCTTGTACTTGCTACAGTACCCAGCTCAGACGCATCTCAAAGACCGTGTAATGAATAAGAAACCGCTCCGGGTAATGCTATACACCTTAGAATCTGTAAGCGTGACAGATGATTGACGTCGTGCATAAGCTCACCCCATTGTGCTGGCTAAGCCTCAGTGATGGGTTCATCCCAGCTTACTCCGTCGGAGAACAATGACTGAAGGAACACCTTGAATCTGAAAATAATAGGTGCACAATATCCGCATAGATCGTACAGCCTGGCTTTAGTGTAAGTACGCTTCGCTTCGAAACGAGCTGTTTAATAGGCATATTAATATGATATGCCATGGTATCTGTAGCTGGTTTCCAATGGATACCTAGTACCTTGATGAAGGTTTTATCATCCGAGTCAAATTGATGAGGTGATTCGCAGTTCTCCACCGGCGAATCATCTAGGATTTCCGGAGAGTTGGATGACCGCTTCCTGAGTTTGGAGCCTACGGTTTGCATGACTTGTATGAGTTCTGACTTCATCTGCAGCGCCCCCTCCACGGAGTCTGCATCTTTGAAGATATCATCCACGAATATATCCTTCTGAATGACCCTGTAAGCACGTGAGTTCGGGTGCTTTATCTTCCAGTCCTCGGCGAGGCGCTTCATGTCCACGCCTTTTGGACTTAGAACTCTGTCACAAATTGAGTATAAGCAACTTGTCATTACCGTCTTTTTACTTCCCTTTCTAAACTGGTTCCGCATCTTTTCAGTTCTGGGGTCGTTTTGTGATCTTGCAGTTACAGCTAGGATGTATATGTCAACAAAATAAACACTACTTACACGATACACTTTTTCGAGTGTAACCTCATTTTGAAAGGTACGCATATTTTTTCAACCATGATTTAACAAACAAGTGGTAACTTTCTGTTGTAACATGCCAGTATTGTTTTTACAATGCATGTTGAATGAGACCTGCAACCGACCGACAATGGACAGTAAAGCTATTTGGTTTCTATTTCAAAGTTTACAGTTACATTTCAAAACAGTACAGTTAAATTGGTACGCGCTGTAACAAAGCATGTATATACCTATTCATGTTCATACGACCTCGGCTCTCGTTTCAAACAATATGTAGGGTATTGTGCAGGAAAGTTTTGTAGGGATTTTAGAAGTTGAAAATATTGTCGAGTTTACCTCGCGCAGCAAAGTTTGTCCAGCAATAGAATTCTGCTAACAATGTCTCAAAGTACAGAATCGGAAAAGCTGGGCCGGGAAGCGTATTAATTTCGTATGTAGCTAATTACGTTTCCATGGAGGAAGTATCTTTGGAAGATTCCAATGTGCTACATTTTTTTGGTTATATATTGTTACGGGTATACGTACCTTGACCGGAGTTATCTGTGTATGCACCATACAGATGTATGGTATACAATAAGCAGAGTTCAGGGTAAGCATATTCCTGGAATAATAGTCAGAAGCTTCGGGGAGTATATAATATTTTCATGGTGTACCATTAACAAAGTGCAGGGATCAAGATCAGCCTTGTTACTTTGCTAGAGTAGCAAAATATACACGAAAAAAGTAACTTTGTTGGAGAAGCAACGGTGAATTGATAAAAGCACAAAGAAAGTGTAAAATAAAACAGTTCCCACTCGATTCACACTTTATTTTGTTTCACCAATCACACCGTAACACGTTTCACCAATCACACCGTAACACTTTACTTTCAGCAGTTATAATCAGTTCCCACTCGGGTTACACCTTATTTGTTTTCACCAGTCACACTATAACACTTCACTATTAGAACTTGTTTATCCGAAGCACTTTACAACAGCAATGGCGCGCTCCGCTCGAGCGCCACCTTTTATATTTTCTAGGTTCGCGCGAAAACTGAGCGCCTCGTGCACCGGAAATACAGTTTTTACCAAATTTTACACAATAATGTGTAACGTTGTAAGTTGCCGTTGTCTTCACTCTATCATTAACTGGTCTTATTTTAAATTTAAGTAGTAATTCTCTTAATAAAACTACCAAACGAGGCTAGTAATCACAGTATTAATTTTCACGCGCTGTACTAGCAACATTCCACTGTTGACAACTCACTCGCTCTGCTATGATTGGCCCGTTTTAAACTAACTAGCCGTGACCGCAACTTGACTTTGCGGCGCCGGCGTCATTCCGAAAACTCACTCAGCACTATACGCACGTCCGTCCTACTGGCGCTCTGTAACGGTCCCTTTTTACCGTACGCCGACGAACGACTCTAAACAGTAATTACTTACGTTTAATCATAACGTACTACTAGTAGTTACGTTTTAGTTTTGTCTGTGCTTCATATTAACCCCGATTGAGGTGAGTGGTGAAAGATACTGTTTTAAAATCATCTTACCGTTAGGTACTTTCGGGCTTACTCATTTGTGTCCAGAATCATCTCATTTCATTTATTGCTTGTTGCGTTTTATTCCTTTTAGACTCGCTAATTATTATTTCGCGATATTCACATCGCATTGTAACGCAAATTGCTACCCGCTTTTAGACACGCGTTAGTGTGTCTTGGCTTCTTATAGAATGTCTGGAAAATATGTTCAGCTTACTAAATTATACTAGCTACCTTTTTGTGTGGAAATTGTTGATTGTTACCGGCAGATTTCATATTTGGGCATTTCATAAAATGTCCGGATTGTTTGCATAATGTCCCAAGTGAGGTCTGCCGATAAACAAATAAATATCCTTTTTTCATATATAGAAATAATTAATGTTACCGGCAGATTGCACATTTGGACATTTTGTAGAATGTCCGATTATTTGTAAAATGTCCCAGGTGGGGTCTGCCGATAACAAATATGAATGCTTGCTTGTTTTTATTCCTAGCACTGTATTTTCCTTTGTATATGTAACTCCGTTCTGATTGTTACCACCACGACAACACTATTCTTTTCTTGGCGGGTGGAGCATTCGGACGGAGTGCAGTAACAGATGTTAAAGGAGGAACGGTTTCGAATTCCAGTTCGGGGTTCCTGGCACCTCTTCGGGATCACCGCTTTTCCTCGCTACCCTACGGTTTCCCGGTTCCTGGCACCTCTTCGGGATCACCGCTTTTCCTCGCTACCCTACGGTTTCCCGGTTCCTGACACCGCTTCGGGCTAACCTGCTTCCCTGCTCCGGCTGCATTCGGACCGTTACTTCTCCGACGTCAGCGGCACTCCGACTACGGCAAAACCCGCAGGGAAGATTCGTTGCTGCGTAACCAGGGTCAGACTACATTTGGAGAACCCACGTTAAATAAAATTTCTTGTTGGCTACCTATTTGGAATCTTTTTTATTCCTCTCCAAGTAGGGACGTCACAGTGGCGCCCATAACGTGGTTAGTCTGGCCTTGCTTACGCTGTAAGTAGTTAGTTGTTTGTGTGTGCGTGTTTTTGTAAACGTTTACCTGTGTTGTAATTTTGGTTTTGCTTAGCAACTTCTGTGTACGTGGTTATTATTCAAACTTTTAAATTGTAGTGTTTTTTTCAAATTCCTACGTTGGTTTTAATTTCTCGTTCTCTTATAAAAAAATTAACCACCTACCCACTAGTTGCAATATTTTTATTTGCAGTTTTAACATATATATTTTTTTCTACATCGTCATTCACTTCATTCATACCGTCAAAACCTAACGTACATAAATCATTTTGTAACAGAACGGAGACTAATTAGTAGCGTCATTTTCAATTCCTTGATTTCTCTTCCTGTGCTGTCCCGGGAAATCAAAAAAGAATACGGCAGTTGCATTTCCTCCTGTGCATGTCGTAAGAGGCGACTAAAGGAATCAGTACACTTTCACTACTCATCTCTTTGGTATTTATTATTTGAGCTGCATCATGTCTTTTCAAATTAAGTTTCTCTCTCTAAACAAAGCAGAACTGGAGTACGAAGTTGCCATCAGAGGTGAAAACCCAGGCACTACCGTAGAAATTTTACGTAAACAAATAACTAAACTTGTGACAGAATACCCGTCAGAGGACGTTCTGTTATCTCACCTTGAACCTAAGGACGACTTACTTGCAGTCGTCAAAATCTTGGACAAAGTGCAATCTACTCTTGACGGACCTGCACCAGATAGATCCTCTCTTCTTAGGACACAAAATCTGATGCACCATGTCTATCACAGATTAAGTCGGGTACCTACGGATGAAAAGTTCGAAACGGGCCATGATCAACTGTCGGAGATTTACCGAAAATATTATTCGAAGATCCTAGCTCTCTTATCACAAGCAAAGGATCCCCTTTCAATATCTTCCTCGTCTAATACTGCGTGTAGGGAATCAACGCCATCTGTTAGTGGCGCGAGCGTGATTTCTGTAACTTGCGAGCGTAGCAATACTTCCGAACTTAGTAAATTGAAGTACGACGGGAAATCATGTGTTCGGGCTTTTATCGAAAGGGTTTCGGAACTGTGTCAGGCCAGAAATATTTCGGACTCCAAACTTCTGTCCTATGCAACGGAAATTTTCACCGATCAAGCATTGCACTGGTTCCGAAGTATAAGAGATAGCGTTAACAACTGGTCGGATCTCAAATCTCTGTTGTTAGAGGATTTCAGCCAAACTGACTATGATTATCGTCTACTTTCTGAAATTAGGGCTCGCACTCAGGGCGAATCAGAAACGATAACCATTTATCTTTCCATAATGGCAGGAATGTTTTCGCGCTTATCGAAACAATTATCCGAAGAGGACAAATTAGAGATACTATTGCACAATATCCGGCCATGTTATGCGAGTACGTTGGCCTCGGCAACTCAGATTGTGGATATTGGGGTATTGAGAACGTTGTGCAAAAATTACGAAAATATACAAACCCGTATGTCACACTTTCGCGAGCCACCAACGATTACCACACACACACTAGCACCCGAATTTGCTTACAAGCCATGTAAGACGAAATCTGACAACCATGTCTCTGCGATCGCTCCTGCAACAACTGTAAAGTCAAATAACTTTTGTCTAAGATGCCGCTCTAACACTCACGATCTTCGTCAGTGTAAGGTTAGTCGTGACGTCATCGTCTGTTTTGGGTGCGGTAATAAAGGTGTAAAGAAACCTGAATGCCCTAAATGTACTCCTACCGTTCAAAAAAACTAATTAGCCAGAATTGGGACGGTTCTAAGGGTCATTTCGATAGAGTAGATTTTGAAAAATGGCTACAAACCCTTAGAAACTTCTTCTCTAGTTTCAGAGTCGCCTCAATTCTGGATAGTAAACCAACAAAGGACAGTAGACCCTATATTTCCGTTAGAATCGGGGACATCCCTGCTTCTGGTCTACTCGATTCTGGATCTGCTGTCACTATTCTCGGCAATGATTCTCATAAATTATTGTCGGACCATGGTCTAAAAGTATTTACCGATGATTGTATCTCCGTGACTGCTGCTGGAGGCCAGTCCCTTCAAAGTATTGGCTACATCAATCTTCCCATTCACTTTGAAGAACAATTCCACATTATTAAGGGTTACGTGTTACCAAATGTGGACAGCCCACTTATCCTAGGCATTGACTTTTGGCGGATTTTCAATATTTGTCCCAAATACTTAGGTAGCATCACCTTGTCCAACTCTTCTTTGGCAGAAATAAGTATCGACAAAAATGAGACTTTTATACAGTCTTACGATAATCTCTCTGATTCACAAAAGTCCACAGCCGATTCAATTGTCAGTCAATTCCAGGAAATCTCCACTGACAGTATGGGCCTTGGTAGAACTAGTCTTATAACTCACCATATCGATACTGGTGACTCTCAACCTATAAGACAACGTTACTATCGAATGTCACCTGAGAAGCAGCGAATTTTGGTAGAGCAAGTCGACGAAATGCTAGCGTTAGATGTAGTTGAACCTTGCGAGAGCGCTTGGTCGTCCCCTGTCCTCATTGTCTATAAAAAGAATGGACAACCTCGCTTTTGCCTCGACAGCCGTAAACTGAATTCGGTCACAAAAAAGGACGCATATAACCTACCCTATATAACTGAAATATTAGACAACCTACGCGATGCAAAATTCTTATCTAGCGTAGATTTGTCGAAAGCGTTCTGGCAAATTCCAATAGCTCCAGAAGATCAAGACAAAACTGCATTCTATGTTCCAGGCAGAGGAACTCTCCGTTTTAAGACCACTGCTTTCGGTCTCACCAATGCCCCTGCCACTCAACAAAGGCTTGTCGATCTTCTGTTCGGGAATTTTGATCTAAAGGCGTTCGCATATTTAGATGATATTATTATCATCAGCAGCAGCTTTGAGGAACACGTGTCCTTACTACTAGGCGTGCTGCATAAATTAAAACAAGCGAACTTATCCATCAACCTTGAAAAATGCAAGTTCTTCAGAAATGAGTTGAAGTACTTGGGTTATGTTGTGGATGCGCATGGCCTTCGCACTGATCCTGAAAAAGTCGAGGCTATCCTTAATTTCCCAACACCCACAAAAAAAAAGGATCTTAAACGCTTCCTTGGAACAGCCACGTGGTACCGCCGTTTCGTCCCCAACTTTAGCACTATTGCCGGACCACTCAACCAGCTGACTTCAAGTAAGAAGAACGCACCCAAGTTTCAGTGGACAACTGAAGCTGATGATGCTTTTAATAAGCTAAAAGAGTGTCTTGTATCAGCCCCGGTTCTCTCTTGTCCCAATTACGATTTACCGTTCGAAGTACACACTGATGCGAGCAATTTTGGGATTGGTGCCATGCTCACACAAACGATTGATGGTAAAGAACATCCGATTGCATACATGAGTAGGGCGTTGTCGGGATCTGAGAAGAACTACAGTATAACCGAGAGGGAGACGCTAGCAGTTTTAACCGCTCTAGAACACTGGCGGTGTTACTTGGAAAACGGAAAAACCTTTACCGTTTACACCGACCACTCCGCGCTCAAATGGTTCTTGTCACTGGACAACCCTACCGGAAGACTAGCACGCTGGTGTGTGAGGTTGTCTGCCTTTAATTTCGAACTTAAACATCGTCGTGGGGTCGATAATGTCATTCCAGATGCACTATCTCGTGCTTTCCCATGTGCTTCTATCAGTACGGTCAACTCTAATTTGACTACTACTGACACATGGTACAAAAACATTTATAACGGTTGTTTAGAAAAGCCGAACCTCTTTCCTAACTACTTGATCGAAGGTGGTGCTCTCTATCGCCACTCCAAAAATAAGTGCGAAATGATTTCGGAGTTTTCCTGGAAGGAAGTGGTGCCGAAAGAATTGCGTGACAGCGTCATAGAGGAGAATCATGCTGACCCTACTGCTGCTCACTTGGGTATTTTCAAGACCTATCGACGCTTACTTCTTCGATACTACTGGCCGGGCATGCACCAAGACGTCGTACGTTTTGTTGGTTCTTGTTCAAAATGTCTCACTTACAAACCACAAAACCATCCGACGCTGGGTACGATGGGTCGACCTAAACAATGCTCACGGCCGTTTCAAATGATATCCATTGATTTCATAGGTCCACTTCCGGTCAGTCGAAAGCAGAATAGTTATATTTTGGTCGTAACATGTTGCTTCTCAAAATATTGCCTTATTTTTCCCATGCGACGCGCTACTTCGGAAGCTGTCGTCAAGGCTCTGGAGGACTCTGTGTTTCTGGTCCACGGAATCCCACAGACAATATTCCTTGACAATGGTACCCAGTTTATTAGCTCGGTAACAAATACCCTCTTTAAGAAATACAAGATACCTAACGTATTCTTCTCTCCGAGATATACTCCGCAAGTAAACACTGTCGAGCGCTATAACAAAACAATAGTTACATGTATTTCCACCTACGTGGACAATGACCACAGAACCTGGGACACTAATATTCCCAAAATACAGTATGCCATTAACAACTCCGTCAATGAAGCAACTGGCTACACTCCATCGTTCCTCGTGTACGGACGAGAAACGGTTACTTGTGGTTCTCATTATACAGATAACGATCTGGGTGAGGAACTACTATTTCTGCCACGCGACATTTACGCTGAAAATCTGGGTCACCTGTCAAAATATTTTGATAAGGTACAGGCATCTCTTTGGCACGCACATAAAAAAAATACGGCGCACTATAATCTTAGGCGGAAAGAGGCAGAATTCAGCGTAGGCGACATTGTCCTAAAACGTGCTTATGTCTTGAGTGATAAAGACAAGTACTTTAGTAAAAAGTTAGCGCCCAAATATACCAAATGTCGCGTCTCCGCTAAGAAATCACCCTTGGTATACATTTTAGAGGATATGACGGGAAAGGACTTAGGCACCTGGCATGTTAAGGATCTAAAACTAGTTAAGAATATTTAGAATTAGGTTTTGGATTTTCATTACGTATGAAAACCCTTTACTGGGCGAGGGGGTATTGTAACGTTGTAAGTTGCCGTTGTCTTCACTCTATCATTAACTGGTCTTATTTTAAATTTAAGTAGTAATTCTCTTAATAAAACTACCAAACGAGGCTAGTAATCACAGTATTAATTTTCACGCGCTGTACTAGCAACATTCCACTGTTGACAACTCACTCGCTCTGCTATGATTGGCCCGTTTTAAACTAACTAGCCGTGACCGCAACTTGACTTTGCGGCGCCGGCGTCATTCCGAAAACTCACTCAGCACTATACGCACGTCCGTCCTACTGGCGCTCTGTAACGGTCCCTTTTTACCGTACGCCGACGAACGACTCTAAACAGTAATTACTTACGTTTAATCATAACGTACTACTAGTAGTTACGTTTTAGTTTTGTCTGTGCTTCATATTAACCCCGATTGAGGTGAGTGGTGAAAGATACTGTTTTAAAATCATCTTACCGTTAGGTACTTTCGGGCTTACTCATTTGTGTCCAGAATCATCTCATTTCATTTATTGCTTGTTGCGTTTTATTCCTTTTAGACTCGCTAATTATTATTTCGCGATATTCACATCGCATTGTAACGCAAATTGCTACCCGCTTTTAGACACGCGTTAGTGTGTCTTGGCTTCTTATAGAATGTCTGGAAAATATGTTCAGCTTACTAAATTATACTAGCTACCTTTTTGTGTGGAAATTGTTGATTGTTACCGGCAGATTTCATATTTGGGCATTTCATAAAATGTCCGGATTGTTTGCATAATGTCCCAAGTGAGGTCTGCCGATAAACAAATAAATATCCTTTTTTCATATATAGAAATAATTAATGTTACCGGCAGATTGCACATTTGGACATTTTGTAGAATGTCCGATTATTTGTAAAATGTCCCAGGTGGGGTCTGCCGATAACAAATATGAATGCTTGCTTGTTTTTATTCCTAGCACTGTATTTTCCTTTGTATATGTAACTCCGTTCTGATTGTTACCACCACGACAACACTATTCTTTTCTTGGCGGGTGGAGCATTCGGACGGAGTGCAGTAACAGATGTTAAAGGAGGAACGGTTTCGAATTCCAGTTCGGGGTTCCTGGCACCTCTTCGGGATCACCGCTTTTCCTCGCTACCCTACGGTTTCCCGGTTCCTGGCACCTCTTCGGGATCACCGCTTTTCCTCGCTACCCTACGGTTTCCCGGTTCCTGACACCGCTTCGGGCTAACCTGCTTCCCTGCTCCGGCTGCATTCGGACCGTTACTTCTCCGACGTCAGCGGCACTCCGACTACGGCAAAACCCGCAGGGAAGATTCGTTGCTGCGTAACCAGGGTCAGACTACATTTGGAGAACCCACGTTAAATAAAATTTCTTGTTGGCTACCTATTTGGAATCTTTTTTATTCCTCTCCAAGTAGGGACGTCACAAATGGCAACATGAAATTGCTTAATTGTTATAAATATTAATAAAGCTAAATAATACTAAAGTAATTGAATCTGTATAATGCTAACATTCGTCCATCCTGACAATACGATTGCGTCCTCGCAATGTAACAATCAAAATACTTCTAACTTTGTGTAATAAATTGAAAATATTGACACAATATAAGAGAAAAAAAAAATATTTTTTCATATTTATTAACAATACAGGTTATGATTAGTCAGAGCTTAACTATATACTAGACTTTATACCATGTTAATAATTACAGTAGAAATCCTTAACAAAGGAAAAGTGCAGAAAGGAAAAAAATAATGGTACAGAACTCACTAACTACCCTACTTGGGCTACCCTAGCTACAAAACATATGAAAAATCCTCGTTGTAATTATTATTATCATATTAGAGATCTTACCTAATAAAAAAAAACTTTATAAATACTTATCACTGAAAACTTTAGTTACAATTGAATACCTCAAATAAACGCTTTGCAAATTTTCACACATGCTTACATTCACACCCAACCACATGTAGCCTACACAACGACGTTTATTCAACATCAGTATTATCATTAGACTGTGTAGTATCACTGTCATCTGGCGCTTGAAATGCTAACCATGGATATATTTTATCTACCGGAAAGACACCTTTGTATACAGCTTTACCCTTTTTTTTTGTTATCGTGGTATCCTCAACTTCGTACCTGTCGTTTGGCAACACCGTTATAATTCTATAGGGACCTAAACACTTACTAATTAGTTTTTTACTTTTACCCTTTTCTCCGATCTCTCGCTCAACTCTAACTAGTTGCCCAACTTTGAATTGACGTGGCTGACAACGTGAAAGGTCAAACCTGTTTTTCTGCTTTTGTTGTGCTTTTGTTACTTTATCGTTCGCTTCCTCTCTAAGCTGAGCAACATCAGTTGTTACGGCATTTTCATCATTATTTACTGCAAATTTTAAACTACTTTCGCTGTCCCCAGTAAGTCTTAGACCAAACAGCAACTGCGCTGGTGTTTTCCCAGTACTTTTGTTTATAGTATTATTTAATCCCCATTGAACCCGTAGTAATTGTTCATCCCATATTTTTTCGTTTGCATCATGAACCATTGTCGTCAACGCGTCCAATACCGTACTGTTATACCCTGTCTTAGCTACCCTTCTGGCTGACAATACCTTTATTTCTATCCGTCATCAAATTCTATTCCAGACTCTTTTACTCGTTGCTAATGGCAGTCAGTCTACGTTGGTCACTCTGAGGGTTAAGACCTTTCCCTTTATAAAGTATTTCTAAGTTTAATTATCACGGAATTTGTGTTAAATTCACAAAATATTAATTCTAATAAAACTAATTATCGTCAATAAAGTTTTAATAGTTTTTTTAAAAACCTTCTGACGCAGCGCGTCATAACATTTGGTGGCAGCGTAAAGGGATTTTAAGAAATTATCCCTGGTGTAACGTCTCCGTTTATAAACACTGTTTTCTCTGTTTAAAAAAATAAAAGTGCTCTTTGTGACTGTGCAAAGTACAGTGTGACCCGTAGCTCAACCCTGTTTTTAATCTAACTCTGTGTTTTGTGTCTCCGTCCCTTCACTGCGTCAAGCTAAGGGTAGCAAACCCTTAAGCTCATCATAATTTTGTGTCTCCGTTTCATCACTGCGTCGAGCTTAGGGTAGTGAACCCTTGAGCTCATCATCGACCCGACTCCGTTTCTTCGTTGTGCCGAGTTTGGGGTAGTTAACCCTTGAACTCGTCACCCTGACTCCGTTACTCCACTGCGTTAAACCTTTGGAAGGTTTATCTCCACGTCATTGTAAACCTTGCAACTTGCAAAGGTTTACCCGTACTGCAAACTCGCCGTGGGCGAGCTGTATCTACGAGTTCATCGCGTTGCAATTTCCGAGAAACATCATGATAACAAGTAGTGCGATTGCATACATGTAAGTGTTTTGACTCATAACTTTTGTGAACGTGACAATCATATCCCGTTGCAAGTACAGTGATTATTATATTACGCTGAGTTTTATAACTTTTATCGCCCACCGTGTTGGTCGATGTTATTGTTCGTGCATTATTAAGCTGTGTATTATTTTATGAACATTATACTTTGTTATGACTGAAGATAAGCCAGTCACGACACTTCCTATAGATAATCCAAGTGGGAGCACAACTGCTCTATTTACAATGTCGTCAATTGACTTAAACATTTTAATCAAATTTGTGCCGAGATTCGATGGCACTAGGGAAAAACTTAATGCATTCCTGAATAATTGTAGTAATGCTATAAAATTAGCATCTGCAACACAGCAAGATGTGCTGTTTAAATACATACTAAGTCAGTTAGAAGGGCGCGCCGAAGCCGCGTGCACTATCAAAGAATTTGAAAACTGGGTTCAGTTAGAACAGTTTTTAAAGGCCCAGTTCGGTGAGCGAAAACATTACGCTCACTTATTGTCGGATTTACAGGATTGCCGACAAAATAACGAGACTGTCAACCAATTCGCTCTCCGTTTAGAGTCTTGTCTGGCTCAGTTGTTGACTGAAATCAACATTAGCATTCCCACTAAAAAGAAAGGCGAATTGGCTGGCCGGCTCGCGGCAATGCAAGACCTTGCCATGCATACATTTGTGATAGGCTTAAAACCTAAGCTTTCTATGGTTGTAAGATGTCAAAATCCAGAAACCCTGAATGAAGCTATTAATCTAGCTGTTTCCGAAGAAAAGTTACTTCAAAGCGCTTTTAATAGGGGTCATGCTGCAAATTGTCCCCTCACTCAGAGTCGTCCATCGTGGCAGAAAAAGAAAGAGGATCATTTTAAACCACAGGTCCATACTATGTCCACTTCCACTGCGTCCTCACAACGAGCATCCTCTTCAAAGAACTACGAATCCCAAAACATTTCTTGCAAATATTGCAGATCCGTTGGTCACAGCATTGACCAATGTATAAAATTAGCTCATAAGAAGAAGAATGAAAACTTTTCTTCAAAGAGTCCTAGGGCCTCTGTCAACTTTGCCGGTGAAGACACCACCGACAACGCGTCATGTCAAGATGACGATGACATCAATCAGTCAAACGATTGTACTGATGATGATAATTGCAATTGCGATTTAAACTAAACCCGGTCCCAAGTAGACGTCGTACGGGACCTGCAAATATACAAACCGGCGTCCTAAATTTAAAAAACACTGCGTCACACACTGAGTCCAACACTGCGTCACATAATAAACCCCTCACTGAATCCAACACTGCGTCTAACACTGAGTCCAACACTGCGTCACACACTGCGTCACACACTGAGTCCCACACTGAGTCCAACACTGCGTCACATACTAAGTCCCTCACTGAGTCCAACACTGCGTCCAACACTGAGTCCAACACTGCGTCCAACACTGAGTCCGACACTGCGTCACATACTAAATCCCTCACTGAGTCCAACACTGCGTCCAACACTGAGTCTAACACTGTGTCACACACTGAGTCCAACACTGAGTTCAATAATAAGTTAAACTCTGCATTACACATCAAGACACCTGATTTAAACGTCTTTGAAGTTTCTTCTAACACTTCGAGGAGATACTTACCTCATGTCTCGTTGCAGACAAAACTGTCCAAACGAAAACTATTGTTTTTGATTGACACTGGAGCATCCTTTAGTCTTATCAAGAAAGGTTCTATAGAATCAATGCCAGACTTAACAAAGGAAGTCATCAAATTCAAAGGCATTGATAATGTCGAATCATCGACAACATTAGGTCATTTTCAATTAAAAATGTTCCCTGACACTAACTCTGTCATTTCACACACATTTCATGTTGTAGACGATGTATTCTTACCCTACGACGGTATTATGGGGAACGACCTCTTCGAATACCACGAGTGTAATATCGACTACATTAGCAATACCCTCAATTTCAAAACCATCATCTTGAAAATGAAATTTAACGAACCCATTTATACAATACCCCCTCGCACTGAAACCGTGATTGAATGTCCCGTTTCTGACCCTGCGCTAAAAGAGGGTCTGATACTTGACCAACACCCTTCCGAACACTTACTCATTGCAAACTGTTTGGTCAAAGTTAAAGAAAACTCAAGAGTAAATATCACAGTTATAAATACTTCAGAAGATCCTGTTACAATGAATTCCAACCTCGTGTTGCATATTATCCCTATACATTTATATAATGTCTATAGACATTCACCCAAATCCACGACTAAGAAACACGATCCGGTAAACACTACAAAAAATCAAAACCATAAATACCCTAGTTCAGTACACCGAACACAGGAAGTACTTGAACAACTACGTACTTCGCATCTTAATAGCGAAGAAGATGAAGCCCTCCGCGAAATCTGTTCAGATTTTTCCGACATTTTTCATCTCCCTGGAGACAAACTGACACACACTAATGCAATCAGTCATGAAATCAAAACGTCTACTAATGTTCCCATCCACACAAAAACCTATAGATTTCCGGAATGTCATAAGAAAGAAGTAGAAACCCAAATGAACAAAATGTTGAACGAAGACATTATTAAACCTTCAACATCCCCTTGGTCCGCCCCTATCTGGGTAGTCCCAAAAAAACTGGACGCCTCTGGACAACGTAAATGGCGTGTAGTCATTGACTACAGAAAGTTAAACGATATCACAATCGGTGACTCTTACCCGATTCCAAACATCTCCGAAATCCTGGACCAACTTGGAAAATGCAAGTATTTCAGCACTCTAGACCTAGCGTCAGGCTTCCATCAGATCCCAATGTCAACTGAAGATTCTCAAAAGACAGCCTTTTCAATTCCCCAGGGCCATTTTGAGTTCAACCGCATGCCCTTCGGCTTAAAAAATGCCCCCTCGACTTTTCAAAGACTGATGAACTCTGCCCTCTCAGGCCTTCAAGGCATTAAATGTTTTGTATATCTAGATGATATTGTCATCTATTCCTATGACCTACAATCCCACATCAACAACATTTCCGAAATATTTCAAAGACTTCGTGATTTCAACCTGAAACTCCAACCAGACAAGTGTGAGTTTCTAAGACGTGAAGTCGCATATCTTGGACATCTTATAACAGAAGAGGGCGTAAAACCAAACCCAGATAAGATTAAAGCCGTTACGGAGTTTCCCACACCCAAATGTCCCAAAGACATTAAATCTTTTCTTGGACTTGTTTCCTACTACCGTCGCTTCATCGCAGATTTCTCAAAAATCGCTAAATCTCTCACTTCTCTCCTGAAAAAGGATATCCCATTCAAATGGGAAAACCAACAACAAATCGCATTCGACTCATTAAAACAAAAACTAGTTTGTGCCCCAATACTGAAATTTCCCGACTTCACTCAGCCTTTCATACTGTCAACCGATGCATCGAATTACGCTATTGGCGCCGTTCTTTCCCAAGGCACCGTTGGAAAAGATAATCCGATTGCCTATGCCTCTAGAACACTGAATAAAAACGAAATTAACTATAGCACCACGGAAAAAGAATTATTGGCAATAATTTTCGCATGCAAAACCTTCAGACCATACATATATGGGCGTAAATTCCTGATAATAACAGATCATAGACCACTTAAATGGCTTTTCAACCACAAAGACCCAAGCAGCAAAATGCAACGATGGCGTCTACTTCTCGAAGAGTTTGAATATGAAATTGTCTATCGTAAAGGAAAACTCAACTCCGTAGCAGATGCATTATCCCGGTTTCCAGTCCACCCGGTCAATACTTCAGATCCAGATGATGGCCTGGTTGATCTTAGTTCCCTAGAATTAAGCCCGTACAATGACAACCTTAGCCCAGACTTCGATGCTCTTAATGTGCCGTCACCCCCCCAAATAGAGAATAACCCAGGTTCTTCCCCAACTGGACCTTTAGATCCATTATCCACATTAGATGATTTACACCAAGAGGAATATCCTCAATTCCTCAAGTCAATTACCGATAAAAACAAAAACTTCAATACAAACTTGAGAGAGCATAACGCTAAACTGACGAGAAGCGCCTGTAAAACAATTCTTGTCCCAACGTCCATTGATCTCGATGAGTCCAATCCATATATACAGGAAATCATTGGTAATTTGGACGACTCTGATCAACTGATCCAAGGTGAGAAACAACTGTATTCATTTCACAAAATCGAAACAAATAACAAGACATACTATCTTCTATTTACTAAAGTCCATCACTTTGACGAATGTTCATATCCTGAAATCTTTAACACTCTCAAAGCAGTTAGGAATGAACTACTAATACAATCCACCGAAACAACTGAAATTGGTATATCCGATTTTAGAAACCCATTCGACAAACACTCCTTTATCAAGATATACAACATACTAAACTATCTATTCCATAACACCGATATTGTTGTCAATATCTACCACAATACTATCATGTACCCATCTTTGAGCGAAATTAACAAAATTCTCCAAGAGAATCACGATTTACCTGTTGTCGGACACTTAGGTGCTGTCAGAATGCTGAAAAGAATCCAAGAAAAATATTTTTGGAAAGGCATGCGCAGTGACGTTGAGAACTATGTGAAGCAATGTACATCTTGTCAACAAAACAAAGCCCTTAGGAAAACCAATAGAGCTCCTATGCAAATCACATCTACATCGACATCTCCCTTTCAACGTGTAGCATTGGACATTGTCGGACCATTACCAGAGTCTGGCACTGCTAAACTCAGATTCATCCTTACCATTCAAGACGACCTCACGAAATTTTCTGTTGCTTACCCAATCCGCAGCACAACTGCTGAAGAATCAAGCGATTGTCTCATCCACTTCATCTCCTTATTTGGAATACCCAAGACCATTCTGACAGATCAGGGCACTAATTTCACAGCTGACTTGTTCAGGAAAACATGTGATTTCCTGAAAATAAAACAACTATGGTCCTCTCCCTACCACCCTCAGACCCAAGGTGCACTTGAACGAAGCCATTCCACCTTGAAAGAATATCTCAAATCTTTCATTAACGAACATCAAGATAACTGGCCTCGTTATGTTTACACTGCAATGCTGTCATACAACACCAGCATACACTGCACTACGAATTACACTCCTTACGAATTGTTATTCGCTCACAAACCACATCTTCCAGATTCCATATACAGTACTCCACCTGATGCGTCATACCCAGAATATGTGAAAATGCTACAACACAGATTACAACATTCCAGACAAAAAGCCATAGAAAATATGCTCAGGTCTAAAGAAAACTCTAAATCATATTATGACAACCGAACTCGTCCTATTCAATACAAAGTAGGTGACTTGGTCTATCTAAAGAACCACCTACGTCTCAGAAAAGCCTTATCACCGATTTGGAAAGGCCCTTATAAAGTAGTGAAAATACATGGTAACAATACCTTATCCCTCCTAATCAATCGTAAATACATAAAACATCACTATGATGAAGTAAAATTGGCCTCACTCTAAATCACTTATTTTCAGGCTGATAATGCCGCTCTCAATCATAGCGATGCCTACTGAAGATTTCATTGAACCCCTGCACAAGAGCCCTGGACTTTACTTCGATCCGGTCGGTACAATGAAACTCATAAATGA
Organism: Argyresthia goedartella; assembly: GCA_949825045.1. Lineage (NCBI taxonomy): Eukaryota > Metazoa > Arthropoda > Insecta > Lepidoptera > Argyresthiidae > Argyresthia > Argyresthia goedartella. The sequence goes on from OX463815.1 coordinate 3,577,068, forward strand.
CTACCTGCACGTTGTCATCCCTATAGACATTAAATACATTAAGCCTCACATAGACAACATCAATGGCGTTTTCGGAACAGCTCGATATTTGTGTCAACAAAGTGACGCTTTGGAAGATGTAGAATGTCACAATATCATCCAACCTCTTAAGGCTCTATACGATGGTGTTGTGAGAGACTATAACTCTATATCTCACTTCATTCCTACGAGATCTAAAAGATCCGCTTGGTTCTCAGGAGTAGGCACTATTCTGAAACACGTTTTTGGCACGATGGACGACAATGATGCGAATAAGTATAACGACGCTATTCAGAACTTACAAAATAACGATAAACAATTGACCTCTTTATTGAAGCAAAACATCATTATGTCCACAGCAGCAATTTCAAAAGTCAATGAAACCATTCATTTTATTGCACAAAATGAAGGTCGTCTGAATGACGCTGTTGATACACTAGTTTCATCTCTGAGGAATGTTACGGATGAAACACATTCTATGCAGTTTAAAAATAAGTTAACTAATGTTTTTAATGTCCTTAATGCCAATCTATTGACTCTGACCTTTCAATTGGAGGATATCACTAACTCTATTTTGTTCTCAAAAACAAACACCCTTCATTCTGCGGTTATCACTCCGACTGAATTGTACAATGATCTTGTGTCTAGTATTAAGTACTTACCTAAGTTAAGAGAGTTTCCGACTCCTTTAGATTTAAGTAATATTCATGTTATCACTAATTTGTCAGAATTAGTGTCATATATTTTAGATTCTAAGTTGATATTTGTTTTAAGGATACCTCTTGTTTATCACATCGAGTTTGATTTTTATAAAACCATTCCGGTCCCGATACCACATGACACAGAAAAGCCAGATAGCTATGCTATGATAATTCCTACAAAACCATACATTGCACTCAGCAAAGACAAATCGAACTATTGTAGTTTTGAAGACCTTAATATTTGTAAACATGCTTTAAAACACACCTACATATGTGACTTACCTAGTTCATCCTCGACAGTTGTAGATCCGATATGTGAAATAGAAATAATTACTAAGGTTGTTAAAACACTTCCACCCCAGTGCAAAACTAAATTTTTGAATGGTAAAATAGATATTTGGCAAAATATTAACCACAACAAATGGATTTTTGTTCAATCCGAATTAACTAAGATAACCCTTGACTGTGAGTCCTATGTCAGAGAACTCACAATATCCGGTACAGGTGTACTTAACATGCAACCACAGTGCATTGCCTTCTGCAAAAACATTAAACTATTTTCCCGATCTGACATTGTAGTAAATGTAAGTAGGATTAGTTCAGATTTTAATCTGATTAATGATAGTTGTTGTAATATTAATACTTTTCAAAAAACTAAAATTCATGTACCCGTCATGAATATTTCTAATATAAACCTCGAATACTTTCAAAATTATGAAGACTCCTCTAAAGAAACTATTAAGAAATTAGATTCACTTTTGGATAATTATAACATTGTTTCCAACCATGCTAGTTTTCCAATCATTACTGTTATTGTGTTACTTCTATTTTTAATTTTCATTATTTACTATTTTTGTAATGGGAAACGTTTTAACCCAATTTCAATCAAATCATTCAGAATAACAACAGCCCCTGAAACAGAGACTTCTGATTCTAATAATGATCAAGACCCCATTCCATTACCGCGTCTCAGAATCAATTAATTTTGTGCTAATTCTTCGTAAACTTACTCTTCCACCCCTAAGTTTACTCTTTTTCGGAGGGCTGTTATACCCTGTCTTAGCTACCCTTCTGGCTGACAATACCTTTATTTCTATCCGTCATCAAATTCTATTCCAGACTCTTTTACTCGTTGCTAATGGCAGTCAGTCTACGTTGGTCACTCTGAGGGTTAAGACCTTTCCCTTTATAAAGTATTTCTAAGTTTAATTATCACGGAATTTGTGTTAAATTCACAAAATATTAATTCTAATAAAACTAATTATCGTCAATAAAGTTTTAATAGTTTTTTTAAAAACCTTCTGACGCAGCGCGTCATAACAGTACGATTATAGCGCTCCACCTGGCCATTAGCTCGTGGAGTCGCGACCGCGTTCAGAACATGTTTTACGCCAATTTCTGAAATGAAGTCTCTAAATATGGAACTAGTAAAAGTTGATCCCCTATCCGTTATTAACCTCATTGGGACACCGAACAATGCAAAATATTCTTTAAATACTTTAACTGTTGTATTTGATTTAGTGTTTCTAACAGCCTTCAGAACAATGAATTTTGTAAATGAATCAATTATTAGTAATATGTATTTGTTTCTTGATTTACTCTCGTTGAATGGCCCTAGGTGGTCAGCATGCAGTGTATGAAATGGTTTTGGTACTTTTGGGATGGGATGCAAGTAGCCTGATCTTTTCCCACTAGGAACTTTGCCATGGGCGCACTGCAAACAAGATCGAACATATTTTTTAATGAATTGATTTATTTTAGGAAACCAGTAATCAGCCTTTACTTTATCCATTGTTTTGTCAATTGAAAAGTGTCCAACATCATCGTGACACGCGCGCAGAATTTGCCATCGCAGTCCTTTCGGTACCAGCCATTTGTGTCCTTCCTCTGATATTTTATAGACTAAACCGCGTTTAACACAATAATTTTGTTTCAAGTTCATTACTTCATCTGATTCCTTATCTTCCAAAATTTGTTTAATTCTTTGAATTTCACTATCAGCCATCTGAGCGGTTGAGAGCCAGTCCGAAGAAATATGGAGAACCTCTAAGTTATTCTCATCCATAACGTCTGCTCCTATTACACCTTCATCTACCAACGGGTTTCTACTTAGTGCGTCCACATGGCACATTGCCTTTCCTGGTTTGTACATGATATTAAAGTCAAACTCTTGGACAAAACTCCACCATCTAGCGACACGAGGGATCATGTCTTTTTTCAGAAAGGTAGCTCTTAACGAGTTGCAATCGGTGACGATGGTAAAATTTATGCCAAGGAGATACGGCCTGAATTTTGATAACGAGCTAACGACTGCCAGAGTCTCTAACTCATAAGACGAAAAGTTTTGTTCTTCGGGGGACGTTTGCCTACTGTAGTAAGCTACGGGGTTTACTAAACCGTTTGCTTGTTTTTGAAGCAAGATTCCTCCAACGCCGTGTTTGCTTGCATCGGTGTGTAATTCAGTGGTTGCCTGAGGATCGTAAAGGGCAAGAACCGGTCTGGAGATCAGTTTGGTTTTTAATTCTTCGAATGCGACTTCTTGTTCAGGACCCCAGGACCACGGTGCATCAGCCTTTAATAATTTGGATACTGGTCGAGATAATCCAGCAAAGTTTTTAATAAACTTTCTGAAGTAACTCACCAAACCCAAGAATTGCCGAACATTGTGGACATTTTTGGGAGTTGGAAACTTTTCAACCGCATCTATTTTATGTTGTCCTGGCCTTATACCATCCTCAGACACCTCAAAACCAAGAAAGTTTATCTTTGTTTGGAAAAAATTGCACTTAGAGAGTTTAAGTGTCAGTCCTGCATCGCGAATACGTGTCAAGACCATTGCGAGTTTGTGCAAACCATCGTCAAAAGATGTCGATGGTATCAAAACATCATCCATGTAAACAATTACCGAATTGAAGCGCATTTTGTCTAGAACTTTGTTAATAACCCTTTGAAATACTGCAGGTGCATTAGTTAAGCCAAACGGCATTCGGTTAAATTCAAATTGTCCATCAGGAATTACAAATGCAGTTTTTGTTTTGGCTTCTTCCGTTAGTTCTATTTGGTAGTAACCGGAAGCCATATCCAAAGAAGTGTAATACCGATGTCCTGATAACCGGTCCATCTGATCTTCGATGCGTGGCAATGGATAGTGTTGTTTGATAGTTTTGCGATTTAATGCTCTATAATCCACACAAAGGCGTTTGTCTCCCGTTTTTTTTCGCACTAAGATGATTGGGCTTGCAAATGGTGAAGAAGACTCCCTTATTATACCACAATGTAGTAGTTCGTCAGTCATATTTCTCACTTCTGATCTTTCAGCATGGGACATTCTGTAAGGGCGGTATACTATGGGTTCAGGATTTGTCAATGATATGTCCATTTTCTCAATGTTCGTACACCCTAGCTCTTTGAGGCTCGTTGAAAAGCATACCCTTTCCCGGTTAATGACTCCCAAAAGCTCCTCTCGCTGTTTACTGGTAACCGAATCACCAACGACTATATCATCTAACGAGAAAAGCTTTTGAGGCTCATCAGTTTTGTCAATTTGATTTACAGTTTTCGATTCCTCAAGCTTTACTTTATGTCCCCTAGCTAACAGTTGGCCCTTTTGAAAATGAATCACATTTTTGCAAACATTTTCGAGAACTACTACTCCATCGCCTTCCATCGCTAAGTAAATGCCATCCTCTATAAGGTACTCTTGATTAGGTTTACTTCTTAGACTGCCGTTGATAATTAACGTTCCCGAGTATTTTTCAGAACAACTGACTTCCACGCAACCTACGCCGTTATTGACTTTACAGTCATCTCGCACATACACAACAATGTTACCATCATCATTTTCATCAATAAGTTCCTGTGATATTTTTAACTCATCTTTTGTTTTCAAGATGTTGATGTAAGGCTTCTCAGTATAGTCTTGACCAATCAGCATAGGAAATTTCAAATAATGATCAGGGACCACCAACATATTAACACGAGCCTTGACACCTTGTATTTCTAATTTCACATCACGCTTACCTAACGCAGATACAGTAGCACCGCCAAATCCCGTCATGTTCGAATTACAAGATTTGTCCCAACCTCCGAGAAGTTTCTTTGCTTCTGTTTCTTTGATGAGACTACAGTCGCTGCCTAAGTCAACAAAACCCATGCTAGCAATCCCGTTTATGGCCACATCTTGTACGTACTTGTTATTTATCTTTTGTGTCCCGATCGATATTTTTAATACGGATTTATTTTCGAATTTGGTTTTGTAACAATCTTTACTTTCATGACCTATGCGAGCACAAGTACTACATTTCTTGATTGGTTTTGTACACTTATTGGCGAAATGTCCTTCTTCCTTGCAGTTATGACACCTAATGCCCGATCTAAAATCTTTGTTGTCATTGAGTTTATCCCCTGTACCTCTTTTGTGGTTCTGCTTGAACGTCTCGATTTTCTTATTTTTTACATTTCGAAGATATGCTAACAATTTATCCGTATTAGTGAATTGTGCAGCCTCCGCGCCTAATCGTATAGTCCTATCCTCTATACCAAAAACCACGCAGTCGACTGCCCTTTTACCTTCAATTTCGCATCGATTTATTAGCGCTATTTTTTCGTAATAGTAATCTTCTAAAGAATCCCCAAACCTAGCCCTCTTTTGCAACATATCATGAAGCATCTGCCCATAATTCTCTTCTGCGGGAAATACCGCTTTGAGTTTAGCCTGCCACTCCTTCCAAGTAAATTTGACCGTCGTTAATCCCTCATACCAGCGTTTCGCGTTCCCTCTTAATTTAGGTATAGCATAATGAATTATTTGTTCTTCTCCCCATTTATAAATCTGTGCAATTCCCTCGTTCCCGGGTCATGGAGAGCAATAACTGCAGATGACAGTGGTTACAGGGCACTTCAAAGAATTCCTCGTAGGTCATCAAATACATCGCACCAAATACGAGAGGAATATATGAATTATTTCATGTCAGATATTGGAGCATTACCGTTCCAAAGCCGATACTTATAATAACTTATGTATAATATTAAAGGTTCGCACAACTATTAATATAGGATGGGCCGCAGGCGCCCGCAGCAAGGCGGGTCGCAGCGCACTATCGTATACTGTGTCGGTTGGGGGGGGGGGGGGGGGGGGCAACTGGCCGCATGATTGTTTGCTGCGATGCGGCCCGCCCCGCCCCGGCACGTTGCGGCCCGTCCTAATGTGCGCGATCCTTAATAACTTTATTTTGTAGAAAATGTAATAAATTGATTTGCCTAAATAAATTTGCGTTTTACATAAGTTACATACCGTTTCATCCTCAGTACTAGTTTCTCTAGTTTCCCTTGGCGTCAGCGAGTCAGCAGTAAACAAGAGATGTTTATAAGCATGTGGGATATCAAATGAACTTTTCGGGAAAATAATTTTAATAGCGGATTATTTCCGATCTTCGCGACGCCTGTTTTCACTGTACGACGTCAATAAGTCGGTACCGACGTGTGAAGGAGACCACACCAGTACATTTCTCTAGTATAGCCCGCGCCAAGTTTAAGGTGGGGTGAGAGAGAGAGAGGTGACAGATCGCTTAGAGCCAAAGAAACTAGGCGGGAACAGTAAGGGCTATAGGCAAACTACAACGTAATTAAGAAAAGGAGACTCACGCCCGTTTAGCTCATTTCAGTAATCACGTGCCGCTATTTTGAATTAATCTTCGATTAAACGCCTGTTACATTTGACCAGTATTTCTGAAAATGGGGCTTAAGGCTTAAAATAGTGAGTGGTAGTCACAGACCATACATAGAAGTAGACGCCGCCAGCACTCCAATATGTAGGCGACACAAGCGTATATTTTTACATAACATATATATATCGACTTATATATGTCACCGTAAGATTGTCAAAACCGTTAGTTTAAACTAACGTTCTTTTGTTCTTACATGTCACCTAAGCTACCGCAGTCGCAGTGTTTGCCCTGGTATTTCCTTTACAATTCAAGTTTAAAACAGGGAGGTTACCACAACGTCTTATGCCGATTCAGATTAGGAACCTAATTTGATCCGCAAAATTACCGTGACCGTCTTGAATCAAGTCTTGTTATTAGGTAAATAAAGCCCATTATGGCGAATTGGAATGGAAATGTTTGCCATGGTGATGTTCTTGTTTTGAACCTAATTTGATTCGGGAAAAGATTGTGGTAACCCCCCAGTTCACAATTTAAAGGTTTTATTATAAACTAACGCGTCATATCATATTCAGTACGGTACAGTTTACAATTTATCGAGTTTGTAAACAAATGAGAGAAAAAACGTAAGATTATATTCTATCGGTTTTGACAATCTTACAGTGAATATATACAGAAAACCAAAGTATGACATGCGACGTAGGTGCATTTGCGACATCTACCTTGAATAATGGTCTGTGGTCGCAGTAGACTAGGTTTGACGTGTTTGATGAGAAGCTTGTGAAGTTAAGTTATTCAGTCAGACAACCACCAGTCTCCACATCCCACCCTCGGACAGTCCGTCTACCCGGCCGCCGCCTGCTCTTGAATCAGCCGCTCCACGATCTGAACCTGGAACTTCATACACTTGTCCTTCGGTATGAGCTTCATCAGCGACGCCACGTACAGCCCAAACCTGGACAATGGAGAACAATGACGATGACGATATTGGTTTTGATAATTATCAGGAAGTTTTCACGCATTTTTCCATAAGGGGTGGCAGTGGCACAATTGTGCCCACTTTGAGCCATTTATTCAAAACTCCATTTAGCGTAACAGAGGGCTAGCCCATCGCCGTAGCTATGGTGTAATGAAGGTTTCCTCACGATGTTTTCCATCACCGTTAGAACGTCCGTATATGTACTTAAGATAAATTAATAATCTCATTGGTACATGGTCAAGAATCCCCCCAATTCAATCGTTTATTTTAGTTATCCATGTGTTTATGTTCTGATTTTTTGTAGAAGGATCAAATTCTGGTACCACGTTTATATTACTAAATTTATTCCCAGACATCCTCTCAATACATTCGTACACATTCAAAATACTCTCATCTATACGACCTTGACTGCGGCGCAACGCAGGGCTAGAACTACGGCGTGCTGCCGTACTGCGATGCAAGCCGCGGTTGCGTTGCAAGTATCGCACTGTTGGACTGCGACTACGATGCGCCGCCGTCGTTTGCTTTGGGCTACGACTGCGGCGCGGACGACCTTGTCCGCCGCCGCTGCCGCCGCCACAACACGGACCATGTCGTAAGCTACATTGGCTGCGCTCGCGGCTGCGAGGACGACTATGATAATTTATTTGCTCGCAACAATGAGACTTACTCTGCTCGCGACAACGAGACTTTCTTTGCTCGCGACGACGAGACTCACTCTGCTCGCGACAACGAGACTTACTCTGCTCGCGACTGCGAGACTTTCTTTGCTCGCGACTGCGAGACTTTCTTTGCTCGCGACTGCGAGATTTTCTTTGCTCGCGACTGCGAGACTTTCTTTGCTCGCGACTGCGAGACTTTCTTTGCTCGCGACTGCGAGACTTTCTCTGCTCGCGACAACGAGACTTACTCTGCTCGCGACAACGAGACTTACAGCACCCACGGCTGTGGGGCCTATTGTACTCGCGACTACGAGAGTGGTTCCGCCTGTAACTGCTGGTCGTACTGCGTAGCGGACTGCGCAGGCTGCGCTCACGACTGCGAAGCGGACTGCGCTCGCGACTGTGAATATGGTTATGCTCACGAACACGAAACTGGCTGCATCCTCCACTGCGAGGCTGACTGCGTCCGCGACTGCTGACTTCGCTTTGCTCATGACTGCGCCCCCGACTGCGTGGCAGACTTGCTGCAGTGACTCCCAGAATCAAGCTGGGGCTCCGGGAGACTTGAAACGGCATCTCGTTGTCCGATTCACTCATATTACTGGAAACAAGAAATAAAACAGCGACAAAAGTTTGTAAAATTACATCATCAATATACATATATTTCAAGGATATATTTTTAAAATCCGATATTTGGTGGTATGCTTGAATTAAGATGTTATCTCTTAAAAGCAGCATTGCTATGGGAGTCTACGGGGGGAAAATTTTCAACCATTTTGCTCTACGACGTACCGTTTACGAGTTATTTAAAAAAAATGTTTTCCGAAAAATAATAATTTGTAGAAGTATATATATATATTTTTTTTTTCACCTTACAATTTCTTTCGTTTTTCGTAATTACTTTATTGCACTGCACAAAACAGACATACCGATAACTTATAATATAAAACTTGAACAAAGGCGAGCTTATCACTAAAAAGAGATTTCATCCAGAAAAACATGATGGGTAGGAAAGGTTATGGCTGAGCAGGGAAAGACCTGCACCTACAATTAACATTTTTTTCATGATTTACCTTCATGGTATGTGTACATAGGCAAAATACACATTATCTTTCCCAAATGGGATGGCAATGAACCAAAATAAAGTTCCAGATATTTTCAAAAATAAGATTTTAATTTAGTCCTTGGAATTATTTAAATTGGTTACACGCCAGCCACTCACTGTTGTAGCTATTAACTTTTCAGAAATAACACTATTGTTACTACACAATGCACAAAAATAAAAAAACTTACGTGCGTAATCCCACTTCTGAACTGTAAAATAAAACAGTTCCCACTCGATTCACACTTTATTTTGTTTCACCAATCACACCGTAACACGTTTCACCAATCACACCGTAACACTTTACTTTCAGCAGTTATAATCAGTTCCCACTCGGGTTACACCTAATTTGTTTTCACCAGTCACACTATAACACTTCACTATTAGAACTTGTTTATCCGAAGCACTTTACAACAGCAATGGCGCGCTCCGCTCGAGCGCCACCTTTTATATTTTCTAGGTTCGCGCGAAAACTGAGCGCCTCGTGCACCGGAAATACAGTTTTTACCAAATTTTACACAATAATGGCAACATGAAATTGCTTAATTGTTATAAATATTAATAAAGCTAAATAATACTAAAGTAATTGAATCTGTATAATGCTAACAGAAGATAGCTAATTCAACAAAACATAGTTAGATCCACGGACAGTAAACCTTTGTCTTTTTAGCAAAATCCCTTGTCATCAGAACAATATACCTTTGATATGACAGCTAAAGGCATTTTTCATGGGAACAAAAGGACAAGAAATCATATAGTGACACGAACAATTTTAGCATTGTAATTTCAACAGTTGTTTAATTGCTATCACATCAAAATTGGTAAATTTGTTGCATTAGCAATTAAAGAGTTACAATAAAAACGTTGCCCTCATAACTATGCACCTTTGACGGCTGTCCAGCATCAAAGTTTTTTTGTTGCGAAGGCAATTTTTTTTTGAGAGTGTACTTAGAACCTTTATAACGAATGAAAGCTGAGTAAACTGAGTTACAATAGATATTTTTGTATCGTTTACGACACGATTTTAATTATTTTATGATGATTAAGGCGCAAGCTAAGCTAGTACCTATCTTATTTAAAAATAACTATTTAACGATCTAAAAAGCTTTGTATACAGTAAGTTAATTAGTGCCTATACTATATTAAACTGATAATCCTCTCAAAGAAATGATTTCAACGTTATTCCTACTTTAAATATTTCCTTCTACAGAATGAACAAGATGATTAGATAATTCATAATATTTTGTAAAGTATGTGCTTATCTAAATATTGAGTTGGGAAGTTAATATTTATAAATTTATATTATAACATACCATAAATAATTTAATTTAATTTATGTATGAGGAAGTATTAATTCTAAATATTTCATTTGTATTAACAGTAATTTGGTTGACTAGTTTTTTATGCTGGCCATTTGACGACTGAAGAACCTCTACCGCCCTCGCCCGACGAAATAGAGGGGTATTATCAGTTTGAAGCATCTGTCTTCCTGTGAATCTGCTGTCCGTGGCACTCTTGTCCTAAAATCAGTATATATGTAGATGTAAATATGAGTAGACTTCAGTGCGGTCGTTGTCATATAAATATTATTAAATCGGTCCAGGGGTTCAAAAGTTATCTGCCTAATTAGGAAGCAAGCTAACCGAATTTTAGCTGTGTCGGGGGTATTTTACATTTTTTATTCACAGTTATATTTAGGGAAGTGAAGAAAATACGAAATTAAAATTTCGAACATTACCTTGAGAATCGCTTTCTGCCCAAAATGTAGATACACTTTTGGTTTTCTCGAAAACGTATTTAATTGTAAAATACACGAATTGGTACCAGGAAGCAGTGACGTACAAAATGCAATGGATGCAGTGTCGTCACCAAATCAAAAACTGTGCAAGCCGCAGTTAAACTTGTTCTCAACACATAGGAAGAATACCTTCGGACATGAAAATTACAATCTTTATTTTATGCAAAAATGTGCTAGATACGTGCTGCACTAATTCTTCACTAGGTTTCCCTATGTCGTGGGTACTAGGCTCAACCAGAAAAATAATTACAAATGATTTGCATAAAACTAAGTGAATTATGCAATACCATAAATCTAAACTTAACATAGGTTAAAACATTAAACACGAAGTCAACTTAGCTCAAGAAGGAGATAGTCTGGATGAGTTCAGATAGATCCCGAATATGGCCTCTCTATAAATGATTTTGTAAAGCGTTTCCAAAGAAGAACGTTCGTTCGCAGTACTTCCGTTAAATGTTCCATCAAAGAACTAGGTACGTAGCTACGCACGTGGGTATTTAGAGAATATAAACGGTTTCATTTACCTTTGTCTGATAACGTCGGTATCTTCTTAAAATACAGTACCTACTATAATAATTAATTAATTTACACTTACCTCAATTCACCCGCCGATCATTTATCTTCTCGAAAACACCCCCAACCTTTAGCTTACCGAGTAGGTAATGTTGGTTTATCTAGAAAAAGGCATCAAAGTGATATTCAACGATGTGTAGCTTCAATATATTCCTAAAAATAAAATATTTATAAAATTTCAATTTACGACAGGATCTTCTGAGGGTTTGAGTGGCTGATTTACATCACAAAGGTTCCATATAATGCTCGATGGATTTGGCTACGCTCTCTTTATGGATATAACCCATTTACAAAGTCAACTTTTGGGTATCGTCAAGGTCTTTACCTCTCTTGTTGGTGTAATAGAGTCGTATTTCCATCGAAAGGAAAGTAAAATAATATTTGTCGAATTAAGGAAAGTGTATCCAGCTCACAGTCAAGCGGCAGTTGATTGTAAAAGATGAATAAAACAGATGACTTCAAGTTTTGACGACAAACGTGTCAATAAGCTGAGAATGTAGGTAGGTAATTCTGACTCGCGCATTCTCGTTTCGTAGGTATCTCATCTAAAACCCACAGTCTTTATAAAAAAGAGGACCCCAGTCGAAAGATTATCCCGAAAAGGACAAATTTTATTAGAACAGAACACATATACCTAATATCTAATAGTAAGGTAGAAGATTACCAAAGCACAGTAAGGAATTTAATTACGGTTTCGAGATTACCCAAGCAAAGTAAGGAATTTAATTACGGCATACAAATAATAATGAAAAGTAGGTACTCACTTTATAATAATTCCTTTACTATGTACTGTACAGAAAAACTGTAGAAATGTTAAATAATTCTGCATGTGGGTTGCACATGCCGCACCACAGCACCAGCCACATCCAAGACACGCTGTATTGGTTAAATTAACACTCTAGTTGGTATCATTGGTTAAAGCTTGGTTAAAACCATTTGCTGTTGTTTTGGGATATAAGTAAATATTATATTATGACTACGAACATTAGCTCGGCATACGAGAGGCCTGGAGTTGCTAACGTATAAACAGTGTGAACATCAGCGCTGGCTTCAGTTGAAAAACTGTTTATAAAGCCTGGTTTACACGAGGCAAGTGGAGTTGGAACACAACAGAACGCCAAACGGCGGGACGCCAGCACTGGCAGCGTGCGCTGGCTTGGCAAACATAACTGTTTAAACGAGGCCATTACCAAGCCAGCGCGAGATTGGCAGTCAGCTTTGACCTTGTGTAAACCAGGCTTAAGGGCCAATACCACGCCAGCCCTGCCTGCCAGTGAGATTGTCTTGGAAACCTAGCTGAACCCGTGTTAGATTTGTTGATTCTCTGAAAGACTGGAGGACTTTCGTCAGCACCTTCTATGGGCTAATTTATTAAAAAATAATTCTTACAGCCACTTACCTAGTGAACTATAAAGACCTTCGCTATACTTGGTATTTTACCCTCTGCCATGCTCTTCGTTTTTAGATAAAGACTTATTTATGTTTATGCCTTTTGCCCTACATTAGTATATAATCTGTAATGGGAATAATTTTAAATACATTTAAAATTATTCCCATGACAGATGATATATATGATATACAATACATTTAAAAATATAAGTTGCACGGAATGGGCTTTAGCTAGGTTTAATTGTAATTGAATTTTCATGTGCACTAAATATATAGGAAATATTGTCCATTTTTAGGGTTCCGTAGAGAAACAAGGAACCCTTATAGCTTCGTCAAGTCCGTCCGTCCGTCCCTCCGTATGTCACAGCAATTTTATGCAGAAACTATTAGGACTACACAGTTGAAACTAGGTATGTAGATGTATTCTGTAAACCACTTTACGATATTTATACAAAAATTAGAATAATTAAAAGGGACTTCCCATAATGGAACTGAAACCAAAAAATTTTTTTTTCATCAAACCCATGTGTTGGATTTCTGTAGATAGGTCTTAAAAGTGACGTTGAGGTTCCTAAAAGCATTTTTCCTCAATGTAAATCGTTAAAGAGACTGACCCTTCCAAAGTGGAAAAATGTGTCCCACCCCTCTTACTTTTAAAGTAAGAAAGTGAAAAATAAAAAAAAGCAAATATGCTCTTTATCTCAATACACACTTTCAACGAAAATTAGTTTGAACAAAATAAAATAGGCAGTTTTTCAGATATAAAACATTTATTAAAAACCGCAAAGGTAACTTTGCCATTCATACAAGCACTATGAAAAACAAAGTTACAACACAAACATTCAGTCACATAATTACTTGCCACAACGGAACCCTTCATGGGCGAGTTCGACTCGCACTTGGCCACTTTTTTATCAATTTTAACGATTTTAGCCGTTGCTATACTACCTATAAATTGTTTTTAAATTCGAATTAGCTCACGTTGTCTTGTTATCGAACTGTCTGAGCGCTCGGATTTTGGTACGTGATCAGAATCTTCAAGGGAATTATGACTGCTTTGGGAAGTGCTAGATGAAAGGAATACGGCACAAGTGTTACGCTCTGAGTATGGTTTGACTATAGATGCAATTCCATTGCTTGGCACCGCGACAGCGGAACATGTATTTTCACCTTCAGCTCACTTTTAGGGGAATATGTTTCAAATGTTAATAGTAGTTTATGTGACTGCTACATAATGGAGGGAATTAATACTCCAGAGTCACTCGAGAGTTTTAATGCCTAATTATGTATCTACAGTTACAAACACTAGTTTATCTACACACATATCATATGCTCTCTTTGATGTGTTCAGGAACCGCATGTTTGACCGGCATTGTGGCTCTGCAGTTGTTTAGCTTGTTTTGTAGTACCAACTTCACAGACAAACTAGGGGCGGTACGCGATTGGGCGAAGGCGTTCGAAATTTGAATGTCAGTACCAACTTCACAGACAAACTAGGGGCGACACGCAGGCGGGCGTCGGCGTTCGAAATTTGAATGTGTTAATATGTAGAAAAATTACACATTATGGTCATAATGTGTAATTTTTCAGATAAGAAATGAGTTTTTACCAAGTAGTTTAACATTATGCTGATCGTAACGTGCGGTTTTTGTACGCAGTAAAGAGGGTTTATATTACGTGTGTAGATAAAATTATAGACGACGAACAAAGCAACATAAATTAATGTTTTATTACCACCTGCTCGACCATGCCTTCTCGAGCAGGAGTTGTCCCTTGGCTGTAGTCAAGTCGTAATGTTGTTTTGAATTTTATAATAACCCGCTGGTTAATAAAGAGATTTTCACTTCTCATAGTTCTTATTGTTATTATATTTGACGACCTCTGTGGCGCAGCGGTTGTGGCTCTGCCTACCATGTGTTATTAGGTCCCGGGTTATATACCCGGCTGGGCGTAAAGACAACGTGTGTGACGTCGCTATTTCTGGTTCCCACGACACAGGGTATCCTAGTGTGGGGCCAGAAGCAATATATGTGCCTATATGTAAATGTTTATGTCCTTAAAGTCTGATTCCGTGATATACTGCGGAAATTATGAAATTATTTGAAAATTGAACTTGTTCAAAAATCGATCTGGCCATGGTAATGGAACTTTGTGGAACACATTGTCTCGCAGAAGGTGAGAAAAGTAGGTCTTAATTCTAGGTAATAAGGTAAATCTGAAGTCCTTCGTTAGTTTGGGATTCAATATCGCGCTCGTGACATAAAGCAGCTGCTCTATCCTCTTGGTGTATAATCTTCTAATAGAACTATTAAACAAAGTAAATAAATTCAAATACGGTGAGAAATAAAAATAATAATTGTGAAAACCAGATTTTGTAATAGCATCGGGACTTTTCAATCGTGCAAAAATATTGAAATTACGTTTAGACGATCACGAATATCTATTGACATCATGATCAACATGTTGTATAAAGAACTGCTTTAATACTCATTTTTTGCGAAACTAAAATAAATATGTATTTACAAAAGTCTGTTTAGCCGTACAGCGTCGCTTCAAAGGGATGTAATCATAAAGATTTATCGATAGCACTTGACTTTATTTATATGACAGACAGTCAGCGGAGCCTTTGTAATAGGCTCTCGTTTGTTACCTTTGCCGAAGGCCCTTTGGGTACGGAACCCTAATGACTGCGCAGCTAAGGGCCAGTCCACACGATACATTGTGTCGGCGGCGGCTCCCCGCCCCGCAACGTTGCTACGACAGACAGACAGACACACAGCGGAGCCTTAGAATAGGATGCCAAAGGGCCCCGTTTGGCTCCCGTGAACTCTCTAGTGTTAAAAATTTCATACAAGAAACGTGTCTTTTGCTTAGTTACTTGAAAGATTGATGGTACGGAACCGTTGGGTTTGGATCCGACTCTGGACCGCATTGGACCGGTTTTAGTATTTATTGACTCTGGTGAATCACGCATGCACCTTACAGTAATTTCTCATGTAAATAGCGTTATTAATAAAATAACTGTTTTCTATTCAAGCCGCAGTAATATTATCGAGAAGTTTATAAAATCATAAACACCACGGTTAATAAAAAATGGTACTTACTTGTATAATTACGTTTAACTTTTTTGAGTTTTCTTTCTCTTTTATAATAGAACTTTTCCCTGTGAATTAAAAAATATATAGAGATGTCTTCATTTGTACAAATTTCATGAAAATACCAAGCTAAAGTGGCAAATTTCAAAAAAAAAAACAAAATGCGAAAAAAAAATTTTATTCTGAGATGTCATGATGAGGCCTATCATTTGTTCCAGGATTATCAATTATTTTTGGGGCATCCTGTATGGGTCGCAAATCTTTTTTTTTTATTACCGTAGATATTTTCATATACTAAGCAAATGAAATTTCTTGCAACTTCTCTACCAATGTAGAGTCCTCTCTCTCCCACAATGGTCCAATGACCATTGTGGGAGAGAGAGGGCGATGAAACTCCTACAGATTGATTTTTAGATCTTTTTTGAAAATTGGTTTTGGTTAACCAGTGTAAATATTACAATATCAATTGTTATATATAATATGCAGGAATAAATATCTACAAAATTATTAACAGCGAGTTCTGTTCAGACTTAGATTAACCCTATACAGACCCGTCATTTATGTAATCTTGAACAATGTAATTTTTTTTTAGACAAATTCGCTTTCACATTGTTTTTTAATTGCTCAAATGGCAATTTCAAAATCTCCAGAGGTATAAAAGTACTATTCCAACACCTACTCCTAAATATACACCAACACGCTTCGCTATACAATGGGCAACAGCTGCGTTGACGACGGAACGGCAAATTAATTCAGTTGTACATTTTTAGAATGATTTTATGAAACATCGCTTAAAAATGCTTTTTGGTGAATTCATCCAAGGCAGATTGATATCGTAGTTACGTTGATACACAGGATAGTGTTTTGTAAAGTTACACCCAACTCATGGACGACGTTCACGTACATATCGCTTGTAACTAAAGTTAGTTTTATTTTTCCGTAGCGTAATATTGATTCACAAATTGTAGTGCTCAATTTGTCCTGAAATAACTGCAACATGCGAACATACATGCCCGGCCGGTCCTCGAAGCGCTGGTGCGCCGAGTGCTCGATATTGGGAGCGCGGTAGCAATTTTGACAAATCCATATAAATTTGTTTTTAACCGATTAAAATAAGGGAAATATTAAACTGCACATCAAAAATACTGATTTGCACACTAAATATCAGGGCAAAATGCTGCGGTAGCTTAGGTGAAGGGCAAAGGGGGTAAGTAAAGCGAAGCCTCCTTTATCCTTCGTGTTAGGTTCAACATGTAATAACAACAAAAAATACTTAAAACATAAACATTACTTAAGTTACACATAAAATATTTAAAACATAAAAAGTTTTTTGTTAATCCTTTTTTGATGTGCAAATCAGTATTTTTGATGTGCGATTAAATACTTAAAAAATGGAGGGGATTCTCAATTCGGTTGTATTTATTTTATTTTATTTACTTCTACTAATCAATTTAAGATACAGTTCAAACAAAATATATAATACAAATTATACCTACCAATTAACTACACAAATAAACCGCAAAACAAAAGACAAGTGCAGTGACAGTTAGAGAACAGCGACGTCCTAGAGTTAGAACAGTGAGTCAGATAACAAAAAACAATTTCGAGAGTTTGATCGTGACTGTACGTACCCCCGGAGCAAAAACAGAACTTTAATATAAGTTAATTTATTCAATAAACGCCACGAGGTCTCGCTGCTGCCTAGATTTTCTGTGAATAATTTGGAATAATATTTTTTTAGAGTTCGGACTTCTGTTACGTTTGTGTATTATCTTAAAAACCGGGGCGTTGTACAGAGTGATATAAAGTACCACATCAAGAAAAGTCGGTATTCAGTTTGACAATAACTTATGTAATCAGTTTTAAAGGCTCCGTACCTTAAAAGGAAACCTTATAGGATCACTGCACTGTTTACTGTCCGTCTATCTGTCCGCCTGTCTGTGCGTCTGTTTGTTCGTCTGTCTGTCAAGACCCTTTTTCTCAGAAACGCGAGAACTTATCAAATTTAAATAATTATCAATTACATATGTCTGTGGTGTAGTACTTAGATATTGGTTGTGATATCCTACCAATATTAATTACACTAAACACAAACTAGGGCGAAATTTTCAATCTTCAGACCTACTACTAATGTTCCAACAAGTTTCTTACATTTATTTGAGAAAACTACTAATCTACTAAACCGGAAAATACAATTTATCCATTCCAGACATCAAGTTAAAGTTGCAACAAATCCAAGAAAATAAAAAACTAGCAACAATATGCCAAATCCAACGAATTCCAAACATCAATATAAATTACTAAACGTTAAACAAAACCTTCAGGGTTCAGGGCAAACTAAGAATAGTGTTGTTGCGCAAATAACCAACATCCCCCCTCAGGCCAAAATGGCCTATATGAACCATCTATAGTTCACTAAATGAAACAAAGCAAAAATATAATGATATCGGAGGGCCAAATTCTAGGGCGAATACTTGCAAACACACAAAAAGAAACACACAAGTATAATATCACAAAACTCAAAATTTGTTTGGCTTAAACTGATATTACAACAAACAAATATATAAACAAACAAACTCATAGGTACATAAATACTGTATCTAATTACCTATGTTTCCAAAGCATAATAATTCCTGAAATAAACCAAGGAGACATTTGCTTAACAAAATCCAACTCAGGCAGGGCTAAAACCTAACTGCCATTCGATCAAAAAATCTTAACAGATACCTAAGCATGTTCCTAAGTTTACAAAACTAACTACAAGCTCAGGCAGTGCTAAAGTCTATGCCTGCCATATGCTTCCAAGGCAGTGCTAAAACTTAACTGCTATTCGGGTAACAAATCCAAACATAGGTACCTAACAATGTACGTTTACAAGACCAACTCTTTCAAACAATAGTACATAATATACAAGGTAAATTCTTGCTCCAACGTAAGTAAGCTATAAGGTGTCTTTCTGCTTGCGAAAAAACACACTATTGTTAAACAAAAACGGAATGCCCAGGGAAATATAATAAACATAATAAACTAATACCCCATAAATACTGATTATCTGAATCATACATCCCTTTTGCTGCCACACACACACACACATAACAATTCACGATTTAATAAAAATACGTAACAGAGGTTAAAGCAAGAAACCACCATAGGTTAGGTTACCCAACAAAATTTAAAATTACTAGTTACTAACACTATTAATTACAAACTACGCAAGGTACTCGTATTGTCCACACTGCATAAGTATAACACTACTATAGCTATACGCATCCCACGCAGCGCCGACAATACCAGTCTAAATCATGTACACTATTTACAACCACTTATTCTTTTCTACATATAAGTCCACCTTCCAGGGTGTTTCAAACGGAGCTTAAAAATATATACACAGTGTTGAGATCCTATCCCGGGTCACTTTTATGCCAAGCAAGGGCGGGAACCGGTATAATCAGAAGGGCCAATCGGGTAAGAAAATGACGTGCTCGCACATGGATAGTTCGTATATAAAAAGGCGTTTACCAAATATGTTCTAACTATTCATAACAAACCAACTCCTCAAAACAAACTAGTTATTTACAGACAAGCGAACTTGCTGAAGTTGCTAAAAAATGTAGTTTTCTTTAGTCGCCTCTGACGACATGCATAGGATGGAATGTAGCTGGAATATTCTGGTCAAGCCCCGAATCAGCACAGGACTTGAACCGGTACAATTGTATAAGTTAAACTTTAAAGATATCGCTAACATGATACAGTCCCACACATTACCCAACTCGTAAGTATTAGGAGACTTTACCTTAAGTATTACACACTTTACAAAGCGAGGGGCGTGTTTATTACTAAAGAACTTAGCTGCGTCTCGTCAGAAAGTGAGAATAACGCCAAACAATGTCTTCCTCTTGGTGATGCACGGTATGACGTCAGAGGTATCGGGTGGAGTTCTTCTGGTAGGCTTTCAAGAGATGTTGTTGAACCTCGTCAAAAACGCTAGCTAATTCTGTCAAGTTTGTAGTATAAGCATTTAAATCGCTAGGTGAAATATCAACTACCTGAGAGTGACCCGCCAGTTTTTGGAATCGGCCGTTCAGAATTTGTTCTCTACCGTACATCACGAAGAATGGTGTAAGACCATGGGCTATATTAACATGAGAATTTAGAGCTATTTGAATCTTCCCTAGATTCTTTGACCAAATTCTGTGACCCGTTCCACAGTATGTAGCAATTGAGGTTTCAATGGTTCTATAATAACGTTAAATGGTGTTGTTCTGGTGAAAATACACACAGTTTCTAAAGATCTTAGGCACATTATACTTCTTAAGCAGGGCCTCCAATTCTCGAGAAATAAACTGACTACCATTATCAGTTACAACGGAATGGGGGACCCCTTCCTTCAAGAACACCTGTTCTTCCAAGAATTTAATGACAGTCCTTGAAGTCGCCTGCTTAAGAGGATGGGGCCAAACAAACTTTGAGAAAATATCCACTAAAGTTAGAATATAAACATGGCCGGAATAACTTCTGGGTAAGGGGCCAACTAATCCAAGGGGACAACACCTGCATAGGTGCCGAAACCTTTTTTGGGTTCGACATTAGTCCGGCAGGCGGGCTATTTCAGACCTTATGGGCCTTACAAACGTCAAAATGGCCTAACACAGTTTGCATAGAATTTTACATGTTGGGCCAGTAGTAGGAGGTTGCTAGTTTCTTAAATATTTTATAGGGGCCCAGGTGAGTAGACAAAGGATCTTCAGGAGTTTCCTTGATCAGATCGGGGCGCAACTCCGCGGGTATTACCTTTTTCCATTCGTAAGGGCCAAACATGTTAAATATGGGTTTTAAACGACGAAACAGTTTATTATTATCGATTTTATAGTTATGATCTTTAATGGGACTAGACTGCACTTCAGTAACAATGTATATTTATATTTTATAATGTATATTTTATTAAGTAGTATAGGCGAAGCAATGTATCTTAGTGTTTTAAATACCCAAATTAGACGTCTAACTCTAACGCTTACCATTTCTATTTGTGGAAACCAAGATAACCGCTGATCAACAATTACACCAAGGTACTTCGTTTTCGAAATTTTACAAATAGTGGGGCAGTGACAGTTTTGTTGGTCAGAACAGCTGTGAATTTTGATGTTATAGTTATTGGGTGGTTGCGTTTGGTCATATTTTGTAAAGCAAATATAGTTTGTTTTAGTCGCATTCAGAGTTAGGAGGTTATCATTTAGCCAGTGTGCTACTGTAGACAGGCAAATTTCTGCACTTATGCGAGTTAGGTCCCACGTCTTGTGTGAGAAAACTAAAGCGGTGTCGTCAGCGTAAGATACAATTTTTGTGTTTTTAATGTTTACATTACATAAGTCGTTTATGTAAACAAGAAACAATGTAGGACCCAACACACTGCCTTGTGGGACGCCGTACGATATTTCTGCATCATCAATTGTATATTGACCAAGTTTGACTTTTTGGCTTCTGTCAGATAGGTAGTCGCTGAATAGACTAAGCGAGATATCCCTTATACCTATCCTCTCCAATTTTTGTATTAGAATGGGGATACAGACAGTGTCGAAAGCTTTTTTTAAGTCTAGAAATACAGCCAAACATTTATTACCAGAATCAACTTGATCTGTGATATGCGTTGTTAGAGCAGTCACAGCATCTTCGGTGGACCTTCCATTTCTAAAGCCATATTGTGCCTCAGATAATATATTGTACTTGTTAAGATAATTGGTAAGTCTGGTATTCATGAGCTTTTCTATGATTTTAGAAATGGAAGGTGGAACCGAGATAGGTCTGTAATTGCTGGCGTCGTCCTTCTCTCCACTTTTGTACACAGGTGTTATGATCGATTTCTTTA
This sequence comes from Argyresthia goedartella, assembly GCA_949825045.1. NCBI lineage: Eukaryota > Metazoa > Arthropoda > Insecta > Lepidoptera > Argyresthiidae > Argyresthia > Argyresthia goedartella. The sequence goes on from OX463815.1 coordinate 3,598,911, forward strand.
GAATGTGTGGGAAAATTCCCAAGGAGAAACAAAGATTTGTAGCGTGACAGATAATAGGGATTAGTTCATACTTTGCCATTTTTAGGAAACGAGAAGGTATATTGTCGTGTCCAGGAGCACTATCCGACTTTAGACCCATTAGTACCTCGTTAACCTCAACAGCATCTGTATTCAATAATACAAAGGAATTTCTCTGGGTTATTTGTTCAGTATTTACATTATTATTGGGCTGTACTTGATTTCTCTTTATATTTTCGGCTAGCTCCTTGCCAATATTGGAGGAGTAACTGTTGACAAAGTTAACCGATTCTTTGTTAGATGATTTAGCGTTAAGTAATTTGAGGTTGTCTGTTTTATTTCCTTTTAGGTTGGTTATTGATTTTATGATATTCCAAAGACATTTAGAGTTTTTAGTTGAATCTGCTAGTTTTTTTCTGTCATAATTTCTCTTTAGTTTTTTAATTAAATTATTACAGAAATTACGATATCTTCGGTAAGTTATTTTAATTATTTGATTTTCCGGCTGTGATCTTAGTTGCTTTTGTAACTTGTTTCGGTTTCTAATGCATTTTAAGATGCCATTTGTCATCCAAGGCTTTATATCGGTCTACTTTTAGGAATGTAAACAGTTCTTGTATTTTCTCGTAGGGTTTCCGTGATTGCCTCAACTAGCCTCTCTATAATTGTATTTGGGTTATCACTTAGTAGCAATTGCGGTAGATTTTTGGCTGCCAGATCTAATAAGGCGTTATTGAAGTCTGTACAAGTTTTAACCTTTAGAGAACTTTTGCTAATGAGCTGATCGGTTAGATTGAGGAATATCATAGAATGATCGGTGATAGTTGTTTTAAGAACAGCAATTTGTGCTGCCGTTTTTGATTTATCAAGCTTAAGCATGAAGTGGTCTAAACAACTTGTCACTCTCGTGGGTATTGTGTGACCCGTCATTAACCCATGTAGGCACATCATATTTAAATAGTTATGTCTGTTAGTCTTTTCATAATTTTGTTCCGTGTCAGATGGAATTAAATCTATATTTATATCTCCCGTTATTATAATATTTTTATACGTTTTTGTTGAGCCTAGGTGTGCATTTAGCGAGCTGATAAATTGATCAGCATTTTTGTTAGAGGGTGACCGGTATATACCGAGTACGGCCGTGCCGTATGTATCTATCTGTATATATGATGCATGATCCAATTTAACTTCTCGAATGTTGGTAACAACTATGTCATTTCTTACATACATGACTACACCATCACATTGATTAAGATGTAAAGCTGTATTAAAAAAAGCTGTATTAAAAGATGTAAAGCTGTATTAAAAGTGACATAATTGTCCAGAGCTGGTACTGGTTTACTAGGATTAAGACGGCATTCCGTTAAAATAATTATGTCTGGAATGAATTTAAGGCAATTAATATTAAGAATTAAATCATCAATATTATTGTAGACAGTTCTAATATTTTGACATATAATTTTTAGGTCTTTTTCAATAACCGGAATATGCTGTGAGAGAGTTTCAATATCGCAATGGACAGAAAATGCATCCTGAATGTTGTCTATTTCCTGCAGAGTATCGTTTATACTATCCATCAATGTGAAGTAAATACTGAAGGTGTCCTAGCATTGGGGTTCTAATTAAATGCCCAATGTAAATGTAGGTAGTTATAGTATATCTATTATTAGTTCTTTGATTTTTATAAACTGGCAGTTGTGTAGGTGTGATAGCGAGTAATGTGTGTAGTATGTAAAGTGTTTTGATGAAATGTGTGTGTGATGGCCCCGGTACTTCTGTTATCTTCATTGAGAAATACGCTTCTCGGGCGGCAGTGGCGGCGGCGGTCGTGGAGTAGGTCGCGCTCAGCAAAAACTTGCATGGGCTGCGGGGCGTATGAGGCGGCGCGCGGGAAGTCGGCTGCGAAACTTGCTCCCAGTCGAGTCGCCGCCGCATATAATTACCCGCGATTGTTGTACCCGCTTAAACTTGCCTATTTATTCCGCTAATACAGCGCAGGTTTCCGGCTTGGGTGACACGGTGAACACACTCGCTTAATTATTCGTTCTCGTTTCGACTCGAACGTCCAAGTCAATATTGAACATCATGTTGTTGAACGTCGGAATTACCTTCTACACGCGTTAAGATTTCCGCGCTCCCATACTTACCCGGTTTTGAACTTACAGACACTTTTTACCACTCGCCTGGGCCTCATGATTTTAGGTTGTGACATTTTCGCTTGCATTTTAATGCAGAATAAAGTTTCCAGCGCTCCTAATGAGCCCACCGCGATAGAAACCTCGTTAGGTTACTTGATTCTAGGCACCGCGCCTACCATTTTAGCCGCTTTACAAAATGAAGCCGCTCGGTCATTTCGTGCTTTCGAGCATTGTATTGCATTTTTTTTTCGAAACTGAAGAGTTACCTTCGGATAAATATTTGACGCCTGCCGAACAAGAGTGTGAAGACCTTTTTGTCGAAACAGTTTCCCGCGATTCAACCGGCCGCTACGCAGTCACACTGCCATTCTCGGGGGACCCTAATTCTCTCGATCAATCTAAATTCCTCGCGGAAAGCCGGTTCATGTCTTTAGAACGACGTCTTACCTCTAATCCCGAAATTAAAATTGAATATGACAAAATAATACAAGATTACTTAGACAAAGGCTACATTTACCCCGTAGAAGAGTTACCTACTACGCAAATTTAGTACGTAATTCCCCATCACGCAGTCGTTAAAAAATGACAAGCTAACTTTTAGTGTTAGGATGGTTTTCGACGATAGTATGAACACACTTTCAGGCGTATCATTAAACGACATTCTACACACAGGTCCAAATTTGCAATCGGACTTGTTTCGTTTAATATTGAATTTTCGCCTTTTTGCTTCTGCAGTTAGTGCCGACATTCGTCAGATGTATCTGCAAATTATAGTTCAAGAAAGGTATCGCCGCTTTCAACGCATTCTTTATAGATTCAAACTTGATGTGCCTTTACAAATATACGAATTTAATCGCGTGACGTTTGGTATGACTAGCATTAGATTGTCTATCGCGTTTCTCGCCATGCGCGTGCTCTGTCAGTTAGTTAAAGACGAGAGCGTTTTCCCTGCGCCGTTGTTACTTTTCAAAGGGATAGTCTGTATATGGACGATCTCGCCCTGAGTTTTGCATCCACTCAGTAAGCGATAAATGTGTCAAAGCAATTAATCGATTTATTTGCCCAGGCGGATTCGAATTAGTTAAATTCGCCAGTAATATCCAGGACTTTCTTAATGCATGCATTGCCCGCCGAGTCGCGTGTCACTGATCTGATTGATATCGGTGCGGACAAGAATCTTAAAATTTTCGGTCTCCAATGGATGCCCGCTTCAGATAGCTTCTGTTTTAGTTCCAATGACGAACGAAATTGCTTTAAACGTACTATTCTGTCATTCTTAGCCCGCATACGGGACTTAATAGGATTTGTCGCTCCTGTTACGCTATTAGCTAAGCTTATTATTAAGTTGCTATGGAAACAAGAACTGGGCTGGGATGACGCCCCTCTCCCCATATAGTTAGTTTGTGGAAGAAGTTTGTTGACGAGCTTCCCTCATTAAAGTCTATTAAAATCCCGCGTTTCTTGGTTGTCCAACCGCACGTTGTTCTAACTGTGCTAAGCTGCGCCGAAGCCACTGAACTCGCCTATGGGGGAGAAGTCTACCTACATGTTTATTGTCCGAAGACTTTTCAAACTATGACTAGTCTTTTATGTGCAAAATCCAGAGTGGCTCCATCCAAAGCTGACGGTCACTCGACTTGAATTATCTGCCGCTCTCGTACTCGCACAGTTGATAATCATGGTTAAAACCACCTACCTAACCCACTGATTGTCGCGTTTTCAGACAGTACAATCGCGTAACACTGGCTTAGTTCCTCACCAGCAAGTTGGAAAACTTTCGTTGCCAATCGCGTCTCACGTATTTAGGAGAATATTGCTCCACATAATTTTCATCATATCAAAGGCACAGACGTGGATTAACCCCCACCCAGATATAACATCACCCGCTATGGTTTCACGGACCGCCTTTTGCTCCCCTACCTGTGGCAGAATGGCCTCTAAATGACGTCACTTCGCACGAGGTCATTGACCCTCCTGAACTTAAGACTAAAGTATTGGTCACTACTATTGATATTCCGCCACCACGCCCCGTGTTGTACGAGTTGGCTACTCGCATTTCTTCGTGGCCTAAACTCCTGCGCATCGTCATATATGTTCTCCGCTTTCTTAAAAAACTGCCTCGAAAGTTTGACCCGCAACATTTAAATATTGCTGAGTTAGCTATCCTACGCGATGGAGTTTCAAGGCAGAGTTAAGGCTCGCGCATTTAAATGGTATCTTTACCGCGATCATTCGCTAAATTAAACGCATTTATCGATCAAGATGTGCTTCGTGTTGGAGGAAGATTGGTTCACGCTGACATCGAGTATGATAGTAAATATCCATTTTTATTGCCCGCTCGCGATCTCGTAGTAGATTTGATTATCGACTATGAACATAGCCGTAATTTACACACTGGATCTGGACTTTTACTGTCACTGTAATGCCATTAGGAAACGAATCGAAAAATGTAACTTGTGGTTTAAAAATAATCCGAGTCCAGACTTTCCGTTAATGGGAGACCTACCTGCATGCCGTGTTCTAGGAGCCAAATGTTTCGTTGGTGTAGATTACGCCGGTCCCATACAAATTATTCCTTGTCGTAGAAGAGGAATTCGCAGCTGTAAAGCTTATATTTGTCTATTTATGTATTTAGTTATTCACGCTGTTCATATTGAACTTTCCACGAGTACAAGCTATGTCAGCAATTGCACATTAGGCAGTACATTATGCATAGTTTGTAGATATTTAACTAGGCCAACCGAGATAACTTTATTAGAATAATTATACAATAAAAGGCATTCTCAAAACAGCAGTCGTTGAGTTTGGAATCAACCAACATTACCTACATATACTGTACACACACTACAGTTTTTGGTCCTTCGAACTAAAATAAGGACCTCGCGCGCCGTGAAAATTATCCGTCGTGTGAAGTCTCAGCAACCAGCACATCAGAGCCCAGCCCTCGCGACAGCGTTCTGGGATACAGCATCAGCCAGCAACAGTCCTACACATCGCCAGGACACACAACGACAACCTGGCACACAAGTGGGACACCAGCATACAGCATTAATAATTTTCAAGCACAAGTACCAGTTTCTGCTCACAATTCTCGACCTTCGCAACAGAGAACAAAAACACAAGCGAAGCATTATTGAATTGAGAACAGCAAGCAATTTCAACTCTTTTGCCCATTATGGAGAGTCGATTACAACGTCAACAAGAAATACTTGAAAACATAAAGTTATTAGACAGGAACTTCGGAAAGGATTCCCAGGTCCGAAAGACGCGGTATTACCTACGTGAGCGCTGGGATAAATTGGACAAACTTTTTACCGAGTTCCAAACCAACAATCAGAAACTACAAGTCTACGAAAACGAAATCGAGCCGTACTTCGCGGAGAAGCAATTCGAACAAATACGAAAATATGTTGACTCCGTTCGCAACAAGATTGCAACGTTCCCGCTGGTACCAGAGAAGGACTTCGTACCTCTTCAGCCGCAGGCGCAGAAGTCTGACGTTTCTGCGATCAAGCTAACCATACCCTCAGGACCGATGCCATCCTCCGGAACTTCGAAGGCGCCGAATGAAGTATCGGACTGCCGCGCGCCCCACTTCAATGGAATCTAGCTCACCTACATTGCCGCAGACCAATGGGAACAGACAACACAGCGTAAACTACGTAGCAACCGACGATGAAGAGATCTTACTAACGACTGTAACAATCAAGTTAATGGCTTCAGACGGATCCTACGTGACTATGAGAGGACTGCTTGATCAAGGAGCTCAGACTTCACTGATCTCCGAAAATGCCACGCAGATGCTGGGATTACAACGAAAACGTTTCCACGCATCGGTGTCGGGCATTGGAAATGGTTCGAAGCAAAGCAAGGGCATCGTTTCACTGAACATCGAATCAATCTACGGCAATCATCTATTAACAAATCAAGCATTAGTTATCAACCGAGTAACCAACAACTTGCCTAACACGTCATTCGGCAAACGACAATGGCCACACCTAGCTTACATACAACTAGCCGATCCAGACTATAATGTGTCGAATCCTGTCGATTTCCTCCTGGACTCTAGCGTTTACTCGGACGTTATAATGAGTGGTCTCATCAAAGGACCAGACACAGCGCCCATAGCGCAGCAGACAAAGCTCGGGTGGAACCTGTCGGGAAATGTAAAGACATTTCATTGCCACGTCGTTATCAACTGCATAAAAGACTTATCGCAATATTGGGAGCTCGAAGATATTGGTGACACAACTGTAAACCTCACACAAGAGGTAAACTTCACAGTACTGTGAAGAACTGTATCTAGCTACAACGAGGCATTTATCCGACAGAAGATATGAAGTCGCTATCCCGATGAAGCCCGACTTTGAAGGCAAGCTAGGAAACTCAAGACCAAAGGCCGTCGCACAATTCCACAGTCTGGAGAGCAAGATGGCAAGGAATGAAGATTTTTTTGTAAGCTACAAGCAGTTTATGAAAGATTACGAATCGATGAATCATATGAAAGATGTCACAAACTCAACTAATACGGTATCCTGTTACCTACCACATCTTGGCGTATCGAAATCAGACTCCACAACAACAAAGCTGAGGACGGTGTTTAATGCATCATCAAAAACAACATCCGGATTTAGTCTCAACGATCTTATGGAGCAAGGCCCTAATCTACAAAGGGAGCTATACAGCCTCATCTTGGGATGGCGTCAACATAAGTATGTCATCACAGTCGACATCGAGAAGATGTTTCGACAAATCCTCATCAGAGAGTCAGATCAGCACCTTACAAAAATCCTCTGGAGAAGCTCCCCACAAATGCCTCTGAAAGAATATAATCTCCAAACAGTAACCTACGGAACCAAGTCCGCGCCCTGGCTAGCAATGCGAACTCTAAAGCAGATATCCATCGACGGGGCCGAAAAATATCCACGAGCTGCCGCGTCGCTTTCAATGTCATTCTACATGTACGATCTGTTTGAAGGTGGACAGACGATAGAGGACACCAGGCGCAGACAGCAAGAGATTACAGACCTTCTGAAAGAAGCAGCTGAACATTCGAAAATGGTCCAGCAACTCCCCGGAACTTACAAAACATCTATCAGCAGAACAACTTGATACGCCACTCAACTTCAAATGCGCCGACACAAGAAAAACACTCGGCCTGCGTTGGAATCCCAGTATGGATACATTTACGTATCAGAACAAGTTTGATGACAAGGCAAACAACTCCGACACAATTCTTACAAAGCGGGCGTTGTTGTCAAACATATCAATTATCTTCGACCATCATCAACATCCTTCTATCCACAAACTGGCATCATGTACGGTCCGAAGACAATGCAGCAGACTGTGCAACCAGAGGGCTCACAGTAGCACAGCTAAAGGATCACTCCTTGTGGTGGGATGGGCCAAGATGGCTATCCAACTTCGACGCCAACATGTTAAAGAACAATAAGTATGAGGCCCCCACAATCGAAGCTAAAAGGGCACAACATAATGTGCACGCAGCCTTACACCAAACAAATGATTTAGTAATTAAATTACTAAATGAGCACAGTTCAGTGGGTCGCGTAATCAAAACAATAGGTTGGCTAAAAAGTTACATTTCTTGGCTGCAAAATCAATAACAAGCAATAATGGATGTTGATGGAATCAGGCACAGTTGATGGAATTCGAAGAAGATTTTGATCGTATAAGCGCCGGGAAAGATATCAAGAAAGGAAGCAAGCTGGCCTGTCTCAGCCCCTACATCGACAAGAGTGACAGTCTTCTAAGAGTCGGCGGGTGACTGAACTACTCGCATCTCAGTCAATCAGCAAAACATCCAATCATCATTTCGAGTCACGGACGTCTCACCGAGCTTATAATACAGCAAGCCTTCACCATCACGAACCACGGTGGGCCAAGGCTAACGTTGTCTTATATCAGGGAGAAGTATTGGATACTTAGTGGCCTCCGGACAGTCAAAAGAGAGCTACGTAAGTGCATCAAATGTCGTCGCTACAATAAGGATAGGAACACACAGATCATGGCGGCCCTGCCCAAGCCAAGAGTAACACGATCAAGGGCATTCAGCTATACTGGCGTGGATTTCACTGGGTTTTACAACATCAAGGCGAACAAAGGACGTGGAGTAAGGACACATAAGGGATACGTGGCGGTATTCGTGTGTCTCGCAACGAAGGCCATCCACCTGGAGCTTGTATCCGACCTTTCGACGCAAAGATTTCTGGCTGCTTTTCGTCGCTTCTGTGCACGACGCAGTACCCCAAGCCACATGTATAGTGATAATGGGACCAACTTTGTTGGGGCAAACAGACTCCTCCAGCAAGAATATCAAGAAATCATGGCAACAATCAACGAAAACCTTCTTAGAAAAATAAGCGATCTTCAAATACAATGGTCGTTCAATTGTCCAGCATTTCCTTCGTCTGGCGGATTAAAGGAGGCTGCTATGAGGAGCTTCAAACATCACCTACGGAGAGTCATGGGAGAACAAAACCTCACATATGAGGAGTTCATCACTCTCCTTCAGCAGGTAGAAGCCTGCCTCAACTTCAGACCCCTGGTCGAGCTAACGGAAAACCCGGAAGATGAATATCTGACGCCTGGACACTTCTTAGTTGGCGGTTCATTATTAGCCAGACCACAAACAGATCCTGACAACATGAACCTCACCACGAGGTGGCAACTCGTTCAAAACATGAACAAGCAATTTTGGAAGAAGTGGTCCGCCGAATATTTGAGCACTCTACAAACAAGAACAAAATGGAGAAGAGCAAGACCTAACCTTCAAGTAGATGATATCGTGCTTATACAAGAAGACAACATACCTCCCGGCAAGTGGCTTTTAGGAAAAATCATCGAGGTCCACCCAGGAAAGGATGGGCACGTCCGCATCGTCACACTCAAAACCAATAATGGTATTATGAAGAGACCGGTCATCAAACTATCGGTCCTTCCAACAAGAGAGGAGAATAGCAGTAGCCAACAACTACAAAAATCTATAAACAGTAACTCTCATCAGACAGCTATCAACAATACAACAATTGTCAATTGTCAATTGTAAGACGGGCTGGTTTCCGCAACTCGACGACGAAAGCGCCTATTTTGCGTGTGGGTGGGAATGCGATATCATTCGAGCCAACCCAACTCCTCCAGGAACGCCAGCAGGCCCTCGATTGACCGAGGTGTTTAGCCCTGTAGTCCGCTACTCCTGTGCACTCCATGAGGACGTGAGCAGCCGTTTCTTCTGCCTCCAAGCAGGCTCTGCAAAGGGGGCTGTCGGTAACACCTAGGACATAAAGATGTTTATTAAAGAAACCATGGCCAGTAAGTGCTGCAGTCACCAGTCGCATGCGCGGCCTAAGAAGTCGAAGCAAGGTCTTAGCCAGCCTAGCGCTAGGGTACGGCAAGGCCAGCTTAGCCTGCCTGCACTCCTCATGGTTTGTCCAAAGAGTGGCATGATCATTCCTGGTCGACTCTCTCAGAAATGTGCGTACCATCTTGAAGGGAAGAGGGATGATAGGTTCAGGACCATACGCTGTCAAGCTAGATCCTTTACGCGCCAACTCATCCGCTGCATCGTTACTTCTTGACCCGCTGTGTCCTTTTATCCATTGAAGGATTACGCGGTTATGTTGACATACCTCCATTAGTCGTTTGTGACACTCGTAGATTAGCCCTGAGTTAATAGTGTTGCTATTTAGGGCTTGTAAGACGGCCATGCTATCCGAGAGTATTCGAATGGAGGAATCTCTTACCTTTCTCATTAGCGGCATTAGCGGCCGAGATGATGCCCATGCATTCAGCTTGAAAGACAGTATTATGGGCACCCAGTGGAATGGCTATCTTGATGTTTAGGTCCTCCGAGAAGGTGCCTCAACCAGTGCCTGCTTCAGTTTTTGAAGCATCGGAAAAAATTCTGAGCTCTTTAACGTCGAGCCCCTCAACCCGATGGTCTTCATGTAACTGTATATTGCATTTTTTGTCAAAAACAAATTGTTTAGGGATTCTGTCACTGCAAGCCATAGAGATGGGATTTTTTTTGTAAACTTCCCCTAGGATGGCGGTGTGTGAGGTCCTGTTTTTCCTCCAAAGTCCTAAGGTGTTGAGTCTCACCGCAGATGACGCGGCCGGCTGCTTAATATACAGCTGGAGTGGCGGAAGACACAGCATGGCCTCCATTGCTGCTGTTGGAGTAGTTCTCATACTATCTGTGATAGCCATGCAGGCCAGCCTTTGGAAGCTTTGGAGTTTGCTTACCATTGTGGTTAGTTTGGTCCTGGTCCACCACACCACAGCTCCGTAGCAGACAAGAGGACGGATCACCGTCACGTACAGCCAAAGAATGACGTTGGGAGAAAGTCCCCACTTTTTCCCCACCATTCTCCGACACTGCCAGAAAGCAATACTCGCCTTCTTTAGTTTGTTGTCAATGTGGCTACTTCAGTTGAGCTTGCTGTCCAAGGTTATGCCTAGGTACTTCACCTCAGTTGCTAGCTGGAGTTCCGTTCCAAAGAGCTTTGGTAGGGTATACCTACCAAGAGCCCTATTGTTAGTGAACATGACCATTTCCGTTTTTGTTGGGTTAACCGCCAGGTCATATTCTAGACACCAGCGCTCCACGATGCGAAGAGCTGTTTGTTTAAGGTTGCACACAGTGCTCGCAAATTTACCTGTGATGAGGATTACCAAATCGTCGGCGTATCCTACGGTGTAGTATCCATTAGCGTTAAGATTGGTAATCAGGTCGTTAATAACCAGATTCCACAGAAGCGGGGAGAGCACTCCTCCCTGCGGGCATCCCCGCACTACCTCCGCCGACAGGGACTCACCAGCTAGATGCACGATACGTTTATTAAGCATGTTTGTGACCCAGTTGTTTACAGCTGTTGACACTCCATGCCTTGTTAGAAATGCACTTATACTGCTATGCTGCGTCTTGTCAAAGGCACCTTCTATATCAATAAAAGTTCCAAGACAGATGCATTTGTTTTGAATCGCCTCTTCAATTGTTGATACAACTGCATGGAGAGACGATTCAGTAGACTTACCTAAACTATATGCATGCTGATTCTTGTATAAGGGTATATGTTTTAACGCTCCATACTCTCGAACGTTGCGAGAGGCACCTCAGATGCCTCTCGCACAAACTTTCGAGAGTCTTAAGCAAGAACGAGGTGAGACTAATCGGCCTGAAAGATTTAGCGTTAGTGTAGTCGCTCCTTCCTGGCTTCGGTATGAAAATTACGTTTACTACTCTCCACCTTTTGGGAACGTATCCGAATCTAAGACATGCTTTCATGATTCGGACCATTATATTGATGACGGGTTCCCCACCCCACTGTAGAAGTGCTGGGAAGATTCCATCTGGTCCTGCTGATTTAAAAGGTTTAAAGCTATTAATGGCCTATCTCACCTTGTCAGCAGTGATAATATTATTAGTTATGTCTAAGTGGTCGACAGCTTCATGGTGAACCTCTTCCGGCCACACAATCTCTTGAATAGTTCTACTTCCGGGGAAGTGAGTTTCCAACAAGAGACTGTGTGTTTCTGTGGTGGAAGAGGTATATGTTCCATCGGGTTTTTTAAGCAAACCTAGCCTGGAGGTGCCTTGTTGATCTAGTATTTGCCTTACCTGATTTGCTTGATCAACGGTTTCAATGTCGCTGCAGAATTTCCTCCATGAGTTGCTGCTTTTGAACCGTAGTCGTTGCTTGTACTTGGATTTGGCATCTTTGTAGTTATCCCAATCCTCATCAGCACTGGTGTTCATCGCCCTGTTTAGCAGTCTTCTGATCTTAGCACGCATCCTGTTCAGGCCTCTCGGCACCCAATGACCTCGCAGGGGCCCATAGCTACGAGGTAGCGTAGCGATCGGATGCCAAGAAGTAAGAACGTCGGCGATTCACCGAGCTAAAGTAAATAGATTCTATCTGACCTGGTCTGTGCTTCGTTCCCGTCAAACTCCTGTCTCTCTGCAAGGCCTGGGTGCACCCTAGGCTCTTCTTGGTAGACAGGTTCTTCAGCCAACCAGGTATGGCTGGCAGGCCAGCTTCGACGACAGTGTTCCAACACAGGTTATGTTACGTAAATGCGAACTTTATCTGGTTCGGGGAACCACAATACACTCAGCTATATAGACAATCCTGAGGGGAGCCCGAATACAATTCCAGATGGCTTACGATTTAATTTCAATGCCCAAATCAATACGCGTCACATTGCGGGGGCTTTTCGTCTGTCAGTTGTCAAAAACTGCCAGGTTGGCAGCTCCATCAAATTCAAAATGGCCGTTCCGAAACCATCGATCGAGTATCGATTCTGAATCGAACAATCACCCGCCCGGACAGGCACCCACCTGTCCCTTAATCTACGGGCAGCCAAGACAACGTTGCTACCGCTCGTTTTAGTACCGAGCCTCCTACTAGAACCTCTGCAGACCGGGGGGTCCCTTCCCTGCCAGGGAACAAGTTAACAATGCGCCCCCTGCGCCAACGCAGTGGCGGTAGGTTAGCATCCTTAACCAGAACGAGGTCACCAACACTAGAGGGACTGGTTTTGTCAGTCCACTTAAGGCGCTGTTGTAAGATATGCAGATACTCGAGCGACCAACGCTTCCAGAAATTCTGAGTAAACTGCTGCAACATCTGATACCCTGACAACCGATACAATTTCACTCCCTCGAAGGGGTGCTCGGGCAACGCGTTAAGTGGCTGTCCTATCAAGAAATGGCCTGGGGTCAGAGCCTCCAGGTCATTTGGATCCGAGCTGAGCGGACACAACGGTCGCGAATTGAGAACGGCCTCGATCTTACAAAACAATGTCGCGAGCTCCTCAAAAGTCAGCGCGGTCTGACCTACTATACGCCCCAAGTGCGTCTTAGCTGACTTAACTACGGCCTCAAAAATCCCACCCCAGTGGGGGCAAATCGGTGGGCTGAAGGTCCACTGTATACCCCGACGGGAGAGGGCCGTTCCAATATCCACTTTATTTACATTCAAAAAGTTGACTATCTCTCGTAAGCATCGTTCCGCACCGATGTAGTTAGTGCCGTTATCAGAGCGGATCAAAGTTGGAAGTCCCCTTCGAGAAACAAACCTATCCAAACAAGCAATGAAAGCCTCTGTCGAGAGATCAGCAACGAGCTCGAGATGTACCGCCTTGGTGGATAAACAAACAAACACACCTAGGTACGCCTTGTATTGCCCCTTCTGGGTAACATGCACGGCCGCCCTGGGGCCATGATCCGAAGATACTACTACATGGCTGTGGGGCCAGTCCGATTCTCTCCTGGCAAGCCAGGGTGGTCCCCACCACAAATGGTGTCTAACGAGTTCAGGAGCCCGACATCCCCTGGATGCACAATCAGACGGGTTCAATTCTCCTGGTACATGTCTCCAGGTCAGTGGGACCTCAGACGACACAATCTGGGAGACACGGTTCGCAACAAAAACCTCTAAGGTATGGACCGAAGCCTTCAGCCAGCACAAAACAATCTGGCTGTCCGTCCACGCGTACACCGTATCCTCCAAAACCACTGACCCACGCAACACTGTTAGAGTGTGTTTCAAAAGTTTGGTCAAAAGAGCAGCCCCGGACAGTTCCAGTTTTGGAATCGTCAACCTTGTCCAAATAGGCGCTACCTTGCTTTTTGCCAAAACCAAACGCACTTCAACCTCCCCGGTGGAGGTGGCGGTTCGCAAATAAACCGCTGCCGCAAACCCTCGTTCAGAGGCATCACAAAACCCGTGAAGGGTTGCCCTGTAATCCCCAACAGGGACCAATTTCCTCGGCAGCGATACATTATTTATATTGAGGCCCAACCATTTTGCTAAATCGTTCGATACAATGCAGCCCTGAGCTCCAGAATCTAATAGGGCGCGAACGTATGTTGGGTTGGCCGCCAAATCCCAAACAAGCACAGAGGCGATCGGTAACACCACCGTCTCCGGTTGGGGGGCAACAAATTGTTGGGCCGCAAATTCCTAGCGAGGGCCCCCGGGGCCCCACTGTGCCTGTAACCGATCAGGTAGGCAGCTATACGCCAGAGGGTCCCATTGTACAAATGGCCCACGCGCCGGTTCCATTGCCACCCTACGACGCCCTCCGAAGGGTTGTGGGCGTGAATTCAACCGTGGCCGCTCCATGAGCGGGGGGGACATCACATGCGACCGACGAGGACGAGGCGACGAGCGGGGCGACAACTGAGGCGGCGTCCGAACCGCACCCGCATAGCTCGAAGTTGTCCCATGCCACCCGCCCGTTACGGCCTGCTCAACACACCCAATGTGCCGCTGAGTCGGATGCTGAGTCGCAACCGAGAACTCAGGGCCCCCCATGTGATGACCCTGAGTGCGGCCCTGCACCCCTGGGTGGCCGCGTGCTTGTGGCCCCATTGCCCGCTGAGTCGGATGCTGAGTCGCAACCGAAAACTCAGGGCCCCCCATGTGATGACCCTGAGTGCGGCCCCGCACCCTAGTACTACCCTGTGCACGTGGGGACGCTGGCCCCTGAGTTGCGCTCCAAGTCGCAAACGAATTCTCAGGGCCCCATTCCGTATCACCCTGGGTACGGCCCTGTGGACGGGGGGACGTTGGCTCCTGAGTTGCGCTCCGAGTCGCAAACGAATTCTCAGGGCCCCATGCCGTGTCACCCTGGGTACGGCCCTGTGGTGGCTGTTGGCCGGACCACCGGGCCCCACCACAATATCCGCACAATTTAGTGCGCGTGCAGTCCCTAGCCATGTGTGGCCACAGGCACAGGAAACACCAGCTCCGCTGCTTGGCCATCCGGCGCCGTCCCTCAACCCTAAGTTCCCCGAACTTATTGCAATCGGCCACAGCATGGCCAATCTGCCTACAACATGGGCAGGTCTCACTATGTGGGGTCAATGCACTCACAGTCCCATACGACTGCCGGTTGGTGCGGTCCTTCCTCGTCGGAGGGCCCCTACTCACAGCGCTCCCGGCAGCTCTCTGTGGCTCCGAAGGATGGGTGGCCGTCAACCCCAAATTCTCTGCCCGTCGAGCCTCCTCTTCCAAAAATCCGACCAAGTCGGAGAAGGCGGGCAGGTCCTCGGCCGACCGCCCGTGAGACTGTTCGAAACGAGTCTGCACGTCAGCGGGTAGGCGGGAAAGTACAATGTACAGCAGTAGGTACGACCATTCACCAACCGGAAGTCCAAGATTCTCTAGGGCCTTGGTGACGGACAACAACGGGTTCAAAACCTCCGTCTGTATGGCCCCGACCTTGTTCACAACCGGGATGCTAAACAAACGGTTCAGTTGGGCATCGGCCAACCTCCGTTTGTTGTGGTAACGTCTGACCAACAATTGCCTGGCCGTTTCATAGTTACCCTCCGTAACTGTCAAATGAGCGACCAGCTCCCTGGGCTCACCCCTCAATGCTGCCACCAGCTGAGCCATTTTGACAGACTTGGTAATGTCCGATCGCATGTGCACCAAACTGTCGAACAGATTGATGAAGCTCATCCATTCACCGGACACTCCGTCAAAAGTAGGCATAGTTATAACGGGTAACCTGGTCCCCGATCCCTGATGCGGCAGAGGTGCTTCAATGTCACCACCATGGCTGGACTCGCGCTGCCTACGTATGTCCGCAGCCTTCTGCGTGATAGCAGCTGCCATCTCCATACACTGGTCGACATCCCCTAGCAACCGTGACAGCCTGTCAGGTGCGCAACCATCAACTGATTCCGCCTGCGCGGACAATTCGAGCACCCTGTTGTAACGTTCCTTAACGTCCGTAGACCGCTCCAATACCACATCATGCCTATCTAAACGGTCTATCAGACCGTGTGCGGAGGAAAACCATCTGAGTTTCTTAGAAACACCCTTCTGTATTTCAGATAACGACATGATCGGAACGATACTTACTCACAATTTGCAATAACTCAATTATATTGGACCCTCCAGTCTACAACCCAAACGAGGGAACCCTAAACTATAACTTAAACAATGCTGATTTCCCCAAACAATAGAAACCGAGTTTTATATCTACACAAATTCTGTAAACAACAATTTAGTTTCCCTATATCATAAAACACACACAGATAGTCAATATTAGTTCAAGTTATAAATTGCTATAAACTGAAAACAATGTCATAGCCTGCTATCAATAAATGTAACTACCTATGTTAACCAAACATTCATTAGCATTACTAGACCACTAATAGATTGACTAACTGGTAACTGGTACTTCAATGCAAATTTAAATTCACCTACAATGTACCTGTAATGTAATTACTATTCTGAGTCACATCTCAGTACAACTGGTCATTTAGGGAAAATCTGTCTGTCTACTACCAGCAATAGACTTATAGCTTACAATACTACCAATCTATGTGGATACAGGAACAACACCAAGTTAGCTAATAACCGCCTATACCTACAGATTGATAGTCCCAAATCGTGGGTTCCTGGAGCCCTTGACGGCTGCAAATCTCAGGAAACCACGCTCTGCTACCAAATTGTTCAGGCCTCTCGGCACCCAATGACCTCGCAGGGGCCCATAGCTACGAGGTAGCGTAGCGATCGGATGCCAAGAAGTAAGAACGTCGGCGATTCACCGAGCTTAAGTAAATAGATTCTATCTGACCTGGTCTGTGCTTCGTTCCCGTCAAACTCCTGTCTCTCTGCAAGGCCTGGGTGCACCCTAGGCTCTTCTTGGTAGACAGGTTCTTCAGCCAACCAGGTATGGCTGGCAGGCCAGCTTCGACGAGCACAGTGTTCCAACACAGGTTATGTTACGTAAATGCGAACTTTATCTGGTTCGGGGAACCACAATACACTCAGCTATATAGACAATCCTGAGGGGAGCCCGAATACAATTCCAGATGGCTTACGATTTAATTTCAATGCCCAAATCAATACGCGTCACATTGCGGGGGCTTTTCGTCTGTCAGTTGTCAAAAACTGCCAGGTTGGCAGCTCCGTCAAATTCAAAATGGCCGTTCCGAAACCATCGATCGAGTATCGATTCTGAATCGAACACATCCTATCTAGATCAGGACCCCACCAAGGCTGCCCCTTGATGTTGGTAGGCGCTGGTGTGCTAAGCGGGCAAGTTGAATGGTAGCAGTCTATTGAAGTATTAGTAAAATCTGTTACCTGTTGTTCGATTTGTTCGGGTCCCTCCGGATCTGGTAGAGTCTCAGCCCAAGCAAGTCTTTCACCTAGGATAGCTCTGTACCTGGTTTTGTCAGTCTTGCGTGGGTTTCTCTTAGGGACAGTTGGGGAGAACGCTGCGTTGATCTCGTAGCGTATCCATCGATGATCAGAGCATGACGCCTCGTTGGACACATGCCAGCCCCCAACATAGATATGTCCGCCGTTGCCAGGGTAATATCAACGATGGTTCTACTCCGCTTGGTAACAAAAGTTGGTTCAGAACCTATGTTAAGCACATTAAGGTTTGTAGTAAATAGGTATTCAACATGTGTCTTACCTCTGCTATTCATTTCCGGCATGCCCCACAGTGGATGATGCGCGTTCGAGTCGGCCCCAACGATGAGCTGGAGGCCCGACTTCTCGCAGTAGTCCACCACGAGTTCGCGGCACCTAGCTGTGTCGGGCAGTTGCAGCCTTATGGCACACAGGTCCCTGGAACAGAACTCTGTTAATGGCTGTGCTGGGATGTTGTTAGTAGTTATGATGCACGTTCTAGGGTTATCGTGATCAGTTGTAACTAAAAGCTTACCTCTCAAATTGGCGAGCCCTCGAATGCTACCGCGGTTGATCCACGGCTCCTGGATTAGGGCCACGGCAGTGCTGTTTGCCCCCAACCAGCGTCTTAACTGGGCTGTTGCAGTTTGGCTGTGTTGGAGGTTGGCTTGGAGGACTTTACAATCGCGGGAGAGGGACGCCATTTTTGGTCAACCCCTCCTCCACCTCCAAGACGAGTTCCTCCTCCAGCCGCATGGACAGCTCCTCGCCCTCAGAGGGCACCACTGCTGGTTCTAGCTCATCGCCTTCACCAAGCAGCATGGCCTCCCAGTGCGCGTGCCCGTCCTGCGGTTGAGCAGCAGAACTTTCCCCGACTACATCGGGACCTGTTTGCTGCCGCTCTGGAGTGGAACTCTGGGGCATAGATGTTGTTGTTGAGACCCCAGTGATGACCAGCTTAGAGCTGGTCTGCGCTACCACCGGTGGTTCCTTAACAAATTTCCCACCGGGTCCCTGAAATTTAAGGTAGACCGAACCACTACTAAAAAGGAGCTGTCTGCCCCTTCCCAGCAGGGTCGGCACCACATCTTCAGGGACGTCTGTAATGAGAAACAGGTTGTCCTGCTGCTCATCCACTTTCTGGAGGAGCCATCGGTCAACCTGTGCCCACTTGTTCATAAAGTGGAGGACTACGCCGACGTTGGGCGCAGACTTCCACTTGCCCCGTTCGTTGGGTATGAGCACCCCATATCAAACCCTGCGGACCATCTCCGATTGGCGTTTTACCACCAACTGTACGTTGGATGGTGTAGACACGCCGGAGACACACTCCCGCAGCCAGTTCAGGGAGTACTCGTCCTCCACGAACAGTTTAAGGTGGCCGTCCTCGTAACGAGGTTTGCCACCGAATTCGGGGTTTTCCTTGCTCGGATCCGCCAACGCTTCCCTCAAGATTTTGTCATCAATCTCGTTGAGGATGAGCGTTGACAGATCCTGTGAAATATGACCAGTAGCGACGTCAGTAACGGCGATGTACTGGTCAGACTTCACCTTCTGAGCATAGGTGACCCCAGCTCTGCGCGCTTCCGTGCACTGCTTTTTAGGCTCCACTCGAGGAGAATTACTATCCTCTAATCGAGCCCTCTTAGCAGCCGCGCGCTCGTTTTTGCCGGATCTCTTGGCAGATTTCAACTTCTTGTTAGAAGTCGGACCACCAGAGAACGCTACGGTAGGTTTAGCCCCGTTTGAGTCTAGGGTTGCCCCTTTGACATCACGGGAGCCGGCCACCTTACCCGCAGCTCCGGCTGTATTAACAGCGGGACCGCTATCGGTCGCCATCGTGGCAGATGGAACCCCATCTACGCCGGCAGCGGCCGATGTGGCAGCCAAACGCTGTTTTTTCTTCCACCAACGATTCGCCTTACGCCCTGGTCCGGTTTGCACCGTATCTGGACGTCTAGTCGATGGGCCCTTCCCTTGCAAGGATTGCTTGGGTGGTTTACCCTTTCGACCAACCGTCGTCCAGGCGCTGGCAAAATGCTCGGCGATGTTTGTCGAATGGCTCCGCGCACCGGGTTGCCCCGTGGCCCTGCCTCTCGACTCGCTTTCGGGCTTTGTGCAGCTAACCTCCACAGTGGAAGCACTACCAGTTTGCACCGGTAGGTCACTGATGGTGGCAGTGCGCCCAGTTAAGGCTTGAGGATCTGCCGCGGCAGATTCTCGCACCTGTTTAGAGACGCTTGCGGTTTTCACCGCTGGAAGCGTTCCAGATGGGTTTTTTGACCTGACACGATCCATAGTCAAATGTATAGAGATTCGTCTACTCGATTTCCCACCCTCCACGGAGCCCGCACAATTGGGAGCGCCTACTCGCTTGGAACAGCTTTCAGTCGCTAGGAGTACCGAGTAGATATAGGAGCATAGGGCTGGTACTTGGCGCGACATCGGGAGCTCGCTTCTGTGGACGATGGGAACCAAGGTGTCAGCGACATTGTCCCACCGCCGTAGTCACCGAAGCTTACCCCGTCAGCATGGCCCATCCCACCGCTTTTACTGACGCCTTAGCGGACCCTACACCTCTAGCCGTGGCCCTCTGACGGGACACTTGGCCGTTACCCCAACCCGCGGCTACGGGCGAGGCTACCGTTTTGCCTGAAAACCAGGCCAAAGAGGGCGTGTTGCCTTACGAAGCTAAATCCACAGCAACGCTCGGCTCAACCCCCCAGGACCCCTTCATCCTGGCCTACGGTGATCAACTGCGCAGACCACAAGACGCAGGTGAGTGTAGATAGTCTGCCGGGTACACCTACCTTAACCGACAGAACCGGAGGGACTTTTAGCCATCAGCTAGTAAGAGGTCCGGGGACCAGTCATGCAGTGTAGCCGCTGTTACCAGGGTGCACCAACAATACAACAACTGACCTACAAACAAATTAGCCGCAAAATTGCCGAGTCAGGAAACCTACGCGTAACTTCATATCAATGGCGGTTTTACTGTGTCTATCCATATTGACCCCAGCGACGAGCTTCTACAACGTTTCCGAGTTCAGTAAAAAATCAAGACATATATTTCGAGAAAATGTACGACATGCATCTCATCAAAGACGATTGGAAACTGATCATCTATTACAATCTGTCTACATACTGGAACGGAATACTCGAAATCGAAGATTACGTCAGTCATATTGAAAATCACCTACAGTTCGCGAGCAAGGCACAATCAAAACAATATAAAGGAATCGTATTTAAATTGAAGCACGAGTTAGCAGAAATACAACAATACAACCGCATACTACGCCAAGGTCAAACTGAAAGGCGACATAAAATGGGTCTCATGAACGGGGTAGGCTACATCGCTAACTCCCTGTTTGGCTTATTGGACGACAGTTTCGCGAGGAAATATGAGAAGGATATTGAAAAAATATCCTATAACGAGAACCACCTGCAAGACCTACTCAAGAATCAAACGACCGTAATAGAAGCGCAGTCAAACCTACTACCCAGTAACGAATCCATAATGAACAAGCAGTTCAGAAACATGCAGCAACACCTTCAGGAATTCCAGCTAGTAAAGCAACGCTTGCGAGTTGAATACCCGACGACACGGAATACACCCGACAGCGACGAGTTATTCACATTATCAACACTTCTTACAGCCGAAATTATCATCTCTAATATAAGAAATGATCAACAAAAACTCATCAATACGATCACAGAGCTCACACAAGGTCACCTGGACGCGCAATTGATACCTCCAGAGCAGTTGGAAGAGCAAGTCAACATCATTTACAGCAACTTGCCCACCGATTTGACGCTACCGGCCGACAAACAGAGGCTCGCAAACCTGTACAAAATAATGAAGGTGAAAGTCAAGGTAGGCCTAAGGTTATTTATCATCGAACGGAAGATACATAGACCACATAGACCACATAGTTGAAACTACAGCTGGTTACATAGCATGCAATCTTCAAAAGGATCTTCTACTCTTACCAACAGAAGCAGACATGCAAAGATGCATACACACATCGGCAGATCAAATACTCTGCTCCATTGACAAACCTGTCTACGAGTTGCCGATAACAAACAACATATGTAACCTGAGCATCCTCAAGAGGTCACTGTGCCGCACAAAGGCCACGGCCGCGTGTGATGAGCAATGGATCAGATTACATAACAATAATAAATGGATGTACACGTACTGCGAGGAATGCACTGTGCGCATATTTTGCCCAGACAGCAAAGTGCACTCGAGCTCATTGACCGGGAACGGAATATTCGATATCGGTCAAGGTTGCTCTATCAGAAGCAACACATTCACCATATCAGGACACCGCAACTACTTCAGCCACATCAACGTCAGTCCAGCACAATCTGACATCCCCGAGGCATCGATCTTGAACCAGATAGTATACACCACATCAAGACGTGCAAGGAAGAGGATCACGAAGACGACTGGCACAATATCAAAGCCCAGATCGACAGCCTGAAACAACAAGCCTTTGCACCATTAACAATACATGACGTCCACCAGTACTCGGTATTGTACTCATTACTCTGACCGGCATTATCTACGTCATTACGAGATGGCACAGAGCAAGAAAAGGCCACAAAAAACCAGCAGCTGACAGTACCGAACACGTCCCCACGATCCCGCACAAGGACATCCAATCGCAGGATTTAACACCGCCAAAGTTGTGTCATTGAAACAAGCAGTAAACGCTAACTGACTTTATTATAAGGTACCCACATCAATATATACAAATACCCCACATATGTCCCCCCCTTTATAAGTTTACCTATACTACTAACTACAAATAGAAATTCCTACTAACAAAATATATTTTAATCTATTTCTAACCTTTTATGTTTAATCGATCGGTTATATGTTCGCTGTGTGCGCGCGGTGGCTCCCAGCGGAGGCGGAGGCGGAGTCAGGCCGGTGGTCGGAGCGGCAGCCCCCGCGGGCTCCGAGCTACCCTGGGCCTCGGGGCCTGGCGCATCGCTGCGCGTATCACCCTCCGCATCCACGTCCGCAGTGGGAGCCGCCGAGCGCGACTCGACATCGCCGCCATCTGACACTATCAAAGTACCGTCTGAACCTGTACCCGTAGTACTCGTACGCGACAAAGAATATTTATGCTTGGGATGAACAGAAACTATCTGGTCCTGGTGTCGACGCCATTCTGCGCCCTTACCGACATCCACTCTGTACGAAACCGGACCCGTTTTCGCCGTAACGCGGCCCTCAACCCATTTATCTCCCCTCTGTGAATAGTCTCGTGCGAGAACTGACTCACCGACTTGATAGTCAGCGGCGCGGCCGCCGGCAGCCGCCACCTGCTGGTCCTGTCGCGCGCGCGCCGCAGCGGCGGCGGCGGCGGCCCCGCTCGGACGCAACACATCGAGCCGGCCCCGCAGCTTGCGCCCGCACAGTGCCACCGCCGGAGCCACCCCGGTAGTCGCGTGCTCACTATTTCGATAGTTGAACAAAAATCTATACAAAGCGATCGCAATGTCTTCGCTTTCAAATACCGCCCTTTTAATACATTTTTTAATGATTTTTACCGCGTTCTCCGCTTCACCATTACCTTGCGGTCGATATGGCGCCGATGTCGTATGTTTGATACAGTTTTTTAAACAATACTTTTTGAAATCGTCTGATAACCACGGCGGCCCGTTGTCGGTCACCAATTGTGCCGGCAAGCCAAATCTTGCAAAAATAGACCTTAATGCCTTTACAGTAAAACTAGCTGTGGTAGTTGACATTTGTACTACTTCTATCCATTTTGAATGGGCATCTACAACAACTAGGAAGCGTTTGCCGGCACAATCGGCGAAATCAGCGTGTATGCGCTGCCAGGGGTGCTGCGGGAACTCCCAGGGGTGCAGCGGCGCGTGCGCGGGCGCGTCCCTCACCGAGCGGCACGCCCCGCACGCGCGGCACATCTCCTCAATGTCTCGATCTATATTCGGCCAATATACATACCCGCGAGCAATGTTTTTCATCTTATTCATTCTCAAGTGCCCTTCGTGAATTTCCTGCAGCACCTTGCTTCTTAATGAAACCGGAATAACAATTCTATATTTATACAGCAAACAACCCTGATTCACAAATAAATTGTTTTTTCTATCAAAAAACTCTATTTCGTCCTCTTTACAACTTGCCGCAGACACGGGCCAGCCCAATGTTACATAAGACACAATTTTACAAAGAGTCGAGTCTTTTTCAGTTTCCTTAACCACATCTTGAAAATTTACCGGCAATATTTCTTCGATCAAAAATAAATAATCAATTGTTTGTGCGGTGGGGAGCCGCCGCTCGTATGGTAATGGCAGTCTCGATAACGCATCCGCGGGCCCATTGTCTTGTGACTTTACAAACTCGACCTTATAGTCGTAGCCGGCCAGCCGCGCCACCCATCGCTGCAGCCTGCTCGCCGCTGTCTGGGGAATGCCATGTTTGTCCCCAAATATGTATGTCAACGGCTTATGATCCGTCCGGAGCACAAACTTTCCACCAAATAAGTATTGGTGATGTTTTGTAACGCCATAAAAGATGGCTAAGGCCTCTTTGTCTAATTGGCTGTAATGTTTCTCGGCATCATTTAGCGTACGCGACGCGCAGCTGACCGGGCGCTCCGACCCGTCCGGGTATACATGTGCCAACACCGCGCCTACCCCGTACGAGCTACTGTCCACTGACAGTACGAGCGGTCGCCCCTCCTCGTAATGTGCTAATACACAATCACTCAATAATGCACATTTTGCATCTTCAAATGCCTTCTCGCATTGCGAACTCCAGTTCCAACGAACGTCTTTTTTTAAAAGTGCATGTAACGGATGCAAAATAGTACTAAGGTTAGGTATAAACTTACCATAATAATTTAATAACCCGAGAAAACTTTTTAATTGCGTGACGTCATTCGGCGTTGGTGCTCTGGTAATCGCCTCGAGTTTGTATGGATCTGGATGTAATCCGTCCTTATCCATAATAAACCCTAAGTAGGTTACACTTTTTCGTAGAAAACTACACTTTGATAACTTAACTGTTAAACCCATGTGTCGTAATCGGTCGAGTACAGCCCTCAGATTGCGTAAGTGCTCCTCCCTGTTAGTCCCCGTGATACAGATATCGTCCAGGAACACCACCGTGCCCGACAGCCCGTGCAGAGTCTCCTCCATCAGTTTCTGAAACTTCTCCGGCACGCAGGACAACCCATACGGTGTACGCCTATACACAAACGTACCTATGTGTGTTGTTATCGCGGTGCAAGGCTGTGAATCGTTCTCTAACATAACCTGTTCATACGCATGCCGAAGTTTAATTTTTGTGTATTCCTCCCCGTTACTCAACTTAGCGAATAGCTCCTCGATTCGCGGTAGCGGGTAAAAATCACGCTGTAGCTTAGGATTGATTGTTACTTTGTAATCTCCGCAAATGCGTATATCCCCGTTACCCTTGATGACGGGTACAATCGGAGTACCAAAGTTGGAATGTTCCACGCGATAGATAGACCCGTCCCGCTCGAGCCGCTCGAGTTCCCGCTCGACTCGCTCGCGCAGCGCGAGCGGCACCGGCCGCGCACGCACATACACCCCGCTGCAATCTGAGAGTTCTAAACGAAACGACTTCTTACAAGTCCCTAAATTGTTTGTAAAAACCTCTGGATAATCCTTAGTTAGCCGGTTCACGAATTGGTCCTCCACCAATTCATTCATCGTTATTTGTGTTATATTCAATGCTCGCAACCAATCTCTGCCCAGCAATGGTCTACCCCCACCTTTAATGACATATAATAAAAAAATTACTTGTTTTGGCGTTGTTAAATTCCACTGCTACCGAAATGAAACCTAAGGTATCAATTCGTGACCCGGCATAACTACGTAATATTAAATTATCTGACTGTAGACTCTTATGTCCAAACAGCTTTAAATAACAATCATAGTTTATCGCCGAGATACGGCTTCCCGTATCAATTTCGCAATCCAAGATACAATTCTCCACCATAAGCTTAACAAAGAAGGGCTCATTACCTTGTGAAGAAATTTTAATGTTGTAGAACTCGTCCTCCGAACACTCAGTCAGATAATTTTGACGTTTAACTGACCTTGCACTTTCCTGATAGCGCACTTTATTGCACATCACCTTTAAGTGGCCCCGCTGGTTACACTCATCACAATTATAATTTGCGAATTTACACCGATCTGGCCGGTGCGCCTTGCCGCACCTCCAGCAAGAGTCGGGGGCGCGGTCGGGGTTGCGCGCGGAGCGTACGCCTGCGCCTGGTGCGCCCGCGCCGCCGCCCCCGCCGCCGCTGCCCCGCCGCCCCCGGACTGCATGCAGGCCCTCGCCCGCCGCGCTGCTACCGCCGCCGCCGCCGCCGCCGCCACTCGTGCTGGCGACCTCCGCGTGCCTGTTTGCTGCCTCCAGCGCCAGAGCTAGCTCCACTGCCTTGTTGTAATCGATCTCTTTCTCAGCAAAGATCCTTGACCTCATGACGTCACTCCCGAGACCCGACACAAATTGATCCCGGAGATTTTCTTCCAGCTTGGTGCCAAAATTACACGTAACCGCCAAATGCTTTAAATGTTGAAGATATTCCGTGAGGGTTTCGCCGGCTCGCTGCCGCCTCTGACGAAACACATGTCTCTCGGCTATTTCCGAGCGTTGGGGCTCAAGATGGCCGGTCACGAGTTTCACCAATGTGTCGAATGGTTTTGTCTCCGGGTCTTCAGGAGCACATAGGCCACACATTAACGCATAGGTAGCTTCTCCTACGACCGTTATCAGCATAGGTACTTGTAACTCGGTTTTTATCTCGTTCAGTAAAATGAATTGTTTGACGCGACGCACATAGGCCGGCCATTGCTTAGAATTCAGATCGAATGGTTCTATTTTACCGATCGGCATGATTACCGCTACTTATCCGAACAATTATTTTATCCAAAACACCGATTATACACGAAATCACTTGAATAATTAGGTTTCACGCGCGTAATTGATAATATTACTTTAATTTTCAATCCCTTCGCCAGTGTTATGTCATTGAAACAAGCAGTAAACGCTAACTGACTTTATTATAAGGTACCCACATCAATATATACAAATACCCCACAGACCACTCACAGCCCGGGGGCAGCACCGAGATCGACGCAGAAGCTGCACAGGAGTCACTCCGTTAGATTAGAGATACCACATGTTAGCATATAGTAAACTTTAAAATTCTGCGATAGTTCTAAGCTTTAACCCTTTTATTTACATTTTAAATTTACTTTTTTACACTTGTTTAGTCCTTATCCTTTTGAGTCAGCAGGATGTACGAGCTATGTCAGCAATCGCACATTAGGCAGTACATTATGCATAGTTTGTAGATATTTAACTAGGCCAACCGAGATAACTTTATTAGAATAAGTATACTGATTAATTCCACGCCTCAACCGAACGGCGTGGAATCATGAGGGGCTGGGATGTTGCCAGCACGGGAGAGAAAATCTTGATTGTTACCTTACCTTGTCGTCGTAGACCGGAAATCGAAAGCTCGATTCGGGGCAGGAATACGGGATAAGGGCACAAGTTTGGGTAGGATCAGGAATGAATCTCACTGTCGCTGCCCGACGCTGTCGCCGGCGTGCTGCCTGCCGACACGTGGAGTCGCCGTCCGATGCGACGATGTCCAATCAACACGGATCACTTAACCGCTGACGCGAATCTACTTATTTCCCGACGATGTGGTAGATTTACACTCCGACCAGGTTCGACACCTGTATTAGACGATTGTTACACCGAATTACAATCAATGGCCCGATGCCTGAGCAGACATGTTTGTTCTCCCGACGAGAAAAGATCACCTCTAATTTCTCCTCGTTGGTACGAGTGACAACTGCGGTTCTGTTTCCGTTCCGAGTCGCGCAACAAAAACCTGTGCGTTCCGAAGCATAAATATTAAACAGTCACCCGCCCGGACAGGCCCGAACCTGTCCCTAATCAATAGGAAGGCGAGAAAGTGTTGCGACCGCTCTCTTGAGGACCGAGTCCCCCACCTTGACTTCTGCTGATCGAGGCGTGCCATCCCGACCCGTGTACAATTTGACGATCCGTCCTCGTCTCCATCTCAATGATGGCAGGTTCGCATCCTTAATCAGCAACAAATCACCGACTTGAGGGGGGCTCGTCCGGTCAGTCCACTTAAGGCGCTGCTGCAAGATGTGCAAGTACTCAAGGGACCACCGTTTCCAAAAATCTTGAGCCATCTGCTGCAACATCTGCCACCTAGTTAACCGACTTAACTTAACATCACCGAATGGGTATTCTGGCAGGGCGTTAAGGGGCTGACCTATCAGGAAGTGACCCGGCGTCAACGCTTCCAAATCATTTGGATCCGAACTGAGCGGGCACAACGGACGCGAGTTCAGTGTCATCTCAATTTTACAGAACAGCGTCGCAAGCTCTTCAAAGCGTAGAGAGGTCTCACCGATGATCCTCGTCAGGTGCGACTTAGCCGATTTAACCGCAGCCTCAAAAATTCCTCCCCAATGAGGACATCCCGGCGGACTGAAAACCCATTCAATCCCTCGTCGGGAGCAAGCCGTACCGATGGCGTCCTGGTTACCGTTCAGGAATTGAGTGACCTCCTGCAGATATCGCCTGGCTCCGACAAAATTTGTGCCGTTGTCCGAACGGATTAATGTCGGGAGGCCCCTTCGTGAGACGAACCGATCTAGACATGCGATAAATGCCTCTGTAGTGAGGTCACTGACCACCTCCAAGTGGACTGCCTTCGTGGCCAAGCACACGAAGACGCACAGGTATGCCTTCACTAATCTGGCGTTCCGTAGCTGTGAAGACTTGACCATGAATGGTCCCGCGAAATCCGTTCCGACACTCGCAAAGGGCCGGATTTCGTTAACCCTATCCGAGGGCAAATCGCCATCAAGGCGTGGCATCCGATATGCCCATTCCGAATGTGTCGGTCCTGTATCAACAGTTCGACCAACTTCCCTTTCCTAGGGAGTAACAACGGGTGGCGAGCCGCATAAGGCAGGTTGGCATTCCGCAGCCGACCTCCTACCCTCAGCAATCCTTGAGGGTCAATAAACGGGTTGAGCCGAGCCACAGCTCCCTTCAGTTGGACGCGTCCGCGTCTCAGAATGTCCAATTCGGACTTAAAGTGCACCGTCTGCACGTTCCGTACCAATGCGAACAACGCACGGTTCCGTTCCTGTGGTGTCAGGACCTGTGTCCGCACTCGTTGCGCCACAGAATTCCGACAATTCCGCGCAAATCGGCAGATCCAGGCGGTCACATTGACCAGCTTGTTGAGCGAGCTGTACCGTTCCAGCAGGCTGAACTCCTCTTCCGGCTCTGGTTGCGTCGTACAGACACCGACTGTCAAGGCGCCGTTCGCCGTGGTAACGCGTGGACTCAGTGGCCAATCCGATTCGGCTTGAGTCAACCATTTTGGACCCCACCGCAAGGGATGTCCAACCAACTCCGGAGCGTGACACCCACGAGACGCACAGTCTGCTGGGTTCATTTCCCCTGGAACATGTCTCCAGATCAAGGGAACCTCCGAAGTTAAAATCTGCGAAACCCGATTCGCCATAAAAATCTCCAGCTTGTGAACTGAAGCCTTCAGCCAGCATAACACGATCTGGCTGTCCGTCCAAGCGTAGACCGTATCTTCCAACGCTATTGACCCACGAAGAACCGTCATCGTGTGGTTGAGCAGACGAGTCAGGAGAGCCGCTCCCGAAAGCTCTAACTTGGGAATGGTCAGGCGAGTGCGCAACGGCGCAACCTTGCTCTTGGCCATGACCAACCGCACATCAACCTCCCCCGAGGAGTCGACCGTACGCAGATACACCGCAGCTCCGTAGCCCTTCTCCGAGTCATCGCAAAACCCATGCAGGGTGGCGGTATATCGTTTGGTGGGGACCAACCTCCGTGGCAGTGAAATCCGATTGATGCCAGGGAGGGTCGAAAAGAACGAGTCCCACTCTGAGCTCAATGACCCGCCGATCGGGTCGTCCCATTTCAGCTCAGCAGACCACAATTGCGGCATAAAACACTTGAGCTGAAATGTTACCGGGGTGATCCACCTGTTTGGATCAAATGTCCTAGCCACCGTTGAAAGGACGTTCCGTTTCGTCTAGACCTTCGGGGAGTCCAACTCGACCCAATATGAGAACATGTCTGACACCGGCTGGTACTGGACGCCTAATACCGACAACATATTTGGATTTTCCAAATTTTCAAAAATGTGGGGATCCTGCTGGTAGTCATCCGGAAGACCAGTCAGTAACTCTGGAGAGTTCGACATCCATTTCCGGAGCTCGTAACCTCCACCCCGTAGGAGCTCAACTAGCTCGTCCCGACGAGCGAGCGCCTCCTCTACGGAATCTGCACCGGTACAGATATCGTCCACGTAGAGATCCTGCTCCAGGATCGCTGCTCCTCTAGGGAAATTTTTCTCGATCCGCCAACTCCCGCAGAGTGCGAATCGCCAAATAAGGACTAGACCGTAGCCCGTACGTGTTGGTGTTCAGCTCGTACACCCTGATGGGCTGATCTTGGCTCTCTCGCCACAGTATCAGCTGATACCGTCTATCGTCAGGGTGAATGACCGTCTGTCTAAACATCATCCGGATGTCAGCTACAAACACAACATTGTGTCGACGGAACCGTGTGATAACATCCGCGATGTCATGATTCAACTTCGGCCCTGAATGCAAACACTGGTTCAGGTTCATGCCGTTAGATATTGATGCCGATCCATCGAACACTACCCGTATTTTGCCATCCGGGGTCCTCAAGACCGCGTGATGGGGCAGGAAGCAGTGGTCTTCACGCTTCCAGTCGATACCCGAAACTGACATGTGGCCGAGCGACTCGTATTCCCGCATGAAATCGACGTACTTCTGCCGGAAAATCCCGTCACGCTTCATGCGTCGTTCCATCGACAGAAGCCGCGTCTCGGCTGCATGGTGTGAACTGCCCAGCGGCGGGTGATCACTCCGAAATGGAAGACGTGTGAGAAATCGACCTGACCGAAGGCGACCAGTATTGTTCCGATAAAACTGTTCACACTCTTCTTCAACCGGGTCCAACCGGCGGTACCGTAGGTGGTTCCTCACCTCCCAAAACTTCTGTATCACCTCCGAGAGTACAGAACCGAATAAGGGACTACGAGTCGCTAGGCGTGAGGCAGCCGGCATGACCGGACCCATTACCGCATGGCCCAGTCTGGTGTTGACCGAAACCAGACCAGTCGCCTGCAACACGTGGACACCTGGCACTAACAGGTATCCCAAGGCATCGACACCCAATAAAATGTCTACTGGGCCCGGAATATCGAACTCCGGGTCAGCCAGTGACAACCCAGCGACCAACTGTCGCACCGAGGGCGACAACCGTACGTGAGGGTGTGAGCCCATCACATTAGGCATGACTAATGCCGTGACCGTCAGATTCACCGATGAATCCACCCGTGACGAGAGAGTAATCCGACATACTCCCTTAACGGAACCGACTTCCGTGTTCCCAATTCCCCGAATGGAATGTGGATACTCCCTTACCGAAATGCCCAACCGTCTTACAAGGTTGCACGAGACTAAGCACCCCTGGGCCCCCGAGTCCAATAGTGCTCGTGCCACACATGATTTGCCGTCCGAACTCCACGCTATCACAGAGGCGGTGGGGAGCATGACCGTCTGTGGAGTGGCGGCACCCTGTAAGTGGGCGGCGTGTCCCTAGCGGGAACCTCCGCGGGATCCGAACCCACTGGGACCCCCGTCGGCCTGGTAACTCGGCTGCTGATATGCCACCGGTGGCATATCAGACCGTATGTACATCAGGGGGTCCCAACCCGCATAATAGACCCCTCGCTGTCCCGGTACCCGACCATACCGGACTGTGAACGGTGTGCCCGGTGGCCACCGTGGATGGAGTGGGGAGAGCGGATCCAACCTGGGGCGCTCTAGGAATGGGGGCGACATCTGACTGTTCGCCTCCCTGTTCGCCTCCCAGAGCGACGGGCAGGGTGGCGCAGAAGGTGGTGGGCTCCCAGCCTTCGCGCCACTCATAGGTGCCATCTGACACCCGCCCGTAACATGCGGTGAGCCAGCGGCCCGAAGTCCTCGCTGACCCTGGACAGCGGCGACCGAACCCCGGCTATCCCGCCTGTTACCCCCCGCGCTGCCCCCTTCCCCTCGGGGGGGGGGGGGGGGGGTCCCGTCCGCGGGTACCCCAGTCACCCCGTTGGTGACTCCCGTTGCCCGGAGGGGGACTGGGTCCGGCCCTGGTTGGGCCCTGTGACCGACCAACCTGAGTCCGGCCCTGGTGACCGTCCGATGGGCCTGACCGGTTCAGGCACAACACGATGTGGTGCTTGCCACCGCAGCACTCACAGGGGGACGCGCGTGAGCACTCGCTCAGCGGGTGCGGCCCCAAACAACCGAAACACAATCGGTGGCGGAAGACCAACTTCCTGCGGGCAGCCACACCGAGCGCCTTAAAGTTGGCGCAACTGGTCACTTCATGACCGGCACTGTCGCATTGCACACAGCCGTCACCCGACGGCGCGGCACTCAAAACGCCAAATTGTTTTGACCGCCCACCCCCCCGTGGGGGTGGGGGGCGCGGCCCCTCCCGCATCCGCGCGGGTTGGCGCTGCACACTGGCCTCCGTATCCAATGTGTCGCATCGCCTGCATTCACCCTCCAAAAAATCCGTTAATTGAACGAGTGTGGGCAGTTCCGAGCTACTGCCCCCATGCAGCTGTTCAAACCGACTTTGAACAGCTGCAGGCAACCGTGACAAAACCATATACAACACATTATATGACCATTGGTCTACCGGCAGACCAAGGTTCTGAAGGGCCTTAGTGGCCACCAGCACAGGGTTGAGCACCTGTACCCGGATGTCAACATCCCGGGTTACTCTTGGGATGCTAAACAGCTTCCCCAGCTGCGCATCAACCAACCGCCGTTTGTGTTGGTAGCGGTCAAACAGTATGGCCCGGGCAATCTCATATTTGCCCGCCGTGACCGTTAGGTGACCGACCAACTCCTTCGGTTCACCCCGCAGTGCCATCAATAGTTGGGCCAACTTGTAGGCGTTGTCCAGGTCGTCCCGACCGTGGACCAGACTATCGAATAAATTGATGAATGCCGGCCACTCATCAATTGCCCCACCGAAGGCCGGAATCTCCAGGTGTGGCAGCCGTCCAACAACACCCTTAAGGGGCGGGTCTCCGCTACCCTCGCCGCGGTCATTCCGTCGCGACCGCTTAATTTTCTCCGCGCGACGCTCGATGTCGCCCAAGCACTCCATCGCTTGGTCAGCATCCGCGCAGAGCTGCTTCACTGCAGCCACCGAAGCCTCATCCGTAAGCCCGAGGGCTTCAGCCTCCGCAGCCAGCCGACACACTTTCCCGACGCGTGTCATTGCGTCCTCCACACGCTTGAGCAGGACATCGTCCATGTCAGGTCGCTCCACATACTTGTGAGTATGGGCGAGCCATCTCATCTCCTCACGGACACCATACCGCAGTACCGTCAAGGGTGAAGGAGCCATGGTTACCGATTCAATTGTTTCTGGTCCTATGCTTCACCACCGAACTTAGCACAGCCAGAGACCAGCACTTGCCCGTCAGCGCTGGGCACAGAAATTAAAACTAAGTTGTAAAAACCAAGGCAACCACTAAAACAATTAAATCCTGAACAATATTTAATATGGTCGCCCTGTGGACATACACCTTATAAATATACACTCTAAATCAATTAGAGAATGCCACCATAAAACACAATACAAAAATAACCCACAAAACTGGATTCCGAAATCCAAGCTATTTTTAATATAATGAAGGTAGCTGTGACCTTCTAGAAGTGGCACCTCCGACATGACCCACACTTCTACTGAGGTCAGCAAAATCAGCTTAATACCCCTTAAATAGCCTGACCCTGCTCTGTAAACCGAAATAACACTGCAGTACTATAGAACCCGACGTTCTACCGCAAGTAATACAATCTAGTTACTTCGCAGAATGACTGTTCAATCTTTTAAGCGCACAAACAGTAGTTTCCGACTACAAATTTATAATAATTGTTATCTAAATTGACACTTATACTTTCACTAACCGAAAATGAACTTTAATTGTGGTACCGACCACAGACTCATTGCCGATAATCTTGATTATTACTTTACCTTGTCGTCGTAGACCGGAAATCGAAAGCTCGATTCGGGGCAGGAATACGGGATAAGGGCACAAGTTTGGGTAGGATCATGAATGAATCTCACTGTCGCTGCCCGACGCTGTCGCCGGCGTGCTGCCTGCCGACACGTGGAGTCGCCGTCCGATACGACGATGTCCAATCAACACGGATCACTTAACCGCTTACGCGAATCTACTTATTTCCCGACGATGTGGTAGATTTACACTCCGACCAGGCTCGACACCTGTATTAGACGATTGTTACACCGAATTACAATCAATGGCCCGATGCCTGAGCAGACATGTTTGTTCTCCCGACGTGAAAAGATCACCTCTAATTTCTCCTCGTTGGTACGAGTGACAGCTGCGGTTCTGTTTCCGTTCCGAGTCGCGCAACAAGAGGAGGTGCGTTCCGAAGCATACATATTAAACATATACAATAAAAGGCATTCTCAAAACAGCAGTCGTTGATTTTGGAATCAACCAACATTACCTACATATACTGTACACACACTAGATTAGATTAGATTAGATTAACGTTTATTGCATCAAAGCAGCACCCATACAAATTAAAAGTGATACGGAGGTGCAACTATAAAATAACTTAAATGAAAGCAAAGTTATAAAAAAAAAACTCATAAGATTATTACTAAAACAATAAAACAAAAAGAAGAATATAGGTCGGTATGTAGGCGCGCTGCATTGACGCGAAAAGGTCAAAGCTCACTGTTTATTGCTCGTTAAGAGCAGCACTGGTTTTCAGCCCTCACCTAGGAGACGCGGAGACTCAGCAGTTACATCCGAATGTGAATGTGATTGAAAAGAATAATTACAAAAAAGTGTCAGAAATAGATATATCCTTACAATTGTTTAAAGATGTGGAAATAAATAAATACATTGCACATAAATATGTTTCAATACTTTCATGAGTAGGATAGTACAAAATATACATATTCATATTCTTTATTGCACAGAAATCTTATAGAAATAGTAAGGTAACAAAACATTTTATGAGCAAAGGCGAGCTTATCTCTAAAGAGAGATTTCTACCAGCAAACCTAGGTAGGACAGGATAAATACATGAAGATTATATAAATAGGTATATAAGTATATTATGCCACGTGAGTAGTGAGTAGCAGAATGGGTACAGTGTGAATATGTTTACTAAAATCATAAGATATCTAACTAAAAAATATATGAAAATGGCAGAGGTAGCCCGACTATCCAATGTTGGAAAGAGAAATTCCTAGTTTTTGCTTTTGAATCAGGTGCAACTTCATATGTGTTTTGAAAGTGTATTTGGAGGTTAGATTTCTTATGGGCGGCGGAATATCATTCCAACATTTGGTAGCTTGGAAGCGGAAGCTACCTCTAAATGCCACCGTGCGGTGAATATGACCTTCAAGAGGTGCTCGAATATCCCTCATGCCATATCTGGGGTGAGATGTTGCCACCTTTAATTTTAGTTACAGGTACTCAGGTTTTTTAAACTTGATGACATCAAACACTACACTTGAAAGGTGTAAGTGCCTACGCAGTTCCATTTTGAGCATTCCAGCAGAGTTTAAGTATGGGGTGATATGACCACGTGGTGGTACATCAAAGCAAAACCTACAACAGGCATTTTGTATGCGCTGCACTAAATGCTGAGTCTTCAATAGAAGACGCGGACCATAAACTATATCTTCGTAGTTGAGTCGAGATAAAATCAGTGACTCGCACAGAATAATACGTGCCCTTTCGCAGATAAGGTTACGGATTTTGTACAAAACCCTTAAACGATACATACAACTCTTCACTAAATTCAAGACATGAGTTTCAAATCGTAGGTAAGTGTCAAATATGATTCCCAGATTCCTGGCTTCGTCAACACGCTCTAGAGTCTGGCCTTCAAGGATTAGCTGAGGGTTAGAAATGAGATTTTTTTTAACTTGAACTTTACTCCCAAGCACCATAAACTTTGATTTCAACGCATTGAGAATCAAGGAATTTTTATTTGACCAGGCATCTAACCTGCTTAGGTCTTCATTGATGAAGTTTGTCATGCAGTCAATATTAGAAGGCCCATCAGAACTGTAAAGTTGAAGATCATCAGCGTAACAATGGAATTTGCAGTGCTTGATTTAATTCACCAAATCTGCTGCATATATAATAAATAATAGAGGCCCTAAGATGGAACCCTGTGGAACACCCCGCAAAACTAGCTTTGGATCCGAGTACAAGGCACCACCACTGTCATTGGTCAGCTTAACATATTGGAAGCGTTGGTCGAGATAACTTTCAAACCATCCCACAGATAATGCATCCAGCCCATGGTAACGCAATTTCGACAGCAACAAGGTCGGGCTAATGCTGTCAAATGCACGGCTATAATCTAGCAGTGTAGGAATAGTAGCCTTACCTACATCAATATTGCTCAAAATGTTATCCACAACATCAACCAACGCAGTAGTTGTGCCCCGCCCCCTTCGGAAACCCGACTGGAGGTCAGCCAAAATATTAGAGTCTTCTATATATTTGTAAAATAGGGCATGCACCAGTTTTTCCAGCACTTTTGAAAGGAAGGGAAGCAAACTAATAGGTCTAAGTTCCTTGAGATTGGACGGGTTATCGACTTTAGGAAAAGGCATTACTATTGCTTTTTTCCATTGCTTGGGAACTATGCCGCTAGTAATTGTCCTATTTATAATTGAGGTTGTAACGCGCAGAGTTCTGGGGAGAGTCAGTATTATCATGTCTCTACTTACTCATCATCTCCAATTGCATTGGATTTGATAGAGATTATGTAATTGTATACTTTTTGTTCAGAAACTGGCACGAGATTAAATCTGGAATCACTATACCGATTGGAATTAAAGTACGATAACAGAGGTTTAGGATCTTCACTAGCAGAAGGGAGAGATGAAAAATGATCATTTATTTGATTTGGGTCACTGAAGCAATCAGGAAGTTTTTCACCATGTCCATGATCTGCTAGAATATTTTATTTCATATTTCGCCAGAATGTTTTGCCATCCGAGACTTCATAGTTAACTAAATGATTAAAGTAATCACGTTTTTCATTGTATATACTAGATTGCACTAACTTTCTTAGATCTTTCCAGCTCTCCTTGTCAACGTCAGACTTAGTTCCGCGATACTTAACGTGAGTTTCATTACGTAAATCGGTCATAAGTCTGATGTTATCAGTGATCCAAGGTAGAGTGTGATGATATTTAATTTTTACCACTTTGACTGGTGCAAAAATATTATAATGAGTTAAGAGCAAGCAGTTAAATCTATCGACCATATCATCAACAGAAGGCATGTCAATAATAGATTCCCAATCCAGCAAGTCCAATTCGCAACTGAATCGATGAAAGTCTATGTCTTTAATGGGACTATAAGTTATACAGCGGGGCGGTATTTTTTCTTTCTTGAATGCCAATGTTACATTTTCCATAGCGTGACCAAAGGAACCGGTGATATTTGAGACAGTGACTTCGCGCACCTTAGCATTTGTGCAAACAACGTCTATTAAAGTTGCAGACTCAGAAGTAAAATGCGTTGGCTCATTAACTACTTGTTTAAGATCCATATGTGTCAGGAATTGTTGTAATTTTTTGGTATGGCAGTTAAGAGAATCCGTGAAGTTAACATTAAAATCTCCAAGCAAAACTACATGATCATACCGAGCGAAACTCGTGATTGAGTCAGTTAGTGCATCAAAAAAGTCATCCACACCAACCCACTGAGGTCTATAAGCAGTTCCTATTACAACATGTTGACCATTAATTTTAGTTGATAGCCACATTTGTTCAATATCCGCAGTAGGATACTTTTCATACCGAACACGCACATCTTGCTTAATGTAAAACGCCACTCCGCCCCCCCCTCCCCCCTCGCACATGCTCGGGTCTAGGGGTACAGCGCAGACAGATAGGAAGCCAAGTTTCGTTGATTGCAATAATGTCGGGGTTAATTTGAGTCATAGCGATTAAGAAATCGTTGTGTCCGGTATTCAAGGAACCTGCATTAAAAAGCCCTAACTTGAGATATTTGTTCTTATCCATTTTTTATGTTTATGGACATAGAAGAGTGCAAAAGTGAGACAAAAATACATTGGCCAATCAAAGAAGCAGCTATGTAATAACAGGTGCAAGTAAACATCGTAAAAAATATTGAATTTGAAAATTTAATTTGATTATTATTTAGATAAAAAAAAAAAAAATTGCATAACAAATGGTGAGGAAATAATTTTTATTATGATTCCGGCGAAGTTAATTAAATGAGTGTGAAACTGGCATAGGAATAGTAAGTAAATAAATAAACTAAGTAGATAAAGGGATCTACATTTTATATTAGTGTTTGTATTTGAAATGTCTTTAAAATTTAAAAAGAAAAATATAGTGAATATGATGAGATTTTGTGAGATGAGAGCGATATGAATAGTAGATATGTTTGTAGTTAATTGATTACTGATAGTATAATGTGAGTGTGTTTTTTGTGATGTAATTATGTGTGTTTAATATAACATTTAATGTTTTGCTTTGAGGAGCGCATGGACTTTGACCTCTCCACATCAACACAACACAGCACAATACCAACATACAACAGAGATATTGAACAAGGGGGAAAACCGAGCTTATGTCTATACCTACATGACAGTTAACATAGGCAGGTATGAAATTCCACATAATGCAACGTGCACGTGTAGATAAACTAGTGTATGTAACTGTACATAATTAGGCATTAAAACTCTCGAGTGATATTATTATGAAACTCGCTTTCGGCTCGTTTTATGAACCCACTCTCGAGTATTAATGCCCTCCATTATGTAGCAGTCACATAAACTACTAATAACATATATTTGCATGCCTCATTTCATTAGATAAAATATGCGGAAAAACATAATCTTACTTACATTTGACATGTACCATATTGCAAACTAATCTTTGTCTTTATCTTTGTCTTTGTAACGAGCAAAAATAATAAATTACGTTCACGTATGCAAGCTAACACTCATGACCAACAAGCTAGTATAAAGAACAACTGCTTTAATACTCCTATTTTGGTTTACTTAATATTTACTAAAGGCTGTTTAGGCCTAATGCGTCGCCTTAAGAATCACAAAACGTACTCATTTTGAAATAATCTTTGGCATAAAGTGTAAAAGGTTTTTCATATTCAAAACTAGCAATGACCGATTAGAGATGAACCCATCAAATAACTTTTCTTTTTACGAGAGGAGGGTATTTGACCTATATGTATATGTCTGTTCCTGTTCCTGTCCCTTGTTATTACTAAACGGGTCATAGAATTATTGATAAATGTTACGTGATTGATAAGATTCGTCTTGATGACGAGACTGCTACTGGTTTCATAAAAAAAAACATAATTTCTGCGTTTTAATGTGCGGGCTAAAAAATATTTATAGACCCTCGAGTGGGGTATCAAAATAAATAGATCTTCCATCCTACATGAAGCTAACAATGAATATTTACATAATAAAGTACTCCGAGGTCCGTGGTCTAATGGGTTTCACGCTTATTTCTCACACAGGAGATGCGGGCTCGAATACTTACCATGTACCAATGAGATAATGAATTAAGTACATTATCGGACGTTCAGTGTTTTGGATGACACGTTAAGCTGTAGGTCCCGGCTAAACGCTGAAACGCCTGCTTCTATTGAGCAGTGTATTAATAATGACATGTACTCCTTGGAATCTGTTCCAAGCTCTTTAAATTAACCCATAGGACAACAGAGAGTAACTCTGGCAGTAATATTAATATTTGTATAAATATACCTTCATCTTGCCCATTAAATCAAGTTACTAGTAATGAAAAATGTAAAAGTAAGAATATTTTAAACGTGGTTCATCAAAATATACAGGGCATGTTAAGTAAAGAACTGGAAATTGAGTTATTCATGAACTGTAATCATATTGATATTTTATGTATAACAGAGCACTTTTTAAAGAGTTATCAGTTCATGTTCAACTTTAATAACCACCACGTTGCTAGTTCGTTCAACAGAAAAACAGCTGATCGCGGTGGCTCCTTAATACTTGTAAATAATAGTTTTAAATATAAGGAACGAGTTGACATACTGAGCCTGTCTGTTGAGCGTACCATGGAAATAGCCTGTATTGAACTTGAACAACTTATTGTAATGAGCGTATGCAGACCACCAGATTCATCCTTTGATTTATTCGAAAAGAAAATGGATGAAGTGTTGATTAAAATCAGCGATAAAAACAATTTTTTTATAATTTGTGGTGATTTTAATGTCAATCTGTTAGAGGATAATAATATTTGTACTAGATTAAAATCTTTATTTTTATGTCACAACATGAACTATCTGTTTTTGGAGCCTACTAGAATTACTGCAACATCTGCTACCTGCATTGACAATATATTTACTAACATTACGCCCATTTTCAAATCGGTCATCAATAAATTAACCTCTGATCACTCTGGTCAGATAGGTATATTCAATATTAAAATAAAAAAGGACCAAAAAGAGGATATTACATGTGTGCCCGTTAGTGACACTCGGCTTGAATACTACAGGAATAATATTTTAGATAAACTATGGGAAATACCATACAGTGACGATCCAAATTTGTTGTACAACTCAGTATTTAACCTTGTCAAAAATGAATATGATACGGTATTTAAATCAAAAACTATAAAAGTTAATAACAAAGCTTTGTTTAGTGATTGGGCGACAGTTGGAATTCATAGGAGCAGACGAAGATTATATGGACTCTATGAAGAGAAATCATATAACGAAAATACGGCCTTTCTAGATTATGTTTGTAGTTATTCAAAAATGTTTAAATGCGTTTGTGCCGTAGCTAAATCTAATTTCATTAAAAACAAAATTGAATCTAGTAGCAATGTAATGAAAACGACTTGGCAAATTATAAACAGAGAGACTGGAAAGGCCAAAGCTACACATAATAACTTCAAGTTTAAGATAGATAATCAATTGCTAAGTACAAACCTAGAAGTAGCAAAAGCTTTCGAAAATTTCTTTACGGACATTCCAGTTTCAACAACCAAGTCTTTAAATTCATCTCCCGCTGCTGCTGAATCTATACTTAAACAAAACTTTGAGGAATGTAAAACAGATTTTAAATTTAGGCACGTAAATAATGAAGACATTGTAAAAGCGTTTAAATCCCTGGAAATGAAAAAGACAGCTGACGCCCATGGTCTATCAGTAAAAATTATTAGTTCCATTGTAGATTGTATTGCACCTCACCTTTGTTGTATATTTAATCAATGTATAGATAATGGTGTGTTTCCTGACTTGATGAAACTAAGTAAAGTTATACCTTTATTCAAAGCTGGTAGTACATCAGACCCCACCAATTTTAGACCCATATCGATACTACCAACGCTTAGCAAAATATTTGAAAAACTCATACTTAATCAATTGCAAAGTCATTTTTATCTCAATAATTTAATTCATATTGCTCAGTTTGGTTTCACAAAGGGTCGTTCAACAGCCGATGCTGGTGTTGATCTAATCGACAATATTTTTGATACCTGGGAAGACGCAATGGATGCAATAGGTGTCTTCTGCGATCTATCCAAGGCTTTTGATTGCGTCCATCATGACACTCTTGTCAGGAAGTTACGCCATTATGGTGTAAAAGATCAGGCACTTGGCCTTCTGGAGTCATATCTAACAGATAGGGTTCAGATGGTCGATGTTAATGGGAAAAGATCACCTGGGTCTTCAATAAGTATGGGCGTACCGCAAGGTTCAATTCTTGGTCCTTTCTTGTTTTTAGTATATATTAATGATTTACCTTACCTTGTTAAAGCAAAACATGGGTTAGTATTGTTTGCCGATGATACTTCTTTGATATTTAAAGTTAAAAGACAGCAATCAAATTATGACGAGGTAAACAATGCTTTCTCTAGTATAGTGAACTGGTTTACTGTTAACAATTTATTACTTAATGAAAAGAAAACTAAATGTATTAAATTCGTGTTACCCAATGTGAACCCGGTAACTACAGATATATTTATAAAAGGACAGAGATTGGACCTTGTGTAGTCGACTGTCTTTTTGGGCATTACTTTAGACGCCAAACTATAATGGGATCCTCATATAAATAAATTGTCGAACAGACTGAGTTCGGCAGCGTTCGCAGTTAAAAAAATTAGAGCTCTTACCGACGTAGACACCGCTAGACTAGTCTACTTTAGTTACTTTCATAGTCTAATGACCTATAGTATTTTATTGTGGGGTCACGCTGCGAATGCTAATAGTATATTTATTCTGCAGAAACGGGCTGTTCGTGCAATTTATAGATTAGGGCCTAGAGTGTCACTGAGGGAAAAGTTTAAAGAAATCAATATTCTGACATTTGTGTCTCAATATATCTATGACAATCTTGTGTATGTAAAAAGAAATATAACTAATTTTCAGAAGTACAGTGATATACACAATTTTAATACTAGAAATAAAGACAAGTTGGTTGCTTATGTAAGCCGACTACATAAAATTAGTAATTCTTTTAAAGGCAATTGTATACGCTATTACAATAAGGTCCCTACTGATATTAAAAACTTACCTTTAGACAAGTTTAAAATAATAATAAAACAGAAATTGTATAAAAAAGGTTACTATAGGATATCTGATTACTTAGAGGACAGATGTCCATGGGAATAGATTGTTTGAGTAACAGGCTGTTTCGATATATAATTAGCATTCATTTTGTAATTTGACAATATTTTATTTAAAAAAGGAAACGCAAAAGATGCGACGACTGTGGAGTTACTTCGGTGAGCTCTTCTCCACAGATTCCGCCATTGTGTTAGTGAACTCACCCAAAAAAATGTAATGACGGATCTAAGTGATGTAACAACATCCTATGGAAATAAATGATTTTTGATTTTGATTTTTGATTTTGCTACTATCGCAACGTGGTAGTGGTCGTCAAACACCTCCACCAACCCGCACTGAGCCAGCATGGTGGAGTACGGCTTAATCTTACTCGGATCCGGGTAAAGGCCTTTATCCCTCGGTGGGGATATTAATGGGCTACAATTATTATTATATAAAGTACTCTGACTCCGAAAAATATCGTTAGGTATGTAGGTAGCGATAAATATATATATATCGGTACCTACATACCTAACAACGTACAACGAAAATGTGGGCGTAAAATAATACAATTTATTGTATTATTTTACGCCCACATTTTCGCAAATTGATAAAGTTACCGAACTCAAGCGTAAAATAATAAGTAAGCAATAACCAAACGCCACGTGCGATCTGATTGGTTGAATAAGTCACGTGTTCCTTCTCCTTCCTCTCAACCGCCATTGTTCGCCACGGAACGTAAACAAACCGGTTGTTCGTGTATTTTTGTGAAGTTTTCTGTGTTGGAACTGTGTAAATAGTTTTATTTTGCTAAGGTTACCTACTAAACCCATAATGAGCGACCTCGAAAGCCAAAATGGTGAAAATAGTGTGGTAAATTTTAGCAAATTTGTTGACGAAGTGAAATTTACCACAGAGCTACGAAAGTTTTATAGTTGCCATGACCAAAATAGTAAGAAGTCGGATTGGAAAAAATTAAAAATGTCATTAAAATGATAGAAGATTTTAATAAAGCTAAAGTTTTGGGACGTCGGCCTACAGACAAAGAATACTATCACGCCAAAAAGTATGAAATTATGACTTTTAGTGACGAAAAAGTCTTGATAGTGAAAAGAAAATCTCAGCAAGATCCAGTGGTACAAATAGTTCCAAGTAGTCAATACTATCAACGAATTTTCGATACACATGTTGCTACAGGTCACGGACGGCGTGACAAAATTATTTACGCCTTGAAAGACAAGTACATGGTTCCAGTATTTGCCATATATATTTTTCTCCAATTGTGCAAAACTTGTCTTTCCAAGAAAAGTTTCCCTAAAACTGGGATAGTCGTGAAACCACTTTTTAATAGAAGAAGACAGGTAGATCTTGTGGATTTTCAATCATCTCTAGATGGGGAGTACAAATGGATGCTTCAGTACCAAGATCATTTGACCAAATTTTGTTTTTTACGACCACTGAAGAGTAAAGAAGCAAAAGAAGCAATAGAGATTTTGAAGATATTTTTAGAAGTTGGTTGTCCCAATATCCTCCAAAGTGACAATGGACGGGAGTTCACGGCATCAGTTTTGAAAGAAATTTTAAGCTTATGGCCAGCGTGCAAAATTGTGAATGGAAGACCCAGATATCCCCAAAGCCAGGGAAGTGTAGAACGCTCAAACCAAGACGTGAATAATATGATTCGGGCTTGGATGGTGGATAATAATTCCACTAATTGGTCAATAGGTTGTTACTTCGCTCAATTCTTGATATTGCCACAGAGTCAATTATTATGACAGAAAGCATGACTGAGACTGAGCGAGTCAAAGTACTCGTAGTTGGCAGTGAAAATACGGTCGCATATACAAACCATATTTGGCACGACTTTGACACGATTGCACACGAAATCGAGAATCCTAAAAAGTTGACGAACCAGATACATTGTTTTGTCACATATGTAACAAGGAGTCATCTGGGGCCCATACGTGTATTAAATGTACACGTATCACACACGTAATCTGTGGAGAGTCAACAGAAAACAATGACGAAGGATATGGTTCGCAGTTGATATGTAATTTGTGCACAAACGAAATAAACATCCTGAGAGAAAGGAAGGACTCGCACTTGAA
The DNA here is from genome assembly GCA_949825045.1 of Argyresthia goedartella. NCBI lineage: Eukaryota > Metazoa > Arthropoda > Insecta > Lepidoptera > Argyresthiidae > Argyresthia > Argyresthia goedartella. The sequence continues at coordinate 3,643,175 of OX463815.1, forward strand.
TTTAAAAAGAGCAGCAGAAAAAATGACAGCACTTTCATCTAAGAAATTCAAAAATATTGATGTTGGTGCTACTGTGTTAGTCGAAGTTCCAAAAGTAGATAGAGGACCTTTAGATAGCAAGAATGTGGTCGGCAAAGTCATAGAGAAAAGGAATGAACTATACAAAGTTGGCACTTCTTTTGGAGTAATTAATGACTGGTTGCCTCGAAACGCTGTCCTTTCAAACCCAGGATAAATTTTGACTGATGATCTTCCAGAGATTCGATTACTATTTTTACTATTATGTATCTATAAACATGTATTTTTTTATGTGCTTTACATCTATTTTTATATTTACAGGCCAAGTTACCATTAAGAAAAATATCTGCGATGTCTTCTCCATTTGGTGGACAAGGAATGAAGCAATGCAACTGCAAAAAATATTCTAAGGGGCAATGTTTATCTAATAAGTGAAATTGTAAAAAAGCTAATATTTTGTGTAATTCAAGGTGCCATAAATCTTTGACAGGTTGCAATAAGTAGATAATCGGGAATTGAATAGGTAGGTACGAGTACTTACACTTTTAAGTTTTATATCCTGATTTTTTATTATGTTTAATTTGTTACATGTTTTTTAAGCATATTTTCTATAAAGCTCTTACTTACCTAAGCATCTGTTTGGCAATTCTCCTTAGGCTCACGAATTTTTTGAAATTTCATTTAATAATGTTTATTTTTTTTGGTAGAAGGCCGGTTTTTATGTTTTATGATTGTTTATTTTTTATTTTTTATTAAACCTTTATAATATCGTAGAACAAAATTTTTGTGTCGTTTTATTTTGGTAGAGTGAAGTAAGGGTCATTAGCATATTATGTAAAAAAGTAACTCAGTATTAAAGGTACCTACCTAGTTTTAAAGTAAAAATGCTATTAGATAGGTAATCGAAACTGATAAATTTATAGTTTGGCAAGTCTGATTGTACCTAAGTATATGGACACACTTTCAACATCGACCAATCAGAGAGCAGTGTGTTATATGCCGTTTTTAAAAAAAGCGTAAAATTAAAAGTTCTTCTGTGATTGGTCGAATTGTTTAGAATCATACGAATGGATATCCGTTAGTTTATAAATTTACCACGAGACATCGCAAATTGATACATTTGCGAAAATATGGGCGTAAAATAATACAATTTATCTATCGTTTAGAATCCTACGAAAGTTTATAAATTTCCTAGGAAATTTATAAATTTGCGGATCTTGTTATCTTCCGGTGACATATACATATTTACGATAGCAAGACTTCGCTTGGATTCGCGATTCGCTTAAACTTTTCTCGGAACATCTACGAGTAGTTCTCCGCAAATAGTGAATAAGAAACTTGTATCGTAAAGGACAAAGTTATTCCAATCTTGTGTTTCACCTGAGAGTCGTTTGAATAAAGTTGGCTCACTGATTGAGATCAGTGTAATACATACAGCGTACCTAGCCTAGGTAGTCTTGCTGGAGTTTGAGGTTTGCCACATTACCAGATAACTTTGTTCAGTTAAGAAACTATATCTGAAAGATTCCTACTTAATATAGAGTATGATATCATCGTTTTCTTCCAAAATTGGATACATAGACTGATAGCTAGAGCAATAAAAAAGCAAGTGAAAGACTCTCAGGCCTCAGTCCTGCTGAGTCTTTGAGAAATCGAGCCCTGAAAATCGTGAAAATGCATCCGGATATATACAAATTATGAAATGAATCCTTAATTTTAGTAAATATTCAGAAAATTTCAAATTATAAAGTGTAAGGCATGAAAATTCCTAAACCTTGATGTATTAACCATACTCCTGACATCATTAATTAAAGTCTTATTAATGTTTATTTATTTTTATTTTTTATTCCTTTATTAAAACATATAAAGGTATATTTTTTACGTTAGTACAGCTTAGGAGCTCTTTTACACCTCCTGTAATGTATTGTATATGTAACTGTAAGATTATCAAAACCGTTAGTTTAAAAACTAACGCGTAAGTTTGTAAACAATCGACAAATTGTAAACCAGACCGACAGGGTTTAGAACTTACGTTTCTTTTGTTCTTACAGGTCAACCTAACAATAAGACTATTCTTCACCTAAGCAACCGCAGTGTTTGCCCTGGTATTGCGTTTGAAATTCAAATTTAAACCAGTTCACAGTTTAACGGTTTTATTATAAACGAACGCTTCATATTGTAAGCAGTACGGTACAATTTACAACATATCGATAGCTTGTAAACTAACGAGAAAAAAACGTCAGATTATATACTAACGGTTTTGCCAAATTTACAAAATCCAAATTCAAATCTGTAGATATTTACATACACAATAGCAATTGTCATTTTTTGCCACTTCTCTACATTGGACCACTGTGGGAGTAGTGGGCGTAGAAACTCCCACAGATTTTAGATATCTTTTAAAAATGGCTTGTGCTTATCTAATACAAATATTATAATATCATTATCATAATCAATAAGCAGGAATAAATAATTACAAAATTATTAACAGCAAGGCCTGTGTTCAGCCAGATTAACCCCATGCAATCCCGTCATTTAAGTAATCTTGAAAATTGTAATATCCCTTTTTCGACAAAGTCGCTTTAACATGGTTTTTAAGTTGCTCAAATGGCAATTTCAAGATCTCCAGAGGTATCTTGTTGTAGTAGAGAATGCATTGACCCTTTAAAGAATTGCTAACCTTCGCGTGTCTAAAGCGGGGCTATCGCTTTCGCTATGTTTGGAAAATTGTAAGGTTCTGCATGCATACATACATTATATGTACGAAAATAAATTAACTAGCTACAGTTAGTATGTCAATTTCTTTAAAAAGCTCTCATAAGGAGTCTGTGCGTTTTAAATTATAAATTGCTCGAATAGCTCTTTACTGTAACATAAACATAGTTTAAATATCCGCTGCTTTCCCCTACAACAAGATACATGACACTATAAAACTAACTAAAATATACTAGCCTAGATGTAGCCGCATCCTGTTTTGTCCGATGTTCCTAGCAGCGTAAGCCGCAGAACTTAATTTATTAGATAATTTATCTATATCCGGTCCTGATACAATTTGCTATAAATGGTTATTCCAAGAAACGACGTGTCATTTACTAATTGTAACGTGCTGCTGTCTAACACAAAACTGGTCTCAACTTGCCTGCTATTTGGAAGTGAGAATTTCATACATTTGGTTTTACCAGCATTTAACAATAGCTTTTATTAATAACAGTAATTAATAACAAATTATTAACTATGAACCAATTCAAGGCTAAAGACAATAAGCCATTAACATCATCAAAATCTTCTTTTTGTCTTTCAATTCTGAAGACCAGTGAAATATCATCAGCAAACAACACTAAGGGCGTGGACCCATGTCCACGGCGCGGCGCCGTCCGCCGTGCAACGGCACGGCACCGCCGCCGGCAGCAGGCGCGGCGCCGTGCCGCGCCACGGCGCCGTGCACGGCGTGCTGCAAAGGGCGCACCGCTCCTCAGTATTGTGTTGTCAGTTGCATAGTGCGCACGTGGTATTTTTTTGTATAAAATGGCGAACGATTTAGATTTAGACTTTTTGATTTCACTAGTGGAAGCACGTCCCGTTCTCTGGGACAAGTCAAGGGACGATTTTAGGGATAAAAATTTAAAAACAGAACAGTGGAAAGATGTCTGCCGAAATATTTTTCCATCTTTCGACAACATGGACAATAAAGAAAAACGAAACTCGGTGAGTATATACCTATTTATTTATCTTTTTAAACTTAATAATAAAGTGAATACAATAAATGTAAAAGTGAAATAAATGCATTAATGCTTAGTAGTATTATCAACTTGCTTAGTTGCTTATATTTTGCTTAGTTACTTATATTTTGCTTAGTTGCCAACTAAGCGCACCGACATCACTATTAAAGTATTTACAAAATTCGTCTCTTATAGTAACAGGATTTGTTAAAGAAACGTCATCTGTTGTTTGTGGAAGGTTTAAAAGACAGTCGTCAATATATAACTCCTCTGACTTTCTAATTCCATCTCGACTTACAACAAAATTGTGTAAAACAGAGCATGCTTTGATAATGTCGGTCGCAAAATTATATTGAACATTTAAAGGCCGATGAAATACACGCCATTTATTTGCGAAAATACCAAAAGCACACTCGACATATCTTCTTGCTCGACTCAAACGATAGTTGAAAACCCTTTGTTCTTCACTCAGGTGCTTCCCTGGGTATGGACGTATTAGATTGTTAAGTAACGGTTAGCCTTCATCAGCGGTAAAAACATAGGGAACTGATTTTTGGAGCCCCGGTAAAGGCTTTGGCGCTGGTACGGGAAGTCGATTTTGCAATAATAATTCGTATAGTTTTGTATTGTGAAAAATGGTGGAATCACATTCCTTTCCATACGATCCTATATCGACAAATACAAATCTATATTTAGAATCCACCAGTGCCAGCAAGACTATGGAGTTATAAATTTTATAGTTAAAAAAAGGGACCCACTGTGGGCAGGACTGCATATTCGGATGTGTTTCCCGTCCAATGCCCCCATGCAATTTGGGAAATTTGTTTTTATGTCAAAATCCTTAATTATTTGTTCAATTAGCTCTTCGGTTATTTTTGGCATACTTTCACTTAAAAGAATGTCCCATATAGCACGACAAACTTCGCGCACTATTCTGCCGATTGTAGTTTTTCCACGATATTCTGTGAATTCCATATCTCTGAATGAATTCCCTGTTGCCAAAAACCTGCAAAAGAAATATTTAATAAATTTTTACAGGACCAATATAAAAACAATTATTTCATCAGTTCTAACCATTTTTATAACAGATTGTTGATGTTACAGGTAATGACGTCATTAAAAATGGACTAACTTTAAAGATATTTTTTTCAAATATACAAAGAAGGTAGACCTTTCAAAGAAATCTGGAGCTGGTGCTAAACGTATAAAAGAATATCATTTGTATAGACAACTCATGTTTTTGCAAAAAAATGCACCAAATTTAACTGAAGATAGTATAGAAGAAGAATCTCAAACTACGAACACAAGGTCAAGATATCAAGCCTACAGAAAAACTACGCAAAAACGAAAACCAAGTTGCGATGAATTTGAGAATCAAATTTTCGAAACTTTAGCTACTTCTGAAAATCGACATCTGTCATTTTTTAAAGCCATTTTACCGTCTCTCAACAAGTTAAATGACCACCAGACCTTGCTATTTCAAAGTGGAGTTTTAAGGATTTTAACAGATTTCCATCAAACACCGTTCCAGTCATATAGTGAGTACCAGACAGCAACATCTTACGACGCAAACTATCACCAAATTGCCCAACCACCTCAAGCTGCAACGTCATATGAAACTAACTATCAAACAGCTTGTAATTCATCCAACCCAATTAGTATAAATCGTCGCCAAACATCACCAGTCTCACCTTTGGAAGACTTATCTAATACCACAGATACACTGGAATCCGAATACGATTTTTCTTAACTCATAATAAATGCGGATAATAATTTGACCTTATTAATAATTTATATTATAATTTAGTAAGAATACGTTTTTTTTATTGATTTACTTCTTTGTTTCTAATTGACAAATTTACACTTGACCAGTTGTATCCTACATCAAAAAATATTTCTTTGATTACAATAAAAAATTTAACATAAATTTATTTTATTTCTTATCTTATAGTTAAACCTAGCATTTCCATAGGCTCAACGGGTTTCCTGAAGACGTATTGCTTCTGTATACGAGGTGCTATCTTGGTAAGCAGTTCTTCAAAACTTGATATAGACATTCTAAAATATTCGTAAAATTTGTCATAACCACATATTTTCAGCGCTTCATATTTCCTCATAAAATTATCTCCATCATGGTTCATTACAGAAAGGTATGGATTAACCCAATATTTTCTTTGATTTTGTTTTTTCTTCATTCGTCGTCTCAACAGCAACAGGAGCAGGATACGTCTTTCGCGGTCCATATCAAGCCAAAAGGTGTTATTTTGGTACGTGCAACTGACAACACAAAAATTACCACGTGCGCACTATGCTACTGCCAACACAATGACGACCCGAATGGCCAAGTCGGCAGTGACGCTGCCTACGAAACCAGGGGTCCCGGGTTCGAGTCCCGGTGGGGGCAAATATTTGTTTGATGAGAACGAATTTTTGTACCCTAGTCATGGTTGTTTATCTATCTAAGTATAATATTTTTCTATATAAGTATGTTTATCGTTGTCTAGTACCCATGATACAGGGAATCCTAGTTTGGGGCTAGATCAATGTGTGTAAAATGTTGTCCAAGGTATTCTTATTATTATTATTATTATTATAATACTGAGGACGCCGTGCACGACGCCGTGGCGCGGCGCGGCGCCGCGCCTGCTGCCGGCGGCGGTGCCGTACCGTTGCACGGCGAACGGCGCCGCGCCGTGGACATGGGTCCACGCTGTCAGTCGATTTCTTCACCATGAAAGGCAGATCGTTAATATATACCAGGAATAAGAAAGGGCCTAATATGGATCCTTGTGGAACGCCAATTTTTACTCCCGATCCATCAGATTTAACGCCTTTCACTTCTGTCTGTTGAATTATATTGCTTAGGTATGATCTTAGTAGATACAAATCTTTATTTCTAACTCCGTGATGATTTAATTTCATTAGTAGCGTATCATGATCAGCACAATAGTAGATCAGCCTTAGATAGATCGCATAAAACACCCATAGCATCCTGTGCGAATTCCCATGCAGAGTAAATGTGAGATATAAGGGTAAAACCGGCATCCGTAGTAGATTTATCCATAGTGAAACCGTATCGTTTGGCCTAGAGTTGTTTTGTACGGTTGAAGTGTGAGAGAATTTGATTGAGTATAATCTATTTAAAAATCTTACTAACTACTGGAAGAACAGATATTGGTCTGAAATTTGAAGGATCACCCTTGTATCCCGACTTGAACAGAGGTATCAATTTACTGTGTTTCATGAGGTCTGGGAAAGCTCCATCGTCAACACATTTATTCAATATATAAGCTAGGTTCGGGGCTCTAACTAGTATTATTGAACCAATGACTTTCACTGATATACCCCACTGGTCTTCAGTATTTTTAAACTTCTGGTATCTTTACGTTTTGACAATATCCTGGGGATATTGTCAAAACGTAAAGATACCGGCCGATTGAACTGTCAAAATCAGTTCAAATAGCAACGACGTAAACAGGGGAAGTATCGTTTTATTTCTGTATTTATATCAATAATCTCACCTTTTACACCCGTAACAAACTAAACAAACCTTCATATAAGTGAAACACTTGCCGTACACTCACTCAGGTACCGTTTTGTCTCTCTTTACTTGGCAAAAGCAGAAGCAAAGTTGAAGACGCAACATTCTGCCACATTCAACAAAAACACACACTTAACACCTTCATTGTGCAATAAACTCCCTAGTGTTCGCTAGTATTCCACCCGGTCATACACTGACACCTATTCGCGGTTTTTTTTCAGGCGAAAAAGGGTGCAATGCTGACACGAAGCAAGATGAGCACACGCGATGTGAAGTTGAAGCTGAAAGCGACCTTGCTGGAGCTCAAGAAGAGCCAAGAGCTTTGTGAAATACTTCTACGAGAGCGATATGAGTGTGAAGAGGAGATAGATAAGCAAATTAAGAAAAATTCGGCGCTAAAAGAAGAGCTCAGTGAGTTGGACATCCAATGCTAGGATCTCAGTGCCCAGAGAGATGAACTACAACACCAAGTCGACTCATTTTACAAGTGTCATGATGTCCACCACGTAGCATTGCAACACATAAAATCACTTGAACAACAGCTTGCAGAGGCACACCACGAGCTTCAAGTTTTCAGCGAGCGGGAGGAACAGCGAGACAGTGCTACAACCAGGGCCTTATATAATGAGGTCATGAGCCAAACTGGCATACCAACTATTGACATAACAGCTTGTGATCTCACGTGTGATAGTCCTAATAGATCGCAATCAGTAACCTCTATGAGCTGTAGTAAAAATAAATTAAAGAAATATGTTAAATTAGATAATTATATAAAAAAAACACAAAAACTAGCTAATAGAAATAAAATATTTTGTAAAAATGTAAATTGTAGCAAGGAACGTGTCGAATTAATTAACGAAATCGATGATTGTAGATTATGTTTGGAAAAAACTACAGAAAAGTACGAATGTGACACACGGCGACTCCAGTCAGATATGCATATTTTAAAACTCATCATTACAAAGTATTACACGTAAATATGAGTCAGCACAATACGAAATTAAGGAACATGTGTCGGCTATGAATAGTTTGTTGGAGACGTGTAAGTATAATTATGACACTTTCATATCTTTGACCGACAATCACATCTGTGATTGTAAACAAGCTCCAGCGGACTGTTCCGTGCCGACCGTGTGTCCCGCCGAGCAGCCGGCCGAACAGCTGATACTGACCCAGGCGCCGCCGTCAGTCGACTTGAGTACTAATAGTGTTATCAATAACGCCTCCTTCTCTCGGACAAAGGATAGGTATATAATGTACAGCGATGAACTTGGAAAAAATATGGGTTTACAACTTAGTCAGCGCGTGGGCCAGGCAATATTAAATAACTGTATGCCTGGCGCCACATATTCACAAATATTAAACAAAGTGTTGTCATCGCAGTTTTTAGAACCAACCACCCTAATTATTTTAATTGGTAGAAGGGAAAATGTATCTAAAAACCTAATTACTAAATACTTTTCCAAATTAAATTCTTTACAAAATGTAGATTGAATAATCTTGTTTACGTTTCCCTTCAGCCAATCTTTGTCACAGCATGAAAATCATATAAGACATGATTATAATACATTTATACACACATTGACATGTCGTCATACTGAAAAATTTCATTTCATAGACACCAATATTTGTATTGGAAAATATTTTTATTTGACCAACTTTTTTTTAATTGAACTATCTGTTTTTGGAGCCTACTAGAATTACTGCAACATCTGCTACCTGCATTGACAATATATTTACTAACATTACGCCCATTTTCAAATCGGTCATCAATAAATTAACCTCTGATCACTCTGGTCAGATGGGTATATTCAATATTAAAATAAAAAAGGACCAAAAAGAGGATATTACATGTGTGCCCGTTAGTGACACTCGGCTTGAACACTAGAGGAATAATATTTTAGATAAACTATGGGAAATACCATACAGTGACGATCCAAATTTGTTGTACAACTCAGTATTTAACCTTGTCAAAAATGAATATGATACGGTATTTAAATCAAAAACTATAAAAGTTAATAATAAAGCTTTGTTTAGTGATTGGGCGATAGTTGGAATTCATAGGAGCAGACGAAGATTATATGAAATCTATGAAGAGAAATCATATAACAAAAATACGGCCTTTCTAGATTATGTTCGTATTTATTCAAAAATGTTTAAACGCGTTTGTGCCGTAGCTAAATCTAATTTCATTAAAAACAAAATTGAATCTAGTAGCAATGTAATGAAAACGACTTGGCAAATTATAAACAGAGAGACTGGAAAGGCCAAAGCTACACATAATAACTTCAAGCTTAAGATAGATAATCAATTGCTAAGTACAGACCTAGAAGTAGCAAAAGCTTTCGAAAATTTCTTTACGGACATTCCAGTTTCAACAACCAAGTCTTTAAATTCATCTCCCGCTGCTACTGAATCTATACTTAAACAAAACTTTGAGGAATGTAAAACAGATTTTAAATTTAGGCACGTAAATAATGAAGACATTGTAAAAGCGTTTAAATCCCTGGAAATGAAAAAGACAGCTGACGCCCATGGTCTATCAGTAAAAATTATTAGTTCCATTGTAGATTGTATTGCACCTCACCTTTGTTGTATATTTAATCAATGTATAGATAATGGTGTGTTTCCTGACTTGATGAAACTAAGTAAAGTTATACCTTTATTCAAAGCTGGTAGTACATCAGACCCCACCAATTTTAGACCCATATCGATACTACCAACGCTTAGCAAAATATTTGAAAAACTCATACTTAATCAATTGCAAAGTCATTTTTATCTCAATAATTTAATTCATATTGCTCAGTTTGGTTTCACAAAGGGTCGTTCAACAGCCGATGCTGGTGTTGAACTAATCGACAATATTTTTGATACCTGGGAAGACGCAATGGATGCAATAGGTGTCTTCTGCGATCTATCCAAGGCTTTTGATTGCGTCCATCATGACACTCTTGTCAGGAAGTTACGCCATTATGGTGTAAAAGATCAGGCACTTGGCCTTCTGGAGTCATATCTAACAGATAGGGTTCAGATGGTCGATGTTAATGGGAAAAGATCACCTGGGTCTTCAATAAGTATGGGCGTACCGCAAGGTTCAATTCTTGGTCCTTTCTTGTTTTTAGTATATATTAATGATTTACCTTACCTTGTTAAAGCAAAACATGGGTTGGTATTGTTTGCCGATGATACTTCTTTGATATTTAAAGTTAAAAGACAGCAATCAAATTATGACGAGGTAAACAATGCTATCTCTAGTATAGTGAACTGGTTTACTGTTAACAATTTATTACTTAATGAAAAGAAAACTAAATGTATTAAATTCGTGTTACCCAATGTGAACCCGGTAACTACAGACATATTTATAAAAGGACAGAGATTGGACCTTGTGCAGTCGACTGTCTTTTTGGGCATTACTTTAGACGCCAAACTACAATGGGATCCTCATATAAATAAATTGTCGAACAGACTGAGTTCGGCAGCGTTCGCAGTTAAAAAAATTAGAGCTCTTACCGACGTAGACACCGCTAGACTAGTCTACTTTAGTTACTTTCATAGTCTAATGACCTATGGTATTTTATTGTGGGGTCACGCTGCAAAAGCTTATAGTATATTTATTCTGCAGAAACGGGCTGTTCGTGCAATTTATAGATTAGGGCCTAGAGTGTCACTGAGGGAAAAGTTTAAAGAAATCAATATTCTGACATTTGTGTCTCAATATATCTATGACAATCTTGTATATGTAAAAAGAAATATAACTAATTTTCAGAAGTACAGTGATATACACAATTTTAATACTAGAAATAAAGACAAGTTGGTTGCTTATGTAAGCCGACTACATAAAATTAGTAATTCTTTTAAAGGCAATTGTATACGCTATTACAATAAGGTCCCTACTGATATTAAAAACTTAACTTTAGACAAGTTTAAAATAATAATAAAACAGAAATTGTATAAAAAAGGTTACTATAGGATATCTGATTACTTAGAGGACAGATGTCCATGGGAATAGATTGTTTGAGTAACAGGCTGTTTCGATATATAATTAGCATTCATTTTGTAATTTGACAATATTTTATTTAAAAAAGGAAACGCAAAAGATGCGACGACTGTGGAGTTACTTCGGTGAGCTCTTCTCCACAGATTCCGCCATTGTGTTAGTGAACTCACCCAAAAAATGTAATGACGGATCTAAGTGATGTAACAACATCCTATGGAAATAAATGATTTTTGATTTGATTTGATTTGATATAAAAATTTAATTTAAAATCTACATTACTGATGCTAGTGCTGTTTTTTAACAAAGTCTCTGCTTCATATGGAGATGAATTTGGATGCTTTGATGTGAGTAAGGCAGTTTTTGCTGTTCTATAAACCAACTTGAAAGTTTTGGAATATTTTTAACATAGTTATAAAATTTTCTGTCAAATGTTTCTGTATTTTGATCTTTAGAGCCATTCTGCCATTATGTATTTTTAAGGGTAGGTACAATTTTAAATGAATCTATATAACCACACACAGATTGCTGATAAGAAAGTATTACGCTATCATTAACCATTCGCTGTCGCGAGCTTCTAAAATTTTTGACGGTTTATTAATAATCATCATAGAAGAAATGGTTCTGAGTAACTGACAGTAACATGAAGAATTATGCAAGTTTAGTATCGGGTAGTTATCTATTTAGGATTTAAGAGAATTTATACCTACCAATTTCATTACATCACATGAGTTAGTATCGCATATTATATATGTAATTCTACTGTACGTGTATGCCTCTGAACTCCTCCTAAACGGCTGGACCGATTTGAATGAATTTTTTGAATGCGTTTGGGTGGCGCCCTGGATGGTTTAGACCGGGCTGATTTTTACAAATCAGCCCAGCAGGACAGCGTCTGTCGAATACTCTAGTTACCTATAATTATCACAAACGGATAGTCAGAGGTTCAACAGGTTATTTCAATTAGGCAGTGCCTAGCTAGGTACCTACATATTTTATAATGTTAATTATTATTGTCCAGTGCATTTAAAGTATTTGACTAGGCTGTTATAATTAGCCTTGTGTTATAATTAGGTCTCTGTTTGAATTTGTATTCGAAGCATTACAACTCGCGCCACGAATTCAGTGCGCTGGGCGACGTTGGCGGAAATTACTGCGCGTATGTACAGATATTGAAAAGAGACTACTGCGCATTCAAGGTCACCGCTCACAACGTGTGGCGCTACGTGTATATACCTATGGGTCGGCAGAGACCCTACCTACGAAGCCAGGGTTCGAGACCCGGTGGGGGCAAATATTTGTCCGATGAGTACAGATGTTTGTACTCTAGTCATGGTTGTTTATCTACCTAAGTTTAATATTTATCTATATATTTATGTGTGTCGTTGTCTGGTGCCCAAAATACAGGGAATCCTAGTTTGGGACTAGAACAATGTGTGTAAATAGTGTCCAAGGTATTATTATCTAGGAAACCAAAACGTATTTCGGGGAATATATAATATTTTTTTCATGGTGTACCATTAACAAAGTGCAGGGATCAAATTCAGCCATGTTACTTTGCTAGAGTAGCAAAATATATACGAGAAAAGTAACTTTGTCGGAGGCGCAACGACGAATCGGTAAAAGCACAAATGGAGATTGCTTATTCAACAAAACAAAATTAGATCCACGGACAGTAAACCTTTATCTTTTTATCAAAATATTTTGTCATCGGAACAAAGCACATTTGATACTGTAGCTAAGGGAAGTAAGACGTAGGGACAACATACTTTTGATATGATAGCTAAAGGCATTTGTCATGGGAACAATAGGTCAAGAAATCGTAAAGTGACACGAAAAATTTTAGCATTGTAATTTCAACAGTTGTATTATTGCTGTTACATCAAAATTGGTAAATTTGTTGCATTAGCAATTAAAGAGTAACAAAAAAAACGTTGCCATTATAACTATGCACCTTTAACGGCTGTCCAGCATCAGTCTTTTTGTTGCAATGGCAAAAAAATTTTGAGAGTGTATGATATTTGTATTTAATCATATATAGGATGTATTTTATTGCTGTTATTTAAATTTATTTAACATTTATATTACATAATATACTATTTAGTCTACATTTGATTGCGCACTCTCACCTAGTTACAGGTACCAGCAGAATAACAGCGGTGTGGCACGCTTATCATGCTGCAGCATTATGCTGAGTTGGTGCCTATTTGGGGAGGCAGTACACTTACTATTACTTGTGTCTGTATTGTATTTTAATTCACCTGATGTGTTTTTATTTGTTTTATAATTGTAATTGTGCTGCTTTCGTAAATAAATGATTTATCTATCTATCTAAGTACTACGTTTCAGGCAACAAGGGTTTTACGGAGATGTGGATCGTCGTATGTTGCCTCTTATGTTAAGCCGGGTGGTTCACAGTCATAAACTATAGGGTACGACCCTCGAAAGAGCGTGATTGGCAAAAAAAAATTGCAAGAGGACAAATATATATTGCGTTAAGCCGCGCCTGAAGTTTGGAAGGTACAGTCTTGTCAGATTTGGACGCCAAATTTTATCAGACAGACAGATTTTATCAGAAATAACGAGACTACGAAAACTTTTTTCCGATAATCAATAATAAAATAAAGCTCACTTTTCACTATGGGATCTAATGTAATAGCTTTATAATATATCCCACAGTGAAAAGTGAGCTAAACAAAATACGAATATACGGCACATATAATATAATATAATATTTTGACGACCCGAATGGCCGAGTCGGTAGTGACGCTGCCTACGAAACCAAGGGTCCCGGGTTCGAGTCCCGGTGGGGGCAAATGTTTGTTTGATGAGAACGAATGTTTGTACCCTAGTCATGGTTGTTTATCTATCTAAGTATAATATTTCTCTATATAAGTATATATATCGTTGTCTAGTACCCAAGATACAGGGAATCCTAGTTTGGGGCTAGATCAATGTGTGTAAAAGGTGTCCAAGGTATTATTATTATTATTATAAGTGAAAAAAGTCAGACAAACAACGTTAACACTACACATAGTTCACCAAGTTAATAACTTAAAAAAAAAACAAGCAATATTTCTAACTACCCGGTCGGGATGAGATTATCGTCAAAATACACAAAAGCAAGCCTACAAAATCTGTCTGTCTGACGGCCAAGTCCTCACGTATTACAAGACATTATAAACGAACATGCGGTACTCATAGACATAATTCATCAAATGACAATGACCTTAACCACCACAGATAAGTCACAGTATAGTAGTTTATGTGACTGCTAAATAAAAGAGGGCATTAATACTCGAAGTGGGTTTAATAAACGAGCCGAAGGCGAGATTCATAGAACATATCATAAGCTCTCTTTAATGTCTTCAGGAACCGCACGTTCGACCGGCATAGTGGCTTGATAATTCCTTTGCACTTGTTTAGCTTGTTTAGTAGTACCAACTTCACAAACAAAGTAGGGGCGGCACGCAGGCGGGCGCCGGTGTTCGAAATTTGAATGTCATAATATGTAGAAAAAATATACATTATGGTCATAATGTGTAATTTTTCAGATAAGAAATGAGTTTTTACCAAGTATTTTAACATTATGCTGATCGTAACGTGCGGTTTTTGTAAGCAGTAAAGAGGGTTTATGATAAGTGTGTAGATAAAATCAATAATACGCAATTTCGTTTACCTGGTTGATATTATAATTCCAGTATTTTTGCTTTAGAAAGCAAACTACTGGACCGATTTCTAATTAAAAAAAATGGAACCGAACTGGATGGTAAAACTTTCAATGAAAAAAAATTGATGTCTGTAAAGTCGGTTTACGGACGATAGTTTTCCGTGTTAACGTCATAAGAAACGCTTAGTCCGGTCGTGCCTCTCATCGCTTGTTCCGCGGTCCAGCTTGTACGTTCGGCTCAGGCGGAACGTGACAATGAGTCATGCTATTTCGTGCATGCAGCCAGCGTTCATCGATTTATAACTCGTTATCACGTCAAAATAATTTTTCAAATCGGTTCATACATTTTTGAGGTAACAAACATAAAAAAATACAAACAAAATGAGAATCTCCTCCCTTTTTGAAGTCGGTTAAAAATCGTCCTACCCCCAAACCGCAAAGCCAAAGGCTATCCAGTAAAAATCAGATTAACCGTAAAGATCAAATCACACAGCTATCAGCTGTCCCATTATATGTACTTAGCTACTTGGCTTCCAAAGTAATCCAAAGACTACAAACGACGGCGCAACAAAACCTAGGTACTCTTCAGTCTCTTAACGCTTCCTTATAAAAGTTTCATGCATTGCACAAAGTATGTTGCTAATATTGCAATGGATGTATGAGGATATGTATTTCATGATTTTGAGAGCTCGATTTCTTCACACTTTGACAGCCGACGGTTTTATAGCGCGTTATTTTTAGGATAAAAATGATAAACGTTAAAATTGTTTTTACTTGAAAATATCGTTACAAATAGGGCCCAAACTTTAAAAAAACTCTCTTACATGAACACATTTCGATGACCATTTCCTTTTTTAGTCGCGCGCGCGTCTAAAATCGTTTGCCCCTCTCACACCTCGCACCCCACGTCGGTAAACGATACATGTGTGCGTAGCTAAAGCATTACATTTAATCAAGGTTACACGCAAATCAAGTCCTGCGCGCATGGTTTTAAAACAAACGAGGATATGTATTTCATGATTTTGAGAGCTCGATTTCTTCACACTTTGACAGCCGACGGTTTTATAGCGCGTCTTTTCTGGTACGCCGGAGATTTTTGCAGATAGTGTAGGTTTTATGAAAAAAATCCTATCTGTGCTACTTTTTAATTTTATTATTACGATGGTTTTATTTATTTTTAGGATAAAAATGATAAACGTTAAAATTGTTTTTACTTGAAAATATCGTTACAAATAGGGCTAAACGTTAAAAAAAATCTCTTACATGAACACATTTCGATGACCATTTCCTTTTTTAGTCGCGCGCGCGTCTAAAATCGTTTGCCCCTCTCACACCTCGCACCCCACGTCGGTAAACGATACATGTGTGCGTAGCTAAAGCATTACATTCCATCAAGGTTACACGCAAATCACGTCCTGCGCGCATGGTTTTAGAACAAACGATACGTGATCGGCTGTCAAAGTGTGTAAAGTCCTCTGCCCCTCGGTGGGGACATTGATGGGCTAGATTTATTTATCTCACCTCATTAATCCACTGGAAGTATCATTAGGCTAGGATTAATCTTAGTTCCGGAAAGTGAAAAAGGGGTATCACGGTCTTATTTAAAAAAAAAATAAGTAAATAACTTAGAAACATAATGTAGGTGCTATTTGAAAGCTAATGAATAATATTTTGTCATATCGTAGTCCTTTCTTGGGGACCAAATTCTGAATTAAACTGCAATTACTAAAAAAAAGTAGTCGAAAAATCACAATTGTTCAAAAACAAAGCGTAAGTTTAGTAAGCAGTTAACACTTTTCAGCATTTTTTTGTAACTGACAGTACTGCCTACTCTTCATCATTATAGGCCAGTTGATTTGACTACAACAAACCCTTTCAGTCCGAAGTTGTATATTTTTTTGCAATTGGTGCATGGTTCACGAAAATTTATAATCAAATGGCTGTAAAAAAAAATAAGGGGGTGGGATTTTTTTAAACATTTTTTTGTCGATAAAACAGGGTCCTCTTTAACCCTATTTAATATGTCCAGTTTATGAAGAATCACACATCATTACATACTTACGTATAATATATATATATATATATATATAACAAAATGCTTATCATGATTAAGTAGGTCGTTTTGACCGACACTTAAAAACGGGTTTGCTAACATGAGCACACCTAAAAATATAGCTGTTGCCGTATAACTGTAGTATACATAGGACGGATGTAATAAACAAAATAAAAAGCGTTCACTTCACATCAATATTTTATAGTTATCGTCCGTATCGTGCTCGTCACATTTTCGTTTACCTATATAAAAGAATAACGTCTCTATTTCTTCGCATTCACAAATGGATTCCAAATGCGTGCCTATTTTCTTCTGAAGCCATAAATTTTGTATCTCATCTCTCGAATCACATCCCTTAGATTTTGTGACTATCTCAATACTCCTACGGATATATATCAATACTAATCTTGTCCCAAACTAGACATACTTGGCACCTTTGATAATACAAGTAGCCTACTTATTTACCCAAGTGCTAAGTAAGATATTTGAGTAAGTTGTCGATAGGTATTTTTATATATTTTTATCAATGGATTCCTAAACAACACGGAAAATTGTAGATCTTTCCGACAAAGGAAATGAAGACAATTTTAACATGCCGTCTGTCACGGAGTACTTATTAATTTCCTTATGACCACGGAGTTCGCTCGTTCCTTATTTTTATTATATTATCTCTTAAATAAGCTCTTTCTTTTTTTTTTGTTATTATTATGTGCAGTTTTAAAAAAGTCAGGGGGTTGCTACGTAAACAGATTCCTATTTCCTTCCTCCATCAAGTGTTGCTGAACCTTGCTCATTTTGAACATGTAAGTAGTTACGTCTACGTGTAAATGAAATCACTATGTTCTTCAATTTTCTTGATGATATCGTTAATGAAAGATAAACTACTTCATATAGGATTGCTTCTGCTGTATTCATTTGTCTGTCATGCTTCTATCCATTATTTTATGCAACAAAGAAAAGGCGAATAGGTATGGCTTATTGTTCGCCTACATACATTAAATACTTTTGTACGTTATGATTAGAGATAACAAAAAGAAATAGCGAGAACTAGAATGAGACTGATGTCCGGATTTCCATAAATAGAGGTCATGCTTAGTTTCCAAGAGGACCTCTCAACAATAGGTCGGCATTTTCTCGGCACGATTTCACCAGACGAACACGAGCGCAATCGCTCCCTCGTGCTATTAACCCTGCGGAATCTGGGCATCAATTCTCAGAGAACCGTCTGCTCTGATTATCTTCATGTAACATGAAAGTTTCTTGCGAGATCGACGGAACTTCAACTGTAAAGAGCCGGGTTCGCTGCTAATTTTCCGTTCCGGATACTAGCCGATGTCCGAAGTTGGCCCGCCTATTGTTAAACTGTGCCGTAGCCCGTAGCATGTCAAAGTTTAGCGGTCAGCGTAAATGTCGGGAGACTAATTTTACCCCGTGTAAAGGGTGTTATTTGTAAAGCAAATAACACCCTTTACACATATGTTATGGACC
Source organism: Argyresthia goedartella (assembly GCA_949825045.1). Classification (NCBI taxonomy): domain Eukaryota; kingdom Metazoa; phylum Arthropoda; class Insecta; order Lepidoptera; family Argyresthiidae; genus Argyresthia; species Argyresthia goedartella. The sequence goes on from OX463815.1 coordinate 3,661,658, forward strand.
ATGTAACTAATCGGTCAGTATAAACAATACCCGCGCAGTTTGAATAATGCCCAAAATAATAATAATAATAATAATAATAATAATAATAAGTTTATTTATTTCTCTCTCACACAGTAAATTTACATAACAAATGTTATCTTAACTAGTATACAGTTAACCTATATATCATTTTCTGTATGAGGGACTGGTGTCCGTGCTAGGAGACCTGTATTACAGATCACCAGCCTCTCCAACTCTGAACAATGGTGGACACAAAAATGAGAGAGCAGTGTGATAACTCTTAGAATTATCAAATCGCCCGGGCATTTTATATAATGCCCATCGCCTATGGGGCAGAACAATGTTTCTTTTCATTGGTACTCTACTGCCCTATGATAATATTGTTGTTCTTACATATTAAACCTTACACGAAGGATAAAGGGGGCTTCTTTTTGCTCACCCCCCTTCATTTAAGCTACCACAGTATTTTCCCTGCTAGTATCTTACCCAGTTGTTGTAGTATTATTTACCCAGTGTGGTATACTGGGGATATAATACACGACCTGGCCACCAAGGCTAAATTACATTGTAAGTGGAAGTCGTGTAAGAGACCAGCTGACTACGCCGCATTCTGTGAGCTGAGAGCCAGTATTAAGTGCCGCATAGCTACAGCTTACATGAACCACATGGTGAGTTTAGAAGGTAATATCAGTTACAACCCACGCGCGTTTTGGAAACATGTGAGCGGCCTCAGATCGAAGGGTGGTTTCGAACCTCGGGTCATGCATCAGGGGCAAGAGTGTGCCGGAAAAGAAGCAGCAGCCGCATTTGCAGACTACTTCTCTGACGTTTTCCTCAGTGACAAGCCGGCGCTGGCACCGGATCTGGTAAACAGATCCGATGACTCACGTACAGCTAACTACGTCCAAATTACACATGTTTCCCATAGGGATATAGAGAAAGGACTGAGGCAACTAAGGCCAAGGAGCGCAATTGGACCGGACAACGTCCCTCCTTACTTCTTAAAGGCCTATAGTGATCAGCTGGTACTGCCTTTAGGTTGTATCTTCAACCTAGCTTTTGAGCAAGGGAAGTACCCCACCAGCTGGAAGCTCTCTCGAGTCAGTCCTGTACCCAGGACTAGTGATACTGCCTCTGTAAATCAATATCGACCGATTGCGATCCTGAGTTCATTGGCAAAATTGTTCGAGTCAGTCATATTGTAACATCCCCCCTTTCTATAACGTCCACCCTTCATTTATACGCAGTCTCTTATTAATTGTGATGGCCAAATAAAATAGATCGTCTAGTAAATTAGAACTCCCACTACTTGTGAAACCAGTAACCCTAATTCTAGAGGTATGAGTAAGAAGTTCTGTCAACTTTGACAATAGATTTTAAACAAGGAATGTTTTAAATTGAATAGGTATTTAGTAATTTTAAGTTTCAATAAAAGATTTATACTTAAATATGTCCCCAGTAACAAGAATGATACAGATTAATATCCATCAAATGCTTAATAACTTTATAAAGCAGATTCATATAAAATGTCATAGTATATTTTGAGTATTGATAAAAATGAAATAAAAAATGATAAATATTAAAATAATATAAAAATTTTGGGGAATAAACCCCTACCACTTGATTCGGTCTTCTACCGAGATAATTCTACGAAACCAATTAATTTGTAGTTCTGATACTCGTTTATAAAAAGAGTAGCGTATAAGTATTCTGAATTGGATTTAGTCATAGATTTACCGGATTGGGATGGGGTATGACCAATCAGGATGGGATTATAGTTTGTGAATGACATTCAACTGTCTCATCAGTCAATATCTGATATTTATGTAGTAAGATTATATTAAATATTCTTCCACATATAGAAAACTATAAACATACACAATGAAGTTTCACTGGTTGTTTATGTTACACGTTATGTGTTTCAATAAAGACTTATTTGTCTTTTAGTAATGCACAAAAGCATAGCATGAAGTATAAAATATTTCTGCACATCCATAGAAGTGCGTAAGTAGCATGATTCATTTTAAGGTTAATGAATTGATCTTCAATCTACCATTAGCAGATCCAAACATGATATTGTTACTTCGTAAAGTGCGAAGATATAAGTATATGTATCCGTAAAGTAATATAAATATGCACATCTGAATAGAGCATAACTGTGAATTTCCGTACTTCTATTGCTTCATTCTGGCGTTATGTGAACATTGGCGGTGGCTTTGCGACGGCTTATTCCATAATTTGATCAAAGGTAATTAATTAATAACTATTGTATTAATAAAATTAACCATGACCGCCTTCCATGATTGCAATACAAGGTCTTTATCATGCGATCGGACATTACCAAGTCTGTCAAGATGGCTCAGCTGGTGGCAGCATTGAGGGGTGAGCCTAGGGAGCTGGTCGCTCATTTGACAGTTACGGAGGGTAACTATGAGACGGCCAGGCAATTGTTGGTCAGACGTTACCACAACAAACGGAGGTTGGCCGATGCCCAACTGAACCGTTTGTTTAGCATCCCGGTTGTGAACAAGGTCGGGGCCATACAGACGGAGGTTTTGAACCCATTGTTGTCCGTCACCAAGGCTCTAGAGAATCTTGGACATCCGGTTGGTGAATGGTCGTACCTACTGTTGTACATTGTACTTTCCCGCCTACCCGCTGACGTGCAGACTCGTTTCGAACAGTCTCACGGGAAGTCGGCCGAGGACCTGCCTGCCTTCTCCGACTTGGTCGGATTTTTGGAAGAGGAGGCTCGACGGGCAGAGAATTTGGGGTTGACGGTCACCCATCCTTCGGAGCCACAGAGAGCTGCCGGGAGCGCTGTGAGTAGGGGCCCTCCGACGAGGAAGGACCGCACCAACCGGCAGTCTTATGGGAATGTGAGTGAATTGATCCCACATGGTGAGACCTGCCCATGTTGTAGGCAGATTGGCCATGCTGTGGCCAATTGCAATAAGTTCGGGGAACTTAGGATTCAGGGACGGTGCCGGATGGCCAAGCAGCGGAGCTGGTGTTTCCTGTGCCTCGGGCCACACATGGCTAGGGACTGCACGCGCACACAAATGTGCGGATATTGTGGTGGGCCCCACAACAATCTGTTGTGCATGAACCGGTCCGGCCAACAGCCACCACAGGGCCGTACAGGGTGACACGGCATGGGGCCCTGAGAATTCGTTTGCGACTCGGAGCGCAACTCAGGGGCCAACGTCCCCACGTGCACAGGGCAGTACTAGGGTGCAGGGCCGCACTCAGGATAATTACATGGGGGGCCCTGAGCTTTCGGTTGCGACTCAGCATCCGACTCAGCGGGACATTGGGTGTGTTGAGCAGGCCGTAACGGGCGGGTGGCATGGGACACCTTCGAACTATACGGGTGCGGTTCGGACGCCGCCTCAGTTGTCGCCCCGCTCGTCGCCTCGTCCTCGTCGGTCACATGTGATGTCCCCCCGGCTCATGGAGCGGCCACGGTTGAATTCACGCCCACCCCCCTTTACGGGGAATCGTAGGGTGGCAATGGAACCGGCGCGTGGGCCATATGTACAATGGGACCCTCTGGCGTATAGCTGCATACCTGATCGGTTACAGGCAGAGTGGGGCCCCGGGGGCCCTCGCTAGGAATTTGCGGCCCAACAATTTGTTGCCCCCCAACCAGAGACGGTGGTGTTACCGATCGCCTCTGTGCTTGTTTGGGATTTGGCGGGCAACCCAACATACGTTCGCGCCCTATTAGATTCTGGAGCTCAGGGCTGCATTGTATCGAATGATTTAGCAAAATGGTTGGGCCTCAAGGTAAATAGGTATAATAAATCAATACGGGGCGTGGGGAATGTTACGGTTACGAATGTAGTTGGTCAATCGGTGATCACGTTCTCTCCACGTTATGACATTTTGACAAAAACATCCGTGCAAGCTTTAGTAATGACGCATGTCATGGGCAGACACCCCTTGGTGAAGTTGAATCCGGCCGTTCGATTCCTGACATCAGGACTCAAGTTGGCGGATCCCGATTTTGACACTCCAGCCCCGGTCCACCTGCTACTGGGAGCAGACGTTCTGGGTAGGTTTCTGATGTCGGATCAGCGAGTTCTTCAGCCAGACGGGTTGATTGCTGTGGATACTAAGTTTGGTTACGTGATCATGGGTCCGGCATTGCCAATGGTTAGGCCTGCCGAGTCAGATGGCATACTTATTGGCTCAGCGTTGTCAGACGCTATCCAACGTTTCTGGGAGATAGAGGAACCTCCCACCGTTCGTCGAGTCGACGCAGACGAAGAAGAGTGCGAGTTGTTTTACCAGAATAGTACTGGTCGCCTTCGTTCTGGTCGTTTTGTAACTCGACTGCCTTTCAGGGCCGATCGACCGCCACTAGGAGAATCTAGGAAGATGGCTGAGACGAGATTGATATCGATGGAGCGGAGGATGTCAAGGGACGCCGTATTTAAACAAAAATACGTCGATTTCATGAGGGAGTATGAGTCGTTAGGACACATGTCGGTATCGGGTGTGGACTTGAGATCTGAGGATCATTGTTTCCTTCCACACCATGCCGTCCTGCGAACCCCTACCGGCAAAATTCGAGTTGTTTTTGATGGGTCAGCACCTATCTCGAACGGGATGTCCCTGAATCAGTGTCTACATTCGGGACCCAAGTTGAGTCGTGATATTTCGGATATTCTCACGAGCTTTCGGAGACACCAGATTGTATTTGTCGCAGACATTCGGATGATGTTTAGGCAAACGGTAATTCATCCGGCTGACAGAAGGTATCAGTTGATACTTTGGCGTGAGACCACGGCCGAGCCACTCAAGGTCTATGAGTTAAACACGAACACGTATGGGTTACGGTCTAGCCCGTATTTGGCGATGCGTACCCTGCGGGAGTTGGCGTCGCGTGACCGTGTGAGCTATCCTAGAGCCGCCGCTATCCTGGAGCAAGATTTGTACGTCGATGACGTCTGCACAGGGGCAGCCAGTATAGAGGAAGCTCTGGACCGACGTGACGAGCTCATTCAATTGCTGGAACGAGGCGGCTATGAACTACGCAAGTGGATGTCCAACTCCCCTAAGTTGCTGGCTGGTCTCCCAGATGAGTTTCAACAAGACCCGCACGTTTTTGAGAATCCTGACAACCCTAACATGTTGTCAGTGCTTGGAATTCAGTACCGGCCCGTCCATGATGAGTTTACCTATCGGGTGGTTTTAGAAACACCGAAGGCCTGGACGAAGCGGTCAGTACTATCAACGATTGCGAGAACGTTCGACCCGAATGGATGGATTTCTCCAGTCACCTTTGCTCTCAAATGTTTTATGCAAAGGCTATGGGCCGCTCAGTTGACCTGGGACACCCACCTCTCAGGTGACTTGTTGACTGATTGGACGCGAATGTTCACCTCGCTATCGGACATAAATAATGTATCGTTGCCGAGGAAATTGGTCCCTGCTGGGGATTACAGGGCAACCCTTCACGGGTTTTGTGATGCCTCTGAACGAGGGTTTGCGGCAGCGGTTTATTTGCGAACCGTCACCTCCACCGGGGAGGTCGACGTGCGTTTGGTTTTGGCAAAAAGCAAGGTAGCGCCTATTCGGACAAGGATGACGATTCCAAAACTGGAACTGTCCGGGGCTGCTCTTCTGACCAAACTTTTGAATCAAACTCTAACAGTGTTGCGTGGGTCAGTGGTTTTGGAGGATACGGTGTACGCTTGGAAGGACAGCCAGATTGTTTTGTGCTGGCTGAAGGCTTCGGTCCATAACTTAGAGGTTTTTGTTGCGAACCGTGTCTCCCAGATTGTGTCGTCTGAGGTCCCACTGACCTGGAGACATGTACCAGGAGAATTGAACCCGTCTGATTGTGCATCCAGGGGATGTCAGGCTCCTGAACTCGTTAGACACCATTTGTGGTGGGGACCACCCTGGCTTGCCAAGAGAGAATCGGACTGGCCCCACAGCTATGTAGTAGTATCTTCGGATCATGGCCCCAGAGCGGCCGTGCATGTTACCCAGAAGGCTGAGGACCCTGACGCCGGGTTTCTGCTGGACCGGTATAGCTCACTTGACAAGTTGATAAACGTGTCCACTTGGATTAGGAGATTCGCTCGAAATTGTCGTACTCCTCGCGATCAGCGAACGTTGAACCCTATTCTGACTCCGGCAGAGCGAAACGAGTCGCTGTTGAATTTGGTCCGGTTGGTACAGTCCTCGAAGTTTGGGGCAGAATTGGAGATTATATGAAGTGGACGTTCGAAATTGAAGGGAGCCGTCGCGCGTCTCAACCCACTTGTTGATTCGACCGGGTTACTTCGGGTAGGAGGAAGATTGCGCAATGCGAATCTGTCGTATTCGGCTCGTCACCCACTTCTGCTCCCCAAGGGGGGACAGTTAGTTGAATTGCTGGTGACTGATCGTCATATTAAAAACGCGCACTCCGGCTGTAACGCGTTGTTGGCCACGCTCCAGCGGGAGTTTTGGATCTTATCTGCCCGCCGTGTCATACGGAACATCGTGTTTCGGTGCATGCCTTGTTATCGACTTAAGGCTGCCACGATGCAACCTCTCATGGGGGACTTGCCCCCTGATCGTGTGAATGAGGTCAGACCGTATTCAGGTGTTGGTACGGATTTTGCAGGACCGTTTATGGTGAAGAGTTCACGATTGCGTACCGCTAAGCAATACAAGGCGTACCTATGTGTGTTTGTTTGTTTATCCACCAAGGCGGTACATCTCGAGCTCGTTGCTGATCTCTCGACAGAGGCTTTCATTGCTTGTTTGGATAGGTTTGTTTCTCGAAGGGGACTTCCAACTTTGATCCGCTCTGATAACGGCACTAACTACATAGGTGCGGAACGATACTTACGAGAGATAGTCAACTTTTTGAATGTAAATGAAGTGGATATTGGAACGGCCCTCTCCCGTCGGGGTATACAGTGGACCTTCAGCCCACCGATTTGCCCCCACGGGGGCGGGATTTTTGAGGCCGTAGTTAAGTCAGCTAAGACGCACTTAGGGCGTATAGTAGGTCAGACCGCGCTGACTTTTGAGGAGCTCGCGACATTGTTTTGTAAGATCGAGGCCGTTCTCAATTCGCGACCGTTGTGTCCGCTCAGCTAGGATCCAAATGACCTGGAGGCTCTGACCCCAGGCCATTTCTTGATAGGACAGCCATTTAACGCGTTGCCCGAGCACCCCTTCGAGGGAGTGAAATTGTATCGGTTGTCAAGGTATCAGATGTTGCAGCAGTTTACTCAGAATTTCTGAAAGCGTTGGTCGCTCGAGTATCTGCATATCTTACAACAGCGCCTTAAGTGGACTGACAAAACTAGCCCCCCTAGTGTTGGTGACCTCGTTCTGGTTAAGGATGCTAACCTACCGCCACTACGTTGGCGCAGGGGGGCGCATTGTTAACTTGTTCCCTGGCAAGGACGGGACCCCCCGGTCTGCAGAGGTTCTAGTAGGAGGCTCGGTTCTAAAACGAGCGGTAGTAACGTTGTCTTGGCTGCCCGTAGATTAGGGGACAGGTGGGTGCCTGTCCGGGCGGGTGATTGTTCGATTCCAAATCGATATTCGATCGATGGTTTCTGAACGGTCATTTTAATTTGACGTTAGCTGTCAATCTGGCAGTTTTGACAACTGACAGACGAAAGCCCTCGCAATGTAAACGCGTTTTGATTAGGGTGTTGAAATTAAATCGCAGGGCATCTGGAATATATTCTGGATTCCCTCAGGATTGTTAAAATAGCTGAGTGTGCCGTTGTCTTTCGAACCAGATAAAGTTCGGATTTTCGTGCCCGATTTGTATTTACCAGTAGAAACATAACCTGTGCTGGACACTGTGCTCACCACGCTAGCCCGCCAGTCATACCTGGTTGGCTGAAGAACCTGTCTATCAAGAAGAGCCTAGGGTGCACCCGGGCCTTGCAGAGAGACAGGAGGTTGACGGCACCGAAGTACAGACCAGGTTAGATCTACCCCACATAACTTCAGCTCGGTGAATCGCCGACGTTCATCACTTCTTGGCACCTGATCGTCACGCTACCTCGTAGCTCATGGGCCCCTACGAGGTCATTAGGTGCTGAGAAGCCTGAACAACTGCTGTGTGCGTACACCTTATCATTTTGTTTGTTGTAGCTCTTTTCCACGGTGAAAATTTTTTCATACGAAAAAAGAATTTCCCGATGCTTTTTTCCCGCGTACCACTTCAACAAAGCGCGGCATCTCTTCAGTCTCAGTTCTATTAAACGAGCGTCCAAACGATGTCCTGTTTTTCTTCGATATGCCCTAAGCCCTAAGTCCTGCTTAACCCCATCTGAAGGGCCAACAGTTTCTGCTTACGTATGGGATTTCTTTGAATTCGCGCTTTCACAGCTTTTATCACTGCTGGAGTCCTAACAGAGCGAGGGCGACCACTGCTTGACCTGTCATCTACACTAGAGTCTTCATTGTATCGTTTTATGGTACGATAAATGAATCTTTTGGTTATATTCAAATTTTTCAGTAAGTCGAAAATCTGAATTGGCGCGTAACCGCAACGATGCAACGCAATAACTGCGACACGGTCTTCTTTAAGTGTCCACTCCATATTTAAAAATGAGGAAAATTCTAAAAAGTACACATTTTTATTTTCATGAAAAATTCGAAATTCGAATTCAATAAACTTTTTTGTGGCCAGCGTTCTAAATTCAAAAGTTTTTATTGTGTGACAGAACTTATGACCCTGACTGTGTATAGACAAATATTAAACCCAGACAGACAAACAACCATGACCAGAGCACAAACATCCGCACTTACCGGACAAACACCTGTCCCCATCGGGACTCGAACTCTGGCTTCGTAGGTAGGGTTTCTGCCGACCCATAGGTATATATCCGTAGCGCCACACGTTGTGAGCGGTCACCTTGAATGCGCAGTAGTCACCTTTCAATATCTGTACATACGAGCAGTAATTCCCGCCAAAACGTTGCCCAACGTACTCTATTCGTGGCGCGGCTTGTATATAATTAACATTATAAAATATGTAAGTACCTAGCTAGGTACTGCTATTGAAATGACCTGTTGATCCTCTGACTTTCTGTTTTTGATAATTATAGGTAACTAGTGGATTCAACAGTTTTGAAATAATATGAATAAACCCTACGAGTTAACCGAACGATTCTATGAATAGTAAATTTAACGATATAACCAGCTAACCATTAATTTAATGTCAGACGGAATTTAACCCTCACGCATTTTTATTGGAATATTTCTCCAATTGGAAAGATTCTAATACCAACGATTGCGAGTATCTTATTTAGATGATTTGGCCAAAGTAGTGGATGATCGTCTATGGGTAGGATTGCAGACGTTGTGATAGTAATAACCTAAAGTTCTTTTTAGAGTGGTTTTGGTTAAACAGTATCGTCATGAGGTTCCCCAGCCAGTGATGAATATAAGTGACATAAACATATTGATAATTATCGAATCCGTGCTTATTAGAATAAATTCCAAGTAAATAAGCATTTTTTAAAGGCATTTCGATTACATGTGTTTATAAAGGAGGGTTTGTGCTAGAGCTCACGTCCAGAAGGGACACGGGCCCTAAGGTCGGTCCCTTTAACCCCGCCTGACGCCAGTGGAGGTCAACCGAGTTCTACGGACCCAAGACAGACGAAGTTAGATTTAGCGAAACAAAATAAGCTTAAATCTTATAAAATAATGCTTACAACCACTAAAAATTGTAAACACAATTTATAAGTAAACATAGGGTTAACTATGTGTTCATTAGTACGCTTTTGGCGTTATCTTTCACCTGTTTTTGGGGCCATCCTCCCCCCACTCATTCCCATACACAATCTACGTGACTGCATTATTTTAAGACAGCTGAAGATCTGGAATTAGCCAACTGAATACACCAGCACCTAGAGACCGCCTGAATCAACTCAAATCCCTCTCGAGTTAGTTTACCTGCCAATCAACTACATATTGACTATTTGGGTTATATTTTTTTATATGATTTGATATTGTGATATCTCCCATCCATCAGTCCAACATGTTTGTTGATCGGTTACGGGATATTTTTATTTGCACCTACCCGTCTCTTAAGTTTTATTCCGTAACCATGTTGATGTTCATCCAGATATTTTATATACAAATTAGTCAAGAAAAGAAAGATCAAAACAGCCACAATAAAAAAAAAATAGTTTGTTAGATAGTTTTATAAGTATTTAGGTATTTCAAGAGTGAGAAGGAAATAACGTAATTATTTGTAATCATACGAATTTCAGATACTTGTTTGTTACATAAACCTAAATAATCGTGTTTGTCTCCCTAACTACATAACCTCGACAACCTAGGTTTAGCCGCAACTAAACTCCTGTCTAGCCTAGTCTAAAATCCTAGAGTTATACCACGTCCATCATCGACACCACTCGAAAATGGTTGAGTTTGATTTGAATGTGTTTGTATGTTTAATGACTGTGTGTGTGGGAATTTCCAAACTCGCTACACGAAAGGAATGAGGAGAGGATTAGCCCGCGAATATCCTAAGAGCCAATCCAGGAACCCTATGATGAAGGAAAAAGGAAATTAGGGTCGCTCCAAGCCCAGACTCAGACTCAGATAAATTACCTACAAGTTCTTATCTAACGACCCAAGGATAGTTTTGGAATTTGGGGTAGGTTGATTTAAAGAATAGGAACCGAGGTATATCTCGGCGCTTCAGACACTCACGAAAATCTACTGCAACACGCAATCATAACTCTCCCAGTTCAAGACGCGTAAAACGGCGAATCGAACTGTATAGAATTCCCGAAAGACGTGTGTCACAGTAGTTTGACGCGGAGACTGAATGGCTCCCCCTCTGAGTCTTAACTCACACTTCACTCGACGACCAGCAACAAAAAGCCCCCTCTCATCTCGACCCATCCCCTTTATATTTTCTCTTCCCACCAAAACGTCCTACCCCAGACATGCTCGCCAAAACACCATCTCAAACTCCGCGAGTCATTCTCATTGGTTCGTTTCGTTTCCTTTCGAAACTCAGTGCTCTGATTGGTTACTGGTCTACACCGTATACACACTTTATATTTTAGATCACACAGTTCAACTAGAAATAGACTCTATAACATCATAAAATAATCTAAATAAAATAATACTCATTTTATTTCTATATAAAACATCTTATTGAATAAAGTTTTTATTTGAGTTAAACCATCTGAAATTTAAAGGCGATCAACCGCCATCTGTACCTCCATCATTGAACTAACTACGCATCTGTTTGACCCACCAAACTATATCGTAACTGTTCAGGCTTCTCGGCACCTAATGACCTCGCAGGGGCCCATCAGCTACGAGGTAGCGTAGCGATCAGATGCCAAGAAGTGTGAACGTCGGCGTTTCACCGAGCTATTAATTATGGAGTCGATCTAACCTGGTCTGTGCTTCGGTCCCGTCAACTTCCTGTCTCTCTGCAAGGCCCGGGTGCACCCTAGGCTCTTCTTAGTAGACAGGTTCTTCAGCCAACCAGGTATGGCTGGCAGGCCAGCTTCGACGAGCACAGTGTTCCAACACAGGTTATGTTACGTGGGAAAAACCAATCGGCCACGTAAATGCGAACTTTATCTGGTTCGGGGAACCACAACACACTCAGCTATATAGACAATCCTGAGGGGAACCCGAATACAATCCAGATGGCTTGCGATTTAATTTCAATACCCTAATCAATACGCGTTACATTGCGAGGGCTTTCGTCTGTCAGTTGTCAAAAAACTGCAAGGTTGGCAGCAACGTCAAATTCAAAAGGGCCGTTCCGAAACCATCGATCGAATATCGATTTGGAATCGAACAATCACCCGCCCGGACAGGCACCCACCTGTCCCCTAATCTACGGGCAGCCGAGACAACGTTGCTACCGCTCGTTTTAGAACCGAGCCTCCTACTAGAACCTCCGCAGACCGGGGGGTCCCGTCCTTGCCAGGGAACAAGTTAACAATGCGCCCCCTGCGCCAACGTAGTGGCGGTAGGTTAGCATCCTTAACCAGAACGAGGTCACCAACACTAGGGGGGCTGGTTTTGTCAGTCCACTTAAGGCGCTGTTGTAAGATATGCAGATACTCGAGCGACCAACGCTTCCAGAAATTCTGAGTAAACTGCTGCAACATCTGATACCTTGACAACCGATACAATTTCACTCCCTCGAAGGGGTGCTCGGGCAACGCGTTAAGTGGCTGTCCTATCAAGAAATGGCCTGGGGTCAGAGCCTCCAGGTCATTTGGATCCGAGCTGAGCGGACACAACGGTCGCGAATTGAGAACGGCCTCGATCTTACAAAACAATGTCGCGAGCTCCTCAAAAGTCAGCGCGGTCTGACCTACTATACGCCCCAAGTGCGTCTTAGCTGACTTAACTACGGCCTCAAAAATCCCACCCCAGTGGGGGCAACTCGGTGGGCTGAAGGTCCACTGTATACCCCGACGGGAGAGGGCCGTTCCAATATCCACTTTATTTACATTCAAAAAGTTGACTATCTCTCGTAAGTATCGTTCCGCACCGACGTAGTTAGTGCCGTTATCAGAGCGGATCAAAGTTGGAAGTCCCCTTCGAGAAACAAACCTATCCAAACAAGCAATGAAAGCCTCTGTCGAGAGATCAGCAACGAGCTCGAGGTGTACCGCCTTGGTGGATAAACAAACAAACACACATGAGCTATACCGGTCCAGCAGAAACCCGGCGTCAGGGTCCTCAGCCTTCTGGGTAACATGCACGGCCGCTCTGGGGCCATGATCCGAAGATACTACTACATGGCTGTGGGGCCAGTCCGATTCTCTCCTGGCAAGCCAGGGTGGTCCCCACCACAAATGGTGTCTAACGAGTTCAGGAGCCCGACATCCCCTGGGTGCACAATCAGACGGGTTCAATTCTCCTGGTACATGTCTCCAGGTCAGTGGGACCTCAGACGACACAATCTGGGAGACACGGTTCGCAACAAAAACCTCTAAGTTATAGACCGAAGCCTTCAGCCAGCACAAAACAATCTGGCTGTCCGTCCACGCGTACACCGTATCCTCCAAAACCACTGACCCACGCAACACTGTTAGAGTGTGATTCAAAAGTTTGGTCAAAAGAGCAGCCCCGGACAGTTCCAGTTTTGGAATCGTCATCCTTGTCCGAATAGGCGCTACCTTGCTTTTTGCCAAAACCAAACGCACGTCGACCTCCCCGGTGGAGGTGACGGTTCGCAAATAAACCGCTGCCGCAAACCCTCGTTCAGAGGCATCACAAAACCCGTGAAGGGTTGCCCTGTAATCCCCAGCAGGGACCAATTTCCTCGGCAGCGATACATTATTTATATTGAGGCCCAACCATTTTGCTAAATCATTCGATACAATGCAGCCCTGAGCTCCAGAATCTAATAGGGCGCGAACGTATGTTGGGTTGCCCGCCAAATCCCAAACAAGCACAGAGGCGATCGGTAACACCACCGTCTCCGGTTGGGGGGCAACAAATTGTTTGGCCGCAAATTCCTAGCGAGGGCCCCCGGGGCCCCACTGTGCCTGTAACCGATCAGGTAGGCAGCTATACGCCAGAGGGTCCCATTGTACAAATGGCCCACGCGCCGGTTCCATTGCCACCCTACGACGCCCCCCGAAGGGGGGTGGGCGTGAATTCAACCGTGGCCGCTCCATGAGCGGGGGGGACATCACATGCGACCGACGAGGACGAGGCGACGAGCGGGGCGACAACTGAGGCGGCGTCCGAACCGCATCCGCATAGCTCGAAGGTGTCCCATGCCACCCACCCGTTACGGCCTGCTCAACATACCCAATGTCCCGCTGAGTCGGATGCTGAGTCGCAACCGAAAACTCAGGGCCCCCCATGTGATGACCCTGAGTGCGGCCCTGCACCCCTGGGTGGCTGCGTGCTTGTGGCCCCATTGCCCGCTGAGTCGGATGCTGAGTCGCAACCGAAAACTCAGGGCCCCCCATGTGATGACCCTGAGTGCGGCCCTGCACCCTAGTACCGCCCTGTGCACGTGGGGACATTGGCCCCTGAGTTGCGCTCCGAGTCGCAAACGAATTCTCAGGGCCCCATGCCGTGTCACCCCGGGTACGGCCCTGTGGTGGCTGTTGGCCGGACCGGTTCATGCACAACAGATTGTTGTGGGCCCCACCACAATATCCGCACATTTTTGTGCGCGTGCAGTCCCTAGCCATGTGTGGCCCGAGGCACAGGAAACACCAGCTCCGCTGCTTGGCCATCCGGCGCCGTCCCTGAACCCTAAGTTCCCCGAACTTATTGCAATTGGCCACAGCATGGCCAATCTGCCTACAACATGGGCAGGTCTCACTATGTGGGGTCAATGCACTCACAGTCCCATATGACTGCCGGTTGGTGCGGTCCTTCCTCGTCGGAGAGCCCCTACTCACAGCGCTCCCGGCAGCTCTCTGTGGCTCCGAAGGATGGGTGACCGTCAACCCCAAATTCTCTGCCCGTCGAGCCTCCTCTTCCAAGAATCCGACCAAGTCGGAGAAGGCGGGCAGGTCCTCGGCCGACCTCCCGTGAGACTGTTCGAAACGAGTCTGCACGTCAGCGGGTAGGCGGGAAAGTACAATGTACAGCAGTAGGTACGACCATTCACCAACCGGAAGTCCAAGATTCTCTAGAGCCTTGGTGACGGACAACAACGGGTTCAAAACCTCCGTCTGTATGGCCCCGACCTTGTTCACAACCGGGATACTAAACAAACGGTTCAGTTGGGCATCGGCCAACCTCCGTTTGTTATGGTAACGTCTGACCAACAATTGTCTGGCCGTTTCATAGTTACCCTCCGTAACTGTCAAATGAGCGACCAGCTCCCTAGGCTCACCCCTCAATGCTGCCACCAGCTGAGCCATCTTGACAGACTTGGTAATGTCCGATCGCATGTGCACCAAACTGTCGAACAGATTGATGAAGCTCATCCATTCACCGGACACTCCGTCAAAAGTAGGCATAGTTATGGCAGGTAACCTGGACCCCGAACCCTGAAGCGGCAGAGGTGCTTCAATGTCACCACCATGGCTGGACTCGCGCTGTCTACGTATGTCCGCAGCCTTCTGCGTGATAGCAGCTGCCATCTCCATACATTGGTCGACATCCCCTAGCAACCGTGACAGCCTGTCAGGTGCGCAACCATCAACTGATTCCGCCTGCGCGGACAATTCGAGCACCCTGTTGTAACGTTCCTTAACGTCCATAGACCGCTCCAATACCACATCATGCCTATCTAAACGGTCTATCAGACCGTGTGCGGAGGAAAACCATCTGAGTTCCTTAGAAACACCCTTCTGGATTTCAGATAACGACATGATCGGAACGATACTTACTCACAATTTGCAGTAACTCAATTTTATTGGACCCTCCAGTCTATAACCCAAACGAGGGAACCCTAAACCACAACTTAAACAATGTTGTTTTCCTTAAACAATAGGAACCGAGTTTTATATCTATATAAATTCTGTAAATACAATTTAGTTTCCCTTTATCATTATAACACACACAGATAGTCAATATTAGTTCAAGTTATAAATTGCTATAAACTGAAAACAATGTAATAGCCTGCTATCAATAGATGTAACTACCTATGTTAACCAAACATTCATTAGCATTACTAGACCACTAATAGATTGACTAACTGGTACTTCAATGCAAATTTCAATTCACCTACAATGTACCTAAGTTGAGTACCTACTATTCTGAGTCACATCTCAGTACAACTGGTCATTTAGGGAAAACTATAATATCTGTCTGTTTACTACCAGCAATAGACTTATAGCTTACAATACTACCAATCTATGTGGATACAGGAACAACACCAAGTTAGCTAATAACCGCCTATACCTACAGATTGATAGTCCCAAATCGTGGGTTCCTGGAGCCCTTGACGGCTGCAAATCTCAGGAAGCCACGCTCTTGCTACCAAAGTGTACAGGCTTCTCGGCACCCAATGACCTCGTAGGGGCCCATCAGCTACGAGGTAGCGTAGCGATCAGATGCCAAGAAGTGTGAACGTCGGCGTTTCACCGAGCTATTAATTATGGAGTCGATCTAACCTGGTCTGTGCTTCGGTCCCGTCAACTTCCTGTCTCTCTGCAAGGCCCGGGTGCACCCTAGGCTCTTCTTAGTAGACAGGTTCTTCAGCCAACCAGGTATGGCTGGCAGGCCAGCTTCGACGAGCACAGTGTTCCAACACAGGTTATGTTACGTGGGAAAAACCAATCGGCCACGTAAATGCGAACTTTATCTGGTTCGGGGAACCACAACACACTCAGCTATATAGACAATCCTGAGGGGAACCCGAATACAATCCAGATGGCTTGCGATTTAATTTCAATACCCTAATCAATACGCGTTACATTGCGAGGGCTTTCGTCTGTCAGTTGTCAAAAAACTGCAAGGTTGGCAGCAACGTCAAATTCAAAAGGGCCGTTCCGAAACCATCGATCGAATATCGATTTGGAATCGAACAGTAACTAAACACTCTTACGTATGAGTTTCGATTGAATGAGCCATGGCAAATGCGACACTTCAAAACAACATCACAAATGTGTAAAATGGTCATAATTCGACATCCACTGAAAGCAACGGTGAAGTTAAACCATATTCATTTTAAATTTATGATTCACAACTTATTTCATAGCTCTTAAAGTTTATTCACATTTTGGAGACTTTTTAAAAAAAAAATATTTCTACCTACTGAGAAATAAACCAAATGTTTGTTTCGTCACACCATCCATTCAAAGATGTCGCTTTTTTATTTCATAATTAATCTGGCGCATTCTACGTATAGATTTCTAGACTAGATAAATAATGACGATTATAGAAGTAATAGGCAATTACTGTGACGACATATTCAGTAGTTTAAACAAGGTAGAAAACATTTACAAAGATGCATGATAAGCAATTGACTTCTAGGACTTAAATTTAATTAGCACAACCCGACACTCCCGAATAGCTATTCAGAAAGGACCCACAAATTAATAACCCAAAGCCAAAGGTAAAATAGAAAAAGAAAAGTTGACAACGGAGAATCGAACCTCGAACCTTAATATTTCAAGTCTGGTAACAACGCGATGAGCCACTTGAGCTTATATGAGGCCTTGTGAAATTTGTGATGCCTTCGATAACCACTAATCTCCATAGTTATGTTTATACCAAATTTATCTTGCCGCTTAATTGAGCATTGGTCAACACCAATCTTACATCACCGTTATTTGTTTGGTTTAAGAATATTTGGCTTCTCTTTTTGCAGTTCATAGTTGAATCATTAAATCACGTTGCCCAAACCTGCCAACGCCTGCCAACTTTTTATAGCAAATAAAAAATGTGTCTCAGATCTTTACATTTCCGTTACAATATACGGTAAAATCTATCCACAGATAGCGCCATATTTGTGCGACTCGCAACACGGATTTAGGAGTCGTCGCTCAGTAACCACCAACTTACTGACGTTAGTCGATTTGGTCTCAGAGAGCATGGATCGGGGATGTCAGGTGGACGTCGCCTATCTGGACTTCCGTAAGGCGTTCGATAGAGCTGATAACGATGCCCTAATGAAGAAATTGTGCGCCATAGGATTTGCCCCAAGGCTGTTGGTCTTCTTTGCTGACTACTTGAAAAACCGCCAACAGTTTGTGCGACATGGCTGCTTTGAGTCCCAGCCGTACCACACGCGGTCGGGTGTTAGCCAAGGCTCTATTCTTGGTCCGTTGTTATTTATCATCATGATAAATGACCTAGAATCTGTGCTAAAATATTCTAAATGCCTACTGTACGCGGACGACCTCAAACTAGTACTTCCCATAATGTCAGAAAATGACTGTAGGCTACTACAGGAAGATCTAGATGCGGTCTATAGATGGAGTGTGAGCAACAAACTCCTATTCAATAGTGAAAAATGTTGCATAATGTCTTTCACGCGCTCTCCTCGGCCTATTAGCGTGACGTATACACTCGGCGCGGAGTCCTTGACTCGAGTGTATTCGATGAACGATCTCGGTGTTAGGTTTGACCCTAAACTTACATTTCATGAGCACATGAGCACTTTAGCCAAGGAATGCTTTAAAAGATTGGGGTCTGTGATTCGGAATAGTAAGGGATTCCGTAATCTGGGTGTGGTACAGCTTCTTTACACTGCCCTAGTGAGAACCAAACTGCAATCTAGCTCGGTTGTTTGGAATCCACACGAAAGCTCATACGTCCTTATGCTCGAGAAGGTACAAAAAGCTTTTTTACGATACCTATATAAGAGGAAATTTGGGTACTACCCTTATCTCTATCCAACCGCTTTTATATTGGGTATGCTTGGATATAACTCACTAGAGGTGAGACGTAACACTGAACAACTTTTGACTGTGTGTAGATTGTTGCGAGGCGACAGTGACTGCGCGACGCTTGTCAGTGCGGTATGCGCGTTATTTGTGCCTGACAATAACCTACGCGGGCGCAGGCACCAGCTGCTAGCGGGCGGCTCGCACCGCACGGTGGCGCGCCGGCAGTCTCCGCTTGTCCGGGCGCGGGACAGCCTGAATGCTCTGTTGGCGGTAGCACCACTGAACGATCTGTTTGGTGATGCATGGAGGGACATTGTGTGAATGTGTGGCAGGTTCTGCGAGATGAAGGAATGACAGTAATGTCAAATTATAACATTGAATTTGGTTTTTTATAAATTGATTTAATTGATTTATGATTGATGACATATTGTGAATTTTATTTTGGATTGTAAATATTTTATTTTATTGGTATATATCTGTAATTTATGTCGATTTGGCCTCGGCTGTCAAGGCATAAATAAATTATGTTAATAAATAAAATAAAAAAAAATAAAAAATAAATCTGTGTTATCACATTGTCCAAAACCCACATGGCAATATATTTATTATGTCTAAGCAAAGTGATAAATGAGGAAGATCAAGTTATAATTATTCACTTTGCCCAAATGTCCGGGCATTGTTCATAATGCCCGGATTTATCACTTGGTCCATGACATATATAAATATTGGATAATCTTATGCTACACTGTCTATATCTTCATTGTCGTATTCGGCCATGGTGATTGCTTTAGGCATGTTGGTTTGTTGTGCGCCGGACATCTGCCTCTGTGAGTCTGCAACATATGTACAGTACATAAATAACAATGAAACCCAAGGCTGGTTTTCCTATAGAAGGGGAAACGGTAATAGCTTACAAGGTAATGGCTTGTGCACTAAACCATTGGAACTGGAAATAAAGTTTGAATGGTCGCCGTTTACTTGTTTCAGTGCGGAAACCATCGTGCAGTTTCTAGTTGCTGATCCGGAAAATTTATAAAATATATCAGCTGCATTACATTCCGTGCATATCGTAATGGTGCTGCCATATTGCTGTTACAGATGAAAGTTAGTATCATGCCGTCCAATATCGCTTTATTCCTGGACATAGCAAACAAACTTGTATTCGGAAAATATTAGAGACAAGACAAAGTGTACATGCAAAGAAGGAATACCTAGATATACATAATCATAAGCAAAAGGTAATTTATTACTGTCAAAAGTCTTCTTATTCCTTCTCTGACTCGTGGTGAGGGTAGATTACGATGCATCGTAAAATGTAACCAACAGTTTCGTATGAACGATTCCAACATTATTCGTCTTACATTATTCATGGCAAGCCAGTATCCCACTAACGAGTCAGATCAAGAGGAAACTCACTGTCGAATAATCAAGTCAAGTTTTTTTACTTTAGAGTTGAACGAAGTGAAAATTAAGGAAGTATTGTAATCGTAAAAAAATCGAGGTTGAGATTTCGATGGGGCCTACCCCCATCAAAATCTCAACAAATTCTCTATCGTTAACTTAATCCGAAAAAATGTGTATGTATGTGTGTATGTGCGTGTATATATATGACGGTATGTATAACGTTTTTTTTTCAAACTTCTCGTCTTAGTATTTCTTAATATAATCTATAACATGGCATACTCGGTTATAACCGCAAAACTCTAAAAATGGTAGCTCCCATACAATATGCTCACAGTGCCATATATCCCGTAAGGAGGCGGCGGGCGGAATAAGCTCATAGTGCGGGGCATGGGTTAAAGTAGAAAGGAGTTGTTTTGTATGGTGGAGTAGTTGTTAGGGACATCATTCTGAACAACTTTTAGTATGGGCCAACTTGATGAGAGCAACTTTATTTTCAACTCCACCATATAACTCCGCTAGGCCCGAAATGTACTGAGATGAGAAAAATAAAGATGTTCTGATCACGTCGGTTCCATAGTAAAAGTTGTTCAGAATGATGTTCCTAATAACCACCTTTCGGCTTGTAACTCCCTTTCTGTTAGACCCTGAATACTTTATCTTAGAATTTCTTAAAACATCTCCTAAACGTCGGCTCACGAATATCCACAAACTATTATTTAAATAACAACACCGAAAGCATCATGCGAGAAAGTTGGTATAAGGTGGCCTGCACAATTTATTTCTGGTGACAGTCAGAACCTTCCATCTTCTAATTTGTTTTCATTTTTCCATCGAATAGTACATCTGTGAATTGGAGTCAGCACATCCACTACTCAAATTGCATTAACTTTGGGGCTGTTCCACATACATTATAGCGACAAAGGAATCTTAACTGCATCCGAATAAAAAATACAGTTATCCGAATAAACATAACATATCCTACTATTTAAATGCTTAAATTCCACAACTTCCACAAAGATAATGATATTGAATACTTACTTACCTTTATATGTCTACGGTTACGGTTCTATTTTAATACCTCTTCAAATATTTGGCCATTATTAATAAACTTGTTGGTTACCATTTTAGCTTAAGTTGTTGATTAACTGCTATTTAGTGGAAAAGCATTCAAAGTGCAGTTATGTAGAAGTTGACAATCAACAAAGTGTGAAGCCTGTACAATTGGACCGTATCAATGTTACGGGAAAGATATGCTTGAAAGGTTTTTAGAAACATATTTTGTATTTCTCTGCTGTTTCTTAATCGCTTGGAATGGTTAGCTAGGTGCCGTGAATGTTCAAATCACTTAAGGACGCCTTGGCTTTTCTTAATGGTGCTATTAATTTTGCCTCAAGTAAGTACACGCATAAATGTAAGTGGTGCGGGGGCTATATTCTTATGAATACGTAATTTGGGCGCGCGCGTGACTTCGCCACTCAAATTTATAACCTTCGTGTGCTGTGTTTTAAACACACATCTCCTTAATTAATTCTCTTTTCAGTTTAGAGATGTTTAAACTGACATTTAATTAACCCAAAACCTTATTAACCGCGCCATTGCTACGCATTAAAGCGACATCTGATAAAATGGAAATACTGGATGGTTAATTTTATTGCCATTAACTTAAGAGTAGGTAAAGACACCACAAGGTTTCTTGGCCTATGAGTGAACTGTCACCTCTCTCTCTCGCCCACGTGTCAATTTCTCTTTTACACCCATGTGCCGCTACCCTGTGCCGGCGGTATTCAGGCGCAAAGTGACAGCTGTAGACTCATAACTCGTCAAAGCTATATGCGGCGGATACACGTCCACAAGTCCACAAGCTATCAGATTTCACTAGTCCTTGCAAATTCTGTGTCTCAAAGAAAGACAAGTGTATTGCTTAGACTATTTACTCTATAGACGGAGTGTCACTTTCGCGATTGCGTCGAAAAATAAGGCGCACAACTGTGGGCCGCCATTCAAACAGTCTGCTTTGAGCTGACATTGGAGACGCACGCGTTGTACAGTTTCACAGGTCATCAAAATTTGATAAAAAATGCATTGC
The DNA here is from genome assembly GCA_949825045.1 of Argyresthia goedartella. Classification (NCBI taxonomy): domain Eukaryota; kingdom Metazoa; phylum Arthropoda; class Insecta; order Lepidoptera; family Argyresthiidae; genus Argyresthia; species Argyresthia goedartella. The sequence continues at coordinate 3,683,429 of OX463815.1, forward strand.
TGTGCGATTAAAGTGTGTAGAAATTACAAAGGGCGAATAAAAGCAAATCACAAGCCATCATTTCATCGGGAAGTCAACCTAAATTCGTTGTATTTTGTACAACATTAATTAAATTTCTTGTTGATTTCACATGATTCACACTTAACGGTTTATTAGTGTTGCCAGTTTTTCAATGCAAAATTTCCCCACAAATTAAAACTATGCTCGCACTAAAGTGCTTTTGAACATGAGGTGATAAACTAGCATCACCTTTTTCCACACGGGGTGGCAAAATCCCAGTTGTGACCAAACTCAGTCATACTTCGCAGTTACTAGTCCGATTTGCTTCAAAATCTATATCTGCGAATCCGGCTGGAGTCAACACACAAGTACAACTAAAACACAATAATGTAATAAATAATGTATATGTTACGGCTAAAGCTAGGTCTGAAACTAACTTAAGATTAGCCGACTAGTCTTAAGATTAATTTCGAGCGTCGGCTAATGTCCGAAATATTGTTCATTGCGATAAATGATTTCAACATTAGTCGGCTAAACTGCAGTTTAGCCTCGACGCTATTGAGGCTAAAGATGGGTGAGAAAATATGGTTAACATTAGCCGACTAAACTTAAGTTTATTTTTCAGTATACCTAGGCTAATGTTGAAAAATTACCGTCTTAATCTGGAATGAGTGATGATAATGATTCGGTAGCCGTAAACACTGCGGTAGCTTAGGTGAAGGATAAAGGGGGTGAGCGAAGCGAAGCCCCCTTTATCCTTCGTGTTAGGTTGAACATGTAAGAACAACAAAAAATACTTATACTCGTCTTATTAGTTTTTTTTTGTTCTTACATGTTCAACCTAACACGAAGGATAAAGGGGGCTTTGCTTCGCTCACGCCCTTTACTTTTCACCTAAGCTACCGCAGTGTTTTGCCCTGATATTAGAAATAGCTTTCTCATCTGAATACAATTACCCCGCCCCGCTCCCTGCAGTCGCATGAATACTTCGTTTTTAACATTAGCTAACTAATGTCCAACATCAACCGAAATACATTGGCTTATGTGCAATCTAGCCGATTAAAGATGACACCCGTTATCACAAACGAACATGACTTCGGACATTAGCCGAGGCTCGAAATTAATCTTAAGACTAGCCATTTTTATTATTTTGAAGTCTGATTTCACATCTCTTACTGCATTTCCAATTAAAAGATGGGCCTGAAAATCCCTGCGCATATAAGGCGGGGTCTTTTTTTGTCGCTACCTATTGAAAAAGGATTTAATAAATACTCAGTCATTTTCTTTTCAGTAATTTGTTTACCAGTTGCTATATGAATTAGTTTATTACTTCAGAATATTATACATTATGTAGTGCCTATGAATATTATACATTATGTAGTGCCAAATTAGTCATACCATACCATAAGCTACACGAAAGATAGATATTTAAGTTAAATCTGTGAAGATAAAAATTGATAGTTGCATACTTAACCGAAATTCAGCTCACATAATATGGTTAAAATGAGTTTAGTTTATTTACCAAGTTTATCTATTTAGGTTATACTGTAGAATAAATGATCGAAGGTAATCCACCAACTTGTACAGTTTCCCTACTTTTTCCGGAAGTATTGCTTTTGTGGCAACATTTGACACGCACACAGATTAACAGGTCGCGAGCGTTTCAACATGTCGACACGCACACTAGTATGCTAAAGTTGGCCTGTTTTCACCGCTGTCATTCAGTACTGACGCGGTATCTAGTGTTTGTATAATCTAAGGTGTATTGTTGATCAATCAGTTTGTTTAAATAGTTTTCGTGATATCAATGTGCTGGCCAGCATTTATTTATCTTAATGTCAATACGGAACCGACCAAAACTGGACTGGAACCCTGACAGTGACAGACAGCAATTGATACAAAGACACATGACAATGGGTTTCCTATATGACTTTTTAACCTTATAATTTGTTAGGTTTGGAAGCCAATAAAAACATTTACTTGTGGTCAAAGTGATTATCAATAAATACAAAGGGCCTTCGGTGGCCGGGCTTAACCTAACATCTTACAAAATAAACTTATCTTAGGCACAAATACTATCACAGCTTCACAGCGAATCGACCTGCGGGTCGTGTAGAACCCTTCTAGGAGGGTGTACCTAATTCAGAGAGACTAAGTCGCGTTATGCCTGAACGTTATACAAAATGACGATCGGAATGGCCGAGTCGGTAGTGACCCTGCCTACGAAGCCAAGGGTCCCGGGATCGAGTCCCGGTGGGGGCAAATATTTGTTTGATGAGAACGGATGTTTGTACCCTAGTCATGGTTGTTTATCAATCTAAGTACAATATTTACCTACGTAAGTAGGTGTATCGTTGTCTAGTATCCAAGATACAGGGAATCCTAGTTTGGGGCTAGATCAATGTGTGTAAATAGTGTCTAAGTTATTATTATTATAAAACTAGCTTACAGTATTCCGCAGTATGTCCTCTTCGTATTCAAGCTAAACTTTAATATGCCTAAAGTTTCATACTACGTTTGCAAACTTATTTGTCATTATTTATTGACACTTGGTCTGGAGTGCTCTATGATACTGATTCCCGGTTAACGAAGAATGATTGCAAAGGTGGCTAATAAGTTAGGGCAGTGAATTTCTTAATCTGAGTAAAGAAGAACTTTTATAATTATATATGTGGCAAAAGCATTTTGAAAGCCGTTTTACAACTCCGAAGTCTAGGGTGATCAGCAAAGCTTACCCAAGCTTATTTACCCCTGAAGAAATTGATTCATATTCATATTCATATTCTTTATTGCACAGAAATCTTAATAGTAAGGTAACAAAACATTTTATAAGCAAAGGCGAGCTTATCTCTAAAGAGAGATTTCTACCAGCAAACCTAGGCAGGACAGGAAGAAATGTGCAACAGGGAGTGCGCAATAAAACTGTACACATCTAATTGTTTACAACTAAAACATAATAATGTAATAAATGATATATACTAAATACAATACAAAAGCACAAAAATAAAATATATATCAAACATATACTACTTATACATAGTCAGGTCATAAGTGCTGTCACATGTGCAATATGAAATAATTTAGACATGTTTATTATTTATGTAAACATTTATATAGCAAAATGAACTTAATAAAACATTCTTATGGTAATAAAGTTTATTCAAAATGACCCCCGTGATTTTGAATACAGGCCTTTATTCTGCGCGGCCAGTCGTCTATCGCTGCACGAACGAGGTCCATGTCAATATCGGCGGCTGCCTTAATCAAGGATGCCTTGAGTGACTCCAAATCAGGATGACGCTTTGAGCAGGCCTTATCCTGCAAGTGTTGCCATATCTTGTAATCTAACGGACTCAAATCCAGACTGGAGGGGGGCCAGTCTTCGTGCCGGATGAAGTCGATTTCACGCGCCGCCAGCCAGTCTTGTGTGCTTTTCGCTCTATGAGCTGGCGCAGAATCTTGTTGGAATACCCAGTGCCTGTTAATAAACATGGTATGAGAAACAGGTTCCACAAGGTTCTTGAGGACTGTATTTTGATACACAACTGCATTCGTTTTTACGCCTTTCTCACAAAAATGTACCTCAGTTAAGCCCCAATAAGAGACTCCCAACCAAACCATGAGCGAGGATGGAAAATGACCTCGTTGGACACGCGGAATACGGTTGCTAGCTTCTTCACTGCTGTGTGCGTACACCTTATCATTTTGTTTGTTGTAGCTCTCTTCCACGGTGAAAATTTTTTCATCCGAAAAAAGAATTTCCCGATGCTTTTTTCCCGCGTACCGTCCATTAAATGAGCGTCCAAACGATGTCCTGTTTTTCTTCGATATGCCCTAAGCCATAAGTCTTCATTTAACACCCTTTTCACCGTGGTCCTGCTTAAGGGCCCCATCTGAAGGGCCAACAGTTTCTGCTTACGTATGGGATTTCTTTGAAATCGCTCCTTCATAGCTTTTATCACTGCTGGAGTCCTAACAGAGCGAGGGCGACCACTTCTTGACCTGTCATCTATACTAGAGTCTTCATTGTATCGTTTTATGGTACGATAAACGAATCTTTTGGTTATATTCAAATTTTTCAGTAAGTCGAAAATCTAAATTGGCGCGTAACCGCAACGATGCAACGCAATAAATGCGACACGGTCTTCTTTAAGTGTCCACTCCATATTTAAAAATGAGGAAAATTCTAAAAAGTACACATTTTTATTTTCATGAAAAATTCGAAATTCGAATTCAATAAACTTTTTTGTGGCCAGCGTTCTAAATTCAAAAGTTTTTATTGTGTGACAGAACTTATGACCTGACTGTGTATACATATATAAAAGTACCTATCATGAAAGAGAAAGGAAATGCTGTTTTAATCTTGTCTTAGAAGTGAAAATTGAGGGACTATCTCTAATAGCGCAGGGAAGCGCGTTCCACAGTCGGATCGCCGTTAACCTAAACGAGTGTTTGTAAGCGGCAGTGTTATGCCGAGGAGTAGAAAGGAGAGACATAGTGTGGGATCTCCGATTGCTATTCCTGGAGGAAATAAACTCGAAACGTTCTCGAAGATATGAGGGGTAGCGTAGATTTCGCAAAATGTTGAACAGATAGGAGAGAATGTGCATATCACGACGAAGGCGGATCGGAATCTACCCCAACTACTACAACAATAAGTACTGTAACATTTCTTTTAAATCTTTAATGCAGAAAAACTACGCATTTGCTAGTTTATCTACACACGTATCATAAACCTATCTATTTAAAAAATAAGCAGATCAACAAAAAATAAAACAAGATTTACAAAAACAGACGAACATCCTGCCGGAAATAACCTAACCGCAAAACCTAGAAAGAATGGAACGATTCCATATTTATTCGAAAAACAACGTCAAAAAATGGTAAAAACAAGTCCCCAGTTTTTTCTTAAAAATAAAAGAAGGAAAAGGAACTCACAATATTGTAATGATAACAGGCCTAGCGAACAGAAACCTACCAAAGTTAAAGTAACAATATTTCATCAAAATATAGCAGGTAGCAAACAAGATATGGTTAAAATAGTTTTCGATGAATTTGGCAACGAAGGTAAACATATTCATTTTATCTGTCTATCAGAAACTTTTATGAAATCAGGAGATGAAAATAACCTAGCCATAAAAGAATACATTTTAGTTTAATTTTATACATTACATGACATAAAGCGAGGAGGAGTAGGTATTCTAGCTAAGAAACATAGAAAGTGTATAGAGTTAAGCATCACAAAGGGCTTCACAGTAAAAATAAGTTTGAATGTGGTGATATTGATGTCACAGATAATAATTTGATAATATTGTGTATTTACAGAGTGCCAAAATCAGAAATATATTTATTTTTCATCACACTGGAGGGACTATTAGACATACTAACGAAGAAAGACAAAAAACGTATAGTGATAGCTGGAGATCTAAACATCGACCTTTTAAAATCAAACTATTTCGCACTAAGACTGCGCCAACTTCTAAATAATTACAACATGACATCATACATAACAAAACCGATAAGACTAAAAACATACAAAGACATAATAAGCAGCAAAATTCACACAGCAATTTGTTCAGTACATAACCTAGGTCTCTATCTATGATCATAATACGGGGCAAACTGTAGACATCCCAATGAAACTAAAAAGTGTAAAAGAGTTCTGGTTTGAAGAAAAAAGAGATTTTTGTAAAGAAAACATAGACAAATTCCTTGATTGTATAGTTTCACTATCATTCTGCCATGTTTTAAAATCCAACGAGACAAACGAGGCACTTGATAGTCTTTACGGATCATTCGTATTAATCTATAACCTCTGCTTACCAAAATGCCAGGTGAAAATAACAATCAAAACATTAAATTAAAAAATGTAGCTCTCAAAAGCGAAGGCTATATTTTCAATATCAAATGACCAAATATAACAAATCAGCTGCTAAAATCCAATACAAAAACTACTCCAAGAAATTAAGAAAATGTATAATATAATCTCAAAGAATAGGCAACCGTAACTTTTAATAATAATAATAATAATAATAATAATAATAAAACATTTATTTTCAGAAAACACGGTTCCATAGTATTGTTAGTACAAAAAGAGAATTTCCTAATCTATGTTACACCTTAAAATAAAATAAAAATAAATAAGTAAGCAACTTATGGTGGATAGCGAGGTAGAGAAGAGGCCTGTACCCAGCAGTGGGTAGGTGTGGGCTGATTGATGATGATGATGAGCCTATTTATCCGGCGAGGTGCCGGTCACCACCTTGATCCAGTGCTTTAAAATAGGTCCTTCGACCCTATCTGCTATAACAGTCAGGATGACGCTGGTGCTGCCGCGAACTCTGTGCATCAGTGAGGCCACGCATTTTCTTATTATTACATGAAACCCGTCCGTGCGGGCTTCTGCAAACATGCCTGACGCACTACAGAATCGCGGCAACCCCAGCAGCATCCTAAATCCGTTATTGTACTGGACTCGAAGGGCGTTTATGGACTTTTGAGTATAGCTGACCCACAGGCTGCTCGTGTAAAAGGATTGGCAGTAAGCCTTAAACAAAGTTATTTTTACTTGATGTGTGCAACGAGCAAACCTGCGCGCCAGCATGTTCACCCTCACCGCCAACGCCCTCCGTTCCCTATCAATGTCCAGGTCGTCTCTCAGGTCATTGGTTATAATGTGTCCCAGATATTTAAAGCTTGTAACACTCAACTACTCCTGACCGTAGAATTTTATAGGATGCACATTACTAGGCGACTTAGTTCCCTTCTTAAATATCATTACTTCAGTCTTTTTAACATTATATCGTAATCCATGGGCATATGACTCACAAGTACTTAAAAGATTTCTCAATCCTCTCACTGATGGACTCAGCAGCACCATATCATCGGCATAGCTTATGTTATTCGCACTTTTCCCACTTACATAGCAACCCGCATGCATGTTGCTGAGCCCACCAATGAGATTATTTACATATAAGTTGAAAAGCTTCGGAGACGTGAGTCCCCCCTGTCTCACTCCGCATTCCAATTTGTACTTTTAGTAAATGCTAATAATAAAATTACAGCTATTTGGAACCTAATTAAAAATCAGATATATAAACAAAATACAGGGAATAATAGTATAGAAGAAATAGTGCTTGAGGGCATAAAACACAAAGAACCTTTAAATATTGCAACAGTCTTTAACAACTATTTTATCAATATTTCTAGTACTGAAAATCCGAATAGAACAAATAAAGTAGATAACCTCAACTCCGATATATTTTTACAGCCGACCCCGACGAGATCAGGAAAATAATTCTGCTTATAAATAACACAAACTCAGTGCGGTACGACGAATCAACAACACATATACTGAAAAAATTGCTCCATACATCTTGCACGTATTGAACCACACTTAATAAATCTTGCCCTTAACCAAGGAATTTTTCCAGAAAATCTAAAAGTTTCTGTTGTCAAGCCATTATTTAAACATGGAGATAAAACAAATCAAAACCAGTAACACTCATACCGATCCTATCAAAACTTGTGGAAAAGGTACTTTTAAAACGGCTCAATTGTTACATGAAAAAAATACCAAATTATTAGACCAGAGCAAAACGGGTTCATAAAGATCAAATCAACTACTCTTACTAATTTTCAACTAATCAAATCCATCACAAAAACAACAACTCTTCTTTGACAAGAGCAAAGCCTTTGACTTTGTCCACCATGGTCTGCTTCTGGAAAAAATCCAAAGGTTAGCAAATAAACGGATGGAAAGTTACTTCATTCATTCATTATTTAAGAGCTACGCTCTTATCGGTGGGGTTCCTTCCATGCACTTCTTTATATTGCCTTCTCCTTGACGTCCTGATACGACACTATATTTATCTTCTCCTTCATTTGGTCCATATAGGTTCTCCTTGGTCTACCTCTCTTCCTTCTTTCCTCTATTTGACCTTCCAGCTTAGTTTGGAGAAAGCTGTCGTGCCATATCAGGTGTCCCAGCATCTTCCCACTTCTATTCTCAATAGTTTTTTCTCTCAACCAATTGCAACACCCCCTCGTTGCTTTTCCTTTCCAATCAACTGATTTTTTCCATCCTTATTCAACACCATATCTCGAACGCTTCCAATTTTTATCGGTGTCGTTGTGTCATGGTCCAGGTTTCGCTGCCATATAACGCAATGCTCCAGATGTAAACCTTAATTAACCGCTTACGAATATTTCTTGATATTCTTGCTTTAAATAGGTGTTTTTAATTGTTGAATGCGCCTTTGGCCATGTCTATTCTGGCTATAATATTTGAGATGCAACTTGAGTCATTTGTTATTAAGCTGCCTAAGTATTTAAATTTTATTACTTGTTCTACGGGAGTTGAGTTGTGTTTGATTGGGTTGTGTTTTGGTGATTTCTTCGATGCAATCAAAGTCTTTTTTAAATTAATGTTTAGTCCAAATTGTGAAAATATTAAATATTTTTCCTGTAGCAGCTCTTTTAATTCTAATTTCAGCCAATGCTGGAATGTCGTCTGCAAAACGGATGAATTGTATTTTTTCCCCATGACTGCAAATCCCCCCTTATCTTGACTCTATTAGTTTTGTTATGGCACATTCTATAAAATATAAAATATTAGTGACGAAAGTGGACACCCCTGTCTTACTCCTTGTCTGATCTTATTTTTTCCCTTTCCTTCTCCAATTTCTATTACCGTCTGTTGGTTTTTTTATAGTTCAAATATTATTCTTCTATCTCTGTAATCTAATCCTGCTTATTTTAAAATGTTCATCATATTCTTCCAGTTAACTTTATCAAATGCTTTTTCTAGATCAATAAATGCTTTACGAGTATCCAAGTCTAAATCTAATCTTCTGTTTATTGTTAATCTCAATGCTAATATTGCTTCCCTTGTCCCCCTGTTCTGTCGAAATCCATACTGATCGGGTCCCAAATATCCTGTTTTGGATAATTTTAAGTAAAAAAATACTGGCTTGTGATATCAAACTAAGTGATCTAGGTTCCTCACATTTTTGTTGATTTGAAAATCTGTGGGAACAGAACCAGATTTCTACATTTCTTGTACTAGTTCAAACATTTAATTTTTCATCGGATTGCAATAAGCACATTTGATCATTAATATATATATTCCGTCTATTCCTGCCGCCTTGCCGAATGTTATTTACTGCTACATCATAATCCTCACTAAGTATATCCGTACCTAGATCATCTTTATTTATTACATTTTCCTGTTCAATATCCTCTTCTTCATTCCTTCTTATCTAATATTGTTGTCCTTTTTGTTTTATGTTTCTTCTCTAACTGTCTAATTAAACTATATACTTGGTTAATTTTTCCTCCACTGATGTAATATTCTACTTTGTCACACATTTTTGTCATATGTTCTAATCTTGCCTCTCTACATTTAGTAATTGTTTTATTTGTTACCCTTTGGTACTATTGTCATCTCTTTTGTTTCTTATTATTCTCCTGTCCAAATCAAATTTGTTTTTTCAGCTGTCAACCGCTTCTTCCTTGGTAGAATTTTCTCTTTCTCTAGACATTCTCCTGCAGTTTTCCTTAGTATATCTTTCGTATTACACCATCTCTCTTCGATATTGATACTATTAATATTCTCTTTTAAACTTTCTTGACACTTTTTTAACTTATGACCTAACTGATTGCTATTAAAGTTACTTACAAGATAGATATCAGTGCACAGAAGTAGAAGGTTCGACAAAATTCTAAACTAATCAAATTTAAATCAGACTACATGAATGTGAAATGACTATGGTGTCCTGTGGGACAACATAGTCTTTTTATGGGTAGTATTTTAGGCCCTAGTCTATTTTTATTATATATAAATGACCTTCCTGACATTACAAATAATCAAACATAATACTATTTACAGATGACACAACTGTTAAAATAAAATGCGATGACTTTGACAACTTTGAAAGTAATATAAATAATACGGTATCAAATGTTATTAACTGGCTAGATAGAAATAATTTTGATATTAACATAGGTAAAACAAAAATGATGCAATTCCATACAGACAAAAGACAACCGATTAAATAAAATATTACGTATCACAACAAAGAAATAGAAGTAGTAAACTCAACTAAGTTTTTAGGTATTTACTTAGATAAATATTGTAAGTGGAAAACATGTTATTTATAACAAAGTTACGTTATTTATATTCTGAGTTAAATAGATTTATATTTGCTCTTTGTCGTCTTAGGGAAGTGATATCAGAACAAGTCGATCTCAACGCGTACCACGCCTATGTAGCATCTGTGCTGAAATACGGGTTAATATTATGGGGTAACTCTTCAGATGTAAGCAAAATATTTAATAAATAAACCGGTCAAGTGCGAGTCTAAATCGCGCACGAAGGGTTCCGTACCACCGTTCAATGGAAGCGATGGTGTGGAGTGAATAGTTTGGATTTTACACAGCAAAATATTGTTTACAAAGTTATTGGTGCGTTTACTTTCACACTCCATGTACGTAACCAGGTGCATCCATAAGTTTGTATGTGGTATTGCTGTATGGGAGCCCCCTTAAAAATTTCTTTTATCCTGATTTTTAGTATTTGTTGTTATAGCGGCAACAGAAATACATATTCTGTGAAAATTTCAACTCTCTAGCTAGCTAGGCTCTTGAAATACAGCCTGGTGACAGACGGACGGATGGACGGACGGACAGCGAAGTCTTAGTAATAGGGTCCCGTTTGGAACCCTTCGGGTACGGAACCCTAAAAAGAAATATGTAAGAGTAATTTCAGGAAAGTATTCTGATGAGTCATGTAAACCATTATTCAAGAAATGAAATCTTCCATTACCTTGTCTATATATACGCCAAATTGCCATTTTTGTAAGAAATCATCCTGCATACTTTCCCAAAAAAAAAAGAAAAGGACCCAGAGAATAAACATTGAGGATAGGCTATTTGTACCCGGAGCTACATTAGCCGTTGTCCTGCAAAATGTTTTTCATATGGCTTTAATAAAGTGTTTAATGCGTTGCCAACCGAATTAAAAAACCTCCCATAATTAAAAATAAATTGCACAGCTGGCTAATGCACCATTGCTTTTACTTCATTAAAGAGTTCTTTGACTATTTTGAAAATGTGAAACGGCAGTGACGACAGCAATATAATTTTATAAATAAGGACAACGTGTACATAATTTAAGAAATAAGTGTTTGTCTTTGTATGTGTTTATTAATGCGGAGTAAACAAATTATTTTATTTGCATGTAGTTTTATAATATTTGTACGCCATACATGGCAGATTTTTGCGACACATAGCATTAACATAGCATAACATCTATATTGTAACCAAAAAATCGAAGACATAAATATCTTAATCTTTATCTGACCCTCTTTACTGCATTTTCAGAAGTTTTTGGAGCGTTGCGACTCGGCTGACCGCCGAAACGATTTTTATTTTGAGAGGAGTCACCGTCGTACGGACTAGGACCTTCCTGAACTGAGAAACCCTGATAAAAGGTACTTACCATTTGCTTGTGATTTAATCAAAGTCTTAGGGTCCCACATGTTGCTATGGACTATCATCCTTGCTGTCCCTCACGTCAGTTAGCATGTGTGATGCTTAGTGACCGCTGAGAACCTGTACACGTCCAGATTGTGACCACGTGGGCCGTGGTCGCACAGCCTAAACCCCCATTAGCTCATGCCTTGCTCAAGGCCATGTTCACTAAACTTTTCCAATTTAAATTTAAATTATGTCAAATGTCACCTAGCACTTTGGTAATCTAACTGCTCACTGAGCAACCAACCCGGAGCAACTTGTTTGAAATCAGTTTTCTGCTGCTTGTGAAAGGATAAAATAAATCTATGGTTCCCAGTGCCCATAGGTGGTACGCGGAGTGGTTGATGAGGTTATGCTTGAAGTCTCATCATTAAGGTGCATTCATCAGCAGCCGTTTTTCGGTATAATGTTAGTTGAGGCTTCGTGGAAGTAGGCCTTCGTCTAGCTGTCCAATTGATCTAAAAAAATATATGCATTGGTGGTCGGTGAAATGAGGATTAAACAAGTGACTTTCGAGGTTACATGCAGTTTTCACAAAATAAAAGGCCCGGTGACAGCGTCCGTGTCACTGACGTAATAAAGTTGAATTTAGTTTGGCCCACCGGGCCTTTACTTTGATAGCAAAAAAAAAGCGTCTGGTGTATGGGGTATACACCAGACGATTTTTTTTTGCTATTTTTATTGTACGGTAGAGAAGAACCACGTGTGTGAGTCCGACTCACCTTTGACCGTTTTTTGTTTCGTTTATACTTAGCACCTAAAAATATAAAATTAAAGAGCCTTTTGACGCTGTTAAAAAGTCAACAAGTCACAAGCTACAACTTTCAACGAATATTTTTAAGAAACTGTATTATTGTTACACGTTAGTGTTACAATGTAAATATTTATACACATATATAATTGTTCAGTTGTTTGTGACTTGTATTCTATGCGTGGTCTTAGAGCAGTTTCGTGAAACGCTAAGCTTGTAAGTTAACTGTTATACGAGCGTTAAAATGGTTATTCAATTGTATTATAAGGCTTGTATCTTTCGTGCAACAGGCCCCTGCTCCAAAGTAAAGGCCGCATTTACCTAGTAAGCTTCATGCGATTTATATGACAATGAACTTATAGATAGATTGAACACGCTGCCGTTTCTAACCCCAAATGTGTCCCTCAGTGATAAACATTGTCTTCGATTTCCACTATTACCCCAAACAAGTATTATTTCAAGCGGAAACCTTTCCAGTATGCGTTCTCATAAAATATTTTCCCTTTTCCCCATAAACAAACACCCCATGTCCACTTTAGGAAGCAATAAAATACACTCTGCCGTCGTTTAAACTTTGTATTGCGAGTAATGAATACAGTTTTGAGGTTTATTTTTGATGTTGAAAGTTAATGAACATGTTTGCCCAAATAAGTGGGATTACTTTGATTGCAGTAGAAACCATTCTACTGCAATCAAATTTTTTTTTTTTTACACAAAAAGGTTCTTTCCACTTTTTGTAAGGTTTTATTAAACCTTCCACATTTTCATAATATTTATATTTTAATAAATATGATTAAATATAACATTTTAATTAATTATAATTATATTAATGATACCTATCTGCCAATGTTACACAATTGTGCACTTTATGTACGAGTACGTTGATTTAAATACATAACCCAGTCATCAATAAAGTTCTGGTATCTGGAAATCGTTACGTGATAGACAGTGGACTGTGGAAAAACTGTGACAAAGATGATTTTCTAATAAATTGCTAAATTGTAAACGATGATCGATGAAAAATATCAGCGAACTCAATATCCAATGTCCCATTGTAAATAAATGTTAAACATCCTAGCCCTTATTTCTTGGTATTATCTGTAGTTGCGATGCAAATGCAATATATCAGGCTTACACTCTTTAACATCTGATCCAAACAAATCATACGTAAAGTGGTTGTTGTGTCGAGCTCGTAATTCTTCAAGTAATGAACACTGCCTGAATAAGAAAGTATATGTATCTAGGTAAAAGTTTTGTATTCAATATTTAGATACATGGCAATGTGTCAAATCCAAGTTCTTTTTCGGCGTTGCGTGTTAGTTATGAGCGGACGTGGGTCGGGCTCCCATTTACAATTATCAGAAATTATATATTCTAAAGTTCCAATTGGTGATATCTCAAATACAAATTCTCGTTTCTACTCTTGGTCTTCTTATGAGTCGCTCTGCTCACCGAACTGTGTAAGAGAGAAATGTATTCCTTAACTACGCAATCTGCTTCGAGGTAGCTTGGTATGGGATCGAACCAGGGCTATATCAGGCGATAACTCCGGACTAGGGCGGCGCTCTGAATCGCTAAGCCACCGAGTTTGTGAGCGGTGAATACCTACATCAGCTTGTCGTGTTGTGCTTGCCTCAGCGAGTTTTCTTCAGATGACTTCATTACATGTTCTAAAGAGCCATGCGGGAAAACTTTTCTCCTAAACGATATGGGCAGCAAAATTCCAGTCGATAAATCAACTTGGCATTCCATGCTCTCCCGATGTCAGTAATATAATATTTAGACTACTGAAAAATCCTCAGACTGAGGCACAAAACTATTCTCCAAGGTCCGGCTGCTTCGAGAAGACGTTCTCTCTCTGGGGGAGCGCAAAGACACGGTCTCGGCGTCAATGACAGCATGCCTGGGTCGAATCGACTCTACAAAAACAAAAATAGCAGCATTAGCAAAGCATACCGAGGAGTTAATAACGCTCAAAAAAGAAATCAACCAACTGCAGGCCCAACTACTCACTCAGGTTACTGAGTTCAGTGGACGCGGGAGATTAGTTTTCGAGTTATGCCGTTTTTCTGAGGTCTGTCCGTACATGCCCGATGAACGCTTTGGGCCTTCATTTGCCAATGACAATGGCAAATGAAGTCGAAGTTTGTGGACTCCTAGAGCAAGAAAACGAGAACCCCCATCATATCTTGCTCCTTTTTGCTGCATAGCTCGGCATACACTTAGCAGACTCAGACATTGACTGGTCGGCGCGAGCAGGCCCAAAGCGTTCATCGAGCAAGCACGGACAGACCTCAGAAAAACGGCTTAAGGTGATATATCGACAAAATAGACACTTTTTGAAGTTATTGCTCTGCTGTTCAAAAGAAGTCCTAAGTTTAATAAATTAATATAATAATTTTGGGACCTTTTCCTAGATTTTGTAATAACAGAAACGCGATGGAGGAATTTCGCTCGATAGAAATAATTATTGAAATGATGTCTAAATTTACACATTTTTGTTTTTCTGACAAATTGGAATAGCACACAGAATTAAAAAATATTTATTAAGTTGGCTTTGACAATACCTAAATTACCTTGTAGGGGTAACAGTTCAGATATGTCAGCATAACCGCGCGACGAATTAGTCGTTCCGTGGACACGAACAGAGTAGCATGTGTACCTACTTATATATACCGTGTACGAATTCTGTGTACTTAGGTTGAGTTAAAAATAAACAATTTATATCAGTTTTATGAAGTGCTTTAATTGACAGTCCCCTAAACTGGTGACCCCGACGTGATAATAAAGAAATTTTCATAACTGTTTTAGTTGATTTTGTATCAATTTAACCCTTAATTAGACGCGTGGGGTGCCACACACCCCAGTCCATGATTAAAGGTCTATAACTGTTTAGATTTTGAATTTACCGCGCTGGCACTTCTAGTAGCTTTGTTAAAGCCCATGACCTTCGTACAACGTCGCGAACGGTGCTCGGTTGTCTACGGTTGTGCTTGGAGAGTGCGTCTGGGGTGTGCGACACCCCACGCGAGCGTTTACGTAGTCTAATTTTCGAGTAAGTATCTATTAGTTTATTTTAAAATAATGCATAACAACAATTAGGTTTATCACTTTACCTCCCTTAGATACAAAATATTGATGTAACATGTGTGTTTTTGTGTATTTGATACATTTTTATCCTATTTTTAAAATATATGAGTTCTTCATACAGATGATTTATTCCCTGGCATGTAGCATTAAATAACTTAATCTGTGGTTTGATAAATAAATGAAAAAAGATTTTAGAGGTTATTCTTTGTTTGTGATTCTGTGATTGTTTTAGGTTATCTTCACAATGTCACGTGCACTGGATGACCAGGAAATTGCAAACCTTTTAGAAGAAGAAGAAGAAGAGGCTATTGATAGCTGTACTGAAGACGAACAAGGGTACGAAGTGACCAAGCAAGTGACCACAACAGTGAGTCTGAACAAAGTGAAAATTATCAGTGGAGTGATGAGGATGAGATTCCTTTGCAGAATATAAGCCAGGCCTCAGAAAATAATGAAGAATCTAATGACTAATAATTATTATCTAAGCTTAAAGATACTCATTAATAAAAGGCTGATTTTGCATGTTCATGGTGTTTTATTCCTATAAACGTATTGGCGTGTGTGACACCCCGCACGACTATTTATGTTACTTTTTCAGCGCGACTAATTGAGGGCTAAAACCAACTTATTGTCATTTTCCCCCGATTCCGTCCCTCTCACACTGCGGGTCATTCCGCCTGGAGTAACGGGGACCTTTGCACGGATGAGATATCCCCTTAACTCAAAAACTAACCTCCCGCGTCCACTGATCATCAGGCTCAATAGATGCTGCAAACAAGAGGTATTCGGAAAGCTGCAAAGACAAGACGAGGTCTCACTTCCAACGACCTTGAATTCGGCGGGCCTCCTGAGGACATCTTCTTCAACAGACGGCTAACAAAACAAATCGGCTTAATTTTCGTTCAGGAAATCGCTGAGTTAGCAACGGAGTCATACTTCTTCATCAGCGCGAGGGACTCCCAGACATTCCTGTGCGATCATTTCAAGACCTTGATAAGCTTGTCGGATCATCAGACGTACAACTTGTATAATAGTAGTCAATCAAAACAACATAAACATAGTGCAGTATTTTTTCTAATTGTTTTTATAGATCTATGTGCGACCAACTTCTTCACCTATGTTATTTTATATCGCAATATCTCTGTTTTTAACACAATCTCAGTTGTACTAACTACACTTGTATAAATATCAGAAATATATACAAAATGCTCACAATCAAAACTTATTAACAAACATGTGAGAATAATAGGAACTGTAAGGTAAGTACCCCATCCCGTAATACCGATTAACCGCAGCCGCAGGCGCAGTTGGACCATTGTTTGTTTGTTTTAAAAGGTCTTTATTAATCATAAACTTAAATATTTAACAACCCAGTGTACATTAATCCTAGGTAATCATAAAATAACAAGGTTTACTAGGCTGTACAATCCTATTGAAACATATAAATATGGGATTAATTTGATAACATAAGGTACGAGGTTAATCTATGAGACAGGTTATGTAGATTTCAGTGAATGCACATTTTTAATATCTATATAATACTGACTTATACTAGATAAGAATACCAGCTAGCTTAGGAATACTAGCTCAGGCAGTCATACTTAATAATTATATTTTAAAAGTTAAACAAAGCATTAACAACAAAATAAAGTAAACATATTTGACTACACATATTACTTTTATACCAAAAGTCACGGTAGTTATTAAAAGTGCGGCTGCGAACATAAGCAGTGCGAGCTGGGACCGGCCGGCGATGTGATCACGCGCATGACTCATGTCCCCGCACGGCCATCGTGATGCAGCAAGTAGTGATGAGGGAGTTTCGTCACGTATCGATATCGATATTTTGATTTCATGGGACGAGTTGTACCGATATTAGAAATGAGATCGTTTGGGTGGTCTGGATTGGTAAAGCAGTAAAACTTTTTGGTCAGTCTAATTAAAAATTCGATTAATCTAGGAAAATTGATTTTTTTGTGAAGTTTGATCAGATTGGTACAAAATTGAGAATTAAAATAGATTTTTAAGGCACGGTTTTGAACCACTTGCAATTTGTTAATATTAGTAATAGTTGTATTATTCCATACGGAACAGGCTTATGTAATGCACGGCCTTATTAGAGTCAAATACATTCTCATTTTGGTGGAACTGCTAAGAGTGGAGCGCCTATTGAGGAGTGGGGATAAAGCTTTAAAAGCTTTCATACCCTTTGTTCTCAGGTGAAGGATGTGATCGTTCCAACTCAATTTGTTGTCTAGGATTAATCCTAGATATTTAACGGTCTTATTCCAGGGTATGATGTGATCGTCAATTAATAAATTTCTTGTTGGCATTTGTCTAGCGCGAGTAAATAGGATTGCTTCCGTTTTTGTGCTATTTAACTTCAGCTTCCATGTGGTAAAAAAATTGTATAGGCCTTCAATAGCAAGTTGTAATCTATCTATTAAGAGATCAACATCCTTTGATGATGTTAAACATGCTGTATCATCAGCAAAGCACGCCAAGCTTGTTCTGGTTTGTTTGGGAATGTCATTTGCGTACAACAAAAACAAGTAGGGATGAAGAATAGAGCCTTGTGGTACTCCGGTAGGAATCGGGTGGGAAGTAGATGAGACATCGCCTATATGTACATAAAAGCTGCGGTTAGACAGGTAAGAATGGATCATTTTAATCAGGTGCATGGGGACATTGTATAAAACAAGCTTATGGATAAGCCTTTTATGCCACACTGTATCGAATGCCTGTTCTATATATAACAGGATCATTCCTGTTGAGTGGCCTAGATTCATATTGTGAGCAATGGACTCAGACACTCGGGCAAGTTGCTGGACAGTAGAATGGGCATTTCGGAATCCGTTTCGGATGTTAGACTATTGGCCGCCGGCTTTGTCTAGTCTTGGACAAGCTATCTATCTTCTGAAGGCTGTCACTGCTTTTAAGTATTTATTATACTTATTTGTCGTAAGCACACAGTGCCTACATTTCGTTTTACTCATGGACTAGAAACCTACTCGCATACCCCGATTAGAATATGTATTTGTACTGTTGGGATTGATTTGCCATTGTAATACAAACCTGGTCGCATCATTCAGGGACGCTTATCGCCCATGTCTAAACATGTGAAGTTTAAGTGAAACTCTAAAGTGAAGTTTACTTCGCTGTAGAATGCCTGGGGATGGCCTAAAATCTGTTAGAATCAAACATACACAAACTACATTAACAAACTAATGACCTACATAAGTAGTTATATTGAATTTATACATGTCTTAAAACTAATATATATTCAAAAATGTCTGGATGAATACCCAGATGTATATGGAATAATTCTAGAGACTTGTCTATCAAAATGCCCTTTTGGACTGAGTACATACCAACACATGGGACTGATGGATCACAGAAATCACAATATCAATCAATTAAAATCTTTATCCTTAATAGTCTATATGTAGATAATAGGCAGAGAAATCAACTCGAGAGGGGTTTGAGCAGATTCAGACTGTCTCTAGGTGCTGGTGTATTCGCTAATTCCAGAACTTAAGCAGTCTTAAATATTACAGAGGTTTATCATTTTACCCCCTCCACTTTTTTAAGGCAATATTTTTTTCATAGTAGACTTGAAATATGTTATCAGTTTATCAGGATATCTATTTTTCAGCAGATTTCAAGACTTTATCTCAGTTCCTGAGAAAAGTGCCGGACGGAAGGATATGCGAGTGATAAGGGTTCCTTTTTTACCTTTTGAGGTACTGAACCCATAAAATGTGGTGGGCCGTGACGAGCGTCGTCCCAACAAGAACAATCGTGCTCGTCCAGATTTATTGTTCAGATGTCGAGACAACCTCCATTGTTTGGTCGATGTCCTGGGCGTCCTACTGACCATGACCGGTCGGGGGCGGCGAGCGAGTGGTACGTCTTATCTATATTATCCCCTACGAGGGGCTAAAGTTTGAGTTTGTATAAAACTCAAAAACTACTTAACCCGTGTCGGTGTGGCACATAGTAAAGAGGTATTTCTAGATACAAGACATCATTAATAGTTTGATTTTCAAAATTGCCCAGTGAAGACCAAAAGGGGAGGGGGAGAATTTACGACAGGGCCTTATCAAGGGTACAAACAAGAAATATAAAGTTAAAGAAGCCGCGTGGAACGGCTTGTCGATAAGAAATAATTACAATAATTCCTAAGCAAATATGGTTAAAGCAAATAACGTTAAACAAATCAAACATAGGTCATTGATAAATAAATATTATTTTTCATGAATTTCAGCTCGTATTGTCTTAATATTTATAAAACACTTGTTAAAGTGGGCTATAGAATAAATGATATCTCGTTATCCATTTAAAAGGGAATAAAAAAGTTTCATTGCATTCCATTCCAAAAGATGTTATATACCAATATGCTGGATTTGGTCGTCTAGTCGCCTCTTTGCCTCCAGCATTTAAAACATTGAGGTGACGGAATTCAAATTGAATTCTATATTTCCCTGTACCTTATACATATGTTTGTTTAAGATTTGACATTCTCCAAATTTCTTATGGAAATAAACTCATTTAGAATTTTAAATTTTGAATTTTTTGGTGGTCAGCATTTTTGACGTGATCTAGCATCTATCTATCTATCTATGGACCAGAATCGATGTCATATGAGGATTACGAATTCCAACCTTACAAATCCAGCCTTATATGTACGTTTAACATGACTGTGTACAGTGTGTGAATAGAATGAAGTTGTGCATGTGGTTTAGGTGTATCACTAGTCCATCCGCACGCGTTTTTCATTCTAAAGCAGAACGGAAAATTCGTAACTGTTTATACAGGTAACATAGGTCAGTAAAGATAGTATGTCGATCACAGACCGGAGGATCTCGGTTCGAGTCTTACCTCGAGGCACACAAATATTTTTGAATGAAAGTTTTATTTTATTTTTGTAATGATTGATATTATTGCACCATAATTTATCACCCTTTTATTAAATTTTAGAGTATTTAAATAAAAAAATAAATAAAAATGATATCTTTCCCTTATCGTAAACACATTTTAACAGATGCAAAAATTAATATTTAATTTTAATTTTATCCCGTTCTAGATAACCTACATCACCATAATGCTGAAGTGCTGCAATCTATTTTATTGTATGGTGGGATGATTAGGTGGGTGGAGCGCCCACTGGATTGAGTCAGATAATAATTCTTTGAGACTTTAGACTTTAGATAATTTTGTGCTGCCAACTAAATATTCACTAGTAAACTAAGTAATACTTGGCTAGGCATGCTCCTTTTTGTGTGAGCAATAGATCTCTGGTTTGTAAGAAACCAAAAATATAAATCATAACTTAGTGTAGGTGGATAAGTTGTCACTAGCGCAATGAAATGAAATCGATCAACATAACAATACATTAAAATAACATGTCAGTTAGAAATCATAATAATTTTATATAACAATACCTTACCTTTAATAACAATACCTAGTCATTTGCACTAAATCACTTACAGAGCTACAAATTGTTTTTTCATTGAAAATAAAGAGTATAACCATAGATACCGGGTATAACAGATAACAAAAGATTCACCTATATCTTACAACCTGTAAATAGAAGCGAGTTTGCCCTCTATCGCAATCAAAAGTTTGCTTTTTTATCCACAGTACGAGGAGCAAGTGGGAGAAGATGGGCGAAGAAACTCCCACAGATAGATTTTTAGATATCTTTTAAATATACGTTTTGTTTAAGTAGTACAAATATTACATACTAGCTGGGGTACCCGGTTTTGCTCAGGGAGTTGATATGAGATTGTGTGGTAGTTGGGATAAAAGGATGAACTTAAAAATATAGGAGATACAATTTTTGGTTGAAAAAATATTATTACTATAATTTCTATTTACAATACTTGTAAATTAACGGGTGCGTCACTGTCCGGCAGCCTGCAACGCGTGATCATGCAGTCGGAGTTAAACTTCAATGTCGTACATATAAAAGCCCAAAGCATTCCCGCTAGCTATGCTGATCTCCTTGAAGCTTTCAGCGATCAGATGAGAGGTAGACAGCAATTTGTATTCTGTCTCCTCTTCTATTTTCAGTGTTTATCAACTCCATCTCTGAAGTACTCTCTTCTTTTTTTCACCCATAAACAGATGATAACCAAATTCATCGCCACTTTTCCACCTGCGATAAAGCTTCATCTGTAGAGACACTGAATGCTGACCTCGAAAATGTGAAAGACTGGGCCTCATCATACGGGCTGTTGGTGAACCCGACCAAATCACAATCCATGATTTTAAGAACCAGGCACACTCTTTACTCCAAAAAGCCCATTGAACCTGTATCGTACAATGGCAGCACAATAGAGTATACTGATGAAGCGAAAAACCTCCTGGGGTATTTTTGACAGCCAGCTGTCTTGGTCTCCACGCGAGGTCAGCAGATGGGTCTTTGCGACCTTCCACTCCCTCAGGCAACTGCAGTACTTCCTGCCGCGGCAGACTAAATTCACTCTTGAACAGTCCCTTCTCCTGCCACTAATCGACTGCGCCGATATCAGTTGGGCGAGTACGAACGAAGATCTACTGAACAAACTCGAACAACTTCAGAATCTCGGGATTCGGTTTATCTTCGGGCTGCGCAAATTTGATCATGTATCTCAATATCGCAAAGAATTTGTGGCTTCCGATTCGTCATCA
Organism: Argyresthia goedartella; assembly: GCA_949825045.1. Lineage (NCBI taxonomy): Eukaryota > Metazoa > Arthropoda > Insecta > Lepidoptera > Argyresthiidae > Argyresthia > Argyresthia goedartella. The sequence goes on from OX463815.1 coordinate 3,705,480, forward strand.
CCGAGACACTCATATTCTTTCATATCTTTTTAAAATATTGAAAAATCCGCGCTACCCCAGCTCTTAGCCACACCAAGGCACAACACCTCGGCATATGAGCACTCCTTCAGGTTGCAGGCGGTCCGACTATGGAACGCACTTCCTTGCACTATAGGCGACAGTCCCACTCTTTTCTCTTTCAAAAACCGAGTAAAAGAGCACTTCATCTCTCTTTCATGATAATAGTATGTATATTGTTAATTAATGTATGGTATGGTATGTAAATACAGGTTTATGTATATATTGGTTCTTATTTAGTTGTTTGGTAAATAGGTATTTTATTTTCCATATTGTATAGATATTCATTATTAATAATTTATATTTATTTTATTAAAGATCAGATAAACACAACACCATAACAACCTATACATATTTGCAAATAAATTGCCTTGACTTTGACTCTGATATTAGATATTGTGCACTGCCTACCCTTTCATGGTAAATTTTTCTGTCATGCCTTGGTTTGCTGGAAGAAATCTCTTTTTACAGATGAGCTCGCCTGTGTAGATATGTTTTCCACTAATGTAACGTTATGTATCTATGTGCAATAAAGAATTATGAAATTATAAACAACATTATTTTTTTTTCATTATTTTTTTGGAAAAGCAGGAGTCTTTGAGGTTGATGCCGCAATATTTTAATGTTTGTCCTTCCCCGTTGTTCATCGTTAAACTAATTGGCAATTTTTTTTGGAAATTGCATTCTTTTAAATTGGAATGGCAGTTCAGTAAAGATCAGTGGCATTTTTGGGATACTTGCTGTGTGTCCTTTGTCCTTTCCAGTCATTAGTTCGGCTTCGTTAATGTTATTCGATAGCTGTTTGATCATCCTTGTTCCATGACTTAGTTTTGGTGAGGTGAGATTTCTGAGTAGTATGATTGAAGATCCAATTTTTAGTCGAAGGAATTGTGTTTTTGTTAGTAGCAGTGTTTTGTATGTGCATTGATTTCGTCTGCTGGTGTTGACTTGGCTATAACTGGAAGTTTTTTAGATTTTGCGTACCGGGGATTATTCTTCCGCTATATTCAACAGTAGTTGTAGGGCGGAATGGACAGTTCGCCCTCTTTTCATAAGTGTGGCCGCAATTGCAGATGATGCCAGTGCAAGTGAAATGTGTTGTTGAGCACGTATTTCTGCCAGCAATACATTTATTAGAAACGTTTTCACGATGCCGCTTGGTGCGTCTAAAAATAATTTCTCCAGTGTTTTTGTTGATCTGGTTCATGTTAACGCTGTATTTTTTTTTGTCACTGAGAAGTTGTTTGTTGTGAGAAATGTATTGAAGTAGTTCGTTGATGTTGTAGCTTTTTTTCTTTGTAATTTCGAAGTTTAGCACACTGAAGGCATCTTGTCGTGGTGCTGGCATCCCAAGTTGCACTAAGGTCTGGTTTTTTATCGCTGAACATTTATCTTCTAGAATGCAACTTAGTTTTAATTTCTGTGCCCAGCGCTGACGGGCAAGTGCTGGTCTCTGGCTATACTTAGTTCGGTAGTGAAGTATAGGACCAGAATCTATTAAATAGGTCAACATGGCACCTTCACCCTTGACGGTACTGCGGCATGGTATCCGGGAGGAAATGAGATGGCTCGCCCATACTCATAAGTATGTGGAGCGACCGGACATGGATGATGTCCTGCTCAAGCGTGTGGAGGACGCAATGACACGCGTCGGGAAGGTGTGTCGGCTGGCTGCGGAGGCTGATGCTCTTGGACTTACTGATGAAGCCTCGGTGGCTGCAGTGAAACAACTCTGCGCGGATGCTGACCAAGCGATGGAATGCTTGGGTGACATCGACCGTCGCGCGGAGAAAATTAAGCGGTCGCGAAGGAATGACCGTGGGGAGGGTAACGGAGACCCACCCCCGAAGGGTGTTGTTGGACGGCTGCCACACCTGGAGATTCCGGCCTTCAATGGGGCAATTGATGAGTGGCCGGCCTTCATTAATTTATTTTATAGTTTGGTCCACGGTCGGGACGACCTGGACAACGCCTACAAGTTGGCCCAACTATTGATGGCTCTGCGGGATGAACCGAAGGAGTTGGTCGGTCACCTAACGGTCACGGCGGGCAATTACGAGATAGCAAGGTCCATATTGTTGGACCGCTACCAACACAAACGGCGGTTGGTTGATGCGCAGCTGAGAAGCTGTTTAGCATCCCCAGAGTAACACGGGATGTTGACATCCGAGTATAGGTGCTCAACCCTGTGCTGGTGGCCACTAAGGCCCTTCAGAACCTTGGTCTTCCGATAGACCAATGGTCATACATTATTTTATATATGGTTCTGTCACGGTTGCCTGCAGCTGTTCAAAGTCGGTTTGAACAGCTGCATGGGGGCAGTAGCACGGAACTGCCCACACTTGTCCAATTGACGGATTTTTTGGAGGGTGAATGTAGGCGATGTGACACACTGGACACGGAGGCCACAGGGGGGGTGGGCGGTCGAAACAACTTGGCGTTTTGAATGCCGCGCCGTCGGGTGACGGCTGTGTGCACTGTGACAGTGTCGGTCATGACTGTTTGGGGCCGCACACGCTGAGCGAGTGCTCGCGCGCGTTCCCCTGTGAGTGCTGTGGTGGCAAGCACCACATAGTGTTGTGCCTGAATCGGTCAGGCCCTTCGGATGGTCACCAGGGCCGGACTCAGGTTGGTCGGCCACAGGGCCCAACCAGGGCCGGACCCAGTCCCCCTCCGGGCAACGGGAGTCACCAACGGGGGGACCCGCGGACGGAACCCCCCCCCCCGAGGGGAAAGGGGCAACGCGGGGGGTAACATGCGGGATAGCCGGGGTTCGGTCGCCGCTGTCCACGGTCAGCGAGGACTTCGGGCCGCTGGCTCACCGCGTGTTACGGGCGGGTGTCAGATGGCACCTATGAGTGGTGTGAAGACTGGGAGTCCACCACCTTCTGCGCCACCCTGCCCGTCGCTCTGGGAGACAAACAGTCGGATGTCGCCCCCTATCCTAGAGCGCCCCAGGTTGGATCCGCTCTCCCCCATTCATCCACGATGCGCACCGGGCACACCGTACACCGTCCGGTATGATCGGATACCGGGACAGCGAGGGGCCTATTATACGGGTTGGGACCCCTTGATGCACATACGGTCTGATATGCCGGTTGCATATCAGAAGCCGAGTTACTCCGAGGCCGACGGAGGTCTGAGCGGGTTCGGATCCCGCGGAGGTTCCCGCTAGAGACACGCCGCCCACTTACAGGGTGCCGCCACTCCACAGACGGTCATGCTCCCCACCGCCTCTGTGATAGCGTGGAGTTCGGACGGCAAATCATGTGTGGCACGAGCACTATTGGACTCGGGGGCCCAGGGGTGCTTAGTCTCGTGCAACCTTGTAAGACGGTTGGGCATTTCGGTAAGGGAGTATCCACATTCCATTCGGGGAATTGGGAACACGGAAGTCGGTTCCGTTAAGGGAGTATATCGGATTACTCTCTCGTCACGGGTGGATTCATTGGTGAATCTGACGGTTACGGCATTAGTCATGCCTAATGTGATGGGCTCACACCCTCACGTACGGTTGTCGCCCTTGGTGCAACAGTTGGTCGCTGGGATGTCACTGGCTGACCCGGAGTTTGATATTCCGGGCCCAGTAGACATTTTATTGGGTGTTGATGCCTTGGGATACCTGTTAGTGCCAGGTGTCCACGTGTTGCAGGTGACTGGTCTGGTTTCGGTCAACACCAGACTGGGCCATGCGGTAATGGGTCCGGTCATGCCGGCTGCCCCACGCCTAGCGACTCGTAGTCCCTTATTCGGTTCTGTACTCTCGGAGGTGATACAGAAGTTTTGGGAGGTGGAGGAACCACCTACGGTCCGCCGGTTGGACCCGGTTGAAGAAGAGTGTGAACAGTTTTATCGGAACAATACTGGTCGCCTTCGGTCAGGTCAATTTCTCACACGTCTTCCATTCCGGAGTGATCGCCTATCGCTGGGCAGTTCACACCATGCAGCCGAGACGCGGCTTCTGTCGATGGAACGACGCAAGAAGCGTGACGGGAGTACGTCGATTTCATGCGGGAGTACGAGTCGCTCGGCCACATGTCGGTTTCGGGTCTCGACTGGAAGCCTGAAGACCACTGCTTCCTGCCCCATCACGCAGTCTTGAGGACCCCGGAGGGCAAAATACGGGTAGTGTTCGATGGATCGGCATCAACATCTAACGGCATGAACCTGAACCGGTGTTTGCATTCAGGGCCGAAGTTGAACCATGACATCGCGGATGTTATCACACGGTTCCGTCGACACAATGTTGTGTTTGTAGCTGACATCCGGATGATGTTTAGGCAGACGGTCATTCACCCTGACGATAGACGGTATCAGCTGATACTGTGGCGAGAGAGCCCAGATCAGCCCATCAAGATGTACGAGCTGAACACCAACAGGTACGGGCTACGGTCTAGTCCTTATTTGGCGATTTGTACTCTGCGGGAGTTAGCGGATCGAGAACGGTTAAATTTCCCTAGAGGAGCAGCGATCCTGGAGCAGGATCTCTACGTGGACGATATCTGTACCGGTGCAGATTCCGTAGAGGAGGCGCTCGCTCGACGGGACGAGCTAGTTGAGCTCTTATGGGGTGGAGGTTACGAGCTCCGGAAATGGATGTCGAACTCTCCAGAGTTACTGTCTGGTCTTCCGGATGACTACCAGCAGGATCCCCACATTTTCGAAAATCTGGAAAATCCGAATATGTTGTCGGTATTAGGCGTCCAATACCAGCCGGTGTCAGACATGTTTTCGTATCGGGTCGAGTAGGACTCCCCGAAGGTCTGGACGAAACGGAACGTCCTTTCAACGGTGGCTAGGACATTTGATCCAAACGGGTGGATCACCCTGGTATCATTTCAGCTCAAGTGTTCTATGCAGCAATTGTGGTCTGCTGAGCTGAAATAGGACGACCCGATCGGCGGGTCATTGAGCTCAGAGTGGGAATCGTTCTTTTCGACCCTCCCTGGCATCAATCGGATTTCACTGCCACGGAGGTTGGTCCCCACCAAACGATGTACCGCCACCCTGCATGGGTTTTGTGATGCCTCGGAGAAGGGCTACGGAGCTGCGGTGTATCTGCGTACGGTCGACTCCTCGGGGGAGGTTCATGTGCGGTTGGTCATGGCCAAGAGCAAGGTTGCGCCGTTGCGCACTCGCCTGACCATTCCCAAATTAGAGCTTTCAGGAGCGGCTCTCCTGACTCGTCTGGTCAATAGTTCAATAGTTCAATAGTATTTATTCATAAACAATAGTACAATTGTGTCTGAAATACATCGATTAAAACTAAAATATTATTTAAATGGTAACAATTCTATATAAGTGAAATCATTATAAGCCAGAAATATAATAAAATGTAACTTAATTGAAATTAAATTAAATGATAGGTAGACAAACAAAATAACAAAACACTTTGACATGTCAAAATAAATTATTCAATACAAATACAAATCACATACCTGGCATAACAGTTATTAGTAATCATAAGTGAAGTACGTCTAATTAAACGTCAAAACTAAAATTAATCATGCGCATGTCACAATAAATAAATAAATTCATAAACACAAGGAATAAAATATCATGTCATAAATAAAAATTGTATAATGTTATTTTGATTGATTGCAGAATTCGTCAATACTGTATATACTCATTTCCAATAAGAATGTTCTTGAAATTAAATTAAATGATAGGTAGACAAACAAAATAACAAAACACTTTGACATGTCAAAATAAATTATTCAATACAAATACAAATCACATACCTGGCATAACAGTTATTAGTAATCATGAGTGAAGTACGTCTAATTAAACGTCAAAACTAACCAACCGATGTCAACCACACGATGACGGTTCTTCGTGGGTCAATAGCGTTAGAAGATACGGTCTACGCTTGGACGGACAGCCAGATCGTATTATACTGGCTGAAGGCTTCAGTTCACAAGCTGGAGATTTTTGTGGCGAATCGGGTTTCGCAGATTTTGAATTCGGAGGTTCCCTTAATCTGGAGACATGTTCCAGGGGAAATGAACCCAGCAGACTTTGCGTCTCGTGGATGTCACGCTCCGGAGTTAGTTGGACATCCCTTGTGGTGGGGTTTAAAATGGTTGACTCAAGCCGAATCGGATTGGCCAATGAGTCCACGCGTTACCTCGGCGAACAGCGCCTTGACAGTCGGTGTCTGTACGACGCAAACAGAGCCGGAAGAGGAGTTCAGCCTGCTGGAACTGTACAGCTCGCTCGACAAGCTGGTCAATGTGACCGCCTGGATCTTCCGATTTGCGCGGAATTGTCACAATTCTGAGGCGCAACGGGTGCGGACACAGGTCCTGACACCACGGGAACGGAACCATGCGTTGTTAGCATTGGTACGGAACGTGCAGACGGTGCACTTTAAGTCCGAACTGGACATTCTGAGACGCGGACGCGTCCAACTGAAGGGAGCTGTGGCTCGGCTCAACCCGTTTATTGACCCTCAAGGATTGCTGAGGGTTGGAGGTCGGCTGCGGAATGCCAACCTGCCTTATGCGGCTCGCCACCCGTTGTTACTCCCTAGGAAGGGGAAGTTGGTCGAACTGTTGATACAGGATCAACACATTCGGAATGGGTATGTTGGATGCCACGCCTTGATGGCGTTTCTCCAGCGCGAGTTCTGGATTCTATCGGGAAGACGCTTAGTGCGTAGCGTCGTATTTCGGTGCCTGCCTTGTTATCGGGCCAAGGCGGCTACGATGCAGCCCCAGATGGGCGATTTGCCCTCGGATAGGGTAAACGAAATCCGGCCCTTTGCGGGTGTCGGAACGGATTTCGCGGGACCATTCATGGTCAAGTCTTCACGGCTACGGAACGCCAGACTAGTGAAGGCATACCTGTACGTCTTCGTGTGCTTGGCCACGAAGGCAGTCCACTTGGAGGTGGTCAGTGACCTCACTACGGAGGCATTTATCGCATGTCTGGATCGGTTCGTCTCACGAAGGGGCCTCCCGACATTAATCCGTTCGGACAACGGCACAAATTTCACGTCACTCAATTCCTGAACGGTAACCAGGACGCCATCGGTACGGCTTGCTCCCGACGAGGGATTGAATGGGTTTTCAGTCCGCCAGGATGTCCTCATTGGGAAGGAATTTTTGAGGCTGCGGTTAAATCGGCTAAGTCGCACCTGACGAGGATCATCGGTGAGACCTCTCTACGCTTTGAAGAGCTTGCGACGCTGTTCTGTAAAATTGAAATGACACTGAACTCGCGTCCGTTGTGCCCGCTCAGTTCGGATCCAAATGATTTGGAAGCGTTGACGCCGGGTCACTTCCTGATAGGTCAGCCCCTTAACGCCCTGCCAGAATACCCATTCGGTGATGTTTAGTTAAGTCGGTTAACTAGGTGGCAGATGTTGCAGCAGATGGCTCAATATTTTTGGAAACGATGGTCCCTTGAGTACTTGCACATCTTGCAGCAGCGCCTTAAGTGGACTGACCGGACGAGCCCCCCTCAAGTCGGTGATTTGGTGCTGATTAAGGATGCGAACCTGCCATCATTGAGATGGAGACGAGGACGGATCGTCAATTTGTACACGGGTCGGGATGGCACGCCTCGATCAGCAGAAGTCAAGGTGGGGGACTCGGTCCTCAAGGGAGCGGTCGCAACACTTTCTCGCCTTCCAATTGATTAGGGACAGGTTCGGGCCCGTCCGGGCGGGTGACTGTTTAATATTTATGCTTCGGAACGCACCTTTTTTTTGTTGCGCGATCGGACCGCGAGTGATCGGAACGGAACTAGCTAGCTGTCACTTGCAGAGAAAAAATATGGCTAGCTAGAGGTTACTTTTTGTACATGGTAAAATGTCGGCGTCCGGTATTCGGGCCTTGGCGGAATGTTAATTATAATAATATCGTAACAATCGTCAAGAAATAAGTAGATTTCACGTCATCGTAGTGAGTGCTTCGTGCCGTGAAAGGTTGAAGTTGTTCGGTCACCAATTCGTCGCGTTCCGATAGCGACCCTTGTAGTCGGCAAGCATCACGACGGCAACAGCATCGGCCTACGACGCGAGTAAGATTCGACTCCCGTCACCCCCCACCCTGATGTGCCTCATCCCGTACTCCTGCCTCGAATTGAGCTTTCGAATGCCGGTCCACGGCGTCAAGGTCAGTACTGCTTGTGACATTCCAATGAAAAACAACCCTACCAAGATTCCACCCCATTCGGTTAAGGCGTGGGATTTAACATTTGGGTTATAAGTTTGACAGGAATGCATGTTAAGAACTACATTTAATATGTAGAGAAGAGTATCTTTAACAAGTTAGATAAAGCATAACGTTGGGTTGTTGTGTATCGGTATGGAAAAAAGTACATTTCCTTTATTAGTGAGCGTTGTGCTCTCTCTACTTCAAAAACTTTGTTTTGGCGGCGCCTCCCCAAATCGTAATTTAGGAAGTAATTACGATTGCGCAAGGGCAGCATAAATTCGATTCAAAAGGTTTTGCTTGTGACATGCCTTAAGGTTTCCAAAATCCATATTAGCTTACGAATTCTTGTTGCGACAAATTATATGTGACTAAATCATGACAACCTAGAATCCAAATAAACTCTCAAGTATTTTGCAGTTGCAACTTTTATCAGAGTAGGACAATTAATTACATTGAATTTGTGTTGGATCGCAACAGTGAATTTTAATCTGTAAATCAGATGCTGGTTGAGTTTTTTCATTCATAGAAAATCAAATGTAGTTTGTTCTGGACTTATTGAGATTAGGCATATTATATTTAAGCCAAAGGTTGATTCTCGAGAGACCCAGCTCCGTATTGTAAGCAACTTCCTCCCAAGTTCCAGAGACACGAACAATTTGTTCGGCATTTGACACGGTTGATCATGACATATTGTTAGCAAAACTTGAGCATTATGGCATTAGGAACCAGGCCCACAATCTTTTCAGATCTTACTTGTCAAACAGGAGGCAGTTTGTGGAGATCAAAAGCGTAGTTGATGACACAACTGAGAAGAGCATTAGATCTAAGTTTGTCAAGATTTTGCAGGGAGTGCCGCAGGGATCTATATTAGGGCCTATTCTATTTATTATCTTCATAAATGATCTTATTTCTTATATGTCGAACGTTGAACATGGTCTCCGGCTCGTGCTCTTTGCGGATGACACTAATGCCATTATTTCTGGATCGAATTTGTCTGAGCTTAGTTATAGAGTTGATTGTGCTACAGTTAAATTTAAGAATTGGTTTAATGCTAATAACTTGGCTCTGAATGTACACAAAACAAGCCTTATCCTATTTAGAACCACTACTAGAGTAAATGATAGTATAAATGTGTCAATAGGGGGCCAGCAAATTTCGTCGGTCATGACCACCAAATTTTTAGGTGTCACCATAGATGCCGACTTAAATTGGAAGGCAGAGCTAGAGTCAGTTACGGATTCCATCAGTTCTGCATGTTACGCCTTATCAAGTTTAAGAGATGAACTTACTACCGATCAACTGAAAATGGTCTATTATGCTTTGGTAGAGTCCAAACTAAGATACAGTATAGCGCTGTGGGGGGGCAGTTATCAGCAAAATCTCAAGAAGGCTTTCGTTGCGCAGAAGAGAGCTATACGTATTATCGAGCGTATTCCGCCTTGGGAATCATGTATGGCAAGTTTTAAGAAACTCAACATTTTGACGGTACCGAGCCTATATATTTTGGTAGTGCTTACCAGACTTGTAAAAAACCAAAATGGTGAAACAGATAAACAGAGGATTATAAGAGTAGGAACTAGAAGGAAAGACCTTACTTTTGATATAGTTCCTAAGTTAGATATAGTTTCACATTGTGCTTATTATCAAGCAATTAAATTTTTTAACAAGTTGCCTACTGAGTTAAAAACAATTCAATCTATTGACGTATTTAAAGTAAGATTAAAACAGATTTTGTTAGAAAAGTGCTGCTACTCTCTAGATGAATTTTGAAGGTGACATAACTAGTTTGATTTTGTTGTTTTGTTATTGACATTTGAATTTATGAATTGACTTGTAAGGATTATTATTTAAAATGATTGTTGGATTTTATTTTATTTCTTGTTATATGACTATTTAATTTTTGTATAATTTGGACTTGTTTGCATGCAATAATGTGACAGTGATTTAAACTTATTTCGAACACAATGTATTTTGTTTACGAATAAACGATAATAAAATAAAAATAATAAATAAATAATAATAGCAGTGTCATCGGCATAAGAAAATTAGCTACCTTGTCAATTTTAAGTTCGCTTAAAGCATTTATAGATCAGAAATAGTGTTGGGCCCAAGAAACTCCATTGAGGAGTACCGTGGGCAACATCCGCTTCATCAGTAACATAGTTATCAATTTTGACATGCTGCGTACGATCGCAGAGGTAGTCTTTTAACAGTGAAAGAGGGAGATCTCGTATGCCTATATTCTCTAGTTTTCGCACAAGGATGGGAGCTGAGATCGTGTCGAAAGCTTTTTAAGATAAAAAAAACTGATAAGCACTTCAATCCACTGTTGATTTTATCTACTATCAAAAAGCTCAAAGCTGCAACAGCGTTCTCAGTAGATTTTCCGTGCCTAAAGCCGATCTGTGATGGAGATAAAAATATATTTTTTTCTAAATAACTATTTAGTTGTTTATTTATAAGCTTTTCGATTAGTTTTGATAGCGAAGTTAATACTGAAATGGACCTGGAATTGCTGACATTGTTTCTGCTCCCATTCTTGTACACTGGAGTCATGGAGTGCTTGTTTAAATTTAGATGGAAATATGCTTTTTTCAAGTTTCAAGCATAAGTTTGCAAGATGAAAAATAATTGGAGGAATTTGCGTTTTAGCTAATATTAAAATACGGTGGTAATGTTATCCATCCCCGGCGCATTACTAGATTTTAAGTTCATGATTATGTCATTTACTTCATCAAGGGCTGTGTCTAGAAGAAAAAAGGAGGAAAGCTGTGAATATTTTAAAGTTTATTCAGACTTATTCCCTCGTAGGATGTCAAACTTTATATCTTCAGATTTTTTTTTTCCAATATTATTATCAAAGTAGCAGTTAACCTGATTAACAGATTCAATAGGAGATGCTCCTATATTTAGAAGAAGAATTATATTTTTGGATTAACTGTTATTTAAATTAGTATTTTCCCAAAGACTTGTTGAATTTTTGATTCAACTTGCCAGCAAAGTCACTTTCAAATTGCCATTTTATTTTTTTATGAAATTATTGCAAAAAAGTGAATGGACTTTTTTCGCAAGGCATTTTTAAATTTAGGCATTGGGCAATTTAGTCATTTTGGATTTCAAAAAAAGACTAAGTCGAATCGAAAGGCCAAGGTGGTAAGATGGCATTATGACATGTGGTCCTAGTGAACCGGAGGGTGTTGACAGATGCCAAATGCTACTTCTAAGAATGGCTCCACTTCAATGGGAAAACGCATGCAATACTCACAGGACTAGAATGCAATATGTTACTAGAAAATGTTCGCTTTGTAACGTGCAGGTATTTCCAACGTAGTAAAACAAGCAAAAAAATGCTACATATTAGTAATTGTAGCACGGCGTAGCATGTACCGTAACTTGCTACGCGCTCGTAGCGCAGCGTACATGATTTATAACTTATTTTAAAAACAGTATCATTGGGATCTGAACGTAGGTTTTGTTGTATATTTTTTCTGTTTTTATGCAACGCAAGATGCCACTACTTAATTATGGCTATATAGGCTTTATTATCCATTTATTTTTAGGGATTTTTAATAGTTTTCTATTTTCATTTATAGATTCAGTTATTTTGTTAATCAATTGATCAAATAATATAGCTGGATTGTTTAGTTGTACAAGTTCAGGCAGCTTCTGCTTATCTAGACTTTTACGGGCCTTATCGTAGTTAATAATTATTTTAGTATTTTGGCAGTAATTAAGATTAGATAAACAATTCAGGGTTAGAACTATCATTTGATGATCTGTTATTGTGGTATTTAGTACTGCTATTGATGCATTAGCTTTTTATATTCAAAATAAAATGGTCTAGGCAGTTTTCTTATCTAGTAAGTAGGTTCTGGCCTGGCAGAAGGCTATGTAAAGCAAGCATGATTAAGTACTGAAATCTGTTTAAGCGATGAATTGTTTCTTCGTCTTCTTTTGAAATAAAAATTACACTTTAATATACCGCTATAATAATTTTGTCTTTAGGGTTCCGTACCCAAAGGGTAAAAACTGGACCCTAATACTAGAACTCTGCTGTCTGTCTGTCTGTTCTTTTCACTCCACATCATCCCTAACGTTGTACGGACTTGCACTTGACCGGTTTTTTGATTTTATTGTCTCAATATAATAATTTAAAGAGGTGATAAAAGGGTCAGTATTACTATTTTTTTGAGAGAGACCTGTAAAAACCTAGAGCTGTGATATGCAGACAAAATGCATGTTCTAATTGAATTTCCCTAACATTTGCGTTCAATTTGTTCTTAACGTATCAGTGGAAGCCCTCTTGCTATCTCTTCCATAAGAAATCTGCACTTTGTAAATAAAGTGCACTTTGTGAATCTGCGAGACCGCACTTCAAACATTTACGAATGCTCACTCTACCTAGACTTCTCATTTTCCAAGTGGCCATTTATGTGTGTCAGAATATAAAGCAATACAAACGACTTGGAGAATGGCATAAATATGAGACACAAAGCTCCAACAAGCTGGCTACAATTATGCACAAACTTGCTAAAACAAGCAACACGATACATGTTATGGGTCTGGTATTCTACAACAAGTTACCTGAAGCTATCACTGGTGCACCGAGTATGCCCATTTTTAAACTGAGGTTGAAAGAATGGCTTACAGAAAAGACCCTATGCAAATACGGTGAATTTCTCAAAACTAAAGGACTAACCCTTTTTATCAGAACGATGAGTACTACAACTACTACTACTACACCGTCACTACAATGAGTATGTGTTTGACATACCTATATTCCATGTATGTTACATTATTTAAAGCGTAATTTATTAATTTAATTTAATATATTTTTATTTTTGTTATAATTTAATGTATTTCCAATGACATGGTAATTTACAATATATTGAATTTAAATTAGTAAATTTTGTGACATAATAATTAAGATATTGACATAATAAGGGATATTCTTAAGTACCGCAAAAGTCTCGAACAGTATCTCAATAAGACTATAAACACGTACAATAATTTATCACAAACCAAAATGTGCATAAGGGATATAGATAAACTCTACGGCGACATTGTTTGCGCGATACGAAGAGCTGCAACTAATTCTTTCTCTGGACGTGCCAACTCACAAAGGAAACATCGGATCATACCAGGCTGGAATGACAGAGTAAAGGAACATTATGAAAACTCCCGAGCAGCTTTTCTGAGATGGATATCGGCTGGCAAACCGAACCATGGCACGCTATTCGAGGAACGAAAACAGTCTCGACAGATATTTAAACAGCATCTTAAAGATTGCATGGACGCCGAGGAACAGATTAAAATGGACGTAATCGCCGAGGAATTAAACGACAAGAAGTTTGGCTCGTTCTGGTCAAAAACTGGTGCCATGATAAATACAAGACCTACCATACCTACACACATCGACGGTTGCACTGAAAACACCAATATTGCGGAAAACTTCAGAAAAGTATTCTTGGAGCTTGCACCGGAAAGTTATGACAATTCGTTGCCATTTGTCGCCGATCAAGATCACACTTCGACAGACTTAACAAGAGATGACGTCATTCGAGCAATTAAGTCAATACCGAGCGGCAAATCACCAGGGCACGATGGGCTCTCGGCCGAACATATAAAGTTTGCCTGCAGTATTCTAGCGGATCTTCTAGCAAAGCTATTTAAGAACATGATCGACTTAAACCATTTACCGCATGATTTCACAAAAACAGTCATTGTTCCGATATTGAAAAACCGACAGCTGGATTCATCGTCTTCTGCTAGCTACAGACCAATATCGCTGTCTACGATATGTGCTAGGATAATGGAGCGATTAATACTGCATATAATATTCACGAAACTGCACACGACTGACGCTCAGTTTGGATTTAAGCCCCAAAGCTCAACCGACATGGCTATATTTACGCTGAAAGAGACCATCGGGCAGTACGTAACACGAGACACCAGCGTATACGCCTGTTATCTTGACCTGTCCAAAGCATTTGACCGAGTCGTACATGACAGGCTCTGGACGAAGTTGCAGGAGAGGGCAGTACCTAGCCCAATCATCTCGTTGCTGAAGACCTGGCATCGCGAGCAGCAGAACGTCGTACGATGGGGTGGCTCATACTCGTCTCCTGCTCCACTTCAATGTGGCGTCCGTCAAGGCGGTTCCATGTCTCCGATGCTGTTTAATGTATATATGGATGACTTGAGCAAGAAACTGCAAGATAGTAACATCGGATGTCACCTGGCCGGAACATGCGTCAACCACATTGCATACGCAGACGATATGGTCCTTTTGGCACCCTCGATTAAGGCTCTTCGTGGTCTCTTAAGCACGTGGGAGCAATACGCACAGACGCATGGGCTAGTCTATAACGTCAGTAAGACCAAGATGATGATCTTCAGAGCAAAAAATGGACCGACGTGTGTACCTCCGCTATACCTGGACGGAAAAGAAGTTGAGACAGTCGCAGAGTTTAAGTACTTGGGACATATTATTACCGACGACATGTCTGATACCAGGGACATAAAACGACAGCAAAGAGCCATCAGTGTGCGCTCCAACATGATTGCGCGTCGGTTCACCAGATGTAGCGAAGCGGTCAAAGCTACTCTCTTTCTCGCGTATTGTACTGGCCTGTACACGAGTGAACTATGGTGCAGGTACAGAAAAGCTGACTACAACGCTATGAGAGTGCAGTACAATAATGCGCTCAGGATCATCTGTCGATTGCCACGATACTGCAGCGCGTCGCAGATGTTTACGGAGAGGAGACTCCCGGGCTTCCACGGTCTCATGAGGCACCGGATAGCGTCCACGCAGGAGCGGTATGCCAGATCCGGTAACACCATGTTGCAGGCAGCTCTGGCACTCCGCGGACCTATACAGGAGACGTGGACGCGAGTACATCTTACGTTTTCATAATAAGAATAATTGTAATATAATATCATTATGTTATATTTGTAATTTAAATTTAATAATTTGTAAATTTGTAATTTTATTTTATTAATTTGTAAATTTGAATTTTGTATATGGCCGGAATAAAGACCAATTTTTTTTTTTTTTTATTGTAATAATTTTACGAATCCTGTGTAATACTACACTATGATTTCATGTATAATTTATTTTACTTTGTACGACTTGTAATGAATATTATTAATAAATGATGTCTATGTCTAAAGTTTGGATCTTTGCATTGAGATTCTTTGAATAGAACTGAACAATTTTGGTATGGACCGCCAGGACCGTTTGGACCCCCAGGGGAGGATGGAGGGGAGAGGAAATTGCGGTTCTGCCGCGCTTCAAACAAAAAATTCTAGCTGGCCTAGTTTTAGGACTAGGCCGTGTTTGGTATCATTTTCTTATTGATGAAAGACGTAAAATTAATTTTTGATGATAAAATGCCACTTTTTACACAAAAATTTGGTGAAAACCTAAAAAACGGGAGCATCTGAATTTTTATTTTGTCTTCTATGGACTATAACTTTAAATTAAGAAATATTTTGGCATAAAAAAAATACTAAGCCTATTTATTCTTATTTACGAAAATATATAATTTATATATACTATCTCTGAAAATTACTTTAAAAGAATCGGAAAGCTCATCGTGTGTTTTCTATTATTGCCAAAGACCAAGCTCCACTGACCAAGCAAGTCAAAAGGTATATGTTCTGATACTAATTCAGTTGGAATTCCAAACTGTGTGAAAATTTCTATTAAAATATTAATTATGCTACATGATGATTTGTTATGCATTCTTAAGGGGCGGGGGGCGCGGCCCCTCCCGCATCCGCGCGGGTTGGCGCTGCACACTGGCCTCCGTGTCCAGTGTGTCACATCGCCTGCATTCACCCTCCAAAAAATCTGTCAATTGGACAAGTGAGGCCAGTTCCGTGCTACTGCCCCCATGCAGCTGTTCAAACCGACTTTGAACAGCTGCAGGCAACCGTGACAAAACCATATATAGAATGATATATGACCATTGGTCTACCGGAAGACCAAGGTTCTGAAGGGCGCCTTAGTGGCCACCAGCTCAGGGTTGAGCACCTGTACTCAGATGTCAACATCCCGGGTTACTCTAGGGATGCTAAACAGCTTCCCCAGCTGCGCATCAACCAACCGCCGTTTGTATTGGTAGCGGTCAAACAATATGGACCTTGCTATCTCATAATTGCCCGCCGTGACCGTTAGGTGACCGACCAACTCCTTCGGTTCACCCCGCAGAGCCATCAATAGTTGGGCCAACTTGTAAGCGTTGTCCAGGTCGTCCCGACCGTGGACCAAACTATCAAATAAATCGATGAAGGCCGGCCACTCATCAATTGCCAAACTGAAGGGCGGAATCTCCAGGTGTGGCAGCCGTCCAACAACACCCTTCGGGGGTGGGTCTCCGTTACCCTCCCTACGGTCATTCCTTCGCGACCGCTTAATTTTCTCCGCGCGATGCTCGATGTCACCCAAGCATTCCATCGCTTGGTCAGCATCCGCGCAGAGCTGTTTCACTGTAGCCACCGAAGCTTCATCAGTAAGCTCGAGAGCTTCAGCCTCCGCAGCCAGCCGACACACCTTCCCGACGCGTGTCATTGCGTCCTCCACACGCTTGAGCAGGACATTATCCATGTCCGATCGCTCCACATACTGATGAGTATGGGCGAGCCATCTCATTTCCTCCCGGACACCATTCCGCAGTACCGTCAAGGGTGAAGGTGCCATGTTGACCGATTTAATAGATCTGGTCCCATACTTCACTACCGAACTAAGTATAGCCAGAGACCAGCACTTGCCCGTCAGCGCTGGGCACAGAAATTAAAACTAAGTTGTCAAAACTAAGGCAACCACTAAAACAATTAAATCCTAAAAATATTTAATATGGTCGCCCTGTGGATATACACCTTATAACTATACACTCTAAAACAATTAGAGAATGCCACCATAAAGCACAATAAAAAATAACACACAAAAATTTATTATAAGAAAAAAAGCTATTTTTAATATAATGTAGGTAGCCGTGAACCTTCTAGAAGTGGCCCCTCCGATATGACCCACACTTCTACTGAGGTCAGCAAAATCAGCTTAATACCCCTTAAATAGCCTGACCCTGCTCTGTAAACCGAAATAACACTGCAGTACTATAGAACCCGACGTTCTACCACAAGTAAAACAATATAGTTACTTCGCGGAATGACCGTTTAATAATAATAATAATAATAAATCTTTATTTCAGGATGTAAAATCCCATATCGATAGATACCTTAAAACTAGACATAGATATAAAATATAACAATAGTAACTCTAGCCTAGCTAGGGATTTTGGTCTTCGGTCTCGCTTCCCTATAGCGTCGGTAGACAATGCCCTCCGGCCAGTAATCTTTGGCCAGGAAAATTGTCTTGAGATCGGCCGGCACCCGAAGTTTGAAGGACAGAAAGTCCTTGGGTCTATCTGACTCCAAAAGATCAATCTGCACCGTCGAAACCTCTGTCGCCTGCTTGGGACTGCGCGGCGGATTCTTCTTCAGCCTTTCCAGGATGTGACGCTCGATGTCCTGGCAGGTCATGTTCACGTCGAGCCGGGAAAGGTAGATTAGGGCCGTGGGAGCGGCAGCTTTGAGGCTGCACTCATCGGCGGGGGCGGTGCCACGCTGATTGCGGCTGCGTCTGGAGCGGCGCTTCCTGGTTTGAACCAGGATGAAACCTTCCCCATCAACTGTCGCGTTCGGCGGGCCACGAGCGGGCCTGGCCGGCTGCGCGCGCGGCGCAGCCTGCAGCTTCTGTTGTTCGGCGGCGGGCGGTGCGGGGCGCGGGCGGCGGCGGCGGGCACGGCGGGACACAGCAGCATACGTTTCTTTTTGGGCTTCCAGTGATTTGGATGAACCAGAAGAGACCGCATTCGGTGCTGGTCGGCATGGCTTCGTGACGTCACGAAGCGGTGCGGTGTTCGTCAACGCGGGCTTAGCAACCCGCGTAACTGGGTCAGTCGCTTGTTGGGCATTTTTGCTGACCGTCGCGTTGTCGTCGCGCGCGTCGGCTATTCGCTGCGTCGGCAGCGAGGTATTGGCCTGACGCAATACTAACAACTCACGTTTTAGTTCAGTGCAAATGCCTTCCGAAGTCTCCAACTTGCTCCGGATGTCGGTGACGTCAGCCTGTAGTCGCACGATATCCTTCAGCAGCCGGGTGGCGTCGACGTGGTCGAATGTCACCGGCGGCAGCTTGTTCAGGTCGCGGGCCACGTAGGTCGGGACGTCATCGGGTTCGGTCTCCTTGAACACCCGGAAGATGTCCTGAAGATCCTTCTTCCCGCTTGCAGCACCCCTCCGCGCGACAAGGCGCACAGTGGTGATGGCGGTTTCTTGCAGCACAGTCTTGGCGGCGGCGATCTCAACCTCCTTGAAGCTGGTCGAGCAGATCTGCTCCAGGGAGACCTCGTCCATCACGTCCAGCTTCTGTTGTACGAAGGCGAGCAGCTCGTTCACCAAGATGGTGTCCGCGCGCTTGGCTGGTACAGCCATGGCGTAACGATATTGCGAAAACTAGGTTGTCGCTAATTTACGGGGCATCGTCGCGTACGCTGCTAGGAAGCGTCCGTTCGTGCCGGTGTCACAGTAGTTAATGACGGATCTAAGTGATGTAACAACATCCTATGGAAATAAATGATTTTTGATTTGATTTGATTTGTTCAATCCTTTATTTGATTTGATTTGATTTGATTTGTTCAATCCTTTATGCGCACAAACAGTAGTTTCCGACCACAAATTTATAATAATCATTAACTAAATCGTCAATTATACGTTCACTAACCGAAAATGAACCTAAATTGTGGTATACCGACCACAAGACTCACTCACAAAATGATTGCCGACCAATCTGAGGTACCCTATCCCACTACAAAAAACAACCCTACAACCGTCCGTGAATCGATTTCCTACTAGGAAACCGCGCCTCTGCTACCAAAATGTCAAAATCCACGCCTCAACCGAAAGGGGTGGAATCTTGTTAGGGTTGTTTTTCATTGGAATGTCACAAGCAGTACTGACCTTGACGCCGTGGACCGGCATTCGAAAGCTCAATTCGAGGCGGGAGTACGGGATGAGGAACACGAGGGTGGGTGTTGATGGGAGTCGAATCTTCCTCGTCTCGTAGCTGATACTGGTGCGGTCGTGATGCTGCCGACTACAAGGGGTCGCTATCCGAAGAATTGGTGACCGAACCACTTCAACCTTTCACAGCACTAAGCACTCAATACGATAACGTGAAATCTACTTATTTCCTGACGATAATTCCGATATTATTATAATTAACATTCCGCCAAGGCCCGAATACCTGACGCCGACATTTTACCATGTGCAAAAAGTAACCTCTAGCTAGCCATATTTTTTCTCTGCAAGTGACAGCTAGCTAGTTCCGTTCCGATCACTCGCGGTCCGATCGCGCAGCAAAAAAAAGGTGCGTTCCGAAGCATAAATATTATACACCTAATTTACAAGGTAACAATTTGAGGCTTTACTGTTGCTAAACCAATTGTAAAATCTTCTTTTGTTAAACCGCAATTTAATGCACAGTCCAGTAACTTGTATAACTGTGTTGACAAAATTTTACATATGCACCATTTAAAATTAATAGATGTTAAGAAAAAACTTGTAGAATGGCTTATGACGTTTGAATATGAGAACAATGAAATATTGTTGCTTCTTAACAATTTTTATTACTAAATTGTATTATTAACTGACAAAATGAATGTAAATCTGATAAAGCCTGTTGCTACTTATTGTCCACACTACTCAATGAATCAAACAACAAAACCTAATCTGTGTTATGCTTTGTTGTTTAATTATTTTATTAACATAGTTTTACTTAATTAAATAACCTTTTATTCAAAATTTGTAGACTAAGTTTATGTTAATTTGTTTCCAATTCCCACTATGTCACTGTGGAAGAATTCGAGTCTCCTGGCACAGGTATTTTATGCTTAAAAGGACACCCCTTGAATATAATATTTATAACAGAAATGAAAATAAACATTATCTTATCTTATCTCATAACAAAATGTCAGTCATTCAAGTAATTGGAGATACAAAGATAAACAAAAGATTACAAGCCCTAGACTGGGTGGTACCTATCCTGATTCACCTAGGGGTTTTCGGACAGCTAAGTTATTAAAGCAGCTCGCCAGATGGCGCCGTTGCATTGCTTTTGGTGTGGTCTGAAACGTGTTAAGAAAAATCCTAAGCTCACGCGCCGATTACATTTTTATCATTTTGGACCACGGAACTATTATTTGAGGGGTTCATAAACGTAATAAGTTAATTGTTTTCACAATCAACCTCAAAAAATCCCTTCCACTACGCTTACGCTCCCTACTTTTCTTCTGATTTTAACGCGTATATATATCTATATTTTTATAAATAATTATAATTTTTATTTCATTTTAATAAAAACCCATAGCTTTATATATCTAACAACTAGAGGTACATAATTTATCATAAAAACATACAACATGTTATCTAAACTACCTAGGGATCTTTAGTACCAACTTCACGCAGACGGGCGTCGGCGTTCGAAATTTGAATGTCAGTACCAACTTCACAGACAAACTAGCGACGGCACGCGGGTCGGCGTTCGAAATTTGTATGTCATTATATGTAGAAAAACTACACATAATGACCATAATTTGTAGTTTTCCAGATACGAAACGAGTTTTTACCAAGTAGTTTAACATAATGCTGATCGTAACATGCGGTTTTTGAACGCAGTAAAGAGGGTTTATGATACGTGTGTAGATAAAAACATTAATTCAGCTCTGTGCCTTCGGCTTGACCTATCGGAGATTACCTTTACTAAAAAGTCTTCGTCAAAATAATTTCATACGTCCCCCTCACGACTATCCGTTCATGAAACCGCAGCGCGCGGGGTGCGGGGCGGCGGAAACAACGCGAAGCGCGCGCTGTTGCTTTCAGTACGCTATTACTTTAACATGCGTCCGCATGTCTTTTCTTACGTCATTTTTAACATTGTTGTAACGTTCGTTTAGTAAACTGAGCTTACCTTGGGATTGTATTGGATCGTATCTAAATTCAGCGAAAGTAAGTTTTACTAATTACTAGTGGTCTCACAGTCCAGCTTCAAGTAACTTGGAGGTTGGAGAGGAAGGCATAGTGTCTGACCACGTCAACAATTCTAGCGACGTGGAGGGCACCTTCTTTGGATGGACTTGGATCTGGCGAGATTGAGAAGGAATTTACTTCTCATATGAAGGATTCGGGCCCCACGATTTCTGAGACATCTGCTGCCATCAGGAAGGAAGTTGTTTAATGCCAGAGACTTGGCCAAGTTTATTGGAACAGGATCAGATAAAATGTTTGGAGAAGGATCTACAGGCGTCTCCAGTTTTGAGCGCCGTAAAGGTCAACTTTGGGCTCGGCTCTCTAGGGTATCAGGGCTCCCCGTAGCTAGCGAAGCAGGACGGGATTCTGGGTACTGTGGTTCATGGCCTTCTGCTACAGAGGAAGGTAATCTCAGAGGAGCTGACAAAACTGGCGAAGAAATTCCCGGAGTCTTCACAAGACATAAAGGCAATTCTTGCCCCGTCAGCTCCCCTGAGATCGATTTTAAGCAACCTGCTCCAATTTGTCTGTGACCATATGTCGGAGACAATAGAGGGTAGAAGGAAATCTTTTGAAACGAGCGTTGTTCGCAAATGCGTTCAGTCGGAGTTGGAATTAACAGAAGAAAGAGAAATAGAAATAGAAATATATTTATTTGACAAATAAACACAAGGATATACAGAAAGAAAAACAAACCATAGTACAGTTCGGGGTTGAGGTTTTTAGATGCCAAAATGGTTTGAGCTCAGCATGTGTTACGTGTAGCAGTGAGCTGCACGTAACGCTGGTTTTCAGCTCACACCATTTCCTAAAACTAGAAACTTAAAACTAAACTTATAATCTGAGTAAAAGTAAATACGCAGAAAGAGCTCAAGCATAATTATGCACCAGTGGCAAAATGCAACAACAACAGCTTGCCTGGGTGTTCCCACCACCTACTCTGATACCCAGATTCCTGCGTCACCTAAACAAGGCGAGAGGTATATTTCTCCTAGTGGTTCCCCGGTGGGAGAAAGTGCTTTGGAGAGGCAATCTGAAGCGCAGGGTATTAGAAACCCCGTTCCAGATTCACAATGTGGTTAAACATCTTCTCGACTTGTCGTCAAACCGACTCCCGTTGAGAACAGAACGTCTTCATTTAGAGGTTTGGAAAATACGGGGTGGAGCGATCCAGTCGTCGGCTTAGACCGTGAAGATGCGTTGCTGCTTCAAAAAAAATGGCGGGACTCAACTTGGCGAACGTGTGGGTCAGCTTGGAAACAATGGGTTTCGTGGTGTAAAGAAAATAGGGTAAAAGCCAATGGGCCGAGACCCAAGGAGCTAGCTTCGAACCTAGGTTTCTTGGCTAGAGTGAGAATTATCGCTTATGCCACGATTCTTGTCCATAAATTGGTCATCGTCACACTAGCTGACCCGGCTAAAGAAATTCGTCTTGCATCTCACCCCTTGATTGGAACAATGATCAAAGAAATAAGTGTCACAAGATGTCGTCGTTGGGTCAGAGAAGTCAGATTTGGAATGTACAGGACTTAATAGAATGGTTGCAATTGCAGAGAGGGCGCTGCTGTGCTCATGTAAACATTAGATCCTACGAATATTTTTTACTTTAAAAATATATAACGCTCTTTTAAAGTGCAATATTTAATCTTCTTTAGTTAAAAGTGTTGCAAATCATCTGTGGAAGTGTTATCTTGAAGCAGGGAAAGGAATAAATAGCTAAATTTGTGTTTTGTAATTTTAGCATATATGCAATAATAACATCAAAAATAAGTGATGTTGAACTCAGAAAGGAAATAATTCCATAAAATAGAGGATTGCTCAACCTTGGATAGACTGCAGAAACATCTAGGTACGATTTGTAAATTGTACACAAAAAATAACCTAAATAGAACCGTTTTACCCCCGAAGGGCATAAAACGGATATTTAGGTTTCAGCCGTAGCTTTTTCGTTAATCGTGCTAGTACATCACTCTTTTCTTATCTGTGGTCATAAGTGGTCACCCTCTCTTTCTGTCCTATCGTGGCAGCGCGCGGCGGCCATTTGCTTCCCCAGTACGCTCCACAGCCGGCAAGGCCCTGAAAGGGTGGTTCAAGCTACGGCTGAAACCTAAATATCCGATTTATGCCCTTCGGGGGTAAAACGGTTCTATTTAGGTGTTTGAGCCTACGCTTGAACCACTGTGAGATGTGTTTATTATCTGCCGGCGCTGCCCTAAGCGTACTGTGAGATAGGGAGTAGGTAAATAATGTGAGATTTGTGTTAAAGTAAGGCTGAGATACATAAGTTTTCACACATATTCAGATCGTTCTACAGCGAGCGTCGAGAAACAATCGCTTAACACGTTACGGTTGGTACTCGGTTTCATCACTATTTCTTGAAAATAGTGCCTAAAGAAAGTATTGCTAGATTTACATTTCCCCTTCTTTAACACTTCATCTATGTTGAACTGGTTGCAAGTCCAGTTGTTCGTTGCTACCGCTGCTCTGAAACTTCCCGCTGAGGCGAACATATTTGCCTCTTTGAAAAGGGTTCATATCCAGCCGGCGATCACTGATCTTGAAGCATTTTTCACTGTTCCCCTGGTGGTGATTAATAACCCGTCGATGTCCTCTGCCGATCGACGAGTTGCAGAAGTACTTATTAGTTTTATAACCCAATGAACTATATCTAATCGATCTCCAGGTGTGTCTGGTATTTTTAACGACCATCCGGATTGTTGGTGAGTCAAGAAATCCGTTTTGGACCCGAACTTTGGCCAAAATATTATTTTGTATCCTCGGTCCTCAAAAGTTTCTTTATTGATTGTTAATAACGTCAATTCATGGACCCGTCTGCCAGAGGCCAGTAATAGGAGAATGCATGTGTGTCTGGCTACAGCAAACAGACTGTTCTCATCCACTGTATAGGCTTTAAGGAAATTAAGGAAGTCCTCTATCTTCCAAGTAATGCACTTCTTGGTCGGCGGATTTTTGTTAAAAATGCCCTTTATTGTCTGTCTAATCAGGGTGTTTGAGCTGAGCTGAGCAGATTGAATCGGGTTACTAAAGTTTATAACAACTGATTTGTGTAGTGCTATGGTTCTGGGCTTCCATTTTAAATTGATGAATAAATAGCAAAGATATTTAGCTACATTCTGGGCATCGGGATTGTTAATTGAAACATTGTGACCACTAGCCCATTCACACCATTTCCTCCAAATTGGTTTGTACGTTTTAAGTTTAGATTTTCTCCAAGCCGATTCTAGGAGGTCTTTTTCTGGACCCGACCAGTCCCTCAATTGCTCGGACCAGCCCAAACCACCCAAACCGCCAATACCAAGTGATCTACTTAAGGTGGTGGTAACTTTGTTCGAAGGTCTACTAGGTGGTCGCGTAGATTCGGTATCCGATAAGGTGGACCCTCCGCTGGACTGCGGAGTTCTGGTTCCCAGAACGCTCTGTGCCATAACGGGGCTATAAGAAGGTAACGTCCCCTCAATTGATGGAGCACATCAATTGAGGGGACGTCATCAATTCAAGTATCACATCATCAATTCATCATATCGCAGCACACGTGGGATCAGTTCTGGTGGAGGGAAGATCCAGCCCATGTCGTAGTTCCAAGTACGAATGAACGCATCTGTAAAAGCACTGTTCGTGTCTGCTGCATCTTCGCTGACGTAAAGAGGGACTACCGCTGACCTCTTTGAGGCAAAAAGGTCTATGCAGGGTTTCCCGAATCTCTTGAAAATAATCCGTAATATTGCTGCACTGAGATGCCACTCGGGGAGGACTTTTTGCCTCGATAAACCATCGGCAATCCCGTTGTAAACGCCTGGAATGTATCGGGCAATTAAGTGACAATGCCTGTCTTAACAAAACTGTAGAATTTCTTCTGTCGCCTCCAGAAGCTTCTTCGATCTTGTGCCTCCCTGTTTTTCGATGTACGCCACTGTAGTGCGGTTGTCGGATTGTAGCATCACAGTTTTCTTTTCTGGTATAGGCTCTAGGCGTTGAAGTACTTCGAATACCATCCACAGCTCCTTTAGGTTGCTGTGCCATTTCTTTTGCGCGTGAGTCCAGAGACCCCAAAAATGTTTTCCGTTTACAATCGTGCCCCAGCCACTGTCTGCTGCATCTGTTGTAATGAAAATTGATGGTTCCGCGTAATGAATTGGGGAGTGCATGTGCGCGTTCTCCGACCACCATTTTACTTCTAAAATTTGACCTTCTGTCAATAGAAATTTCTGGCGAGGTCACTCTCTGGGCAGATGGCGTAATCCTCTTTGTAGCAGCCGTGAGTGTAATCGTCCTAGGGGTATCACGAAGGATGCAAAGCTCAGTTTGCCTAGGAATACTTTCGCGTCGTGCCAACTCCAGTACTTTCTCCTTTGAAGAGTGTTTATATTTCGCCGCAGTTGCTCGGTTTTTATTTCCGATAAGTCTTTTGTGTTTTTCTGTGTGTTCCATGTTATTCCCAAGTATTCTAGTTTTGTTGAGGCGGTTGTAGAGGTTTTTTCTTCGTTTATTTGCCAACCCAGTTTTCGGAGGTACGTCAAAGCTATATGAGCCTGATCTCTCAGAACGTCCGGATTCTCGTGGACTATCAAGAAGTCGTCTAAGTATACCAGAACTCTTAGACCTTTCTGTCTTAGCTGGTGCGCTATCCAGTTTGTGACTTTTGCGAAAGCCGACGGGGCGCTTGCTAAGCCAAATGGGAGACAAGTCATTTTGTAAACTATCCCTTGGTACGAGAGAGAACGAAAACGGCGGTGACCTTCGTCTACAGGAATATGAAAATAGGCCTTTGAGAGGTCTATTTTCCACATAAAGTCTCGAGTTCTCAGATGTAGTGGGATCTGTTGATGATTTATTAAGTGGAATTTCGGTGTCAAAACAAATTCGTTCAGATTCCTTTAGTTGAAAATTGGCCGATTGTTTCCGTTTGTTTTTTTCCTTAGGAACATGGTTGACAGAAATCCGAGTTCTTGAGAGCTTCTTCTTATTGATTTGTCCTTTATTAGCTTCTGAATTTCCTTGTAAATGTCTTGAGAAACTTGAGTCTGGAACCTTTGTTTGATTAAGTTTGACAACCTTTTCAGTGGGGGCTTTCGCCCAAAAGGGATCCTGTAAACCCTTATGAGCCTCTTGACGCTTTCGGGTGCCTGCTTCCACTGACTGAAATATTTTGCAAGGCAACCCGCTTCGAAGGAGTCATTTTCGACCCGCCCATTTGCTCCCCTGATGGGGGTTAAATGGTCGTTTCGATTGGTTTTCCCGCTTTCCTCGTCCTCTCCCAGCAGGTTGGTTGGAGAAGTTCCTTCCTGGGGATTTTGTGTCCCGGCTGTGACTTGATTGTCGAGGAAAATTCGGGGCCCAACAGGACGTTCCTTTATTAGGTCTTGTCGCGTGCATAGGCTGTCTCGTATTTCCTGGCAAGCTCCGTTTGCCAGGAAAAAACTTGGTAACTCCTCCCTGTTCTTTGATTATATCTAAGAGCAGTTTGAGAGTCCTCAAATAGGTGGGTATCCGAGGGAGGAATCTCCTGTAACATCTTCTATAGATTATTATTCCGAGGCCTTAAGACGTTTCGCCTTTGGTCCAGGACGTCTGTGCGTCTGCCGCACGCGTATTGCAGCAGGGCCTCTGAATTATTTTTGAATTCTAATGTGGGTGCAAGGAAATCCTTGGACACCTTCTTCCTCATTTCTTGGGGTAGCGTTTTAATAATACTGTCAAAAATTATTCTTTGTTGAATCAGCCCGTTAGTTATTGCCCCGAGCGTGAGGTCAAATGTCTCCAATATCTCTGCATATTTCCATTTTGGGGTTACTTCCGCCAGGATGTTATTTGTTTTAAGGGCACAGAACACGGGTGTGGCTTGGAAGCCTTTGGCATTCTACTCCAAATTTTACTGCTACCGGGTCAGCCTGCCTTATTTTCGGCTCCTGCTCAATTGTTTTGGGCATAAAGTCATATTCTTCCGAACTATCTTCGTCTTCTGGAGCAAAGTTGTCTTCCATCATGGGCTGTTCCTCTTGTATAGGCTCGTCGAGATTGCCTTTAGAGTCAGGCTGCGACTCGAAGCTCGTATCCAGGCACATTTCATTGCTCCTGTTTTGGACCAATGACTTTATGTTTATGGTTTATTCCTCTCCAAGCAGACCCAGTGTAGGACTGGTTCGGGCAAGTAACTTGGTGTGATTAAGATAGTAGATATTTTATATATTTATAATTAAGTAAAAAAAGCATATATATTTGTATTTATAAGTATAAATATTATATTATAAACTATTATATATGGATAGCATACGTAATATTTTTGACAACTGTATTTTATCATGTTCATCAAGCGATGATTATACAAATGTGACGAACGACACCTCCATTGTGGAGGACTCGTTATCGGCCAAACTCTCGACTGTCTTTGGTGGCCTGGAAAATAATCTTAACCTCGTTCATATAAATGCCCAGAGCATCCACTCCAGTTACCTGGACCTACTTGAGGCGTTTAGTGGCAAACATGTGGATGGAATTCTTATATCAGAATCGTTTCTCAAACCGTCCCTACCATCCACCATGTACTCATTGCCTGATTTCCGGCTCTATCGGAACGACAGAGTCGGGAAGGCAGGTGGTGGTGTAGCCATTTACCTCCGCTCCGACATTCCTTGTAGAGTTGTAAGTGCTTCCCCGAATGTGTACTCTGAGTCGGCAGAACATCTTTTCCTTGAAATCTGTCTTCACCATAATAAAGTTCTGCTCTGTGTTCTCTACAGTCCCTCTCTTCACATTGATTACTTCGATACATTCGAGTCTCTGCTCAATGAGCTGACTCCTCTTTATGATAACACTCTCATCCTCGGCGATTTTAATACTTGTCTTATTAAGAATGACTCTCGCTCTGCCCAACTCCAGGCCATTATCAATTCTTTCAATTTGCACATTCTTCCTCTCAACGCTACTCATTTTCAGCCCCATTTCACTCCATCTCTTCTCGATATCATGATAACCTCTAATGTAGACAAAGTTGCTGCCCATGGTCAATTTAACTCTCCTTTCTCTTTCCATGACCTAGTGTATCTATCGTACAAGGTTAGGCCTCCTAAAAGCAGAGGTAAATTCATTTTTGCTCGTAGTTTTAGGGGTATAGACCCTATTGTCCTAAAGTCTGATGCCGCCTCGATTGATTGGTCGCCTGTCATCACTAGTGAGACCGTTGACGACAAGATTCACCACTTCAACACAATTATTCTGGGACTCTACGACAAGCACGCACCAGTAAAAAAGGTTCGAGTAAAACATCTCCCTGCGCCCTGGCTCTCTGATCCCATTAAGCGATTGATGGCAAAGAAGAACAGAGCCAAAAGCCTCTACAAAAAGGACCCCACTGATGAAAACTTTGCTGCCTTCAAATGTCTCCGCAATCGGTGTAACCATATGTGTCGCTCTGCCAAGCGCCGCCATATCTATGAGTGCATCGAAAATTATACCCCGGCTCAAGTGTGGAAGTTCCTTAGAACCCTAGGTGTTGGCAAGTCCCAGAATCAATTGGTTGGTGATGTCGATCTCAATGGTCTTTATAGTTTCTTCTCCGAGCCTCCTGTTGTAATGAATTCCTCTGTTAAAGATGCCACCCTGCATTCTCTGCGCTCCAAGCCATCTCCCACCACCACCCCATTCGACTTCAGTCTTGTCGAAATTGACACGGTTAAGAAGGCAGTGCTTGCCATCTCCTCAAAAGCTGTGGGTGACGACAGTATCTGCTCGAGAATGATAAACAGCATCCTTGATTTCCTCCTATCTGCCATTACACACATTGTTAACTTCTCGCTATCTCAGTGTTCTTTTCCTAATGTGTGGAAAAAGGCGTTAGTTATCCCTCTTCCCAAAACCTCAAATCCATCTTCATTTAAAGATTATCGTCCTATATATATCCTGCCTTTCCTTTCCAAAGTCCTTGAATCAATTGTCCAAATTCAACTCTCTTCCTATCTTTCCTCTAACAGGCTGTTGAATCAATTCCAGTCCGGATTCAGGCCGGGACATAGTACCGTCTCGGCCTTACTTAAAGTGACCGATGACATTGAATCGGCAATGGATATCAAGCAGATCACTGTGTTAGCGTTACTAGACTTTAGCAGTGCCTTTAATTGTGTTGATTTTGACATCCTCGTTGAGATACTGAAGTCCCTGAATGTCTGCTCGACCGCTGCCAGCTGGTTCGGCTCCTACCTGAGAGGTTGTCAGCAGCTTATTAGGACCGAGGAGACTTCCACGGAGTGGTGCGACCTTTCTTCTGGAGTTCCTCAGGGTGGTATTCTTTCCCCTCTTCTTTTCTCCGTCTTCATCAATTTCATTTCGGATGCCATTTCTTCTTCTTACCATCTTTATGCCGATGATCTGCAAATCTACCGCCATTTCTCTCCAAGTGATATGATTTCTTCTGTGGGTGCATTAAATGCCGATCTCGAGAACATCAGGGGCTGGGCTCTGTCTCATGGACTACTTGTCAATCCCAGTAAGTCGCAAGCCATGATTGTCGGCTCCAGACACTCCCATAGTGTGTTACAGCATCTGCCTCTTGTTCCTGTAACTTATGATGGAACCATAATTCCGTACAGTACTAAGGCAAAAAATTAGGAGTTATCTTTGACAATCAGTTTTCATGGTCTGCTCACGTCTGCAAAATTAGTAGACGAGTCTTTGCCACATTTCACTCCCTCAGGCGCCTTCAAAACTTTCTGCCTCGTCATACTAAAATTACTCTGGCCTAGTCTCTTCTCCTTCCTCTCATTGATTACGCAGATGTCAGCTGGATCAGCGCGAACGAAGAGCAACTGAACAAACTCGAGCGACTTCAAAATCTCGGGATTCGGTTTGTCTTCGGACTGCGTAAGTATGACCATGTCTCCCATTATCGTAGGGAACTGCAGTGGCTTCCAATTCGTCTTCGCCGGGATACCCATGTTCTCATTCTACTCTTCAATATTCTGCACAACCCTCGCTACCCCAGCTTCCTGCGTGATCGGTTTGATTTTCTTTCTTCGGATAGGTCTCGGAGATCAAGCACTCGGTCGCTGCTTGCAACTCCTCAACACAACTCAGTCGCATATAGGCAAGGATTCAGGATCAGTGCTATCAGGCTCTGGAACAAGCTCCCCAGTGCCATCAGGGACAGTCCGTCACTTAACGTTTTTAAGATTCGCTTGAAAGATCATTACCTCTCTCTTCCATAGTATGTATATATAATTTGTATGTGTATGTTATGTATGTATATAACTTGTATGTGTATGATATGTATGTATGTATATTATATTATATAAATTAGGTGTAGTGGTAGTATTAGGTATATGTACCTACTTATATTATTATTGTGTATGAATTATTTTGTTGTGCAAATAGGTTTTACTCTCACAATCCACTTTCCTTTCCTATCTGGGTTTGCTGGTAGAAATCTCTTTTATAGAAATAAGCGCGCCTCTTGTACATATATCTTTCTTTGTATATCTCTGTATGTTTGTTTTGTGCAATAAAGTATTCATTCATTCATTCATGTTTTCATTTTGCTGCTCTTGCATGTTATACATTTTCGCCATTAAGTCCATCTGCTGATTCAAAATAGTAACCAATAGGTGATCGTTACCACCTTGTGTAGGTGCAGGGTTGTTAGGCCGAGGTCGATTTGCCATCAGGGGAGATCTAGACCTCGTCTGCGCGTATCACTTGACGGTGGTGGCGTGTTAGCCGATGTGTCGCTCGTCAGCTCTGCCGTTGCTGTATTTCTATTTGTCAGCTTGTGCTTTATACTCTTGACATTGTCCATGAACACATCGTATTCGGGTTCATGAATTTTTTCCATTACTGCGTGCGGTGAATATAACAGGGCGCGCCCTAAAGACCATTTCATTAACAGTGTTCTTATGCACCTGCACCGCCGTTCAGAAAGGGATTTCGCTTGTAGATCAAAGGCACGAGCTAAATCTGCCGTAGGTATGGCGAACCTAAGCTTCGCTTCTACCACTTGCGGTATTACTTCATCACCGAATAACTCCTTTAGCGTAAAATCTAACACTTTCTAATCACGCCAGTTCTTCGGGTATTTGAGGTCTAGTGACGCGATTATGTTTTTCAATATTTCTTGATCTGGATGCGGCGAGGCCGCGAGACTTCCCAATGTCGTCAGCGTAGGCATATTCTGAAATCAGATTGATGTGTGAGCACTATGAATTGCCATATTTTATACACAACCCTGCATAAAAGTCGCGTAGAATAAAACTAGATAGACAGTCAATTAATTCGACATTTGAGTCGACAGTTGATTCGACCGACGAGTCGGCATTTCATTCGAAGTTCGCGTCGATAATTGATTCGACGCACGAGTCGACTTTTGATTCGACGTCGGAGTCGACATTTGACTCGACGTATGATTCGACGAACGAGTCGACAGTTGGTTCGACGGACGAGTCGACATTTGAGTCGACATGAGTTGTCTCGACGTGTGAGTCGATAGACTGTACCACTAAGGTAAGCTCTCGTGATGCGCAGGCATCGTGGCTAGTGCTATAAGCTGTCGCCCGAGATTGTTATGCAATTACGCAATTGTCGAATCTTCGCTGGTCCTGGCGGAGCCGAGCGGTAATCGTCGCTGGTGCGGAGACCGAGCGGTATTGTTACTTACTTACTTACTTCGTTTATGAATATGATGTTTGATTGATTTATGATGTTTTTCCATATATAAGTTATAACACAATTTCCGCGTTGGTGTACTAACGAATATCGAAAGCGTACTGAGGAAGCAAATGGCCGCCGCGCGCTGCCACGATAGGACAGAAAGAGAGGGAGATAGTCGTGGTGTTTCTCCCTCACACTTATGACCACAGATAAGAAAAGAGTGATTTACTAGCACGAATAACGAAAGGGAAATCTCACAGTGGTTCAAGCGTAGGCTCGAACACCTAAATATGTATTTAAACGAAGAGCTACGTCATCGATCGATGTCATAATCATTGATTTAGCGACATCTGCCGGTGAGTAGCGGAAATAATCCTCTAGATAATTCGCCAAGAGGTGGTTCTCTGTTTTACGGGTGATGGAATGTGATAGATAAAGTACCTAGTTCCGGTTCTCTAGCTGATAATTTGCCTAGAGATTCGGCTAGGTAAATGTGATAAATGTATTAATTTAATAGACAATCGAGAGTTTCTGACATGTTCAGACAGCAAATGTTGCAATTAATTTATGCTAGTGCGCTCTTCAGATTACCTTTTGAACCAAACTAACATGGCAACACATTGCATAAAATGTAAGATCCCTGCTGAAATCCGAGATATGGTGCAATACTCCATCTGCAATCATAGATTTCATTTCGATTGCTCAGGGCTATCTGAAAAACTATATCAGTTAATGACTGTCGAAAAGAAAAAACAATGGAAATGTAGAACTTGTATTACACAGAAGAGTTAAAATGAAATAACAAAAACACAATTCTATATAACTTTACATCAAAGTGTAACCACAAGGAAGAAAAGAACGTCATCTAAAAAGACTGCAAACATTGTTCTATCGGAAACACCAATGGATTCTACCCTTTCTAAAACTGTCATAGCTAACTCATCTTCTCTAGACTCCAGTTTACTATTAGATGGCAACACTCGCTATGAATTCTCCCCCCCTGGCCAACTACATGGCCAAATACAACAAGAGCGGTCATATATTAGCTGCATTCAGGATCTTCAACACCAGATTACTGCACTTACCTTTGAATTGATGACTACCCAGAATGAGTTAGAAAACACCATCATTGAGAATAATGAGCTAAAAAGAACTGTACGCAAACTTACACAAGAAGTTGGAATCCTTAAAATCTTGTGTGCAAGCCCTCCATTCAGTGCCCAAAACTCGTCTACACCCAGAAAAAAGAGGATTTCTAATATCAGTCATAGATCCAAAACGCCCCAATATCGCGCGTCTGCACGAGACTATATCTTAGAAATAGAAAAAATGAAATTAGAGATGCAGATTTTTGATTTACAAGAACAACTGTCACAGGCCATCAAAGAAATTGTAGAGCTAAAAAACTTAATGGTTACTCTAGAATTAAAACTTACTCAGAATTCGAACAATTCTACATTACTGAAGCCAAGTCACATTATAAACTTCCAGTCCCGAAATAAAATATGTGTCATTAGTACAAACAGAAGAAACAAGATTCTAAATATTGCAGAAAAAACATTTGAACAGGAAAAATATGATCTCTGTCACTACCTAATGCCAAATCATGATATAAAAAACCTACTAAAAGAAATAGAGCTGAAGATTGCGGAGTATAAAAAAAAGGACGACTTTTGTATAATACTCCTGGGTGAAGAGGATTTTAAAAACTCCAGAAACTACCTAGAAATTGTTTTATCGATCCGAATAAGATTGCAAAAAATACAAAATACCAACATTTTAATTTGTTCACCAGCATTCAACTGTGCAAGTAATGCCAATGTATTCAACTGGAGACTGGAATACTTTAATAATCTACTAAATGAGGATGTAAACAAATACGAGTACGCATTTTGATTGACTCTAACCGCAATCTGAAATACAATGAAACGATGTTCCATCCACAAAGGGGTACTATTAAAAACTTTGGTATGCGTATTGTGTTTAAGGACATTTATAAAAAGATTGTAGAAATTGAGGACTGGAACTACTGGAATATAAATTTAGACAGTCATAATTTTGTAAACACAAATAGTCAGGCATATTTTCGTCCCTCAACTATTTGATAACCATGTAAATCTAGAACCATCCTCAAGTACGAAACTAACCTTAATGTATTGTACCAAAATATTCAAAGTATTTGTAATAAAATACATCTTCTTGATACACTTATGGAGGAAAACCTAACTTACATGTTTTGTGTATATCTGAAACTTGGATGAGTAGCGAAAAGAAGAAATTATTAAAAATTCATGACTATTAATTGGGCGCAACATTCTGTCGTGAACAACATACAGGTCGGGGTGTAAAAAATACATTTGATTATTTAGGAATATATTTATTTATGGCTGATTGTATAATTTTATAAAATGAATTATAATTTTCATTCACATTTTTATCAGGTAATAGTATATTTTCCCAATCTACTTTTAAGATTTCGTTTTTAAATTTATTTATATTGAATTCGTTAAAATTACGCTTGAACAGTGTAAAGTGGGTAGGGTTTCGAATATTAAGAGGAGTAGAGAACAAGACACTTCTATGGTCTGAAAGATCTAATTATCGGACATCAACATGGCAGTCTTTTTTATTAAAATTTGTAAAGATTAAGTCTACGCATCTTGAACTGGTTTGTGACTTTTTGACCAAAATTATAACTTAACATTAAATTTGAAAGTGTTTATTTAAGAAATCAACGTTCATGTCACCAGCTATCATGATGTTTTTCGAATTTTCTTTGTTATAAATATATCTTAAAAGTTTTTCCAAAGAACTGTAAAATGTGTTATTACTATTGGGCCCATACTGATTTACAATTAATACATTAATTTTGGTAATTTCAAATGCACATAATTCGAAAACCACTTCTATGTCAATAGATGAGATGTATTTACGTTCTAAATAATCAAATGTACTTTTTACACCCCGACCTGTATGTTGTTCACGACAGAATGTCACGCCCAATTTATAGTTATGAATTTTTAATAATTTCTTCTTTTCGCTACTCATCCAAGTTTCAGATATACACAAAACATGTAAGTTAGGTTTTCCTCAATAAGTGTATCAAGAAGATGTAATTTATTACAAATACTTTGAATATTTTGGTACAATACATTAAGGTTAGTTTCGTCATTGAGTATGGTACTTGAGGATGGTTTTAGATTTACATTTTGAGGATGGTTCTAGATTTAGATTTACGTTTTTCGGTAGTTGTGTGATACCATGTGTAAAATAATGCAATAAAAACCTTCATCTCAGCCAAGTTTGTCTTTCTACATTCTTTCAACATGGGAGATTCGCGACGACGACGACTTGAAAGGACTTGGCTGGAAAAGCAATCAGTTTCCCCCACCATAATTTCTAAGAATTACTATTTGAAAAACAAACCAGCAAAGGTAGAAGCGAGGAATCCCGAAGATATGTATGTTCGAGAATACTTGAAGCTGGCATAGTTAACATGATTTCTATTTCAGTATGCCAGCTTCGAGTATTCTCCTAGTATTTTGAATATATGGTAGCATACAGCGGAAAATCATGATGATTTTTGGCACGAAAAGGGTTAAATTGATTAAATTCAACCGTCAGATATACAGTTTTCTTGTTAATTCTCAAATCCATTACATGAATGAAATAAAACAGTCGCGCTGATCTACCAGCGCTGGTTACCTACGTGTACCAATGAGTCGGAACTTGTTTGGTGTCGCTTGGCGCATTTCGGTACCTACTGGTTTAGTACATTACACCTATAGTCTGCGTGGGTTCCCTACCTTATAGGTGCAGGCGCAACCGGCTACTGCACTAACGACGGGTGTTGCTGTTGTTGTGATTTTAAGTGTTTCCTGAAAGCTAAGAAAGTTTCCTGAAGGTTCATGGGAAAGCTTTTTACGGTTTTGCCATACTATTCGTTATGATATATAGGTAGTCCAACCAATATATACCGCTCTCCTGCCGGTGAGTGCAGCCTGAAAGCTGCCGCTTTAACCACTCAGATATACATTTCCAGGATCGACGTGAAAATGACTTGCGAGGACTTTGAAATGCTGAAGAAAAATCCGCTATCTAGTATCAGGAGGCGAAGGTACAAGACCGGTTTACAACACCATTCTAAGCGAAAGTGCTACTTGTTTTGTCAACGAAATTAATTCTAAACGTACGGGAATAGTTGTTGAATCTAGTTCAAACTTTTACCTATCTAAAGATCTCGTCGTACTGTTTAACCTGTGAAAAGTGCAGTAAAGTCGCTCGAGACTGAAGAAAGTTATCGCCAAAAAAACATTATTCCGTTGCAGTGAGTCATTGTTTGTGTTTTGTGCAAAACTGAGTCGTACCTACCTCCCCTATAATAGTTATTGGTTTAATTAACATGGCTGTTAAGTGTTCGGGCTGCGGAAAGTTTGTCTCAGCTATAGGCGCTACGTGCAGCACTTGCCCTCCGCAGTATCATAAAGCTTGCGTTGAGTTTGCAGAGACTGCTACCAGCAAGTAAGGACTGGGTGTTCCCGGAGAGCCCCTGCCCCCGCCCCGCAGCGCGCCGCTGTTGTACCGTGTGAGGCCCCTCGCGCCTGTACAGCACGTATCTAGGAGCAGCAATCTGCAGACGCTAACGATCTCAGCGTGCAAGGGGCTGCGTTATAGAACTGTCGCGCATGTATGTATGATAAGCTCGCTTTTGTACATATTTTTCGTTCTATATATTGTTGTATAAACTGTTTTTGTGCAATAAAATTTATTGAAGTATTGAAGATATAAAATAAATTGGTTAAGAGTTGTATTCTAAGATTGCAGCAAGTGGAGGTCATTAGTCTTTTCCTACCCCTTTTCTGGGAATAAGGCATGACCAAAGGTGTATTCATGTGAATTTATAAATAGGAGATAGTATGTATTTTTTTTAACATGAAATGTAATTATTAAATTAGCAGCATCAATAAATTAAAGCATGTAAATATGATTAGCAATATCCATTAAACTGCTTAATCTAATCTAATCGAAAAATCTGTAAACAACCTACAATAACCGAGCTAGTGGTTTCCTCATTACATAAACGAGGTAAAAGAATTACCATGTCTTACTAATGATCCTTAAAATGGGAATGGAAATGATAAAACCGTGTTTTATATTTAATGTAGACTAGAGTAGGCAGGTATTTCATTAGATGTTATCGGTAGCCTCAATGCGGCAAGCTTAAAATGTGACGTCGTTTACCAGGTTAGTTCAAACACGCCATGTTTCCATTTGGAAAATTACTTATTTCGTTGAAGGGCCGGATTCACTTTATATTTCACCAAAACTAGTCGTTTTTGCTCAAACTTCTCATGGAACCCAAAATAATCTGCAATATCGAAAATTATATTTATATTTTCACCTATGGATCCTGAGATTCTACGCGTGACTCTGAACTTCACAATGCCATAACAACGCGAACCACAAAGAAACCGGACACAAATGATGTTAAGCTTATACTACCCATTAGTTACTTACCCAAATACCTGGAAAACTAACAGTTTAAGAACTTTTCCCCTCGTCAGGATTCCGACCAGGAATGGCCTTCGGAAGCCGACAAGATTAAACTGTCTTCCCCAATTCGTATTTGCCTCTTTACCCCTAAACTGGACACTGATGAAAAACTTTACCGTAGCTTTGAACACAGTCTGCCGTTCTTGGAACTTTAAAGTAGGTAGTTCTTTCCAAATGACTTGTTGTATTTTAAACAGACTAACCGATAGTATTCTGATAAAGTGTAGCATTTTGTTTCAAGAAATGTTGTCTTGAGTGTGACATTTTCGTTAGAAAGACTGAGATTTTTGTTTTTACCATAAATCGCAACAAAATACTTAGACAAACAAATTTATAAAGTTTTGAAACTTACGTCACATGATACCTTTGGGTGTGGTGTTAAAATAATACCTAATAATACCTTGTAATCACACAACTCTCCCCCTACATATAGCAGACGCTTTACCCCCCCCCCCCCCCTCTCCTAACCGTAAAATGTGTCCCCGTCATAACATAACATAGCGTCACGCCTTTCCCTTACAGGGTGGCAGAGGTGCAGTAGTGCCCACTGTTAACTAGTTATTCAATACTCCATTTTACATAACAGGGGGCTAGCCCATCGCCGCAGCTATGGATATTGATGGTTGCTCACGATGACTTCCGACACCGTTAGAACGTCCGTAAATGTACTCGCACTTAGCAACATTTTACCTTCTTTTCGTTATTGTGAGAGCACCCTAAGTTCTACAGTCTTCGTGTTGAGCTTTATTGAAGGTAATCAAATATACTACAACTATTTATAATGACTTTTGTCATCTCATTTTGCAAATAGGTACCTATTTTGATCTACACGGGAGCTAAACATTTTTTTTTTGGGGAAAACTTACCATCTTTGAAGGACCATAGCTTGATCTTGATAATTGTTGAAAATACAACAAATTTCCTAGATAGTTACGTGTAGTTGCCGGAAAACGCACAGTTTATGACTTTTAGAGTAAATAGTGCAAAATGTCCCAAAATTTTGCAGTTTTTCGACTGGTGCGTAGCAAGACGTTTCGAAGTTTTCGTGTTTCGAAGTGGCAAATTTGGATTAACACTAATTTCCTTTTTTATTCAGCATACTGGCAAACCATAGACTACACCATGCTTTGCGTTCTTAGCCTTTTTAGGGTTGATTTCTACTGGCGTAAGGCTAGAAACGACATAAACATAAACATTTATATAGAGGCATATTCACCGCTGCTGGTCCCACATCTCTATGATGAAGTTGGTTAATGTCCCTAATCGATTTAGGTAGCCTATTATATATTAATGGCGCCATACCAAGAATGCTTTTGTGAAATAAAGCAGTAGAGCACTGAGGAGCACTTAACTTTATATCTCTTGCCATTCATTGTCTTAAATAAGTTCCAGTTAGTTTTAACAATTATAGCAGTTTTATATATATTTGCGCGCGCGCTTCACAGTGTGCGGGCGTCTTCGCGTTGTGTGATCGCGAGTATGTCGCCGTCAAATAAAGTGAAATGCGCGAGTTGTAATATCGTGATCGACGAGCTACTATCGTTCATCCAGAACAAGCTGGATGTCATGGATGAGGCCAGCCTCATCCAGATCTGCACTACATCGTTCTCGGCGGAGGAGATTGTGTCGTCGAAGTCGTTGCTGTTTGAATCCTTACCAACTGGCAAAAAGAGGATTTATCGTAAGGGAGGTAATAAACAACACCGTGACCTCCAGGACATGATTTCACTATTTAAGGACGTGCAACCAGATACCATGCCACTGTTTGTAGCCCACGACCTGCAAAAATTACCTCCCGTGACCTTTGATCATGTGGATGTGACTCATCTGTTGAAGGACTTGCTTAAACTGAAGGAGCAAATGCAGTTTGTTCAGGAGAACTACGCCACTAAGGCACAGGTTGACGAATTGCGAGAAGAACGGCAAAACCCTACTACAGACTCATTAGTCAATATTGATTTTGTTAACTGTCGCAGCCGTGGTGGTGCGTATCTGGAAAGCGGCCTAATGGGTTTGTTATCACATCAGTGTACGCTGTCGGAGGAGGGAGATGGAGCTGCCCGGCCGGTTTGGCGGTCTATCACGCAATCCGCTGCCTCGTCATACTTCCAAAAAGTGGAAAAAACAAAAGCAGCCAACGAAGAATCCGTCCTACCCTCATCTTGCTCGATAAACAAAGAGCCGTTGGTGTTGTTATCATCGCCACAGCGTCACGAGACAGCTGGGAGCATAGCGGTGGAAGCACACAGTGGCAGTGCGTCGATGTCGAAGACTTTGTTGCACGCGGAGACAGAGATAGCAAGCGGTAATATCCATGAGCGAACTGAGACAGAGGAGCAAACTATTTCACCGCCGCCGCCGCCGCTATCTCGTTTGAGCGGCCGGTCAGCTGACTGCGAGATTTTAACGTTAAAAAACCACAACACAAGCCGCCCTAGCCTTGCTGATATTGTAAGGATTGGAACTAAGAATGAGCAACAGCAAGGTAACTGGACTCTTATCACCAAAAAAAAAGAAGAAGATAAAGTCTAAATCCAAGAATCGCTTTGTAGGTCAGATGGGACAAGCTGACGTTGAACCTGGCGGTCTTTTTAGGGCGGCTGACCCAAAAGTCCCCTTGTTTATTACAAATGTCAACAAAGAAACCAAACCTAAGGACATTGCAGACTATATTTACGCAAAGACGCAAGAGGGAGTATACTTGCGACAAATTGTAACACAAGATGGAAGTGATCATCACATTGCCTTTAAAATGTATGTGTCTAAAGAAAAACTTCCTTTTTACAAAGACGCCAAGTTATGGCCATAAAGAATTTTCTTCCGCCGCTTTGTACCTTATAAGTACAATATGGTAGACAGAGCTCAAAACTCTGATGATTCGAAGCCGCAATCACAGAATAATGTATAGTACACCATCAAGAAAACTTAGTCAGCTTGTGAGCTTTAATTGTCAATCGCTGAAACCTTCAATATACAACATAAGATCGTTATGTGATAAGGCGGACGTCATCGCACTGCAAGAGACATGGTTGATGCCCTACGACATTCCACTTCTGGGAGCCATTCACGATGATTTCGAATGTACAGGGAAATCAAGTGTCGATCTAGCTACCTATACCACGGGGCGACCGTATGGAGGCGTGGCCTTGTTATGGCGTAGGCATGCGTTCTCGTCTGTGTCGGTGATTCAGTGCGATAGTGATAGAATAGTTGCTATTAGAGCGTCGGTTTATGATCGCGATATTGTTATAATGTCTGTGTACATGCCGACGGATATACCGGACAACTTGGCTGAGTTTACGGAGTGCCTGGGTGAGGTAAACGCTTTAATTGAGAGTAATGAAGTTGAGTCTGAGTTCATACTTGGAGATTTTAATGCCCATCCTGGTCAATTATTTTGGAATGAATTGTCGCGGTTTTCCCGTGATCAACAATGGGTTTGTGCAGATACGGAGACTTTAGGTATTGACTCTGGATCATAGACGTACATTAGTGATGCGCACGGGTGTACAAGATGGCTAGATCATTGTGTTGTTACATCATCTGCATGGCCAAGTGTCAAAAAGGCACATATTTTATATGATGTGACCTGGTCGGATCATAAACCTTGTAATGGAATGTGATTTAAGTACTGTTATTCCAAAAAAACTGCAAAGTAGTTTACAATGTAATAAAATTATTTGGGGTCAGAGACAGGCGGATCAAATCTTACATAATAATAGCCTATGTAATAATAACTTAAGAAAGATTGATTTCCCTGAGGAATTCCAGGATTGTTTTTGTGTAAAAATTCAGATCATAAATTGTGTTTGCAAAATATGTATAGCTGTCTTGTAACCAGTTTAGTGCGAGCTTCTGTGGGAAGTTATAAGGGATCTGAAAATAGGAGGGCCAGTAGAAATAGAAATATTGTGGGGTGGAACCGACACGTATATGATGCTCACCGGCAGGCTCGGGTTGCATTTCAACAATTCAATTCAATTCAATTCAATTCAAATTTATTTCAGATTATAATGTACACTTGTATATACAATAAATCCATATGTTGTCATTAAAATTAAAATTAAAATTATAGTCACAGTAGATTAGATAAATAAATATTAAGATTATTATTATTATTTTTTATAAAAATAATTATGCACACACACACACACACACACACACCCTTACACACCTTCACAGAGTCACACACACAGAACATTGTTGTCATACTCATCATAGAAATTATTATTATTATTATTATTCCAATACCCATCTTATTTTATTTTAGTTTTATTACCGCAAAGGTGCACCCCCACCCAATACTTTAACATGGGGTTGTCCATCTTTCCAGCTAGTGCACTGAGGATAGTGTTGGAGCCGCCGAAAAAGCGGTTTCTCAGGGAAGCAATCCTCTTTCGAATGATTGCGAAGAAATCGTCAGTCCTGGCTTCGGCAAACATAGCTGAGGCGCTGCAGTACCGCGGCAGCCCCAACAGTATCCTCAGCGCATTATTGTATTGGACTCGCAGGGCGCTGTAGGCCTTCTGCGTATAGCTGACCCACAGGCTACTGGTGTAGAAGGTCTGGCAGAAAGCTCTGAAAAGAGTCAGTTTGACAGGCCCTGTACACCTAGCAAACCTGCGTGCCAACATATTGCATCTGACCGCCATCGCCCTGCGCTCCCTTTCAATATCCAGGTCATCTGTAAGTCCATCCGTGACCACGTGACCCAGGTACTTGAACTGTGTTACTCTCTTAAGAGGTGATCCACACAGTGATACGACAGGAATATTTTCAACTGTGTTACTACCAGATCGGAACACCATCATTTCACTTTTCTTCACATTGTACCTGAGTCCGTGGGCCGCAGCATATGACTCACAGATTCCCAAGAGTTTTCTCAGTGCGTTGACTGAGGGACTCAGCAGCACCATATCATCCGCATATGAGATGTTATTGACCATGGTGCCGTCAATGGAGCATCCTATTCTAGTGCTGCTCAGTTCCTCAATCAACTCATTTACATAGAGATTAAATAAAGTGGGAGACGTCAGTCCACCTTGTCTTACACCACAGTCAAGTGTGTAAGTATCACTAAGTGAGCCCACCCACCTCACAGCATTTGTTTGATTTTGGTACCAGTACCTAAAAACAGAAACTAGCTCATCAGGTAGACCCGTAAGACTCAACTTTTTCCATAGCACATCGTATGAGACAAGATCAAAGGCCTTCGACAGGTCAAGAAAACAAGCATAGACGGGCGTCTTCCTGTCCGTGTAGTACTGGACAGTTTGCTTAAGACACAAAATTGCACTCTCCGTGGACAGTCCAGGTCTGAAACCGAACTGCGCATCGTGCAAATTAAGATGTTGTTTCAACTGACTGTCAAGCAAACTATCCAGCACCTTAGCCAATGCAGTTGCCAAGGATATTGGTCTATAGTTGTCTTTATCAGACGCATCTCCTGTTCTATTCTTCACAATAGGCACTACTATGGTTCTCATTAAATTCTCTGGAAGGTAAGAGTGACCAATACAGAAATTAAATAACATTTTAAGTACTCTAGGCAAATGAGGGCCTGCACATTTCAAATGTTCAACACTCAGACCATCGTGTCCCGGTGACTTACCACGCTTCATATGTCTGATGGCTACATTGACTTGTTTATATGTAAATCGCAGTGGTTTGTCATGCGACACGCAGGCCTGAGAGTCGGACCCAAAACATGTTTCAGACCTAATAACTGGTTCAACGTGAAAGTTATTTTTAAACAGATTTGCTATATCATGATGGTCCGTAAGACCGTTGACATTCACAGGGGGGGTGGGCTTAGGGTTAAGTTTATTGGTCTGTTTCCAGAATTTTGAAAAATCTTTATTATCATGACTAGTGGCTAGAATGTCCATTTTTATTTGCTCGGAATTTTTTTGACACCATTTAAGTTTATTTTTGAATATTTTTCTAGATATTTTCATCTTCTCATAGATAGGGCCAGAATCTGGCTTGTTTTGTAACCTCCAATTTTGAAAATTAAGCCTTGCCTCTCCGTGAGCTTCCTTAACATATTTATTCCATCCTGTTATATATGATTTCTTTCTTAGTCTATTATTACTGTTTATACTGTGACTAGATGCAGCAGCCTCACTTAATATCTCTATAGTTCTGTTATACATATGTCGAATTATATCTCTATGTTCTGGATTATGACAAATTTGTTCACTACACTCCCTGAGTTCAGTCGGAAAATCGATTTCTTTTAGGTGTAACATACAAATATTTCTATATTTACATATTTGCTCGGTATCTCTCTCCCCCCAAAGAACATTATTTTGTTTCATATATAATAATTTATTGCTACGTGGTAACACTTTAAAGTCACATGTTATTTCTATTGGAATGTGGTCCGACCACGATACATCATAACATATTTTAACATTTGTAATGGATTTATATGCAGAACCAGTTACCAGACAATGGTCTAACCATCTTTTACAACCATGTGCATCACTTATATATGTGTATGCATCCGAGTCTATTCCTAAAACTTCAAAGTCCGCGCATAACCACTTTTGATCCGCACAGAATTGCAATAAGTCATCACAAAATAACTCACCAGGATGAGCATTAAAGTCCCCTAACATGTACACAGTTGCCACGTCTAAGCTCTCAATGATAGCATTCATTTCAGATAAGCACTCTGTAAATTCTGGTAACGTTGTCACTGAGTTTGTAGGCATATACACTGAAAATATCAGAAAAGACCGGTTATTTACCGTACATTGTATGGCAGCGAGACGCACACTTTTACACTTTATCACATTGACCATCTCAAAAGCACTTTTTCTCCATAAGACAATGGACCCTACATGGTAAACCAGCTTGTGGTAAGGTATATGATGAGATGTCTGATAGTCGTCGCATTTTTAAATCAAAATTAAAGTGGTGTTTAAAAAACCAAGACCAGCTTAAAATGGACATTCTAGCTACTCACCGTGAGAATAAACATTTTGGTTCTTTTTGGCGCGCCACAAATAAACTGAATTTGAGGCCCAGCCTGCCGGCGAGTGTAAATGGTATAAGTAAGCCCGGTGATATTGCTAACCATTTTAAAGACCATTTTAAGGTGTTTTCTCCGTTGGGGCCGCCCGTGCAGCAGGTGTCTGATGCTGAGACCGGCCGTGACCCAGACAGGGTTTTGACCAGGTTCACAGCTAAGGAGTTTAAGAATGCGATCATGGGTATGAAAAGAGGGAAGTCTCCGGGTCACGACGGACTCAG
Source organism: Argyresthia goedartella (assembly GCA_949825045.1). NCBI lineage: Eukaryota > Metazoa > Arthropoda > Insecta > Lepidoptera > Argyresthiidae > Argyresthia > Argyresthia goedartella. The sequence continues at coordinate 3,750,260 of OX463815.1, forward strand.
CATCGAGCACCTGCTGTACGCTGGTGTTCATCTGCCGCGGGTGTTAGCCTTGTTCTACTCAATGTGTGTTGTTCATTTATACTTGCCTGATGACATGATGAAAACGGTTGTGGTGCCTATAGTGAAGAACAGAACAGGCGATATATCGGACAAAGCAAATTAAAGGCCTATATCCTTGGCCACGATAATAGCCAAAGTATTTGATTGTTTAATGGAAAGACGTCTGAACCAAATAATTCAGATACATGATGCACAATTCGGTTTTCGGCAGGGCCTTTCAACCGAAAGTGCCATTCTGGCCCTGAAGAGCACATTTAGGTATTATACGGACAGAGGCACTCCTATATATACGTGCTTCCTAGACCTTTCTAAGGCTTTTGAGATGGTCTCATACAATATTTTATGGGACAAGCTCAAACAGTCGGTACTACCACATGAGCTGATCTCTGTTCTGCGCTACTGGTACAACAATCAAACAAGTTGTGTAAAATGGTCCGACCACGTCTCTGACTGCTATAGGCTGGAATGTGGGGTGAGGCAGGGGGGATTGTCCTCCCCAATATTGTTCAACCTGTACATTAATGGCCTCATCGAGGAGCTCAGCAGTTTACTTGTCGGCTGCCATATTGACGGCATATGTTTAAACAATCTCAGCTACGCAGACGATATGGTGCTGCTGAGCCCTACGGTGGGTGCACTTAGAAAACTGTTGGCTGTGTGTGAGAATTACGCAAATAGTCATGGTCTGCTATATAATGTAAAAAAGAGTGAATATCTCATATTTAAGGCAGACTCGAGGCCGCTTGAAAATGTACTGTCTATGAGCCTAAATGGTTGCTTTTTAAATCGGGTAACCGAATTCAAATAACTGGGACACATAGTGGACGAAAGTTTGAGACATGAGCCTGACATAGAAAGGGAGCGTAGGGCGTTGACAGTTAGAAGTAATATGCTGGCTCGCAGATTTGCTCGGTGTTCAGAACAAGTAAAGATAACTCTTTTTAAAGCTTACTGTCAATCTTTTTATACCAGCAGTCTGTGGGTCAGATATACGCTGAAAGCTTTCAGCGCCCTGCGCGTCCAGTATAATAACGACTTTAGGAGGTTGTTGGCGTTGCCACATTTCTGCAGTGCATCGGCAATGTTTGTCGAAGCGCGCACAGACGGTTTTCACGCTATAATGCGGAAAAGGGCTGCTTCACTACTAGGTAGAATGCGTGGCAGCAAAAACAAAATCCTGAATGCTTTCTCGGAGAGGTGGGACAGCCCGTTCACCCTCCACTGGATAAAAATGTTAATTTGATTTTAAATTGATAATTTGAATTTATTTTGACATTTTATAATTTGACATTTTGTTTTGATTTAGTTTTATTTATTTTGTAGATATTGTAATAATGGACTATTTATTAATTGTTAATGTAATATTTATTTTTAATTATAATTTTGTTGCTGTACAACTATGGATCTCTTGTGTCTGATATGAAATAAATAATAATAAAATATGTGTAGTGATGGCAATGTCAGCATACCTAATAATTTAGAGTGAGGCATGCAGCTGTCTGTTGGTTTTAACTTACAAATTGCCTTTATACACCGTTTTTGTGCTCTAAATACATTTTATTTGTCGGTTGATTTCCCCCAGAAAATAATGCCATACCTTAAAGTGGACGCGACAAAAGCGTGATAAACAGTTAGCAAAGCCGATCGCCCAGTCACTTTGGCAAGCTTATATAGAGGATAACAAAACTGACTTAAATTTTTGCAAACATGCTCTATTTGTGGTTTCCATGTCAATTGGGAGTCAATATTAAGTCTAATTAAGTCCAAAGAATTAAGTTACATTTATTTCGTCAATTTTCCTATGATTATAGTGAATGTCAAGCTTATTTGTTATTGTATTGTAATTATTTTTAAATGTCATTATATTAGTTTTATCAAGATTAATTATCAGATTATAATGGCCCAGCCATTCTATAATATTTTTAGAGAATTATTAGTTTTAGATGCATATGTATTTTTATCTTTAAAATCTGCAATCATAGTACTATCATCTGCAAATAATACCACTTGTTGAACTACTGACGTAGGGATATCATTGATGTAAATGAGGAATAGTGATTGATTAATTCCACGCCTCAACCGAACGGGCGTGGAATCTTGGTAGGGTTGGTTTTCACCAGGAGTATCACAAGTGGTACTGACCTTTGACGCCGTGGACCGGAATTCGAAAGCTCAATTCGAGGCACGAACACGGGATAAGGAGCACACGGGGGGTGAGGGGAGAGGAGTCGAATCTTACTCTCGTCGTAGCCCGATGCTGTCGCCGTCGCTGCCGAACGCGACGAATTGGGGACCGAACCACTTCAAGCTTCACAACACGAAGCACTCACTCCGCTGACGTGAATCTACTTATTTCCGGACGATTGTTCCGTGCTTATTATAATTAACATTCCGACCAGGCCCGACACCTGTGTTAGACAATTATTACTACTAAAATACAGCCAAGGCCCGAACGCCAATGTGCCGACATTTTTCTCATGTCAAAAAAGTAACCTCTAACTCGTCATCTCGTTTCTATACAAGTGACAGCTGCTAGTTACGTTACCGATCACTCGCGGTCCGAGTCGCGCAACAAAAAGAGGTGCGTTCCGAAGCATAAATATTAAACAGTCACCCGCCCGGACAGGCCCGAACCTGTCCCTAATCAATAGGAAGGCGAGAAAGTGTTGCGACCGCTCTCTTGAGGAGCGAGTCCCCCACCTTGACTTCTGCTGATCGAGGCGTGCTATCCCGACCCGTGTACAATTTGACGATCCGTCCTCGTCTCCATCTCAATGATGGCAGGTTCGCATCCTTAATCAGCACCAAATCACCGACTTGAGGGGGGCTCGTCCGGTCAGTCCACTTAAGGCGCTGCTGCAAGATGTGCAAGTACTCAAGGGACCACCGTTTCCAAAAATCTTGAGCCATCTGCTGCAACATCTGCCACCTAGTTAACCGACTTAACTTAACATCACCGAATGGGTATTCTGGCAGGGCGTTAAAGGGCTGACCTATCAGGAAGTGACCCGGCGTTAACGCTTCCAAATCATTTGGATCCGAACTGAGCGGGCACAACGGACGCGAGTTCAGTGTCATCTCAATTTTACAGAACAGCGTCGCAAGCTCTTCAAAGCGTAGAGAGGTCTCACCGATGATCCTCGTCAGGTGCGACTTAGCCGATTTAACCGCAGCCTCAAAAATTCCTCCCCAATGAGGACATCCCGGCGGACTGAAAACCCATTCAATCCCTCGTCGGGAGCAAGCCGTACCGATGGCGTCCTGGTTACCGTTCAGGAATTGAGTGACCTCCTGCAGATATCGCCTGGCTCCGACAAAATTTGTGCCGTTGTCCGAACGGATTAATGTCAGGAGGCCCCTTCGTGAGACGAACCGATCTAGACTTGCGATAAATGCCTCTGTAGTGAGGTCACTGACCACCTCCAAGTGGACTGCCTTCGTGGCCAAGCACACGAAGACACACAGGTATGCCTTCACTAATCTGGCGTTCCGTAGCTGTGAAGACTTGACCATGAATGGTCCCGCGAAATCCGTTCCGACACCCGCAAAGGGCCGGATTTCGTTAACCCTATCCGAGGGCAAATCGCCCATCTGGGGCTGCATCGTAGCCGCCTTGGCCCGATAACAAGGCAGGCACCGAAATACGACGCTACGCACTAAGCGTCTTCCCGATAGAATCCAGAACTCGCTCTGGAGAAACGCCATCAAGGCGTGGCATCCGACATGCCCATTCCGAATGTGTCGATTCTGTATCAACAGTTCGACCAACTTCCCCTTCCTAGGGAGTAACAACGGGTGGCGAGCCGCATAAGGCAGGTTGGCATTCCGCAGCCGACCTCCTACCCTCAGCAATCCGTGAGGGTCAATAAACGGGTTGAGCCGAGCCACAGCTCCCTTCAGTTGGACGCGTCCGCGTCTCAGAATGTCCAGTTCGGACTTAAAGTGCACCGTCTGGACGTTTCGTACCAATGCGAACAACGCATGGTTCCGTTCCCGTGGTGTCAGGACCGGTGTCCGCACTCGTTGCGCCTCAGAATTGCGACAATTCCGCGCAAATCGGAAGATCCAGGCGGTCACATTGACCAGCTTGTCGAGCGAGCTGTACCGTTCCAGCAGGCTGAACTCCTCTTCCGGCTCTGGTTACGTCGTACAGACACCGACTGTCAAGGCGCCGTTCGCCGTGGTAACGCGTGGACTCATTGGCCAATCCGATTCGGCTTGAGTCAACCATTTTGGACCCCACCACAAGGGATGTCCAACCAACTCCAGAGCGTGACACCCACGAGACGCACAGTCTGCTGGGTTCATTTCCCCTGGAACATGTCTCCAGATTAAGGGAACCTCCGAGTTCAAAATCTGCGAAACCCGATTCGCCACAAAAATCTCCAGCTTGTGAACTGAAGCCTTCAGCCAGCATAACACAATCTGGCTGTCCGTCCAAGCGTAGACCGTATCTTCTAACGCTATTGACCCACGAAGAACCGTCATCGTGTGGTTGAGCAGACGAGTCAGGAGAGCCGCTCCCGAAAGCTCTAATTTGGGAACGGTCAGGCGAGTGCGCAACGGCGCAACCTTGCTCTTGGCCATGACCAACCGCACATCAACCTCCCCCGAGGAGTCGACCGTACGCAGATACACCGCAACTCCGTAGCCCTTCTCCGAGGCATCGCAAAACCCATGCAGGGTGGCGGTGTATCGTTTGGTGGGGACCAACCTCCGTGGCAGTGAAATCCGATTGATGCCAGGGAGGGTCGAAAAGAACGAGTCCCACTCTAAACTCAATGACCCGCCGATCAGGTCGTCCCATTTCAGCTCAGCAGACCACAATTGCTGCATAAAACACTTGAGCTGAAATGTTACCGGGATGATCCACCCGTTTGGATCAAATGTCCTAGCCACCGTTGAAAGGACGTTCCGTTTCGTCCAGACCTTCGGGGAGTCCAACTCGACCCGATACGAAAACATGTCTGACACCGGCTGGTACTGGACGCCTAATACCGACAACATATTTGGATTTTCCAAATTTTCAAAAATGTGGGGATCCTGCTGGTAGTCATCCGGAAGACCAGACAGGAACTCTGGAGAGTTCGACATCCATTTCCGGAGCTCGTAACCTCCACCCCGTAAGAGCTCAACTAGTTCGTCCCGACGAGCGAGCGCCTCCTCTACGGAATCTGCACCGGTACAGATATCGTCCACGTAGAGATCCTGCTCCAGGATTGCTGCTCCTCTAGGGAAATTTAACCGTTCTCGATCCGCTAACTCCCGCAGAGTGCGAATCGCCAAATAAGGACTAGACCGTAGCCCGTACGTGTTGGTGTTCAGCTCGTACACCCTGATGGGCTGATCTAGCCTCTCTCACCACAGTATCAGCTGATACCGTCTATCGTCAGGGTGAATGACCGTCTGTCTAAACATCATCCGGATGTCAGCTGCAAACTTAACATTGTGTCGACGGAACCGTGTGATAACATCCGCGATGTCATGGTTCAACTTCGGCCCTGAATGCAAACACTGGTTCAGATTCATGCCGTTAGATGTTGATGCCGATTCATCGAACACTACCCATATTTTGCCCTCCGGGGTCCTCAAGACCGCGTGATGAGGCAGGAAGCAGTGGTCTTCACGCTTCCAGTCGATACCCGAAACCGACATGTGGCCGAGCGACTCGTATTCCCGCATGAAGTCGACGTACTTCTGCCGGAAAATCCCGTCACGCTTCATGCTTCGTTCCATCGACAGAAGCCGCGTCTCGGCTGCATGGTGTGAACTGCCCAGCGGTGGGCGATCACTCCGGAATGGAAGACGTGTGAGAAATCGACCTGACTGAAGGCGACCAGTATTGTTCCGATAAAACTGTTCACATTCTTCTTCAACCGGGTCCAACCGGCGGACCGTAGGTGGTTCCTCCACCTCCCAAAACTTCTGTATCACCTCCGAGAGTAGAGAACCGAATAAGGGACTACGAGTCGCTAGGCGTGGGGCAGCCGGCATGACCGGAACCATTACCGCATGGCCCAGTCTGGTGTTGACCGAAACCAGACCAGTCGCCTGCAACACGTGGACACCTGGCACTAACAGGTATCCCAAGGCATCGACACCCAATAAAATGTCTACTGGGCCCGGAATATCGAACTCCTGGTCAGCCAGTGACAACCCAGCGACCAACTGTCGCAGCGAGGGCGACAACCGTACGTGAGGGTGTGAGCCCATCACATTAGGCATGACTAATGCCGTGACCGTCAGATTCACCGATGAATCCACCCGTGACGAGAGAGTAATCCGACATACTCCCTTAACGGAACCGACTTCCGTGTTCCCAATTCCCCGAATGGAATGTGGATACTCCCTTACCGAAATGCCCAACCGTCTTACAAGGTTGCACGAGACTAAACACCCCTGGGCCCCCGAGTCCAATAGTGCTCGTGCCACACAAGATTTGCCGTCCGAACTCCACGCTCTCACAGAGGCGGTGGGGAGCATGACCGTCTGTGGAGTGGCGGCACCCTGTAAGTGGGCGGCGTGTCCCTAGCGGGACCGCCGTCGACCTCCGTCGGCCTTGGAGTAACTCGGCTGCTGATATGCAACCGGCATATCAGACCGTATGTGCATCAAGGGGTCCCAACCCGTATAATAGGCCCCTCGCTGTCCTGGTATCCGATCATACCGGACGGTGTACGGTGTGCCCGGTGCGCACCGTGGATGAATGGGGGAGAGCGGATCCAACCTGGGGCGCTCTAGGAATGGGGGCGACATCCGACTGTTCGCCTCCCTGTTCGCCTCCCAGAGCGACGGACAGGGTGGCGCAGAAGGTGGTGGACTCCCAGCCTTCGCGCTACTGATAGGTGCCATCTGACACCCGCCCGTAACACGCAGTGAGCCAGCGGCCCGAAGTCCTCGCTGACCGTGGACAGCGGCGACCGAACCCCTGCTATCCCGCATGTTACCCCCCGCGCTGCCCCCTTCCCCTCGGGGGGGGTTCCCGTCCGCGGGTACCCCAGTCAGCCCGTTGGTGACTCCCGTTACCCGGAGGGGGACTGGGTCCGGCCCTGGTTGGTCCCTGTGGCCGACCAACCTGAGTCCGGCCCTGGTGACCGTCCGAAGGGCCTGACCGATTCAGGCACAACACGATGTGGTGCTTGCCACCACAGCACTCACAGGGGAACGCGCGCGAGCACTCGCTCAGCGTGTGCGGCCCCAAACAACCGAAACACAATCGGTGACGGAAGACTATCTTCCTGCGGGCAGCTACCCCGAGCGCCTTAAATTTGGCGCAACTGGTCACGTCATGACTGGCACTGTCGCAGTGCACACAGCCGTCACCCGACGGCGCGGCATTCAAAACGCCAAATTGTTTCGACCGCCCACCCTCCCGTGGGGGCGGGGGGCGCGGCCCCTCCCGCATCCGCGCGGGTTGGCGCTGCACACTGGCCTCCGTGTCCAGTGTGTCACATCGTCTGCATTCACCCTCAAAAAAATCCGTCAATTGGACGAGCGTGGGCAGTTCCGTGCTACTGCCCCCATGCAGCTGTTCAAACCGACTTTGAACAGCTGCAGGCAACCGTGACAATACCATATACAAAACAATGTATGACCATTGATCTACCGGAAGACCAAGGTTCTGAAGGGCCTTAGTGGCCACCAGCACAGGGTTGAGCACCTGTACTCGGATGTCAACATCCCGGGTTACTTTAGGGATGCTAAACAGCTTACCCAGCTGCGCATCAACCAACCGCCGTTTGTGTTGGTAGCGGTCAAACAATATGGACCTGGCTATCTCATAATTGCCCGCCGTGACCGTAAGGTGACCGACCAACTCCTTCGGTTCACCCCGCAGAGCCATTAATAGTTGGGCCAACTTGTAGGCGTTGTCCAGGTCGTCCCGACCGTGGACCAAACTATCAAATAAATCAATGAATGCCGGCCACTCATCAATTGCCCCACTGAAGGCCGAAATCTCCAGGTGTGGCAGCCGTCCAACAACACCCTTCGGGGGAGGGTCTCCGTTACCCTCCCCACGGTCATTCCTTCGTGACAGCTTAATTTTCTCCGCGCGACGCTCGATGTCACCCAAGCATTCCATCGCTTGGTCAGCATCCGCGCAGAGCTGTTTCACTGCAGCCACCGAGGCTTCATCCGTAAGCCCGAGAGCTTCAGCCTCCGCAGTTAGCTGACACACCTTCCCGACGCGTGTCATTGCGTCCTCCACACGCTTGAGCAGGACATCGTACATGTCTGGTCGCTCCACATACTTATGAGTATGGGCGAGCCATCTCATTTCCTCAAGGACACCATGCCTCAGTACCGTCAAGGGCGAAGGTGCCATGTTTACCGATTTAATAGATTCTGGTCTTATACTTCACTTCCGAACTTAGTATAGCCAGAGACCAGCACTTGCCCGTCAGCGCTGGCCACAGAAATTAAAACTAAGTTGTCAAAACTAAGGCAACCACTAAAACAATTAAATCCTAAAAAATATTTAATATGGTCACCCTGTGGACATACACCTTATAACTATACACTCTAAATCAATTAGAGAATGCCACCATAAGGCACAATAAAAAATAACACACAAAAATTTTGTTCAGGCCTCTCGGCACCCGATGACCTCGCAGGGGCCCATAGCTACGAGGTAGCGTAGCGATCAGATGCCAAGAAGCAAGAACGTCGGCGATTCACCGAGCTAAGTAATAGATTCTATCTGACCTGGTCTGTGCTTCGTTCCCGTCAAACACCTGTCTCTCTGCAAGGCCTGGGTGCACCCTAGGCTCTTCTTGGTAGACAGGTTCTTCAGCCAACCAGGTATGGCTGGCAGGCCAGCTTCGACGCACACAGTGTTCCAAATACGAACTTTATCTGGTTCGGAGAACCACAATACACTCAGCTATAAGACAATCCTGAGGGGAGCCCGAATACAATTGCAGATGGCTTACGATTTAATTTTAATGCCCAAAATCAATACGCGTCACATTACGGGGGCTTTTCGTCTGTCAGTTGTCAAAAAACTGCAAAGATGGCCGCTCCCTCAAATTCAAAATGGCCGTTCCGGAACCATAGATCGAGTATCGATTTTGAATCGAACAATCACCCGCCCGGACAGGCACCCACCTGTCCCTTAATCTACGGGCAGCCGAGACAACGTTGCTACCGCTCGTTTTAGTACCGAGCCTCCTACTAGAACCTCTGCAGACCGGGGGGTCCCGTCCTTGCCAGGGAACAAGTTAACAATGCGCCCCCTGCGCCAACGTAGTGGCGGTAGGTTAGCATCCTTAACCAGCACGAGGTCACCAACACTAGGGGGGCTGGTTTTGTCAGTCCACTTAAGGCGCTGTTGTAAGATATGCAGATACTCGAGCGACCAACGCTTCCAGAAATTCTGAGTAAACTGCTGCAACATCTGATACCTTGACAACCGATACAATTTCACTCCCTCGAAGGGGTGCTCGGGCAACGCGTTAAGTGGCTGTCCTATCAAGAAATGGCCTGGGGTCAGAGCCTCCAGGTCATTTGGATCCGAGCTGAGCGGACACAACGGTCGCGAATTGAGAACGGCCTCGATCTTACAAAACAATGTCGCGAGCTCCTCAAAAGTCAGCGCGGTCTGACCTACTATACGCCCTAAGTGCGTCTTCGCTGACTTAACTACGGCCTCAAAAATCCCACCCCAGTGGGGGCAACTCGGTGGGCTGAAGGTCCACTGCATACCCCGACGGGAGAGGGCCGTTCCAATATCCACTTTATTTACATTCAAAAGGTTGACTATCTCTCGTAAGCATCGTTCCGCACCGATGTAGTTAGTGCCGTTATCAGAGCGGATCAAAGTTGGAAGTCCCCTTCGAGAAACAAACCTATCCAAACAAGCAATGAAGGCCTCTGTCGAGAGATCAGCAACGAGCTCGAGTTCAGGAGCCCGACATCCCCTGGATGCACAATCAGACGGGTTCAATTCTCCTGGTACATGTCTCCAGGTCAGTGGGACCTCAGACGACACAATCTGGGAGACACGGTTCGCAACAAAAACCTCTAAGTTATGGACCGATGCCTTCAGCCAGCACAAAACAATCTGGCTGTCCGTCCACGCGTACACCGTATCCTCCAAAACCACTGACCCACGCAACACTGTTAGAGTGTGACTCAAAAGTTTGGTCAAAAGAGCAGCCCCGGACAGTTCCAGTTTTGGAATCGTCATCCTTGTCCGAATAGGCGCTACCTTGCTTTTTGCCAAAACCAAATGCACGTCGACCTCCCCGGTGGAGGTGACGGTTCGCAAATAAACCGCTGCCGCAAACCCTCGTTCAGAGGCATCACAAAACCCGTGAAGGGTTGCCCTGTAATCCCCAGCAGGGACCAATTTCCTCGGCAGCGATACATTATTTATATTGAGGCCCAACCATTTCGCTAAATCGTTCGATACAATGCAGCCCTGAGCTCCAGAATCTAATAGGGCGCGAACGTATGTTGGGTTGCCCGCCAAATCCCAAACAAGCACAGAGGCGATCGGTAACACCACCGTCTCCGGTTGGGGGGCAACAAATTGTTGGGCCGCAAATTCCTAGCGAGGGCCCCCGGGGCCCCACTGTGCCTGTAACCGATCAGGCAGGCAGCTATACGCCAGAGGGTCCCATTGTACAAATGGCCCACGCGCCGGTTCCATTGCCACCCTACGACGCCCCCCGAAGGGTTGTGGGCGTGAATTCAACCGTGGCCGCTCCATGAGCGGGGGGGACATCACATGCGACCGACGAGGACGAGGCGACGAGCGGGGCGACAACTGAGGCGGCGTCCGAACCGCACCCGCATAGCTCGAAGTTGTCCCATGCCACCCGCCCGTTACGGCCTGCTCAACACACCCAATGTGCCGCTGAGTCGGATGCTGATTCGCAACCGAGAACTCAGGGCCCCCCATGTGATGACCCTGAGTGCGGCCCTGCACCCCTGGGTGGCCGCGTGCTTGTGGCCCCATTGCCCGCTGAGTCGGATGCTGAGTCGCAACCGAAAACTCAGGGCCCCCCATGTGATGACCCTGAGTGCGGCCCTGCACCCCTGGGTGGCTGCGTGCTTGTGGCCCCATTGCCCGCTGAGTCGGATGCTGAGTCGCAACCGAAAACTCAGGGCCCCCCATGTGATGACCCTGAGTGCGGCCCTGCACCCTAGTACCGCCCTGTGCACGTGGGGACATTGGCCCCTGAGTTGCGCTCCGAGACGCAAACGAATTCTCAGGGCCCCATGCCGTGTCACCCTGGGTACGGCCCTGTGGTGGCTGTTGGCCGGACCGGTTCATGCACAACAAATTGTGGTGGGCCCCACCACAATATCCGCACAATTTTGTGCGCGTGCAGTCCCTAGCCATGTGTGGCCCGAGGCACAGGAAACACCAGCTCCGCTGCTTGGCCATCCGGCGCCGTCCCTCAACCCTAAGTTCCCCGAACTTATTGCAATCGGCCACAGCATGGCCAATCTGCCTACAACATGGGCAGGTCTCACCTGCACCCCTGGGTGGGGTCAATGCACTCACAGTCCCATACGACTGCCGGTTGGTGCGGTCCTTCCTCGTCGGAGGGCCCCTACTCACAGCGCTACCGGCAGCTCTCTGTGGCTCCGAAGGATGGGTGACCGTCAACCCCAAGTTCTCTGCCCGTCGAGCCTCCTCTTCCAAAAATCCGACCAAGTCGGAGAAGGCGGGCAGGTCCTCGGCCGACCTCCCGTGAGACTGTTCGAAACGAGTCTGCACGTCAGCGGGTAGTCGGGAAAGTACAATGTACAGCAATAGGTACGACCATTCACCAACCGGAAGTCCAAGATTCTCTAGGGCCTTGGTGACGGACAACAACGGGTTCAAAACCTCCGTCTGTATGGCCCCGACCTTGTTCACAACCGGGATACTAAACAAACGGTTCAGTTGGGCATCGGCCAACCTCCGTTTGTTGTGGTAACGTCTGACCAGCAATTGCCTGGCCGTTTCATAGTTACCCTCCGTAACTGTCAAATGAGCGACCAGCTCCCTGGGCTCACCCCTCAATGCTGCCACCAGCTGAGCCATTTTGACAGACTTGGTAATGTCCGATCGCATGTGCACCAAACTGTCGAACAGATTGATGAAGCTCATCCATTCACCGGACACTCCGTCAAAAGTAGGCATAGTTATAACGGGTAACCTGGTCCCCGATCCCTGATGCGGCAGAGGCGCCCCAATGTCACCACCATGGCTGGACTCGCGCTGCCTACGTATGTCCGCAGCCCTCTGCGTGATAGCAGCCGCCATCTCCATACACTGGTCGACATCCCCTAGCAACCGTGACAGCCTGTCAGGTGCGCAACCATCAACTGCTTCCGCCTGCGCGGACAATTCGAGCACCCTGTTGTAGCGTTCCTTAACGTCCATAGACCGCTCCAACACCACATCATGCCTATCTAAACGGTCTATCAGACCGTGTGCGGAGGAAAACCATCTGAGCTCCTTAGAAACACCCTTCTGTATTTCAGACAACGACATGATCGGAACGATACTTACCCACAATTTGCAGTAACTCAATTATATTGGACCCTCCAGTCTACAACACAAACGAGGGAACCCTAATCTATAACTTAAACAATGCTGATTTCCCCAAACAATAGAAACCGAGTTTATATCTACACAAATTCTGTAAACAACAATTTAGTTTCCCTATATCATATAACACACACAGATATTCAATATTAGTTCAAGTTACAAATTGCTATAAACTGAAAACAATGTCCAAACATTCATTAGCATTACTAGACCACTAATAGATTGGCTATGCAAACTTCAAACTGCAAACATGATATGACTTCAATGCAAATTTCAATTCACCTACAATGTACCTGTAATGTAATTACTATTCTGAGTCACATCTCAGTACAACTGGTCATTTAGGGAAACTGTTATATCTGTCTGTCTACTACCAGCAGTAGACTTATAACTTATAATACTACCAATCTATGTGGATACAGGAACAAAACCAAGTTAGCTAATAACCGCCTATACCTACAGATTGATAGTCCCAAATCGTGGGTTCCTGGAGCCCTTGACGGCTGCAAATCTCAGGAAACCACGCTCTTGCTACCAAAATGTTCAGGCCTCTCGGCACCCGTTGACCTCGCAGGGGCCCATAGCTACGAGGTAGCGTAGCGATCAGATGCCAAGAAGCAAGAACGTCGGCGATTCACCGAGCTAAGTAATAGATTCTATCTGACCTGGTCTGTGCTTCGTTCCCGTCAAACACCTGTCTCTCTGCAAGGCCTGGGTGCACCCTAGGCTCTTCTTGGTAGACAGGTTCTTCAGCCAACCAGGTATGGCTGGCAGGCCAGCTTCGACGCACACAGTGTTCCAAATACGAACTTTATCTGGTTCGGAGAACCACAATACACTCAGCTATAAGACAATCCTGAGGGGAGCCCGAATACAATTGCAGATGGCTTACGATTTAATTTTAATGCCCAAAATCAATACGCGTCACATTACGGGGGCTTTTCGTCTGTCAGTTGTCAAAAAACTGCAAAGATGGCCGCTCCCTCAAATTCAAAATGGCCGTTCCGGAACCATAGATCGAGTATCGATTTTGAATCGAACAAATTTATTATAAGAAAAAAGGCTATTTTTAATATAATGAAGGTAGCTGTGAACCTTCTAGAAGTGGCCCCTCCGATATGACCCACACTTCCACTGAGGTCAGCAAAATCAGCTTAATACCCCTTAAATAGCCCGACCCTGCTCTGCAATCCGAAATAACACTGCAATGCTATGGCGACCGAATGACTGTTTCTTATGCACACCGAGTATTTTCCGACTACAAATTTATAATAATTGTTAACTAAATCGTCAATTATACGTTCACTAACCGAAAATGAACCTAAAGTTAGTTAGTTGTAAAGATGATTAAAGACTCAGATAAGTAATAGTTATATCGTACAAGTAAATAAAATGCCAAACGACTGCAACTAGATTGATCACTGAATACAATTTTGTGCGGTGTGACCGTACAAAATCATCCTGGACAGATGGAATAATTGGAGTTGTTGATGTACAAACCAAGGTGGGTTCTCTCAGACAACCTTTAACTCGAGTGACACTACTTCCAACGAATGTTGACGACACATGCCATGCTCACAGAAGAACCTGAAAAGGAAGCTTAAAACTATTTATGTACCTACTCAAACATATAAAGATATAAAATATATGTAAAGTAAAATAAAACGATATACCACACATAATATAATATATTTACATTCATATTTGCACTGCAATCAGAATAAACATTAATTTTATAAATAGGAATATGCCAAAGGTATTTGCCCCATACACAGAAGCCCCCCGCACTCCTTCATACTACCCGCGGTGGTACTTGCTCGATAGTCTCTCTTTGCCATCTTGCAAACCCACCTTTCGCATATTGGCTACCAAAACTGTCTAAATTCGTCTTTATTTTCCTGCTACCTGAAAGGTGGCCGAGGTTATAGCATTAAAGAAACTTGAAGGACAACACGATTCCGTCCAACTATCACCCCATCAGTTTACATTCAACTTTAGAAAAGCTTTTAGAAAAAGTTATACGCAAACGTTCACTTAAATACAAAGACACAGGACTAATAAACGAACAGTTTGGCTTCAGACAATCACACTCCAATATTCAACAGCTAGCTTGATTAAGCGGAAATATTGCTTATAATTTAAACCTTGGCCAGACTACAGGCTTTTACTTAATATAGCAAAAGCTTTTGATACGGTGTGACATGATGCATTGCTTCACAAAATTTTAACGAACAGGGTACCGCTGGAGATTTTAAAAATAATTCAATCATATTTTGAGTGCTGCCTCAGGGTTCTGTGCTCGAGCCCACCGTATTTCTTTTGTATGTAAAAGATATACATTAACAGCCTCGCACGTATCTTGCCTGTTTTGCGGATGATAGGGCGTATCAACATCAACATCAGATGTTTATCTGGTTATAGACAGGCTTCAGTTGTCGATAAACAGTCTCTGCACCTACTTTAAAAAGTGGAAACGGAAGATAAATTAGGCTTAAACCGAAGGCAATTATATTCAAACGTAAAATATTATTGCCTGATAGGACTCTTAATATTATTATTCTTTCTATTCCTGAGAGAACTCACGTGAAATCATTAATTAGTAAAAGTACAAAAGCACTTGACGGATTAAGTCCCGTTCTCAATAGAGATAGATATAGATAGATAGAGATAGTAAATTGAGCTGTAGCAAAAATAAAAATATATTCAACCTTAGTCTTTCTTTGCATTACCTACGCAGGGCCTGTCTGGAGTAGTACGTCTGACCCAATCTACATTAAATTGAACAAAACAGAGCCATCAAAATATTTTGTAATTCTCCGTTTTTAACAAATTTAGGCACCCTCCATCAAAATATTAAGTATCCATTCATTAGGGATTATATCTTAAAAATTACCGAATTATTTTATTTAAACAAAAATTCTATTCATAAAACCTCATTGATCTCAACCATTGGTAGATCAAGATCCATCAACTTACCTTATATCGATAAGTATCATCGATACCGGCTCTCCCATCATTATATTATCGCTGATGCCGGCGACAACAAATGTCGAGAGCGACAGTGTGCGTGCGCATTATGATAGGTAGGAGGCGCTAGATGACAGGTGTGCGAAATGTTACGCACGGTAGGCGCAGTACTTTTCTTCTTGATCATGAATGATATTTTGTTGTTGCGAAATTATTCTACTATCATGGCTAGTTTCGCAACAAAAAAGGACACTTTCACTTTCAACGGGTGAAAAATCTATACATTGTTAGTAGTAGGTACATTATTTTATTTAATTTGCACCATACAATGGTGCCTCAAAAACGGGCTGTCTATCCTGGCGCTTAACACCTTAAGGATGCTGTTGGAACTGTCGTAGGTTCTGCGCATCTAAGAAGCCACGCGATTTCGAATGATGTCAGTGAAACCATCAACCCTGGCTTCGGCAAACATTCCCGACGACCTGCAGTATCGCGGCAGCCCCAACAATATCCTGAATACATTGTTATATTGTACTCGGAGAGCGCTGAGGGCCCGCTGCATATAATTAACCCATAGGCCACAGGTATACAGCGATTGGCAGAATGCCTTAAAGAGGTTAATCTTTATCTCTTTGGTACATCGGGCAAATCTACGTTCAAATCTATGTTGATAGCATGTTACAGCGAACTGCCAACGCCCTCCTTCCCCTATCAATATCTGCGTCATCCTGCAGACACTCATTGACCACGTGACTTGAACTGTGACACTCTAGCGAGAGGCGAGCCACATATATTGAGGGCCGGCACATCGACAGGTACTTTAGTGCCCGATACGAAAACCATGTATTCGCTCTTCTTTGTGTTGTGCCAGAGTCCGTGGTTTTTCGCGTATGACTCACACACTGCCAGCATTTTTCTCATGCCACTGACCGAGAGGCTCAGCAGTACCATGTCATCGGCGTAACTTATGTTGTTGATAATTTTCCCATCAATAGAACCGTGGTACTGAGGAGTGCCTCGATCAGGCCATTGACATATAGATTAAAGAGCACAGGTGACTTAGCACTATACTCAATAGTCAATAGTCAAAGTACTTTATTACTGTAGATATTTACATATACTTAGCAAACGTCATTTTTTGCCTCTTCTCTACATTGGACCACTGTGGGAGAAGAAGGGCGTAGAAACTCCCACAGATTTATTTTTAGATCTCTTTTAAAAATAAGTTGTGCTTAACTAATACAATTGTGAAAAAATTAATTGTTATGATTAATAAGCAGGAATAAATAGTAACAAAATTATTAACAGCAAGGTCTGTGTTGAGCCAGATTAACCCCATACAGTCCTGTCATTTAAGTAATCTTGAACATTGTAATATCCCTTTTTCGACAAAGTCGCTTTAACATGCTTTTTAAATTGCTCAAATGGCAATTTCAAAATCTCCAGAGGTATCTTATTGTAGTAGAGAATGCACTGACCCTTGAAAGAATTGCTAACCTTCGCGAGTCTAAAACGGGGCGCACATAGTCTGTGATTATTTCTTAGGTTAACATTACAGCTGTCGCTAAGTTTGGAAAATGTTGTAAGGTTCTTGCGTACATACATTATATTTTCGAAAATAAATTGACTAGCTACTGTTGGTATGTCAATTTCTTTAAAAAGCTCTCTTAAGGAGTCTGTTCATTTTAAATTATAAATTGCTCGAATAGCTCTTTTCTGTAAAATAAAAATAGTTTGAATATCCGCTGCTTTCCCCCACAACAAGATACCATAGGACATCACACTATGAAAGTAACTAAAATATACTAGCCTAGATGTAGCCACATCCGTGCTTTGTCTGATGTTCCTAACAGCGTAAGCCGCAGAACTTAATTTACCAGCCAATTTATCTATGTGGGGTCCCCACTGCAATTTGGTATCAATGGTAATTCCAAGAAACTTCGTATCATTTACCAATTCTAACGTGCTGTTGTCTAACACCAAACTGGTCTCAACTTGCCTGACATTTGGAAGTGAGAATTTGATACACTTGGTTTTACCAGCGTTTAACAATAAATTATTAACTGTGAACCAATTCAAGGTTAAAGACAATACACGATTAACATCATCAAAATCTCCTTTTTGTCTTTCAATTTTGAAGACCATTGAAGTATCATCAGCAAACAACACTATGTCAGTTAATTTCTCCACCATGAAAGGCAGATCATTAATATATACCAGGAATAAGAAAGGGCCTAATATGGAACCTTGTGGAACGCCAATTTTAACACCCGATCCATCAGATTTCGTTAACTTCTGCCTTTTGAATTCTATTGCTTAGGTATGATCTTAGTAGATCCAACGCTTTATTTCTAACTCCGTAATGATTTAATTTAATTAATAGCGTATTATGATCAACACAATCAAACGCCTTCGACAGGTCGCAAAAAACTCCGATAGCATCCTGTGCGGCCTCCCATGCAGAATAAATATGAGATACAAGGGTAATACCTGCATCCGTAGTCGATTTACCCCTAGTGAAACCATATTGTTTAGCGTGGAGTTGTTTTGTACGGTTGAAGTGTGAGAGCATTTGATTGAGTATAATCTTTTCAAATATTTTACTTAGTGTTGGAAGAACAGATATTGGTCTGAAATTTGAAGGATCGCCCTTATCTCCCGATTTGAACAGCGGTATAAGTTTACTGTGTTTCATGAGGTCTGGAAAAGCCCCATCGTCAACACATTTATTGAATATATAAGCTAAGTGTGGGGCTATAACTAGAATTACTGAACCAATGACTTTGACTGATATACCCCACAGGTCTTCCGTATTTTTTAAGTTAAGTAATTTAAACGTTTTGACAATGTCCTGGGGATATACATGATGAAATTTTAAATATACATTACTGACGCTAGTGTTATTTTTTAATAAAGTCTCTGCTTCAAATGGAGATGAATTTAGACGGTCCGTTGTGAATACGGGTACATTGGTGAAGAATGTTTCAAAAGCTCGAGCAACATCAGCGTTGGATTTAATAACATCATCACCTATCTTTAGGCAGAAATCACTGTCCCTTGGTATAACTTTGCCAGTTTCGCGGTTTATTATTTGCCAAACTGTTTTCATTCTATTATTTGAATTTTGAATTTTTCTATTAATGTGTAAAGTTTTTGCAGTTCTACAAACCAACTTGAAAGTTTTGGAATATTTTTTAACATAGTCATGAAATTTTCGATCAAAGCTATAGGTTTTTTGATCATAAAGGTCATACAAGATAACTCTACTTTTACGAATTCCAAACGTTGCCCAGTCATTAAATTTAGATTTACCGTTGTAGTCACTGAATTTCTTTAATTTGAAAACTTTATTGAATTCTGTCTGAATAATGTTGCAGAAGTCTGAGTAGATTTTGTTTGGGTTCTGTTCATTAAAATCCGGTACTGGCAAATTTATATCTTAGTTTTTCGTATATGTCTCTAGTCTATGGGATGTAATAGGCCTATAAAATGATGGACCAGTCTTATCCTTAATAGTAATTGGGAATGAAACTGTTTGACCACTGTGATCGGAGGGTAAGCAGTTAATTACACTTTTACTTGTGAATGCACAGTCACAAAAAACGTTATCTAAGCAAGTTTGGCTGGTAAGTGTAATTCTAGTCGGCTCTAGAAATACATGACATAAATTAAATGATTTGAACAGAGTTATTAATCGTCGCTTCAGTGTTGTATCTACAAGCAGATCTACATTAAGATCGCCACAAATAATTAACTTTTTTCTGTTATTACAAAGTTTAATGAGGGCTTCCTCCATAATTTTCTCAAATATTTCGAAATTGCCATGGCCTTTTTCATCCCTTGGTGGCCTGTAGACACAAACAATAATATGGCTATCTAACTCAACACAGGATACCTCTATTTGTCTTTCAACAGTAAGTGCAAGAATATCTTTCCGTTGTTTCACCTTAATATTATTTTTCACTAAGATTAAAGAACCACCTCTTTCAGCAGTCTTTCTATTGTCACACCTGACAATTTTGTAATTATTTATGTTAAAAGACATCATATTTTCCTTCAACCAGTGTTCAGTAACACAAATAATATCAATGTCAGAATTTTTTAGAAATAATTCTAATACAAGTTCTTTGCCAGGTAGCCCCTGGATGTTTTGATGGGCAATATTTAACTGGGGCTTACATTTTGACATATTTAGTGGCTCTTGTATGCTAGAGATTTCCTCTATTGTCTTATGAACTAATTTAAATTACTTGGAACAGATTCCAATGTTGCATGCAAAGTATAATTAACAGGTGAATTCCCAATAGGGGTGCATGTCATATTACTCTTAAAATAAGCTGATGTCAAGTTGAACTTAGTTAAACCAACTATAGCTGCGTCGCATATATTATAAGCTAACAATGTAGCTACTAATTTTCTATATTTATGAGACAGGTACAATGTATCCCGTGTCAGAGTAAAGTTATGAATAAAATTATTCATGTCGAAATATAAAATAGCATCGCTGTGATGACATGTTAAATTAAATAAATGAATATTCATTCTATGCACAGATTTGTTCTGTAGTTCTGTCAAATTACAGGCATATGGAAAATTGCATAGTATAAATTTGCATTTCATCCTACTATGTAAGTCTAGAAGTGTTTCAACACTTTTATACAAATCATTCCGACTAATGTTTGAATGATTTCCTACCATAATTACAATAGTGCTGTACTCATCATAGATACCGCGACTTATCATCTTCACTAGATCTACAAATGAACTGTTTGGACAGCAAATGTTCGTTACTTTTTGGTTAAGCCGGTTATGTAATAGAGTCCCAAATCCTGCACCTACTTTGTCGGAGAACAACAGAGTTTTTCTCTGAGCACATATTTTGGTAACTGGCGGTACACGAGTGGAGGTGAGTGGCGGGACACACGTGTTGGAGTGCGGTTTGATGCACGTGGCGGCGGTTGGCGCGGCATTCGCGGCAGCGAGCATCGCAACGTGCGCAACGGCGAACGGCGCGGCCCTCGGGGCAGCTTGCGGCATGACACACGCCTCAGCAGGGACAGCGAGCGGCGCGGTGCTCGCGCTGTTGAGCTGCGAGGTGTCTTCTCGTCGACGACGGCGACGCTGTTTTTTGGTTGGGGCAGCGGTGGACTGCAGCGTCCACACTCTCATTGAGGGGGGTCCAGACCAAAGTTAGTGATGTGGGCTCGTCCTCCTTGCTGGTCTCATTCTCCTCATTCTCTATTAGAACGCCCACCAATTCCGCATTCTGGCGTTGTAGCTGTACTAACTCAGACGTCGCGGCTCTGAGTTCTGCTAACTCACTTTGCTCTTTGGCATAACATTGTAGTGTATTTGCTAGCAGGTCATGTAGATGCTGGATTTCTACTCGGGCATGTTGAAGGTCCGACTGTAAACCTACATTTTTTCCCCGGAGCTCTTGCATTAAGGAGATTCTTAATATTCTGTTTGATTGCCGTTTCAAGGCTAATTTCAGTACTTTTATATTACCTCTAGTTTTCTTCATGAATTTATTTAATTTAAAATATTTTTTAATTTTTCTGCTGCTTGTCTGCATGGCTTGAACAATAGTGCTTAGGTTGGCTACTCCTAGTTCTTGTTGGATAGAGGTAATGTGGCGAGATTCATTGTAATCTTTTTCTATGCACATATCAGTCAACTTCAAGTTTGCCTCATTGAGTTGGTATTGGAGGAATTTACTGCGATCACAAGCAGAAGCAAGGTCAGTGCGCAGGGTGTCAAAAGATTCCACAAGTTTTTCCAATCTTTAAATCTCATTTTGCGACTCCTCGTGTGTTTCTCGCAAAGTAGACACACTATCTCTAAGCTGTGAGTTCTTGGCTCTCAAGCTTTTTATCTCATAGTCATTTTCATTGCGCTCTTCCAATAGCCTTTGGTTTAACTCCTCTGCGTCAGTTAGTTGTTGCTGTAGTGCGTGCATTCTCCGCGTAGTAATGTTGGATGCCATGCTCCCCCGGGGTTTTTCCGTTGGCAGTTTGAAATTTCCTTTGTCTTTCGGTCCGTGATCGATTATTTTATCACAATTACAATTCTGACCACATTTAGCACTGGCACACTTTAGTTGACTAAACAAACACTTAAATTAACACTATATTCACAAATAGACGAATTAAAACAAATTAATTTAGTTAAAATACAGCACAGCTGTTTTTGACGTGTCACTCCTTGTCTTATCCCACAATCCAGGGTATACACCTCAGAGTCCTCATATTTCACAGAATTTGTTTGATACCTATACCAATATTTTAATAGTGTTATTAATTGAAGAGGAAAAATTGACTCATTAGACAACTTATGCCACAAGAAATTACAGCACACCGTATCATACGCTTTTGTTAAACCTAAAAAATACGCAAAGACATTTGTTTTTCTATCAGTCTAGTATTTGACAGTTTGCTTGAGGAACAGAATGGCACTTTCTGGCGACAAGCCCACTCTGAACCCAAATTGTGCATCACGTAGCGACAGATGCTTACACAAGCTTCTCTCAAATAAACTGTCAAGTGGTGGTAAGAGAAATTGGCCTATAGTTAGCGCATACATCCTAAATATTTCCCGTCTTGTTCTTTATATTAGGAACAACAACTGTCCTCATAAGGCTATCTAGGCGATATGAATGAGCAATACACAAGTTAAAAATCATACTCAGTCCTCTAGCCAAATGAAATCCAGCGTCCTGCAAGTGCTCAATACTAATACCGTCATGTCCTGGAGACTTACCCCTTTACATGTGTTTGATAATCCAGGGAATCTCTTGAGATGTGAAACGGATGGGGGTTTTGCTATCCTCCTGAACATGACAGCTCTCCCTTACTGCACCAGGTGCCTTCCTCACAGGTTGGGCAGGAGGAGCTACTACAAAACTGTTTTCTAAACAAATTGGCAATTTCGCAATTATCTTTCATACCATTAACACCTACAGGGAGACTACACTTCGGAAACAGTTTCTTTGTCTCTTTCCAGAATTTACCAAAATCTTTGGAATGGTGAGTGGATGCTATTATGTCCATTTTGATTTGTTCGGCGTTATTTTGGCACCATCGAAATTTTATTTTGAAAGCTTTCCTCGTCTCTGTAATTTTTTCTAAAATAGGTGCCATCTTGGGCGTGCCATTTTGTATCCATTCACCAAACCAAAGCCTGGCAACTGCGTGGGACTGACTCACATGCTTGTTTTAACCCGTGATATAGGGTTTCTTTTTTCTACAATTATAACTAGTATTTCTATCGGCCAAAGGTCTAGATGTAATGGCAGCCTCACTGAGTATCTTGATAGTATTACTATACATGTTATCTAATAGGAGTTTATGTTCTAACTTATCACAGTAATTATCTTCACAACACTTACTAAATTCACTAGGACCTCTCTCAATTTATCGTTACAGTTATTATTATATCTGCCTATGAGTTTGGCTGGCCTAATACCCCAGATGACTTTCAGGCAGGAATCAGATCTAATTTACAGATGATTTCTAATGAGATGTGATCAGACCAAAACACGTCATACCTAATTGTGGCTCTAATCATAGTACTTCACGCTGCCTGGGTCACAACGCAATGATCCAGCCAGCTATAGCTGCCTACATGTGCATCACTCCTATAAGTATACGAGACCGAGTTTATGCCTAGCATTCTCACGTCCGCACATTCCCACGACTGTTCGTCGGAGAACATTAATAGTTCGGTATAAAATAGCTCACCGGGATGTGCCTTAAAGTAACCCAGTATATAAACAGCTTCGACATTATTTTGTACAATTAGCGAGTTTATCTCACTTAGACACTCGATAACGTCACCTAAGTTTTCGTGTGCATCTGTAGGCATATATACCGACACTATCACCACCGATTAGGATGACGTCATTGCCTTAATCGCCGCGATACGCACACTGGTACGTTGTATTACAAGCACTGACTGAAAAACACGCTTTCTCCACAGAAGGGCCACTCCACCGTGAGGTCTTCCTTGCAACACAGAAGTATGGTCTATCGCCGACACGCCAGTATACTCGAAGTCACTGTGCATGGTTCCAAGGAAGGGGATATCACAGGGCAGAAGCAGGGTTTCCTGTAGTGCAACTACATCAGAAGAATCACATAGAGATCTAACACCATCTATTGATCTCTTGATATATTTATTGTTAAAGCTAATCAGCGTGCATGTGTCGATTCTTTTGTTATCCACTATTAAGAAGTTCGTGCCGTGTCTATCAAAGCTTGCTTGGAAGCACTATTCACCCGTGGTCTAAATATAAAGTACCTTCTGAAAAATACGGCTTCTGGCCAAAGTGTATCATCGTTAAATAATGACAACTTGCTTTTCGGGATATACATTTTTAATGAGTTGTACTCCTTTTCAGAATTCGTCGTAACCTTTTCAGGACGCAGTACAATTTGCGTCTGAGTGAATTATATGTAGTGGCTGACAGTGGAGCCGTAGAACCTTGAGATAAAATCCCTCCTAGGGCGTAATTTGACGCGTCTGTAGTCAAAATGAATTCTTTTGAAAAGTCTGGATATACTAAAATAGGGTCATTTGTCAAAAGAGTTTTACAATGTTCGAAACAATCGATGTAATCGGAATTGATGATAATTTTGGATCCTTTTTTTAAGCATGCGGTAAGAGGTTTCGTATTTTTTGCAAAATCTGGTATGAATCGACGATAATAGCCCAGTAAACCTAAAAAACCTTTAATCTGTTTAGTAGTTTTTGGGATTGGGTACTTGCATATTGCGGCAATTTTATCTGGGTTTGGTTTTACGCCTTCTCGGGTAATAATATGGCCTAAATATGGGGTCTCGCGTTTTAAAAACTCTGATTTATCCATCTGAATTTTGAAATTGGTTTCGCGGAGTCGTTGGAATACTTTCTTGAGGTTCACTATGTGTTCCTGGAGCGATGTGGAGTATACCAAAATATCGTCCAAGTGGACTATGGTATTTTCAACGCCTTGTAGGATATTATCCATAACTCTCTGAAATGTTGATGGTGAGTTTTTTAAGCCCATGGGCATACGAAGAAACTCATAGTGTCCGCGCTCTACATTGAAACCAGTTTTGTGAATGTCTTTTGGGTCCATCTCTACTTGGTAAAAACCGCTGGCCAAATCTAGTGTAGTAAAATACTGACACCTTCCCAGTTTATCTAAAATATCAACAATATTTGGTATTGGATATTTGTCCTCAACAGTCTTATCATTAAGTTTTCGAAAGTCTATGACTAGTCTCCACTTAACCTTTCGTGATGCGTCTGATTTTTTTGGGACTACCCAAATAGGGGCACTCCAGGCAGAGGTAGATGGCCGAATAATTCCTTGTCTCAACATACTTTGTACCTGATTTCTAACTTCTTCTCTATGTATGTATGGATATCTATAAGTTTTACTATGAACCGGGTTATCGTCAGTTGTATTAATCGAATGTTTAATCTGATTTGTGAACGACAATTGTTCGCCTTCCACATAAAAAACATCGGAGTATTCGCTGCATAAGTTTATCAAATTACATGATTCTTCATCGTTTAGGTGTCCAGTGCGCAAACGCGGTATGACTTCCTGTGACCGGGCATTGACACTTGAAAATTGCAAGGTTTGCTCATTGTATAGTTGTGCATGTACGGGTTCTGTTAATAATAAAATAATGTCATTCTGTGTTGGATTAGATATTTCCACATATGCAAAGTTATTTTTAGATATTGAAATACACTCGTTGATGTTACAATTACAGATCATCTGTTCATCTATATGAATTTCACCGTTATTTATTGTGGTCGGGACTTTTAGTAATTTTGATGACTGGGCCGGGATTATGTCCTCCAATAGTTGGTGACTTTCTGGTCCATGCATGTGAATTTTGTTATTCGCGAACTGGGTGCTAAGTATTCGACTTCCTAGATCGATATTCGCTTGCCACTGTTCAAGTAGATCGCAACCGATAAGGCCATCGAAATAATCATGAAATTTATACACGTATAGTTTTATTGATTTTGAGTCTTGGATTTCGTTAAAACAGGGGATAGTGACTGAATAGTTGTTCATGGTAGATGCGTGTATGTTGGTGACGATAAATGGGTCATAATTAAGAGTCAAACCGGGAAAGTATTTATTTAAAGCCTCGGGACTTATGAAAGATTGATTAGCGCCAGTGTCCAGAAGTAACCTTAGGGGCGGGTTTTCAATCTGTATATAGGGCAGTTGCCGCTTGTTTTGTATATTTAACTCTATTCGGGGTAACTCCCCTCCGTATCTAAGGGAAAATTTGATTCATTTTCTTGGTTAACGACAACCTGATCATTTTGATCATAACACATACGTATCTTGGGGTGGGTATTCGTATGATCCCATATAGAATTGTTCTGCAGATAACGGCTCTTCATAACCATAGTAACAAGACTCAGAAGGGTTTTGTATTTCATGTAAATGCATTTCTCGCGACCTGTAGTCAACATGAGAGTTGTCATTGCTCCGCCAATTGTTGGGCCTTGTTGGTGGCAAAGTTCGGGCCACGGGGTGGCTAACACCACTCATGGGTTGGGCTTGAATGTAAGACTGATTTTGCCGAGTAAATTGCGCTTGGGGGATCCTAAAGCCGGTAGACATGTTAGATCTGGGCATGGCACTAAAAATTTGCTGTGTGCGTGAAGGACCTGGATTGTTAGGGTTCCGCTGATACCTGTTTCTTTGCATTGGTGGTGGGATTGGATCCTGATTTGTCATAAATGCGTGTGTGTGTGGATTTGGTGCAAACGAATAATTTTGAGGGATTTGAGGTCTAACAGATGTAGGTGCAGTGAATATTTGTGACCTAGCTGAAGGTGCAGTGAATGGTGTCATGTTTCTGAAGGGGGTTGGCTTGTTTTTGCCTTGCAAATAAAGGATGTTCAACTCTTCTTGCGCAAATTGGAGAGCATCCTCTAAGGTGTTTGGTCGCATGCATCGAATTCGCGATCCTAGTGGGTCATTTAAGCCTCTTAGGTATGACTGAAGGGCAAGCTTTTTATATAGGGAACGCTTGGCTTCAACGGTGGTGGCTACGCTATCATGTAGTTCCACGTATGTCATGATAGTGCTCAATAGATTTTGTACCCGTTCGTAAAAATCTTGCGGTGTACCTGTGCCTTGAATTAACATGGACAGGTCTGTGTAGAGAGCAGACTCGTCTCTTTGATCACTGAAATTGTTGACCAAAGTATTTCTGATACCTTGCCAAGTGGACGGTGTGCCATTGGTGGCTAATGTACGGCCAGCAGGTCCCGTAATTTTATTTAAAATGCCATTTAATAGATATAAGTTAATCAACTCATGACCTGGGGCGGCATTTACATATGTCTGAACTAATTGATCACATAATCTTAGGAATCTAATTAGGACGTTTGGATTCCCGTCAAATTCGGGCACATTTCTTAGTGCTTTATGAATGGTATCTAAATCTGCGGCCGCCATTTCAGTAGGAAATTCCTCCTGTATAGGGTCTAAATCCCTAAATGCGTCTCTTTGCTCGATGCGAAGATTACGGCGCCTATTACTATCACTAAGGGAACTACCCCTAAATCGTGCTGAATTAGGATGGAAAATTTTTGGGATTATTCAGGACGATTTGGAAAAAAAATTAAGGAAAATGGCAACCAATAATTAGAGTATAATGTACTTACAAAATTAACAGCATCTTTCCTTGGTTGGAGCCTCGTTCTATCGTTGTCTGGATAAGGCGGGTTCCTCTTCACGTCCAAAAGCCAGCTCTCATAGGTTCTTGTTGTAGATGTAGATACAGCGACCAGTTCAGCAGATTGATACTCGAAGAATCCGGAACTGATTCTACAACTCCGTGACTGCGCCAATTATATGTAGTGGCTGACAGTGGAGATGAAGGAAAGTCCAAGGATGTGCAATTATGATTTATACTCAGTTCTTACATAAAGTGACTTAAAATTAACCAATGTTAGAAAGCGTCCGATGCTAGGAGCGCTGGTAATAAAAGTGAAATAAAATATATGCTTAGTTTTACTATTTCTAAATTGAGGGCATCGACGATATGTGCCTAACTTTGTGTGTTAGGTATATGACGACGGTGGCTTTGTATTACAAGTGTAAACATAATCGGCAATGTCTTTTTTCTGATGTCTTCTTGTTTACATTATAAATTAAAATAGGTATTTGGGTATCAGCAGCCCGGAATTCGCATTCGGGCTGTACTGCTGCCTTACCCTTCTGACCTATGAACAGAGATTTGGTCTTTTTGCGTCGCTTTCTTTGATGATTTGTACGTCTTTTTGTAATATCACTTTATCTTTTAATAGCCTGGTCACATCGACATGGTCAAACGTTATCGGCGGTAATTTGTGAAGATTCCTTGCAACAAATATCGGCACTTGGTCTGGGTCTGATCCCTTCAGAAGACTGATGATGTCGTCGAGGTCTCTTCCTTTCTTGCCTGCACGCTCACGCCTCATGTTTCATCATCATTATCATCATCATCAGCCTCTCAGGGGACCCACTGTTGGGTATAGGCCTCCTTATAAACACACCATTCAGAACGGTCCTGCACTACCTGCGTCCATTGCTTTCCTGCCACCCTCGCCACATCGTCGGACCATCTGGCGGATGGTCTGCCGACCGATCTTTGGCCTCCTCTTGGCCACCACTCTGTCACCGATCTGGTCCATATTCCGTCTTCTCGCCTTGCCAAGTGTCCTGCCCACTTCCACTTAAGCTGTGCTATCCGCTAACCCACATCAGCCACCTTGGTTCGGCGTCTGATTTCGGTATTACGGATACGGTCTGACAGCCTGATGCCTAGCAAGGTACGCTCCATGGCTCTTTGTGCTACCGTGAGTTTGTGCACAATCTCCTGAGCGTCCATGTTTCGGCACCGTATGTGAGAGTGGGCAGTACCTTATGTTTCGCCTGGATGTATCTATAGATTGATCGATTGATATAGAAAATTCATTGCGGTCTCAATATCCTCAGTAGAAAATGATGGGGTACATATTTGCACTAAGGACACTTCATCCGTCATATCTACTTTATTTTGAATAAATGAGAGCAACTCAATAATGACAATATTGCACGAAGTGCACTTCACAATATTCGAGGTCATTGTCCTCGCTCGGACCGGTCGGCGGTCCCTAGACGTTTAGACAACTCAATACGCGACCGAATGCGATGGTGGTTTAGACGTCACTCCGATGCGGATTATGATGATGACACATCGATGCGGATATGGCAATTTACGGACAAACAAATTTTACTTCAACGCATCGATTAATCAGTATTCAGTATTCAGTATATTTATTGCCCTAAATGTCATGTTACAAGGTCTTACAGATATACTTAATAATTATAAATCAATGTCATTTTACCCTTGGGGTATAGCAATCACAGGAATAAACGGAAATAGTTCACATGTCAACAATAATATATAATTTAAATAATTTTGCAGTAATCAGGATAAAAGCAATCAAGTGTTTCTTAAAATTAAAGCCTGATGAGCAATTCAGAATGTCACATAGTATTGAAATTTATCATTATAAAATTCTTTCAAATTATAGGGACAGACTTTTATTAAACGCTGTCTGAGTTTATAAAAAAAATGTTATCTCAGGCAATATTTTTATTTTGTAGCTTATTATATAATCTTATGGCAACCTTTGTGCATCGTGAGTATGCAATAATTCTAGAGGCTGACATCTACAGATCGCCCTTACGTCGCTGGTTGAGCCGATCACTGACTCTAAGGGGTCTCACTGGAAACCTCACTCGATATCGCCTTACCAGTTTGCAAAGTTCTATTACGTACAGAGTTGTGATTGTGTGTATTTTCAGTTTCACGATGGAATATCTACATGAGATCTTGAAGTTCGTCAATTAGCCGCACATATCTCTTTTGCAGGAAAAAACGTTTTTTTATGTCTACGCCATTGCCCTATATTGCCAAACCTTACAACAACCTAGACTGGACGAAAGCGTTGTATGCTTGCAAGGTAGCTCCCAATGTTAAAATTCTTAATCGATGCATCGCATTAAAGTAAAAAAAAAAAAAACTGTGATCGTCGAATCGTCAAAATTGACATTTGTCTTGACGTCTTTACAGTGCCACCAACTTAACTATTCAGGTGGCTAAAACACGAAATTACTGCCCTCCCAGTATGAAAAAAAAAGAAGAGTTTATTTCCTTAGGAAACACATTTGGAGACATTTGGAGAATGTCAAATCTTAAACTAACACATATATAAGGTATAGGGAAATATAGAACTCAATTTGAATTCCTTCACCTCAATGCTTTAGATGCTGGAGGCAAAGAGGCGACTATAAACCTCCAACGTTTTACGGTATTTTTTACAGAATTGGAGCAAACACCTTCCCAAGCTTTCTTGTCTTCTAAATAATCTGATATTTTGTAGTAAGCCTTTTTACATAAGTGATCTTTAACAACATTTTTTAATTTATTTACAGACAATTTTTGCAACTCAGTTGGGATTTTGTTGTAGAAGCAAATACATTGCCCTTTAAAATATACATTATGGAGCCCTACTAGGCTCCATAAGGTTAAGTTCCTACTACTGTAGGTATAGCTAATTTATTCCTATTTCTAGTGTTGACATTGTGCCTGTCGCCATTCTTATGAAATTTATCAATAATTTTGTGGACGTACATTAGGTTTTCATAAATATACTGACACGGCACCGTCAAAATGTTAATTTCCTTAAATTTACAAAGCAGTGACTCTCTGGGACCCACATTGTAGATTGCACGAACAGCCCTCTTTTGCTGCACAAATATTATATTAATGTCTGCAGCGTTCCCCCACAGCAGGATGCCGTAAGACATAATGCTATGGAGGTAGCTGAAGTAAACTAGTCTAGCTGTCTTCACGTCCTTAAAAAGAAGGACCGGAATGACATTAGTGTGACATAGACGCTAGCGACGTTTTTAACTGAACAGTTTTGTTGTTGACACTGCTTTAGCGATAAGTATCATTCAAACCGCTTAACCGACTTTGGTGGTACTACCACGACAGTTGTCATTTGTTTGTTTGTCTGTTGTTTGGTTTTACGAATGGCTTCTGAACCGAATTTAGAGCACTAATGATATGTATGTAGATAAAATAGTGTATGCAACTGTTTAAAAACACACTCGTGATTTAAGGCCCCTTATTATACGACAGTTGCATAAACTACTATTTTGTTTTACCATTCTGTGCAATAAAAAGTATGGTGTAACATAATTCGTTACTTTTTCCATTGGCGACTTTTTTAACCCGACTGCGTTACAGCCCAAAAGGAGGGTTATGTATTTGGTCGTTATGTATGTATGTAGGTATTGTATGTCCATTCCTCTGTAGGTTTTGATAGAATTTTTAAATATGCCTTTACTAACATATTGGAACGCTAGACGCAGCGAAAGCAAAAAAATAACATAAATAATTAATTATAACCCATCACTAGACATGCATGACGAACTGACAGGTGCTAGGATCGCATTCTAAAAAGGCCGAACTGTGCTTTCTTATTCAACTGTGTACATTATGAATACAGTTCAAAAGTTATCCTAGTAATCTAAGTCTTGCCTAGTAATCTAAGTTGAACGGAAGACCCATCACAGGAAACTGCGGCTTAAGTTCGAACAGAGGCCGCGATTAGAACTTGCTTGTTAGGCGGAGATTCAATACCTTTCCAACAAGTTGAGGGCTAGTAAATCGTCTAAGTTTGCGTTTCGGATAGACCTGCAAACAAGCGATTATCATGTTTAGTTCGGTCGTTTTTGGCACGCCTGTATTAACTACTAATTTTCTAAGAAACAACATTTGCGAAATACACATAGTCACTAGGTAGTTCTGATCTTCATCATATCTGATAAGGCTTGATGGCTTTGGGATGATTGGCTTAGCTACGAAGCTTTCAGCGGAGTCAGTATTTTTACGGCTTGATGATTTACCAAGCAATACAAGGTTCTCAAAGAGATATCGCCTAAAATGTATTACGGGTAGCTTTTTGCTGTGGTGTTTGCGATATATTAGCCAAGCATTATTTATGCAAATGTCGATATACCCATAAATTTTATGAGGGTTTTGTAGAGGGATATGAGCACATCTTAAAAGTCGACTCCACCCATTTGTTTGTTGCAATCTTTGACAATTCTAGGACAACTTACATCGACTCCCGCTTTGTGTTCATTAGAAAATCTATGTATTTTCCCTACTTGCTCAGTAGGATCTTATAAGGGACACAACCTTGTTTTAATTTTCATTCCATCTTACGATAGTTTTTACGTTCACAAACAACTGGCGCATATTTGCCTCTTTCCTGTTTCTTAATTTCTTTCTCAGTTGGCAAATCTTTTTCTACACCTCTCAGTCTATTTGCCCTTATGGTTCCTAGAGCAAAAATTCCATAGAGAAGAAACGATAGAAGGAGCTGAAGACGTTTGTTCATGTTAGGACTATTGCACAGCGCATTTAGTATTTGGTGGAAATTTATTCTCTAATTCAGAGAATAAATTTGCCTACCACAAAAAAGTGGCAGTCAAGTCAACCAAAGAGTGTCAACTAAATGTCAAAACCAACGACGACCCGAATGGCCGAGTCGGTATTGACCCTGCCTACGAAGCCAAGGGTCCCGAGTTCGAGTCGCGGTGGGGGCAAATATTTATTTGATGAGAACGAATGTTTGTATCCTAGTCATGTTTGTTTATCTATCTTAGTATAATATTTATCTATATAAGTATTTGTATCGTTGTCTAGTACCCAAATTACAGGGAATCCTAGTTTGGGGCTAGCTGGTGTCCAAGTTTATTATTATTTATTATTAAACATCACGCACGTCACTCACGTCAGCCCTAACGTGGTCCAAACCTGACTAAAATGAAATTATTGATTATTATTGTGATATGATTTAAAAAATCTAATTGTTTTTTTTTAATGGGAAGCAAAGAGTGTTTCGTCTCATCATGTTCCAACAGGAGTGATAACCTGGATTTGTTATTCGTAAAAAGTCAAGTGAACGCAGAATATCTCCGGAATTATTCGCAATTTTGTTTGGGCTACTTGGATCAAATTGTAATGATTGCTTGTGGGCTAATAAATTTGCAGGACAAAATTTCTAAGAATATATTATATGGTTTTATTAAACATTTAATAGAAATATTATACACAAAATTGAAGTTGACTGACTTAGCATTGATACTACCAGAAGTATTACCATGGGTAGATAGATATATGCTGAGGTGGGACGCCCGCTGAACACGGGTGGGTGATTGGTCTTCTATTGTGACTATTTCACCCAATTCCCAGTGTTTGAGCACCAGTTACTGTTGATTCAGGCGACTTCCCTCCACAAATTTCCTTGTTCTTGAGTTGCTGTTATAGGCAGACTGGGTTTATAACATTAAATAGTGGGAGAAGGAAAAGTAAAGGAATGGTGGTACCTTACTTGCGCTGGTCTTCTACCCAGGAGATAGGTTATGATTTTCACATTAATCCAAATAGGTTTTCACAAACACTACACTGCACCGGTGCTAGGTTAATAACACAATCACTAGGTAGCGTAATTAGCGTTTGTAGGAATTTTCTTGTGGGGAGCGTAATGGTTTGCCCCTTATGCGCGCGCGTCTCGATCTGAACTGGTTCCGTCAGGAAAGGAACGAACGAAAGGATGCGAAAGGAAGAGTGAGTGTTTGAATAATAATAATAATAATAATAATACCTTGGACACCTTTTACACACATTGATCTAGCCCCAAACTAGGATTCCCTGTATCTTGGGTACTAGACAACGATATATATACTTATATAGAGAAATATTATACTTAGATAGATAAACAACCATGACTAGGGTACAAACATCCGTTCTCATCAAACAAACATTTGCCCCCACCGGGACTCGAATGAGTGATGAATGCGTAGTGAGGGTAGCAGTACTTAAATAATAGATAAATTGGTAATATTTTATATTTAGGCGAAGACACATAGCGTCACGCCTTTTCCCTTACTGGGTGGCAAAGGTACAATTGTGCCCACTTTGAGCCAGTTATTCAATACTCCATTTTACGTGACAGGGGCTAGCCCATCGCCGCAGCTATGGAGTATTGAAGGTTTCCTCATGATGTTTTCCATCACCGTTAGAACGTCCGTATAATGTACTTAAGATAAATTGATTATCTCATTGGTGCATGGTCAGGAATCGAAACTGCATCTCTACGGAGCTCTTTTTTTCTGAAAGTGTTAAGGTTGCTTGACAATCTGAATATATTACTACAGTCTTATTTTCAGTACCTGATGTTTCTTTTAGGGCAGCAGCATATTCTATTATAGTGACGATTTCCGCTTGGAACACGCTGGATTATAGCCCCAAGGCAATTGATTTGTCTTGTCCGTTACTATCCAAGATTTAACAAGCATCTGCTAGTTTTGTACTCTCTTTTCTTGAACCATCCGTGAAGTTAGTGATCGCTGGTTGATCTATTTCTATCACCCAATTTTCTCTTGTTACTATATGGATTCGATATTTTTTATTTTAGATAAAACCTATTTCGGGAAAATGGTATCATATGATGCCTTGGGTCGTTGAGAGGAAGAACATATTGTAAATTGATTGAATATTAAACGTGTTATACATTATCAATCGTTTGTCATGGCAATACATATGCATATTGCAGCCGATGAATAAGAATCTTCTGAAAATTCCCACATGAAGAAACTAGACAATCAGAACAGTTTGACTCCTGGATCTCAGCATCAGTATCTTACTTTCATGAGGGCTTTGGTTCCTCTGACTTGAGCAATGTTGTGGCTTCGATGTGATCATAATTTTGGTAACTTGAGGTAAAAATCATGAGCCTGCTTTTTAAAATTTGCCATTCTTGTCGTAGCGAATAAAAACCAAAAGATAAAATATCAAAACAAATCGCTGAATATGACATACAATCATGAGAGGTCACTCATAGATTATACACTTTACAGGGAATAGATTGATGTTTCACTTTTTTTTCTGGATAAAGCGGGCAAGTTAAGACATTTTATCGTACATCTTATTAAGAAGTCATAGAGGTCAAATGAATGTCATTGTGTTTTATTAAAATATCTTAAAATATTTATTCTTATATAATAATCTGATAAATAGAAACTGTACAGAGAGCATGTTTCTCGAAATGGTTTTGAGATTTCCGTTCCTGTCCAAAAAGTTAGCAACCCCAATTCTTTGTCTCAAATTTTCTTTAAAAACATCATATTAAACAGATCTACTCTCTATATCATTTAATTCATTAACTAATCTGCTATCGTGTTATTTGCTGCTGCTGCCTGCTGCGTTGTTGTTTTGATAAAAGATTAGTTGAAAAATTATTTCGTTGTTATGGGTTCTTTTTAGCGCCGTACTTTGCCCTTCAAAATTCACAATAATAAGTTTCAATATAAACAAAATATGAAACAAATTGGTCTGCTACTTGTCGTCCTGATTGAAATTCCCTTTAGAATTATACATTTATTTTTGTGGTACGACAACACTAATCGGCTTCCACTCGTAAAATTTTGTTTACGTTTTGTGTTTAATCAGATGTAATTATGATATATTCACATAATTCGATTATACATTTCATAAGCTTACTGGAAATAGTTTTATTTTTTTCTAGCTCTAGCAGTTGGTCAGCAATGAATATTTTTGCCAAGAAGATCGCGCCCGAGCATCGCGAATGTCGACTTTCTTTTTCGAGACGACTTTTATATAACCAGATAATTCTTTGTACCCAAATTATTTGTGTTTGTTAACTGAAGTTAACTTCAGTCAAATTAAATTAAATTTTTAGTTTCTACGGATTCGAGTTATAGACATGAACCTATATTCAGGTCAAGTTAAGGCAGTATGATTGCAGTCACTATCAAAAGAAATACGGCTTTGTTCTCATTACCGCTGCAAGCATAAAATGGACATATCGCTAGTTAGAGGCCGGCGTCGCAAATTACTATGCGACCAAAACAATCAGCCATGTAAATAATTTATAAGGGTACTAAACTGAGTTAAACTACGTTATTCCCAACTTAGAATATAAAAGGATTACTGAAACCTCCTTAAAAACAGAATAACCTTTGTTTGTCCTCCACAGCGTATTTGTCTATTTTTTGCAGAATTCCCTTAAGTTGGCTGACCTGTAAAACTGTCAAATGTCAATAGTTTTCCCGTCCATCAATAAATCAGTTGTCAGTCAGAACGTAAACAATGGTTGGACGTCCAGCCGGCAGAGCTTGGCTGCTGCTCGTCGGTACAGTCCCAGTCTGGTATTCACGTCAGCTACACGGACTAGTCCGTCGGGTCCTCTGTATGTTTTTGTCACGACACCCCGTAGCCAGAGGTTACGGGGCGCCTGGTCATCTGCTATAATAACTAAGTCACCGTCCGTTATTGGTCGAGTCGTTGGTCCGTACCATTTGTCCCGTCTTGTCAAAGTCGGTAGGTACTCCTTGAGCCACCGCTTCCAGACTAAGTCAGCAAGTCGTTGTCCTTCCCTCCAGTTTCGTCTCAGCAGGTCACCGTCACCGAAGCTTCCGAAGGGCTGGTCGAAATCGTTAGTTTTGGCCAGTAAGAAGTCATTTGGTGTCAAGGGCAAGTCGTCTACATGGTCGAGGGGGACGTAGGTTAGGGGTCGGGTGTTGACTATAGCTTCTGCCTCGGCAACCACCGTCTGTAGGGTCTGGTCGCTTGGAACAACCTCTTTCAGTGTCGCCTTCATAGCCGTTTTTATAGACCGAACCAGGCGCTCCCAGCATCCGCCCATGTGGGGGGCCTGCGGCGCAATAAAATGCCACTCGATCTGCCTGATACTTCCGTAGCGTAGTAGTTCCTCTTGATCTATCGCACGAACCGATTGCTTTAGCTCATTGTCTGCTCCCTTAAAGGTAGTTGCATTGTCGGACCACATCTGTTCCGGGCAGCCTCGTCTTGCAATAAACCGTCTTAGTGCCATTATCGCACTGCTAGTTGTCAGGTTGTGAACGAGCTCTACGTGTACAGCTCTGACCGTGAGGCAAGTGAACAAGGCACCATACCTTTCCTCGTGTCTCCGGCCAACCTTGACCGTCATGGGTCCAAAATAATCAAGTCCAGTAAAGCGAAATGCTCGTCCCCCGGTCTTGAGCCTTACGTCGGGCAGTTGTCCCATTAGAGGTGGAACTGGTTTCGCCTTGTCAATCTTGCATTTTTGACACGTATTCCAGGTTGCCTTCACTGCATTCCGACCGTTGCATATCCAAAATCGTTGTCTGACGTTGTTCAAAGTCATCTCTCGGCCAGCATGTCCCGCATCCTTGTGGTACTGTTGGAGTAGTAGCTTTGTAAAGGTGTCTTTTGGATGCAAGATCGCAGGATGTTTTGTGCCTTCGGCTACATTAGATGCTGTTATTCTTCCTGAAACTCGAAGAACATCATCGGCATCTAAGAAGGGTGTCAACTGTCGCAGAGAGCTCGTCTTGTCCACAAACTCCGTCGATAGTATCGAAGCAATTTCTCGTGAGTAATTCCGCCTTTGACTTTCTTTAACCCACGCAGTTTCAGCAGACCTCAGGTCACTGGCCGTGAGTTCGCCGGTTCGTCTGTTTCCCGAGCCTCTGGAGTTGTGGATGAAGCGAAAGATCCAGGCGGTGCTTCTGATTAGTCTCCAGTACGATGAGAACCGGCTGTTATCTGGCAGGGCTCCATTTGCTTCAGAAGTCAGTAGATTTACTGCCTTCACCTCAACGTCATCCAGATCTAGAGCTATGGACCTTTCGTCTTCCTGTGGCCATGACTCTTCGCGTTGTCGAAGAAAGTCGGGTCCTCGAAGCCATCTATCATTGCTGGCAATGACAACGTCCCGTGTGGCATCATCAGCGGGGTTCATGTCTGTCGGCACCCACCTCCAGTCACAGACGTCTGTCAGCTCAAAGACTTCGCTGACACGATGCGCTACAAAAGGCTTGAAACGTCCGGTCTCGGACCTAAGCCAGCTAAGGACAGTTTTCGAGTCCGTCCAAAATTTTATTTTATTAATTGGTAGTCCTATGTATCTCTTCAAAACCTGGGAGAGTCGTGCTCCCATCACGGCTGCCTGTAACTCTAGCCGAGGTATGCTCAGGACCTTTAGAGGCGCAACCCTCGCTCGCGCCATTATCATTGCTACATGCCATACTCCGTCGGCCTTTTTCCTTCTGAGATAAGCAACGCTCACAAAGGCCCTTGAGCTGGCATCGCAAAAGACGTGCAACTCAGCAGATGCATGCTTGTCATAGTTATTAGCGGACAACCAGCGCGGTATTCGTACCTCTGTCGTCTTGTTCAGCTCTTGCAACCAGGCTTGCCATCTGTGAAAGTGGCACGTTTCAATCTCATCATCCCATCCTATTTTGGACTTCCAAATGTCTTGAAGTAAGATGCGGGCCTGAACTGTAACATAGAGCAGAAACCCCAGTGGGTCAAACACGGACATGACTAGCTTCAAAACATCTCTCTTGGTCGGTCTTTTGAAGCCAGCGCTGATGTCGCAGTCAACTTTGTGGAACTTCAATAGGAAGGTGAAGCTATCGTCTTCGGGGTCCCAGTTTAAGCCTAAAACGCGTTCCATGGTCTCGTTCTTATCATCTGAGAGCATCTTTGCACTACCCGGTGCAAGCTTATCTTCGGGCAAATGTCCTAGAAGCCGTTTGGAGTTTGACATAAAGTTTCGCATGTTGAAACCTCCCTTAGCATGAATACTTATCACATCATTTACAACCTGTAGAGCCTCGTCGTACTCGTCAATTGAATAGATGAAGTCGTCGACGTAATGGTGTTCTACGATCGCGTCAACAGCCTTGGGGTGCGTGGTCTTGAATCTGGTCGCGTTCAAATTCTTCACGTACTGTGCAGATGACGGCGAACACACAGCACCAAAGGTCATCACATTCATGGCGTACTCACCACCGTCCCACAGAAGCCGCTGTGCTTGTTGGTCCTCTTCTCTGATGAGTACGCGATGAAACATCTCTTGAATGTCACCCATCACAGCTATCTTGCCGCAACGGAAACCTAAAAGGATGCCGGACATGCTGGCCGAGAGATGACTTTGAACAACGTCAGACAACGATTTTGGATATGCAACGGTCGGAATGCAGTGAAGGCAACCTGGAATACGTGTCAAAAATGCAAGATTGACAAGGCGAAACCAGTTCCACCTCTAATGGGACAACTGCCCGACGTAAGGCTCAAGACCGGGGGACGAGCATTTCGCTTTACTGGACTTGATTATTTTGGACCCATGACGGTCAAGGTTGGCCGGAGACACGAGGAAAGGTATGGTGCCTTGTTCACTTGCCTCATGGTCAGAGCTGTACACGTAGAGCTCGTTCACGACCTGACAACTAGCAGTGCGATAATGGCACTAAGACGGTTTATTGCAAGACGAGGCTGCCCGGAACAGATGTGGTCCGACAATGCAACTACCTTTAAGGGAGCAGACAATGAGCTAAAGCAATCGGTTCGTGCGATAGATCAAGAGGAACTACTACGCTACGGAGGTATCAGGCAGATCGAGTGGCATTTTATTGCGCCGCAGGCCCCCCACATGGGCGGATGCTGGGAGCGCCTGGTTCGGTCTATAAAAACGGCTATGAAGGCGACACTGAAAGAGGTTGTTCCAAGCGACCAGACCCTACAGACGGTGGTTGCCGAGGCAGAAGCTATAGTCAACACCCGACCCCTAACCTACGTCCCCCTCGACCATGTAGACGACTTGCCCTTGACACCAAATGACTTCTTACTGGCCAAAACTAACGATTTCGACCAGCCCTTCGGAAGCTTCGGTGACGGTGACCTGCTGAGACGAAACTGGAGGGAAGGACAACGACTTGCTGACTTAGTCTGGAAGCGGTGGCTCAAGGAGTACCTACCGACTTTGACAAGACGGGACAAATGGTACGGACCAACGACTCGACCAATAACGGACGGTGACTTAGTTATTATAGCAGATGACCAGGCGCCCCGTAACCTCTGGCTACGGGGTGTCGTGACAAAAACATACAGAGGACCCGACGGACTAGTCCGTGTAGCTGACGTGAATACCAGACTGGGACTGTACCGACGAGCAGCAGCCAAGCTCTGCCGGCTGGACGTCCAACCACCGGGAGTATTGGCTCCCAATACTGGAGGTGGGGATGTCGTGGCGTAAGGCCGGCAGCCTCCTTGGCTCGTTGGCCGGCGAGGCTAGATGTTATGACGGAAACAGTAAAGGAGGCCAGGACAGAACCATAGAGGAGGGAAGAGACCTATAAGACGTGAAAATAAAGGGGGTGACGAAAAAGTTGACTGGTTTCGCAGTATACTTTAAAAATTCTAAAATAGAAATTAAACTTCAGAGCCCGCCTCAAAGCTCAGTGTACACAGGAGAATGCCTTGCGATCTTGGAAGCTTGCTCGTTTATTGAAACCCATAATATAAGACAATCTTTAATAATTTCGGACTCCAAAAGTTGCTTACAAGCCCTCCAACAAAACCAATTTAAATCAAAAGTGCATAGTAATATTATTATGGAAATCAAAAATATCCTTTATAAATGTTCCCAAAAAAATTTTGCTGTAATTTTGGTTTGGATCCTTAGTCATTCTGGCATTATTGGTAATGATCACGTTG
This sequence comes from Argyresthia goedartella, assembly GCA_949825045.1. Classification (NCBI taxonomy): domain Eukaryota; kingdom Metazoa; phylum Arthropoda; class Insecta; order Lepidoptera; family Argyresthiidae; genus Argyresthia; species Argyresthia goedartella. The sequence continues at coordinate 3,790,499 of OX463815.1, forward strand.
ATGAGTTGGCTAAACATGCGGCCTTAGATAATAACAGTAATCGAAAGTACTTCTCTAACCACTGTTATGACTTGCTCAGCATTCCTGGTAAAGATCTTCAGAAGACTTGGTCAGATGTGTGGCATGAATCAAGTCGAAATAAAGGAGCTTTTTACGCTTCAATTCAACCAAGTATTCCAAGCAAACCATGGTTTTTCAATTTTAAAAAACTACCAAAGATATTAGTGACAATTTTATGCAGAATACGCTTAGGTCACTGCTGTTCTCCAGTGTTTTTAAAGAAGATAAAAATCAGAGATTCCTCCATTTGCGAGTGCGGCCTTGAGGATGGGTCCGTTGACCATATTTTCTTTAACTGCCCCATTTATGGCCTTGATTCCTTGTACTCCCTAATACCCTCAATCGGTCTCCCTATCCCTACTAATATTCGCCACCTTCTTTCTCTATTCCCCAACCCAAAGATAGTATTTTTATTAGCTAAATTTATCCATATTAACAAAATAAAATTATAATAGATATGTATCCGCTTCCTTCCCTTTATGTTATTGTGTTGTCCCTTAGTTTATCTTGTGTGTGTTATGTATATATTGCATGAAACTAAACGATAATGTAAAACTTTATTTCGGATAGACACCTACTAAAATGTATTCAGCCAATTTAAGATTTGCCCCGCGTCTCTTCACATGTGCCTCCACTACATGATACTGGCAGAAATTGTCTGGCAACAGCAGGACAGATTGCCATTAGTTAAAAAAATGAAATGAAATGTAAACAAGTATTGGTATTATAGTTTTTTAGTCTTCAAAAGTAATGAGTTATCCGATATAAAGTATTAGTGAAAACCTAAGATTAGAACAAAGTACCAACCCTAGTGTAATAAATGGGGTCAAGGTCCACTCAGGGAGAAAAATAGGCTGCCTAAAATCTTTAGCATTTCGGCAGCATTTATCGTGAGTATTCTACAGTTTTACAATTATTATTATTTGGTGATAAAAGGACGTATAGCTATAAAACAATGATTATTTTATAGTGAAGATTTATTTTTGACAGCCTTTTGCTCAACTTTTTGGAATGTGTTTGTTGTTGTGAATGTTCATTGTTCAATATTGAGTTTTTCTTGAATCTGTTGATTCGAGAAAAGCTCATCAACAAACACAGCAGTATACATAGTCGATTCAAGAAAAGCTCATCAACAACCACAGCAGTATACATAGTCAAGCAAGTTGCAGGGTACTATAAACAGACGAACATCCACCTACGCCTGCTTTTTGGATCTTAGCAAAGCCTTCCATCGTGAATCACACTCCTTACTGTGGGACAAAATGAGAAATCGAGGTGTCTCAGAAAACATAATCCACATTCTCGCACGTTGGCATCAGCAGCAGAAAAACATTGCCCGGTGGAACGGCATTCTATCACTTAATTGTGGAGTGAGACAAGGGGGAACATCTTCTCCAATATTATTTAATTTATATATGGACGAACTGAGCCAACACTTAGTCGACACAGGGGTCGGCTGTTATATGGATGGAGTTTGCGTAAACCACGTAAGTCACGCAGACGATATGGTCTTGCTCGCACCATCCGTCACTGCTATGCGGCGCCTCCTGAGTACCTGCGAGGCATATGCGCAAGAGACAAATATGTTCTACAACGCGACTAAATCTGTTTATATGGTGTTTAACTCCAAAAATACCCCGACCACAATTCCTCCTCTGCAACTCAATCAGCAAACACTTCAAAGAGTAGAAGAGACTAAATACCTCGGTCACATCATACTCTGATCTGAAAGATGATAAAGACATAGAGCGTCAACGACGCGCACTGTGCGTCAAAGGCAACATGCTCGCCCGGTGCTTCTCCCGCTGCAGCAAGGAGGTGAAGCGGCTGCTCTTCACTGTGTACTGCACCACACTGTACACGGCCGAACTGTGGTGCAACTACACAAAGGCCGAATACAGTCGACTTCGGGTGCAGTACAATAATACCTGGAGAGCCATGAACGGCCTGCCGCGCAGCTGCAGCGCATCAGAGATCCTGGTTTCGGCACGTCTGCCCGTTGGGCTGGGCCCGTGCGTCACGTGACTGCCGGCGCGGCCGCGCGCCTGCGCGCCTCCACCAACACCGTCGTGTGCGCCGTGCGATCTTGGCTCGCGAGCCCGATCCACAAACAGTGGGTCCAACTACAATCATGAAAGCAACATAGTCATTAACTTTAACTTACCTACTTGGAATGTTCAAATTTAAAGACTGATTAGTAATAAGAATTAGATTTACTGTCTGTTTGCACCGAACCTAGTTCCCTAAACTATTATGATTTTATTTTACTTACTTCTCTTTAAAATGTTTATGTTATGTGTTGCCCTAGTTTTCAATGTTTTATAATTTTTATATAGAAATGCTCTGTATTTCTGGAATAAAAACTTTATTATTATTGTTATAATTGATTTTTTTTTCAGAACCAACCAGCCTCAAGTTATAAAAATAAAACTGGCCAAGTGTATGTCGGGCTTCTCTCATTTAGGGTTCCATAACAAATGTAGAATGTAAGCATAACAATGGAATTTTAAAGAAAATATAAGATTTATCAATATTTTGGTATTTATTAGTAAAATGTACATAATAAAAACATTTATCACCAAATTTTAAGGACATACATATGTCAATGGGAAGTTTATTTTTTTTTGTATAAAAAGCTGACTTTGGTGGCTTTTCATTCCTTTGTATTCCAATATTATTAAAATAAAAAATCAGTGTTTATCAATACTGAGCGAGCTCTAAACAACGATCCTTTTTTATAACGATAATTTCTTAGCACCGCTGTTTAGGCGCATGACAGGCATGTACCATCTCATGTCGCACGTCTTGAAGCATATTTTGTTTTACAGGTGTGACATAAGACGGAAGATACTTTTCATGCGCCTAATTATTTTGGTCGCCTAATATATGGTTACATGACAGTCCCGCACACTCTCAGCCGTAGTGAGAACAAAGCCTATCATCATCATCATCGTCATATTTAGCCCACATAGACCCACTGCTGGGCATAGGCCTCTTCTCTAAAGCGCCAATCCTTCTCAAAGCTTTATCAACGATGAAAATCCTACTTGACGAGAACGTAATAATTCATTGTTTCTGATGTGTCAATAAGGGAGCTCCGACCAAATCAGCTTCGACATGAATTTACTGCGACATTACGGAGCTTTACTTCTATTTTTTTTACATATTACTTTTATATCTTGACCCGAGTTGAGTACCATTGTTTTCGAAGAAGAATATCGTTGAAAATTTGTCGTTTCGATGTAAAGTATTGTCGAAAGTATTTTCATAATTAAGACGCGTCGGTGCTGCTCCTTAGTGTAAAAGAAAAATCATGTCGAAGCTGAGTCTGCCGGAGCTCCGTTATGGCCTCGCAACTTACAAATCGCACTGATCGGAGAGAGAGAGAGAACCGAAGCGTGCCACGATTGTTCACCGGCTTTTCGGGAATTCTGTACTTGATACAAAGGATTAGGCCTCCGGACATAAACAACAAAGTGGTGTAGGAGGTTGTTTTGTCCGTGAGGACTCGGTCACTGTCAACAACTGTCCTATGCAATGAAATTATGCTGCGTTTGTTGAACAACCTTTATTACGCCAGCGGCATGGATTCTGGGGCTTGTGGCTTAAAACAGCCAATATTATCTTTTCCAAACATTATTATACAACTATACATCCTTGTTAGGGCTTATCCAAATTGTAACTAAGCCCTTTTTATAATTATAATCTGAAACACACTTTCAAATAAGAGATTGTCCAGTAATTAAAACTTCTACTAAATCCGAAATAAGTAAACCTTATTCTAGAGTTATGAGTGAGAAGTGTCATTAACCAAGATATATAAATGAGATTAGTTCAATACAGGTTGCGGGCCTGTTATCAGCTTGTCATGAATGTAAACTAATAAGTTTCTTTAATACATTTCTTTAATAAAAAATATATTTTTAATTTTTGTATTATTCTCAAGAAAAGTAATAATATGCACTAGTCTCTAACTGACTTTATTACATGGGTGATAATAAAGTTGATAATATATAATAGCTTATATATATAATACTAATACCTTGAACACTATTTAAACACATTGATCTAGCCCCAAACTAGGATTCCCTGTATCTTGGGTACAGGACAACGATACACATACTTACACAAATAAATATTATACTTAGATAGATAGACAACCGTGACTAGAGTACAAACACCCGTTCTCATCAAACAAATATTTGCCCCCACCGGTACTCGAACCCGGGACCCTTGGCGGTGATCGTGACTGAACATTTACTGCTCATTAGATCCATAACGAGATGTTCTGGAAAAAAAACACCTTAGATCCATTTCATAGAACTGGATAAAAGTTGTATCAGCTGAAAAAAAATATATCATTAGATCCACATTTCAAATTAATAGATCAAGTTGGAAAAAAATATTTCATCAGATACATAATGGATCTTAAGAGAATGATCGAACATTAAATATGTTATTAAAAGTAATAAATTATCTACCAATATCTTCTTTATACTAAAAATAATACTAGATATTAATATGTAACATATACATAAATAGATACAAATACATACTAATACTTAGCAAGGAAGAGATAGATAGATTTCATTAGTTCAGTACCTAATAAATCAACGGGCCTGCTGCCTGATTAATATCCTATATTTTTCAGTCATATAACTAATAATTTTAGGAATTCGTGAAAAGGAAATTATCAAATAACAATGGGCAAAATCTCTTGGTATTATTAGCGGCCAGTGACTTAACATATTTTTGTTTGTAGGCTGTTAATAGACCTGCTGTAGCCGCTTCTTGTAGAAAGTCTTGCTTGTGGTTATTTACTCGACTTCTTGGGTGCTCGATGTTCCACTTGTAGGTCATATGGAAATGGGACAAAATGCTCTTAAATATTAACTACATTCAGTAATTTTCACTCGGGAGGGTATCAAACATATGTGGGAATCACTATGATGAGCGAAGTTAAAGTCCAAACCCCAACATGAACTGTTTATGATGATTGGCTTTAATTTATCTTTCATTCTGCCAATCTATAATTACTTACTGTATTGTCACCTGGGGAGGAGCAACGAAAACCACTTTAAAACCGCTTGAGATAGCACAGAGATCTATTCTAAAAATTGCGACCTTTCGGCCTATCCTATATCCTACAAACGATCTCGGAGAGTGCAATGTTCTAAATGTAAGACAACTTTTTATATTCAGCAGAGTTATTCTTCAACAAAATAATACTACCTACATTGAAATCACTAAGCGACGCAAAGATCGTATTTGCTGTACTATAATGCCAAATTTCACCTTCACTAAAAGATTTTTTCCATACCTCGGTCCATTTCTTTACAACAAAATAAACTCATGCTTACCTGTATACGGGCTCACCCAGACAAATTGTCGGCAAAAAGTCCAGTCTTTTCTTGTCAACTTAACTTATGAGGAATCGGAAGCATTCATACATTCATAAATAAAATATAATTACTACATCTTTTAAATAGATCATGCACACTACATACACTACCGAACGCACACACATACAAACACACGCACACACACACACACACACACACACACACACACACACACACATATATATATAATAATAATTCTTTATTGCACAGAAAACACAATGGATAAAATATAACGAACAATATGCAAAGGTGAGCTTATTTCTAAAAAGAAATTTCTTACAGCTAACCTGTGAGGAAAGGAAAAATATTTATAGAGAGGTAGTCCTAGTGTACAATTAAGATTTAAAAGAAAGAAATAAAGTCAATATACTATCAGATAAATCACAATACATCCTACACATACTATAAAATAAATTAATAGAATACAATAAATACATAGATACACATACATACTATAAGATACCCACTATGCGGAAGAGAGGAGATGCAGTTTCAACTTTTTCTTAAAAGAGAACAAGGATGTGCAATCCCTAATAGCGCAAGGAAGTATATATATATATATATACAAGATATATATATATACAAACATACATACACACACTCAAGCTTACCTTGTATAAAACAAACTCTGTTAAATTATAATAAGTTAAATTTCTAATCTATGGTTATAGTTAAAGTAATAATTAACAAAAATAAAAGTAAAATCGTAAGTAAACATAAATATTAAAATAAACAAAGGAGGTTTAAAATAAGATTCGTTTTAAAACACATTCTAATCACCCTATGTAAGGGGCTGGGCCTGGTATTCCTTAATACAGATTATTACATAATCTAGATAGAATACCAGCTGGTCTCACATACTAAATGTACTAAAAGGTCTATTATGTATTTGTTTGACTTTGTTTGCTTACTGTACATTTCTTTTTGAAATAAAATATATTTCATTTGATTTGATTTGATTGGCACAATTATAACTAACTAACAATACATACAAGCTATGATACAAGCGAGCGACAAAAGCGAGAGAGAAGGTATCGAGATGCGACATAGGTCCAGCCCGCAAAAGATTTCGTATGCTACAGGCGTGGGCGCACGCAAACTGGGACCAGGTTCCTCGACGCAGCCCCCCGCCCCTCCTTGCGCCCCGTGGTGCATGGATGAGTCTCCGCTGTGGCGCGTTCCATTGTGGGCTATGCACAAACAAATCCATCTACACATCCTCAACGTCTCATATTTCTAAATTAGCAGCTTATAATATGGCGCCGAATGCATGACTTGCTTGGGGCGCCTACGTGTTAAAAGCCAGCACTGACGATCTTGAATTTTTTTAGTTAGCCTACAGAACTTTTGAGGGGTCGCATACACAAAAAGATTGAAAACGCTGCCTTTTGCCGTGGTAAATGATAATTTCTAAGTCCTTGAACATTAATTACAAGCAGACGAGATGCCAGGAAGTAATATAAAGGTAAGGGGGCCCTGAACTTCACGTTGCCTAGGGGCCGCGATATTGTTATTTCGACTCTGTGATGAAGTATCGTGAATTTTTCCTTGAACTTCTTAGCTATATCTGAATAGTTCTATCATGTTCTACCTATATTATGTATAGGTAAATTTATTCTTCGTTGTAAGAGTTCATCTACCTTACCCTTTAACTGGTGACTCGGGGTCTCACAGGCCCAGCGGCGTCAGTAAAACATCATTTTACCCTCTTCCCCGCGCTTCCTTGGGCTTAGCGCCTAGAGTAGCTTCGAGTTTAGCTGCGTCCAAGCCATAGAAGGAGATAGCCGCGTCGGATAGGCTCAAATCAGTCAGATGCATCGACGTAAAGTTCGGAAGCGGTCTTTCAGACCCCATGTCACCACTTACGTAACTTTTGAACGTAATTTTGCTGCATTGTTTTTTCGTATTTTTTCCAAGAACAGGTCAAACACCAGGAAACGCTGCTGCAGTTCTCTGCCTCAATTAAGGCGCAAATCAAGTTACCAGTTTGATTCGTGTCAGAAACATGTGTGCTTGCATTGTGCAAAACCGTTATGCCCAGATTGCATATACAAATTGGCAAAGATTAACCATTGCCAGTTTCGTGAAATTACACTTCTGATTAGAGTTGTTTTTTTAAGTTCATTTTTACTTTAATTTTATAGAAAAATGTGTTTTTTTGTTGAAATATGTTGTTTTTTTTTTTTTGTAATTTGTGAACTCCTCTCTAGTTTTTTGGTTATAAAGACGACATACATTAAAATGGCAAGGTCGTTATAAAAAATTTATATTCAGAGTATAGTAGTTTGTTTTATTTTATCCTTCAATATATCATAACACTCTTTTTTAATACTGCGGCTAGCAACCACACTTAATTTTTATGATTTATACCAGATACCGCAGTGCGCCTCTCAGGTCTTTTGTCACCAGTTACGTCACATAAAAATCATGTCACCAGTCAAAGATTACATATACAATTTATTAACAAAATACCACTACAAACTTGGAACCCGGACGAAATAACATGCATAAATTTAATTTAATTAATTATTTAACTAAGCCTACAGCACAAATTCAAAAATAATATAAACAAAGAACTTAAACTAGTCATAGGCCAATGAAAGGCTTTCATTTTTTAGGCCGAACATAAAATGGCAGTAAACTTAAACAATTTATAAAACAATTTAGAAGTACCGGGTACAGTCCAATAGGAATGGGAAGGGAATGTGTTTAGGAGTGTGTTTGTATGTATGTGTTAAGTCAATGTGTGAGTGATAGATACAGATATATACATATAGTCGCAACTGTATAATGAGAGAGAAAACCTCAGCACATTTGATGTTTGCTGTCTTTCAGCTGGAGCATTAAGTGCCCCCTGAACTGGCCGCGTGACAGGTGGAAGATGTCCAGATCTGCAAAGTGTGTGTTGTACGTTCTTGGCAGGCGGCAGCTGGGAGAATTGGCCGCGTAGTTAGTGTGGGCAAAGGGTACATGTAGGAGTGCAGAGACAGCGTGTCGGGTTCGAGTAGTAGGTGCCCTAAGTCGTAGCAGCTCATTAACCAGCTCGGGGCAATCAACATAGCCGTGGTAGACGCTGTGAAGGAGCTGCATGTCCAAGATACTACGCCGGTCCCTGAGGCTGTGGAGGTTGTGGTGATGACACGATGCAGTGTAGTCATCATTCACAAAATTGCCGCGAAAGTTTAGGTGCCTAATAAATTTGGTCTGTATGCGCTCTATCATGTCCCCGTGCACTGCATACTGTGGGTTCCAGGCAGTGCTGCAGTACTCGAGAACACTTCGAACATAGGCATAATATAGTATGCGCACACAGCTCACATCCGTGAAGGGCTTGCTCACCCTTAAGATAAATCCAAGGTTCCTATAGGCCTTCTTAGTGATTGCCGCTATGTGATTCTCGAAGGTTAGCTTGGAATCCAGCAGGACACCCAGATCTCTCACGGAGTCCACCTTCTGGATTGGGATGTTGTTAAGTAGGTAAGTGTGGACGATTGGCTTAGTACGCCTGGTGAAGGAGATGGCATTGCATTTAGCTGCATTAACGTTTATCCTGTTAATATCGTAATAGACTGACAAGCGATTCAAATCCTCTTGCAATCTGACGCAGTCTTGTAAGGATTTAATATTCATGAAGACTTTTTTGTCGACAGCGTACAAGAGGAAATTTGAGTGCTTAAAACAGTGTCCGATATCATACCGGTACGCAACGTAAAGTAAAGGGCCCAAGATAGAACCCTGGGGTACGCCGGATGGTATGCAGGTACGGTCAGACCTACTCTCTCCGATCACAACTGCCTGACTTCTTATTATTAACATATGATTCGGTCCAGCGAAGCAGATCCCCCAGTATTCCAAGTCTTTCTAGCTTGCGAAACAGTATGACGTGGTCCACTCTATCAAACGCTTTCTCGAAGTCAGTATAGACTGCGTCTACCTGACCTCCGTTGTCCATACCTCTTAGAACCACATTCACAAATAAAGCCAGGTTGGTTGTTGTAGATTTCGAACGTACAAAGCCATGCTGGTCACCAGGGATATTGCGTGAGATATTGTCGTATATTTGTTCATGCACTACACGTTCCCTGACCCTTTATGTGGGCATCCTTAATTTTGTCCCAAACGTAACAATAAATCACGTGTCCGCGTCTTAAGTTAATCAAGGTCAAATGTGTCAATAAATGTTTTTTTCGCAAACACGGGTCCATTACCGCACCTACGCGCAATGCATCGCGGTTTTCAACCTTATGCCATTGTAATAAAATTCAAAACCCATAATGAAAAATAGTATTACTATAAACGCCATGGGAGGTGAGTCCTTAAGAATTCCCAAATTAAGGGTTTAAACAAGTTTCCAGTTTATGATCTCGCATCCGGAGGTGAAACTCTAAACAGCCTAGGCTACCTTCCAACCTACAATTTGACTTTATAGTCAAATTGTAGGTCGGGGGGTAGACCAGGCTGTTAATATAATAATCTCATCTTAGGGCCTGTTTCTAAATGTCCGGATAAACCCTATCTGATAGATAAATCATCAACATTGTATGTAAAATCACAACTTATCTGTCACATAGAGATTTTCTGGACGTTATAATATTATTGTGCACACCGGGGGCCATAGATGCAATCCGCAGTCATCGCATTTTAAATTATTTATATAAATGTATATGACACCGTATTGGCATGTGTGGCCAATAGAAGCACCTTCCAACAGCATCCAATTACAAAATTGGTTCAGTCTGCATGTCCAAATTTGCGGCCACCTAAACAGGACATTAATCCATTTGCTCGAAAAGAGAGTTTTCCAAGCACCCAAATCGTGCAAAAAGTGCCACTTTTCCTATCTAGTATTTTAACTGTTAAGTTTTGTTGTAATTTAAAGGTATAATAACACTTATTCTTTATTAAATGCATTATTGATTATTTTCTGTTAAGGGGGATTAATTTGTCAATTATATGTTTGGTAACCTTATGCTGAAGTGTCCGGGGTTGATGGTCTAAGAGGGCTTTTTACGGTTAATCACCTGGTGGGCTACACATCACTCAGATTTCTCTGGATTGATGCTGGCAAACAGCACGACCATTTATTTTCACGAGAAGGCTCAATCCCACACATCAGTCCCTAACCGTCAAGCTAGAGATATTTGCGGGTGAAAAAATAATTAATATTTACATTTGTAGTTGCATCCCAATTCCAAATTTCAAATGTGTTTATTACTGTAGATATTTACATATATTTGGCAATCGTATTTTTTGCTAATTCTCTACATTGAACCACTGTGGGAGAAGAAGGGCGTAGAAACTCCCACAGATTGATTTTTAGATCTCTTTTAAAAATTGCTTACATATACAAATAATACTAATAAATAATTACAAAATTATTAACAGCAAGGTCTGTGTTGAGCCAGATTAACCCCATTCAGTTCCGTCATTTAAGTTATCTTGAACATTGTAATATCCCTTTTTCGTCAAAGTCACTTTACCATGGTTTTTAAATTTCTCAAATGGCAATTTCAAGATCTCCAGAGGTATCTTTTTTTAGTAGAGAATGCATGGATGCTTGAAAAAATTGCTAACCTTCACGAGTCTTAACCAGGGCGCAAGTAGTCTGTGATTATTTCTTAGGTTAACATTACAGCTATCGCTAAGTTTGGAAAATGTTGTAAGGTTCTTGCGTACATCAATTATATTTTTGAAAATAAATTGACTAGCTACAGTCAATTTCATTAAAAAGCTCTCTTAAGGAGTCTGTGCATTTAAAATTATAAATTGCTCGAAAAGCTCTTTTCTGTAAAATAAATATAGTTTGAATATTGCTGCTTTCCCCCACAACTAGATACCATAGGACATGATACTATGAAAGTAACTAAAATATACTAGCCTAGACGTAGCCACAGCCGTGTTTAGTCTGATGTTCCTAACAGCGTAAGCCGCAGAACTTAATTTACCAGCTTATTAATCTATCTGGGGTCCCCACTGTAATTTGCTATCAATGGTTATTCCAAGAAACTTTGTGCTATTTACTAATTCTAACGTGCTGTTGTCAAACACTAAACTGGTCTTAACTTGCCTGAAATCTGGAAGTGAGAATTTGATACATTTGGTTTTACCAGCATTCAAAAATAAATTATTAACTGTGAACCAATTCAAGGTTAAAGATAATACTCCATTAACATCATCAAATTCTTCTTTTTGTCTTTCAATTTTGAAGATTAGAGAAGTGTCATCAGCAAACAACACCATGTCAGTCACTTTTTCCACCAAAAAAGGCAGATTGTTATTATATACCAGGAATAAGAAAGAGCCTTATATGGAACATTGTAGAATGCCAATTATTACTCCCGATCCATTAGATTTAACACCGTTGACTTCTCGCTATTGAATTCTATTGTTTAGGTATAATCTTAGTAGATCCAATGCTTTATTTCTAACTCCGTAATGATTTAATTTCATTAGTAGCAAGCATATCATGATCAACACAATGAAATGCCTTTGACAGATCGCAAAAAACACCGATAGCATCCTGTGCGGCTTCCCATGCAGAATAAATATGAGATATAAGGGTAATACCTGCATCCGTAGTCGATTTACCCTTAGTGAAACCGTATTGTTTGGTGTAGATTTGTTTTGTACGGTTGAAGTGTGAGAACATTTGATTGAGTATAATCTTTGTAACGCTTGGAATTACCTTAGGGATATTCGGCTACAGAAGTAGAGTCGCAGGTCAATGAAACCACAAGTTAACACAATAACTACATAATGTCTGTTCCGAATAACAACAGGTAGATTGAGTAAGCGCGCACTGATTAAAACAATTTCCGTTCAGCCAGACGTCTTTGGCGAGGCGGTCTCAGGCCGCAGAAGTAGCCACAGCAGCGGTGGAAAGAGCCGGCACCGAAAACTCATCTGCGCCGTCTTGTTTTGTGGTTATTGATCTTGGAAGACACAGAAGTAAGCTTAAGCGCGGGAAACATCACTTGGTGGGAACCTAGTCAGGGTCCAGTGTTCTTATTAGCAGCAAGCGCAAAAGTAAGCTCAACTGGCAGCTAGACTATCCTATAAGATTTAATATAATACCAGCACAGCTCTTGTTTACAAATAAGCATAAAAAATGAGAACTCACCCTAGCGGGAATAACCAGGCACTTAAATAATTAAAATTGTAGGCGATGCAACCGGCTAGGTGTGAGATCTATTTTGGAAAGCTATGGAATAATTTGGAATTCTGGAAAACATTATGAAGACGTTGGATTGAAGTGAGAGGGGAGTCAACATTAACGGGGTACGCATGTCGCAGCTCAGGTTTGCGGATGACCTCATTCTCATTGCCAAAGGTGTCTTAGATCTCCAACACATGCTTGCAGAATTGCACGAAGATTCCCTAAAAATTGGTCTCAGGATGAACATGTCCAAGACTATGACGAGTCGCCTACTAAATGTGCCGGCCATTGTTGACAATGACACCTTACAGGTGGTCAGCGATTATGTCTATCTTGGACACCGTTTATCCTTTGACCGAGATGCACAGGAGAAGAAGATCGGAAGACACGTCGGATTAGGGTGGGCTGTTTTAAGGCAGAATGCCTGAAGACCAAGGTATATAAACAATGTGTCTTTCCCAACCTCACATAGCCGCTTGAGTGAGTTTGGGATAGCGCGCTATCCCAGCATTTTTTACCCGTAGAATGCGCTGGAATACTAGAGTTCGCTTCAATTCGGCTTTTGCGTGACGACACATTGACGAAAAACTTTTGTTTCTTTAATACCAATGCATTTTTAGTTAGGGCATGAATGCTATCTCGTTCTTACTGAACTAGGCTCAATGAAATTAAATACAACAATTGATTCCAACAATCTTCACGTTAAAAAATAATGATACATTCAGTTCAAATTTCGAGTTGTGTTCTGTGCTTGTGTGTGTAAGTGTTCATTTTCCTATAGAATAATAACAGTATTTTGGAAAAATACAGAAAGATGAACTTACAAACTGTTTTTGTGCCATATTTAAGAAGTATTGTCACAATTTTCGAACACAAGTTTCTTCAACAGGTAAGTCAGAAATGTTTTCTTTTTTTTTGATGAAAGTGTCGTGTTTTATGTTATTAAGAAGCCAATATGTTGAAGAACCATTCAACACTAGTTTTCTGTAAAAATATTCCGGAAATACACTCTATTAAAGTTGTAAGAGACATAGTTTCTAAAATTAAAATTCCAACGGCCATTTTGTCAAATATTAGCGACAGTTTAAGTCTTTTTAATTAAATATTTTTTATCTACTTAATGTAAGTTTATATTTTTTTCATGTGTATTAATACAGAAATCTTTAAAATACATAAAACAAGGAGGTTATCTATTTAATTTTTTAGATATGATTTCTTATATTGTACCACTCCATTTTAGGTTTGATGTCTATGTTTACAGATATGTATCACAGTACAAGAGTCTTTAATACAATCAATGCTTATACAAATATAATGTTTTGTTTACGAGCTGCAACAAAAACAATACTTCACGCTGTGTTATCATGAATCTAAGACATAAATAATGAGATATAAGACATAAGACATTTTTTATTGGTAAAAAATAATTACAACTCATTAACATAAAATAAATAATTGGGAGTAAATATTACAGTCGTCACATTATCGTAAGATAAGATTCATGTATAACCAGTCGCCTGTGGCGGCCATTTTGTAACTTTCGCCGTGTCGGTGGGAACCGGAGAAGGAATCCCACACATCAGGAAATCTGAGCGCCGATGTTTAGTTTTTGTTGAAATTCTCCTATTCTAGTTAGAATTAAGATAAGTTCTAATTAGAATATTACTCTAAATGGAATTATTTACCCTTTTTCCTTTCCACAACGCCTTTATTTCAGTTTTATAACAGCTAATATGTGTTACTTAATATGAAGCTCCCTGTTGTACTTATTTCTGTATCATTTTTAAAATAAAGCAAGATTTGGCGGTAAAGTTTAGTTTTATTTATGCGGTATAATGTATAGAGCTAAAATAATCTCAATCACAGATAGTCTTTATACATTTATTTATCAATAGAGAACTTTTTCGATAGGTACAAAAATAGGGCCCATTAGAAGTCAGTTTTATTGAGAAATGAGTGACCACAGAGTATAAATACATTCATTCATTAGATAGCCCAATTTGAATAGGTTAGAAAGAAATCGGACCAACATGAATGGTGCAACGGAAGTAAATTAAAACCCTATACAGCAGTACCGGAGACGGGTGCTCCACACACAGGCGCCAGAGTGACAGATACCGGAGACGGAATCCCACACATCAGTGGTTAATTCAATATTATTTTAATTTTATAAATTTTTACATATTCAATTTATTATTAAATTGAATATTGGAACAATTTTGCTGGTCAATATTCTATACTTATGTATGGGCCCTGTCCTTTATGAATTCCTCATAGGTATAAAACGACTTCTCGACGAGCCATTTTTTTATTTGTATTTGAAGTTACTAAAATTAAAATTCCAACGGCCATTTTGCCAAATATTAGCGACATAATACATGTATTTTCGAAAATAAATTGACAAGATACAGTTAGTATGTCAATTTCTTTAAAAAGCTGTCTTAAGGAGTCTATGGGTTTTAAATTATAAAATGCTCAAATAGCTCTTTTCTTTAAATTAAAAATTGTTTTTATTATCCGCTGCTTTCCCCCACAACGAGATACCATAGGACATGACACTATGAAAGTAAATAAAATATGCTAGCCTAGATGTTGCCACATCCGTGTTTTTTATGATGTTTCTAACAGCGTAAGCCGCAGAACTTAATTTATTAGCTTATTAATATATCTGGGGTCCCCACTGCAATTTGCTATCAATGGTTATTCCAAGAAACTGCGTGTCATTTACTAATTCTTACGTGCTGCTGTCCAACACTAAACTGGTCCCAACTTGCCTGACATTTGGAAGTGAGAGTTTGATACATTTGGTTTTACCAGCATTTAACAATAAATTATTAACTGTAAACCAATTCAAGGTTAAAAGATAATTCTTTATTGACATCATCAAAATCTTCTTTTTGTCTTTCAATTTTGAAGACCAGTGAAGTATCATTAGCAAACAACACTATGTTAGTCAATTTCTCCACCATAAAAGGCAGATCGTTAATATATACTAGGAATAATATTGGGCCTAATATGGAACCTTGTGGAACGCTAAATTTTACTCCCGATTCATCAGATTTAACACCGTTGACTTCTGCCTGTTGAATCAAAGATGCAACGCTTTATTTCTAACTCCGTAGTCATTTAATTTCATTAGTAGCGTATCATGATCAGAACAATCAAATGCCTTCGACAGATCGCAAATAACATCGATAGCATCCTGTGCCGCTTCCCATGCAGAATAAGTATGAGATATAAGGGTAATACCTGCATCCGTAGTCGTTTTACCCCTAGTGAATGGTCTCAATGGAAGACCAGCATTGATTGTTTGCATTCAGAAAATGCTGAGTTAAGACTGGCTTGTTATAGGTAACACTCATATGTACCTAGGTGTTGAATTTTTGTTCCCCTTTTCGTTAACAAATAAACTTCTTTCTTTCTTTCTTTCATATTACATCCAACACGATTCTTACCTAAAGACAAAAAACAAGTTGTTGAACTAATTTTAATTAAGAACTAAGTTAAGAGCGAAACTCCTAGTCATTCAAATTTTGGAAATGTGAGGCGATTACGAACAGGGGCAACTTTACTTTTGGCCATTAAAAGGTGAACGGAGCAGACATCATGGAAATCAACACATCTTAAATATACGGCTGCGGCATAACCCGCTTCATAAAAGTCACAAAAACCTTGAAGGATTTAAGTAACAGCACTAATTGGAAAAACGCGTCGGGGATCGCTTATTGTGGGATATGTACAAGATTTTGTGTAAAGGAAGCCCACTTCTTAGCAAGATCGATCGGAATTCAGGGGTTCATCTCGGTGTTACACCCCACCCCGGTGAAAGTAGTAACCTCAAGACTTTTTGGAGAAGATCTTGTTTATCAACCCAGACCTGAAAATGATCGCTAGGTTTCGAAGGAAATAAAACAATTAGCTTGGTATACAAATGTTATGTGTTTGTGTTTGGTTTTCCATGAATAATAAATATGTTGGTTAAAAGGCCCCCTACCAAATTACTTTACAAGTAATCTGGACCGGGTACAACAAACATTGCTTTAAACTCCTTTGCCGAGGCTAACGCCTGTTTAAAAACTGCTTCCATTTCCCAGTCAAACATAAGCTGTACACCTATGCGAGATGGCTTTGTTTAAAGGGATACTTTTTCTGGATGAGGATAGGTCAGGTTAGCTCTTTAACCACTACCTTATTCATTTGACTTCTGGATCTCAGCTTTTGAGGAATTTCCTAGCCGAAGTTCCCCGTTTCAGAATCGTGAGATAGTTTTTCGGATTATATGTGTTGCCCTAATAGATTCATTCCTTCTTGATCGTATAGTGGAACATCTCCTTCAAACCCTTTCTATTTGGACCTTGCACATGTTACCCTAGGTGTGTCAGTAAATCGTCATATTGTCTCCTAGTCTGGACTCAAGAGAAGCGGCGAGAATAATTTTGATTTTTAAGGTTCTTCACTTGACAGGATCACCTGAGCCCAGATTTGTTATTTTTGTTCTTTTGGACTTCTTGACAGTCAGGAACATCAGAACTTAGATTTGTCAGAATTGTTCTTTGTCACTTCTTGCCTCTCGTGAACCCATGTTGGTCAAGGTTTGTACGGTCATGACTTCTTGCCTCTCGATAACCCATGTTGTTCAAATGTGGTCGGTTATAACTTCTTGCCTCTCAGTATCCCAGAATAGTAAGGTTAGGTCGTTTATGACTTTTTGCCTCTCGGTAACCCAGGTTAGTCAAATGTGGTCGGTTATGACTTCTTGCCTCTCGGTAACCCGGGTTCATGAGGTCTGTTCGGTTATGAACTATTATGGTTTCCTTCCCTGTTGGTCCTTGGGGTAGTTTGTCCTTGGAGTCTTTTTTTCTCATCAAAGAGGCACTTGTTAAAACTTATTTAATTTATCGAAAAAAGAAGATTAACCTCTGGTCGCCCCAGCCGCTCGGCGCTAAAACAGCTCTAGCCCCAGGCATACAAGTGGCCCACACGGCGCGCGCCACTTGACTGCCATATCAAGTGATTATGATGGAATGGTAACTCTTAGAACTATGAAAATTATACATCTTAGTAGCTAATGAAAGCCTCTCTTACTCATTGCGAAGAAAATGTCACTGTGACCTTAGTTAATTTTTGTACCGACATCAGAATCACAGACGTCTATGAAAATGCTCTCTCTCGACACAAATCTAGCCGACATGAGAAAAACAACAACAACAACATATACGTTTTATTTGACACTTTCGTAATCTACACAAGATTACATTTTCAAAACAATAAAAACATTAGCGTATTCTTATAGAAACTGTTCAATATTTCAGCGTTTCAAATTTTCATAAAATACGGAAAGAAACCATATCCACATCTATAGAACCGTTTGCAATTTTTTTTTTAATGAATGACCATATACATTATACCGGATATAAAAGTCTGGCTCATTGGCCGTCTACACACACTTCAACCTTGCTAACACGATAAAAATTGCCAAAGAGATACAGGTTTTTAAAAAGTTGGTGTCGGGAGCATCATATGATGCTTGGGGCACGGGGAGGTTAAGAGGGAATTATCCAATGTGTTATGTGTGCCGTTCTTAATTCTGGCGCATTTCTGCTCCAAGGATAGTAAAGCCCCTTGAACGATGGCTCCTAGTTTTCTTAGTACTCTTTTACGTAATATCGTGTGGTAGGTTATAAGAAGCGTATGTAGGGGTTGTGTTCTACCTCATGGTTGGTTTTGATAATTTAGTGCTACCTCAAGTTTGGATTTCATTATTTAGTTTTCATCCTCCTCCTCCATCTCTCATCAGCCCCATCTGAACTTCCAATGAGGGTCTGGTCCAAATCGACTCGCCTATCTAGTGCCAAACTCAAACTCTCCTGAACCCTCAGTAGGTTTCCGATCATCTTGCTCGATACAAAATAAACGATAATTTAAAGTGTTACGTAACTTGCCAAGTCTCCTGAATCTCGGCCAGGACTTTCAAGAGACTGGCTCAACCATACTGATCCGTACCACCAAGGAAATAAAGAGCTCTAACGAATTCTTTTAATAACCTTATCGGTATTTATTTAAAGGCTTGTATTTCTCCGAACGAACCTACTCCTAAATTTATGGGTTTTAGAGTTGAGGTTTTCAGTTCACAAATACAAAAAAGCCATAGCTGTCGCATTCCACTTCTCGATCAGAGCTTCTATTATTGGTTACTTTCCGCTTTTTTCTCCTGACCTACGCTAATTCTAATGTCCTCTCCATGCGCCCGACAAACCGTTAGTCCTTCATCCACCAAATTATCCTTTGTTTCCATTCTTTCTCTGATTTCCAAATATTTTTGTTTCTCTTCTTTTTATTGCATTTAAAATAAGTGGAAAACAAAGGGAAGGAGTTCGGAGGTCTAAAACGTAAGACCTACAAGGTGTGTGACGTTGAAGCTATAATTGTGCTTTCGATGACATATGAGGTTGTGTACTGTTACACTGGGTAAGGCCAGACAACCACAGACGTTGTATAGAGCCCTTGGCTTTGAATTCAACGGGCACAATACACCTACAGGAATCATACATTCAGGCTTTCTACGAAAAAAAAATTCTCTTAGTGCTAACTGACTCAAGCTTATAGGAAGATCAAAAGGTAAAGACATAACTTGTATGGTTGAATTGGGCTCCTAACACTGCGTTCGCTTGGGTGTTATCACAATCTTCAAATGTAATTAGGATGTTGTGGAGGAAATGGTGAACACAGTAAAACTTTGAACAGCTTATATTTCGAAAAACCTACACATTGTTACTCAAAATGGAAAGTGACATTCATTGACAGTGGTGTGTCCGGGCGTCTCGCGCGAATAGCATAGACCGACTGACTCATCATACGTCACACACACCAAATTAGAAAAGCAGCGAACGGCCGCAGTTTAAACTATCCTCATGTTTAAAATCCTTAATCTTCATACAACATTATTAAACAGCATCTAGCAATGCCAAAGTACAATATATGAGCACGTCGCTAACATTTCCCCACCCGGAGTGCTGCCTCAGCACTCAATACCCATTGGAATACGAGCGACACGCGAAGCAGAAAGTTTCAAAGTTCCAGATTTCGTTTTTACTTCGACCATCCTTATGCGGCCTTCTTGACCAGGGTAGACCTGCTGCATAACACCCTTCAGCCAAACGTTCCTTTATGCAGCTGGATCTAATATGAGAACAACGTCGCCTTCCTGCAGAGGTTCTTGTTCTTGGGTCCACTTGGTTCTCGTTCTCAGATCTGGCAAACTTTCAAAAGAAGATTAATGTTTTGTTTTTTGAAAATTAATAGAAGAGTAAAGAGCGCTTTTTTTACTTTGTATTATTAAGTGTGATAATGAAGACTGATACTAATAATAATGACTACAAATATATATGTCTAAACATGTGAACGTTTGTTAAATTTTCCATCAAATGTCCCTAAAAAACTAAAAAATCCATTAATCCTCACGATCGTGAGTGTCGCAAGTTGTACGTGAAACTCACGATCATGCGGGTTAAACTGTGGGTTAACTTTAGTATTTTTAGACATATTAAAAAGCTTACAAAAAGGTTTCAAATATAATTTCGAAAAAAAATAGGGCGGTCGTAAAGGTTTTATGCAGTGGTATTCAAC
The DNA here is from genome assembly GCA_949825045.1 of Argyresthia goedartella. Classification (NCBI taxonomy): domain Eukaryota; kingdom Metazoa; phylum Arthropoda; class Insecta; order Lepidoptera; family Argyresthiidae; genus Argyresthia; species Argyresthia goedartella. Next base: position 3,810,743 of record OX463815.1, read on the forward strand.
TCGTAGTTAAGATGAGGATCAAAAGGAGACTCATGTCATAGAATAAGTTTGTATCGATGATCGTCAGGATGGGTTCAAGTCATTCTAAACATCATTTTGATGTCGGAAAAATACACTGCTTCATGTCTTCGGAAGTGAAAAAGGATGTGACAAATATCACTTTGTAACTTTGTGCCTATATGTTAACACTGATTAAGGGACACTCCAGACGAGGTTCGGTTACTGCCATCAAACACACTCATATTTTGGAGTTATCACCGAAGGCTTTGAACACACCATTATGAGGAATGTGATAGTGCTCAAATTTTGAAATACCACAGGCAGACACACTCATGTCATTTAAATCTAGATACTCTATAATAAAAGCTCTATGTTTCTCAAAAGTCTCTTTTCTAAATTAATAAATCGCTTTTCAGCCGCAGTTCTTGAATCACCTAGCTTGGAATGGTCGAGTAGGAAAGAAAGCAGCACCATAAACTGGCTATCAAAATGTCGGCAGGTTGTACCTTTAAATATTGACTTACACTCTATATCTAAAGTTTTAATATGGGGGTAGTCGAGGGGTTTCTTTAACCATCCAAAAAATATCTACAATTCAGGATAGGGATATGCCTGTCAATAGCGGGTCTACTGTCTCAAAGTTACCTGGAATATGATATCCAAAAATAGTTCAAAGGGCTGTTCAGATCTGTTCAGATCAGTTGCTGTCTCTTTTTCTTTTACACGCAATGGGTTTAGATTGAGCATTGTTAGTAAGGATGCCATTGTTGTAGACCTCATGGCTCCTGTGATCTAAGATATGGCAATCATTGTACCTTGTCAAGCAAATTTTTCGTCGTTGCTACTCCTGTTCTTTTCCACCAAACAATTGATCCGTATATAATTTTTGGTAGAATGATTGCCGTGTAGATCCAATGGACGATCTCTGGCTTCATTCTTCATCTGTTCGACTCTAATGGCCTGTGACTTTACGTACTTCTTCCAGTCTTGTACATTTCAACGTAATGGAAAGAATTTCAATATTTTTCCGTTTATTCGTGAGGAATAGTAGCTTTGTTTGCTCCCGGTTTATATCAAGTTTTTTTTTATAGAAAGTACCGTAGGACCTTTCCTATTGCATTCTTCATAATATCAGTATGGTATTTAGCACTTGTCTATTGTAACAATAATTTTGAGGATGGAGCATCCTCAGATTGGGTTACCTACTTGAGTGCGAAAGCCGTATCATCGAATTTTGTTACATCGAAAACCTTTCATCGATATCTCTATACTGCGAGAGCTTAGTCATTAAAAGAATCTATTTGGATCACAAAAGGGTTTCTCTTACATTAAATAATCACCTACGAATGCCAGAAAATAACTTGCTCAAATAATCAAAACTCCGCATCGTCGTTTATTTTTATCATTTGTTTAAACATTGGTTGCAATATCCATACAAGCAGTCTTTTTAATTACTGTTATAAACAGTTTCCACAATCAAAGCATTTATATAGGCTGCATTTAATTAAGTTAATTATTCCTTTCTTTTTTAGAGCTATTGTCTTAGTTTTCGCATTCGTATGTGTTTTACCAAGGTACATTAGTCTTCCATCTACTGTTGGTCAGACTACGTAGAATAGTCGATGTTTGGATTCGATCCTCCGTTTTGAAAGCTTTGAAAAGATTTGACATCGATTCCAAAAGGAAGCGTTTTTGTAATTTCACTTGTCCTTTCCATACGGTTTATTTTTTACCAGTGGTAATTGTTGATACATTATCTTATGAAGAAACTTTTTATTTTCTTTGTGTGCTCTGTGTTTCCACTCCGCACATTTATTGTTGTTTTATGACCAAACTTTCTTTATTATTTATCCTTTTGTGATGCTTCAATGTTGTTGAATATGCTTTTTAATAGGCTTTTTTCTGCTTCTCGCTTTAATTTTCTTGTATTTTTATTGAATAGCACTGGTTTACATTTTGTATTTTAGTTGGATTTCCTCATCTTCTATTTTAGGTTCTTCTTCTTTCGCTAACGTGATTTATTTTCCTTGCGCTGAGCTCTCTTCTTATATTTATCGCATTTATTCTTCCAAATATCCGCTTCGTTTCGTAATAAAAAAACTCGTCATACATTTTTGTTCTATCTTCCTCTTTCTATATTTCCATTCAAAGATGCAGATGCAGGTAGAGTGCGTACATTTTTGTCTTTAAGTCCATTCCTGCAATATAGATGGAGAACAAAGAGGTGTGTCATTAAGTATATCATGAACTCTCATATGTCTTCATAATTTTCGTTATTAAATTCTGCAATTTTTTTGATCTTCTGGCTTCAAATATGATATCTAATTTTGTTTTTATGATAGCTTTCTCTTTTCTTTATCTTCCGTTCGCCTAGTTTTTCTAAGTCTTACTTAAGTCTTTCTATGTAGCGTCTCGATTTGATTTTTTCTGTCAAACCTGTCCCCTAAAAATAAAAGCAAAAAACAATAAAAATTACATTAATCATTGAATGTAATGTAGAAAAAAACGTTCGCAGTCTTTTTGTCTAAGGGATAACAATAACCACAATGTCCTATGGATAACCATTTCATTGTCCAAGTGACAGCTTGTTCGAGTAACTTTTCTGAAAAGTTACTGGGACAACCGGTAGTTTTTTAGCCGCCTATTATATACCAATTAGCTTTTATGTTTTGTCTCACCTTCACAGTAAATTACAGATAAAATAACATCAAGAGGAATTTAATTGTTAGTAAAATATTATTTACTTACGTGTATCTGACGGTGGTATTGGTCAGGGAGTCAGACTTGTTATGTAGTGTGAACTCGATCATACGCAATATAACATTATAGTATGTTATATGTTACACAATATTAAACATTACATATTAAAATCAGTCCCACGCCTCATGCTAACTAAACTCTTTGCTTAGTAACTTTTTGCATCATGCAGCAGTCAAAAATTAGGTGCACTAACGGTTCTCTACCATCGCCATCTGTTAAATAAAGACTGAATTCCCCATAAAAAAATCGGTTTTTTCTTTCGTTATGACTGGGACTCCGGACTAAGAAAAATTAAATTTAATAGTTTAGGGCGATTCTCGAGTTTCAGCGAGTCTAGACTTGATTAAATAAAAATATCACGCGGCGGCTTAGATTAAATATTCAGCACGCTGAACATAAAATTGATTCGTCTAATATTCCCTTATTGATGTTTTATTTGTGCAAGTCCGAGGTAAGGAACACCATGTTAAAGATAAGGGCCAAAGTTTACTGCCTCCAGCGCATTTGATAGTAGAACAAATTGTGAAGGCGACCAAATGGTCACACAATTGGATTACGAATGTCACCTAACACGCTATGCTTCCATTAATCCGACGTGAACCTACAAGGGTCCGTGATAAACGATTTGACTTATTTATCTGTAAATATAGATCGTAAAGTTCAAGGACGTATCCGAATCACTTTAGTAGGTACTTAGTTAATGACAGATAAAATAATAAGTAGTTAAAGTACGTCAGTTAATAAGTTAAAATACAACAGGAACGAAAGGGTATTGTACATTTTTACATCCGGTATCACATTTCAGTTTTCCTTCCTCACAAGTCACGGATTCCACAGATTTTCCACGCAGAACAATCGAAGGGAATCACGCGATACCATCCAGAATATAAGGAACACCTCACACCTCCGCTCGTTTATTATCGTTGCAAAGCAGTAGATTTTATTAATGAAGATAGGCCCTTATCACGCCATAAAATACGATGTTAACAAAGAAATATAGATTCGCATGATTCATAAAAAAACATATTTTATTCGTGAAGGCGAATCGTAACTTCACTGTAGGACGCCAGTTATAGTGTAGGCTTCAGATTGTGGAAAAGATATGGCTTAAAGATTTATTAGGTGCAATCAAATTAAGTTTTCTTATTTGTTTCTTCATGAGACGTTTTGTTTTGATAAATCGCATTCAAGAACCTTTATAGGAATATGATGTGACAGGATGCAACCACATTACTTACCTGATAGAAAAAGCACATAAAAAGCAGATAGATAAGGCACCAACATTGCAAATCAGATAGGTAGGTATAAATTTAGTATATTGGTTACACTGCTTTAAAATAATACATTGTATAACGCGCGCTTTCCCATCACGTGCGATTAGGGATAGGTATTGACAATGCGTAGATCGCTTGATAATCGTGGCTCAACCGGCTGCATTCGAAACGGATCTCTCATGGACACAGCAAAATGCAAATGCATTTGAAACTGACGAGACGGGGTACTGTGCAATCAGATGAATCAAATTCCAATTACCTACGTTATGTAACTGGAACAATCACCATCCTGCCACAATACCTACGTGTCGGTCGAAAACGACGTTATGTATGGGGCGATGCAGGATGCATTGCTTCACGTTAAGGGACTTCGAAATTCGTGAATTGTATTGTAAGATTCGCTCTTTTCAAGTCTGTCTGACATATAAATATACTTTTTTCAATTAAAAAGCCCGCCAAGTGCTAGTTGGACTCGCGCATCGAGGGTTCCGCGCAAATCGCTTTATTTTGTGAAGGAATTGTAAATTTATGATTTTCGGATTTTTCCTTTCACAATAATGTAGCCCAATCCCCATCGAGGGGCACAGGCCTTTAACCGGATATGAGTAAGATTAAGCCATAAACCACCATGCTGGCTTTGTGCGGATTGATGAAGAGGTTTTACGACCGCAACCACGTAGAGATAGTAGCCAGCACCTACAACTTAGCGTAGGTACCATCCGAAACACTGAACGTCCGATGATGTACTTAAGATAAATTAATAATCTCATTGGTACATGTTCAGAAATCGAACCTGCATCTCCTGTGTGAGAAGCAAGCGTGAAACCCGTAAGACGACGGAGCTCTTTTTAGGGTTCCATATCCAAAGTGTAACAACGGGACCCTATTACTAAGACTCCGCTGTCTGCCTATCTGTCCGTCTGTCACCAGGCGGTATCTCATGAACGGTGATAGTGAGACAGTTGAAATTTTCAGAAATGATGTATTTCTGTTGCCGCTTTAACAAAAAATAATAAAAAACAGAATTTAATCAATATTTAAGGGGGCTACCACACAACGATTGTTTCAAACAAACTTATGAATCCAGATGCATTCGATTTACGTACATGGAGTGTGAAAGTAGCCGTACCAATAACTTTGTAAACAACATTTTGCAATTTGAATTCCAAACTATTCATTCCACGCCATCTCTACCATTGTTCGGTGATATAGAAACCTCCGTGCCCGAGTCTGACTCGCACTTGGCCATTTTTTTTTCCTTAACTTGTGCTGTAAGCCCTTGATTTTTGTCAAATTTCATGAATCTAGGTCTACGAGACCATATAGGTTTTGATTCCCTTGCAAATATAAAGCAATTTCCTGGACCTGGCGTGATGGTGCAAACGTTGCCAATTCAGCCTATCAAATAGTGTAACGGCCCCCAGGGCCAAAGTCGTAGCCGCCGCTAACAGTAGCTATGATCGTCTATTCTATCTATCCCAAAATGAGAGGACCCGATTCAGCTGTAAGATTTGTAAGTAAGAATGATAAGTCTGAATTTCTCGTTCATCGAGAAATCTGTTAGGCGTACAATAGTCGAACGAAGCTTGGTTCGGAAAGTTACAGTTTCAAGTTAGACAGAGAAAGCATATATGTCCGCGAGCCGGTAATTCGCATCAGTCAGCGGTGTATTGCGCCAAAACGATCGTTGTTATATTTTATGTGATGGCACCATCTGGTTTTTGTATATATGAGCGCATTGGAACATCTTTTGTTGTAATTTTAGTTTTAGTTTTAGTGATCGATCACAGTTATAGTATAGATATCCGTCGTAGTTTTACGACGTGAGTACTCAATGATATTTCATGTGCTCGCTAGTAGCGGCTTGTGGTGGTTCCAATTATGTATTTTGTTCACGGCAATAACGATCCGAAAAGACCGGTTTACACAATTGCGATTTGAGTTCCGAAATGGGTTCTGAACTAGCGGTTACCTCAAAAGGTCCGTAACGTTTTGAAACCTTCAACTCTGCGCAATTTGAGCTGGATGTTATCGAAACGCAAGCATTTTTGTTTTAGGATATCTAACCCACACCATAGCGAAGTGCATAATTCGATAAATACCGAACTATGAATTCCACTAGCCGCAGCACGTCCTGGGCTGAGCCAAATCATATATACCGACTCAACTTACACATTAGATATCCATCGAAATTTACATTTAATTTAAAAATGCAACTTGAATCCAATCTGACCCAAGGCAATGCAAAACACCTACCCGGACCTAAACAATGAACTTTAGACTGTAAATTGATCTCTTCGCGCGTCCCCGACAACACTCAAATGTCAAAATATCAACAGTATATGTTAACTGTGTTGACACCGGTTTAACTTTGTTCTGAATTTGTTATTTCCATCCGCGGAACCTCATCGATCAAACAGTCTCCCTATGCCCTGACAACCTAGGTTTAGCCGCAACTAAACTCCTGTCTAGCCTAGTCTAAAACCTAGTGTTATACCACGTCCATTATCGACACCACTCGAAAATGGTTGAGTTTGATTTGAATGTGCTTGAATGTTTAACGACTGTGTGTGTGGGAATTACAAAACTCGCTACTCTAAAGGAATGAGGAGAGGATTAGCCCGCGAATATCCTAAGAGCCAATCCAGGAACCCTATGGTGAAGGAAAAAGGAATTTAGGGTCGCTCCAAGCCCAGACTCAGACTCAGAATAATTGACTTACAAGTTCTTTCCTAACGACCCAAGGATAGTTTTGGAATTAGGGGTAGGTTGATATAAAGGTTAGGAACCGAGGTAAATCTCGGCGCTTCAGACACTCACGAAAACCCACTGAAACTTCGCAATCACCAATTCGTATAGTTCTGACGCGTAACACGGCAGCCAAAACTGTTTAGAACTCGTGAAGACGACTGTCACAGCGGCTAGACGCAGAGACTGAATGAACTCCCCTCCCACGCTCTGGTATTTATATGCCCCACATGCGTCCTTTGCAAATACGCTCTGCCCAAGCGAAGCTTCTTATCACTAACTACACAGGGTCCAATTTCAACCATGCCATGCAGATCCGCCGTTCTACAAATTGTGTGTACGCATATTCACTATGATCAACCGTAGGTTATCACTCAAATCATTTGGTACTGCCGATACACAGAATCTGTTGATCGCTGACCAATAAAAGCTTGTTGCGATTAATTAAGCATTTCCCGACCGCTAGACGCGCGTGGCAAAGACCTCTAGAATGATATTCAAAATAGAGGTGTCAGACTCTCCATCTCATACCTCAATCGCAATTGTATATTTGCAATCAACATAATAGCTTTCTCCGTTCCATAATAACCTTTCATTATTTAGTTATTCATAATTTTATTCAACGCGCAGCCAAATCGGCTCTGATTTCTACACATCTCGCAGGAATGCGACAAAAAAACTTGGCCTGAAAACTTCCACGAATCAACCCACGCATCTTTTTTTTTGCGAACTTTGCCAGTATGCTATGCAAAACCCTCAAACGTTATCTGAACCGATTCTCGTATTCAAAACAGCGCGGCGTTGGGCTAGCCCTCTATCACGCAGAATGAAGTATCTAATGTACCGACTCTCGTGTACCATTACAGCCCCCTCCCAGACCTTGAGACACTGTTTATCTCAGTTAACATGGCGCAAGGATCTCATTACCACTATGCTACCCATACTTTGTACATATCTACTCTATATGTTCGGACATCTCAAATCATGTACACCGACCGATGAATCTGTCAATTATGTATATAATATTTACACAACTCGATTGAGTTCTCTCCTGCCTTATCTTATTTATCTATCTAACTATACAACCTCGCTTACCCGCAATTTATCCTAATTCGTATTACTATATATATATACAAATTGTTTTTTTTTTTTTTTTTTTTGTTTTTTTTTTTTGTTTTTGTTTCCAAACCATGCAAGATCCTTAAACCTACAAAGTAGTTATTCAAATTTACAGCTTACAGCTTAATTATATAACCTTTATACACTATCTTATTTATCTACGCCCTTATTCGTCCTCACATAATACCTGGCTATATTTATAGTATTGAAGTTACCCAATATCTCATTTGAACCCGGATCTACTAACGTATAACAGTTAGGATATACCACTGCCGAAATAACATAAGGCCCTTTATACAACAACGAAAATTTCCGCATGATTTTATGTTCTTTATTCGAACGCACAAAAGTCTTAAGTTTCACATAATCACCTATACGATAGACCTCTAACTTACGCCGTTTGTCCGCCTGTCGCTTACGTCGTTCACTAGAACTTTTAGAGTTTTCTATCGCTACATTCCGCACCTGTTCCGAATCCCGCACACTATGGCCTAATAACCATTCATCGCCTAATTCCTTGTCAATAGTTAACGGTTCCCGCCTACCAAACGCTAACTCATTAGGCGCAAAGCCTGTGCTTGTGTGTTCGATATTATTATAGCAATTCTGAATGTCCGGTAACACGTCTACCCAACTACGATTACTTCCGCCGCAATAAGTCCTAATCAGCCGACCTAGCTCGCGATTCACTCTTTCTACGCTATTAGAATTTGGACAATACACCGACGTATGAGTGACTCGAATCCCTAGCTGTTTGAGTCCAAATTCCCAAACTTTCGATATGAACTGTGGTCCTGAGTCCGTAATTATAGTTTCGATAGGTATCTCCCTATGAAATCTCTTTGTACAAGCGAGCACGCTCCTACCTGTCGCTTTTCGCATTGGATATAATTTTATTACTTTACTGTACACGTCTTGAATCACATATATATATTGATATCCGAATTTACCAACGGGCAATGGCCCATAAAGGTCCGAGAAAACTTTCTCACCCAACCTTTCCGCCAACACCGGTGTACAAGGACCAACGGTATTGTTAGTACTTGGTTTGACCTTTTGACATATGTCACAACTTCTTATCACCGCGCTAATCACCCTACTCATATGAAGAAAATAATATCTGTCCTTCATCAGTGCTAATATTTTATATCTGCCGTAGTGACCTATTTCTTCATGTATGTGTAAAATTAGTTCCTCCTGTAGTGATTTCGGAATTACTAGCAACTGTACGTTCCGCTTCGGCACGTGAAAATATAACGTATCACCTACTAGCTTGTAATTTTCAAACCCTCTCGTTCCGGTATCTACCACATTACGTCTGATACAACCGCTAATTCGATTTAACCGCTCATCTTCGCTTTGTAATCTCGCAATGTCCCGTAAACTCGAAATAACACTTGCGGTATTCGATGCCTGAAACCAGAATATTCCCGGCTGAACATTTATACTGTCATTCATACCTCCAGGTCCCGCCATTTGCCTGCTTAGCGTGTCGGCAATTTGATTATCAGTCCCTCGCACAAATTCTATGTCGTAATCGAATTGCTCTAAAAACATAATCCACCTCGTTACGCGTGCACCCAATAAAGTCCACGACTTAATGAACGTCAAACTTTTATGATCAGTTCTAATAATAACTTTTTCTCCCCGCAAGTATATCTCAAATCGCTTTAAAGTGTATATAACTGCATACATTTCCTGTTCACTGACCGACCATCTAGTCTGGGCACCCTTGAATGCCTGCGAACAGAACCCTATAATTAGTTCCTGGCCCGATTCATCTAATTGATAAACATAGCCCCCAATTCCTATAGCGCTGGCGTCACATTGAACATAATATGTTTTTCCCGCCAATGGCTGACTCAAAATTATACTTTCTGAGAATTGATTTTTTATCTCGTCAAAAGCACTTTGCATCTGCGCACTCCAGACGAACTTGACTCCAGACCGCAATAAATTGTACAAGGGCCGTGTCAACGTTCCAAAATTTTTTATAAACCTCCTAAAGTAATTTATGAACCCCAAAAACGCCCTCAATTGCCTGACAGTTCTGGGTGACGGATATAATTTAAGTGTTTCAATTTTGTCCGGGTCCATCTGCAAACCTTGTGTAGACAAAATGTGCCCCAATAACTTAACCTTTTTTTGTGCGAACTCGCATTTTTTTAGTTTGCATGTGAAGCCCGCGTCTTTCAATTTACTCAGAACCGTGTCCACTTGAGACAAATGCTGTTCGAAGTCACCCTCAGTTAAAATTGCCAAATCGTCAACAAAATTTAAACAATATGACCTAACCTCTGGCCCTAGAATTAAGTCCATCGCCCTCGAAAATGAACCCACACTGGTTTTCAACCCCTGAGGTAAAACGTTGTAAACATAACTTCTGCCTTGATATACAAAACCCGTGTATCGTTTAGATTCGTCTGATAATGGTATAGAAAAATACGCATCTTTGATATCAATAACTCCTATGTAATTTATCCGGCGCCCGGATTGCAATATCTCACTCATTAAAGGTGTGGTTTCAACCTCCCCGACCATTCCCATGTTCAATTGTCGTGCATCTAGAAGAATACGGACCTCTCCTGTTTTCTTTAATGTACAAGTCAATGGACTGCTGAAATCCGTAGATTGCCTGCTAATAATACCTATCAATTCCATTTCTCCCAAACGTTTTGTTACTTTATCGCGATATGCGAACGGTATGGGATAGCTTCGTTTTACGAAAGGCGTTTCATCTCTCATTTTTATCTCATGTATATATTTATTTGTCCGACCTATCCTATCGCTAAACAACTCTGCATGTTTATTTAACACCGGCAATAACCTTGTTTTGTGTTCAACAGGTATTGATGAATTATTCACATATTCCTCTATCATATTTCTACAGGTATCTTGGTCCTGTACTTCCATTGTACAACAGCAAGAATCCTGATTAGGGCCAGTACCTAATGGTATTTCACACATCCGCCCGGCGCTTCGTATAATTAGCCTCTTATTACCCTCACACGTTAAACTGGCTCGCGTCTGTTGTATAAAATCAAACCCCAAAATTAAATCTTTAGGCACCCTTGTTAATACTAGCATTGGAGTATCGATAACGCATTCACCTATTGTTAATGGTAACGTTACTAATTTATCAACCTTTTCCTTACTGACTCCAAACGCACCTGTGATTCTCAAACTTGGAATCGGTATTTCCGTCGGTTTTCCCAATTGACTGCACACTTCTTCGTACACTCTCCGACTTATTACACTGATTTCGCTCCCCGAATCAATCAAACTCCTTACGACAATATTCCCAATACGCACATCTATCTCAGGTAATGTCAAAGTACTACATAACTCGCGCCCACACTCAGTCGAATCGTCGTCTCTGAATATCGTATGTAAACGTCTGTCATTTCGATCTTTATAATTCGATCTAGATTTTTCCTCTAAACACACGGCATATCCGTGCGCTTTATGCGCTAATAATTGAATAAATTCATTCACACCCACGTTCGAATCCAAATTACACAAATCATACAGCCTATGCTTTTTCCCAATTCGATCGGCTGTCCACCCGAACCGTAATAAATATCTGAGCGCGAACGACCCGCGCGAGTCCACTAGTTTTTTGAATTCTGACTTATCGCATTATTCCTGTCACTTGAACTTTGCCCTGCCTCTGTATCTCCTGAACTATCATTGCCCCTCTGAAACTTTATTGCCTTGAAGCTAGGCTGAGGCTGCCTGCCCCTACCGCGAAAATAACCGCGACCGCGCGTCCCAAATTCGTTTCGCGCCTTCGTTACCGTGTTATAATTATTACTACGACTTATCGCGTTATAACGTAACGTATTTACCCGCATAGCTCGATATTGCCCACGCATATAGCTATCCCGCCTCACGTTATTAGTATTCATAGGTTCCGAATCATGTATCGCACTTAATTCCCCATCGACATTCCGTTCTAAATGCCGAAGGAATTCGACCGCATCCCGTATGGTCATAGTCTCCTTTCTAGCAAAAAACGTTACTTGAATATCACGCGGCAACTGTCTGAAAATCGTGTTGATTTTCTCCGTATCAGTAAACGGTATCGTAAGCTCATATATGCTATTCAATTGAGAGGCAAAGAATTCTTCCATACTTTGACCTTTCTTAGAATCAAACTTCGCAGTTAGGAATCTTTGCTTAATTAATTCCTGTTCATTATCACCCCAGAATACCTCTCTGAAATCTTTTTCAAAATCCGAATAGGTTCGCCATGAGTCTCTGTATATGCTCATTCGAACTTTCGCAATTCCTACCAAACTATCCGTTGCCCATATCAAAGCCCTAGGAGTATCTCCCGAGACTTTAATATAAGCCTTTAAATCTCTTAAGAAAATCATCGGATTTTCCGAATTCCGCCCATCGAATGTCGGCAACTTCTGTGTCATTTTCACAATGCATGATTGACGTTTTTCTACCGATTGTTCAAACGTCTCTAGTTCCTGTCTATCAGTCTGTCTGTCCGAAGTCCTACTAGCATTGCTCGTGCTGGAACCCCTTTCCAAACTGTCTAATCTTTTCACTATTTCAGATAACAATTGCGTCACCTGCCCTGACGCCATTTCACTTGTGTGTGAAAGTGAATAATAATAATATTATTAATAATAATAATACCTTGGACACCCTTTACACACATTGATCCAGCCCAAAACCAGGACTCCCTGTATCTTGGGTACTAGACAACGTTATATTTACCTATATAGAGAAATATTATACTTAGATAGGCAAACAACCATGACTAGGGTACAAACAACCGCTCTCATCAAACAAACATTCGCCCCACCGGGACTCGAACCCGGGACCCCCGGTTTCGCAGGCAGCGTCACTACCGACTCGGCCATTCGGGTCGTCAACCCGTGCTATCGTCTCGTGCTACCCGACTAACGTTTTTTTCTAGTCGTAGCTCGTCTGAAACCAATGCCCCTTTTTTTTTTGCTTATTTCTTATTTACAAAACTGAACTGTTTAAAATCGTTTCTACGTTGTGTTATTTTTAAAAGTAACTCGTTAGACCTTGATTCTTTTAGAATATCTAGGTATCAGACTATCTAGGATATCCTTCCGTCTCGGCAACAAAAATCTGTAACGGCCCCCAGGGCCAAAGTCGTAGCCGCCGCTAACAGTAGCTATGATCGTCTATTCTATCTATCCCAAAATGAGAGGACCCGATTCAGCTGTAAGATTTGTAAGTAAGAATGATAAGTCTGAATTTCTCGTTCATCGAGAAATCTGTTAGGCGTACAATAGTCGAACGAAGCTTGGTTCGGAAAGTTACAGTTTCAAGTTAGACAGAGAAAGCATATATGTCCGCGAGCCGGTAATTCGCATCAGTCAGCGGTGTATTGCGCCAAAACGATCGTTGTTATATTTTATGTGATGGCACCATCTGGTTTTTGTATATATGAGCGCATTGGAACATCTTTTGTTGTAATTTTAGTTTTAGTTTTAGTGATCGATCACAGTTATAGTATAGATATCCGTCGTAGTTTTACGACGTGAGTACTCAATGATATTTCATGTGCTCGCTAGTAGCGGCTTGTGGTGGTTCCAATTATGTATTTCGTTCACGGCAATAACGATCCGAAAAGACCGGTTTACACAATTGCGATTTGAGTTCCGAAATGGGTTCTGAACTAGCGGTTACCTCAAAAGGTCCGTAACGTTTTGAAACCTTCAACTCTGCGCAATTTGAGCTGGATGTTATCGAAACGCAAGCATTTTTGTTTTAGGATATCTAACCCACACCATAGCGAAGTGCATAATTCGATAAATACCGAACTATGAATTCCACTAGCCGCAGCACGTCCTGGGCTGAGCCAAATCATATATACCGACTCAACTTACACATTAGATATCCATCGAAATTTACATTTAATTTAAAAATGCAACTTGAATCCAATCTGACCCAAGGCAATGCAAAACACCTACCCGGACCTAAACAATGAACTTTAGACTGTAAATTGATCTCTTCGCGCGTCCCCGACAACACTCAAATGTCAAAATATCAACAGTATATGTTAACTGTGTTGACACCGGTTTAACTTTGTTCTGAATTTGTTATTTCCATCCGCGGAACCTCATCGATCAAACAGTCTCCCTATGCCCTGACAACCTAGGTTTAGCCGCAACTAAACTCCTGTCTAGCCTAGTCTAAAACCTAGTGTTATACCACGTCCATTATCGACACCACTCGAAAATGGTTGAGTTTGATTTGAATGTGCTTGAATGTTTAACGACTGTGTGTGTGGGAATTACAAAACTCGCTACTCTAAAGGAATGAGGAGAGGATTAGCCCGCGAATATCCTAAGAGCCAATCCAGGAACCCTATGGTGAAGGAAAAAGGAATTTAGGGTCGCTCCAAGCCCAGACTCAGACTCAGAATAATTGACTTACAAGTTCTTTCCTAACGACCCAAGGATAGTTTTGGAATTAGGGGTAGGTTGATATAAAGGTTAGGAACCGAGGTAAATCTCGGCGCTTCAGACACTCACGAAAACCCACTGAAACTTCGCAATCACCAATTCGTATAGTTCTGACGCGTAACACGGCAGCCAAAACTGTTTAGAACTCGTGAAGACGACTGTCACAGCGGCTAGACGCAGAGACTGAATGAACTCCCCTCCCACGCTCTGGTATTTATATGCCCCACATGCGTCCTTTGCAAATACGCTCTGCCCAAGCGAAGCTTCTTATCACTAACTACACAGGGTCCAATTTCAACCATGCCATGCAGATCCGCCGTTCTACAAATTGTGTGTACGCATATTCACTATGATCAACCGTAGGTTATCACTCAAATCATTTGGTACTGCCGATACACAGAATCTGTTGATCGCTGACCAATAAAAGCTTGTTGCGATTAATTAAGCATTTCCCGACCGCTAGACGCGCGTGGCAAAGACCTCTAGAATGATATTCAAAATAGAGGTGTCAGACTCTCCATCTCATACCTCAATCGCAATTGTATATTTGCAATCAACATAATAGCTTTCTCCGTTCCATAATAACCTTTCATTATTTAGTTATTCATAATTTTATTCAACGCGCAGCCAAATCGGCTCTGATTTCTACACATCTCGCAGGAATGCGACAAAAAAACTTGGCCTGAAAACTTCCACGAATCAACCCACGCATCTTTTTTTTTGCGAACTTTGCCAGTATGCTATGCAAAACCCTCAAACGTTATCTGAACCGATTCTCGTATTCAAAACAGCGCGGCGTTGGGCTAGCCCTCTATCACGCAGAATGAAGTATCTAATGTACCGACTCTCGTGTACCATTACAATAGGTACTCCGGTATTTCCCGCTTTACCACACCAAATAGGAGCGAGGCAAGGTGAAGTTTTTGTCTCCCGTCTATTTTAAGGATGTTTGCATTGTGAATATTAAAACAGTAACTGGGATATGCATTTGGGACTCTTTGAATCAAGCGTTAAGTGCGCTTGAGGAGACAGGGTCCATATACTATTATGCCGTAGTTTAATTTGGATACTATTAGAGACTTGCACAGTGATATCCGCGTCTGTTCATTTAATAATTATCTTATTTTATATAGTATGCTAGGCCGATAGAAGCAGACTTTTACCATGTTAAGAACATGCTTTTCAAAGCGTTATTCCTCATCTATAACAAGACCAAGGTTACGCCTCACGTACGCGTTCGATAATGACGCCCGCTATTGAGATTTGAGGAACAAGGTTTGTGAGTGTTTGATTCATTCATTCATAATTTCTTTATTGCACACAAAATATGAAGCAAAATTACATTGTAGATAAAACAGTGCACAACGGCGTACTTATCTCTAAGTAAGAGATCTCTTCCAGCAAACCGAATTAGAGAGTAAGAGGTAATTGTTGAGCGGGGGTAGACGAATTGTGTACAATCTGCTTTTTTGTCCCTAAAATCATATATTTGGACTCGGAGGGGGTTAAAACCAAAGCGATTTTGGTAGACCAGGCGCCTATTCATCCCAAATCGTCGTTAATTCGCTTAATAGTATCGTCAAAATTATTTTTATTCAAATCTAGATATAACTGAAGTTCGTCTGCATAAATATGGTATTTATAATTAATGATGCTTTTAATAATGTCAGCGCTATATATTACGAATAACAAGGGCCCATGAATTGACCCTTGAGGGACTCTCTATTAGTTATTGTGGTTTGTGATTGATCACTAGTGCCATTGATATTTCTCAGTACCACCTGCTGACTGCTGACTACGATCCCCGAGGTAGCTCTCAAACCATCTCAAAGCAGACGTGTCAAATCCATAGAAACCTAGATTTGATAACATCATAGTCACATTAATAGAATCGAAAGCCCTGGAAAAATCTAAAAGCGTAAGTATAGTACCATTTCCAGAATCTTGAAACAAATGAATATTATCTACAATATCTAGAAGCGAAGTCGTGGTGCTCCTTTGCTTTCTAAACCCTGTTTGGAACTTAGGTAAAATAGGATTTTTCTCTGCAAACGAAACAACCTGGTTATATATAATTTTCCTAAATTGAGTGTTTATTTTTTCTAAGAAAACTGTCAAACCAACATCATGTTGTTGTTAGACATACGCATTTGAGTCAAACCATGATTTACGTTTAGAAAGTTGCGATGAGATCCATTCATTGCGGATAAATAGACATACCGGTAAAACGGGTCTTATTGGAATTGCAGGGGCTAATTGGAACAAAACGTTCTGTTAGAAATCAAAAAATCACTATCATTGCTAGGAGAAAAATACATGCAGGCAATTTTTTTTATTTCTGCTTTTTCCAATTAGCCCCGTTTTACATAGTATGAAATATGTATTACCATGTGTTTCTTTTATTATTAACCTAACCTGTGTTGTACACAGATTTGTTTGTTCATGACGGGCAAATATGCTCATAAATTATCCCCTTATGTTACGAAATTAAGGGCTTTGTTCCAACTAAGAGGACGTTTAACAAAGCAAAATTATTACGGTCATGATTTATGGTACCATCTACAACAACCTTTTAATACTTGAGGTCTTGCTGGGTTGTGCAACAAATTGTATATTAAACTACGTCAAATTAAAATGAGGCGATGAGTTTACCCCAAAACAATAAATAATACTTGAATTATTGGAAAGCGTGTGATAAAATCTGTTTTCTTCTCCCTTGTGTGATTAAAAGTGACATTCTAAGGACGTTTTATATTTGTATAGGTATTTACGAGAATATGCATAATTCACATTGCGAACACACCTTAGTCGAGCCAAGCCATACAAATAAGGCGATGTTGTCTTCTTCTCCTACATAAAAAACATACGTCAAATACACGAGTGTACATAAATATTGTTAACATGCCCTCCAAAGACACAACAATGTTCGAGAAACTTATAAAGGAAATGTACGCGAATGACTGGATATACAGCGATAAACAAAAACCTTTTCCTCGGAATGACACGGAGTGTGTAATCGCGATACAAATATTTCAATTCAATAAATCGATTGTTTAGTCACCAATTCACCGATAAATAAATATTCCAGATAAGTATACTTATTTATAACCTCTACCACGTAAATGCATATATATAGAAGATGTCTGTTGTTTTTCGGTTTTATGGTTTGGCTAAGGGAGATCTCCAGTACTGGTAGTCAGTCAGCTGTTGCTTGAACGTTAAAAGTAACATTTCGCATATATTTTTTGCAATATTGAAATTAAGACCTATATTAGGTATTAAAAAAAAGAAAAGGATCAGTAGTTTCGAAAATAAGGGGGGGGGGGGGAATCATTATTTTGCCTATTTTCTTTAATATTTGTATTACTCCTCGGAACAATTTATTTATTAACACTTGTCACACAATTAAGTTTGAAATACTTAAAAAAATCTAATACATTATCCTTAAGGGTTTTGACAGTAGTATAGAAACGTGGTTTTAAAACTAATACATTATTATAAAGGGTGTTTTGACAGTAGTATAGTTTTAAACCTAATACATTATCCTAAAGGGCGTATTGACAGTAGTATATAGCCACGTGGTTTTAAATCTAATACATTATCCTAAAGGGTGTATTGACAGTGGTACATAGACACGCACACATCATTAGCCTCTCAGGGGACCCACTGTTGGGTATAGGCCTCCTCATAAACACGCCATTCAGAACGGTCCTGTGCAATCCGCGTCCATTGCTTTCCTGACAGCCCCGCCACATCGTCGGACCATCTGGCGGATGGTCTGCCGACCGGTCTTTGGCCTCCTCTTGGCCACCACTCTGTCACCGATCTGGTCCATCTTCCGTCTTCTCGCCTTGCCAAGTGTCCTGCCCACTTCCACTTAAGCTGTGCTATCCGCTTACCCACATCAGCTACCTTGGTTCGGCGTCTTAAATGTAATATATTTTCCTAAAGGGTTTATTGACAGTAGTATATAGCCACGCGGTTTTAAATCTAATACATTATCCTAAAGGGTGTTTTGACAGTAGTATATAGACATGCGGTTTTAAACCTAATACATTATCCTAAAGGGCGTATTGACAGTAGTATATCGCCACGCGGTTTTAAATCTAATACATTATCCTAAAGGGTGTATTGACAG
Source organism: Argyresthia goedartella (assembly GCA_949825045.1). NCBI lineage: Eukaryota > Metazoa > Arthropoda > Insecta > Lepidoptera > Argyresthiidae > Argyresthia > Argyresthia goedartella. The sequence goes on from OX463815.1 coordinate 3,829,243, forward strand.
TAGTATATAGACACGCGGTTTAAAATCTCATACATTATCCTAGAGGGTGTATTGACAGTAGTATATAGACACGCGGTTTAAAATCTAATACATTATCCTAAAGGGTGTTTTGACAGCATGCTTTGTAATATAGTGTGGTGGACATATTGTATCTACAGGTTACATAATAATTATTGGATTATATTATGAATCTTTTAATTTTAAATCCTTTGTTGACCACACCCAACTTTGATGTTAAGTGTATGGTAAAACTGAAGTATTTCCATTTCAGCTTTTGGTCGATCCGAGTTAGTAAACAAGGGGCTTTCATACTATTGCAAAATTAAAAGAGGCAAACAAATATATATGAAGAATATGAGAGAAAATATATGAAAATGCTTTTTGTAGCTGTCATTTAAAGGCGTAAAGATTCTCAAAGACATCCCAGTTATTATGGTCATTACAAAGATCATTATAGAGACGACACATATTAGCGACAGGTTCATGACAGCCCTTTGCGTACATTATAGTTTATTATTATTTAAATTTTAGTTTATTTGTCGAACTATTGACCGAAAGTTTTGGTCTATTTATCTTTATTTTTGGTAAAAGGGATGTATGACGTATTCCATGCAGAATATTATGAAGGGTTAAACTGCTAATAGATCTACAAGTTTACAAAGTGTACCAGGCGTGATTCGTAAAAACGATATTTGTATTTTCTGTTAATGCGGAAATATCTCTTCACGTACTATGCCGTAAGTACGTCATTAATAACATATAGCAACCTAGTATAAAAGCTAGGATTGTATTCCAATCAAATAGACAAGATATCAACTGAGCATGTAGTGACAAGCCTTTTAATCCGTCTCCCGTCGATTGTCCCACTGTCGGCAAAGTTAACATTCGAAAGAATGCTTGTATGTTTTCAATCGAGTCAATATGTACTCTGTAAAAGGGACTCCAAACTACTATGGGGGACTGAAACTATTCTAAAGTGTTAGCTTAACGAGGATTACATTACGAAGGTCTTTAGTAAATCTAGAAAGAAAACCGAGCAATTTATTACGTGACGATTTTAGATCATCTTAGTGGGACCTAAAGTTTAGTTCCGTTTCCAATATTACTCCTCCGATATTACATAAATGCTTAAATATTAAAATATTTTTAAAAATTTGCAAAAATCATCTTTATATTACACGAAAATATTAAGGAATGTATGGTTAAATATATTCAGGCCGCTGTTGCCTGAGATTGTACGTAGTTATGTAGGAGTTGAAGAATAAGAGAACTGTTGTCCACTTGAATGTTTATTGTCAACTAAAAAGAATACTATTGTACATTAGCTTATAATAATTACATAATGCTTAGTATGCACAATATGTCTGACGTCAATGTGTGAGCACTGGCTCGTACATCCTGCCACCTCAAAAAAAAAGAAAAAAGGATAACAATCCACAAAATTATCTGACTAAAAAACAAAAAAATCGGTTCGGCAGCAAGTACCGTACAAGCAACTTCTCTTGAGAAGAATTCTTTTTTTTAATGTTTCGATACCTAGAAAATCATTTGAGAATTAATATAAAAATAAATTTTATCGAATTTAAAGAATTTTCACGAAAAAGATGACGTCATAGTGGGTCCGCCATTTTGAATTTTAAAAAACTGATGAAAGATTCGAAACCAGCACCCTCAAAAACCCACATCTACCCCTCAATACTTGGAATTACATACAAAATTAACGTTGCGTGTTCAAAAAAGTCAGTTTTTTACAAATAAAAAACGAACCGCTGGACCGATTTTTTCTAGACTCCTTTCAGATCTAAGTCATGACGTGGCGTATCGATTGATATGGTCATCAAAGCGATTCGGTCCAGTAGTTATTGAGAAAACGAATTCCATAATTTTGATCACGTACATACGTACGTACACACACACACACACACACACACACACACAGACATCACTCTAAAAATGATTGCAAATGATTCTCCAGGTCTTAAAACGTAAAGAAAACACAAAATTACCTATTTCAATTTTCAGACCTATTATAATAACTTCTCAAGAGAAGTTAAAAATACACCTTGTACCTAGGTATTCGAATTTAACTTAAATATTTGAATGCCTTAAGATGAATAACAATTCAAATGATAAGATAAACCAAGCTTTTGTCCTCTTCAAGGACCTGTTCCCCTAGTCACCTTTCTGCTGTGCCCCTGATCCTCGATCTCTTGATAGGTCTGGTCATTGGCATTGTCTCCTTTACTGGGCGCAGGTGGAGTCCTTACTCGATACATTTGTCGTAGTTTTCGTAGGCACCATACTCCTGTTACGATTGCAGCGATGATAACGATGCTGTACCCCAAAGTGTAATGATGAATATCGTGGACCGATATATGATTGTTGGATATGCTCTCCTGTTGCTCCTTAATAGTATTAATCCTTTGTTTTAACTCCTTTAAAATCTCCGAATGGTTTTCGGGTTCCGTGAGCTGTAGCGCTGCATTCTTGATGAGATGATTTACGTAGGAAATTGGTGGCACAGTCAATACCCTTTCGTTGACTTGTATTTCGCTATGGTCGTTATTTAAAGCATGTAATAAGACGGTGTCTCCTTTCAATAAGCATTCGTTGCCTAGTGTGATTCGTCCAGTTCCCGATAAAGTCTTAGTCACCGTGCCGTCTGGACAAAAAATGCGCACCGTGCACTCCTGGCAACAGGTGAACAGCCACGCGCCGCTATTGTGTAACTGGATCCACTTGTCGCTGCAATCTAAGACGTCGGTTTTGCAGTGTGTTATGTTATCATTGTTTATGATTTGCGCCTCACATATGGTATTGCTATGTTTTGAATCATATATCGGTCGGATCAAGGAACATAATAAGTTATCGTAGATATGTATGCAGGACTGAACGTCGTTGTCTTGTAGAAATATGAGCATGTCCTTTCTTAAGTTGAGAGCCAAATATTCGGTGCTTGTTCTCACTTAATGTTTGTTGTCCCTTTTTCTGCGGGATCGGTACAATGCGATTCACTTCATATTGGTCCTTGTTAACAAGTGGCAGTTTAGCTTCGAATATCAGAAATTCAATCGTTAATCTTCCATGGACACGAAGTAATTTATACATTTCTCGTAGATTGTGCGCATTGTTGATTCTTGGTAGTGTAAGATCATTAGGTAGCTGTCCCGAAATTATGTTGAGTTGTTGCTGGAACTGATCCGGATATATAATTTGTGTATCAACTCGCCCATTTCGGATATCTGTGACTGTGTCCAGTAGTGTTTGCTGTATCCCCTTCAAATTGGATATGATAACATTCGCTGCGATAGTTGCTGACGTTATGTAGGTACATTGCTTGAAGAATTTCTATCCTCATTTCTTGTTGTTCTTTTTTCAGTATCGTGATATGCTGATTAATCAATGTGAATTGTTTATTCATTATTTCCTCGTTGCGTTTTAAAACATTGTATTTACTCTCAACGATAGACGTTTGTTGTTTATATAATTGAAGAAGTTGGTTTTGGTTGTTGTGAATGTTTTGGATGTCCTCGTCATACTTGTCCGCAAATCTTTCGTCGAGGATTCCAAAGAGAGAGTTTGTAAGATATCCAATTCCGTTCACTAGGCCTCTTTTTACTCGTGTGGCATCCCATCTGAGTAAATTATTTTGATGTTTTAACTCATTGATTTCATGTTGTAATTGGGCCATGGTCATTAATGTTACTTCGTCATGTGGGAACTTGCTAAGATGATTGACATATTTTTCGACGTTTGAAAAACTTTGCCAATACATAGAAATATTGTAGTATACCACAATCTTCCACTTGTGTCATCTGCGAGTCAGCAATCTTGTCGAAGTATACCAACTATGTCGGGTCTAAGCTTGTAATGTTGATCATTTGAGCAGTCAATGGTATAATTAGTGTAAAAAGCAGTAGCAGCGCTGAGCACATGTAAGTTTTCCACGATGTGACGGGTCTCGCTCGTGTCGCTTTTTCGGAGGAAGAGTCTACTTTCTTTCTTGTTATGCAGGTAGTGGTTTGGTCTGGTTGCTGTTGTGTAGGTAATGGTGACAGTTTGATAATGGGTCGCTTCAAGGATCCTCTTTTGGTCTTCAGTGTCACAACTCGCACTCTTCCGTCAGCACCTGGGTGGAGTTCTGTTACTCTGCCCAGAGTCCATCTAGTAGGTGGCAGGTTATCCTCTTTTATGATGACGACGTCACCCTTTTCAAGATTTTTCTTCGGTAGTCTCCACTTGGTCCTTGTTTGGAGTGTGTGTAGGTAGTCTTCTGACCATCTCTTCCAAAAACCTTTGTGGAGATTTTTAATTAGGTGCCATCTGTTCAAATTATTTGTGTTGCTGGCTTTTGATGTCAACGTTGAAGATAGCAATGGCCCTCCTACTAGAAATTGAGCTGGAGACAAGTAATCTGAGTCCTCACTTGATTTTGTAATAGGATTTAGCGGTCTGGAGTTTAGACATGCCTCAATCTGGCACAGAAGCGTAGTAAATTCCTCGAAAGTAAATTTTTGCTCTCCAAGGACCCTCTTAAGGTGGTGCTTCATTGATTTAACCGCTGATTCCCATATTCCTCCAGTGCTGGGCCATGCAGGGGCATTGAATTGCCATTCTATCTCCATATCAGCCATTTTGTTCAGGAAGTCAGTTGATATGTACGCCTGCACAGCTTCTTTGTATTCTTGAGTTAATTTCTTGGCGCCAGCGACAAAATTGCCTCCATTGTCTGAATACATCACTCGGGGGTTTTCCCTTCTAGAACACATTATTTTAAAGGCTGCCAAAAAGTTGTTGCGCTGAGGTCCGATACCAGCTCTAAACGTATCGCCTTGGTGCATAAGCAAACAAACACAGCTATGTATCCTTTGCTGGTTCGTACCCCTCTGCCTTTGTTTGTCTTCACTTCAACACTGCCTGTGAAGTCTACGCCTGTGTGCGTGAATGGGCGACATGGTGTAACCCTTGGCTCCGGCAGATCGGACATCAGTGGACTATTACGGGTTAGACTGAATCGATGGCATTTCACACAGCACCTGATCAATTTCTTCACCACTCTGTTGCCGCTAATAATCCAATAGTTGTTTCTTAGATAGGCTAGCGTCAATCGAGCTCCATCGTGCAACGTTGCAGTGTGCGCCTGTTTAATCAATAGTTGTGTTAGCCTGTTGTGGCTCGGTAGTATAATAGGATATTTCTGAGACTCTAGTAATGCAGAGTGTCTAAGCCGTCCCCCGACTCTCAAAATCCCGCTCTTATCCAAAAAGGGATTGAGACTTAAAAGCCCACTTTTTGAATGTAATACGCCTTTTAGTCGTAGTTGTGTAATATCTTCGTTGAAGCTTGCTGACTGTACTGTCTTGACGATTACTGTCTGTGCGTTTTTCAATTCATTTGCTTTTAGGTATATTGTTCGCTGTGCGTTACACATGTCTTTAACGTTTATTGTGAAACGTGTGAAACGTTTATTATTATTCTTATAACCCGAGTGATAGAGCTATATTTTTGTAGAAGCTCAAGTATCAATGGGGATGATATTTGTAGCGCACATGTTGTTTGAGTTTTCTTCCTTTCTAAGTCCGGAATCTCAATCGCATATGCTGGTCTTGACGGCTTGCTGTGTTGTAGCCAAGTGGGCCCCCCCCCCACCACAAGGGATGCGTTAGTAGTTGTGATGGAATAAGGCCTCTACTAGCACATTCAGCGGCGTTCTCTTCAGATGTTGTGTAGTTCCAGCAAGGTGTGGGCATGGTGACAATGATGTCCTTTACCCCATTCGCTACGAATGTTTTCCAGCGCGCTGGATCTCCTTGTAACCAACCCAGGACGACCATGGAATCCGTCCAACCATGTACAGTTACATTCGTTTGTTTTAACGATTCCACTACCTTTTTCATTAGAAGCGCTAGCAGCAATGCCCCGCACAGTTCCAATCTAGGTAACGATACTGTTTTGTTTAGCGGTGCAAGTTTTGTTTTTGCTGCCACTAGTCGGACTATAATTTGTCCATCTGTGTTTGTCGTTTTACAGTGTTAAATTCCACGCCTCAACCGACAGGGCGTGGAATCTTGGTAGGGTTGTTTTTCAGTGGAATGTCACAAAGCAGTACTGACCTTGACGCCGTGGACCGGAATTCGAAGGCTCAATTCGAGGCAGGAATACGGGATGAGGAACACCGGGGGGGGGGGCCGAATTGATCCCCGAATCACTTCAACCTTTCACAACACGAAGCACTCACTCCGATGACGTGAAATCTACTTATTTCCCGACGATTGTTCCGTGATTATTACAACTGACATTCAACCAGGCCCCGATACCTGTGTTTGACAATTATTACAAATAAAATACAGCCAAGGCCCGAATGCTTGACGCCGACCAATTACCCATGTGCCAAAGTTAACCTCTAACTCGTCATTTCGTTTCTATGCAAGTGATATCTAGCTAGTTCCGCTCCGATCACTCGCGGTCCGATCGCGCAACAAAAAACCGAGGTGCGTTCCGAAGCATAAATATTAAACAGTCACCCGCCCGGACAGGCCCGAACCTGTCCCTCATCAATAGGAAGGCGAGAAAGTGTTGCGACCGCTCTCTTGAGGACCGAGTCCCCCACCTTGACATCTGCTGATCGAGGCGTGCCATCCCGACCCGTGTACAAATTGACGATCCGTCCTCGTCTCCATCTCAATGATGGCAGGTTCGCATCCTTAATCAGCACCAAATCTTGAGGGGGGCTCGTCCGGTCAGTTCACTTAAGGCGCTGCTGCAAGATGTGCGAGTACTCAAGGGACCACCGTTTCCAAAAATCTTGAGCCATCTGCTGCAACATCTGCCACCTAGTAAACCGACTTAACTTAACATCACCGAATGGGTATTCTGGCAGGGCGTTAAGGGGCTGACCTATCAGGAAGTGACCCGGCGTCAACGCTTCCAAATCATTTGGATCCGAACTGAGCGGGCACAACGGACGCGAGTTCAGTGTCATCTCAATCTTACAGAACAGCGTCGCAAGCTCTTCAAAGCGTAGAGAGGTCTCACCGATGATCCTCGTCAGGTGCGACTTAGCCGATTTAACCGCAGTCTCAAAAATTCCTCCCCAATGAGAACATCCCGGCGGACAGAAAACCCATTCAATCCCTCGTCGGGAGCAAGCCGTACCGATGGCGTCCTGGTTACCGTTCAGGAATTGAGTGACCTCCTGCAGATATCGCCTGGCTCCGACAAAATTTGTGCCGTTGTCCGAACGGATTAATGACGGGAGGCCCCTTCGTGAGACGAACCGATCCAGACATGCGATAAATGCCTCCGTAGTGAGGTCACTGACCACCTCCAAGTGGACTGCCTTCGTGGCCAAGCACACGAAGACGCACAGGTATACCTTCACTAATCTGGCGTTCCATAGCTGTGAAGATTTGACCATGAATGGTCCCGCGAAATCCGTTCCAACATCGAAATATGCCACCGGCATATCAGACCGTATGTACATCAAGGGGTCCCAACCCGCATAATAGGCCCCTCGCTGTCCCGGTACCCGACCATACCGGATGGTGTACGGTGTGCCCGGTGGCCACCGTGGATGGATGGGGGAGAGCGGATCCAACCTGGGGCGCTCTAGGAATGGGGGCGACATCCGACTGTTCGCTCCTTGTTCGCCTCCCAGAGCGACGGGCAGGGTGGCGCAGAAGGTGGTGGGCTCCCAGCCTTCGCGCCACTCATAGGTGCCATCTGACACCCGCCCGTAACATGCGGTGAGCCAGCGGCCCGAAGTCCTCGCTGACCGTGGACAGCGGCGACCGAACCCCGGCTATCCCGCATGTTACCCCCCGCGCTGCCCCCTTCCCCTCGGGGGGAGTCCCGTCCGCGGGTACCCCAGTCACCCCGTTAGTGACTCCCGTTGCCCGGAGGGGGACTGGGTCCGGCCCTGGTTGGGCCCTGTGGCCAACCAACCTGAGTCCGGCCCTGGTGACCGTCCGAAGGGCCTGACCGATTCAGGCACAACACTATGTGGTGCTTGCCACCACAGCACTCACAGGGGAACGCGCGCGAGCACTCGCTCAGCGTGTGCGGCCCCAAACAACCGAAACACAATCGGTGGCGGAAGACTATCTTCCTGCGGGCAGCTACCCCGAGCGCCTTAAAGTTGGCGCAACTGGTCACTTCATGACCGGCACTGTCGCAGTGCACACAGACGTCACCCGACGGCGCGGCATTCAGAACGCCAAATTGTTTCGACCTCCCACCCCCCCGTGGAGGCGGGGGGCGCGGCCCCTACCGCATCCGCGCGGGTTGGCGCTGCACACTGGCCTCCGTGTCCAGTGTGTCACATCGCCTGCATTCACCCTCCAAGAAATTTGTCAATTGGACAAGCGTGGGCAGTTCCGTGCTACTGCCCCCATGCAGCTGTTCAAACCGACTTTGAACAGCTGCAGGCAACCGTGACAAAACCATATATAGAATGATATATGACCATTGGTCTACCGGAAGACCAAGGTTCTGAAGGGCCTTAGTGGCCACCAGCACAGGGTTGAGCACCTGTACTCGGATGTCAACATCCCGGGTTACTATAGGGATGCTAAACAGCTTCCCCAGCTGCGCATCAACCAACCGCCGTTTGTGTTGGTAGCGGTCAAACAATATGGACCTGGCTATCTCATAATTGCCCGCCGTGACCGTTAGGTGACCGACCAACTCCTTCGGTTCACCCCGCAGAGCTATCAATAGTTGGGCCAACTTGTAGGCGTTGTCCAGGTCGTCCCGACCGTGGGCCTAACTATCAAATAAATTAATGAAGGCCGGCCACTCATCAATTGCCCCACTGAAGGCCGGAATCTCCAGGTGTGGCAGCCGTCCAACAACACCCTTCGGGGGTGGGTCTCCGTTCCCACGGTCATTCCTTCGCGACCGCTTATTTTTATCCGCACGACGCTCGATGTCACCCAAGCATTCCATCGCTTGGTCAGCATCCGCGCAGAGCTGTTTCACTGCAGTCACCGAGGCTTCATCCGTAAGCCCGAGAGCTTCAGCCTCCGCAGCCAGCCGACACACCTTCCCGACGCGTGTCATTGCGTCCTCCACACGCTTGAGCAGGACATCGTCCATGTCCGGTCGCTCCACATACTTATGAGTATGGGCGAGCCATCTCATTTCCTCCCGGACACCATGCCGCTCCGATATGACCCACACTTCTACTGAGGTCAGCAAAATCAGCTTAATACCCCTTAAATAGCCTGACCCTGCTCTGTAATCCGAAATAACACTGCAATACTGTGGAACCCGACTGCAATACTATAGTCCGACCGAATGACTGTTCCATATGCACACCGAGTAGTTTCCGACTACAATTTTATAATAATTGTTAACTAAATCGTCAATTACACGTTCATTAACCGAAAATGAATTTAAATTGTGGTATACCGACTACACGACTCACTCACAAAATGATTGCCGACCAATCTGAGGTATCCACCCTCTCCCAGCTACAATGTGGCAAAAAAACAACCCTACAACCGTCCGTGAATCGATTTCCTACTAGGAAACCGCGCCTCTGCTACCAAAATGGACCTGGATGGATAAGTTCCACGCCTCAACCGACAGGGCGTAGAATCTTGGTAGGGTTGTTTTTCAGTGGAATGTCACAAAGCTGTACTGACCTTGACGCCGTGGACCGGAATTCGAAGGCTCAATTCGAGGCAGGAATACGGGATGAGGAACACCAGGGGGGGGGAAGTCGAATCTTACTCTCGTCGCAGCCCACTGTGGTAGCCGTCGTGATGCTTGCCGACACACAGGGTCGCTGTCCGAAGCGACGAATTGATCCCCGAATCACTTCAACCTTTCACAACACGAAGCACTCACTCCGATGACGTGAAATCTACTTATTTCCCGACGATTGTTCCGTGATTATTACAATTGACATTCAACCAGGCCCCGATACCTGTGTTAGACAATTATTACAAATAAAAAACAGCCAAGGCCCGAATGCTTGATGCCGACCAATTATCCATGTGCCAAAGTTAACCTCTAACTCGTCATTTCGTATCTATGCAAGTGACAGCTAGCTAGTTCCGCTCCGATCACTCGCGATGCGATCGCGCAACGAAAAACCGAGGTGCGTTCCGAAGCATAAATATTAAACATACAGTATATGACGCAAGCGAATGCCTTTTCCGAGGCGTCACAGAATCCGTGTAGCTCGATCTCATTTTCCGTATCTCCAATCCACCTTGGTATTGAAACGCAATTAATATGCTGCATATCTGTCTCAATCTTCCTCCATTGTTTTTGTGTTTCTTCCGGTAGTGGTTCATCCCATGTTTTTTGTGACATTCAGCTTCTTTGAAACATAATTTTTGTCTTAACTGTTACGGATGATAGCCATACCAAAGGATCGTACAACTTAGATATGTTGGATAGCAATGTACGCTTTGTAATACTTTTCGCTGTGTCGACGGATTGTATATTGTAGAAGAATGTAAAGTTGTCAGTACGAGGATACCACCGTAGGCCCAGTGTTTTGTTAGAATGAGCATTTTTAAAGTCCAGCATGTTTTCGCTCATTTGATCTTGTGATAAATCGCTTAATAGTCTTGAATCGTTGCTGGCCCATTTTCGTAGGTTGAACCCTCCGCCTTGTAGTATGTCGATAAGTTGCCGTTGGGTCGACCTTGCTTCTTCGAACTTGTTGCTTCCCGCCAATAGGACATCTACATATAGCTGGTTATTTAGAATTTCAATTGTTTGTGGATATTTATGACCATCATCGTGTACAAGTTGTTTGATTGTCCTCATAGCTAAATTTGGCGCAGCTTTTGTGCCGTATGTGATGGTGCATAATTGATATTCTGCTATGGCATCAGATGCTGAATCTCGCAATACAATCTTTTGTAGATGTTGATCTTCATCTTGTATTAAGATCTGTCTATAAAACTTCTCAATATCCGCTGTGTAGATATGTCTATATCGGAAGTTCCTCCACCGCAGGATCAAAGCTTGAAGGTCTTGTTGAAGGTTGGGTCCGCAATTCATCAGATCGTTTAAACTGTATCCTGAAGATGTTTTCGCCGATGCGTTAAAAACTACCCGTAGTTTAGTTGTTAGGGAATCCAGTTTCAGGACCCCATGGTGAGGGAGTATACAGCTTGGTTCTCTGGGTGTTTTGCAGATTTTCATGTGGTTAAGTTGTATGTATTCATGAATATTTTTTTTGTAACTTGCAGCGAACTCATCATTCCTTGTCATCTTTTTATCCAGCTGTTTGAATTGTGCCACAGCTTGTCTCATGGATCTGCCTAACGATTGCTTAAACTTATGGTGCATTGGTATTTTGACTGCGTAGCGCCCGTCGGGCTGGCGTCTTGTTGTACTTTGATAAAAAAAATCGCACCCCTGATCTTGTTTGGTCATGTGTCTTGTACCTTCTGTTATGTCTTCCATCTCCCAAAAGTTTGATATGTCCTCCAGGCTGTGTAGTACCATATTACAGCTAAAAGACTTGAATCTGCCAAATAAAACTTATCCAATCTTCGTCTGCTGAGCGATAGGTGCCTTGGGTGATCCTCGTAGTATCATCCCCATGACGATATTAGAATAAACGCTCGCATCTACTAAATATGTCTACTGGTCTTGAAATGTTATACTCTGGATCCGCCATCTGTAGATTTTGTATGTGTGGCCACTGTCTTTTATCGAATGTTGTGTTTGGTAGATAATTCAGCAGCTTTGCTAGCACCAGTGCCTCTGTCATGAAGCTGAAGTCCCCATACGTCGACTGGCAGCACAAATTTACCACCCCCTTGCCTCTACTTGTAGATGTTCCAATGCCTGAAATAGCCGCATTCAGATGACTTCTTCGTAGCCCTAGTCGTTGTGCAATATTCTCTGAGATAAGACTGACTTGTGAGCCTTGATCTAATGACGCTCGTAGCTGGATATAAGTTCCTTCAGCTGACTTCACCTTAAGTTGAATGGTGGCTAGTAATACATCGCAATCGCTCGCAACGTAATTCGCATTTCGCTGACCGCTCCATGTCGACGACCCCGCTGCTGACTCGTCGGTTGTTGAGTTATACAAGTCATGTATTTTGGTATGATGAAAACCTTCGCATTCTAGGCATCTTTTAGCTGAGTTGCACTTTTTATTATAGTGGCAATATAGACAATTTGGGCACACTTTCAACTCCGTAATTGTTTTTAGTTTGGTTTCTGGTGGCATTTTGTAAAATTTCTTGCAATGTATTAAAATATGCCCCGCTTTATAAAATGGACAATTTCTGTCGCTCGAAACATGGAACGATTTCGTCATAAATAGCTTCTGTTTCCCGCCAGTGTATGTGCGCTCATTCTCTTGTTGTAGAGGTCGCCGGGTATTGTAGCCTTTATTGTAGCTTCGGTTATGGTTATTTCCGGTGGTAACTGGCTCAAGGGCTGTAAACTTTGCCTCCAAGAAGTCCATAAATTCATCATATGTGGGCAGTTCCCTTGGAGTTTTCCTGGTTTCCATGTAAGACGAATATGTGACTGAATCCAGTTTTTTTGTGAGGATATAAACCAGGAGGGGGCCCCACGATGCCGTATTCACTCCGAGATTATGTATTGCATGTATTGTTTCCATACTGACGTCATACAGGTTCTTGAGTTCTTGCGATGTTTGAACTTGAATATTAGGTTGATTCATGAACAGTTCTATTTGATTGTTGAACAATGCTTGCAAATTGTTATACCGGTGAGTAAGTATTGCCCAGCAAGTGTCGTAATTGTCTTCAGATATCGACAAATGCTGGACTAAACGTTCTGCTTCTCCTTTCAATTTGCCTTTAAGATGTTGCATTTTCTGGGCTCTGGTGAGTATGGGATTGTTGTGTATTGCTCCTGTAAAGAGGTCCATAAACGTAGTCCACTGTGCAAAAGATCCACTGAATGTCGGTATTTCTATGGTAGGGGTTGACTTTTGTTGGTGAATGACGGAGTTCAGTTTCTGGTTAAGACACTTCTTTGCATGCTCATATTTTTCTTCATACTCTGTAAACTCCTGTTCATATTCCCAGTCACTTCCTTGCAACAAGTTGTCTATTTTCCAATGAAATTCATCTATAACCTTCCATCGTGACTGTAGCTTTTCTAATTTATCTTCAACTTCCCATTTTTCGGAGATAACAATACGATCAATTCCTCTGAGTACTCTAAGGAATGCTCGAAAATTGGTTCTTTGCATACTCTTGTACTCATCTGCTTTAGAGTATGTTGATGAGTCTCTTGTTACAGACCTTTGAGCAGGTTCCGCAGATTCCGCATTCTCCGCCGTACCTTCTCGGATTGGTACCTTTGGGATGTAGGTAGTCAATAGAAGCAATGTTTCATGATATAGCGCTTTGTTTTCGTCTTAACAATTTTTGACGTAATACTCATGAAGTCAAATCAAATCAAAATCAAATCAAATATATTTTATTTCAAAAAGAAATGTACAGTAAGCAAACAAAGTCAAACAAATACATAATAGACCTTTTAGTACATTTAGTATGTGAGACCAGCTGGTATCCTAGCTAGATTATGTAATAATCTGTATTAAGGAATACAAGGCCCAGCCCCTTACATAGGGTGATTAGAATGTTTTAAAACGTATCTTATTTTAAACCTCCTTTGTTTATTTTAATATTTATGTTTACTTACGATTTTACTTTTATTTTTGTTTATTTATTTTATTACTTTAACTATAACCATAGATTATAAATTTAACTTATTATAATTTAACAGAGTTTGTTTTATACAAGGTAAGCTTGAGTGTGTGTATGTGTGTGTGTGGGTGTGTGTGAGGGCGTGTGTGTGTGTGTGTGTGTGTGTGTTTGGATGTGTGTGCATTCGGTAGTGTATGTAGTGTGGATAATCTATTTAAAAGGTGTAGTAATTATATTTTATTTATGAATGTATGAATGCTTCCGATTCCTCATAAGTTAAGTTGACAAGAAAAGACTGGACTTTTTGCCGACAATTTGTCTGGGTGAGCCCGTATACAGGTAAGCATGAGTTTATTTTGTTGTAAAGAAATGGACCGAGATATGGAAAAAGTCTTTTAGTAAAAGTGAAATTTGGCATTATAGTACAGCAAATACGATCTTTGCGTCGCTTAGTGATTTCAATGTAGGTAGTATTAGTGTGTTGAAGAATAACTGTGCTGAATATAAAAATTTGTCTTACATTTAGAACCTTGCACTCGCTATAAAGATCGTTTGTAGGATATAGGATAGGCCGAAAGGTCGCAATTTTTAGAATAGATCTCTGTGCCATCTCAAGCGGTTTTAAAGTGGTTTTCGTTGCTCCTCCCCAGGTGACAATACAGTAAGTAATTATAGATTGACAGAGTGAAAGATAAACCATAAAATTAAGTGATTATTAGCAACGTGTCTTAAGGTTCTAAAGATATATATAAATTTTCGGACTCTCCCCGTGAGTGTATTTATGTGGGCCTTAAAATTTAGTTGGTTATCTAAAATTATTCCAAGATATTTGATAGGGCCTTCATCAGGGACATTGGGCGTCGCTTGAGGGACCGAGGCCATGACTACCGCTCTGGAGCATTCCTGGTGCAGAGGGTCTCACTTGCTGTGCAGCGCGGCAACGCTGCCAGCGTGATGGGTACCTTTGGTCCGGGAGCGTTCTGGGGTGGTTTATTTGTGTAGTTTTATGTATTTTAGATTTATTTATTATTTAAGTTTGATGGAGTGTGCAAAGTGTATGTGTTGACAGTTGCAGTTTTGCCTTGTGGGACAAGAATGAGCCTGGATAAGGAGCGGTGATGACGGTTGGGAATTGGTTTTGAGTGAGTAGGTCATAAATTTTGTTTTAGCTATGTTAAGTGTTAGGGTGTTATAATTTAGCCAGTCAAATACTTGATTAAAACCGTTTTGTGCATCGAGTTGAAGTTGTGACCAGGAATCGGACGAAAAGGTGATAGCCGTATCGTCGGCGTAGGTGATGATGTTGCCGCTTGGGATATTTAAATTACAGAGATCGTTTATATAAACGAGGAAGAGGGTAGGGCCCAAGACGCTGCCCTGGGGGACACCGTAGCGGATTGGTAGTTCATCGCCAATGTGATTTTGAATTTTTACCATCTGTGTTCTGCTAGACAGATATGATTGAAAAAGACTAAGTTGGGTGCCTCTTACGCCAATTGACTGTAATTTAAGTAAAAGGGATGGGGTGGGAACGGTATCGAACGCTTTGGCAAGGTCTAGAAAAATTGTTATAACCTTTTTTCGGTTATTGAGGGAGTTAACAACATTGTTGACGAGGTTCTGCACGGCGTTTGAAGTAGAAATATTTTTCCTAAATCCGAATTGATTTTTAGATAGAAGATCATGTTTTTCTAGGTAGTTAATAAGACGGATATTTATAAGTCTTTCGAGAACTTTAGAAAGCGTCGATAATACAGCTATGGGCCTATAGTTATTAACTGAGTTCCCATCCCCGCCCTTGAAGATAGGATGGACAATGGCCTTTTTAAATGACGTTGGAAATATACCCTTTTTGAAACAAAGATTAAAGATGTGGGTTAAGACGGGAGCTACAGTTGAGGAATATTTTTTTAAAAGAAATGGTGGGATACCGTCCCAACCAGTGGCTGCACATGGTTTTAGAGAGAGAATAACGGAGTTTATTTCTGCTGTGTCAGTGTCCAAGAGGGCAAAGGAGTGACTAGGAGATGGAGACGTATGCTGGGTGGGTAGCAAGGTATTGGGAGGAATAGTATTAGCAAGATCGATGCCGATGTTTGTAAAAAAGGTATTTACTTTGTTGCACGAATCCCTCGGGGTGGAGCTGGGACATATCAGTTGACTAGATGAGTGACGAACTTTATTGGAATTAGTTATACGTTTGATGGACTTCCAAATTAGTTTTGAGTTTTTACCTGCCTTTGTTAGGTCTTGTGCATCATAAAACCTCTTGGCCATTTTAATAACTTTGTTGCAGAAATTGCGATATCTGGTATAGGTTATTTTTAGTACTTGATCGAGAGGTGAGGTTTTTGTTTTTTATGCATATTATCCCGATTTCGCATACACCTCAGGAGTCCAGGCGTGATCCAGGGCTTAAGAATGGTTTTTCTCCTGGGCAAGGTCTTAGTCGATGTATTTTTTGTGATGACATTACCGAGGAGTGAAACGAGGGATTTAGTTGCTAGGTCCGGGTCAGTCAAAGTAGTAAGCTTGGATAGGTTTAGCTCTTTCATATCCCTATCCAGGGCCTCATAGTCTATTATGTTAGTTATGTAAGAAACAGGGTCACGTGTGGCGGACGTCTTAATACCGATAACGATTGCAGAGTGGTCAGTAACTGATGATTCTATAATAATGGTAGTCAGAGGGGCCCTTGAGCGAGTAATAACGTGGTCCAGACAGTTATCATATCTCGTGGGAACATCGTGCGCCGGTAGGAAACCATGAATAGCTAATTGATTGAAATAAACTTGTGGTCTTTGGAGCTTGGCTAAATATCAATTTTGGATGTCACCAGAGATAACAACCGTAGGGAAGGACTTTAACGTATCAAGAAGCTTGTCAAGTTGGGTCAAAAATGTATCAATGTTGTGAATATTTGGCGAACGATAGATGCACACAATAGCGGTGTCTTTTTAGTTTTATTACTAGAGCTGTGGCCGAATCTAAAAAGTCGGGTTCTTCTACTGTGCATTGTGTTCAGGCTTCTCAGCACCTAATGACCTCGTAGGGGCCCATAGCTACGAGGTAGCGTGACGATCAGGTGCCAAGAAGTGATGAACGTCGGCGATTCACCGAGCTGAAGTTATGTGGGGTAGATCTAACCTGGTCTGTGCTTCGGTCCCGTCAACTGTCTCTCTGCAAGGCCCGGGTGCACCCTAGGCTCTTCTTGGTAGACAGGTTCTTCAGCCAACCAGGTATGACTGGCGGGCCAGCTTCAATGAGCACAGTGTTCCAACACAGGTTATGTTCTAGGTGGTAAATACAAATCGGGCACGAAAATCCGAACTTTATCTGATTCGAGAGACAACGGCACACTCAGCTATATTAACAATCCTGAGGGAATCCCGAATACATTCCAGATGGCCTGCGATTTAATTTCAATACCCTAACCAAAACGCGTTTACATTGCGAGGGCTTTCGTCTGTCAGTTGTCAAAACTGCCTGAATGACAGCTAACGTCAAAATTAAAATGACCGTTCAGAAACCATCGATCGAATATCGATTTGGAATCGAACAATCTCCCGCCCGGACAGGCACCCACCTGTTCCCTAATCTACGGGCAGCCGAGACAACGTTGCTACTGCTCGTTTTAGAACCGAGCCTCCTACTAGAACCTCTGCAGACCGGGGGGTGCCGTCCTCGCCAGGGAAAAAGTTAACAATGCACCCCCTGCGCCAACGTAGTGGCGGTAGGTTAGCATCCTTAACCAGAACGAGGTCACCAACACTAGGGGGGCTAGTTTTGTCAGTCCACTTAAGGCGCTGTTGTAAGATATGCAGATACTCGAGCGACCAACGCTTCCAGAAATTCTGAGTAAACTGCTGCAACATCTGATACCTTGACAACCGATACAATTTCACTCCCTCGAAGGGGTGCTCGGGCAACGCGTTAAGTGGCTGTTCTATCAAGAAATGGCCTGGGGTCAGAGCCTCCAGGTCATTTGGATCCGAGCTGAGCGGACACAACGGTCGCGAATTGAGAACGGCCTCGATCTTACAAAACAATGTCGCGAGCTCCTCAAAAGTCAGCGCGGTCTGACCTACTATACGCCCTAAGTGCGTCTTAGCTGACTTAACTACGGCCTCAAAAATCCCACCCCAGTGGGGGCAAATCGGTGGGCTGAAGGTCCACTTTATACCCCGACGGGAGAGGGCCGTTCCAATATCCACTTTATTTACATTCAAAAAGTTGACTATCTCTCGTAAGTTTTTTTTTTTTTATTGATTTATTTATTTACACAAAATTTTACATAGTTTCTCATTATGAGAACACCACTTTAACCACTGGGGTTTGTGTGTGGTGTGATCTACTCATTAATTATCGTATTTAAGTTAGCAATAGCATTATTTTAAATATTCAATTACATCATTAATAAATCAATTACATAATATTCAATGGTATTCATGACATTCAAAAACATAATTTTAAAATTCAATATAATTAGTAGGTACATTTCTCAAGAACTATTCCGTCTTTCTAGTTTTTCTGTAAAGTGTGATTTGAGTTTAGCTTTGATATTAGTTTGACTGATCGAGTCTCTAATGTCGGGAGGTAAGGTGTTTATTAATCGCGTCATCATGTATGAGCTCGTCCGCCGGCCATAGCTATTGTTTGCGCGCTCGGTAACCAGTTTACCTTGCGCCATTCGCCTGGTCACTACAGGGTGATTGATTTTTTGACTGTCTTTGTAGTCAAAGAACTGCTCTTTGAGGAGGCAATAGTTGACTTTGTCAGTGACTGGTAGTACTCCGCAGTGCCTAAAAAGTCGGAGATCATCGTCGTCATGGTATCAAGTATCAAGTATCGTTCCGCACCTATGTAGTTAGTGCCGTTATCAGAGCGGATCAAAGTTGGAAGTCCTCTTCGAGAAACAAACCTATCCAAACAAGCAATGAAACGCCTTGTATTGCTTAGCGGTACGCAATCGTGAACTCTTCACCATAAACGGTCCTGCAAAATCCGTACCAACACCTGATAACGGTCTGACCTCATTCACACGATCAGGGGGCAAGTCCCCCATGAGAGGTTGCATCGCGGCAGCCTTAAGTCGATAACAAGGCATGCACCGAAACACGATGTTCCGTATGACACGGCGGGCAGATAAGATCCAAAACTCCCTCTGGAGCGTGGCCAACAACGCGTTACAGCCGGCATGCGCGTTTTTAATATGACGATCAGTCACCAGCAATTCAACTAACTGTCCCCCCTTGGGGAGCAGAAGTGGGTGACGAGCCGAATACGACAGATTCGCATTGCGCAATCTTTCTCCGACCCGAAGTAACCCGGTCGAATCAACAAAGGGGTTGAGACGCGCGACGGCTCCCTTCAATTTCGAACGTCCACTTCGTATAATCTCCAATTCTGCCCCAAACTTCGAGGATTGTACCAACCGGACCAAATTCAACAGCGACTCGTTTCGCTCTGCCGGAGTCAGAATAGGGTTCAACGTTCGCTGATCGCGAGGAGTACGACATTTTCGAGCGAATCTCCTAATCCAAGTGGACACGTTTATCAACTTGTCAAGTGAGCTTTACCGGTCCAGCAGAAACCCGGCGTCAGGGTCCTCAGCCTTCTGGGTAACATGCACGGCCGCTCTGGGGCCATGATCCGAAGATACTACTACATGGCTGTGGGGCCAGTCCGATTCTCTCTTGGCAAGCCAGGGTGGTCCCCACCACAAATGGTGTCTAACGAGTTCAGGAGCCTGACATCCCCTGGATGCACAATCAGACGGGTTCAATTCTCCTGGTACATGTCTCCAGGTCAGTGGGACCTCAGACGATACAATCTGGGAGACACGGTTCGCAACAAAAACCTCTAAGTTATGGACCGAAGCCTTCAGCCAGCACAAAACAATCTGGCTGTCCGTCCAAGCGTACACCGTATCCTCCAAAACCACTGACCCACGCAACACTGTTAGAGTGTGATTCAAAAGTTTGGTCAAAAGAGCAGCCCCGGACAGTTCCAGTTTTGGAATCGTCATCCTTGTCCGAATAGGCGCTACCTTGCTTTTTGCCAAAACCAAACGCACGTCGACCTCCCCGGTGGAGGTGACGGTTCGCAAATAAACCGCTGCCGCAAACCCTCGTTCAGAGCAATCACAAAACCCGTGAAGGGTTGCCCTGTAATCCCCAGCAGGGACCAATTTCCTCGGCAGCGAGACATTATCTATGTCCGATAGCGAGGTGAACATTCGCGTCCAATCAGTCAACAAATCACCTGAGAGGTGGGTGTCCCAGGTCAACTGAGCCGCCCATAGCCTTTGCATAAAACATTTGAGAGCAAAGGTGACTGGAGAAATCCATCCATTCGGGTCGAACGTTCTCGCAATCGTTGACAGTACTGACCGCTTCGTCCAGGCCTTCGGTGTTTCTAAAACCACCCGATAGGTAAACTCATCATGGACGGGCCGGTACTGAATTCCAAGCACTGACAAAATGTTAGGGTTGTCAGGATTCTCAAAAACGTGCGGGTCTTGTTGAAACTCATCTGGGAGACCAGCCATCAACTCAGGGGAGTTGGACATCCACTTGCGTAGTTCATAGCCGCCTCGTTCCATCAATTGAATGAGCTCGTCACGTCGGTCCAGAGCTTCCTCTACACTGGCTGCCCCTGTGCAGACGTCATCGACGTACAAATCTTGCTCCAGGATAGCGGCGGCTCTAGGATAGCTCACACGGTCACGCGACGCCAACTCCCGCAGGGTACGCATCGCCAAATACGGGCTAGACCGTAACCCATACGTGTTTGCGTTTAACTCATAGACCTTGACTGGCTCGGCCCTGGACTCACGCCAAAGTATCAACTGATACCTTCTGTCAGCCGGATGAATTACCGTTTGCCTAAACATCATCCGAATGTCTGCGACAAATACAATCTGGTGTCTCCGAAAGCTCCTGAGAATATCCGAAATATCACGACTCAACTTGGGTCCCGAATGTAGACACTGATTCAGGGACATCCCGTTCGAGGTAGGTGCTGACCCATCAAAAACAACTCGAATCTTGCCGGTAGGGGTTCGCAGGACGGCATGGTATGGAAGGAAACAATGATCCTCAGATCTCCAGTCCACACCCGATACCGACATGTGTCCTAACGACTCATACTCCCTCATGAAATCGACGTATTTTTGTTTAAATACGGCGTCCCTTGACATCCTACGCTACATCGACATCAATCTCGTCTCAGCCATCTTCCTAGATTCTCCTAGTGGCGGTCGATCGGCCCTGAAAGGCATTCGAGTTACAAAACGACCAGAACGAAGGCGACCAGTACTATTCTGTTAAAACAACTCGCACTCTTCTTCGTCTGCGTCGACTCGACGAACGGTGGGAGGTTCCTCTATCTCCCAGAAACGTTGGATAGCGTCTGACAACGCTGAGCCAATAAGTATGCCATCTGACTCGGCAGGCCTAACCATTGGCAATGCCGGACCCATGATGACGTGACCAAACTTAGTATCCACAGCAATCAACCCGTCCGGCTGAAGAACTCGCCGATCCGACAACAGAAACCTACCCAGAACGTCTGCTTCCAGTAGCAGGTCGACCGGGGCTGGAGTGTCAAAATCGGGATCCGCCAACTTGAGTCCTGATGTCAGGAATCGAACGGCCGCATTCAACTTCACCAAGGGGTGTCTGCCCATGACATGCGTCATTACTAAAGCTTGCACGGATGTTTTTGTCAAAATGTCATAACGTGGAGAGAACGTGATCACCGATTGACCAACTACATTCGTAACCGTAACATTCCCCACGCCCCGTATTGATTTATTATATATATTTACCTTGAGGCCCAACCATTTTGCTAAATCATTCGATACAATGCAGCCCTGAGCTCCAGAATCTAATAGGGCGCGAACGTATGTTGGGTTGCCCGCCAAATCCCAAACAAGCACAGAGGCGATCGGTAACACCACCGTCTCCGGTTGGGGGGAAACAAATGGTTGGGCCGCAAATTCCTAGCGAGGGCCCCCGGGGCCCCACTCTGCCTGTAACCAATCAGGTATGCAGCTATACGCCAGAGGGTCCCATTGTACAAATGGCTCACGTGCCGGTTCCATTGCCACCCTACGATTCTCGTAAAGGGGTGGGCGTGAATTTAACCGTGGCCGCTCCATGAGCGGGGGGGACATCACATGTGACCGACGAGGACGAGGTGACGAGCGGGGCGACAACTGAGGCGGAGTCCGGACCGCACCCGCATAGCTCGAAGGTGTCCCATGCCACCCGCCCGTTACGGCCTGCTCAACACACCCAATGTCCCGCTGAGTCGGATGCTGAGTCGCAACCAAAAACTCAGGGCCCCCCATGTAATGATCCTTAGTGCGGCCCTGCACCCTAGTACTGCCCTGTGCACGTGGGGACGTTGGCCCTGAGTTGCGCTCCGAGTCGCAAACGAATTCTCAAGGCCCCATGCCGTGTCACCCTGGGTACGGCCCTGTGGTGGCTGTTGGCCGGACCGGTTCATGCACAACAGATTGTTGTGGGGCCCACCACAATATCCGCACATTTGTGTGCGCGTGCAGTCCCTAGCCATGTGTGGACCGAGGCACAGGAAACACCAGCTCCGCTGCTTGGCCATCCGGCGCCGTCCCTGAACCCTAAGTTCCCCGAACTTATTGCAATTGGCCACAGCATGGCCAATCTGCCTAAAACATGGGCAGGTCTCACCATGTTGGGTCAATTCACTCACAGTCCCATACGACTGCCGGTTGGTGCGGTCCTTCCTCGTCGGAGGGCCCCTACTCACAGCGCTCCCGGCAGCTCTCTGTGGCTCCGAAGGATGGGTGACCGTCAACCCCAAATTCTCTGCCCGTCGAGCCTCCTCTTCCAAAAATCCGACCATGTCGGAGAAGGCGGGCAGGTCCTCGGCCGACCTCCCGTGAGACTGTTCGAAACGAGTCTGCACGTCAGCGGGTAGGCGGGAAAGTACAATGTACAACAGTAGGTACGACCATTCACCAACCGGAAGTCCAAGATTCTCTAGAGCCTTGGTGACGGACAACAATGGGTTCAAAACCTCCGTCTGTATGGCCCCGACCTTGTTCACAACCGGGATGCTAAACAAACGGTTCAGTTGGGCATCGGCCAACCTCCGTTTGTTGTGGTAACGTCTGACCAACAATTGCCTGGCCGTCTCATAGTTACCCTCCGTAACTGTCAAATGAGCGACCAGCTCCCTAGGCTCACCCCTCAATGCTGCCACCAGCTGAGCCATCTTGACAGACTTGGTAATGTCCGATCGCATGTGCACCAAACTGTCGAACAGATTGATGAAGCTCATCCATTCACCGGACACGCCGTCAAAAGTAGGCATAGTTATGGCAGGTAACCTGGACCCCGATCCCTGATGCGGCAGAGGTGCTTCAATGTCACCATCATGGCTGGACTCGCGCTGTCTACGTATGTCCGCAGCCTTCTGCGTGATAGCAGCTGCCATCTCCATACATTGGTCGACATCCCCTATCAACCGTGACAGCCTGTCAGGTGCACAACCATCAACTGATTCCGCCTGCGCGGACAATTCGAGCACCCTATTGTAACGTTCCTTAACGTCCATAGACCGCTCCAATACCACATCATGCCTATCTAAACGGTCTATCAGACCGTGTGCGGAGGAAAACCATCTGAGTTCCTTAGAAACACCCTTCTGGATTTCAGATAACGACATGATCGGAACGATACTTACTCACAATTTGCAGTAACTCAATTTTATTGGACCCTCCAGTCTATAACCCAAACGAGGGAACCCTAAACCACAACTTAAACAATGTTGTTTTCCTTAAACAATAGGAACCGAGTTTTATATCTATATAAATTCTGTAAATACAATTCAGTTTCCCTTTATCACTATAACACACACAGATAGTCAATATTAGTTCAAGTTATAAATTGCTATTAACTGAAAACAATGTAATAGCCTGCTATCAATAGATGTACCTATGTTAACCAAAACATTCATTCAATAGTATTACTAGACCACTAATAGATTGACTAACTGGTAATTCAATGCAAATTTTAATTCAATATCTGTCTTTTTACGGGGAATCGTAGGTTGGGAATGGAACCGGCGCGTGGGCCATTTGTACAATGGGACCCTCTGGCGTATAGCTGCATACCTGATCGGTTACACGCACAGTGGGGCCCCGGGGGTCCTCGCTAGGAATTTGCGGCCCAACCATTGGTTGCCCCCCAACCGGAGACGGTGGTGTTACCGATCGCCTCTGTGCTTGTTTGGGATTTGGCGGGCAACCCAACATACGTTCGCGCCCTATTAGATTCTGGAGCTCAGGGCTGCATTGTATCGAATGATTTAGCAAAATGGTTGGGCCTCAAGGTAAATAGGTATAATAAATCAATACGGGGCGTGGGGAATGTTACGGTTACGAATGTAGTTGGTCAATCGGTGATCACGTTCTCTCCACGTTATGACATTTTGACAAAAACATCCGTGCAAGCTTTAGTAATGACGCATGTCATGGGCAGACACCCCTTGGTGAAGTTGAATCCGGCCGTTCGATTCCTGACATCAGGACTCAAGTTGGCGGATCCCGATTTTGACACTCCAGCCCCGGTCGACCTGCTACTGGGAGCAGACGTTCTGGGTAGGTTTCTGTTGTCGGATCGGCGAGTTCTTCAGCCGGACGGGTTGATTGCTGTGGATACTAAGTTTGGTCACGTCATCATGGGTCCGGCATTGCCAATGGTTAGGCCTGCCGAGTCAGATGGCATACTTATTGGCTCAGCGTTGTCAGACGCTATCCAACGTTTCTGGGAGATAGAGGAACCTCCCACCGTTCGTCGAGTCGACGCAGACGAAGAAGAGTGCGAATTGTTTTAACAGAATAGTACTGGTCGCCTTCGTTCTGGTCGTTTTGTAACTCGAATGCCTTTCAGGGCCGATCGACCGCCACTAGGAGAATCTAGGAAGATGGCTGAGACGAGATTGATGTCGATGTAGCGTAGGATGTCAAGGGACGCCGTATTTAAACAAAAATACGTCGATTTCATGAGGGAGTATGAGTCGTTAGGACACATGTCGGTATCGGGTGTGGACTGGAGATCTGAGGATCATTGTTTCCTTCCATACCATGCCGTCCTGCGAACCCCTACCGGCAAGATTCGAGTTGTTTTTGATGGGTCAGCACCTACCTCGAACGGGATGTCCCTGAATCAGTGTCTACATTCGGGACCCAAGTTGAGTCGTGATATTTCGGATATTCTCACGAGCTTTCGGAGACACCAGATTGTATTTGTCGCAGACATTCGGATGATGTTTAGGCAAACGGTAATTCATCCGGCTGACAGAAGGTATCAGTTGATACTTTGGCGTGAGTCCAGGGCCGAGCCAGTCAAGGTCTATGAGTTAAACGCAAACACGTATGGGTTACGGTCTAGCCCGTATTTGGCGATGCGTACCCTGCGGGAGTTGGCGTCGCGTGACCGTGTGAGCTATCCTAGAGCCGCCGCTATCCTGGAGCAAGATTTGTACGTCGATGACGTCTGCACAGGGGCAGCCAGTGTAGAGGAAGCTCTGGACCGACGTGACGAGCTCATTCAATTGATGGAACGAGGCGGCTATGAACTACGCAAGTGGATGTCCAACTCCCCTGAGTTGATGGCTGGTCTCCCAGATGAGTTTCAACAAGACCCGCACGTTTTTGAGAATCCTGACAACCCTAACATTTTGTCAGTGCTTGGAATTCAGTACCGGCCCGTCCATGATGAGTTTACCTATCGGGTGGTTTTAGAAACACCGAAGGCCTGGACGAAGCGGTCAGTACTGTCAACGATTGCGAGAACGTTCGACCCGAATGGATGGATTTCTCCAGTCACCTTTGCTCTCAAATGTTTTATGCAAAGGCTATGGGCGGCTCAGTTGACCTGGGACACCCACCTCTCAGGTGATTTGTTGACTGATTGGACGCGAATGTTCACCTCGCTATCGGACATAGATAATGTCTCGCTGCCGAGGAAATTGGTCCCTGCTGGGGATTACAGGGCAACCCTTCACGGGTTTTGTGATTGCTCTGAACGAGGGTTTGCGGCAGCGGTTTATTTGCGAACCGTCACCTCCACCGGGGAGGTCGACGTGCGTTTGGTTTTGGCAAAAAGCAAGGTAGCGCCTATTCGGACAAGGATGACGATTCCAAAACTGGAACTGTCCGGGGCTGCTCTTTTGACCAAACTTTTGAATCACACTCTAACAGTGTTGCGTGGGTCAGTGGTTTTGGAGGATACGGTGTACGCTTGGACGGACAGCCAGATTGTTTTGTGCTGGCTGAAGGCTTCGGTCCATAACTTAGAGGTTTTTGTTGCGAACCGTGTCTCCCAGATTGTATCGTCTGAGGTCCCACTGACCTGGAGACATGTACCAGGAGAATTGAACCCGTCTGATTGTGCATCCAGGGGATGTCAGGCTCCTGAACTCGTTAGACACCATTTGTAGTGGGGACCACCCTGGCTTGCCAAGAGAGAATCGGACTGGCCCCACAGCCATGTAGTAGTATCTTCGGATCATGGCCCCAGAGCGGCCGTGCATGTTACCCAGAATTCGAGCAATTCGACAATTCGAGCACCCTATTGTAACGTTCCTTAACGTCCATAGACCGCTCCGATACCACATCATGCCTATCTAAACGGTCTATCAGACCGTGTGCGGAGGAAAACCATCTGAGTTCCTTAGAAACACCCTTCTGGATTTCAGATAACGACATGATCGGAACGATACTTACTCACAATTTGCAGTAACTCAATTTTATTGGACCCTCCAGTCTATAACCCAAACGAGGGAACCCTAAACCACAACTTAAACAATGTTGTTTTCCTTAAACAATAGGAACCGAGTTTTATATCTATATAAATTCTGTAAATACAATTCAGTTTCCCTTTATCATTATAACACACACAGATAGTCAATATTAGTTCAAGTTATAAATTGCTATTAACTGAAAACAATGTAATAGCCTGCTATCAATAGATGTACCTATGTTAACCAAAACATTCATTCAATAGTATTACTAGACCACTAATAGATTGACTAACTGGTAATTCAATGCAAATTTTAATTCAATATCTGTCTTTTTACGGGGAATCGTAGGTTGGGAATGGAACCGGCGCGTGGGCCATTTGTACAATGGGACCCTCTGGCGTATAGCTGCATACCTGATCGGTTACTAGCACAGTGGGGCCCCGGGGGTCCTCGCTAGGAATTTGCGGCCCAACCATTGGTTGCCCCCCAACCGGAGACGGTGGTGTTACCGATCGCCTCTGTGCTTGTTTGGGATTTGGCGGGCAACCAAACATACGTTCGCGCCCTATTAGATTCTGGAGCTCAGGGTTGCATTGTATCGAATGATTTAGCAAAATGGTTGGGCCTCAAGGTAAACAGGTATAATAAATCAATACGGGGCGTGGGGAATGTTACGGTTACGAATGTAGTTGGTCAATCGGTGATCACGTTCTCTCCACGTTATGACATTTTGACAAAAACATCCGTGCAAGCTTTAGTAATGACGCATGTCATGGGCAGACACCCCTTGGTGAAGTTGAATCCGGCCGTTCGATTCCTGATATCAGGACTCAAGTTGGCGGATCCCGATTTTGACACTCCAGCCCCGGTCGACCTGCTACTGGGAGCAGACGTTCTGGGTAGGTTTCTGTTGTCGGATCGGCAAGTTCTTCAGCCGGACGGGTTGATTGCTGTGGATACTAAGTTTGGTCACGTGATCATGGGTCCGGCATTGCCAATGGTTAGGCCTGCCGAGTCAGATGGCATACTTATTGGCTCAGCGTTGTCAGACGTTATCCAACGTATCTGGGAGATAGAGGAACCTCCCACCGTTCGTCGAGTCGACGCAGACGAAGAAGAGTGCGAGTTGTTTTACCAGAATAGTACTGGTCGACTTCGTTCTGGTCTTTTTGTAACTCGACTGCCTTTCAGGGCCGATCGACCGCCACTAGGAGAATCTAGGAAGATGGTTGAGACGAGATTGATGTCGATGGAGCATAGGATGACAAGGGACGCCGTATTTAAACAAAAATATGTTGATGTCATGAGGGAGTATGAGTCGTTAGGACACATGTCGGTATCGGGTGTGGACTGGAGATCTGAGGATCATTGTTTCCTCCCACACCATGCCGTCCTACGAACCCCTACCGGCAAGATTCGAGTTGTTTTTGATGGGTCAGCACCTACCTCGAACGGGATGTCCCTGAATCAGTGTCTACATTCGGGACCCAACTTGAGTCGTGATATTTCGGATATTCTCGCAAACTTTCGGAGGCACCAGATTGTATTTGTCGCAGACATTCGGATGATGTTTAGGCAAACGGTAATTCATCCGGCTGACAGAAGGTATCAGTTGATACTTTGGCGTGAGTCCACGGCCGAGCCAGTCAAGGTCTATGAGTTAAACACGAACACGTATGGGTTACGGTCTAGCCCGTATTTGGCGATGCGTACCCTGCGGGAGTTGGCGTCGCGTGACCGTGTGAGCTATCCTAGAGCCGCCGCTATCCTAGAGCAAGATTTGTACGTCGATGACGTCTGCACAGGGGCAGCCAGTGTAGAGGAAGCTCTGGACCGACGTGACGAGCTCATTCAATTGCTGGCACGAGGCGGCTATGAACTACGTAAGTGGATGTCCAACTCCCCTGAGTTGATGGCTGGTCTCCCAGATGAGTTTCAACAAGACCCGCACGTTTATGAGAATCCTGACAACCCTAACATGTTGTCAGTACTTGGAATTCAGTACCGGCCCGTCCATGATGAGTTTACCTATCGGGTGGTTTTAGAAACACCGAAGGCCTGGACGAAGCGGTCAGTACTGTCAACGATTGCGAGAACGTTCGACCCGAATGGATGGATTTCTCCAGTCACCTTTGCTCTCAAATGCTTTATGCAAAGGCTATGGGCGGCTCAGTTGACCTGGGACACCCACCTCTCAGGTGATTTGTTGACTGATTGGACGCGAATGTTCACCTCGCTATCGGACATAAATAATGTATCGCTGCCGAGGAAATTGGTCCCTGCTGGGGATTACAGGGCAACCCTTCACGGGTTTTGTGATGCCTCTGAACGAGGGTTTGCGGCAGCGGTTTATTTGCGAACCGTCACCTCCACCGGGGAGGTCGACGTGCGTTTGGTTTTGGCAAAAAGCAAGGTAGCGCCTATACGGACAAGGATGACGATTCCAAAACTGGAACTGTCCGGGGCTGCTCTTTTGACCAAACTTTTGAATCACACTCTAACAGTGTTGCGTGGGTCAGTGGTTTTGGAGGATACGGTGTACGCGTGGACGGACAGCCAGATTGTTTTGTGCTGGCTGAAGGCTTCGGTCCATAACTTAGAGGTTTTTGTTGCGAACCGTGTCTCCCAGATTGTGTCGTCTGAGGTCCCACTGACATGGAGACATGTACCAGGAGAATTGACATTGTTTTGTAAGATCGAGGCCGTTCTCAATTCGCGACCGTTGTGTCCACTCAGCTCGGATCCAAATGACCTGGAGGCTCTGACCCCAGGCCATTTCTTGATAGGACAGCCACTTAACGCGTTGCCCGAGCACCCCTTCGAGGGAGTGAAATTGTATCGGTTGTCAAGGTATCAGATGTTGCAGCAGTTTACTCAGAATTTCTGGAAGCGTTGGTCGCTCGAGTATCTGCATATCTTACCGACCCCAATTACTTCAGCTCGGTGAATCGCCGACGTTCACACTTCTTGGCAACTGATCGTTACGCTACCTCGTAGCTGAAGGGCCCCTACGAGGTAATTAGGTGCTGAGAAGCCTGAACAACCAGCAATAGACTTATAGCTTACAATACTACCAATCTATGTGGATACAGGAACAACCAAGTTACTTAACCGCCTATACCTACAGATTGATAGTCCCAAATCGTGCCTTCCTGGAGCCCTAGACGGCTGCAAATCTCAGGAAGCCACGCTCTACCTACCAAAATGTTCAGGCTTCTCAGCACCTAATGACCTCGTAGGGGCCCATAGCTACGAGGTAGCGTGACGATCAGGTGCCAAGAAGTGATGAACGTCGGCGATTCACCGAGCTGAAGTTATGTGGGGTAGATCTAACCTGGTCAGTGCTTCGGTCCCGTCAACTGTCTCTCTGCAAGGCCCGGGTGCACCCTAGGCTCTTCTTGGTAGACAGGTTCTTCAGCCAACCAGGTATGACTGGCGGGCCAGCTTCAATGAGCACAGTGTTCCAACACAGGTTATGTTCTACATGGTAAATACAAATCAGGCACGAAAATCCGAACTTTATCTGGTTCGAGAGACAACGGCACACTCAGCTATATTAACAATCCTGAGAGAATCCCGAATACATTCCAGATGGCCTGCGATTTAATTTCAATACCCTAACCAAAACGCGTTTACATTGCGAGGGCTTTCGCCTGTCAGTTGTCAAAACTACCTGAATGACAGCTAACGTCAAAATTAAAATGACCGTTCAGAAACCATCGATCGAATATCGATTTGGAATCGAACACATTGTATATGGTTTTTTATATAAGCTACCACACCGTCATTTTGATTTTTATTCAGAGTTGATTGGTAGGAGGAATAATTTATGATTTTTGGTAACTTAGAGTTACTAAGATAGGACAGCCAACATTCAGTCAAAATAAGAATATCCAAATCTAGGTTTATACGTTGAACTAGAGTTTGAAAGCCGTCAAAGTTGGCATTTATCGAACGGATGTTTTGTGAAATAATTTTAAAATGGTAACTATTTGGTGGTAAGTATAGCTTACAATTTTTGGCGTCACCTGAAAAAGTTTTAGACACCCTAAAATCATCAATATCGTCTAATAAAAAGTTCATTAAATCAGGCATTTTTAATTAAGTGGGGAAATGCGTTTGAAAAAGTGCGTAGTGATATAAGATGGAAATCATTAATTCGAAGATTGTTATATGTATTCAGTTCGTGGCATAGGGTGGTAGTGAGAGGAAATCTATCAGTGTGGAATGCGGGGTGTGTGTGCAAATTATTGTGTATTTTGTTGCTAAGTGTATATTTCATTTTTTTGTGTGTATATGAGGTGGTGTGTAAATTACTGTATAGTTTGACGTCTAGTAAAAACTTGATGATTTGTTTGTGTGTATGTGAGGTAGTGTTTATGTATAAAACAAGCAAGATCAGTTTAACGGGTTGATGCAATTTTAACAATATACATGTTATACATGGTAGAAGCGGCCAAAAAATAATAAAACCTAGTCACAGGTTTTTTGAAATAGGGGGCAGTAATATTTTCAGTTGTTCTTCCTGTTTTATAATAATGTAGGGATCATTGGTTTTTTTCTCAGCAGAATTTGGACGTTTGACCCAGCAGTAGTCGTAGTGGTGGTCCTTTGCAAATCTTCTCGCAAGGTAGTGAAGTCTCTTTGATTTTGCTGTGAGTAGTTTCGAGATGAATATCGACGAGCGTGGTTCTGGTAGCCCGAGCTGTCGTGTAGAAAGTTTATGTAGTTTTAGTATAAAGTCCTTACTTGCCTTCAGAAACTTAGACTGAGTCAGTCTGTTGGAGAATTCCACGACGTGTGAAGAAAGAGCATGTTCCTTTTTCGACGGAAGTCGGGCTACATCACGAACGTCTGAGGACTGCAGGTTCAGTTTAAGTTGTTTGGCGAGATATTGTACGGTAGAGAAAAGGCACTTCTTGGTTTCCTTGTGGTTTTTTGGAACGTTCCTATCTCAATTGACGTCTTATTGTGTTGTCTGTCGAACGCTTCAATTTTTGCCTCCAGGTTTGACAACTGCAGAACCATTTCCTTTCTTTCCTTATCGAGGGAGTCAATTTTTCGTTCCAGGGAAGTGAATTGGTCACTCATAAACGTCAGAGATTTCTCGATCTCCACATTTGTTGGTTCGATTTTCTCTGATTGGGACTTGATTTGAAGGATGTGAGTTTCCAATTGGTCCATTCAAGAGTTCTGTGCGGTGACAAATTCCCTCATCATTTGCATCATCTCCGTCTTAAAACTGTCCAGATCGTCTGGGGATTCCTCGGAGGATTCCTAGGCCTTTTATTTCTTTGGGTTATGTTCTTTATGAAGGGGCTTTGCGAGTCAGATTCCGATAACAGTTTTAAATCGGATTCAGAACGTGACGTTGAGTTGTTGAACGGCGGGGAGTGTGTTAAACGTGACATGTTGATTTCGTTGCTTACTTGAGATAAATGGTTAATTTGACAGTTGAAGCGCTTTTTGATGGAGACGCGTTCAGCAGTACTAGTTGCGGCGTTGGTTGATACTGGTCAGCTTACTAAGATCCTGCGAGCACCCTGGTGATTCAGGCGGGCGGCGGTAGTGTACCAGGGCCGCAGATATTAGCGAGATGTTGCTTACGCGTTGTGGGCGGTTCTTGGATCAATGCGCACCGTGACAGGGTAAGGGGGCAGGGGCAACTCACGCGCAGGACAATGGTGGGCAGGGCGGATGCGCAGGAACTGGTTAGCAGTGCGGGGCTAAGGTGCTCGGCGTTGTAGTGCAGCGACAAGTAAGGACAGCTCTTGGTGGTTGCTGCGCTCCTAATTTTTCGCACAGATTGTTTAATTTTAAAAACTTTAAATTATAACTTATAATTATTAAACAATTAATTGCGGGCTTGCACGCGTCTACTCTAGTCGAGGTCCGGGGGGGAGAGGAGTCGTTTCTCCTTTGGCGTGATTTCCTCCAGATCTTTATGGTTGGCATCGTAGTTTTTCCATATTATCTCTAGGTTCTCAATTCTCTTTTGAATATACTCGGGCGTCTTGCGGTCAGGGGAATCCTTTTTGAAATTGATGTTGATTTTTTGAATGTGTAGGTAACTATGTGCTTAGCCTGTTAACACAGACCTTTTCTCGTGAATGTGACCTGTCCCGGTCCTGTGATATGTCTTTTTGTTGTTGTAGCTGTAGGCTGTAATGACTTCAGGGGCTGTCGTGAACTTGAAGTTGTTGTGTCTGTCTCCAAGAACTGTAGTTTGCCGAAGCTGCGGTATGTCCAGGAGCTGTAGTGTCCCGAAACTGTGGTGTATCCAGGTTCTGCAGTGTCCCGAAACTGTGGTATATCCAGAAACTGTAGTGTCCTGAAGCTGTGGTTATGTTGAGGAGGAGCTGTAGTTTCCCGGAACTATGGTATATCCAGGAACTGTAGTGTCCCGAAGCTGTGATTTATCCAGGAACTGTAGTGTCCCGAAGCTGTGATTTATCCAAGAACTGTAGTGTCCCAAAGTTGTAGTGTCCAGGAACTGTAGTGTCCCGAAACTGTGGTGTATCCAGGTTCTGTAGTGTGCCGAAGCTGTGGTATGTCCAGGAGCTGCAGTGTCCCGAAACTGTGGTATATCCAGAAACTGTAGTGTCCTGAAGCTGTGGTTATGTTGAGGAGCTGTAGATTCCCGGAACTATGGTATATCCAGGAACTGTAGTGTCCCGAAGCTGTGATTTATCCAGGAACTGTAGTGTCCCGAAGCTGTGATTTATCCAGGAACTATAGTGTCCCGAAGTTGTAGTGTCCAGGAACTGTAGTGTCCCGAAACTGTGGTATATCCAGGAACTGTAGTGTCCCGAAGCTGTGATTTATCCAGGAACTGTAGTGTCCCGAAGTTGTAGTGTCCAGGAACTGTAGTGTCCCGAAACTGTGGTGTATCCAGGAACTGTAGTGTCCCGAAGCTGTGGTTTATCCAGAAACTGTAGTGTCCTGAAGCTGTGGTTTATCCAGGAACTGTAGTTTCCCGTCGCTTGTGACAGTAATAAAGAACTTTCTGTGTCTATTCTTGGGTCTCCTTATAATTATATTTCCTCGTACGCTATTTGCGCCTTGT
Source organism: Argyresthia goedartella (assembly GCA_949825045.1). Lineage (NCBI taxonomy): Eukaryota > Metazoa > Arthropoda > Insecta > Lepidoptera > Argyresthiidae > Argyresthia > Argyresthia goedartella. The sequence goes on from OX463815.1 coordinate 3,862,774, forward strand.
CAATCCAATTGGTGAGTCCCGCTGGTGGAAGGCCAATGAAGCGAATCGCTAGCGTAGTCAGACTAAATAACAATACCGATATCACCGCGAAAGTCAGAGTACTCCGAAATTACCGTTTCTTTGCTCGAAGGACCAAAATGTTCAGGCCGCTGTTGCCTGAGATTGTACGTAGTTATGTAGGAGTTGAAGAATAAGAGAACTATTGTCCACTTGAATGTTTATTGTCAACTAAAAAGAATACTATTGTACATTAGCTTATTGTTCAGGATAGGGAACAATCTTTAAATAAATAGATTTCTTGAAATTTGGCTTCGTTTTAATGTGCGTTACAATAATATCACACAGAAAAGTATTAGAAATTAGGCATTAAATATTATATATAAAATTGGCACCACAGAGTGTGTTGGCGAGGTTAGGGCGATCGAGCAAGTGTTCTTGCGTGCCTGTCGTTCATTCGCTGCAGAGCGCACGGCGCGATGTAGCGGTCCTGTCATTGGTTAATGCCTTTATCGCGTCATCGATACGAGCGGCTATTGGCTGCGGCTGCAGCATACCATCCTGGTAAGTACTTGTAGGGTTGACTCGTTCGGAAACAGCACGGCGCCAACATATTCCTGGCCGTTGCAAGCTCTAGGGTAGCTTTCAAGCTTAATTTAGCTCGGAGGTAGGAAGTAGAACCAGACGATTGAGAGCTCTCTTGATAGAGCCTTGAGCTGTAGCTATATCAGCTACTCTAGGTGTCTGGTCAGAGCCAATGTAGAGCCTGCTGACTCTTCCTAGGCGCCAGCATAGAGGCAGCGTGTTGACTTCCTTTATTAGGACTAGATCGTCGAGCTTGAGATCCCGGCACTTCTGTCGCCACTTGGTTCTTTGTTGGAGTTCGGCGACGTACTCGGATGACCATCTGTTCCAGAAGTGCTGCTTGGCTTGTTCTAGGCGCTGGAACCGGTCGAGGCGATGCGTGTTGGGGTCCAGGTAGCTCGGTGAGGGGAGCGCCGTCATTTGTCTACCGATCAAAAAGTGAGCCGGTGTGAGAGACTGGAAATCGTTAGGGGACGGGCTCAGAGGACATAGGGGTCGGCTATTTAGGATGGCTTCTATCTGTGTAAATACAGAGGTCAATTCCTCAAATGTTAGGTGAGATTGGCCTACTGTTCTATGAAGGTTGAACTTTGCTGATTTGACACCGGCCTCAGCAAGACCATTGAAATGTGGAACGTATACGGGAGAGAAGCGAAATTCTATGTTTCGGCTGGCAGCAAAGTCACATATAGAGTCACGATTAGAATGTAGAAAGCTGCCAATCTCTTTGGCAGCGGCAACGAAATTACGTCCATTGTCGCAGTAAATAATCTTAGGCACTCCTCTGCGAGAAAAGAATCGTTTTAATGTTAGTATGAAAGCATCTTTAGACAGTTCACTAACTACTTCTAGATGTAGGCACTTATATCTAAAGCAAACGAAAATGCAAAGATAGCATTTAGTTACCTTGCATCCTCGTCCCTTGCGATCTGTTATAAGAAAAGGACCGGCAAAATCAGTGCCAACAGTACTGAAAGGAATGTCAGTTTCAACTCTATCAGTAGGTAAGTTCCCCATTATAGTAGACATGGTGCTTCCTTTGAAGCGACGACAGACCAAACAGTTCCTTGCTACATCCCTAGCGAGCTTGCGGCCTCCGATAGGCCAGTAGCGCTCACGGATAGAAGAAAGAAGATGCTGCGGCCCAGCATGCAACAGCTGAGTGTGTCTAGATTGGAAGATTAGTTTAGTTAAATGGTGGTCTGATTTTAGAACAATAGGATGTCTTTTTTCATAGGGGAAGGCAGAGGTATCAATACGTCCTCCTACGCGAAGTAGACCTGCATCATCTACAAAAGGATTTAATGAGCACAGGTGAGTACTAGTTTTAAGTGGTTTATTTGATTTGAAGTCGCTTATTTCTTTTTTAAAAGTTTCATTTTGAGCCATTTTAGTGAGAACAGTCATGGATTTTTCTAGTTCATGAACATGTAGAGTTCCCGTTAGTTTGGCAGCAGGATTTTTAGAATTATTGATAAATCTATAGACCCAGGCATATACTCGTTGAAGAGTAAATAATTTTGAGTACCTTTCAAATTGTACTAAGGGCACCATAGGTGCATCCTCCCCCACCAAAGCAGGCAACGCTTTCAATTCAGGTAGGTCAACTACCTTACCGGCTGTAAGAGAAGGCCATGATGCTTCAGGTTCCTTGAGAAAGGAAGGGCCATACCACCATAGATCCGACCCCTTGACCTCTTGGGGTTCTACACCTCGAGAAGCGAGGTCTGCGGGATTCCCATTAGTGGGTACATGGCGCCAAGCTTTGAGGTCGGAGAGTTCACCCATAGCTGCTATTCGGTTTGCTACAAAGGTTTTAGTTTTGTTAGGCGAGTTTAGCCAACCTAGCACAACACTTGAATCCGTCCAGAAGACGCAGCGCTTTATTTTTAGTCTTAGAGCCTTCTTGACAGCGGAAGCCAATTCAGCACCCAGTAGAGCACCGCAGAGCTCTAAGCGCGGGATAGTGCAAGCTTTTATGGGAGCTACACGGGCCTTGGCACACAGCAAGTTAACATGCACGTTGCCATCAACATCTAGAGACCTGAGGTAGATACAGCTTCCGTAGGCTAGCTGCGACGCATCACAAAAATAATGAAGTTCGACTTTATATGAATTGTTGGCTAGAACCTGTCTTGGGATTAGTAGAGACGATAGAGTGCTAAGTTGTCGACTGAATTTTACCCAAACAACTTGGATAGAGTCGGAAACGGGTTCATCCCAATCTATTTTTTCGGCCCAAAGTTTCTGGAGTAATATTTTTGCGCTAATAGTGCACAAGGACAATAATCCTAGGGGATCAAAGATTTTGAAGGTTGCTGACAAAATACTTCGTTTAGTGAAGATCGTGTCAGGTGAATAGGCGAGAGGGAAGTGAATATGGTCGGTATGAGAAGACCAACCAATACCTAGAGTACTAGAGGCATTGCTAATGATTAGATCTTCAGAATTGGTAAAGTCGGAAGCTAGAAGGTTAGGAAAGTTAGATCGATACTTTCTGAGTGGGAAGCAGCCTTTGGCTAGTTCATCGGAGACCGAACGCTGAATGTAACGTAGCTCTTCTTCAGTATCAGCACCAGTTAAGAGATCATCACAATAAAAATCTCTTTGTATAATAGTTTTAATTTTAGAGTCGTTACATTCCTCGCCGATCTGCCAGATGCACCTAGTGCTAAGGAAGCTGGAACTTGCAAAGCCGTAAGTTACCGTATTTAGCTTTAAAGTACGAAGATGTTCATCTTCATTATCGCGCCACAGTATGAGCTGGAGGTTGCGATCCGACTCTCTTATATTTACTTGACGATACATTTTCTCCATGTCTCCTGAGAGGACGTAGCGATACTGACGAAATCTAAGCAGAATGTCAAACAATGTATCCTGAATTGGGGGGCCTACCATTTGGAGGTCATTGACCGATAGACCGGAAGTAGTGGGTTCCGACGCATTAAACACCACTCTTAGCTTGGTTGACTCACTTTTCTCTCGGATGACTGGATGATGCGGAAGAAAATATGAGTTAGGGGGTTTAGTCTCCGTAGACTAGGAAAGGTGGCCTAGGTCATCGTTCTCATGAATGAAGTCTGAGTAATTTTTTTTCAATTCTAGATTTTTCCTAAATCTAGCTTCTAGACTGAAGAACCTTTTTTTAGCTATGAAGTAGGATTCGCCCAGACAGTCTGGTTCGTCCTTTAGTGGGATACCTACACAAAATCGACCATCGCTTTCGCGACAAGTAGTGGAGAGATAGTGCTTTTCGCAAAGCATTTGTTCCTCGGACAGAGGTTGAATTTTTGGGACGCTTTCCAGCTCCCAGAATTTTGATAGCTCCTTCTGGATGTCGGTGGGATTTTCATTTTTAAGGAAATTACACATTAGGGACTTAGTCGGCGGAGTACGACATTGATTAGGCACAGGACCTGCGATTAGCCATCCGAGCTTAGAGCTTTGAAGATTAGGTTTATTGGAACCTAGGGACTGCTGTTTGGAACCTATCAAGTCCCAAAACAGGTCCGAGCCGATAAGCATGTCAATAGGGGATGGTTCGTTGAAGCTGGGGTCTGCAAGCTCAAAGTCGTTTAGTTGGTTTAGTGAACTTATATCAAAATGATGCTTGGGCAAGTCATCAGTTATAGCTTTCAATACTAGACAGAACATTACAACTTCAAAGGAAGTCGAACTAGATTGGAGTTTTATGGAACAACGTTCGGGGTTTAGGTCTAGGATATTGTTACCTATGCCTACAATATTGACATTTGATGGCTGAGAAGTCAAGTTGAGTCTTTGCTTTACACGATCAGTGATAAAGGACGATTGGCTCCCGCTGTCAAGTAAGGCCCGCACGGTAACAGTTTCGTTAGTTTCTGGATTAGTTAGTCGCACCTTAGCGGTACACAATAGAACCTCCGGGGAAGACAAGGCAGACATGACTACAGATTTTGGTTGGCTAGGGGTGAAAGAGACTGCTTCAGTTAGGTGTAGTAGTGAGTTGTGTTTTTGTTTACATGTTCTACAAGAACCGGGGAGCCTACAGGCCTGACAGTCATGCCCAGGTCTCAGACAATTACGACACAAATTTAGTGATGCAGCAATGGAATTCCTGTCCTCAGGTGTCTTAGACTTGAATGTAGTGCACTCATATACGCGATGCTTGCCTGAGCATACCATACACTCAGGCGGGGCTCGAGATGAGGGGGAGGATTCCTTGGATGTAGCAACAAACGATTTAGTCTGTGTAGTAGTCCTATGATAGGAGGCTGGGTTGGTTGGAACTTGTTTAGCTACAGCTGGTCTGTCAGTCTTGTTTTTGTTAACAGTCTTAAGAACGTCGGCGCGATTTTTCAAAAACGAGAAGAAATCATCTAGGGTAGGTATCTCAAATATAGTGTTACGATGTTCTTCCCACTTGAAAATAGTACTGTTGTCTAACTTTGCCGCCAGAAGGTGAATAATTAGGACATCCCACTTGTCAGTAGGTAGTCCTAGTGTGCAGAGGGCACGTAGGTTTTTTGTCACATGATCAATAATGTATCTGAGTGATTTATCAGTTTCACGAACTGATTCAATAGTAAATAGAGATCTCAAATGATTATTAATTAATTGCCTCTTGTTGTCATACCGGTTGCAGAGAAGTGACCAAGCTTCGTTGTAGTTTTTCTCAGATACTTCTAGGTTACTTAGCAATCTCGCAGCTTCACCCTCCAAATAAGAGCCAAGGTAGTGGAATTTATAAATACTTTGTATTTTAGGATTACCATGAATCAATGAATCATAGATCTCTTTGAATTCCAACCAATTGTAATAGGTACCATCAAATTTAGGTATATTTATAGTAGGCAATTTGAAACCTAAGTTATTGAACCCATCATGCTCATGATGGTGGCAACCATTGGTGTGAGAACTACTAGCTATACTTTCAGGTTGCTTGGGGGTTGAGCTGTGAGATTCAATCAAGCTTCGGGCGATAGCAATGCAAGTATCGAATTCTAGCTCAACTAGATCCCGCGTAGTTAATTCTATCTCTTGGTTAGACTCATTTAGTACTTTTATTTGGCTCTGCAACCCGTCGAACTCAATAAATAACGCTTCTATTCTTGATAACCTCATCGCAAGCGTACTTACTTCAACAGCAGAGACACTGTCGAAGGATTCTAGTGAGTCTAAATACTGTTTAAACTTAGTCACGCGTCCCTTAATGGAACCGCGCTTGACATTCAACTCTCTTAATTTAAAATCGGTAGCCATTGCGATGAAGTATCAGAATTGACGATTCAAATAATGAAATTGTATACGATACGCTCCTCGTTTCTTAGTCCTGCGCGCAGCCGACGACCGGTGTCTTAGCAGCGAAGCAGGCTATCAGCTGGGCAAGCAATCAGCTGAGCAGCGCGTAGGCAGTTAGGTGCTCAGGCAACGTTTACCGTTAGCTCGGTTGCGCTGGAATCAACGTCAGAAAACTAAACAGCTGACTGCGATAAGCGAGCAGTGAGGGATAGATAGAAGTGAATATACTTCTAGATAGGTAGGTACGTACGTTAAATAGGCAAATGATTCTTGAATGCAATGGATAGGCAGACAAGCGCAAACAATTGGGTAATTAGATGACTTGTAGGTAGGTATTTATGTTGATAGGTTATGTTATGATTACTTATAGATTTTAGACTTGCTCGGGTCAGAGTGTCGATAAGGGGGCGGAACTCCAACCCTTTCTCGACTAAAAATAGATAAGCATGCGTGAAATTGCGAATAATTTAGATCACAATGATTAGGCGTGAATAGAGGTTGGCTTGCAATTTCCCTTTGGATGATTAGGCAAATGCTTAGCGCTAAGTAGGTATTATAGGCACGCAATTTCACTAGCAGTAGATAGATTGAGAATGATCACCAAGCACTTAGAGGAACGAATCCTGAGCATGAACACAGATAGAAGAGGAGAGGAAAATGATAGGAACGGGCTCACGTTATGTTAGCAGACAAGCTAAGCAGGTAGGTGTCCAGGCTCCACAGCTTTATCCTTAGCTGATTAAGCGGCTACAGGACGTAGGCTCCTCCAAAGTGACACGTAGATGGGTAGGTAGAACTGGTGCACTCAGGTACGTGGCAGTTTGTCCCGCCGTTCTCGTTCGTCTTCTCCGTATGAAGTCTTCGTGTAGCGGAACCTTCCGCGATGACGAGACCGTTGTTCTTGTGCAATCCTCTTCGGCTGGTGTAGGTTGTTGGTAAGGACGTTGACCTCGACAAAGGTTATAGATGCACGCCGGTCTAAGTCCTGTCACGGTCGCCAGTTTTGTTCAGGATAGGGAACAATCTTTAAATAAATAGATTTCTTGAAATTTGGCTTCGTTTTAATGTGCGTTACAATAATATCACACAGAAAAGTATTAGAAATTAGGCATTAAATATTATATATAAAATTGGCACCACAGAGTGTGTTGGCGAGGTTAGGGCGATCGAGCAAGTGTTCTTGCGTGCCTGTCGTTCATTCGCTGCAGAGCGCACGGCGCGATGTAGCGGTCCTGTCATTGGTTAATGCCTTTATCGCGTCATCGATACGAGCGGCTATTGGCTGCGGCTGCAGCATACCATCCTGGTAAGTACTTGTAGGGTTGACTCGTTCGGAAACAGCACGGCGCCAACACTTATAATAATTACATAATGCTTAGTATGCACAATATGTCTGACGTCAATGTGTGAGCACTGGCTCGTACAAAATAAGGAAGGGGGGGGAGCACCATTGGGAGGCTAATCATTTTTGCATTATTCTGTGACAAGTTTTATAAAAGTCGTTGCGAATTGTTGTAATTTTTTTTTTTTTTCGTAAACCTTGTAAAAGAAATGCTTGGTTAAATAGGTAAAAAAGTCAGCCCCCCCCGTTCTATCTCCAAAACTACTGATCCAAAAAATAATTAGGCCTTAACTTAAATATAACAGGAAATATAATGAGGAATGTATGGTTTAACCCTTTATATGGCAGAAGCAAGCAATTTTTTCAATTTGTTTTGGATTTTATTACCAAGCCCTAAGCTTGAAAATATGGTGGACATATAGTGGACAGATCCTCAGATAGGGTTAAATGTGCCAGGTGGTATGGAACTGTTCGTGTGCCTTCGTCCGACTAACACTTGACCGTTTTACGCACAGAAAGACACACGAGTGATCGTATAATGGTTCCGATTTTCTTTTTAAGGTACGGAACCGTAAAAACTATGTAATTGCGTTTGTTAATCAGAAAAATAGAACTGCGGAGACATTTCCTTATTAATATTATTATTATTATTATTATTATTATTTATTTATTTTCCAGTCGTAAAGAGTCCAATATTAATTACAAATAAATCAAGTAAAATAAAATAAAATGAGATTAGATTAGATTATTGTACTTTTAGCGCCATGCCCTGTTAAGGCACCCCTGCACGGACGTCCGTCTATATAACAAGCCAGCCTTGGTGTCTCGTGCATTTGCCCGCCAGCTGTTCCACGCGTAAAAGCTACGTAGTTCGTTAGTTCGCTCAAATCCCGTCAGCCTTTTCATTTAGGAATCCAATATTGATTACTTTGTGTTTCGCAGTGCATAATTAGTGTGAAGTTCTCGTAAAGTGTTTAGTTTTCTTTAGTTAATTTGTTCCTTTTGTTTGAAGTTTGTAAATTCGAAATAAATAAGCATTAGGGTTTGTGTCATGATTTTTTTTTACATAAAAATATATCGTTGTTTATAAAAGTACATTATGGAATAAATATCAATGAAATAAAATTATGTAGTATATTTTATAAAAATACTTAGAAATACTAGGTATCTGAACATGGTGTGTGGTACCCTTCCCACGTTTTATGCAATGGGCTGACTGGCCACTGCCTCACAGCCACAAGGATGGTGTTCGTGGACGCGTGTATGCGCGCGCGCATCCCGGCCGAGCGCAGGTGCAGCAGCGCCGCTCAGCTCGGCGCGCGGCCCGCGGCGAACATCTCGCTCGCGCTGCACCAGGGCGGCAGGCGGTACAGAGCGCGCCACGTGTTGTTGTATGCAACGCGCATGCGCTGACTCCTAAAGGATAATAAATCCAGATAGGATGAATATCAAGACAGGAAAATACGTGAGTTTAAACTTAACGATCTGGTTTTTGTAATAAAATATTCCCAGTCCGTAGGAAAACAAGATCCTGGAATGAGAGGTCCATATAAGGTAATCAAGGTTTTGCCCATCGGCCGTAATGAGCTAAAACTGCTCAGTGGAGGCTACGGCAAGACGACCCAAGCGGCAGCCCAGTATATGGTGCCGTGGCGATGTGAGTGGTGCCCAGAGATGTACCGCATTATTTGACTGTGAGTTGAACTTTCCTCTCTGTGTGTTTCAGACTGAGTGAGAGAGGGTGCCTGGATCAGCGATGAGTGCGCTAATGCTGTGACTTGCGATACACTTGGTGTTTGGAACTCATGAGTGTTTGTCACTAGCTGGGTGATAGAAGAAGACCTGTTGCGTCTCGTCTGACACATGAGACAGTTTCGTTGTATCTCATGGTGCTGGTTAAGCTAACGTTTCACGTGTATCTAGTTGTGCTAGTTTGGCGAAATAATGTGTCTCGTTCGTGACACACGAGACAGAGAAAGTCCCGTGTTGCCGGTGGTTACCATGGGTTGGGACCTGGCTGGCTGATTTACAAAGGGGCTGTTTGGTGGCTGCCTGTGCGGGTGTGCTGCAGGGCGACAGTATATATATGTGTATGTATGTATGTATACAGGTGCTGCCACCTTCAGTTTCATCGCGGCTGGGTTGGTGGATGTGCCGACTAAATTTTTCTTTCTTCTTCTCCGGGTGACCGTGAAACCTTTTTCGGGTGGTTGTTCCTGTTTTTGTGTCGTGGCTGGCTTAACATCAATGACTGCGTATGAGGTATTGGCAGGGGGGTCTCACTGTACAGTTAAAGTACGTTCGACCGGCCAACCTGGCGGGCGGGAATTCAGTTATGTTGCCGCTCGCTTGAGTAGCTGCTCCTCATTAGCAACTTTTCTGTGATTTTTGCAACAAGAGTGACTTAAGTACCTAACAATTTAGGGTGTCTAAAGGAACTATTCACATATAAAATTCGATTCCTTTTTAATTGAATACCTTTATGTTTAATTAAAAGTAATCACTTTAGTCACAATATAAAACAAATGACACTTACATAAGTAAGGAGGTAGGTACCTACCTAGCCTTAGAATTTACCAATAGGCTGAAAAAGTACTAATAATACCTCTCTTAGATAGAATGGACTAAAATTCAAACAAACAAATAATCGCACGTAGGTAAACCTACCGTGATCAAGCGAGACAGGAGTTTACAGGACGACCTTGTGATGTCAGAGTAAAAGAAGCTCTCAGGCGTAGTAATGCGGCGGAATCTAGCCTGCACGGGCAGGGCAACTGATTCTGTAAGTGCTTAGCGATAGTTGTAGGTAGTGCAGGTGCGAGCTAGATTGCGCTTTATTGTCGCGCAGCGAGAGTAGCTATTTATTTAAGTGTATTTGAGGAGTAAGCCTTCTGTACGTAGTTCTATTAAGTATTCTATGGTATTGGTAAGCTGTTTTGTACTAACCGTAGCTATGTGCATTGTAGTTTTTGGAAGGACATCTCCTTTATAAGGTATGTATCAAATGTATCCAGTTCGGTTATACAATCTGCACTTGTATGGTTGTCATTTTTGATCTCTGTCACATTGAGTCCGGTAGGGCCACTGCTGGCGATGTCTTGATCGAAATTTAACGCTGGATTTTTATTTTTAAGGCGGAGGGTATTTCGTAAGGATTTTAGATCATTTTGTACTTCTTCCAGCTGCTCCTGAGTGGCACAGGCTCTCTGCATTTGCTCGAAGTTTGATTTTATTAAGACGATATCATTCAGTAGTCTCGTCATATTTTACGTGGTCAAAGTTCACTGGGGGTAGTCTGGTGAGCTCGCGTGCTACGTACACCAGGACCTTTAAAAGGTCGGCATCCTTAATCAGGCTAACTATGTCCTCCATATCTCGCTGGTTTCTTTGATCAGCTCTTCTATTAACCATCCGCTTGTCTGTGGGGTACTATTTCCGCAGTCGTAAAATGTTGTTTGCAGATCAGTACAATGCTTTCCTGGTTCATAACTTTTATTTTATCTACCACGAATGATAGCAGTTCACTTGCAATCACGTTACACGCGTTACATTTTGAGTTGGTCGACATTTGAACGGAACGCGACGTTATGCTAGCGCGGTCAGACTCGAACTCAATCCTATACGCCATAATCCATGAATCGTAATGTCTATAATGCATGGCGGATAGATGATCTTAGTTATAAAAATAAATTTGCAGACCACGATAATGTATCCATTGATTGATAATACACTGGCGAGCAATAAATTGGAATCACTTCATAGCGCATTGCTCGGAACAAATTTTTGGAGTTTCTATGCAGTGAACTATTGCGGTATTGAGGTATATCATTTGAAAGGAAATTTTGTTAGTTTTCAATATCATAATCATAACCAAATAATATTCACCATAAGACACGTAAAGTAAAAAAGACATCATTTTTATAAACATAGTGACATATTGTTTGGGCTATAAAAAGTGGGCGTTTATGAAAATTGGTCATCAGTCAAATGTTTCATGTCACTGGGAACAAGGAAGCTAAAAGAAAATGGAAACCACACCTATAGAAGCTGCTCAAGTCGTCATCCTAATCCAACAAGGGTTGTTTTAGCGTACTATCGCTTGACAGCTTCACCTGAGCCAGTCTTATGTCTCGAAGGTACACAAGAGGCTCAGGAAGACTAGAAACTTAGTCCGGAAACCAGGATCTAGACGAAAGCGACGCACTTCGGTAGAGATGACCGACCTATCGTCACCACTTTTCTCCGAAATCGACATCTGCCTTTGTGGACGTCCAGCGGCAGCTCAGAAATGTTCGAGGGAAGGCTGTCAGCAAGTGGATAGCGGGGTGAAGAAGAAGCGAAGTTGACGGGGGGCAAACCGCAGAAAGATACATCAACGTCATTCTGCTAGACCATGTGCTCCCCTACGCCGGATTTATTGGCGGAAATTTCCTGCTAATGCACGATATTGCCCGCTGCCATACCGCTACAGTGAAAAGACCTAGTAAAAGTTGGAATTCCTACACTAGACTGGCATGTCAGTCCTGACTTTACTCCGATTGAACATTTCGCACCCTCAGTACAGTAGGGGTGATCTCCAAAATCATCTTGAAATTGAGTTACGATCATAGTGAGGCTAAAAAAGGGAAGTTCTATCCAATGAATAATATAACAAAGGCAGTTTAATGATAAAAAAGTGTGAACCAAATCTTCCGTCTCGGATTTTGCCCCTCTATACCAAAGAAATTGGTTAGTGCAAATATTAATTTTTAGTACAGAAGAGGCGTTTTTTGAAATATTTCCGTACAATACAAAACTAAGTAAATTTTAGTGGGACTTACTTATTATTGTGCCTTTTTCATACCAAAAACTATTCAAACTAAGTGATAGTATATCAAATAGAGTCCCTAACTTTTGATGGTAATACATTTAAATCTGGAATGAGTCATTAGTTATAACAATCAATTAAATTCAAAATATAATTATTCATATAAGTCTCTTTAATTCTAAAGTAGAATATTATTAACCAGCTTCTGAACATTTGTGACAAAGTTATATGATCGGTAAAGAGAAAAACTGATGCACAGGGTTTCGCAAAGAAAGACCAACGCGATAAAGATGAAGACAAAGGGAGGAATATGGGTCCAATGATTGTTGAATACATTAAGAACTACATCAATAATATAGAGGGTAGCCTAAAGTAAACAACAAAAAAGTGTGTGTCTGTAAATAATTTAATTAAAAATTTTTAATCCATAATTAATGGAAATAATTTTCATTAGAAACTAGGCCTAAACCCCCCATTACACTGGGTCAATAATTTACGTCTCAGCATCTCACCTCAATTCATCACTAGAACATAGTCATGGATTGGTACACAATGCTCGACAAGAAGATGGAGCAGATCAAGCCCACTTTTAATACCCAGATGGCAGCATATGAGAAGTACTGTCGAGTAACCCACAAGAGATCAGCACCATTGCCCAGAAATTTACGGAGTTCAAGGCCTTTGTGTGGGGTGCCTTGAACTTGGTGCGCGGCCAAATGGAGCTGTTGCTGGTAGGACAAGACCGTCTGGAGCAGGCATCACGGCGCAAGATCCTTCTATTGCAAGGAGTGCCAGAGGTAGCTGATGAGGAGGCTGATGAAACTGTTCGGGCAGTGTTGCGCAACCAAATGAAGTTGCCACCGCAGTGCGCTTTGGATGTTGGTGTCGCCCATAGGCTTGGGTCAAAGAGCAAGGAATCAAAACCCGCCCCCTTATCGACACTCTGACCCTTGTCCTTCAAGTCCCGGTCAGAAGCCTGGAAAGGCTGTATTGAAAGGGACAGGCATATCTTTGTCAGAATTCCTGACTAAGCCGAGACATGAGGTATTTGCAGCTGGAAGGAAGCACTTCGGCATGCGGAACTGTTGGTCATCGGAAGGCAGGATCGTCCTGTTGCTCCCAAACAAGTGCAGGCAAAAGGTCGAGTCGATGATGGAGCTGCAGGAGTTGATTGACAAGTTTCCATTTTCTGCCACTGAGCCCAGGGGCAAGGACGCGGTCTCCTCACCGCACTTCGCATTTTGGTCGGGTTACACACAAGTCGATTTTATTTTCACGTGCGTATGAATTTTTGTACTTTTCTTCTTACAACCCTCAATTCTCACAGTTAAATTATATTTTTTCGCTTCATTCCATTCAATTCAATTCAATTTTTTGGTTTGATGGCTTCTACTGTGGATCCCTACAGTAATTCCGCCAATATCACGTATTGAAGATGACACGAAGGGGATCACATTGTACAGTTATCGGTGAAACTTCCTTTGAGTTGAGATCTCTCTATAACAAAAGGACCGGACAAACAACAATTAAGACAGCACAAATTAACATATAAAAATAATAATTCTACATCTAACTACAGTTTAATCTTGTTAGAGGTTATAAATTTAGAAAGGATGTGAATAAAGGAAGGGTCCGAAAAAGTCAATAAGAATTTAATATGGCGAGCGACACCTCCATTGTGGAGGAATCGTTATCGGCCAAACTCTCGAATGTCTTCGGTGGCCTGGAAAATAATCTTAACCTCGTTCATATAAATGCCCAGAGCATCCACTCCAGTTACCTGGACCTACTTGAGGCGTTTAGTGGTAAACATGTGCATGGAATTCTTATATCAGAATCGTTTCTCAAACCGTCCCTACCATCCACCATGCCTGATTTCCGGCTCTATCGGAACGACAGAGTCGGGAAGGCAGGTGGTGGTGTAGCCATTTACCTCCGCTCTGACATTCCTTGTAGAGTTGTAAGTGCTTCCCCGAATGTGTACTCTGAGTCGGCAGAACTTCTTTTCCTTGAAATCTGTCTTCACCATAGTAAAGTTCTGCTCGGTGTTCTCTACAGTCCCTCTCCTCACATTGATTACTTCGATACATTCGAGTCTCTGCTCAATGAGCTGACTCCTCTTTATGATAACACTCTCATCCTCGGCGATTTTAATACTTGGGCATAGTAAGATTTTTTTGCTTGGGGTAAAATCGCCTTGTCCTCTAACTTTGTGCGGCTATACCAAGACCATTGATATTTATGGTGGCTCATAAACGGTATTTTACATTTAAGTATCTATTTTTGTCCAGTTATAACGTTTAAAACCGTAGAATGTCACAATATTTAAGTAAATAATGCAAAATAAAACAATCAAAACGTGCGTTTTCTGCATGTCCCAGCCCTACCTCCTCAATTTCGCAGCCATATTTTATATCAATGCTTGCTATTTATTGTAAGGTTATTTGTGTCACTCGAAAGATTTTATACATAGCTTTCAATTTTTAACCTTCATCAACCTGCGGTTAAGGTACAAAATTGATTTCTTATGATATTAATGTTGTCCTCAAAATGTGGTATGGTGGACTGTCCATCAGACGCAACGGTCTCATTATTCCCACTTTCTTGCAAAAAACTACCAAACTAATTTCGGATTTTAATAAATAGCAACATTATTTTGTCTATGGAAGTTGACATCTTGCGAAAATAGCGTCAGTTGCCCTGTAATACGCGACAAAACAACAACGTTTTTCTGTGTTCAAAAAATTGTGTCCGCTACGAATGCTGAAAAACAAAGGTAAGGCTGGTTTTATTTAATTCGTAGTTATTTTTTATGATGCGTAATTTACTATTTCATTAGTGAACTTACTTGGTCCTCATCAATTGGGGTTAGAAACACCGTTAATCTGGGGTAGAATACCGGCCGGCTTGATTACGCAACGTTGTGTATTAGTGGACAAAAAAGTGGCGTAATGGAACTGTAAGGACAACTTCATATTGCGATCACCCTACTTTGATAAAAATAATTTTATCTGCTTGGTATTTGTTATTTTCATTAAAATAATAGTTGAAAGCCATCATAATAAAATGGCAGTATCGACAAAAATACCCCTGTGTTATTCATGTATGTATGAATGTTATCAACCTAAAAAAGAGCTTAAAACTGTAGGAATGTTGATAACCTGAAAAAGAGCTTATTAACTACATTTATTATGTATGTGTGTATGTATGTTGTTTACCTGAAAAATTGCTTATTAACTACATGTGTTATGAATCTATGTACGTTGTTAACCTGAAAAAGAGCTTATTAACTACATTGTGTTATGTATATGTATGTACGTTATTAACATAAAAAAGAGCTTATTAACTTCATGTGTATATCATATATGTACATCAATATCCTCTGTTTGTGTAGCAGGGCCTTCGAACACTTTTCTCTGTAATGTTTGCAAGACGTATCGCTCAAGAAATTTAAGGGTAAAATGTATTATCTGCCAAACAAATATATGTGCAGTTTGCAGTGATGGACCAAGCTCTCCGAAGTCATATATATGTGTTCTTTGTTTGGAGTCTTAGTGGACTATGCCAATGTTGTTGATTGATCTCAATAATCCATTTGTTTTAATTTTAAAAATATCTTATTATGATAATAGTTTTGTTTATTTTCTTGAATTTTTCTTTTGTTCGCTATGTCCTTTTAGCATTTTCTGGTGTAATACATTTTGTTTTTGTTTTCTTTTAGAGGTTTGTCCAGTGTGATTTTGAGGGTAAAATGTGTAATCTGCCATTGTGCTGATTGTAGTGATGGACTAAGCTGTTTAGCTCACCATGTCAATGTTGGTGATTGATCTCATACTAGTTCTTTAAGTTAATTTTTTTCGTTTTATTTTTTATTTTTATTCTTTATTCGTATTGAATTTTTCTATGTGCCTTCAGCATTTTCTGATTTAATGTTTCGTTTTCTCTAAGAGGTCTATTGAACATTGTGTATGTACGTGAGTATTTTTAAATTTTGTTATCTCCATTTAATACTATTTGAAAATGGGTACTATGTTAATTTTATTAATAGTACCTTTATTGAAAAGTTTATCTTCTTAGAAGTTATGATGTCTAGATCTTTTAGTTAATTTTAGACATGTAAGAATTACCAAGTATATTAATAAGAAGTTTAAGACTAAAACCATAGTGCCTCATGTAATAACATAAATAAAAGAGATAATTGAATAAGTCTGACCCGAAACGGATAACGAAGTAATTAAAACACTGGTCATGTTAAAAGTTGTTTTATTTTGTATAATGCACCGTTTCTTCTAGTCATTTAGATATATATGCCTTTACATGTCCATTACGCCACATGAGAGTTCCTATTACGAAACTGTCCCATTATTTTGAAGACTGAAATTTAAATTATTTTGATATCAATTTAAAATAAATAAAAGCATGATATATTTAACATACAGCTAGAGAGCTGCACTTTACTTTAAGTCTATAAATTGGAGAGAGATAAATTAGTCAAATTACAATTAAATGAAAGGGGCTTGACTACATTATTTTATATTATAATGAAAGATTAGTGCTTCTATAAGATTTTTTTATAAAACATTATAAAGTATAGCCGTATAGATTTAGAATAACAGCTACTTAAAATAGTGGCGTAACGGACCGTTTTCCGCATACTGTGTAATTTAAAATCGATTTTCGACGGTATATCTTTATTTGATTCACTTAAAAAATTAACAGTACATTTAAGAATGTTAATTTTATCAAATAAACATAAATTGAAATCAAAATATGCATTAAGATTTTTCGGTAGTCCATTACGCCACTAAGCAAAAAAATCTTATTATGCCCACTTGTCTTATTAAGAATTACTCTCGCTCTGCCCAACTCCAGGCCATTATCAATTCTTTCAATTTGCATATTCTTCCTCTCAACGCTACTCATTTTCAGCCCCATTGCACTCCATCTCTTCTGGATATCATGATAACCTCTAATGTAGACAAAGTTGCTGTCCATGGTCAATTTAACTCTCCTTTCTCTTTCCATGACCTAGTGTATCTATCGTACAAGGTTAGGCATCCTAAAAGCAGAGGTAAATTCATTTTTGCTTGTATTTTTAGGGGTATAGACCCTACTGTCCTAAAGTCTGATGCCGCCTCGATTGATTGGTCGCCTGTCATCACTAGTGAGACCGTTGACGACAAGATTCACCACTTCAACACAATTATTATGGGACTCTATGACAAGCACGCACCAGTAAAAAAGGTTTGAGTAAAACATCTCCCTGCGCCCTGGCTCTCTGATCCCATCAAGCGATTAATGGCAAAGAAGAAAAGAGCCTCTACAAAAAGGACCCCACTGATGAAAACTTTGCTGCCTTCAAATGTCTCCGCAATCGGTGCAACCATATGTGTCGCGCTGCCAAGCGCCGCCATATCTATGAGTGCATCGAAAATTATACCCCGGCTCAAGTGTTCCAAGTTCCTTAGAACCCTTGGTGTTGGCAAGTCCCAGAATCAATTGGTTGGTGATGTCGATCTCAATGGTCTTAATAGTTTCTTCTCCGACCCTCCTGTTGTAATGAATCCCTCTGTTAAAGATGCCACCCTGCATTCTCTGCGCTCCAAGCCATCTCCCACCACCACTCCATTCGGCTTCAGTCTTGTCGAAATTGACACGGTTAAGAAGGCAGTGCTTGCCATCTCCTCAAAAGCTGTTGGTGACGACAGTATCTGCTCGAGAATGATAAACAGCATCCTTGATTTCCTCCTACCTGCCATTACACACATTGTTAACTTCTCTCTATCTTAGTGTTCTTTTCCTAATGTCTGGAAAAAGGCATTAGTTATCCCTCTTCCCAAAACCTCAAATCCCTCCTCATTCAAAGATTATCGTCCAATATCTATCCTGCCTTTCCTTTCCAAAGTCCTTGTATCGATTGTCCACACTCAACTCTCTTCCTATCTTTCCTCTAACAGGATGTTGAATCAATTCCAGTCCGGATTCAGGCCAGGTCATGGTACCGTCTCGGCCTTACTTAAAGTGACCGATGACATTCAATCGGCAATGGATATTATAGACGGAGAGCTAGCGACCAAAATGGTCATGTGGCTTCAGCTGTATTGAAACTCCGTTAGCTACTTCCCTGAGCAACCTTTTCCCATAATCTCCGTGCTGGCAGGCCGGGGGTGGTGGGTGCGGGTGTAGTGGGGTGGGAAAAAAAATGAAAAAAAATGTGGGCTCAGCGACTTTTTTTTTTTAAACCGTTGCTCTGTACTCCCTGTGCACCCAAAAAATAAATCAATCGGGTGGTGGGAAGGGGTTGCCAGCGTAAATAAAAAGTACCAAAATAATAATAATTTTCATGTGGGCTCAGCTGTATTGGCTTTTTTTGTGACGCAAGATTAATTAATATGTAAGCCCCAAAAAAATAGCCATGCAAAAATGTCGGTGGGAAGGTATCGAAAAAAATTGTTGAAATCGTTGGATTTCGTTCAAAAATGAGCTGAGGAGAAGGCAAAATTAAGCAGATCACTGTGTTAGCGTTACTAGACTTTAGCAGTGCCTTGTGCCAGTGTGTTGATTTTGACATCCTCGTTGAGATACTGAAGTCCCTGAATGTCTGCTCGGCCGCTGCCAGCTGGTTCGGCTCCTACCTGAGAGGTCGTCAGCAGCGCATTAGGTCCGAGGAGACTTCCACGGAGTGGTGTGACCTTTCTTCTGGAGTTCCTTAGGGTGGTATTCTTTCCCCTCTTCTTTTCTCCGTCTTCATCAATTCCATTTCGGATGCCATTTCTTCTTCTTACCATCTTTATGCCGATGATCTGCAAATCTACCGCCATTTATCTCCAAGTGATATGATTTCTTCTGTGGGTGCATTAAATGCCGATCTCGAGAACATCAGGGGCTGGGCTCTGTCTCATGGACTACTTGTCAATCCCAGTAAGTCGCAAGCCATGATTGTCGGCTCCAGACACTCCCATAGTGTGTTACAGCATCTGCCTCTTGTTCCTGTAACTTATGATGGAACCATAATTCCGTACAGTACTAAGGCAAAAAATCTAGGTGTTATCTTTAACAATCAGATTTCATGGTCTGCTCACGTCTGCGAAGTTAGTAGACGAGTCTTTGCCACTGTTTAATATTTATGCTTCGGAACGCACCGGTTTTTTGTTGCGCGGATCGACCGCGAGAAATCGGGTCATCACTAGCGGAAACGAAACCGCAGCTGTCACTCGTACCAACGAGATGAAAAATTAGAGGTTATCTTTTCTTGTCGGGAGAAAAAACATGTCTGCTCATGGCGTCGGGCCATTGACTGTATTTCGGTGTAACAATTGTCTAACACAGGTGTCGGGCCTGGTCGGAGTGTTGATCATAATAATCGTCGGGAAATAAGTAGATTCGCGTCAGCGATTCGTGTTGTGAAGGACATCGTCGTATCGGACAGCGACTCCTCGTGTCGGCAAGCAGCACGCCTGCGACAGCGTCGGCGGCGAAACCAGTGAGATTCGGTTCCTCTCCTATCACAATTGTGCTCCTATCCCGTATTCCTGCCTCGAATCGAGCTTTCGATTTCCGGTCTACGACGGCAAGGTAAAGTAGCAATCACGATTTTCTCCCGTGCTGGCAAAAACACAGCCCCTCATGATTCCACGCCGTTCGGTTGAGGCGTGGAATTAAACATTTTGGTAGCAGAGCGTGGTTGCTACTTTACCTTGCCGTCGTAGACCGGAAATCGAAAGCTCGATTCGAGGCAGGAATACGGGATAGGAGCACAATTGTGATAGGAGAGGAACCGAATCTCACTGGTTTCGCCGCCGACGCTGTCGCCGGCGTGCTGCTATATCCACAGGGCGACCATATTAAATATTGTTTAGGATTTAATTGTTTTAGTGGTTGCCTTGGTTTTTACAACTTAGTTTTAATTTCTGTGCCCAGCGCTGACGGGCAAGTGCTGGTCTCTGGCTGTGCTTAGTTCGGTAGTGAAGCATAGGACCAGAAACAATTGAATCGGTAACCATGGCACCTTCGCCCTTGACGGTACTGGGGTATGGTGTCCGTGAGGAGATGAGATGGCTCGCCCATACTCACAAGTATGTGGAGCGACCTGACATGGACGATGTCCTGCTCAAGCGTGTGGAGGACGCAATCACACGCGTCGGGAAGGTGTGTCGGCTAGCTGCGTAGGCTGAAGCCCTCGGGCTTACGGATGAGGCTTCGGTGGCTGCAGTGAAGCAGCTCTGCGCGGATGCTGACCAAGCGATGGAGTGCTTGGGCGATATCGAGCGTCGCGCGGAAAAAATTAAGCGGTCGCGACGGAATGACCGCGGGGAGGGTAGCGGAGACCCGCCCCCTAAGGGTGTTGTTGGACGGCTGCCACACCTGGAGATTCCGGCCTTCGGTGGGGCAATTGATGAGTGGCCGGCATTCATCAATTTGTTCGATAGTTTGGTCCACGGTCGGGACGACCTGGACAACGCCTACAAGTTGGCCCAACTATTGATGGCACTGCGGGGTGAACCGAAGGAGTTGGTCGGTCACCTAATGGTCACGGCGGGCAATTATGATATAGCCCGGTCCATATTGTTTGACCGCTACCAACACAAACGGCGGTTGGTTGATGCGCAGCTGGGGAAGCTGTTTAGCATACCAAGAGTAACCCGGGATGTTGACATCCGGGTACAGGTGCTCAACCCTGTGCTGGTGGCCACTAAGGCCCTTCAGAACCTTGGTCTGCTGGTAGACCAATGGTCATATGTCGTTTTGTATATGGTTTTGTCACGGTTGCCTGCAGCTGTTCAAAGTCGGTTTGAACAGCTGCATAGGGGCAGTAGCTCGGAACTGCCCACGCTCATCCAATTAACGGATTTTTTGGAGGGTGAATGCAGGCGATGCGACACATTGGATACGGAGGCCAGTGTGCAGCACCAACCCGCGCGGATGCGGTAGGGGCCGCGCCCCCCGCCCCCACGGGGGGGTGGGCGGTCAAAACAATTTGGCGTTTTGAATGCCGCGCCGTCGGGTGACGGCTGTGTGCACTGCGACAGTGCCGGTCATGAGGTGACCAGTTGCGCCAACTTTAAGGCGCTCGGGGTAGCTGCCCGCAGGAAGGTAGTCTTCCGCCACCGATTGTGTTTCGGTTGTTTGGGGCCGCACCCGCTGAGCGAGTGCTCACGCGCGTTCCACTGAGTGCTGCGGTGGCAAGTACCACATCGTGTTGTGCCTGAACCGGTCAGGCCCTTCGGACGGTCACCAGGGCCGGACTCAGGTTGGTCGGTCACAGGGCCCAACCAGGGCCGGACCCAGTCCCCCTCCGGGCAACGGGAGTCACCAAAGGGGGTGAATGGGGTACCCGCGGACGGGACCCCCCCGAGGGGAAGGGGGCAGCGCGGGGGGTAACAGGCGGGATAGCCAGGGTTCGGTCGCCGCTTCCAGGGTCAGCGAGGACTTCGGGCCGCTGGCTCACCGCGTGTTACGGGCGGGTGTCAGATGGCACCTATGAGTGGCGCGAAGGCTGGGAGCCCACCACCTTCTGCGCCACCCTGCCCGTCGCTCTGGGAGGCGAACAGGGAGGCGAACAGTCGGATGTCGCCCCCATTCCTAGAGCGCCCCAGGTTGGATCCACTCTCCCCCCTCCATCCACGGTGGCCACCGGGCACACCGTACACAGTCCGGTATGGTCGGATACCGGGACAGCGAGGGGCCTATTATGCGGGTTGGGACCCCCTGATGTACATACGGTCTGATATGCCACCGGCATATCAGCAGCCGAGTTACCAGGCCGACGGGGGTCCCAGCGGGTTCGGATCCCGCGGAGGTTCCCGCTAGGGACACGCCGCCCACTTACAGGGTGCCGCCACTCCACAGACGGTCATGCTCCCCACCGCCTCGGTGATAGCGTGGAGTTCGGACGGCAAATCTTGTGTGTCACGAGCACTATTGGACTCGGGGGCCCAGGGGTGCTTAGTCTCGTGCAACCTTGTAAGACGGTTGGGCATTTCGGTAAGGGAGTATCCACATTCCATTCGGGGAATTGGGAACAAGGAAGTCGGTTCCGTTAAGGGAGTATGTCGGATTACTCTCTCGTCAGGGGTGGATTCATCGGTGAATCTGACGGTCACGGCATTAGTCATGCCTGATGTGATGGGCTAATACCCTCACGTACGGTTGTCGCCCTCGGTGTGACAGTTGGTCGCTGGGTTGTCACTGGCTGACCCGGAGTTCGATATTCCGGGCCCAGTAGACATTTTATTGAGTGTCGATGCCTTGGGATACCTGTTAGTGCCAGGTGTCCACGTGTTGCAGGCGACTGGTCTGGTTTCGGTCAATACCAGACTGGGCCATACGGTAATGGGTCCGGTCATGCCGGCTGCCCCACGCCTAGCGACTCGTAGTCTCTTATTCGGTTCTGTACTCTCGGAGGTGATACAGAAGTTTTGGGAGGTGGAGGAACCACCTACGGTCCGCCGGTTGGACCCGGTTGAAGAAGAGTGTGAACAGTTTTATCGGAACAATACTGGTCGCCTTCGGTCAGGTCGATTTCTCACGCGTCTTCCATTCCGGAGTGATCGCCCACCGCTGGGCAGTTCACACCATGCAGCCGAGACGCGGCTTCTGTCGATGGAACGACGCATGAAGCGTGACGGGATTTTCCGGCAGAAGTACGTCGACTTCATGCGGGAATACGAGTCGCTCGGCCACATGTCGGTTTCGGGTATCGACTGGAAGCGTGAAGACCACTGCTTCCTGCCCCATCACGCGGTCTTGAGGACCCCGGAGGGCAAAATACGGGTAGTGTTCGATGGATCGGCATCAACATCTAACGGCATGAACCTGAACCAGTGTTTTTTTTTTTTTTTTTTTTTTTTTTTTTTTTTTATTCTGTAAATAGGCCACAAGGGCACTTTCACATGTCATTTCATTTCATTTTTTACAGAACATTTGGTATTATTATCATATTATCAGAAAAAAAAAAGTACTTAATTATTGTTTCTGAGAGATGTAAAGAGTCTCATGTCATAATAAAATAATTAAAATATAAATAACAGAGATGTATAGTCTCTTTAGTCAATAATACAATGATAATAGGAGATGTAAATGGTCCCCACAGTCAAGAGTTGTATAATTAAATTAATCTTTGGAGGTGTAAAAGGCCTCCAAGTGTCCAGTAAAAGAAACTGGCAGTGAGGATGCTCACAATTAATTAGAACAATTCAGTCCCAAGCATTTTTATCGTCTATGTACTCTTTAATACTGTAGTAAGCTTTAGAAATAAGCCTTTGCTTGATGTATTTCTTGAACTTATTAATTGATAGATCTGTCAAAGTGCTTGGGAGTTTATTGTAAAATCTTACACAATTACCCTTGAACGAGTTTTTTATTTTATGGAGCCGAGTAGTGGGCACTGCAAGTTTGTCCTTGTTTCTAGTATTAAAGTTATGTATATCACAGTTTCTTCGAAAGTTAACAATGTTCTTATGGACATACATAATATTCTCGTAAATATATTGACTATGGGCTGTCAATATATTTACTTCTTTAAACTTATTTCTAAGAGAATCTCTATTATTCATTTTATAAATTTTATAAATCGCACGAACAGCCCGCTTCTGCAGCACAAAAATAGTATTTATGTCAGCAGCACTGCCCCAGAGCAGAATACCGTAGGACATAATACTATGAAAATAACTAAAATAAACTAATCTGGCTGTTTTTAAATCTGTCAAGTGACGGATTTTCCTGCATGCAAAAGCTGCAGAGCTCAGTCTGTTCGATAGCTTATCAATATGTGGACCCCATTGGAGTTTGGAATCCAACGTTATACCTAGAAACACTGTGCTGGTTACCAATTCCAATTCCTCATTTTTAATTGTTATACATGTCTGATTATTTTTAACGTTAGTAGTAAGAAACTTAACACATTTAGTCTTTTTCTCATTTATTAGCAAATTATTAACATTAAACCAATTTACCACTCTTGATATGGTATTGTTCACGTGATCAACAGTAGCGTGTTGGTTTCGCTTTGTTTTAAAAATAAGTGAGGTGTCATCAGCAAACAGTACCATATCATGACAGTCCCTTCCTAGATAGGGTAAGTCGTTTATATAGATGAGGAATAGGAAGGGTCCCAATATTGAGCCCTGTGGCACGCCCAAAGAAACCAATGATCCTGGTGATCGTTCTCCGTTTACGTCTACCCTTTGTATTCTTCCGTTCAGATAAGATTTTAACAAATTCAATGACGTGTCTCTAACCCCATAATGATGTAATTTCCTGATCAATGTTTCATGACAAACGCAATCAAAAGCCTTAGATAAGTCACAAAAAATGCCTAGGGCATCTTATGACTCTTCCCAGGCATCAAAAATACTTTCAATGAACTGAATTCCGGCATCTGTTGTTGAACGACCGCGAGTGAATCCAAACTGTTTGTTATGCATTAGCTTATTTGATTCAAAATGATGTAATAGCTGTGATAAGATTAATTTCTCAAAAATTTTACTAAAAGTTGGTAGTATTGATATAGGTCTGAAATTGGTGGGGTCTTGAGTACTACCTGCTTTGAAGAGGGGAATTATCTTACTTTGTTTCATTAAATCAGGAAATTCACCGCAGTCTATACAATTGTTGAAAATGACCGCTAGGTCAAGTGCAATTAATTCGATCAGGGATTT
Source organism: Argyresthia goedartella (assembly GCA_949825045.1). Taxonomy (NCBI): domain Eukaryota; kingdom Metazoa; phylum Arthropoda; class Insecta; order Lepidoptera; family Argyresthiidae; genus Argyresthia; species Argyresthia goedartella. Next base: position 3,887,444 of record OX463815.1, read on the forward strand.
AACGACGTGAACAGAGAGTCCCCAAAGATCATTCGTTTTCTTAACATTTATCAATTTAAATGCCTTTACGACATCTGAACTTGTGACGTGCTTAAAATTCAAGTATGAAGCACACTCTGAGACATTATCTTTTAATATTGCAACAGCAGACAAAGGTGACGAATTTAAATACTTAGTCGTGGAAGCCGGTGCATTAGTAAAAAACGATTCAAATTCAGTTGCAACTTCTAAGCTAGAACTCGTAAGCTGTCCATTGATTTTTAGTTCGTAATCGTGACTCGCTTTTTTACTACGACCGGCCTCCTCATTAATTATTTTCCAAGTTGTTTTTATAACATCGGAACTATTCTTAATTTTACTACTCAGAAAATTACGTTTAGCTGTATGACAGTCTAATTTAAATTGTTTGGAGAACTGTTTGACTTGTTCTTTTAATTCGTCACTCATGTTGAACCGTCGTTCCTCATACAATGCATACAATGCTTGCCTGCGTTTATGCAACTCTGCAGTAGCCCACGTACTAAAGTCGTTTGAACCACTAACCACAACCGATTTTGAAGTGAATATCGCGCTGTACTGTTTCATAAAGGTTTCAAAGAATAAGTTATACATTATATTAGGAGACTGTTCAGCAGCCAAAAACGGTAGTTCCTGGGCTAAAGAGTATCTCATTCTTTCTAACCGGTCAGCAGTTACTGGCACAAACGAAATTTTCTTTTTAATGACAGGTTCTCTAATAGAATCAAATTGAAATAATTGACCTAAATGATCTGAATCCAATTCACTGATAACACTTTTACTGATTGGAATAACATCAGTAAAAATGTTGTCAATGCATGTAGCACTAGTAGCAGTCACTCTTGTTGGCTCCATAAATAAATGGCTAAGCCTAAATGATGAGAAAAGATTTATCAATCTAACGCTGAGAGTAGTTCTTTCTAACAGATTAACATTAAAGTCACCACATATAATTAATCGTTTCGTACTGTGTGATGAAATAGTTAGGACGGATTCCATTATTTTCTCGAACATTTCAAAGTCGCTCAAGGGTGGCCTATAGACACATATAACGATGAACTGTTCTAATTCCACAGCTGCAAGTTCTATAGTTCGTTCAACAGATAAGGAAACAATGTCCTTACGTTCCTTGAATTTCATATGATTGTTTAGTATGATTAATGCCCCACCATGTATTGAATTAAGTCTGGTGAACGAACTACCAACCTGGTGATCTTTAAAGCTAAACATAATTTCATTAATAGTTAACCAGTGCTCTGTTATGCACAAAATGTCAATTTTATTACAATTTAAAAATAACTCTATTTGTAGATCTTTGCCTCTAATACATTGAATATTCTGATGAACCAGGCTTATATACTTAGCATGTGAGCTTCCCTTATTCTTAGGGTTTTCTAATATACTAGAACATATGTTGCCAGAGCCTGGGTCCTCTGTTGTCCTATGTCCTCTGTTGTCCTGTTTGCATTCAGGGCCGAAGTTGAACCATGACATCGCGGATGTTATCACACGGTTCCGTCGACACAATGTTGTGTTTGTAGCTGACATCCGGATGATGTTTAGACAGACGGTCATTCACCCTGACGATAGATGGTATCAGCTGATACTGTGGCGAGAGAGCCCAGATCAGCCCATCAAGGTGTACGAGCTGAACACCAACACGTACGGGCTACGGTCTAGTCCTTATTTGGCGATTCGCACTCTGCGGGAGTTAGCGGATCGAGAACGGTTAAATTTCCCTAGAGGAGCAGCAATCCTGGAGCAGGATCTCTACGTGAACGATATCTGTACCGGTGCAGATTCCGTAGAGTAGGCGCTCGCTCGACGGGACGAGCTAGTTGAGCTCTTACGGGGTGGAGGTTACGAGCTCCGGAAATGGATGTCGAACTCTCCAGAGTTCCTGTCTGGTCTTCCGGATGACTACCAGCAGGATCCCCACATTTTTGAAAATTTGGAAAATCCAAATATGTTGTCGGTATTAGGCGTCCAGTACCAGCCGGTGTCCGACATGTTTTCGTATCGGGTCGAGTTGGACTCCCCGAAGGTCTGGACGAAACGGAACGTCCTTTCAACGGTGGCTAGGACATTTGATCCAAACGGGTGGATCACCCCGGTAACATTTCAGCTCAAGTGTTTATGCAGCCATTGTGGTCTGCTGAGCTGAAATGGGACGACCCGATCGGCGGGTCATTGAGCTCAGAGTGGGACTCGTTCTTTTCGACCCTCCCTGGCATCAATCGGATTTCACTGCCACGGAGGTTGGTCCCCACCAAACGTTACACCGCCACCCTGCATGGGTTTTGCGATGCCTCGGAGAAGGGCTACGGAGCTGCGGTGTATCTGCATACGGTCGACTCCTCGGGGGAGGTTGATGTGCGGTTGGTCATGGCCAAGAGCAAGGTTGCGCCGTTGCGCACTCGCCTGACCATTCCCAAATTAGAGCTTTCGGGAGCGGCTCTCCTGACTCGTCTGCTCAACCACACGATGACGGTTCTTCGTGGGTCAATAGCGTTAGAAGATACGGTCTACGCTTGGACGGACAGCCAGATCGTGTTATGCTGGCTGAAGGCGTCATTTCACAAGCTGGAGATTTTTGTGGCGAGTCGGGTTTCGCAGATTTTGAATTCGGAAGTTCCCCTAATCTGGAGACATGTTCCAGGGGAAATGAACCCAGCAGACTGTGCGTCTCGTGGGTGTCGCGGTCCGGAGTTAGTTGGCCATCCCTTGTGGTGGGGTCCAAAATGGTTGACTCAAGCCGAATCGGATTGGCCAATGAGTTCACGCGTTACCTCGGCGAACGGCGCCTTGACAGTCGGTGTCTGTACGACGCAACCAGAGCCGGAAGAGGAGTTCAGCCTGCTGGAATGGTACAGCTCGCTCGACAAGCTGGTCAATGTGACCGCCTGGATCTGCCGATTTGCGCGGGATTGTCAGAATTCTGAGGCGCAACGAGTGCGGACACAGGTCCTGACACCACGGGAACGGAACCATGCGTTGTTCGCATTGGTACGGAACGTGCAGACGGTGCACTTTAAGTCCGAATTGGACATTCTGAGACGCGGACGCGTCCAACTGAAGGGAGCTATGGCTCGGCTCAACCCGTTTATTGACCCTCAAGGATTGCTGAGGGTAGGAGGTCGGCTGCGGAATGCCAACCTGCCTTATGCGGCTCGCCACCCGTTGTTACTCCCTAGGAAAGGGAAGTTGGTCGAACTGTTGATACAGGATCGACACATTCGGAATGGGCATAGCGGATGCCACGCCTTGATGGTGTTTCTCCAGCGCGAGTTCTGGATTCTATCGGGAAGACGCTTAGTGCGTAGCGTCGTATTTCGGTGCCTGCCTTGTTATCGGGTCAAGGCGTCTACGATGCAGCCCCAGATGGGCGATTTGCCCTCGGATAGGGTTAACGAAATCCGGCCCTTTGCGGGTGTCGGAACGGATTTCGCGGGACCATTCATGGTCAAGTCTTCACAGCTACGGAACGCCAGATTAGTGAAGGCATACCTGTGCGTCTTCGTGTGCTTGGCCACGAAGGCAGTCCACTTGACTTTGGCACTACAGAGGCATTTATCGCATGTCTAGATCGGTTCGTCTCACGAAGGGGCCTCGCGACATTAATCCGTTCGGACAAGGGCACAAATTTTGTCGGAGCCAGGCGATATCTGCAGGAGGTCACTCAATTCATGAACGGTAACCAGGATGCCATCGGTACGGCTTGCTCCCGACGAGGGATTGAATGGGTTTTCAGTCCGCCGGGATGTCCTCAATTGTCAATTGTCAATTGTAAGACGGGCTGGTTTCCGCAACTCGACGACGAAAGCGCCTATTTTGCGTGTGGGTGGGAATGCGACATCATTCGAGCCAACCCAACTCCTCCAGGAACGCCAGTAGGCCCTTTACGTTACCGACTATCCCTGGAAGGTCCCTCGATTGACCGAGGTATTTAGCCCTGTAGTCCGCTACTCCTGTGCACTCCATGAGGACGTGAGCAGCCGTTTCTTCTGCCTCCAAGCAGGCTCTGCAAAGGGGGCTGTCGGTAACACCTAGGACATATAGATGTTTGTTAAACCGGGATGTCCTCATTGGGGAGGAATATTTGAGGCTGCGGTTAAATCGGCTAAGTCGCACCTGACGAGGATCATCGGTGAGACCTCTCTACGCTTTGAAGAGCTTGCGACGCTGTTCTGTAAGATTGAGATGACACTGAACTCGCGTCCGTTGTGCCCGCTCAGTTCGGATCCAAATGATTTGGAAGCGTTGACGCCGGGTCACTTCCTGATAGGTCAGCCCCTTAACGCCCTGCCAGAATTCCCATTCGTGTTGTTGATGTTAAGTTAAGTCGGTTAACTAGGTGGCAGATGTTGCAGCAGATGGCTCAAGATTTTTGGAAACGGTGTTCCCTTGAGTACTTGCACATCTTGCAGCAGCGCCTTAAGTGGACTGACCGGACGAGCCCCCCTCAAGTCGGTGATTTGGTGCTGATTAAGGATGCGAACCTGCCATCATTGAGATGGAGACGAGGACGGATCGTCAATTTGTACACGGTTCGGGATGGCACGCCTCGATCAGCAGAAGTCAAGGTGGGGGACTCGGTCCTCAAGAGAGCGGTCGCAACACTTTCTCGCCTTCCTATTGATTAGGGACAGGTTCGGGCCTGTCCGGGCGGGTGACTGTTTAATATTTATGCTTCGGAACGCACCGGTTTTTTGTTGCGCGGATCGACCGCGAGAAATCGGGACATCACTAGCGGAAACGGAACCGCAGCTGTCACTCGTACCAACGAGATGAAAAATTAGAGGTTATCTTTTCTTGTCGGGAGAAAAAACATGTCTGCTCATGGCGTCGGGCCATTGACTGTATTTCGGTGTAACAATTGTCTAACACATTTGTCGGGCCTGGTCGGAGTGTTGATCATAATAATCGTCGGGAAATAAGTAGATTCGCGTCAGCGATTCGTGTTGTGAAGGACATCGTCGTATCGGACAGCGACTCCTCGTGTCGGCAAGCAGCACGCCGGCGACAGCGTCGGCGGCGAAACCAGTGAGATTCGGTTCCTCTCCTATCACAATTGTGCTCCTATCCCGTATTCCTGCCTCGAATCGAGCTTTCGATTTCCGGTCTACGACGGCAAGGTAAAGTAGCAATCACGATTTTCTCCCGTGCTGGCAAAAACCCAGCCCCTCATGATTCCACGCCGTTCGGTTGAGGCGTGGAATTAAACAGCCACATTTCACTCCCTCAGGCGCCTTCAAAACTTTCTGCCTCGTCATACTAAAATTACTCTTGCCCAGTCTCTTCAGTCTATACATTATGTAATTATTATAAGCTAATGTACAATATTATTCTTTTTAGTTGACAATAAACATTCAAGTGGACAACAGTTCTCTTATTCTTCAACTCCTACATAACTACGAACAATCTCAGGCAACAGCGGCCTGAACAAACCCCAACATGTCCGTAACAACGCAATCATAGGTATCAAGCTGCAGAATAACTTACGGCAGCATGTAGAAAACATTTGTATGCCTGATTCATCTTACATGCAGATAGTAAACTGCATGTTTAATAGGGAGTATGACAGTAATACAACTATTGTATTACTTATGGGGAACACCACAGGAGTTCAACAAGACGATTTGATTAATTACTTTGAATCTATAGTATCTCTCCGGGCAAGGAAAATTATTCTGTGTGGTTTTCCCTATTCCAAAGCTCTAACAGAGGCACAAAATGACCGGATTTCTAGACTCAACCAGCTTATGTATAACTTGACCTTTGGTCATCGGGACCGAGTATTATATTTTGATACGAATAAGTTTATTCGAAATTTTATACTGACTAGGGTATGTACCTGCGTCATCTAAGCGTTAGATTGCCAAATTGTTGGCATACAATATTTATGACCCTGTTATTATTGAGAAAATAACTAGGGTGCCAGTAGGAAATGACGAGTGTAGAAATAATTATACTAAACCTTTGTATGTTAAGAGTAATGTGATATGCACCCCTATTGGGAATTCACCTGTTAATCATACTTTGCATGCAACGTTGGAATCTGTTCCAAGTCATTTAAATTAGTTAATAAGACAGTAGAGGAAATTTCTAGCATACAAGAGCCACTAAATATGTCAAAATGTAAGCCCCAGTTAAATATTGCCCATCAAAACATCCAGGGGCTACCTGGAAAAGAACTTATATTAGAGTAATTTCTAAAAAATTCTGACATTGATATTATTTGTGTTACAGAACACTGGTTGAAGGAAAATATGATGTCTTTTAACATAAATAATCACAAAATTGTCAGTTGTTACAATAGAAAGACTGCTGATAGAGGTGGTTCTTTAATCTTAGTGAAAAATAATATTAAGGTGAAACAACGCAAAGATATTCTTGCACTTACTGTTGAAAGACAAATAGAGGTATCCTGAGTTGAGTTGGGTAGCCATATTATTGTTTGTATCTACAGGCCACCGAGGGATGAGAAAGGCCATGGGCAATTTTGAAATATTTGAGAAAATTACGGGGAAGCCCTCACTAAACTATGTAATAACAGAAAAAAGTTAATTATTAGTGGCGATCTTAATGTAGATTTGCTTGTAGGAACAACAATGAAACAACGATTAATAAATTTATTCAAATCGTTTAACTTATGTCATGTATTTTTAGAGCCAACTAGATTTACACTTACCAGCAAAACTTGCTTACATAACGTTTATTGTGACTGTGCATTCACAAGTAAAAGTGTAATTAACTGCATACCTTCCGATCACAGTGGTCAAACAGTTTCATTCCCAATTGTTATTAAGGATAAGACTGGTCCATCATTTTATAGGCCTATTACATCCCATAGACTAGAGACATATACGAAAAACTAAGATATAAATTTGCCAGTACCGGATTTTAATGAACAGAACCCAAACAAAATCTACTCAGACTTCTTCAATATTATTCAGACAGAATTCAATAAAGTTTTTAAATTAAAGAAAGTCAGTGACTACAACGGTAAATGTAAATTTAATGACTGGACAACGTTTGGAATTCGTAAAAGTAGAGTTATCTTGTATGACCTTTATGATCAAAAAACCTATAACTTTGATCGAAAATTTCATGACTATGTTAAAATATATTCCAAAACTTTCAAACTGGTTTGTAGAACTGAAAAACTTTACACGGTAATAGAAAAATTCAAAATTCAAATAATAGAATGAAAACAGTTTGCCAAATAAACTGGCAAAGTTATACCAAGGGACAATGATTTCTGCCTAAAGATAGGTGATGATGTTGTTAAATCCAGCGCTGATATTGCTCGAGCTTTAAAACATTCTTCACCAATGTACCCCTACTCACAACAGATCATCTAAATTCATCTCCATATGAAGCAGACTGACTTTATAAAAAAATAACACTAGCGTCGGTAAGGTATATTCAAAATTTCATCATGTTTATCCCCAGGACATTGTAAAAAGGATTAAATTACTAAACTTATAAAATACGGAAGACCTGTGGGGTATATCAGTCAAAGTCATTGGTTCAGTAATTCTAGTTATAGCCCCAAACTTAGCTTATATATTCAATAAATGTGTTGACGATGGGGCTTTCCCAGACCTCATGAAACACAGTAAACTGATACTGATAGGTTTCATATTAGGTCCTTTCTTATTCTTGGTATATATTAACGATCTGCCTTTCATGGTGGAGAAATTAACTGACATAGTGTTATTTGCTGATGATACTTCAATGGTCTTCAAAATTGAAAGACAAAAAGCAGATTTTGATGATGTTAATGGTGTATTGTCTATAACCTTGAATTGGTTAACAGTTAATAAATTATTGTTAAACGCTGGTAAAACCAAGTGTATCAAATTCTCACTTCCAAATTTCAGGCAAGTTGATACCTGTTTAGTGTTAGACAATAGCACGTTAAAATAAGTAAATGATACGAAGTTTCTTGGAATAACCATTGATAGCAAATTGCAGTGGGGACCCCACATAGATAATTGGCTGGTAAATTCTGTTCTGCGGCTTACGCTATTAGGAACATCAGACAAAGCACGGATGTGGCTACATCTAGTCTAGCATATTTTATTTACTTTCATAGTGTGATGTCCTATGGTATCTTGTTGTGGGGGAAAGCAGCGGATATTCAAACTATTTTATTTTACAGAAAAGAGCTATTCGAGCAATTTATAATTTAAAATGAACAGACTCCTTAAGAGAGCTTTTTAAAGAAATTGACATACTAACAGTAGCTAGTCAATTTATTTTCGAAAATATAATGTATGTACGCAAGAACCTTACAACATTTTCCAAATTTAGCGATAGCTGTAATGTTAACCTAAGAAATAATTACAGACTGTGTGCGCCCCGATTTAGACTCGCGAAGGTTAGCAATTCTTTCAAGGGTCAGTGTATTCTCTACTATAATAAACCTCTGGAGATTTTGAAATTTCCATTTAAGCAATTTAAAAAGCATGTTAAAGCGACTTTGTCGATAAAGGGATGTTAAAATATTCAAGATTACCTAAATGACAAGAACTGTATGGGGTTAATCTAGCTCAACACAGACCTTGCTGTTAATAATTTTGTAATTATTTATTCCTGCTTATTAATCATAATAATTAAAATGTTCATATTTGTAATAGTTAAGCACAACCTATTTATACAAGAGATCTAACAATCAATCTGTGGGAGTTTCTACGCCCTCCTTCTCCCACAGTGGTCCAATGTAGAGAAGAGGCAAAATTGTCGTTTGCTAAGTATATGTAAATATCTACAGTAATAAAATACTTTGACTTTGACTTTGATCCAAACCCAACATGTCCGTACCAACGGAATCCAACCCATACATTTTCATCCCCGAAGCCCACCCTAAGGTGTCTTTACCTACGGAATCTTTTACCAGTGTAGCCCCACCCTACTGTGTCCGTACCTACGGAATCTTTTGCGTCATCTGTGCCCACAGATACAACGCCTTCGTCGCAACAGTACCAACCCGTGGCCAGCCCCAACATGTCCGTACCAACGGAATCCAACTCCAACATCGCCATACCAACGGAATCCAAACCCAACATCTCCGTACCAACGGATACCAATCTCATCTCTGTACCACAAGATCTAATGTATTCAAACTTTTCAAAATACTTTATTGTGTGTACACACATACAAACATCGACTAGGATGTATGCTATTGGTCGATTTGTTAGAAACGTTTTCTAATATTTTTAGTTACTTGTATAAAAAAATCCGTTGGCATTTTTTCCCTACCTAATGTTTTACCGCATGCAAAGATTATTTTAGTAGATTTTACTACTCGGATCAATGTATAAAGTAATTTTTCCAGATTATTGATTTTCTTGTATAATATTTTCCGTTCGACTATATTCTTTAACATTTTTACCGCCGTAAGAAAAAAAACTTGAGGTACATTTTACTAGTAGGATGATTTTCCGCTAGAATTTTATGCAACGGAAAATTTTATAATATTATAATTTGCAGTGGTATCTTACACGCTAATTATACTCCACATAATTTCAGCGCAGGGTAGTTGTAAAATTTTCGGCATCGCAAAAAAAGTCGGTTTCGTGATAACGGCCAAGTGCAGTTCGTACATAAAAGAATAGTTTTGATTTCCTTAACGGCCGAAAGGATGTAATAAATAACAATACCTTTACATGTGCTTAAAGATTTTTTATATTATTAATATCAGTATGAACTAAAATTCTCTTCTCTATATATCTAAAACTAAAACTTAACTTTTCTATTAATTAACATAAAATGTTAGCATAACATAATCTTCTCAATACTTTAAGTAAGAAAGCTTTTCTATACAATTGTATAGGGTTACCTCGCCAACCAAATAGTTATTAAAAATTTCTTCAATTTTGTCGTCCATAGTAATATATTTTTGACCCCTCTTGCGGTACACATCAATGTTTAAATTATTCTGAGCAAACTTGAAATCTTGCGAAATCGCCTCTTGTTTAATTGTAGATATGAAATGGAAAAGATTTAGGTCATTTCTTATATGCTTTCCCAGCTTACTATGCCACCCCTCGACGACATTAGTTGTGCGGTGGCGATGGTTGTAACAAGAGATCAAATAAATATTTTTCAACCTAAACCACTGAGTAGCTAGATACTCATTAAAATCCTCAATATTCTTTTTTTTTTTTTTTTTTTAATTTATTTATCAAATTACAGAGTTTTAAATACTTATCTAACTTAATGCACTACTTAAACCACTAAGGTTTGTATGTAGCACAAAATTAGTCTAGTGTATTATGTAGGTGGGTCGATAAAAACAATATGTACAAGCATGAAGTCAGTTGCTGGCTAAAAGGCAAAATACAGTTTGTGTACGACTATGGAAGTAATGATATAAAGTGTGATTTTAATTTGTGATTGATATTTTTGGGATGGATTGATGATTTGAGTTCCGGACAGAGACCGTTAAGAAGACGAGGAATTAGATAGCTAATTCGACGTTTCCCGTAAAAGTTATTTGCTCCTAAAGTCATCAGCTTTTTTTTCGTGCAGCTTCTGGTGCCGATTTTATGTGATAACGGTTTTTGGACAGATAAATTGAAGAATTGTTCTTTTAGTAGTGTGTATTCTACTTTGGTGTGTACTGGTAGTGTTTTACAGTATTTGAACAGTTTGAGCTTATCATTGGAGTACTGGAGTCTGATTTTTGGAGGTACTATATTTTTTAGAATTTTAATTTGTAGACGTAGTATGCAGTCTAGGGAAGTTTTATGCGTGAGTCCGTAGCTACTGAGCCCATAGGAAATTACGGAGTCTGCCAAAGCATTGTACAGCATTAACCTGATGTTAAAGGGCAGGCGATTTTTTATTATGTGCATGTTAGCCAGAAAAGCTCGAAGCTTTGTACACACCCGTTCTATATGACTATTCCAGTTAAACTTGTGATCTATTACCAGACCCAGGTAGACGTGCGAGTTGACGAGTTCTATATTGGGGCAGTGGCAAGATTTTGTAATATTTTGGTCATGCATACAAGTATGACTGTGTGATATGAGAGGTGTTTCGAGATTGCTTTTCATGTATGGTGATTTAATGAGTATGAGTTTTGTTTTATTGCTGTTTAAAACTAAGCCCGAGTCATGACACCATTGCTTGAGCTTTTCAAAGTCAGCTTGAAGCATACACATCGCGGAGTTAACATCGTCACTGGCAATAATAAAGCATGTGTCATCAGCAAACTGATAAGCTGTGCAGGAGTCAAGGCATGTGCACATATCATTCACATAGGTGAGAAAATGCAAGGGCCCGAGCACCGAGCCCTGGGCGGTTCCTACTGCGGCTGGCCTTTGGTCACTGAGGCTATCATCTATCTTGGCACAAGAGGATCTGTTACGGAGATAGCTTTCACACCAGCGTAGTAAGGGTCCCCTGATGCCATTTGCGTCCAACTTACCAATTAGCTTTTTGTGATCAAGAGTATCAAATGCTCTGGAAAAGTCTATAAACAGGGCCAGGACTTGTTTTTTGTTATTTAGGTATGTATTAATATCATCCGTGAATTTGGAAAGTAACATAGTTGTATTTTTTTTGGGCTGAAAGCCAAATTGGCTTTTAGATATAATATTATTTTTTTGGTAGAACGAGTGGATTTGATCACAAACAAATTTTTCTATTATTTTGTCTATTGATGACAGCAATGTGATAGGCCGATAGTCTGAAGCATTTTCGCGCTTTCCCTTTTTAAAAACTGGTCGTATGCATCCTATCTTGAGCCCATCAGGATATTGCCCTGTTTTAATAGCGGTGTTAATAAGATTACATATAGCTGAGGCAATATTATTAGTAACTTTTTTTATATCAATAACCCTGACTCCGTCAAGCCCCGGGGCTTTGTGATCATTCAATTGTTTGATAACCTTCGATATTTTGTCTGGTGTAGCTTTTTGGTAATATATACTTACACTAGACGTCCTATTGCGCTGTGCATCGCTTAGATTTATATTGCAGTTGGGTAGTATGTTCTGCACAGATTCATCAAAGGTATCAGCAAAAATGTTGGCTATCTCTTTAGAAGTAATATTTTGCGAGCTAAATGCGTTAAGAATGGCTTGGTCAATGGGGTTTGAAGTTCTACCACACATACTATTAAGAATTTGCCACATTTTCCTAGAATTTGAGAAATTATTTTCTATTTGTTTTTTATAGTATGTATTTCTACTGTGTTCTATAACTTTATGTGTTTTATTTCGTATTGTGTTGTAAGCTAATCTTTTTTCTACATTACTAGTATCTTTTTTCCATATATTAAATGCTAAATCTCGTTTTTCACACAATGTTATAATGTTACTAGTGATCCAAGGTTCACAAAACCGTTTTTTTGGTAAATTATGTGTTATTGTTTTAGCCACGTTTAACGCTCTGGTGAAGTTTGTTATTAGAAATTTGTAAATATCGTCCGGATCTTTCATATCATCAGTGGAATCCCAGTTTATTTTGTGTAACTCGTTCAACATAATATCACCTCGGTGCATAGTCGATTTTTGTTTGTTTCTACGAGCAGCCTGTATGTGACTCGATGAGCCAGCAACCGGTCTTGCGCACGCGGCGATGGTCACTACGCGATGGTCCGCCAGTACTGTATCAATAGCGGCCGAGTATTGGTCTAATGTGGGGAGGCGGGCAAAAATATGATCAATGCACGACTTGGATACTTTGTTTTTTCTCATTTCTATGCGTGTATAGTCGGAGACTCCACACATCAAACCGAACCCGGACAACATGTCTAGATAATAATCCCTATGCTTTGATATGGTCTTTAGATCTATATTTGTATCGCCTATGATCAGAATACAATCATCTTTACAATCGCTCATAATCAAGTGTTCAAGTTCCGTGATAAATAATTGTTTACTGAGTGATGGTGGTCTGTATATCGCACATACAGAGATAGCACAGTACGGGGTTTTTAGAGTACCTGTTATATTTTCGAAGTAATGTGTCTTAGTTTGTTTACGGGTGAATTTGAGACAGTTTTTAACATAAATAATAATACCGCCACCCTTACAATGATTACGTAGTTGTGTGTATATGTTAAATCCAGGGATGTTGAACAGATTAGATATGCCTTCTGAAATATTAACTTCTGTGACCACAACAACATCGAGTGGAGGCTTACACGAGTCGATGATTTGTATTAATTTAGGAAAATTTAATATCATTGAGCGAATGTTAACATGCAGACAAAATAAATGAATGTTTGATAATGAAGTGGTTGGTATTTTTTCCAGGTACGACTTTATATTTATACAATCAAAGATTTAGTTGATATTAGAATTAGAAGCCATAAGTATGGAATGATAGGTTTTATGTTTATGTGAGTAAGTATACTTAGTTATAGATGTCAATAGAATTACACAACTAGCTTTTCAATGTCGGTTGGCGATCGAATTGCGTAGATTTTACTTTTGTCGGTCTTCCGGCAGAGTATTTTGCCGTCTTTGCACCAAATGAACCGAAAGGTACCTCCGAGCTGTTGCCTTGTATTATACAGCAGTGTCTTCGTGTGTATGGTGAGAGCTTCTCGAATGTACACTGGATTCGCAGAAGCAGGGTTATCACGCGGCGACGCCGATGAGCTCTGGATGTCTTTCAGGTCTCTCACGGTCAATTTGTCTCTTTTTGCAGCTGATATCCACTGTTCTCGAGCTTCCGGTGACTTCATCTCTATATAGATCTGACCTGGTTTTTCCTTACGCCCTGGTAGGCGTTTTATGGTCTTCGCATCCGTTGCGTTGACATTCAGCTTGGTGGCCACTGTCTTGACTACATCTGCAACATCTTCCTCAGGTTCCTTTGGTATACCCCAGATTTCAAGGTCATTAGCCAGCAGTCTTTGATCTGATTCTTGAAGTCGCTGTTCCAGAACTGCAATTCTGAGTTCAAGACTCTTGTTCTGGTTGATCAGTGCTTGGTTTTTATTTTCCATGATCTTAAACTTAGCTTCCTGCTGGTCGACCTTCCCTTCAATTTCTACAATGAGATCGCCGTTGTAGGTCAGCGAGTGCTGGAAGGCATCAAGTTGTTCCTTTATAGTCTTCTTCATTTCAATGCTAATGTCCTGTAGGAGTTTCTTGACATCGATAGTCACTGCTTTCGGGTCGGCATCACGAGTAGGCTCATCCTCGTTGTCGGAGTCATCGCCCGGGACAAAGAAGGAGGAGCGTCGCGAGGAGCTCAAGCACACCTCACAGCACCACTCTAGGTTTGGCGCGGCGCGTAACGATGAGATTTGCTTGTTAGATATTTTGGCACAATCTGGGGAAGCATGAACCACTACCGAACATCGACTACACTCAAGTCCAGGGGACTTTTTTGTTATATTTTTCTTGCACGTATTGCATTTCTGTAACACCATAGCGAATTAGAGGGTAGATAAACGAAACTGGTATTTATTTAACGACACTTCTGTATTTGTCGGCGTTGGAACGGAGACATAACTTAACGTCTTAACGTTTGGTGCGCTTGCCTGTACACTATACCAAGCTTCCATAATTTTTGAGTCAGGTAGGTGAGCTATCTGCACACATTTGCGGACATAGGTGCTGCCATCTCGACTGTCACAAATTCCAAATCTCTGTGCATTTTTCCAGACTGCTTGTGAAAAATGAAAATAGCAGCCACTTACTTTTGCAGAAGGATATGTGATTTGCAGGGCATTTATAGCAGCCAACTCAAAATCCACTTTAACATGCATTGGTTGAAAGTTGGGCACAAGTTCTTTAATTGTGTTAAACATAATTTCGTAAGAGCTTTGTTTCTTATCAGGCAGCAGTACATATATAAAAGGAACAATTTTTGTAAATTCTGAATCACTTCCGACATCTCCGTGAATTGTGTACTACTGCTTATATTGTTTTGGAACAATCTTAAATGTTCCATCCATAAAAAAGTTCTTTATATTGTTAATATTTTTTTGTGCGTCCGATGTAACAAATGACAACAAATACGTGTGCACACAAAAAGTTTTTGGCAAGGTCTTCAGGAACTTGTACTTCTTCACAAGACGACGAACTGACTTTAGCCAACTGGGCGTTACGGTGTTTGTAAAGAGTATCTCTATGCGTATGAAAAGATCTTAATTTATCGGCGTAAGGTTCTGACTCGAATCTTTCCATATGTTCCTTATAATTTTGCGGTATAGGCCGATAGTCGGTTGAAACCTTTTTCTTCAACTCTATTAAACTCTCTTCTATTTCTATGCTTTCGAAGTCGCTATCACAAACGTGATGATTTTCCTTTATTATATTGGAGTTAAAACTATGGAGCCTTTGCAGTTTTTTTTGGCACAGTCCACTCCGATGTATCACTTTTCTTTTTTCTTTTTAATGTGTGCCTGTAATCACCTCTTATCAAAATTTTGCCACCGTGACTACTGGCAATTAAGTGGAAGTTAACATTTGATTGACTAGGACCAGCAGCAGATTCCATGTTAGCTCTTATTTATTTATTATGGACTCTCACAATGCAATGTTTATTTGAGTCAAATTATTTTTGAGTACCAAAAAAACAAAAAATATGTCAAAGTTAAGACATTTGACAACTATAAAAAAAGGATATTATAACTAAATAGGCTAATAAATTAAAAGACGCACGTGAAAACTCTCCAGTTCTCAGCTTCAGTTGAAGGATAAAACAACACTTGAAGTATTATCATAGTCATGTGCGCAATAAGTTGGTATGAATAAGGTACAGTCTAATGGTAAAATGTGATGAATGCGCGCGTGGAACTTGGATACGAACTGCACTTGACCGTTATCACGAAACTGACCATTTTTTGGAATGGCGAAAATTTTACAACTACTCAGCGTCTACGTATACAGGGTGTTAACGGGGTCATGATTCAAACCTATCGGTCCTAACTCGAAGAATTAATGCGATTTCTAGTATAGGGCAAATTTTTAAAAAATTACAGCCTTTTTTAAACTAATCAACAATTTATTTATCCCAGTTAATAACTCAGATTATGGTTACCCTATTCATTCATGATAAAACCTTTTTAATAAACAAATGATTAGATGAGTAAGTAGTAGGTAATTGTCAACCGGTTTTCAGTCTTGTCAAGTGCGTAGGGTGACCATAATAATTAATAAATAGGGAATCATTTTTAGTTTTTTTTTACCTGCGAAAAAAGTGGTAATTTATGCACTCCAATCTACAGCGTTTTATTCCTAATTAAGTGCCAAGTCTATTTTCTCTTTTTTGCTACACGACCCCGTTAACACCCTGTATACATACATGCTAATGTTTAACGCGTTCCGAAAAGTTATAAAGAACTGTACGTTTTAAATAATTGCTGGTAACATCTGATTTTACGAAAATTATCTATCAGTAAAAGAAAAGACAAAATATTTTTATACAAGATAATAACAAATCTGGAAAAAATACTTTTAGGAAATGATCCTAATAGTAGAATTAACTAAGAGAAATATTGCGTGTGGTGAAACATGAGGCAGGAAAAAAAACGAACGGAAAATTTTATACTAGAAAACAAAAATGTCAGAAAACAAGTCTGCTAGGAGAATATGCTATTGGATTTTTTTATACAAGTAACTAAAAATATTAGAAAACGTGTCTAACAAATCTATTGGTCTTAATTCGCCAAATATCACATTGACGATCAATTGACTTTGCGAATTAACTAACAAATTACTAAATAAACTATGAATAAATAAGGTTAAGATTAGGTATGCCTGGCAGTGGCTTCTGGTTGTAACGCAAATGTGAAGATCTGAGACACATGTTTTTATTGCAAAAAACATTGCATTTGCTTAAAGCGTTAAGCCACAAGACGAGTTTTAACTCCTTTAACTCCTTGTTCGACATTCGGTTGTCATTTATTATTTTGTTACAAACTCTTGATTTCATTATTAAAATAAATTATACTTGTTTTGTTAGTGAATGCCTTTTTACTAATTTATCACTACACTAGCTAGGTACAGCTTAATTGAAATAACCTGTTGATCCTCTGACTTTCCGTTTGTGATAATTAAAGGTAACTAGTGGATTCGACATACGTTGTCCTGTCGAGCTGATTTGTGAATCTAAACCATTCAGAGGGCCACAGAGGGAAAAAATTCATTCAAATCGGTCCAGCCGTTTAGGAATAGTTCAGTGGCATACACACATACAGTAGAATTACATATATAATATCCGATACTAACTCATGTAACTAAATAGGTATCTACCCGATACTAAACTTGCATAATTCCTCATGTTACTATCAGTTACTTAGAACCATTTCTTCTATGATGATTATTAATAAACCGTCGAAAATTTTAGAAGCTCGCGACTGTGAATGGTTAATGATAACGTAATAGGTACTTTCTTATCAGCAATCTGGAAGTAGGTATGTAGATTCATTTAAAATTGTACCTACCCTTAATAGATCATGGTAGAATGGCTCTAGATTAAAATACTTTGGGCAAAGCTTTCATTTAGACACCTGCACTCGACAATGTTTACTAAACCTTCCTATATTTGTAGATATCTCGATCTATTTTAAAACTGTGAACATATGCGAAAAAAAACATGATAAATTATGCATCCCCAGTAAAAGTAAATAAATAAATAACACATTATCCGTCGGATCACCAAAATAAAGGTCCCTCAACCCTCAGCCTTCTTGAACACAGACAGACGTCCTGTCCAGGAAATAAAAATTAAGTTTGTTTAACTTAATTTTTATTTCGTTCAACGCGAATAATGGTTTCCTTTTATTTATTAACTTTAAGACTGTATTAAATTGATTCAAGTGGATCGCCTAAAATACAGGCTTCTCCTATTTAAACCATTATTTAACAAACTGATTATTTTATTTATCGTTCTAAAATTGAAGCTACTGGTTTTATTATTTATAATTTAGAGATCACTTTACTTCCCCTATGCCTAAGTAGTTTCAATATAAATTTGAGCCCCTAAATGCTCAAAAGTTACGTTAGGTACATTCCACTATCAAACAGCTGTTTGATCGCACAACATAGGTAAATAGGTACTTTAAAACACTCCAATGAGTGGCTTCAGGTTCAGAGAGACTTCTAGCGGCAACTCTTATAAAAATATAACTGCCGTAATCGCCCCCACATCATTCTTTTATACAACAGATTTGATATTGCCAGGATTTTTTAGGGCATTTTAAAACTCGTCTTGTGGCTTAACTTATGTGTGGAAAGGATGATATATTTTTATTGTTTCTAAACCATGTTTCCGGGTGTACCTACCTATAATATTGATCTTAAAAATAAAGATAAAGAAGCATCATTTCGCAACGCGGGTAAATAAATAGGTGCTTATGCTAGTTGCGTTAGATAGCCTACATAATTATTGTAGCTGGCGATGTTAGGGTAGTTATTTATGTTCGCGCAACCTAGCGGCGTTGCTTGAAGCTTTGGATTGGTTGGTACTCAAGCAGACGTGAGCGCATGACATCATCGTAGTTCGCGTGTTCGCCATATCGCTAGTGTCACACAGTTAACTTTAACTAGAGCTCATTCGTTACTGAACCTTAGATTTGTAATTACATTCGCTATTACGAAATAAATCAAATTGTAAAGTCGTTAAATATAAACGTCCATTTTTTTATCTCAATTACCTTCCATTTATGAGACCCACACGAGGAGTAGGAGAATACATACACAACGAGAAAACGAGTGCTGAGCCAGGCTATCAACAACCTATGTCTACAATTAAGTTTATTATTGTTGTGAAATTGGTTAGGTTCTAACTATTCATACTTCTAGAATATGATTAATACAGGCTCCACATTATTTGTCGATTCACCACAAAATATTTTTCAAGCTTGAAGAAATCACCTGGAACATAATTCACCTTTACCTAGTTTTAAGACCTGGAGATGCGGCCTGCAGAGAAGATGACTTTTGCAATAGTGTTAATTATTAAATTCAGTGTTCCTTATTAAGGCTGGGTGACGAATAAGTGCAGTGAAATCTATATGACATAAAAAATCCAAGCCATTTTTTAAAGTGAAGTGAAGTGATTCTTGTTTTTAAAGTTGTAAGGTCTAAAGGTGGGAAACTCTTTTTTAGATTATAATGGACTGTAATGCATTATATAAGTATAATTTAAATACTTACTCCAACTAATAACAAGTAGATTTTAATGAAAAAATAAATAATAACAATACTTTGGTCCAAATTAATACTTCAGTGAAATTGACGGAATATTGACTATACCTACAATTTTTTTTTCTAAAATTAAAATTTTATTAAAATTGTCCAGACAATTTCAACACTGAGGATTTTAGTAGTTATATTTAGATTGAAGTTAGATTTTTTCCTTCTAGAATCTATAATGTTTTATTTTAATTGTTTTATTTGTGTTGTGTGTGTTTTGTGTTTTTTAGAATCTTCTACTGGTTGATTTAAATGATAATTTTTGTGTTTCCTAGATTCTTTACTTGATTAATTTCAACGTTATTCGAACTGTGTTTTTTAGAACCTTTTACTATTTTATTTTAATTGAGTTTTGCAGGAAGGTTTTGTGTTTTGTCGGGTTTCAACTACCTACTATGCAGGGATTATTGGGTTTCTTAAATTCTTGATTTTCTATTTTAAAAAGGGGAAAACTATTTCGACCAACACGGTAACCAATATATTCAGGACAGGCGGTAACCAATATTTTAAATCCACCAGGGTAATATAATATATTCGGTTTAAATAATTATGTTATATATATAATATAATTATTTAAACCGAATATTTTCTATTTCCCTGGTATATATATATATATTTGAATTATTTTATTATTAACAATACAAAAAAACGACTGTGATACACTAAAAAGCACATAAGACAAGCAGATAAGACTTATCTTAATTATAGGGATTTAATAAAATTATTATATAACAGTGTAAAATTTAATTAAACTAAAATGAAGGCTGGACCAATTAAATCTAATACTAGTGGGTTCCACTTGCACTTATATTAAATGAAATTTAACATTGTCGTCGAATATAATTATAATAATTCGTCGTTAATGTCGTTGCATCGAATCTCAATAATTACCTTAAGTCGTATTTGCTTGTTATCTTTGTGCTCTTTCATGTACCGCAGTCGGAGTTTTTACTTTTTTAATTACGTCATTTTTAGTGAGTTCCCAACTCCCGATACGCTAACAAATTTGCGACGGTCCTTTGACAACAGAAAACATCGCTTCATTAGTGAGTATTCACCCACAGTGTGGACTGGAGCCCTCAAATGCTGAGCTAGCGGGAACGCTATACTTCAACTACCTAAATCACGGGAATTTTATTTCAAGGATTTAGACGCGGACTTGCAGGAAAATACTTTGGAGGCTCCGACTCCAACATTAAATTATCTCTAAATGTTGAAATATTAATATAAAATTACGAGGCCAACATTTTTCTGTGATAGCATACACGGCGACTGTAAATCAAAATATAAAGAAATATCGGTGCTGGACCTCAAAGAAATTGGCTCCGTGATTTAATATTATTATATTATCATTTTGAATTGATATGGAATATTTTGTCGTAGTTTAGAAAGGCTTATGTTTAAACGATTACCAAAAACGCACCTATTTTACTACCAATAAACTCGAAATGACTGCCAGAATCGATGAATGTCAACCAAATTGTTTTTGGATAAATGATCACCAAACTTCTTTTTATGTTTTGTGTACTTAAGTTTATGTTTTATGTATTTTTTGTTGTTCTTACATGTTCAACCTAACACGAAGGATAAAGGGGACTTCGCTTCGCTCACCCCCTTTACCCTTCACCTAAGCTGCCGCAGTATTTTGCCCTGATATTTTTTGCAACTTTTGGTGTTCATTTATCCATTTTGGGTTGGAAAAAAATATTTGGTGATCATTATATTTGTTGCCGTTTAGGAAGACATTAACAACGCCACTTTCACATTTTTCCAGCTGTTGTTTTAACCGACTTCAAGGTTCTTATTCCTATACGCGTGTAAATATGCTATATTATCGGAAACCAAAAATATTACTTTAAGGCTTTCAAATAAATATACAACATTTCATAGGTATATGTATTTGTCTTTGTGTTTTTCCCTAACTATAGTTTGGATTTTAACCATTGTTTTTTATATCGGATTAATGCATTTTATATTGGCATAGGCAAAGAATTAAGAACCTCTCATTTTTGAAGTCCGTTTAAAATAGCATTACATAACATCGTCCCGCTTTTTCCCGTACGGTTTGGCAGAACCACATTGTACCCACGTTATGCCAGGTATTAAATTCTCCATTTTTCGTGACAGGTGGCTAGCCCATCGCCGCAACTATGGAGATTAAAGGTTTGCTCGTGATTTTTTCCATCGCTGCCTGTTAGAACGCACGTATATTGTACTTAAGATAAATTTACTATCTCATTGGTAGTTCGTCAGCAACGGATTCTAACCCGCGCGAGAAACGAGCTTTCAACCACTAGACCCGTGGACTAGTGATTGAAAGCTCGGATCTCACGATAGGTTGGGCGTGTTAATTACATAGGGAGCGATCACACTAGTAAGGAGCAACCGCACACCCTTAATATCGTGCCTGCAACGCCACTATTAGTTTTGTTTGTTATCTTTAACAAAAAAATACCTTTTATATACCTTTTATCTAACCAGAGGGAAACAGACTTCGTATGCAAAGCGGAGAATATGATTATTTATTCTGAACTTATTGTGGTACCGATGAAAAAAATAATGCACTTGTTAGAAAGGAAACATAGGATTCTTCTTGATATTAAATATTACTACAAACTATTACACAAAGGAGACAGGAAATTCAATACGACCTCGTTATAACGTCATCGTCACAGGGAGCTTTGTGACTGTATCCATTGTTCCTTGTAAAGCAACAAGCGGTCGGATTTCTCAATTATTTGGTCTGAATAGATGTGTCTGTGGAAAATTTCTTTAGTCCTTTTCCTCTTTAGGAATCATAGATCAATAAGAAAATAAGAAGTCTTCTGCTACAAACAAACGATGGCAAAGTTTATTTCAGGCGCAGAACGGTAACAGCATTATAATCCATAATACATATAGCCCACTATTGTCCCCACTGAGGGGCGCGGGCCTTTACTCGGATATGAGTAAGATTAAGCCATATTCCACCACGCTGGCTCAGTGCGGGTCGGTGGAGGGCTTTTACGACTACCACTACTAAGTAGCCATAGAAGCCGGGACCTTCAGCTTAACGTGTCATCCAAAACCCGGAACGTTCGATAATTTATTTAAGATAAATTAATAATCTCATTGGTACATAGTCAGGATTCCAAATTCCAAATGTCTTTATTTCTGTACATATTGACATTTACTTAGCAATCGTCATTTTTGCCATTTCTCTACATTGGACTACTGTGGGAGAAGGATGGCGTAGAAACTCCCACAGATTGATTTTTGGATTTCTTTTAAAAATAGCTTGTGCTTAAGTAATACAAATAGTTTAATATGAATTATTATAATTAATAAGGGGGAATACATAATTACAAAATTATTAACAGCAATCTCTGTGTTAAGCCAGATCAACCCCTTACAGTCCCGTCATTTAAGTAATCTTAAACATTGTAATATCCCTTTTTCGATAAATTCGGACCTGCATCTCCTGTGTGTGTGAAGCAAGCGTGAAACCCATTTCACATCGGAGCCCTTATTATTACCAAACTAAATCTCAATTTATCCGTAAGTGTAGATGAAATGCATTAAAAGGGCTTACTCTCTTCATTCCTTTATTTAACTTTTGACATTTCATTATTACGTACATAATAAGAAATATTTTTCATTGAACTTGTCAAAAAATCATGGGATTTGAGCTGTCAAAAGTTAAGACGTTCGCTGAATAAACTGTAGGTTTCCATCTTATAAGACTGCCCGAGACCGCAGTTAGAACTTTCCCACCAACCATCCATATCCACAAGTATTTTGTCCCACTGCGTACTGCATAGTGTTTGTAATATTGACACAAATAATTAAAGCCAAACAGCATATTGCGTTAGTTAACTATCCTATCCTATCATGTTGCAAATCAGCCACATATTTTTAACGTTATGGGCTTGGTAATAGAGTCCAAAACCAATGAATAAATTCCATTACGATACCGTGTCATTGGGATCTTAGAGATTAATTTATATTTAATTCATGCTATAAAAATCTCTGGCAGTAAAAGCCAGCCATCAGGCCATGTCCCGTTCCAGTATCGACAACGTAAATTGCCGAGTTCCAACAAGCTAACCAGAAACGGATTCCCGTTGTATTGTATAATCAAACCAGGGTAATTACACCACGCTTTGATTGCACAGCATTCTACGACCAGCAATTAGTGCGCATTTGTTATGCAAACGCAGTTTTAGTATTTTTGTCATTTATATTTTTTAGGAAATCTTCGGAGCTGTTCGATGTGCCCTAACGCAAATATGTATCTGGTAAATTACATGAGCGCATTTATGCCTCAGCTTCTTAAAGTCATTTTTGCCATTCTCGAAACTGGACGCTTCCGTCGCTCGGTCAATTGAGTAAAAGAAAAATCAATTCATATAACTAAAACTAAATAAGATAGTTGTATTAATTTTTCAGTGTCCCCCTCATTATTGAAGGCACAAGGCTGAGCGAAACACAATTTGGCCCGTCAAAATCTTTGGTAGTATCAATATCATATCAATCGGCATGTTGTTTAATAAACCTATATCTATATTTACAGAAAACCACACTTGGAATGAGGAGGATCTCTTCAAGTTCGGATTTAGCCCTTTACAGCACCACTTATGTTGATTTCGGAGGCTTGTGATGCCGTTTTTAATCGAGGGCGAGGAGGTGCGAGGAGCCTCCTCGACGTTGACGGCGACGCTGTTTCTTGTTCAGGTCAGGGGGGTCAAGAACAAAGTTTGTGATATGGGCTCAGCTTCCTTGCTGGTCTCATGGAAGATGAGCCCATATCACAAACTTTGTTCTTGACCCCCCTGACCTGAACAAGAAACAGCGTCGCCGTCATCGTCGAGGAGGCTCCTCGCAGCTTAACGGCGCGAGCGCCGCGCAGCTCGCTGTCGCGCGTGTCGCACTGCCTGCTGGGGCGTGTGTCATGCTACATGAATGCCGCGCCGACCGCCGGCACGTGTATCGCGCCGCACTCCAACACGTGTGTCCCACCACATACCTCCACTCGTGTACCGCCAACAAACCAAAAAAAGTGATCATAGAAAATCTCTATTGTTCTCCGACAAATTAAGTGCAGGACTCTGACCTCCTCTACTATAGTACCAAAAAATAACGAACATTTGCTATCCAAATATAAAATTTTTAGATCTTGTAAATATAATTAGTCGTGGTATTTATGATGAGTACAGCAATACTGTAAATATTAGGTCGGAAATCATTCAAACATTAATCGGAACGATTTTATACTATGCTATTTTCCACATGCTTGTAATTTGTAAGACCGAACAACAAAACAAGAATAAGTAAATGATGACCCATCCCAACATGACGTATCTCGGCACGTTGTCCATGTCCTTGTGGAGATGTTACACCCATCGATAATGGTACCATGCTGTATGCCATGTTGCATGTCCAAAGGTCTTGTGCTGATGGCTGGAACAGCATATAAAGACATCTTAAGATGGCTTTCTCCATAGACTGATTGATTACGACACGTGGTCCTCGATGATCACGGTTTGATCACATTCCAGTCAAAGAGAGTCTTCTATTCAGTTCTTGCAAATTCCACGCGTATGGTACACGGCATCGGTCGGGGAAGGATGCTATGCACCTCTCGACCTTCCACGTGCAATTCCATAATAATAATGGATGTCGGCTATTTTAGCCGGAGAGAATTCACTAAAATAGAGCATATCGAAAAAAACTTGAGCCGTAGAAAAACACAAGAAGCAATCAGGGCAACTGAACATTTTTTTCTGCATAGTTCGATGCAAAATTCACTGAAAAAAATAAAAAAAATGCGCAAGGAGGTTGGTTGTACCTTGGTTGCAACCTTAAAATTAAGGAACTCTTTAATGTGAAAATGGTGTTTCGCTCAGAATTGTGCCTTAGACAATGAGGAAGACACTGACAATTTAGTGCATTTAATGTATTTTTGTTGTAGTTATAAAGATTTTCCTTGTACATGGAGATGCTGATTGCAATCCCGTGCTGGCAATGTACCAATGGGATAATAAATTTATCTTAAATACATTATCGGACGTTTCGTGTATCGGATGAAAAGTTTAGCTGTTAGTCATATCGCTGTGTTATCGCTACTTGGCATTATTTATCGTAAAACGCGTCCATCAACCCGCATTGAGCCAGCGTGATTTAGTATGGCTCAATCTTGTCCGTATCTAGGTAAGGCCTGGGCCCCTCAGTGGTGTCAATGGGCTACATTAATTAATTGCTTTCCTTATTACTCCACTGAATCTTTGGACCTCACGCGGCGTTTTTCTCACTTTTGTGTGAGACGTTGCATCGTACTTCTATAGAACTTTGAAATTGAAATTGAAATTGAAATTGAAATTGTTTGAAATTGAAATTGAAATTGTTTATTCTCCAACTTAAAACCTATGTAGTTAAACTCATGTACATCTCATTGCGGTATTACGTCTAGTGATAGGCATGAATCATTGAAGCATTGAACATCCAACTCCTAAACTAGTGTTACCTGTATCTTAGGAGTGATACGTGATACGTGTGCGGTTCAACTAATGAACATGTAAACTATCAAGAAAAATCCAACAAGGGAGGGTTAAGTGGCGATTAATCAAGTTTTTGGTCACCAAGTACATTATCAAGTATTTGATCACGTGTACTACCAAGTTTCATAAACTGTAGCTACCAAATTCAAGGAACAATTAAGTGTTCGGTCATCAAGAACTTTATCAAGTATGTTATCATCAAGGATTCAATCAAGAGTGCAATCACCAAGGACTCTTTATCAAGTTTTCAGTCACCAAGGACTTTCATATATCAAGGTGTGCAATCATCCAGGATCTACATATCTGCGGTCGGTCATCAAGGTCCTGCCTAACAAGGATATTCAAGCGGCGACAAGCGAACCGGGAGCTTTAGTCGTCTGATCGAGTCACGCGTGCCGGCAGCAACTGCAGTTGTCTGGGGGCCATCATGCACATCAAGAACTAGCAAGGATCAAGTCACAAGTATCAAGAGATCAAGAAGATCTTTCCATTATTACCACATACTGACGACCATCAAGATCGAGGCTATTTTTGAAAATCAAGTCGAGTTGTATAAAACTTTGGGAAAAAATTAGAGGAAGACTTCATGGAGTCATTGAGCAAACCAAGAGAACTCCCAAGATTAAAATATTTTTTGACTTCTCAAAACGTCGTTGCGTAGCAATAAAGGTAAACATACACCGAAGTAAGCCACAAGTCTCGTCATCTCAATCGTCATCATGGGCGAAACGATTCCAAAAATCAGCGTATAATAAACATGACAATCAAGAATCAAGTCATTAGAAAAACCAGGGCACATCAAGTCATGCCTACAAAATAAAACAAGCCTTTATTGCGCTAGTTGTCGAAGCTATGAGCATGGAGTTTATTTTTGCCCAGAATTTCTAGCATCAAAAGAAAGACAGTACAAAGTCGTGATTTATGCAGTAATTGTCTGCATTATCATCAGTGAAATGCATGTAATTCTAATCGTCGTCGTCGTCGCGAATGTTCGGATCATCATAATAGCTTATTACAAGAGGCATTGGCACAATCGCGGAATCTGACCAACAGGGGTGTCGAAAAGACACAAGAAAATACCACCAACAAGGAATGCGGTGGCTATGCAAAAACAAGCTCGCATGCATCTCAGCGATAAGAGGCTGAAATACTATTGGTGACTGCCGTCGTCAAAATTCAAGTAGCAGATGGCAGAGAGTATAAGATGCGAGCCTTGATCGATCAAGGATCACAGGTCTCGTTAATTACAGAAAAAACAAGGGTACAATCTTCGGAGTAGGGGAACAAGAGAGTAGATGTTAAGGCGTGATCAAGATAATATTCGCATCTATTCATAACGACTTTACCTTCGACATCAATACCCTGATTATATCCTACCTAACCAAGAAACTCCCCAGGACATCATTTTCCAAATCAAGTTGGTCATATACTCAAGAATTCGATCTCGCAGACCCAAAATTTAACATCAGCCTTCCCGTCGACATGTTGCACAGAGCCGATATTTATTTATTATGTTAGGTGGGATTATTAGAGGCAAAATCCAATTGCAGCTCATAGCACAGCTAATACAACTCGGGTGGTTACTATGCGGCAATGTTCAAACATATTTCCATTACAATGTGGTGCTGCATGACCTCGCCGGGATTCAAAGGTTTTGGAAAATTGGAGATATCACGAGGAGCCATCATTGTGAGAACAGGACGATCAATGCATACGAAGAATTTACACCTCGAGGTAGTATCAGACCTTACAGCAGTAGCATTTTTGGCTGCGTTGCGACGGTTGGCTGCAAGAAACGGTTGTCCGCGTCATATTTATTCGGACAATGGCAAGAACCTTATCTCAGTAGACAAGTAAGTACAGCAAGCATTCCAAGAAATGCAGGAAAATCCAGAATTCCTAGAAGAGATCACGAAAATGGAGATAAGTTGGCACTTAAATGCCCCTTCGTGGCCCTCAGCAGGTATATTGTGAGAGACGGCCATAAAAAGTCTCAAATATCACCTCAAGAGAGTGGTAGGAGAGCAGAGACTCACCTACGAAGAGTATTCAACCGTGTTGGCACAGATAGAGGCAGTCACGAATTCTAGAACATTATGTCGTCTGACGGAAGATCCGCAAGACTTGGATTACCTCACACTCACGCGAGTGAATAGTGAGAACAAGACCACCTCGCCTATCGCGAAAGACAACACATTGTTCACCATCAGTGGAAATAACTCTGTTTAGTGAGAAGGGCACCGCAATCTATCATGTTTAATTTAAATTTTTATGTTTACACGTTGCTTACATTTTACTTTATCTGTTTGTTTATCAAGTTATGTTTATTAAGCATGAAATATTTAAGCCGATGGCCTTCACCATGTCTCACCATCATCAAGTTTCGACAACAAAGTACTTTGACCTATGTCAATTTTATCAAGTTTTTCAATTTTATATCAAGTTTATTATTGTGTACATCTAGGATCAAGTTTTCTGGATGTTCTTCTTTTCTGGCCCGGGAGCATGTACGGTTCCAACTTCAGCGCACATTTTCCCTACGCGGCATTTTACCATTTTACTTTTATTTCATTCAGTATTTAAATAATCACCCAGGCGTTAGGTACTCAAATCATTCATCCCCATTTACATCAAGTTTATCAAGTTCCAATTATACCCAAAATTATCTATTATTTATCTCTCTAAATCATAATCTAAAGAGTACTTCCTACACCGTACATGCTCAAATAATAATGACAGTTAAAATACTCATGAAAATGACTTTTATGATTTGGTAAGATCTGTGTATTCTGTAAAATAATTGTTGTTTTCTTACCAACACAAAACATTACCCTCCTGGCTTCATTGTTCGTGGGCAAACAGAAAGTTTGCCTCCATCCACGGGCTTCTCCTTGTTGTTTGTTTAGACTCAGTTAATTTGACGCCCTTTGTAGAATTAATCATATCGTGTTTCCAGACTTAATTACAGTCCTCGTCGCAACACAGATCCAGTTATTGCTAAACTGTATTATTGTACCATAAATATTGTTCTCTCATTATTAGAGCAGCAAGAAGTAAGTATAAATTTTACTACCCGCTACCTATATTTTAGAATGAAGCATAGCAGTTACACAAGAAAAAATATAGGAGGCTATATATTTTACAAAATTCAGACCTGCCATGTCCACCATCGACCAACTACACGCTATCAATAAATTAATAGAAAAACACCAATAATATCACCTTACTCTTTATCTGGCATTTGTACACCAAGGCATTTGACAGCTTTACACATAAATAAAGGGTGCTAATTAAACAGAAATCTTTTTAAAAGCATTATTCGCCTCTAAAAATCCCGTAAATAAATTTTCAAAGCATTACACACCCAAGAGATCCATGACTTTTATTCAAATCTTATTAAATGTATCAACTAACGGTTTTGACAATCTTACGGCGACATATATAAGCCGCCATAAAATTACAGACCTCTGAACCTTTCTTCCCGACTCAAAAAGGGGTGAAAAAAAGGACCACTTTCCCCAAAACTCTTCACGAGCACCTTAGAAGAAGTGTTCAGAAAAGTAACACCAGAATGGGAACAGAAAGGCATCAAATTTGGCGAAGCAAGGTTGACCAACCTTCGTTTTGCCGATAATATAGTATTATTTCCTCGTTCCGCAGGAAAGCTAACAGGCCACGCTGCAAGACCTCAGCGTGGCAATCCTCGAGGTGGGACTGCGGATGAACATGTCAAAGACCAAGGCCATGACAAACAACACTGAGTATACAGTGGAGGTGGATGGGTCAGGAATTGCATATGTCCAAGAATATATCTATTTGGGCCAAAGAGTCTCCTTCTAGAGCAAACAAGTCAAAGAGGTCCAAAGACGAATTGATAACGCCTGGAGGAGCTCTTGGTCCATGAAAGAGCTCATGAAGGGCTAACTTCCGATGTCTCTAAACCGCAGGCTCATGGACTTGTGCATTCTTCCCATCCTTAACTATATAGTCTTTGACTGACATCCAAAAGTCTAGGCTCGAGGTTTGCCAGCGAAATATGAAGCGCAGTATCCTGGGGGTCCGATTGGACATGTACCCTATAGGATATACACTGGCCTGCAAAACTAAGTTCTAGAGATTTATTAAAAAAACGGTTTAAAGAAAATTTTATCAACTTTCCTTGAAACGATAGTATTAAATTAAACTCTTTTTCAAGTAATTTTTATTTTGAAAGTATATCTTGTGTAGTTAAAAGTTATTGCAATTTTAAAAGTGTGATTTTCAGTATTTTATTTCCTCGAGTGTTTCGAAATATGCGGCAATATTGTGATATATCTTTTGAAAGTGTTGATTCGGACATATATTTTTTTCAATGTTCTATGGTACCAATATTCTCATGTTCTAAGAAAAATGGTCTAAGAGAGAACAAGCAAAAATGGACGGATGGACGGACAGACAGACTGACAACGAAATGATCCCAAAAAAGTTTGTTTTGTTTTTTCGGTTTGTGGGACTGGACACTAAAAACGTTAACAACACATCTCTTGTACGGGGTCCCTTTCTTTAACGGCCAAAACGCATACTGAAGTAGACTTTGCGGGGCTCCTACGCTAAAACTTATTATTGGCTTCACAAAAAAGAGGCAAATACAAGAATTATAGCAAATATTCTCTGAGTTTTTTATTTGAAGACTGCTATATCGTAAAAATATTCCTTCAGGCTTAAAATCGCCACAAAGGCAAAATTTTCGAGGTTTTTGGGCCACCAAAAGTTGTCACCTCACTTTTGAGGTCGTTAACTTAAGTATACCTATATATTACCCAAAGATCCTAGGGAAAAAAATCATTTTTAGAAATGAATGTAAGCAGAATCACTTTTGGATCCTCTATTCCAATATATATTGGGATATAAAAAAAAAAAAAACATTCAGCACTTTCATTCATCCTGGCAGGATCTTGTCTTACACAATCACAGACCCGGCGAAACTATGTTTTTACAAAAAAATACTTTTTGAGATAATGCAACGTGAAGCCCACTCAGAGAAAAATGCGAGGTACTCCTAACATTGATATCGACTTACTTTATTCGAGACACGACCATCTACTGTTACATTATAAATTATTTGTACAAGAGTTTCTTACATACTTTTACTTTGATTTCGCACTTTTAATAAAAAAAATAAAAGTATGTTACTTCGGCACCGTGCCCCGCAGGAATAGTCCACCGCTTTCTAGTTAAGTAGCAAATACATAACACTATTGCATTAACACCGAATCTTCATGCATACGAAGTGTCGCGACACGAGTCCACGGGGCGTTGCAGAGGTAATGTTTACATAATCTGGTAAATTTGTGCTAGTTGCAAGCGAGACGCCAAACTGTCTCCGTTTTGAAGATGTGATTTTGGCTCGAAGTGGCGCTTCTGTTGTGTACTTAGTTGTTGGCAGACTGGGTGCATGATTTTGGTAAGAATCAGTATGAACAAACTGTATTTTTTGAGTTTATTTTACGCATTGCTTTTACAGATTAATTATATGACTATAAAAAGTAAAGTAAAGTACACCTATAGCAGTATCGGTGAATTAACGTCGTCGAGGCAAAATAATAAATGTTAGTGGTGCTTTAGCACGGGTACACAACAATTTTTTCGATTAGTAATATAATATTCTGAGAAAACTGTTAAAAGTTTCCTTTACTTACCTGTGCCAAGTTCTCAACATTTTGCCGGTTGGACAACAAAAAAATAAAATAAAGCAAAAACTTCTGAAGGCGGTAAAAACTCGTTACATCAAATCGGCTAGTAAAACTTGGAAACGCAGAATTTTATCCAACTTCAATTTACCTTTATTGTTGTTACCTATTGTAATGTTTGGAGGAGGAACTTTGCTCTTGTTCAAAAAGAAAGAAATGTAATTCGACTGAAGTGAAGCATAAAAACAAAGAGGCAGGGTATTATCAGAAGTACTTGTAAAGGTTATTAGGTAGGGGAATGTACTTGTAGCAAGTATGACAAGAGAATAATAGCTCTTATCGACGTATCGACGAATAACATTGAAAAGCCCCAAATGGACACACTAAATGGAGTTAAATAACTGGGTAACCTTGGGCACAATTTTCCCTCAGCGCCCCGTATGGGAAAATAAGTGGCACTATGTTCATTTTCGTCATGATTGAAACATCTTCAGCAACATCCCGTTTTACC
The DNA here is from genome assembly GCA_949825045.1 of Argyresthia goedartella. Taxonomy (NCBI): domain Eukaryota; kingdom Metazoa; phylum Arthropoda; class Insecta; order Lepidoptera; family Argyresthiidae; genus Argyresthia; species Argyresthia goedartella. The sequence goes on from OX463815.1 coordinate 3,919,353, forward strand.
CACACGTTTTGACGAAACGGGGTTCAAAGAAAGGAAACAAAACTAACTTACAAGTCCTTGCATTTTGAGAATTCCATGCTCCCTGAAAGGGTTAATGTTTACAACAAACTTCCATTAAGGCTCGTGTATCAGTAAACAGTAAATTAGATTCGATCCGTGGTGGTCGAAATTTTGGACATATCCATATTATAATAAAGTTCATAACAGCTCACACTGCTACCTGGCTATTACGTTAATCATTGTGTGTGTTTTTCATTTATTTTTCAAAAACAACTCATTATTTCTAAATTTCAAACAATGTTTTTAACATATTTTATATACCTATTTTTGACGCAAGAACCATATCAAAATTATTTTTAGATCCCAAGTAATAGCAAGTTTTAGGTAACTTTTAGGTGCAAGATTTATTTAGTTTGTTTTTTAGTTAAGTTCCCATTGACATATAAAATGTTGTCATACTACAATAAGTATTTAAGGAAAAGGTTGTTTTCATAACAAATATATTTTCGGAATTTGAAAAGTGTCTCCTTTAAGAGGAATAGTCCTCCAAAGATGGGCATTTGAAAATAACTGTAGCCTTAACGCTATGCACATATCCGCAAACAGATCTCATGTGACGTCATCTCTTTGGTGACGTCACCTAGAAGTTCTCTTTAAATATAAACAGTAATCACTTTTTGGTATTAATGCATCAACCTGTCACAGTCTTTTTTTAAACAATTTGAGTTAGCAATTTGTATAATTTTAAAAGCTATTTGGAATTAAATATGAAATTATTAGAAATTAAGCCAGTTTTCATATACCTTGCATATTTAGAATAAATAGTCCGAGAATACTTTGCAGATGTATAAGATGCTCTGTAGGTTTGTAGGTTAGGCTTTAATGTATTATTCACTTAAATGGAGTAGAGCAAAATTTACTCTCCAATTACTGTGTTCTTGAGTCATTTGGCTTTCTTTGTGAATTTATCCCTTTTTACCTATAGTATCAGCAAATAAATTGGGTAGTGGTATCATAGGAAAATGACAACATTTCAAATTATTAACCCCCTAATTTTAATAGCTAATTCGAAAGTTGGTCGAGAGCTTAAGGGATTTTCATTTTACAATTTTCCAAAAATTTTATTTTACATATTTAAAATTTTAAATACATTTATAAGTTTTGAGTTTTTGGAAAAAGTTATGTTGGCATAATGGACCATGTTACCTTTGCCAGAACATAAAAAAATTCATTGTCAAGGCTTTGTCTTTGCCTGTCCCAGAAAGTAAAAAAAAAACAAAGGCTGCGTTCAGTTTGAACGTCTCAGTTGACGCCCGCCATGAACCCACCTTACATGCTATCTCTTTTGCAGGCGTAGAACTTGTATAGTGCTATTCTTCTGTTATTTCTATGCGGGTGTGGGTGGATGATCAAACAAATCAAACGCACGTTTATGCTAAATACGAAACAAGTTATATGTTATGGTGACTTTGACAGCTAGTGTCAGCTAGTATTTTTTTAATTCTAGGCAAAGGTATTTGTAGTTCTTTTGCCTACAGCCTGGATATCTGAATTATTTTCAAAGTATCTTTAAAACGAATAAATAGAAAAATATATTTAAATGTGTTTCGTATTAAGCATTCAAATATAACTCAATGAACATATTATTTTTTTACCTAAACAAAAATGAAATGTCGTCAATTGGTCGAATTGGGAAGTCATAATTGAAAATAGTCCTTATGGACCTTAAGAGGGAATAAACGTGCTTTTCATTTAGAGCAAACCAGACTAGTTCAAGTGGTTGAATAATCAGCTGTCACAGGTCAGAATTTTCTGGACCTTTATCACAATATGCAGGTGGGTTTCACAAATTAACGAGTAATAAACCTACTAATAAAATAGGTTAACTTGCTAGTTACATCCCTTTTACTCTAAGTTTATAGTTTCGAACAAAAATCTCAAATCCCAAAAAGCAAAAGTAAAACAAAAAAACCGGTCAAGTGCGAGTCTAAATCGCGCACGAAGGGTTCCGTACCACCGTTCAATGGAAGCGATGGTGTGGAGTGAATAGTTTGGATTTTACACAGCAAAATATTGTTTACAAAGTTATTGGTGCGGTTACTTTCACACTCCATGTACGTAACCAGGTGCATCCATAAGTTTGTATGTGGTATTGAAAGAATTGTTGTATGGGAGCCCCCTTAAATATTTCTTTTATCCTGTTTTTTAGTATTTTTTGTTATAGCGGCAACATAAATACATCATCTGTGAAAATTTCAACTGTCTAACTATCACGGTTCGTGAGATACAGCCTGGTGACAGACGGACGGACGGACAGCGGAGTCTTAGTAATAGGGTCCCGTTTGGAACCCTTCGGGTACGGAACCCTAAAAATCAAGGAACTTAAAGGCTCAAGTACAATTCGTACCTGAGTTGTGGGTAGTGGGCATCAGTATATTGTCATTGACAACTTTGGTAGCCTATATTGATCGCGGCCAAACACGCTCTTGGCTGTCTTTTATTATGCAAAATATTTTCAGTATGTCGCATGTATTCTGTTTGAATGAATAACTACTTCATGACATCTGAACCAAAGAAAAATTATTGACAATGAAAACATTTCACATTTTTATTTTCGCGTTGGCATCGGCAGTGGCTGTTTTTCAATCAGTGATATAATACTTGCCGCTTGAAAAGCACAGAGAGAGTAGACTATTTCATTGAATCTGCAAATGTAATTGGCAACCCCTCTTGCTATGTATTTGTAATTAAAAGTGGTTGCAGTTGGCAAGCTCCAGCAAATAAGAAGGCCGAATACAATAGTTACGTATATTTGCTATTGTATTGTGCATAGTATCTCACCCCAGATATGGCATGAGGGATATTCGAGCACCTCTTGAAGGTCATATTCATCGCACGGTGGCATTTAGAGGTAGCTTCCGCTTCCAAGCTACCAAATGTTGGAATGATATTCCGCCGCCCATAAGAAATCTTACCTCCAAATACACCTTCAAAACACATATGAAGTCGCACCTGATTCAAAAGCAAAAACTAGGAATTTCTCTTTCCAACATTGGATAGTCGGGCTACCTCTGCCATTTTCATATATTTTTTAGTTAGATATCTTATGATTTTAGTAAACATATTCACACTATACCCATTCTGCTACTCACTACTCACGTGGCATAATATACTTATATACCTATTTATTTAATCTTCATGTATATTTTGTACTATCCTACTCATGAAAGTATTGAAACATATTTATGTGCAATGTATTTATTTATTTCCACATCTTTAAACACTTGTAAGTATATATCTATTTCTGACACTTTTTTATTATTATTCTTTTCATTCACATTCACATTCGGATGTAACTGCTGAGTCTCTGCGTCTCCTAGGTGAGGGCTGAAAACCAGTGCTGCTCTTAACGAGCAATAAACACTGAGCTTTGACCTTTTCGCGTCAATGCAGCGCGCCTACATACCGACCTATATTCTTCTTTTTGTTTTATTGTTTTAGTAATTATGTTATGAGTTTTGTTTTCATAACTTTGCTTTCATTTAAGTTATTTTATAGTTGCACCTCCGTATCACTTTTAATTTGTATGTGTGCTGCTTTGATGCAATAAACGTTTATCTATCTATCTATCTATCTAGTATTTTAATGAGTCGAAGCTAGTATCTGTGGTTGAAGTAAGTTAACGCATAATTAGTGACGTTTTAATTTAATTACTATTGCATCAAAAATATTATATTGAAGCGTCCGTGGCCTAGCGGTATTCGCACATCGGAAACCATCGTGCGGGTGGCAACATCTGGCCGAGACGGGCACTGGATGGGTGTTGGTTTGTTAAGCTGTATGTCCCGGCTACTATCGCTACTCGGTGGTAGTAGTCGTAAATCTGTGTCAGAGACCCTAATAGGGCAGTGTGATAACTTCTGACAGTCGGGTTGGCCACAAGCCCGACATCTCTCCATCAACCCGCACTGAGCCAGCGTGGTGGAGTATGGCTCAATGTAAAAGCGCGTGTCCCTCGGTAGGGACATTAATGCACTACATTTATATTATACAGGCTGTGGTTTTAAAGTCTCCATATTGTGGGGAATGATAGTATCATAATTATGAACAACTTTACCCAAGAAACTTGGTCGCAAACGAAAAAAAATGGTGGTAAGTCATAATGATAAGTACCCATTTAGACCACTTACCAGTTTGACCACATCCCATATTGACCACTTCCCATATCGTCAATTTTTTTTAACATTCTCACATCACTTAACTTAACCAGCCCTCTCTATCTGGACTTATTAACCCTATAGGGCCTGCCGACGAGTTATGAAGTGAAATGTAAGTAAAAGCTGACAAAATGGGAAGTTGTCAAATTTGGAAATAGTCGAATTGGGAAGTGGTCCAAATGGGAACTTGTCATTATGGATCTTGTCATAATGGGAAGTGATAATAATGGACCCAAAGGATAAGCCTATAGTTGTACTATTAATACTGCTTGTGGATGATACGTGTGGATGATACGTGTGGATGATACGTGTGGATGATACGTGTGGATGATACGTGTGGATAATACGTGTGGATGATACGTGTGGATGATACGTGTGGAGGATACGTGTGGATGATACGTGTGGAGGATACGTGTGGATGTTACGTGTGAGTGAGAGCTCTACAGCTTGTAGCGCGGAGCTCTTCTCTCACACGCATCTCTGAAACCTGTCACTAATGCACTTTTCAGCTTAACCTGCTGGCTGGCAGGACCTTAAAAGGGACTTTTGCTTTACATAAGATGTGAACTTTAATACCATGGCATAAGGTTCAAAATCGCGACACATAAAAAAATGGCAGTGAATGTGTTAAACCAAAAGCAATATAACATATTACCTCTAATAGTATTTCAATGTATATTTAATGTTCAGTTTAACCGAATATTTGTGGTGAGGTATATGTATATGCCAAACAAGCTGTATAATGGTTTTCATAAACTGATATAAAGTGACAGCTTCACTAGAGCAGCAGAGCGGAAGCAATCCAAGAGTTGGATCTGCGCCCAGCGTCCTCCTTGAGATTGTAGTAATTTATCGAGACTCCAGTCTCTGAGGTCACGTCTGGCTTATATGCATTGTTGCATTTCTGTTATACGAGTTCACCCGCTATTCTGATGATTACAGATTAGACTATTTTTAATATATAGCCGTTGCAATGTCCTACTGCTGGGCAAAGGCCTCCCACTTTTTCGTCCACACTTTTTTGGTCTGTGCCGCCTCCGGCCACCACGGCAGAAACTTGTAGATAGACGGTAGTGAACGATAGTTTTGTACTTGTCGTAAAATGTGACAAATAACATAATTTCTTTGTCAGATTTTCCAGTTTTTACCACTTCATATTTACTTAACTAACTCTAACTGTGTGAAAAAATACAAGGCCGTATCAGTGTCTAATAGTTTGCTAAGAGAATAATAAAGATTGCTATATGAAAAATGGTATATGGAAAATGGTATTATATTCGTTATCGGATTACCATCCTTAACTGCTTTGCTCCTTATTTGTATAGGCAAAGAGGAAAACGGAAAACGGTAGTCAGTATCGCCCGCACCTTGAAATCTATTTGACGCCTTTGTTAGACTTTTCCTTTTGTCAGCATATGCGTTAGGAGGAAGTATTTTGTGTCTTACATTTCAAGATATTTCAAGTGGAAGTTACCAAAGAGAAACTACGCTTAGTTTTTTATGAATTGGAATTGCGATACAATCCAAGTTTCAGCGGTGTCATGTAATTGGTCCAGTAACCAATAAATCTTTCGCATATCGAAGATGGTAAGTGAAAACAAGTTTTTATTCGTTGCGTTTTAACTCCTCAAGAATTGACAAGTATTCTGCCAGAATTCCAGACGCATATCACTGAACATCCTTACGTTACCGAGGGGGAGCTGAATGACAGCCGCTGACTTACACTATTCAAAAGCTAGATGATGGATACAATGATAATTAACATCACATCTAGCTTATGATGAATACAATGATAATGAACACTAAATAAAATCTATTAAAAAGACTTTCATCGCATTATCATTGGCGTGCTCATCCAAATAAAATAAACCACAAAGACAGACATGACCGAATCACGTTTATCTTTCTCACCTTTTTGTAGACTTGCCACACCTCAGGAGCGGGGCGTGGGGCGTGTGAAAAAAGTGTCTTTTTCAAGACACAATGATCAATGCAGGCTAGTCACGCAAGCTCGGCACGCGACTAGCCTGCCCTTCGGACACCTTGTTGGTAGACGAATAAATACAGTATTAGCCGATGATAATGACGAGAAATTATAATTTTTAAATTAACAGCGTTTTTTTCAACCGTGGCAAGGCACGGTTGCGCCTACGTTTAGCCAGTTAATTAATTGTCGAGCCCACTGCCGCGACTTTAGAGAGTTGAAGGTTACCTCACGATATTTGATAAACACTTACAAACATAATATTTAGCCAGGTTTTTAATACTAAGGCATTCAATAATCATGAATATTGGGAATAGCCTAAAATAATGGCATGTATTTGTATTGTACGCGGTTTATGAGTGAATTGAACAACTATACTTTTATAGGGATACGTCAAGTTTTGGTGCATATTTTTATTTGGACAATTTTGTAATCCAAACAGTTTCAGCATTATTTAAGTTTAAAAATATTCACCAAAAATTAAGTATCGCTATTGGCTGTTTTAATAAGAATTCACAATGACACACTGCCTTAATATATTTTAATCGAACCTGTTCTGTACTAATCACAATACCAACCAAAATAAAATATTGTACGCATAAGGCACAAAAATTAATTCTGCTGACAGGAAAAGAAAAAATAATGAGATAACAATTAAGGCAAAATTTTTGTTGTTGCCCCGCAAATGCCTACAATTGAATCTTCATTACTCTAGCTGACGTCTGTAAAAAAAGTTCCTTTTTAAGTTCTCTGCGTCTCAGCAGGTTAAATAGGAGATCTTACGCGTCAGAAAAGGTAGTGTGATATTTATCTCTCGTTTTCCATACAAAAAAATAGTTCGGTGGTGTAAGGTTAAATGAATCGGGTGACTGAGACTTGATAAGTCGATATCTTATTCGACAATGTACCACCGAAAACCATCAAAATTACTGTTTCTGCGCGGACGAACTTTTACAACAAGATCTGGGATTAGTTACGAAGCCAAATATAAAAACACAAGTAGATACCATTCATGTGTAATATAATTGAGATTTTTACTTTATTTATTGCCTAACTAACTATTGATTTCTGGACGCACCACCAAAATGTTTTCGCAACATATGTTATTTTCTATTCTCTATTCCAAGTGACTTAACAATTTATTATTTGTCATCGAGTCAAGGAGAATTATGGCTAAAACCAAAATGAATGTATTACGGTAAAACACGTATTTGACACCATCTTTTCAATACGCCGGCCGCGAAAAAAATACTCTTAAGGAATTCACTCACATACACAAAGTAAAGACGACGTAACACTTAGTCAACTCCACTTCACAATATTCTAAACACACCTGTGATTTACGGGGGTCCACAACTTGATTGAAGCACTACAATATTTTTTACAAAAAGAAAATAAAACCTTACGAATATGGTTAGAATATTGGAAGATAATCTTTTTTATTACTTTCCATAGACACAGGAATTCATCGCAATTTTACAGGGTTGATGTTTGTGGATGGGATGTAGTGATTCCGAGCGACGTCTGTGCGGATTTAGCGCACGCGTATCAAAATCGCTATAATAAGAGTAAAATTTAACGATTGATCCCGTATGTTTGATTTCAATAGAAATATGTTTCAGATTGTTATGTAAAACCAAAATATTTAATTTATCATATGAATTCACATAGATTAAAACCTGAACTGGAAACATCACATTAGCAAATTAAGCTCTAAATTAGCTCTTAATTAGCTTTACTTACGCCCTATACGAAATAAAGAAAAGTACCGATTTAGAAACCGCTATGAAGGCTATGCTTACATGCACTCCGGCTTCAATACGGCATAGTACTATGGGGCAGGAGTATTGATATAGAAAAAATCTTTGTCGTACATAAAACATAAGAAACTTAAAAAAAAACGACTTTTTATTCCTTTTTATTCCTCCTCGGTTGAGATGCGAATATCGTCCATACATACACACGAAAACGATACTACGAAACCTGTCTACTTTATTCAATACGTATATACGGCACATAAGTGAAAAAAATGGCAGATTGCATCTCATTTTAAGATAAAGAACGTAAATACCACTAGTAATTCACCAAGTCAAAAACACTTTTCAAAAAACTTGCCCTATATGGGTGTCCGTTTCTATGTGACATTAGTTTCGGGCGCTTCCGTGTTTCGGATGACACGTTTAACTGTAAGTCCCGGCAACTATCGCTTTTCGGTGGTGGTATTCGTGAAGCTGGTTAGAGGCCCTTAGAGGGCTATTCTATGTTATTCTATGTTACGCTATTATATATGATAATATTTTGTGATAATTTCGGGAGGTTTTTCCATCGAGAAACTTTATTCAGATTACGTTTATGCGTTGGTGATGCTGACACTCATGATCAAAAAGCTAGTAAAAAGAAACAACTGCTCTATTACTTTGCGTAATTTGAGATTTACAAAAGGCCGTTTTGGCCTAATTTCGCCTTAAAGAAGAAACTAATAAACTGGCGAATAAAATGGAACTTAAACTATCTCTAGGTATAATTCAGGCAAGTTATGGTGCAATCTCAAAGAAATGAACATTGGAGCTGGCCGCACGTGCGCCCACCGACGACTTGGCTCTATGCGACGTTCGGAGTGGTTTAGACTAGAGGCCGACTGGCTGACAAACATATATACGTACATATATACAAACATACATGCATACATCATACATACATACATAAATATATACATATCGTACTGACATTGATTGAGGTAGGGGTATTGATCTTTGTATTCCTAAGCGAGCAGCAAGAAATGCAGTAACACTAAATAAAGATAACCCCACAACAATAAGAAGGAAGAACAATCAGTGATGATCTAGATCGTTTGATATAAGAATCTTAGATCCTGATTCCTCGTTTAAAAGTATAGGTAGTAGGTAAGCCTTTATTTATTAGTCAAGAATGTATATGTCACCGGAAAATAATACGATCCGCAAGTTTATAAATTTCCTAGGAAATGTATAAACTTCCTTCTAGATTATATATGGCTAGGTTAGGTTAGGTTAGGTTATGTTAGGTTAGGTTAGGTTAGGTTAGTATATTTATAAACTTGCGGAAAAAAAATTAGGAAATTTATAAACTTGCGGATCATATTATTTTCCGGTGACATATACATGCTTTGTGCTCATATTGCATAGCGATGCAGTATTAGCATAATGACATTTTACATTACATACATTTATATAATAAATGTAGTCGATTAATGTCCCCACCAAGGGGCACGGGCCTTTACCTGGATACGAGTAAGATTGAGCCAGACTCCACCACTCTGGCTCAGAAGCGATAGTAGCCGGGATCTAAAGCTTAACGTGTCATCCGAAACACGTTTATATATAGGCACATTAATTGGCCTCACACTAGGATACCCCGTGGGAACCAGAAACAGCGATGTCACAAACATATAAACATCCAATTCCTGTTTATTTTTTCTGCCGCCCCAGCCGGGATTCGAACCCGGGACCTCTAGCTTGGGAGGCAGAACCTCGAACCACAACACCACAGTCTTAAATGATGGCACTATATGGGGTTAATCGAACTCAACACAGAACTCGCTGTTAATAATTTTGTAATAATTTATAACAACTAATATTGTATTTGTACTAGTTAAACACAACCAATTTTTAAAAGAGATTTAAAAACAATCTGAGGATATTTCTTCGCCCTTCTGCTTCCACAATGGTCCAATGTAGAGACAAAAATGTAGAGAGAAGAGGCAAAAACTGATATTTGCTTTGTATACGTAAATATCCACGGTAATAAAGAATTTTTGATTTGGATTTGATTTTGATTTCGTCGGTTATACGGGTATACCCATTTTGTATTTGTTGATAGATAAATCAGTATAATGTGAGCTTGCCTTTAGAGGTAGAGGGAACTTACTCTATTATGTGCAGTCGTCATGCCCGCTGTTGAGATTTACGTGATATAAGGCGGCCGGAGACCGAGAGCCTTCCAGGAAATACTATTTGAGCTCCGTGGTCTAATGAGTTACACGCTTGCTTCTCGCACAGTAGATGCAGATGCGAATCCTGACCATATACCAATGAGATAATTAATTTATCTTAAGTCTTCGGATGACACGTTAAGCTGTAGGCTCCGGCTACTATCGCTACGTGGTGGTGGTCGTACCAACCCGCAATGAGCCAGCGTCGTGGAGTATGGCTTAATCTTACTCGTATCCGGGTAAAGGTCTGTGCCCCTTGGTGGGGAGATTAATGAACTACGTTTATTATTGTATGCTATTTGAATCACATTCCTTATAATTCAGCGATAGAAACGATTGGTCTTATTGTGTATCTATGACATCTAGGAATTTCAATTGACTTATCGACCAAGCAGAAGTGTCAATGAGCTGTCTTTTGTAGCGTCAATTGTTAGGTTTGCTATTTTGAATTGTATTGCGTTTTAAATTCCTAGATGTGAGACATACATTATAAATTATTATTATTAGTTATTAGCTAGCTAGTTATTAATGTTGATTATTTTGGCGCTCGCTTTGTCTCAATGTCTCGTACGTCAAATGTACTGCTGTTCTTTTGGCGACTACACAGAATTTATGTGATCAGTTACCGGGTTGTAACAACTGAAATAGCAACTAACTTAATTAATTAAATACAAGGATTAGCGTCATACTTCGTATAAGGTGGTAGGTATGTTAAAGATATTAATATATATACGTGCACTGCTACAAAGTTCACATAAACCGAAGTGTTCATCCTCAGGTAGGATGTAAAAAATTTCTACATTTAAATAGGTTTTAATATTTACCTAAAAACTTTGTTATCTCATATCTGTCACACCCATTTACACTGGGTATCTTGCTGCTAGTGTATTATTTATCCATGAAGACCTTTTAAATAAAAAACAAAACAATTGTGATAGTTTGATTGAAACAGGAAACTGTTGTTCGAGTTATAAAACTCAACGATAATCAAATTTGCCAAAGTTTGAACTAAGTTATTACCTGCTAAAATAAGTGGCAATTGGCCATGTTTAAAAATACGTAAAACTTTTATTTTATTTTGGAAAATTTTAGGATATTTTAAGAAACTCGTTTGAATATTTCAGGTAATGGATGTCTTATTATTGTTTTAACATTTTTTTTAAATAACATCCCTCGTTACTTCACTTGCTCGTAGTTTAAGGTCGGTTGTACTTGAGACTGACAGGAAAACTGTTGATATAATTCAAGGCTAATTTTTTAAATTATTTTGTGGAGTATGCCAGATCTTGTAGTATGGTATCTAATTTTATTCCTATGAACCCGTCGTCTAGGTACCAGATGTTAAATTTGGAATTCAGGCTGGTGATAATCGGATGGATGGCCAGACTGAAAATAGCATGTCTGAGTGGGTCACCATGCTGACAGCCGACCGCCGAATGTAATAAATGGTCCCTAAAGATTATTTTAGATTTTTGACTATACTTGCCACATGTAATTGTAAATAGATGGTGAAAGCTCATTAATTTGGTAAAGCAGGGTGCTTCTTTCCATTGAAGGCATTTTTCAAGTTTACCTTCAGCAGCATGTCACCTCCTTCGTTAGCATGGAAGGTGCGAAGGCCTCGCAGCCTGCCCTGCTACCGAAACCCAGCAGTTAGTAGCGTATATCAGTTGGAAGATAGCGCAAAGTTCTGGTAGGATGTGCTTGCAGCAGATCTTGAACACTATGCGGCGAATAGTGTTTCCAACAGCAATGGGTCTGATGCACTTGTCCTTCCTCGTGAGGGCACACAAATTTGCTACGTTGAGCACATCTGTTATGCCCTCGTGTACCTTTCCAGGCAATATGAGGCTCGCCAGCTCTACATAATAATGATGTAATGTTAGAGTTTAAAATTTTATGAAATGTGTGTTTTTATCCGACTGCACAAGAAGGATGGTAATGTTTTCAAGCATACGTATGTATATATGTTCGGATGTATGGATGACCAAAGGGCTTAATAGATTTTAAGAGTCAATTGTCAACAGAAATTAGATGTCGTTGAATTTGTCTAAGTTGTAGGAGTTTCTCAAGCTATAATTTTAGTAGAAAATCAATAGGTTTGATTTTAGGTCTCAAAATATAGTTTACAAAATAATTGGTGCGGCTACTTTCATACTCCATGTACGTATCAGAGTCAGAGTCAGAGTCATTTTTTATTGAATATAAATAAATAAATTATCTTATTCAACTTCAAAATTATACTTACTTATTATAACTACAAGTCAATTTTTTTTATATAAAAAAAAGACTACACCGTTTCGGAAGGTGGGCCTCGGGGTTAAGAAGAAACGGCAAGAAACTCCCCCATACCTTTTTTTTTTAAAACTGACTTTACAAAAGGTACTGGTTTCGGTCTAAGGAAATTCGCCGGCGAGTGATAGACTTGATCCATCGCCCCTCGTCGAATTTCTGTGCGCTGAGATGGTATATATTATTACCGTGGAGCTGGATAACATAGCAGTGTCTGAGTCAAGGGCCTGTGATGTCGAAGACTGCGCATAATATCTGCCTAAACCCCCTACCTGCCTCACTCTGCTTACCCAGAATATTCGAAGTATCTCGTGCAATTTCAATGGATTTTTGGTACTACAAGAGAGACTACATTTGGAAACCGATGTTATAGTCCTAACTGAATGCCGCCTATCACGTACAACTACTATTCCCCGAATTTCAAATTATTCTCATTATGCAACTGTGAATAATCCCCTACAAAACGATGGTGTGGTCGTTTATATCAAAAACGAACTAAAGGTCTCAGTTGTGGAACCACTATTCACGGGCGCGAATTGTCTGCTTATTAAAATTGGGATGGAAACAGCAATTGTGGCCATATATCGTTCTCCTTCTGAAGACAATGTGGATCCATTTTTAGAGTCTCTAAACACGATTTTAGAGTCCTTGAAATCTTTTAATAATACTTTAATAATAGGCGATATTAATATAAACATAAAATTAGATAATAATGCTAAAGCCAATGAATATCTCAATTTATGCGCTTTTCACGGCCTCCTCCCGGCACATACGTTACCTACCAGACTCGACAAGTCATGTCTGGATCATATCATTTTAAAGACCATAAAACCCGCTACTACCCTGGTTGCCAACTCTACTGTGACCGACCATAACCTTGTTATTATCTCTATTGGCCACAAGCATACAAGATATTCTAGTCAAACCACAACCCGTTGGATCAACCAAATAGGTTTTAATGATGCCATACAGAAAATTGATTTGCAACCTGTCTATTCTTCTTTCAAACCTAACACTGCTCTACAATATCTCACATCTTCCGTCCAACAAGCAATCGATGCTAATACTTGCTCCAAAAAACTTTCACGTCGTCTCAAGGTAATTAAACCCTGGAACACACCAGGCCTTATAAAGTGCATGCGTAAAAGAGACAGATTACATAAAAAGTCAACTGCCGCACCGGAAAACCTCATTCTCAAAATCACTTATAAAAGATACCGTAATTTCTGTAATAATCTTCTTAAAAAACTCAAGAGAACCCATGAAAAGCATGAACTTTCTAAGGCTTGCAACAACTCTAAGGAGTTATGGAAAACCATAAAAGGGATCACAAACACTGCCAAGTCAAAAAGCGTTGCTACTGAGTTGTTGACACTGACACGGGATACATTGTTACTCTGACACGGGATACATTGTTACTCTGACACGGGATACATTGTACCTGTCTAATAAATATAGAAAATTAGTAGCTACATTGTTAGCTTATAATATATGCGACGCAGCTATAGTTGGTTTAACTAAGTTCAACTTGACATCAGCTTATTTTAAGAGTAATATGACATGCACCCCTATTGGGAATTCACCTGTTAATTATACTTTGCATGCAACATTGGAATCTGTTCCAAGTAATTTAAATTAGTTCATAAGACAATAGAGGAAATCTCTAGCATACAAGAGCCACTAAATATGTCAAAATGTAAGCCCCAGTTAAATATTGCCCATCAAAACATCCAGGGGCTACCTGGCAAAGAACTTGTATTAGAATTATTTCTAAAAAATTCTGACATTGATATTATTTGTGTTACTGAACACTGGTTGAAGGAAAATATGATGTCTTTTAACATAAATAGTTACAAAATTGTCAGTTGTTACAATAGAAAGACTGCTGATAGAGGTGGTTCTTTAATCTTAGTGAAGAATAATATTAAGGTGAAACAACGGAAAGATATTCTTGCACTTACTGTTGAAAGACAAATAGAGGTATCCTGTGTTGAGTTAGATAGCCATATTATTGTTTGTGTCTACAGGCCACCGAGGGATGAAAAAGGCCATGGCAATTTCGAAATATTTGAGAAAATTATGGAGGAAGCCCTCATTAAACTTTGTAATAACAGAAAAAAGTTAATTATTTGTGGCGATCTTAATGTAGATCTGCTTGTAGATACAACACTGAAGCGACGATTAATAACTCTGTTCAAATCATTTAATTTATGTCATGTATTTCTAGAGCCGACTAGAATTACACTTACAAGCCAAACTTGCTTAGATAACGTTTTTTGTGACTGTGCATTCACAACTAAAAGTGTAATTAACTGCTTACCCTCCGATCACAGTGGTCAAACAGTTTCATTCCCAATTAGTATTAAGGATAAGACTGGTCCAACATTTTATAGGCCTATTACATCCCATAGACTAGAGACATATACGAAAAACTTAGATATAAATTTGCCAGTACCGGATTTTAATGAACAGAACCCAAACAAAATCTACTCAGACTTCTTCAACATTATTCAGACAGAATTCAATAAAGTTTTCAAATTAAAGAAAGTCAGTGACTACAACGGTAAATCTAAATTTAATGACTGGGCAACGTTTGGAATTCGTAAAAGTAGAGTTATCTTGTATGACCTTTATGATCAAAAAACCTATAACTTTGATCGAAAATTTCATGACTATGTTAAAAAATATTCCAAAACTTTCAAGTTGGTTTGTAGAACTGCAAAAACTTTACACATTAATAGAAAAATTAAAAATTCAAATAATAGAATGAAAACAGTTTGGCAAATAATAAACCGCGAAACTGGCAAAGTTATACCAAGGGACAGTGATTTCTGCCTAAAGATAGGTGATGATGTTGTTAAATCCAACGCTGATGTTGCTCGAGCTTTTGAAACATTCTTCACCAATGTACCCGTACTCACAACGGACAGTCTAAATTCATCTCCATTTGAAGCAGAGACTTTATTAAAAAATAACACTAGCGTCAGTAATGTATATTTAAAATTTCATCATGTATATCCCCAGGACATTGTCAAAACGTTTAAATTACTTAACTTAAAAAATACGGAAGACCTGTGGGGTATATCAGTCAAAGTCATTGGTTCAGTAATTCTAGTTATAGCCCCACACTTAGCTTATATATTCAATAAATGTGTTGACGATGGGGATTTTCCAGACCTCATGAAACACAGTAAACTTATACCGCTGTTCAAATCGGGAGATAAGGGCGATCCTTCAAATTTCAGACCAATATCTGTTCTTCCAACACTAAGTAAAATATTTGAAAAGATTATACTCAATCAAATGCTCTCACACTTCAACCGTACAAAACAACTCCACGCTAAACAATATGGTTTCACTAGGGGTAAATCGACTACGGATGCAGGTATTTCCCTTGTATCTCATATTTATTCTGCATGGGAGGCCGCACAGGATGCTATCGGAGTTTTTTGCGACCTGTCGAAGGCGTTTGATTGTGTTGATCATAATACGCTATTAATTAAATTAAATCATTACGGAGTTAGAAATAAAGCGTTGGATCTACTAAGATCATACCTAAGCAATAGAATTCAAAAGGCAGAAGTTAACGGCGTAAAATCTGATGGATCGGGTGTTAAAATTGGCGTTCCACAAGGTTCCATATTAGGCCCTTTCTTATTCCTGGTATATATTAATGATCTGCCTTTCATGGTGGAGAAATTAACTGACATAGTGTTGTTTGCTGATGATACTTCAATGGTCTTCAAAATTGAAAGACAAAAAGGAGATTTTGATGATGTTAATGGTGTATTGTCTTTAACCTTGAATTGGTTCACAGTTAATAATTTATTGTTAAACGCTGGTAAAACCAAGTGTATCAAATTCTCACTTCCAAATGTCAGGCAAGTTGAGACCAGTTTGGTGTTAGACAACAGCACGTTAGAATTGGTAAATGATACGATGTTTCTTGGAATAACCATTGATAGTAAATTGCAGTGGGGACCCCACATAGATAAATTGGCTGGTAAATTAAGTTCTGCGGCTTACGCTGTTAGGAACATCAGACAAAGCACGGATGTGGCTACATCTAGGCTAGTATATTTTAGTTACTTTCATAGTGTGATGTCCTATGGTATCTTGTTGTGGGGGAAAGCAGCGGATATTCAAACTATTTTTATTTTACAGAAAAGAGCTATTCGAGCAATTTATAATTTAAAACGAACAGACTCCTTAAGAGAGCTTTTTAAAGAAATTGACATACTAACAGTAGCTAGTCAATTTATTTTCGAAAATATAATGTATGTACGCAAGAACCTTACAACATTTTCCAAACTTAGCGACAGCTGTAATGTTAACCTAAGAAATAATCACAGACTATGTGCGCCCCGTTTTAGACTCGCGAAGGTTAGCAATTCTTTCAAGGGTCAGTGCATTCTCTACTACAATAAGATACCTCTGGAGATTTTGAAATTGCCATTTGAGCAATTTAAAAAGCATGTTAAAGCGACTTTGTCGAAAAAGGGATATTACAATGTTCAAGATTACTTAAATGACAGGACTGTATGGGGTTAATCTGGCTCAACACAGACCTTGCTGTTAATAATTTTGTAATTATTTATTCCTGCTTATTAATCATAATAATTAAATTTTTCATATTTGTATTAGTTAAGCACAACCTATTTTTAAAAGAGATCTAAAAATAAATCTGTGAGAGTTTCTACGCCCTTCTTCTCCCACAGTGGTCCAATGTAAGGAAGAGGCAAAAAATGACGTTTGCTAAGTATATGTAAATATCTACAGTAATAAAGTACTTTGACTATTGACTATTGACTATTGTTGGGACCATCTGCCAATCAAAATACTACCGACGATGTAAATAAATACTTCGTAAATGTTGGTAAGGACCTTGCTGAAAATATTAAGAAAGCGGTGGGTCCAACACTTTCCAACAATCCTAAATTTCTACCGAGCAGATGTAAATCCTCATTTGCCTTACTAGGGACCGATATGAGTGAAGTGGAAAGATTAATACTTGGCTTGAAGAACATGTGCGCTGTTGG
Source organism: Argyresthia goedartella (assembly GCA_949825045.1). Lineage (NCBI taxonomy): Eukaryota > Metazoa > Arthropoda > Insecta > Lepidoptera > Argyresthiidae > Argyresthia > Argyresthia goedartella. The sequence continues at coordinate 3,936,855 of OX463815.1, forward strand.
TTGGGATAACATCTCAAACCGTGTATTTAAGCTCTACAAAAACTTCTTTATTCCACCTCTAACATATATCTTCAATATGTGTCTTACTGATGGCGTCTTCCCCGAGTCCTTAAAGCGATCGATGGTGCTCCCTATACACAAGGCAGGTGACAGAGATCGTGTCAACAACTACAGACCAATTTCTATCCTGCCTTCTATATCTAAAATACTGGAACGAATCATCAACTCACGTCTAACTAAATATCTTGAATCAAACAAACTCTTATCTGCCTGCCAATTTGGGTTTCGAAATGACATCTCCACCAGTGATGCTGTGCACGAACTCACTGACTATGTGGTAAAGAACCTTGATAGAGGGCAGAATGTTATAGGCATTTTCCTTGACCTTGCTAAGGCGTTTGACACGGTCTCTGTACCTATCCTCTTGGAAAAACTAGATCGACTTGGTATAAGAGGGGTACAGTTGAAGCTTTTTGAGGAATATCTCACCGGTCGCTTTCAGTATGTAAAAAATTTAAGGAACCACCTCTAGTTTTAGTCTTTCTATTGAAACAGCTGATCACTTTATAATTTGGTATGCTGAACTGCATTGCACACTCTTGCAGCCAGTGTTCTGTCATACAAAGTATATCTATTCTTTCGCTTTCTAAAAACATTTCTAATTCTAGTTGCTTGCCAGAAAAGCCTTGTATATTTTGGTGCATTACCTTTAAGCCGTGATTTTCTGTTGTCGGTTGCGGCAGTTTAAAGATACAATAGTATCGTTTGTACATATTGCCTTGTCAGTAGTTACATGCTTCTTAGTACGTGTACTAATCGTTGTGGTGACCGTTATACAATTACTTATTTCTATTATACTGTTTATAACAGATTCTAAAATAAATGAAGCTAAAGACTAGCTATTACGTCGGTGTCAATTTTAATAATAATAAGTTTGATGTCCTCACTGTTTCCGTCAGTGATGTATTTACAAATTAATAGATTTGTGTCAAAGAATACTATTTTTGTATTGCGTACAGTCATATTATACATATACATATTTAGCCTATGAGTAGCGTGCTGTTGCTTTCCATTCATTGTATTTTTGTAAGGGAAGGCACATAGAACAATCTTGCCCACTTCTAGATTAGAGAGAGCATCAACAAACTTTATCATAGTTTGTTTCCCTACACCTACGCTATTCTCCATATATAATATTACGGTTGTAGTTGTAGTTTAAAATGTTTTTGGCCATAGCTTTGAAGGGGACATCGGGCATGCAATAGTTAATAACCGTACCTACGCGACAAGCACGAAGAGCTGGTCCCATACCTACACCTAGCCTGTCCGAGAACATAACAGTTCTACGAGGTGTCACGTGTGAGGTCCTGGCCGGCGGCGTCGCTGTGCACGTCGTTGCAGGGCTGTCTGGCTCCTGGCACTGGCGCTGGTGTGCAGCGGCAGGCTGCGGCGTCAGTGGCGGCGGCGCACGTGTGAGTTCGGCGGTGACGTCACTCGGGGCGAGCTGCTGGTCGCTCGTCACCATGTGCGCAGTGATAGGACAGACCCGCGGCTGATGTAAAGGGTCAGTCTCAGGCTCTGCGGCGGCGTCGGTGTCGTCACTGGGTGCGATCTGCTCATCGCTCGGAGTATACTTGATGCGAGGGCTCGCCGGTTGTGGTGGCGCGCTGAGGCAGGCCCGCGGCTGATGTAAAGGATCAACCTCGGACTCCGCTGGCGGCGTATCGGCGACGATGGTGAGCTCTTCGGTGGGCGCGGTGGTGTTTTGCTGAGACTCACATATCTGGCAGTTTTCATGGATGCATTGCTGTGTCTCGAGTAGATTAGTATTGCTGTCCAGTATTATTTTGTTAAGTTCCACGATTTGTTTTTTTTCTGTCCATGAATACTTGGTAACTACATCTTGAAGTTCTATCTCCAGTCGCAATATTTTCAATTCTAAATCAGTTACTGTATTCTGATGTTCCTCTGTTATTTCCTGTAGCAGTCTTGCTGAATCTTCAAATTTCTTATTTTCCGGTGTAGGGCAAATGTTAAGCTTCTGGATCCGTTTCTGTATCTTAATGATAGCTTTATTTATTTTCCTCGATTTTTTAATGTATTTTCTTGTTTTTAGTAGTGGTGTCGATTTCTGATCAGAGGTTAAGTCGATGATGATCGGGTTTGGCTGTTGGACTGCAGAGTTCTGATTTTGTCCGACCAATTCATGATACAGAGAGAAGGTTTTTTCTGTGTCTTCCTCTGTCTTTTGCTCTTTTAGCTGCTGGATGATTTGGTTAGCTTCAAGTAATTGCTGTTCAAGCGCCGATATGCTCTGAAGGCTAGACTCATGAGTACGGTGGCACTGATCGAGGGAGTCTAACAGATTTCTGAACTTGTCTCTTTCTGCGCTGACATCGATCAAATCATTGTGCAGCTGGGCCAATTGATAAAAAATAAAACAATTAATTTTACACATTTTTTTATTGAAAAAATCTAAATGAAGCAGACGTTTTACACAAGAAAAAAAAACTCTTACAGAACAAAAATTGTTGTAGACATGCCTTACAAACTCTCGTCGTCGCTTGACCGGGCGACGCTCCCATCCACCCCCCTGACCCCACCTCCGCCCTCACGTCAATTAATCGCATGTGTTTGTGTAGCCAAAGAATGTAACTACGCAGTGCAATAAACGCCGATCACTACGAAGCGTCGTGTTTTTAATGAAAAATCAAGGAACGGCCGTCACGACGTGGTGTCGTGATCGGCGTACGGGGGGAAATTGAGCATCACGACATAGAGTCGTGAACGGCTGTCAAAGTGTTAAGAGTTTGGTTTGAGTTCAGGATTTTCTCTATCTCCAGCTCGCTATCAACTTTCTCTTGCTCATATTTAGCATTGAGTTCTCTGGATGCTAATAGATCTTGAAGAGCGTTGTGCAGCTGCAGCGTGATTTCAGCTCTCCGTGTGGTTATTTTCGACTCCATGCCTGTATCTTGGGTACTAGACAACGATACACATACTTATATAGATAAATATTATGCTTAGATAGATAAACAACGATGACTAGGGTACAAACATCCGTTCTCATCAAACAAATATTTGCCCCCACCGGGACTCGAACCCGGGAACATTGGCTTTGTAGGCAAGGTCACTGCCGACTCGGCCATTCGGGTAGCCATGAAAGGACATATGAAAGTTCGTTCTGTATCGGTCAAGTTACCCGTAAAAATAAAACCATTTCTTATGACTGATCCTACGTAGGCGTGTACGCGGCATGTACTGCCTTTTGGTTCTTAACTTTTGTAAGTCGATATACACTGTGAAATTGCTCATTCTAGGTCAGATTTTTGTAGATTTGCAAACCTACATTTTGTTACATTTGTTTCCTCTATGTTTTGACTTGATTATGTTATGTTTAAAGCTAGTTCCTGTTTATGTATATGATGTATAACCATGAAATACTGCGATGCATGGATTCAACCAGTGATCGAAATATTAACGTAATCTTTAAATTTAATTTAAATAATATGGCTGTATGTTCTATTTGTATAACGTCACCCATATGCATATTTGTGTCGTCACTTTTAGAGCCACAGCCCAGATAAATGCCGTTTCCGTATTTAGAGTACCGCTCACAATACTGGTGATTCTAAATTGCTCGGAAATCCAGAACATTTGAGCTAGAATTGGCTACAAAATTCGTCTATTGCACAATTTTGGAACGGAAATCTCAACATAATTGTATTGTCCTAGTACTAAATAGTTGTACCTTTAGAGATACAATTGTAGAACTCTGAACACTGGCTATCTAAAATAGTTATCTAAGCGTAATAAGGGTACAATTTCTGTCATTACATTCTGCCAGTCGTTTATTTATAAATAAGGATAATAATTTTACTTAGTCTGCAAATACCATCGAAAGTCTTACAAATAGTTCTCTACCGCTCCTCGCTAAAATGTTCTGAGTGCGGTGAGGCAATGAAATTTCGCGCGCTACACCAACGCTACGAGATCCGGGCGTAGCAGCTTACTCGTAGCTCGCGTGCTACGCTGGATTATCGCTGCTAGTAGCTGCGTCAAGCCGATATTCTAGTTCAAGGATTACACTTTGCTTAGTTTTTGTGCATTTCTTTACACAATACTTCCTTTTTATATAATAAATGTAAAAATCTAGCATATATTATTTTTCAAATATTTTATTTCTCCGTTTCATATCTAAACATTAATTTCACATCTGTAGTCTTTATACAACCAAAATAGAAATTTTGTTCTTATAATAAACTATTAATTTTGTAAGCAATAAAGATTTTCCGAAAATAATCCGCTTAGACGATACATATTTCCAGTAAACTCCATTATCATTATCACTCGTCTTTAGACTGTGCAGTGCTCACGTATAATAACAGATAATTGCTCGGGTCTGCTCCCTTATCCCCGTTGATTGGATTGAGACGTGACATCACAAATCCACGGCCCGAGCGCAACGGCTCCACACAATATTCAAAGGGTTTACGTGTGTCATGACAAAATGATAAACGTTGTGGTGAAAATGAATTGGGGAATAATATAGCGAGAGAATACAAAATTAATTAAGCGAATGACCATATTCAGCGAAATCACCGCAAATGAGCGAAAAGTATTCTGGATAGTTTAGCCAACGGTTATTGGCAAATTTTTGGAGTGTCTGCGTGAAGTGGTGAGTAAGCGAAGCCCCGTTTCTCCATCATGTTAGGTTGAACATGTAGGCATTAAATCTAACGCTAGTTTTATAGTCACAAACGTGTCAATTTTTCGGCCAAAAATGGAATTTCTAGTGGGGCTATGTTTTCACACAAAACTGGCTTTACGGTCGTATGATTTTTATCATACTACCCAAATTAATCGAAGATACCTACACTTTTTATTTAGGTAATTAATTGAATGGAATCGTTAGGTATAAATTTCTTTATCGAAAACAGAAACAACAAATCACAGCACAATTAAAATTTATATTACATAGGGACCTATAAAATACAGTTGGTAGTAACAAAGTATCTTACAATCACACTGCCGGCCACTTGGCTTCCTGCTATTCCTGTATGGAATGTAATCAAAATTAATATCATACCATCAAAAAACATTACAAATGATTTTTTATCTCTCAGAACATCATTTCGAACGAACAGAGTACTACGTAGTTTATAAGGAGTTTATGTAATACTTATTTAGTATAAAGCAAATAAATGGAATGTACTGTTTACGAACATATTCACAAGCACACAAGAAGCGTGATTGCACCATCTAAATACTAAGTGGTTTACTGAGTAAATGCGCAAATAAATTTAGCAAACCACATTTTGGGAGTGTCTTTTTTGATAAGTGCAACAATTCGATTTCCTTTGCTTTTAAAATAAAAGTAGGATCATTAATATAAATAAGCCATTTAACCGCACTAAAAAGATTCATGTTACTCATGCTATTGTTTCTACAAATGCTTTGTTTAAAATCTTATTGAAATGAGAATTCCATGTTACTTTATAAACTGGTAGACAATACACTCACATACGACACATAAATGAGTCGACCATAAAATAATCCAACTTTTGACATTATAATAATAATAATAATAATAATCAACTTTATTTCAGGTTACAAAACCCATATCTATACATACCTTAAGACTAAAGATACATAATTTATTAAATAAACACAAAATATTATCTAGCCTAGCTAGGGATTTTCTTCCTAGGTTTCGCTTTCCTGTAGCGTCGGAAAAGGATGCCCTCCGGCCAGGAACATCGTCTTCAGGTCCGCCGGCACCCGAAGTTTGAATGACAGAAAGTCCTTGGGTCTTTCTGACTCCAAAGTCTCAATCTGTACATTCAACTCCTTGAAACCAGACGGCGGATTTTTTTCAGCCTTTCCAGGATGTGGCGCTCAACGTCCTCGCAGGTCATTTTCACGTCGATCCTGGAAAGGTAAATCTGTGCAGTGGGAGCGGCAGCTTTGAGGCTGCACTCACCGGCGGCGGGGGCTGTGCCACGCTGATTGCGACTGCGTCTGGAGCGGCGCTTCCTGTTTTGGACCAGGATAAAGCCTTCCCCATCGACAGTCGCGTTCGGCGGGCCACGGGCGGTCTGCCCGGTGGCGCGCGCGGCGCAGCCTGCAGCTTGCAGCCTGCAGTTATAGGCGCTATCTAGGATTTCGTTACAATAAACTGCTATGACGTACATTTGTTTCAATAACTTTTTAGGGTTCCGTACTCGAAGCAAGCCAAACGGGAATCAGGGTATCCTAGTGTGGGGCCAGAAGCAATGTATGTGACTGTAAATCTTATAAACATAAATCGTAAACATTCCTATACGGGCAAATACATTACCTCTAGCCCCACGCTAGGATACCCGCTGTGTCGCGGAAACCAGAAACAGCGACGTCACACAAATATAAACATCCAAGACCTGCATTAGGATTTTTTTCTTCACCCCCAGCCGGGGTTCGAACCCAGAACCTCTCGCATGGTAGGCAGAGCCATTATCACTTCGCTACAGAAGTTATCAATCTACCCTTCGTGTGTGAGCCCGACTGCCACTTGCCCTTTTTTTTTCTTGTAAGATGGCACGGAACCCTTGTTATGCGAGTCCAACAATTAAATCACCACCTGGGTGAAGATGACGAACTATGAGATAAGCGGAGAACGCATAATGGTCATAACTTGTTCGTAATACTATGAGTAGTCAGTTCCAGGTATAGGTCTTTTCACGTATGTTGATGTGAACGAGAATCAAAAAGGGACGTAGGTGATAACGGAATCTTGAAACCTATGTTCTATTTGTAGCGCCATCAAACTCAACAGAAAACTGTAATAAATAATATAATAAACATAAACATCGAAGTCGACAAACTTTTGAAGTGAATAACCTCTTTAGCCGTGGTTTAGGAACTGAAAAGTGAATGAGAACGAGGGCTGACAAACCAATGGCTAAAAGTGGTGCCCATTTTTTTTAAACAACAACCCAAACAAAACATTGTATGACATGTATACCATAAAATTTAGTGCCAATTTTTTTAAAGCTTGACGCCTATAATTTTTTCAACTTCAGCTTGGGGTTAAGGGTGACTTACTCTTATGACTCATTGCAATTCATTCATTCGCTCATCAATTACATTTTTTGCAATCCATTGTGCGAAAAAATCACCTCTTCTTTCCTGGATACACCTTTATTTGACACAGATCATTCAAACGGATAAAGGGGTATCCAGAATTGTACCGCATACAGGCATGTGGAGGCTTCAAATAGCTGAGCGGGTTCAGTTTCATGCTATTGTCTAAATACTAATGAGCCGAATAAACAGCACCACATTGTTTCAGGGCTCAATTGTGCAGAAATTCAACTGCAGGTACTGCGTACAGTCAAAACGTCCTGTTAACAATAAGTTTGTTATTCCCTGTTTTAGTTGCATTAAAGCGAGATTACTTCAGTGTTTTCAAATCAATTAAATTAAATTTTTATTTATTTAAGATAACAATGATCCATTATAAGTTAGTAACTAATAAAAACTATGGTTAAACTAGACTTAAATACCTTCCTACTAAAGCACTTTTCGTCGTAAACCTGACCCGATGTGGGTTTGCCACACATAATCCAGATATGTAGTTTGTTTTTAGCCTCCTGGTGTGACTCTTTTATGTGATTATTCCACCCAACAATCTAATTTTTCTTAAATTCAGATAAGCGATGACATTCAACAGCTGATCCCTGCAGAATGTTGACTATGTTAAAGTACAGTTTGTCCAGTAGTTTTTTATCCCACCAAAAACATAAATGTAAAAAAGGAGAGCCAAGTTCAATACAAAAATTATTCTCTGCTGTGGGCTTCGCCGCAAAAAGAATGGAGATCTGAGATTGAGTGCCAAGTTCTATGCAAAATCCAAATATGTAGTCTAAGGGCTGACTTGGCTGGTTTTCCCATACGAATTATTATTAAGTACCTACTTTTACACAGTCATGGAAGAGCCTTATGTTCGTTGGGTAGTTTCTACCAGCAAGCCAAATTTTCGGAATAATAAAATAAGAACCGAAAGGTAACAGGTTTAGAACTTGCGAAGGCTATATAATTCGTATGGGAAAACCAGCCAAGTCAGCACTTAGACTACATATTTGGATTTTGCATAGAACTTGGCACTCAATCTCAGATCTCCATTCTTTTTGCGGCGAAGCCCACAGCAGAGAATAATTTTTGTATTGAACTTGGCTCTCCTTTTTTACATTTATGTTTTTGGTGGGATAATAGATTACAATATCTAATGCCGCCGTTCTCACCCGCCGGGCAAACCTGGCGAGCAGGCGGGTATGGTATGTAGAGGCCTTAATGATGCATTAATAAAAAAATATATATATTTAAAGTAGACTTTATAAATATAAAACAATTGAATGAGTTACTGTATTTTCCTACGTTTACGGGGTATAATTTTCTTCTCAGTGTTATTTTCTATATTTTCTTGTACCTTTGAAATATTTGAGTGAATTGCCCATTCGGTATCCGGAATTTTTTTTACGCGTTTTCTGTTTATACTCAATTTGGCCAAGTCGGGGCGGTATAACGTACGTAGACGGTTGTACTCTACAATAGAACTCTCTTGTGCCTTTATTTGACTCGGGTCTAAATTAATAAGATGTACTCCATCTAAAGTTTTAACTCTAGAGAGTCCAACGTAAGCCTGCCCTTTACTAAATATAGAGGAGCCTATGTCGAGAAGAGCACTGTCAAGGCTAAGGCCTTGTGATTTGTGGATAGTAATAGCATATGCTAAGCAAATAGGGAATTGTTCCCTGTGAACATATACATTACTTAATATATGAAACTTGGTCTTAACTCGTTCTAGTTCGTAAATTAAATTATGTTTAAATTGTATCGTAATTTTACGTGCACAATTGCTGTTGTCGACATCCCAATGTACCTTCACTATTTTTCCAATGGATCCGTTTACCAGTCCTTTACTGACATCTACGTTTCTCCGCAACATTACACGAGAACCTATTTTTATCGTGATGATATTTTCTAAGCCAGCAGTTAGCGACGAATTATCCTCGTACTTTTTGAGTACGTCTTTTCCTCGTTTTTTTTCAAATAACGTGGACAGTATATTTCGTCTATCGAATTTAATTTAATTTCTGGTTGCTCCATACTTGCCAACATTGCAGTATTAAACTGGTTACACATATTTTTAGTGGGAAATAAACATACTGTATCATCGGACAGCAATCTAAAATAAGATATGATTTCTTTAAGCCGGTCGGTTTGATTTTTAGCGGTTAATTTGAGGAGTCGTTTAGATATAGTGCAACTGTCTTGACTTGTTACTATACCCATTCTTAAACGATTCAATATTTCACCGAAAAGTTGGTCGTTTTTTGCCTCATATTTACAGTTAATTCCTCATAACAAAATAGTTTTTTCCATAAATTTGGAGCGCTAAGGGATCCTAAACACTTAAGGACATCAGATGACTTCAAGTTTTCGAATGGCGACAGTTGTCTCACTGGAGGCAGTTGGAGCAAATCGCCAAACAACACTATATGAATCTTGCCGAACCATCCGTCACCAGTATCATATATTTCTGTTAAGTGAAGATGGATGTACATTAATGTTACATTGGAAATCATAGACACTTCATCAATTATCAAAAGTACTACATCTTTTAAATCACATCTTAAAACTTTTAATACTTAGTCTGACAAGGAAGTGTACTTGGGACAGTTTCCGTGTTCTACAGGCAGCTGTAGGAGCCTATGTATTGTAAGAACGTTTACATTAAAAGCGGCAATGCCTGTGGGTGCAGCTACCGCAGCTAACTTGTTCAATCGCTTCTGAACCCAATTTTTAATTGTATTGATCAAATAACTTTTTCCCGGTCCGCCTGTTCCACTAACATACATTCTCAAAGTTTTAGATTCATCTAATAAAGTCTTACAGATCTTGTCGAAAAAACTTTTTTGGTCTACATTTAAACCTTCTATCATTTGTTCGAGCTCTTCCTCAGATACCAAATCTTTAGCATTTCTGAAATCCTCCATTGCATTCACAGCTTCAACAGGTAAGAAGTCTAATGGATTTTCTAGGTCATCATCTTCTTGATCATTTTCCTGTCGATCTCTGTCAATTTCCGCTACTTTTTCTTCAATCATTTCAAACGCTCTCTCTATATTATTTAAGAATACAGTCTGCATTTCTCCATAATCAAGTCCGTCCTTAATTTGATCTTTTAGAAAATTGAAGGCTTCAGTATAAGTATTTTGTCCAGACTTCAGTATTGCTAAATCTCTCCATGGATGAAACATTAACAAAAATGAGAAATAGTATTTTTCAGGGTGTGTATTTACGTCGTATGTATAGTGATTTATTAAATAAGGTCTCTGTCGTTTCTTTAAATATTTATTTGATGATAATTTATACACCTGTGCCGCTGTTGCTGAAGAGGGTGGAGCTGTAACTATGTCAAACCAACGAGCGAAATCATATAAATTCATGCAATCTTTGAGGTCGTTGAGGATAAATATTATCAACCCAAGATTCGAAATAGATGTCTGTAGAATCTGATTCAAGTTCAATTACCTCTTTTTTAGATTTTACCCTTCGGTTGCGATATATATTTACATCGAGCCATCGGATTTTGGTCTGTGCATCGGTACCATAAAGAGAAATCCCTAAGAGTGTATCGCTTGCTTCTAGTGCACCACATTCTCTGTTATTGAGTGCTCGGATACCTACGTTAAAAAGCCTGCTAGTGACAGATTAAGTAGAATTTATGTCGTCGAAAGTGTCTACTGCGTGACTTTTTTCACCTTTAGTCGTATATTTGGTAATATAATAATTTAGTACAGCTGCCTTTTCGCCTACATACTGTAAATCCATGTTGCCATCCCAAGCGAGAAGGATTGCTGGATTATAGTCGTTAATGTAACGAGATTCTTTTTGGCGAGGTATATTTTAAAGCCTATTAGTTTTTAAAGTTTTCCTAGCCGCTATTGATTCGGTAACACTATTAATTGTTAGAGATTCGGTTACTGGTCGTGGAAATGCAAACCTGCAAACTGTTGTAAAGCTTGTTTTTTTTTTTTTTTTCGTAAACAGTATGAGTTATGTTTATGCGTCTGATAATTAATAACACGATGATATAATGTTGGGGATACTTTTTTATCTGGGACAGAACATGTAACGAATTTAGTAATAAACTCTCCTACCTCCTCAACAGTCGAAACTTGTAGTATTGGTGCATCTTTTACCCTTAACATCAGATGGAAATGCTGTAAACCCCTAGACTGGTATTCACGTCGCCAGAAATAATGTTCTATTTCACCTAAAGGAGCATCAGGTGATGTTAAAAAATCCAATATTGATTTGAATTTTATGTCAATAAACCGCGACGCTGAAACTGGGTCCATTGCTACTAACTCACTAGTAGATTTATTCTTTGCATCTGGACCATTGATTAGTTTAATATAATCCGCGAGGACCGTCCATCTCCATTCAGAAGGACTGATTGTTAAAAACCAAGTAGCCGGTCCATAATAACGAGTCATACACATAACATCGCTTCTAGGTTTTTTCCAGAATTGCTCGGTATTTCGTAATCTACTAAAAATTGCCATCAGATCTCCTTCGAGTTTACCTTTCTCTATCTACTCTAAATACTGTTGCGCTGTTAATTTTTGGTTTAGATTAGTTACGTTTAATTTATAAAATATACCTGCATTTAATTGTCTTATATTTGCATCATTTAATAAGTAAAATAAGTATTGCTGGTTAAGTCTGAATCGCGAGTCTTTTGAAGTTAAGCGAGATTTAATGAATTCTGCACTTGTAATTTTATTTTCACGATCATAAAATTGACCATACTTGCCCTCATTAAATAAATCCGGAAAGCATAAAGTATCTACATCCTTATTGCGATTATCGATTGGTGCAGCATTCACTTTCAACATTTGATATAGTGCGCAAGTTGTACTATTTTGTTTCTTTTCGTGTAGCGGATATATTGTATACTCTTCGTAAATATCTTCATTATCTTCGGTTACCTGAGTGAGAATGGCAGACTGATTTTGTAACTCCTTTTCTTTTTCGTTTGACTCGATGCTATAGTTTAAATTTTGGTCGAGGTTATCTAATAAATTATCTGAATTTTCCGGTAAAATTATGTTGATGTAATGAAAGTTATTCTGTTTCAAATAGACTAATGCCCTGTATATATTGCCGATATCTACTAAATCTTACCACATAATTTTAGATTTAGTCGGACAGCTTCGCACCAGTATAAAAAGTTCTTGATTTGGATTTAAAGGTTCTTCGGGTTTTGGCAATTTATTTTAAAGTATTTACTGTAGGTAATGGTAAATTAAATGTCCTCCCTTTAACTTTTTTATCTTTTGTCTGTTAGGTATATTTTTATTTCCCACTGTATTCAAGCTGGTGACTACTTGAAAAGCTTTAGCTCTTTGTATCAACATTTTTTCATAGTTATTAAGATCACTCAATTGCTTAGGTACGTCACTGTAATATAAATTATTAAGTATATAATTAGGAGGTAAATCATTAGCTCGGATTTTTTGTAAGCATAAATGACAGATAAATGGACTGGGCTCAAAATTAAATGTTTCATTTAATAGTTGTAACCTTTGCCATATGTCAGTTTGGATAGGATTTCTTAGTTTATTTATAGCGGACAGGTCACCTAAACAAAGAAGTCTTTGACAACATATGCAATGGTTTATCGGTATATCATTGCATCGGTTTTTTCAAGCTATTAAAAGCGCGTTTATATTTTTCTATAATGAGGTCTTCGTTTAATTCGCTCTCATGCATATTTAACTCACAATGAGCATTTTTGATATCAAAAGGTACTCCTAATTCACATAATTTATCTACATTAACAGAGTTCAAATCACAATCTATTGCATTTATATTTTTGCAATAACATATTAACTGATAATAGTAGTTTATGTGACTGCTGCATAATGGAGGGCATTAAAACTCGAGAGTGGGTTTATGAAACGAGCCGAAGGCGAGTTTCATAATAATATCACTCGAGAGTTTTAATGCCTAATTATGTACAGTTACATACACTAGTTTATCTACACACATATCATAAGCTCTCTTTGATGTGTTCAGGAACCGCATGTTTGACCGATATTGTGGTTCTGCAATTGTTTAGCTTGTTCTTTAGTACCAACTTCACGCAGGCGGGCGTCAGCGTTCGAAATTTGAATGTCAGTACCAACTTCACAGACAAACTAGGGACGGCACGCGGGTGGGCGTCGGCGTTCGAAATTTGAATGTCATTATATGTATAAAAACTACACATAATGACCATTATGTGTAGTTTTCCAGATACGACACGAGTTTTTACTAAGTAGTTTAACATAATGCTGATCGTATTGTGCGGTTTTTGAACGCATAAAAGAGGGTTTATGATACATGTGTAGATAAAGTTCTCTAACAATAGTTCGTATTTTAGGGAAATGGGTTTTTATGTTACAAAGTATTTTAATTTTGTTTATAAATTCTTGGCTCTCATTAGATATTAAGTTAAATACATTTATGGCTGACTTTGAATTTAAATATTTAAAAACATCCAATAAACTTTTCAGTATTGATTCATCTAATAAACATTGTTTGGGATTACAAGACCTGTCGTGTAAAGATATTTACCTAACCAGAACCTAACAGAAAACAACCAGGATAAAATTTAGAAATGATAGTTTATTAGGATTATATACAATTAATTAATAAAAAAAAATGAAAGGAAGATGAGGATGAATGAGGTGGGACAGGTTTTATAAAATACAGATGTCTAGATAATAAAAAAAAGGAAGCGGAGGACACGGAGAGTAGGAGACCGATGAAGCAGGATGCAGGTGTATTTGTTGTTGTAGATGTTGTTGAAATCGTCGTTGTAGGAACGGTAGCGGGCGTATTTGTAGTTACGGCTCGCAGGGTCCCGTTGTAGGAGTGGAACGGTAGCGGGCGTATTTGTAGTTACGACTCGCAGGATCCCGTTGTAGGAGTAGCTCGCAGGATCCCGTTTGTAGGAACGGCTCGCAGAATTGTGTTTGAAGGAACGGCTTGCAGGATCGTGTTTGGAGGAACGGCTTGCAGGATCCCGGGGTAGTGCGACCCCGGGATAAGGCCTTTAGGTGGTTCTTCTAGTTCAGAAGCTGACGTGAGACTCCATAATTTCAGAAATGTTCCGCTTTTATACCCTTTTTGGAGATTTCTAAAAATTATTTAAATTAAACGTAATTTTTGTGAGTGGCCAAGAGAGAAAAAGTATTTTTGTAAAAGTATTGAAGCAAACATATCAGACCGCTAACGAGTTTGAATGGACATTGCCATGACAACCAGATAAACAAAGACGTCAACAAATGTCAAAGTTTGGTTTCAGGCTCGTAATATAAAATTTAACAAGTTCACATAGCCAAAATTACATAACAGCGAAAGGAAAAAGGGTAGCGCACCAGCGCGCACGAAGCCCGAGATTGCAGAGTTTCGGAGAAAGCCAAATACAAAGTCACCAAAGGTAAACCCCTTCGCTATCGATTTAGAAGTGCTGATAGCATGAAAATGCAGAGCGAGAATGATTTGTTAATGTGTTCTAATGGTTTAAAACGTTACAGGGTCCTATGAAAATAAAGGTGATACCAAATATCAGACTGTACAGCTCACCAAGTATCCAGCGTAATAGGGCAAGCAAGGACAGGAGCAGTTACCAAAGCTTCTTTAAGTTTCTCGAAAGCAGCTGCAGCCTTGGAATTTTTAAGACATTCAAGAAAATAGCACGTAAGTAGCATAACACTACAGATCAAGATACATCATTATGTTCATTCTGTATATTAAATATCTCAGCTTGACCCTCATCGTTTATTGGTTTAGTTTCACCTGAACAGAACACTATACGAATTTTCATAATAGTATGGTTCTTGAGTATTCACATGTTTAGATTCTCCGGCAATAATAATAATTTTTACTAGTATTTCATTGTCAGAAGAGATACTATTTTTTTCCATATTTATTGTAATTTTACTTTGAACGCGATCTAAAATTTTACAGAAATTATCTAGTATATTTTTACGACGCTCAAGAACCCATTTCACAATTCTTTCAGCTTCTAACCTTTTCTGTTTTCCAATTTTCTCTGTTAGTTTGTTAATTGTGTCATTTTCATTGGTATACGTTAATTTTTTTTTGTGTAGTACAACTTCGACGATCCTTTATCTACAACTGGATTTTTGTCATTATAACGTTTTACCGCGGTTCTATGTATCTCTGGGTTTTTATCGGAATAACGTTTTACGGCTGTCTGATGCACTTCGGGGTGTTTGGCTGTATAACGTTTCTGAGAATTTTGCACTACTTCAGGATGTGCTTGTTTATAACGCCGATTAATTTCACGCCGCTGTTCTGTACGGGATTTCTCAGAAGTTTTAGGTCGACCTGGTTTACGTTTTCTAGGACGACCCCTTTGTATCAATTTTTTTTTTCGTTCATGGACTCCTTGTCTTGAATAATTATATCGGGAATAATAGACACATTATTGATGTCTTGCTCCACTGGAATACACACGTCATAATGGCCCGAAGAGAGATTTCCTGTAAAGAGCAAGCGCTTTGTAGGATATCCCGTTTCGCCGAACAAACCTAGCAGAACACCATCCTGATGATACAATTCGATCTTAATATTATACAAATTTGCTGCAGCCTTTAATTCAGAAGCAGCTCCATAAGTTGTTGAACAAAGCATGCTTGCTCGATACTCTTCTTTAGAGCAGTAAGGATCCCCGTTTGCAGCGCAAGTGTACATACACAAATCATCCCAGTTACGACATACATACTCTACTATAGTTTCACACAATCTATTTGTTTGTTGTATATTACTACCCTCAAACAAAGAATATGCAATCGAATGGAATAAGCAGCTTCCATCGGGAGGCATTGGAATAATTTGGTGTAAGGTCAGAGTGTCACCCACCCGTAATTATATTGTACGACTCATTGTACAATACCTATACCTACCTACGTAATAAAAAGATAAAACTATTTGCTTCTATCAACAAGTTCTCAAACTCAGAGTTAAGTAGGTATATACACCTACTTACTTTTAACTATACTTAACTTACCTACTTACTAAAAAATACAATTATTATTTATTTAAACTATTGCCTATACTATACTAAACCTACATACCTACTTATTATAGGAATTGTTATAATAATAAGTATATACACCTACCTACTTTTAACTTATAACTTATAACTATAAAATTATTATTTATTTAAAATATTGCCTATACTATAATACTATACGTACGTACCTACTTATTAAATAAATTGTAATAATAATATTACTACAAATTATAAGTTTTCCTTAAGAAAACTTAGCAATTTCGCAGCATAAATCGCAACCTTATAGGTCAGATATCGAGAGACAACCGGACAGCGCGGCTGCCGCTCGCTCGGCCACGTTCGCGTCAACGGTTCGATTCGGTGGTCACAGCGCCCCACCCACCCCGCCCGCGCCGTTCCGGCGTCACTCGCGCGCGCGTCGTGTATATACCGAAAATATAAATGCCTATTATTTTATCATTATTTATGAGTAGGTAATGATTTTACACTATAGATGTGCGCTAAATATAAAAATAATAATTAATCCCAGTTAATAACGTAGGTACCCTAAGTAATATTAGGTATTTATGTTAAGCGTTCATAATAGAATCTAATTATTTAAAAATTGCCAGTTTTTTATTTATTCCTTTGTATTCATCTAATTACCTATCTGCATACCAAATTTTAACTCTATAGGTCAGTGTTTTTCAACCTGTGGGTCGCGATCCCCTGGGGGGTCGCGAAGCTTCTGTAGGGGGGTCGCCAGAGGTCGAGAGAACTAGGTACTTTAGTAAAAGAAAGACAATAAAGATTATTAATATTTATTTATTTATTAAGTAAGAGAAACAAAAAATAAAATCCGAAGACCCATGTTAATTAATGCGAAGGTTGTGCTTGTTTTTTATTAATTAATGTATCCCATCGTGGATCTGTATTTGCGTCACATAGAATTAAATCGTTTTCCAAATTTAAGCGATTTCTTTGCTTACTCTTTATCTGGGCCATCGATGAAAATGTCAACTCGCATAAGTACGAGGTGGCAAATGGAATCAAACACTTCAAAGCCTCAGTTGTCAATTCCGGGTATTCTGTTTTTCTCCTTAACCAAAAGGTATCCAAATTAGAAGACTTGAATACCAAGTGTAACATCCCATCGGCAGATAATTCTAGCAGTTTCTCTTTGAGCTTATTTGGTAAATTAGCCTCATTTATAGCTGCATTTAAAAACGGATTTAAGATCCACCTCTGCCCAGTGTTCTCTGATATCTCTTGCACTGAGAAGTAATGACACAATTCTTCTTTCAAATTATCTAACAACTCTTTCATACCAGGTACATATGTCTTGATGTTTATCTCACATCCGACTTCTTCAGTAAAAGATTGTGTCGACGAAAATGAATCGAAGTTATTTTGATTTATGGACGACGACCACAAGTCAATTTTTTTTGTAAAGCCAAAAATTTTGTCTTTTGCAGTGATGACATTTTCATTTCGCCCTTGAAGACTTTAAGATTTAAGATATTTAAATGCTCAAATAAGTCAGAAAGAAAAGCTAATTTCAAAAGAAATTCCGGGGCGCAAATGAATTCAGAGTATTCTGACTTGGCCTGCTGTAAATATATTAAAAGTTCAGCACGAAGTTCCATAACTCTTGCCAGTACTTTACCTTTTGACAACCACCTAACCTCTGTATGGTAGAGTAAATTTTGGTGGAGTGCCCCCATATCTTCACAAATAATCCGAAACAATCGTGACTGTAACGCTTTTCCTTTAATAGAATTTACAATATTTATAATAATATTTAGAACTTGGCTGTATTCCTGTGGCAAGACTTTGGCCGCAAGAGCTTGGCGATGGAGAAAGCAATGCACCCAACAAGCGTTTGGCATCTGTTCTTTCAGCCTAGCAATAAATCCACTCTTCGCACCAGTCATCGCTTTTGCTCCGTCGCTGCAAATAGCAATGCATTTATTTGCCCAATCGATATTCATATCTTGCGTAGCTTCAAGGAACATGTTATGCAAACACTGACCTGTAGTATTTGTGGGAAGCGCTCTGCAAAATAGTATTTTTTCCATTAATTTATCACAGGATTCAAAACGCACAAAAGCTACAAACTGCGCACATCCCGCAATCTCCGTGGATTCATCAAATTGCAAAGATACAAAAGTGCTTTCCTTTATTTTTTCTATGACTTAATCACGAACGTCAGTAGCCATTTCGCTTATCCTGCGTTGAACGGTATTGTCAGAGAGAGGTATACTTTTGAGTTTTTTGACCTCTTGTTTCCCAAACATAATATCTGCTATATCTAATATAGCTGGTAAAATCAAAGTTTCGGCAATAGTGTGAGGTTTTCCTGCTTTAGCCGGGTGCGCCAAAGTTAACCTAAAATTTCTACCTCGATTATTGTAACTCCGAAAATTTTGTTACTACAATTTTTCATCTTAACAATCACTATCAATAACTACTCTGTTCCTAATGTTATTAATTCCGAATCATTCAACTTCATAATGTCGGTAACAATAAACATCTATTGTACTACTATTTGTTTTCCTATATTTTCTCAAACTAACTGTTTTTTACACTATTATTCGAAATCATATATTTGTTATGTAGAATTGTTTTTATTCTAAAATTTGCAGATGAAAGATAATTGCAATTAATTAGGTCAATGTCGCTACCGAAATCAACATCTGGTCAGTAGGTAGGTTAGGTTGGGTTAGAACATGTAAAAACTACAAAAAACACTGTTTTCAGAACGAAACCTTCCTACCTATAAGTCAGAATAGGATACTATTAGGTCAGTGACGCTACCGAAACCGACATCTGGGCAGTAGGTAGGTTAGGTAGGTTAGGTTAGAACATGTAAAAACTACAAAAAACACTGTTTTCAGAACGAAACCTTCCTACCTATAAGTCAGAATAGGATACTATTAGGTCAGTGACGCTACCGAAACCGACATCTGGGCAGTAGGTAGGTTAGGTTAGGTTAGAACATGTAAAAACAACAAAAAACTACTATAAAAATACTACTTTAGAACTAAACATACCAACCAAAAGTCAAATTATGGTCCTGTTAGGTCAGTGTTGCTACCGAAATCAACATCTGGGCAATAAGGTAGGTTAGGTTAGGTTAGAACATGTAAAAACTACAAAAAAACACTACTTTGGAACTAAACATACCAACCAAAAGTCAAATGGTACTGTTAGGTCAGTATTGCTTATGCTTTAACAATATTATGAAAAACTTGTTTATGAAAGACAACATTATGGTAAAAAACACTTAGGAGTTTAGATCAGTTTAGTAGTAATATTAGTAATAAAAAAGATCGGAAACCAGAGTGTTATGATCTTCGTCGGTAGTACTAGAAATTGTATGAACGAAAAAATTAGGAACCAAAATTTTCGGAAGAGTGATCATTCGGAGTACAAATCGTTAGTAAGACCATTTTCGGAAGTTAGACTTTAGTTGAGCCAATATGGACCCGCTTTAGCCACACGAAAAGCTACTCGATAACTAGCAAGCAACGCTTTCTCATTTAGGTTGGACATTTGCACTATACCAGTTTTTTGATGTTGAAGAGCTTGCAATTTTCTCTCAATAAATTCCACGGGCTTATTTTTTTCATTTGGATGTTTTGTGTTAAGGTGGCGTGTTAATTTCGACGGCTTCATGCTTTCTCTTGATAAAGTTTCAAAGCAAATAACGCACTGTGGTTTATTGTCAATCACAGTTAACCCGAATTTCAAATAATTGTCGTCATAAAGACGTTTTTTCTTTGTTTTACTTTCACTACTTTCACCAGAAGTTGACGGTTCTGTTGATCTTTTCAGGAATTTATCCATGTTAAATTATTACAAATCACTACAAATGCGTAATTCTTACAAATAAAAGTATAAACAATATCTAACGGTCGTCAAACAATTAAACGTCGACGTGAATTGAGTGAGTATCGCGTCGTCCCGCGACCCCTCCCCCGCAACGCTCGTTGTGTCCCGCTCGTTCGTTCACTCTCAACAACTCGCCAGCTAGCCACCCACCACACTTGCCGGGCGGTCGGCATCGGCCTTGGTAGTACGTGCGTATGTGCGTAAATTGCTGCGACGTATTCGATGTATATAGATTTAAAATAATGTGTTTTAAGTACATACTATATTATGTACTTATATCCGAATCCTAATTATGGAGACGCATAAAAATACGTCGTATGGAACGAATATTTGTAACGCTGTAACATACACGTACATATATGATAAAAAAGCGAAGGGTCGGGGGGTCGCGAAATGTTTTTTCATACCAAGGGGGTCGCATCATGAAAAAGGTTGAAAAACACTGCTCTAGGTCATCTGGAACTGGGTTAGAGTTTTGGTCTATAGGTCAGTCAATGATAAAAATGAGGAATTTTGGACATTAATATCTAAATAACCGTTTGAGATTATCAAATTTAGAACACATATGTATCTCGCAAGTCTCAATATATGAGCCAAATTTGATACGTTTATGTAAAATAGTTTTTGATTTATGAGGGGGTCAAAAGTGGCTCCAAATGGATCGTGTAATATTACACACGGTGCGGCTCGCCAGTTTGTTTCTTGAAATTGGCTTGACAGGCTCCCGCGTGTCTAGATTATTTTTCAAATTTTTTATTTCTCCGCTTCATATCTAAACATTTATTTCACATCTGTAGTCTTTATACAACCAAAATACTTATAACAAACTATTAATTTTGTAAGCAATAAAGATTTTCCGAAAATAATCCGCTTAGACGATACATATTTCCAGTATCTTCCATTACCATTATCACTCGTCTTTAGACTATGCAGTGCTCACGTATAATAACAGATAATTGCTCGGGTCTGCTCCCTTATCCCCGTTGATTGGATTGAGACGTGACATCACAAATCCACGGCCCGAGCGCAACGGCTCCACACAATATTCAAAGGGTTTACGTGTGTCATGACAAAATGATAAACGTTGTGGTGAAAATGAATTGGGGAATAATAAAGCGAGAGAATACAAAATTAATTAAGCGAATGACCATATTCAGCGGAATCACCTCAAATGAGCGAAAAGTATACTGGATGGTTTAGCCAACGGTTATTGGCAATTTTTTGGAGTGCCTGGGTGAAGTGGTGAATATGTGAAGCCCCGTTTCTCCATCATGTTAGGTTGAACATGTAGGCATTAAATCTAACGCTCGTTTTATAGTCACAAACGTCTCAATTTTTCGGCCAAAAATGGAATTTTTAGTGGGGCTATGTTTTCAAACAAAACTGGCTTTACGGTCGTATGATAAAATACTACCCAAATAAAGCGAAGATGTCTACACTTTTTTATTTAGGTAAATAATTGAATGGAATCATTAGGTATAAATTTCTTTATCGAAAACAGAAACAACAAATCACATCACAATTAAAATTTATATTACATAGGGACCTATAAAATACAGTTGGTATTAACAAAGTATCTTACAATCACACTGCCGGCCACTTGGATTCCTGCTATCAAAAAACATTACAAATGATTTTTTATCTCTCAGAACATCATTTCCAACGAACAAAATACTATGTAGTTTATAAGGAGTTTATGTAATACTTATGTTTTTAGTGTAAAGCAAATAAATGGAGGTGTACTGTTTACGAACATATTCACAAGCACACAAGAAGCGTGATTGCACAATCTAAATACTAAGTGGTTTACTGAGTAAATGCGCAAATAAATTTAGCAAACCACGTTTTGGGAGTGTTTTTTTTGATAAGTCCAACGAGTCGATTTCCTTTGCTTTTAAAATAAAAATAGGATCATTAATATAAATAAGCCATTTAAACGCACTAAAAATATTCATGTTACTCATGCTATTGTTTCTATAAATGCTTTGTTTAAAATCTTATTGAAATGAGAATCCCACGTTACTTTATAAACTGGTAGAAAATACAGTCACATACGACACATAAATGAGTCGACCATAAAATATTCCAACTTGTGACTGTACAAGCCAACCTTGTACAATGCGAACGCGGCATTTATCAGCACGTTCTAATTTCTATATAATTGTATTTCAACTATTAACATATTGCAGTTCTACTTACTTATTCGCTGTAGCACCTAAATCTAAGCCACAACAGACTATTTTTAGAGTGTATTTCATTATTATAAAAGTAAAGTATTTTCAACTATACAAAGAGACTCTTTAACTTCCAACTGACAACTTAGCTAACCCTGAGTTGTATGTAAGGCTGTGTGGATCCCACCAAAGACCATACAGTGACGTTAAAGGCGCTATCTAGGATTTCGTTACAATAAGCTGCTATGACGTACATTTGTTTCAATAACTTTTTAGGGTTCCGTACTCAAAGCAAGCCAAACGGGACTCAGGGTATCCTAGTGTGGGGCCAGAAGCAATGTATGTGACTGTAGGAATGTTTACGATTTATGTTATAAACATAAATCGTAAACATTCATATACGGGCACATACATTGCCTCTAGCCCCACACTAGGATACCCGCTGTGTCGCGGAAACCAGAAACAGCGACGTCACACAAATATAAACATCCAAGACCTGCATTGGGGCAAGTGGCAGTCGGGCTCATACACGAAGGGTGCCGCCCTTCGTGTATGAGCCCGACTGCCACTTGCCCTTTTTTTTCTTGTAAGATGGCACGGAACCCTTGTTATGCGAGTCCAACAATTAAATCACCACCTGGGTGAAGATGACGGACTATGAGATAAGCGGAGAGCGCATAATGGTCATAACTTGTTCGTAATACTATGAGTAGTCAGTTCCAGGTATAGGTCTTTTCACGTATGTTGATGTGAACGAGAATCAAAAAGGGACGTAGGTGATAACGGAATCTTGAAACCTATGTTCTATTTGTAGCGCCATCAAACTCAACAGAAAACTGTAATAAATAATATAATAAACATAAACATCGAAGTCGACAAACTTTTGAAGTGAATAACCTCTTTAGCCGTGGTTTAGGAACCGAAAAGTGAATGAGAACGAGGGCTGACAAACCAATGGCTAAAAGTGGTGCCCATTTTTTTTAAACAACAACCCAAACAAAACATTGTATGACATGTATACCATAAAATTTAGTGCCATGTTTTTTAAAGCTATAATTTTTATAAATTTATAAATTAAAGCCTATAATTT
This sequence comes from Argyresthia goedartella, assembly GCA_949825045.1. Classification (NCBI taxonomy): domain Eukaryota; kingdom Metazoa; phylum Arthropoda; class Insecta; order Lepidoptera; family Argyresthiidae; genus Argyresthia; species Argyresthia goedartella. Next base: position 3,960,130 of record OX463815.1, read on the forward strand.
TTTCAACTTCAGCTTGGGGTTAAGGGTGACTTACTCTTATGACTCATTGCAATTCATTCATTAGCTCATCAATTACATTTTTTGCAATCCATTGTGCGAAAAAATCACCTCTTCTTTTCTGGATACACCTTTATTTGACACAGATCATTCAAACGGTTAAAGGGGTATCTAGAATTGTACCGCACACAGGCATGTGGAGGCTTCAAATAGCTGAGTGGGTTCAGTTTCATGCTATTGTCTAAATACTAATGAGCCGAATAAACAGCACCACATTGTTTCAGGGCTCAATTGTGCAGAAATTCAACTGCAGGTACTGCGTACAGTCAAAACGTCCTGTTAACAATAAGTTTGTTATTCCCTGTTTTGGTTGCATTAAAGCGAGATTACTTTAGTGTTTTCAAATCAATTAAATTAAATTTTTATTTATTTAAGATAACAATGATCCATTATAAGTTAGTAATACATAAAAACTATGGTTAAACTAGACTTAAATACCTTCCTACTAAAGCATTTCGTCGTAAACCTGACCCGATGTGGGTTTGCCACACATAATCCAGATATGTAGTTTGTTTTTAGCCTCCTGGTGTGACTCTTTTATGTGATTATTCCACCCAACAATCTAATTTTTCTTAAATTCAGATAAGCGATGACATTCAACAGCTGATCCCTGCAGAATGTTGACTATGTTAAAGTACAGTTTGTCCAGTAGTTTTTTATCCCACCAAAAACATAAATGTAAAAAAGGAGAGCCAAGTTCAATACAAAAATTATTCTCTGCTGTGGGCTTCGCCGCAAAAAGAATGGAGATCTGAGATTGAGTGCCAAGTTCTATGCAAAATCCAAATATGTAGTCTAAGGGCTGACTTGGCTGGTTTTCCCATACGAATTAATTAATAATTTAAGTACCTACTTTTACACAGTCATGGAAGAGCCTTATGTTCGATGGGTAGTTTCTATCAGCAAGCCAAATTTTCGGAATAATAAAATAAGAACCGAAAGGTAACAGGTTTAGAACATGCGAAGGCCATATAATTCGTATGGGAAAACCAGCCAAGTCAGCACTTAGACTACATATTTGGATTTTGCATAGAACTTGGCACTCAATCTCAGATCTCCATTCTTTTTGCGGCGAAGCCCAGAGCAGAGAATAATTTTTGTATTGAACTTGGCTCTCCTTTTTTACATTTATGTTTTTGGTGGGATATCATTACTTTTTGTAGGTAAGTACATATCCTCGTAACGCCGTGGCTCCTTTTAAAAGAACACATTCAAAACTAAAAGTAGACTTTATAAATATAAAACAATTTCATTGCCAAGCCCACAGCAGAGAATAATTTTTGTATTGAACTTGGCTCTCCTTTTCTACATTTATGTTTTTGGTGGGATAATAGATTACAATATCTAATGCCGCCGTTCTCACCCGCCGGGCAAACCTGGCGAGCAGGCGGGTATGGTATGTAGAGGCCTTAATGATGCATTCATAAAAAAAAATACATTAAAAGTAGACTTTATAAAAATAAAACAATTGAATGAGTTACTGTATTTTCCTACGTTAACGGGGTATAATTTTCTTCTCAGTGTTATTTTCTATATTTTCTTGTACCTTTGAAATATTTGAGTGAATTGCCCATTCGGTATCCGGATTTTTTTTAACGCGTTTTCTGTTTATACTCAATTTGGCCAAGTCGGGGCGGTATAACGTACGTAGACGGTTGTACTCTACAATAGAACTCTCTTGTGCCTTTATTTGACTCGGGTCTAAATTAATAAGATGTACTCCATCTAAAGTTTTAACTCTAGAGAGTCCAACGTAAGCCTGCCCTTTACTAAATATAGAGGAGCCTATGTCGAGAAGAGCACTGTCAAGGCTAAGGCCTTGTGATTTGTGGATAGTAATAGCATATGCTAAGCAAATAGGGAATTGTTCCCTGTGAACATATAAATTACTTAATATCTGAAACTTGGTCTTAACTCGTTCTAGTTCGTAAATTAAATTATGTTTCAATTGTATCGTAATTTTACGTGCACAATTGCTGTTGTCGACATCCCAATGTACCTTCACTATTTTTCCAATGGATCCGTTTACCAGTCCTTTACTGACATCTACATTTCTCCGCAACATTACACGAGAACCTATTTTTATCCTGATGACATTTTCTAAGCCAGCAGTTAGCGACGAATTATCCTCGTACTTTTTGAGTACGTCATTTCCTCGTTTTTTCAAATAACGTGGACAGTCTATTTCGTCTATCGAATTTAATTTAATTTCTGGTTGCTCCATACTTGCCAATATTGCAGTATTAAACTGGTTACACATATTTTTAGTGGGAAATAAACATACTGTATCATCGGACAGCAATCCAAAATAAGATATGATTTCTTTAAGCCGGTCGGTTTGATTTTTAGCGGTTAATTTGAGGAGTCGTTTAGATAAAGTGCAACTGTCTTGACTTGTTACTAAACCCATTCTTAAACGATTCAATATTTCACCGAAAAGTTGGTCGTTTTTTTGCCTCATATTTACAGTTAATTCCTGATAACAAAATAGTTCTTTCCATAAATTTGGAGCGCTAAGGGATCCTCAACATTTAAGGACATCAGATGACTTCAAGTTTTCGAATGGCGACAGTTGTCTCACTTGAGGCAGTTGGAGCAAATCGCCAAACAACACTATATGAATCTTGCCGAACCATCCGTCATCAATGTCACCAGTATCATATATTTCTGTTAAGTGAAGATGGATGTACATTAATGTTATATTGGAAATCATAGACTTCATCAATTATCAAAAGTACTACATCTTTTAAATCACATCTTAAAACTTTTAATACTTGGTCTGACAAGGAAGTGTACTTGGGACAGTTTCCGTGTTCTACAGGCAGCTGTAGGAGCCTATGTATTGTAAGACCGTTTACATTAAAAGCGGCAATGCCTGTGGGTGCAGCTACCGCAGCTAACTTGTTCAATCGCTTCTGAACCCAATTTTTAATTGTATTGATCAAATAACTTTTTCCCGGTCCGCCTGTTCCGCTAACAAACATTCTCAAAGTTTTAGATTCATCTAATAAAGTCTTATAGATATTGTCGAAAATACGTTTTTGGTCTACATTTAAACCTTCTATCATTTGTTCGAGCTCTTCCTCAGATACCAAATCTTTAGCATTTCTGAAATCTTCCATTGCATTCACAGCTTCAACAGGTAAGAAGTCTAATGGATTTTCTAGGTCATCATCTTCTTGATCATTTTCCTGTCGATCTCTGTCAATTTCCGCTACTTTTTCTTCAATCATTTCAAACGCTCTCTCTATGTTATTTAAGAATACAGTCTGCATTTCTCCATAATCAATCCGTCCTTAATTTGATCTTTTAGAAAATTGAAGGCTTCAGTATAAGTATTTTGTCCAGACTTCAGTATTGCTAAATCTCTCCATGGATGAAACATTAACAAAAGTGAGAAATAGTATTTTTCAGGGTGTTTATTTACGTCGTATGTATAGTGATTTATTAAATAAGGTCTCTGTCGTTTCTTTAAATATTTATTTGATGATAATTTATACACCTGTGCCGCTGTTGCTGAAGAGAGTGGAGCTGTAACTATGTCAAACCAATGAGCGAAATCATATAAATTCATGCAATCTAAGTCTTGAGGTCGTTGAGGATAAATATTATCAACCCAAGATTCGAAATAGATGTCTGTAGAATCTGATTCAAGTTCCATTACCTCTTTTTTAGATTTTACCCTTCGGTTGCGATATATATTTACATCGAGCCATCGGATTGTGGTCTGTGCATCGGTACCATAAAGAGAAATCCCTAAGAGTGTATCGCTTGCTTCTAGTGCACCATATTCTATGTTATTGAGTGCTCGGATACCTACGTTAAAAAGCCTGCTAGCGACAGATTTAGTAGAATTTATGTCGTCGAAAGTGTCTACTGCGTGACTTTTTTCACCTTTAGTCGTATATTTGGTAATATAATAATTTAGTACAGCTGTCTTTTCGCCTACATACTGCAAATCCATGTTGCCATCCCAAGCGAGAAGGATTGCTGGATTATAGTCGTTAATGTAACGAGATTCTTTTTGGCGAGGTATATAATAAAGCCTATTAGTTTTTAAAGTTTTCCTAGCCGCTATTGATTCGGTAACACTATTAATTGTTAGAGATTCGGTTACTGGTCGTGGAAATGCATACCTGCAAACTGTTGTAAAGCTTGTTTTTTTTTTTTTTTCGTAAACAGTATGAGTTATGTTTATGCGTCTGATAATTAATAACACGATGATATAATGTTGGGGATACTTTTTTATCTGGGACAGAACATGTAACGTATTTAGTAATAAACTCTGCTACCTCCTCAACAGTCGAAACTTGTAGTATTGGTGCATCTTTTACCCTTAACATCAGATGGAAATGCTGTAAACCCCTAGACTGGTATTCACGTCGCCAGAAATAATGTTCTATTTCACCTAAAGGAGCATCAGGTGATGTTAAAAAATCCAATATTTATTTGAATTTTATGTCAATAAACCGCGACGCTGAACCTGGGTCAATTGCTACTAACTCTACTAAAATTGACCATACTTGCCCTCATTAAATAAATCCGGAAAGCATAAAGTATCTATATCCTTATTGCGATTATCGATTGGTGCAGCATTCACTTTCAACATTTGATATAGTGCGCAAGTTGTACTATTTTGTTTCTTTTCGTGTAGCGGATATATTGTATACTCTTCGTAAATATCTTCATTATCTTCGGTTACCTGAGTGAGAATGGCAGACTGATTTTGTAACTCCTTTTATTTTTCGTTTGACTCGATGCTATAGTTTAAATTTTGGTCGAGGTTATCTAATAAATTATCTGAAGTTTCCGGTAAAATTATGTTGGTGTAATGAAAGTTATTCTGTTTCAAATAGACTAATGCCCTGTATATATTGCCGATTTCAACTAAATCTTACCACATAATTTTAGATTTAGTCGGAAAGCTTCGCACCAGTATAAAAAGTTCTTGATTTGGATTTAAAGGTTCTTCGGGTTTTGGCAATTTATTTTAAAGTATTTACTGTAGGTAATGGTAAATGAAATGTCCTTCCTTTAACTTTTTTATCTTTTGTCTGTTAGGTATATTTTTATTTCCCACTGTATTCAAGCTGGTGACTACTTGAAAAGCTTTAGCTCTTTGTATCAACATTTTTTCATAGTTATTAAGATCACTCAATTGCTTAGGTACGTCACTGTAATATAAATTATTAAGTATAGAATTAGGAGGTAAATCATTAGCTCGGATTTTTTGTAAGCATAAATGACAGATAAATGGACTGGGCTCAATATTAAATATTTCATTTAATAGTTATAACCTTTGCCATATGTCAGTTTGGATAGGAGTTCTTAGTTTATTTATAGCGGACAGGTCACGTAAACAAAGAAGTCTTTGACAACATATGCAATGGTTTATCGGTATATCATCGCATAGTTTTTTCAAGCTATTAAAAGCGCGTTTATATTTTTCTATAATGAGGTCTTCGTTTAATTCGCTCTCATGCATATTTAACTCACAATGAGCATTTTTGATATCAAAAGGTACTCCTAATTCACATAATTTATCTACATTAACAGAGTTCAAATCACAATCTATTGCATTTATATTTTTGCAATAACATATTAACTGACAATAGTAGTTTATGTGACTGCTGCATAATGGAGGGCATTAAAACTCGAGAGTGGGTTTATGAAACGAGCCGAAGGCGAGTTTCATAATAATATCACTCCAGAGTTTTAATACCTAATTATGTACAGTTACATACACTAGTTTATCTACACACATATCATAAGCTCTCTTTGATGTGTTCAGGAACCGCATGTTTGACCGACATTGTGGTTCTGCAATTGTTTAGCTTGTTCTTTAGTACCAACTTCACGCAGGCGGGCGTCGGCGTTCGAAATTTGAATGTCAGTACCAACTTCACAGACAAACTAGGGACGGCACGCGGGTGGGCGTCGGCGTTCGAAATTTGAATGTCATTATATGTAGAAAAACTACACATAATGACCATTATGTGTAGTTTTCCAGATACGAAACGAGTTTTTACTAAGTAGTTTAACATCATGCTGATCGTATTGTGCGGTTTTTGAACGCAGTAAAGAGGGTTTATGATACGTGTGTAGATAAAGTTCTCTAACAATAGTTCGTATTTTAGGGAAATGGGTTTTTATGTTACAAAATATTTTAATTTTGTTTATAAATTCTTGGTTCTCATTAGATATTAAGTTAAATACATTTATGGCTGACTTTGAATTTAAATATTTAAAAACATCCAATAAACTTTTCAGTATTGATTCATCTAATAAACATTGTTTGGGATTGCAAATCCAAGATACATCATTATGTTCATTCTGTATATTAAATATCTCAGCTTGACCCTCATCGTTTATTGGTTTAGTTTTACCTGAACAGAACACTATACGAATTTTCATAATAGTATGGTTCTTGAGTATTCACATGTTTAGATTCTCCGGCAATAATAATAATTTTTACTAGTATTTCATTGTCAGAAGAGATACTATTTTTTTTTCCATATTTATTGTAATTTTACTTTGAACGCGATCTAAAATTTTACAGTAATTATCTAGTATATTTTTACGACGCTCAAGAACCAATTTCACAATTCTTTCAGCTTCTAACCTTTTCTGTTTTCCAATTTTCTCTGTTAGTTTGTTAATTGTGTCATTTTCATTGGTATATGTTAATTTTTTTTTGTGTAGTACAACTTCGACGATCCTTTATCTACAACTGGATTTTTGTCATTATAACGTTTTACCGCGGTTCTATGTATCTCTGGGTTTTTATCGGTATAACGTTTTACGGCTGCCTGATGCACTTCGGGGTGTTTGGCTGTACAACGTTTCTGAGAATTTTGCACTACTTCAGGATGTGCTTGTTTATAACGCCGATTAATTTCACGCCGTTGTTCTGTACGGGATTTCTCAGAAGTTTTAGGTCGACCTGGTTTACGTTTTCTAGGACGACCCCCTTGTATCAATTTTTTTTTTCGTTCATGGACTCCTTGTCTTGAATAATTATATCGGGAATAATAGACACATTATTGATGTCTTGTTCCACTGGAATACACACGTCATAATGGCCCGAAGAGAGATTTCCTGTAAAGAGCAAGCACTTTGTAGGATATCCCGTTTCGCCGAACAAACCTAGCAGAACACCATCCTGATGATACACTTCGATCTTAATATTATACAAATTTGCTGCAGCCTTTAATTCAGAAGCAGCTCCATAAGTTGTTGAACAAAGCATGCTTGCTCGATACTCTTCTTTAGAGCAGTAAGGATCCCCGTTTGCAGCGCAAGTGTACATACACAAATCATCCCAGTTACGACATACATACTCTACTATAGTTTCACACAATCTATTTGTTTGTTGTATATTACTACCCTCAAACAAAGAATATGCAATCGAATGGAATAAGCAGCTTCCATCGGGAGGCATTGGAATAATTTGGTGTAAGGTCAGAGTGTCACCCACCCGTAATTATATTGTACGACTCATTGTACAATACCTATACCTACCTACGTAATAAAAAGATAAAACTATTTGCTACTATCAACAAGTTCTCAAACTCAGAGTTAAGTAGGTATATACACCTACTTACTTTTAACTATACTTAACTTACCTACTTACTAAAAAATACAATTATTCTTTATTTAAACTATTGCCTATACTATACTAAACCTACATACCTACTTATTATAGGAATTGTAATAATAATAAGTATATACACCTACCTACTTTTAACTTATAACTTATAACTATAAAATTATTATTTATTTAAAATATTGCCTATACTATAATACTATACGTACGTACCTACTTATTAAAGAAATTGTAATAATAATATTACTACAAAATATAAGTTTTCCTTAAGAAAACTTAGCAATTCCGCAGCATAAATCGCAACCTTATAGGTCAGATATCGAGAGACAACCGGACATCAAGACGGCGCTCGCGCTTATGAGCGCGGCTGCCGCTCGCTCGGCCACGTTCGCGTCAACGGTTCGATTCGGTTGTCACAGCGCCCCACCCACCCCACCCGCGCCGCTACGGCGTCACTCGGCGCGCGCGCGTCGTGTATATACCGAAAATATAAATGCCTATTATTTTAACATTATTTATGAGTAGTTAATGATTTTACACTATTGATGTGCGCTAAATATAAAAATAATAATTAATCCCAGTTAATAACGTAGGTACTAGGGTACCTACTAGGTACCTAGTAATATTAGGTATTTATGTTAAGCGTTCATAATAGAATCTAATTATTTAAAAAATGCCAGTTTTTTATTTATTCCTTTGTATTCATCTAATTACCTATCTGCATACCAAATTTTAACTCTCTAGGTCATCTGGAACTGGGTTAGAGTTTTGGTCTATAGGTCAGTCAATGATAAAAATGAGGAATTTTGGACATTAATATCTAAATAACCGTTTGAGATAAACTTATCAAATTTAGAACACATTTGTATCTCGCAAGTCTCAATATATGAGCCAAATTTGATACGTTTATGTAAAATAGTTTTTGATTTATGAGGGGTCCAAAGTGGCTCCAAATGGATCGTGTAATATTACGCACGGTGCGGCTCGCCAGTTCTGTTTCTTGAACTTGGCTTGACACGCTTCCGCATGTCTAGATGATCAGAGTTATCACAGAATTTAGCATCACACTTTCAAATATCAACTGGCATGTTCATGTCTTTTAAATTATCATTACAAAGTTTCGAATATTTATCTATATCACAAAATTTTCTAACTCCCCATTTAACTATAATTTTATTACACTTTTTATCAATGTAACACTGTTTACAGTATTTAGTTCACACACAATTTCCAAGGGTAAGTGGTCGGACCAGAAAACATTGTTATAGTGTACCTTAATATCCTGTACAGTAAGCAGCGCCGACGGCTCGACCGTCCAGCCATCTCCTGCACCCGTGAGCGTCACTAAACTGAACTGAACACTGTTTATGCATTTAAAGAAGTTATCTAATACACTAGTAACATATTATGGTGCTGTATTTGATAATTACTTGAGATAGTTTACATATAGTATGATGATCGACTTATTTAATGGAAATCGAAAATCATCATCGGTCAATACGTATAACCACATACTCATTCAAACGTCCCCGAACCGGTTATTCCATTCATCCAAGGTTCGCGTGTGGACGTCTGTAGATTATTAAAGATCAAATATTTCAGCAAAGTGAATTGTAGGTTTAGTAGAATCCGGTTATATTGAACCTCAAGGGACTGGTGATATTTGTTCGTAGTAACCGGATGACGCACAAACCGGCCGAATAATTTAAGGTCGATTTTGATGCAAAAATACTTCCTCGTTATGAGACTCATATTGCGCTATCACAACAGATAAGTAATTCAGATCAAAAACACTAACAGTGAGTAACGCCCGCCAATCAACATGTATGGGAACGGGGGAAAATATAGGGCGCGAGGAGCTTAAGGGGCGGAGTATTGTTAGTGCGTAAATTTGTGACCACAACACTGCAGTTCATTTTAACTGGAATACCATTAAGACGGAAGAAAATTAAAATTATTAACACGTTGCGGGACACAATTTGATTTCCAAAATTTACATTATGACACTTCAGAATTCCATACATTTCATCTTAACGCCTAGCGGCGTGGTGTCACACATTAGAATGTATCAACTTCGCTTGTGACTCTTACATCCATAGGCGGAACCGGCTGCAGACGTTGTGTCACATATCAAAGGATTGTTTTAGTGCAATGTGACAGTTACGGCCACAAGCGGTACCGCCTATGGGCGGACCGTCACTTTAGGCATATTTATACAATTATGTTGTGACACTCTCGCCTTTAGGCGGGACCGCCTATAGGCGGGCTGTCACAACAAGCATTTTTATTAGTGACTATTGTGACACTCACGTTGACAGGCGGAGCCGCCCGTAGACGGAGTGTCACATCAGATCAATACAATGTCTGGACATGTTGCCAGTCCAGCCACAGGCGGAGCCGCCTGTTGGCGGGTTGACATATTTAACATTTCTATAACCATAAGTTACAGATGTCACGCCTACAGGCGGACTGCCAAAGAAGGGGATCTATAGGTTAACTTATGAATATTCATGGGCCAAAGGCCATGGTTAATTAAAAGATGCATCCAAATCAAATTTAAACTTTAATCAAATATATATCACGTAATAAATCACTAATCAGTCAATGATAATCATTCTCAGCATGCCTAAACGAAAATAACGAAAAATATCATCTTATCAAAAACAAGCTAAAAATACTTGAGACCTCTGGAAACAAAAATAAACTATCATCATAACCCAGTGAGACGTCAATGAAATATCTAAGTAATATTCAAAATAATCAATGACAAGATATGGCTTGTACGCACGAACATAGAAATGTCTTCTTAGTCACCATTGATTCCATATCACCGTACAATCTAATCAAATACAAACATAATATAATTGTAGACTTCTGGAAAACAAAATAATATACTCATCTCTCAATTCTTATATAAACTTGACATATTTTAATGAGATCAGTTAGCCTTCTAGCGGTTCCGTTTGATAAACTCTAATATCTATAACACTATCTGAAAAACTACGTATCAAATAAAAAATCGATGATTCTAGCAAAGTTATTGTTAGGTTTATAGCTCCCTACTTATTAATAGTTAAGTTAATGTGCCATTCTTCAAAGCAAGTTGGAAACAATTTTGGAGAATCTTGACACCCTTTGCATCTGTAGCTAGTTTCGCGACGTTGTTGATGATTTTTACAAACTCTGCATTTCAAAAAAGCAAATTTCTTTGTTGAGTTTTCTTTTGCTGCAATTCGTAATGGCCAGTGACCAAGGCTTTTAGCATAAGCTTCTGGCACTACTTCTGCTATTTAAGATGCAGTTGGTGCATATATATTTTTGCTCTGGTTGGTTTGGTTTGTCACAAGATCTTTTCCGACTATGTTTCGTTCAAGCTTTGTTAGACTCCTTATCAACTGATCCCTAAACTCAACAAACTGGTATTTATTGTTGTGTTTTACGTACTTTTTGCATAAATATAAGGCATTCCACGCTGCTATGTCCAGCATATGAAAAAGTACTTTTTTGTACCATCGGATTGTCTACGTGGCGATGAGACGAGTAACTAATCATTTGATCATTTGATAAATTGATTATAGCGTGCTACTTCTTCGGGCTTCTTTCATTGTTGTCCACGTCTGTTAGTTACTTCGATCATTTCTGGATTATCCATCGTTGTCAGCATCAATACTTGTCCATCCAGTTGCTGACATACACCTTGTTCTTCCTGAGTCAACAATGTTCGCCTTTTTCCACCTTTTTCTTGGTCAAAATTTCTCTTTCGGTTGCTTCTTAGGGTTCCCGCATGTACGAGATTTAAGGTACAACAGCTTTTCTGAGAGCGGAACAGAATTATAAAAATATTTCTTCCTCACTGCTGCTCAAAATAACACTATAGTCTGGTTCGTAATTACCATCTGATCCGAACTCACCATCTTCATCACTGTACGGATCATGGAAAATTTGTTCTATGTCAGGCTCCGTGTCAGTACTAAAGAGGGTTGGCCGCCTATCGGGTTTCTTTTTTCTTGATGACATCTGAAAAACATATACATTTGGGAAAGATTTCTTACAACAGCAGATTAAAGTGATGAAACCAGAGTGGAGAAATATAATTATTTATAAACAAACAAATAAAGCGTCAAGTATTTTACCATACGGGATGGCAGAGGCTCAAGTGTGCCCACGTGTTGCCATTTATTCAATGCATACTCCACTTTGTAACACCGGTTAATTTCACCACCCACTTACGTGTAAGAATGAATCGATCGTACTCGAATCGTAATATAACCACAAAAGCACATGTACGAAACAAAGTCACACACAATACAACACAGTCAATGAATAAAAATTGTAATTTACCGTATAGAATTCGCTAAATCTTGAAGAAACGCGGACTACACGCGCACTCACAGCGACTCGCTCAATGACACTGCGCAATATGCCGCAACTTGCTCGCGCCATTAGTTTACACAGCTACTCACACGTCCAAAGGCGTACTGTCATAGTAGGCAACTTGTCAATGTGTGTATGAAGGACTTCCTAAAATTGTTCGTTAAAGCTTTTGTTGTGACACCACAAAATCATGAATTAGTGTGATATGACACAATAAAATGCTCCTCCTTTACACACTACCTAAATTGACCGTCTGCAGACGGGTTGGAAGTTTTGATCACTTAAAATTGAACGTCACCAGGCGTGGTGCCCTATCACGAACTCTCAAAATACCGCCCTTCGACGTATTGCCCCGCAACGTGTTAACAATGAACCGTTCATTGTTAATAATTTTAATTTTCTATATATGCTTTCTTAGTACATACCGGAGATCTGAGGATCATTGTTTCCTTCCACACCATGCCGTCCTACGAACCCCTACCGGCAAGATTCGAGTTGTTTTTGATGGGTCAGCACCTACCTCGAACGGGATGTCCCTGAATCAGTGTCTACATTCGGGACCCAAGTTAAGTCGTGATATTTCGGATATTCTCACGAGCTTTCGGAGGCACCAGATTGTATTTGTCGCAGACATTCGGATGATGTTTAGGCAAACGGTAATTCATCCGGCTGACAGAAGGTATCAGTTGATACTTTGGCGTGAGTCCACGGCCGAGCCAGTCAAGGTCTATGAGTTAAACACGAACACGTATGGGTTACGGTCTAGCCCGTATTTGGCGATGCGTAGCCTGCGGGAGTTGGCGTCGCGTGACCGTGTAAGCTATCCTAGAGCCGCCGCTATCCTGGAGCAAGATTTGTACGTCGATGACGTCTGCACAGGGGCAGCCAGTGTAGAGGAAGCTCTGGACCGACGTGACGAGCTCATTCAATTGCTGGAATGAGGCGGCTATGAACTACGTAAGTGGATGTCCAACTCCCCTGAGTTGATGGCTGGTCTCCCAGATGAGTTTCAACAAGACCCGCACGTTTTTGAGAATCCTGACAACCCTAACATGTTGTCAGTACTTGGAATTCAGTACCGGCCCGTCCATGATGAGTTTACCTATCGGGTGGTTTTAGAAACACCGAAGGCCTGGACGAAGCGGTCAGTACTGTCAACGATTGCGAGAACGTTCGACCCGAATGGATGGATTTCTCCAGTCACCTTTGCTCTCAAATGTTTTATGCAAAGGCTATGGGCGGCTCAGTTGACCTGGGACACCCACCTCTCAGGTGATTTGTTGACTGATTGGACGCGAATGTTCACCTCGCTATCGGACATAAATAATGTATCGCTGCCGAGGAAATTGGTGTCTGCTGGGGATTACAGGGCAACCCTTCACGGGTTTTGTGATGCCTCTGAACGAGGGTTTGCGGCAGCGGTTTATTTGCGAACCGTCACCTCCACCGGGGAGGTCGACGTGCGTTTGGTTTTGGCAAAAAGCAAGGTAGCGCCTATTCGGACAAGGATGACGATTCCAAAACTGGAACTGTCCGGGGCTGCTCTTTTGACCAAACTTTTGAATCACACTCTAACAGTGTTGCGTGGGTCAGTGGTTTTGGAGGATACGGTGTACGCTTGGACGGACAGCCAGATTGTTTTGTGCTGGCTGAAGGCTTCGGTCCATAACTTAGAGGTTTTTGTTGCGAACCGTGTCTCCCAGATTGTGTCGTCTGAGGTCCCACTGACCTGGAGACATGTACCAGGAGAATTGAACCCGTCTGATTGTGCATCCAGGGGATGTCAGGCTCCTGAACTCGTTAGGCACCATTTGTGGTGGGGACCACCCTGGCTTGCCAAGAGAGAATCGGACTGGCCACACAGCCATGTAGTAGTATCTTCGGATCATGGCCCCAGAGCGGCCGTGCATGTTACCCAGAAGGCTGAGGACCCTGACGCCGGGTTTCTGCTGGACCGGTATAGCTCACCTGACAAGTTGATAAACGTGTCCACTTGGATTAGGAGATTCGCTCGAAATTGTCGTACTCCTCGCGATCAGCGAACGTTGAACCCTATTCTGACTCCGGCAGAGCGAAACGAGTCGCTATTGAATTTGGTCCGGTTGGTACAGTCCTCGAAGTTTGGGGCAGAATTGGAGATTATACGAAGTGGACGTTCGAAATTGAAGGGAGCCGTCGCGCGTCTCAACCCCTTTGTTGATTCGACCGGGTTACTTCGGGTAGGAGGAAGATTGCGCAATGCGAATCTGTCGTATTCGGCTCGTCACCCACTTCTGCTCCCCAAGGGGGGACAGTTATTTGAATTGCTGGTGACTGATCGTCATATTAAAAACGCGCATGCCGGCTGTAACGCGTTGTTGGCCACGCTCCAGCGGGAGTTTTGGATCTTATCTGCCCGCCGTGTCATACGGAACATCGTGTTTCGGTGCATGCCTTGTTATCGACTTAAGGCTGCCACGATGCAACCTCTCATGGGGGACTTGCCCCCTGATCGTGTGAATGAGGTCAGACCGTTTTCAGGTGTTGGTACGGATTTTGCAGGACCGTTTATGGTGAAGAGTTCACGATTGCGTACCGCTAGGCAATACAAGGCGTACCTATGTGTGTTTGTTTGTTTATCCACCAAGGCGGTACATCTAGAGCTCGTTGCTGATCTCTCGACAGAGGCTTTCATTGCTTGTTTGGATAGGTTTGTTTCTCGAAGGGGACTTCCAACTTTGATCCGCTCTGATAACGGCACTAACTACATCGGTGCGGAACGATACTTACGAGAGATAGTCAACTTTTTGAATGTAAATAAAGTGGATATTGGAACGGCCCTCTCCCGTCGGGGTATACAGTGGACCTTCAGCCCACCGATTTGCCCCCACTGGGGTGGGATTTTGAGGCCGTAGTTAAGTCAGCTAAGACGCACTTGGGGCGTATAGTAGGTCAGACCGCGCTGACTTTTGAGGAGCTCGCGACATTGTTTTGTAAGATCGAGGCCGTTCTCAATTCGCGACCGTTGTGTCCGCTCAGCTCGGATCCAAATGACCTGGAGGCTCTGACCCCAGGCCATTTCTTGATAGGACAGCCACTTAACGCGTTGCCCGAGCACCCCTTCGAGGGAGTGAAATTGTATCGGTTGTCAAGGTATCAGATGTTGCAGCAGTTTACTCAGAATTTCTGGAAGCGTTGGTCGCTCGAGTATCTGCATATCTTACAACAGCGCCTTAAGTGGACTGACAAAACTAGCCCCCCTAGTGTTGGTGACCTCGTTCTGGTTAAGGATGCTAACCTACCGCCACTACGTTGGCGCAGGGGGCGCATTGTTAACTTGTTCCCTGGCAAGGACGGGACCCCCCGGTCTGCAGAGGTTCTAGTAGGAGGCTCGGTTCTAAAACGAGCGGTAGCAACGTTGTCTCGGCTGCCCGTAGATTAGGGTACAGGTGGGTGCCTGTCCGGGCGGGTGATTGTTCGATTCCAAATTGATATTCGATCGATGGTTTCTGAACGGCCATTTTGAATTTGACGTTAGCTGCCAACCTGGCAGTTTTTTGACAACTGACAGACGAAAGCCCTCGCAATGTAAACGCGTTTTGGTTAGGGTATTGAAATTAAATCGCAGGCCATCTGGAATGTATTCGGGTTTCCCTCAGGATTGTTAATATAGATGAGTGTGTTATTGTTTCTCGAACCAGATAAAGTTCGCATTTTCGTGCCCGATTGTTTTTTACCACGTAACATAACCTGTGTTGGAACACTGTGCTCATTGAAGCTGGCCCGCCAGTCATACCTGGTTGGCTGAAGAACCTGTCTACCAAGAAGAGCCTAGGGTGCACCCGGGCCTTGCAGAGAGACAGGAGGTTGACGGGACCGAAGCACAGACCAGGTTAGATCGACCCCAATTAACTTCAGCTCGGTGAAACGCCGACGTTCACACTTCTTGGCAACTGATCGTTACGCTACCTCGTAGCTGATGGGCCCCTACGAGGTTATTAGGTGCTGAGAAGCCTGAACAAAGTTTGCACACACCAACCAGGAAACAGTTGTCATTGAACTTAAGCAGAGGTACTGAATTATCAGTTTAAGACCCACAGTTAAGACTATTGCCTCGCAGTGTAAGTTCTGTAGGATAGGAAAGTGTCAACTAGTGGTTCCCCGTATGGGAGACTTACCCGATGCTCGATTAGCCCATCGTCAACGCCCATTCTCTCATTGTGGGCTCGATCTATTTGGTCCCATGGATGGCACACTCACGAGTCATAAGGAGAAAAGGTGGATGGAGTTATATTTATTTGTCTCACCGTACGGGCAGTGCACTTAGAGATTTTCAACACACTGACTACTGATGCTCTGATAATGGTGCTGCGCCGCATGGTGATATGACGCGGCTGGCCTGTACTCCTGTACTCCGACAATGGGACGAACCTGTGAGGAGCCAACGCGGGGCTACAGAAGGCCATACAGGAAAAGTAAAAGATGAATGCGCTCACTACGGCACTGAATGGTTATTCATCCCGCCAGCGACTCCCCACTAGGGTGGGGCTTGGGAACGCTTAGTAAGAAGCTTAAAAAAAACTTCAAGGGTAATGTTGAATGCGCGAGCACATATGTAAGAAGTCCTTACAACATTATTTGCTGAAGCCGAGGTCATTGTAAATAGTCGACCCCTTACCCACGTATCGGTCGGACCCAGCACTGGTGGTTGGTGATTTAGTGTACATTGCTGATCCGGACGCTCCACGCAACGTTTGGCCTAGGGACGATATATTTCGGTTGTTCCCTGGCAAGGATGGCAGGATACGAATGGTTGAGGTGAAAACGAAAACCGGCTTGTTGCGACGCTCTGCTGGATGCGTCGCGCGCATCCCAGTTTAAGAGTACTGAGTCAGCACTAGGGTGGGGAATGTGGCCGACGGACAGAATAAGGATTTAATTTATGTTTATTTTTATTGTTCTTTATGGTTATTCAATGTTTAGTGTCACGATTTTGGTATGTCAAAGTCAGTTTTGAGTTGTCTAATTTGTCTCAAAGGAAAAATATATGTTTTTATCAGTTTTTATCTAAAAGTGTAGTTTACTTCGTCTGCAAGCGCCACAACATGCTCGGATGAGTGCGTTTGAGATGAGTCTTGCTAAGCTGGGATGAGGCAAGAGAAACTAAATGCTGCTAATAGAGGACCGAACATATTTTGGATATTAACTACATAGGTAAACTACGTACAAATGAAAACTTAGGTCTAAAGAGCACTGGTCTGGTTTACATAACTATTAATTTCTGCTTACATACTTATGTAGGTATGTATAGGTCTCTACCATACCTTTTAAATAAAAATAAATTACAATAGAATAACAGATGCAAAAAAGACAAAAGAGTATATAAACTGCCATATAAAAATAGTATACGTTGCTATAACATAGACTATACTAATTGCATTAGCCCTTAATATAAACTTCATAAATAAAAACATTTTATACAAACGAACAACTATTTCGCAATGACGGCTTAGGCCTCTTATACTCCAATGGTCGACTGGTAGTTGCATCTCTTGGTCGTGATTGGAGCTGCAGTCGCGTTTGGTTGGTTGTCGGGCAATCCTATAATAATTTCAATAATTGTGAGATATTAACACCAAATAATATACACACACGTTCACCACACTTCACACACCTACACATACTAAACGCACAATCTCACATATTACATAAAGAAGAGCTATTATTTTGTATAGTAATAAAATATCATTATTTTTTTCCCTTTATATTATTTTATTTCGTTATAATTCTACTTCAGCCTTCAAGTGTGATGCGTACTCAAAATTTAATATTTATTGATTACCTAATTTTGGGAAGAAACTGTCTCTCAAAACACAGCTCACGCTAATTTGAGGGACGGAGCATTCCACCCATGACGTACTTTTGTTTACAAATAAACTAATTTTTTACTTTACTTTACTTTACTTTACCATCGATGCGGTTCATCAAGGACTTGATGCATTTCTTCTTGAAATGCCTCATGTAAACTAACTGCAATGTCAGCGTTAGGACAACGGTTAGGATTCCTATAACTATGTCATTTAACTGATGGGGCTGGCTTCTGACCCTCCAGCTCCTGCAGCATTCTGAGGAACGACGTTCTCTTCTTTTAGTTCCTTGGTTCGCGATCAATGCAAGAGTTCCCGTTGCACATCTCAGACCGTATTATAACTTTGCGCCTGCAACTGGATGAAAATAACTACCTAAATGTCATCAGTATATATGCTCCTACGCTAGACAAATCTGATAACAATAAGGAACAATTTTACGAGGAGTTGTCTCATTATATCGAGCACATACGTAGCAGGGAACAAATCTTTTTACTGGGGGACTTTAATGCCAAGGTAGGACAAGATTTTTCAGCCTGGCCTAAAGCAGACACGGAGAAGGCAGCATGAACGAAAACGGACACCTGCTACGCAATCTTTGTGCTCAGTCCGACTGGCGATCACGAACACTGTGTTCCGACTTCCCGCCAACCACAAGAACACGTGGACGTACTAAAGATCCCAGTACTGGAATCTCATAGACTATGCTATTGGGAGGCTAAAAAATGTTTCCCAAGCCCAAATAGAACACGTAATGCGCGGTGCACACTGCTGGACGGATCATCGGCTCGTGGTCGCAAAACTGCGTCTCCGCCTCCCTCTTCCTTGTAGATCCGTCAGTACTAAGCCACAAAGTGTAAACTTGGACGAGCTAAAGCATTTCGGACGAGGGAGAAGTATGCCGAAGCATTGGCTACCGCGCTGCCGCACACCGACACGGATGTCGGTGATGGTGATACTGACTGGGGGAATCTATCTACTCATATTTTTGGTATCGCCACAACTACCTGGGGTCTTAAAGTAACAACGAGGATTGGTTTGATGAGAGTGATAGAGCTGTTAAGAAGGCTATCGACAAACACTGGCGTCTCCTCAGACAGCACAGGAAAAACCAACATGGTATTACGGAGATCAGACAGAGTGACTTGGAGCTGCACAGGCTAACCCGGGAGGCTTTTTTCGTTACACGTAACTCTGAAAGCGAAAGAGGTTTATTAGTCGCCTAGTCATCAATTTAACCTACTTGCCTATTATTTCAACTGGCTTAAATAATTTATTCGCTCTCATAACGCAGCTGCTTTTTTGTTTTGTAACACCTTTTTTATTTGAAGTTTGTTAATTGTTGCAAACATATTTAATTACTTACTAAGTTATTTTATTAGATGCAAACACTTTTGCTTTTCAAGCTGTTAGTCATCTGGACAATAATAAGCCTTCTAGAATTTAATTGTAAGCTCCCGTAAGGACTCCAGTCCTGTAATTGACAGACTTCACCTAGAGTACTGAATATTTTATTCTGGGGGAACAAGATAATATTACCCATACTTATTATTACTATCTACCGCTCTGGGGCATTTCTGATGCAAAGGATCTCCCTGGCTGTGCAGAGGGAAAATGCTGCCAGCGTCATGGGGAACTTTGCCTCGGCAATGTCCCGGGGTGGTTTATTGTGGTAATTGTTTGTTTTTGTGTTTTATTTAGTTTTTATTTATGACTTATTAATTTTATTGTATCAAATATACATAAATACATCAGTTGAGATCCTTGCAACAAGCCCTATTATTTAACTAATTACACAATTCGCAATACAGTGTAAAATCTTAGAAAATATATCTTAACTGCTCCCCTATTATGTACCAAACCCCCCCAAAATGAATCTGATTTTCCAATTGTGCTCCACTAATGGATTTTCTCCTGTTATATTTATAAAATTCTTGCAACAAGCTCTTTCATTTGTCAAGTCACACGATATAGTATGTTTTTTTCATATCTTATTTGTCCCCCATTCTGCCCTATAGTTTCAGAGATAGGGGGGCAGGGGGGAAATGGTCGTCAATTTCTTAATATTTTTTTAACTGTATATTTCAGAACAAGCCCTTTAATTTGACATATCACACAATTAAAAAAAAAAATTTTTGCTACCTCCCAAAAGTGCCTACCAAATTCAAAATTATTTTGTTTTTACACGGTCGTGTTTGTCTCACAGAAACATGTACCAAATTTGTACATAATCGGTTCAGAATTTGGTCCTTTAAAATTTACACACCCAGGACAGATACACGAGAGATCCTATAATGGTTCTGTTTTTCTTTTTTATGGTACGAAATCCTAAAAAAACAAATTTGCCATCTTTGAGCCCCTCCTCCTCTAGGGCACACCTCAGAATATTAGTATGATTTTCACCTAACTAGTCTAAGCAAAGTTCCGAAATCAAACTTTCTACTTTCAACTTTTCCATCTACGCCACCCTTGTAAGCACTAATTTCCTAAAAGGTCATTTTCTTACTACATTTTTCAATGCTATTTGTTATGATACCTCTGTAAACTTAGCTCGATTTTATCAAGATCAAAATTTTGAAGGACGGTAGTCGCCTTTAGAGCTCATTTAAATGGATTGGAAAACGTGGAAAAATTAATGCAGTTATTTTTATATCTATCGGGATATGTAGATTATAGAGCGAAGTTTAAATACATGTATCCTCCCATTCCTCACCCAACTTTTTCCATCTCTTACCCATACTCTTCTCGTACAAATTAACATATTTTATAGAATTTAACTAGTATGTGGTGAACGATTAAACAACAAGGGACAACAATGACTCGAATGGGGTCTACCTCCGGTGGTATTCGTACTATTTCCGTGCCGTCAAATAGCCGGAAATAGACCCGGTTGACTTGCAAATCTGAGGGTCAGATTCACTTCTGTGTATATAGAAATGTCTTTTGGGTCAGACCTACAAAGGCTCTTGGGTCTTATTCAGATACAACCATTTGACAAAAGATTTAAGTCAAAGCGATGAGTTTGAGACCACGCATTATGTGAATATACTGCCGTTACAATGGTTCTCGTAGAAACAGATGTGGTTGTCGGGTGTCGACCTAGTTCGTTTCGTATTTGTTTATTTTTTTGGACAATCGGAAACGGGAAGTGTGATCATTGCAAATACTCGAGATTTTCGGCATGAAAAGATGATGTTAAATCCACAGGGATTCGGGGGCACGGGAGTGCCCCCGCCAAGTCTAGTAAAGGCACAACCGTACCATCCTTGCTTCAAAGCCATTCAGGGCATTTTGTCACTTTGTTGGGGATAAAGTTGGAAGCCTCAATTTTATTAAGCAAAAAGAACATTATATGAGAAGTTATATTCCCAAATAACGTTAAATCCCAGTAGATTAGAAACTACATCAATTCAAATTTCATTAATTTTGTCACTGACTAACACACTCACTCACTCACCGATCATCAAAATTCTAAGGTATTTTAGCAGACCCACGTTGAACACAACCTGTATTAAGCCTACAGTGCTACGGAAAACTCAAACATTTTGCAATTTCAGTCCCAATTTCTAAATATTTCACATGCAAATTTGACTTTGTAATCATATACAAATTGTGTGCAATTGCAAAGTTACTTATTTAGATCATCCTATTTTTCATCATTATATCAACAAAATAGCAAGATAAATTCAAAATTCAAAAACAGTTTATTTCCATAAGAAACACATAGGTAACATTTGGAGAATGTCAAATCTTAAACTAACACATGTATAAGGTACAGGGAATTATAGAACTCAATTTGAATTCCGTCACCTCAATGTTTTAGATGCTGGAGGCAAAGAGACGACTAGAAATCTCCAGCTTTATAAGTTATTTTTTACAGAATTGGAGCAAACACCTTCCCAAGCTTTCTTGTATTCTACATAATCTGATAATAACGTAAATGGTGGACTTCCACTCTATTTACCTTATTACGGTAGAATATACTGCGCTGCGAGACTAGCTTGCATTTTTTCACATGCTAGCATGGTTTTCATGGGATAAAACATTCAATTTGCCATTATTCATCTGCAATTCCCATTGTATAGCTAAGCCTAAACTTGTAAATTTATGCAAGTTGGCGCGGCCCGTGTCGACCGGTCTCCGTTTTGAAGACGTGATCCAAATCCGATTTCCGTCATTAGGGTCGTGGATGTCTTGCAGTTAGGACACTTGTCGGACCATTTGTCATCGTCCAAGATCTGCTTAAGTTATATCCTGTTAGTCACGGAATTCCGGCCCTAGCTTGCAATATTAAATAATGTGATATTAACGCGTACTTTGCACTCCAAAACCTCCAAAACTATTGATAGATTAATATTTGAAGTTATATACCGAAAAAGTACAGCAGACATCAAATTATATGCAGCAGGGCTATCATTATCGGTAGAGAGTGAGGCTTTAAACAGAAAGACCCGCTGTCTCCGAAGCTTTTCTGTGGATATTTACATATACTTAGTAGTCATTTTTTACCTCTTCCTAACGTTGTACCACTGTGGGAGAAAAAGGGCGAGAAACGCCCACAAATTGTTTTTTCGATCTCTTGTAAAAAACAATCAATCAATCAATAAATGTCTAAAACTCATACAAATATTACAATAACGATTATAATAAATATGCAGGAATAGATCACAAAATTACTAATATCGAGTTCAGTGTGAGGTTAGAAAAACGCCATGAACTCTTGTTGTAACGGCATTAAAGGCTAAGGTCGAGCCACCGCTATCAGTATATAGCGGTGGCCGGTGGTGGTCTCTAGTTCCTGTCTGTCAGTCTGTCTGTCCGAAGTTCTACTAGCATTGCTCGTATTCAAACCCGTTACCAAACTGTCTATACTATTCACTATTTCAGATAACAATTGCGTCACCTGTCCTGACGCCATCTCATTATTTAAACCACTTGTCTGTGAAAGTGAGTCGTCTTTTACAACCCGCCTAGGCCGGCCCATTATTTCCTGAACACTAAACCGTCAGCTCGTTCGAAGAATTGTGAAAACAATGCCCCTTTTTTTTGTTGTTGCTTATTTCTTACTTACAAAACTGAACTGTTTAAAATCGTTTCTACGTTGTGTTATTTTTAAAAGTAACGCGTTAGACCTTGATTCTTTTAGAATATCTAGGATATCCTTCGGTCTCGGCACCAAAAAATCTGTAACGGCATTAAAGGCTAAGGTCGAGCCACCGCTATCAGTAGCTATGATCATCTATTCTATCTACCCCAAAAACAGATGTCCCGATTCAACTGTAAAATTTGTAAGCTAAGAATGATAAGTCTGAATTTCTTGTTCGTTGAGAAGTTCGTTAAGCGTACAATAGTCGATCGGAAGATTGGTTCAGGAAGTTAGAGTTTTGAGTTAGACAGAGAAAGCATATATGGCCGCAAGCCGGAGCTTCCATCAGTTAGCGGTGTATTGCGCCAGATCGATCGTTGTTGTATTTTGTGTGATGGTACCATTTATTTTGTATATATGGGCGCTTGGAACTTCTTTTAGTAGTCGACCACAATTTATAATATTTGTTTGGGATATCGTATAGATATCCGTCGCAGTTTTACGACGTGAGTACTCAATGATATTTCATGTGCTCGCTAGTAGCGGCCTGTGGTGGTTCCAATTATATAATTAGTTCATGGCAATAACGATCCGAATAGACCGGTTTACACAATTGCGATTTGATTTTCCGAAATGGGTTTGAACTAGCGGTTACCTCAAAAGGTCCGTAACGTTTTGAAACCTTCAACTCTGCGCAATTTGAGCTGGATGTTATCGAAACGTAGTCATTAGCGCTTTAGGAGATCTAACCCTCACCATAGCGAAGTGCATAGTTCGGTAAATACCGATCTATGAATTCCACTGACCTCAGCACGTCCTCGACCGAGCCCAATCATATATATTTGACTCAGCCTACACATTAGACCTCCAGCGAAATTTACATTTAATTTAAAGATGCAACTTGAATCCAACCGACCCAAGGCAAAGCAAAACAATCTACCCGGTCCTAAACAATGAACTTTGGACTGTAATTTGATCTCTTCGCGCGTCCCTGACAACACTCAAATGTCAAAATATCAACAGGATAGGTTATCTATGTTGACACCGGTTTAACTTTGTTCTGAATTTGTTATTTCCAACCGCGGAACCTCATCGATCAAACAGTCTCCCTATGCCCTGCCGACCTAGGTTTAGCCGCAACTAAACTCCTGTCTAGCCTAGTCTAAAATCCTAGTGTTATACCACGTCCATTATCGACACCACTCGAAAATGGTTGAGTTTGATTTGAATGTGCTTGTATGTTTAATGACTGTGTGTGTGGGAATTTCAAAACTCCCTACTCGAAAGGAATGAGGAGAGGATTAGCCCGCGAATATCCTAAGAGCCAATCCAGGAACCCTATGGTGTAGGAAAAAGGAATTTAGGGTCGCTCCAAGCCCAGACTCAGACTCAGATCAATTACCTACAAGTTCTTATCTAACGACCCAAGGATAGTTTTGGAATTTGGGGTAGGTTGATTTAAAGGATAGGAACCGAGGTATATCTCGGCGCTTCAGACACTCACGAAAATCCACTGAAACACGCAATCACAATTCGTCCAGTTCAGATGCGTAAAACGGCAGACCAAAACTGTTTACAATAGCTGAAAGACGACTGTCACAGTAGCTTGACGCTTAGACTGAATGAATTCCCTCCCCGCAAAATCGAATTTAGAGACCCCACATGTCTGAAAAAATAAATGGCGTCCTTTGCGAACACGCGCTGCCCAAGCGAAAGCTTCTTATCACTAACTACACAGGGTCTAATTTCAACCATGCCATGCAGATCCGCCGTTCTACAAATTGTGTGTACGCATAGTTTCTAATCAACCATTGGCTATCACTCAAATCATTTGGTATCGCCGATACACAGAATTTGTCGATCGCTGGCTATAAAAGCGGTTTTGATTAATTAAGCCTTCCCGACCGCTAGCGCGCTAGACAAAGACCACTAGAATGATATTCAAACCCGTGGTATCAAACTCGCCAGATCATACCAAACAAACGCAATTGTATATTTGCAGTCAACATAATAGCTTTCTCCGTATCGTTCCATAATAACCTTCCATTATTTAGTTATTCATAATTTATTCAGCGCGCAGCCAAATCAGCTCTGATCCCTACACATTCCGCAGGAATGCGACAAAAAAAACCTGACCTGTAACCTTCCTCGAACCATCCCACGCGCTCGGCTCATTGTTTTTTGCTAACTTACCCTGAGCTACTCAAAAACCCAAACGTTAAATGAATCGACTCTTGTATCCAAATACAGCGCGGCGATGGGCTAGCCCTCTGTCACGCAAAATGAAGTATCAAATGTACTGACTCTCGTGTACCATTACATTGTCGTTTATGTAATCTTGAATATTGTAATATCCATTTTAATACAAAGTAGTAATACATGGTTTTTTAAATTGCTTAAATAGCGATTTCAAAAGCTCCAAATATCTTGTTGTAGTAGTGAATGCAATGACCCTTGAAAGAATTGCTAACTTTCGCGAGTCCTTCCTTTTATTATTCTTAGGCTATAATTACAGCTGTAGCTAATTTTGGAAAATCTTGTTAGGTTGTATACATACTTACATACCGTATATTTTCGAGAATAAATTTACTAGCTTCAGTTAGTATCCAAATTTATTTAAAATTTCTCCTTATCCTCCCTCCAGTCTCGGGATCCACAACGCACAACGCACATCGTTGCACATACGGGTATTAGGGCAATCTAGATGCTTTTTTTTAACTTATGAAGTCTTGCAGGCGTTCGTGCAAACTCAGTAAGAACATTTATTGACTAATATCTTAATTATTTATTACTACTAAAGATTCTTTTATGTTATTAGTGCAATTTCTCTGATAAACCGCAAAATTATTATTTATTACGATCTATTTAAAACATATTATTTTTCTATAAAAAAATATTGGTTTGATTTATTTTAATATTATTTAATTTTATTTAGGTAACAAACAGTCACTTATTTAAACAAGAATTGATAACTTTATTACGCTAATGTATATCCATGAATATGTTACCGGCAATCTGTATGATCCGGTTTTATATATAAACCCTAGGCAATATATATATAATGCTTAAATCGTGCAGGTAATATATGAAATATTATTTATTTTAGGGTGCTAATTAAACAGACTTTTTTATAGCATTATTTGCCTCTAAATATCTGCATTGCCTTCTAAATTACTAAGTCAGCCACAATTAACGAGCGTCTGAGTGATACTATCTTAGCCACTAGTTATCTTCTATGTAAGCCACTCTAAATACAACTCAGCATGGTGGTTATTTTTTAGCATCTTAATTTGTAACATGCATTCAAGCAGTAAACTTCTAAAATATATGACATGAAGGCAGTCTACTTGGACCTCTTTTTTTCTTACTTTATATAAACGACCTGCCGGAAGTTACTAATGAAAACTGCATTCTATTCGCTGATGATATTTCGATAAAAGTATCTCGCGTGATTACTGACGACATTTCACTTCATGAATCAGACATTAATGCAACTATTACCTCTTTAATTAATTGGTTAAATAATAATAATCTGCAGGTAAATTAATTTAAAACAATGTATATAAATTTTAATAACTTTGTTAAATATAATTGGAATATGACATTAAATATAAATCATAATGGACAAAGTCTATAGGAGGCTAATAGTGTGATATTTTTAGGTATTCTAATTGATCAACATTTGAATTGAAAATAACACATTAATCAAGTTTGTCCTAAGATAAACAGATTAGTTTTTGTGCTAAGACGTTTGCTCAAAACAGCCGAGAAAAAAACCTCACTGATTGCCTATCATGGCTATGTAGAATCCGTCATAAGATATGGTCTGATAATTTGGGGTAACGGAACAGAAATTACCAGATTATTAATTGCATCAAAAAAATGTGTGCGTGCTATTTGTGGTATGGCACCGTATGAGTCATATAAACAAACGTTTAAAAGATTAAACATATTACCAGTACCTGGTCTCTACATACTTGAAATCAGTAAATTCGTTAAAACAAATCCTGAGCTTCTTGTAAAAGCTCAAGACTATTACTCGAGGAACACTATAAACTCGAACAGGCTCGTTTTTAATCACACGCCAAGAATATCACTGTATTTAAAAAACTGTTCAGCAATGTGTGTAACTGTTTATAACAAAATCCCGGATAACATAAAAACATTGCCGTTCAATACTTTTAAACGTAAATTATACCATAGGCTTCTTCGACACCGTTATTACTCTGTTGACCAATTTATTAACTTTAAAAGTAAGGTGAAACCGGCCTTGGTTTTTGTTGTTCTTTATGTTTATCTTATGTTTAGGATGATTTTTTTGTGTTTTCATTGATTTTTCAATAACCACTATAGATTTCTTAATTTCAAAGATGGAGATGGTATTTTTATACCTAATTTTTAAAGCTGAAACCATATCAAATATTCTTTTAGATCTCTAGTTATAACTCGTTTTAGGTGAAAAATATATAATATATAGTTTTTTTCATATAGTTTCTATAGACATAGGAATGATGTTTTCAAACATAGTTATAAAAGAAATTCGATGTTATAACATATGTTTTTTTTTCGGGTTTTGGAAAGTGCCTTATTTATAAGTTATATCGCTTCAAATATGGACATTTGAAAATACTTTTCAACTTATGTACAATTGCTTCTGGTTTATCTGCCATGCAAAATCACGATAATTAAGAAGATAAGTAGGTATCAGACAGAAGCTCATTTTGGTGCCCAAGCCGGCCGACCTTGAAATACCCGTAACTATACCCTATCTTTAGCCTACAAGCTCGTGCTACCTTGTCCCTTTGAACTATGTATGATATGGACTAGTATTTGTGGCTGGATCCACAAATACTAGTTCGCTAAAAGATCAACATTGACTTCCGATGTGGGGTGTGTACATCGATAAACAGCGGAAGTGCTAGTGACGGTTCAGTATATTTTTTTGACCGTGGATTAACAAACATTGCGTTCTTCGATGGCGAGTATCTCTAAAACAGATCGATGCAGATCTAGCGTTGCTAAGTTATTAATAACTTTAGATCGAAGTATATCTGTTTACTTGGTTTGGAAGCGAATGCACACAGGAAATAAGGGGATCAACATTTATTCTTGGTTTATACTGGATCATGCAAAAAGAAGTTCAACATATATATACTAATAAATACTAACATGCATACTACTTAAAATTCTTATGAGACAGGTAATGCTTCTTCACGTGACTTTTAAATATATTGGGAGTAGGACTGTCCCTGATTGTGCAGGGGAGTGCATTATACAACCGAATCAAAGTCAAAGTCAAAGTCAAAGTACTTTATTACTGTAGATATTTACATATACTTAGCAAACGTCATTTTTTGCCTCTTCTCTACATTGGACCACTGTGGGAGACGAAGGGCGTAGAAACTCCCACAGATTGATTTTTAGATCTCTTTTAAAACTAGGTTGTGCTTAACTGATACAATTATGTTTTTATTTTATTTAATAAGCAGGCAATAGTAAATAATTACAAAATTATTAACAGCGAGGTCTGTGTGTTGAACTAGATTAACCCCATACAGTCCTGTCATTTGAGTAATCTCGAACATTGTAATATCCCTTTTTCGACAAAGTCGCTTTAACATGCTTTTTAAATTGCTCAAATGGCAATTTCAAAATCTCCAGAGGTATCTTATTATAGTAGAGAATGCACTGACCCTTGAAAGAATTGCTAACCTTCGCAAGTCTAAATCGGGGCGCACACAGTCTGTGATTATTTCTTAGGTTAACATTGCAGCTATCGCTAAGTTTGGTAAATGTTGTAAGGTTCTTGCGCACATACATTATATTTTCGAAAATAAATTGACCAGCTACAGTTAGTATGTCAATTTCATTAAAAAGCTCTCTTAAAGAGTCTGTTCGTTTTAAATTATAAATTGCTCGAATAGCTCTTTTCTGTAAAATAAAAATAAATTGAATATCCGCTGCTTTCCCCCACAACAAGATACCATAGGACATGACACTATGAAAGTAACTAAAATATACTAGCCTAGATGTAGCCACATCCGTGCTTTGCCTGATGTTCCTAACAGCGTAAGCCGCAGAACTTAATTTACCAGCTAATTTATCTATGTGGGGTCCCCACTGCAATTTGCTATCAATGGTTATTCCAAGAAACTTCGCATCGTTTACCAATTCTAACGTGCTGTTGTCTAACACTAAACTGGTCTCAACTTGCCTGACATTTGGAAGTGAGGATTTAATACACTTAGTTTTACCAACGTTTAACAATAAATTATTAACTGTGAACCAATTCAATGTTAAAGACAATAAACCATTAACATCATCAAAATCTCCTTTTTGTCTTTCGAATTGCCCGGAGTCTAAACCCGTGCTCATAAGACGCGGTGTTATGCTGTGGAGTTATGAGCATAGAAGAAGCGTGAGTACTACGAGGCCTGCTGGAAGAAAGAAATTGAAAAATGTTTGTTATATTTATTTTTATTACAGTGTTGGGTCATTTATAGTGTAGTTTGTCTCATTTATAAGTAAATTTCTCAATTCCCTCGTAAATAGTATCATATTTTCTATATTACGGATACCATCCGGCAGCTTGTTATAGATTATTGGCGCCATGCCATAGATATTATTTTTTAACAAAGCTGTCTTGTGTTGGGGCATACATATTCTAGATTTGTGCTGTTTATTTGTGTAGTTGGTAAAAAGATTCGTATTCATTTTGACAAAATTGGCTAGCTCGTAAATGTGTTCATTTATTCATATGTGCTCGTAAAAGTGTGAAGGAAACGTAAGAATATTTAGCCTCTTCAAATGAGACTTTCAGCTGTCCCTGCGATGAAGGCCAGACATAGAACTAATGCACTTTTTTGTGCTATAAGCACTTTTTCTTTGCCTACCCCGTTCCTCTAAAATATGGTAAATCGATATGTGGACTCTACATATCCATGATATGTTAATAGTGCTACGCCCATACAGTGTGTTTTTGAAAGTTTACACAATGCATACGAAAATTTACTTAGCTTTTTACATGCATTCTTGATATGTGTTTTCCATTTTAGATTGTTATGGATGTAGATTCCTAAAAGTTTTGTCACGTTTGTTGGCTCAACCTTTTCGAAAAGTTATAAGTGTCCATCCATATTATCAACTAATGTATTTTGGTTTATTTGGAAGATCATTATGTTAGTTCTGTCAATATTTATTACTTAATTATTATTGTTAAGCCCATGAATTATTTTATGTAGGGTAGTATTGATATCACTTGAAGTTAGTGCCGGTTCTGCAGTGTACATAATGATTTTATTAATTCATTATTTAAAATCTTATGGTACAGCATAAAAATATATATATAATTAATAATATAATCAAATAGTGACAATATTTAAGTTTTCATTTATTAATTTAAAGTTAAAATTTTGCATGAACGCCACCAATATTTCAGAAGGCAAAAAAACACTTTTGCCCTTGAATGTGGCACAAATTTTTTCCTAATTACTATGTATGAGGCATGGAGGATGTAAAAGAAATATACTTTGTCTATTTTAAGAAACTCTTGAATATTAAGAGTTAAACATGTCACTCACACCTACTCACTATTGAACATTCGTGACATTAAAAACAGTTCAGTATATTGATCAAAGATGGTCAAAAATAACTCATTCAAAAACTTAAGATAGATGCCTAAAGATAGATGATGCTGTTGTTAAATTCAACGCTAAGGTTGTTCAAGCTTTCGAAACATTCTTCACCAATGTACCCTCACTCACAACAAATCGTCTAAATTCATCTCCATGTGGAGCAGATACTTTATTAAAAAACAACACTAGCGTCACTTATGTAAATTTAAAATTTCATCATGTATTTCCCCAGGATATTGTCAAAACGTTTAGATTACTTAACTAAAAAAAATACTGAAGACCTGTGGGATATATCAGTCAAAGTCATTTCAGTATTTCTAGTCATTTCAGTTTAGTATTTCTAGTTACTTAGCTTATAAATCCAAAAAATGTGTTAACGATGAAGCAGACCTCATGAACAGCAGTAAACTGATACATCTGTTTAAGTCGGAAGATAATGCTGATCCTTCGAATTTCAGACCAATATCTCGTTTTCCAGCACTAAGTAAAATATTTGAAAAGATTATACTCAATAAAATGCTCTCATGCTTCAACCGTACAAAACAACTCCAAGCCAAACAATACGGTTTGAATAGGGGTAAATCGACTACAGATGCAGCTATTACCCTCATATCTCATATTTATTCTGCATGGGAAGCCGCACAGGATGCTATCGGATTTTTTTGCGATCTGTCGAAGTAACTTCATTGTGTTGATCATAATACGCTATTAATGAAATTAAATCATTACGAAGCTAGAAATAAAGCGTTGTATCAACTAAGATCATACTATAATATAATTCAAAAGGTAGAAGTCAACGGCGTTAACTCTGATGGACCGGGTGAAAAAATTGGCGTTTCACAAGGTTTCATATTAAGCACTTTCTTATTCCTGGAATATATTAACGATCTGCCTTTCATGGTAGAGAAATTGACTAGCATAGTGTTGTTTGCTGATATTACTTCAATGGTCTTCAAAATGGAAATAAAAAAAGAAGAGTTTGATGATGTAAATTATGTCTTTAACCTTGAATTTGTTCACAGTTAATAATTTAAACCACACCAAGTGTATAAAATTCTCTCGGAACTTGCCTAGCATTCCGAAAAATGTCAGGTAAGTTGAGACCAGCTTAGTGTTAGACAGCAACACGTTAGCATTAGCAGTATATTTTAGTTACTTTCATAGTATTACCAAAAATTTTTTTGGTAATCATTATATTTGTTGCCATTATTTCTTAGGTAAACATTACAGCTATTGCTAAGTTAGGAAAATAATGTAAGGTTATTGCGTACATATATTTTTGAAAATAAATTGACTACCTACAGTTAGTATGTCAATTTATTTAAAAAGCTCTCTTAAGGAGTCTGTTCGTTTTACACTCGTAATCATGGGTATTCATCCAGATATTTTATATATAAATAAGTTTTAAGACATGTAAGTTCAGCGTAACTACTTAGGTCACTAGATTGATAATGTAGCGTGTGTGTAGGTTTGATTCTGACAGATTTAAGGCCATCCACAGGCATTCTACAGCAAAGTCAACTTCACTCTAAACAGGGGCGATGAGCGTCCCTGAATGTTGCGACCAGGGTCTGTACTACAATGTCAAATCAATCCGAATTGAACAAATCCATCTTTCAATCGGGGCATGCAAGTAGTTATCTCATAGTGGTATCTTGTTGTGGGGGAAAGCAGCGGATATTCAAACAATTTTTATTTTACAGAAAAAAGCTATTCGAGCAATTTATAATTAAAAACAGACTCCTTAAGAGAGCTTTTTAAATAAATTGACATACTAACTGTAGCTAGAGCTAGTCAACTTATTTTCGAATAAATAATGTATGTACGCAATAACCTTACATTATTTTCCTAACTTAGCAATAGCTGTAATGTTTACCTAAGAAATAATGGCAACAAATATAATGATTACCAAAATATTTTTTTCCTACCCAAAATGGGGATCACCAAAAGTTGCAGAAAATATCAGCGCAAAATAATGCGGTAACTTAGGTGAAGGGAGGAAGGAAGCAAAACGAATCCCCCTATATCCTTCGTTGAAAATGTAAGAACAACAAAATATACTTAAAACATAAACTTGTACATAAAACATAAAAAGAAGTTTGGTGATCATATAGACAAACATAATTTGGTGGTCGTTTATTAATTCTGGCGGTCATTTCTAATTTATTTGTAGTAAAATAGGTGCGTTTTTGGTGAGAGTTTAAACATAAGCCAGAAATAATCACAGACTAGTTGCGTTCCGGTTTAGACTCGCGAAGGTTAGCAATTCTTTCAAGTGTCAGTGCATTCTCTACTACAACTACGTCGGGATATTTTGAAACTGCGATTTGAGCAATTTGAAAAGTATGTTAAGGCGACTTTAATGAAAAAGGGATATTACAATGTTCAAGATTACTCAAATGAAGGGACTGTATGGGGTTAATCTAGCTCAACACGGACCTTGCTGTTAATAGTTTTGCAATTATTTAGTCCTGCTTATTAATCATAATAATTAATATTTTAAGTAATATTTGTATCACTAAGCATAACCAATTTTTTAAAGAGATCTAAAAATCAATCTGTGGGAGTTTCTACGCTCTTCCTCTCCCACAGTGGTCCAATGTAGAGAAGAGGCAAAAATCATGTTTGCTAATTATATGTAAATAACTATAGTAATAAAGAAATAAAGAACTTCGACTTTGACTTTGACTTATCGTTTTAACTGCCAACTGATTTATTGACAGACAAGGATAACTACTGATATTTGAAAATTTGACAGGAGATAGCCAACACAGAATATTAAAACAATATTACCTACATCGTTGCGTGAGCCGGACCTGTTACTTACCTAAACTCTGTTCCATAATTAGCTGCAAAAAATAAAAAAGCAGTGATACCGTAGTAAAATTTGTAGTTACACTCGATAGTATATTTTTTATTGTTAATAAAAGACTCGTGTCACCAAAAACCATATATATGCCAAAGATAACAACATTTTATAACTTATACGAGAAAAGGATTAAATAAAATACCATCGTAGCCAATACAATTTTTGCCCGAAAGTTAAATGGTATTGATTGGTTTTTACGTGTTGATAACACTGTGGTGTTCTGTGGCCGCGGCCAAACTGAACGGTACGGTTGCATGCGATTTTCTCATTTTGGTGTCGATTTCTCTTAATAGTACACTGCGACGATTTATGTGGAGTCTTCACATATGTCCTCTTCATCATCATCATCATTGTCATCGTCATCGTCACTTCCATGTTGGACATTTATTATAAAATGTTCTGTTTTTTCGTCCATAAGATGTTCGGTCGAGTTTCATCATTTTGTCCTCTACTTTTATTATGTGTACACAACGTCTCCAATTTTCTGGTGTGACCTGAAAAACAAAATATAAATGTATGATTGAATTGGTCGTCCTTGATTGTTATTTATAACTTTTATGAACTTCATATTTATTACCTCATTAAGGCGTCATTAAGAAGCCTCTTTACATCGGCCATTTTAAAGGTCTTGCAATATATCCTTTTACTTGTGCCCATATAAGCTCTATAGGTTTTAGCTCCCAGTGATATGGTAGCAATCTCAGCAAAGTGATCCCATATTGGGACGCCATTTTGTCCACTGCATAGCTAAAATAAAATATTTGTGTAGATGGAATACCTGCAATCTACATGTTAAAGTCAGATAAATAAGCGTATGAATTACTAGTTGCTCAAACTTTACCTTTTGTAAGAGTCTTTTTTATGTTTACTATGGCAATCAGCTGTGCTCGTTCCATATTTTATTCAAATGGTATATCTTTGCTGCTTAGCCATTCCTGAATTCTTGCTTTGGTCCATGAAGTCGTAGGCGCAGGGTTTTCTGTCTTGTGTCTTATATTGTTGTCAATAACGAGTACCGAACTGGGTTTCAACTTAGGTAGCATTTGCTCAAACCATTTTCGAAACATTCAGAGTTCATTTCTTTGTGATAGTCGCCTAACCCTTTATGTGCCTCGAAGAGTAATAAGGCCGGCTTCAACGAACCCTTCAGTGCTGCCCATGTGACTTGCAATCAAACGCCTACCTTTACCTGAAGGTTCCTTCATGCCCGTTGTAAGGCCATCCATAAACGCTTGGCGTGACGTTTCCAGTTTAGTGTCAGTCCACACTTTAGAAACAGTGTGCCAATCGTTAACCCGTGTTTTGTCTTGGTAATAAATGAATTTACCTTCTCTCCGGTACTGTTTAATTGTTTGTAAATATCGATGGCGCCACATGGTTATATCTTGCTTTTTTTCTGCTTTTTCTGTTTTTTTCTCAAATATTTAAAACTGCGGGTGTGAAATTAGGGTCATCATTGATTTCTCTTGCTATTTTTGATAGAGTGGGAGCTTCTTGTCAGTAAAAGAACTGATGATTTTTTCTTCTAATTTCTGTGAAAGTGAATTCATCAAACTTGTCGTTAAAAGTAAGCTTAGGTCCTATTTTTTTATCGAAATGAATTTAATTGGTACTCTTTTGTAATGTTGTACACGCTTCTAATTGGCACTGCAGTAATGGCAGAGGTTTTGTGACTACACTCTGTTTTCGTAGTTTTTGTTCCTCCAATCCATGATCTTACAACATGTTTATAAACGTTAATTACCATACATTTATCATTCGGCGTCAATGCTTTCCGTATTCTTTTTTTCGTAGGAGACGAAAAGTCACTGTTCCTAACAGGTCGAGCAGCAATATTAGAAGGTCCAGGGTCAGAAGCAGTCATAATTGTCGAAGGATCAGGATCAACATCACTCGTACTTGCCAAACACACAGTCTTCGAACGTACATTAGTGGGTTCTGGATCGGTATCCATTGTGACAAAGCCGAAGTATACAGGTAAAGAGATATCGAAGTCCAGTAAAACGAAAGCGAAGGTCACTTATGTAGATTAGCAAGTCAGTGCGGAAAACAAGTCAAAGTCGTTGCAATTCAATTTAATTGTTATGTCAAAACGTGTACTTACGAAAACTTTTATGAGGCGAATGAGTATACAATATCCAGCCAGATATCAAATAATGAAACTTTTTGTAAGTATAATGAAACTTTTAGTAAGTATATACTTACTTACACTACTTTTACTACTTTCTACAAGAGTCACGTGTGAGTGTCGCCGTCCACTAAGCAAACTTACATGTTTTGGTCCTTCGAGCCGGATTTTTGGGTTCCCACAAGTAAGTGACTCATTGTTCCTTTGGTGCTCCATCGATAGCGAATCGGTCCAGTCGGCTTCCACAAGCGATCTAACCGACCTGGATTTGAGACGTCGCATATACCGGTGGTGGGATTAGAGAGCATTGAGACCCACGTCTGCGAATCCAAGAATTCAACTACCACCTTTAAAGCTACCTGTGGATATACTATATATACTACCACTGTTCGATTCCAAATCGATATTCGATCGATGGTTTCGGAACGGCCATTTTGAATTTGACGTTGCTGCCAACCTGGCAGTTTTTGACAACTGACAGACGAAAGCCCTCGCAAAAACGCGTTTCGGATAGGGTATTGAAATTAAATCGCAGTCCATCTGGAATGTATTCGAGGTTCCCTCAGGATTGTCTATATAGCTGAGTGTGTTGTGGTTCCCCGAACCAGATAAAGTTCGCATTTACGTGGCCGATTGGTTTTTTACCACGTAACATAACCTGTGTTGGAACACTGTGCTGATCGAGGCTGGCCCGCCAGTCACACAGGAGGTTGGCTGAAGAACCTGTCTACCAAGAAGAGCCTAGGGTGCACCCGGGCCTTGCAGAGAGACAGGAGGTTGACGGGACCGAAGCACAGACCAGGTTAGATCGAACCCAATCATTTTAGCTCGGTGAATCGCCGACGTTCACACTTCTTGGCAACTGATCGCTACGATACCTCGTAGCTGATGGGCCCCTACGAGGTCATTAGGTGCCGAGAAGCCTGAACATTTTGGTAGCAGAGCGTGGTTTCCTGAGATTTGCAGCCGTCAAGGGCTCCAGGAAGACACGATTTGAGACTATCAATCTGTAGGTATAGGCGGTTATAAGATAACTTGGTTGTGTTCCTATATCCACATAGATTGGTAGTATTGTAAGCTATCGGTCTATTGCTGGTAGTAGACAGACAGATATTGAGTTGAAATTTGCATTGAAGTATTGTACCAGTTAGTCAATCTATTAGTGGTCTAGTAATGCTAATGAATGTTTTGGTTAACATAGGTAGTTACATCTATTGATAGCAGGCTATTACATTGTTTTCAGTTATAGCAATTTATAACTTGAACTAATATTGACTATCTGTGTGTGTTGTAGTGATAAAGGGAAACTAAATTGTTATTTACAGAATTTATATAGATATAAAACTCGGTTCCTATTGTTTAAGGAAAACAACATTGTTTAAGTTATAGTTTAGGGTTCCCTCGTTTGGGTTATAGACTGGAGGGTCCAATAAAATTGAGTTACTGCAAATTGTGAGTAAGTATCGTTCCGATCATGTCGTTATCTGAAATACAGAAGGGTGTTTCTAAGGAACTCAGATGGTTTTCCTCCGCACACGGTCTGATAGACCGTTTAGATAGGCATGATGTGGTATTGGAGCGGTCCATGGACGTTAAGGAACGTTACAATAGGGTGCTCGAATTGTCCGTGCAGGCGGAATCAGTTGATGGTTGCGCACCTGACAGGCTGTCACGGTTGCTAGGGGATGTCGACCAATGTATGGAGATGGCAGCTGCTATCACGCAGAAGGCTGCGGACATACGTAGACAGCGCGAGTCCAGCCATGGTGGTGACATTGAAGCACCTCTGCCGCTTCAGGGTTCAGGGTCCAGGTTACCGGCCATAACTATGCCTACTTTTGACGGAGTGTCCGGTGAATGGATGAGCTTCATCAATCTGTTCGACAGTTTGGTGCACATGCGATCGGACATTACCAAGTCTGTCAAGATGGCTCAGCTGGTGGCAGCATTGAGGGGTGAGCCTAGGGAGCTGGTCGCTCATTTGACAGTTACGGAGGGTAACTATGAAACGGCCAGACAATTGTTGGTCAGACGTTACCATAACAAACGGAGGTTGGCCGATGCCCAACTGAACCGTTTGTTTAGTATCCCGGTTGTGAACAAGGTCTGGGCCATACAGACGGAGGTTTTGAACCCGTTGTTGTCCGTCACCAAGGCTCTAGAGAATCTTGGACTTCCGGTTGGTGAATGGTCGTACCTACTGCTGTACATTGTACTTTCCCGCCTACCCGCTGACGTGCAGACTCGTTTCGAACAGTCTCACGGGAGGTCGGCCGAGGACCTGCCCGCCTTCTCCGACTTGGTCGGATTCTTGGAAGAGGAGGCTCGACGGGCAGAGACAGGAGGTTGACGGGACCGAAGCACAGACCAGGTTAGATCGAACCCAATCATTTTAGCTTGGTGAATCGCCGACGTTCACACTTCTTGGCAACTGATCGCTACGCTACCTCGTAGCTGATGGGCCCCTACGAGGTCATTAGGTGCCGAGAAGCCTGAACACTTTGGTAGCAGAGCGTGGTTTTAGAAACACCGAAGGCCTGGACGAAGCGGTCAGTACTGTCAACGATTGCGAGAACGTTCGACCCGAATGGATGGATTTCTCCAGTCACCTTTGCTCTCAAATGTTTTATGCAAAGGCTATGGGCGGCTCAGTTGACCTGGGACACCCACCTCTCAGGTGATTTGTTGACTGATTGGACGCGAATGTTCACCTCGCTATCGGACATAAATAATGTATCGCTGCCGAGGAAATTGGTCCCTGCTGGGGATTACAGGGCAACCCTTCACGGGTTTTGTGATGCCTCTGAACGAGCGT
Organism: Argyresthia goedartella; assembly: GCA_949825045.1. Lineage (NCBI taxonomy): Eukaryota > Metazoa > Arthropoda > Insecta > Lepidoptera > Argyresthiidae > Argyresthia > Argyresthia goedartella. Next base: position 3,998,545 of record OX463815.1, read on the forward strand.
TTGCGGCAGCGGTTTATTTGCGAACCGTCACCTCCACCGGGGAGGTCGACGTGCGTTTGGTTTTGGCAAAAAGCAAGGTAGCGCCTATTCGGACAAGGATGACGATTCCAAAACTGGAACTGTCCGGGGCTGCTCTTTTGACCAAACTTTTGAATCACACTCTAACAGTGTTGCATGGGTCAGTAGTTTTGGAGGATACGGTGTACGCGTGGACGGACAGCCAGATTGTTTTGTGCTGGCTGAAGGCTTCGGTCCATAACTTAGAGGTTTTTGTTGCGAACCGTGTCTCCCAGATTGTGTCGTCTGAGGTCCCACTGACCTGGAGACATGTACCAGGAGAATTGAACCCGTCTGATTGTGCATCCAGGGGATGTCGGGCTCCTGAACTCGTTAGACACCATTTGTGGTGGGGACCACCCTGGCTTGCCAGGAGAGAATCGGACTGGCCACACAGCCATGTAGTAGTATCTTCGGATCATGGCCCCAGAGCGGCCGTGCATGTTACCCAGAAGGCTGAGGACCCTGACGCCGGGTTTCTGCTGGACCGGTATAGCTCACTTGACAAGTTGATAAACGTGTCCACTTGGATTAGGAGATTCGCTCGAAATTGTCGTACTCCTCGCGATCAGCGAACGTTGAACCCTATTCTGACTCCGGCAGAGCGAAACGAGTCGTTACTGAATTTGGTCCGGTTGGTACAGTCCTCGAAGTTTGGGGCAGAATTGGAGATTATACGAAGTGGACGTTCGAAATTGAAGGGAGCCGTCGCGCGTCTCAACCCTTTTGTTGATTCGACCGGGTTACTTCGGGTAGGAGGAAGATTGCGCAATGCGAATCTATCGTATTCGGCTCGTCACCCACTTCTGCTCCCCAAGGGGGGACAGTTAGTTGAATAGCTGGTGACTGATCGTCATATTAAAAACGCGCATGCCGGCTGTAACGCGTTGTTGGCCACGCTCCAGCGGGAGTTTTGGATCTTATCTGCCCGCCGTGTCATACGGAACATCGTGTTTCGGTGCATGCCTTGTTATCGACTTAAGGCTGCCACGATGCAACCTCTCATGGGAGACTTGCCCCCTGATCGTGTGAATGAGGTCAGACCGTTTTCAGGTGTTGGTATGGATTTTGCCGGACCGTTTATGGTGAAGAGTTCACGATTGCGTACCGCTAAGCAATACGAGGCGTACCTATGTGTGTTTGTTTGTTTATCCACCAAGGCGGTACATCTCGAGCTCGTTGCTGATCTCTCGACAGAGGCTTTCATTGCTTGTTTGGATAGGTTTGTTTCTCGAAGGGGACTTCCAACTTTGATCCGCTCTGATAACGGCACTAACTACGTCGCTGCGGACCGATACTTACGAGAGATAGTCAACTTTTTGAATGTAAATAAAGTGGATATTTTAACGGCCCTCTCCCGTCGGGGTATACAGTGGACCTTCAGCCCACCGAGTTGCCCCCCTGGGGTGGGATTTTTGAGGCCGTAGTTAAGTCAGCTAAGACGCACTTGGGGCGTATAGTAGGTCAGACCGCGCTGACTTTTGAGGAGCTCGCGACATTGTTTTGTAAGATCGAGGCCGTTCTCAATTCGCGACCGTTGTGTCCGCTCAGCTCGGATCCAAATGACCTGGAGGCTCTGACCCCAGGCCATTTCTTGATAGGACAGCCACTTAACGCGTTGCCCGAGCACCCCTTCGAGGGAGTGAAATTGTATCGGTTGTCAAGGTATCAGATGTTGCAGCAGTTTACTCAGAATTTCTGGAAGCGTTGGTCGCTCGAGTATCTGCATATCTTACAACAGTGCCTTAAGTGGACTGACAAAACCAGCCCCCCTAGTGTTGGTGACCTCGTTCTGGTTAAGGATGCTAACCTACCGCCACTACGTTGGCGCAGGGGGCGCATTGTTAACTTGTTCCCTGGCAAGGACGGGACCCCCCGGTCTGCGGAGGTTCTAGTAGGAGGCTCGGTTCTAAAACGAGCGGTAGCAACGTTGTCTCGGCTGCCCGTAGATTAGGGGACAGGTGGGTGCCTGTCCGGGCGGGTGATTGTTCGATTCCAAATCGATATTCGATCGATGGTTTCGGAACGGCCATTTTGAATTTGACGTTGCTGCCAACCTGGCAGTTTTTGACAACTGACAGACGAAAGCCCTCGCAAAAACGCGTTTTGGATAGGGTATTGAAATTAAATCGCAGTCCATCTGGAATGTATTCGAGGTTCCCTCAGGATTGTCTATATAGCTGAGTGTGTTGTGGTTCCCCGAACCAGATAAAGTTCGCATTTACGTGGCCGATTGGTTTTTTACCACGTAACATAACCTGTGTTGGAACACTGTGCTGATCGAGGCTGGCCCGCCAGTCACACAGGAGGTTGGCTGAAGAACCTGTCTACCAAGAAGAGCCTAGGGTGCACCCGGGCCTTGCAGAGAGACAGGAGGTTGACGGGACCGAAGCACAGACCAGGTTAGATCGAACCCAATCATTTTAGCTCGGTGAATCGCCGACGTTCACACTTCTTGGCAACTGATCGCTATGCTACCTCGTAGCTGATGGGCCCCTACGAGGTCATTAGGTGCCGAGAAGCCTGAACAACCACGCTCAACTGTTATCGGCCAATAGCAGTACTTTGCCGTCTACTACGCAAAATACTGGTCGAGGGAAGCTGTCGCCGTCTACTACGTGCCAGCAACGATACTTTGCCGTCTACTACGCACCTGACTGAGACTGCCGCCGTCTACTACGTGCTAGCACCGAAGAATTAACTACTCAAGATGGCTACTGAACTTCAAACACAATCCGAAGTATTTGAGAACATCAAATCGATTTGCGCCAACTATAAAAAGGACAGTGCGTCGAGAAAAACCCCAAACTACCTAACTAATAGATGAGCCTCTCTAGAAAACCTGTGGCATGACTTTGACGAACGGAAAAGTAAAATCTTGCTACTGGAAGACAAATCTTATCAATACTTCGTGGAAGATATCTACGCAAGAACCAAGATCATTTACAATGATCTCAAAGGTGACATCATACTCCGTTTACAATCAACACTGTCAGATACCCCTGTAATGGGTATGGATAAACTTGAAGTCCCTACCGGCCGACAATCGACAAGTCGTCCTGGTTCTGCACCACCAACCCCACTAGCACAAAGATGAAAAGTTCTTCGAATTACTTGCCAAGCAGCACCGCAACTTCAAGGCCATACTCAAAGCATTCTCCAAGATCAACATGGATGAGTTATCAGACAAGTGGGAGATAGAAGAACACCTTACTCTGCTCAAGGGAAAATGGGCTGATATCGACAAGCTACACTGGGAGATCGAGGAGGTCTACAGGGACCCTTCATACTTCGAAAACTTCGATGCTGTAGAGACGCGTTATGAGGGAATAAAAATGGAACTCATAAGCAAGATCAGCTCAAATAGACACTTTCAACAGTCAGCTCCTAAGATCAATGTCCCCGAGTTCTTCAGAGACTACTCGCAGTGGATCTCATTCAAGGATCTCTTCCTGGAAATTGTGGACAAAAATCCTTCACTCTCCAGTGCTCAAAAAATGCATTTGCACTTGAAGGCGATTGTCTCGGCTGCCCGTAGATTAGGGGACAGGTGGGTGCCTGTCCGGGCGGGTGATTGTTCGATTCCAAATCGATATTCGATCGATGGTTTCGGAACGGCCATTTTGAATTTGACGTTGCTGCCAACCTGGCAGTTTTTGACAACTGACAGACGAAAGCCCTCGCAAAAACGCGTTTTGGATAGGGTATTGAAATTAAATCGCAGTCCATCTGGAATGTATTCGAGGTTCCCTCAGGATTGTCTATATAGCTGAGTGTGTTGTGGTTCCCCGAACCAGATAAAGTTCGCATTTACGTGGCCGATTGGTTTTTTACCACGTAACATAACCTGTGTTGGAACACTGTGCTGATCGAGGCTGGCCCGCCAGTCACACAGGAGGTTGGCTGAAGAACCTGTCTACCAAGAAGAGCCTAGGGTGCACCCGGGCCTTGCAGAGAGACAGGAGGTTGACGGGACCGAAGCACAGACCAGGTTAGATCGAACCCAATCATTTTAGCTCGGTGAATCGCCAACGTTCACACTTCTTGGCAACTGATCGCTACGCTACCTCGTAGCTGATGGGCCCCTACGAGGTCATTAGGTGCCGAGAAGCCTGAACAACCACGCTCAACTGTTATCGGCCAATAGCAGTACTTTGCCGTCTACTACGCAAAATACTGGTCGAGGGAAGCTGTCGCCGTCTACTACGTGCCAGCAACGATACTTTGCCGTCTACTACGCACCTGACTGAGACTGCCGCCGTCTACTACGTGCTAGCACCGAAGAATTAACTACTCAAGATGGCTACTGAACTTCAAACACAATCCGAAGTATTTGAGAACATCAAATCGATTTGCGCCAACTATAAAAAGGACAGTGCGTCGAGAAAAACCCCAAACTACCTAACTAATAGATGAGCCTCTCTAGAAAACCTGTGGCGTGACTTTGACGAACGGAACAGTAAAATCTTGCTACTGGAAGACAAATCTTATCAATACTTCGTGGAAGATATCTACGCAAGAACCAAGATCATTTACAATGATCTCAAAGGTGACATCATACTCCGTTTACAATCAACACTGTCAGATACCCCTGTAATGGGTATGGATAAACTTGAAGTCCCTACCGGCCGACAATCGACAAGTCGTCCTGGTTCTGCACCACCAACCCCACTAGCACAAAGATGAAAAGTTCTTCGAATTACTTGCCAAGCAGCACCGCAACTTCAAGGCCATACTCAAAGCATTCTCCAAGATCAACATGGATGAGTTATCAGACAAGTGGGAGATAGAAGAACACCTTACTCTGCTCAAGGGAAAATGGGCTGATATCGACTAGCTACACTGGGAGATCGAGGAGGTCTACAGGGACCCTTCATACTTCGAAAACTTCGATGCTGTAGAGACGCGTTATGAGGGAATAAAAATGGAACTCATAAGCAAGATCAGCTCAAATAGACACTTTCAACAGTCAGCTCCTAAGATCAATGTCCCCGAGTTCTTCAGAGACTACTCGCAGTGGATCTCATTCAAGGATCTCTTCCTGGAAATTGTGGACAAAAATCCTTCACTCTCCAGTGCTCAAAAAATGCATTTGCACTTGAAGGCGAAATTGCGAGGCGAAGCGGAACGATTAGTCCAACATCTCCACATCAATTCAAGCAACTACGAGTTCTGTTGGGAGTTTCTCCCCCATATAGATATGATAATCGAAGACTTCTATTCACTACTTACGTAAATTCGATGATCAATCTGCCTACTATTTCTCAAGCCAACTGTTATAACTTGAAGAAAATGCATGACGTCATCGTAGAATGTTTAAACGGACTCGAGAACATCGGCATAGATACAGTTCCTTGGAGTCCCATTATGGCGCATTTCATGTCTCTGAAACTTGACACCAATACTTATGCGGAATATACCAAAGAACTTCAGCAGCCTCGGGTAATACCAAACATTGAGGAATTCAACCACTTTCTGGAAAATAAATTTTTGGCATTGGCATCATTGCGAAATCGACAAAAGGGACCAACGACACAAAACCAAACTGCATACAATCAAAGGTTCAAGCATCGTCACAATGGAAGCCGGCTGCATACTACAGATAAATCATCCCGTTATCTACTCCCAAAACGAGTACAACAACAGCATGATTATGGATCCTGGTTTCTTGTTACCAACAATGAATCTTAATAGCTCAATAAACGCTATAGTGGGAGTTAAACTTCGAGGAAATGTTTCACATTTCTATGAACCCGATACATCATATATGGCAGAGATAAGAAACAAGATTGAGCTTCAGAAGAGAAATGAAGATGCTCCACTAGCAAGAGCATCTGGGAATGACAGTGTTCACTACACCATAATATACTCGATCATGAGCTTGAGTGCTACTGCGCTCGTTATCTATGCGCTCGTGAGGAACTGCTGCTGCCGCTACTGCGCCGCCACAGCCCGCGAGCCCGCCGCCAAAGCCCGCGCGCCCGCCGCCCCCCGCCCGAGACCGAGTGACGCGTTCGAGATGCGACAAATGAAAGAAGTTACTACCGGAAACGACAATATTTCTTTCAATTTTGATTAAGGATAAAGTTACATTACTATTTACTATTTTAAACTTTGTTATTTAAGCTAAATTATATTGCAATTTATTTACATACCTACTTTATTAAGTGAATTTTAACTATGTTAATTAAGTGTCCTTTATTAGGCTGGGAAGATGTACGATCTCACATAGTACATTTTGCTTAGCGCGCAACCTAGTTGTAATAAAACTAATGTTATTTTATTTAGGAAGGCAGTGTTGTACGAGACTCGCTCAATATACATCTATACTTACTCTACTTTTACTACTTCCTACAAGAGTCACGTGTGAGTGTCGCCGTCCACTAAGCACACTCTACACCATTTACTCAATGCTTACATACAAAAAATAGGCTGGTTGCAGGTGCGCTAAAGAAAAAAAATTACGCTGCCTTTATAATATCACTATATTATATAATAAAAACTTTATAAAATAAATAGGTATGTTAACTTTCCGTGTGTTTTATAACTGCAAGCGGATATTTACAAGCTTGACATTACTTAATAATGAAAATATGTGTCTGTAAACCCTCATACTGAGGAGGATATTTGTGTTTATATTTGAATAATATAAAAGCATATTTTATAAGGTTGACCGGTTGAAAAATATCATTTTCTGTGCGGAATCTAACTAGCAATTTTTATATTATTTAAACGTTGTCGTAATTCGATCGGACTGGTATAAATATCAAATGTTTTATTTTTTGTTGGTAACACTCAAACGCTACATTTTCAAGAATGCCAACATGGAAATTATGTTTCTTTAAGGTCGAACGACGAGATAAGGACTACTTCAATACTCGCATCATTAAGGAGCACACTTTTGTACCAATTTGATAGGGGAGACTAATAATTATAGGTGTCCAAACTAACCATAAAAATCACTTTGGTAATGTTTGTAGCCTGCGGAATCGGCAGTTGTTGCTGTGAAAATAATATTACGTTTATACAGTGGCGTTTGTATCGACCATTTAATTTCGATACAAACGTCGCTTCGCTTCGAGTTTATTGGGGTTAATCTGGCTCAACACAGCCCTTGCTGTTAATAATTTTGTAATAATTTATTCCTGCTTATTAATCATAACAATTAAATTTTTCATATTTGTATTAGTTAAGCTCAACCTATTTTTAAAAGAGATCTAAAAATTAATCTGTGTGAGTTTCTACGCCCTTCTCCTCCCACAGTGGTCCAATGTAGAGAAGAGGCAAAAAATGACGTTTGCTAAGTATATGTAAATATCTACAGTAATAAAGTACTTTGACTTTGATTGAGATTTGTCCTGCTTACTCTCGGCAGCAGCTGCACAATGCCATGATCTAGGATCGCTATTATCAAGTCTTGATTACGAGTAATAAGACATCCAGATCGACTCTCGATCTCCAGCCGATGATAATGTTCAGCATAGTTCTTATTAATTTGCCTTCTTAGCGATATACTCAGCAAGTACATTCATGGATAACCTTGTGTCGAGATGAACGCCGAGGTATCGCTCACTCTTCTTGTATTCATCAGTCTGGTCTCTCAATCGCACGTGTGGACAATAGCCTCGCGGATTGGCTGATGTTTTTTCTGCTTCATTGTAAACATGACGTTGTCAGTCTTGACTAGGTTACAGCGCAAGCCCCAATCCTCCGAATGCCCAATGGGCCCGAATCTCTCCCGGATCTCTCTAGCAGTAAGGTTTATCGCCGTTAAGTTTGTAAATGAGCACCTTGTGGTTGATCAAATCAAATGCCTTACTTAGGTCGGTGGAAATCATCGCAACGCTGTTGCCATCCTCAAGTTCTCTGGTAATCTGCGAGACTGCGGAGGATCTGCATTCCTGTTCCCCTTTTACATGTAAAGCCATACTGGTATTCAGGAATAAGATGGCTGGTCTCTCTTAATACGATCTCATACATTAACCGTTCAAAGATTTTGCTCATGGTTTTGAGGAACGTGATGGGTCTATATGATGAAGCTAATCGTGAGAACTCGCCGGATTTGTGCAGGAAGATAAATTCATCAAGCTTCCATCGCTGCGGGTAGTAACCTGTCGAAAGAACATAGTTAATGATATGCGTCAGTTTAAAACACAGACAGGGCCCGGCTGATTTGAGTGCTAGCCTTGTATCATGTCTGGTCCTGGACCTCTGACATCGTGACTTTGTAGTCGTTGACGCGTGGTCCAAGTAAACTGATGGTCATCTGCAGCGCGTCCGATACGTTTGATTCATGCACTATAGCCACGTGTACTAGTACTTAAAGAGTCTTCTCTTCTGTGTCGCAGCTTTCAATTTGTGGTAGTGGTTGGCTTTGTCGTTTGAGAATTTTTTGCGTTGCTCACATATTTTGACGATTCTCTTTTTTACTCTCGAGCACTTTGGTAGCTGATGTATCCATGTATTTCTTGAAAGAATCGCGTTTGTCTCATTAGTGCTGGCTTCTAATAGTGAGGTCTTCTTTGTTGCGATATCTTTAAACTCGGCTCTGAGCTCAAGTTTGCGCAGCAGTACCTTGGGTAGCGCATCACGTGGCTTAATGATTTTCTCCGGTATGACTGCATCAACTACCTCAGTTTATATGCGTTCCAGTGCTTGTATCATGGCTTCACACTCGAAATGTGATGCGTAGTCATTTTTAATATGCTAATCGCTCTCTTATGCTCCAGCAATCAGACGGCTGTAGTGTTGCAGACTGTCCGGGTTTGATAGGAGCACATCAATGTCTCTACGCGCGGTCTCATTAACATCGTGCTGTTTATATATGGTAAACAGCCATGGCCGATGGTCTGAACCAATGTTCTCAAGCTGCAGACATTTTGTGCTGTGGTAGGATAGTGTGCCTGTAGTAACTGCAAGGTCGAGTATTCCTTGCCCACGTGCGTTGGGTCTTGATGGGATGGCGATGTGATGGATGGCTATCTCAGCGTTCCTTTTTTTTTGTATTCAGTGCCCACACCATCGTACTATCTATCCTGTGGTTCAACATCGTCGACTCGATGTTTAGATCGCCTATGGTATATTTTTTTTACATCCAGTAGCGTAAGTCTCTGTCGCTCACGCTTAGCTATTTGATTGCACTCGAATTAAATGGTGTTAATGGTAATCTACCCCTGTGCGGTCTGAAGTTTTATAGTGGATCCTTCAAAACGTCAGGTGCTGTCATCTGCTAGATCTGGCAGAAGCCGTATTCTTGCCCATTTTAGATTCTAGCGTACGTAGCAGTGCCCATGTGGGGTTTAATCATATCAAATATCTTTTCGTATCCGGGGATATCATATTTGTGCTAATTCAAGTCACGTTTACATTCATTGACAACCAGCACATAGAAAGGCGTTCTCTTATTTCATTGATGTTGCTATGAAATATCGTAATTCTGTTGCTGGTTCTCGTGAAGCCCTCCAAATTAACCAGGGAAGGCAGTCAAGAATTTAACGAGTTTCATCACGATCACGGGCGGGAGTAGTTTGCCGAGAAGCTTTAGGCTCTCTGAGGGGTAACCAGCTTTTTTTTTGGTTCTTGATGGCGTTAGCAAGTTCAGTCCTTCGTTGCGTCGTAGCTTTCAATATTGCTCTTAATGAAATCCTCTCGACGCTTTTTATTTGTAGTTATTTCTTTTTGAAATGTAGGGAATATGGCTTGTTAGCGTTATGGCCTTCGATTCGGCAGGTGGAATAAAGTATTTTACATTCTCTGATCTCGCTATCAATGGTAATAGTTTCTTCTTCCTTTTTCATGTGGCAGTAAGCTTGAACGTGGCCAAAAGCAAGACATTTTTTGCACTGTGTGACCGCCGTGCGTTTACTTTGTACTTATCTATTTTGACTTCCTGGTCTGCGATTCTGGGAATTCCGCGGATGTCACGTGAATATATTTCTCCGGAAAATATAAGCAGTATTCTGGAGCGGTGTTAACCTGGTGGAGATGATGGTCTAGTCATCAGCTATGGACTTCACAAGTTCTTTCTTGATATAGCCGGCGGTGCGGGCACTCTAGGCAACAAAATTGCGCGATGGCCGGCATTCTTGTTTGATCCCATAGGTAAAGTACTATGCCTGGTTTAGCGGCAAGCAATTCGACTCTAATCACCGTGGTCTAAAAAAAAAAAAACTGAGAAAGTGCGATCGCTTTGCTTCGCTGTCATCGCCGTGGCTTTGTTGCTGCCAATATGATCTCCCACATACACTACGACGGCTGGAAGCTTTCTATCGTCCGGGCGTGAAATATTCTGTGGTTTGTGCAACTTGTTACCTTGCGTTTTTTCTTTCATGACGTCATTGCTTGCGGTGGCCGGCTATTAGCGCGATTCGAAATCTCACTGTTCTGTTGCCGGGCAGAAGTCTTACTGGTTTCCACAGGGTCTCGGATACTACCTGATTGCTGAAGCGTCCGCTTGACTTGGCATTGTTGGGCCGTTGCTCCCGGTGAGGGGGGGCTTTTCCTTTTGCCGGTTCTTGAATCTGTGCGCTACCAGACAGCGTGGCATCTGATTCAATGTCTGAACTGTAGTAGTTTACCTCATTGAGTAGAGCTGAGAATTTATTATTCAAGAGGTTTGTCCGAAACGAGCGGATTGGTTTGATTTTTCTGTTTGCTTGTTGCGAATTACTTTTTTCATTTGCTCTTTGATACACTGCAGGGTATTCTGGCAATACGTTTCACCGTCTCACATAGTTTATTGGTGCACTTGACAAACTCGATGGTACGAAGTCAGAATGTTTCACCATCTGCGAAAACAATTCTACGTCGCACTTTATGCAATATTTACGAGAGCGCCCTCAATTTCGCTCATCTGTTAAGTATTTGTGGAACGAGGTTTGGATACTCAACTATTCAGATTCCCGATTAGCTGCCCACTTGCACTTAATGAATGTTTTGATAACTTGCATGATTTGCAAATGTCACACCTCACTTCATTCAGTGAATATTGATTGTCCCGAGTCAATTCACTTAGTCGGTGGATCATATGTTTACCAGAACACAACACTTTACACCTTGGCGTTTGGTCGTTTACTAGTTCGTATGGAATCATATTTGCGTAGGGTGCCGCCCGTGGCGCTGCTATTTACTTTTTATAGAACGAAGTAAACTCTGAATATTGTATATTGTCGCGATAAACCACAATAACTGTTAACGAGTAGGTAAACCGCGATCGCGGTTGGCTAGGTCAGAGTGGATGAGCGCGAAACACGTCCGTCCACTACGACTGCGCACATGCTCTCGGTCATTTTATGTCTATGTTTAAGTAAAAACCGCTAGTTTACAAACTATCGCTTGAGTTTATAAAATATAGATAAATTGTAAACGAGAACGACAAGGTTAAAAAATTGTTAATATTGTTCTTACATAATGATAAAGGGGGACAAAATGGCGCGATTTTCTAGAGAGCAGTATTTGACACCGTTACGGCAAAAAGCGGTGACGCCGTTTGCATGACCGCCGCCGACGTCATGACGGTGTTGATGCGCCTCGAACGTTGTCTTTTCAATAGCGGTGTCACATTTATTGTAAAATGAATGTCAACGTCTCCATTTTCCACCGTTGACACGTACTGTGTGGTCTCTTTTATCTCCGAAAAAAGTCGTTTAAATGAAGCAGCTTGTTGAACAATTGTTTACTGATAAATCAGAATTAAGTTAAAGAAGGGTTAACGCTATTTTTTGTGTTAAGACGGCCTATGTATTTTTTAAATAATTCGATAAATTTTCAAACACAAAATATGAGTTTAAATCGTCAAATTCTGTGGAATACCTTTATGATACGTCGTGTCGATTTGTCGAAAGGCCCCGGGAGGACGATAGATCCTTACCATTTATTCATGAAACGGTTTCCTTTCATACTCCTTCACCGCGAATATATGATGGGCATTTTATGAAGAGAGGCCGCATCGGCATAATATTTCTGAGATTCGCTCAGAATTCGCATAGAATCCGTTAGAGCGAATTCGCGGATATTCTAGTCCATTATTATAGGGAGTCAGTATTTTAAGATGTCAAAAGAAAAACTTCTTAGGGGACGTTGATTTCTAAAGAATCGTCACGTTTTGGGTAACGACGTGTCGGTTCGAGGCTGTTAAAAAGCATATTGATATTAAAAGGATTTTTAACAAAGTAGATCATGTAAAAAAAATTGTAATTCAAAATGTTGTAAATCAAATTATTGAGAAGAATAAAAAATAACACGATAAAAGAAATATATCCTGAATAGTTAAAAGCCGATTTGTTGGAAATACTGCAAGAAACTAGCGCTATTTTGTGGTTTCTTCTTTTATTATCCTTTGTACATCAGCGCTGAAAAGTCATTTAGACCATAAAACCAAATCATATAAGTATAAGTATTTCTTTCTTCGTTTCTTAAGCCGGTCCACACAAAAGATTCGATACCGAATCGCCAAGGCGCGTCAAATTCAATACTAAAATATGGAACATGAATTCAAATTCCGGCGTGTGTAGCCATTTTCAGCATTATAAGTGGTTATCATGTGGTAGGATTTACCATACCATTTTTCGTTGACTTTTTCCATTTGTTCATTCACGATGGCAGCCAATAAAACTTACAACACGATTTCTCAAAAACTGGTGAAGTACTATGATGTGAATGTTATGTCTACTTGTTTGAAACAATTATTGGTAACAATGTTCCACAGAGTAAGTGAGCAAAGCTTTTAATTCATCTAGGCGATGGTCATATAATTAAGTAATAGGCTGATAATTTTGTGTGCCGCCAATGTCTGCAGATCCAGAAAAAATAATTAAATCGCTCCCTCTACCGCTTATAATAACTGCTTTCACCACCTAGAAAAGGATTGCAAAGGTGCATAAACTTATTTTCATATCATTGATATAGTATATTTTTCATTTCAAAGCTTATATTATAGTCTCAAGTATCAATTTCTGGTAAGCAGTCAAGATGACAACGTCACTGTGAAGGCTCGGCCCGCGGTGTAGCTCGTGGAGACGCATGTTTAAGACCAGCTTTATGTTTGTGGTTCTTTTATTTTTATCTTCTGCCGTTGACAACAAATTTTCTGAGCACGAGTTTGACTTTGATGCCATCTTGTCGTGCGGCACGTGTATTTTTATTATTATTAGAAACTACTTTTTCTGGTCGCGATGACTTAGACTGTCCTAATGTACATGTGCATGCATTTTACTGTTCCTGACAAAGTCGAAATATTTGAAATTCTTCGTAAAAGTCAATGTTGTCCAAACGAACAACCACATAATACTTTATTACAATGCTACCGGATTACGGTCATTTGTACAAATCGCCTGAAGAAATACAAGTGCACCTCCCTTTCTACTGGCACACCGCAATTACTTAAGGTCAGATTAGTAGACCGTGATAAGTGGATTCTTTCAAGTTAATGTCCTTAGAAAACAGCTTACAAAGAGTCTACTTTAATCTTTTGAAAAGCCTAGGAAAGACACTTTAGATGTAATACAGGATGTAACTGAAAGCCGCTTGGTCCAAATGAATATATGACTTGGGTATTTTAATGTAGTGTGGATTTCATCAACTACGCGGATTAGTCAAGGGATTTACCCCACGTGCGTGCTGCATATGGGTTGGTTAGCATAATAAAATGGATCTTGTCAAATTAAAGTCTCCATATAAAGGTGGGGTAAACCGACAGCGGAAGAATAAGAATGTTAAAAGAATAGGAATTAAAATATTAAAATGGGGTGACAGTCAATATAAGGAGGACTATCAGAGCAAGAGCAACATATCTTAATATTTTTTATAACGATGCAATGAATAATAATTAGACACATTCAAATCCGGTGCGAAATTGAATTATTTTTCATTGTGTTAAACATAATTTCACACAATTTGGACTTTTCTGTGGATTAAAAGTAATCATATTACGTTTTACGCCATCGAATGCATGGTGACTCGTGATTAACAAGATTAATAAAATAACCAACAGCATGAATTCTCATTATTTCACATAACATGAGATTAAAAAAATGCTGTTATGGCCTTATATAGTAAAGGATACGAGTAAGATTAATTGGAGGGGTGTTGAGCTAGTGTCTAACCTGACTGTCCGAAACTATCAAGCTGCCCTATTAGGGCCACTGACACAGCTTTACTACTCCTACCACCGAGTAGCGATAGTAGCTGGTACCTACAGCTTAACGTGTTATCCGAAACACGAAAGCGCCCGGAATGAATGCCACATAGAAACGGTCACCCGTCGTTCCACGCACGATCGTTTCCGATGTACGAATACCACTAGGCAACGGACGCGTTATGGCTTAATGCGTCGCCTTATACAATATGCATACGACCTCCGTCTAAAAATTTACTTTAGTGCCGGTCTAAGTAATGAGCGGCTGGTATACCTAAGTGATTTAAAGTAAGTGGCAAACAAGGGTGGCCTATGAGGTAAGAGAGTCATACGAACGAAACGTCTAAGTTGTCAGTGACGTCAAATGTATCTGCTAATTTGATGGTAGAGTGCGTGCGTCCTCCATACGCATGAGGACAATGACATCATACATCGGTCAGAATGGCTGCAGCTCTAATGGCTTACATTATGTCGCTCGCCACCTGCGCTAATGACGCAGAAATGTTTAATTGATCGAACCCGGTCAGCTTTCACGTCACGGACGGCTGTTGTGCATTTTTACTGTGAGTTCATTCAAGGTGCATCTCCCGTTCATGCCAATGGGTGAGCAATCATGTTGTTATATAAAGTTGCATTTTATCTCCTAACATATTGCTGATTGTAACGTGCTGCTGCTCTGGATACTCCTATTTTAACGATACTTCTGAAATCATTATTGAATACTTATTTTTTTTGGATAATCTAATCCTGTTTGAACATTGGTTTCGGCCATCATTTGCAACCCTACAATCATGATGCTTCCTGCAAACAAAGTGATGACGTGGTAAGGTCTCAGTAGTTGGCGATTGGGTCGATGCGCGACGATTGTTTAATTTAGGCCTAATCCCATTGACTTACCTTTCGCTTACCGGTTACCCTAATGTCATGTGAATGCTTGTACCTATATTTTCTGACACCTATAAATATAATCATGTATAATAACCGCTTGGTCTGGTTGTTTGTGAAATAATTGTAATATTTTAATAGCTTGGTCACTATTTACACACATTGATCTAGCCCCAAACTAGGATTCCCTGTATCTTGGGTACTAGACAACGATACACATACTTATATAGATAAATATTATACTTAGATAGATAAACAACCATGACTAGGGTACAAACATCCGTTCTCGTCAAACAAATATTTGCCCCCACCGGGACTCGAACCCGGGACCCTTGGCTTCGTAGGCAGGGTCACTGCCGACTCGGCTATTCGGGTCGTCAATTGAGCAATGATATGAGCGTTGATTAATAAATCTAGTTATTATGACAGTACACAGCATCCTATACATCTATAGCAAAAACATAGGACAGATCTGTGTAAGATATTTTAAGAATCTAGTAATTCATCTATATAATTTAAACTATTGCGGTTACTGTTATTTGGTACATGTTTTGTTATAACTAACCAAAACTTGACACCGCAGTAAATCAGTCATCATGACCAAATAAGCATGAAAATATATCGACAAAATAAAACGTGTGAAGATCTATTCGTAACTTCTGCCCAAAATGCGGGTACTTTAAGGATACTATTCATATTAGTTTAAGGGGATCAGTTAACAGCGCCAATAGCTACAAGTAGTTCTTGGCTGCTCTTATCCTTGATCTCTGGGATTAGGGTTTCATGAGTACGTACGTTGTACTTTTCCAAAAGTATTTCTAATTAAGCCAACTTATCCTCCTAGCCTCTCAAGCTACGCGTAAGAGAAATCCGTCTAGAATTTGAAACTTTAGAAAATTTATAGCAACATATCTGTTGGATACATCCTCGTATGGGTATCTACATTGTTGTATCAAGCGCAAAGGGAATTTATCGAAATTTAGGGTGTAATATTAAACCGCTGTATTTGCGGCTTTCGTAGCCCTAGGGTCGTATTTTATCAAGTTTTTTGACATACAGATGTGTATGTATTTGCAAAAATAATAACTTATTAAGTAAACGAAATATTGAATTTAAGTATACACAAACATTTACACTGAAGCTTTATTTTACATAAGTCTATAATTTCATAAAATTTATCCTTGGCTGAGGCTGAGAGGCTGAGAGGTTGATAAAATACAACATTTAGGTTATGATACAAGTCTTTTTTATTTACGTTGGTGTATTCACTGTAAAACAGATCATTAATCTTGCCAAATCTGCACTCTCGGAAAGCAAAGAAAGTAATAACCAAAAAGTACGCAATTCAGATTTCTTTATTCACTCACATTTCATAAGACCCTATGGTAGATACCTCGTGATATTCCCGCGCGAAATCTCCTCAGATGCGATCATAAATCGCTTACGTTGACGTAACCTCATAAAGGGAAGGGCTGGAATTTATTTATGTAGGTTTGAATCAGTTGAGGAATTATTTTTGTAACGGAAATCACTATTTATGCATGTATAATGATAATAATTTAAGGTGGTATTTATTTTTAACCTACTTCACAAAAGGTGGAGGTTTATAATTATACGGGATCTATTATATATTTAATTATGTATGTTCAGCGATTTCTTCAAGACGGATGGACCGATTTGGAAAATCATTTTGCTGTTTTATTAATTTAACGTTGTCAACAAAGCCAATCTTATACTTCATGAAAAGTTTGTGTCTAGTTTCTTGAACGACTTCAAAAAGGTATATTGAAAAGTAGGAAATATGTATGCTGGTAAAAAAATTACTGAGGATAGTCATGATACATTCTATTTATCTCACATTAGCAGGTGCCCGCAACTTCGACTACGTATACCTAGGAATTATCATTAAAAGAGAAAACATTACCCTGCTTCTGGTCCAGTCTGATAAAAAGTATAACTTATGTCAATCTAGCTCATAAACTATCTGAGTGCAAAATTTCATTCAAATTCGTTCAATGATTGAGGCAAAAACATCCAAACATCGTAAATTCCACATTTATAATATTAATAATAATATAAAGGGAGATTATTAAATTCAACGGCTATTGTTACATCTTTGAATATAGTGAATGAAGAAAACAAATAGGTATCCGTAGAGGCCATTTTCCGCAATTTTGTTTGTGCAGGAAACAGAAATCGTATCGTGTAACTGATATTGAATACAAAATAGAACGAGGATCAGAGGACAAGCGGGTCTGAAATAATACCGGCCCCAAACCGATCCTTTGGATGTTTCCAATAATACGTGCTCCATTCAGAAATACTTACAGTTGTCCAGGAATTCGAATGAAATGCTTGTATGGTTTGGATGTTTTGATAGAAAAATGTGTAAAACTGGCCAAGTGCAAGTTGTAATAATATAATAAATAATTATTTGAACTAGCTACAAAGTACTTAGGCAGCTTCGCATACATTATAGCAATGCAATATTATGTTTACTTTTTTTTTACGAGACGCTAATTTACATTTGAATGGCTTTCACCTTGCTAATACCGAACTACGATAATAAATAGCATTGATCGAATGACGACCCCTATGGCCAAGTAAATGAGATTACAGTACCAAGTATAAACCTTTACAAAGGAGAATCAATGAATGGTAACATGTTTCCGGTCTACTTTTCATATATACAGATTTTACACGTACAACAAATACAAAAAAACACACTCATGCATTTTCTGAACCGCCACCGCCGGTTAGTCATGCACCCGTGCTAGGACTAGATAGACCTTATGCGAGTAGGCGCAAATTTTTAATCTAGGACTGCATAGTTCTTACGCGAGCGTGCAAGTTAGGCCAATATAGGATATGAAGAATGGGGAGGTTGGTGGTATTGGAGCTTTGATTTCTTCAAGTTCTTGTTTTTCATCTTCTCTTTGGTAGATACGGTATATTTGACGATGCCTTCCTAACTTTGCCCCTGTTGTATGCAGATTCAGTCCAGTGACTAAGTTCTTTGCCGTATTATTTAATGTCATGTTTAAGGTATTCATTCCAGGGGGATACCACAACCTTTTAACGATTTAATGGTTCAAGAACATTATCATTACGTTGTCGCAGATATCATTTTTTTTAAATGCTTTGCCGGTCTCCATACTAAATAAAATAAAAAATAAAAGTTGTTGTTTTATTTCATAGAAACTGTTAACATAGCATATAACAGGCTTCCCAGTAAGTTATAATAATATTTGTGTTGGCAATGACTCGCAACGTCTCCTAAGATTCTAGCGTACAGTTAAAGGTAAGCATTTTTACTTTTCTTTAATATTAACAGATAAGGGTATATGTGTTTTGTGTATGTGTGTGTGTTGTGTGTGTGTGTGTGTTGTGTTTGTGTGTTGTGTGTGTGCTTGAGTGAGGATGTATATGTGTGTGTGTTTTGTGTACCTATGCGTGATAGTAACTGTTCCTATGCCCTACGGTTGCATTATAATGAACCTTGGGATCCGGTTTGTAAACATCCACATATGGTAACAGTTAAACCTACCAACGCCCTGCGGTTGTACAAACCTTGGGGTCTATTATTATACTCGTAGGTAGTGCCTGTGAGAATGCAGTATGTAAAGGGGTTTGGTAAGTACTTATATTAGTTAATCATCGTTTAAGGAGGTCTTTGAAGAAGGTTTTCAATTTCCTCATAGTTAAGTGTATTTAGCCATTTAGTTACACTCTCTTTACAAATATGTAGCTAAAGTTGGTATATGCATAAAATTCTGTTTACTTTGTTATATAAAA
This sequence comes from Argyresthia goedartella, assembly GCA_949825045.1. Taxonomy (NCBI): domain Eukaryota; kingdom Metazoa; phylum Arthropoda; class Insecta; order Lepidoptera; family Argyresthiidae; genus Argyresthia; species Argyresthia goedartella. Next base: position 4,017,416 of record OX463815.1, read on the forward strand.
AGGCTGATTGACAGGCATATTGTCGTTCAGCGAAGACTCTGCGAACTGTCTGCGGTGGGGCAACTTTGTCGTTTCGTCTTTTGGTATTTATGGACTGGTCATACACCAGAGATTTGTGGCAAGACAGGATTAAGTTAAGAATGTATAGTTTTCTAACTGACAGGAGGTGACTAGTCTCATATAGGGATTGTGTAGTAAACCTGCGAGGTAGACTGTACATAACCTTTACGATAGACCTCTGGGCTCTTTCGACATCCATAAATTTGGTTTTTGCTGCCCCCCCCAGACTGGTATGCAGTAGGTAATCACTGATTGAATCAATGCTATGTATGTTTTATTTAGGAGTTCCTTATTCATAACGAATCTGAGTGATTTGAAGATCCATGTCAGCTTACGTACTCTGTTCATAATCAGCTCAATATGGCCGTACCAGCTTAACCGTTGGTCTATTATGACTTCCAGGTACCTGATATTCTCAACCTTCTGTATATGTGGGCAGTCACAATCTAGGTTTCCAGGATCCGCGCAGCTATGTATCTTTAAACAGAAATTGTCGTTAGGCTGGGAATTTATGTAGGGCCCAAAACAAATTTACTTTGTTTTTTGAACATTTCATGACAAAAGATTTTCATTTAACCAGTTGGCAACCCTAACCAGTCCTAGTTCAGCAACATTATGTACCGTATCTCATGATTCCCCCGAGAAAACTATTGTAGTATCATCTGCATAGAAGAAGATCCTCCCCCCGACGCCCCCAAGGTTACATAGATCGTGACAGATTCTTCCTCACTAATAAGTTTTTCAATTTTTACCTTTTGTGTTCGGTCGTGAAGGTAGCTTTCAAATAGGGACAGAGCAGTACCACGAATACCAATATTCTCCAGCTTGTTAATGAAAACTAAAATTTTAGAACCCTTTTGAAAATCTCGTAAAATGTCATGTTTCTGAGATATGATCTGTCAAAGATGTACAAGTGTCGCCACATGTTTATTTTTATTTTTAAAGGTTTGATGTTTATAGATAAATAAAGGGTACTTCTTGAATCAAATTAATTTCATATAAGTTTATGCGCGCTGCTTCACACAATGTTACTCCAACGGGAATTATTTCGATGACATTACGAAATGTACTACTAAAGGTCCCCAAAACAAACTATCACCGTCAACTAGATTAAGCTGGTAGTGTATAAACTCGATTTGAAATTAAATAGTTACTTGTATTGTGGATGGTTCCTTTTGATTAAGGCTGGCGGGCATAACGACGCAGTTAATATCAATAGAGCTGTTTTGTTGAGTTGTTTATTTTGAAATGATGCGCCTAACCTCTGAATCACACATATCTTACCACAAGACTTTAATGATGATGGGGCGCGATATTTTAGTTTAGATAAGCTACTGTCATGTAGTTTTTAGGTACCTCAAAAGGAGGAACCCTTATAGGATCATTTGCTTGTCCATCCATCAGTCTGTTCGTCTGTCACAGGAATTTTTCTCAGGAACCATAAAAGAAAGTCTTGCAGTATTCTGCAAAAATACTTGTCCTGATAACTATAATTCAAGTCTGATATAAAAAAATATTGCCTACAAAATTAACTTAGTAAAATTTAAAAAACATTTAAAATGTTTATCTTTTTCAGAATCCTACCAATCAAGTAATCCAAATAAATGCTACGATAGCTTCTTAGAATCCTTTCTTCTCATATATACTTGTGCTATCCTTACGTAGACAAAATGTAGTGTATGCACACCTGAACCCTAATTACGTCTATAAATAGCCAACCTTATTTGTAACATTACGTATTACACGACTGTACATTGAACAATATACTTGTATCATTTACCACCTATAGGCCCATCCTTACATGGCGACCTTGCCAGGCCAGCCTACCTCTCGCGAGGTTGTGATGTGCCAAATGGCAAATAAATGGAAATAAATATTCGGAAAAATACCTGTAAAATATATTAAAAAACAAAACCTGGAAAAGAGTAAAAAGAACGGAAGGACCTATAAAAAGAAGATATTTAGATTGAAGACCGCGTAAAAGGATAGAAAACAAGGACAATATTGCAGCCATAAGAAGAGGAAGACTATTTTATAAGAGAAGATAATTATGGAAGAAGATGACGAATACAGAAGAGAGAAAATTAAATACAGGAGAGGATTTTGCTGCCGGGTGCTGGGCGTATTTCCAAGCCTGTGATGTGGATAGCAGGGCGCCGGGCGTAACCGTACGGGTCAAGTGAGGAGCAGCTGGGAGATGGTACGGGTCCCAGGATGTGCTGACTCCGAGCAATCTGACCGTGACTTGGCGAGCGAGACATGTATTTTTGGACAATGGTTTTTATTGAAAGTGTAAAATGTAAGTAGATTTTATTATTTGTCGATTTATAAAATTAAGCTTTGGACAGGTTTTTGTATTTTTGTAAAAGGGTTGACGATACGAAACTATACCTATAGATTGATATTATTTTTTCCAATGAAGATTGCATGAAGTAAAAGAGTATTTTAAAGAATGGCACAGAATGAAAAATTACCGTAGGTACAGTAAGCAAGAGAAGTGTGAATGAACGGTTGTTATTTTTTAGGAATCGAGATATTTATGAAGGCTGATCAGTAAATTGAATTAGTTTGGCACGAGTTATTTTGGATTGAGATGATTTTGATAAGTAGTAGTTTTTTGAGATAATTTTGAGAAACATGGGAAGAATGTGATCAAAAGTGTGAAGTAAGAAGATAATTGTTTTATTTTTTTGTTTTATAACTGCTAGTATTTTTTTATATCGCATCATAATTCTGATTTCAAGTGAACAATGAAGTTTATAAATGATTCATTTGTTCATTTGGCTTGGTAAAGACACAGTTATTCAAAAGTTATAGTAATTCAATACAGTAGTTGCTGGCAATACGAATATGGACATGCAACACTGCAAAGGATTCCAAATTAGAATAGAACTTAACACATGTTTTGATTACAGAGAAACAGAATTATTATTTTAGTAATGAGCAGTTCATGTTACCGCAGTGCGACTTTGGTTTTGTTAACTAATATGGGAGATATATAAAAGGTGATGGATGATTGTGAGTTAGTTTAGGATACCGCAGAGAAATAAAGTATGAAACCATTTTCAAGTTATAATACGGAATGAACTTGAATACTATGATTATGTAAGAATTTCAGTTTGAATATGTGTAAGAAATATTTATTATGCAAAAGAAGTTCAGCTTAAAGAGAATATAACTAATGTTTTTTTTTATGTTCAGGTCTAAGCTTTACAATTTATTAGTTTTCAGTGTAAAAGCATTGTTTATCTACAGTTAAAAATAATAATATGTAATAAATATGTGACCGACGGAACCACTTATGTTAGTTTAATTCAAAAGTTTGTTTCGAGATTGCATTTAATTTTAATTTACAGATTTTATTCGAGTCTATTATTAGAATTATAGTCTGATCAGCAGATATGGTAAACTTAGGAAACTTCATAAAAGTTAGATTTTGGTTTAGGGTTAGAAAGGTATGCAAGGCATAGAATGGAAATGGAATGGAATGTAATGAAAAGTTAATCGTTTTGTTTGTGGAGACTACACTATTAGATAGGCGATTGATAAATAGATTTCGTTTGCAAGTTTTGAGTTATGTGAGTAGGCATTACATAGGAAAGTTGTATTTTTGTTTGGATTAGGGAATGTTGGTTATTGTTGTCGATAAGTAGGTAATTAAAGAATGAATATTATTTCTGTTAGGAAACATAAGAGAAGGTATGGAATGCACAGCATGTTACTCTTGGCCACAGAGTGAGTGAGTTGGGAATGTTTCGTATGTTAAGTTTTCGAGAAAAGATGAACTGATCATCCAATCTTTACAGAATGTCTTAAAATTCGAAGGATTCATATAGATTGTGTTCAAGTTATGTTTTAGTAGGATACGTGACTATTGGCGAGTCCGATGTGTCACTGTATAATCATCAAAGTCTCAAAGGTACAAGGTACAAGGCACGAATCCTTCGCTTCGATCATGACGTGAACGAGCTTCCTTTGTGAGAACGTTGGATATCGATGATCTTATAAGCTCTCGAGAAGGAGCAGGCTCAGGCAGGTAAACCTGGAGCCAGATAGTGATAGTATTGAAAAAAAAGTACCTTATGAATGACGTCGATAAATAAATAATGAAAGTACCTATATGAAGTGTAAAATTGAATAAAATAAAACAGAGACTTTGATTGATAGCGATTGTTTATGAAAAGCGAGTACATTTTTGGTAGTTTCGGAATGAAGATTTATATTTTTATTGGATGTGATGATTTTCTTTTTTATGGATAAAGGAATAAAAAGTAGTTTGTGATAAAGGAATGAGATTTGTTAAAAGTAAATAAATACGTAAAGAAAGGAAAGGGATACAGAAGGAATGAGAAATGTGTTTATATTTTGTTTAAAAGTTCAATGTGTTAAAAATATATTGTTCATGTCGTCAACCCTACACCTAAAACAGTTTGATATTTTAGTATTTCGTGTATTCTGTACTTATTCTTTTCAAGTATCCAAATTTAGTTTTAGAAAATATATAAACTGATATATTTTGCAGGTACCTACCTATTCATTTAAACTTTAGAAATAAATTAGAAACATGATATCGTTTTTTTGAAGTTATAAGTACTTACTTACGTATTTTTAATCAATGGAAATGGACATGACAAAAGCATTTGACTATGTTAATCAAGACTTGCTTATAAGGAAACTCGAAGCATACAGTATTAGAGGAAATATCCTAAATCTTATAAAATCATATTTAATTAACAGAACACAATCGACGGAGATATCGAAGATCTGTATTAAAAGCAAGCGTGAATCTAAATATCTATCAAACTCAAGACTAGTAAAATATGGCGTACCACAAGGTAGCGTCCTGGGACCGCTCCTCTTTATTATTTATATAAATGACTTCCCAAAAAATATATCACATTCTATGACATTATTCGCTGATGACAGCACTTTAATAATTAAATGTAATGAGTTTGACGATAATGAAACCAAAATTAATGACGCTTTAAAAGAAATAATAAACTGGATGAATTGTAATAATTTTATAGTTAATTTAGAAAAGACATACTTAATGAATTTTTATCAAAAAATATGTAAACTGGACAACTTAAACATTCAATATAATGGTATCAATATTGAAGAGGTTAAATTTACAAAATTTCTTGGTTTGACATTGGAAATGGAATTGGAAACAACAAAATAAAACAGTTAGCGACAAACTCTGTAAATATGCCTATTTATTGTCGAAATCGTCTAAAATCTTGAGCGAGGAAAACTGTCTTACAGCCATGGTTTTGCGGCATCCTCATTGCGCTACGGGATTATCTTTTGGGGGAATTCTACTGAGAGAGAAACTATTTTTATGGCACTAAAACGGTGCGTTAGGGCGATGTGCACACTTAAAGCAACTGATAGTTGCAGACCTTATTTTAAAAATCTTAAACTATTGACTCTGCCATCACTATACATCTTCGAAATTGCAGTATTTGTAAAAATTAATCCTAAATATTTTGTTCTGGTCTCCACAGTTAGTAACAAAAATGTTCGCACGCAACATCGCCACAGGCTGTGTTTGCCATTATGTAGGACTACCTTGATGAGAAAATGTGTATTTTATATATAACCTTTAATATATAACAAAGTGCCAAAAATATTAAGGACATGCATCTACATGCATCTAAATCTGTTTAAACGCAGATTATTTCACTTTACTGATTGATAAATGTTACTACCGTATATCGGAATTCTTAGACGATAAAACGATTTAGTGTAGATTATTTGATTTTTTATAAATTTAAATTAAACTGACATCAAATTATAACACTATGTTATTAAGTACAATAATACTTTGATAATTCTTTAAATTATAGCCTTTCTTATATAAATTTGCATATGCCCATATGGGCAGCACATTGAATGCACTGCAATATGTATAAAGACCTATTTTATTTACCCATGTTCATGAATAAACAATATTTCTAATATTTAAAAAAAGTGGAAGCGGTAAAATGACAAAACGAAAAAAAAACATGTAGGGTATCGTTAAAAAGGGATCTTTATAAACTTTTCAAAGTTATTCTTAAAATTTTTGTTTTGATAATTTCAGAAGTTATCTTATGCAAAAAAATAGCAATTCCCTCCTCCTTATCTCCAAAACTATTGAGTCTAAAATGAAAAAAGAAATACAGAATTTACAACTTAAGCCAAAGATTACAGGAAAACATACCTGGAGTTACTATAACTCTTGTAGCATTGTAAAAAAATATTTTTTTCCGTATGCTCTCTTCTATATACCTAGCCTTGAGTACAGGAGAGAGCCCCCATTCTCTTCATTGGTGACCCCGACGTGATCACGTACCCGTCTGAAGCATCCAACTGAAGCTCATCTCGGAAGACTAAAACACAAAAATCTCAACATGAAGACTGCATTAAACTTCGAACGAATCCGAAAAGGACATTACGGAGCCAACTTAATTCAACACCGAAGATGAACCGTGACAACACTTTCAACTTCCTCACAACTCCAGTTGCGACAACAACATGATCATCAACATTGGATGCGGACCCGCAACATCCATCTGGACCTCCAGCACCACATCGTAAGAAGAGGATAACACTGGGCTGACGCACAAAAACAAGGACACAGGATCGACGCACTACTAACGACACAGGACTACGCATCGCGCACATCACCAAACCCAAATTCAACTCACTCAAACACAACGCGGAAATACATATGATATGTACCTATACGACACACTACACCTCGAGACGCAGCAGCCTCAAAACATACGCGCACTCAAGCTATTCCCACGCTTTAAGCTGCAGCTGCATGGACTACGAGCGAAGACTCTTCCCCCTGCACGCGGAGCGGAATCAGAGCGGCAGCAACACGAACGAGAGTGCAATCAGCAAGCAGTTGTGGTCAGAGCTGGATAAGCCGGCCGCACACCGACGGGAGCAGTTCAACCGGGGATACAACGCACTCTTCAGCTAACGTTGGTCGCCGCCTCAAATAGGCCCATCGCCGTTACCTCACCGTTTCCCGCTTACCCCAAGGAGCACACCACTACCATCAACCTAGAGTCATCAATCCGCCAACATCAATCAAAAAACTGCACGGCTGAAAGGAAATGTTCCATCTGTGTTTTTAAGTATCACAGAGTACGGCGGAAAAAGCTCCTCAGATGACACGATGCACAGCAGCCCCACAAGTTGCAGCACATACCGCCGTGACGAGATGCAGACACACGTCGACCCCAATCATAACATGGAAGCTTATCGACCGAATTACCTACTAATATAATAACAAAAGCAGGTCAAGACGGAGCAACAGCAATTCAGCAAAAATTTGAAGAAACCGCGGCCTGGCGAATTTTTTTACCTGCTGACATTATTTCTATTGTTTGTTATTTTACCTTAACCTTGTGTCGATTTATTCATAGCTCAACCAAATTGTAATTTTATCTGTTTTATTTATGTGGCACATTTATTTTCAAAATCAAAGGGGGAAGCCATGTAGGTACCTATACATACCTACATAGCTAACCTTTGTAACTAGATAGTCAAATGCATATCTAGTGCAACCTTGATATCTGTCAACATAGGCAGATTCATTAGTATTTATAGTTGAATATTTAAATATAATAAAGAGTCATTAATGGTCCGCATCTGGCTTCACTGCTCTCTTCTATATACCTAGCCTTGGGTACAGGAGAGAGCCCTCATCCTCTTCACTTTAAAAAAATACAAAAAATGTGGCGCCACTTGTACATCTTTGTCAGCGTATCACTCGGAAACGTGACGTTGTACGAGATTTTGTCAAATCATACTTTATGTATTTATTAATGTGGACTATTGATTTACGAAGGTTTTGTTTATGGCCGCCATTTAAAAAAAAAAGCAAAATGGCGGATGCCCCTGGTTCAATCTCCATAAAAAAATGTTCAATCCCCTTTTATCTGAATAAGACATTGTGGTTAACCCCCAGTGGCTCGGACAACTTTCTTCAGAAATTACAAAACCGTAGTCCTGCAATGATATGGTCCATGCAACTATCCTAAAAACCAGAAACCTTTTTGATACTAGTGACTATCGACGAATAACAATGTACAGACGACCTCTTTGGAGTTGCAATTTAGGCTCTGCCTACCATGGGCAAGGTCCCAGAGGTACAGACTAAAAACCCAGGTCTTGGATTTTTATATGTGTGTGACGTTGCCTTTCTGGTTCCTACGACACAGGATATCCTAATGTGGGGCCAGAAGCAATGTGTTTGCCCATATGTAATATGTTTAATTCCTGTTCAATGAGTGACATTGGGATATATCGGTGTTTTTTCCACCGTCTCGATTAAAGTTGGTTTGTCTGTAATAATGGTACACAATTTGCATACTTTTGCATGGGTCTACTTTACCTATGCCTTCAAAAATGCTCTGCATTATCTTTAATTTCCTCAAGACATCGTCGGCATTCACTGATTTGTTTATTTATTTTATGGTGTGTTGGTCGGTAGCTTTGGCAGCGCGATTCAGTGTAGCCACAATCTAGCGGGCTTAAGTAAAAGTGTTTTTGAACAACCTTTTTATAACCCCTGTAAAAAGATTCCCATGGGACGTTGGGCGAGTATTCGTTGTCGTCATCTTGAAATTTGTAGTTGATTTCCCGTGCTGCTCCAATGTCTAGTCACTTGTACACACTCTGTTTAAAAGCTTTTATCGCTTGGGTATCAGTTTGCGATGTAATTATTCTTTATTAATTTCATTTGAAAGTTGTTAGTTCTTGGAAGCAGGTTTAGTCTGACGATTTCACCCCAAATTATCTCAAGGTCGGAAATATGCGGGTCGCTCAAATATCCTTTAATAAAGTCAAATGTTTGTGACGGATTCTCGAAATAATGGTTCTACATATATGTGATTTAGTTTTCCCATTAGACCGTGTGAAACGACATGACTTTGCGAGTTGGTTGATTATTTCTATAGTTTTGAGATAATAAAACATAACCTTAATTGTTTTTAAAATTTTAGGGTACTTTTCCGGGTAGTGGATATCCCTCGACACAACATATTCCATTATTTCGGCAGGTACCATGTTTATGCACTAAGTAAATATCACAAATCGTTCGCCAACTTATTGCTCTTGCTTAAAATAAATCTAGTTTCAGCACACTGTACAGGACAAATAAAAATAAACCGCTAACAAAAAGCTTTCACTATTTGCTGAGAAAATAGATTTGTTCTTGTTTAATTGTTTCCTAGCGTCTGCAGCAGAGAGCCGGCGTCGTTCTTCTCACTTCGCAGTGCAAACTGGGCTAAGTCTAAGTAAAGTGTGATGCTGTTAGCAATTTCCTTTTTCCGACCTTTTCCTACCAACTTTCTCGGGGCGATCTTGGGACGTGATTAATTACCACCCAGACTTTTATTAGGCACACCTACGTAAGTATATCAATGTGGGATTTAGCGATGAACGCGTATGGTTGCAGGCGGCTTTGTGCGTACGCAGCCGCAAACGTTTATTTTCATTACAATTATAGATTGTACTGTTGTTTGTTAGTCGTGGGAACTGTTGTTCTTCAGTACCTTGTGTATCAAAGGAGAAAAATTTATAAAACATGAATGGTCGAAATTTTGATTCACTTGCGTTCTTGTTAGGTTGATAACTTTCGCAACACTAAACCGATTAAAATAACATATAGCCTAAAAGAATTTCAGTGAAGTCCACTAACAAGTAGAAATAAAACCCGTCAAGTGCGATTAGGACGTCGGACCCCCACATGAAGTATCCCACACCATTTTAAACGGAAAAACGTAAAACGACAGTCGTTTGTACTATATGTTTTAATCTATATGTTTTTAATTTTTATATTTGAATATTAAATACTAGGTAGGTCTAAATTTAAAGCCGTTGAAAATGAGTTTCGTGTATGTATTGAACTATGTACTCGGGTTAACGAAACTTTTTGCTCATCTAACCAGAAGTGGATAGAAATTGTGTAACTTATTTACAAAAAATAAAATCAAATATGACAAAAAACTTAATACTTTTCGAATGAGCAATTATTAATCGTATTTTGACAAATAACTAAGCACAAAACTAAATACCTGCAATTATAAATATTTTCCGATAAGATCGGGAGAATCCTGAACTAGAGAGCGGTAACAGAGTGACTCGGAACCCACCTGTATTTAGAGGAGAACCATCAGCCGGCGTAAAACTTCCATCCTTCTGCTAGGGTAACTAGGTCCCTGTTGCACATCCGAAACTCGTGCTTCCGGTTGCTGAAAAACCCCAAAGCTTTATTGTTTCTGTGCACCTCTCAGTTGTTTTTTGATTTTTTTTGGTTATTTCTGATTTATCGGTTTGTAATCGGTGCAGTCAAAGTGCAATGTGACCCAACCGAGATAAAAACCTTTATTTCTGTGAAGTAACTTAGGAGATGTCCGAAGTTCACTTTGAGAGTAGTCATGTTTGAGGAGAATTGATTTCTGTCCGATCCTAAATAAAATTCATGAAAGAGATTAACAACGTAAAGTAAAGTAGATTTTTTTACCAGATTTGACATAACCGCCCTACGTTGGGCGCCAATTCAATAAAACGGGTAACTCTGTAATTAAAAAATTTCAATTCAATGACTCGAGATAACATTATAAGAGAACATAACGAGATAATAGTTTCTGACCAAATACGCGTGGCAGATATGGGGTTCGTGTGCCGACGGGTTGACAGGTCAATTATTTTAGTGAAATAGGTGTTCTTACCTAAAACAGGGCGCTACTGGTAAATCTAGTTACCAGAAATTACTTAAAAAGAAAATGACAATTTAAATAACATTTTCTCGACAACGTTATTGATTTATACCGGGAATGTAATTAGTTAACAACTTCTTAACTCGGACACTTTGTAACCGAAACTTGGACATTTTGTAACCAACTCGGACATTTTGTAACCAAACTTAAGTTGTAAAGGAAATCTGTTCTATATCGTTCAAAGGCTTGTTATTAACCTAGGTGAACATACCAAGTCGAACATTTGAAAAAAGGCATTGTTGTTCCATAAATAAACGCTAAGATTTACAAGGGAGGAAGCTCTAAACGTTTCTTAAAATATTATATTCAAATTCGTGCTCATATGAAACTCAAAACTCAAACTCAAAAGTACTTTATTACTGTAGATATTTACATATTCTTAGCAAACGTCATTTTTTGCCTCTACTCTACATTGGACCACTGTGGGAGAAGAAGGGCGTAGAAACTCCCACAGATTGATTTTTAGATCTTTTTAAAAAATAGGTTGTGCTTAACTAATACAATTATGATTTATTTTTATTCAATAAGCTGCCGAGGTGTTGTGCCTTGTTATGGCTAAGAGTGAGACCAAGTGAGATCTCCGGATACCTATGATGTCGCCGTAACATATCCATACAAATAAGATGGTAATTGCTTTATGTATCACTTGTCTGGCTAAAGATTAGCGCAAACAGAAAAGTGAGTGTTCTTCTGGTGCGCTGCGGTATGCCAGCTACATAACGAGTTTTCTCCTGCTAAAACGACGCTCGGAAGTCTCATACAACACATCGAACAAAAACTATGTTCCCGCAGGACATTCCGTCAGAATTTCCAAGTGAAAGCACGTAAGTTAACCCACCAACGGCCCCCGGTCACCCCACTGGCAAGACTAACACAAAAACTATAATAAAATGCAACAGTAGATAGGTAGATACAGTGTCTGACCTTTATGGAGACGGTAGAGTCAGCGTTAATGCACCTCAACCGGCCTTTACTAGGAATTGTGTTGTTTAGTCTGTAAGGATCTTTTCTCTTGCAGTTGTGTTTTAGAATAAGGCGGTCATAATTAGACCACTGAATGAATTGCTCGTTCCTTTTATTTTTAAAGTTAGTTTTTAAAAACATATTTCTCCTCCGTCGCGATTTGACTGGCGCAGCTGGTAGGATTTCGGTGCGAAGTCGCCTGCGTGTGAAGATCCCCAAATTGATCATATTGCAGTGAAAGTGATTCGTATACGTTTTAACGTGTAAACCGAAAACTGACCTAACAAATAAATTCGTCTTACTCTACGACGCAAGGAGATACAGCTTCAATTGGAGGAAATGGAAAAGGTGTTGATGCTGTGAGTAGACCTCTTCACTTTCCCGTCCTTCCCATTCTTATTCCATTGGCTGTTTAGTTAAGTTTAGTAGTTAAGTTCAATTTTAGTAAACGAAAATACCGCCATAGACACATATGTATTTCACGCAATCACAGACCGATTGACTGGTAAAGCCGCTCACCTCATCAGTGAAAGGCATAAAATCAGTAGTTGGACTGACTTAAAACGACTATTTACTCAACATTTCGGTGACACAAGATCTGAAGAGTGCATAGCAATCGCATTAGAGAGTTTAAAAATAAATCCAGGTGAATCGTTTTTAGACTTTTACCACCTACTTTGTTTTCAAAGGTAAACATGATCGAACCGGATTATATAAGGGCACCAAAAAGAATAATTTATGATCGAATGGCGTTGAATGTATTTCTCTATAACTTACCAGAGGATATGATTCGCATTGCGCGTCTACATGAGTGTGATTCACTAGAAGATGCCCTATCTGTAGTATTAGAGGAAGTGAATTTCCTGAATTAATACCACGCAAAAAACCAATTTCGTCAGAACTATGCCCCGAAAACAACACAATACAACAATCCACCAATGCCAAATTTCAAGCCTGCTTTCCCACTAAATATTTTTTTGGAACAAATCCCCAAATCCCCCAATACCATACTAAAACTAAGCACTACCTCAAGCTCAAGGCTTTTGCTTTGGAATCCCCCAAAATCAGGTAGCGAGGGCCATTCTGCCCTACCAAAATATGCAACCTCAACATAGCCCATTCATGCCATATAACCAACCCAGATTCAATAGCTATCAGCCAGCTAACCGACCACCACTTAAATTTGGTGTTCCACCTGTCTATCAACAGATGCAAGGCCAAAGGCCTCAAGGTCCACCGGCCCCGAGATTCGACAATGGCGTTTCCATGCGCACCGCACTTCATCAAAATCCAAATGTCACCCCACGTACAACAAATTATAGATATGTAACAGCCAAACTCAAGATTATGCCCAAACTTCTGAAACTCAAATTTTTCAGTTACAAGCCTCGGAGACAGACCCCCAGAAAAAACACACCTAAACTACTACAGACAACTTAATGAAATTACAGTTGAGGACAAATACCCTCTCCCCAACACAACAATACTTTTCGACAAACTTGGCAAAAGCTGCTATTTCTATGTACTTGATTTAGCAAGCGGATACCACCAAATTGAGGTAGAAAAAGAAGATCAACCTTAAACTGCGTCCTCAACCCAATTTGGACACTATGAATTCCGTCGAATGCCGTTCTGGCTTAAAACAGCTCCAGCGACATTCCAAAGAGCTATGGATAATGTTCTGCGCGGACTTCAGGGCACACACTGTTTAATATATCTTGATGATATTAAAGTATTTTCCACGAGCCTCGAGGAACATTTGACAAAGCTAAAAGCGGTTTTTGATAAATTGAGAGAAACAAACTTGAAAGTGCAATTGGATAAATCCGAGTTTCTGTGCAAGGAAGCCGCTTACCTGGGACACACTATTACGCCTGAAGGACTGAAACCAAACACGGACAAAATTGACGCAATCTTAAACTACCCCTTACCTAAGACCACGACCGCAGTAAAAAGCTTTTTAGGACTGATTGGCTATTACAGAAAATTCATTAAAGATTTAAATAAGAAAAAACCCAAAGATTTCTTTAAAATAGCCTAAAGAAGAACAGTAAATTAGTAATTTACGACAAATATATAAATTCATTCCAAAAATGTAAAGACTTACTGGTTAGTGCACCCCTTTTACAATACCCCGACTTCACTAAACCATTCATATTGATGACAGATGCCTCCGACTTTGCTATTGGTGCAGTGCTTTCGCAAGGCACCATTGGAAGTGACAAACCAATAGCTTATGCAAGTCGAACATTAAATGACGCTGAAAAAAGATATAGCACGATAGAAAAGGAGTTTGCTTGCCATAGTTTCCGCCCATAACTTTATGGCAATCAATTTACAATTTACACCGACCATAGACCACTAGTGGCTCGACTCTCTCAAGGAACCAAATAGCAAATTGACCCGTTACAAACTAAGGTTAGGCGAATATAACTTTAAGGTAGTACACAAAAGCGGAAAACAAAACAAAAATGCAGTTGCTCTCTCCCGAATACGTTTAAACGCTTTAGGTAATGACAAAGACGACCAAAAATCCACAGACGTTTATGTAGGGTATACTGAACCTGACGATCTCGTTGAACATATACAGCATCTGATAGAAGAATTAACAAACCCTGATAACCTCAACGAATACAATCGACAATTAGCGGAAGAATTAAGAAAAATAGATGAACCAGTAATACCTACTCGCGGCAAATCTGATATTAGCACTATAACAGTACCCTCTGATAGACACACAAATTCTAGGACAAACACTGCACATTCTGCTAATGACATGGACTCAAATGGAATCCCAATATTACATGAAGCCGTTGATACTAAACCTTATCAAATCTTTGTAGAAGTTTGTTTAAAGACGAGTTATCAGTCAAAGCTGTTCCTCATCCGAAGCAAAAGATTCTGAAGGTCTCATTACCCTTAGATGACACCGACATAATTAAACAATTTCTAAAAGAATATATTAGATCAAAAACTAAATACTTCATATTCTATGAAAATAAAAAACATAGACGCCTATTTTCTAAAGTAGTCATTGAGTTATTCAGAAAAGACACAGTACAACTTTACGAGTGTACTGAGAGAGTAATTAACGTTACCAACGAAAATGAACACGAAGAAATAATCAGACGCTACCATATCGGCAAAACATGCCATCGTGGAATCAATGAAACCATTTCCCACATAAAGCGTGTTTACTTTTGGAATAACATGGAACAAACAGTAACTGCTATCAACTCCTGCGAAACTTGTAAGCGTATGAAATATGACCGAAGACCCTTTCGACCACACATACAGCTCACCCAGACTCAGACAAAACCTGCCCAAGAATTATTCATTGACTTATACTCCATAGAAAGCAAGTATTACTTGACTATTATTGACGCATTTAGTAAATTGGCCCGAGCTTTTAAAATTCCCGACCGATCAACACCTGATATTGTAAGAGCTCTCATAAAATACTTCTCATTTTATGGCGTTGATAACCAGAATAAGCGCAGACCCTGAATCAGAGTTTAATAATAAACTTATGCAGGAATTACTTACAATCTACAAAGTGGACCTTCATATTGGTACCCCGCATAATCCCAATTCCAAGGGATTGATAGAACGATTCCATTCAACGATTGAAGAAATATACCGATTAGTAAAATATGATAGGAAATTAACAGATGCCGCATCAGTCATGACGTACGCGATATTGGCATACAACCAAACTATTCATTCGACTACTGGACTTACACCCTTCGAAGTCGTATTCGGTCATACAAAAAGCAATAATCAATTTAATACAGATTTGTAAAAACAATATATACAGCAGCTAGTCAAGGAACATTCCATGAGAACTCAGTATTTTTACAAGTACTTAACAGACAAAACAATGGCTAGGAAAGAAAAATACATCAAAACAGAACCGAAGAAACTGACTTTGACATACACGACAATGACGTTGTTTTTGTCAAAGGTGTAAATACGCGTCACGCTAAAGATCAATCAAAGTTTCAAAAGGCTAAGGCAAAAGGCAACATTACAAGAAACGTAGCGATTGTAGAGACCAACGCAAGACAAACAAAGTTACCATTAAAACATCCGAAGTTCTCCACAGGTTCGTCATGCTGCTGATCCAAGCATTAATGACCCAGGGCCTTCAACATAAAAAGATTGAACACAACTCTGGTGTTTTCCCGATCAGAGAAGGGACAGCCCTAATTAGTTACGATAAGTGGATAGTTATTAAGATATTAGATGTTAGGATTCTCAAAAAAGATTTAGATTTAAATATGAATAGAGATAAGGAATTAAATAGATTGGTCAGCTCTCATTTAAACAAGACCTTGCTAGTATAAGCGGACAATGTTCAAAAACAGGGGAATCATATGCTCAATATAACCATCGATAAATACATTCAGCTGATCCCCAATATCCGACAGAGGACTCATTATCCCTCTGGGATCTCTACTTAAAATAATAACAGGAAATTTAGACCATAATGATGCTGTAAGGTATGACAAATTAATAAAGGAAGTAAAATCTCGACAACATTCTATTGAAAGAAAAACAACTCTGGTATCCGAAATGGTGAGAATACTCACAAAATCTACTGTAAATATATCCAACAATCTTATTCAATTGAGTACAACCATAAATAAAATAAATACAGAAATTGATGAACTGGTCATAAGCAATCATATCCATCAAATAATACATGCATATAATTTATTCATACATAACTTGTACTTGATAATATACTCTAACATACTTGATAATATACTCTTAATTGAATGAGATTGAAAACATCATAGCATTTAGTAGAATAGGAATATTGCTTCAATCCATTGTTAATACTAATGAACTTATTAAGATATTTAAGCTTATAGAGCGAACAGATAAACTTGTATTCCTTGCAACGCCTGAAAATATTATCAAAATTGAACAGATTATTACTTTAAAATCATACCTTAAGAATCATGAAATCACATTTGTTATGGAAATATCTTTAGTTCCGAAAGAAACTTACTTTTATAACAAAATCGTACCCTTACCTGTCACAGATCCTGAAACAAACCTTACCCTTATTATTTTACCAAAAATTTCCTTATCTCCTTATGAAGGGGTTGAAGGCTAGCTCATTGGCTACGCAAAAATACTACGATTGAAGAAAACACTTACCTCTGTAAGGATGTACAAACCATAGTACTCGTTGAAGATACCTGCATACTCGACTTGATGAGATATTGCCATAACGTTACATGCACAAGAATCCTAGTAGAAGTTGAAAATATCAAGATTGAGGCTATCCAGACAAATAGATGGATACTGTAAGTCAGCCATGAATCTTACAAGAAAATGTGCAAATGAAATCCTACATTACAACGTTCTTGGTACCTATCTGCTTACCATCGATGATAACTGTGAATACAACATCGCAACCCACCATTTGAGGAAACATACCTTCAACGGAATTGAAATTATTTACCCGAAATTGCCAGTGGTGAAATTTCCTGAAAACCTGAAAATTTACTTCAACAAAAATATAGAACCAATAAAAATTAGAAACGTTGACCGTGCTGTCACATATGCTGAAAAATGGAGAGTGATAGCACAGTGCACATGAACATCAGCGTAGGAACTATAGTTTTATATATAATCTTAACCGTAAGCCTTATACTTTTTATTTTATATAAACATTTCCATACCATTGGTTATCATCCTCCTCAGAATACTTCTTCAGGAGATTTCGAACTTAGGGAAGGAGGAGTTACAGTGTCTGTATGGAGACGGTAGAGTCAGCGTTAAGGCACCTCAACCGGCTTCTATTATGAATTGTGTTGTTTAGCCTAAAAGGATCTTAGCTCTTGCAGCTGTGTTTTAGAATAAGGCAGTCATAATTAGACCACTGAATGAATTGCTCGTTCCTTTAATTTTAAAAATTAGTTTTTAAAAACATATTTCTCCTTCGTCGCGATTTGACTAGGTAGGTTCCTATGTAGTTACGCAAATAATTTTGCCTCAATGCCTATTTATTGGAAAATCCATTATTGATGTTTTTTTATTTCATAATTATTTAATTATTATATATTTTATTCGTCTCAATGGATAGAAAAATTGCAAAGTAAGGTCTAACTTGTTCTAACTTGGTCTAACTTGTGTTTTATGAGTTCAATACGGCTTCGGAGGCCGGGATGGAATCTGATATTTGAATTTATTTTTTATCTACCAGCCTAAATGCAAAATACTTCATCTTTGAAATAAGATCGTGAAATTAAGGTAAATAATTTCAGTAACAAACATCTGAATAATAGAAATGTTCCAGTCTTTAACTCGATATAACTTCGAATTAATCAAACATAAAAAACAATAATTTCCTATATGTACTATATGTATGTATTTGGTACTTATTTAGTATTCTGGTACATAGTTATTATAATTTCCGCATATTATAGATTTATTAAATATTGTGGATCTACCTGGTGCCTACCTAAGTGCACAATATTCAATATCTAATCTAGGTATACTAAAATACATATAGGTGGACGGTACTCGAAAGGGTGCCAAACGGGACTCTATTACTAAGCCTCAGCTGTTCCTCCGTCCGTCTGTTTATCTGTCCATCCGTCAGGGGCTGTATATAATCGAGGTAGTTAATTAGTTGGATAGTTTAAATTTTAACAGAGTGTGTATTTATATTGCAGCTATAACAACGAATAGGAATAAAAAAACTTAATTAACTGTAATGGTACACGAGAGTCAGTACATTTGATACTTCATTTTGCGTGACAGAGGGCTAGCCCATCGCCGCGCTGTTTTGAATACGAGAATCGGTTCATATAACATTTGGGGTTTTGAGTAGCTCAGGGTAAGATAGCAAAAAACAATGTGCCCAGCGCGTGGGATGGTTCCAGGAACAGAGTTCAGGTCAGGTTTTTTTGTCACATTCCTGCGGAATGTGTAGGGATCAGAGCCGATTTGGCTGCGCGCTGAATAAATTATGAATAACTAAATAATGGAAGGTTATAATGGAACGATACGGAGAAAGCTATTATGTTGACTGCAAATATACAATTGCGTTTGGTTGGTATGATATGGCGAGTTTGACATCACGAGTCTGAATATCATAATAGTGGTCTTTGTCTAGCGCGCTAGCGGTCGGGAAGGCTTAAATTAATCGCAACAAGCTTTTATGGTCAGCGATCAACAGATTTTGTGTATCGGCAGTACCAAATGATTTGAGTGATAACCTACGGTTGATCATAGTGAATATGCGTACATCTGCATGGCATGGTTAAAATTAGAACCTGTTCAGTTAGTGATAAGAAGCTTCGCTTGGGCAGAGCGTGTTCGCAAAGGACGCCATTTTTTTTTCAGACATGTGGGGTGTATAAATACAATTGCGGGGGAAGGGAATGCATTCAGTCTTGGCGTTAAGCTACTGTGACAGTCGTCTTTCAGAAGTTCTAAACAGTTTTGGTCTGCCGTGTTACGCGTCAGAACTGGACGAATTGTGATTGCGAAGTTACAGTGGATTTTCGTGAGTGTCTGAAGCGCCGAGATATACCTCGGTTCCTATCCTTTATATCAACCTACCCCAAATTCCAAAACTATCCTTGGGTCATTAGATAAGAACTTGTAGGTAACTGATCTGAGTCTGAGTCTGGGCTTGGAGCGACCCTAAATTCCTTTTTCCTTCACCATAGGGTTCCTGGATTGGCTCTTAGGATATTCGCGGGCTAATCCTCTCCTCATTCCTTTCGAGTAGCGAGTTTTGAAATTCCCACACACACAGTCATTAAACATACAAGCACATTCAAATCAAACTCAACCATTTTCGAGTGGTGTCGATAATGGACGTGGTATAACACTAGGATTTTAGACTAGGCTAGACAGGAGTTTAGTTGCGACTAAACCTAGGTTGGCAGGGCATAGGGAGACTTTTTGATCGATGAGGTTCCGCGGATGGAAATAACAAATTCAGAACAAAGTTAAACCGGTGTCAACACAGATAACCAGGATAGGTTATCTGTGTTGATATTTCGACATTTGAGTGTTGTCGGGGACGCGCGAAGGGATCAAATTACAGTCTAAAGTTCATTGTTTAGGACCACGTAGTTTGTTTTGCTTCGCCTTGGGTCAGTTTGGATTCAAGTTGCATCTTTAAATTAAATGTAAATTTCGCTGGAGGTCTAATGTGAAGGCTGAGTCAAATATTTATGATTTTGCTTGGCCGAGGACGTGCTGAGGTCAGTGGAATTCATAGTTCGGTATTTACCGAAATATGCACTTCGCTATGGTGAGGGTTAGATCTCCTAAAGCGCTAATGACTACGTTTCGATAACATCCAGCTCAAATTGCGCAGAGTTGAAGGTTTCAAAACGTTACGGACCTTTTGAGGTAACCGCTAGTTCAAACCCATTTCGGAAAATCAAATCGCAATTGTGTAAACCGGTCTTTTCGGATCGTTATTGCCGTGAACTAATTATATAATTGGAACCACCACAAGCCGCTACTAGCGAGCACATGAAATATCATTGAGTACTCACGTCGTAAAACTACGACGGATATCTATACGATATCCCAAACAAGTATTACAAATCGTGGTCGCCCACTAAAAGAAGTTCAAAGCGCCCATATATACAAAAAAATAAATGGTACCATCACACAAAATACAACAACGATCGATCTGGCGCAATACACCGCTAACTGATGCGAAATACCGGCTTGCGAGCATATATGCTTTCTCTGTCTAACTTGAAACTGTAACTTCCTGAACCTAACTTCGTTCGACTATTGTTCGCCTAACGAACTTCTCAACGAACGAGAAATTCAGACTTATCATTCTTAACTTACAAATTTTACAGCTGAATCGGGACATCTCTTTTTGGGGTAGGTAGAATAGACGATCATAGCTACTGATAGCGGTGTATCGACCTTAGCCTTTAATGCCGTTACAGATTTTCTGGTGCCGAGACGATATTCTAAAAGAATCAAGGTCTAACGCGTTACTTTTAAAAATAACACAACGTAGAAACGATTTTAAACAGTTCAGTTTTGTAAGTAAGAAATAAGCAAAACAAAGGGGCATTGTTTTCACAATTCCTCGGACGAGCTACGGCGGTTTAGTGTTCAGGAAATGGGCCGGGCAAGAAAAAACTTTAGTCGTGTTGTAGAAGTTGACTCACTTTCGCAGACAAGTGTTTTAAATAATGAGATGGCGTCAGGACAGGTGACTCATTGTTATCTGAAATAGTGAAAAGATTAGACAGTTTGGAACGGGGTTTAAGTACAAGTAATACTTTGGACAGACAGACTGACAGACAGGAACTAGAGACGATTGAACAATCGGTAGAAAAACGTCAAACATGCATAGTGAAAATTACACAGAAGTTGCCGACATTCGATGGGCGGAGTTCGGAAAATCCGATGATTTTCTTAAGAGATTTAAAGGCTTATATTAAAGTCTCGGGAGATAGTTCTAGGGCTTTGATATGGGCAACGGATAGTTTGGTAGGAATTGCAAAAGTTCGAATGAGCATATACAGAGACTCATGGCGAACCTATTCGGATTTTGAAAAAGATTTCAGAGAGGTATTCTGGGGTGATAATGAACAGGAATTAATTAAACAAAGATTCCTAACTGCGAAGTTCGATTCCAAGAAAGGTCAAAGTATGGAAGAATTCTTTGCCTCTCAATTGAATAGCATATATGAGCTTACGATACCGTTTACTGATACGGAGAAAATCAACACGATTTTCAGACAGTTGCCGCGTGATATTCAGGTAGCGTTTTTTGCTAGAAAGGAACCAATGACTATACGAGATGCGGTCGAGTTCCTTCGGCATTTAGAAAGGAATGTCGATGGGGGGATTAAGTGCGTTGCAGAGTTCGGAGACAATGAATACAAACGACGTAAGGCGGAATAGCTACATGCGTGGGCAATATCGAGCTATGCGAGTAAGTACGATGCAATATAACGCGGTGAGTCGTAGGAATAATTATAACGCGGGAACAAAGGCGCGAAACGAATATGGGACGCGCGCTCGCGGTTATTTTCGCGGTAGAGGTAGGCAGCCTCAGGCTAGTTTCAAGGCAATAGGGTTCCAAAGGGGCAATGATAGTTCAGGAGATACAGAGGCAGGGCAAAGTTCAAGTGACAGAAATAATACCATAAGTTCGAATTAAAAAAACTAGTGGACTCGCGCGGGTCGTTCGCGCTCAGATATTTATTACGCTTTGAGTGGACAGCCGATCAAATTGGGAAAAAGCATAGACTGTATGATTTGTGTAATTTGGATTCGAACGTGGGTGTGAATGAATTTATTCAATTATTAGCGCATAAAGCGCATGGATATGCCGTGTGTTTAGATGAAAAATCGAGATCGAATTGTAGAGGTCGCAATGACAGGCATTTACATACGTTATTCAGAGACGACGATTCGACTGAGTGTGGGCGCGATTTATGTAGTAACTTGACATTACCTGAGATAGATGTGCGTAATGGGAATATTGTTGTAAGGAGTTTTATTGATACGGGGAGCGAAATCAGTGTAATTAGTCGGAGAGTGTACGATGAAGTATGCAGGCAATTGGGAAAACCGACAGAAATACCGATTCCAAGTTTGAGAATCACAGGTGCATTTGGGGTCAGTAAGGAAAAGTTTGATAAGTTAGTTACGTTGCCATTAACAATAGGTGAATGCGTTATCGATACTCCAATGCTAGTATTAACAAGGGTGCCTAAAGATTTAATTTTAGGGTTTGATTTTATACAACAGACGCGAGCCAGTTTAATGTGTGAGGGAAATAAGAGGCTAATTATACGAAGCGCCGGGCGGATGTGTGAAATACCATTAGGTACTGGTTATAATCAGGATTCTTGCTGTTGTACAATGGAGGTACAGAACCAAGATACCAGTAGAAATATGATAGAGGTATGTGTGAATAATTCATCAATACCTGTTAAACACAAAACAAAGTTATTGACGGTGTTAAATAAACATGCAGAGTTGTTTAGCGATAGGGTGGGTCGGACAAATAAATATATATATGAGATAAAAATGAGAGATGAAACGCCTTTCGTAAAACGAAGCTATCCCATACCGTTCGCATATCGCGATAAAGTAACAAAACGTTTGGAAGAAATGGAACAGATAGGTATTATTAGCAGGGAATCTACGGATTTCAGCAGTCCATTGACTTGTGTACTAAAGAAGTCAGGGGAGGTCCGTATATTGCTAGATGCACGACAATTAAACACAGGAATGGTTGGGGAAGTTGAAACTACACCTTTAATGAGTGAGATATTGCAATCGGGTCGCCGGATAAATTTTATAGCGATTATTGATATCAAAGATGCGTATTTTTATCTAAACGATACACGGGTTTTGTATATCAAGGCAGAAGTTATGTTTACAACGTTTTACCTCAGGGGTTGAAAACCAGTGTGGGTTCATTTTCGAGGGCGATGGACTTAATTTTAGGGCCAGAGGTTAGGTCATATTGTTTAAATTTTGTTGACGATTTGGCGATTTTAACTGAGGGTGATTTCGATCAGCATTTGTCTCAAGTGGACACGGTTCTGAGTAAATTGAAAGACGCGGGCTTCACATGCAAACTAAAAAAATGCGAGTTCGCACAAAAAAAGGTCAAGTTATTGGGGCACATTTTGTCTACACAAGGTTTGCAGATGGACCAGGACAAATTTGAGACACTTAAATTATATCCGTCACCCAGAACTGTCAGGTAATTGAGGGCGTTTTGGGGTTCATAAATTACTTTCAGAGGTTTATAAAAAAATTTGGAACATTAACACAGCCCTTATACAATTTATTACGGTCTGGAGTCAAGTTCGTCTGGAGTGCGCAGGTGCAGAGTACTTTTGACGAGATAAAAAACCAATTCTTAGAAAGTATAATATTGAGTCAGCCATTGGCGGGAAAAACGTATTATGTACAATGCGACGCCAGCGCTATAGGAATTGGGGGCTATGTTTATCAATTAGATGATTTGGGCCAGGAACTAATTATAGGGTTTTGTTCGCAGGCATTTAAGGGAGCTCAAACTAGATGGTCTGTCAGCGAACATGAAATGTATGCAGTTATATACACTTTAAAGCGATTTGAGATATATTTGCGGGGAGAAAAAGTTATTATTAGAACTGATCATAAAAATTTGACGTTCATTAAGTCGTGGACTTTATTGGGGGCACGCGTAACTATGTGGGTTATGTTTTAGAGCAATTCGATTACGACATAGAATTTGTGCGAGGGACTGATAATCAAATTGCCGACACGCTAAGCAGGCAAATATCGGGACCTGGAGTTATGATTGACAGTATAAATGTTCAGCCGGGAATATTCTGGTTTCAGGCATCGAATACCGCAAGTGTTATTTCGAGTTTACGGGACATTGCGAGATTACAAAGCGAAGATGAGCGGTTAAATCGAATTAGCGGTTGTATCAGACGTAGGGTGGTAGATACGGAAACGAGAGGGTTTGATAATTACAAGCTAGTAAGTGATACGTTATATTTTCACGTACCGAAGCGAAACGTACAGTTGTTAGTAATTCCGAAATCACTACAGGAGGAACTAATTTTACACATACATGAAGAAATAGGTCACCATGGCAGATATAAAATATTAGCACTGATGAAGGACAGATATTATTTTCTTCATATGAGTAGGGTGATTAGCACGGTGATAAGAAGTTGTGACATATCTCAAAAGGTCAAACCAAGTACTAACAATACCGTTGGTACTTGTACACCGGTGTTGGCGGAAAAGTTGGGTGAGAAAGTTTTCTCGGACCTTTATGGGCCATTGCCCGTAGGCAAATTCGGATATCAATATATATATGTGATTCAAGACGTGTACAGTAAGGTAATAAGATTATATCCAATGCGAAAAGCTACAGGTAGGAGCGTGCTCGCTTGTACAAAGAGATTTCATAGGGAAATACCTATCGAAACTATAATTACGGACTCAGGACCACAGTTCATATCGAAAGTTTGGGAATTTGGTCTCAAACAGCTAGGGATTCGGGTCACTCATACGTCGGTGTATTGTCCAAATTCTAATAGCGTAGAAAGAGTGAATCGCGAGCTAGGTCGACTAATTAGAACTTATTGCGGCGGAAGTAATCGTAGTTGGGTCGACGTGTTACCGGACATTCAAAATTGCTACAATAATATCAAACACACAAGCACAGGCTTTGCGCCTAATGAGTTAGCGTTTGGTAGGCGGGAACCGTTAACTCTTGACAAGGAATTAGGCGATGAATGGTTATTTGGTCATAGTGTGCGAGATACGGAACAGGTGCGGAATGTAGCATGTAATATAGAAAACTCTAAAAGATCTAGTGAACGACGTAAGCGACAGGCAGACAAACGGCGTAAGTTAGAAGTCTATCGTATAGGTGATTATGTGAAACTTATGACTTTTGTGCGTTCAAATAAAGAACATACAATCATGCGGAAATTTTCATTGTTGTATAAAGGGCCTTATGTTATTTCGGCAGTGGTATATCCGAACTGTTGTACTTTAGTAGATCCGGTTTCAAATGAGATATTGGGTAACTTCAATACTATAAATATAGCCAGGTATTATGTGAGGACGAATAAGGGCGTAGATAAATAAGATAGTATATAAAAGTTAAATAATTAAGCTGTAAGCTGTAAATTTGAGTAACTACTTTGTAGATTTAAGGATCTTGCATGGTTTAGAAAGGAAAAAAATAAAAAAATAAAAAACAAAAAAATTTGTATATATATATATAGCAATACGAATTAGGATAAGTTGCGGGTAAGCGAGGTTGTATAGTTAGATAGATAAATAAGATAAGACAGGAGAGAGCTTAATCGAGTTGTGTAAATATTATATACATAATTGACAGATTCATCGGTCTGTGTACATGATTTGAGATGTCCGTACATATAGAGTAGATATGGACAAAGCACGGGTAGCATAGTGGTAATGAGATCCTTGCGCCATGTTTAACTGAGATAAACAGTGTCTCAAGGTCTGGGAGGGGGCTGTAATGGTACACGAGAGTCAGTACATTTGATACTTCATTTTGCGTGACAGAGGGCTAGCCCATCGCCGCGCTGTTTTGAATACGAGAATCGGTTCATATAACATTTGGGGTTTTGAGTAGCTCAGGGTAAGATAGCAAAAAACAATGTGCCCAGCGCGTGGGATGGTTCCAGGAACAGAGTTCAGGTCAGGTTTTTTTGTCACATTCCTGCGGAATGTGTAGGGATCAGAGCCGATTTGGCTGCGCGCTGAATAAATTATGAATAACTAAATAATGGAAGGTTATAATGGAACGATACGGAGAAAGCTATTATGTTGACTGCAAATATACAATTGCGTTTGGTTGGTATGATATGGCGAGTTTGACATCACGAGTCTGAATATCATAATAGTGGTCTTTGTCTAGCGCGCTAGCGGTCGGGAAGGCTTAAATTAATCGCAACAAGCTTTTATGGTCAGCGATCAACAGATTTTGTGTATCGGCAGTACCAAATGATTTGAGTGATAACCTACGGTTGATCATAGTGAATATGCGTACATCTGCATGGCATGGTTAAAATTAGAACCTGTTCAGTTAGTGATAAGAAGCTTCGCTTGGGCAGAGCGTGTTCGCAAAGGACGCCATTTTTTTTTCAGATATGTGGGGTGTATAAATACGATTGCGGGGGAAGGGAATTCATTCAGTCTCGGCGTTAAGCTACTGTGACAGTCGTCTTTCAGAAGTTCTAAACAGTTTTGGTCTGCCGTGTTACGCGTCAGAACTGGACGAATTGTGATTGCGAAGTTACAGTGGATTTTCGTGAGTGTCTGAAGCGCCGAGATATACCTCGGTTCCTATCCTTTATATCAACCTACCCCAAATTCCAAAACTATCCTTGGGTCGTTAGATAAGAACTTGTAGGTAACTGATCTGAGTCTGAGTCTGGGCTTGGAGCGACCCTAAATTCCTTTTTCCTTCACCATAGGGTTCCTGGATTGGCTCTTAGGATATTGGATATTCGCGGGCTAGTCCTCTCCTCATTCCTTTCGAGTAGCGAGTTTTGAAATTCCCACACACACAGTCATTAAACATACAAGCACATTCAAATCAAACTCAACCATTTTCGAGTGGTGTCGATAATGGACGTGGTATTACACTAGGATTTTAGACTAGGCTAGACAGGAGTTTAGTTGCGGCTAAACCTAGGTTGGCAGGGCATAGGGAGACTGTTTGATCGATGAGGTTCCGCAGATGGAAATAACAAATTCAGAACAAAGTTAAACCGGTGTCAACACAGATAACATATCCTATTGATATTTCGACATTTGAGTGTTGTCGGGGACGCGCGAAGAGATCAAATTACAGTCTAAAGTTCTTTGTTTAGGACCGGGTAGTTTGTTTTGCTTCGCCTTGGGTCAGTTTGGATTCAAGTTGCATCTTTAAATTAAATGTAAATTTCGCTGGAGGTCTAATGTGTAGGCTGAGTCAAATATTTATGATTTTGCTTGGCCGAGGACGTGCTGAGGTCAGTGGAATTCATAGTTCGGTATTTACCGAAATATGCACTTCGCTATGGTGAGGGTTAGATCTCCTAAAGCGCTAATGACTACGTTTCGATAACATCCATCTCAAATTGCGCAGAGTTGAAGGTTTCAAAACGTTACGGACCTTTTGAGGTAACCGCTAGTTCAAACCCATTTCGGAAAATCAAATCGCAATTGTGTAAACCGGTCTTTTCGGATCGTTATTGCCGTGAACTAATTAAATAATTGGAACCACCACAAGCCGCTACTAGCGAGCACATGAAATATCATTGAGTACTCACGTCGTAAAACTACGACGGATATCTATACGATATCCCAAACAAATATTACAAATCGTGGTCCACCACTAAAAGAAGGTCCAAGCGCCCATATATACAAAAAAATAAATGGTACCATCACACAAAATACAACAACGATCGATCTGGCGCAATACACCGCTAACTGATGCGAAATACCGGCTTGCGAGCATATATGCTTTCTCTGTCTACGCTGTGACGTCCCTACTTGGAGAGGAATAAAAAGATTCCAAATAGGTAGCCAACAAGAAATTTTATTTAACGTGGGTTCTCCAAATGTAGTCTGACCCTGGTTACGCAGCAACGAATCTTCCCTGCGGGTTTTGCCGTAGTCGGAGTGCCGCTGACGTCGGAGAAGTAACGGTCCGAATGCAGCCGGAGCAGGGAAGCAGGTTAGCCCGAAGCGGTGTCAGGAACCGGGAAACCGTAGGGTAGCGCGGAAAAGCGGTGATCCCGAAGAGGTGCCAGGAACCCCGAACTGGAATTCGAAACCGTTCCTCCTTTAACATCTGTTACTGCACTCCGTCCGAATGCTCCACCCGCCAAGAAAAGAATAGTGTTGTCGTGGTGGTAACAATCAGAACGGAGTTACATATACAAAGGAAAATACAGTGCTAGGAATAAAAACAAGCAAGCATTCATATTTGTTATCGGCAGACCCCACTTGGGACATTTTACAAATAATCGGACATTCTACAAAATGTCCAAATGTGCAATCTGCCGGTAACATTAATTATTTCTATATATGAAAAAAAGGATATTTATTTGTTTATCGGCAGACCTCACTTGGGACATTATGCAAACAATCCGGACATTTTATGAAATGCCCAAATATGAAATCTGCCGGTAACATTAATTATTTCTATATATGAAAAAAGGATATTTATTTGTTTATCGGCAGACCTCACTTGGGACATTATGCAAACAATCCGGACATTTTATGAAATGCCCAAATATGAAATCTGCCGGTAACAATCAACAATTTCCACACAAAAAGGTAGCTAGTATAATTTAGTAAGCTGAACATATTTTCCAGACATTCTATAAGAAGCCAAGACACACTAACGCGTGTCTAAAAGCGGGTAGCAATTTGCGTTACAATGCGATGTGAATATCGCGAAATAATAATTAGCGAGTCTAAAAGGAATAAAACGCAACAAGCAATAAATGAAATGAGATGATTCTGGACACAAATGAGTAAGCCCGAAAGTACCTAACGGTAAGATGATTTTAAAACAGTATCTTTCACCACTCACCTCAATCGGGGTTAATATGAAGCACAGACAAAACTAAAACGTAACTACTAGTAGTACGTTATGATTAAACGTAAGTAATTACTGTTTAGAGTCGTTCGTCGGCGTACGGTAAAAAGGGACCGTTACAGAGCGCCAGTAGGACGGACGTGCGTATAGTGCTGAGTAAGTTTTCGGAATGACCCGGCGCCGCAAAGTCAAGTTGCGGTCACGGCTAGTTAGTTTAAAACGGGCCAATCATAGCAGAGCGAGTGAGTTGTCAACAGTGGAATGTTGCTAGTACAGCGCGTGAAAATTAATACTGTGATTACTAGCCTCATTTGGTAGTTTTATTAAGAGAATTACTACTTAAATTTGAAATAAGACCAGTTAATGATAGAGTGAAGACAACGGTAACTTACAACGTTACAATACCCCCTCGCCCAGTAAAGGGTTTTCATACGTAATGAAAATCCAAAACCTAATTCTAAATATTCTTAACTAGTTTTAGATCCTTAACATGCCAGGTGCCTAAGTCCTTTCCCGTCATATCCTCTAAAATGTATACCAAGGGTGATTTCTTAGCGGAGACGCGACATTTGGTATATTTGGGCGCTAACTTTTTACTAAAGTACTTGTCTTTATCACTCAAGACATAAGCACGTTTTAGGACAATGTCGCCTACGCTGAATTCTGCCTCTTTCCGCCTAAGATTATAGTGCGCCGTATTTTTTTTATGTGCGTGCCAAAGAGATGCCTGTACCTTATCAAAATATTTTGACAGGTGACCCAGATTTTCAGCGTAAATGTCGCGTGGCAGAAATAGTAGTTCCTCACCCAGATCGTTATCTGTATAATGAGAACCACAAGTAACCGTTTCTCGTCCGTACACGAGGAACGATGGAGTGTAGCCAGTTGCTTCATTGACGGAGTTGTTAATGGCATACTGTATTTTGGGAATATTAGTGTCCCAGGTTCTGTGGTCATTGTCCACGTAGGTGGAAATACATGTAACTATTGTTTTGTTATAGCGCTCGACAGTGTTTACTTGCGGAGTATATCTCGGAGAGAAGAATACGTTAGGTATCTTGTATTTCTTAAAGAGGGTATTTGTTACCGAGCTAATAAACTGGGTACCATTGTCAAGGAATATTGTCTGTGGGATTCCGTGGACCAGAAACACAGAGTCCTCCAGAGCCTTGACGACAGCTTCCGAAGTAGCGCGTCGCATGGGAAAAATAAGGCAATATTTTGAGAAGCAACATGTTACGACCAAAATATAACTATTCTGCTTTCGACTGGCCGGAAGTGGACCTATGAAATCAATGGATATCATTTGAAACGGCCGTGAGCATTGTTTAGGTCGACCCATCGTACCCAGCGTCGGATGGTTTTGTGGTTTGTAAGTGAGACATTTTGAACAAGAACCAACAAAACGTACGACGTCTTGGTGCATGCCCGGCCAGTAGTATCGAAGAAGTAAGCGTCGATAGGTCTTGAAAATACCCAAGTGAGCAGCAGTAGGGTCAGCATGATTCTCCTCTATGACGCTGTCACGCAATTCTTTCGGCACCACTTCCTTCCAGGAAAACTCCGAAATCATTTCGCACTTATTTTTGGAGTGGCGATAGAGAGCACCGCCTTCGATCAAGTAGTTAGGAAAGAGGTTCGGCTTTTCTAAACAACCGTTATAAATGTTTTTGTACCATGAGTCAGTAGTAGTCAAATTAGAGTTGACCGTACTGATAGAAGCACATGGGAAAGCACGAGATAGTGCATCTGGAATGACATTATCGACCCCACGACGATGTTTAAGTTCGAAATTAAAGGCAGACAACCTCACACACCAGCGTGCTAGTCTTCCGGTAGGGTTGTCCAGTGACAAGAACCATTTGAGCGCGGAGTGGTCGGTGTAAACGGTAAAGGTTTTTCCGTTTTCCAAGTAACACCGCCAGTGTTCTAGAGCGGTTAAAACTGCTAGCGTCTCCCTCTCGGTTATACTGTAGTTCTTCTCAGATCCCGACAACGCCCTACTCATGTATGCAATCGGATGTTCTTTACCATCAATCGTTTGTGTGAGCATGGCACCAATCCCAAAATTGCTCGCATCAGTGTGTACTTCGAACGGTAAATCGTAATTGGGACAAGAGAGAACCGGGGCTGATACAAGACACTCTTTTAGCTTATTAAAAGCATCATCAGCTTCAGTTGTCCACTGAAACTTGGGTGCGTTCTTCTTACTTGAAGTCAGCTGGTTGAGTGGTCCGGCAATAGTGCTAAAGTTGGGGACGAAACGGCGGTACCACGTGGCTGTTCCAAGGAAGCGTTTAAGATCTTTTTTTTTTGTGGGTGTTGGGAAATTAAGGATAGCCTCGACTTTTTCAGGATCAGTGCGAAGGCCATGCGCATCCACAACATAACCCAAGTACTTCAACTCATTTCTGAAGAACTTGCATTTTTCAAGGTTGATGGATAAGTTCGCTTGTTTTAATTTATGCAGCACGCCTAGTAGTAAGGACACGTGTTCCTCAAAGCTGCTGCTGATGATAATAATATCATCTAAATATGCGAACGCCTTTAGATCAAAATTCCCGAACAGAAGATCGACAAGCCTTTGTTGAGTGGCAGGGGCATTGGTGAGACCGAAAGCAGTGGTCTTAAAACGGAGAGTTCCTCTGCCTGGAACATAGAATGCGGTTTTGTCTTGATCTTCTGGAGCTATTGGAATTTGCCAGAACGCTTTCGACAAATCTACGCTAGATAAGAATTTTGCATCGCGTAGGTTGTCTAATATTTCAGTTATATAGGGTAGGTTATATGCGTCCTTTTTTGTGACCGAATTCAGTTTACGGCTGTCGAGGCAAAAGCGAGGTTGTCCATTCTTTTTATAGACAATGAGGACAGGGGACGACCAAGCGCTCTCGCAAGGTTCAACTACATCTAACGCTAGCATTTCGTCGACTTGCTCTACCAAAATTCGCTGCTTCTCAGGTGACATTCGATAGTAACGTTGTCTTATAGGTTGAGAGTCACCAGTATCGATATGGTGAGTTATAAGACTAGTTCTACCAAGGCCCATACTGTCAGTGGAGATTTCCTGGAATTGACTGACAATTGAATCGGCTGTGGACTTTTGTGAATCAGAGAGATTATCGTAAGACTGTATAAAAGTCTCATTTTTGTCGATACTTATTTCTGCCAAAGAAGAGTTGGACAAGGTGATGCTACCTAAGTATTTGGGACAAATATTGAAAATCCGCCAAAAGTCAATGCCTAGGATAAGTGGGCTGTCCACATTTGGTAACACGTAACCCTTAATAATGTGGAATTGTTCTTCAAAGTGAATGGGAAGATTGATGTAGCCAATACTTTGAAGGGACTGGCCTCCAGCAGCAGTCACGGAGATACAATCATCGGTAAGTACTTTTAGACCATGGTCCGACAATAATTTATGAGAATCATTGCCGAGAATAGTGACAGCAGATCCAGAATCGAGTAGACCAGAAGCAGGGATGTCCCCGATTCTAACGGAAATATAGGGTCTACTGTCCTTTGTTGGTTTACTATCCAGAATTGAGGCGACTCTGAAACTAGAGAAGAAGTTTCTAAGGGTTTGTAGCCATTTTTCAAAATCTACTCTATCGAAATGACCCTTAGAACCGTCCCAATTCTGGCTAATTAGTTTTTTTTGAACGGTAGGAGTACATTTAGGGCATTCAGGTTTCTTTACACCTTTATTACCGCACCCAAAACAGACGATGACGTCACGACTAACCTTACACTGACGAAGATCGTGAGTGTTAGAGCGGCATCTTAGACAAAAGTTATTTGACTTTACAGTTGTTGCAGGAGCGATCGCAGAGACATGGTTGTCAGATTTCGTCTTACATGGCTTGTAAGCAAATTCGGGTGCTAGTGTGTGTGTGGTAATCGTTGGTGGCTCGCGAAAGTGTGACATACGGGTTTGTATATTTTCGTAATTTTTGCACAACGTTCTCAATACCCCAATATCCACAATCTGAGTTGCCGAGGCCAACGTACTCGCATAACATGGCCGGATATTGTGCAATAGTATCTCTAATTTGTCCTCTTCGGATAATTGTTTCGATAAGCGCGAAAAAATTCCTGCCATTATGGAAAGATAAATGGTTATCGTTTCTGATTCGCCCTGAGTGCGAGCCCTAATTTCAGAAAGTAGACGATAATCATAGTCAGTTTGGCTGAAATCCTCTAACAACAGAGATTTGAGATCCGACCAGTTGTTAACGCTATCTCTTATACTTCGGAACCAGTGCAATGCTTGATCGGTGAAAATTTCCGTTGCATAGGACAGAAGTTTGGAGTCCGAAATATTTCTGGCCTGACACAGTTCCGAAACCCTTTCGATAAAAGCCCGAACACATGATTTCCCGTCGTACTTCAATTTACTAAGTTCGGAAGTATTGCTACGCTCGCAAGTTACAGAAATCACGCTCGCGCCACTAACAGATGGCGTTGATTCCCTACACGCAGTATTAGACGAGGAAGATATTGAAAGGGGATCCTTTGCTTGTGATAAGAGAGCTAGGATCTTCGAATAATATTTTCGGTAAATCTCCGACAGTTGATCATGGCCCGTTTCGAACTTTTCATCCGTAGGTACCCGACTTAATCTGTGATAGACATGGTGCATCAGATTTTGTGTCCTAAGAAGAGAGGATCTATCTGGTGCAGGTCCGTCAAGAGTAGATTGCACTTTGTCCAAGATTTTGACGACTGCAAGTAAGTCGTCCTTAGGTTCAAGGTGAGATAACAGAACGTCCTCTGACGGGTATTCTGTCACAAGTTTAGTTATTTGTTTACGTAAAATTTCTACGGTAGTGCCTGGGTTTTCACCTCTGATGGCAACTTCGTACTCCAGTTCTGCTTTGTTTAGAGAGAGAAACTTAATTTGAAAAGACATGATGCAGCTCAAATAATAAATACCAAAGAGATGAGTAGTGAAAGTGTACTGATTCCTTTAGTCGCCTCTTACGACATGCACAGGAGGAAATGCAACTGCCGTATTCTTTTTTTTGATTTCCCGGGACAGCACAGGAAGAGAAATCAAGGAATTGAAAATGACGCTACTAATTAGTCTCCGTTCTGTTACAAAATGATTTATGTACGTTAGGTTTTGACGGTATGAATGAAGTGAATGACGATGTAGAAAAAAATATATATGTTAAAACTGCAAATAAAAATATTGCAACTAGTGGGTAGGTGGTTAATTTTTTTATAAGAGAACGAGAAATTAAAACCAACGTAGGAATTTGAAAAAAACACTACAATTTAAAAGTTTGAATAATAACCACGTACACAGAAGTTGCTAAGCAAAACCAAAATTACAACACAGGTAAACGTTTACAAAAACACGCACACACAAACAACTAACTACTTACAGCGTAAGCAAGGCCAGACTAACCACGTTATGGGCGCCACTGTGACGTCCCTACTTGGAGAGGAATAAAAAGATTCCAAATAGGTAGCCAACAAGAAATTTTATTTAACGTG
This sequence comes from Argyresthia goedartella, assembly GCA_949825045.1. Lineage (NCBI taxonomy): Eukaryota > Metazoa > Arthropoda > Insecta > Lepidoptera > Argyresthiidae > Argyresthia > Argyresthia goedartella. Next base: position 4,051,835 of record OX463815.1, read on the forward strand.
GGTTCTCCAAATGTAGTCTGACCCTGGTTACGCAGCAACGAATCTTCCCTGCGGGTTTTGCCGTAGTCGGAGTGCCGCTGACGTCGGAGAAGTAACGGTCCGAATGCAGCCGGAGCAGGGAAGCAGGTTAGCCCGAAGCGGTGTCAGGAACCGGGAAACCGTAGGGTAGCGCGGAAAAGCGGTGATCCCGAAGAGGTGCCAGGAACCCCGAACTGGAATTCGAAACCGTTCCTCCTTTAACATCTGTTACTGCACTCCGTCCGAATGCTCCACCCGCCAAGAAAAGAATAGTGTTGTCGTGGTGGTAACAATCAGAACGGAGTTACATATACAAAGGAAAATACAGTGCTAGGAATAAAAACAAGCAAGCATTCATATTTGTTATCGGCAGACCCCACTTGGGACATTTTACAAATAATCGGACATTCTACAAAATGTCCAAATGTGCAATCTGCCGGTAACATTAATTATTTCTATATATGAAAAAAAGGATATTTATTTGTTTATCGGCAGACCTCACTTGGGACATTATGCAAACAATCCGGACATTTTATGAAATGCCCAAATATGAAATCTGCCGGTAACATTAATTATTTCTATATATGAAAAAAGGATATTTATTTGTTTATCGGCAGACCTCACTTGGGACATTATGCAAACAATCCGGACATTTTATGAAATGCCCAAATATGAAATCTGCCGGTAACAATCAACAATTTCCACACAAAAAGGTAGCTAGTATAATTTAGTAAGCTGAACATATTTTCCAGACATTCTATAAGAAGCCAAGACACACTAACGCGTGTCTAAAAGCGGGTAGCAATTTGCGTTACAATGCGATGTGAATATCGCGAAATAATAATTAGCGAGTCTAAAAGGAATAAAACGCAACAAGCAATAAATGAAATGAGATGATTCTGGACACAAATGAGTAAGCCCGAAAGTACCTAACGGTAAGATGATTTTAAAACAGTATCTTTCACCACTCACCTCAATCGGGGTTAATATGAAGCACAGACAAAACTAAAACGTAACTACTAGTAGTACGTTATGATTAAACGTAAGTAATTACTGTTTAGAGTCGTTCGTCGGCGTACGGTAAAAAGGGACCGTTACAGAGCGCCAGTAGGACGGACGTGCGTATAGTGCTGAGTAAGTTTTCGGAATGACCCGGCGCCGCAAAGTCAAGTTGCGGTCACGGCTAGTTAGTTTAAAACGGGCCAATCATAGCAGAGCGAGTGAGTTGTCAACAGTGGAATGTTGCTAGTACAGCGCGTGAAAATTAATACTGTGATTACTAGCCTCATTTGGTAGTTTTATTAAGAGAATTACTACTTAAATTTGAAATAAGACCAGTTAATGATAGAGTGAAGACAACGGTAACTTACAACGTTACAACGCTTTTACGAGAAAAATCCAGACGAGACCTCAATAAAAGGAGAATTTAAGAAGAAAAGAAAACACGTAACTAAACTTATACAGGACACAAAAGATTCATACTATTACAAGGAATTCAACAAATACCTAAACAAACCAAAGAAAATGTGGAACCTTATCAATACTCTGGCCACCAATAACACTAAACAGTGTAGTGCTATTACAAAACTTGTTTTTAACTCTCAAGAGGTGACAGACCCGAATCAGATATGTCAAATATTCAACGAATATTTTACGAATATAGGCCCACTATTGGCAGATGAAATACCAAAACAATTTCATGATAACTTCTCCTACGTTCTGCCACATTCCACCTAGTTCGAGTCTATATCGTCTTTTGAACCGTGTACTGAACAAGAAATTTCTAACATCATAAAAAAGCTCGATCCAAATGTGCTGGGCTAGATGGAATTAGTACGAAAGTCATAAAATGTATAGCAAATCTTATAACTAGTAAATTGTCCCAATGCATTAACAAATTACTCGAGGATGGTAGTTTCCCGGATACGTTGAAAGTTGCGAAAGTAACTCCTATATATAAATCCAGGTCAACAACAGACCCGGGCAATTACCGGCCTGTCTCTGTGCTATCAGTCTTATCAAAAATTGTGGAAAAAGTCATACATAAAAGACTAGAAAAATATTTGGATGCACTTACAGCCACTATCGACCTTGTTACCTAAATAAAGCGAAATATACACCAAAAATATATAGGACTGGGTGTCTTCGTAGATTTGAAAAAAGCTTTCGATACTATAAGTCACAAACTACTCATTAAAAAACTAGAAACCATCGGAATTTCGGGTACAGCCATTCAAATCATTGAATCATATCTAACTCATAGGTCCCAAATAGTTAAAACTAACAACAATAATAAAAGTAATGCGCTACCTATAACCTGCGGAATCCCTCAGGGTTCTATTTTGGGCCCCCTGCTTTTTGTGACTTATATTAACAATATACAAGACCTGAAACTAAATGGCCGAATTAGCCTATATGCGGATGACACCTGTTTATTCTACTTAGGTCCATCTATAGATGACCTGGTTGCACAGGTACAAGAAGATCTGAACACCCTGTATAACTGGCTTAGAAGCAATTTACTCACCATCAACATCTCGAAAACTTGCTATGTCTTATTTAAAGCCAAAAATAAACCCATACCTTCGCACCCTCCACTTACAATAGACAATGTACCCCTCCAACAGAAAACTCATGAAAAATATCTCGGCCTGTATCTTGACAGCCAATTAACCTGGAATATTCACATTGAGCATATAATTAGCAAACTAGTAGCACTCCGGGGCTCACTTCGTAGCATCGTACGATGCCTGCCTTTTAAATTACGAGTTACATTATATAATTCTCTAGTTAAACCACACTTAATTTATTTAATCGAAATATGGGGATCTGCTACAAAAACAAGGTTAGCTAAATTACAGCGTCAACAAAATAAAATAATTAAATTACCTTTCAATTATAATTATTATACACCAACAAAACAAGTATATGCAGAAACAAAATTAATGGATATTAAAAATCTTTACAAGTATAGCGTATGTATGTTTATTCGAAAATCCCTCAACAGTAGTATCCATACTAACATAACGTTCACCCAGCGAAAACATGTTATAGGCGGCCGCTGTACGCGGCGAGGAAGCTTCCTAGTCATACCCAGACATCGAACTAATTACGGCAAAACGATGATAACTACTGGCGGAGCGCGACTTTATAACCAACTACCCTCATCTATAAGAAACGCTCAAACAATGTATGCATTCAAAAGACTATTAACTCAACATATTTTATCGACAAGTGGGAATGTAACCATAAGTCCTTCGATACTTACATAGTTACTTCATAATTTTTTTGACATACCTACCCGAACTGTACTGGCTGTCACCTCGTATTGTACTTATTAGAACTATGTCGACGACGGACATTTAAATGTATTTTTATCTATGTTATCACGTAAGTGACCTATGTCTTTAGTGATAATAAATTTCATTAAACCTTTGTCTAACTTGTAACTGTAACTTCCTGAACCTAACTTCGTTCGACTATTGTACGCCTAACGAACTTCTCAACGAACGAGAAATTCAGACTTATCATTCTTAACTTACAAATTTTACAGCTGAATCGGGACATCTCTTTTTGGGGTAGGTACAATAGACGATCATAGCTACCGATAGCGGTGGCTCAACCTTAGCCTTTAATGCCGTAACATAACGTATCATGGTATACATTGAGTCCTTATATGTAATTTTATTTTCAAACTATAAAACCCTAAATAAGCATGCAATTGTTTTCATAATTTTTATAATTTATTTATTGCACACAAATAATATACAGACAACAAGACTTACACAAAAATAGTGTACAAAGGCAGGCTTATCTCTAATAGGAGATCTCTTCCAGCAAACCACTTAGGATGAGAAAGGTTGATTGCTTAGCAGGGGTAGGCCATGTGTACAGCAATGTAATTTACCTAGTACATACCTAAATAAATAATATAATATAATATAATATGATATACAATATATATATATATATATATATATATATATATATATATATATATATATAAAATAATATACGAGTGCCTATATAAATATTATAAATTTATTTACGTAAGTAAATCACTTATTATTAACAACCATATTTATATGCGAAGTTAGCACTTAATTACCTGATATATTTGATATTATTAGTGTTATGTTTTAATTTTACCTTGATTGAAGGTATTTATTAAAAAAAAATGTTTTAAGTTTTTAAGTGTATGGAGTTATCAATTATTTATATATACCGGAACAGAAAGAAGATGCTCTTTCAGTCAACTATTAAAAAGTGACAACTGAGGGACTATCTATCCTTAATAGCGCGGAGAAGGGCGTTCCACATTCCGATTGGCCTTAACCTAAACGAGCATATGCACGCAAGCGACAGGTTTATGCCGAAGAGTTGAAAGAAAAGACAATGTTGGCATCTCCGATTGATATCCCTGGAAAAAAAGAAACTCAAAACCTCGAAGATATCTAGAGTGGCGGGGAATTCGCAGATATCACAGCGAAGACGGATGCTCCTTACGATATTGTGACACATGGTCCTACTTGGGCAGCCCAAAGACAAACCAGATCCCGAGGTTCTGGAGTCGTTTGAGTTTATTCAGTTGTTCTTCGCGCGTACTGATCCAGTAAAAATCCGATTAAAGGCAGTAAAAGCCACTTTAGTCTGCCGTGGCAGTGTGGTACTGCTATCTCCGGAGGGAGTAAAATGACCCAAAGACTCAGCAACTGACTTGACATACATGAAACGACCAGGACAAACAGTTATCAACAATCACCCCAAGATTCTTGGCTTTGTTACTGTATGTGATTATATTACCGTCATTAGTTATAGGATTGACGGTCATTTTTGTAGTACGTTAAACTAGTGCCAATAAATCATGGCTTGAGATTTCCGGGATTGACTAGCAGCTTGTATAAAAGAGCCCATATCCTGATGTTATCGAGAGTATTCAACCCTCAGCAGTAAGGTTGACATCATATGGAGAGAAGGGCTGATTTATTTGGAAGTCATCTTCCTAAAGATACGTAGAAGTAAATACGTCAGAGATGAATTCAATGAATACTGAAAAGAGAAAAGGAGAAAGGGTGCCACCCTGCAGAACACCTACGGAGAGACGAGACCAGTTCGTTGAGATCTCCTCAGACTTAATGGGTTGCTGGCGGTCTCTCAAGTAGGGTTCAAACCAACGAGGCGAGTACGAGGAGATATTCCGCGACTTCAGAATTTCAACTAGGATATCGAAATCGAAAGACGCTGAATTAAGAAATGTAAGGGCCTTAAGCTTATTATGATCCACGGCCAATTAAGTGATAAGCAATGCCGTCGTGATGCTGCGGCCCGGCTTTTAAAACTATATATAAGTTTCTTGAGAAATTGAAGGAGGAGACCTGGGAGTAAACAATTGATTCCAGGACTTTGAAAAGGATAGGCAGAAAGATAAGGGACGGAATGATCTAAATAAGACGGAATTGGACGTTTCACTTAAGCGAATAACAAGTGCTTTCTCCACGGATTGGGGAAGCAAAATTGGGTAAGCGACACATTAATGATGTGCTTAATGGGAGGTAACAGCTCATCAATGATGCTGGTTAGCATCTGAGTGTAGTTCTTGTACTCCATCTTCGACGAGATCGCTCTAGTATGGCCTCCCTTACTGTGCCGATTTTGACATGGTTGAAGTTGGGGGGTTAGTTAAGGGCTACAGTCTTGGATTATAACGGTCACGAAGGGTAGCTTGTGTGTTTTGTTAGGTACGCAATCACATCTGCTAATCACATACAAGTTTCACATATTTCCAGTAGGGACATAAAGGAAGGGGTGAAGCAGCTAAGGCTAAGGAGCGCAATTGGACCGGACAACGTCTCTCCCTACTTTTTAAAGGCCTACAGCGATCAGCTGGTTTTACCTTTGGGTCGGATATTCAATCTTATTCTTGAACAAGGTAAGTACCCCACCAGCTGGAAGCTTTCTCGAGTCAATCCTTTCCCCAAGACAAGTGACATTGCCTCCCTTGATCAATATCGTCCTATTGCGATCCTGAGTTCATTGGCAAAACTGTTCGAGTCGATCATAAAAGACAAATTCAGTTCGCAGATTGCGCCTTGTCTGAGTGACTCGTAACACGGATTCAGGAGTCGCACTGCAGTTGTTATTTATCATTATGATAAATAACTTGGAATTAGAGCTTAAACACGCCATTTGCCTTCTGTATGCGGACTAACAAGTAGAAATAAAACCCGTCAATTGCGATTAGGACGTCGGACCCCCACATGAAGGATCCTACACCATTTTAAACGGAAAAACGTAAAACGACAGTCGTTTGTACTATATGTTTTAATCTATATGTTTTTTATTTTTATATTTCAATATTAAATACTAGGTAGGTCTAAATTTAAAGCCGTTGAAAATGAGTTTCGTGTATGTATTGAACTATGTACTCGGGTTAACGAAACTTTTTGCTCATCTAACCAGAAGTGGATAGAAATTGTGTAACTTATTAACAAAAAATAAAATCAAATATGACAAAAAACTTAATACTATTCGAATGAGCAATTATTAATCGTATTTTGACAAATAACTAAGCACAAAACTAAATACATGCAATTATAAATATTTTCCGATAAGATCGGGAGAATCCTGTTTTCACAGAAAAATAAATAAAACAAAATGGCTAAGAAAATGGCCATATCAATTATTTCTAGTATAGGTACTTCTTTTATTTCTTACAAACCGTTTTTTTTGTTATTTGTTATTATAGCGGCAATAGAAATGCACCTTTTGTGAAAATTTCGGCTCTCAACCGGTTTTCGGTTGATCCGGTAGAGCCCGGTAAAAGATGGACAGACTGACAGACGGACAGCGGAGGCTTAGTAATAAGGTCCAATTTGGCACCCTTCAGGTTTTGCGCTATCAGCATACATCTTAAGCATATTTATTATAACCTATTACGGTATTGAATAGAGTTATTCTTTTTGGGAGGGTAAGTTCCTGTTCTATTCTTTTCTTATTGTGCCATTAGTATACATCTGAGGCTTCTTTCTGATAAACGATTACGGTATTGCATGGAAATATTCTAATTGGGAGGGTCAGTTTCCGTTATATTCTATTCGTTCTCTGCTATCAGTGTACATCTGAACCATTTATTATTTTAACCGATTACGGAATTGAATGGAGTAATTTTCCCTAATACTAACACCTATTCGAATCACTAGACTACTTTTAGGAGACTTGCTAACTATATCCGGCCAGTTAAGAATACTGTGCACAAGATTATGATGATAAATGTTAATCCTTTCATTGCATTTTTCTCACAGAGCTTCTAGATTTATGACATGTCGAATTTTTTGCTCATATTCTATCACGCAGTCATTCCTAATGGAAACCATTCTCATTTCTTTCAGGCACACTTTCATTCATATTTCTCTCAAATATTTATCTTTCACCTTGCGCACCGCTACCTAAACAGCCAATCTAACTATCTATGAATAAAATTTATATTTCATAAAAACATGTAAATTAATTTTTCCACCACGGCCTGAACTAAAGAGCGGTAACAGAGTGACTCGGAACCCACCTGTATTTAGAGGAGAACCATCAGCCGGCGTAAAACTTCCATCCTTCTGCTAGGGTAACTAGGTCCCTGTTGCACATCCGAAACTCGTGCTTCCGGTTGCTGAAAAACCCCAAAGCTTTATTGTTTCTGTGCACCTCTTAGTTGTTTTTTGATTTTTTTTGGTTATTTCTGTTTTATCGGTTTGTAATCGGTGCAGTCAAAGTGCAATGTGACCTAACCGAGATAAAAACCTTTATTTCTGTGAAGTAACTTAGGAGATGTCTTAAGTTCACTTTGAGAGTAGTCATGTTTGAGGAGAATTGATTTCTGTCCGATCCTAAATAAAATTCATGAAAGAGATTAACAACGTAAAGTAAAGTAGATTTTTTTACCAGAATTGACCTAACCGCCCTACGTTGGGCGCCAATTCAATAAAACGGGTAACTCTGTAATTAAAAAATTTCAAATCAATGACTCGAGATAACATAATAAGAGAACATAACGAGATAATAGTTTCTGACCAAATACGCGTGGCAGATATGGGGTTCGTGTGCCGACGGGTTGACAGGTCAATTATTTTAGTGAAATAGGTGTTCTTACCTAAAACAGGGCGCTACTGGTAAATCTAGTTACCAGAAATTACTTAAAAAAGAAAATGACAATTTAAATAACATTTTCTCGACAACGTTATTGATTTATACCGGGAATGTAATTAGTTAACAACTTCTTAACTCGGACACTTTGTAACCGAAACTTGGACATTTTGTAACCAACTCGGACATTTTGTAACCAACTCGGACATTTTGTAACTAAACTTAAGTTGTAAAGGAAATCTGTTCTATATCGTTCAAAGGCTTGTTATTAACCTAGTTGAACATACTAAGTCGAACATTTGAAAAAAAGCATTGTTGTTCCATAAATAAACGCTAAGATTTACAAGGGAGGAAGCTCTAAACGTTTCTTAAAATATTATATTCAAATTCGTGCTCATATGCCGAGGTGTTGTGCCTTGGTGTAGCTAAGAGTGAGACCAAGTGAGATCTCCGGATACCTATAATGTCGCCGTAACATATCCATACAAATAAGATAGTAATTGCTTTATGTATCACTTGTCTGGCTAAATATTAGCGCAAACAGAAAAGTGAGTGTTCTTCTGGTGCGCGGCGGTATGCCAGCCACATAACGAGTTTTCTCCTGCTAAAACGATGCTCGGAAGTCTCGTACAACACATCGAACAAAACTATGTTCCCGCAGGACATTCCGTCAGAATTTCCAAGTGAAAGCACGTAAGTTAACCCACCAACGGCCCCCGGTCACCCCACTGGCAAGACTAACACAAAAACTATAATAAAATGCAACAGTAGGTAGTTAGTTACAGTGTCTGACCTTTATGGAGACGGTAGAGTCAGCGTTAATGCACCTCAACCGGCCTCTACTAGGAATTGTGTTGTTTAGTCTGTAAGGATCTTTTCTCTTGCAGTTGTGTTTTAGAATAAGGCGGTCATAATTAGACCACTGAATGAATTGCTCGTTCCTTTTATTTTTAAAGTTAGTTTTTAAAAACATATTTCTCCTCCGTGGCGATTTGACTGGCGCAGCTGGTAGGATTTCGGTGCGAAGTCGCCTGCGTGTGAGGATCCCCAAATCGATCCTAGTGCAGTGAAAGTGATTCGTATACGTTTTAACGTGTAAACCAACAAATAAATTCGTCTTACTCTACGACGCAAGGAGATACAGCTTCATTTGGAGGAAATGGAAAAGGGGTTGATGCTGTGAGTAGACCTCTTCAATTTCCCGTCCTTCCCATTCTTATTCCATTGGCTGTTTAGTTAAGTTTAGTAGTTAAGTTCAATTTTAGTAAACGAAAATACCGCCATAGACACATATGTATTTCACGCAATCACAGACCGATTGACTGGTAAAGCCGCTCACCTCATCAGTGAAAGGCATAAAATCAGTAGTTGGACTGACTTAAAACGACTATTTACTCAACATTTCGGTGACATAAGATCTGAAGAGTGCATAGCAATCGCATTAGAGAGTTTAAAAATAAATCCAGGTGAATCGTTTTTAGACTTTTACCACCTACTTTGTTTTCAAAGGTAAACATGATCGAACCGGATTATATAAGGGCACCAGAAAGAATAATTTATGATCGAATGGCGTTGAATGTATTTCTCTATAACTTACCAGAGGATATGATTCGCATTGCGCGTCTACATGAGTGTGATTCACTAGAAGATGCCCTATCTGTAGTATTAGAGGAAGTGAATTTCCTGAATTAATACCACGCAAAAAACCAATTTCGTCAGAACTATGCCCCGAAAACAACACAATACAACAATCCACCAATGCCAAATTTCAAGCCTGCTTTCCCACTAAATATTTTTTTGGAACAAGTCCCCAAATCCCCCAATACCATACTAAAACTAAGCACCACCTCAAGCTCAAGGCTTTAGCTTTGGAATCCCCCAAAATCAGGTAGCGAGGGCCATTCTGCCCTACCAAAATATGCAACCTCAACATAGCCCATTCATGCCATATAACCAACCCAGATTCAATAGCTATCAGCCAGCTAAACGACCACCACTTAAATTTGGTGTTCCACCTGTCTATCAACAGATGCAAGGCCAAAGGCCTCAAGGTCCACCGGCCCCGAGATTCGACAATGGCGTTTCCATGCGCACCGCACTTCATCAAAATCCAAATGTCACCCCACGTACAACAAATTATAGATACGTAACCGCCAAACTCAAGATTATGCCCAAACTTCTGAAACTCAAATTTTTCAGTTACAAGCCTCGGAGACAGACCCCCAGAAAAAACACACCTAAACTACTACAGACAACTTAATGAAATTACAGTTGAGGACAAATACCCTCTCCCCAACACAACAATACTTTTCGACAAACTTGGCAAAAGCTGCTATTTCTATGTACTTGATTTAGCAAGCGGATACCACCAAATTGAGGTAGAAAAAGAAGATCAACCTTAAACTGCGTCCTCAACCCAATTTGGACACTATGAATTCCGTCGAATGCCGTTCTGGCTTAAAATAGCTCCAGCGACATTCCAAAGAGCTATGGATAATGTTCTGCGCGGACTTCAGGGCACACACTGTTTAATATATCTTGATGATATTAAAGTATTTTCCACGAGCCTCGAGGAACATTTGACAAAGCTAAAAGCGGTTTTTGATAAATTGAGAGATACAAACTTGAAAGTGCAATTGGATAAATCCGAGTTTCTGTGCAAGGAAGCCGCTTACCTGGGACACACTATTACGCCTGAAGGACTGAAACCAAACACGGACAAAATTGACGCAATCTTTAACTACCCCTTACCTAAGACCACGACCGCAATAAAAAGCTTTTTAGGACTGATTGGCTATTACAGAAAATTCATTAAAGATTTAAATAAGAAATAACCCAACGATTTCTATAAAATAGCCTAAAGAAGAACAGTAAAATAGTAATTTACGACAAATATATAAATTCATTCTAAAAATGTAAAGACTTACTGGTTAGTGCACCCCTTTTACAATACCCCGACTTCACTAAACCATTCATATTGATGACAGATGCCTCCGACTTTGCTATTGGTGCAGTGCTTTCGCAAGGCACCATTGGAAGTGACAAACCAATAGCTTATGCAAGTCGAACATTAAATGACGCTGAAAAAAGATATAGCACGATAGAAAAGGAGTTTGCTTGCCATAGTTTCCGCCCATAACTTTATGGCAATCAATTAACAATATACACCGACTATAGACCACTAATGGCTCGACTCTCTCAAGGAACCAAATAGCAAATTGACCCGTTACAAACTAAGGTTAGGCGAATATAACTTTAAGGTAGTACACAAAAGCGGAAAACAAAACAAAAATGCAGTTGCTCTCTCCCGAATACGTTTAAACGCTTTAGGTAATGACAAAGACGACCAAAAATCCACAGACGTTAATGTAGGGTATACTGAACCTGACGATCTCGTTGAACATATACAGCATCTGATAGACGAATTAACAAACCCTGATAACCTCAACGAATACAATCGACAATTAGCGGAAGAATTAAGAAAAATAGATAAACCAGTAATACCTACTCACGGCAAATCTGATATTAGCGCTATAACAGTACCCTCTGATAGACACACAAATTCTAGGACAAACACTGCATATTCTGCTAATGACATGGACACAAATGGAATCCCAATATTACATGAAACCGTTGATACTTAACCTTATCAAATCTTTGTAGAAGTTTGTTTAAAGACGAGTTATCAGTCAAAGCTGTTCCTCATCCGAAGCAAAAGATTCTGAAGGTCTCATTACCCTTAGATAACACCGACATAATTAAACAATTTCTAAAAGAATATATTAGATCAAAAACTAAATACTTCATATTCTATGAAAATAAAAAACATAGACGCCTATTTTCTAAAGTAGTCATTGAGTTATTCAGAAAAGACACAGTACAACTTTACGAGTGTACTGAGAGAGTAATTAACGTTACCAACGAAAATGAACACGAAGAAATAATCAGACGCTACCATATCGGCAAAACATGCCATCGTGGAATCAATGAAACCATTTCCCACATAAAGCGTGTTTACTTTTGGAATAACATGGAACAAACAGTAACTGCTATCAACTCCTGCGAAACTTGTAAGCGTATGAAATATGACCGAAGGCCCTTTCGACCACACATACAGCTCACCCAGACTCAGACAAAACCTGCCCAAGAATTATTCATTGACTTATACTCCATAGAAAGCAAGTATTACTTGACTATTATTGACGCATTTAGTAAATTGGCCCGAGCTTTTAAAATTCCCGACCGATCAACACCTGATATTGTAAGAGCTCTCATAAAATACTTCTCATTTTATGGCGTTGATAACCAGAATAAGCGCAGACCCTGAATCAGAGTTTAATAATAAACTTATGCAGGAATTACTTACAATCTACAAAGTGGACCTTCATATTGGTACCCCGCATAATCCCAATTCCAAGGGATTGATAGAACGATTCCATTCAACGATTGAAGAAATATACCGATTAGTAAAATATGATAGGAAATTAACAGATGCCGCATCAGTCATGACGTACGCGATATTGGCATACAACCAAACTATTCATTCGACTACTGGACTAACACCCTTCGAAGTCGTATTCGGTCATACAAAAAGCAATAATCAATTTAATACAGATTTGTAAAAACAATATATACAGCAGCTAGTCAAGGAACATTCCATGAGAACTCAGTATTTTTACAAGTACTTAACAGACAAAACAATGGCTAGGAAAGAAAAATACATCAAAACAGAACCGAAGAAACTGACTTTGACATACACGACAATGACGTTGTTTTTGTCAAAGGTGTAAATACGCGTCACGCTAAAGATCAATCAAAGTTTCAAAAGGCTAAGGCAAAAGGCAACATTACAAGAAACGTAGCGATTGTAGAGACCAACGCAAGACAAACAAAGTTACCATTAAAACATCCGAAGTTCTCCACAGGTTCGTCATGCTGCTGATCCAAGCATTAATGACCCAGGGCCTTCAACATAAAAAGATTGAACACAACTCTGGTGTTTTCCCGATCAGAGAAGGGACAGCCCTAATTAGTTACGATAAGTGGATAGTTATTAAGATATTAGATGTTAGGATTCTCAAAAAAGATTTAGATTTAAATATGAATAGAGATAAGGAATTAAATAGATTGGTCAGCTCTCATTTAAACAAGACCTTGCTAGTATAAGCGGACAATGTTCAAAAACAGGGGAATCATATGCTCAATATAACCATCGATAAATACATTCAGCTGATCCCCAATATCCGACAGAGGACTCATTATCCCTCTGGGATCTCTACTTAAAATAATAACAGGAAATTTAGACCATAATGATGCTGTAAGGTATGACAAATTAATAAAGGAAGTAAAATCTCGACAACATTCTATTGAAAGAAAAACAACTCTGGTATCCGAAATGGTGAGAATACTCACAAAATCTACTGTAAATATATCCAACAATCTTATTCAATTGAGTACAACCATAAATAAAATAAATACAGAAATTGATGAACTGGTCATAAGCAATCATATCCATCAAATAATACATGCATATAATTTATTCATACATAACTTTCAGATAATATACTCTAAATTGAATGATATTGAAAACATCATATAACTTAGTAGAATAGAAATATTGCATCAATCCATTGTTAAAACTAATGAACTTATTAAGATATTTAAGCTTATAGAGCGAACAGATAAACTTGTATTCCTTGCAACGCCTGAAAATATTATCAAAATTGAACAGATTATTACTTTAAAATCATACCTTAAGAAGCATGAAATCACATCACAATCACACACACTGTTTAATATATCTTGATGATATTAAAGTATTTTCCACGAGCCTCGAGGAACATTTGACAAAGCTAAAAGCGGTTTTTGATAAATTGAGAGAAACAAACTTGAAAGTGCAATTGGATAAATCCGAGTTTCTGTGCAAGGAAGCCGCTTACCTGGGACACACTATTACGCCTGAAGGACTGAAACCAAACACGGACAAAATTGACGCAATCTTTAACTACCCCTTACCTAAGACCACGACCGCAATAAAAAGCTTTTTAGGACTGATTGGCTATTACAGAAAATTCATTAAAGATTTAAATAAGAAACAACCCAAAGATTTCTATAAAATAGCCTAAAGAAGAACAGTAAATTAGTAATTTACGACAAATATATAAATTCATTCTAAAAATGTAAAGACTTACTGGTTAGTGCACCCCTTTTACAATACCCCGACTTCACTAAACCATTCATATTGATGACAGATGCCTCCGACTTTGCTATTGGTGCAGTGCTTTCGCAAGGCACCATTGGAAGTGACAAACCAATAGCTTATGCAAGTCGAACATTAAATGACGCTGAAAAAAGATATAGCACGATAGAAAAGGAGTTTGCTTGCCATAGTTTCCGCCCATAACTTTATGGCAATCAATTTACAATTTACACCGACCATAGACCACTAGTGGCTCGACTCTCTCAAGGAACCAAATAGCAAATTGACCCGTT